>OU342429.1:13018439-15750939 GCA_910589575.2 Carcina quercana | reverse complement strand
TTAAAATTAAAACTTTTAAATTACTACGCGTTTGTCCAGCAAAAAAGGGACGACTCGACACAATGGACGGACACGTCCGTTCGCCACGGCGTCCTGCCGAACATTCCAGACATTAAGATCATGTAACATTTTGTTTTTATTGGCAAAAAGATAACAAAAACAATAAAACAAAAAGTTGAGACTTTTTAGTAGGGGAGCCCAAGCGGGGATTTCGGGATTTACTAAAGCGCGGCAGATTAATATACAGGGGGATACCTTGTACCCGGTTAAGTACCTCCACAAAACATGAGGCCCATATATAAGGCCGCCCGTGAAGGATACAGGATCAGATTAGTAAAAAAAAATTGACCATCAGAAATTCTCGAGCGCGTCAGATTAAGGTAGGGTGAGTTAATTACATCCTAAAAAGTGTATATTCCACTAATCTGACAATTTGAGAGTGACGTAAAAAAAGGGGAGGGCAACAAAGTTGTAAAAAAAAAACGTCATCTCGACATTCTCGAGCGTAGCTAAATTTTTTTTTATTTTGAAGGAAGTAATTCAAGAATAATGAAAAATATATAATCTGACGATTTCCGCAAGCCGAGATAACAAAAATTCGTCGATAAAGTTAAATGCGTGCAGCTGCGTGATGCCTACATTTCCTTCTCCGCGTTTCTATTCCTCTCTCACTCTTTCTCTATCTATTACTCTCTCACTCCGTCCCCACTCTGGTTTCTGTTGCCACGACGCCATATGATCATAAAGACTCGTTCGTGGCATACTGTTTACAAACGTTTTGGCTTTTTTTGCTATTTTAATATTATTTGTGTGAATTAAAGTTTATAAATATTTAATTGTATTATTAGATTTATAGATAAATATTTAATTGTATAATAGAGTAATTTAATTTAATTCAATATTATTTAAGATTTTTCTAAATCAACTAATTTTGGAGCTGCAAAGTATCAATAGTTTATAATCGATAATTATAAAATATTTAAATTAATATGAAAATTAAGTTAGCTGACATATACAAATTTTTTAAAAAAAATTTCACTTGTAAAAAACTTCAAAAACTGTAAGTGCAATTTTTTAAAAATATTTTTTTGTTATAATTTAATTATTAAAAATAAAATCAAGAAATTAAAAACGTCGGCTAACTTTAGTATCATTAATTATTTATTTAACATATATGTTTCTTATAAAATTGTTCACTATTTATTATTTAACTCAGTGATAATTTCTTTTTAATTAATATTTATTTTAAAATAATGTTAATTACATGAATTAAAAGACAAATATTGTAGTACGAAACGAGATATTGCTTCCAACAAAGTTTCGGAAAATTATTTAAATCTTCTATAATATAAATTTAAAAAAATATGGATAGAATTACTATATTCGATAAACAAAATGATTAAGTCTGTATTAAAAATTTATGAACTTAATAAAAAGATACCTAAATATAATATTATATATGTACTACAATATTTATATTTTTGTTAAAATATTTTAATTCATGAAATTACTATTATTTTTGAGAAAATATTAATTAAAAAAAAATTATAACAGATGTAAACGGTTGCATTCTCTCGTTGCGTTATTGCGGTTTGAAAATTCCAAAAATAGTGTTCTATGAAACTTCTATCAGACTTTCGAGCTGGGAGAGCTCAAATGCATAGAAATATTATTTCTTTGAACTCAGCGAGCTCAAAATATCACATCACATAAATTATATTTTGAGCTCAAAAATGTCATAAGTACAATTTTAAGCACCCAGGAATGGAATTAGCGGGAAGTTGCAGGGATGGCCTTTAAGGTGGACCGTTTTTCTAAAAAAAAATTGTCAGATCAGGCAAATCCCTCTAGATAATCGTCAGATTATGAGACAGTACGTTTTGAACATAAAGATGAACCATATATATCTTAATCTGACGCGCTTGAGTATTTCAAAATGGCGAATTTTTTTTGCACATTATGAAAATGGCCGCGAGTTTGCGTCCCATCGAAATCGTCAGATTAGTGAATGAGAGATTTTTTTTGGTGCACTTAACACTCCCTTAGAAAATCTGACGCGCTCGATTAATTTTTATTTTTTTTCATTTTCAACCCTTAAATACAACCACCCCCATCATGCAAACGATCAGATTAACATACGTACATTATTAAAAATACGTAGGACATTGATGCTATCAATATCTGACGCGCTCGAGGATGTTCATGCAACAGGTTTTTTTTACATATTTAAAAATCTATAGCCGCTTCCCCCACCGATGTAAAGGTATATATCATATAACATTTTTTTCTTCTTATCATCTAAGCTTTGCATCCCAATAGGTCTCTACGACGCTCGAGTAAATCCCCATTTAGCATCGTGGGCTCCCCTACTATTTTGAGGTCATATTACACCAAAGAACCTGTAGCTCGTATTATAGAGTCGTGACACAACACAATCAAACAAATCACAGATGAGTAACGGATGACAGTTCGCATGACGGACATTGTCCCCTATTATGGAAACGAAAGTCGCAAGCGCACGCCATCAAACGCAATCATGACGTCATCCACGAATCAAGAGATCTGTGAAACCGCTAAGATCAATCGACCTCCTTTGAAACAATTATGAGTATGACCGGTATTTGCAAACAGATAAAGAAAGAATTTCTTTGAATAAACCGTCAATGGCCGGTGCTCTAGTATTCAAGACAAAGAGCCTTACAAAAGCTAACAAAGACTCGAACAGACAGAGAAACAGAACAGAATTACTATTACTATCCTTTTCTTCGATGGCCCAGTCGTATGCAGTCAAAGGAAAGGACGTGGTCAGTTAACTGTAAATTGGAGCAAATTTGTCATTGCACACCTCTAATTAAGCGAAGAAGATTGGATGTTCTTAAATAGGACTAACAACTAGCAAAATCTTGCACAAGATTCGTTCGATTTTACCTATAGACCGATGTTCGGTTAATCGAATTCGAGAAATAATAATAAAAATCACCAATCCGCATGTCATGCATGCTGATTCTGGCAACTCTCTTAACTGCAATTTCGGCCAACATTGGTTTTAATACAATGGATAATAATGATAAAAAGCACAATATTAAATAACATTACCGAGTATGACAAAGTGCAAGTATGTCGACAAGCCGTAATATTGCATACAACACTCGATTTACTTGACATCTGACCTGAATATCAATATTACAAACAATGTACCATAAACTTGTACGAGCGAGACAAAACTACGTTTTTATTAGCCAATTAGTGAAGGAATTGCTGTTTTGACATATTTTGCAAACTTGAAACGAAATGCGAAACTGAAATAGATTGACTGTGCAACTTCCTCGTATATCACCTTCCAGACGTAAGCAGACTGAGATTTAATTACAATTTATATCCGAATTAACAAAGTAGGAGATCATAACTTTATAAAGATGTAATGAATCAAGAGTGCTGCATTTACTGTTACTTAGACTTATACAAAGTTTTAAATATTTTTTTACAAACTTTAGTACGCTGAAAAGTTTAGGGAAGTATTTCGTGTGTGCGGGTGAGATACTTTAGAATATTTACAATAAAGACCCTCTTAATCATAAAATGAAGACAAATCTAGCTATTTAATCTAAGTAGTGCAGATCTCTAAGACTATGCAGTCAGTGAGTACACATCGTTTGAGTAATGTATTCATACTACAAATACTAAACATAATAGTAGATTGGACTATTACGGCAATTATTATTATTTTTCAAAAATGGCTGATGTCGATGGCTGTCTGCCAACAAATGACTCTCATTTTGCATTAAAATACAATACAAATACAAAAAAAATGAATTGTCATAAGAATACGTCATATACCGCGGCCTCCACACTAGGCTGAGCCTGTATCGTGGAGACCAGATACAATTTACAAATTACATATTAAGAACTAAAATTAGAATTTTGGATTGATTAGAAACAGTGGCTATTTAATTACAGAAAACTTATACACCTTCTTATTTGCAAAGGTAGGATAAGTTTGTTTATTCTATTATAAATAAAATCAGCCACAACAGACGAAAATGTATTGCCACCAATAAATCGGAAAGATACTAATGGAAACTAGAAGATGCACATTCTCTTTTCCAAATTGAAATTTTTCGAAAACTGGCAGTGTATCCCAATACCGTTGCTAATGTACAATCTAGCCTCAAAGTATATAATGATAAAACTGTTCTTACCTCTCTGGCAAAGGCATCAGGCATGGTGAACGTCGAAGTGATCCAGCAGAAAGTATTAACAACATTTACTGGCAGCCCACTGACAATGCACTGTATAGGCTGCCCCACATACTGCGTCGCTGTTATTATCATCGAACATGTCAACAAGAGGACCGTTGTGAAGACGTTATGTAGCCTGAAGACCGCATTGTCAGTCCTGATCGGCTGGTACTTGAAGTAAACACTCAGCCCTCCTAGTAACTTAAACATCTTCGTTTGCTTCTGTTTCTTCTATAGCATGACTTCTTCAAGATTTCTTATTTATTGGTTCCAATTGATTTATTGATTCTTCAGTCACGTTGAGATTCTCATTGTATAGATTTTTCGTTATGAAAGGAATGTGCGTTTCAACTTATGCTAATATCAGTCTTGTTTAATTGAAATTCTTGTTCTGAAGGAATGTGGAGACGAGATTACTTCATTGTGTTTCATGTACCTGGAACCAATCAAAACTGTAATTATATATTTGTTTATCACTCAAACTTAATATTTATAAAAAAGAAGAGTTTTGTGTGGACATTATTAAAAGTGACAGTCAATTCACTGACATCTAAAAATATTTCAACGGAAAGGATTTCATTCAGAGAGCTACAATAAAACCCTTGCACAATCACACGATGTTTGAATTTGTGTTTCTCATGTAAACGAATATAAAACATACACGAAGCATAATCATTGAATCTGAAATGAAATTCGATTTCAAGATAGTCGTGTTGTAAAACATAAATGCCAAGATGCTAGGAATCGATCAACAACATGTGCGACACTATAATTTGAATTTAAAATAAATCTTTCATTCGTGTAAGACGTAAAAGGCTGAACGTTAAATCTGAAATTTTATTACGTATATAATGGGATTACTACTGAAAACAAATCTTTATAACTGAAAATGCCCGATTTCTTGTGCAAGGAATTTAAACTTTTGGAATAAACTGCATAATATGCATATACTCCGTTAGTTCCAGTTTAAACGTCGAATTAGGCTACCAAAACAAGCTGGCAAAATACTGAAGACAAAAAATCATAGTCTTGTAAATTCACGTCCATAGCAAAGCGCAGACAGTAACGGCATATGATACAAGTCGTAACGACAGAACTGACATGTTGGATGACTTGTTCACTATATAGCATCGCGTGACAACGACTCTATAGAAACATGACGCTTGTAACGTAACCTGAAAACGTCGTAACATGGACGAGGATCACTGGAGCCCTAATGAACAAAGGTAATGTAATGTCAAAAACGATCTGGCATTGAACCATCAATGGTTACAGGATGTAGTGATATTGTAACAAGGACTGATTACGACTGACAGAACTCAATCAGATAAAATAAAACTGGTGGGTACACCTTCAAACTAGAGTAGATCAGAAGTGGGACTCATCAAATCTTGTTGACCCTTTCAACAAAGAATTTAAAAGAACCGTTAGTGTGTCAATTATGAGAAATTATTACGGCTGCCTGAATTTTCACATGAGTACTGCAGCTGTTTATATATGTAGCTACAAAGTTCAGCGACCCGTTATCGCAAATACGAGCATAAAATAAACACCGGAGAAATAGGCCACACGGCACCTGTGTCGAAATGACATGCATAAGTAATGCGTCCATGGGTTATGGATGGCCGAGATAACGATGTCATTGTTTCTAATTTTAGAAAAGATTGCATGAGCCTATCGTGAGGTAATATTCTTCAGTACTTTTTTTGTGATTATAACGTCCCTAAAATAGAAGCAGATGGTTCTTATTGAGGGAGCATCGAATGGATAACAGCTGACAGATTAGATTAGTAATGTAACATAAAATACGACGTTATCAAGGTAAAGAGGTATTTGACCCTATGGAATTATTGATGTTTCCAGGATGCAAATAAAATACACAAACGAGACACGTATGAAATGAAAATTAACTTGAAGACTTAAAACATTACCAGACATGTAACAAAATGTATCTTTGTCGTCAATGAACGATCTTCATCATAAATATCGTATAGATAATTATAGATAGAAAAATAATTTGATTCAGGATCCAAATTACTATATTGCAGCTTCTCTAACATCATTAAATTGACATAAGATATTGGATTGGATTGATACTTTTCAGAAAACAGCTATTCTTACGCACTGCATTAGTTTACCTACAGGACAACTAACAAGCATTTCAGTTGTCAAAAACCTGGGCGATGCGTTACAAGACGTGCAAAGCAAATGTGGCTATTGTCACTAAAATGACGAGTATCCAGTATCGATAGAATTGTTCAACTTGAAATAATATATCTGAAGCTACTTGTGCCACAGATTAAATACGTTTCGTATCTTTGATCTTTGCACAGAATTTATCCGCCAAAGATCTCAGCGTTGTTACCATCGCCGCCTGCGCACCACTGGCCGCAGTTGTGCAAATATGATCGGTTGTTCAATAGGCGATTGTTAGCCAGCATTTTCCCACTTTGTTCCGCCGTGTTTTGGTTTGTGCTGCAATTAGTGGCGGTATCGTGTGAAATTATAACACGATAGAAAGGCGCTCAAATTGTTCCTTGAGCGAAAAACTAAGGGTCTAAATTCATAATACTGCTATTCGATTTTGCATTGTCTTTAGAATTACAATACAAAAATCTTTGACAGATTCACAGAACGGTATCATTTCTTTATACTTTTGACGAAACACTATTTAAAGATTAGGTTACGTTATTATCAATTGTATAAGTCCACTGCTGAAAATTAGAATATAAATTGCCACTAGAAACGGACATTCCGGCTGTTAAGCCATAATCGCCACCCTTGGTAAGATAGTGAACTAAAAGGTTAAAATCCTGACAATTTCCTGGAAGTATCAATAAATCGCCTTTAATGTACCGGCAAAGTGTCGGAAGTGCACGGTCCTGAAGTTTAAACTGTATGAATGAACACCTTTGATTTCAAAAGCGTCCAACTTTTTTAATAAGACTTTGACAAAGATTCGGTTGACGTGTGGTTGTATTTTGCAGTTTTTAAATTGCGCGTTTGGCTTCAGATTCACCCTGCAACAGTGGCGGCTGTAGTGGCTACATGCTTGTACTTACAATCCTGTGATTCCGGGTTCGATTCCCAGTTACCTATCGGTACTAGGTCGGCATCGGTATTTGTTGGTAGGTTCATTTGCTATGTCCGCGAAACAGCGTGTAAATAGCACTGTTGTGTTCCTGTATGAAAGGTAGCAGAGCCAGCG
Source organism: Carcina quercana (assembly GCA_910589575.2). Taxonomy (NCBI): domain Eukaryota; kingdom Metazoa; phylum Arthropoda; class Insecta; order Lepidoptera; family Depressariidae; genus Carcina; species Carcina quercana. The sequence continues at coordinate 15,743,493 of OU342429.1, read as the reverse complement.
CGTTATTAGCTTGAGACTACTGTGCGCATGATTTCTGTCAAAAGGCATTATCATTACTTATCATCAGGTGAGAAGAAGGCCAAATGCAAACCTGTTATGAATTTTAAAAATTCTTCTCTGTCTTTCACGTCCACCGCCTGATACCGTCATTTCCTTCAAGCATGAATTAGACAATTTCAACAAATATACTGTAATGCACGAAGTTGGAAGATACTTGCCAACCAAACCCTCCGTTTTCATAGACAGACACAGTCTGGTGAAACGATGTCAAAGTCAAAGAATAAACGTCGTAATATTGACAAAGAGGTCAATAGTATTATCGTTATGAACAACAAAGCTTACTTAATTGTGAAATCAGATATAAACGGTTTCATAGCGAAGTTGAACCGACCCGTCCAGACAATGCAACTGTCAACTTTTCATTCCAAGAAATTTTTCGATGTTTCCAAAATCAAGCACGTCAAGTTCTCATCATTTCTGATTTTCAATTCATCGAGATATCAAGAGTCAAGAGATAAAACTTTCAACTACGAGTTGAGTCTCAATAAAATATTTCAAAGTAAAGTAACTGAATATCGAAATGTCATTAGTAATGTCAGCAAAAAAGCAGCGTCGTTCATAATCATAATTAACATGATCCCTTACGAATCACTAAGATTTTTGGGATAAATCGCATCCTAAATGTTAGTATATCTTGTAACATCTTCTTAAACCATATTTAAAGCAAATAAAGTATCATTTCATTTAAACTACCTTTTTTGCATTTAATCCAAATCCACCCAGACACCTTTTTCATTTATAATATTCATAAGATTGATTGTTAGTAACCAAAAATTAAAAATCGATTGAAGTCTCAGCTTGTTGGTCAGTGCAGTCTAAATAAAGGTTTAAAACCTCACACTGGACTCCTTTCAGCTATTTATAACGAAAGCGGCTTAGCTCACGACAATAAGACAATTATCAGTAAGGCGTAAATTTCTCAATTTGTCACCAAAATCGGACGTGATCGAGCGTTTAGAGATACTTTCTAGAGAAAACGGAGCGATTCTAACGCGGCCAAACGAGACAATGCAAAAAGATCGACTTAACAAATAAAAGAACGAAGCTAAAGTAACAAAAAATAAAAAAGTGTCAAGTTGCAAGAGACAAAACGAAACCTGAGATACTACGGTGACAAGATCAGTAAGTGGAGGTGATGAAAGGCGTTGGCTAGAAAATTGTGTCAATCGTAATCTAGAAGCGAGTACTTCGGTGATATTCTTTCTTTCATTCATGTAGTCGCTGGATGCAAGTGGCGCCGGACCGGTCAATTTTGCATACCATGGAGGAGGCCTATGATGATGAGGAGGACGATGATATGTAATAACAAAATCGAAAATAATCATTTTTCACAGTGGATTTGACTTCATCTCAAGTGTGACGTGACAGATGCTTCAGGAAGAAAGCATTCTCGCCCAGATAGCTTAATTAAACAAGGCGCCCCCGCCATCTAAATATCATGGAAACAGAATTAAAACACCCTTACGCTTTGGGAATAGCCGTAAAAAATTATCAAAACTATCCACGATCGATTTGGAAATATAGAGACTAGATAATATACCATTTTGCTCAAGCGATACAATCGGGCAGCCCTATTTTGTCAGTGGATTCAGTTTCAATTTGAAGCAGCTTCCAGCTATTCCTTTTTATCCCTCAGGAGAGTGCACCTGAGCTCCGCTGACGTGTTTCGTGCCCCTCGATTCTCAGAACGGATTTTAAAAAGAATCAGCGTTCCAAACGTTCCAATAGCTTCCAAAATCCAATCACAAAGCGATTCCAAATGAATTACGACGGGCTCCGGCTATGCAGAATGTTTTGTAAAGGCCAGAGCTGCACAAAAAGCCCGGGGTGATGAAATGATGCCACAGAGCTCGGTTTCTATTAGATTCCAATTGAAATACGTAACTGATCCACTTTAAGTTGGTTTCAAGAAATAAACTTCATAATGATTATAAAAGTTTTATTTTTGACCGTCTCAATTGAAGGTGGATGACAATCAAGATAAAGAGGCAATGTGTTTCTTTATCGGCTTAAGAAAAATTTTCGTTACTCTCAAAAAAATCATTCGGTCATTGTCTGAGGGGAGGCTAATGTTCAGCAGTGAACTTTATACAAAAATACGTCAAAAGAAATATTTCATAAATTCACATTTTTAAGGCTCACATGAGAACAAGAAATAGCTATTGTCCCATACTTATTTATAAGGTCAGAATAACTGCGAATTCCATATGAACCGATAAAGAAGCACAAGACAGCTACTATAAAAGATAATATAAAGACAGCATCAGCAAGCCAAAAGAAGCGTTATATTCAGAAGACTTGTAAAACAACTACGCAGACTGATTGGCAATATTAACAAGCCCATCATTGTTACTACATCAGCTCTATTACCAGAATATCTTTGCCGATAAGAAGCACAACGATATCATTTAAACATTCACCTTCGATCAGATGCAGCAACGGGTAACAGGGAAACATTAAAAACCTGTACGCTTAAATATATCGTGCCCAAATATACACATTTTAAGTAGCATACATACTTGTTTAATGGCCAGTCATAAAGTAATGCTTCTGGAGGGAGAGGAAGTAATTTTAGAAGCAGCTGCTGACGTTCTAGTGCAAGCACATTTAAAAGCGTCTAATTGAAACGATACTAATGTCGAAGAAAATGATATTGAAACAGTCCATTCAATGGATATAAAGGCGAAGGATATTACCTAAGGGCAGAAGTGCATGGTACCTAAGATGGCAGTCAGAAAATTTTAGTTTCTTACATTCCACATTTAGAGGCATGCGAATATTTTAAATTTGCTAAACAACCAACCTTTAATTTAATGTGACTATTGACACAACTATGAAATTTGTTTTAGCACTGCTACTACCTTGTAGCTAAAGAAATTATTTTTATGTGCTATTAGTCTGATCTTCTGAAACTAAAACTATCGTCTTCTCATCTGTTATCCAGATATTCTTAAACTGGTTATAAACTTTTTATGGTTCCGTACCCAAAGGGTAACGAACGGGATCCCATTACTAAGACTCCGCTTTATGTCTATCTGTCCGTCTGTCACCAGGCTGTATCTCATGAACCATGTTAATTAGACAGTTGAATTTTTTACAGATGATGTATTTCTGTTGCCGCTATTGCAACAAATACTTAAAAACAGAATAAAATAAACATTTAAGGGAACTAACATTACATACAACAAACGTTATTTGTTGGAGACGTGCGTTTTAAAGTAACGCCATTTAGTGATGAGAAGTAGTTTTGCTACTCGGCACTAAATGGCGTTACTAATACATCGAAATCGAATACGGTATTTAGGCGCATTCTTTAGGGGATTGTTTGGTGCATATCATTTATGATTTTCCGTATTTTAACTATCCATATTCTGTAAAGAACCCTCTGTGCGCGAGTCCAAATCGCACTTGTCCGGTTCTTTATAACAGTCAATCACGTAATACACTCTCGAGTAAGATTCTGTACTCTAATATACCTCGGTAGACCATAATTAACATTATACAACTATCCATTTATATATATTAGTCATTTAAAACTGTTAACAATGTAATAACTTACCAAACAAAGCAATTAATATCAGTAACCACTGAAGTGTTAACATTGACGCATTATAACGTGCCAATAAAGATAATTAAGCAATAAAGCTATCTACTGTCATAGGTCAATGTTGCGATATAAAAAAAAAACATCCAAATAAATCATACACTGCTATTGAGGCTACATATATAGGATATACAGGCTTATTAAATTTCGTTCATCATCAACAGCCTATACGCTCAGGCCTACTCTCCTACAGAGAGTGTATGGGCCATAGTCCACCACGCGGGCCCAGTGCGGATTGATGGACTTCACATGCCTGTTCAAGACATGCAAGTTTCCTCACGATGTTTTCCTTCTTCGTTAAGCAATCGGATAATGTACTTGAATTGAAAAACAATTCATTGGTACACTGCTGGATTCGAACCCGGAACTCTCAGATTGAAAGTTCCGCGCCTTATCCATTGCGCCACCGACGCTTTAAATTTCGATCGATTATTCATATTTAAAGATGAATATTTGAAGTATACGTAGCAAGAGTTGATGATAACTTCTTAGACCGTCTAGACCAAGATGCCTATACACTATCGGTTTACAAATGTTCCGATGGGTATGGGGAAATACAGACGCTAGCAACCCTATTTTAAAACACGAACGCACTTCACTTAGATAAGAGTACGAAAACTTACAAATACAGCTCTGCTAAAGAAGCAAGTGTTTGACATAGCCACCTGCCTTAGCGGTATGGATGTTAGGAAAACTTCCGCCTATTTACAGACAAGCGATGCGGCGCAAATGTAAATATTACAACAGTGATCTGAAGTCAAATGTGAGTCGGACTCGCGCAACGACGGTTCCGTATAGAATAAGCATAACGAAAATACTGTAGATCATCAACGATCAAAAGGTACGAGTAAAATAACAATCAACGTTCAACAAGATAGCTTAAACGAAAATTTAAGTCTGATAGAAGAACAAACCGAACTTTGCATTTGGAAAAATACTATCCTAAACATCCGTCTACATCACGATAAATTCTTAACTACAAATGTTAGTTTGTAATCTTAAAAAAGTGCTAATTAAACGTATCTGAAATAACTAGGGAATCCAATCCAAGCAATCGGTGCTGGTCGTCAGAACCGGGAAGATCTGTACTAAGAAACATGGATCATAGTTTTAATAAAACAATAGATGATAACAGAGTTTAGGTGGTATATAGCTCGCATAAAACTATTCTGTTTTCGCAAGTCGTCCAAACACCGGTACCGGCTAATGAAAACGAACATGGTAACGAAAAGTTGCAAACAATTCGTACTTTCAAAACCTTCAAAAGTCAGTCAGCTCTATTCTGTCTCTACTATTTGCGAAAGCCTATTTTGTCAATCACTGATAAAATAATGAAGTTTGAAATAACAATCAAATAGCTCATTAACAATCACGACAAATAATGTTGTAGGAAATTATTCCAGTTTGATAATAGCCAATCAAAGTAAACATGTAATACGAGTATGACACATGTCGCAAACTAAATAAACCAAATTAAATACCTACTAAAATATAGACGCTTACATAATATTCTGGTTCATTTCATCTATAGTGACCTTTAGTAAAAAATAAGTGCATATAAAGAGAAAAAGTTGTTACAAAAGTTTTTACATGGACCGATGTAGATAAAACTAAGTTCTTATCTTGCGTCAAGCTCACACTAATGGAATGTATCATCAGATTTCTTACTAGTTATACCTATTACTAACTTCCAGCTACATCTTATTGCCAAAAAAAATTGGCATCATCTTAGTGCTACCACGAAGCCTCCCACTAGGCGTCGTGATTAGGGGCAAAAAGCTGTAGATCTAGCTGACAATGATTGATGTCAGTAAAGAATATTTGTATCATTCGGATAGGCATTAATTGTTTCTCTGATCGTAGGCATTGCGAACATAATAGAGTCAACCAGACACTATATCGGTCATATCATGACGCCAATTAGAGCTAAATTGCTAAATGAAAGTACAGACCGTGGCACGGGTCAAATGGCGCACGAGAATCAGATAATACTGGCACGGGTTTGATGCTGATCTCGTCACGTCGTATTTGCGAATTATTTTGTTAAAAATCTTTCTATGACTAAAATTGTAAATGTTATAATCAGATTCCTTTAAGCCATAGTAAGAACATATAAAATAGTTCAAAAGACGTAAGGGCGTAGGAACGCATGGCAGACTTACGGCTTGGAAATGGTTCGCTATCTATAGTCACCACGCTCGAATATGACTTACAAGAAACTGTGTGCGGCTGCGGCCACCCCGAGTGGTTTCGCGGTTTCGGAAGACGTGTCGGAATAGATATAGTTACGCGTTAGAAATAAAGGAAAGGATTCATTAGAGTTGCAGCGCTATGCAATCTGCTTTGCAAAGTAGTAATAGTCGGTATGTCTTTGCTAAGCGTCTCTTGCGAGTCAGCTGAAAGCCCTTGGTTAGGTCTTAGGTATACGGGCATGTCACAATAGATAGACCTCAGCGAATTATAGACGTACATGTCCAATATACCGAACTGCCAGCTCTGCTAAGCTTGTAAAGCATGTATCTCTGTAGGCCCCGACCGATGATGGATCGTCGGTAAATCAAACCACATTGGGAGGACGACAAATTGAACAATTGTCGTCGTTGGTATCACAATTGCCAGTGATCGGATGAATGCATTCCCCGAGTAACACAGTGGCAACGAGGACACAATAGTAACTGCGCATTGAGGTACTCCGAAGCATATGATTGAAAAGAGCCTTGGCAAATTCTTCAAAGAGAATATTGTGAGGCATATCCACGGGAATATTGCAGTTTACATTTACTTTTTCTAATGAAAAAGTTCCCGACCTAACACACCAACTTTTTCGAACGTCTTCAGCGATATTACGAAAAGACATTTTCTGAAGATAATCTAAGACGTTTGATAATTATGAGGTGATGAATAATTACACACTATACTTTATACCATCATACTCTCAAAAACATTATATTGCCCTCCTGCTAATGAAACACTAGTATATATAAAAAACATTTCCATATTGATACTCAAAAGTGACAAACAAATAGATATTTCTAGCTGAAATTGTTTGCTAATACATCTTAGCTGTTGAAATTTCTAAAAATTAATGTAATATTCTGCATCATCGAAGCTGAAGGGCAGATCATTGATACTATACGAGTATGTCAATCAGTGAATCTCTTTCAGAGGACACTGAAGGTCACGCATAATCAAAACAACCAATCTAACGCTCTCTAAATAAACATCTTATAATAATAATAAACAATATACGCCAACTGTTTACTAAACATGCTTGCTTCAATGGTAGTGTTTCAATTAATGCTGCATTGATGTTTGCTATGAACGATAATAATGCATTGTTTCAGGCATTCTCTGGAATCGTACAGAATGCTGTCTGCGACGTTTTGGTAAACTTTAATTGAGAATCTGACCCACAGCAAAATTGAGACAATAGTGAGTCAAAATCGAGGATCGCCTTTCTATGGGACTCACTCGAATTCACAATACATCACGAACAAGCTCCCAGTGTAGTTTTCGTAAAGAAAAGTTTAACTTAATCAGTAAAACAAACCTTTATAATTTCTATACTTTGTTTGAGGTCCCATATTAAACTAACACACATAATATGGTACTCGTACCACTGCATGATACAAATTGTACAGAACGGTATTCTGACAGTAATCGTAAATATTCTTTGGTAGCACTGTAAGCAGTTTTCTTGTCAGCTCTTCCTTTTTATAGTATTCTTTGTTATGTAGTGCTAAGAAAACAATGCTATTTATTTAATATGAATATTAGAACGAGTTTCCAAATCGCTACGAATGAACTATTCCAGAGGGCTTCGAGCTAATTCTCCACATTCATCGAAAAACACAATCCGGGTCTTAGACAGATTAGATTGTTACAAATATATGCACTAGGATGAGACGCATAAGGTCGAACACTTTCCGACTAATATGTCTTATAGACTTTGGTTCTGACCTGTTATCATGGCGAACGGGCCAATCAGCTTGCGTTCCCCTCCACCCAATCCCTGCATACCTTATTTAACTAGATTGTTTGCATTGGACTTAATAAACCTTATCTGACTCGAGGCTGATCTGTGTCCGACAGCAATGACATTAAAGATGAATGTATATAGGAATTTCAAACTAACAAGTAAATGCGTTCAAAAAGAACTGGAAACCGACTTCAATTGCCCTAAAAGTCTACTTTTACTAAGGCAATTTTAAGATTTATATCGTTTTGTCATGGATGCCGTTGTCAGAACTGGACCAAATCGAAATGGGACCACACCACACGGGAAGCACCAGCTTTCAAATAAAAAATAATCATCCAAATCAGTTCACCCAGTCAAAAGCTCTAAGGTAACAAACATAAAATAAATAAATTTACCCGTCGAATTGATAACCTCCTCCGTTTTGGAAGTCGGTTAAAAAGATAAATGCGTTTTAGATTAGAACAATGGTGATTAAATGCTGTGGCACAAAGAGGCATTTTAACGGTCACTATGACCTGAGTCAGTACATCCTACTCATTCTCTGGTAGCCTCATTACAGCTGTGGGTCGTTTTATGACAAAATGCGTCTAAATCGCTGATTTATATCACCACCTGCTGCATCATTCCACGTAAGACATGAATTTTTATTTACATGCATCATTAAGAGGGTATGCTGGTGTCAAAGCGCCCATACAAACGTAGTCCAGTCATATTTTGAGTATTAAGCTATGAAAGTCTATGAAATTTTCAAGACACAATCTAGAAACAAATACCTGTGTCGGTGGTGAGTCAGATTTTCGTTTAAATATATACTTCCAGAGTAAAGTTACAGGGCGTCAAAGAATTGTATTTTACGGTAATAAAAAGCCCCAACTTTGAACCTGATTTACAAGAGTATGAATCAATTTAGAACAATTTGAAGAAAAAAAACACCGACATCTGAAATTTCATTAGTATACTGTATTAAAAAAATGGTTACATAATATACTGTATCCTTCAAATGATCCCTGGACTACGAAACATCCAAATAACGGGTGGATAACTTCGCGTAGTGTATGCTGTCTCACCGTACGCGCTCGGGTAGGATAGGGCTCGGAGAGGGACAGCTACAAAACAATGCAACCTTGAACGCGGCCACGTGGTCTAACCAACATAGCCTCTTAAGACGCCAATGAAGCAAAGTCTCCGTAGAATAGTAGGTATTTGAATATGTTATTGCTGTCGCGATTCGGTACGCACACATACAGCCTTTCACATGCTTTCACTCACACAAATAACGCTGCATAACATCCCAAAGAGGCCCCTGCGCGCCGCGCATCGTCGCTACCCCTCCGCCTGGGCTAGAGTGTATTTTTCAAAATTATAATAAACTTGACGTGAGCGTGCGTCAACCCTTGTTTTACGTTTTGAGAAATTATTGTTCGCATATTGGTTTAGTCTCGACATACTGTGGTTGTATTTGATATAATTGACTAGTAAGTACCTATCACATATAAATACAATATAAATTATGGCGTTGCTATTTTAGGGTTCTACGGTCAACAAAGAAACCTTTTAGTTTCACCATATCCGAACGTTCGTCTTCCAACGATACTTTAGGTGACCTAGAGGTGTTTTAGTACCTAGAGTGCTAGAGTCTAAGGACTAACAAGTTAAAGCGTTCAAAAAGAACTAGAAACCGACTTCAACTGCCCTAAAAGTCTACTTTTATTAAGGAAAATTTAAGATGTATATTGTTTTCTCATGGATTCCATTCTAAGAACCGGACCAAATTGAAATGGGACCACATGGAAAGCATCAGCTTTCAAATAATAAAGAATCATCCAAATCGGTTCACCCAGTGAAAAGCTCTGAGGTAACAAACATTTAACTAATAGAATAGAATAGAAATAATTTATTCGGCATACAGATTACAGTGCAGTTAAAACATTAATTTTAAATTTGCTCTGCTGCACTGCAACGCCGAAATACACACTTAACATTCCCAGTCTCAAAAACTACGGAACCGATTTTGATGAAACTTGCAGTCTTCCCTAAGTTTTACAATACCTAGGTAAACAAAAAAGGGATTATTTAAATCGAACTTGTAGTTCCGGATATATAAAAAATAAATTAAATAAAATAGCCTTTATTGCTGAAATAATTTTTTGTTTTAATTTTCTTAAAAATATGCTTACTTTATACGTTACTTATCTTTTTATATTAAGTATCAGTAACCGGTCGTTCCTACATTTCAGCTTGTCTTTCGACATAGGCCTCCTCTAAGGATTTCCACTCTATTCTATCTTTCGCTATGCGGGTCCATGTTGGACCCGCCACTTGTCTGATGTCGTCCTCCCATCTTCTAGTCTGTCTGCCTCTTTTTCTTTTGCTATCTCGTGGTTGCCATTCAGTTATTAGTCTTGTCCATTTCTACATACTCTATTTCTCCATTATTTACTGTTATGGGCTCTGTTTGTGAGGAATTTGACATTACTTTTGTTTTCGTTAAGTTCGTTGACAGGCCTGCTTTCTCGCTCTCTTCCGCTAACTGTTGGAACATTGTCTGTAGGGTTTTCGGGTTTTCCGAAAGTAAGATCAGGTTGTCTGCAAAGCGTAGGTGACTCAGCTTTTGCCATTTATATTTAGTCCTTTATTCGTCCAATCCAGATTTGTGAATATCATTTCCAGGATAGCTGAAAATATTTTTGGTAAAATTGGGTCTCCCTGGCGTACCCCTCTCTCAATCGAAAATTCTTCGCCTGTAGATTCTAGCTTCACTTGTGCGGTGCTTTTTGTGTATATGTTTTTCAGTATTCTTATGTATTTTGCATGTACGCCTTGTTTTTCCAGTGCGTCCCAGATAAATCTATGTTCGAGTGTGTCGAATGCTTTGTTGAAATCCACGAACCCTATGTGTGTTTTTCTTTTGTGTGTGTGTTCCGGATATATGCGAGGACAAACAAACATACACTTTAGAAATTTGGCACACTTCTTTAGAAGCTGGTATAGACTAACATATATGAAAACTGGGCAGTTCTGGAAATATTACATACATACAGGTCGCATTGATAACCTCTTTTTTTGAAGTCGGTTAAAAAACTGTAATTTCACGACACCTCCCACAATAGAATAGACGAGTTAAAAATCCCGTCTTAAGTGTATGAGATGTATAACTGGGAAAAAATATTTCAAGTTTTTATTTGTCGACATGAATAATAATATCGTCGAAATCTATCGTATTTCCTACTGTCATACTTCATATTATACTATTATATTTTAAGTATCTCAAAAGGAAAAAAGGAATCCTTATAGGATCACTGTGATATCGAATACTCCAGTCTGCTGTCCCTTAGATCTGTCAAATAATGAAACTTATAGGTCAACGCAATAAAAAGATATAGCTGTATTTTAGACCATTTCCGTACAAAATGCAATGAACCCAAAATCTATACGGTATTTCCCGTTGACCTAATGTCTTGAAATTTGGCAAGAAGAAAGGTTTTACAGCACAACCATAGGAATAAATCTGAATTTTTTAATTGTAACACAGTAAAATTGATTTTTTAATGTTTACAAACTTAACTTCGTAATATGTAATTTAGCTTAGAATTTCATTTTCGGTAGAGCATTGTTGGGTGCATATTACCATACCTATTATTTATGATTTTCAGTATGTCATTAATTCATATTCTGTACGGAATCCTCGGTGCACGAGTCCGACTTGCTCTTGACCGGTTTTTGAGTTGTTGGAGAGCCATTTCAAGCTCTTGCTGGCTGATCTCCGGGATATCTGTGTCGGGTCATATAGTCTCCGTAGCGATTTGTACATGCGATGTCCATATAACTTCTCGTTCTCTCTCAAGACTTTCAATAATAATAAATAACAAAAAATAATATAAAAAAGCTTTTAAAAAAGTTATAAATAAACGGATGTCCATGCAATAAATGTTATGTTTTTTCTGTGTTTTTTTTCTGTTTAGATATTTTACAGTGGTACGGAACCCTTTGTATGCGAGTCCGACTCGAACTTTAACATTAAAAAAATATTTGAAACATAAGTCACTTATTCATAAATCATATTTAATTATTTACACGTAACAAAACGTAACAACAACTAAGAATTTCAGGGAAAATGTTCTGTTCTAGAGATAAAATAAATTTCCTTAGAATTATTTGTCTTTATATTTGTTTATTTAGATCAATCTAAACATTAAAACTAACAGGTAAAACCATTATAGCTCGAGAAAGGGTATCTATCGATATATTTTTCCCACCACTATTAGTCGAAAAAATCGATAAAGCTTATTGACATCACTAATGCATGCTTACTTTATTTTTATACATATAATACACAGTATATAGTTGTGATATAGTGTACCCTGCCTCCCGAACCGAACTGTGCGAGAAGGACAGTTGAAGCTTTTTTTGGTATTTGCCTAGTTTTGCCGTGAAATTAAGGGTTTGGGATATAGCTGTTTTCTCAACGAAACGTTAGCCAAATTCAATCATTTTGATCTTATTCTCTTTATCAAAGAATAATCTAGGCCCGTTGGTTTTGCTTTTTCTGAAAATGTTACGTTTACTCTAAATAATGAGTACCATAAGTTGAAAGAAATTTTTTCTGAAATTTTGAGTTTTGAGATGCCCATAATTCTAATTGTAGACAAAATATTGAAAAAAACAAAACCAACGGGCCTAGATTATTCTTTGATAAAGAGAATAAGATCAAAATGATTGAATTTGGCTAACGTTTCGTTGAGAAAACAGCTATATCCCAAACCCTTAATTTCATATGAAATTTTTTATCTGCTGTTCCCTCTTAACAGCCTATATACATTTCCACTGCAAGGGCTCAGGCCTACTCTCCTCTACTATCGATCTATCTAGTGACGATACGGCCTGTTATAACGGAACACAACAGTGCTATTAACACTGCTGTTTGGCGGCAGAAATATATTTTTGTATACTAAGAAAGATTCGTATACATTCCTAGAAACAATTTTAAAGGAATTATCAGCTGTTAACCGATACCCACATCACCAGCAACTATTCCATCAATGCGGATTGCCGTAATGGGAGCATTTGCCATGAGAGCATATGGTGGCCGACTGACATCGCTTCCAACATGATGTTTATCATTCATAGACGACCTCTGCGAGCGAGGCCATGGGACTGCGGATTATTACGCAAGATTTCGTTATTCGTAGCTCATACAAGCTAAACAATTGTTTAAAATGATGCAAACCTACGCAATCTGGCAAATCTGCGTCAGTTCAATTTTGGACAGTAATCTGAAATTTGTTCATTAAAAATTGACATCTATTGCAACAAACCTAAAACAGTTTGTTTTTAAGAAAATTACACCATAGTTTCGCACTTGGCCTTCATCTCACCATATCGTAAGTGACGATAAGGTCTTCGGATGGAAAGCGAGCGCCCACAGGAGCCTCAAGCTGATGAGAGACTTAATAGAACACAACAGTGCTATTAACACTGCTATTTGGCGGCAGACTTAGGTAACATGGTGGTAACTGGCCAGGCCGACGTAGAAAATGCCGCCAACCAAATCGAGTACCAATTAGGAACCGAAGGAGGTGTTCCGAAGTGTGAGAATTTTTCCATTAGGCCAAGGAGGCGGTTGAAATTCCATTTCACCTATATATGCACCAAATATTATAAATTGTTAAAAAAATTAACAACTTCGTTTAAATTAATGCTATTTACAGAACGATGCACATTATTGGAACGAAGTTTTTTAAAACTACCGCAACTGTATACCGAATTTAATTATTTTATATGCTGTAAGTATGATGCTGAAGCTATCGACTTCTCCACTGCTATCCAGGAATTATTTCACCTAATAGAAACTTTATTCTAACAGCCAACGCAAGTTACGCTCGAGAAAGATTATATTGGAATCTACTGCTCTGATAATAAATATAAATTTTTCTTCAATATCAGCTATATACAGACATCTACAACTACATATTACTGGCTGTATTAGAGTCCACAATCCAAGTACACCAAGTTATGTATAATGTCAAGTTGAACGCAACTAGGTTGGGACCGACCCAACAGAAACTTGTCTACGTGAGGGTCAAGGCGAGCCGCTTGACGCTTGCATTGCGACCTATGCAAGTGTCCAGTTGCAAGTGCATGCGTTTACGTCGCTTTAATCATGATTGGGATCCTTTTACATATGTATTCGGCTGGAATAATCACGAGTGCGTCAAAAAATTCAGTACAACAATCCTTTTTAAGGAGATTCCGTTCAGAATGCTTCCGTACTAAATTTCTGTTGCCATAATCTTTTAAACTAGGATAGCTGGATTTGATAAGAGTGTCGCGAAATGAATATTATTAATTTACAACTTTATTGTCAGCTACAATAACAGTTACGCAGCTGATGGTCCCTAGATGGCGCTTTGAACAATAATAATACAAACAAACATCCTCTCACCCTAAACGCATACACTGTCTCCGTTCCGTCGTGGGTAAAAATGAAAATTGTGATTCCCTAAGAAGTTGTATGTTAATGATACTCATTTCGCGACATTACAATCCGATTATTTTTAGATATTACTGCACAAATCCAGCTAGTCTATTTTAAAAGATTATGGCAACAAAAATTTAGTATGAAGCTTTGATCGAGGGAATAACCTTAAATAATTCTGAACCAATCTTTTCCTTCTTCATTTGAACATCTAGTTTGATCAGAATTTTACAATAACAAAAAACTAAACGCGCCCTTTGGTATCGGAGAAAAGATAAAGAAATTCACAGTAGAAAATAATAGCTTTACCATAGGTATTCGTGGGCCTTTAGCCTCTTCAGCTTCAGTTGAATGTTTATTTATACATCCTCACTTCGAGGGTCATATCGTCTCTCCAGACGATATTAAAATCTCCACCCCTGGAGCTATCGTCTTGTATACTAGTGCACTATACAACTTTCAAGGTCGCAGAGAGTAATTTAGTCCTTATCTCAAATACTAATAATGATCATAGGTCACCACGATGAACGTATGGCGTGACCACGCTGTTATAAGACACTAATCTCTGTCCCCATTACTATTATAATAAAACATGATTGGATGTTGAAAATATTCTGAAGTATTACGTATGTACTCTACAAGGCTTTAATGACAGGACAGACAAAACACAATGACGAAGCTGAAGGTATCGGGAAAATGTTAAGAAAAAGTCCGGACCTTACTCCATTTAATGATCATTGCGTGTTCGGACCCGAAGGCAACAATCAATAATAATACTATAATTTCAACGGAGAGCGCTGTTCAAAGTTAAACACGCCCGAACGCAGTCTTCGAGGAAATTATCATGTTAAGATAATACGGGGTTCTCTCAAACATTTGCAATTCTAAACACCACCATGGGCTGACTTTTGTGAAATTAAAATTCAAGCAGTGACATATCAGACAAAAGAGTAAATGCCTTTGCACATTTGATATCCTCAATAGAATATAAGAATAGTAACTAAATATAATATCATACAAATTACGCATCTTTAACAAGGCTTTATGATGTCTCGCGGCAAAAACCCTTGGTAGCTCTAAAGGTATTAAAATGGAAGGCTTTATTAAGCAGCCCAGGGGAAGGGCTTCTGCTGCCCCCGAAAACGATATCGAAATTACCAGTTACAACTCTCGAATCGATTAAATCCAAATTGAAGATAGAAATCAACGAATATTATCGTTAACCAGCAACACATATCATCTAGAGATACTGAAATTACAACCAACATAAAATACACCCGAGATTCTAAGAGAAGGAAACAGTTTTGGGTGCCTTTAAAATCTGGTCGTTACCTAGGCCAGTTTGGACTATAAATCAAGCACCCCGCCCCGAGAGATGTACCATTAAAGGTGATTAAAGTGCGCGGGCGCAGGATGGACCAAATTATACGGTCTGATCGCGGTTCGGCCACAAAAATGTGGTGCGGTCATTATCCCGGCGGAAACCGTGGCCAATATCGGGACCACGTGCGCGAGCGCCTCCACACGTGCAACATTTTATGGTTCCCATATCAATAAAATCTCGACGAATTCGATTTCAATGAGGAAACCCGTCTAGTTACTGAGGGTTTTTTTACTATGAGGGACGTAGTCCTTACGTCCTGCATGTCACTGCGACTTTCATAGATCTATTGTGACAGTCCCCTATGGATCAAATCAGCTCCCCAAGGCCAATCTCGGTCATGAACCTTAGGCCTGGGTTATTGGACCAAAAGTAAAGACACCAGAAAATTTATATCTAGACATGCCCCAAGGCACAACAATGTACCATTATTAGTACTGATTAGCTGGTAACGGACGCGGCAACCCGCAAGATGGCGACTAGGCACATTCAACAGTGGACTCTCGGTAAAACATTGTTCAGCTACCCTAGAATGTGTGATGGCTTCTGGCACTATGTTAAACAGTCAATAGATAGTTATATTATTTTTCCATAGCTTAATATAAAAATAAGTGTAATCTAGTAAAAATGTTGCATTATGCAGTTTGTCTGTCCTCCATGCAAGGCTTGGCCTTTTTTTTACGGAGTGGAAATCTTCAAAAGATACCCGTCACTTCGGGGAAAGTAGCCGGGTTATGCTGGATTCTTACCAGCTAAAACCACTCCGGTATCCCTCTCTCGCCTCTTTTTGCCAAGTCACGGGAACGTACTACTCATCCGCAACTCGGCAGGCGGCCCCATACATCCCTTACATACGTGCATCCGTCACTTCTCTTGTGCAGCAAGCACATCCAGCCGGTCGCCAGCTAGATGTGATTGGCGCACACACGCAAGGCTTGGCCTGCCCCATGGGGGAAAAAGATTTTCCTTGATGATTTGGTTAGATGAAGTATGAAAATAACACCGACATCATAATATTACATATTATTTATATGCAATTCAATTATTTCAATATAATTTTTTTAAAATCTATTCCATTATTAAATATTTGAATTAAGAACAGGACTGTTTAATTGAGGACAGAATCAGTCATTTAGAACGTTTATTAGGAAATTTCTGATCTAATATTGACCTCAAACACAAAATTAGTTTCAATTTAACAAATCATGAGCAAACTTAAAAATCAGCTGTGTGTAGATAAAACCTTTTTACACAGGTAAACAAACATGTATGTTCTTTAAAGAGTAGATCCTGAAAAAAAAGATAGGTGAAAAGCTGTTGAAACAGTGATAACTGATATGCAAAAGTCAGAATCTGCTTGTCATCTAGAAAAGCTGCTTTAAAATATTGACCTGGACTCTCGTTTACAATTTTGATTCGGCAATGAAGGTAACCTGATTGACAGATAAAGTAAAGTAGACAGATAACCTAATTCACATTTTGTCTATGACCTAGCTGGGATAGTGATCACATTTTTATAGTGGACCCTATGTCAACATTTCTTTATTGACACAGAATGACCGGCAGACCTCTAGGATAAGACAGACTGGCCAATGCTATAATGGTTCCTGTTTTCGCTACATATGGCTATGCTTCCTAATTAGGGGTATGTCTATAGGGGCTGTTTCAGAGACATATAACCATACATAAAAACTAGTAAAAATATACACACCATGAAGCAAATTTACTACAAACTAGCTCGGTTGGGGTGCACAAAAGGGGCACTAAGGTGCATTATCAGGTATATTCCAGCATATTTTTAAATGTTGCATGGAAAAAAGTTGTCCACAATTGCAATGTGATATCCTAAAAAGCAAATTAAGAGTTCATTTACAATGGTAAACAATTATATGACTTCAGCGAAGATCTGACTTTCACTTAAGCATTGTCATACAGGCAGGTCAGTTTGTCTAGAAAGTTTCCTTTTTAAGCAGATTTTATGGCTGTGTTAACCTAGAACTAGAAGTCAATCTCCTTAGTTTGTTTTAATTTGTGTGTGTACCTGTACATAGATTTATTTATACAAAGCAAAGCTTGATTGCTGTAAGATAGATAGATTTTTAGTGATAACTAGGCTCAGTAGGCTGCACATCTAGATTGCATTGATGCCACTGCTTTGAAATTTGACTAAAAATAATAATGTTTTTAAAGTATTCTAAGGAAAAACAACTGTATTGAATGCAGTCCCTAAAGACAATGTGAACAGGTAATTGTTCTCTAAATGTTCTTCAAACTTTAAAAGGATTCTGATAAGACTCATGTGATAGTTTGTTCAGCAAAATGTTTAAATTTGTCTTTTAATTATTCCGTAAAATGGTTTTCTACTAATATTGAAACTAGGAATAAAATGTCAATTATGGACATAAAGTCCTCAAGAATCTGTTATCAATAACCTTTTTCATTAATTCTTGAATAATTTTCCTCAACACGACTATAATTAAATAACATTTAGAACAATGTGAACACCATTACAAAGTATTTTTCTTAGAATATTACTACAACAGAACTAAAATAATAGATGTATACTTTAACAGTAGTCAAATGAATCACAGTTGCAAATGTAAGGTCCATTCTAGTATAATTACTCAGAAGAGAAGTAATTAACTAATACATTTATGACTAACAAAATCTCTGTCTAATAAAATCAATGTCAGAGAAGGAACGTCTAATTCTGTAGGCCACACATGCATATGACCTCTAGAGAAATTTTATGTGATGACTTTTATCTACCAGTCATTTGTAGAACACAGAAACATGACGTTATGAATTAAATTTTTTTCAAGACGGGAATATCTATTTACCCCGTTTTAGTATATGCTATCTATACGCAGTTATAAACGTTGAAGGAGTCTAATTAAAAGATTTAGGGCATGCTGACTCAATATATTTATTGACAAGTAGGTTCGAATCAGCTGGCTCTGTAGTTTTAACATCATGACTTACAACAACAAAACGAAAAATCGCTAATAAATTCATATAATTACTTACAGATTTCCCGTTTGTTTTCGACTTCACTAGACAGCTAAACACGCGTAAGAGTATTTTCTATACGATATGTAAAGGAAATGTTTTTCCCGAAATAAGAAACCTTTCTCAGGTCCGTTCGGAGCTTTTTGCCCCGCTGCAAGTAGACAAAGTTATTTCACTACAAAGCGACGGTATAGTCTTATTATATAGTCTTTATTTATAAAGATTCTACGGAATACGGTCCAAATACACAAATATTAACGTAAAAACACTACAGTACACAAAACGTAATCATACGATCACCGAGGAAAAGTACTCCCGCTACGAATGATCTCGCTCTCTGGCACTAATATTTTGCTTTTAGCATTCTATGGCGTTGATAGATACTTGATTTAAGAGATAGAAATATCATATACACTGAAGTTCAACAGAGACAGCAATATGTTTGACGTTTCAACTGCAGTAGAAATGGCGCGTAGACGCCATCTTGTAGTCAGTCTTGCTAGTGTACAAAAATACTGTTTCATTTAACGAATAAATTGGGATTCACACACAATTTACCTTTTATATATTTATGTCTGGACAATAGACCTTTATGAGTTAATTTTATTCGGTTATAATTATTGGCAATAATGATTGCTTCAGCTGATTTATGATTTATGAAACACGGGTATACTACACATTTTAAATAAAAAATATTGTAGAGTGCGTCAAATGAAACGTTTATTAGCAAATTCCGTAAGAACAAGTTGATTTCCTTGCCGCGGAAAATTAAATGATCAAGGTTACAACTTGACAACTGACAAAGTTTTCTAAGTTGTTTAAGTTTTCGTATTTCGTATCAATGCACGTGGCTAGGGTCCGGTTATCGTAGCCTATGTTCAGTAGTTGACGTTTATGGCTGATGATAAGGTAATTTGGTCTAAAACAAAACATCCATTTAATTCAAATTATTTAAAAGTTTTCCTTAAACTGAAAATGTTTTGAACACTTTACAGGCAATATTAACTTATGTATAATGTATAATTTGGACATTAAACCATTAAATTATTGTACCAACAGGCAACAAGTCTATACAACATTGTCACTCACTTGACACCGAAGCGGTGAAGTGGTGCTACTGCTTTCCAAAATGCCGCCACTTTAAAACCGGTCTTCTGTAAATTCCAGAGGCCAATGGGCCACTTACACCCCAAAATGTTAATCATTTCTTGATATCCTTATAGGTAGACTGTCTTCTATTTAGTTGCATTTTTGAAAGTCTACATAGATAAGTATTTTATTTTCTTCGAGAAACAAACATTTTAATTCACAGTCCATTTTAATTAGATGTTATAAGTAAGAATAATAAAAAAAGAGGAATAATATTTTAAAAGTATAATTGTAAAACTATGGCATATATACCAAACAGAAATAGGTATTGACAGAACTGTTGTGTTCCGGCAACAGAAGATAACAGAGTTAAGGCTTCTAGGTGAGCACGCTTTCCATCCGATGGCCTTCTATCGCCATTCAGCAATCATCGCCATAAAGCAAGATCAAGTGCAAACGTATTATTCTCGACGACGGAATTATGGACTCATACTTTACTACACGTCGATAAATAAATATCATTTCCGGTCATCTTGTAATCATAAACTTAGCCTATGAATAAATAAACATCCATCAGTCAAATAGTCAAGCCTGCAGAAATATTTCGTTCGTTATACAACCATACCACATGGCCATAGAACCTAGGATGGCCTGGGCAAAACCCCAAAGAACACATCCAGCTAGGCCACTCGAGAGTCGAGACCACATGGTCAAACAAGGCGCTGTCTCAGCCAATAGCGATGCTTCTTTCCTAGTAGAGGTGCAGACTTGGAAACCAGGCAGTCGCTACCTGCGCCCGCCAAGTGACCGAAATACCAGGAAACGAGCGCATCCTTCGGGACGCAGGTGTTGTTAGTTCCATAGACGTTACATAGATGGCGCTACTCGTACCAACTGTTTCCATACAAAAGAAGAAAAAGTATTCATAACCCTAAATACTTTTTGACCTGAATTTCGTCAAGCAATTGAAATTCGTATCAGCAAAAAAGTTACAAGAACCTAACATTTGGTTTATAAGAAAAGTAAAAAATTCAAAAATAAAACTTATCTCTAGATATTAAACCAAAATCAAAGAGTTTGCTGTACTTAGCAGGTTTCAATCATTTTCGCCTGAAACTCAAATTCCAGCAAATAAGCGGCAGCTATTTTTTATGCTAATGCGAAGCCACAAAGGGTCAAGAGTCAATGCCAGAAACAAAACAAAATTGTGTAACTCACTTTCACTTTGTAAAAGTCACAACGTACTCTTTTCTGAGTCAAAGTGAATTTTTAAAATAAAATCCCTGTATTAGAATATATTATTAAGAAAGCTTATCACCAGATTAATGATGACAATTTGTGTCATGGATGCTTAGATATAGATAGTAACCACGCTACACTTATTACAGACATCTACTTGTGTATATATACACCTGTAGAAAAACCAGAGAGAGTGGAGAAGAAATCGCAAAAGAATAGCTAGTTTCTTTTGCGATTTCTTCTCCACAAAATGCAATTTTAGTTTTACTTCTTTTTTGACTAAACTGTTTACAAATTACTGTTTGTTGTTTCAAATACATGTTAGGAATTAGTTTAAAAAACTTAAATTCTAATGCATTTGATACCTCCTCTATTTTTATTCGAAAATACGTAATACGATAAGAGCTTTCATTGATATACATACGAAACATCTACATAATATACTTTACTCACTTCGTTAATTTACACTTTTATACATGCTTTCGAATAAAAATCTAGAATTGTGGTGCTTAGTTTCAGACATATCCATGCCTACCTAATTGTTACTTAACAACAGGCGATATGCGACAAAACGAAAACATGGCATTATTATGACAAAAATAATGTCGAAATAGACAACCACTTTATACAAAGTCGGTCAAATACCAGTCCCAAACAACGCGTCCCGAAGCCTCCAGTCTCGGGTCAATACTCTATTATGAACTTGCTCCTTACGGAAGATAGCTAACAGCTAACAGAATTATCATGACTGGTCCAGGTTTATAGCTCTAGACTAGTGTATGAATTAAGCTACTACGTAAGTCCATTTTCTCAAAATGATCTCGAGCTTTATGACTTGAAAGCTTAAGTCCATATTGCAGTACTATAATTTGACTGATTGTTGTAAAATCTGCTGCCGTATGTACTTACCTCTATAAGGTAAACGATGGATGGATGGAGCTACGAGTAGATATGAAGTAATGCATGAGAGCTGAGTTGAAGGTTGATATATCTACCATTTACATTCTTTCCAGCCAGTAGTATAAATAGGTAGCTCAGTTGGATAGAGCGTCAGTCCTTGAACAATCGAGGTTTGGACTCAATCCTGGCTCGCACCAAAGAGTTCCAATTTTTTATTTAGATTATATGTACGATTGCTAAAAATCATTAACACTGCACCTGCACACTTCAAATTTCAATTCAGAGGTGTGTGTGAAGTCTACCAATCCGCACTGGTCCTGCGTGGTGGACTATGTCCCATACACTCTCTGTAGGAGAGTAGACCTGAGCCCCTGCAGTGGGGACGTATATAGGCTGTTGATGATGATGAATCACGTCAACTTACAATTCGTTTCCGAGCTTGACTAACACCACATTTTTGCGTGTCATTTTAAACTAAGTCCAAAAGAACACAAAGACCGTTGTACTTGCTTTATTATTAGAATCCACACCTCAGTTTGTAGGACTACCCGCTATTTGGCAGTTGCTAATTGGACTCGTGTGTATTTCCTGACATTCCGTATGTTAACTCTGTGTTTCATTTATGATGATCATTTGTTTGTTCGATACGTTAGAGTTCGTTTAGTTCAATGTTAAATGTCATCATGTATTTGTCACGAATTTGTGTTTCATTCAGCCTTGTTAATTTGTAATATTAGGAGAGAACAAATGTCTTGATATCGACACACATCGAACGTATGACGTTTGTATACACGCGCAATGTAGCATAAATAAGATTATTAAAACCTGAAACAATCTTGTTGTTAACAGTTAATATTGCAATTTAACTCAAAATACACTAAACTTATAAACCGCTAGAGAATATTAGGTTCCAATTTTCACAAAATATGAATAAATAGCTAGGACAGGTCTGTACTACCAACATCTGGGTCTGTGTTTGAGCCTGTATGGTCAGCAGCGTTGCCAGATATATTTTTTTGCCAAGTCGGGATTTAGGAACATTTTCAGTGAAAAAAGCGGGATTCTTTCGTCGAAAGCGGGACATAGTAAAAAAAACGTATATAATCAAAAGTTTTTGAATATTTAACTTTTTATTTGAGTTCAAATTACGTTTACGTGACAATAGATAGCAAAAATATCCATAGAAAATTAAAAAAATTAGTATTTTAATAAAAATATGATATTTTAAATCAGATTTACCCTATCGTTAAATAGTTAAGTCTTTTTCGTCTTCTGAATTAAAAAAAAAACAGAAATTAAAAATCAAAAAAGTTTTGTTCAAACAAACAAATGAGAATAACAAAAGAGCGAAAGAGAAAGAGAGGATGTCGCAGCGCACGCACCGATTGCGTGACACACCCCTCTCGCGCGCGCGCTTACCTTCATTACATTACGCGCTGGGCAGGCGGCCAGTCCACGCTTGTCTGTGCCATCCCCCCGCGCTTTCTCAGTACGCTCAGTGGCGTAGCTACCTAGGGGCTAGGCGGGGCAGTGCCCCGGGGCCCTCAAGCTCAGGGAGCCCTCGAATCCTTACCAGAAATCTTGATCGAACTGAACTTTTGGAAATTTCTCCCATTTTTAAAATAAATATGACAGGTTGCAACCCCACTGTAATCATGACAACTCAGTTGAGAGAAATTCAAAAGTTATGCCTAGGGAATTCCCCTAAATTCTTTCTGTAGGTTGGCAGTGTTGTCAATTTGACGGATAGTGATATGTGCGTTTTGTTATTCATCGATGTGCGTTTTATTGTGAATTCGAGTTAAGATTTTTTTACGAGAACGGTTAAAAAATTAATGCTGTATCAGGAGTAAGTAAGCTAATGTCAATAAACTTTTTTGTACTGGTCGACATAGTGGTTCAATTTTATTTGATTTTACCACTCATATTGATGTCCGTTAAGTCAATAAATCGTGTCAAATCTATAGATTTCGGCTACAGCTCATTGTATAACGCGAAATATCGTGAAATAATGCAAGTCACCTGCAGTAGGTACATTAATTCAGGCCCGCGGGCAGAAGATCGTTCATGGTCTCCACCGTTAAATGTGGTAACACTAACGGTGATAATTTTTTTTCCGGGGATTCCCCAACGACACTTGTAGCGTATCATTGTGTTTCTCTTTCCTTTTATTTTACTTTTAACGTCGTCAGTGAACAGTAGACTTGTGCGTGCTCGTTCACTGAGCGGATCGCTCCGAACTAGTACAATTGCTCAAATGTACTAGTACGGAAATTTAGTACAACTAGTACAGTAGTACACTGAAACTCTTTAATAGTATGGCTTGTTCCCGGTCCCGACGGTTCATGCTCCGTTGTGGTTTCCGATCTTCAGAAGGAAGGACCGACAGGCATGCAAGTAATAAGTACTATCGTACACTGGAATGAGCTCATATCATAAAATCTGTGCCGAGTGGGGGAGCTTTCACGATGAATGGTTGAATAATGATCAATACCAAAATCATATTACTTACTACTGACTAGTGGTGTTTCTATAACATAGATCTCGACGTGATGTACATTTTTAGGGTTCCGTAGCCAAATTGCAAAAAAACGGAACCCTTATGGATTCGTCATGTCTGTCTGTCTGTCCGTATGTCACAGACACTTTTCTACGAAACTATAAGGACTATACTGTTGAAACTTGGTAAGTAGATGTATTCTGTGAACCGAATTAAGATTTTCAGAAAAAAATTAGAAAAAAACCCTAAATTTTTAGGGTTCCCCATACTTAAAGCTGAAACTCAAAATATATGATGTGCATTGCCATGCAAACTTCCACCGAAAATTGGACTCGCCCATGAAGGGTTCCGTAGCAGCAAGTAACAGAATATAAAAGTTCTTGTATTTCGTTGTATTTGAGTTGATTGAATAATTCTCTTATTTTAGAAGTTACATTGGGGCACACATTTTTCGTTCCGTTTTTTTGACATTTAGTGAACAGTGAGTACCTACCTACTCGAGCACAATCTAATATTGTATTGTTGAAATAAATTAGAAAACTAAAATTATGGATAAAAAGAAGAAGCCCAGTGGTGCATTTAAACGCAAACAACGCCAAGAAAGAGAAGATAGTAAACAAAAATTGCCCAAAATTGACAAGTTTTTTAGTCAGCCTTCTGCAAGTACATCTGGCCAAAATATTTCTATTGATAGTGACTCAAATAATGTGGTAACTGCAGTGTTGGTTGAGAAGCCTACTGAAGAAGATTCGACAATTATTGCAGTTGGAGATACCTCCGCCGCTGATCATGTGAACGTGGATGATTTTTGCATGACACACATAAGAGCGGAGGGTTTGGAGGAATCACAGACCTCTACATTTTTCGAAAATGTGTACGACAAATCTTCTTATGACTTGGGAAACTTCACGAACAAAATATTAAGTGATAACGAAAAACGTCAAATTCTTGATATGGGGCCTTTACAGCCTTCAGGACCTTTTCCAACAGACATCAACCAGAACAATAGGTGTTTTTCAAAATCGTACTACGTTTCGTGTTCTAAATATGGGCCAGTTAATCGTTTTTGGTTGTGTTATTCCAAAATACTAGACGCTGCCTATTGTCAACCCTGCTGGTTATTTGCTTCACAAAGGAATAATGTTTGGTGTACGGGAATTCGAGATTGGAAGCATTTATCAGAAAGAATTAAACAACACAGTTGTTCGAGTGGCCATTCGGAAGCATGTGCTGTGTATGAATTTTGGAAAAAAAAACGATGCTAATACTATCGACAAGGAACTTGAAAATGAAATTCGCAAAGAAGCATCATTTTGGAAAATGGTTCTTCAAAGGTTATTCGATATCATACTTATCCTAGCAAAGAGTTCTTTGGCTTTGAGAGGACATCAAGAAGACTTAAGTCAGGAAGGATACCACGGAAATTTTCTGTCCTTTGTAGAGCTTGTCGCCCGATATGATCACATTTTGCGGCAAGTTTTGGATATGCCCAAAGGTAATAATAATTATTTCTAAGTTTTTTTATCGTTTTATTTTGTTTATAATTATTAACTGTTTAATATCAGGACTTTTTTGAAATTGTGTTTTTTTATGTTTTTAGGATCTACAAGATATCTGAGTGCAACAATTCAAAATGAAATGATTGAGAGCTTGGGGACCAGACTCGAAACCCATCTACTAGAACAAATTAGAGCGTCACCGTTTTTTGCCATCATAATGGATACGACACAGGACATATCGAAGGTAGATCAGCTAAGCATTGTTGTGAGGTATGCAGTAATAACCAGATCGGAAAATGGACAGCCAATTGATATAGAAGTAAAAGAAGTGTTTCTAGGCTTTTATGCAGCCATCAAACATGGCGCAGTAGATTTAGTCAACCAAGTGACAACATTATTTATCGACAAAAATATTGACTTAAAAAAATGTGTGGGGCAAGGCTATGATGGAGCCAGTGTGATGAGTGGTGTGTATAATGGTGTACAAAAACATATTAAGGATATCCAGCCTAACGCAGAGTACGTACATTGTGCCACTCATAATTTAAATTTGGTGATAAATGATGCCGTTAGCAGTTGTGTGGAAATACAGATTTTTTTCGCAACGTTGCAAGATTTGTATAACTTTTTCGGAAACAGCATCAAACGTTGGGATCTACTGTCAAAATTCACTGGCGAATCGGACACCACTCTAAAAAAACTAAATCCGACTAGATGGTCCAGTAGGGTCAATACGATATCTGCAATAAAACTTCGTTATTTTGATATTATCAAAGCATTATCAGAAATAGTTCTAAAGAGTCCTAATAAAGATGAGCGTAGTGAAGCAGAGAGTATTACCCACAGAGAGTACCCACAAAAAGTGGAGAAAACTTGTTTTCGATTTTCAAGGATATATGTGTTGTTGTGGGATTCACACCAGTGGACACAGATGTAGATACGATTCATCGTGTTCGTCCTTTCACCCGCGCGAGCGGCGCCGGGGGCGGTGAAACACGGCCACCGTCGATAGTGGTCCGTTTCACCCAGCGCCGGCGCAAGGAACAGATGATCGCGGCAGTGCGCGCCCGACGCGTCGTCACCACCGCGGACATCAAGATGAACGGACCTGCATCCAACATATATGTGAACGATCATCTAACGCCGACGAACAAACTCCTCTTGAAACGGGCTCGTGAGCTCAAAGCTGAGCTCAATTATTCTTACTTATGGGTAAAAGATAGCAAAATACTGGTTCGTAAAAATGATCAATCTAAAACAATACGCATTTCAAGGGAATCTGACTTAGTGAAAATGAAGTGACATATCGATGGGTTGTTTATATATAGTGTCGCATGTTTGTATCTCATTCCTGTAACCATCGCACAATATCACTTTCTGCAACAATATTCATTCACATATTATGTTTTAGTATCGAAAAACTGTCGTTTCAAGCTACCACTTCACCATTTGAAAATAGAATTACCAACTCACAATAAAAACCTTCTGTCCGTACTGTTACAACTGTTCACTACTATGATGTCAACTGTTCTCGTTATCTTTGTATTTGAAAAGGTACTTATGAATGAAATTATTTTTAACAAAAACTCGTCTGAAAATATAGATCTTTTTCTTCCTCCTACTTTCGCTTATACGAATGTGTTTATTATCTTTAATATCATAAAATAGGTTCACCTAATATTTCTATTTACTACCAAAACGTCCGAGGCTTACGTACAAAATCTCATTCATTCTTATCTAACGTAATCAATTGCAATTATGACATTATTTGTCTTACGGAGACCTGGCTAAACCCAGACTTTTTTAGTAGCGAATTTTTTGACAGCAGATATAACGTATTTAGAAGGGACCGCCGCGATCGTGCCGCGCAGCGGGGCGGGGGGGTGTCGATAGCCGTGCGCCGTGAGATGCGCGCGGAACGTCGCGACCACTGGTGCGCGTCGCCTCTTCACGAGGAGCTATGGCTGACGCTGTCCCCAGCCGCGGGCGCTGCCACCGCGCACCCTCCCCGTGGCCTGACGACGACGCAGCAACACCCTCCGACCCTCATTCACATTGCTATAGCATACTTTCCACACAATGATAATCACAGTAGCTCATTACAAACATTTCTAGACAATGCATCCTTTTTAATCCAAAACAATCCAGATGACATTTTTATTCTGATTGGTGATTTTAATGTGACCAATGCTTCATGGTATACCACAGCGGACAATCAATGCCTGCACTTACAAACAAGTGATGACAATACAGTGCGCGTTCTGTCAGACTTTCTTGCTCTTTCTGGACTTCAACAATATAATTCGGAAACGAATGCAAATAACCGTATTCTCGATTTAGTCATGACCAATTCTACCTGCGATCTTTCAGCTTGTTCCTCACCTCTCACGACTGAAGATCTACACCATAGGTCATTAGATATCACCTTAAAACTTCAGCTCTCCTCGTATCTGCCACAATTGCCTTTAAACACTTCCAAGAAACCTATTTTTCTTCGAGGAGACTTCGAGGAGATCCGTAAAGGTTTGTTAGAAGCTGATTGGTCTAAACTTATAGCGCTGGATACAGAAAACTCTGTCACTTATCTTTACTCTGTTATAAACAGACTTATATTGAAACATATCCCGCACAAAAATATTAATAATAACAATAGTTATCCTCCATGGTTTTCCCGGACCCTCATAAAAACTAGAAAGGAGAAACTTCGGGTTCATAAACGCTGGAAAACTTATGACAATCCATTAGACTACAGAGAATTTGCTTTTCTAAGGAAAAAAGAACATAAGATGGAATCTGAATGTTATAATAATTTTATATCAATGGCTGAAGATAAAATTAAATCCTCCCCAAAATTTTTCTGGTCTTTTATCAAATCGAAGCGGCCAGTTAATAGTATACCTGATAAATTGTCTCACAATGGTGTAACCGCCACAGATGGGGATGAAATAAGTAATCTTCTTAATGAATATTTCAATTCTGTCTTCGTCCCTGATCTGCCCATCACCCCTCATATGAATTACTCTACTGACAGCCTTATTAATTTGTGTTCTGTTGAGTTCACCGAGGAAAATGTCTTTAAATTACTAAGTCAGGTCGATGTCTGTAAAGGTGGTGGAACTGATCTTATTCATCCCCTGTTCATACGCAACTGTGCTCGAGAACTAGCTAATCCAATCACACAAATTTTTAGAAAGTCAATTTCAGAAGGCATTTTCCCCTCCACCTGGAAAAATGCTCTTGTTACACCAATCTTCAAAGGTGGTGATGCGCACCTAGCACAAAACTACAGACCTATCTCCAAATTAAATATCTTAGGCAAAATATGTGAAAAAATAGTTTGCGAACAGATTTATTCCTCTGTTTATCAACACATTTCTATAAATCAACATGGCTTTTGTAGCGGGAGGAGTGTTGATACCAACCTTCTTACATTCACTGACTTCATTACAAACAAAATAGAATCAGGCTGGCAGGTGGACGCTGTGTATACTGACTTCTCTAAATGTTTTGACAAAATAAATCATAACAACCTAATAATTAAACTTGAGTGCCTCGGTATTCACGGCGACCTCCTGCGTTGGATTAAATCCTACTTATCCAATCGCAGTCAGGCTGTAGCTGTAAAAGGATTCTGCTCTAGGTTCCTTCCTGTGCCCTCCGGCGTCCCTCAGGGCTCACACTTGGGTCCCCTGCTCTTCATTTTATATGTCAACGACATGAGCTCCTGTTTTACCAACTCACAGCATCTAGTCTATGCAGACGATACAAAAATTTACAGAGCCATCGCCTCTGAATCTGACTGTACAGACCTTCAGCGTGACCTCAATAGATTCTATCACTACTGTCGTGACAATCATCTCTTCTTAAACTTGGACAAATGCTTTGTAATTAGTTTTTCCCGTAAAAATAATCCTATTATACACAATTACAAAATCGAAAATATAGATATTACGAGAGTAACATCTATTAGGGATCTAGGTGTTACTCTTGACTCCCAGCTCTCGTTTAACCTGCACATTGATAGTATTTGCAATAAAGCCTACAAAAATCTTGGCATGATTCTTCGTTTAGGACAGCCCTTTAAGCGTCCTTTGACCTATAAAATCCTTTTCTATGCGTTTGTAAGAAGTATATTAGAGTTTGGCTCTGTTGTATGGTCTCCACAATACCAGGTACACAAAGATCGCATAGAGAGGATACAAAACATCTTCCTAAAGGCGCTCAGCTACAGAACAGGAACATTTCATGATAACTCCGTTGAAGCAGCAAAACATCATAACATGCTATCCCTAAACAAAAGAAGGACTTATTTGGATGCAATATTTTTCTTTAAAATACTTAAAAACATTACCAACTGTCCCAATCTCCTACAAAATATATTTTACAAAATCCCCCACCCTTCCCTACGGCCAGCACACACACTCTTTCACGTAAGCTTCGCGCGTACCAATTATGCTAAAAACACGTTTTTCAGACGAGTTTCCAAACATTACAATGAGCACCTTAGTGGAATAGACCCGTTCATAAGCTCCATATCCCAATTTAAAAAATTTGTAAAATCCAAGCTGTAGTAATTGTTTTATATAACTCATATTAACATACTGTATGTGTTTGTTGTATAAATAGTAATTTTAATATAGTAGTAGACTGAATATTATGTATCAACGCTTGTACCGAGTAGATCAAACGTATCGAAAAATGAACCTCCAGGTCTTTTTGTGTATAAAATGTTTATATAATTTTTTGTAAACGACTGTTTGTGTTCTGAATAAATAAAAAAATAATAATAAATAAAATAAAAGTATTAAAACAAAAATGCTAAATTTCGAGTTCGTGTTGCTTTGCGAATTCATGCACAGTGTATTGAACGACATCAATTATGCATCCAAAACTTTACAAAAATGCGACATCAATTTGGGCGAGGCGAGTAAAGTTTTAGCAGAGACCAAAGCAAAGTTGCAAATTTATAGAAATGATTTCGAATTATTCAAGTGCAAAGCCAGTGAAACTGCAAGAAAATATGGTATTGATACCCATTTTCAAGAAAAAAGGCAAAGAAAAGTTAAAAAACATTTTGATGAATTAGCTGCTGATCACCGATTTCCAAACCGAGAAAAAATATTTAAAATTGAGATTTTCAATAATGTACTAGACACAGTAATATCTCAATTAGATACACGTTTTATTGGTATGAGTGCAGTCTGTCATATATTCGATTTTCTAACACCAACATTTTTATTACATGTTGATGAAGCAACTTTATTACAAAAGTGTGACGAATTCCAAAGAAAATATTCAGATATAATAGGCCCTAGTTTTTCACTTCAATTTATTAATATTTACCACCTAGTTTTACCTCAACTAACTCAAGCATGGACTGTTCACCAATTATGTAAGGAAATAATGAGCAAATATGGAGTGCTAGAATGCGACCTAACGGAAGTATTTACAGCAATGTTATTATTCTATACAATTCCTGTCACTTCTGCAGCAGCTGAAAGGTCATTCAGCAAATTAAAAATAATAAAAAATTATTTAAGAAATAATATGGGCCAAACTCGACTCCGACATTTATCGCTAATAGCAATTGAAAACAAAACCGCATCAAGCCTGGATTTAAACGAAGTCATTGATACTTTTGCGAAAACTAAAGCTAGGAAAAAATTGTAAATATAATTGTTATTTAGTCAGTTGGTAGGCCCGACCTTTATATAATAAACCCTTGAATCTTCTCTATTTCGTTTTATTAGCCAAACCTACACCAAGTATTAATTGTAATTTATGTTGTTACTGTTTAATATTTTTATTACCTGCCCTGCAGTGCACAAAAAAGAGCTTAAGTAGCCTAGCATTTTTAAAGTATTTGTATATTTCATATTTTTATTTGATAAAACCTAATCAGTTTACATAGCAGTGGGGACCAATTTTTTAATTTGCCCCAGGGCCCTTGGTTACCTAGCTACGCCACTGAGTACGCTGCACGCACCGTCGAGTTATTCCCGAAAAGCGGGACTGAGCCTGTCCCGCGCGGGACATTTAATTTTGATTTGAAAATCGGGACGTCCCGCCCAAATCGGGACGTCTGGCAACGCTGATGGTCAGATATATTGCAGCCGATGATACGAATCCGGTGCATCGGAGGATCAAAGCCTGTATTGTAGCCGATGATACGCTATATCGGATATCGATGCATCGGAGGATCATGAACAAACGAAATAAAAACAGCAAATCTACAAAACAATCATCAGTTTATTTACAAAAACACTTAAAAACACAAGACTAGACAATATACAATACAAAATAATTATTGCTTCTTCAATTAACATTATTATGTTATGTCTTTATCACTTCCCTGCTTTCTGTTCGTCACTCAACAATAAAACTTATTATGTAACTAGAATCTTACATTACGGAATACTCAAGTAATGCTTCAACAATATCAATTCGCTTTAAACGCATACGTATAGATTGAGCAATTCTTATATACAATTTAAACAAATCTATCTATATATAATTTAGGCAATTACGAAACAACATATAATTTTCAGAATAGAAACCAAAAATAAATTCGAAGCTAGGTACATTTAAAAATACAGCCATTGAAATGCATTGAACGAAATACCTTAGTCTAAAGAAACATTCTCTTGTCTACTTTTAGTCTTAAGTCAAACACAATGTATATTGTTCATGACTAAATAAACTGAAACTTGAATTTATGGTGCGTACGGTCCATATATTTGCTGTGGACGTTGCCCAGTTGATGAAAAACATCAAGAATTAAATTAATTTAAATCATAAAAACTACTCACACTCTCAATGCAATGCCGTTATTTAGCCCTATTTTAATTTTTTCAATAGGCAACACAATATAAATATAAAAATCATTTAAATTTTCAAATATTCAATCTCTAAGGGTGGAAGATAGGAGATGAATGCCTTCTTCTTCTAAATTAAAAAAAATTCGAGGTTTGCCCCCAAGTCGGCTCCTTAGTTATGTTAAAAAATTAAACACAATGAAACTTTTAGACCATCTAAAAACTAATATTGTGGTGTTGCCAGTTAGTTTCGTATTAAATGTTTTAATTTCAACTATCATTCAAATTTCTGCACCCTTTCTTTTTCTTCAAATTTCTTCTTCTTCTTAAACTATGCAACGAATTACGTTTCTCCATAATCAAATTCTAGCTCTTTTATCAATTATTTTATGAAATCTTCTTATCGTCTTTCAGCGGCAACGTTTCATCATCATAATTAATATTGGAAAGAAGCACAGGCTCTGATCCTTTCGTCTCGTGATCCGGGAGCGTGAAGTCAGCCATCTCTCGCTTCTGAAGCTCTTCTGCAAGTCGCGTGAAGAGCTCCCTGAAAACAATGCATTTGATGAGCACCTGAACAAATCTATTGGCTCATTTCTACTAATTTATCTGCTCATTCTATGATACCGAAGCGCTTAAATCGAGGTCTATTTAAGGTCACAGTGAATAGGGTGCTTATAGACCTAGAGGTCTCGACAAGCGCGCACCGCCCTCAACCACATCGCCACTTAACATCAGGTGTAATTCTGGTCAAATGCAACAAGACAACTCTCCCCGTAACATCTTTCTTATCAAAGCAAATCAAAACAAAAGACAGTAACTTCTAGTGGACTTTTAGTTCTTTCCATGGTTGTTTAGTTCTTTCTCAAAATCTCTTTCGAATCAAAATAAAATCGGTACGGTGACCTTTTTCATTGGAAAAGTATACGCTGAATAATAAACCAAATTTTCGTTAAATTGTACCCCAAAAAATTTAAACGAGTGAACATTATTAATTTCTTCAACACACTCGTACTTTGCAATGGAAACCACCAAGAAACCACAATTTGAATTACTTGAATCTTGATTATGTTAGCAATGAATCAAGAAATAAATATGTAATAAAGAAATGAAATTGCTATTAAAGTAAAGCTATGAGACAAAGACAACATAGCCAAGACTGCAACTGCAAAACTGGAAGGAAAAAAACATTTTTAGTTATGTATTTAATAGATGTATTTTTCAACTCACTGGAAGACGAATCCTTGCATGTTCTTCCCGAGGTAGTATATGAAGAGCCAGTCTGCGTACTGCCACCCATTGACCACGCTGATGACGTTATATGGGTTGAACTTGTTACCTCCCACGCTCTTGAACATCATCTGGTTGAATCTCATCGAGCGACGATACATGAAGAATGATACCAGTCGCCAGATCACCGCTGCAATTGATTTATTTCAGTAGAAGAACATTTATGATTCCATCAACCTACTAGTGGCTCGACAAGTCAGTTTGCTAGACAGCTTGAATTGATATGCAAGGGATGGGTATCCGATGAGGTGTAAGAATTTCCAAATAGAGACCAACAACCAGGTAAAGTGTTGGGGCAACCACCCCGTAATTAGATTCATGATCTACTAAAGGTAATTGTTTAGTTAATATTTTTTGCCCTGTGGTGCAACTAAGAAAAGATCCAGGGGCATTATCTACTATCATTTTTATGTCTGGTCTAATCATCGTAAAACCTCCTCAATCTTTTTCCCCCTGACTACACTACAGCAACTGTAAGCCCAGATTACTTAGCACTCTGGTTTTTTCCGCTAAGCGTTTCAACCAAGATTTAAAGCCTAACGAAAGTGTCGCTTCAATTGGATTTGGAATCCTATGTACAAGGAATCTGGGTCAAAAGCGGTCTATACTTTTCCTGCAACCCGAACTCACCTAAAAGAGATGCTACAAATAGGAACAGGAACCAGAACCACAGGA
Organism: Carcina quercana; assembly: GCA_910589575.2. Lineage (NCBI taxonomy): Eukaryota > Metazoa > Arthropoda > Insecta > Lepidoptera > Depressariidae > Carcina > Carcina quercana. The sequence goes on along the minus strand of OU342429.1, from coordinate 15,708,978 downwards.
CGACGTAGATCTTCTCGTGCACTATGTTGAGGGCCATCACGCAGAGTGCGTCGTGCTGCTGTATGGATCCACTCGGACCGTACTTGTGGAAGACGCACTTCGTCACCTACGACATCAGAATTATCTTTTAGCATTTTAATTGACAACCTTCTGGATTGTAACAGCCTCGATGCCTTGAGAATCCATTCTCATTTCATTTGGTTTTGCAAGACTATACCAAGGCAGCAACGATGTAAATTCAAGCACATGTCATCATTTACAACTTCTAAACAAAATTGATGCTTAGATCACACGAATCAGACTATGAGACACACAACCAGTATATTTAATTAATTCTAAAAACAATCAAAGTCTATAGGGACTCAAGAGACAACCTTCACCTTCACCTTAAACCTTCATCTTTCTTAACCGAACATTCATCATTGCTACATTGATCTTTTAATAATACACGATTGTCTAGAAAAGTACTTTTCACTCTAGCCTGGAGACGTCAAGAATATAGCACTCGGAAAACGCAGATACCATTAGAGAATTTAGAAAAAATGACCTAGTAAATACCCAGACTTGTTCAGATTCTCACTGATATTGGTGTTTATTTCTATATTAGCTCAAATTAAATCGTTTGCGAGTATATTCTTATCATCATGCAGTTTGCTTCAGAGCTTCAGAAGCGAGAGTGACGGATTTCACGCTGCCAGATTATTAAAACCAAAGAATCTGGCAGGGAAATCCACTCCTTGCCAGTGATCTACTTTTACTGTACCTTAGGAAACACAGTCTCTAGCGGATCAGCAATCATATTCCAATCGCTGGTTCCCATCACCCAGGGTCCAAGGTCTAAGAAGTGCCTATTGAGGAATTTGTTGGTGAGATAGATCTGCAGCATCACGTGAAGAAGGTTGACCACCTCCATGGCAACCAGCCAGGTTGACCACGTCCTCGTTATTTTTAGCCTAGAAGTTGAAATGGCGTTGATTTAGAAGATGCATTTTATCCTAGACTCAAATAGCTGATCAGGCATTCGATTTGATTCAACATCATCATCAACAGCCTATATACGACCCCACTGCAGGGGCTCAGGCCTACTCTCCTACAGAGAGTGTATGGGCCATAGTCCACCACGTGGGCCCAGTGCGGATTAATAGACTTCACATGCCTGTTCAAGACATGCAGGTTTCCTCACGATGTTTTCCTTCACCGTTAAGCAATCGGATAATATACTTAAATTGAAAAACAACTCCTAGGTACACGGCTGGATTCGAACCCGGAACCCTCAGATTGAGAGTCCCGCGCCTTATCCTTTGCGCCACCGACGCTTCATTATTAAGGTGTTTTTCCACTTGAGTGGCTACAGTATGTTATCTATGTATACCAATAAACAAATGTTAACAACACTCATGATCCGACTGCAGCCGTGTCTTATTAAATTTAGGCTTCCGTAAATGTTCCGCCATCATGTAAAAATAAGGTCAAGTCTTAACCCACTCAGCATTTAAAATTCTGGCTTCTCAGAAGGTTTCCTTACCTGAGTACTATATCTTTTTTGATAACATCAAGTCTATCTTCTAAACTTTTCTTGGACGGAACAGTCATTCCAGGCACAGTCATGTCCTGCTCATGAAGAGCTAGACCTGCGTACTGCAGTCCAGCTACCAGAGCTCTGATCCTGCCACCTGGAAAACAGAATCCCAACTTTAGCTGCATGGTCTATACATACATATGTTGAGATTTGAGTCAATTGACATAATTAGTGCCTAGTTCTATTTGAAGGATTAGGATATACCTACCCTTATTTCTATTACAGCTTTAAAGTATTTAGGGGAACGCAATAGTCTACTAGCCACCGTGCTGTCAAATTGGAAGTTTGAAGAGATAGGACAACACCATGGAGCAAGAGCGAGACGGCATAGTATGTACTTCATGCTACAGGGTCCATATTAATGTAAACAAGTAAATGCGTTCAAAAAGAATTGTAAACCGACTTCAATTGCCCTAAAAGTCTACTTTTATTAAGGCAAATTTAAGATTTATATCGGTTTCTCATGGATGCCATTGTCAGAACTGGACCAAATTGATATGGGACCACACAGATAGCACCACCTTTTTTAAAAAAGTCATCCAAATCGGTTCACCCAGTCAAAAGTTCTGAGGTAACAAACATATATTTAAAAAACGTTTAAAAAAACATACTCGTCGAATTAAGAATCTTCTCTTTTTTTTTTATTTTAAAAATACACGTGATATTTTTACTATTTTTAATTTATTATTATTGATTGGCAAGGATATGTAAAAAATATTTTTTCTTTCCGCCTTTCTCTCTAGTCCTTACTATGAAATTTGAAGAAGATGCATCTAGTAGGAAATCGTAAATGCCTTCCCGACAAGCGTACGCGCATCTGGCCTGAATAAAGATAAATATTGACAGGGGGATCTAGCGCAGCGTGCAGACAGATCATCTTTCAAAATACAACGCTCGCTGCCAGCCAGATAAGATAACCGAATCAAAATGATAACGAACACATAACCTGATTAAAATGTGACGCTGATAAAGTTCCAAGAAATGCATTTAGGTGACGTGTGGAAACCATATCGTTCATTTATGCTAGATCTGGGTTGAATGAAACGTACTGGCGGTGTGCGTATTTCCCTTCCGCTAGTCTGGGAGTCTTAAAGTCGAGAGAATCCCTAAACAAGCGGTACTGGAACCTTTCAGGTCAAGGCGTACCATCTTTTGCCAAATCGCCAAACCATCTGGACAGATCGTTGCCAAAAAAATTCAATGATGCCAAAGTTCTGTCACAAAACTGAAAATGTTGGCAAAAAATATTAATACCCAGAATTGCAGTCTATGCGAAAGTGATACCGCCTCCGTTGCCTTATAGCTTGGACATACAAACCGAAGGTCCCGGATTCGATTCCCAGTGGGGGAATCACCATCCAAACCGAGTACTGTCTACAATAAGTATATCGAACCCGCAACCTCCATCGTAAATCCAACTATATAACTACACTAAATAACAGAGGCATATAAAATTTACAATATCAATCTCTGACACATGTCTAAATAATGAACCAACTGTATTCATTAACATTATGGATTAAACAAACATTTGTTCAGCCTTCAGAAATGATGCCAGTGGGTATTTGGACTAGGTTCCATGACGATTGCTCGTAAAGATTTGCTCTGTCAACATTGTCACAGATATAAAATGATAATGCATGATTCAAGTATGAATCATCCATCATGAATACACATTAAAATCTTTCTCCAAATAAGAAAAAAATTAAGTAAATCCGTGTTCAAATACTTTCCTAACATCACCAATGAAATGAAAGCTAGTACGTGGTCGCCACTACACTCATTCATTCCATCGGTTATCTGTTTTTCAAGCTATTTGGCTTTCCTATTGCCACTTCACTTCTGCAATTCACTAAGTACAAACATCTTACGTACGTCATCAAAGATTTCTGCAAGTAGTGAGCTTGTCAGTTCTTAGTAAATTGCACTCCAGCTTACTGACTCGTCGAGCTATTTCAGTGACTTTAGTTCGTCTACGGACTTCTGCACTAGTTCATCTCACCTGATAGTAAGAGAGGGTGAGTTCATCCTGAAGCCTAAAGGAAATGAAACGCTGCGCTGGCTAAGTTTTCTTTCATTACATAAACAATTAGTAGTGCTTTTAACACAGTTGTTTGGCGTAAGTCGATGGTAGATTTCCAGGCGACCATAGAAGCGCTGCGAATTTTAACCATCTCCGTGGCCTAATGGCTCAAAGTTGGACTATCAACCCGAAAGCCCCGGGTTCTATTCTCAGTGGTTTGATTGGTGGTAGGTTATTTTCTATGTCGGTCTGGCTAGCTACCACCATGTTACCTAACGGCCTTCAGGCCTCACCATCAGGTGAAAGGTCAAGTTCAAAAAATCATACATTTGAAAAAAGAATCGAACCCACGGCCTCTGATTGCCAGTCTGTGTAGCAGCGGCCACGGAAGTCGTCGAGGCTGAATGGCTAGGGGAGGGCTGAAGGCAAAGCGCGAGAGGATCTCTGGCAAGTTCCGCTAGAGTTTCCAGGGCTCCACGACTTGCGCTTAGGAAGATTACCGAGAGAGTTTGGTGGATGTGAATTCAACATCACCGGGCTCCTCTCCGAAGGAGTCAAGTAACTTTGAAAGATTTTGCCGTCGAAAAAAAGGGCACTGACGTGTTCAAAGTTTGAACGAGATAAAAGAGACCCTCACCTTCCTTCTTCTTCCATATCATATGCGGTACATAGAAGCATAGAGACTGTATGAAGAGGAAGAACGGCACCCACTGGTAGTACGTGTGATGCAGGGTCTCGTCTGACTCCATCATGGGACCCACCCCGGGGTGGGGCAGGAACCCCCCTTGAAGAAGCGTCTCGTTGTAATGTCGAACCTGGAAAACGCAATATTAGTGACTATTAGCAGCTATTAGCTCAGAGTACACCAACACGATGTTTCACGTGAAAGAATTTTGAATAGAAAATCCCAAACATTCCGTTGAGGGTCTTATAAGACATGTAGAAAAAGGGAGGGTTATAAAAATAGTAAAACTCTCACTTACGATGGTAAACGTTGCCATGAAGAAGCAATACGTCTGTATGACATGAACGGGGACTCCCTGGTCAGAGATACACCGGATGTGGTCTCCGAAGTACTCCCGCGCACACACGAGGATCACGAACGCGAGGAGCAGCGTCACAGTGGCCTTGTAGTGGAGCTGGAACACGAAGTTCTCGATCTTGGGCTTGTGGAAGGTGAGGCGCATGCGCGGCACCAAGTTGTTGATGGTTGCTGCTAGCATCTTGGTGGGATATTGCTGCTACGTTGATGATGTGATAAAGATGTAGGTATCGCCTCCGGTTACGACATCTGAAATGAGAAGTTTAATTTTCAACCGACTTCAAAAAGGGGTTCTCAATTCGAAGGGTGTATGTTTTTTTATGTTTGTTACCTCAGATCTTTTGACTGGGTGAACCGATTTGGATGATTCCTTTTATTTGGAAGCTGGTGCTTCCCGTGTGGTCCCATTTCAATTTGGTCCAATTCTAACAATATCATCCATGAGAAAACCATATAAGTCTTAAATTTACTGTAGACTTGTAGGGCAGTTGTAGTCGGTTTTTATTCAAATTTGTGTCAAATTTCATCCAGATCAGTTCCGCAGTTTAATCATAAAATTGCAACAAACAGACAGCGTAACGCTGTTGCAATTTTACATTTACGTGTTCATTTGATTGTAAGATATTCTCCTATAATTTCCTTATTATATCTTCTCCTATATTCTGTGTTTTCGTAATAAAATTCCAATTTTTAACCAATTACTGATTTTCTTATCGCCGCCATTCGAATTGCCTCGGGAAAGCGTAGTTTCTTGCTTTATTTATTGCTTTATTGCTTTTTAAATAATACACGACCTAATTCACGCGAGTAATGTGGAATTAGCGATAAGGTCGGTTACAGGTAGAAAATTGAGAAAATCGTGCACTTTGTTAGTAATCAGGATCGCGTGATATTTCCGTATTACGTTTCGGGTTTTCTTACAAACTGTCTGTCACAAGCTTGTCACAGGAAAAACAGCTCCAAACAGCGGCAGGTAGGGGTAGCGGTAGTTCGTCTGTCCTGCAAGTCACTGCGACCTTTGCAGATCTATTGTGACAGTCCCCTATGGATAAAATCACCTCCCCAAGGCCAATCTCGGTCATGAACCATACGATAGGCCTGGGTTTGGAGGTCCTGATGCTGTCCGTTGTGGCAGTGTGGCCTCCGAGGTGTCTGTTCCTACTGTGATGAAGAGCATCACAGTAGCAGAGGATATGGATGGGCGTCTCTTCATCCTCCTTACAAAATCTGCAAACTCTATTGTCGCTCAGGCCCATGTGGCTGAGATGTTTGCTTAGCTTGCAGTGCCCCGTTAGGGTCCGGGTCAGCTACCACGTTACCTAAGTCTGCCGCCAATCTCCTCCGGTCAGTCTGTTCCGGTATGGACGGTAGCAGAGCCAGCTCCTCATTAGTTTGAGGCTTCTGAGTGCGCACGCACTTACCATCAGACGTGACGAAGGCCAAATACAAAACCCATCATACATTTAAAAACTTATAGTATATCATTCACGGAACCCTTCAATAAAAACACATAAATTTTCATCTCCTTTCACGTTTTCGCTATATCCTCTTTCCCATTAACGCACTTTATGATATGTTACGATATACCCATAATGTTATCAAATTATCATGTTTACATACAAAATATTGCACATTTGGCAAATAGAACAAAGAACAAAACACTCACTTCTTATCATAATTTCAAAACAAACTGTGAGTTGTAATTTCAACATATAAGCAAATAATCTGCCCATTTTATGATAGAACACACAATTAAAATGAGTCATAATAAATATGAACGATTGTAATTGAATTTAGACTTAGTACTTTTATAGCCTTTAGGTTTTGTATTCAATACTATGCAATTTAATAACACAATGAATACCTTAAAATAAAACAATTACAGTCAGGTAAACGTTATCAAAATATGTCAGGGTCACTCGAAAAGTTTTCACAGTTCGACAACTTTCGACTTATCGATAACTTAGTCTAACTGAAACACTTACTGATCTTACTTACTTATCTGATCACAGTGAACACGTACAAAACTAGCACAGTAATGAACACAAAATACGTCTCGAGACACATGGGAAGCACTGGTGGGACGTGTGTTTCTCACTTATGTTCGACGATGAGTACGTCAGGTATCAAATGATATGATAAGATTGCACTGACGAATGATAAACAAATGCGATACTCCGACGGGAATTGTTTAGGTAATTTGCCTTAATTTGTGAAAAGTATTTGAGCGATGCTGCTTGTTTATAGGTTTCTTATTTGATTTAGTACGTAAGCCTCAAAATATGATCCGGAGAATTACGGCTTTGTCGACGTAAAATAGTTTCATAGCTTCGTAACGCAACCCTACCGATTCTGTTCTGATCTACTCCTTTGGACGGCCTTCCGGTTTCAATTCTACCTAATGTAGATCAGAACAGAAAAATCGGCAGGTGTTGAACAGGGCTTTTCTGTAGGGCTTGCTATTCTGAAATACTTGAGCGCTGAACCCACGGTGAAAACATCACACAAAACTTTATCTGTTATATAGTTTTCGTGCACCTTACAACTTCTTCTTTCTTTCTTTTTTTCATGTTATTTCTCAATCAATCTGCCGTGCAAGATTTTGATAAGTGTGACTTTTGATATTGTTTATTACTTTTACGAACCGTGTGCGAATAAAATATTAATTTACTTCTGTCTTTATAGTTTTTAGACAGAAAACCTTGAAGAACGCTAAATCGTACAATTCCACTGATATTCGTTTATCTAATCGCCAGGTTTCATGATTATTTTTAATGAATACTACCATTGAGGACGTCACGAAATTTCTGCCAAACCATTCTTTGGCTAATCTTGGTGTTTCCAAAAAATATAATCGTTTGCTCTCTCGCTCTTTCTTGATAACATATGTATTGTGTACACCTATTGTAATTTTAGATAATGAAATGCGATTCAAGGTGGTTTTTTAATGCACTTTAGGTTCACGATTACCTTTTTTCATCTTATCTGAGAGTAACTAAAAGGTAGAATAGTAATTTTGAAATATTTTATTTAACCGAAGTGGTTTTTTTTTAAATGAAGTAGGATTTATCCCAATTAATCCCAGGAAAGAGGAATTTAGGATGGAGTAAAACCAACTGGTTGTTAATTGCAGACTAATTGCATTTTTATTTAATTTAAATATTAGTACATTTGTCAAAGACCTTAGTAATGAATAAGACTTAAAACAAACTTAGGGTCAATAAATATGTCAATAAGGTAAATAAAAAAGACTTCCGCATCTAATTTATTCATTTCGAAAAACTTTTTTCCTTGATTCAGTTTTACAAAATAGCAAGAGTTTCGTAACGCCCTTAATAGTAAATGAGGTTATGTGCAGGTCTGCGGGACTCAGGTCGTCAGTCCCTCGGGATGCCGCGGGATCCTTTAGTTTTGAGTGTTTTTTTGAATTATAAAAATTTTATTACTAATATTAAGTAAATTATTACTTATCAACAATTGAACTAAACGATATGCTTTAGAGATGAAAATAATCTGAAATAATCCGCTTCTTGTAAAAATCAATATAATACAGTTTACAGTTACGTTCACGTATAATACAGTTACGTTCAACTTGGTTTTGACAATAATTGAAATAATTGACATTAAATTATTTACAAACCAAATTGACACTCATTTCATACCTTTCACATCGCAAGTAAGAAGCAATTGACGCAATTATTGTCTTTGTCAATTAAGAGGCTATGTTGGTAAGACCACGTGGTCGGTTTCAAGGTTGCATTGTTTTGTAGATGTCCCTCTCCGAGCCCTATCCTACCCGAGCGCGTACGGTGAGACAGCATACATTACGCGATGTTATCCATCCGTTATTTGGATGTTTCGTAGTCCAGGGATCATTTGAAGGATACAGTATATTATGTAAACATTTTTTTAATACAGTATACTAATGGAATTTCAGATGTCGGTGGTTTTTCCAAATTGTTCTAAATTGATTCATACTCTTGTAAATCAGGTTCAAAGTTGGGGCTTTTTATTACCGAAAAATACAATACTTTGACGCCCTGTAACTCTGGAAGTATATATTTAAACGAAAATCTGACTCACCACCGACACAGATATTTGTTTCTAGATTGTGTCTTGAAAATTTCATAGATTTTCATAGCTTAATACTCAAAATATGACTGGACTACGTTTGTATGGGCGCTTTGACAACAGCATACCCTCTTAACCACGCGCGAAGGTAATTTCCCGTACCGAAATAGGATTCATTTATATTCCATGGGAAATTTGTTAAATCACTTATTAATGAGGTGGATCTTGAAAATAATTATAAAATCTCTGAGCTCATATTTTTCAATCCCGCAGACGTGCGGGATTCCGCATAAGTTGTCCGCATTTTAGTTCCCGTAAAAAAGGTGCGGGATCCCGCGTTTGCGAGATTGTATTCCCTAGTGACGAGCACCGCAGTTACCAATCAACAAATTTTAAATTAAAACCGTTATAGAAAACAATGACGTAACATTATTCAAGTCAAGTATACCTACAGTTTACCAAATATACCTATTCGAAATGCTGTAAATCATCAAAACAAAACGTGTATTGATGGACTTACATCAGTTGTCAGCAACCAATCAATCACGGGATATCGTACGCTATTTTAATCTGAAGATTAAATTTACTAACAAAAATTCTACGGAAAACTCTGCTACGTCAATTAACCTAAATCCAAGTTAAACAGATTAGTTATGTTATGACGGAATTTCGTAATAGGGATCAAATTTAAGCTACAATTATGTTAACACTTTGTAAGTAATAATAACATGTATTTCTATAGGAAAACGATCTATAATAAAACGATCGATTTGATGTTGACGTAAGGTTTAGCTTTCAATGTATGGGTCAGACAACGGCCTGTTATTGCAATGGATACATTTCTTGAATACAAATAATTAATTTGTATGTTACTGCTGGAGAAAATGCACCAGGTCCAACCAGGTGGAATGAATAGGTGGACCAGGGGAAAGGAGGGATTCAACACATACAGATGTAAATTTGTGAAATAAATTCTAACTAAATATCCGTACACAAATTCTTTTTAAATCCGAACAACGCCACGCCAAGCCATCTAATTGCAATTATTTATTTTAATTATTTTTCATTAATTAATAATTTTCTTTCTTTCTTCTTCTTCATCGCATCTTCTCATAATCTTTCTGCATCGGGCTGAGCTGGTGCCGTTTTCCAAGCTAACTAAATTTTGCTGTAATTATTTGTTTTTATTTTCTGTATGTGTTATGTGTGTGTGTGTGTGTGTGTGTGTTTTGTTACGTGTTGTATTTGTTTTTATCTTGAAATAATTTATTTTCAACTTTGTTCAGGGCATTTTACCAATATTTTTACACCCAAAACTTAACTTAAACTATATTAAAAAAACTTACAATGCCCTAAGAGTCAAATAAAACAATGCGTTCAGGGCGCTGTTGGGGCTGCCACGCTGCTGCAGCGCATCAGGGGTGTTTGCACTGGCGAGCACAGATGGTTTCCCGGCCATCATGCACAAGCGAGTGGCATCGTGTGGTAGCGCCAACAGCCTCCTGAAAACAGTGGCACGGACCCATTGACAGGCATTTCATAAAAATGCACGTCGTGCGTCCAACCGTACCGCTAAATGACGAATTATTTTTGTATATTGTAAATAGTTAGATATCCTGTTATTATTATTACTAACTAATTGAAACATCCGAAATACATTATTTGAATTGAGTTTAAACAAATTTGTAACGTCTGCCCTCGTAATTACAGTATAAAGTCTGTACTTCCTTCAATTAGTTTTAATATGTACTTACGTATCAGTATCACTCGTCATTATTCTGACAATGTATCTGTAATCATACATAACACAACAAACTACATAGTGTCAACATAGCGTCGGTTCCACGAGTAACTAACTAGAAAGTGAAATTCAAGCGTATGTAATGCAGCATACGTTGTCACTGGATATGCTGATTGCTGACTCCTTCACTTGATATGTTTCAAACGAATTATTAAGAGGGTATGCTGGTGTCAAAGCGCCCATACAAACATAGTCCAGTCATATTTTGAGTATTAAGCTATGAAAATCTATAAAATTTTCAAGACACAATCTAGAAACAAATATCTGTGTCGGTGGTGAATCAGATTTTCGTTTAAATATATACTTCCAGAGTTACAGGGCGTCAAAAAATTGTATTTTACGGTAGTAAAAAGCCCCAACTTTGAACCTGATTTACAAGAGTATGAATAGATTTAGAACAATTTGGAAAAACCACCGACATCTGAAATTTCATTAATATACTGTATTAAAAAAATGGTTACATAATATACTGTATCCTTCAAATGATCCCTGGACTACGAAACATCCAAATAACGGGTGGATAACTTCGCGTAGTGTATGCTGTCTCATCGTACGCGCTCGGGTAGGATAGGGCTCAGATAGGGACAGCTACAAAACAATCCAAATTTGAACGCGGCCACGTGGTCTTACCAACATAGCCTCTTAATATCAAAAGTTCACAGTTGCAAATCATTACATAAACCATTTAGAACTGCGAGGACCGAGAACCAGCTACGGAAAAAGAAGTATTTTGCTTGAAGATTACATGAACTGCAACTAACCGTTTTACCACGTCCAAGAATAAATAACATGATCTAGATAGTTTTTATATAAATTGTAATAATAAAAATTCTTGCATGCCCTTGTTAAGGAAAACATCGCGAGGAAAAGTTCAGACTCCTTAGAATAAATTCAAAGGTGTATGTGAAGTCTACCAATCCGCACTCGGCCCGCGTGGTGTACTATGTCCCATACACTCTCTCTCACACAGTAGGCATGAGACCCTGCAGTGGGGACATATTATATAGGCTGTTGATGATGATTATGATGCCCTTGTACTGTTTTTTAATTTCTCTATAAGTGACAAAATTAATGATTATTTAAACCTAAGAACACATGTCGTGTGGCTTTAAAACACGACCACTCCATCTCATCCCGTGGGTATAAGTGGAAAATATATCGAGGAGATCAGGCGCAGCATCTACGTATGTGGTAACAACATCTTCTATGAAATTGTGGCCACTTGAACTAACCATTCGTAGGTCTCGGGTTCGATTCGCAGGGGGATCCTATAGGCTCGGCTTGGTTGTTGGCGTTTGACTGGCTAGCTTCCACCATACTACCAAATCCGCTGTTATATTCCGGTATGACAGGTATCAGAGCCAGCACCTCATAAGCTTGAGCAAAGAGATTTTTATTGTAACGAAATCTTTAAAAACTTCAAAATTTACTTGACCATTCTTCCTCCCATCTAGACTTAATATCGCTTTGATGTTTCATAGGAGATCCAGCGGGCCTGTCTTTTCAAACATGAGTCGTCCGTGAACGTACTCAATAGTCATGTTATGTATTCTCCCACTATCTCTTATCCGGAAACCAAAACAAGCCAACCTTACGAACGATGATTAAACAATGATTAAATAGGTGCGAATGGGAAGTAATCAAAGTCATCACGGTGCGTCATACTTCGCACTAAACCATCGTCACATGCCGGTCATTTATTTTCTTAACTGATAATGTTTTAGGAAGATAAGCAAGGTGTTACGCTCGTAATGTCTTGAAATATCTGTGACATAATTTGAGGATAGTAACATTTGATTCGGGCTATGCTCGGAATCTCACTGATGGACCACATTCGAAACGAAGTGATCCATCAGAGAACAAAAGTGACTGACTTAGCTCACCGTATCAGAAAACTGAAGTGGCAGTGGGCTGGACAAATTTGTCGAAGGACTAACTCGCTGAAGCACACGAGTCCACAAGTGAAGTCCACGATTAGGCAAACGTAGGGTAGCCGGACGTAAATTGATATGGAGAGCAGAGGACCGAATTGAGTGCGCACTCTGAGAGAGGCATATGTCCAGCAGAGGACTGCCGCAGACTGTACAAGATGAACATTTGATGTACAAATAAAGCTGCCAAGTGTGAGTCCAACTTGTACACGAAGGGTTCCATACCACCGTAAAAATACTTTAAATCTATAGACACTCTGTGAAAATATCAAGACACGACAGCGGAGTCTTGGTAATGGACGTTTGAGACTCATTGGGTACGTACTAAAGAACCAGTCAAAATACTTAGAATAAGGCATCTGAAGTTAAGAGCCCAGAAAATTAAGGGTTTATAAGAGCTAGTGCCACCATGGGGGAAGACCAAAGTCTCAAGACCTGGGCCACAATAGTACACACAAATCTAGGCCACATAGAGAGTGGGAGAGGATTTAGGGGTCTAGGAAATATCTTCAGGAAGACCAAAAGGGAAAAGCTATTGGACGTCTGGAAGGACGAAGTACAGTAGGACCTGGGGCCTTACCAAAGCCGAATGTTACAAAGCGCGGAAGAATGGTGACTTGGTGTCGAAGCAGGGGCTCTATTTTTGATTCGCTCGTGTGACATAGCTTCGTCGCACACGACTTAAGTCACGATCGACTACAAGTCGCATGAAAACAGGTTTGACCGTATTTTTGAATCATTCGCCTCAGATGTTGCCAATATAACTTAAAATGTTTAATTTTATCCGTTTTACGCAGAAAAATAAAACCGGTAATTCATGCAAGGAAAACGGAATGCAAAGTACATAGAAGTTCAATGTCAATAAGTGGTAATGTCAGTGTTCGACGATGGCGTTTAGTCTATCGCTCGCCTCCGCAAAGAGTGGTCCGACCACTCGTTGCAGAAGAGCGATTCAAAAATACCAAATTTCGTAAGTCGAACGAAAATCAGTAGAAAACGAGCGCTCGCGGCGCGTAGAGCGAATTAAAAATAGAGCTCAAGATCGTTTTTGGGTCGCTATGACAGTGAAGTAGTCTAGCTAGGACCCTTTAAATGAGATTCTAAATCCGCTACTGCCCCAGTTCGGCAGGAAAATGCTCGTACAAATTGAAGCATATGAATAAGAGGCGAGGTCGACTTAATTCTTAATTGAGTTAGATAATGCAAAACTTGCTCTCACGGCACTTAATTTTCATTCCCAGCATTACCACATCCTTTGGAAATGTTTGATGTCACATATGTATGTATTGAATATTACTTTTACGTGATTTACCTTTCCGTAGCGAACGCTGACATCTAGTCTCAGCTTTAGAATAGGACCACACCATGTCACCCCAAGGTTGTCGTGAAAAGCGACTAAGAGAAAAACTATTGACGAGATGGACAGCAGCATATACCTATGTAACAAACACAATACAATATCTTACTGCGATCAATAAAACCCCTCTATGAAAGGCTCATGCCATGTCCAACAGTGGACTTATGCAGAAGACTATGATGTTACTTGTTTGTCTATCCATCAAAAGTTCACAGACATTTCCTCTTTCAACATACTTAAATACATTTCTAATAAAGAAGAACAAATAGCACACTCATATATTAATAGCCTAAGTGAGTTATCAATTAAGTTGAAGTCACAATATTAACGGCAGAACCGGTGGACGATGTAAATTTCTCAAATCGAATCACGTTTGCAACAAAAAATGCAAATGTTCGTCCACACACACACTGAAGTTCAATGCAACTACTACTGGAACTCGAACTAAACTCACGCATTGTGAATAATTATGTCAATTTTTTAAATGTATGATTGAGTTGCACTTCATCATCATCTCACCTGATGGTAAGTGACGATAAGGCCATTGGATGTTAAGCGTGCGTACTTAGAAGCCTCAAGGTAAGAAGGCGCTGGCTCTGCTACGAGTACCTCTATACGGAAACAAAACAGTATATTAACAACTAGCAAACGCGGCGAACTCCGTTTCGCCACCAGATGGCTTCGTTTTATGTAACATTTCGTTTGGTGATGTACTACAAACCAATATTTAAGTAGATGGCGCCGGTGCGTGATCCATTGTTTGACAGCTACTCATTGTTCTCTGCTCAGTTAATTTCATGTGACAAACCGGTATTGCATCAAATCAATCACGTGTACTGTGCAAATTTTTATTCAATTTCAAGAGCAGGCATTTGTCTTTAAGGTGGTAAGTGGAACTGTGTAAATTATGTGGATCGTGCATTTGAGGTTAAATTCACCACTCTGTACTCTGGCGCTGGCTGGTGAAAAAAGATTTTCCCGCTTTTCTGGTGAAATTGTTCCTGAATTTTCTTTGCTATAAACCTCACGGAGCCCGAGAACTTTCCAACGAATGCAAAACCGTGGAAATCGGTTCGTGCGTTCTGGAGTTATAGCGTCAGGAAGGAAAACCCGACTTATTTTTATATAGTAGATAATATTTGGCGGTAGACTTAAGTAAGATAGTGGTAGCTAGCCTGGCAGACATAAAATGCCGTACAACAACCAAATTAAGTACTGATAGGTACCACCAATGGGAATCGAACCCGGGACAAACATTTCACAACTATCCCCAAAACTTCACGTCAAAAGACAAGGAAGTAATTAATGATTACAGTTAAGAAGTCTTACAAATCATCAAAAATTCACGTTTTTTGCAATTTGATAAATACGCTTTCGTAATGGGTCTAAGCGCGTCTAATTAATAAATTAACTTATGACTTACCTTCCGTCTTAAAACTCTCGCCAAAACTATTATTACAGATCAACCAATGCATGAACAATACACATTAACTGATATTAAAGTAAACATTCATTTTATGAACTAGAAAAAAACATCTGATAGAAAATTGATCTAACTTATTTTGTAAAAGGTAGATGAAATGATTTGTAATTCGTGCTGTAACACCGCGACAGTAAATTCTCCAGCTTCCTATTTGAATCAATTTAGACAACACTTAGAAAGTACAAAATGGTTTTATTCAACTAACCCAATTAACTAAAAACTCTATTAGGTACGCTTATCTTCCATTCTCAATAAAAAACCAATCTTTAAATGACATTGCTAATAGTAAGCTATTAAAACCAATATACATTCTTAGCATTGCTACTTTTGTGACGCGAGTCGATAGCGATAAAATTGTAAACAAAACAAAATTAATGAACGTAAATCATCAAGACTACCGGATATGTTTCTTTGATGAACTTAATAATGTCCTCCAAGACTGTGCTAAAGAATTTTCTTAACAGAATATATAGTTATTTTGTATTTCATTCTAAGCAAAGGTTAGGTTAGGTTTGAAGTTGTACTGCATCTTTTACACATGCACACAGAAGGCATATCGCTTGATAATTCCTCCTCACGGACAACGTTACTTTACCGAAGAGGCTTTTTGAAAGGAAGGTTTGGCGGCAGAATTGGGTGACATTGCAGCAGATAAGATAAATGTGTCATACCATCAACCAATTGGAAAAGCCGGAAATGTAACCTGCGTCTGGTATATCCTTAGAATCAGACCAACTGTGTAAAATAGGCACTAGGCTACGGAGGCGAATAAAACATGGCTTCATGTTGTAAAAACTAAAAAATTCTTCAAACTGCAAAGTTGGTAACGGGTCTTGTCTAAACTTGTGCTCTGAACTGTTACTCAAGCACATAAGAGGCAAGTCAGACGTGTCTTATAAACAATTCTCTTTTAAAACTGAAACAAAACTATCTCCAGCTCCACGCTCGCTTATGAAGCTGACATTCGATCCAGAAAGACTTGGCGAGGTGAGAGAAGACAGGCCACCAGGAAACGGCTGAAGACTACATGAGTCATGTATCCACTGTATTCCATTATTTATGGTCTGAAGTGTTCACAATGCATAAATTACAGTCTTGTAGTACGTGCGAGCTTAAGGTGAGAATCAGATGAATTTAAAGCTCGTAGTACCTCGCACCACCACAAGCGAGCTGGTACGTGTGTCCCGCCTGACAGACGTGAATTAGTGTGCATCCGAGCTATGTCCGCGTTGTCTGAGCTGAGACTCAGCCGCCTGCATTCCTTTAGAGTTTAGCTGAAGAAGGCTTTATGTGAAATTTTGTTATATTCCGTGCTTTACAACCTGGCGAAAGACAGAGAGTGATAGCGCTATCTGCTTCCGCGTACAATTGAACGAGATAGTAACTAATTGCTGATAATTAAGTTGTATATGTTGAGTTATTGTATTTTTGGAATGTATCAATAATGATTTGTGTAGGAAAATAAATAAATGTATTCTGCAATTACAAAAGATTATGATAGTGCCTACATATTGTAGGTATTCATAATTTTTGCGCAGTCTTGCCTGGGGCTCTATTTTTGATTCGCTCTACGCGCCGCGAGCGCTCGTTTTCTACTGATTTTCGTTCGACTCATGAAATTTGGTATTTTTGAATCGCTCTTCTGCAACGAGTGGTCGGCGCCACTCTTTGCGGAGGCGAGCGATAGACTAAACGCCATCGTCGAACACTGACATTACCACTTATTGACATTGAACTTCTATGTACTTTGCATTCCGTTTTCCTTGCATGAATTACCGGTTTTATTTTTCTGCGTAAAACGGATAAAATTAAACATTTAAAGTTATATCGGCAACACCTGAGGCGAATGATTCAAAAATACGGTCGAACCTGTTTTCATTCGACTTGTAGTCGATCGTGACTTAAGTCGTGTGCGACGAAGCTATGTCACACGAGCGAATCAAAAATAGAGCTCCTGGTTCGTCACCGTCGAATTTGAACAACTGAATCTCAGCTGGAACGGAACCGTAGATCGCCACAAGGAAGATGTGGACGCTTCAGCTCATAAGTCACGAGAAAACCTGCAATAGTCACCAACACCATGCTGCACCAATCTAATTTTGACATAAGTGTCTTAGTAACGAACCTGGGCCTAGCCGGAAGACTACGGATGAGGAGATGTTGTACGAATTAAGCACCGCAAAAAGGAGACGCCTATTGTCATCGGTGGACTGCCCCAGGGTCTACAAGTCTTAAAAAACCAGAGATTTTTTGATACAATCTCAAAAACTTAGAGAGGCCTCGCTTAGGTTTTTCTGTAATATTTACACAAAGTCATCTCTGCTGTATGATAAACGATTTTTCACTGTTAAAACTTAGCAGATAGAGAGGGCGAATTGTATTTTCAACCGACCTCCAAAAAGGAGGTAGTTCTCAATTCTACTATGTTTTTTTATGTATGTTACGCGATAACTCTGCGATTTTTAAATAGATTTTGGAGATTTCTTGTTTGGTAGAGCATACTTCAGAGGTGGTCCCATATAAATTTTATCGAAATTGATTGAGCGCTTTTTGAGAAAATCGACAAAAACCAAATATTTATCCAGATGTTTCTACCAGTAAGGGTAAACATTTTTAAGGCAGTTGAAGTAGATTTTTTATTATTATATTTTTCATGATGATTCGGATGGGAAAATGTCAAAAATACAAACCCTTATTTTTACAGTTAGAAAAAGGTTTTCAGACAGAAAAAAATCTCAAATTTTTTAATAGTTCAGTACAAAATATTCAATTTTGAAACTTCGTAATAAGCATTGATGTTTCCTTTATAGGCATGATTAGTCAATAATTCGTTGCCAGGTAAAGTCAACACACTAACCGGCCCACTTCGAACCAGTCTTTTCGTAAAAGGCTGCAAACCCGAGCCATTTATTGGCTCTAAAAGAAACCTAACACCAATTATGTCCTAACCCGTACGACACGACTGCGCGCTGGCCACTTGACCCGACGCACACACGAGTCGAGCTGCATATGAAACACGCGTGTGTGAACGTGAGACACGCGTGTGTGAACGTGAGACACATGTGTGTGAACGTGAGACACATGTGTGTGAACGTGAGACACATGTGTGTGACCGTGAGACACATGTGTGTGAATGTGAGATATGTGTGCTGGGGGCGCACACGAATGCGCGCAGACCGGCTTGGCTTGTTCCATAGAAGGACGGAAAGGTGATTTCGAAAAATATGGGGATTGTATAAATTTCAAATAAGTACTTTGTAGTGTTTTATGCAGTGATTCCAATTAAAAGACAGGATAAAATTGAGCGCATACTTTTATAGGTACCACGTGCTTGAACTTGTCCTTCATGAGACTTGGAGGTGAATGACGAAAAGGGGGATACAGTTGAAGTCTGATTACTGGTGCTAATGTGGCACTGGGCTGTGTTATATTTCATTGCTGTGGGGCTACATCCCTGGTTCGTCATGAGATGTCGGCCTAACTATCTCAATCAACAATGATTGATTAGATGCTTATAAATGTGTTATATAGTACTCGCACACCAAGTTTGCCCCTCTGAAGTTAGCTCTCCGCAATTTCAAACATGTACAGACGGAATGTGTGTATTATTTTCGATAATAACTATCCCTATATGACATACAACACTAAGACATTTCTTTCCATCCGCTAACTTGCCTTGCCTCCCTTACGTGAATAATTGATACTTCGCGGTCTTTTGTGGCTAACTTCAGAGGGGCAAACATAGTTTGCGAGTACTATACTTTCAAATCGTGTTATGTACTAAAAAATATTACAAATATTACTCATCTCATCATACGAATACGTTATGATTCTAGCATCAGCTAAACCGCTTCATTCCGGTAAATACAAATATGTGAATGCCCTTTGAATACAAAATTAAGGGCCTTATCAAAGACTTCCCACCTTTTCGGCTAATCTTCTCTCAACTATTTGGGGTACGCCTACACTAGACAGAGATAGCAGATAGCTGTCTGGTGTGGAAAAACGAGAGGTTAGATGACCCGTTAGGAAAGTGGTACCGACTACTAGATTTACGCGTGAATAGTGATGTCTAGTGGCATCGACCATTATCGATAAACGGAATTATCGATGTTCTATCAAAACCTTGATTATGGCGATTAAGATATGTTACCTGTTATTTCTATTTGTTTTCTATTGTATATTCTATGTTATATATTGTATAAAAACAATCTGGTTCCTTGTATAGTCATTTCACGCTGTGTCATCAATCATAGATCTCTACACAAATTAGAAGAAAAGCTGATCTGAATCAGCCTTCTTAAAAATATTAGAAAAATCATTAAAAATTGTTTTATCAATTTTAGAGCTAAGATGCCATAGAAAAATACAGAAACTCTATAGAAAACTTACATTATACGCTTCTGCATATTTGCGTTTGGACTAATATGTAGGTCAAAATATTTCTCGTATGACAGGATCTCTGTACTAAAACTGCTTCCATTTTCAAATTCACGTTGCATTCTGTGAGAAGAAAATAAATACACATTTATTATTATTATTTCACGGTGCTCTCGTCGGATCTGTCCAAGTGCAATCGATCTTTGTAAAATAATTTAAATAAGAGATATTTATAACGAAAGCGTGTAAATAAATTATTAACAAATTACAAATATTATAATTAATGAATTTTAAATTATAATCAAACTTCGTTTGCGTAGATTTTAGCAATCATTCACCGGGAGTACTTTATTATTATTATTATTATTTATAAACAAAAAAGGTCCTATAGCTATGGTATAATATGAGATATGAATAATAACAGACAGTTCCCTAAATAATTAATCTTCAAAAGAAGAGTAAATAGGCACCTTCTAGACCAACACGTAACACCAATATATAAAAAAGCATAGGGTACATAAAATAAACTACATATGAACTAAACTATATGAAAACATAAACTTATTAATAAGATTTGTCTAGCTTTCGATTTTATTTATTTGCCAGTTGACCAGGGTAGTCAACGAGATTCTGTATTTCAAGTATAATACATTATTTCAATCAGCAATTCCCAAACGAAAAATACTTGTATATATGTTACAAGCAGCCCGTCCCGGCTTCGCACGGGGTAGACAATTATTTATTTTTGGAAATTTGGATATAAAACACTTTTTTCACAAATATTTTTATTTATTAAAAAATAATTATTTATTAATTATATATTTTAAAAAAATTATTTCAGTGCCCCCTCCACCCCGCCCGCCGCGATGCCCGGCGCGCTTTTCAGACTGCATCGCAAACAACGGCCACGGCGCTATGGCGGTTTTGTTTACTGTTTGAATTTTTGATTCGTAATATCTTTTGAATGGAAAGTCCAATTTAAATAATTTAAAAACTATTTTATAGGTAGTTAAATGGTCTTGACCATAAAATAATTTATTTGGATAAGGATTAATATAAACACATAAATAGCATGGTTTGAATTTGGTTAGCATTATCATTAATGTTTAAAATGAAAAAAGTTGTTGTAGTGACATAACTACAATAGTTGGACATATGCTACCGCGGAGTTTTTTGTAGACATTATGATGTTCTTCAATATTGTTGTACCTTATTTTGTTCTATCGCTAATAGTTTCGGCAGCGCATTCGACGAAAGACATTTTAAGACTCATTTTTCTACACCTTCGGTTACATTGTTCAAATTTTACCAAGGATCCCTAATATTTTTCAAAATGAAATGTAGCCTATGTCAAATTGGAAGAATGTAGCATTCTATTGGTGAAAGAATTTTTAAAATCGGCCCAGTACTTTTTGAGCCTATTCATTACAAACATACAAAAATAGGTACAAATCTTTCCTCTTTATAATATTAGTGTAGATGTAGATGTAAGGAATTGGATACTTAAAAATAAATTATTAATGAATCGGCAACTACTGATTTATCGACATAAACAGCCCAACACTAGCTCGCCTAAGGGCGGCAAGTGCGAGAATTAAGTCAGTTTTTACCTGCGATGACTCACTAGGTCCATCCATCATTGAGTTTCCCACCGTACCTGCAGCCTGAGGCGGACACTTTTTATAAATACGTGTTCCCGCACATAAAAAGCTGGTTTTTAATTAGTAACAGCTTTACCTATTCCGATTTTTTTCTTAATTTGAGGTGTAACGTGGTAGATATTGTTGATGAACCTATTTATTAGATCAAAACGTTATTTTGGCAACAACAAAAAAGTTGTATTTTATATTGCTTTTGTCGTATTTTTAGAGTTCCGGACATGTAATGAAAAAACGGAACTCTTATAGTCTCACTTTGGTGTATGTCAGTCAGTCACTCCGTAACAGCTGATTATTATCTAAGGAAATTATAATGGTATTGTTTTGAATTTTGGAATAGGTATATAAAATGGTGACCTATAGGTTTCAGGGGCGCTATTCACTAAGTACACACACATCTCTAGTTTTCTAAACAAGGATCAATATCGAGTGAAGTCATGAATGAAAAAAAACATTGCAAAAATTTTATTTCACAATAACATTCAAAGCTGGAGCTTCCTGTTAGGCACACAAATACCTGTGGTAGGAAGCCCCGCTTTATACAGAGTTATAAATTTATACATAATAAATGACGACGACGGACGACCTGGTTAGAGTCGCAGGGAGTCGCTGGATGCAGGTGGCTCGGGATCGGTCGATGTGGCGTACCATGAGGGAGGCCTATGATAATAATCAATATATTTCATAACTTTCGTTATATGTCAACATTCATAGTCAGGTACACTAGGGTACTCACACAAGGTGATTCATACATTATCAATCAAATGTCCAGCAGTGGACGTTACCCCATACACGTTACTTGTACGGATGCTACTCCAAAAAATATTTTTAAATATTTTATTCTATTAATTTTTGACGTGATTAATATGTATGCGGACGGACAGACGGACAGAGCAAAACTATAATTGTTCACTGAATGACTACGGAACCCTAAAAAGAGATGATTTTGACAACTGAAACGTTCGTTATTTGTACTGAAGGCTAACTACCGAAGTACTAAAGAAGAGAATTAACCCAAATGCTGCTATTCGCTTAATTTTGACTCATAATTTGCGACACATAAAATATATTTACCTCATTCTGTCTTATGTCAATTCAATGATGTTAGAAAAGCTGCAATATAGTAATTTGGATCCTGATTCATATAATCTATCTATGACATGCTATATTTATGGGATATGTAGTTTAATGAGCGCTGACAGATGTAGTTGTGCGTCTTACGAGTACTATATGCGCAGGAGTCGAGTCGCGCAAGGCCGAAGTAATTGAGCGTTCCCCTGCTGCTTCCCGAGCTCAATTAGTGACCAGGAATAGCTGGATATCAGCGCATATGTACAATGATTGTTCTAACATGTTGTTCTGTTGTATAGGTATATGTTATCACACCTGCATCCTTACAACCTTTCACGGATGTCTTTGATGACGTCATACACTCTCACACTCACACACAGCCTGAAGTTCTCACCCACACTCTCACACATGAAATGTTACTGTAATTGTTATTACTAATTAAATAATTTAGATATTTAATTTAAATAGTATATACTCTATATGTTTATTTATATGTAGATTGTATATATAAATAAGCATATAACACTGGTCACGTCTGCACACTGCACGTGACTAGTGGCCTGGCAGAGGGTTAAATTAAAATTAAGTTTATTTTATTTACTAACAAAAATATGGATTTTATTTGACATAAATAAATAATAATAATAATAGTGATTTATTATGTCATCATCATCAGCCGGGAAACGTCCACTGCTGGACATTTGATTGATAATGTATGAATCACCTTGTGTACCTTAGTGTACAGACAATAGACATCATAAAAATACTTGACTGAATCAAAAATATGCCAGTTACAAACCATGTGTTAAAGTAAAAAAAAAGAGAAATTATCCTTCGAGAATCTCTATGAGGATAAAATGTGTCATGTGTCATTTTTTGGACTTTCAAATATCACTACAAGAAAATTCAAGTCATTCTGTCACTCCGTTACGACTGTACGGAAGGACAAAAACTCACTTTCGCATTTATTATATTTGATTGCATTTTTCTTTGCTCAAACAGTTACTCATTTCACATCAAGTCACATGGCGATTTCTTTAATTTGTCGGCCTATCAAATACCCATTTAATTCCTACGTAATCAAACGGTCATGTCGAGTGCGCCCGCGCAAACGACCGGTATGCGAGGTCTCAGGTCAAATGGCCACGCGATATCGCATGGATACTCGCTGCTGTGCTTTCACAGTGGCAGATTTAAACGCTTCGCAGTTTTTTTGAACAATAAAACACTTAAGCTGTGTGTATGCACTTAGCCTTCAATTCACGTGATGGTAAGTGACGATGAGTCCGTTTGATGGTAAGTGTGCTCACCCAGAAGCTTCTATGTGACGATGCACTTACATTTACTGTACTATTGTATTTTATATACTGGAACTAGTAGTGCAGACTTAAGTAATATTACAGGTCGGAAACTTCATATAAATGTCGAGATATCGGTTCCTATTCCGATATATCTAACAGATGATGTCAGTATACCTACACGCGCATGCGTAAGGTATCGCGGGTCGGTGGGGAGCGGTGAACCTCCGTTCTGTGCGTATTACTACATTAATTCTGAGTTCATATGCTGTTAGCTAGTCAGGTGGACATCAAAAATGCCCTATCACCAACCAAACATTTGAGATTGACCAATTAGAATTCGACTAAAGGAAAAATTCAATATCCTTGGAAGCGGTTCTGGCTGATAACAACGCTAGTGTGAAAGCAACCATTATCATTGTCTACTGGAGTGTCGATTGGCCCCTGATCTTCGTACTCCACTTCAACTGGTACGACAACTGGTCACTGGATCGATCGTTACTCCGATATTGATAATTGTCAGCATTACAATCTGCGTTGCCACTGTCGGATGAAGTCAGTCTGTTTATTTATAAGCGAAATAACCACCTCCGTGGCCAAATGGCTGCAGGCTTGGATTAACAATCAGGTGGTCGCGGGTTCAATTCCCTGTGACAGAATCTAACGGTACTCAGTTTGGATGGTAAAGGAGTGGCAGCATCTATTGGTACTCGGTTTGGATGGTAAAGGGTGGCAGGTATTTCCGCATGGATACTGGACTTTATTACAACGAAAATAAATAGAATGTACACTTATAGCCGTTTCATATAATTCCCCAACCTAGAGACTCCACTTTGAAATTTCTACCCCCATTGATATTTTGGCCCCTCTTAATAAATTATATCACTTGCGGCACCGGTGGAACACCATTTTCAAAAACTATTCCAAATTTCAAGTTTATAGCATTAATTGTTGCATAATCAGCTGTTACAAATGGAAAGACAGACGCCAAAGCACACAATATAGGGCTACGTACAAAGCGGAAGTTCACCGCCTCCCACCGATCCGAGATACCTCACTTCCCCCGCAAGAGACTAGCGCAGAAAATAGCCATTAAGTATGGCGCGTACATACTACCTATTCACACATCATCAGCCAGGAAACATCCACTGCTGGACATAGGCCTCCTTCATGGTAATAATAATAATAAAGAGGTTTATTCATCACAAATTCTTAAAACTAACAATTGAACATCGTATATTATATATGTATGATGAATGGGCTAATAGCTCAGCATATGTCTAAGAGGTTCAATACCTCGAAGACGCTGTTATTCTGCTATTGCCTAAAAATTACTAAGTTACTAAATATTTTAAACATTCAAATTTAAACTTTGACACACTAAAACTATTTATTTACTTATTATACTAAGATTACCTACGAGTATCGTCTAGCCTACCATCTATTAGGCCACATTAGGCCACATCGACCTGTCCCGATCCACCTGCATCCAGCGACACCCCGCGAATCTAATCAGGTCGTTGGTCCACCTAGTAGGGGGACGGCTTGATAGACGTTTCCCGGTTCTCCTGACTCACACAGGCGCGCCTATAATCTTAATAATTTGAAGATATTGCAAATGTGCGAGGACTCGCGCGTTTCATAGGCAAGCACAAGGCAAGCATATCTGTATCACAATCGAGCGGTTGTCTGTCACGGATCTACGAGTATCTAATCTATATGTTCAACAAGCGGAGCGACATGGCGACACGATATTATTGTCCTTGGTCAAACATCAAAACTATACCGATCACTGCAGCGTGATACTTCTTGCCGCGTGGTTCCAGCTCACAATGAAACCGCCCCATCTCTTCTCGTGGATGTCATACACGCGACTGAAGTAAATATATAAAGACAATATCAAGGGGAAGGACAGCAGTCTCCTCCCGACGAACTAAACAACAGTACTGCGATCACAACCCGTCTGGCAAGAGTGGTGATTATGCGATATACCCTTCATGAATGTAAGTCGTTGTGGCGTACTTGGATACTTCGTGAATGTTGATATCAAAACATATTCGGTTGTATAGTTATTATTATTTGGACATGAAGGGTGCAGTTCGTCTGTCCTGCAAGTCACTGCGACCTTTACAGATCTATTGTGACAGTCCCCTATGGATCAAATCATCTCCCCAAGGCCAATCTCGGTCATGAACCGTGCGATTGGTCTGGGTTTGGAGGTCCTGATGCTGTCCGTTGTGGCAGTGTGGCCTCCGAGGTGTCTGTTCCTATTGTGATGAAGAGCATCACAGTAGCAGAGGATATGGATGGGCGTTTCTTCATCCTCCTTACAAAATCTGCAAGCTATATTGTCGCTCAGGCCCATGTGGCTGAGATGTTTGCTTAGCTTGCAGTGCCCCGTTAGGGTCCGGGTCAGGATCCTTAGTTGGTTCCTGCTGAGCGAAAGCGCTTCGTTTGGGTTGTATAGTACATCACTGTTGGAGATAGGGCTCCCTCAGAGATCGCCCAGTGATTTGTCACAATCACTACGCTTGGCGAGCGGATGTGTGAGTGTAAGAGGTTGTTGTTCATTCCCGGAATATTTTCCTTTAGTCAGCTTTCTTCCTTGACAGATTTCTTATAGATAGGGTTCCTTCAAACGCATTTTATCAATTAGTACTTGGGTGACCGAGCTTTGCCGGGAGTATTTGGCTAAAAGTACAATATTCCTTTTCATTTCGTTTTTTTTTTTTAAATCTCGAAATCTTAAAAAATACACAAAAAGTTAACACTTTGTCACCGGGATTCGAACCCTGTAGTTTTTTTAATCTTGCGCCTTGAAATTTATTTTTTTCCCAATCGGTTTAGGCGTCTTTGAGTAATCGGGGAACATACATAAAAAATTAAAACATATTCTGAAGAATTAGGAACCTTCTCCTTTTTTAAAAAAAGACTGCACTGGTTCATAACAATTGTTATTGAAAAATCAAAACGAAATCTAGTAAATATTCCATACATACGTCGTTAATTGGATATTATTCAATAGCACCGAACGCTGAGACCACTTATCGCGACTTTCCAAATAAAGAATGAGTAAAATGAATGCAAAAAGGAAGGTGACCGACCGGTTTCATTGCACAACTCCGGTCGCTGGTCACTAATAGAGAGACACGCTTCTGCTTCTGGCAATGTGGCAAGAAAATAGTTTGTTCCAAACTACAGTAAAATTAAAACAAGTACGAGTGCCTTCTGCTTCTATCCATATCAGAAGTTCAACCTACATACGAGTGTGTCCAACTTATATCATACATTCAAACCACACCTATTTCTACTTCTTTAACCATGAAGTTAAAAAGAGTTTGTTTTGGCGCCCGTAATTTTTTTACCTTTAGTGTTTTATGCCACAGTTTCTACCTAAATGCCAGTTTCAGACTACGTATTCCTTCATGATACAAATAAGTGTCAAAAAGTAAATTTAAAATTGTTTTAACCTAATAATAATACGAAAATAATGATAAAACTCCCTCTTGTAACGAAAATGACTAACATCAGCAGATACTCTTCAAATGAACCACCGCAAGGAAACTGGCTTTCACTTAAAAAACCCGCATCAAAATCGTTCCATCCGTTAAAGAGCTACGATGCCACAAACAGACAGACAAATACACAGACATTGACGTCAAACATATAACACCCCTGTTTTTGCGTCAGGGGTTACAAAATGAATAGATCAGAAAATACACAGCAGACTATAGGGCAAAACCACATAAAGAACTGTTTACCGTGCGGAAATCTGACATATATCATACTAGCTTCCGCCCGCGACTTTGTCCGCGTGTACTTCAGGATGTAATCTACTTGTTCGATAGGCACAGGTGACGTTTATGACAAAATATTGTTCAGCATAAGGTACAAAGTAGTGTTTATTCTGTTACGTAGTCTAATAGTTTTAAAAAAATTCAATATCTGACGTAGTACATTCAAATAGTCTTCACACTAATATTATAAACGCGAAAGTTTGCATATACGAATTACATATTCTATGGTCGGTAGCTAGGCAACGCGTTTTTGTTATGCCCAAATTGCCCATGTAATCCCACTAATATTATAAGTGTGATTTTGGACAATTTACACTATATGTGTCTTTAGAAATTATAGCCTATATGTTATTCTGATGTATAAGCTATGTTATTGTAAAGTTCCATTCAAATCCATTCAGTAGTTTTTCCGTGAAAGCGTCACAAACATCCAAACATCTAAACATCCAAACTTTCACACTTATAATATTAGTAGGATATGATGGCAATGGTTGGCCATACTGGGCCATACTGGTTAGTACGTCGGACTTTCGTGAACATTTTTCAAGGACCGCGTACAGACATTAAAATGCAACGCGCGTTCCTGGCTGCAGACACATGGATACCGTGGGACTGGACACTTTTGGGGTTATTGTCTTGCAGTGTCTGCATTGAAAGGGCCTCGGTAGAGTCGACTTTGAATGCAGTGGACATACCAGAGACAAGAGTTACGTGTGAGTAGACCTGGTTACCTATAACACAGGCCTCGAGCTTAGTTTGGGAACCAGCTCTCCCACAACTACTATATTACTTGTTTAAAAAAAGCGTAACTCAATATATGATGCTGTGGAGAGAGAAAATAAATACCTATTTTATTATATAAAAGACTTCTCTGTCTGAATGTTCGATATCATAATCATCAGCCAGAAAACGTCC
This sequence comes from Carcina quercana, assembly GCA_910589575.2. Taxonomy (NCBI): domain Eukaryota; kingdom Metazoa; phylum Arthropoda; class Insecta; order Lepidoptera; family Depressariidae; genus Carcina; species Carcina quercana. The sequence goes on along the minus strand of OU342429.1, from coordinate 15,680,572 downwards.
ACTGCAGGATATACGCCTCCTCCATGATATGACACATTGATCTGTCCCGAGCCACTTTTATCAAGCGACTCCCTGCGAACTTTACTAGCTCGACTTAAGAGAAATAAAAATAGCATAACTAAAATCTGACCAGGTTCTGACTAGATATTCGATTTGAAAGAGAAATCAAAATCACTCGTTCTCTTTACAAAGCTATTGTAAGGAGTCTTCAACAGTTTTTAAGCAGTAACGCCGCCAACTAGTTTTATTGCGTCTCAAAGACAACTTAATCTCTTCTAAACCTCCATCGAGCACCAACATGCCTGATTCCCAGAACTCCAACATGCTCCGTGCATTACTGCTTTACACCAAAACAAAGCGATAAATCACCTATCATCTACAAAGAAAACTACACTCAAAATCTTTGTGACAGAGCTCAAGTTAACCCAAATGGACCGAGAACAAACTACATTCAAATAGAATACTTGTGTCAAACGCATCAATAGCTACGTTTCAATATAGAAAGCAATATTTAAGGCTTTACAGAAAGCAGCCTTAAAATTCAAAGAAGGCTCTAAGTGGATGTCAGATGCGATTGAGATCTTAAGTTGCTTTGTGTAAGGTGGAGAATGGTCTGATTGGTTTGGAGGCATTTCGCGAGAGGCAAGGGGGTCGCGGTTGCTCGTCGGACGGGTTCCGTGTTACTCACAGCCTCCCCTCTCCGCCCCGCGGTGTTGCCATCCCCCGCTGTCCGTCTGCGCCGGCGCATGCAGGCTACCCGTCTCGTCTGTAAGCAATTATGTGGATTAAACGAGCGTTGCGTCAATTTAGGATGATAGGATTTTGATTGTAGATTTTTTATTAATTCGAATTTTAAATTAACGTTTTTCTCACACTCTACGATTGACGATGGGAAAATGGAATACACAAACCATTCAATACGATATGAATTAAAATAAGTATTATGGATTCTTATTATAATAGTTGTATGGTATCGTTTTTGTAGTTTAGAGGAGGGCTCGAGAAATATGAGCAATTGCATAAGTCCACTGTTGGAAATGGCCCTCACTCAAAGATGACGTCATACTTTCTATGAGCCTGGCAGACGGAGTAGTCATCGCTGTAAGATTTTGTTGTTGAATAAATAGACAGATGCTGCTGCCCATCATCAGCCTAGCATCAGCCGAAAAAGATCAACTGCTGGTCATAGGCCTCCTCTGTAGTATGTCACAATGACTGCTCGCGACCCTTTTACATCCAGCGACTCCCCGCGACCTTTACTGGGTCGTCGGTACAGATCTATAACAGTAGTTTGATTGTCAAAACTGTAATGAATAAAATGTTCATCAACAGCTATACATATATGTGTGTCCCCACTGCAGGGGCTAGGCCTACTCTCCTTTTTTTACGAAGGGGAATCTTCAAAAGATACCCGACTCCTTAGGGGGGAAGAGTCGGGTTATGTGAGATTCTTACTCACTAAACCCCTTCGGTGCCAACCGCTGGCGCATATCAGGGAGCTCTGGGTCCTCCAGAGGAACGTCGCCAGTGCTCCCCTCGCGCGATGCATTATGCCCTTCCCGGGCTGGTGTGCCAGCCCTTGCACTCTCGCAGAGCGGACTCCGCAGTGGAAAAGGGGCCACGCCATTTCCACTGCCCTCTCGGGATCGGAGCAGGACAGCCGGAGCCCCCACTCAGGCTGCCTCCGGTCCCTTGCCCTTTGCATCCAGTGCTACGGTGGCGTGACTACAGGGTGAAGGTTTCTGTCCTACAGAGAGTGTATAGTCCACCACGCGAGCCCAGTGCGGATTGGTAGACTTCACACACACCATTGAATTTCTTCACAGGAGTGTGCAGGTTTCCTCACGATGTTTTCCTTCACCGATTGTAATGATTATATCATTCCAAATAACAAATTTTAACTCATTGGTACAAGCCAGGATCGAACCCAAACCTCGATTGTTCAAGGAATTACGCTCAACCCAACTGAGCTACCACAGCAGATTGAAACAAAATTTACCTATTTACCAAGTTGCGGTAATATAGCCACTGGATGTGACAATTCATGAATAGACTTTCGAACAACAAGTTTGACTCACAGCGTCTATTTGTCAACTATTTTTCCCGTTACGCAGCTGCTGCGGCTTAATCACTCTAGAAAAACATGTCCTGAAACACGTACGATATTGTCAAGCTGAACCTATTTCAAGAATAATGAAACGCGTTTGATGATATCTTTACATTCGACGAAATACATCGTATAAGGATGATATGACGAAACACTCAAAGATAGAAAATGAAGGTACGAGTACTTCTTAACAAGTGATGTCACAAAGTGAGTGTTTCTTTCGTGTTCCTATCCTAACTGTTGATCAGAAACGCCTTTGAATGTGAGTTTTTGTGTCATTATCTCTTGAGGCTCTAAAGGCTTGGTGGACTATGGTACACTCTCTGTAGGAGAGTAGGCCTGAGCCCCTGCAGTGGGGACGTATATAGGCTGCTGATGATGAGAGCCTACCTTTTCAGTATTGAAACCTGAAGTATCGTCGTATGTACTAGTTTTTATGGAAGCGACTGCCATCTCACCCACCAACCCAGAAGCAAAGCCACACCATATTTTTTGGGATTCGGCTGTTAGAAATTCATCTATTCATCCTCTAACTTGGCTTATCAACTGCTGTCAGAGGCAAGACAGACCGGAATCTACAACTTTACATTCCTTCCAAAGCTCGGAATCATCTTACTTTTCATACAATCAGGTGATTCAGCCTGCAATGTCCTAAGCAAACTGGGGAAAGTATCCAGGAATCGAACCCAAGACCTTCTACGTGCGTTTCGCGACTTCTACCGCTGAGGCAACTGCGCCATAGAGGCCGTTTTTTTAAGTACATGTTGCTTAAAATAATGTTCTCTGCACGCACTTCTTTTTACAAAGAGAATTAAAATTAGTGTGATATAAAATGTGATATCAAAGCTATCGGACAATCCCAGATCGGTAGATATTAGTACTTTAATGCGGTAAATATAAAGAAATATCATTAAACCTAGTGTAATCAACATCGGACCTTGTGAAGGTATTTTAAAACATCCAATTGTAACTAATGCCGCTTCGTATCTCATCTTGATACAACAACTGGCGATAGTGAGCCGATGACAATCGGCACCGACATGTTTCATCATTTTAAAAGCCGATTTTGTTGAAATTGATAACTTTGTTTTACGTGTAAATCATGATTGTTACTAGTCGGTTACTGGCAGGGCGTTTGATGTTCGTAAAGCATTGAATAAGGCGGAAGACTGTTACAGACATGAGTTTTGAATACGGCCGAGTCAAATCTCGGGCACGGATGAAACACGTTGAATCTGAAAACATCATGTCGTGTTTATCATCACCAGCCACACAGACTTCCTCCATTGTATGCCACAATGACCGGTTTCCACTTGCATCCAGCGATTCCCCGCCACCTTACTAAGGTCGTCGGTCTATCTAATCTAGGCCACGGCCCATCTAGTTTAGGCCACTGCCCATCTAGTTTAGGCCACGGCCCATCTAGTTTAGGCCACGGTCCATCTAGTTTAGGCCACGGTCCAACTAGTCTAGGCCACGGCCCGAAACACGTACCCCGGTACGTGGTCGCCACTCGAGAACTTTTTCTCCCCATCGGTTAGCCGTTCTTCAAGCGACATGGCCCATTGCCACTTTAGCTCATTAATTTTTGTCAATGTTAATCATGTCGGTGACCGTACTTCCACTTCGGAATTCCTCATTCCGTATTTTATCATATATAGAAATTCTGAACATAGCTCACTTTGACTTTGAGCTTGTTTATTCGTCCCACAGTAAAGTAGCACTCATTACTCGCAACACGCACTGATTACATTTGATTAACATGTTTCCTGTGGCTCTATTTTTGATTCGCTCGTGTGACATAGCTTCGTCGCACACGACATAAGTCACGATCGACTACAAGTCGCATGAAAACAGGTTTGACCGTATTTTTGAATCATTCGCCTCAAGTGTTGCCGATATAACTTTAAATGTTTAATTTTATCCGTTTTATGCAGAAAAATAAAACCGGTAATTCATGCAAGTAAAACGGAATGCAAAGTACATAAAAGTTCAATGTCAATAAGTGGTAATGTCAGTGTTCGACGATGGCGTTTACTCTATCGCTCGCCTCCGCAAAGAGTGGTCCCGACCACTCGTTGCAGAAGAGCGATTCAAAAATACCAAATTTCGTAAGTCGAACGAAAATCAGTAGAAAACGAGCGCTCGCGGCGCGTAGAGCGAATCAAAAATAGAGCCCTAGGTCTTTCTAAATCTATGTGTACAAATCAGCTATCATATAATAGCTATTATGACATTTGTGATATTAGAAACTTATTTACAATTACAAACTTAAACAATACTACTAATAATAAAAATACAATAATAATAATAAAAAACAAAGAACGTATATTTACAAAGTGAACACTTCGTCTAGGGCTAGTCCGTGCGGCATGGTGCCCAGTACACTGGCGCTGTTGCCTCGCTGTACGGCGAGACATTTTATCAGCTATCTAATCTACGCATCTTTGACCATGTCACACTCAGAGTGAGAGTGACTTTGTATTATTAAATTAAATGTATTAAGAATATATCCTTTAGAAGTTAATATGACACGGTACAAAGTTGCGTAGATACGTACATACGTATGATGGTGACTGTACAACATCCGTCTTGAAATGTTTTATGTAACTTCGAGGTTGCTAGCCGCAGACGATGGTAAAATAAGATAAGATTCCCAATGTAACCTTTACTGTCAAGTTGTAGGTAGAGGATCGCAGACGACAAATCATGACTAAGGAATGTCGGTCAGAAATCAAAGAGGTTGTGTTATAAAACTTTAAAGGTTAACCTGTCTGTACACTCGAGTACGAAAATATGTATCCACTTTTGAACCATGTCACATTCAGGTTAATTGATAATTCTACATTTCCTCAACACACTACATACGAACACGCAAAAGTGTATGTGACATGGCTCAAAGTGGATACATATTTTTGTACTTGAGTGTACCTATTACATATGATCCTCCCCAGTCCCCTCGCAATTGTGTAGTAACGAATTTGAAATCAACGAAGTGATAAGAATGTTTCTGTCTCGTATTTTCATTCGAAGGGTTACATTTGCGAAAACAGGATACTTTTACAGACGTAGGTTTATGCTAAATTGGATCTTATAGCTTAGCGTGTGTTATGTGGATGTAGCTTAGCGTGGTGTGGTTCTTATAAACTAAATAGCTTTGTACAAAATAACGTTTACAGCTATTTCCAAGCCTATTAGTGAGTTAGTTACTGGTAGTTGAGTTTTACAAAAAAATTGAAACATACAAAAATCTCACCCAACAATACCTTTTAATCCAAATTTTGCAGAAATATTATATTTAACGATTTAAAGTTCTAGATAGACCGGGGAGGTGGTTGGTGGAGGCTGGTTGGAAGTGGCTCGAGACAGGTCAATGTGGCGTACCATGAAGGAGGCCTACGTCCAGCTGTGGACGCTTCCTGGCTGACAATGATGTTTAGATTTAATAATATTAAATATTTACATCTATTCATCTGACACTTATAAAATGCAAAACAACGACATAAAGACAGGAACATGCAAGTTCTCAAATGACGGTTGCCAACGTGAGAGTGTGTAAACTAACGTGGAGACATGTTGTGTTACATTGGCTGCGCCGGCGCATCGTCCTACCAACAATGCGCACGACCGTATCGGGCTCGCTAGAGGATACATTTTTTTGTTATTAATGAGGTTAATGTGATCAGGATAACACATTATGTTACATTTATAAATAATCCAATTAATCGACTGATAATTGACCTCGTTTGACACCAAGCAGGTGTATGATAAAATTTCATCATCAGCCGGGAAACGTCCTCTGCTGGACATAGGCCTCCCTCATGGTACGCCACATCGACGGGTCCTGAGCCACATGCAACCTGCGACTCTAACCAGGTCGTCGGTCCATCTAGTAGGGGGACAGCCTGGTAGTCGTTTCCCGGTACGTGGTCGCCACTCCCCACCGGTTATCGGTTCTTCGAGCGATGTGGCCGGCCCATTGCCACTTCAGCTCAGCTTCAGCTTGATAAAATATACTGACGAAATATTCTTCTTATAGGGTAAGTTGTAAGTTCGACCGACCTCATACACCCTAGTGTCAGAGTTGTTGAGCCGCCGTAGTCCTCTTCAGCCTGCAATGTCCTTACCAAACTGAGGAAGGTCCCAGGAATCGAACCCGGGACCTGTGCGTGTGTTGCGCGTCTGAGTCGAACGCTTCGACAACTGCACCACGGAGGCCGTACTGATGATGCAACGACAGAGGCATTCAACAAAGTGCAGTCGTGATAATTTCCGCAGTTTGCTAGCTTATTAATCAGGCATGACACAGTTATTATTTTATTATAAATAACTCATTTAGAAGAGAAAACAACAACGACAATCGTGAGGTATGCTTTCTAAGTATTTGTAACGTGATACGCGTCGGAATCTCGGAAACCATATCGCAATTAGTAAAAAAATGTAAAAATATTTTTGTAACTATTTTTTTCGATTAGGTAATGTACAAAATATCATATTTCTTGTTACTTAAAAACACATGTCCGGTGGTGGAGACCTGGTTTCTGTAGCACAGGGGATCCTAGTGCAGGAGCCAGTCTTCACAAAGCCACGAACAAACTTTGTGTAGACAAAAAATTTAAATAAAAAAATTATTTCCCGTTAAATTTCGTAGCAACACTCTAAACTTTAAGCAATTACTCTTTAACTAAACAGATGTTTTAGAATAGCGTAGTGCTAGCTTTAGAATACAACACCTTTTAATTGACAGAATTTGATTAAATCTAATTGAATACATACATCTAATTACGTAGAAAAATCAAAGCGATTTCAAACAGAATTGTACTCTAATTCAAAATCGAATAACAAAATTACGATAAACCAATAAAACACTTCTAGATAACGCCTAAGTACGCAAAACTGTTTCGCGTCGACGCGGTAATTAATAAATTAATGAACATGAATCGAGGTGCGCCTGCGATCGATCGCTATCGATCCCTATTTATTTATCACCTGATCTCGATACAATAAAGCTATAATGGCGCGTGATTAGATATCAAACTAATACTTCTATTGCGTGTCGGCAGGAAAGTAGCTCGTTCGAGTTCGGTTTTACCGAAACAGGGAAGGAAAACAGTAAAGTGCTTGAGGTTTTTTAGGATTCCAAACAAGGAACCCTTATAGTTTTACTCTTACCCTTATATTATGCGAAATATAAAGCTTAAATTGAAAATGTTTGTCAGAGAAGGCCTCCTTCCCCACATATATTTGCTAAACTATTGTTTTAAAAAAAATCACAGTATACACATATGCTGAACTTTTAAAGAAAACTATCACGACTGGACAAAGCTGGCTTTACAGGTTAACAAGTAATAGGCAACCAAAGTATAAAATATACTTCGAGTGGTCAAAATGAAAATTTCGTATTTTTATTTGTTATTATTTATTTAGTGTATTTCCAAGGCAGAATATATTCGCTGGTTTTGTTTGTTAAAATATTTAACGATGTATGTATAACGATAATATACTCGGTAAGTCCAATTGAATCGTAAAAAAATTCTGTGATATAATATAAAAATTCTGGTTTTTAGATTTATTTTACTGTATGACTTTAATTTCTTGCCACAGAATTCTAGGTCAATGGAAATACCGTATAGGTTTTGATTCCCTTGCCTCGCAAAGGAAATGTTTCTTTTTATTGAGTTGACCTAGAAGTTAGATTTTTTTCTCAGCTCGAAGGGATTGCAGACTTGAGTATTTGGTATTAATTTCAACTTGATACCTACTTAATTTTAGGAAACCTGTACACTCATGAGATGAAATGCAAATGTGTGTGTTAAGTGTACCACAGGCATTTGGCCCACGTATAGATTTTGCCCCACGAAAGGTATTATGCTTAGGGAACATACCCATACTACATGACCCGTTCAGGGTAGGGAGGGTCTTCAAAATACCACGTAGTCAATATCGTCTAGAGAAATCTCGCGCTTTTTCGAACTGTACGATTACTGAACGTACGATTAAACAAGCGAATGCTATTTATGTTCGTACTCGTAGTAAGCAATGCCTGGCCCTTACCATAAATAACTTCCAATAAGACAAGTGTATCATGGCCAAGTCCCAGTTTTACAAGTACTCATTTATCTCGTAGCAAAGTCGGCAATAAGCACTGTAATAAAAGAACATTACGATACGTACATAACACGATAACATTCGGATATTTCTGACACGTTAATACCCGGTACTTTACGGCGGTGTTTATTTGAATGACAACCAATATAGATAATTTTGATCCTTTACAGCCATTTTCAATTTGACCACTCAGCAATCCAGCTGGCATGGGCTTATGTATAGGATTTGTAAGAGAACACGCTAGAGATGTAAAAAGCAGCTGAAAATGTGTTGGGAATTCAATGCCGATATGTTCAAGGTCTGAAGCAGGTGATCGAACAAGGAATGGAGAAATAAAAGTTGAAGATTTTTCAACAGAAAAATAGATTCATACGATGAATGTACAATTCGGATAAGCGCATTATCGAATAGTCTTTCAATAAATAAGCTCGCTAATGTGACGTCGCAATTCGTAATTTTGTTAATTTTATACTCTTCGTTGATTAAGCTCTCTTCGTCTGCACAAGCTTGAATCCCTCTGTACGCTTCAGTCTTCACCAAAAGCTTTCGGGTCGGGGTCAAAACTAAAAACACTACAATCTTTCACTTGGTGAATGATAAATGTATACTTAGCTAAAAATTCTAAATAATGCTAGCGGGTAAGTGCAAACTTGAATGGTAAAATAAAGGAAGGCTAAAGAGACAGGATAAGTGTAAGGATGAATGGGAAACCCCCGCGGTTGCACCACTTACGTCTGTGCAGCGTGACGAATTAATTCTTGTAAATTAAGTAAATAGTCTTGTAGTTGTTGTTTTGTAATTTAAATAATCTTTAATAATTTATGTGAGAAGTTTAATGCCTTAAGTGCTTGGTATCGTTAAAAAACTTACATCCTTTAGATTTGACGACATTTTTAATGTTACTTTTTATGATCGTAGAAAAGTGTTTGCTAATTTATAAAAATAGAAAATATCACAATTGACATCAGCCGGGTAACGTCCAGCGCTGGACATAGACCTCCTCCATGTTTAGGAGGGTTCATGGCATAATCACCACGCCTGCCAGACAGGTTGGTTATCGCAGTATTCGGTTTAGTTCTACAGAAAGAGACTGCTGCCCTTCCCTCCGGTATGTTATCCCTTAGTCGCTTCTTACGATACTCGCAGGCTGCTTAAATTCACAGCTGTAATAAATGAATTATTATCAGAACGCCGTTTCTTTCAAGTTTAGTTTGATAATTTATATCACAAGCTTAGAGTATGACTATGCACGATTTGATTCCCTTCTAGAAGCGGTCAACCAGAAGAACTATTTGACTTTCGTTGTGTCGATATTCCACCCTTTCGCACAAAGCGCAGTCTCACTTTTTATTCATTAATCTTTTGGAATCGAATTTGGTCGTAGTGTTTCCCGAACGATAGAACCAAACTATCTCCAAAGCCAAAATATAATTTCCGGTAATGTGAGGTTACAATACAAAAACGATTTGAGATGTTAATATTGATAATGACGCTAAAGTTTAAAACGTCATCACAATGACACACCCACACACCAAAGACCTTCATCATCATCATCCAGGAAAAATCCACTGCTGGACATAGGCTTCCTTCATTGTATGCCACAATGACCGTTCCCGAGCCACCTGCATCCAGCGACTCCCAGCGACCTTAACCAGGTCATCGGTCCATCTAGTAGACCTTATAACATGGTATAATCCTGATTATGATGATTAGTCTACAACAACAAAAATAATAGAATAGAATATATAAATAAGCACCTGAATATATAAAATACATGGTAAATTCGACGCGCACCAAATTCTCGGTAACGTTTAGAATTCGAGCCTCAAACCAAACCATCGAATGCGCGTGCGCAGAGAGCCCACAAACATGGCGGGTAACGGGTCGCATGCTAATGCTCTGCTTATTGGAAGACACATGTTCGAAGTTGTCAACTGTGGCCCGCTCACTTCCTCTATATTGTGGTATAGAGTGGCTAAACGACTGGACTCACATTATGGAACGTCGAATCTTCCCACACCTTTTCTCTTCTCTTGTGGTCTATTTTTTTCTCGAGGGGAAATCTTCTAAGATGTTCGACTTCTTAGGGGAGAAGCTAGGTGATGTGGAATTTCCATCCACTAAAACCCCCTTGGTGGTCATCCTCTGCGCAAGTCGAGGAGCCCTGGGAACTCCACGAACACTCAAGTGCTCCTCTCGCGCTTTGCTCTTCCCCTTGGCGTTTCAGACACGACAACTCGGCTGCTGTACGGATCGGTAGGTGTGTGACGATCGGTTACATTTTGAAGAGCTAGAAAGCCTTCCGGTTTCAATTTTACCCAGATCAGAATAGAACCAATCGGTAGGTGTGGGACGGGGATATTTGCTGGTATGTATTGGGTTCTTACTGCGATTAACAATTCACCTGCAAAGCGTGTTTATAGCAAATCCCATCATATCCAGTCCAGTATGGCAGTCCCATGTCGAACAATGGACCATTCTTAGATGATAATAACAATAATGTTAGCACCCTAGCACGGGTATTTTTCCTATTTGGGAGGATATAGTCTCGCACCAGTCTTAGTCTATTGTCAAGTGCTTCGTTCTATAGGTGCAATTTGTAGTCATATTGTCAAACAGTAATAATAATAAATAAATAAATGGTGATTAGTGCATTTTACCATGTTATCTAAGTCTAACGCCGAACAATATTGCGTGCCGATGGTGAAATATAAAATACAGAACATTATACTTACTTGGTTAAAACTTCAATCAAAATCGATATAAATAAATACTCACATTTCTTGTTGTTTGTTCTAAACCGCACCGATTGTGCCGCCCTGACATCGACTACAACTTTGGAGCCTTGCGTATACTGCAGTCGAACATGTCACCTGCCTTTCTAAAACACCGTTACTGCCTTATTAGTCACTATTGACTTCTCAGACATATCCCCTTAAGGGAAGACCCAGTGACAACCAACGCAGACTTGTTATGACGCGTAAGAGCTTTTCCTCGTTTTTTTCCTGTTTTCAGCCAAGGTTTTCGAAGTTAGATGTCTAGAGCGCCTATTTCGCGTGCGAATTTATATCGGTCCCAAGCTTAATTTTTTATAAAGCATATTTTCTTACTTGACCTAAGTAGTAAAAATGGCGTCGTATCGATCAAACTTGAAAATGCATCTCGCTAAGAGCGGCCGCACACTAAGACCACCAGCATCCTCGCAAACCGAGCGTTCGAGTGGTCGCGTCCGAGCCACAAGCTGCGGGAGTTACCCGTCGCCTGACTAGTGGCCTAGTCGCTTGCTTGTAAGCTCACCCACATAGTCACCGTCTTCTCTATGCCCCGCGTCCCATGACCAGTCTTGCAACAGTTTTTTAAGACTTAGTATAATAATCAACAAAAATCAAATCAAGAGTGTTTTCATCTCACAAAAGCATTCGATCCCTGCGAATATAGTGACGGAATTAACAGAATCCTATAGCCAAAACTGGTGGCAGACGGGCGACGACTGGTTGCCGCTAGTAAGCCACTAGTGGCTGCTACTAGTAGCCGCGTCTAGTTGCTGATCTGAGTCACCAGTGGTCGCATTTAGTAGTCGGCACTAGTGGCTGCATGTGACCTAAAACCTGTGAGTTAAAATGATGGCCAAATGACGTGCCGTTTTATGATGGGTTATCTGAGGGTTTGCGGAAATCTGGACCATAAACACGATATAGAAATGAAGCAGACGTAGAAAGTTTACGTCTGCGAAAACCTAAATAACTTTGTCAGAGCTTCGTACGCAATCAATGAATTCTGCGGTCGCTTATGCATCGAGCTTCGAGCTAAATACACAACCACAATCGACTCATGTTTATGGATTTTTTTAAATCACTGCACCGCACCCATGTTTTCCTTGAATGCAAGTTATTCACAAAAGGTTTTCATCATTATTATCCTATCCGTGAGCCTCCTATCGCCGATCCTTACTTTTATTGAGGGTATTTGCCAGAATCACCATGATTATCAGGCAGATTGGTGATCGCAGTAGGATGTTGTTGTTACATGATGATGCCTGTCTCCTGAATAAGTTTCCCGTAGTCGCCTTTTATGACACTCGCGAGATGACATGGGTTGTTTCTGTTATAAAGCCTAGACCGCACAAAGATCCCACCCTTAATTCTTTTTTAAATAGACAATATCTAAACATATGGTATGTCTGTTTGGTGTGAGAGTGTAAGCCTGTTAATGTGAATGTGTAATTGTGTAGTGTATGAAGATGAGTGTGAGATCAGAACAGAGAGATTTAAATATAGTAATAGGTTATAGAGCGGGCATTGGGAAACGATTCATATAAACATTTTGATCTCAAAAGTCAACGGTATGTCAAATGTCTTGTACGGCCGCGTGATGTGACACTAGATTGAGTAACTTATTACCAATTGGTAATAAGTTTAGGATCAACATTTTTGTTTGCTTTGTCCGGTCTATTACTATTAATATTAAATGTCTTTGGATCAGAATAACATAACTAAGTTGGTTCCTTTTGCGGGCAGAGTCTACGTATTATGAATGTAATATTATGCGAAAAGTAAAGAAAAATAGACGTAATCTTCGTTTAATAATAATACATCCCAAAAACGTTTGTATAATGTCGATAAAGAGAAAAATAGTAGAAAAACACGCGGCATTCTCTACTACAATGACCAGAAGCAAAGTTATTGCTGTAGCGTGGGTGGTTGGGTACATCATTCAATCATGACACTATGTGACATTTTATATGTTTCTTTTTTAAACATTTCCCTTTTTTCTATTTATTAACTGTACAGGACAAATACGTTTCATAGTTCTAAGTAATTCAATTGTAATTATTCTTGAGTAAATAAAGATTGTTAGGTTTACACTACACATACACAGAAAGAGAAAGCCATCAGCTATCTCTTTCACACAGAGCCACCGGCTCTCCTGGCAGTATTGCCGCGGAGATAGGGTCGTTTACCTCACCCCCCCCCCCCCCCCCCCCCCCCCCCACTGTACTCCCCGCGCTGAGACAATCATAGACAGAGACGGTGAGAACTATCTCTTTCACACAGAGCCACCGGCTCTCCTGCCAGTATTGCCGCGGATATAGGGTCGTTTACCTCACCTCTCCACCGACGCCCCCCGGGCTCGCCTATGAAGAGAATATAACTAGCGCGATTTCCATACAACACACAGTCCTCAACCAACAGTCTGAAAATATACATCGATCTTTTATTTGCCATCGCCCAGTCTCCAATCCAGCACAGCGTGCGAACAGATTCCGGCCAGTACAGTGAATCATCGTGTTGGTTTCTGTCACGCATTATTCTTGCACATTACTCTTATATGCCAGTCACCTCTAAAAGGAACGCACTTTTAACGGGATGTGAGGTACGGGGAAGGCAAGATAAACCAAGATACGTGTGGCAGAAACATATAATAATCAACACAAACTAAACGACAAAGCATACAACGTACAGGCAATGGCAGGAACTCTGATGTAAACACTATTATTCACAACAAACTATCTAACGACGGAGCACACATAGCGTAGACCCACATATCTGTGCGCAGACCCTGCATCCTAGAGTGATTAAATGCTCCTAGCATCCTAGTACCTAACCTGTGGACCCATTCAAGTCGATCTTCAACTGACAGTGTCACTCCTAAGCGTTCTTCATTTAAAATATATTTTATGCCAACTAGCGTACGCAGCCGCGGAGATCGCAACCATGTAGATCGACTGCTCTATACTACAGATAAAATACATAAGATTCTATAAGTATGTCAAAATTTCAGTTCATCAAATGCCCTATATATTATGTCCCCAACTGCAGGGGCTCAGGCCTACTCTCCTACAGAGAGTGTATGGGGCATAGTCCGGATTGGTAGACTTCACACACACCTTTGAATTTCTTCTCAGGAGTGTGCAGGTTTCCTCACGAATTTTTCCCTCATTGCCCCCAAATGTCCCCCTAAAATCCCTCAAAGCCAATGGTAATGATTTTTATCATTCGTACTTAATCAAACTAACAAATTGGAACTCATTGGTACGAGCAGGATCGAACCCAGACCTCGATTGTTCAAGGAGGCTGACTTTCAATAGTTTATGATAATTCTATCTCAAGTATTGTCTTATATATCGAGTATTCTGTGCATCAGTTACACAATAACATGTAATATTGCAATCAAGGCTATTCCAAAGACTCAAATAATGGCGAGGATTTTAATGATTTGTCCAAAAAAACGGCATTGACGGCTTGGAAGCATGACTCGTCATGTTAACCCTTCTGTCTTGGTCGGCGCGTACGCATATTTCACTCGTTTTGACGAGAATATCTCCTCGTTACATCCGTCCGATAAGCTCCGATATATCGATAAGATTCGATAACATTATGTCAAAGTTTTGCGACACCCTTTCGGCATTCGTGAGAATGGTCATCCGTCATTCTTAGATTTCATCTGTAGGCACGGCTTCAAATCAAGCGATACAATTCAAGTGTAAGCTTAACCAGCATTCAATGCGATGTCCGCGTATACTGGAATCTAAAGCTTGATGTAAAGCCGTGTATACAACAATACTAGCTTTTGCCCGCGACTGTGTCCGCGTCTTCCTTCAGAAATCATCCTACAGGAACTATCGGTCCGAATAAAAACTATGTTAAAACCTTTTCCGCGTCTTTAACTATCTCTATAAAAAATATGTAATTCTAGTATTTTTCTATACATATTTAGATTATTAAGGAATTATTTAATAGTGTACAAGCGCAGGCCGAATTTGAAACCACTCTTTTGTACGAAACTTTTATTTTTACGTAACTCTCGATCAGACTTCGTCTCGGATTGACATTTTGTGTAACCGTTGTTAAAAATCAACTCATAACGGGTATATTGTAACTGTTATTTTACTCTATCACTCTTAAAAATCATCCTTGACCGCCACAGTCGGTTTCTGTCGCAACGATCAACAAGTCAAACTGTCATTGACTCTCGTTTAAAAATGGAGCAAGGTAATGTAATTTATAATGACCGTTGAAGATACTGCGTGCTGCGTGACATATGTACAATATTCGCTCCGTATGCTTCCTATTTATACAAATTTTAAAAATACTTTGTATATTTTTTTACGGTTACTTGCATACGAGTTCCTCAACAGGAACAAATTGACGCGTTCAAAAAGAATTAGAAACTGATTTCATCTGCCCTAAAAGTCAACTGAATGTGTGATAATGTGTGTTGTCGCGTAACACACATACACACACACAAAAACGCGTCGAATTGAGAATCTCCTCCTTTTTGAAGTCGGTTGAATAGATACAGCCGTTTATGTCAATTATTTTGTGAATTTCCTTTGGCCTTGCAAAGGAACGCACTTCCCATAATCCTAAATTTGGCAAGTTTTCAGTATGTTAATCATTCATATTCTGTACGAAACCCTTGGTGCGCGAGTGCTGACCATCCCAGATTGCCAATCCTACTGTGTTACGGTAACACAGTAGGATACTGTGCTGTGAAAAATGACAGGTCGAAATCCGTTTGAAATTCGAATTTCGAATTCATTCTGTACATATTACCTAACCAGGGTAACAGAGGCGATGCAAGCCGCTATCAACTAGCCGATTTATTTCGTGTTCTAGTTCACATACATTTGCAAGTACTTGATACTAAAGCTTAACACAAAAAACAGTCATTATTTATCAATGTATGACAATGGACGATGTTTGTTTTGGTTATCGATGCACACTGCGTCGTTAAGATAATAAGTATGGTCCGTTGTCGATCGCAAGCGCAGGTCTGCTCATAATATGATTACATTTCGTTCAAGTAAAAGGAAAGTCTCGAGATTTAAAACTTTGGCACATAATGAATACAGAACGGACGTTCGCGAAGCACGAGCAGAAAAATGGAACTAGATGGCGCTTTTAACCAGAATAACAAAAATTGTGTAAAAATGAAAATTGTGATTCACTGTGAAGTTGTATGTTAAGAGGCTATGTTGGTAAGACCACGTGGTCGGTTTCAACGCTGCATTGTTTTGTAGCTGTCCCTCTCCGAGCCCTATCCTACCCGAGCGCGTATGGTGAGACAGCATACATTACGCGATGTTATCCACCCGTTATTTGGATGTTTCGTAGTCCAGGGATCATTTGAAGGATACAGTATATTATGTAACCATTTTTTTTTAATACAGTATACTAATGAAATTTCAGATGTCGGTGGTTTTTCCAAATTGTTCTAAATTGATTCATACTCTTGTAAATCAGGTTCAAAGTTGGGGCTTTTTATTACCGAAAAATACAATTCTTTGACGCCCTGTAACTCTGGAAGTATATATTTAAACGAAAATCTGACTCACCACCGACACAGATATTTGTTTCTAGATTGTGTCTTGAAAATTTCATAGATTTTCATCGCTTAATAATCAAAATATGACTGGACTACGTTTGTATGGGCGCTTTGACAACAGCATACCCTCTTAATGATACTCATTTCGCGATATTAAAATACGATGTCATATTTAGCTATTTATACCGCCAGCTATTCTATTTTAAAATATTATGGCAGGCAACAGAAATTTAGTATGAAACGTTAATGGAAGCCATTCTGAACATTTTTGGAAAACGGAATCATCGTAAGATTTCCATATTATTACAGAACGCTCACTTCCACAAGAATTGGTTGAGAACAGCCGAACATCCGCTGGACACACAAAAGCATTTTTGCTCGGGATCGCTTGCTCACTGCGATCACCAATCCGGGGCGTGGCTATCAACACCCGGCACCCCTGTTCGGTGATATCTGAGAGAGGCTCATGTCCAATTGTGGACTTATTTGGTTAATTCCCAACAAAAGCGTTATACATACATACACGTCCCGCGAACGTACGGAGCCTCGGCTTAGAACTAGAGTTGATGCATACTCATAGATAAAAGCTGCTTCCTTTCACGAAAGGTCTTAAAAATTCCCCAAAACGATTAGTTGTTTGATAAAATAACGCAGGAGACTCCAAACACGCAAGATTATATAACTACATACGAGTAACTTGACTCCTTGACCCTCTTATTTTATTATGCGTCAATGTGGAGATTGTAATAACTTTACATAAACATCGTCATCATTTTAGTACCTACAAGTGCGGGTAAAGATTTCAAGTATGTCGCCCCATTTAAATATACTTAACCGTATCAGTCACTCATGCAAAGACATTTAATATTAATAGACCGGAAAAAGCAAACAAACATTTTGATCCTAAACTTATTACCAATTGGTAATAAGTTACTCAATCTAGTGTCACATCACGTCACGAGGCCGTACAAGACATTTGACATACCATTGACTTTCGAGATCAAAATGTTTATATGAAACGTTTCCCAATGACCGCTCTATAACCTATTACTATATCATAAAGCTCTCTGCACTCATGTAATCAAAAACGTTAACCTTTTTACTACTGGAAAAGTAAAGATGACACTTGGAACCATTAGAAATAACTGATGGTGAGATAAGAGCGATGTATTCATTAGCATAAAAACAATCGGACCCCCGCGTTGTCAACGGAGATCACAACAAAGAAATGCACGTTCCGTTGCGTCGTCGGTTGGCTGGCGGCCGCGGATAGCGGAGCGGCGCAGCGCATACACTCGGCTCCCATTGTGCCGCTGCGAGATTCTACATCTCCTCAATCATGTACTAAATGATGCAATCAACAAACATCCATTTAATTAGAGCACTTGTCTCTCGATACGGTTCGTAATGGTTCGAATGGTCGCGGTGAGTAGATGCAAGCTGCATGGCCGCTGAGTGAGCTCGCCGGCTACCAGCTGCCGCACCGCCACACGCCACGAATAGGTGGAAATAAGGTCAGTGTTGTGTCGTTGCTCCGAGAGGCGCTGAGTCTGCGACTGCGTGTAGAATAGAGGCGAGGGGCGCTCCGCCCCGCGCGGTGCCCCCCGTCCGCGCCTTCGCCCCTCCGTGGCGCCTCGCCCCACTAGCATTCCGCACTCAACGCGAGGGCGAAGCGCACGCCCTTCTCTCTACCGACCGCGACCGACGCGCCGCGCGCCCGCGGCTACACCGACCGCCATGTTTGACGTCTTCGGCTCCGTCAAGGGGCTTCTCAAGCTCGACTCTGTGTGCATCGACAACAATGTGTTCCGGCTCCACTACAAGGCCACCGTGATCATCCTGATCGCCTTCTCGCTGCTCGTCACGTCGCGACAGTACATCGGTGACCCCATCGACTGCATCGTTGACGAAATACCACTCGCCGTTATGGACACGTACTGCTGGATCTACTCGACGTTCACCATCCCCAACCGGCTGGTGGGGCGCGTAGGCAAAGACATGCTGCAGCCTGGAGTTGCCTCGCACGTCGAGGGACAAGATGAAGTAAAATACCACAAATATTACCAGTGGGTGTGTTTCGTGCTGTTTTTCCAAGCCATCCTGTTCTATGTGCCGCGATACTTGTGGAAAACGTGGGAAGGTGGCCGCATCAAGATGTTAGTGCTAGATCTCAACTGCCCGGTAGTGGGAGAAGATTGCAAGGAGGACCGTAAGAAGTTACTCGTCGACTATTTTCACACTAATTTGCACACGCAAAACTTTTACGCGTTCCGGTTCTTCATATGTGAAGTGTTGAACTTCATAAACGTCGTTGGCCAAATATTTTTCATGGACTTCTTCCTCGACGGTGAATTCTCCACGTACGGCAGTGACGTGGTGCGCTTCACCGAGATGGAACCGGAGGAGCGGGAGGATCCCATGGCTCGGGTGTTCCCCAAAGTGACAAAGTGTACGTTCCACAAATACGGTCCCTCGGGAACCGTGCAGAAGTTCGACGGACTGTGCGTGCTCCCTCTCAACATCGTCAACGAGAAGATCTACGTGTTCCTGTGGTTCTGGTTCGTGATCCTGTCCGTGCTGAGTGGAATCTCACTGCTGTACCGCATGGCGGTGGTCGCCGGGCCGCGCGTGCGGCTCTACCTGCTGCGCGCCCGCAGCCGCCTCGCTCCTCAGGAGCAAGTCGAAACTGTGGCTCGCAAGCTTCAAATCGGCGACTGGTTCGTGCTGTACCAACTCGGAAAGAACATCGATCCGCTAATCTACAAAGAACTCATGGGTGAACTCGCTGAGAAGTTTGAAGGGAAAGACACTGTGTAGTGTCGTGTTGGTGACGCGTCGTTGGTGACTTTAGGTCAGTGCGGTGTGACACGATGGGCCGGTCCGCGGCGCGGGCGCATCGTGCGCGACGGCTACCTGCGCGCGCCGCGGACCGGGCGGGGAGCGCACAAAGAGCGCCGGGAGCGGCCGCGCGCCGACATTCCATTACCTACGTCCGGGGAACGACCTCCGCCGGGCCAGTCATTGTATTCCAGAACCGCTTTAAACTCTTTAAACGCTACTGAAATTATTATAAGTGAAAACTCTTCCAAATGCAACCTATCGACTGATATGTGTGTTGTAGAAACGCGAGCATTTAGAATATTTGGAGTTTTGGAGGCATGTTTTACATAAAATAGTCGTAGCTGTAGGTAGACGGTAGATCTCGTGCCTTCGTTTTGTATTATTGTGTGTGCGAGCTGCGAGCCGTGTGGTGTGGACATGTAGAGGGACGTTCTCATTGTGATATGTAATTATTATTAAATCTAAATTAAGTGTTTATCGTGTACGTACGAGATTGATTGAGTGGACGGCTGGCTTATTCCTAAGTTCTAGATAGTTATATCTAATGTATGTCTTTGTTATCGAATGTTATACTCGATACGGTATTGTATAAAGCAATAAACTATTAATTGTAAGAGATCAATTATTCGAATTCGATAGACAATACTGTAACTTTTACTGATTGATACTGAAACTTTTTTATATTGACGAAACGAGTCGATCGTGGTTGATATTTTCTGAATATATTTACTGCCACATTACAACATGTTTTGTCTTATTTTCTTATTCCCTGTTTTGTCTTACATTAGCGACGGATCAATGAGTCACAGCGCTGAGAGTTACATTCATAATACAGTAGTACAGGATGACGATCACAGTACACTTACTCACAAGGATGACGATGAACAAAAGATAAAGGATGCTTTGTTTACTAGTCGTCATAGAAACGCTGCACTTTCGACGAGTAGCGACATCTATGAGCGTGGTGGAGAAACAGTTAAAATGTCCTTTATAGCGCCATCTATTGATGACGTATTATTGATGAGGTCTATTCTGTAATTCTAATAGTGAAAAATTTCGGTTATTCATTATAGGTATATTGTTTTTATTGGCAATTTGTCGATTTTTTGTGAACGAACACAATTTAAATATGTGATTTGATTACACTTCCGACCATCCAATTCGCCTGCCAAGCCATGCCATGCCATATTTAGCGGGATCCGGTCGATCAAAGTTTCATACTAAATTTCTGTTGCCATAATCTTGTGAAATATAATAGTCGGATTTGTGTAGTAACTATCTAAAAATATGACATCGGATTGTTAGGTCGCAAAATGAGTATCATTAACATACAACTTCACAGTGAATCACAATTTTAATTTTTACACACATTTTGATATTGTTCAAAGCGCCATCTAGGGACTAGCAGCGTAATGGCTATTGTAGCAAACTTTAAAGTTAATGATTTTTATTTCATTAACGAATTAATTTGCTCTTTATTTATCAAACTATTTCTTATGAACTTTTTTTGTATAGGGAGCAGCAGCTGAAGGGTCAGAGAAAGACATAACTATACCCGACTCAACCGACTTTTTTATGTTTGTTACCTCACAACTTTTGACTGGGTGAACCGATTTTGATAAAAAAAAATTAAAAGCTGGTGCTTCCCATGTGGTCCCATTTCAATTTGGTCAAGTTCTGACAATGGCATCTATGAGAAAACCATATAAGTCTTTGCTGTAGATTTTTGGGCAATTGAAGTCGGTTTCTGGTTCTTTTTGAACGCGTTTACTTGTTACATCAATCAAATAGAGGTGCAATTGACTGCGGAAAACCATCTTTACAATCGCATGGCTCACAGATGTCTTTGCTGACGATATATCTGGTTACCTATATCGATAGGATGTTTGTCCGTAGCAAGTAAGCCACGCAGTAAAGTAAGCAAAAGTAATATACTATACGATTTTCTCTGGCACAGGTCTAGCTAGTACTATAATTACAGGACACATAAAAGTGGCATTCATTGAACACAGGGACACCGGAGTTTGTTCAGAGCAGGTAAACCTTTTCCCAGAACCGCGGCCGCGCTGTTTGCAGTCCGTCGCCGCTCAAACAATGAACTGGCAAGTCAATGGCGGACAATAACTCAATACCCGTGAGAAACTGGTGCTAGCCAG
Organism: Carcina quercana; assembly: GCA_910589575.2. Lineage (NCBI taxonomy): Eukaryota > Metazoa > Arthropoda > Insecta > Lepidoptera > Depressariidae > Carcina > Carcina quercana. Next base: position 15,659,032 of record OU342429.1, on the reverse strand, counting down.
ACCAGACCAGTGTTATTATAATTGCTATCCATAGGAATTTGGATGTTAGACTGATGAAAATAAACACGTTCAAAAAACGAAGGAACCGATTTCAACTGCAACTGAAGTCCCCCATTCATTCATCATCATTCATCATCAGTATTCATCCCCCAAAATCACCCTTAGGAGTGTATCTGGATATGTACGGTTTTTGTTGATTTTCTCAAAAAGCGCTACACCAATTTCGATGAAATTTATATAGGACCACCTCTGAAGCATGATCTACGAAATAAAAAAGAATCATCAAAAATATACAGTCAAATTGAGAACCTCAGCCATTTTTGAAATCGATTGAAAAGCCACCACACCAGGCCATGGTGTGGCCGCCAGGCATTTTCTATGTCCGCCTAACTAGCTACCACCAGTTAACCACGTGTTAATAGCACTGTTGTGCTACAATATATTAAGGCGATGTATAAAGAGGGCTCACTTAGTCTAACGATTGACTTTTGCAGTTATTAATATAACATGGAAAAAGCGACCATGTACTCGTATTTCTGTTCACGTAAGCATATAAAATATAGGAAGCAATTCACAACAGTAATTACATATAGTCAAGGTCGAAAACTAATTGATAGTACACTTCCGTTCCGCTGACAGGCCAACTCAAACCGTTATTATTCTGTGAAACATTTTTTAACATGCTTTATATTAGGTTCATTTGTACGTTACTAACTGCATCAAATCAAATATTTATTTATTTCCACAAAAATAATACTTTAAAAATTTTGACGTAAATCTAGTTATATAAAACAAAGACAGACCTTTTCGTTAGAAAATTGTTTGGCTTTTAGGTTTGTAACATAAATTGTGCATAAGTTGTGAACCTGTGCTTCAGCTAGCAGGGGCAGCTACATACTCGTATACTAACAAATTAAGCAATCTTTTAACCTATTTCTAACTATACGTATATGTTAAAGTTCCCTAAAAACGGGACCCTATTACTAATACTCCACTGTTCGTCTGTCTGAAGTTGAAATTTTCACAGATGATATATTTCTGTTGCCGCTATAACAATAAATACTAAAAAACCGAATAAAATAAATATTTAAGGTGGCTCCCATACAACAAACGTGATTTTTTGCTAGATATTGATTACGGCAGGTAGACGCTTGAAAAATTCACAGGATATTGAGTTGTAGAGTGGAGACTTATTATTAGTTTATAGATACTCATAAGATACATTATTTATTTATATACTATATACTGTTAGTCTTCCCAAAAATTGTAAAATAAAATGATAAAATAAAATATTATTCACTTTAAAATAAATAATTAATATCAAATTAATATTTAAGTTTTCATAAATAATGGTACGGAATCCTTTTTGCGCGTGTCCGACCAGCAATTGGCCGGTTTTTTATTTGAACGGAGGTTGTTTTTACTATAATCGTTTTTAAAGAAACAAGTTGTATTTTGCTCAAGAGGATAAGTTCTACCTATACTCGTATTACCCCTACACCTTAGAACAGTTAACATCAACAAAGATTTGTTTATCAAACAGTCACGTAAGCAGTTGGCGGCATTGTGCGACTGCAATAGTTGCAATAATGTACTTACAGATAAAGTCACTGCGCAGGCGCATCTAGGGCGTAGCTAGGGGGGTTCTTCGGAGAAATCTCTGGGAATAACTTGATCTACACCGAGCGGAGTTAGAAGATGAAATTGTAAGGTTTCTTTGTACTACAGAACCCTATACCAGATAGATAGACAGACAGACGGACAGCGAAGTCTTAGTAATAGCCTATTACTAAGACTTCGCTGTCCGTCTGTCTGTCTGTCTATCTATCCGTCCGTCATTTTTTTAAGGCTACACGATCATCAGGTTAGCATGAGGTGCATGAGAGTGGCGAGAGTGAGGTAGTGTAGCCGCTTTCATGCGTTTCATGCTACGTTCGCTGATAAGGAAAACGACCACGCCTCCAACAAATAATAAAACACACACCGTCGCCAATCGGTTGTAGGGTTCTGTAGTACAAAGAAACCTTACATCCAAAGGGTAACTAACAGGACCCTATTAGTAATAGACCCTGTTAGTTACCCTTTGGATACCCTAAAAAGCAGTATGTTCACAGTTCGATTGAATGTTTTGTGTTTTATTAGATATCTTGGCTCTCTTTTATTAGAGTTCCTAACATCCGTGATGTGATGTGACACTAGACTAGGTGACTTATTACCAATTGGTAATAAGTTTGGGGTCCAAATTGTGTTTGCTTGTCCGGTCTATAACTAATATGTTAATTGTCTTTGATTACAAGGTACTCTGTGGTGGGTCCGGTTCCACTCGACCCGTACCTTGATGCGTCTCTGGTTGGTACAGTACACTGGCACCGATGACGCAGTTTTTAAATCGAGTCAGCAATAATGCAGGTGCACCTATAGCATGAAGGTAAAAAGATTATCACCCGCTATATTGGGGTGCTGGTGTCATGGTAACATCTTTTTAGTTTCATGACCTTCATAGTCACATGAAAGAAGACGGGAATCAGTGAATGCTTCCATTATCTGTTGCCATAATCTTTTAAAATAGAAAAACTAAGTACCGATAGGTAAACCAACTGGGAATCGATTCCCGGATCTCTGGAGCATCTCCGTACCGACCGAATTGTCAGAAAAATATGATTTTGTAGGTATTCGTAAAAGTTCGTGGCCTTTTCTTAGTAAAGCAGTATTTCATTAATGTATTGCTGTGAATGATCTGCATTGCACTTATGCATAATGACGACGATTGGAATAATTACCTAATAACATAAGAAAGTTTTTAGATTGTTTCAAAGTTCTCGCCCGGTCTGTTTAAATGACAGCCGATGTCCAAGTCGTCGTAATCGTGTTTGTACTGCTACATTACGACATCAAAACGATCGTATAACTGGTGAATGAACTATAAAAATTTAGTTACCCCATATTGTAGCATTCTTATTGCCTACAGCTGAAAGTTGTCAGCCACATGCTTGTCTTCGCTACATGTCACAGAGTACAGTGTAACATCTACATGTTAAATTCTATTTACGGCATAAATCGTGTAATAAAGTGCTTAGATAAACAGTTACACGGAAGATCTATTCGATTACAGAATACCAACAGATAAAACCATCATGACTAAACAGATGCAGATCGACGATTTTATGTTTTGAATGCATTCTACGGGTTTGTGGTAGCTTATTCTTCTGTGATACCTACAAATTACGTTTTCGGTAAAACATTCCATTTGTTAAATCACCAATCAAATAAGTATCATGGTAAAGTTTTTGAGTCGTTCAATATTTAGTTTCTTTTTATTTTATTTATTAGATCTACTAACAATTATTACACTCCACGTTCATAGTCATAAGTTATATTATTCTTATTTAAGTGCATAATCGATTAAAAGCGAATACTGCATGCACCAAATTTTTTTTTATACAAAACAAACGAAAAGAGATTAAAAATTATATGTCAACGTACTTAAACAAACTTAACTAATCTAACTTAAAGCGAGTCAGTTTAATAAATTTACCACATTAAATATAGTGATTTGCCGGCCAAATAAACAATCAGGAATCAGGATAATAACACAACATGTTCAATGAAATACATATAAATTAGAGGCCCCCGAAAGTATTTCCAATCTATGTGGTGAAGAAACAGTATTATTATTGAAGTATCTCTAATTTTACCAATGATTACATTACTTTTTCATATAATATGGTGGTTTTATTTTACAATTTACCCTAAAATACGGCAATTTTAGATTTTAGATACGGCACATCAAAATTCGACTGGAACAACACTGCACACACAGTTCGTTCGTTCCTATATGCTCCTAGGTTCGTTCATTCATTCGTTGAACTTCGTTGATTCGTTCGAAGGATTCGTATTTCGTTCATTTCGTTTTGTTTCGTGACGAAAGAAGCTGTAAATTTGTTTAGCTAAATAATGTTATTTAGTCTCTGCAGCAAGTATTAAAATTTATTTGCATTTATAAATATAGTTTCGTCTAGTTTAATATATAAGGGCATATAATCACGAAAAATCAATAATTTCCACGATGGAAATCGATGAAGATATGATCGCCGAAAATGGCGACGTCTTCGTGCACCGCTTGAAAGAATTGACCGATGAAGAAAAACAACAGTTAGAAGCCCATAACTCTCGCATAATTCCTAAAACGAAAGCCGCAAAGTTGGAGAAAGACGCGAAACGCCACTGGGATATATTTTACAAGCGTAATGAGACGAAATTCTTTCGGGACCGGCACTGGACGACACGTGAGTTTCAAGAGCTTATAAATTTTGATCCAGACCAAAAAATAACCTTCCTAGAAATGGGATGCGGCGTTGGGAACATGGTTTTCCCTTTGGTCAAAGAAGGATTTTCTAATTTTTACTTCTACGCATGTGATTTTTCACCACGTGCCGTGCAGTTTGTTAAAGAGAATGTACTATACGATGATTCAAAGATAAATGCTTTTTGCGCTGATTTGACTACTGATGATTTATTTGAAAACGTGGCTGAAAGCTCTATAGACCTGGCGAGCTTAATCTTTGTTCTATCTGCTGTCCAGCCGGCCTCGTGGCCTCAAGTGGCTAAAGTTGCGTACAGGGCGCTTCGCCCCGGAGGGCTGTTGCTATTTAGAGACTACGGGAGATATGACATGGCCCAACTGCGTTTTAAGCCAGGCCATAAAATTTCTGATAATTTTTACATGAGGCAAGATGGCACAAGGTAAGCATAGCTTTCTCCGAATGGTGCCCATCAATTGCTTATTAGTGCTCCCTTTTGTGCACCCCAATCATCAATAGTATTTCGATTTAGATGTAGTACTTTATTATTGGTGCTGGCTATGTGCAGTTCTCAATATAATAAGCTTAACTTCATACTGGAATGATCGTAATAAGCTTAATATTGTGGTAATCTAGTTTGTCAGGCTAATCAAACATTTTCTCTATTCCACTTCCAACAGTTGTGCAAACCCGCTCCTAAAACTCATACAGAGATATGCTCAATTGCTCATGTTATGTAAAATGTACCAGACATTTTTCCATGTTCTTTTCCAACTGATAATTCTACAATATGTTTTCATTACAGAAGCTACTACTTCACCGAGGAGGAACTATCCAAGCTATTCATAGACACCGGCTTCGAAATCATCATGAACACTTATGTGCAGCGTCGCACTGTCAACTTCAAGGAAGGGATTGATGTCCCACGAATATTCGTGCAGGGGAAATATCGGAAACCTGATGCTAAAGGTAGGAAACAGTTGTTAGTGTATGGCTTTTATTTTTAAATCATTCCATCAATCAAGAATTCAAGTAAAAGACTGTATTATTAACTATACTTTAAAGGTGGAAAAAAAACTTGATTAACTTTGTAATAGAAGATTATATTTAAAGATAATATTTGTAATGATGAAAAGTGCTAACCATTGATAAATAATGATTTGCATGTAATATTAGCTCTATCTGAACAAATTACGAAAGATAACTTTTTTAATGCAAATAACTTCAAAAACTAAATTACCTTTCTTTCCAGGTTGACATCATACCACAAGTGTTAAAGAAACTGCTGAGAAAGAAGAGTGTAAGTGTCATTCTTGAATATAAATTTTTATCTTTTTGCTGAAAAATATGTCCTTTGTTTCTTTCCAACTGTCAGTAATATCGCTGACTGTAACTTACCTATAAAAACCAAGGACTAATTTTCAGGCACATTGTACACTTTTTTCTTTTTTTATCTAATGATGATAGCGCAGTGCAGCTGAAAACCTTCAGTTGCCTCACAAATGGCAAAACTAAGACTAGGGACCTGATTGGCTATTCAATGTGAAATTCTTTTTTATATTTATCAAAATTTTAGCATAGGGCTGCCAATTGTGAGGTCTGATGAAAACATTCAATGCTTTATGAAGCAGTCTGAACCCACTTTTTAAACACACAACATTGATGCTAAGGGATCATGTTAACAGAAATGTTTTGGTCTCTTTCAGGTTAAAACTACACTGATATAATAATGGTAAGTCTTTCTCTTCGGTATAAAGTGCAAGCCGCACCGCTAGCGTGCGAGACGAACTGTGTGAGTAGTTCCACATCTTTTTATACTTCGAACTACAGAACTCAGCGTCACACGCGACAACGGTGCAAAGGAATACCAGCTAAGCTAGCTGGCGCACTTCTCACAGGGGCCAGGGGTGAAGGAATCTGGGCACAATGCACCAGGACACCTGCCTGGTTTAGTAATAGGTGTGAACCCAGTCAAAGTTTCCCATGGTTTCTTTTGCGGTGTGGTCTGCACTTAACAGTAAATTGAAACTAAGAAAAATTTATAAAACTATTTTATTTAAGTGATGATTTCATAGTTCATCTGAAAGCTTTGATGTACAACCTTTTATCATGTCTTTCGCTCCTATCTGATTCTACCCAAAACTTTATAAAGTCCTGGTTAATATGACAGTAGTTAATACACTATATTATTGCAGATATCTGCGGATTGTTAAAGCAGTCGAGGGATTGGTAAGTTTTTGTATGTTTTATCTGTATGTATAAGATGACATTTGAAACACGATCTATTTGATGTAGATTATAACTCATACAGTAATTTCCATGGTTCCACGTTTATCATGATGAAATGAAGGCTAAGTGCAAACCCATTATACTTAAAAAATACATTTTCAAGTGATGATTTCATAGTTCATCTGAAAGCTTTGATGTACAACCTTTTATCATGTCTTTCGCTCCTATCTGATTCCACACAACTTAAGTTACTATTATATAAAACCAATAATATTTATATTAACACTATAATGTATTATTATTGCAGATATCTGGATCATTCAAGAACTCTACAATATGGTAAGTATATATACAATATATTTAAAACTCGTTCGTGATTAAATTAGTCCTAAGGTTTAAAATTTTAAATGACAGTTTCTTTAGTTACGCCTTTGCGGTCCCCGGTTTTAAAATTGAACTACCCCATGCCATCCTGTGTAATAGATGGGTAGTATGATGTATCTAACAACCCTCTGAGTCAACAACTTGATTTAATTACCAATCTGCCTGTCAAGTATTAAGTAGATTGAAATGATGATACTTTTGAATCTGACATTGATGCAAAATTTGCCTCGCTACATAATACATATCTGATTATTTAAATTCATATCACTTTTTGATAGAAGCACCTAGTGCCACATGATTTCAATGCTTTTTATCTTTTCAGGTATTTCACACGAGCTATGGCTACGATAATGAACGTCTGCAAGCGACTACAAAAGGTAATTTTGAATCTAAAAAGCAATACATTACAGAAGAAGTTCTCCAAAATGATGATACTTTTGAATCTGACATTGATGTAAACTTCGCCTCGCTACATAATACATATCTGATTATTTAAATTCATATCACTTTTTGATAGAAGCACTTAGTGCCACATGATTTCAATGCTTTTTATCTTTTCAGGTATTTCATACGAGCTATGGCTACGATAATGAACGTCTGCAAGCGACTACAAAAGGTAATTTTGAATCTAAAAAGCAATACATTACAGAAGAAGTTCTCCAAAATGATGATACTTTTGAATCTGACATTGATGTAAACTTCGCCTCGCTACATAATACATATCTGATTATTTAAATTCATATCACTTTTTGATAGAAGCACCTAGTGCCACATGATTTCAATGCTTTTTATCTTTTCAGGTATTTCACACGAGCTATGGCTACGATAATGAACGTCTGCAAGCGACTACTAAAGGTAATTTTGAATCTAAAAAGCAATACATTACAGAAGAAGTTCTCCAAAATGATGATACTTTTGAATCTGACATTGATGTAAACTTCGCCTCGCTACATAATACATATCTGATTATTTAAATTCATATCACTTTTTGATAGAAGCACTTAGTGCCACATGATTACAATGCTTTTTATCTTTTCAGGTATTTCACACGAGCTATGGCTACGATAATGAACGTCTGCAAGCGACTACAAAAGGTAATTTTGAATCTAAAAAGCAATACATTACAGAAGAAGTTCTCCAAAATGATGATACTTTTGAATCTGACATTGATGTAAACTTCGCCTCGCTACATAATACATATCTGATTATTTAAATTCATATCACTTTTTGATAGAAGCACCTAGTGCCACATGATTTCAATGCTTTTTATCTTTTCAGGTATTTCACACGAGCTATGGCTACGATAATGAACGTCTGCAAGTGACTACAAAAGGTAATTTTGAATCTAAAAAGCAATACATTACAGAAGAAGTTCTCCAAAATGATGATACTTTTGAATCTGACATTGATGTAAACTTCGCCTCGCTACATAATACATATCTGATTATTTAAATTCATATCACTTTTTGATAGAAGCACCTAGTGCCACATGATTTCAATGCTTTTTATCTTTTCAGGTATTTCACACGAGCTATGGCTACGATAATGAACATCTGCAAGCGACTACAAAAGGTAATTTTGAATCTAAAAAGCAATACATTACAGAAGAAGTTCTCCAAAATGATGATACTTTTGAATCTGACATTGATGTAAACTTCGCCTCGCTACATAATACATATCTGATTATTTAAATTCATATCACTTTTTGATAGAAGCACCTAGTGCCACATGATTTCAATGCTTTTTATCTTTTCAGGTATTTCACACGAGCTATGGCTACGATAATGAACGTCTGCAAGCGACTACAAAAGGTAATTTTGAATCTAAAAAGCAATACATTACAGAAGAAGTTCTCCAAAATGATGATACTTTTGAATCTGACATTGATGTAAACTTCGCCTCGCTACATAATACATATCTGATTATTTAAATTCATATCACTTTTTGATAGAAGCACCTAGTGCCACATGGTTTCAATGCTTTTTATCTTTTCAGGTATTTCACACGAGCTATGGCTACGATAATGAACGTCTGCAAGCGACTACAAAAGGTAATTTTGAATCTAAAAAGCAATACATTACAGAAGAAGTTCTCCAAAATGATGATACTTTTGAATCTGACATTGATGTAAACTTCGCCTCGCTACATAATACATATCTGATTATTTAAATTCATATCACTTTTTGATAGAAGCACCTAGTGCCACATGGTTTCAATGCTTTTTATCTTTTCAGGTATTTCACACGAGCTATGGCTACGATAATGAACGTCTGCAAGCGACTACAAAAGGTAATTTTGAATCTAAAAAGCAATACATTACAGAAGAAGTTCTCCAAAATGATGATACTTTTGAATCTGACATTGATGTAAACTTCGCCTCGCTACATAATACATATCTGATTATTTAAATTCATATCACTTTTTGATAGAAGCACCTAGTGCCACATGATTTCAATGCTTTTTATCTTTTCAGGTATTTCACACGAGCTATGGCTACGATAATGAACGTCTGCAAGCGACTACAAAAGGTAATTTTGAATCTAAAAAACAATATATTACAGAAGAAGTTCTCCAAAATGATGATACTTTTGAATCTGACATTGATGTAAACTTCGCCTCGCTACATAATACATATCTGATTATTTAAATTCATATCACTTTTTGATAGAAGCACCTAGTGCCACATGATTTCAATGCTTTTTATCTTTTCAGGTATGCCACACGTGCTATGGCTATGATAATGAACATCTGGACCAACGACAAAAGGTAATTTTGAATCTAAAAAGCATACATTAGAAAGGAATTTCTACAACTGCCGTTGCGAGCGCGGAAGACTTTCAACGTTTCTAGCGATGTGTCGTTCTCACCTGTATTGGGCAAATGCGCAAAGACACTATCTGCTTTTACAAAATAACGAAGGTCTGGCCCTCGCGGGCTCATGCTTTATTATAGTTATTAGTGATATTTGGTACGATGACATGCATTTGGAAGAGAACACAGTGAATTTATATATGAATGATGATATTTTGCGATTTGACAATGGTGCAAATTTACTTCCTCTACATTATATCTGAATTGATTAATCTTGAATTAGTCTTTGACAAAATATAAACGTCAACATGATGATTACAGATAGGGACATCTGACTATGATGCTGTTAACATAACTATCTCAACTGATCAATTTAAAAGGCATTTTTCCATATATTTTTAGATTATTGTACGACTATAAATATAATTTTGTGTTACAGGTACTCTGTAAGGAACTCCTGACCTCTTCAGTAAAAAGAATGGGTGAGTTTAAAAAAATTATAGCCTATATTTACCTCATACTATTATTATTCTAATTTGCTACTTTTCTATTGGCTACACAGTTGGACTCTCCATTCGGAGGCAGTGGGTTCGATTCCCATATCTAGTACTCGGTTGGTGTTAGGACACTTCAATGCCCGGCTAACTACCACCATATTATGTCTAGTCTGATGACAAAGAGCTTTACAGCAATGTTGTGTACAGATGCGATTGAGGGTTTAACTACACCTAGCAGCACCGAATCTCTTTTCTGTCACTCAGAACCATGAGCGAGAAAGAGAGCGGGAGTACGACCGCCTCGTCAATTCCGCCGCGTGCAGTCTTACTCCCGCTCTGTCTCACTCTAGTAAATGACAGTTGTGAGTGACAGAAAAGAATAGAAGTATAGGAAAATGCGATGTAGTTCAACTGTAAGGCGAAATGTAAACCCATTCTGCAAATAAAATGATGACCAGACCTTCAGGTCTCCCTCAACAGAGCGAACCCAAACAACCATGTTGACCAACCAAACACGTCTGATTTGTTATTTCAAATTATGTTTAATGGTTTGTAGATAAATTTCTAACAACAAAACATTTGTTTTCCAGCTCTCAAGACAGAATAATCCTGAGCTCAGACTTGAAAACAGGTAAGCATTATGTTTTTAATAGCTGAGAAAGAATTTTTTGTTTAGTACTCATACACATAACTCGACGTATCAGTAAGTTGGGAGAAGTAGGGAGGGAGGGCATACCACATCAATTGAATGGATAACCGAAGGGTGTGTAAGAGTTCTTGAGTGATCACCACATACCAGGAAATGTGGTCAACTCCCTACCCGATGGACTGATCTGATCATGGTTACAGGGAGCCACTGGGTGCAAGTGACTTGGCATCGCTCATTGTGGCGCACCATGGGGGCGGCTTATGTTCAACAGTTGACTTTTCCAGGTTGATATTGTACAGCAATTCACAGCTCATGTCCAATCGTGGACTTAGCAGACAGTAAAAGACCATAACTTCAATATTAAATGATGATATTGTTTTATTAACCATCTTTCGGGGCTGAAAGTCTTGATGATAACTTCACCACTGAGTTTTATTCCAACTACAAAAGGAATTCAGATTCTATGATATCAACACTAATATTTAGCTGTTGTTACAGATATTTGAAGATTCCAAAGAAGACTGTCATTGGACCACATGGTAATTGAATATTTTTAGTGTAAACCTTAAATTTCTTAGTTTTGAAGAACTCTAAACCAAACATCCATTACTACAGTACCTTAACAGTAAAAAGAGTTTCTAGTAAGAAGAAATATCTACATATAGTTTAAATTATAGTTATTCAACGATCAAAGTCTTGTGTGGCACACTTTTTTTTGTGGCAGTTTCAACCGCTGTGTATTAGTAAGATAATTGAAGAAGAATACCACAATGCTTTATTGCAAGCTTGTATGATTTAAACTACGGAACCTTAAAATATTGAGAATATTTGTAAAAAAGAACTTCAATGATGACCAGACCTTCAGGTCTCCCTCAACAGAGCGAACCCAAACAACCATGTTGACCAAACAAACACGTCTGAGAATTGCATAACTAGTTGCTGCAACTTTTCACATTGAGCATTTCTAATAAATTATTTTGTTATAGGTAGCCCCATGTCGCTGTCTTGGATATTCGAAACTATTGAAGGTAAGCAGGATTTTTATTAAAGGTATAATATGAGATCTGTCAAGCAGCACCGTTACTGGTGTAAGAAATTAGTTGATACGAATTCTTCCCATGGTGACATCTCATATTTCGGGATAGCCTTTACTGAATATGTAATTTAGGCGCATTTTGCGCTAGTTTTAGGCATTTATGACAACCCTAACCCCGCTAAATCTTGATTATTTTGCACTGAAGTCTGATATCAGCTAACATTCTGACAATGTTACATTCTCATATGGAAACATTCCTTCTCATTGGCCAAGTCTACCAGCATTGTAAATACATACAGACAATAATAAACGCGTTCAAAAAGAACTTTAAACAGACTTCAACTGCCCTAAAACGTTCACATTTTGAGGTAGAATTATCATATTTGGTTTTCATCGACTTTCAATTAAATTTATATGGAACGGCCTTTGAAGTATGCTCTACCAAACAAAAAATATCATCAAAACCGAATCATAATAAGCGGAGTTATCGCATAACATACCAAAAACAGTCGAATTAAGAACCTCTTTTTTAAAAGTCGGTTGAAAAATTGTCTGCGATACTAAGGGACTGTGATTTCTTAGCACTCTCTACAAGCTAGACATATAACGAACGTGGTCCAAACTGCTGGGATGGCGATATGTCGCTTTTTCGGTTATATTGACTTACTACAAGGCATCGTTCAGTCCTAAATTACATTTTTAAATGCTACTAAATAATTAATTAACCTTTTTTTTTCTTGTTCTAGATGGTGTCAAGGAACTACGTAATGAAGACTACTGTACTTCTGTTCAATTAAATTTAATATTCTGTTAGACGTGACTATGTAATGTAATTTTGGAGGAAATAATAAAACCATGTTTATAAAATATTTCAACTTTTATTTTAAAGGCAAACATTCTTTTGATCTTAATTTTTTTATTAGCATCTATTTAAATACCAATCATAATGCGATCGACCTATTCAGAACAATACATGAGCACAGCTCTCAAAATGTACAAAAGGGAAAATGAGGCACATCACGCAAAATGATTATACAAAAGTGTGAACGTGGGCCTCTTGTTGGCCATTCGACCACATCTTACCAAAGACTGTTTGAACTTTATTTAACTTTTAAGGCAGAAATGTACAAAACAACCCACTTTTTAGCAAAAATTGTCGCAGGCTTCAAGTCCATTCAAGAAAAAGAAAGTTAGGATCCCAATAATTACATTGGAAACAAAAAACAAATGTACAAAAGATTAACGTTTTATTTATGAAGATCAATATTATAAACTATAAGAAGAATCGTCTCCTTGATGTTTCCATCTGGTGTCGCCTGCCGGCTATGATCCACTCGTAGTCCCCGCGCTTGGAGTCGAAGGTGCCTTGCTGTAAGGAGATCAGCTTGAGCGTGAACCGCGGCCCCAGCTCGCGGAGCTTGGCGCGCTTGCCGTCTGACGTGAACTCGTATCTGAGGAACACATTCTTTTAAAAGATTTGATAGATAATCATTTTATTTATCGCTTACAGTGTTATGTTGTAGACTATAACCTCTAAGTATTAAATCAAAATAGCCAAACTAATTCGAATGCGGTCACATCGCTTAACTTTTGATAGAGAACCAGTTAAAACCCTTTAGGGGCTGAAAATTTGATAGATAATCATTTTATTTATCGCTTACAGTGTTATGTTGTAGACTATACCTCTAAGTATTAAATCAAAATAGCCAAACTAATTCGAATGCGGTCACATCGCTTAACTTTTGATAGAGAACCAGTTAAAACCCTTTAGGGGCTGAAAATTTGATAGATAATCATTTTATTTATCGCTTACAGTGTTATGTTGTAGACTATACCTCTAAGTATTAAATCAAAATAGCCAAACTAATTCGAATGCGGTCACATCGCTTAACTTTTGATAGAGAACCAGTTAAAACCCTTTAGGGGCTGAAAATTTGATAGATAATCATTTTATTTATCGCTTACAGTGTTATGTTGTAGACTATACCTCTAAGTATTAAATCAAAATAGCCAAACTAATTCGAATGCGGTCACATCGCTTAACTTTTGATAGAGAACCAATTAAAACCCTTTAGGGGCTGAAATTTTATCTATGTGCTATATTTTTTTCAAGTTGACGAAAATATTTCAGTTCATATATTGCGTCACTAACAATGAAACCAGGGTTTTTAGCCGTCACACCATCGGCCTAGATATGGGAAGTCACTAAGATAACTGGCCCAGCATTAGTACATAAAAATCTTCGTGTCTCGCTGGAACCCTTTATCGGTTTAAATGTCGCCAATGACATTTTTAAGGCTGTGTCAGGCTGGACACTTCGGAAAAATGTCGTGATACCGGCACACGAACGGATGACGTTTGTATAAACGCGCATGTGTGAGTAACACGCGCTATAATATATCACGTAACAGTCTATATTATTGCTATGGCTGTGTGCATGCCTTTCAAGAAAATTCAACTGACCTGTGATGCCTGAAAAAGACATAGTCCCGCTGGTTGTGGAAGGTGACAACGCGCCGCCCGCGGAACTGTGGCTCGTAGTGGAACAGAGCGCCCAGCATGCGGCCCACAGTCAGACCCAGGCGTGTGCTGAAGTTGTTCAGAACCACCTGCAAACAAGACAGGTAAAGTCAGGCTACGGTCACTCAATCGATACAACAACAGACCAACCAGGGACTCATCCTGGAAAAATTCGTTTTAGATAGATGTTTATTTTATTAAACCTTCGAATAGCCCAAGCGAAGCTGTCTCCTTGCTACTTATTACTAATACAAACAATTGAGTGAATGTAATAGAAGTATATGAGTCAAGTAAAAATCTTTTAGATCTTTTTCAAATTGTTGTATGTGAACACACATCTTATTTACCTAACTTATGTAACATTTTATAAAAGCTACCTCAGGTCTGTGTGTAGTTATTTCTTTGTAATCCTTCCTGAGTTCTGGCGTTATCTTGCAGCTGGACAAGCGGAAGTGTGCCGTCGGTCCGTTCGGGAGATGTATCAACAGGAATCCATTAGGTTGTTTCTGGTTTTCATTTATTACTATCACATCTGTAACTCCTTCACGGATTGATGATTGAACTATGCGCTTTACTGATGACCTGCAACAATTCGGAAGATAATGTAAATACAAATGGTCACTGAAAGACAGCAACATTCTATGGTATCTTAGAGTCTAGATATCCTGATGTCCGGTATCTATCCTTTTGTAGGTTGTGTCATTTGGTTATTAAAAATTATTCCTTCATTATTTCTATATTCTTTCTTTCTTCGTATCCCTTTCCTCAATCTTTATGGAATAAAGGCGAACTTTTTTCAAAAGTGTATCTATCTACTATTATAATATATACTAAGTATATCTAGTATTAAAAAATCAACTTTTGTCCACAATCTCGCCTGATGTTGCTATCAATGTAACACATTGGTGTAGACTAGAAGGTCCCTATTTACTGTTTGTTTGAAGACTCGCTGAGTTGTAATTTTCAGACCACACTAGTGTAAATATCAAATATACACTTGAATGTCCTTACTTCAAATTGCAAGTTTCAAAATAAATTTATTCTACATTTTTCTAAAAGTTTTAAAAAATATATATTTCTATCTTTCATCAACTATTGCAGTCATAACAAACGTTGAATCTTTCCAAAAATGGCTGTTAAGAATATTGTTAAGGTGTTCTGCTTGATGCTCCAGTTATATTTAATTTTCACTGCAAAGTAAGATATAATAATATGAGAACGTACCTCTGCCTATACCTAGAGACGGAGTTTGGTATCATTCGGCAGAGCTCCTTGCCAAATATTCGAGTCTTGCTGTGGGGGTTGTCAGAATATGTGATCAGCACTTTAGGTTCGTAGGAGTTCTCATAGTATGTTGATAGTTCATCCAGTTCCATATCTTTTTGGGCCTGCGAAATTGTGAAAAACAATAATAATATTTGTACCGAACATTTATTCTTTTGATTTGAGAATTTGAAGCTCTTAATAAACATTAAACATACTCAAGTATATCAAAATTGTCGAATAACAAAATTGAAAGTCAGCTGTACGTATTATTGACCATATCGGACCATGCTAGTGTTAATGGCCAGAAGTGTTGTCCTATTTGATTGGAAGTTTAACAATACATACTAATATTATAAAATGTGGAAGTGAGTTTTTTTATGTTTCAGTTTATCTTATTTTATTCTTCCTTTATGTCTTACATTACAGTCATAATACTTTTTTTGCATAAAGATTAGTGAAGGCCCGGATAAGGATAAAGGCTACTTTTAATCCTACCACAAATTAGACCGCTTAGGCATGTTTTACTCAACACCACAAGGAGGACACTTCCCGGCTGATGATGATTCATTTACACCCTAATTGAAACAAAGTAAGTAACCTAACCAGTAAATCCGGTGAAATAATTTCTAGAGTCCATGCAGACAAGTTCATGGGCAAAAGCTAGTCAGAAATAATTATTTATAAGGTCCATTCAGTTGAATATTTTTATTAGTTTCTTTCTATTATTGCTTCTTTATGCACAATATAAAATACAATTTTGATATGACCAACACTCATTTATTTTAGACTAGTATTTTTGTCCCCGACTTATCTGTGGGCTTCAGATATTATCCCATAGGAACCACTTAATTAACTGGGACAAAAGTAGCAAATGTCCTTCGCCATGCATGCATGCCAAATTTCATCTCTTGGTGATGTATATTTTAGGTAAACAATATTAACCTCTTCCTGCTCTTCCGTATCAGCATTCGCTAGCATAGTCTCATCCTTTTCCCGCAGCGACTCCAGTGTGTGGGGAACTTGCTTGGGGACATCGTCACCTTCTTGCTTCTTTTCTAACTTCCTCCTGTAATAATAACATCGTTGTTATAATCAGTAAATATAATACAAGACGTGACATAACCTCAACTTACTTTTTCTTGTCTTTTCCACGTGCCATGTTGTTAGATTAGTTTCCTATTAAACAAATATGCAATACTCGTTGTATTCTGAGTTTTAAACTTAGTTTCACCAAGTTTTATTGAGTCTAATTCACATAAAAACACAATTTTTGAAATCCCTACACAATAACACCAAATCACACGAAACTTAATGACATTGACAGCTGCATGCACGGTTGAAGGTTTTTTCTTCTAGTAGTAGTTCAATTCTCCCGAATGGGAAGGCAATGGACAAAGCCATACAGCCTTCTTTCCGTTCGTATCATCATCTCCTTTGAAATTTTCTGAACGAAAAACTGACTGAAATCAGCTGACTGTCAAATTTGACATTTGACTTGAATAATCAATCAAATGCGAGATTTCAAAAAAATATTATTTCGTCCTCTGTATTTTTGTAAGAAATGAACACTCGGAGTGTATTTAGATTGTGTAAGAAGTTGATATATCCCGCGATATCTACAAGATGTTACGGCTACAAAGTAGTCAAACGGCCAGATCCAAAAACATTGAAAATGCCGGCTGCGGGCAGTGCACCGAGCTTGATGGATATTATTAAAGAGAAGATTAGGCTAAACGGGCCTCTCACAGTAGCCGAATACATGCACATTATAATAACGAACCCCACAGAGGGCTACTATATGAAGAAGGAGACTATCGGAGGAAGCGGTGACTTCATAACTTCCCCGGAGATTAGTCAGCTGTTTGGTGAAATTATGGCGATCTGGTTTTATGCAGAGACCCAAAAGATGGGCCCGGGTAAGCCGCTGCAGATCGTCGAGCTTGGCCCTGGAAAAGGCACATTGATGATGGATTTTTTAAGGGTAACATGTTTCTAAACTCACATTTGTACTAAGAACGACTCGCTGGTATTTGGGTACAGGAATAGGCAGGAAAAGTTTTTTATGTTGAGATTTAAATGACAACACGATGCATTGTCTTAGCATACAGCTATTATTTATCATTATAAGGAATGTATAAGCTTTGACTTCACAAATTATTATCATGACTTTATTTATTTTTGACCTACTGCGACACTCCTAATATTATAAATGTGAAAGTGATTCTATATCTCTGTATCTCTGTTTGTTGCCTTGTCATGGCTAAGTACCTGAACATATCTTTATGAAGTATAATGCATGTAGCCTTAAAAATGGACTGGGATATTGGCTACTTATCTATCAATTGGACTGACCAAAAGCTCAAAGCTTTTATAAAACTTATAAGCATCCTTTTTCTTAATAACTGAAACTGGTTACAAACCTCATTTACTCACTCAGTTGTTTCCAATATTACAGGTGCTGAATCGTCTGGGCTACAGATCTGAAGACCTGAGCTTGCACTTGGTTGAAATATCAGAAACGATGCAGAATGTACAAGCTAGGACACTGTGCTACTCACACAGAGCTACTGATCCTGATGTCCCTTATCATTGTGAGGTGAAGAGATTACATGTTTAACATTTTCATGCACAATATTGTCAATTGATATAACACAAATGCCTAATGGCTAAATGTTGGACTATCAATCTGAAGGTCCCGGGTTTCGATCCCTAGTTCAATTTATATCGGTTCTAGGTTTGGTTGGTCGTAGGGCATTTTCTATGACTGCCTGGATAACTGGGTAGCAATGTTAATAGCACTGTTGTGTGCCAGTATGAAAGGTAGTAGATTTATTAGATTTGAAAAAATAAAATAAGATATAGCATACTAAATTATAGATATTGTTATCTTGTTCTACAAGTTTGTTCATGCAAGTTTACTTTGATGATTCCAGGGTGAAACACTCAGTGGGATTAAAGTTTACTGGTACAATGACCTGAAGAAAGTGCCAAATGCATTCTCATGGTTTATAGCACATGAGTTCTTTGATGTACTGCCTATACACAAGTTTGAAGTGAGTATTTAATATTCAATTTCAGTTGTAAATTCATCATCAATCATTGTCAATCAATCAATTTATGTCGCAAACTAAATTAACACTTACAACCCACAGTTACGTTCAAACAAGAAGCATTTTAAACCACACATACATATAACCCTGCAGTCTTACTGCATGTTACAAATTGCACAGGAGGGTAGTTCGGAAATAAAATAAATATCATTTCAAACTAACTAAAAACTTCTAACTAAACAAACAAATTTTACTATATCACTAATTTTAATGGGGGTTTATCCCCTCTTCAATATTCTTTGCTCTGTGTCAGTTACCGTCAGATAGAATGAAGGCCAGGTGTGAATAGAATATTATTCCAGAAAACCGAAGACGGCTGGCGAGAAATACTAGTAGAACTAGACGAAACAGGCAAGTTGAACTACAGGATATCAGCGGAGGAGACTGCGTCGGTGAAGATGCTTGTCCGTCCGCCGCTCAACGCGGGAGACAGGACCGAGCTGGAAATCAGCGCGCGAGGGCTGGGCGTGGCGCGACAGCTGGCACACAGGGTCGACGAGTTCGGGGGGATAGCGCTCGTTGCAGATTACGGACACGAGGGGGAAAAAGGTGACACGTTTAGGGTAAGTTCTATCATTGAATACTAGTATTGCGCAGAAGATTCTCGCAGATAGGATTCCGTACCACCGTACAATATTTAATACAGGACTTAGCGAAAATGGAATAAACATGTTTCTTGTTATTTTAATCTTAATTTTTGCCAATAGATTTATCGTTATAGTGGACATAATAATAAACGCTCTGTGAATAATTCTCTGGTTCAAAAAATACAAACCTGTGACCCCTAAAAAGTGGTATTATTTGAGTATTTTGTGTGACCACAATCTCGCCTGAAGTGATGATATGGTCTAGGATGGTAAATACACGCCTTAGAATAGCCTATTCATTCATACTTTTAAGAAATCCAGATTGTATCGTTAAAGAAACATAAAAGCTTCAGACATGGAATAAAGGCAAAAAGACAGGGAATTCCACACCCATGCAGTGCACATAAATGCACGCTTCGTGCGAAATAGTGGAAGTAAGTAGGAATGAATGTAGATGTAGGGATGGTAGAATTGGGTCGTTTAAACGCAAACCTTTAGAAGGTTGAAACGCTGGCTATTCTTAGACAATATTCCAGGCTTTATAATTAATCCTTCACGAGTGAATTTACGAATCTTATGGCACTTTTTGCGGATACAAACGAGACCACACGAGCCCAAAATTTAGAGATATTGAAAATGGTTGCAGGCCTTCCACAAGCACAAAGTAGTGGACCCCCTGGAGTTGCCGGGTCAGTGTGACCTGACGGCTGATGTGGACTTCTCCCAGATGCGTATGGCGGCGGCCAAGACCCCTGGGACGGAGAACTACGCGGTCGTAGTGGGGCCAGTCAAGCAGAAGGTCTTCTTAGAGAGGATGCAGGCCGACGCAAGGTTGAAGGTAGAGGAGCAATACAAATATTAGCTTTTGCTCGCGACCGCATTTATCCCATGAGAACTACTAGCTCGATCGCTATTCATATGTTCTTTTCTAGCCCTTCAACTATTCGTATACAAAAATCAAGTCATTCTGACTCTCCATACAAGCTCACTTTCCCATTTCTTAGTATATAAATCAAAGTCGGGTCTGTCCGAACACTTACAACTCGAGAACGGCTGGACCTATTTTCATGGTTTTTGATTTGTTGTATTTTTCTCCGTCCTGAATAACAGAATAACTACATATTAAAACATGGGATAAATACACACACACAAAAAAAACATTTTTTCATACATTCACGACCTGACTGAAATTTTTAAATGATTGGTTTTTTGTAGAGGGATAGTTGAAAGGCCGAGAAAGGACATTGGCTACATTTTATCGCGATCGAACAAGCAGTTCCCACGGATTACATTCTAAAGTCCACGCGGGCGAAGCTGCGGGCAGAAGCTAGTTTATAATATGTATAGATAAGATGATTTAAATTAATTTTTCCAGGTGTTAATGGAAAACGCGAAATCAGAAGAGGACCGCGAGCGATTAAAGAGTGCCTATGAGATGCTGGTGGATCCAGACAAGATGGGCGAGCGCTTCAAGTTCCTGGCGTACTACCCGTCGTCCATGGGTCCTCTGCTGGAGAAACTGCCTCCTCTTGGATTCGCCAGCTTGCCTGAACCTCGGACAGAACCACGGAATAACCAGACCTCACAGACAACTAAAGAATCTTTATAGATATTTGTTAAATATTAAATGTAATGTAAATAAATGTTTTGTTGTAGATTTTATGATTGTTTTTTAATTTTAATGAGGTTTCTACAATTATGCCCGTTACACACCTGTCTGTTGATCTACCTAGAACGGTCCGAAACGTTTGTGCTTGTTCGGATCGGTAGGAGAGTGGCGATAGGTAAATTTTCAATGCTACCTACATCAGAACAGAATCGGATCTTAGTCTCCTAATTTAGGAAGCGTCCTAGTGGCTACATAAATGCTGTTATTGTTGCAGTTAACAAATAAGTAGCTCTTGGGACCAATAGGTGGCGCTGACTGATAAAATATATGTCATTTTTTCATCTGTAGATATGACATTTGTCCTTATTTGTCATATTTTAGCCAGCGTATCACTCTAGTTCTCGATGTAGTTGGTGGTAAGGCCTTTTCTATGTCCGCCTGGCCAGTTATCACTGTGTTATCTAAGGAGCACATCCAAAGCACAACACGCTGTTTGGCGGCACACTTTAAACTAGTCAGGCGACCATAGAAAAATATCATCAAGCAAAACGAATATCAGATAAGTACCTCAATGGTAATCGAACCTAGCCATTAAGCTACAAAGGTTGTGTTTTAATCGAATTGGATATCCCAAAAAAACACAGGTTCACTTCATTAAAACATTTATTTACTAGTCCTATGCCAAATCACGTCCAGTGTAGTGGGAGCCCTCAGTTGAACTGCACGTCTTGCCGGGCGAGCTCCAGCAACATAGGGTCATCGAAGAACTTGTTGATGGAGACATCCTCGCTGAGCCCCTTGCGCCGGCGCGTCTTGATCATGAACTCTCGCGCCAGGTGCGTCGCCGGTTGTGGCTCCAGTGGCCTGCGGATACAATACCATGAGCAAATATAACATATGTATAAATAAAAGACTTCTCGGCGATTTGTGACGTGGTCACAGGCCGGACACTTCAAACAAATGTCGTGACATAGATAGAACGGATGACGTTTGTATACACGCACATGTGTGAGTGGATGAGGCATAGTAACGATCCACATGTTAGTCAGTTTCTTGCGGTGGGAGGCGGGTGCACGCCAGTTCTGTACTTAGTACTATATTAATTATGATATATTATTTGAGTTAGAAATTGGAACATCCGAACCCTTTTGATGATATAGAGCAGAGATTGATAAACTTTTAAGTCGTGACACTCAACAGATTTCTTGTTTTAAGGAACTCTTCACGTTGTACTGTAACTTAAATTATTTAATGACAATTGTAACTGATTCGCGGAACCCTTGAGACTTTTTACGTAATCCTCGGGTTCCGTGGAACACACTTTAGAAAACCCTAAGGACCGCCAAGGAATGATTTTTCGATATACCACTTCAGAAGGGATGGAAAATTGAGAAAAATTATTTTGGGCAAATCACTTAGATACTAGAAATTTCAGTCATCAATCCGTTTGAGGATTTAGAGAACAACTAACGCAGTGATTTTATATTGCATGACTACGAGTACATTGCGCCTGACAAACCTCAAGTCTGTCTCGAACCCGAACGAGTCTATGGCCGGTACGAACGTGTAATGTTTACAATCCAGACTCACCTGATGACAATACTCTTGTCGAGCGGGTCTCCGGGCACGATCTGCCAGTGGTGGAACACTTGTAGACAGAACGCCTGTCCTTGCGTGTGCGTCCTCAAGTCTGTCTCGAACCCGAACGAGTCTATGGCCGGTACGAACGCCTTGATCGTGTAGAGTGGTGACCCTGGGACTGGTGCATCTTGTGTTACGTGACCTGTGGGCAATTAAATGTTTTAGACATTAAAACGACGGCTCTATATATAAAGCAGCGTTTTATACCGATACCAACTCACCTCTCCGCTTTGCGAGCACCGTGTACACGGCAGACACGCAGTCTGCGGGCGCCTGCACCTCCACGAACAGGTAGGGCTCCATGAGGCGCGGGGTCGCCATCAGGAACGCAGAGTACGCCACCTGGACATATACATATGTATATGACAAATGACGATGAGACATGAATCTGAGGTTATTTTGAACGTGGCCGTTCCAACAGCCCGGTTTCTACGTTGTTCACGGATGTTATAACAGATGGCGCCACTCACAGCAAAAGTGTGTTTGTAGATATGCCAACTCAAGTTTAAATTTTTCTGATACTAGATCACAATTTCAATGTACTCACCCTCCTAGCAGTAGGTATGATCTGTCCGCCGCCTCTGTGCAAGGGTTCCTGCGCTATCACCGCGTCCAATATCTTAAACTTGACGTTACGTATTGGCTCCTCGCACAGGGGACCCTCTCTCGTGCCCCACTGGAACCCTGCGACCGGACACACATACAAATACTATTTCACCATGTCTTATTCAAACAATTCAGTCACAGACTATATAATATTCAATTGACATTTACACTTTGACGTCTGTGCTTTCATTCGAACGGTCTAATCGTCACTTACCTTACCTTACTTATGTTGAGATGAAAGCCACGTGCAAAACCCATTACACGTAATAAAAAAGCGGCCAAGTGCGTGTCGGGCCACGCGCAGTGTAGGGTTCCGTAGTTAAACTGGTTTTATAAATAGTAATTTTTAATGACATTTGTACGAAATTTTCATTTTGACCCCTATATTTACTCGTTAACCTGTAAAGCTAGCTTAGTCGTGATAGTTTTCCTTTGAAGTTCAGTATACATGCTACTACTGTGAATTTTTCAGATTTTTAAAAGCAATATTTTTTTATTTTTTTTAAAGCATTTTCCACCTGATGATGCAGACGGTAGACTTCACATGCCTGTTCAAGACATGCAGGTTTCCTCATGATGTTTTCCTTCACCGTTAAGCAATCTGATAATGTACTTGATTTGAAAAACAACTCATAGGTACACGGCTGGATTCGAACCCGAAACCCTCAGATTGAGAGTCCGCGCCTTATCCACTACGCCACCGACGCTTGGTGGACTATGTCCCATACACTCTGTGTAGGAGAGTAGGCCTGAGCCCCTGCAGTGGGACGTATATAGGCTGTTGATGGTGATGTGATGCAGACGATGTCCCCTAACTAAATGGAATTGTTAACTGTACCTTGTACAATGCTGTCTTTAACCGACGCCAGCAAATGTTTGTCTACTTCGGAGGGCAATGTATCGTCGACTAGAATGTTCGGTCCGGTTGAGTCTGGCCCAAACGCCCAAATAGATCGAGCCGCTAACAAATCCCAGTCGTATCTGCAAAATACAACATAATTAATGTTCATTAAAAATACAAACAAATCCGAAAAAGTATTTTAATTAATGTATGAAAAAAATATTGTATGATTATATACGAGGGGCATACCGAAATGATCGGGAATATAAAACAATACATACAGGAAATAACTAAATTTATTTTTATTGCTTTTCGAAGTATTCTCCGTTGCAGTTAATGCACTTTTGCATTCGTTCGAACCAATTATTATAGCAGCAATTCCAGTCCGAAGTTGACATGGTCAAAATCGTCGATTTGTATGCTTCCACTGCTTCTTCTGGACCTTGAAACCGCTGACCACGCAATAAATCTTTGATTCTAGGGAATGTAAAGTAATCATTGGGACTCAGATCAGGGCTGTATGGAGGATGATCCATTAATTCAACGTTTTCCTGCTTCAAAAACTCGCTTGTTTTCTGAGCGGTGTGAGAGCTCGCATTATCGTGATGGAGGATTATGCGTCGTTTCGGGTTACCTCTACGGAGTTCGGATATCATCTGTGGCAAACAAACCGTTGTATACCAATCAGCGGTAACCGTTCTCCGTTCCTCTAAGGGAACTGTGACTACATGTCCTGTTTTCGCGACAAACGAAGCGACCATTTTCTTCGATACGCTGCGAGAGCGGACAACTTTTGTTGGCTTGATCTCACCTGCGAAGACCCAGACAGCCGACTGATGCTTTCTTTCTGGCTCATATGAATAGATCCATGATTCATCACCAGAGACAATGTTATAAACTGCTTTTGACTTTCCTCCGTTGAAGCGTTGCAGAGTAGACCGGCACCAATTGACACGAGCCGCCTTTTGCTCTTCGGACAAATTATGGGGCACCCAGCGGGAAACTAGCTTTCTCACTCCCAGTTCACCATGTAAAACAGTTTGTATCGCAGTCATACCTATCCCTAAAGTAGCCCGAATCTGCTCATATGTAATATGTCGGTCATCCTGTATCATTCGGCGCACAACAGCGACATTTTCTGGTGTAACCGCTGTTTTTGGCCGGCCTGTGGAAGGTACGGTGCCAAGAGAAGCACGTCCACGCCGGAATTCAGAATACCAGCGATATATTGTCGTCTGGCTAGGCGCTTCACTCTTGAATATAGATATAAGCTCAGCGAGACATTGTCCCTGAGATAATCCTCGTCGAAAGTTGTAAAAAATTATGGCACGGAAACTTTCTCTTGTAAGCTCCATTTTTTTATCGACCTATCAATTTCAAACTGATATTGTTCTTTAAAAAAAATTTTTTTTTAATTCTGTCAATTGTATTCGATTTTCAACTAACCAGTGTTTATTCATCAAAAAGAGTTTTTAATCTAATTAAATCGAAAGTACTCGATTACCGATCTTTTCGGTATGCCCCTCGTATCATCGACTGCTGGGCATGGCCACCTCCATAGTATGACACGATAACCGGTCCGGAGCCACCTGCATCCAGCGACTTCCAGGTCGTTGGTCCATCTAGTAGGGGGCCGGGCCGGTACTCGTTTCCCGGTACATGCTCCACTCGAGAACTTGTACTCCCCATCGGTAATCCGTTCTTCAAACGAGTAAAAGTTCTCGAGTGGTGACCACGTACTGGGAAGCATGAACCGACGACCAGGGAGTCGCGACCGGTCAATGTGTGGACAATGGAGGAGGCCTAAGTCTAGCTGTTTCCCGACTGATAATGATTACTTTGTCTGGAAGAACTCTCCTAGCCGCTTCCTGTCCCAAGTGACGCATACGGCTCCGGCCTCGATGTCCTCCGCCAGCCCTCGCTCCAACGGCTCCGCTATCATCGTCAGCTTGTTGCGTTTGTTTGGTGTCTCCGCGAAGCACTTGAGCGACGACGTTTCTACGACCGTCTCGCAGAATGACACAACTGGATCTGCCACTGTCAGGTGACGACATTCATTAGACCGGCGATAATTTCCACCAAAATTATACATTAATGGGAATTTGTTCAAAATTACTGTCACTACAATCTTTTGAACTGAGATAGCTGGCTTACATGAGTAACTAAAAATAGGAGAACGGATTATAGTGTCGCGAAATAAATATAATTAATTTACAACTTTATATTTAGCTACAATAGCAGTTACGCAGCTAATGGTTCATAGATGGCGCTTTGAACAATAATAATAAAAAAGTGTTTAAAATGAAAATTGTGATTCACTGTGAAGTTGTATGTTAATGATACTCATTTCGCGACATCACAATCTGATGTCATATTTTTAGATAGTTACTACACAAAGCCAGCTATTATATATAGGTAAGTGTATGTCTTGTACATCTACGCGTGATCCACGAACCTTTGATGTCGATCTCAGAGTACATGTTCCTGAGGTCGTGCATGACACAGTCCAGGTACAGCTCGCCGATGCCGAGGATCACGTGCTCCCCGCTCTCCTCGACCCGCGTAGACAGCAGCGGGTATGACTTGTTCACCTGACCATAAACAGATAGCAACCAGGACGTCATAAGATGACAAGCGGATGTGATCATTGCCAATTTATGCGATATTGACAAAAACCAAAAATCCTAACCAAACTCAGATTGTCGCCGCCGGTCTTTAAAATTTTTGATCTTCAACCACATTTGAAACTGTCTTTCGTAAATAATATTATATATTCGAACTATACTTCTCATCAGAAAAATCGAAACACCAAGCAAGGTTTTGTTTATCACAAAAGCCTATGAAAATTTATTTGAATTTAGAACATTATTAACATTAAGATATGAAAACCTCATATTATTCACTATTAAACGACATTTGCCATATATTCCTAAATATACACGTTTTGCTGATAACCTTACAAAACATAAACTTGCAAGGTGTTTCGATTTTTCTGATGAGAAGTATATTACAAAAATAAAAAACGATCAAACGACATTTTCACTAAAATGTGCGTCAGTGTCGCCCGAAACTAAAAAGTGAGATTTCTATCTCTGTGAGACTCTCCACCGCCTCTGAGACCCAGAGCGTGGTAATTTGAAGCCCCCTCTAGAACAGGTCACGTCGTATGGGTACGTTCCCTTACCTAAAAATAAGAGATGAAATTATAGTGTCGCGAAATTAAAATCCTATTTTTAGATAATTACTGCACAATGTTTACCTTTCTCAATCCGTCCAGCATTTTAGGCAACTCGGAGGGGTTGACGGGCTCCACGGCGATCTTGACGACCGCCTGCGTGTTGAACCTCAGCGGGCGGAACGTGTGCAGCTCTTCGTCCTCCTCGGCAGCCACCAGCGTGCAGGTCTTCACGATGGGCTGGTCGATACCCTCCACCAGCGCCCAGCAGCCCGCCGGAACACGATTCAGTTCCACCTGAAGGGCGGTACAACAGCTTCATACACTCAATTGTTATACATGCATGCTACTGCTATTGAGTCCGCCTGGCTAGCTACAGCCTTCACAGGCCGGACACTTCGCACAAATAAGAGATATCTGCACACATCGAACGCGCATACACGGGCATGAGCTAAGCATACAACTAAAATATCGAACCAGGAAGAAGGCGCAGTTGTCACAGATGCATTTTTAAATTGACGCGTGATTTAATGATACTATCCGACCGCGTACTGTTGCAGCACACATTACTAGAACAACTCAAACATTACGCATCACTCATTGCATTCCGGGCGCATGTCTTCGTTCTGCATCGCACCTAGCGCGGCGCGAGCGAGAGGGCAGACTCGGACCCTTCGACAGAACCACAAGAACGGTCAGGACATGTGTTACTGAAATGCAACCGTATTACTAGAACGGTAAGGCTTACATTCTACATATTTTAATTCCGAACACGTAATGTTTAGAGAGCATTGCATTACAATAGTAAAACAGGTGTCGCATGGCAGCGCACTGCGCGTATCGGTGATGTTTAGAGTGATGTGTAATGGTACTATGTAATATTACGCGGTACGAAATGTAATGACATATCACATTACTTTAAAATGAATTTTCAGAATGCAAACTCACCTTGTACCTGGCCTCGTATATCCACAGTCGTCCCACGCTCATGATCCTCGAGTCCTCTTCGTCCTGCGTGCTGTAGTTCTCTCCGAGCACGCGCACCGTCTGACCTGCGTACAGGGTCCCAGACATTATGCGCGCCAACACCTGTAACAATACACCCATCAACATCTTGTTTTCCACCTCAACTTCATAGGCTTCCGAAAACTTCCCTTATCCCTTATCAGGATAAAAACTACCCGATGTGTTTCTTAAATTCATAAGATGTTATTTTAAATCATTTTTCACCTAAAGCCGAAAACTGTGAGTATAATGTTAAATTATATGTTTTAATTTTATGAACTATCTGATACCCAGACCTTTTCTGACCTAGAAGTATATTTTCTACAAATTTTTGATTGACAATCTGTGACCTGTTGTGTATTGAATTGTATCTTAGTATTACTAATTAATGAAAAGTAATTTATAATTTTTAGTGTATTCAAATTATTTTGTACAGTTTTTGTAAGGTTTTTAGACACATAAATATATAAATGTATAAATGAAAGAGTAGAACAAATATAAGAGTCGGTATATATATGCTCGTCTCAAACCGCAGCTGGCTATCTGAGCAGGCGCACGTTGCTTCGCGTAAATACAAAAATATTTTTCCGCCATTCAATGACGTGTATGAACGTACCAGGAAGAAGGTGCAGTCGTCGGTGGGGTACATCTTGGTGGTGTGTGCGACGAGCCGCGCGGACTGGTCGCACGCGACCATGTCGTCGTGCAGGGGGCCCGCCGCCCCGCGGTACGTGTGCGACACCTTGCGAGGAGCCGCGTCCAGCGGCGACGGCACGTGCTGCACCAACATCTCCACGAAACCACTGAAACAAAACAAATCATTTTACTGTTCAGAACATAAATTATATTGTTGGTACAGATTTCTGTATGTTACAGGTCTGACGCATAGCTGAGTCTGTTTCTGAGAACGTGACGCTCGACTGAAGTTATGCGTCTGTTGACGTTCCATAAACACACCCTCCCGCACTGCTCCCATATCTCAGGAACAGACTCAGTTATGCGTTAGACCTGTAATATCTATATTCTATACCTATATAATAAAACTGGCCGATATATGAAAATAGGAATTATTGCAGAAAAATAAGAAAAATAAGAGCAATAGAAGCCAAAACAATACGAATGATGACAAATAAAAATTTATTCCCTCATTCGATAGATTTCCTTGTAAAAGATTTTTCGATATGGCTTATAGTTTTCCTAATATAACCCGTCGAAAAGTGATTCTAGTCGCGTATGCGCGATGCAAAAACGCTCCATACAAATCGGAACCTAGGAGTGACGTCACGTCCCCGCTTTGAAGTAGATAATGTATGAAACTTTTGTAATTTTTACGGGTAAGCTGTAAAAGTCCAGAAAAAAATTAAATATATTAGATATTTGAAATTTTATAGGAGTTTCATAATGCCCTTTATGGTTTAAAATACAGTTTAACCTCAATCTGATTTGGTGTCATCTAGTCTATTATCTTAGCGGGAATCCGCTCAGAATGCCTCCATACAGAATTTCTTTTGACATAATCTTTTAAAAGAGAATATATTATCAATATAACCCAAGAATAAAATATTATTTATTTCGACCGTAGGACTTTGCAAACTTTTTTTGTCTCGTTTCTAAAATAAATTACAAGCCAAAAATATTGCTCAGATTTCCTATAAATATTTACATACATTTCTATTAACTGCAGTTATTTTAAAAATATATATAAACATAGGAAAAAAGTCTCAAACTACTGTTTGCCATAAGTGGTATCTGATCGTACCTGAAGTCACCAAAGAATCTGCTGCAGACCAGCCTCAGGAGTGGTCGCACGTTGAGCTTGGATTCCTGCTTGGACAGCTTGATGCCGAGCTCAGACAGCACTGCCGGCAGCGTGTCGTCCACGTCGCCCACAACCTGATAGATTCATTAACATTCTATTATATCTATCAACGAGAAATTCTTGCACACGGGGTGGGAGACAGAGGGACAAAAATAACTACATAAACTTCTAAATTCTTATCTTAAGCCGAGGTACGACTCATGAATATCTAACTGCAAGACAGTGATAACACTTCATCCGTCCTCACAGCGGAAGAAGGTGTGATGCAATGGCTGCCCGGAGTAAAATAACGTAAGCAACAAAGAATGACCGGCTTTTTTGTAGAGGGATAGTTGAAAGGCCGGAAAAAGACATATGGTACTTTTTATGCCGATCGAACAAGTAGTTCCCGTGGGATAAATCCTAAAGTCCACGCAGACAAAGCCGCGAGCAGACGCTAGTTTAGTAGTAATTCAAGTGTAGCCAAGGAAATTCTAAGTTGTACCTTATTATTTAAAATAGTTATGTACCAAGTCAATAAACAAGTGACTTTTAGTTTCATTTAGCTGTAGTTGAATGATATGTTCATAGGAAGCGTTTGTAAAAAAAATTACCTGAGCGAAAATCTTGTAAAGAGGCTCCAGTATGAACTCGACGAAGCTCCTCTGCGCTGATGCGTGGGGCTGTTTCTTTGTGAACCGCCGGCTCTTAGCGTTGAAGTATACGTCCCCCCAGAGCCAGGCGGCCATGTCGCGCGCGCGCAGCCCGCTCGCGGGGTGCGACGACGCGTACATAGCCGCAAACGACTCCAGCGTGAAGCACACGTCGTACAGTGATGATGCGAAGCAAACATTCCCTGCAGATCACACATAATTTGTCCATTGACATTCCAGTCAGACAAACACTCACGGTATGAAAACCTAAATAACTTAACATGCACACAGAATGCTTCTCTACAATATTTCTTTTGCCATAATCTTTTAAAATTGAATTCTGGAATGGCTTTTACAAGTACAACCTAAAAATCGAGATCATATTATAGTGTTGCAAAATGAATATTTTTAAGGTTATGCGCTCGATAAAGTTCTATACTAAAGGGTTTAGTGACCAGCAGCCATCTTGTTTTTATTTTCAAGTCTGCAGCCCACAATTCTGCTGATGTATATCGATGGAGAACTATTGTATGAACAAGCATTGTATGAAACATAGTGGCCTGAAGAGGCACGTTTCATGATTTTAAATGAACTCTGTATGATTTTTCGCATCAGTTTGTCTTTTAATACACCTTAGTTCGTATATGGATTCCTTCAATCTGGGTTTTATCACGTAGAGAAGTTCTGAATATGGCTCGTTCCATAGCTCGCTTAGATGACTTTGATTGTATATTTATTACATAGATTCCTAAATTTTATCAAAATCATCGAAAATCTTACCCAAAAGTGGCGAGAACACAGTAGCGGGCTCATTGGGATTATCTTGGGGCTGATGTGTCTCCAGCATGGAGTTGAGCTCGTCAATGATGTGTCGCAGTTTATAGTATGCATCCGCTGGAGGCAGCTTCAACTCGAGGATAAGACGGTCCACTTTGTTAATGCAGAGTGTCAGGGGCACTCGCTCCTGTACAGCATGCCGGAGCAGACGTTCTGTGTTCAGCATGATGCCTTCCGCTGCGTCCACAAACAGCACTGCACCTGTGGTTCATTGCAAAGAGAATATATTAAGAGATAGGACTCCACATAGCTAAAACTAAACCTACCAAATCATACATAATGTAGGTACAGTGTCAACAACACTAATGATGACGTTTAGCCATGTTTCGTACAATTTGTTGTGAAGTAATTCGAAACTAAGTTGCATTAGACTGGTTCATTGTGGATTTACCATAGCCAGTACACCTGATTTCGTTGCGGAAACCTGCCAGATAATGAATACGAATAATTGAGCACAGCCATTTGGTTTCGGCTATAGAATAAAGTCATTCCATTCATGAAATTCCTGATTAATGCATTTAGTCCAGTACACATTCAGAAATGAAATTGGTAATCCATCACTTTTTTCCCGCTTTAAAAACTTACAAACATAATGTCTCACCATCAGAAAGCCTCAACGCAGATGTAACCTCATCACTAAAGTTGACATGTCCCGGTGTGTCCATCACATTCAGCAAATGGCTCTTCCCACTGACGTTTTTGAGCAGTAGAGTGACCGGCATGCCTTTGATGGACACTCCACGCTCCTGCTCCACAAACAGCGTGTCAGTGTAGCGCATCGGAATTGTTGTATCGTTGTTTGTAGTTCCAGGGTGGGTTTGGCGTATCAGGCAGTCTACGAAGGAGGTTTTGCCTGTAAAGAATGGTTTGGAAATGATAGACATCTAATATATAAAATTCTCACACTCTCTCTCACAGTTTTCGTTGCCATACTCCTCCGAAACGGCTTGACAGATTTTAATGAAATTTTTTGTGCTTATCCGGTATCTATGAGAATCGGCCAACATCTATTTTTCATTCCCCTAAATGTTAGGGGTAGTCAACCCCAAAATTTTTATTTTTATTTTTTAGACAAAATTTTTAATTTCTATTTTTTTATGATACAACATACAAAAATACATACAATCCTCAATTTTCACCCTTCTACGATCAACCCTTATTTTTTAATAGCCATTTTAGTAATTTAATCATTTTTCCTCTCCGATCGAAAACTGATTAATCGTCATTTAATTAGTTATCCCCGCTAGATGTCTACAGGTGTCACTTCTGACACAGTAAACAGCACGGAGTAGGGATGAGAACGAAGCCGGTCTCCTTTCTTTCTCACTCTCTACACTACGCAATTGTCGTTCTAACATACATACATACTTACAATAAGTAAGCTATTTTTGTCTACACTAGAAATTACTACGAAATTATTTATATGGCAAAACAACGTTTGCCGGGTCAGCTAGAGATAGATAGATATATATGTTTATTGTTTTGTATTAGGTATAAATGTGAACTTTGGAGGAATTAAAGTGGACTGAAACTGCATTTACATTGATATTATCTAGCCAGTGATATTCATGACATGAGAATGAATTCATGAATGAGAATCTAAAATAACCTTTTGATTGAATAAATATACACTTATTGTAAGTTAATAAAGAATCAACCAAACTTAACATTTGTACACCTATTTGTATACCCCCACATTATCTTATTCAGTCATCTCAATTTTATATAATCGTTTATATAACTCCTTCGGGTGTATCCATGACTGTGTTTCATAACCAGTTGTGAAAGGGGAAATCTTCACCATTCCTGTGCAACTGTAATAGCAGACTTTTCACCACAATAGTTACGAAATAAGGGAAAACATCTCATGGAGACAGAATCATTTATCTAAATTCTCAACTATTAAACACTGGTGCATGTTGGGAGAGGCCTATCTTCAGCAGTGGAGAGACATGGGCTGATAAGTCAAGTAAGTCAAACAACTTATTTTTATCGCAACTGTATTCACAACTGGTTACAAAACACAGTTACAATTGGGGCCAGTCTTACAACACATTTAAGAATTCACTATGTACATACAGAGTCCAACTGAATTGAGAATACTTTAGTAAGTATTATAAGTTTTGTAAGTACTCCAACTTCTCAGCTATCTTACGAATAATATTAACGTAAATTCAAAACAGTATGTACTCTTGATTTAACAGCTTAATGAAAAAAAAAGTGAATCAATCACTCACCATTATGCAAATGACCCATCAATGTGACATTTCTCATAAGGTTGGTATTGTCCAGCATATCTGCCAAGTACTCCATGTCGTATGCTGTTTCCGGGAGCTCCTGTGTTTGGATCTGGAACTTCTTGTGCTTTACTGGTTCCACAAGGGGCTTATCCAGAGCCTGTGTGTCTTCCTCCTGTACAACTGTCTCTACGTCTGGACCATAAACTTCTACCGCTTGAGGATAGTATCTAGAATTTGATTTATTATTACCTATGTAAGTCCACCGCATTGACTGCCACATGAAATAGACTTAAATGGATGGGATTTGCCATTATCACCATTCTGAACACAGATGTTGATGCTGAATTCTCTCCATAGTACAATCTTTTAAGACACCTCCAGAATGACATGGATGATACACCACTAATTACTGATTGTAAATTTGCAATCCATAAAATAATAATGGGCATTGCTATGCCCCAAAGCTTCTCAAGTGTGAGGGAGCAAAAAATTGGTTGCCTGTAAAGTCGGTATACGGGCGAAAGTTTTACGTGACAACGACTTTGAGTGGTAAAATAATTTTAATGTGAATATTCATTCAGGGACGCGTGCCTTTCACTTTTTATGTCTGTCTCTCTCGCTCTTAGGCGGGCTAACCATGCCCGAGTGGAAGGGACGCTTGCCTCTCACTCGCTCTCATTGTGAGCGCATAACGTGAGCGGAGCGTAACGCAGTTTCTTGAAGTGTCACCCGGCAAACCAATTTATAAGACGTTGTCACGTCAAAAAACACCATAACATATATATGAACTGAGGAAAAAGCTAAACAAATGACTAGTTGACAATAAAATTTTCATTTTAATTGTAATATCAATTCTTGTTATAATGTGAGACGAAAAATAATAGTGGAAAAAAAGAACTAACTTAACAATAATTGCTAACTGAAATGTGCAATCCAATATATAATAACAAGTTCCTTATTGTACTTAAATGTGGTATTTAAGATTGGTCTTGATAAATCAAACACGTTGTTTTCTCACATCAATAGTCAAAGGAACCATCAGAGTTCTAGGCCAAAATAGATTGTAATGTGAGCAAAGCTATTTCGTTTTAAAAAAATCAAAGTCATCTAACCTTTTATCTTCATGAAGAACGACAGACATGGGCGCCACCTCGGGCTCCGCATCAGCGTCTTCATCTTCTTCCATAGCATCCTCGTCGGCGTCGCGGTTCTCTCCTCCGTACACGCTCTGCTCATCCTCCGAGTCTGATTCCAGGTCTGGGCCGATGTAATTACCGAACTCGTCGTACAAATCACCGTCCATCGTTATCAGATTCCAATCTAATTCCAATATTGATAAAATAACACAAATTTAACTCAGACCAAAACAAACGCCGCTCGCCGTTTATTTGACAGATAACCTCGTTCGAAAATTGTATCTTTGTTGTGTCTTCACAAACTTAAAAAAGAAGTAAGAGTGAGATGCAGCTAGTACTTTGTAAGCCGCGGTTGCTTCTTGCTTAAAAAATTCGCTAAAATAAATAATGACTAAACAGTTTGGTTTTTGGTATGTTGTCACTTTCAATAAATGTAAAGTTCTCTACACGTTATAAGTGCTCCAAATATTGAATGCTCTAGCATCTCTAATATCTATCTAATGGTTATGGCTCTAATAATCGAATGATGTAAACTTTCTATCAAAAAAATGGTTTTTAATGTTTATTTGATCAAAACAAAAAGAATTTTATTTCTAATTTTATACAAAAATTACGTCAGGAACGTGCTTAAGGAATTAATTTAAAAAATATTTTGATAGCTGGTCATGTTGTCGCCTTGTAAAATTCCTTTTAATACAAAAATGGCCGCTGCGCAACAAAATTTATCAAAAATGGTTTCGGCACACCTTCGTAATAAGGCAAATGAGTTTTTAAACTCTAGAAAACATGCAAATAACCTTGCAGATATCATACAAATGTTTCAGGTAATCATTGCTTTATTAATCGATCTATATTTTGATTATAACTACGTCATAGGTTACCTTTAGTTTATTGCGTATATTTTAAAATTTTTATCATCTCTTTCAGGCTGAAACGGACAATTATTCACCAGTACTCCTGACAATCGAAGTAATATTTACAGAATTACTTAAACGGGGTGATTTAATCGAGGAAATTGTCCCATTGAAACCAATAGGTGTGTATATTTTTGAGTTCGGTATTTTGCATTTGCACTTCATATTTTATAGTAAAAAGATTTATTTCAGCGAAAATGTAGTCGTATAAGAATAAAGATTTATATGAGCAGTTTTCAAAACTTATAATTTGATAAATTTCTGTAAAATCATGTTGCGAAAATGTCTGGTCACATTTTGCGACATGTGACGTTAATCCACTTATATAAATCTCTGGGCGGGTCTCCTAGGTTAATCTTGTGTAATTGCTCTTGTTACCGAATAGAACATTCAACCGATTTAATAAATGAACTACACAATCCTTACATAAGCCTTGAATGAGGCCCTTGTTGCTACAAAAGGAGAACTATACCTATTTGCTCCTATACAACCATTTATATTTTGCTACTCCTCAAGTCAAGGCCACATGTGGATTTTGTACACAAGGGTAATGTTTATATGAAAATGAAAACAGCTGTAAATATAAGTATTCCATGTGTATTTATCATGATAGGTACTAATTTTGCAAAATGGTTTCTTTGCAAGTCTTGATTCCTGCAAGTAACAGAAACTTACATTTAATATTATTGTTAAAAATTTTGTATATTATTTAAATAGCCTGATCATAATGTATAGACATTATGATCAGGCTACTTAATATTTTTAATTCATACATTGGAAGATAGTTTCTAATTAGCTATCATCAAAGCTTTTGATATCCATAATCCATATTTGAATAATAACAGTATATTAATTTGTTTTGCAAAATTTTAATAGAATTTACTAATAAACAGAGTGACTTTTATATGGTTTACAACAATTACAACTACTGATCCAAAAATCCAATATTTTACTAACTTTGTTAATATTTTAAGGAAACTATGAGACCTAGAGGCTCCTTTAACACATTCTGTTACCATGACTTTTCTTGAAGACCAGTTCAGCGGGCACAGGTCTTGGCAAATCAGCCTAGGGATAATTTTGAACCAATTAGAAAAAGCCAGATGTTGACTACATCTGATTATACCTTATTTCTCCTCAAACAATGCTTACCTATAGTGTTTTTTGGAAAAAATACAAGAGCCAGAATTTTGCAGTTATTAGAGTACTCTTAGACTAGTAAAAGATTTTCAGGGTTGTAAACTTGTATATTACAGTTATAAGCAGTACTAACAATTATATAGATCCTTGACATCTGATTATAAAATGATTTTATTTTTTTAAACTATCTGGGGGGATTTTTTTAAATGTGTGGTTCTTAATGTAATACTGTCATACACATTGTACGACTTGTAGAGCACACGGCAGAAGCAGAATACACGCGATGGTTGCGTGCCTGCTACGACACAGCCGTGGCTCGAGCCCTGGAGTGCATCAAGCGCGGCCGCACCAGCTCCCGCCTCCAAGCGCTCGTCACCGCCTGCAAGCTGCTGCAGGCAGAAGGACAGCATCCCATGGAAAGCTCACCTGGATATTACTTCCCTTCTGTCAGACTTAAAGTATGTTCTACATCAATTTTACTATTAATAGAATGCTGAATATCATTGTTGTCAACAGCAAAGTCACTGCTGGACATATTACCTCACCTAGGACAGGTAAGTCTACCCTAGGTCAGGTTAGACTGCCCTAAGATATGTAAGCCTGCCTTAGCACAAAACTATTCCTATTTTAATTCTTTGACCAGCTTTGCTGCTTTGTTAGAATATGTAAGAATTATAATTCTGTGGTGTAGACAACACAAAATACTTAAAAATTAGTGTGTATAATTTTAGTCAAAAATTATAATTCCTGACTGCAAGTCCACTGATGGATATGAGCCTCCCTCATAAATTGTAGTTGATGATAATGATTAGGCTTTTCATGAGGACTTAAATTCTCCTGCAAAATTAAACAAGTTAACATAATATGTAATTGATTTCGTTGCGTTGCAGTGCAGCAGAGCAAATTTAAAATAAATGTATGAACTGTACTGTAATCTGTAAGTACGCCGAATAAAATATTTCTATTTTAGTAGTGTAAGCGGATTGCAGATTTATTAATTAGGAAGTCACTGGGAAGCCTTTTTTAATCGAATCTCTATCTAAGTCCTCTTTTACGGTACCCATGGGATGATAGAGATACGCTATTTATTAAAGCAACTCTAGAGATTTCATCTTAAGGGGGTAGTATACAGTTGCGTTCCCAATAGTTCCCATACAAAATGTTATTTGTTGTTTCAGAACATATTCCAAGTGTTGTTGGACTCTGAGATCTCTATGTCGGCGCCCATCGCACGCTTCCAGGAGTTCACGGAGTACAAAGACGTCCAGCAGTATGGGCTCAAAGTGCTCTCCACAATCGCATATCGCAAGTAAGTATTCACATTTAATATACTCTTAGCACAATTAGGTAAAATAACACAGCTTGCAAAACTCTTTGAGCCTAAAATTATATGAATCTTTCTATCGCGTAATCCTAACTGTTCTCACGTAATTTACAACATAGCCAAACCACGCTGAGGTGGTATTGCAGCAGCAGGCATATTCCACGTTATACATTAATATCGAACCGTGATTTGTTTGCATCTGGGCAAATCTTTTTTTTTTTTCATCATCTTACCTGATGTTTAGTGAAAATACGGCCATAGGATGGAAGCAATGCTACCCATTAGCTTCAATTTGTGTCAAGAAAGTGCTACTGAAACTGTTGTTTGGCATAGTGGCGAGCAATTCGGGCACAGAAAAGTGCAGCAAAAATTCAGATAAATAATGATAATTGAAATCTTTGATGTCAGCATTTATTTTGGCAATGTAAAGTATCTCAGTCACTGAAACATTTTCCACACATAAAATATTATATTTATTTTGTATGGCTATTGTTCAGTAGATCATAAAAAACCTGCCATCAGTCTGTACCTAGAAGGCTTCTGGTTTTTTTTCCTTCAGTTTATTATGGAATGCTTGCAGGTCCCCTACGCCCACATACATGCAGAACTATCTAGAGCTACTTGATAAATTGTTGGTGACAGAGATACCAACTGAAATAAAGAATAAAGTCAGGGAGAGGGATGACGAAGAGAAAGAAGAGAAACTGCTCTGTGGCATTGAAGGTAATTGTATGTATACAAACTTTTTTACGCAATTTTTATTTGGTGCTTATTTTATTTACTTATATTTAGGGTTCTTCTAAAGGAACCCTTATAGGATCACATTGTCTGTCAAGACCCTTTTTCTCAGGAATGTGTAGAAATATCAAGTCAAATTCATATCGAATACTCATTAGTCCCTTGTATCTGTGAAAAAATCAAACTTCTAGGTCAACGATATGGCTGTTGAAGTTGTATTTTTCCACCATTTCCATAGATAATGCAAGGTAACCAAAACCTATAGGATACTTCCCGTTGACCTAGAATCCTGAAATGTGGCAGGAAGCACGGTCTTACAGCACAACCATAGGAAAAAATATGAAAATCAGGATTTTTTAATGATACTAAAAATGGCTTTTTTATTATTTTTTAAACTTAACTTTTTAGCAGTGGCGAAGGGTGGAATTTTGGCGAAGGGAAGCCGATCCAAAAAAAAATGCTTACCGCGTGATTCAAATTCGGCTTCAGAAATTCTCAGTATTTCTTCAAATGGGAAGATGATGAGCAAGTAGTCAGTTAGGCAGCATTCCATACGAATTAAAGCCATAATGGCACACAAAACTCACCGTATTGAACGAAATATGCAAGTAAATCACCTTATAAACACAAAAAACAGCACATGAACTTCGAACTAAGTGAAATACTTTCTAATCCGTCACATAAAAAACATCG
Source organism: Carcina quercana (assembly GCA_910589575.2). NCBI lineage: Eukaryota > Metazoa > Arthropoda > Insecta > Lepidoptera > Depressariidae > Carcina > Carcina quercana. Next base: position 15,619,292 of record OU342429.1, on the reverse strand, counting down.
ATAGTACTAACCTAGGAGCATTTAATCACGTACTAACAAGCATTCATGATTCACGCGTACTAAAGTTGTTTATTCCAAACGGAACAAATCACACGCAAATACGCCTAAATAAGACAATGTGACTCGCGATGAAACTTACTATGAAAATGCTACTTTTTAAATTTTGCATTGTTAACTTGCTAGAAAAAAATGTCTAATTGGCGATGTATTTCCTCCGTATTATTGCTCTCTATCTCGCTCCGCATAAGGCGTTCGAAAGAGAAGAAATCTAGAATGCCGAGATCCGGCCGGCTTATATCGTGAAATAAAAAGCGACGTTTACTACGAGAGCGTAAGAGACAGAGCATTAGTTGACACGGGAACTGTGGTATAGTTTTGGCGGGCTTTGACAATTTATAGATAATATCTGTAACCCGGTGATAATCGGCTTGTATGGAATTCGCCACTGATAGATATTGCTTTTTAATTGTGCGCAGGCGTTTTTTGTATTGCTTTTTAATTGTGCACAGGCGTTTTTTGTATTGCTTTTTAATTGCGCACAGGCGTTTCTTGTAGTAATATTTTGAGCGTATAAAAGTTAATAGTACATTACATTAATGATATGTGGAAAGGATTTTTGAAAGGTAAGCCGGTGGGAATCGGGTTGTATGGACCCTTCGCCACTGCTTTTTAGTTGAAAGCCATAAATCGGGTATTTAATTCAACTGCAAAGTAAAGTTGGTTTTTTACTTTATTTTTTGTATAGGATTGTTGAGTGCATTTTTTATTACCTTCCCTGTCATTAATGATTTTCTGTATGTTAATTATTCATATACGGTACAGAACCCTCTGTCGCGAGTCTGATACGCGCCTGACCGGTTTTATTTAGTATACAGATCGAGTAGTGAACCTCACTTGCAATTGATGCACCTCGCAGGCAAAGCTCCGTTTCCATACAACCCGGCCGTGTGTCGCCGCTACGCCAACCGCTGCTGGGGCTTCGCGTGCCAGTGGCCGCTGTGTGCGGACGCGCGCACCCACCGCCGCGCCCTGCTGCTGCTCGTGGAGAGGCTCATGCCGCTGCTCACCAAGCCACATCTAGCCACCGACATGCTGTGCGACAGTCTAGACGCAGGTACTACATCATCATCAGGTCCATTATTTTCGCGACCTTTTTCTCAGCCCGAAGCGCCCACCGACTGGTACAGTTACCGGCAAAAAAATTGGGTCTCTTTGGCGGGGCTCGGAACCGAAATGAATCTTTAATACATACCTGTCATCATCACCAGCCGGGAAACGTCCACTGCTGGACATAGGCCTCCCTCATGGTACGGCACATCGACCGGTCCCGAGCCACCTGCATCCACCGACTCCCTGCGACTATAACCAGGTCGTCGGTCCACCTAGTAGGGGGACGGCCTGGTAGACGTTTCCCGGTACGTGGTCGCCACTCGAGAACCTTTACTCCCCACCGGTTATCGGTTCTTCGAGCGATGTGGCCTGCCCATTGCCACTTCAGCTCACTGACTCGTCGAGCTATGTCGGTGACCTTCGTTCGACGTAAGAGACATACCTGTATCTGAGTTTAACTAATTAAATAAATTGATTTGCTCTGGTGTTTGTTTCAGGCGGTCCTATAAGCATGCTGGCGCTCCAGGGCGTGCTGGAGTTGGTTCGTCGCCACAACATCGACTACCCTCAGATGTACGACCGCCTGTACGCCATGTTCGAGCCGGAGATGTTCGCGACCAGGCACAAGCGTCGGCTCACACACCTCGCGGACGTCTTCCTCAGTTCCACGTGAGTTACACACGCAAGACACAGGCCGGACACTTCGAACAAATGTTGTGATATCGAACGGATGACGTTTGTATACACCCGCGTGTGTGAGTACGCGCGAACGTATACGTAACGATCCGTATCTGGGTCAGTTTCTTGTGACCAGAGGTGAGGTATCCCGGATAGGTGGGAGGCGGTGAACGTCCGTTCTGTACGTACTTAAAAAAGTCACATAATTAATATAGTATATTACCACCACACATTTCCTAAAGTGTATGCTGTGTCCAGTCACATATAGTCTAGTAAATTTTCTATGAGTGCAGTCTCCGGCCAGTGCAATGCAGTCAATTAGAATTAATTAAATTACAAAGATTGTCAGGCTTTGACAGCTATAACTATTCAAATCTTAGAAATACTGAAGTATGGACGTCAACTTGATATCAATTGAAACAAACCTTAGGACCTGTACCACAAACAATTAATTGAGCTCATGTCTACAATTTGTGTGTGGCACTCGCCGGTCGCTACCGAGCCGAATTCTAACCAAAACATTTCACACAGACATTTACCAGAGGGCATGGTGGCAGCATTCGCGAAGCGCCTCTCCCGTCTGGCTCTGGTCGCATCCCCCGAAGACGCGTGCATTCTGCTGCAGCTCGTAGCCAACATGCTGCTCCGGCATCCTGGACTCAAGCGAATGATCTGCTACGAGGACACGCCTGCCATCAGTGAGCTATTTGTTCTCTATGTTAAGGAAGGCTTCTGATGTTATTGATTTTGCTTGAAGAATGTATGTTGAGTTATAGAGCATAGTTTTTAATTTAAATTTGAATATTGTTATCCTAGTAAATTGTCCTTTAAAAAGTTTTATTTTAAAGTGTACATTTCATTCTAGTCTTTATTTTTTAAAATGTTTTCTAAATGTACAGATTTTGAAGCGTACCTGTATGACAGGTCATTAAAACTACTGAAACAAGTAAAGGCGTTCAAAAAGAACTGGAAACCGACTTCAGTTGCCCTAAAAGTCTGCTTTTACTAAGGCAAATTTAAGATTTATATCGTTTTCTCATGGATGTTAGAACCTTTCAAATAAAAAAAGAATCATCCAAATCGGTACACCCAGTCAAAAGTTCTGAGGTTACAAACATTATATAAAAAACATACCCGTCGAATTGATAACCTCCTCCTTTTCTGAAGCCTGTTAAAAAGTCTGCATTAACCCTTTTGATATGATGATAAGTTTGTGGGAATCTCATTGATACATAATGATATCAAAATTTACACAGCTCTGACATTGACACTACCATACTAATAAATACTATGTATAAAATGACGTCAAATTGAATAAGTGCGTGTGTGAACAGTGTCAGCGGACCCTTACGTGATGGAGGAGACCTGCGCGACCAACTCGCGCGCGCTGTGCTCGTCGCTGTGGGAGGTGGCGGCGCTGCGCAGGCACTTCGCGCCCACGGTGTCCGCGGCCGCGGCGCGCGCCCTCCAGGCCAGCGACGAGCGTGCGCAGACGCAGACGCTAGCGATTGAGGATGTAAGTGTACACAAATCATACATATATACATGTGGGATTGAGCTTGGGCGAAGTAATAAATCCTGTGACTTGAAATACTTTTATTTAATCATTTTAATTAATTATTAATCAACTTCTCATGGCGAGAGCCTCTTCCGGAAAGCGCGTCCTTTTGTACTGCTCTTTTTATCTTTCATCTCTTTCCTTCCTACTTTTCATACTCTGAACCAATCACAACATCTATCTCATTAACCAATCACAGCCTTCCATTCATCGTCTGCTTACCAATTAACAACATTCATACTTGACATTCAGTGCAGGCAACCTAAGGTTCAAATATGTCCCGCCACTTGGCTGGGGCACTAGTCCACATACATATAAAATTCAAAGTCCTGACTGACTGACTCATATATCAACGCACAGCCTAAACCACTGGTCCTATAGACATGAAATTTGGACGTGTTCTTTGTTAAGTGTAGGCACGCACTAAGAAATGATTTTTCGAAATACTGTTATAAAAAGTCAAATAAACAGGGGATAAGTAGTTCTTATCTACAGGCAGTGCTTCGTGCACGTTCTGCGCATGCGCTAGGAGACTGGGATCGCGACTGGGCGATGTCTAGGCTTCGGTATAATATAATTTTTCCGAAATAAAGTGGTGTTTATAATACATTTATACAACGTGTACAAAAAAGGAGTGATAATACTTAAAGGTGGATATATATCCCTTGTATAGAATACACTATGAAAGTAGCAGCGTTGTAAAGGTTAGTTTAAATTTCCATACATTTTTATTTCATAGGTGTAATGTCGTAATTTTTGACAACCCTAAATGTTTGTTTACCAACGCGAGCACTGGGGTCAATGATGAATGATCTTATCTTTGGTTTTAGGGGTTATTGACACATGTAGAACTAGGATAGGGATGAAATTCAAAAATTTTAGTCAATATTTTAAATTCGTTTTTCTCCAGATTCGTACGGTTTACAGATGTCTACTACCGCTCCAAAGGTAAAACCTTACCTGACATATACCGCACTTAAGTTTTATCACTCCTTTTTTGTACACGTTGTATAACAACCCGCGCGCAGTGTGCTCGTCGCTGTGGGAGGTAGCTGCACATGTTTTAATCTATACATTACAATACAATATAACTTTGTTGTACACCCATACAAACTTAAAATAGAACATCTACCAGACAACCTTTGGGTAGAAGAAATAAGACACAATACTTTGGGTGGAGGTGTAACAAATATTGATAGATCATAATTAAATACTTAAATAAACACATATGTATATTTATATAAATAATATATAATAATAATATTTTCATTGTTACATTATCTTGCGGCTTATGATCAGCTGAGCATGCTTCTATACTACGGCCATAAACAACCCCAATACTGACAACCCAATCTTATTACATTACTTTTAACAGCCCCCTCCCTCCCACAGCTCTTCGACGCAGAACTCAAGAAAAGGTTCAAAACCATAGAGCTGAACTTCATCCGGCCGCAGGGCATGACCCTCCCCGATGGGGAACGTCTCCTGCAGTACTGGGAGCTGATGGCCTGAGGTGACAAACACACACACGAAACATATATACACATATATGAAACGATATATCTGGAAACGGTTCCGTTTTGGAACTGCAAGCGGCGTGGATGAAAATTTCCTAAATTTTTGCCACGTTACTTTAAGTTGAATTGAAGTGTGCATTTAAACTTCATAAATAGAACTTTGCACTGAAATATTGTTTAAGTCGATAAAGTAGTACATTGAGTCGAAAGTTGCAGTCGAAATAGGGCCTTGTAAACCCTTGTAGTGAAGTCTAAACTACACTACCATACATGTTTCATATGAGTTTTATCTATGTATGAGAAAGTAGTAAATTACATTAAAAACTCAAAAACGATATTATAGCGTTTGTCTATTTATTTATATGTAATAAAGTCGATTTAATTGTATTCTCATCATATCGAAAGCTCGTTGCATTGGTAACAAATAATTTGGAATATTTAAAATAATACAATAATAATAAAAACCAAATAAAGAAAAAGACAGAGTGTGTAATAAACTACATTAAACTAGTTATATGAATGCCTCTCTACGAGCAGATGTATTTAAAATCATAATATAAATTTAAGACACGGAAATAGCCACATCCTATTAGATATATATGTATAAGACAGCTAAACTAACTTTATCGACGTTTGAAGGAACTTATGTGGAAAATTCTTCATAATTTACATAAATTGTTTCAGAGATAGATAGATATAAAAATTATTGTTATTCGTGTATAGAATAGACCCACACTGTTTGGTAATTATTAGAAAAGTATTCGATTTACTTTGTGTCTCTGAATTTAACTAAAATATATGTATAATAACTAAAAAGTTAACCCAGTCGCACAACTTTGAAATAGGAAATTATCTGAAAAATTATGCATATTGGTAACTCTTGTTTTTTTAATGTTTATCATTCTGATTTATGTCTAGCTCCCTTATAGATTCTCGGAATTTCACTACATTTTTGTAGCGCATTTTTTTTAATTTGGCAAAAAAAGTTGTTTCTAAAAGAAAAAAATTCCCAACAAACTAAAGTGAAATTTTAATAATCTGAAATATTAAAAAAGGTTTATTCTAAACGTTATAGCTACTAAACTAAAACCACTATTTGAAATTAATAATTCTGTCAAATGACGATGACAACATCGTTTCCATTTCAGCTTTTAAATTCTGGTCTAGAAAAGTTGTCCCCAGTTTCCATACAAGTTTGGGCCTGATGCAGCAGATCTAAAAACTGGCCAATATTACAACATTTGTAATGGTTAGTTGAGGCAGTTTTTACGATTGCCAGCAAAGGTCAAATTAGATGCTATTTCTACCTGAATTACAGCTACTGCTGAATAAAAACGTCATTTTGTCAATTGAGCCATTGCTAGAAAGGCAGATTTTTTGAGATAAACAACTTTAAAAAGTATTTCTTGTCTTTAGTTTAAGTTTATTTTATTATTGCCCAGAACCGGGGACCTCCGTTCTAAGTGGAATATATCAGAAACATTTATTTCATTTGTGTAATCGACATAATTGATCCTACAATCTACATTCTTTACCCAGTAGTATAGTAAAATGTTTTTTTCTTATGCACATAATGTAGAATGTAAATCTACACTATATTGTAAATATTATATTTAATTTATTAATAGAAGCCACAGTGACAACTAGGTAATTTGCCGAAATATGGAACAGGGTGTGAATCACTATTGATACCTACTTCTCATTGCGAAACTGCCACTATCGAATTCTCATAGCTTGAATTTGAGCTCTTTGACAATCTACCGTAATGAAAAGAGGAGCTTTGAGTTAATTTAGCTTAATCCAAATATATATACAAAATTATAATGTTGACACTTTCCATGTTTTAATTGCTGCGTTTGTGACACAGAGATCAGATCATCCAGAAGCCGTGTCCCACTGAAGACATATGATGCAACTAGGTCAGAGACTTTTGTTTGTTATACACCAGGTACACAGACAAAAGTACATCAAACGTTAGACACACGGCCACATCAGTATGCATGCATACGTCATTATCAGTTATAGTTAAATGTGTATTTTTGTTGACCTCACGCATTATTAGACGAGGTGGAATCCGTATATTCTTTACAAATCCGTGGTCTGTTGTGAGTTTAGTAGTAGCAGTGACCGTTGCGTGTACCGTGAGTGTACTGTTGCGATACTCCACGTCTGTTTCAGTGCCATATAACATTCGTCAAATCCGATATAAGTTTGACGTTTAAATATGACATATATCACTCGTCTCATGCTGTGTCCGGTTCTAAAGTTCTTGTCTCTGTCAAGAATAAATTATATCAATCGATAGTGGCTAAGTTATTTTTTCTTCACTTCATTAGGAATCATAAAAATGCAGCTTTATTATCATGACATGCTATAATTACGCAGTTTTGGAGGGAAAAAAAGTGACATCACAATATTTACGCCCTGCATCGTTTGATATGTTGTTTTAAATCAGTGGTTCTTAACCGGTGGTTTCTGGAAGCACCCAAGGTGGTTTGCGAAGGAACCAAGATTTATGCTGAAATAATATACCTACTTATGTGGGTATTTAGTACCGTTTTTTTTGCAAGAAATTATAATGCTGTTTACTTTGAAATGTTTTCCCTCAAACAATTGCAATACAATACAACAATGGCGGACTGTCCAAATCAAACATTTACATTATAGGTATTTGTTTTATGTTTTGTTAAAGTCATGCCCGCCATTTTGATTGTCAATGTCAGCATCGCTGTCTGCGTTCAGAAACTGATCCTTGGCAAGACTGAAATTAGTCAAATGGTCTATCACTAAAAGGTTAAGAACCACTGTTTTAGATAAAACTTCGCACTAAAAATAATTGTTGGGTATTGATGAAAAGTTAGTTGATGTACCGTGGTTGTTTTTATTTTTTTACAGTAAACATTTTGATTTTTTTAATGTTACGATTTTTTTGAAGTATCTATTTATAAGAAAGAAAAACTAAAAAATTATTTAAATTAAAACTATACGTAAAATGTTTAATAAGTTTAATGCTAGTGTTCAGCCGTACTATTCTGTTTTAGAGAAAGGAACAATTTGATTATTGTGTAAGGTCAGGGTCTGCTTTCTCACAAGGTTTACACTTCAATAATTAAATCGGCCTGATAAACGTAGAGCCAGATGGATCGGCTACACGGTTTACAAATGTCATTTTTATGCGCACTCGTCAGCATCGTACGCGCAGCACTCATAACTATAGCTAGGTGATTGACTACGCGGGAGGGGGGAGGGGGTGAGGTACTAGATTGTTTCCCATCAGAGAAAACACTTTATAATATGATGTCATCATAGACATTAATAAATACTTACAATTGAAGAATGCTGCGCGCGGTGCGGATTAGTCAACGCTGTTCCGAATGATTTCGTACAGTACTCGCACGCTATATTTGCTCCTCTGAAGTTAGCTCTCCGGAATTTAGGAATATGTGTGTATTATTTTCGATGATAACTATCCTTAGATGACATACAACACTAGGACATTTCTTTCCTCCCGCTAACTTGCCTTGCCTCCCATTTATACGTTAATAATTGATACTTCGCAGCCTTTTGTAGCTAACTTCAGAGGGGTAAACTTAGTTTGCGAGTACTGTACTGAGCGCTAAACTGTACGCTTCCGAATAACTTTTAGCTGCACATTCTTGCCTCTTTGTAATTTCAAATTGTGATAAAGCAGATTCTATTGTTTATTTTTGTACGTTGAATGAGCTATACAGATGTAATACAGCTCGAATGTCTTCCTTTCCAACCCTATCCTTATTTCATTCCAATTTATCCAACATAACTCCCTAATTGGTGATGTAAGTATTTCAATTAAGAATTTATTTGTAAATTAAGACATTGTCTGCTATAAACGATCATTGACAACATGGCCATATTTATTTTTAACTTTATTGTTACTTTAATGTTTAAACCTCGCAGTTTGGGGTGCGGCTTGTCGTTTTATTATTTATTTTGTATTAGTAAGCACTGGATGAGTTCAGGCTATTGTCATATAGAAAAGCTCACAATATTCTGAGACGGGTCGCAACTTGCTACATCGCTTGAACGCGATTTTTTGTCTATATGGCAATAGCTCCAATCATAAAAGGCGCGGCCTCTTGTTTATTGGAAATAAGAAAAAATTCTATATGTATATGAAAACTGATTTGTACCTATATAAGTTAAATTTAAATATATATACCTACCAGAAAATTATGTAAATAAAGGTATCTTGGATATCATGTTGGATTCGAGGAAACACTAATGTGTTTTTCTAGTATTCCTATATAAATCAGTGACAAACTGTTTACAGTCGCAGTGCTAAGAATCTCAGTTGATAAAATAATAAATAGTGAAACATAATCTGTATGAGTCGTACCCGCCGCAATGTGATTATTTTGTGACACACGTTTATTAGTTAAGTTAGATTAAGGCATTATTTTATCTTCATTTAATGTTCTATTATTATGGAAATATTGAAAAATAAAACGTATTGATAAAAATTTATTGTTTCATTAATATTATTTTAAACCATGTACATTTGTCCTCGTATTTATGCGATCCTAGTACATGTCAGAGCGGCCGGCCGCCATTCGTATGAAAACTACGCGGACTTATGGGAGAATTTCTTCGACACTAGTATAAAAAGCACAGTGTAAGCAGTTGTCTCACTCTGCCTGTTTGATTGCGATTGCTAGTTCTTACTAGGCTGTTTAGACAAAAGGAGTTTTCCAATAAGTTTGTCGTAGTTTTCATACGAATGAAGCGGCCTGCCTTTCTAATATGTACTAGGCTCGCATAAGACAGGAGGTAAGTGTAATGACGAGCGGTTTCTCGCTGTGTGCGTTGTGTATTAGCGAATTGCCCTGTGTGAGTACCGGCTAGCTGTTGTGTTCGCCGACGCAAGCGTAGATACTATATTCATCTCTTTCTATTGCTTTGTAAGCAGTAGTGTCGTCTCGGTCTACCTGTTTGAATGAAACTGATGTAGGTATATGCTTGCATTAGTGATATCCTTTCGCTTATACACTCCTATATAAAGAATATAAACTGTTAATGATGTAATGAGGAATAAATTAGCAGTTAGCATTTTCATCATCTCGAATCGCATTTTCAGCAAAAGCGTCGGTGGCGCAATGGATAAGGCGCGGACTCTCAATCTGAGGGTACCGGGTTCGAATCCAGCCGTGTACCTATGAGTTGTTTTTCAATTCAAGTACATTATCCGATTGCTTAGCGGTGAAGGAAAACATCGTGAGGAAACCTGCATGTCTTGAACAGGCATGTGAAGTCCGCCGATCCGCACTGGGCCCGCGTGGTGGACTATGGCCCATACACTCTCTGTAGGAGAGTAGGCCTGAGCCCCTCCAGTGGGGACATATATAGGCTGTTGATGATGATGATTTTCATAGGTTTGATTATATGCCATATATGGTATATGGAACTTTAGTTGCATTTGTTCTACCATAGAATAAGGAGAAAAAAGTTTCAACGGATCTACGACGTCACAATTCCATGGAACATATGATCCTCGTCATAGAATCCTTAGTGTCTTGGCTGTGTGCCTCATTAATAGTTTTTCTTAAGAGTAATTCGTCGTGGATGCACTAGGTCTACTAGATCTGCATGAAAGCGATCTCGAATAAAACGGGTAAAATTGTAAAATATTGTATCTTTATTGCATCAATTTTTATATTGTTACGTACAAAATTGATCTAAAACTAAACATTTTGGCACTGCAACATAGGACGACCAGTAGTCAATAAGGCACTAGCAGTGCGGTAACTAACAAATAAATATTTTGTTTATCTTCATTATATAACTTTATATGCTAAATTACCTTATTATATTTTTTTTATTAATACAGCCAGTGGTTTATACTTTGCAGAGATTTCGGTACGACAGGGTATTTAAAAGGAATTTGATTATAACAATTTTTTTCTGCAGTCTTGTAGATGTAATTTATTCATACAATACTTTTTCAAATAGTGTAAATCTAAATAATTCTTTAGTCATTCAATATTTGTTACCCATAAAAATGAATCCACATTAAGTTTAATATAATGCAGAAGTTACAGTATGCAACATATAAAACAAAATTGAGTCTATAAAAATGAAATCCAAATATCTTTAATAAAATAACTACGATACAATATAGGTAAAAAAACGTAAGTAAAGGTCCTGTTGCATGTAGTAGTGTACGTATTTGTCTTGTGTTTGTGAACAGTATGGAAAACGATAAATTTCAAAAATGGAACATCTATTCTCACACACACAACAGGTCATTTACTTACGTTTTTCACCTATAGTCATTGCTTTAATTAAATTACCATAAAATCGTGCAAATGTGAGCATTGCTTGATATTGTCTCAATTTAAATTTGCAAAATTCTGTTGAGTTTTACAAAGTTTCATAATTAGAATAGACTGATTTACAACTACGATATGAAATCTAAGAAGTAGTGTTTTTGTGACTAACTAGCTCAAAATCAGACTTCGTATGACAAAATGTCAGATAAATTTACGGAACGACTTTGTTACGAAACCAATAACATGACCTACATACACCCAGGGCCTCAACGAAGGGGGGGAAATGAGCATATCATTAAAACTTCAAACAAAATAATAAACAAAACGATAATACTCTCAGCTAAATTCGATACAAAATACATAGTATCTTATACTCCTCCATTAAGCTAATTATATGATATTACGTACAAAAAGATTTAACTAAAAAAATACGTTAACTATAAAATATTTCCCTAAATCAGTCCGAAAAAAAATTAAAACTAGCCTCTGTGACAACATTTAGGAGATATTATATACTGGCAACACAGCAAACGTCAGTCTGTCAAGGTCATTTAATGATCTGCTCTTGACTTTCGGAAGGAGTTGATTTCTTGGTGTGGCAGCATGTTACCTGTGGACTATGCTCTCTTTCGGTTTCTTCTCTTTCTAGAGTATCATCTTTGCAACAACTACTTTGCTCAGTCTCGTGAACAATAACAATTTCTTGACTAGTCTTACAACAACTACTTTCCGGTGGAGGCTCTTGTTTTTTCTTGCAGCAACTCTGTCTTGTTTTTAGCAGTTGAGCGTCTTCCACTTCGGGACTATCAGATTTTTTGTGACTGCAGTGACTTTTAGGTGCTGTTTGGAGTTTTTTTGCTCTTGCAACTTTGGAGGGGCATTGTTTGGCGCCGTAGAAGCAAGTGGCGTTCATTTCGCTGGTGCCGCCATCTTGTGACGTGCTCGCGCGGAAGTAATGCGAAGGTTGTATACAGGTTCGTGTTTGGCAGATGAAGAAGTCTGATTCGGAGCTTTGCGCTGAACCCAGGAGGGGTGGAGTAGAACTTTCCGCTGCGAACAAAATATTATTGTTAGACAGGTTCCACATACTTATCTAGTTACTGAAATAATATTTGTGGAGGTTGGAAGGAGTTTAGGGAGGACTTTGCTGTGAAAATATAAGCATTACTTACAAAGTTTTAACAAGCAAATCATACTCTCCAAAAATACTTATATCTATCAGACAAAAACACTACTAGTAATAGTTGCTGAAAAATAACAAACGTACCAAGATTGTTTGAAATAAAAAACAGTTTAATCTAAGGCAAAAGTAATATGGAAGACAAAGCTTTCTTATCTATGAAGGTGGGTTCATAGTGACACGATTGGCAGCGACGAGTTTTTGTTACACAGTGAAACGAAAGTACTACAATAGAGTATTTTCCAAATTCTTGAAAACTGCTTCAATCGGCGCATTGGATAAGGCGCGGACTCTCAATCTGAGGGTTCCGGGTTCGAATCCAGCCGTGTACCTATGAGTTGTTTTTCAATTCAAGTACATTATCCGATTGCTTAAGAGGCTATGCTGTTGTCAAAGCGCCCATACAAACGTAGTCCAGTCATATTTTGAGTATTAAGCTATGAAAATCTATGAAATTTTCAAGACACAATTTAGAAACAAATATCTGTGTCGGTGGTGAGTCAGATTTTCGTTTAAAAATTCCAGAGTTACAGGGCGTCAAAGTATTGTATTTTTCGGTAGTAAAAAGCCCCAACTTTGAACCTGATTTACAAGAGTATGAATCAATTTAGAACAATTTGGAAAAACCACCGACATCTGAAATTTCATTAGTATACTGTATTAAAAAAATGGTTACATAATATACTGTATCCTTCAAATGATCCCTGGACTACGAAACATCCAAATAACGGGTGGATAACATCGCATAATGTATGCTGTCTCACCGTACGCGCTTGGGTAGGATAGGGCTCGGAGAGGGACAGCTACAAAACAATTTAACCTTGAAACTGACCACGTGGTCTTACCAACATAGCATCTTAACGGTGAAGGAAAACATCGTGAGGAAACCTGCATGTCATGAACAGGCATGTGAAGTCCGCCAATCCGCACTGGGCCCGCGTGGTGGACTACGGCCTTACGCTCTCTGTAGGACAGTAGGCCTGAGACACTGCAGTGGGGACGTATAAAGACTGTTGATGATGACGAACGAAATATGTAACGAAATAAATAAAAAGTCCTATTTATGTCCATTTTCGTCGATGTCCATCGATTGAAACCGGTTTTGAATTTACCGCCAAAACGCTCTGTACAATTCATGTTTATCGCGTGACGTCATACCATATTACAAAGTGCGCGCAAAGCATCGTTTTAAAACCCACTGAAATTCTAGAACATTCTACATTTCAGAACGAAAACTACAAAATTAAGATTGTCCAAATCTAACACCGTTGAATGCTACGCTACTATTTCTAATATAAAGCAAGCTCTATGACTTTATACTTAATATTTAAATGTAGTATCGGTTTGTTGCAATTCGACGGCGTCCATTTTCTTGCACAGTTTCCCTTCGCACACTTCCCAGCTGCACTTCTCGGTGTTGCAACGATCTTTAGGGGGAGCGGGTAGGTTAGTAACGGTGGCGGGGGGAAGGGGGTTAGCGAAGGATGTTAACTGACCAAGTGGATTCTTGGCGCGAACTTGAAAATGGTGGTTCATTGCAATTTTGTTAATTGGTTAATAATACTGTTATGTGTATTTTTTGTATTATAATGGTGTGATATAGTGCCAAAAGTGTCATGGACGGTGTTATAGTATCAATTACGCAAAATTGCGAGGGTTTCGACGCGATCCGAAGAGTTTACCATGTCGAGTACATTCGGCATATGGATTCTTTCGAATAATGTTGAAACCAAGGCTGGCCTTTGAGATTCTCGCCAAGAATCCAAAACAAGCGATAAAATGTACACATTATACATTTTATTGAGAAAGCTGAAGAAATGGCTTCGGCATAGTTTATAACCTCTAAATTTGTTTACCTAATTTTACTCTTCATTGGCTAGATAGCCACTGGTTAAAGCCATTATTTAAAATAAAAAAAACTGACCAAGTATGGTTCACGTAGATGATAGTTTTTTTTTAAATTTTGTGGTCCCTGGATCGATTACAATAATCCTAGTGAAGCAACCTTGTTATAAAAAAGGTTGAGAACCACTGATCTAGGCCAACGCAAACCATCATCGACCAAATCGTCGCTTCGCTTACCATCAGGAGGCGATCCACCTCCATCAAAGTTCCATACTAAATTTCTGTTGCCATAATCTTTTAAAATATAATAACTGGATTTGTGTAGTAACTATTTAAAAATAGGACATCTGATTGTTATGTCGCGAAATGAGTATCATTAACATACAACTTCACAGTGAATCACAATTTTTATTTTAAACACTTTTTTCTTTTATTGTTCAAAGCGCCATCTATGAACCACTAGCTGCGTACCGGCTATTGTAGCTAACTATAAAGTTGTAAATTAATGATATTTATTTCGCGACACTATAATTTCATCTTCTATTTTTATTTAATTACTTATCAAAGCCAGCTATTCTATTTTAAAAGATTATGGCCACAGAAATTTAGTATGGAAGCATTAGAAGAGGGATAACGTTAAAGTGTGGTCTGTTCGTTGTTTGTTTAGTCCCTTCTTTCGTCGTGATTTTTTACACAGATATATTTTATAAACCCCAGGGAGAGATAGGCTACTATATTATCAGTGAAATGTTCTCGTGTCATATCCTGAATTCCACGCAGTCGAAGCCGCGCGCAAAAGCCAATATATATGTAAGTTTAATAATAATAATGCGGAAAACCAACGGGCGGCTCAAGTCGCTCCACTCTGCTGACCACGGGTTGTCATATCTATTAGCCGAGGGGTAGGCGCAAGAGCGGGGGAGGAGTGACGTGTTATATGATGTCAGGACAGTGTGTGAGGGAGGAGGGGTGTGTCCACAGAGTGCAGGAATCAGTTCTGCTACCTGTGTCGTCACACTCGGGCGTGCAGATGACGACGCGTCGGTTCCCGAAGCACTGCATCTGTAGCTGGGTGAGCTTCGGTCCGAACAGGAAGTATCCTGAAACATACATGACATTATTGTATTACGAGTAAATATTATCAGCCAGTACTATCTGACCCACTGCTGGACAAAGCAAACAACGCTTCTCTCGTATCCTACAGTTTTATCTCTCTATAGTCTCCTACGGACAGTCGTTTAGGAACGAATTAGGTACCTACAGTTCCTTCCACCTGTAGTGTATAATGTGTGTGTGTTATATACGAAGACAAATTTCATATTATTACAGACATACTCGTATTCGTACCGAATGGCTCCCGGCGCGGTGATGCCTACCGTGGTCCACTATGTAGAAAGATCAGTTCGAAAATTTTCAAAAACAAATTGGAATCATTCACCAATGCGAATATCAAAAATGTGCCAGTACAAGCTTGATAAGGACGGAGACTTAGTAACCTTTCCTGGTCTACCGCAATATAGGTTTCCTGTGTCTGTGGTAAATTCGATTGCGATCTTTTATCGTGACGATTTGATAGTAGCTTAAAATGAATATTTCGTAATCGCCTACATACGAGTAAGTCCACAGTTGGACATGTGCCTCACTCGATGGACTATCCCTGATTTTATTTGCCAGAATCACTTTAAGATGTAAATACATAGTAATTCTGCATCCCATTTCGGATTTCTCCCTTAGTCGCCTTTAACGACACTTACTCCAGCGTGAGGTGATCCCATTCAAATGTTGAAACCACGAAGCCAACATAAATAAACAGTAAAATCAACTGTATACTATATATACACAGCGCGTAGATTACATTGATAAGACCTGCACGCACGTGCAACTTCGTCCTACAGTCATTTCATTGCCACGAGCATTATATTTGAAACAGTTTGTGCAAACTTGGCTTCATGCCTGTTAGATTGCATCTCAGAAGCGTGAAACGTTTCCGGTGTAAAGAAATTGAATAGTAGCCATATGTAATTCATAACATGATTCTATTTCCCACAAGACAAACGACCATTTGGTTAATATGGATATTTAGTCATACCATTGTGATCGTAAAAGACAACTAAAAAGCCATAGGTCAAGAGTTGCTTACTTATTGTCCGCCATCTTGAAAAAATCGTCATTTTGTGTCTGTATCCCATACTAGGAAAAATTAATACCAGGTATTAAAAAAAACTGAAATGTACATATTTGGATTTAATTTCTTAGAACGCTTCCAACCCACAATATTTAAGATCAAAGTTTAATTGGCGACTGGAGTATCTATCTCAATTTTTTGAAGATCCCAAACGCCGCAATGCCTCATCCCCATGCCGTTCCAGCAGAAATATTGCTAAAGCCACTTCGGAAAAGCATTCTGCATAGAGAAAAAATATATTAGAGAAAAGCGTGGCAAAGGTCTGGCCTGGCCAATCAATCAGTCCAGACTAGGGTTGTACACAATTCGCGTGTCTCATAGGGCTGTTCCTATTGTGTAGAAGTGTTAGGAACTACTGGTCTACGGTACTGACCTATCATCATGCCGGAGACGACAGCCAGCAGCAGCTGCACGTTGTACACCATGACAGCCAACATGAGCAGGTATCCCACCAGGTTGTGGATCACGAACACTGACGACTGGTGTGTGTTCACCAACACCCTGACAAAATCGCATTGATAAATATGATAATATATATCATATTATAATTGATAATATGACATGGTTCCACGTCACCAAACTACAACACATTTTAAAAGGTATTTCATAAGCTGTAAAAGTTCAGAACGTAAATTAATAATATTAGATATTTAAAACTTTATAGGAGTTTTATAATGCCCTTTATGGTTTAAAATACAATTTAAGCCCAATCTGATTTGGTGTCATCTAGCCTATTATGTATTTACTAAAACCAAAGCTCAGATTGTAGACTGGAGTGCTGACCATAGGCGTATATATAGGGTGCTCTGGTGGCGTAGAAAATAACTATAGATACGCCAATGATGCACCCACGAACATATATATTTGTAACGCAGTTTTAAATAGTTTGCTATATACAAAACAAAATCCTGCATCGATGATTCAGTGAGTTCAAGTGGCAATGGGCAGGCCACATTGGATGCAAACGTCCAGCAGTGGACGTTTCCTGGCTGATGATGAAAGAATAGGGAATTAGGCATTTTTGTATGGAGCCTGGCACACCTACTGCCCACCATCTTTTAAAAGTCACATTAAATGCCTTCGGTTGATTTGATCTCACGTTAGAGACGCAGTTACTTTACCTAAGTAATCTAAGGTTTGTATTCATGCGTGCCATAGATTTTGTGGAGTTTTCTTTATTTATTTATTTTTATTTAAACAGTTTATTGTACACGGAAACATTACATAACACAAGAAACAGAAAAAATATATACAAAAGGAACAGCTTATTTCTAAAAGAAATTTCTTACAGCAGTCCTAGGTCAAGTGAGAAATAGTGAAGAGAGGAGGGCAGTTAGGCGTGTACGATATAATAAATATAATAGACGATTACATAAATACGATATACAAAAACAAACTAATATATATCAATAATAATACATACATACTTTACATACTATAATTATATATTAACTTATAGTGATAGAAAATGTTCCTTGACGTTTTTCTTAAAGGCGGAAACAGTTTTGCTGTCGCGTACAGTGTGAGGCAACGAGTTCCACAATCTGGCTGCATGAACCGTGAATGAGTAGGAATAGAAATCGGAGTGATGGGAAGGGATGGACAGGATTGTCCTAATGTGTCCTTTACTTCAAGATGGTGGACAGTGGATATGCCTTCTACTCTAATCCCGTCCTATATGGCCTTTGAATACCATACCTGATTTTCAATGACGTCCATTTCTCTACCTGCCCCGTACTGGCGTTGCGGCTAGTGGTCGGCTCCATCCCTTGTTCCCTGAAACAAATGAATTTAAAAACGTCATGTTTAGTTATCGACACTATAGATTGACCTCTTAAATGCGTATTCGCCCCTTCATACAGGCGCGCAGTGTCCTGCCGCCCACTCCTCTCTCGGTCCCCTTTGTCGCCTGACCCCCGCGCCCCCGCGCGCGAAGACTAATTTAAGCGGCTCGTCTATACAGTGCATCGACAATGTTCGCGGAGGCGCAGACGGATGGCTTCCATGCAATCAACAGGAAACGCTGCGCCTCCCTGCAGCGCCGCTGTCGGGGGAGCACAAGCATCATCCTGAGCGTATTGGGGGACAGGTGGGACTCCCCGCTGCTGGGACACTGGTCACGTCTGCACACTGCACGTGACTAGTGGCCTGGCAGAGGGTATGGTCTTGATCTGCCCAATTGTGACATTGTGTAAATTGTATAAATTGACATTGTATAAATTATAGCTTATTACTAACACTAGGTTAAAATTCACTATTTTATTTACTAACAAAAATATGGAATATGTCTGAAACAAATAAATAATAATAATATACAACACAAAACCTTAAAACAAAGTATGAAAACACAACATTTTAAAAACCAGGTAGGTACTCCGCTATTCACCGCCTCCATGGCCTAATGGTTAAATGGTGAGCTAAAAATCCGAAGGTCTCAGGTTCGATTCCCCGGTGGGGTAACGGTACTCGGTTTGGTTGGTGGTAGGGCAAGGGCATTTTCTATGTCCGCCTGGCTAGCTACTACTATGTTACCTCAGTCTGCCGCCAAACAGCAGTGTTAATAGCACTGTTGTGTTCCGGTATGAAAGGAGCCAGCGCCTAATCACCTTAAGCCTACCACCCAACGGCCTTATCATCATTTAATCATTATCAGGTGAGATTAAGGCCAAGTTCAAAACCATTATCTTTATATATCTTCAGTGCGTGTGTTTTTAATTAAATTATTAAAGGTTGCCATAATCTTTTAAAATAGAATAGCTGGCTTTGATAAGTAATTACCTAAAAATAAGAGATGAAATTATTGAGTCGCGATATAAATATTTACAACTTTACAACTTTACAGTTAGCTACAATAGCAGTTACGCAGCTAACGGTTCATAGATGGCGCTTTGAACAATAATCGAAAGTGTTTAAAATAAAAATTGTGATTCACTGTGAAGTTGTATGTTAATGATACTCACTTGGCGACTTTACAATCTGATGTCCTATTTTTACACACAAATCCAGCTACTATATTTTAAAAGATTGTGGCAACAGAAATTTAGTATGAAACTTTGATGGAGATGGATCGTCTTAAAATATCTTTGCCCGCACGGTAAAGGAGCGCGGGGGGTGGCGAGAAAGGAAATCAAGAGAGGAGCGGGCGGCAGTTCCTGTCCTCTCGAACCGATTCCCCGCGGGGAAGTCTATAGCACACGTGCCAGTGCTACGAATATTTACTAATGACGGAAGCGTAAGAAATCACTTTAATTCGCCGTCAAACATTATCGTCGGCGGCTCACCAGATTGTACGGCCCATTAGCGTTACATTTTCACGGCAATTTGAACTTTTAATCTTTACGGTTAAAGTCTTATCTGCGCTATAATGGTACAGATAAGTGTGGCTTTACGCTCGTTTTTCGGATTATTGCATTACATTGTATCTTTGTTTGTGAGTAAACACGACACTTTAGGTTGACTAGTAATAATGTTAATATTTCACAACCGATGGGGAGTACAAGTTCTCGAGTCTCGACCACGTACCGAGAAAAATGTACATGGACATCCCGTCCCATCCCACTACTAGGTAGACCAATGACCTGGTAAAGATCGCGAGTCCCATCAAACTAAGAAATGGCTAAGTCAGTAAAATCCGATCAATAAGAATCAATCATAGCCACAGAATAAATTGTCATAGCACCGGATTTTTCCGATTGACAAAGAAGTCAGGAGAATTATTTTATAATCGAGATCAGTTTTAAATGTAATCGAATAGAACGTAACTACCATCTATTGGAAATGTAAATTATAACATTAGCCGGATCTGTTCACAAGGTCCTTATGTTGTCATTAATCATTCACTATCGACGTTGGCTACCACGAGCCACAAGCGTCCATTCACAACACACAGAACAAGGAGAAAGGTACAGGGTTCAGTGACACAAGGCCACGGCAAGCTTTGCACAAAATAAACATGTTTGAGTAACTTTTCATAGAAAAAAAAATTCATATTGAAAGTCAATGGTACGTCAAATGTCTTATACGGGCACGTAATGTCACACTACACCGAGTGACTTATTACCAATCGGTAATACGTTTTGGATCAAAATTTTGTTTGCTTTCTCCGGTCTATAACTAGTAATGTTAAATGTCTTCGATATATGTAATGGCTGCAGAATATGAGTAATAGGGAATATGCATGGAAATATGTTTTTGTCTAATTCGACAGACCATGTAAAAAGCTACCTCTATCATATATTTTTTTCGATACGATTTTTTTTGTACAACCCGCCCAAAAGTAATTCTAGTCACGCGGTGCTAAAACACTCCATATACGAGTAAATCGGGTGAGTTTTATGACGTCACAAGTCTATATTTTGAGTTATCTCGTAAAATAATGTTTTCGTGTATTATATACCAAAAGAAACGCTCAAAATGTAATGAAAAAACTAAATCTAATAAGCATTCGAGGAACTAAATTTTACCCAATTTTTCAATTCTAGCAAAGTCCAAATAAAAAATAAATTTTATTACGTCTTTTTATTTTGGTGGGATTAATGTCCGTTATGGTATAAAATCCAATTCAACGCAATCTAATTTGGTTGCATGTTCCCCGTTGTATTGTTTATCTTTACCTCAAAACGAGTTTTACTTATTATATGTAACTAGCACATCGCCCGCGTGGAAATTACTTCCTCAATGGTACTCTATATCAGAGGTCAGCAGCCTGTTAGCTGACAATGGTAATAGCATGTAATAGGTAATAATAGTGCCAAAAATATTTCTATGTATTTATACTATATCTATGTATTTAAACAGCCCAATTATAACTTTATATCATCATGTGAGATGATATAAAAGTACAAATCCATATTGAATTCTCTCAAAAATCTCACTACTAATCAAAGACATTTAATAGTAATATACCGGACAAAGCAAACAAAAATTTTGATCCTAAACATATAACTAATTAGTAATAAGTTACTCAATCTAGTGTCATATCACGTCACGCAGCCGTACAAGACATTTGACATACCGTTGACTTTTGAGATCAAAATGTTTATATGAAACGTTTCCCAATGACCGCTCTATAACCTATTACTATATTTAAATCTCTCTGCTACTAATATAGGCTCCCATAACATCATCCTCATCATTAGCCAGGAAACGCCCACTGCTGGACATAGGCCTCCTCCATGGTATGACACATTGACCGACCCCGAGCCACTCGCATCCTGCAACTCCCCGCTACCTGAACTAGGTTGTCGGTCCATCTAGTCACCACTAGAGAAATTTCACGCCCCATCATTGGTTCTTCGAGCGATGTAGTCTGCTCCTTTCCACTTCAGCTCCACTGAATCGTCGAGCTACTTCGATGACCCTATTTTGTCTATGGATTGCCTCATTCCGGATTATACACGTATTCAAAATACAAAAATTCCGAGCATAGCTCATCCCACTGCTTGCTGAATGACTTTGAGCTTGTTTATTTGACCCACAGTAGAGGACCACATTCCAAAAGAGTTTTAAATTCGGCCTGTTATACACTATTTAAAAATCAAGTAATAATCTAAATATGTAAAGAAAAATACTAGAATTAAATTTTTGTATTTATTTTAATGGTACAAAACTATTTTTGTTTTCAACGTTAAGTCGTTTCCTGTTTAACCTGTTTCGTGCGTTTTATATGTTTTTGTACAAATAAACTAAAGCAAAATATAGAAAAATTGTAACCAAATCACTTTTAGGTTGATAATGACCTCTTAAAATTATAGGTGTACCAGGACCCTGGCCTTAGCTTCATACATTCGCGGCAGCCCTTTATCGTTGTGCGTGAGCAAGCGAGATAGACGTATACAACACGGTTCAGCTGATCGGGACGTCGCACTTCTACATATTATTTATTATAATTGTTCTATGTAAAACAGATACGAATGATACCTTCGCATCTTTGTTCCGTGAAGTGTTATGCAAAACAGCATGACGATATAACAACACCACACACTTTCCAGAGGTGTATTGTTCTCCCTTTCTATTATGAAAACTGTATCAATATTTGTATTCGTTATTTGTATTGAAATTGAGGACGTTGAAACGAAAGACCAAAAGGTAGCCGTTGAACCATAATAATAAATGTTTTATTAATTGTTTGTGTTTAGTGACAATGCAATGGAGCGTGTCGAAGTGGCGACAATATCAACAGTTCGTAGTTTATTTATGATATCTTACGTACGAAAGGGGCCATTAATGTAAATACGTACGTCTCTGCTTCGCTTATTTTTTATGACATGGCGGAAGATTGGATTAATAAGTTTTTTAAAGGAAGAAATTGGAAAAAAATTCTTGTCACTTTTTGGCTTTCAGTAAGGTTATTGAATAAATGTTGATCTTACCTGTCTCTATCGCACAGCAGATTCCGTCGTTCGTCCGACCGGAACGGGTAGAGTCTCTGTTGCGCCTCTCGCTGTACTCGAGCCAAGTAAACCTGGAAACGGACTAAATTCACTAACAGTTCATCTACCATGAGTTTACGCAGGCGATAACGTGTATCGTTAACTATCGCTGTCCTTTTCACCCGCATCTCGACTGAGCAGCATTTCCGATAGTATTCGATATACGTTATCGCCTGCGTAAACTCATGGTAGACACACAGCTAAAAACTGATATTTATGAGCATGAGCTTTCTCATAGTGGAGTGGATTTCATGCTTCAAACCCTGAAACATCGGTGAAACATAGCCTTTCAGTCTTCATCCAGGAGATAGCGCGCTCGAATGAATTAAACGATTTGATTCCACCCTCTGCATTCAATATTCGATTAACGATAAAAACTACAGGGTTCCACATTTATTGAGTGATTCCACCGTTACGCAAGTGTTTAGATTTTTCATTTTATGCGTAATGTAGGAGTAAAATCCCGTGCCGTCTTCCTGGCCTTATGCCTCTCCCAAAATGTCTTCTATCACTCGTGTAATTAACCGCCATCTCAGTACTAACACCTTCCACACAAATATCAATCCACACCGTCTCAGGTCTTAGAAGAATTGTTCATTCATCCTTATAACATGCACATACTACGCCTAATTTTAACCGACTTCATAAAGGAGCAGGTTCTCAATTCAACAGGTATGTCTTTTTTATGTTTGTTTCCTCAGAACTTTTGACTGCGTAAACCGAGGATGATTCTTTTTTAATTTGAAAGGTGGTGCTTCTCTTGTTGTCCCATTTCAATTTGGTCCAGTTCTGACAACGGCATCCATTAGAAAACGTGAAAATCTTTAATTTACCTAAGTAAAAGTAGACTTTTAGGGCAATTGAAGTCGGTTTCCAGTTCTTTTTGAACTCATTTACTTGTATCTCAACTTTTAGATCATTGCTGCACTTATACCTAATGTTGTCCGCTCTTATTTAATAAGTGTCTTTGATTGACAATCAGATACAATCATCAAGACACTACATGCATTATAACAGTCTTAACTACATAAGTACCTATTATAATAAGTACCTTTGCAGTGGACAAGGCGCGGACTCTCAATCTGAGGGTTCCGGGTTCGAATCTAGCCGTGTACCTATGAGTTGTTTTTCAAGTACATTATCCGATTGCTTAACGGTGAAGGAAAACATCGTGAGGAAACCTGCATGTCATGAACAGGCATGTAAAGTCCGCCGATCCGCACTGGGCCCGCGAGGTGGACTATGGCCCATACACTCTCTGTACGAGAGTAGGCCTGAGCCCCTGCAGTGGATACGTATATAGGCTTGTTGATGAAGTACCTTTGATCCTTCGAACATCAGCGCGACGAAGAACAGCACGATCCACGTTAGAGCGAAGGCCCAGCGCGTGCTGATCTGCAGCCCGGCGAACATGAACTCGCCGAGGTCGTACCCGAACCACATCCACATGTGCATGGTGGCACAGTCTCCTCACCCGCCTGGCAAATAACAACAAATATAGGTAACGGCAGCCAAGGTTCGCAAGGCACTTTACACCGCGAGCATAACCACGCCGCCACATATGTAAATATCCCTCTAGGTATAATATACTCCTGTTCCTACGGTACCAACACGCTCCGTACGAATTCTACCCGATCCTATTTTCACCAAGCAACGTCCTTACCCAAGGCACAGGCCGGACACTGCAAACAAATGTCGTTATATCGGTCCCTATTCCAGTTCCCTAATTACATCGAACAGATGGAGAGCGAATCCTAGACCTCCGTAATGTTAGGCCCTGCGTGCCGCCATTAGGCCACAGATACCTTACATTTCTAGAATACAAAATCACATAACTAGGACATTCATGAAAAATAGCTTATCTGGTAACCTATATGAATATGAGATACTTTTAGCAAAATGCACATTTTACGACAAACCTACCCAGTCAGAGTACTGAACCTTTCTAAATTCGCCTCAGTGGTGAGCCATGACTAAATCAAAAGACATTCAAATATACCGTCTAATATACGACTGTATTATTACTGGATAAAATAATAACTGAAAACAACATTCTCTCATCCATTGTGTCGGTCCTATCACAGTGCATGTATAATTAAGGCCTATGTATTTAAGTGTCAAAAAGGCCCTGTTATACAAACAAGGTCATACAATTCTAGATAAATAAAACATAGTCACATATTGAATTGTTATTAGCAGTGGCCAGTGTGTCCGGTCATGACTGCTCGTACATACAATACAAAGCAAGAGCGAGCTGGAAATGTAAATAGAAAGAGACAGAAGTTCTGCAAACAAATGTACGGAGGTGAACTATCTATATCTATAGGGTGAACTTAGTACATTCTTATTCTAAAACGTCAGTAGGTATCGAATAAAATTGTTTCTAATACATGTGCTCAAAAAGTGATACTTTTGTAGCTGTTTGGCGTGCTAATAGATCGTGATTTCAGAAGGTTGTCTGAAAAACACAAAGCATGCGTCCTTTTTCTTACTAAGGCTTTTGCTTAGCTTAGGCTTAGCTAAGCATTGGCTTAGGAATTATCGTAAATTTTTTTAACAACGCGCGAGTAAATAAATTTTAGCGGTCACGCACCAAAGCGTCGTGACGTCGAAGGATTTAGGCTACTTTTTATCCCAGTCGAACAAGTATTTCCCGTGGGATAAATTCTAAAATCCACTCAGTCGTGGCCTAAAATACTAGTTTATAATAATTATTGTACCATTTGGGCACTTCGCTGGCCGCTGCCACGGCTCAGTAGCTTTGTTGTCTCACTCGTAATTATCACAAGCGGACAATCATATTCTTCTTAATAAATGGTATTATTAATCATACCATCAAACTGTTTTACTACTTTTGTGGCCTAGGGGTTCGATTCACACCAATTACTTAGCGGTACTCAGTTTAGGTGGTGGTAAAGTTAGGGCTTATTTTTAGTTAGATAACGCCATGTTATCTTAGGCTGTTAACAAACAGTGATTTTAATAGCAATTTTATGTACCAGTATTAAAGGTAGCACAGACAGTGTCTCATCCGCATGAGGTTTATGTGTGAGCATACTTTTATACCAACAATGGCCTTATCGTCACTTATCATCAGGTGAGATGAAGGCCAACTGCAAACCCTTCATAAATAAATTACAGTTCAGTTCAACTACGATGCAAAATTACTTTTAAAAATAAGTTTAGTTTTTTAGTATTTAACAGTTAAGTTACACAAAAATTTCCTGATCTTAGTTACGAAAAGTGTTTTATCATTACTTACGTTACGAGGAAATGTAAATTTGATTGAACCTTAGATATTTACAATTAAAATGAGCTTATTTTAATTGGACTTACAACATACTTCAGGTATTATTATTCAGATAATTACTTTTATGACAATGCTTAGGCCGACAAAGGTCAAATGAACAATGAATAAGGTATTTATGTGTTACAGCTAAAATCACAGACTAGTAGCATCTCAAACATTTTCTAAAATATTAGAAATTTTAGATACTTTATCATTAAAATCTGATATGGACACTAAACCATTTAAATGTTAGTTAACTGCACAAATTCGAATCATGTATTTGTCTTCACCCTATGTCAGTCAGCAGTGCCAGTTTCTTAAAAGGGGATGGATGAAGAAAGGACTCAGGTTTTTCCAACACGAAACCACCCTTTTATGACAACACTTTATGAATGTGGATTCAAACCACCCTTTTATGACAACACTTTATGAATGTGGATTCAAACCACCCTTTTATGACAACACTTTATGAATGTGGATTCAAACCACCCTTTTATGACAACACTTTATGAATGTGGATTCAAACCACCCTTTTAAGACAACACTTTATGAATGTGGATTCAAACCACCCTTTTATGACAACACTTTATGAATGTGGATTCAAACCACCCTTTTATGACAACACTTTATGAATGTGGATTCAAACCACCCTTTTATGACAACACTTTATGAATGTGGATTCAAACCACCCTTTTATGACAACACTTTATGAATGTGGATTCAAACCACCCTTTTATGACAACACTTTATGAATGTGGATTCAAACCACCCTTTTATGACAACACTTTATGAATGTGGATTCAAACCACCCTTTTATGACAACACTTTATGAATGTGGATTCAAACCACCCTTTTATGACAACACTTTATGAATGTGGATTCAAACCACCCTTTTATGACAACACTTTATGAATGTGGATTCAAACCACCCTTTTATGACAACACTTTATGAATGTGGATTCAAACCACCCTTTTATGACAACACTTTATGAATGTGGATTCAAACCACCCTTTTATGACAACACTTTATGAATGTGGATTCGTGTAGCAGATACCAATGGGATTATTATTTAAACATGGACCAGTAGGGGCCTCTCTCGAGCCATGTCACAGGCCTATGTCGTCTCGACAACTCTGACACTAGGGTGAGGTCATCGATCTTACAAGAAAATATGAAGATGATGGATAATTTTTCTCTGTGGCCTTGATTGAGCCTCCTGGGGTGTCAAATTTTTTTTCTTCAGTAAATTTAATTTAAATTAATAAAATTATGTGTTACCTGAAGTTCAGATAATCGAGATTCTACTATACAGTGCATGCCAACTTAGTGCTAAACTAATTAAAAGTATCAATATATGAATAGTTGAAAGTACTAAAGACACTTCTAAAATAATCTAAAAAATAATAACCAAATATGTATTTCGGTGACTTAAACATCGTGAAATTACAAAGTACAATTAATAACAGTGCAGTCTAAATGTACTCTGCAATACAGAATTACTGCACATGACAAATTCAGTGTTATCACGATAATATTACCAAAATAAATTCACTTACCCTTAACTCTAAATATTCCTCTTCACCACCTATCTACCCTTTGTTTACCAGCCAGACCGCTATCAGAGAGCACCCACATCGTTATCTAACATTGTACAACGATAAACTATTAGAAAATAATCAAACTATTGACATGAGAAATGATAACACCGTTCACTTTTGTAACACTTTACCAGTCACTTAATTCACTTAAGTCAACACAACTCACACCGCGCAATTTCTCAGCCGTTCAACTTTTGGTAAAAATACGTGAAAGCTAATTATTTAGTCGTAAAACGTTTTGCATGCCTTCAATAGAGAAGGCCGTGGCGAACAATGATTTTTTTTAAATCAAATTAACTGTCAAAATGACAGTTTTAGTGATGTAGCATTCGAAAAAATCGACGTTCGAAAAGAAATCAATTCTCATTTCATTCGTAGCTCTCTCAGGCACAATAAATTTGTTTTTTTCTGCGCTACAGGGTATTCTTCTATTTTATAGTTATTTTTAGCAGACATCGGTAGTAGTATCATGATACTCACTAGAAGTAACTTGTTCCTTGTTTGACTATATGTAGAAAATTATGCAAGACCTTGACCAAATATAGATTACGTACTAAGTACCAACGGACGAACTTCTGTGTGTTTATTCAAGTATTTAAATAATATTTATTTATCACTATTTTCTGTTACACATCCACCCAAAATTTTATTTCCTCTAACCAAAGTTTTTATAAACCATCACGTCCAAATGGACATGTACTTTGGCATAAGGGGGCGCGTACTTATGCCACCTCCCTGCTTTGTGGTTGCGATACTACTCATGAGTATAGTATCGATACTTTTGTTTCGATACCATGTCCTATGTACATCGATTATTGTGGGATTCCCCCGTTGAAGTAAATTACATAAACGGAGAAATCCCGCAGCCCGCGATAGCCAACGTATGGTGTTGCCAACTTTTGAACGCACGCTGTACGAGGGTAAAAATTTGGAAGTTTTTATTAATTTTTGCTTACGCACGTTGGTGCATGCCGTATAATTGATACGGAAGATACGGAGGTAGCCGTAGCCCCTGTGTACAATACAAATATATTGAATTGAACTTAATGAAAAATGCTATGGCCGTGTCCGATCATATAAATAGGCATATAATATAAATATTAATACTTTGTAAATTTACTAGCAGCTCAGAATAGCTGATTGTATTTCAATAACACTGTGTTTTCAAAGATTTAAAACTCTTGTAAACGTATTTTAACATTTATGTAAGTATGGTATCATAAATTAAAATATTTATTTGAGGATCGGATCGGATCGGTATGGTATCATAAATTAAAATATTTATTTGAGTTTAATCATGTCTTTATTTGTAAGCTCAGTAAACTTATAAATTGAATATTATTACATATTAAAATGATGACAAAAACATAAAATTGAAAACAGAAATTCTCAACTCAACAATACATTACTTGATAAAAGTCAATATTTTAATCACAATATTTATATCACAAATTACATAAAGGCAGCAACCTACGCAGCACCATCATATTTTTTAAATCCTTAAAAATCTAATTAAAAATAACATCATTAAAAATATCTAATCTTTACTTAAATTAGGATCTAATATAGAGAGCGCTGCTCCTACCAAATGCAACGAACCTGTTATTAAGACCGACTTGTCATTGTTTCCTAGATAGTTTCGCTTAATATCAATTAATGCATCTGAAACACATTCAAAAACTTTTGTTACAGACTTGAAATTAGTTTGCAGACCATTCCAAATTTTAACATTGTTGAAACATTTTGTTAGTAACTCTGTTTGCCCCATTGCATTTATCTTTGAGTAATTGTCATTTTTTTCACTCGGTTTTTTATACGCTGTTGGTATCACAAAATATATTGTTTTGAAACTTGTGTTCTTCAAGGGGTTTAGGAGAATTTCTACATCACGATCACCCGTTGCGCTAAATATTAAAATCTTTTCTCGATATCTGAAACAAATTATTTACGAAATTAATTAATCGATTATTCAAGATTCGATTGAACAAATATTAAACTCTACTCTCAACACTAATCATGTTACTGAACGTATACGTCAAAACATTATGTCAAGTTTTTAAGGTTATTTTACGATTGATTGCACCAGTTATTTATTGTACACATATTTCTCGTAATTCTTCATAAATATTATTAAATAATGGAGAAAGTTAAAGTAAAACCACGAAAGAAACCATCGAAAATCGAGGAAATGACAAAAGAACAAATTCGTCAAGCAATAGTAAAGAAACGTGAATGCAACACAAAAGCTCAAAACATCGTCGAAAGTTTACTGGATAAAGATATTACCGAAGCATATTTCCTTAACTGCCTGCCCGATATCAATCAGAGTCACTTTGAAGACGTAATAGAAGAGCGCGCTATCGTACACCTATGTGGCTACCCAATTTGCCAAAAAATTCTTACTGAAAAAGACATACCAAAACAGAAGTATCGCATTTCGATTAAAACCAACAAAGTGTACGATATAACAACACGGAAAAGCTTCTGTAGTAATAGTTGTTATAAATCAGCCATGTATGTGAAGCAACAAATGCTGACAAGCCCATTATGGTTCAGAGAATATGAAGAAATACCTAAATTCCATCTTCTACCGTTAGATTGTGTAGGAAGCTTAGGAGACGAAGTAGATCTGTCAATCGTTAAGAGAGTAAATATTAAAAGTAATAATGAGGAGTTGTTCACATCTATTAATGATTTTGCTAGTGCAAGTTTGAATGAGATTAAAGAAAACCAAGATAGTGATGGTAAAAAGAGGGAAAATATTGACAATGTTACCAGTATCATTGGAAATCTAGTAATTGATGAGAAAGTCACACAAAAGACAGACATGTTGAAAGAAGACAAGACATTAGACAAAACAAGAGATTCAGAAATTACATTAATAGATTCTCACAATAATATAGAAAATGAAAGTACATCAAACAAATCTCAAGAAAAATCATTACCTTTAGAAGAGTCCACGGAAAAGACACCTAAAATAATGAAGACAAAATCTGCACCTAACCCACTAAATATTGTCGGAGAAATAATAGAAAAACCGGAAAGGAAAATAGATCCAATACTGTCTGATACACTGGGTATGAAAGGTAGCAAACCGATTATCCTTTCCGCAAAAAAACTGGTGCAGAAGAAGCAACCTTCAGCTGCAGTCATTACAATTGAAGTTGAAAAATGTTTAGCTGAATGGTTTACACTGGATACACTATTGTATCTATTTGGTGAAGAGAAAGTTAAAGAGGTGGTATCTGACAAAGGAGAATGTATAAAGGAGTATCTCAACAATTATTCAAAAAGTATCTTCTATATGTCTAATACATATGACCAATATCAAACACTGTGCAGAAAATTGAATTTGTTGGAGTTGGAGGATCGAAAATTTGATTCTCAGACTTTGAATCGTGAAACGAAACCCTTACCTGACTACACAATAATAAAGGTATATTTTATATTAATTTCTGAAATAAATGCTTTTGTTCTTATTCTTTTTTTTATTAAGAAAAGTATAGATTTTCAAATTTAAAAATTACAGTTTATTGGTTCTACAAACCATACCATGAACTGTATCTCATACATTTGATAGATGAAGTTATTCAACTGCCAAACTTTTTTACTTTTTCTATGAATAAACTATGTATGTAATGTAAGAAGAATTATATACTTTACTGCAATCAAATGAAAAGTTATTTCACTAATTTTCAGGAAGAGAGTAAGAAAATGCAACTGAAAGTCAAAGCATTCCTCGCTGGAGAGACACAAATACCGGACGCAGAGATATCACACTCAAAAAAATCCCCGACTGAAGAGGATCACATAACCCAACTTCCATTAATAGATAAGAATGCTCAGAATGCAATCCGCAGAAAAATCGTATGTGAACATTTGAACAAAGTATTACCAGACTTACTACGGTCTTTAGGATTACTGACTCTGTCAATTAGTTCAGATGTGAGACTTATCGTAAACACATTCAAATTAAAAGCAAACAATATTACATTCAAGCCAATACAATGGACGTTGATAGCAATTGTCATCATAAAGTTACTTTCCATTAGAGATAAGAGGCTGGAATATTTGTTGAAGCAGCAAATGGCTTATGAACATATGCAGCTATTGCTTCTCAGTTATAAGCAGAACGGTGGCTATTTAGATAGGTTAATATTATGGTTGACAGATATTGATCGGTTATTGGATACGAATGATACTCAAATGACAATAGAGTGAAGAATATGATAGAGTAATTATGTACCATGAAATGTAAAAGGTGTCAAAGCAAGAATAATCTACTCTTGCTATTTTATTGATTGATGTAGTATTTGATTTATTTATTAGACAGTAAATAATTTTTACAATTACTTTGTTTTTCAATTACTTTGGTAGTTGAACAATATTGAAATGCATTTGAAGAATAGAGTTGCTATCTCGCTTTCTGCATGGTCTCATTATTGTATATTAATGAGATATTAGCCATAATCATCATCATCAGCCGGGAAACGTCCACTGCTGGACATAGGCCTCCCTCATGGTACGCCACATCGACCGGTCCCGAGCCACCTGCATCCAGCGACTCCCCGCGACTCTAACCAGGTCGTCGGTCCATCTAGTGAGGGGACGGCCTGGTAGACGTTTCCCGGTACGTGGTCGCCACTCGAGAACCTTTACTCCCCACCGGTTATCGGTTCTTCGAGCGATGTGGCCTGCCCATTGCCACTTAAGCTCACTGACTCGTCGAGCTATGTCGGTGACCTTCGTTCGTCTACGGATTTCCTCATTCCGGACCTTATCACGTAGAGAAATTCCGAGCATAGCTCGTTCCATTGCTCGCTGAGTGACTTTGAGCTTGTTTATTCGGCCCACAGTAAAAGACCACGTTTCGGTTCCGTATGTCATCACTGGCAACACGCACTGTGCCATAATCATCATGGCCTATTGATCATATTAAGGGTCCATAGAGCGACAGTGTCGCCCTAATTAGACCTTATCGATATTTCTCTGCAATGACACAATTACTTCAAAAAATCATGCCGACTTTTTGTAGTCGTTGCTGGTTTACGGTTTATCAATACATTATGGATTCATGTTTAGATTATGTGTATTTGTGTATGTATGGATTATAAATTGAACAGCCTAAAGTAGACACTTTTAACTGTTTTCTTGACAGTAACTCATTATTGATATACCACAAACAGTAAATAAACATTTAATCAAAAATCAAATTGTAAGGTTTACAGAGAGAAGGTTATTCATACTTGGTTTTTAAATGTATGATGGGTTTGCACTTGGCATTCTTCTCATCTGATGGTAAGTGATAAGGCGTGATGATAAGCGTGCGCACCCAAAAACCTCAAGCTAATGAGGTTCATACCGGAACACAACAGTGCTATTAACACTTCTGTTTGCTGGCATTTATTTTGCTATTATTATGGCAATTACAACGCCGTAATGTAAATGTGATATTTGTATGCCTTAATAGGTAAAAAATAGCGATCTATACCTCTGTTCTACACCTTATTGTAATTTACCTATTTCTACCAATAAAGTACCTTGACTTTGGCAGACTAAGGTAATATGATGGTAGCTAGCCAGGCTGATATAGAAAATGCCCTACCGACAGGATACTCTCACTGGGAATTGTACCCGGGACCTCTGGATTGTTAATCGAAGCTTCTAGCTATTAGACCACAGTTAAAACACAAATGGTAATTATAAAATCCTCTAAGCAACAAATTATACCTCATAAACAATAAATGTTAAACCAAGACAAATTATTATCTCCGTGAATAATCAATTTTCATACTTTACCTGTTATTGTCATTAAACCATTTAGCACATATTTCCATTGACTCCTTCGTATGAGCTCCATCCATATAGAACAAAGCATAATCCGACCGAATGACTTGGTACCGTCCCGGCCAGTTGCACTCTCTCAGCCCAGCAACTGTTTCACTCGGCACGGTTGTAACTATAGCTTCTTCCAAGGCCACGCCATTAGTTTTGTAATTTTCAGTGATGTACGGATCTATTTCTATGAAGTCTTGCATTATCTTTCCACTGACGACTTTTTTAACTAACTTGCTCCGGTTTGAAGCTTGTATCTTGTAGTGTCTCAACCACGCGTGAGCTAGTTGTATAGCGAGGGAGGCGTTTGTGCGATAAGCTTCCAGATCCACTGACAGTCCGTTAATACAGTTTTTTGAGAGATTATAAGAATCGAAGTTAGGGACTTCCGTTAGTGTGCACTGCAAGAAAAAAAATTAAGGATTGAATGAGCATGGGTTTTTAGATATTCCAGATTGTAACCGCCTCAGTAGCCTAATGGCTACACGCTTAGATTAACAACCTGGAGATTCCCAATGAGGGAATCCTCAGCCCAGCACCTCTATTGCTTCTTGAGGCTTCATGATGCCGGCGTGTAGTCTACACATATGTCAGTGATATTACTGAAACTGTCTCTGTTAACTAGTCAGTACCTGGACACTATGAGCGACGTTGCCCAGCACCCTTATTATTTCATGATGGCAGCTTTGAGTGCAGCTATATGTTTGCCACGACCTAAGTGTAGTTACACCGGCACCAGTGATATTAATCCTACTAAGACTATCTCTGTTAACTAGTCAGTACCTGTACACTGCGAGCGACGTTGCTCAGGACCTCCATTGCTTCTTTAGGCTGGCTGACAGTGTACGCCTCGTAGCCAGGTTTCATGATGCCAGCTTTGGCTTCGGCTATCTCTTCTATTGTGTTGCCTAGAATAGAGGTGTGGTCCAGACCTAGGGCTGTGATGCCGACTACTGGGACTTTCCTAGGGGGCAAATGAATGAATAAATGAAGCGAAAGTTACTCAGAAGCCGAAAGTAAGTCATGTAAACAAACTTAACTTCGTCGTGTAGAATTTTTGAAATAATTTTGATTAATTACAGGACAGAAATAATCACACTAATATAATAAATTCGAAAGTAACTATTTCTGTTTATCCCTGCATCTGTTTGTTGCCTAAACAGCTGCCGATTTTGCTCCGACCAATCGAACGAATTTTAACAGACATTAAAGAAATAAGTTCTAAATTCACCCCAATTTCGAAATTACCTTCGAGGTCGTATTTAAATGTGATTTCGATGCGATTTTCACTAATGAATAGAATAAACTTTTTTACAGTCTATAGGCTTCCGTTTGACACATTTGTGTTTTAAATTAAGGTTGTTTCCCAAGTAAAAAAATTTAAACAGACAATTTCCAGTTACATTTCAAACAGGAGGATGGTATATATGTAGTGGGTAGGTAGGTTTGTACAGGAAAGTGTCAGATTGCAACACCGACCTTAAAACATTTGTGTAGTCGACGATCCCCCCAATGCCCACCTCCACAATGGCGACGTCCACCTTCTCCGACAGGAACATGCTGAACGCGAGCACGGTCAGGAATGCGAAGTACTTCGGCATGTCACCTTCGTGGGCCTGGAAATTATTACTTTTGTCAGATACACATTAGCCATGGTAGCTCAGTTGGGTCGAGCGTCAGTCTTTGAACAATCGAGGTCTGGGTTCGATCCTGCTCGTACCTATGAGTTCCAATTTGTTATTTGGAATTTATGAATGAATGATAAAATCATTAGCATTGGCTTTTCGGTGCACCTACACACTCCTGAGAATAAATTCAAAGGGGTGTGTGAAGTCTACTAATCTGCACTGGGCCCGTGTGGTGGAATGTCCCATACACTCTCTGTAGGAAAGTAGGACTGAGCCACTGCAGTTGGGACGTATATAGGCTGTTGATAATGATGATATTTTAATTGGCATCATTTTTTAATTTTGAGTTATCGTACGTACGTTATCGTACGTTAACGTATTGAAAGACGCCTCCGTAGTTTAATGGTTACACAATTTTTATGTCACAGGCCGGACACTTCGAACAAATGTCGTCATGTCGGCACACATCGAACGGGTGAGGTTTGTATACACGCGCATGTATCGCGCGTGCGTGTATGCGTCAGCGTGTGGTATACGTAATGGTCACTTTCTGAGCCAGTCTCTTGCGGGGTGAGGTATCGCAGATCTGCAGGAGGCGGTGAACGACCGTTCTGTAGTACATACTATATCAATTCTGTGCTTATGTATTAAAACATTTATTTATAATCAGTATGTTAGGTTAGATGTGCATATTTTTTTACTTGGTGTTTACTTAGGTGTTTACACTTGGCCCTCATCTCATCTATGAATACGTGTCGGTGTTTCTCTTAAAAGTAATACCAGCCCCAGTTTATTTATTCAACGCACCTTGGAGCCGGCTAGTAAGTCGTAGACCTCGTGGAAATGCTTGGCGAACTTATCGCTGGTGATGACGTCGCCTTCGATCCGTATGCGCTCGCGCACCGCCACCAGGTGCGGCGACGTGTACAGACCCGTGCGGAGACCGTGATGGCGGAGGATCGATTCACACATCGCACTTGTTGAACCCTGAAATTTGGATTTCTACTGAACATATCGCCAAATAATGTGTCACGCCAACAGGTAACAATTTAACAGTAAAAGGCAAATAATTTGAAACACATTTTCGTATAAATTACACTAGTTTTGGATTCATCAAAATCGATGCAGCAATTCAGTCATTATCGACACACAAAAAGAGAAATATCGCAATCGCGAGAAAAGTTTATACCCAAAATTGCAACCCTGAATTCTTGTGCTACTCCCATAGTGCTCGAAACTACGGCACTGTTTTTAAGAAAAAAATTGTTTGTCAAACGTTTTCGGTTATATTTTTTTAAGTTAGCTAGCATGAAGAGGGACATTAGGGAGGGAGGTTACTTCTTATCCCGATAAAGATTCCTTAAAGTTTGTTTGTTTACACTAAAAAGCATGAAAATGCAGTCTTACCTTCCCTTTGGTCCCCGCAACATGTATCACAGATAACTCATCAAGTTTTGAAAGTGATATTCCGACCCTCAACAGGTAATTCTCCATATCTTCCAAATTCGTACAGACCTGTGTGTTAATAAATGCACAATTGATTATATAGATAATATAATACTCTTGTATTGTACTAACAAACAACATCCGTATACAACGCCACCTTTGCTACTGACAGAACAGAAACAAAAAATTAACGAAATCATAATCATCAAAAAACCCGTTCCATGCAAATCGTATGAGATTTTACCTTTTTTAGTGCATTTATCCCATGTTTAATAGTTAATTATCTGTTATTCGGGGCAT
This sequence comes from Carcina quercana, assembly GCA_910589575.2. Taxonomy (NCBI): domain Eukaryota; kingdom Metazoa; phylum Arthropoda; class Insecta; order Lepidoptera; family Depressariidae; genus Carcina; species Carcina quercana. The sequence continues at coordinate 15,582,386 of OU342429.1, read as the reverse complement.
AGATAAATACATTTAAAAAAAGAAATGTACACCTTTTGTACCATGTAACATGTACCCTTCTTGTTCCTGTCCAATGTATAAAAAATGTCAATAAGGGTCAGCTCACACAGAGACGCGACGCGAAGCGATAATGCTTAAAGAAGCCAGTGGCTTCGCGTCGCCGGAAGACGCATTTCGCGTCGCGTCGCATTGTGTATCGTGAAATCGCAGGCAGAGCGAATCCTCGCTGCGCAACGAGACACCGCATGGCGCAGCGGAACGTGTCTACTTTCGGTGCGTGCTGTCAGATATTTGCAAGCGGGTTGAGGCTGCGCCTCGCGGCGTCACTAATTTCAAAACATTTATAAAAGTGTATCTTAATCATTAGCCAGGAAACGTCCACTATTGGACATAGTCCTCCTTCGTGGCATGCCACATCGACCGGTCCCAAGCCACCTGCATCCAGCAACTCCTCAAGTCGTCGGTCCACCTACTTTAGCCACCCACCCACCCACCGGTTATCGTTGTAAGTGTATCTTATTGTGTAGTAAATATAAAGTTATATTTTGTTTTACTATCTTGAAAAGTGCGTGCAGCGTCGCTTTGAATCACTTGTCGGTGTGAACTGACCCTTAAAGGTATGACATGGTACAAAAGTGGTATGTTTTTGAACTTTGAATTTGTAAAATTTAAATGATTTTAAAGTTATAAAATAATTTTGTACAGTGTACTTTAAAAAAACAACAAGAAATTGTATAAAAAAATTCAATACATACTTTGACTTTGAACTCGAGTGTACATGGCAAAAAATAATATGGATGGGGTTAATTAAAATATGATACTCACATGACCAGTTTTTATCTCTCTCTGTATTTGAGCTATTGTTGACTTGTTAGACTGTAACAAATTCAACTTTTGTATAGCCTCCTGAAACATAAATAACAAATGGAATTATTTACGCTAAATGATCAATCAATTCATATATGAATTTACTATAATGACTTATTTAACTATACACCAAGCATCATCCTCACAGTGTTCATCACAATTGTATGCAGGGATGAAAATGTATCATTACTTACTTCTAAATATTGTACTCTACTTGTCAGTACATTTATGATGCCTACATTCTACATGTATGTTCAAACAGACCTAAATCAGTGTGTAATAAAGGAAAAAAGATGACCATGAAAAACAAAGAAAATAATCATGATACTTCCACCACAGGAATCTAAAACCACTTTTACTAGAGCTAGAGCTACATATTATAGTTCAAAATATGCAGCTCTGTTTAAACTTAAAAGGACAGACATGGTTCTGTTGGCACCCTTTGGGTATTACACAATCAGCTGATGCATAGGTTTACATTTTATAATCTCAAATTGAATAAAAATGTTATTTCTAACAATTACAGTTATTGTTGACAAAATTAGATATAAGTTTACGCTTGAACTAACCCTGGAATTTGAGCTCTGGGCTCCAGTTACTTAGAATTACTGAACAAAAGTTGACAATTGGAATAGACTTCTAATTATGCAACTATTCCAAAAAATTCAAGCTCGAATCATAAAAACAATAGTGCCATATAAAATAAAAGAAGAATTCAAGACAAACTATACCGGACTGTTTTCGTATTGCAAAATAATGAATATTCACAATAATATTAAATTTGTATTACTAGCGGAAAATATCCTAAACAAAGATCTCCAGATACCGATAAATCATTGCCATTCAACCAGAAGTAAAACAAATAAAATACTGCAGATACCAACATTTAACAATAATTATGGGAAAAGAACCTTAGAATATATTATACCCAGCCTATTAAATGAACTTCCACTAAACCTAAGAGAGCAAATTAATACGAAAACCTATAAATTTATTCTAAAAAAACATTTCACACAAAACTTTTAAAAAACAAACAAACAAAAATGACCATCCTGTACACAGCACACACACACACACACACACACACACACACACACACACACACACACACACACAACGTACACTCTACACTCACTACACACACCAGTCACACACACTCAGCGAACAATGCAGTGTTTTGGTATTGTGGGATGAAGGTATTTGTTAAAATACCCTCATCTTACAATACTAAAACACTGCATTAAAATGCGATAGAGTGTGAGTATTGTAAAATAAAATAGACGAGTCACATGGTGTACAGACAAACCTTTTCTAGGATTAAGTACACTTTAAGCCAATTTTGTAAAAAAATATGTTTGATTAATAAATAAATAAAAATAAAATAAAAATCAAGTGTAAAATTATGTTTAAAATCACCATTATCGTAATGCATGCTTATCGACTTTCAAATAAGAACATAAACATAGCAATCAGCTGTCATACTTACCTAATTAGAGCTTATTAGAAAGAAAATATAGCCACTTACCTCATAGCTGTTTTTGGTCGAATACATCCTGCAAACAAGTCTACTCACTAAGAAACTGCGACACAAACTAAATCTCGTCATCTGCCCACCGCACGACTATTGGGTAGCCTCAAACTACGCAAGCAAATTGCATCTATAGAGAAAAACTTGAGATCGCCAACTAGCACGACCAATCACTGTATATGTCACATTAGAGGTGTTGTACAAAACTGGGATACTTATCAATAAGCGGGACTGACATCTGACCCGGGTTATTGAGTATTGTCACAACATTTAAACTGAATATTTCCAGTATTGGCGCGATTTCTGGGAAGTTTCAACAAAAACATAACCTCAAATAAAAAAAACATGTGAGTTTGACAGCTGCCACTTTATTATAAGTTTTTTTTCCCACCAGGAAAAGGCAAAGGTAAAACACCATACAGCCAAGTCTTCGGTAATTGTATTCTATCTTATAAGGTTATAAACAAGACCGAAGCCATATCTACAGTTTTCTAGATAAAATGTATTGTAAATCGCTTGTTTTGGATTCTTGACGAGAGTTTCAAAGATCAGCCTTGGTTTCAACATAATTCGAATTTCAACATAAAACATACGCCGAATGTATGTACGCACGGCTACAGGTCAAGCTAGTCAAATTGGGAACGTCGGGTATTACTTTTTAAAAAGCAATTTATTTCACAAAACTAATACTATGGTTACATTTAACTTTATAACTAAGGTGAGACGTCCAGCAGAGTTGGATGCTCAGAACAATCTGACTAGGGCATCCCGTCTCTTCACCGTGCTCCTATGCTCTCTCCCACGCAATATCCCAGTCAGCAGACCACCCAGGGATGCTGATGCTGCGTTTCAACTACCCCTGCGTAGTCCGTACAAACATAACTCCTCCCTCCTCAAGAGCGGAATTATCGGGTGCACGTGTACTGGCACTACGAGAATTTCGCCATTGGATCCATACGGGTTTACATTTTAAAAAGATAATACTAATTAAAACTAAGGTTACAAGGGTATATAAAACTAAAGTAGCTAAGCTAACGCTTTCCACGTTCACTACACTTTTGGCACTTTCACTTTCACTGATCTTGATCGTCTTCTTCAATTCATGGTTCATGAATTTCAACTCGTGTAGGTCTATTCCTCTCATCTGAACGGCTTCTGCTGCAGTAGTATTTTCCAACTGTATCTCGGGTAACTTTATGATAGGGGTAACTCTGAACTGGAAGCTCTTAACATAGTGTCGGTTAGAGTTTAGTCGAACCTCTCCAATATAGATGTCGCAGTTCTCTTCGATGACCAGATGGTAAGTTCCTAGCATTGAATCTCTAGTGACGTCGTTATCACATTTCTTTGTAAGTACCATAGCTTTTCTAGTGTAAATTATCCAACTTGTAGGTCCAATTCTCTGTATTTTGAGGTTTTCAATATCGACGGTACGAACAGTACAGGTGGTGGGGTTCGTCTCGAACTTCATCAGCTGCTCCACACAGGTTGGCTCTGGATAGGGAACAATGTCATCTCCGGTACACAGGAACTGTCCAGCTGTTACTTCATCACAAGGTTTGGCTATTGGCAAGTACTCCTGATTTTTCACCATAATGTAAGGGTATTTTGGAATAATGACAGTGGTGGCATTTTGGGGAATGTTAAGGATAGGTAGGGGATAGACTTTGTAGTAATTGTAATTATTAATATCTACTGTAGGTATTTCCATTATGAATGTTACTTGGTATTCCTTTGTATACGTTCTTACTACAATTGTTCTTTCTATTTTAACTAAATTATCATCATTAACAGGATACATTAAATTATCAGTTTCGGTTATACATTTTAAAATTGACAGTAACTCAGTAGAATTAACTACGGAGTTATGCAGTACAGAAAGCTTACTGAAGGCTAAAGCTGTCTCTACTTCACTTAACGATACATACGTAGCGCGAAATGTACCAATGAATGTATTAAACATACTTAAAACGTAAGTGGTATATACGGCATTATTTTCCTTTGTTGCTGACAATTTAATCATATTTTCTATTCTTTTTAATCGCTCATCCAAAAGTAAGGTGTTATTATGTAAGGTGTCTGTACTGTTACAAAGGGTATCCAACATTTCGGAGATTAATTTAATTTTTCGTTCGGAGTCACTTTGCTTTCCTTTTAAATTAGAAATTTCCTGATCGTATTTGATTGCATCGTCATAGTCAAGATTTCCTGTCACGATTTTTATGATTGATCCAAGGCCATCTACGATTCCTCTTTTAAACCTAGAAGTCGGTACTAACTGTCTAAACTTATCTATTATATCAGAAATTATCAAATCTGCTTGAATTTTAATACTACTAAATTCGTGTACGTACGGCTTATGTATGTTTACTATCCTAATAAATTCCTTATATTTAACTATATTTAATTCTATTGTTTCGTAAATATTACTTAAATCTAGTATCTTAATTATCGTCCACCTATCTTTCTGTTTGAAGGCCTGCCCTTCCTTAACCGGTAGAAGTCCCGGGTTTTCCTTTATCTTTTGGAGTTGGAGGCCTTGTCCCAGGTCTAGAGTCAGGACCATCATGGCCAGACACCACCTGCGAAGGACGTTTTATGTTTTTCAATGGCATTTTTGTAATTCGATCACCTATTTTAACAGGGACAACATTTCTTTCTGTTTTACCAACCACTACTGCCTTACGGTATCGCGGCTTGTCTTTACTTTTTCTGATGTTGATGTCTTTTACGAATATCGTTTCTCCTTCGGTGAGGCATGTCTCAGGCTCACCGTCTTTCTTTTCTCTAATCCTTTCTTTTTTTTCAATCATTTTATTGGCTATATGTTGGTATAAGTATTTTGTTCTTTTGACGTGGTCTTTGATAAGTTGTTGTGTGTAATTTTTTTCAAAGTTTAGGTCAAAGATTTTGTTTGCATCTGTGTGTCCAAAGACTACTTCGAAGGGTGTTAATTCTGTGATGGAGTGTATGGTGTGGTTATATGCCATAATACAATACGACATAATTGATGCTGCATCAGTACATTTTTGTTCGTATTTTGCAAGACGGTATATCTCTATTAAGGTAGAGTGAAATCTTTCAACTATGCCTGTCGAATTGGGATTATTAGGTGTGGTGATATGGAGATTTATTTTATATAGAGTTACTAGTTCTTTCATTAGTTCATTGTTAAATTCGGTTCCGGGGTCACATGAGATTTTTCTTGGTGTGCCATAAAATGCGAAATACTTGATTAGTGCACGGACAACTTCCGGAGTTGATCTATTTGCAATTTCTATAGCCTGTCCTAGTTTACTGAATGCATCTACTAATGTTAGGTAATATTTGCCTTCTATTGTAAAAAGATCTATAAAGATTTCTTGGAAAGGGGCTTGTTGAGTCTGTGTTAGTTGTAATCTTGGTTTGATAGGTTTCCTGTCGTACTTCATCCTTTTACACGTTTCACATGAGTTGAGCACAGCCGACACTGTCTCTTGCATATTATGCCAGAAATAGTTACGCCTAATGCTCATCATCGTTTCCTTAATACCTCGGTGGCATGTCTTTCCTTCATGATGTTTTAATATGACGGCCTTTTGTTCTTTTTCGTCTTCTATGAAGATTACGCGTTCGGTACATTCCAAAAATTTTACGGAATCTCTTTTGAACAGTTCAATTATTATTTTACTAAAATTTCTACGCAGATTTTTGTTTTCAAAATAAATGAAGTATTTAGTGTTGTGTCTTATGTATTCTTTTAGAAATTGTTTTATTAAATTTTCATCATCTTCAGGGAGAAATACCTCTAGAATTTTTTGATTTTTTCTTGAAAGGTTGTTCACACTGATTTCCTTTTTAAACCAGGTGAAAACTAAAATTTGATTTGGTTTTGTGTCTATGGCTTCCCTTAGGATGGGAATTCCTACTGACTCTAGTTCATCACTGGAATGTACAGTATCAGATTTACTCAACACGGATGGAACCGGGTATTCTGTTTCAAATTGATCTAGGGGATCTGTCAAACTCACAGTCTCGGATGAATCTGAGATTGTTATAGTGTCGGAGTTATCTGGGGCTTTATCTTGTGATAGTCTGGTAATTTTATTTGTCAACTCGTCCAAATATTTTTTTAATTCCTTCTCATTTTCTTTGTCACCTAGGTTAACTATCATTGATCGATCGTCGTCTGAGTCTAGCGCGTTAACTTTGATTCTAGATAAGGCATCGGCATTAAGATTTTGTTTGCCGTTCTTGTAAATGATGTCGAAATCATACTCTTGTAAGCGTAGACGCCATCTTGTTAATTTACTATTCGGTTCTTTTAACGAATAAAGCCAGACCAATGGTCTGTGATCGGTGTATATAGAGAATTTACGTCCATACAAATAAGGACGAAAGTGTTTCACGGCCCAAATGACAGCCAAGAGTTCTCGCTCGATTGTGCTGTATCTAGATTCGGTGTCACTAAGTGTTCTGCTTGCGTATGCTACAGGTTTATCTGATCCTATAGGTCCTTGAGACAGAACGGCTCCCAAAGCTACTGCGGAGGCGTCCGTGGTTAGTACGAAGGGTTTTTCATGATCTGGGTATTGCAATAAGGGTGCTGATGTTAATAATTGTTTACAGGTTTCAAATGACTCTATATATTTTTTGTCTACCACTATTCTGTTTCTTTTCTTAAGACAATTTGTTAACGGCTGTGTAATTTTGGCAAAGTCTTTTATAAAACGGCGATAGTAACCAATAAGTCCTAAAAAGCTCTTTATTTCGGTGACAGTACGGGGAAGGGGATAGTTTAATACTGCTCTAATCTTGTCATCGTTAGGTTTTAGTCCATCCTTGGTAATAGTGTGTCCTAAGTACAACACTTCCTTTTTCAGGAATTCAGACTTATCAAGTTGTACCTTGAGGTTAGTTGCTCTCAGTCTGTCAAAAATGGTTCGTAATTTTTCTACGTGTTCCTGCAGGCTTGATGAGAAGATTATGATATCGTCAAGATATACCATACAATGTATCCCTTGAAGACCTCTTAAGATGTTATCCATGGCCCTTTGAAACGTTGCCGGGGCAGTTTTTAACCCGAACGGCATCCTAAGGAATTCAAAATGCCCAAATTGCGTGCTAAAGGCAGTTTTTTGTTGATCCCGTGTCTCTACTTCTATCTGATGGTATCCACTAGCTAGATCTAACGTGGTAAAATACGTGCTTTTACCTAATTTGTCAAAAAGGTCTGTTATATTCGGTAGAGGATATTTATCGTCCACTGTCAACTCATTAAGTCGTCGATAGTCTACTACCATGCGGTACTTTACTTCACCAGACGCGTCAAGTTTTTTTGGGACCAAATGTACCGGGGAACTCCACGGAGAATGTGATTCTTGTATGATGTTATCATTTAAAAGCTTATCGACTTGTCTTTTTATCTCTTCAGCCTGAGCTGGGGCTTGCCTATATGGTTTGGTATATATGGGGTCTTCGTTTTTTGTATTTATGGAATGTTTCACTTGATTCGTAAACGACAAGGGAATTTGGTCACAATAGAAAATGTCTTTGTATTCTTCACATAGATTTTTTATAGTTTGTTTTTCTTCGTCGTTCATATGGTCTAATCTAAGCTTTGCTAAGTTGTCGAGCAGTAATTCCTCAATCTCTAAGTCTGTATTGTCAGTAGTGTAATTAGCTTCACATTTATTAGGAATGTATTTATCTATTTCGAATGGTCCGTTTATTTTAATGGTTTTATCTTCTTTTGTTGTATTTTGAATAACCGTTGTAGCATAACCATTAATACATGTAACGATTGCACTTGGCATTCTTACGCCTTCACAAAACTCAGTAAAGTGTAAGATTCCTTGTCCAGAATGTAAATTAGTCGGAAGTTTTACTTTCATTTCAGTTCTTGCGGGAAGTTTTATTTTATATCCGGACTGATCATTAACAATAGGTATATTAGTATTAGTGGTATTTAAAACATTTCGTTTAAGGTCAATGACAGCTCCAAGCTGTTGTAACAGGTCATTCCCAATGAGTCCATCATAGCTGGGGTCTACTTCATACACATAGAATTTATGATTTTCTGCGCATTGGAATGTGGGTTGAAGGGCTATTTCTATGACTTCACCATGGCTACTTTTAGCGTGAGTGCTAATCACTTCGAAAGGCTCTCTACGTATTGCATTTCCATAGTATAGGTATGCTTTACGGGGGCTTATGAATGATCGCGTACTTCCTGTATCTATCATGAAATTTGAGTCTATTTCCGGAATATAAATGTGTGGCAGTTTTAAGGTGTCGTTGTAATTTAACTCTATTTTTTCTTTGAACTGGTTGAGGCTTCTATCTGAAAATTTTCTGTCTTTGACTGTTTTGGGTTGATGGTCTCTACCGGGGTCTCTTCCTCTACTACTTGTTCATAGTACTGTTCATCACTCAAATAATGCTCATGCACGTCATAGTCATTGTTATATTCATTGTCATCGTCGTAATAGTAGTCATAGTAAGTATGTGTGTCTGGTTCGTCTAGTTCCAGTTCATTGAGTTGTACAGCCTGTCTCGGAATACGATTTTGTGGCGCCGTGCGCATCGAGACGTCGTTCGAATAGTTAGGTCTATAGTGTGGTCTTTGTTGAGCTCCGAACTGCTCAGGGCGCATCGGGGGTTGAATAGGGAGATTGGGTCTGTAACCCATACGAGGCGCGTTATTCCACCCTATTTGCAATTGTTGCGGTCTGGGACCTTGGAAGGTATTATTCGGGTGTCTATATCCAAATTGTTGTTGGGGAACATTATTATTTTGTTTAAAATAGGGTTTTGCAAATTGATTTTGAAAGTTTGGTTTAGGAAAGTTATGGGGGAACGATGGATTATTTCCAAAGTTAAATTTGAATTGGTTTTGGTTACTTGGTCCAGGTTGCGGCGGTTTTGGTAAATTTATTGAGTTTAATTTGTTCCTCATCTGGTATTGGTCCAGGAAGTTGGTTTCTTCTAACACAATGCCTAAAGCTTCCTCTAAGTTACGGGGGTTTTGTAGCCTTACGGCACGTACCATCTTTTCCGGTAAATTGTATAAAAATACGTTGAGGGATTTATCGTCATAGATTATTTTTTTGCTATTGCGCATTTGTACGTTATCAATTTGATTAACCTTCGACAATAATGCCGATTTCACCGATTGTATTCTTTTACAAAAATCCGAAAAACTTTCGTTCGTTCGAATCTTTAAAGTTTCTAACTCTATCGCAATACACTCTTCCGTTCGCGGATCTCCAAAATGTTGGGTAATGAGTTCCTTGAAATCGTCCCACGTTAATATCGAGTCGTCGCGCTCGCTTATCAGTGCTGACGCGTCGCCCGTGAGGCGGCTAGTTATAGCATGCATTATATATTCGTTTTGTGCATGGTTACCTTGGAACCTTTCTATCACGTATTCACATTTCTTTATAAATAAATTTAGTTGTCTTTTATCTCCATCAAATAATGGGATTAATTTTAGGATTTCTCCGGGTACTACCCTTATTTGTTCCATTTTTATTTATTTAAAATATCTCTTTTTACTACAATTAATTGATAACTGTTAAAATGGAAGATTTTATTCCAAGTTAACTTTTTATTACAAATATAACTTTTTACTAAACTAGCTGTTAAAATGAAAGATTTTTATTTCAAGTTAACTTACTAATACTATTTATTACTACAATTAGTTGGTAACTGTTAAAATGGAAGATTTTATTCCAAGTTAACCTTTTATTACAAATATAACTTTTTACTTAACTAGCTGTTAAAATGAAAGATTTTTATTTCAAGTTAACTTACTAATACTATTTATTAAAACTATCGTTTAAACGGGAAAAGTCTATCCCAGGGAAAACGGAGGAAAACACGGACAGAGAGGAGGTGAAAAAGTCTTACTCACCAACCACCTGTTCTCATGTTGCTCTGGTCGTTCTTCTTTGACGAATTTATTTGGTTCGGCGGATAGTCCTGCGCACTCGCGATTTTCACTTTTCGGATTTTGACGATGATGAAAACTCGCGGAAAACACAGTTTTTTACTATCCGTTCCGGCTGCGCCAGTCAAATTGGGAACGTCGGGTATTACTTTTTAAAAAGCAATTTATTTCACAAAACTAATACTATGGTTACATTTAACTTTATAACTAAGGTGAGACGTCCAGCAGAGTTGGATGCTCAGAACAATCTGACTAGGGCATCCCGTCTCTTCACCGTGCTCCTATGCTCTCTCCCACGCAATATCCCAGTCAGCAGACCACCCAGGGATGCTGATGCTGCGTTTCAACTACCCCTGCGTAGTCCGTACAAACATAACTAGCTATACATTTCCAGTATAAATAAACAACTAGAATCGTGCGGGTAGAACTTTCAATGCGAGGTCAGCGCATACTGGAAAAGTATAGCTTGCTGTGTAGCCGTCTGAACTCGACATGGGAGACCCTTTCGATCGCGTCTAAAATTGTAAATGAACCACAGCTGTGCTTCTTTACGATATTTTTAAGGAGGAACGAAAAGGAGCATTATAATTTTATCAGGCTTTATGCTCATGTTACCGCGCATACCACTCACCGGATTTGAGTGACATGTTCTTCAGAGATGCGGCTATATAAAATCCAAAATGACGGCTTGTAACGGACATAAAATGGTACAAAACAAATAATTAAATATCGCCTATGATATAAAATGACAGGTGTTAAATTAAGAGTAATTCTTGTTTTGTCTTTATTGAGAGGACGTCTCAATTCAAACAAAAAACTGCTTTGTGTTGTAGAACGAGTAATAAGAACATGACTAGTTCTCCAAGTCGTATCGGGCGCTTTCAGTGCTCCAGTTGAAATTACTTTCTAAAGTGAAAGCGGTCCCCTTTTACAGCGCGGTACAATAGCCCTACGATATCTGATATTGATTACTGCAGTTGGTCGTGCATATAATAGGGGTCATCCCATGTTGTATAATTGGTAACCTGTGGATACCTAAACCTAAATAAGTGTATATTTTAGTCATCACCCGGTTATTAACCTGTTATCTACAAGGTATGATCTCAATTTCGGGAGCTACATCGAGTCCATAGCAAAAACTGCGGCCAAAAAACTAGGCATCTTATCGAAGGTCAGACGGTACTTCCAGCCATCACAGCTCTTGAGTCTATATTGCGCTCAAGTAAGATCATGCATGGAGTACCTCTGCCATCTTTGGGATGGTTCAGCTCGCTATCAACTAGCTGCTTTGGACTCGGTGGAGCGTCGAGCTATGAGACTGATAGGCAACGATACGCTACATAAGGCAAAGTTCCAAAGCCTCGAACATAGGCGTCAGGTTGCCTGCCTTTCGGTATTTTATAGGATACATTTTGGAGAGTGTGCGCAAGAGCTATTTTTGTTGATTCCACCTTCGCCGTTCAAGTACCGGTCAAACAGAAGAACGGCAGACCTTCACCCGTACACTGTAGAAGCGTTTCGCTTCCACATTTATCGTGCGTACAGCAAAAATATGGAATACACTACCGGTTTCCGTGTTCCCCGAAAATTACAACTTGGGAATCTTCAAAAGAAGAGTAAATAGGCACCTTCTAGACCAACACGTAACATCTTCGACCTCATCGTCACTTACCATCAGGTGAGATTGAGGTCAAGTGTTGGTCTATCTTCAATAAATAAATTAAAAAAAAGGTATGTGTGGTTTATAGATAATGTTTGCTAATCTTTAACTTGACTTAGCCACATTTAGCCACATGACTTTAGCTTCTTTTATATGCGTTGGAAATCTAAACAAGAAAGCTGTCGCAATCAGTAGTGTGCTCGTTATTGATACCAGATAAATAAATTTTATATGCCCAAACACAAGTTTTACGACTAAACCCTCCAAGATGCCATTATCTAAAATCACCGAAACAAGTGATGCCTTCACAATGAGATATTGAAGCCGACACGTTTAGTTTAGTGGCTAGTTGAACTTTGAATCTGGTGGTCCCGGGATTGATTCCCATCGGGGTACACTCTGGGCCTCGGCTTGGTTGGTGGTCGGGCACTTTTGTATGCACGCCCGATCAGCTTTTACCATGGCACGACTGAAATGAATAGGTTGAGTGTATGGTCCTGTATTTTGACAGGTTGTGAGATGGGAAACGCATTTTTCCTTGACGAAGTTTGAAATTTCAAAGAGTTAATTTTTGAGTGACCCCTCTACTAGCTAACCCGTTATTTTTAGAAATGTGTCAGAATAAGTAACTCGTTCAAAAAGAACTAAGAAACCGACTTCAACTGACCTAAAAGTCTCCAGCATTCATCCCCTAAAATGTTCTCCCTTAGGATATTTGGTTTATGTTGATTTTCTTAAAAAGCGCTGAATCAATTTCGATAAAATTTATATGGGACCACCTCGGAAGTAGGATCTACCCTTTGTGGATCTACCAAACAAAAAATCATCAAAATTTATTCATGCTTGGCGAAATTATTGCGTGCGTAACATACATACAAAAACATACATTGAGAATATCCTGCTTTTTTAAAAGTCGGTTGAAAATGGGTCGATCTTTCCTTGTTACAAGGAACTCTGTGGGTCGGTCCCACTATAATAGTACCCATTGCAGTGGTAATTCTGCGATTATTTTTTCTTAAAACAGTCCCACTATAGACCATTGACCATACACAGCTAGCTAAGTAGGCTTACAAACAAACGAGTAACAGTGTCTTTAAATGTAATTGTAGAAGTAAACAAATAATTAACTACTACAGAACCATCTGTGGACATGACCTTACATGTGCGCGCGTGGCCCCATAGCGGTTTTTAAATGCTTTACAATTCCTCGTAGGTATACTTTATTTCATAGATATTAGATTCACTTGTATGAAACTGTCTATGTAAACAAATCTATCAAGTCATAACTGCTTCTAATTGTCGTATCGAGTTGAAACTTTGTAAAATCACTATTATGGACAATTCAATGATTTGGCACCATCTAGCTGATCTGTAGGAGAGTAGGCCTGAGCCTATTTGACTCGTGTCGTCAAATGGTGTATGCGGATTTTGTGTGTGATTGAAAATAAAAATATATTCTCATAAGAAAATTGTTTTTTATTATTATTGTTTACTCCTCCCATACGTCGATTGAATTTATTAAAATTACTACATAATTATAATAATTATTCAGCTAGTTTTAAGAGCTAACTCTGCAGTCTCAAAATAATTACATACATAGAACACTGAGGTAGTCTCTGAGTGGTACGAGACTATCGATTCATCACAAGGTGGTGGATGAAAGCTAAAGATGAATCGATACATTACTGACACAGTCATGGAAACAGGGCCCTCACACATTGCTATTTTGCTTTCTAAAATTAAAAATGCATCAATTTATACAATACAACAACAGATCCATTCATTTCACTCATTCACGCGCAGCGGAAAACGGTTAAATCTCAGACTGGCCGCACACGCACCATTCACGCAATAAATACAACACAGACACCTCATATCCGAGCTTTAAGCCCAGTTCAGAGTGTGCGAAGCGCTGCAGCACTAATTGAAAATGTCTTAAATTATGAAATGAGGATTTACAGCATTTTGCTCATTCTGAACAGAGCCTTACACATTATACATAAAGATTCAAAAAACTAAACGTTGTGCATAATGTGTAGTGACCAGAGATCACATTTGGCTACCATAGGATTTACAGATCGGCCTGTTACAACTCATCTCTGAAGTCTTCCTCGCCTGCTCCGGGGGGAGGTACGCCACCCTGTCCTTGGTATAACTTGGCAATGATTGGCTGGACGACATCTTCGAGGGTCTTCTTCTGTTTTTTGTACTCTTCAGAATCAACATCTTGGTTGTCTTCAAGCCATTTGATTGCAGCATCAATGGCTTCTTCCATCTTTGCCTTCTCATCATCACTGAGTTTAGCTCCAAGCTTCTCTTTATCTTGAAGCTGGTTCTTGATCGAGTATGCATAGCTTTCGAGTTCATTTCTAGACTCGACTCTTTCTTTTAGTTTCTTATCGTCATCCGCGAATTTCTCCGCGTCCTTGATCATCCTCTCGATATCTTCTGGCGTTAATCTATTCTGGTCGTTGGTGATGACGATCTTTTCCCGGTTGCCTGTTCCCTTGTCCTCTGCAGATACTTGTAATATACCGTTGGCATCAATTTCAAATGTGACCTCAATTTGTGGGATGCCTCGTGGCGCAGGTGGGATACCAGTCAAGTCAAACTTTCCAAGCAAGTGGTTGTCCTTGGTCATTGGACGTTCACCTTCGTAGACCTGAATAGTGACAGTGTGTTGATTGTCGCTGGCAGTGGAGAAGATCTGAGACTTCTTGGTAGGGATGACAGTGTTGCGCGGGATCAGCTTTGTCATAACACCGCCGACAGTCTCAATACCCATGGTGAGAGGGTTCACGTCGAGAAGTACGATCGCGTCTGTGTCCTGTTCTCCACTGAGCACACCAGCCTGGACAGCAGCACCGTAAGCGACGGCTTCATCGGGGTTAATACCTCGGGAAGGCTCCTTGCCATTGAAGAACTCCTTAACCAGCTGCTGAATCTTAGGAATACGAGTGGAACCACCGACAAGTACGATTTCATCGACATCCTTCTTGTTCATGTCTGCATCTTCCAATACCTTCTGGACAGGCTTAAGAGTGGAACGGAAAAGATCCATGTTCAGTTCTTCGAATTTAGCCCTGGTCAGAGTCTCAGAGAAGTCTTCACCTTCAAAGAAGGATTCAATTTCGATCTTGACCTGGTGGCTGGAAGACAGAGCTCTCTTTGCCTTCTCAACTTCACGACGGAGTTTCTGGACGGCACGGTTGTCTTTCCTGATGTCCTTACCCTTCTTCTTCTTGTGCAGCTTAATGAAATGTTCCATTACCCTCTGGTCGAAGTCTTCACCACCCAAGTGAGTGTCACCATTGGTGGCTACCACCTCAAACACCCCATTGTCGATGGTAAGCAGGGACACATCGAAGGTACCGCCTCCCAAGTCAAAAACTAGCACGTTCTTCTCACCATCCTTCTTGTCAAGACCGTAAGCGATAGCGGCGGCAGTGGGCTCGTTGATGATCCTCATGACGTTAAGACCAGCGATTACACCCGCGTCCTTAGTGGCTTGACGTTGGGCGTCATTGAAATAAGCCGGTACAGTGACGACAGCGTGGGTGACCTTCTTTCCTAAATAAGCTTCAGCAGTTTCCTTCATTTTTGTGAGAACCATAGCAGAGATTTCTTCAGGAGCAAAGACCTTGTCTCCTTGAGCAGTCATGACTGAAATGTGGGGCTTGCTGTTCTTTTCCAGAACCTTGAATGGGAAGAATTTGATGTCATGCTGGACAGTTGCGTCAGTCCATTCCCTACCGATGAGACGTTTGGCGTCAAAGACTGTGTTCTCTGGGTTGGTGGTCAGCTGGTTCTTGGCGGCATCACCGATCAGACGCTCGCCGTCCGCGGTGAAGGCTACATAGGAGGGCGTGATACGGTTACCTTGATCGTTGGCGATGATGTCCACACGACCATTCTTGTACACACCAACACTGTGGACAAAAAGAGAACATTATAAGATTTTTCAGAATTTTGAAAACCATTAACATTAAATGGACATGATTGTAAGTGTATGTTTAAAAAATTTACATATACCACATTCATGCATGTTGTAATGATTAGTTCCACCTTAAAAACAATGGTCTTCATTTGCATTTAAAATAAATTAGTCAAGATCAGAAATAATTGAAGTCTGATTAAATTGAACTTGCTTATCATGTTTAAGTCTTAGAAATATTATAACTAACTATTACACATAAAAGATGGTCACGACCTCTCCCCCTCTTAGGAACACTATTGATACCCAGCCTGTTAATCGTTAACTGAATAAATAAAAAAACGAAAATCATCAAAAACAAAACATCTAGTCTAATGATAAACTCACCAAGAGTATGTTGTTCCCAAATCAATACCAATGACGGTGCCAACTTCCTTCTCTTTTTCTTTCTTGTCGTCGGCAAGGGCCACAGCCAGTACAGCTAACGCTACCAAACACCACCGCATCTTGTAATCTGGTAGATACTGCATGCAAAAGTTCTGTAAAGAGACATTATTTGTTAAAGTATCTGGAGTATAATACTTAAAATACAGTACATGTATAATTTCATTCAGATGCAACCTTCAGCTTCTCACCATCGTTGAAATTATACCTATTATATAGTAGATGTGTAATTGCAATGGAAAACGGATTTAAGGTGGAATCATGTTAGAAAGAAGTTAGAATAGTAATGCTTTTAAATTAGTGTCTTGTGAAACGGAATGTAGTAGAAAATACGACAAGATACTTCTATACCTTTTGTCCAATATAGAAAGATCTAGAACTGATACAAAGGCTAGGAAAGTAGAAATAAAAAAAATGCCTTAACGGACACACACACCGGGATATTTGCCAAAGACGCGTTGAAGGACAATCTTCCAAGATAATGAGAGAAAAACTGTAAAGTTCAATGAAATCTGTTCCCAGTCAAGGCCACGTAACCTTACGGAAAGTGGACACGTCAGCCACCGGCATTACTATACACGCCAAATCATATTTTTGGTTTAATTAACGTGCAAAGACATGAAAGTGAAGTTCTTTTGACTGTAACGGGGTATGTTAACGGGACATTGTACTACGTGTGATGTAGGGCGCAGCGCCGGCCCACATACCATCGAGAAATTTCGCTGACGTTACCTATCAAAAGATAACGATTTTAGAATTAATCTTGCTAAGATTCCAACTGGAAAGTGTCTTTAGAACCTTGGAAATCAAATTTCAACATAGAAAGTAAGGCAATTTGACAATATTCCAAAGAATTATAAAAAAAGTGTCAAGATTCGGTACGTCGTCAAAAATTGTCAAAATTGAATGCAGTTCAAAAACTATAATTACCAATTAATCCACACAGATAGTTAAATCTACTATTCCGTTAAAATGTAGTCCACAGCCTCGTTCAGCACTTCGCGTTAATCACTAGGAAAACTCACAATATCACGATGCTCTTGCTTCTTCGATTTTCTGTGAAAAACTAAAGTTTGACACGCTGCCACCGCTATTAACTAGCGCTAGTATCGATCGTGGGTGTTTCTCATTGGTCCAGAGCCTTGTGACGTTTCAAACGTTTGCACGCCATTGGTCCAGGTATGCCTATTTGGCGTAACGCGATTGGCCCACGTTCATTTCTTGCACAGAATAGGCCACTAGTTTTGGCGTCGATTTCGAAATCTTTTCGGGATGTTTCAAAGCAATTTCCCATACTTTCCCAAAATATTATGTAATGTATAAATATTATGAATACGATGAGTCAAATGAGTCAATTCAACTGTTTCTAAGAATATTAGTAAATAAAAGTAATTTTTGATCTTAAATTGCCACACAAGCTCTATCTACTTCATCTAACGGTGAAGCAATAAGAAATTTCATTGCAACGACGTTAATATTACAACATTCATCAGCTATGGCAACTCTAATCACGAAATACAGACCACGTCAACTTTACAAATAATTTGTTTAAGTTAAAGTAACGTTACATAAGATAAGGCGAGTTTAGTATTTTCATTTCTCTTAATACTTATTTGTTCTTCTTGTACATACTGTATAGTTATCGTTGTATAGGTAAAGTATAGTAATAAAATATCTGCGAAAATACATATGAAAGCCAATTCGTTTGGTTCTCTTTCACACTTATAACACTTCACTAACCTTCTGCTTACTTGCACGTACTCTGCGAGATTCGACAAAAAAAAGGAATTTGGGAATATACTTTTAAATTACCAACCCAAATAAATTTTAATGGGATTAAAAATAAGCGATTCGTAAATGTACCTTTATCTCCCTAAATTCTTTTTTATATGTGATGGGTTTACACTTGGCCTTCATCTCACCTGATGGTAAGTGTGCGCATCCAGAAACCTCAACGTAATGATGCGCTGGCTCTGCTACCTTTAATACCGAAACACAACAGTGCTATTAACACTGCTGTTTGCCGGCAGACTTAGGTTACACGGTGGTAGCCAGCCAGGTGGATATAGAAAATGCGCTACCACCAACCAGACCGAGTACCGATAGGGTAAGACTGGGAATCTAATTCGGGATTGTAAATCCGACACAATCATTAGGCCACGGAGGCGATTTCTGTTAATCAAATAAGATTTTTTACATGTATTGTATAGCTTTCAGAAACTATCCCGCGGGAAAACTTGACCGATTTCAATGTATCGAGTTAATTCTGAACATTCGTGTCTAGTATATAGTAACACCTTTTATAGATTCAAATTGATTGATTGAATTTTGAATTCAAAAATTATTTTTATTTTAAACATAATATAATCCTAAATATAGTCAAAACATAACCAGAAATTAAAATATTCGTGTCTTTTAGAAATATCTTGTAGCAGGAGGATATTTATAATGTTAATAATAGCGAATAATTTTCTACTATAACCATTAACACAAAATCTAGATTTTGGCTTCATATAAAATAGTCTCGCATTATCACATTTTTGGGCATGGCGAAAAACACTTCGCTCTGGCAATCGGTTTTTATTTTTATATCTTTTTGTTGAAATTGATAGTAGATCGAAGGATACTGGAATGTTATACAATAACTTTTGGCTGAATTCCCTATAAATAGGCTAGTTGACTAAATTTGAAAACTTGGCTAATTATATACTTTAATATCTATTTTATCCCAAAAAAACTATATTTTAAAGAAAAATCAATATTTACATTACGTATTTTGTATTTTAAAAAAGCCATTTAGATTTCCCTCGAAAACGCTGAATAGTGTCATGGCGTCTTGAATGACGTCACAGCTCGCGAAATAACCTGCTCTGTGGTATGAAAACGTCAACAACAACAATGATGTTTTGCGAGGCGTGACGTCACACTTTCTTGCGCCGCGTTCTTCGTGTTCGTTGTCACGTGACCTAATGCCTATTTTTTTCGAATTCATTTTCTAAAAATATTAATAATCTTTAGCTTTTTTGAGAAATATACTAGTTTTTTCTTATCTTCGTCTCCTCATTTATAATTAGAAACTATAAACCAAGCAATTTGTTATTAGTGGAAACAGGCCTATTTATAGGCAACTTAGGTATATCATGTGGAAGGAGCTAAAAGTAGAGTATAATGCAATGCAAGAGGAATAAATCGTCATCATGGGCGAGCTTGAATCCCTCGCTACACTTAGGATTCTAGTTTTGACATTGGGATTCAATTTGACTGCTTTATCCCCCTGCCTTAGAGAATAATCTACTTTTAATTATATATTTGGAGGGGTCTGGTATTCTTTGTGTAAATAACAAGTTCAAATATTTTTTCCTAAGTGTTTATTTTCCCATAAAACACAATAAACAACAGTAAAGTTCCTGTATTAAAAATATCAATAAACAAAATAAAATTGTTGAGCAAGTTCAAGTTCAAATAAATCTAAGATTTAAACGAAGTATAAAGATGAATTGAGAAGAAATGTTTTTGAAAGACATTTATTTTAATAACCTATGAAATAAGATAGCTGGATCCGTGGAGTAAATTAAATATACATAAATTAATATATATTCATTACAAGGCCATCTATTTTCATAACTATTATTGCGATACCATGAAGTTTGCGTCAGTGAAAATCATCTACCGTGTATTTATTTCAAAAGATTATCTAAAAGAAATGTTGTAAAACAATTTCGTTTCAGATTCACGTTATCAGCCATATCGGCTATATAGACACTTCATTTTTTTAAACATCAAAACATTATAAAATATATCAAAATAATTTTAAACCTAGGCAACAAGGTGATAATTATTTCTACTTTATAATTTACAATAGCATTGCATCTATCCTTTATTCCGCATTTTTTTTATTTCGCATACAAGTAATGACATGTTTAGGAAGCTTGCTCCCTGAAGCCTCAATTTAATTATGATTGCTATATTTCCACGCTGAACACAATAGTGCTAGTAACACTGCCGTTTCAACGCATTATTAAATAACATATAGTGATTCCCAGATAAGTACCTCGCTAGGTATCGAACCCAACACCTTCATAAACCATTCAATCTTAACGTACCTTGTACAGTATTACTTATGCCCTGTAAAAGTGAGTACATCCAGTTTTCTTCTAATAACTTGAACTATAATGGGCATAGTGGGGCTGAGTTTGCGTAACCCGGGTGACTGAGGGGCGCAAGGAGGAACGCTTCGGCCAATCTCGTGCCACAGTGCGGTCGAAATGACATTCCTCTCCTCAAAATGTGGGGGTATTAAGGGAGTTGAGCTGGAACGCTTCATAGCTTTTTTCTTGCCGGAGACGCGATTTTTATCATAACGGGATTCCACTCGGAATACTTTCATAGTTCCATATTAAATTTCTGTTGCCATTATCTTTTAAAATAGAATAGCTGGCTTTGATATGTAATTACCTAAAAATAGGAGATTAAATAATAGTGTCGCGAAATAAATAACATTAATTTACAACTTTATAGTTAGCTACAATAGCAGTTACGCAGCTAATGGTTTGGACAATATTCGAAAGTGTTTAAAATAAAAATTGTGATTCACTGTGAAGTTGTACGTTAATGATCCTCATTTCGCGACATCACAATCTGATGTCCTATTTTTAGCTAGTTACTGCACAAAGCCAGATTTCTTATTTTAGAATACTCGAACGAATAACCTTAACCTCCTTTAGTGACCACTTACATGAAGACTTGGCATGAGCTTCTTTCCTCCCAGACATGAGGGATATAACCAGGCGAATACGTGAGCGGAGGCGCCTGCACTCACAAAACATATGCTACTTTAAGCTAACGGGATGGATATTGTCGCCGAAGGTCAATCATGTTTTTATGTGTCGACACACTGTCATTTGGCAAATACGACT
The DNA here is from genome assembly GCA_910589575.2 of Carcina quercana. Taxonomy (NCBI): domain Eukaryota; kingdom Metazoa; phylum Arthropoda; class Insecta; order Lepidoptera; family Depressariidae; genus Carcina; species Carcina quercana. Next base: position 15,561,107 of record OU342429.1, on the reverse strand, counting down.
GGAGGGCGATTTTGAGGTCGGAAACTATAAAACTATTATAACAGTAAGATTTTGAGACATTTTAGTTGCTGAGCAATCAAGCTAACCCGCAAAAGTTATCTAGGCATCTCGCTCTGTGACGTCATAACGAAATACTAGGCGCGGTTGTTTAGCATCAAGGGCGAGAGCGGTTGCTTTCTGCGGGTTGTACCCAAAGCGATGAATAAGAACTATAAACATATATAATACTAGCTTCTGCCCGCGGCTTCGCCCGCGTGGACTTTAGGTTTTATTCCGTGAGAACTACGTCATAACAAACCCTTAAAACCCTTTTTTCGCATTAAAAAGTAGCCTATGTCCTTTCTCAGGGTCTAAAGATTGTCTGTGCCAAATTTCATCAAAATTGATTGAGAGGTTTAAGCGGGAAAGCGTAACAGACAGACAGAGTTACTTTCGCATTTATAATGTTATTAAGTAGGGATGGCGGACAAACACTTTTACAGGGATTGTACGATCGAGGACTTTAATTGATCAGCATATATGTGAAACGTAAATTTTGCCGTGTGATACACAGACGAGATCGAAAGATGAATGATGAATGTCACCGTATTTGCATGTGACATGGCATTCCTATGGTTTCGGAAAAAGTTTTTTATTTTAAATATGGTTAACAATTATATTCCTCGACTGTACATTAAACATTTTGTTTTAATTGTGTTATACTAAGCTTTCTGTGATATTATGTTTAGGACCAACGGCGCGAAGTAAGTGATGATACAGTCGGCACCTGCAGAACAAATACACATATTAATTGACAAACTAAACAATAAATATATACGTATATTGTTTATACAGGTGCGTGGACGCATGACTGTATGTATCGGTTTTTGTTTCTCTGTCACTATGCCGCTCACACACGCGTTACAGTTTCCTTAGTTAAAGTTTTATATGTACCAGAGGCCTATTTCATAAAAAGACAATTCGTTATAAACTGACAAAATGTCATGTCGTTTTCGACCATAGTACCCGTTGATTGGTCAAAAAGTCGAAAATGGCTGATAATTGTCAGTTTATTACGAATTGTCTTTTTATGAAACAGGCCCCAGGTCGTCTGTCCAATTTATACTCAGATTTTTTAGAATTCGAAAATAAATACACTATGTAGATGTGTTTGTTAATCTAGTCGAATTATTGAAACTATAATATTGTTAATTGACAAATTGTTACATGTATAAAACAGAAAATAAAACATCAACTAATGTATAGTTTAATGACAATCGATCTATGTATATTTGTTGGTATAGTTATTATTTATACAATTTATTACCGCACGAGATTTCACAATGCATACATTCAAGAGATAAATCTACAAATGTTAAACATCAACTAAAAAAATACTTGCTGGAATGTAGCCCGACTGATTTTACTAAATTTAGGTATCAAATATCCAAATTAACGAAATAAATATAAATACAGTACTAATATTTTAACCATATCACCTTTTATTTTTTTAAATGTTTGTTACCTCAGAACTTTTGACTGGGTGAACCGATTTGGATGATTCTTTTTTTATTTGAAAGGTGGTGCTTCCCGTGTGGTACAATTTGGTTCAGTTCTGACAACGGCATCCATGATAAAACGATATAAATCTTAAATTTGCCTTAGTAAAAGTAGACTTTTAGGGCAACTGAAGTCGGTTTCTAGTTCTTTTTGAACGCATTTAATTGTTTCTGGATTTTTTAACGGCAATTATCACAGATATATATATATATATATGTATAGAAGGTACTGACCAGCTCTCCGCATGCAGGTGAGAGTTTCCATGAGAGTGGTCTGCACATCCGAGCTGTCTCCGCACTTGGATATCATCGCGTACTCCCCGGAAACCTGCAGTGGCATACAAACATATAAGAATTTACAAAAGGTACAGTTTCTAAAATATATATCTACTCGCTTAACTTGGACTTCTTGGTGGACCTAAACATAATACCTATTACTGTCTATCCGTTCGTTTGTCAAAGGGTTAATCGTAATAAATGGTCGCTACAATGACAACAAAAAAGTTATTAATTAAAAAACTAATAAAGAAAAGTGGTTTATAGGCGTTTTACTTTACTCAATCTTGAGTTGAATATTGGATGTTGATATCCGACCGTCCCTTTTAGTAGAGTAGTTTTATTTATTTGTATTCACAGCAAAAAAAAATCATCCCGCGGGAAAATCATAATCAACTTTGATAAAAATATCATATTTTCCTCTGAGCTGCGTGTATGCCAAGCAGGCGCAAAAAATAAACGAAACTTACAATCGCATTTTGATATGGTATCACATCTGATGGTAAGTGACGACAAGGGCTTTCATACCAGAACACAATAGCTATTAACACTTGCTCGGTTTGCGGTATACTTAGGTAACATGGTGGCAGCTAGCCCGGCGGACATAAAAAATTTCCCAAGTGCGAGTCAGACTCGCGCACGAAGGGTTCCATACAGAATATGGATGTTTAACATATGGAAAACCAATATAATAAATGCACCTCGATTTTCGTTATCAATTTAGTTTTGCAGTAGCAGTAGTAGATGCGTACGACACTAGATGGCGCTAGTTGCATGTTACATCGCACGTCTCAAAAAATCACGTTTCTTGTCTGGGAGCCCCTTTAAATATTTATGTTATTCTGGTTTTTAGTGGGCAATGGCATAGCGGCAACAGAAATACATCATCTATGAAAATTTCAACTGTCTAACTATCACGGTTCATGAGATACAACCTGGTGAGGGACGGACGGACAGACAGCGAAGTCTCAGTAATAGGGTCCCGTTTTTACGCTTTGGGTACGTAACCCTAAATATTCCCTACCACCAACCAAAGCAAGTATCTATTCTAGAGAGAGCAAGAGCAAGATCTATCCGCTAGACCAAGGGGAGGTTATACTGGACTATTCTCGGTAATGATTGAATAATATAATGTACCTGATATATGTACAGCGGATGGTTGGGGAACATCTGTTTTGTCTGCTTCACGATGTCCAAGTACGGTAGACCAGGCTTCACCATGAGGCAGTCCGCACCTTCCGCAACGTCGCGGGCCTAACGAACACACATTACAATTTAAAAAAAAAGTATTTTAGAAGTAAAGCAAAGCAAGAGAACTAGTCCGTAAAATAATTGTCCCTAAGACTATTATCTGCTCAAGTCTAACATAGTGATTATAAAATATATTTGCCGGATTTTATTGGCGAAAAATTAACATGTAAATGCATGAAACTTTAATATGCTTTAATGTAAGTCACAATAGCCGTTACGCAGCTAATGGTCCGTAGATGGCGTTATGAACAGGAATAAAAAATGTGGGTAAATATGAAAATAATTTACTTCACTACCTTACACTTATAATCTGATGTCCTGCTTTTAGATAATTAATGCTCAAATCCACCTGCTATTTATTCTATTTGAAAATATTATGTAAAAAACTAAAAGATTCTTATTGATGGAATCGTCTATTTTTATTCTGATGCACAAAATGTGAGCATACGTATATAAGCTGTACTGCACTAAATAATAGAAATAACATTCATTAAGTACATACGGCTGCCCGTGCGGCGAGCCCCGCGCTCCCCGGCGGCAGCTGGTAACACTTGCGGTCGCCCGCCATGGGGGAGCTCTTCATGGTGTCGCGGAACGGACCGTACAGCGACGACGCGAACTTGCACGAATACGACAACAGCGACACCTGCAGGAACACACAAACAAACAATACAGCGAGTGTTGCGTACCTCAAAGGAACCCTTATAAGATCACTTTGACTGTCCGTCCGTCAAGACCCTTTTTCTCAAAAACGCGTGTAGGTAACAAGTTGAAATTAATACCGAATACGCAAGTCTTAAGTAACTTGGAGTTGTGAAAAAATGAAGCTTGTAGGTCAACGCATTAAAAAGATACGGTTGTTCAAGATACATTTTTCGACGTAGAAGGAATCAAAACCTATATGGTACTTCCCATTGACATAGAATCATGAAATTTGTCAAGAAGCAAGCTCTTACTATAAGTCAAAGTATAATTTTTAATTCATCATCATCATCCACTGCCTATATACGTCCTCTCTGTAGGGGCTCAGACCTACTCTGCAACAGAGTGTATGGGCCATAATCCACCACGAGTAGGTTTAGTTTAGGTTTAGTGTTTAAATTTAAGTAGGTACTAATTTGTAATTAATTATTCATTGACATTTTTAATAAATATATTTTGTTGTATTTATAAATTATATTTATTTATTTAGAAATTGTTGATAGGTCATTAAATTTTTATTATTATTACGTTCTCAAATCTTTTCGTTTGTGTATCTTTTAGTTAGTTAAAATATCCGATATATGTATACCCTCACACCGCCCCTTCATATATCACTCCTCACACTGGTTGACTGAAAAAGATCCCTATTGAGGGATAAGCCCGCCAAAATTTACGTAGCATATATATAAGTTATACTATGATGTTATTTACTTGATTTTTATATATATTTTAATTTAATAAATACAGAGAATATCATACAATACACTTTCAATCCATCAGGTGAGGTGAAGGCCGAAGAATAACCAAAGAATAAATTAAGTGCCTAGTCATAGAGAGAAAAATATTTTTTGTTTTTTCATAATGCCATACCCGGTTCTGCAACTTCTTAGCCACCAGAGCCTCTTTTATAGCTTTAATCCTGTTGTCCATCATGTCCGAGGGCGCCACTATATGCGCTCCTGAAATGTACAAAAAACACCATTGCATTATTTAATTATGTACGAGTATACTTAACAGGTGACTACTATGAATGGATGCTAGCACAACAGATGATAGCAATTCACAAAAATATCTCCTCAACTATTTGCTGAGTCTCCTAAAATAATATGTTTTGTGTCTGATATTGATTGAATAAACCAAATTTAATAAGTTGTTTGTAAAGAATTGTAATAATTTAAATACAAACATGTACTTTATCCTGTAAAGAACCAAATCATGCAATTATATGCAAATGTATGCTTTGAACTGAAGCCTTAATTGCAAGCAATGGTTTGACTTTCCATTGCACGCATTGAAGGTAATGTGGAAATCAATTATAAATAATTACTCATAAATTTACAGTTGATCATGAAAACTATCACAAAATAATACAAGTATACAAGATATGTAAAATTATATTTGATAAGTTGTTTATTTTCAGCAATGCCCGCTATAGAAGACACGACCTGTAGTTGAAAAATAATCCCCACAAACACAGGAAGTGAACTAACATAGTTAACAAGTGGAATAAACTTTCAAATGAAGTAGTCGCCACACCAAATTTCAACTCATTTAAAAATAGACTGGACAGAAAAAACAACTCAGCATGAGTAGTTGAAGTGGAGAATAGCTGGAAGCAGGATAGCATCAGCTGCCTTCCTTCTTCAATATACCTACCACATATAAACACATATTCGTACCTGCTTCAGCATAACTAAGCGCTACTTGAGCAATCCTCTTGACTGACTCTGCATGGTCGATAGCGCCAGTCTTGGTCAGTACTCCACAATGTCCATGAGAGGTATAGGGGCAAAGGCATACATCACAAGCTAGTAGCAGCTCAGGAAATGCCTTCTTAAGTCTTGGCAGAGCTTTTATTACAGGGTTCGACGGTGAATCGGCATTGGAGCCTGTGGCATCCTGAGAATTAATTATCTTATTAAAAAGAAGCATAAAGCTTACTTTTATTTGGAAGAAAGTATACTTAGAATTGTCTCAAAAAATTCTAAATTTTATATAAATTTTATTAAATATTTATTAAAGTGAAATAAAATTTTCAGATTTGAGTTTTACTCAAGGAAGATTAAATAAAAATGTCACCAATAGAAACCTTCATGTTTAACAAATGCAATTGCTAAGAAAAAAAAAGTATGAGTACCTTTTCTAGAGTCTCAACGATTCCAAATATAAGAATAGATTGGAGTCCCTTCTCTACAAGGTCACTGAGGTATGGGATCAGTTTATTAATACCAAATCTGCTCACATTGGGCATACTTGACACCGGTTGGATCCCATCTTCATTTTCTCTAGAAAGCAAGCAATCCCTATGTCAACAGATCAAGCTCAATAATAACCCAACCTGAACTCAGGAGGAAACCAATTCTCTTGGTCTCTAATAGCACTGTTATTTTAGCATTACTGGAGTCTCCATATCCTCCACTCCTGTCCTTCAGTACTCCTCATGCACTCGCTCCCTGCTAACTTCTTCAGGTTGTTAGAGCAAAGGTATATTCATAAATTTTACTAGGAATAAATAAGAAAGACAGGCAGCTTCAATTTTATTTATACTATTTCAATTCCCACCTCAGAAAGTTTTTGTGCACCCCAACCCAAGTTCCTAGTCTATGATCACTAATTTGTCAGCCAGGCATGAATTAGGCTCTTTCATATATTTCATAGCACAACAATATCTCACACCATACATTTATTATGGACACATTCACACTTAGCTATACTATTTTTTTATTATTATTATTACTATTGAAGATAGACCAACACTTGACCTCAATCTCACCTGATGGTAAGTGACGATGAGGTCGAAGATGTTACGTGTTGGTCTAGAAGGTGCCTATTTACTCTTCTTTTGAAGATTCCCAAGTTGTAGTTTTCGGGGAACAGGGAAACCGGTAGTGCATTCCATATTTTTGCTGTACGCACGATAAATGTGGAAGCAAAACGCTTGGTGAGAGCTGTAGGAATATCTACAGTGTACGGGTGAAGGTCTGCCGTTCTTCTGTTTGACCGGTACTTGAACGGCGAAGGTGGAATCAACAAAAATAGCTCTTGCGCACACTCTCCAAAATGTATCCTATAAAATACTGAAAGGCAGGCAACCTGACACCTATATTCGAGGCTTTGGAACTTTGCCTTATGTAGCGTATTAGTTACATATTAGCTTACTATACACTATAAAATTGAGGATACGCTAAGTTCATGCTGTGCTATATTGTACGCTGCCCACTTCGTCCTCACCCCCGGCCGTCCCACAAGCGCATATGATTAAATGCTTGCAATTATATCGCTTAGTGTGAATGCTGTATAGTATAGCATTATGTCCTTATTTTCTATACTATATAGCATAATAATATAGCATAGTCTGTGAAACCTGCTGTATAGTATCAACCTGTATCGTAAGCAAGACTAGAGTACCCCCCGCCCTCAGTGCCCAGCAATGCCACTATCTGTTTCTCACATATGAAATAAATAGCTTCTCATATTTAGCCAAATTGTATGACATTGTTAATCAAGGCAGGTCTAATGTATAACACGTAATTAACCTCTTCACCTTTGATTAAATCATCCTTATCACATTAGTGCTTTGATAAGAAAACAGTTATCACAAAAATAAATTAAACTTAAAACTTTCTGAGTAAAAGTTCATTTTCGCATAAATTTAGTTATGTAAAGTTGATTTGATGATATTTTAATCTGTTGTGACCTTTCATAGATGTGTACAAGTTTTTGCAACAGTAAACGTTCCTAAAAATTTCCATATTTAAATTTTACTTACAGTAAAAACACCGGATACATAATATTGTGCGGCTCGATGCTAGTATTCGGTTCTTGGAGCTTTCTAAGCGCTGAATGAAAATATCCTCCTTGCAAAACATGTTCTGGGCTCAAGAATAAGTTGTTCATTTTACCGCTTTTTAATACTTAGAAACAGCTTAGAAATAGAAGGTTAATTTACAAAAACTCCGCAACAAGCAGTGCTACTAACCAACTACTCAGTACTATTTAAATTATGTTAATATTCACTTAACAAAAAATTAAAAGATAAGACGTGTCGATGAGCTCAAAAAATTGATGTAAATAAAGAAATATTTAAAAAAAGAATGAATGAATGTTACTTCATGTGACATAAACAAAACTTTACAATTAGCTGTGTGTCGATTACTGTTGCTTGAAACTTTTGTCTATTAAAATTATCAATAGAATCTTTGGTCCGAAGTCAGAACATCGAAGCCGAAGAATAAATAAAACTAACTACACTCTATAGCACTTTTGTCCACGGGTCTCTCTCTAGTTTGTGGTTTGGTCCATGGCAAGATCATTAATTAATCAAAGAGGATATAATATGGAAAAATTATGTCAATTTTCCAAACAAGTAGTAGTTGATTTCAAGATTTATTTTAATTTTTAAAGTTTATAATGAATTCAATTGTCAGTTGCATCATATTTTTAGTGAACTGTTTTGTTATCACTATATACTGTTAAGTGAAAATAAATCAAACTACATAATTTTGATTTACACATCTTGATTGCAGTCTTATTAATAAAAAATGCATCGATCAGCGAAACTGCAGTGTTGAGATGTGCTGTGCGTTTAGAGTCGTTTTGAAGTAAGAGCAGTTCAACCCTGACCTTGTATAAAGACCTCGCCTTTTCGATATGGATGTTGATCAAGACACTACAACATTCACATCAAGAAGAAGACAAAAAACTGAATCACCCCCCGAAACCTCCAAGAAGGGAGAGAAAAAGAGTGACTCTGACGAGCCCAAACCTCGGATTGTGCTCACATTTCGCTCTGACAAAACCGGTGCTAAAAGCAGTAACATGAAGATTGTGTCTACTGAAGAGAAGCAAGACAAAGACGAGGTCTCGCCAAGGCGTTCCTCCCTGCAGCGGCGGTGCAGATCTGCTAAATGGGACTCTGACGATGACAATGAAGCTTTATCTCCTAAAAAAGCGAGTCAAACTGCATCTGAAAACGATGAAACGTCTGATAATTCTCATAATCCTCCTAAACGCTCTACCAGAAGACGTAGCCGTGAATTCGACAATGTGATTGCGAACGCTATAGCTCGTAAAGAAAAATCTTATGAAACACCAGCAACATCAAGACCCATGCGTCGAATCAAACCAACCGCTAAAATACTAGCCAATGAAGAGTTACGTATGGGCTTGGAGACTCAAAACAATGCACGGCTTGGTATCCAGGCGGAGAAGAGCCCTGAAGAAGGAGTCCGTACGAGACGATCTGTCCGTTCTACCCGTCAGCAAGCTCATGATGAACAGAGTGAAAAGAAAGAGAATAAAGAGGATGATAATGAGAGTCAGAATCAGGTAATGAAGCTGAAGCATCTCTGTGAGCTTGGATTGAAGGCCATCAACCATGAATCTGTAGATGAATCGCCTGGTGATGATATGTGAGTCAACATTAATTAAATTCTTATGATAGTAGTAGTCTTTATAATCAGAACCCATGTCATCACGTCAAGGTATATATATGTCGGCATAAGATTACTTATTCAGAAGAAAATTCCATGGTTTTAAACCAAACGATAAGTGTTACAGGGTTAGGGACATATTTCATATGCCTGCCAAAAAAGTAGATAGGATTTACAATAATTGTTTTCATACAACTTAAGGGTGTCAGAGTATATTAACATTTGATTATTATTCAATTAATGTATGAAAGTGTGCCATAGAATCTAAAAACAATCTTTGTAGTTTGTAATGTTTTTAAGAAATGATAATCATTTCCCATTCTTAGTAACTTTTTAATAACGATATTTAAAAAAATTAAATAATAATAATATGTTGAAGCTTGTAATTGACGAATGTTGGTGTATTAGACTTCTATTGTAAAAATAGCTGTAAGCTTCCTAATTAAAATAAATACACTAAAGTTTATACAGTCACTAAACACATTTTTATACATATATTTTTTTTACATTTTTGATTGAAACGTAAATTACAGAGAACAAGAAACAGAAGAATCAGAAACTATAGAAATAGATGATGAGGAAGGTGCAGAAGAAGAAGAAGAGGAAATAGATGATGACTCCGAGGTGATCAGTAAACTGCTAGAGGCGGACAGTGATAGTGATGAGGATTTCCTCTGCAACGATGAGGTGTCACAGAGTGAAGCCCCAAGGAAGCCCCGGCGGTCGGCTAGAAGAAGGTCTTCGTTTCAAAATAATGACAGTGATAGATCCTCACCAGTTCAAGGCGAGGATGATTTGAAGTAAGTTATTTTAACAATTATCTAATTTTGTGTTATTTTGTCTCTGATGATGAATATTGTCTCTAATAAAGGTTATGAGATTTGGTTTAAGATTATGTTTCACAGTTTGAACCAATGGAAAACCTTTTAAAATATTTAATTGCAGATTTTGTTTGGTTTTTGGACAGAAAATGACAAATGAATATACCCGTATATAACCCGTATTTTTTTATTTACTTAAATAATTTAATTTTCTTTCATGATTTGAAAAATATAATTATTACTACCCATACATGTAAATCGGGATAGATTTGTTTTGTCTAGTCTATCCCATGGGTTTGGAATAGTGCGGGTAGGTGTGTGTGATTTGTAGTATCATCATCAACTTCATCTGCAAATGCGAAACAATTTTTTTTCAGGTTCCTTGGTGCTGAATTTTGAAATAAATTAGATAAATTTAAAATTGTGCTGTGTTGCCATTGACATTACTCTCGCATGTATATTCTTCTGCTAGAGCCCAACTTTAAAACCACAAAATAAATTACAAATAAAAAACTGTTTTTAAATTAATATATTAAAAACCTAAACTGAAGTATTAATTGAAAGGAGAAATCAATTAGTTTAGTTCTAGTTTTACTTACTTGTTATGTTGTGGATTTGTTTCAGTGCCCCGCGACGCCGGTCATCCCGGAGACGGGGCAGAGGCAGACGGAGTCCAGTTGAGTGAGTACATTATATATATGAACAATGAACATGACTTGTATCTATGCTACTTGACAGTTTGTAACTATGATTATTTAAGAGTATTTATATTAGGGTTAAATAAATGCTCAGTGGTCAGGTTATAGATAAATATTTCTGTGAATTCAAGCTATTCGTCATAGACCAGCTATTGTTAAATGTATGAATTTATCCACATATTTTTACTTTATATAAACGCTTTTTTATTAATATTCAAACCAAACACAAAATTACACGTATGTCATTTTTAAATATATATCCATAGTAACCACAGATCACTATATACATACGTAGTAACTAGTACCTAAACTGTGCATATATCTTTTCTAAATATTGTCTTTGGCTAGACACCACAAGATAAATGCAATTGCCGTAGTATAGAGCATGCTTGCTTCACAGCCAAGTTGGAGTATTAGTTTTCGAAAAGAATAACACTTTTGATCCCATGGGTTTCGTAAGTAGGACTGTGGAGAAAATGGTTTTTACCTACATTTGTACTGTGGTACTACGTGATAAAATCCGATTAGAGTCGCGGGGAGTCGCTAGATGCAGGTGGCTCGGGACCGGTCAGTGTGGTGTACCATGAAGGAAGCCTATGTCCAGCAGTGGATGTTTCCTGGCTGATGATGATAAATTATCACAAGTTCAAAATCAGTGAGGAATGGAACGAGCTATGCGAGCTAAGCTATAGCGAGACGAGTCAGTGAGCTGAAGTGACAGTTGGCAGGCCACTATCGCTCGAAGAATGGAGAACCGATGGGAAGTAAGAGTTCTTGAGTGGCGACCACTGTCTCACTCTGTCATGTGTATGCAATAAATAATAATAACAAAATAATTCATACAATTTTGTTCGCTACAATCGCAGCTTGTTCACCCGGACATTATGATATGATGCAGGGTCCAGTACCGGAAGCGTGCCCGCGTCGAGGAGTCTCAGTCTGACCCCGAGGACGCGAGCAACCCCGCCGGCGGCGACGAGGGCTCTGAAGCCGCATGCCCTGATGATGAGTCGACCATCTTCGCCACGTGCCACTGCGAAATGCCCAGCAATGTCTACGCGGACTCGGAGGAACTTACTGGTTTGTCTCCTTCGTTGTTTTGTCTTTCTAAAAATGCGATAGGTGTAGAGCTTCTTCCGCCCTTCCTTCTCTGGAGAACCGCCTCCGTGGCCTAATAGCCTAAATATTGGATTAACAATCGAGTTCGATTCTCAGTTACGGGTCTCTTTGGCGGCGCGTGGGAGGGGAATGTCATTTGGAACGCGTTGAGGTGCGTGGTTGGCCAAACAGTCTCCATTTGCGCCCCTCTGTCACCCGGGATGCGCGAACTTGCGGGAACTTTACCTTATTTACTTTTTATTAACTTTATCAGTACTGGGTTTGGTTGGTGGTAGGACATTATCTATGAGCCCGCATGGCCAGCTACCGCCATGTTACGTAATACTGCCGCCAAACAGCAGTGTTAATAGCACTGTTGTGTTGTATGAAAGGTGGCAGAGCCAGCGCCTCATTAGGTTGAGGCCATTAAGTGAGATGGCCAAGTGCAAACCCATCGTCCATAAAAAAAGAGAACGCCTTTCCGTAAAAAGTATTCATAGACATTTTAGAAAGGGTCCAAAGGAGAGCAACAAAAATGGTTGCATCTCTTAGAAACAAATCTTATGAAGAACGCCTGTTTCAACTGAATCTGACAACACTGGAAGAGCGAAGGAAACGAGGTGACCTAATTGAAACTTATAAAATACTCAATGGACACTACAATGTGAGCAACATCAGAACCTTGTTCACTATGAGCCAGAACAGTCGATTGAGAGGGCACTCAATGAAGCTCACCAAGCCTTCATGTAGGAGCAACCCTAGGAAACACTTCTTGCCTAACCGTGTAGTGCATTCTTGGAACGCTCTGCCTGAAAGTGTTATAAGTGCTACTTCAGTGAATTGTTTTAAAAACAGACTAGATAAGCATTTAGAAACATTAAAACAAGTGCAGTGATATACACGCATCAGCTCGAAGAGCTGCTATTGTATCAAGCAAATAATAATAATAGAGTGGTCTACATAACCACTCATCAGCTAGAATGTTTGTCTTCATTGTGCAGACCCTGTGTTCTGCCAAGCGATCGAGTCTGTGGACGGTCTCCGTGTGGGTTGCTCTCACTTCGCTCGCAAGGACGCGGGCGGTGCGCACGCGGCGATGCTGCGCGCCGGCCCGCGCGCACCCTTCGTGCTCGCGTGCGATCTACACAACAAACAGATGAGGAAGCACATGTGCTGTCCCGCTTGCGGACTCTACTGCACACAGGTATTGTCCAGCGACTAATGATGTCATTAAAATAATGATGATAGAATGGGAAGTCTCTCAGAATGCACCCATACAAAATTTATTTTATATAATCTTTCAAATAGAATTACTGGCTTTTATTGGTGATATCCTAATAATTAACTCGTTCAAAAATAACTAAGGAACCGATTTCAACTGCTCTAAAGACTACAGCATTCATCCCCTAAAATATTCACCCTTAGACGTAGAATTATCTTGTTTTTTGTTGTAGATTTTCTCAAAGATTGATAAAACGTTTTTCGATAAAATTTATATGGTGGCTCCGAATGATCTACCAAATAAGACTCATTACAGTCCTCTATGCTCATCACAATCGATTTATGATTGGCGAAACAAAAACAACATACAGGGGAATTGTGAAACCCCACTTCTTTGTAATCGGTTGAAAAGAGGACATCAGATTGTAATGTCAGAAAATGAATTCCACTTACGCACAACTTTATTGTCAGCTACAATAGCCGTTACGCAGTGAATGGTCCCTAGGTGGCGCTTTGGACAATAATCAGAAATGTGTGTGGAAATGAAAATTAGGATTCACTATGAAGTTGAATGTTGGTGAAACCCGTGGGAGCTTAGTTGGGTAGAGCGTCAGTCCTTGAACTATCGAGGTCTGGGTTCGATCCTGGCTCGTACCAATGAGTTCCAGTTTGTTATTTAGAATTTATGTACAAATGATAGAAATCATTACCATTGGCATTTCGGTGCACCTGCACACTCCAGAGAAGAAACTCAAAGGTGTGTGTGAAGTCTACCAATACGCATTGGGTCCGCGTGGTGGAATATTGCCCATACACTCTTTGTATCCAATATCCTATTTTAGATAATTCCTGCACAACGTGAGCTATTCCATTTCGTCACGTATCGTAAGATGAATGTCAAGTGAAAATTAAACTTTAGAAAAGTCACGCGTACCTTACCCTTTTCGTTTCGCTGTCGTTGGTCGCAGGGTACATTCTACCAATGCTCTATGGGTCACCTGTTTCACCTGGAATGCGGTATGCCGTACAACGACGCCAAGTTGAAGCCTGGCTGCCCCCACTGCGGCGTGTACAGCTACCGATGGCAGCCCGTCAACCGAGACTGCTGCAAGGTGCGCGTCGACATGACGTGCAGCAACAAGAAGATCTTCCTGCCCGACCAGAGGGAGCAATGGTGAGACAAAACACACCTGTCATATCGTGCAATAATGGGGGGTAAAAGTTCTCTACCGGGCCGTCGTCGGGTTTGATTATTATTTGAGACAAGGGTTGGTCTATCGGGCCCAACCACTCGCGGCCTTGATAGATTTATTGGGACCCCTATGTGGTTAAAGCACTTCCCCGAGGCCCACTCTGCCCCTACTAGGTGGACTGACGACCTGGTTAGGGTCGCGGGGAGTCGGTGGAAGCAGGTGTCTAGGGACCGGTCGATGTGGCGTGCCATGAAAGAGGCCTATGTCCAGCAGTGGACGTTTCCCGGCTAATGGATGATGATGACTTACAATACACTATTCAACTTATAGTCAAATCAATAGCTGTTTATGTTGCTGTGTTTGATGTCAGAACCTAGCCGTGACTGCTGTACTCATAATTATAAAGTAACGTGTTTGCTTGAGTAACATTACGTGGTTTTTATTATAAAACTGATTTATAGTTGTACTAGTTTTTGTCCGCGACTTCGTCCGTGTGGACTAAGGAAAGAATCCCATGGGAACTACTTGCTAGATTGGGATAAAAAAGAAGCGTATGTTCTTTCCGGACCTTCAACTCTCTCTTTACAAAATAAATCTGTATAGGAATAGTGGAAAGAGTCCCAAAAGGACAAATGCTACATTTTATCCCAATCGAACAAATAGTTCCCTTGGGTTAATTATTTTTCAACGTTTTATACTCGTGTGTCTCCCCTCGCCAGTACACCAGCGTATCTTGGCTTCTCGATCCTCGACCCGTCTCAACTGGACGTGGGTCCTCTTATACCGGAGGACCTGCTCCCCTCTCCGCCCATCGACCTCAAGAGCCTCTGCCAGAAGCTGGAGAACGAGCCCTCGACGAAAACCTCAGTGGAGAAGCTGTGCGAAGCCATCTTGAATGGGGAGGGCGTGGAACAGCTTATACCCATGATTGGTATGTAATCTCTATAGTAATCACTATACACGTATTATAACAGATTTGTAGGTAGCGCTCTGCTTTGTGGTTCTCTAAATCATCAAATGGGTCTATGCACATTTCAAGGGTCTGGCTAAAGTTGCGCATAAACACCCCCAGGAGTAAAATTTCCACAAATCGACATTCATAGGGGTCCAAGGCACACCAGGCCTAGAAAAAGGTGACAAGATGAGCTGTTTTTCCATAGTTAACAGCCCACTATCAAATCTTGAGTTGTCAAAGATAAAGGATGACCTTTGCCCAGCAGACGAAAAAAAAACAATATTCGAAAACAGTTGAGTGGCATACGGTCATTTTACAAATATTTATTACCTAAATAACTAGACTCCAAGACGCTCGCTTCTAAAAAAGTTCTCTGAAGTGTGCAACTAAAAGCCATTGATTGCCAATACTTATTATTTTACATTCGTAAAAGGAATAATAAAAATATTGTTATGTTTATCTTTACAAATGTTAGTCAAAGTTTATTATATTTACATCATATTCTTATAAAAAAGTTCTCAAAATATATATATCTAGAGCCATTCCCAATTCCGTATCTCAAATTCGATCATGCTATCGTAACTTACCATCAGGTGATCTACAATACAGTGTAAACGCTTTAGTAATAAATGACCTGTTGTCCAGTGTCCGGTAAGAAGATCAACCGTCAGTTGTCGTCGCTGTGTGGCGGGACGTGCGCGCACGCAGCGGCTCGTCGCGGTCACCTCGCTGCACTGTACCTGCTGCAGTACGCAGGCGCAGACTTCAACGTGCAGGACAACAACCTGAGGACGCCGCTCATGCTAGCCGTGCTGGGTGCGTTGGTAGCGGTTGCAGGTCAACTCTTTGAATTTGTAGTCGCCCCAGTTTAACTAATTCGCCATAAAAAATTTCAGCTCTACTCGACAAGAACGAAGAAGAAAGCCCGAAAAAATCTAAGCTAAACACAGAAAAAGATGACATGGCGACTGAACACAACAAAGAAGAGCAGAAGACTGGGAAAGAAGCCACGCCCAGCGACGACGATCTCATGAAAGTGATCAGATATTTAGTAGCGGCCGGCTGCGACGTCAATCTGCAGGTAAGTTTACCTCTTAAGTTGATTTCGCTCAATAAAAGTGTCATACAAAATTTCTTTTACCATAATCTTTTAAAATAGGATAGCTGGCTTCGTGCCGTAATTATCTTAAAATAGAACATCGGGTGTAATGTCTCCCAATTTTGATTATTGTTCAAAACGTCATCTAGGGACCAGTAGCAGACCGTAAAGTTGTACGTTAATGATATTCATTTCGCATCACTACAATCCGATATATTTTAGGTAATTACTTATCAAAGCCATACATTCTATTTTAAATGATTATGGACTGAAACTATTAGTCCAGTGACCTCAAGGACAGTTTTTCTTGCAAATAAATTATATTTCATTTCATTGACACAGCTTCATTGGAGAGGAAGGCGTAAAAGTGCGAAAAGCGTCCGTCGCTGATGACTTACTAAATTTAGTCAGCGACTGCGACAGCGAAATGTATGATTGCTATTTGCTTTATAGCTATTACACTGGCGGTTTACATTGAAATTACAGGGTTTGAGATTTTAAGTTCCTAAAATATCCGTCGAAAAGCTATCTTGTTCTTTTCCAAAAGTTATCTTGGATTGAGTATAGCTACAGTCCATTGATGTTGAACATCATCGGTGCAGGGCCCGGACGGCATGACGGCGCTGCACATGTCGTCTCAGCACGGGGGCGCGGAGGTGTGCCGCGTGTTGCTCGGCAGCTCCACCACTGACGTCGAGGCCAGAGACCACGGGGGGTGGACGCCGCTAGTGTGGGCCGCCGAGAACGATCACGCCGACGTTGTCAGGTCGGTCTATGCTCGTTTATCAGACACAATTGTATAGGGAAACGTACACAGCTCAACAACATTCACTCAATATTCATTGTAATATTTCTTCAATTTTAGAAAAAAATTAAAGTAATATTACTAACTCCGTGAATAGCTTACCCTGGTCAAAGTCGTATTGAATGCTTCTTCAAAATCATTAACAGTAAAACATTCACTTTTTAAACGTCCATAGTAGACATGCGCAAAACAGTGCGTCTTAAAGTAATGAGATACGTCATTACATTTCGTACCGCGTAATATTACATAGTACCATTACACATCACTCTAAACATCACCTAAAATACGCGCCGTGCGCCACCTTTTTTGTTATTGTAATGCAATGCTCTCTAAACATCACGTGCTCTTAATTAATACGTCGAATATAAGCCTTATTGTCGTAGTAATACGGTTGCATTTCAGTAACATTTGCGAATCCTGTCCGTCCTTGTGGTTCTGTCGGAGGATCCGATCCCACGCAGCGCGTACTCTCGCTCGCGCAGCGTTAGGTGCGAGTGAGAGGTGCAGAACGAAAAAATGCGCGCGGAATGCCTTGAGTGATGCGTAATGTTTGAGTTTTTCTAGTAATGTGTGCTGCAACAGTTCGCAGTCGGGTAGTATCACGCATCGTGTATTACTTGCACATGTCTGGAATATTAAACTACTAAACCTGCTAGGTTGGTAGGTCTATATATGTAAAGTGTTTCTTATTCACTCTGTGCTGACCATATCCATGCTTAGGCGCCGCCAGCGTTGGTCAGAATGCGCCGACAGGCCTCCACAGCCTATCATATTAATTTCTAGGTATTTTAGGCCAGCTTCAATGGATATTCTTTTATCTCTAGTTACTATAGTACTATTTGTTCAGATTGCTGTTATCTGAGGGGGCGGCCGTGTGCGCTGCGGACAGCGAGGGCAACGCGGTGGTGCACTGGTGCGCGCTGAGCGGGGCGGCGCGCGCCCTCCAGCTGCTGCTGGACGCCGCGCCCGACGCCGTGGCGGCACTCAACGCCCACACCGACACCCCCCTGTCAGTAACTAGACCTTACACCAAAACTAATTATCACTGTAACTCATTTATTGTGTAGAAGAGTAGGCCTGCGCCCCCAGCAGTGGGGACGTAGGCTGTTGTTGATGATGATATGGTATAAATCTAGATTTTACATTGATAGTAGATAGTAAATCTCGTAGAATCCTTTCTGAAGTCCACGCGAACTAAGTCACGGGGTAAAATACTATTTATAAATAATCATTGTATTGACTTTATCTTCGCTTATCGTCACGCCATTTTGTGTACACTCGAGTACAAAAATATGTATCAACTTTTGAACTATGTCACGTCACATTCACCTTTCATTAACATTTCCTTCAACACACTATATAGGAACAAGCAAGAGAGAATGTGACATGGTACAAAAGTTGATACATATTTTTGACAAGCGATAAATTATACGACTTTTCGCATCATGAGTTGAGGTAATCAACTCTATCTAGCCCCTGGAAAATATGCATTACATGCATTTTAAATTAATTGGTTTTAGAGAGCAAAATTTATTGGCGGCGACAAAAAAATCCGCACATTAACTGATTCCCATGGTTTTTTTTTTCATTTACATTTGATTGGCTTCAATTTGACCACAATCTCACCTGATGTTAAGTGACGATGTGGTCTAGGATGGTTCACGGTTGCCCAGAAATAGCCTATTCACTCTGGCCTTGAAGATATCCGGGTAGTAAAGATCGGCAAACACAAAAGCCGGCAGGGGATTCCACTTCTGAGCTGATGATGAAATAATGGTGTTGGAAACTAGGATTATATTTATGTAATGTTGTATATACATACATTTGTAAGACTTGACTTTAGCTTTAAAAGAATACATAAATAATAAAGCTAGTGCCATATTATTGAGCTTTATATACATCTAGGTAGGAGATCTGTTTGCCGAGGGCACACACTTGGTCCCCGTACATGGCTATCCTGACGTATCCGTCTTCGCCCCACTCGTCGCCCCAAGAGTTCCTGGCTAGGAAGTAGGGGATCTCCCCTTCGGGTGACTTGTTGTAGCCCACCAGTTGGACAACGTGGTTTATTTGGGGCCAGTTTCCCCTGAAACAAATCTATTTTAAATCGGCGTGTATCCGCTAACACTATGCTATACGTCCAACAAGTTTCTGCATGACTGTAGGCCTATTAGCATTTATTATTATTTGGACATGAGGGGTGCAGTTCATCTGTCCTGCAAGTCACTGCGACCTTTGCAGATCTATTGTGACAGTCCCCTACGGATCGAATCACCTCCCCAAGGCCAATCTCGGTCATGAACCGTACGATTGGTCTGGGTTTGGAGGTCCTGATGCTGTCCGTTGTGGCATTGTGGCCTCCGAGGTGTCTGTTCCTACTGTGATGAAGCGCATCACAGTAGCAGAGGATATGGATGGGCGTCTCTTCATCCTCCTTACAAAACCTGCCTATTAGCATAGGATAGTTTTTATTCCCACACATCGGACGAATGACGTTTGTATACACGCGCATGTGTGCATATTACCGATCCTGTAGCGGGTCACTTTCTTGCGGGGAGAGGGAGGGAGGGAGGCGGTGATCGTCCTTTCTTTGTTGTTTACGTAGTTCTTTTTGTGGCATGACTGTAAAGTCGACAGACGTTGGGGGGCGGCGGAGTGACGTCAGTGGGCGCGGATGGCGTAGTGGGTACTTTACACACTACACTACACTTATTACTCATACCACTACACAGTGGTGTTTTTAAGGTTCCGTACCCAAAGGGTTAAACGGGACCCTATTAGTAAGAGTCCGCTGTCCGTTTGTCTGTCCGTCTGTCACCAGGCTGTATCTCATGAACCGTGATAGTTAGACAGTTGAAATTTACACAGATGATGTACTTCTGTTACCGCTATAACAACAAGTACTAAAAAACAGAATAAAATAAATATTTAAGGGGGCTCCCATACAACAAAGGTGATTTTTTGCTCGTTTTGCTCGATTTCAAATATCATATTTACTTTCAAAATAAATACTTATTATTAAAATAAACACTCTCTGTTGGAGAGTAGGCCTGAGCCCCTGCAGTGGGGATATATATAGGCTGTTGATAATGATGATGATGATTAAAATAAAACAAATATGATTGAGCACGCTTTCATATATCGGTTTAAAGAAAAACGTAACATGAATATCAAGTCAACTTACATGCAGTGTGTCCAGATAACACCGCCCGTGTAGTACAACCAGTTGTTGGAGTTGACCACCGCTACCACCGGGCCGTGCGTGCTGATCACCATCGCTATTTCATCAGGATCCATGTCACTGTGACACAGTTAAATATGCTTGAAATTGAGGTGTGAGATCAAACACAAGACAGTATGTCGGTCTTCTTTGATTTACAGGACGGGCCGTAAATATTGCACATCGTCCTTTGGAAAGAGATAATCAGATATTTTTTTATTTCGTAGAGCGTTATCTATGTCGCACACAACCTATATGACGTTTGTCAATCTTGGTTCAAATGCCATAGAATGCAGTCGGGTCCAGATCAAAATATATAGAGAGAGTTGTTTAACCCCCACACTTTAAATAATTTAAAGTTGTGCGATGGCATCTACAAGAAAAAAAAAGAAACATTTACATGACCAGTAACGCGAAACTATCTACAATAAGTAATAATCACTGACTATAAAAATTCTAAAAGGATTTAAACAACTACAATTAAATACAAATTGATAAAGGAAATAGTTTAACAGCTCTATATAGTTCACGCAGGAATCAAACAAAACAACAATCAAGTACATACTCAGTTCTGAATTCAAATTTTGATATATAATAAATCTAATAATGCATGGGCATGGAAATTACTATTCGGTTGTATTCGGAAATGCGATAATTGCCGATGTGCAACATTTACGGCCCTGTACAAGTGTACAATATAGCATATTGTGCTCTCGGCAAATGTAATACCCTCTTCCCCCGCAACCAGCCCTCAAAAACGACTCACCATTTATTAACAAAACTCTTGAGACCGACTTTGGTGCTGGAAGCTGGCACTGAGTCCATGTAGCACGACTGGTTCTTCAACTGGAGCCCGTACACCGCCTCCGTGGTGAGGCGCTTCCTTCTTATGCACAAGTACTTGAGGGCTGCGGCTGGGTCCCCGCCCGCGCATTGCGAGCAGTAGTCCGTTGAACAGTCCATCAGCTCCTAAAACATCGGCGGGGTCAGACAGGAAACTCAACTTCTGAACAAAAGCCTCACACGACCTTTACCATGCAGTCAGTCCATCTAGTGCAGAGTTTCCCAATCTTTTGTAGACTACCGCCCGCCCCCTTTACAAGAAAAAAATTAGATCGCCCCCTTTTACATAACAGTTAATTATACTAAATTGAAAATTAATATTCTCTCTCTCTCTAATCATGCCCCTCGTGGTCGTCGCGGAGGGTCGTGGTTATAAATTAATTAAAAATACAAAACATGTAAAAAAAAGACCATACAAATTGTTGGAACGCCCCTCATTTGCCTTTGAATCCGCTACCGCCCCCTCGAAAAACTCTTATGATCTAGTGGGAAGTCAGACCGTATTCATTACTATCGTTTATCCATTTTTTGAATGAGGAAGTTTTTCGTATCATCATCATCAGCCGGGAAACGGCCACTGCTGGACATAGACCTCCTTCCTTCCTCCTTCACCTCTCGTGTACGTAGAACTAACACCGATCTTACGATTACGATCTTACGGTGCCGGTGTAAATACGAATTTGTATCTACTTGTATAAAGTCTAAAGTTGTTTAAAGCGCGGTAAGCATACATAATTTGATAGAAAAAGCTTGATGATGGGTCTTGGACTGAACCCTGAACATCGGAGATGAACTCACCTGGATGCTTAGCCTGGTGTACTGCATCTCCTTGCTGATGACGGCCATTGATTCCATGACCCCCACGACGCTGAAGGCCCAGCACGCTGCGCATGCTTCCTGGTTTATCACGGGGCCAACGACACTCCCGTTATCTCTCCTAGATTATACTTTAAAAAGTCATTATGTGTTTGTACAACAATCGTAGACTTAGATAAAAGTAATGTAATAAAAAACACTATTAATCAAGTGAATGAAAAGAAAATTTTTAAAACTCGACTGCGTAATTTTTTTAAACTGTTTATGTTTTTGATATACCCAGTGTCACTCTCACAGTAAATACGAATCTAACGACACGTCTCAAGCTTAAATCCATCGAGCCGTTCAGGCCGCAGACCGTACCAAACAATTCTACATACATACTCTCGGAAAACACCCTCCTTCTGGCGCAGTCGGGTAATAATCAGCGTCCGTATATTTAGGTAATGATAAAGAGATATACTCACAGATATCTGTTAATAGCTGCGCGGACAACTTACCAAAATACGACACTCGTATCAATTCTCAGTCTACCTATTTTTGTAATTCACTAGCTTTTGCCCGCGACTTCATCCGCTTGGACTTCAGAAATTATCCCAACATTGACTTTTTTCTCGATCGGGGTACCAATATCCCATGTACTTCTCTGGCCTTTCAACTATCCCTATACCAAAAAAAAAACATGTCATTCTGTCTCTCAGTTACGACGTAAAGGGAGGACAAACTAACTCACCTTCGCTTTTATAATACAGTGTAAACTCTATATAACGACACTCAAGGGACTGTGTATATTTTGACGTTATAGAGAGTTGTCTTTAAATGGAGAGAAGAACAATCTGTATGTAATGTAGAAACTAACAACAGTACACGCGTGCAAGCAATCCCAATTTGTAAACAAAAGAACATATTTCTTAGAACGTTCGGTGTGTATGACGCCGACAGTCGAGTTTATAACGGACTAGGATAATAAAGCGACAAAAGAACGGACACAGCAGCAAAGTTTCTACTAATTTTGGCAAATTAAAAAGTACTTTTTACTACATTGTATTTAATTATTGTCGTTTTTTAGAGTGGTTGTAATGCTATATTATTATTATTATTATTATATAGTGTATCATTGTATGGAAGACAAGCTAAACCAACCAAAGCCGAGTGATTTCGTCGCTTTAGAGAGTTTGTCGTTAAATCGAGTGACGTTACACAGAGTTTACACTGTATTTATTAGTATGCATATGGATGGCATACTTTGAGCGAGCCCAATTTGTTGACTTGTTGGCTTGACGACTGTGACACTTATAAATTAGGAATTGTCAAAGCTGTAATAAAAACGTTACCAATCGAATCTAGACGGTACGTAGGGTGTGCGTGCGGCCCTTCCCTTGCCGGGCGTAGATGCGTTGAAGCTGCACGGCTGCTCTAGATGAGAGCATGGTTTGTTGAATGTGTCTCGGCCCATCAGCATCTTCTCCTGGAACTCACGCTCGGTCATGTCCGCGAATGGCGACAGGCCGTACTGCGTCATACCATCCGCTTCACTGTTCAGCTTCTCGATAACACGAAGGTTTTCCTGACAGATACAACTATGTTAAACTATATCAGTTTCTACCGTCTCCTTGGCACATGTTTGGACTTGCAATCCGGACGTCACGGGTTCGTATCTCAGTGGTACTCGGTTTGGTTGGTGGTAAGGCATTTTCTATGTCCGCCTGACTGGCTACCGCCAAGTCTACCAACAAAAGTCTGTTTGACGTGAAGATCTGAGGAAAGCTTTTGTCCAGCAGTGAACATAAGTAACTTACTCAAACTTACTCTGAAAATCTTCAACCTGTGGTGATACTGGTCTCCACTGTGATTCTTACTATGCTTTGACATGAACAATTTGAAATAAAACACATCGGTGTCTGCATCAATAAGAGTCGACAGTTCATGATTACACCTTATTTTAGCAATCAGCGTGTGGAATTGGAAAACGTATGTAATTAAAGATGCCACACCAGACATTAGCAATGCCAAGCTACAAATTATTTTTAATTTTGCCGGATTATCTATCCACTTCATTGTAATTATAATATTTCTAAGAGTTTAATCACAAAGCTATGAATTGTGGACTGTAACTGTAAGCAATATTATGAGTCATTTCAATTGAGGATAAGTCAAATTGAATATCCTACTAATATTATAAGTGTGAAAGTTTGGATGTTTAGATGTTTGGATGTTTGTGACGCTTTCACGGAAAAACTACTGAATGGATTTGAATGAAACTTTACAATAATATAGCTTATACATCAGAATAACATATAGGCTATAATTTATAAAAACATATTGTGTAAATTGTACAAAATCACACTTATAATATTAGTGGGATTACATGGGCAATTTTGGCATAACAAAAACGCGTTGCCTAGCAACCGACCATAAAATATGTAAATTCGTATATTCAAACTTTCGCGTTTATAATATTAGTGTGAAAACTATTTGAATGTACTACGTCAGATATTGAAATTTATTTTGTTTCTTGAAACTATTAGCCTACGTAACAGAATAAACACTATTTTGTACCTTATGCTGTATAATAATTTGTCATATACGTCACCTGTGTCTATCGAATAAGTAGAATACATCCTGAAGTACACGCGGACAAAGTCGCGGGCGGAAGCTAGTTATGTATAATTGTAGGTACGTTATTTGGTTTCCGTTGTGTTTTCCTGTAATGCGAGCAGAAGTTAGTTTGCAATAAAGAAATATCAGCATGTTCTCTATACACAGTGTATTTTTAGTGGTTATATTTCTGCGGCAGGGTGATTTACCCTCAGTAGTACTAACTAGAACCCTAAAGATGAATTTGAAAAATAACGGTTTAAATAAAATACGTATTCGTTAGCTGGAATGCTTGAGAAACAATAATAACTCATTGGAAGCTATATTGATGCGCGACGCTAGATTTACATTACCTCCCATACGGAATTACGCGCTGCTGTAGCAATTCTACGGTGGGGAAGTGGTAGTATTGGTTTGAGGTCATTTTCGAATTCAGTTTGCACAATTGTTAGTCTGCCATTTTTAGGGTTCTGTACCTCAAACAAGAAAAATGTACCCTTTTATAAGTTCTGTTTGTCGAGAGCCTCTTTTGCAGGAACTCGTGGAGATATCAAGTTGAAATTGATATCAGATACTTAGGTGGCAATGTCTTGTAAATGGTTCTGTAAACAAGTAAATGCGTCCAAAAGAACTGGAAACCGACTTCAATTGCCCTAAAAGTCTACTTTTACTAAGACAAATTTAATATTTATATCGTTTTCTAATGGATGCCGTTGTCAGAACTGAACCAAAATGGGACCACACGAAAAGCACCAAGTTTCAAATAAAAAAGAATCATCCAAATCTTTGGTAACAAACATAATTTTTTTCAAAGTAAAAAAACATACCCGTCGTATTAGTAACCTCCTCCTTTTTTGAAATCGGTTAAAAATCTTCTAAGTTAGCCTAATAAAAGTAGCCTTTATTCTTTTCCGGTACTTCAATTGCCCCAATACAAAAGATTAGTAAAATTTTACTTTTTAATATATGTAACACGGTTTTTAGCGTTCCGTACCCAAAGAGTGCCCAAAGGGTCAATATTAATAAGCCTCCGCTGTCCGTCCGTCCGTCCATCCTTCTGTCACGGGGGCTATCTTTCGAACCGTAGTACGTAAACGCTATGACCGCTATAACAACATATAATAAACTAGTGGTCGCCCAGTGGTCGAAATTTAACCATAATTAATTTAAAAAAATTGGTTGCCTGTAAAGTCGGTATACGGGCGAAAGTTTTACGTGACAACGACTTTGAGTGGTAAAATGTGCTCGAGTGGAAGGGACGCGTGCCTTTCACTTTTTATGTCTGTCTCTCTCGCTCTTAGGCGGGCTAACCATGCCCGAGTGGAAGGGACGCGTGCCTCTCACTCGCTCTCATTGTGAGCGCATAACGTGAGCGGAGCGTAACGCAGTTTCTTGAAGTGTCACCCGGCAAACCAATTTATAAGACGTTGTCACGTCAAAATTTTATGCATAATTTGAAATAAATATTAATTAGCATTCTGCACTCCTCTATATAAGTTATAAGTGTGCGAAATGTCACACTGCTCCGTCCAAGAAATTTTCTTAAAAAGGGGTACACAGGTTTTATCCACGTATTAGTATATAGATAAATAATTGAAGTTGATGAGAGTCCCAATACGTGTATGTACACGAAATCTTTTTACTGTGGTATGTTTCTTTATAGAAGGTTGATTTGTATGTATTGTATTGTTTTGTTTGTTGCATAGTCACGTGGCGGCGCGCCAGGGGCACTACGCATGCGTGGTCATCCTGCTGGCTCGAGGAGCTCGGGTATGGATCTTTACATTTGCAGCCTGAACAAGTTTCATACAAAAACTCTTTTGTTATAATCTTTTAGAATAGGATATGGCTTTGTGCAATGTATTCCACTATTTGCAATTTGCAATTTTTGTGTCATGTTAAAACAATTGAAATAATGGCTTAATAAAAATATTTACTAGGTATATGTAATCTAAATGAATTATTGAACGATAATTTTTAATTTGAATAAGCTAGGCATAACTTGAAAAATGACTATGGTATATTGCAGCGCCCCACCGGGCTTTCACATGCTTGTTCTTTATACGATCTCTAATATCTTTTATTTATCGTGTGGAAATCAATAGTCACTTTGGCTTTAGAAAAAGGCTGTAGTCATTATAAGCACTTGTAACCCTGATGGTGGAAGTAAATTAGAAGTAAGAGACCCATACTCAACAATTTTCGGAGAGTAAATACTGACGCCAATAGACATGGTAGCTCAGTTGGGTAGTGTCCGTCCTTGAACAATCGCGGTCTGGGTTCGATCCTGGCTCGTACCAATGAGTTCCAATTTGGAATTTATGCACGACTGATAAAAATCATTACCATTGGCTTTTCGGTGAAGAAAAATATAGTGAGTAAACCTGCACACTCCTGAGAAGAAATTCAAAGGCGTGTGTGAAGTGTACCAATCCGCACTGGGCAAGCGTGGAGGCCTTTGTCCCATACACTGTCTGTAGGAGAGTAGGCCTGAGCCCCTGCATTAGGGACGTATATAGGCTGTTGATGATGAAAAGATGACGGTGATACGAGAATCTCCATGTCTACAGACGGACGTGGAGAACTCTGAGGGTCAGCTGCCGGTGGAGGTGTGCAGCGGTCAGTGCCAGAGCGCAGTGTCCCTCAACATGCAGATGTCTATAGCCGTGAGTGAGGGGGTCGCGCGGCGCAGGCTGCTGTGTAGGTACGTATACTGAGGGTCAGCTGCCGGTGGTGTGTGAAAACTAGTCATCATCAGCCGGGAAACGTCCACTGCTGGACATAGGCCTCCCTCATGGTACGCTACATCGACCGGTCCCGAGCCACCTGCATCCAGCGACTACCCGCGACTCTGACCAGGTCGTCGGTCCATCTAGTAGGGGGACGGCCTGGTAGACGTTTCCCGGTACGTGGTCGCCACTCGAGAACCTTTACTCCCCACCGGTTATCCGGATAACCGGTGAAAACTAGTACCAACGCCAATACCTTGGGTTTAGGTAGCAGACCCCAATTGGGAAACGGGATGAGGCTAGGATAATGATGATGAACCAACAAGCGGCGGGTTCGCGTGTTTGTCGTCTTGTTCTTGCAAATATAGACAAATGAGTCCTCATTACAGCGCCTTATTTGGGTGAATGAGGCCAGTAGAATTTTTTTGCCTAACTTCGGTTACCTACTTCATAAACTTTGTCGCGATCTATACAGTTTGTTGTTTCAGCGACATCTCGCACGGGCGCGAGCAGTACCCGGTGCCGTGCGTGAACGAGACGGACGACGCGGTGCTAGCCGATGACTTCACGTACGTGACGTCACACGTGACGCCAGCACCACTGCACATCGACTACACTACGCGGAGTCTGCAGGTGTGTGACGTTTGTTTTGCTGATATACACTAAAATTAAGTTGGCGCATAGACATTATACTGTCATACAATTCAGTCACACACCGATCACGTTCGATAACTGACATTATTTTGCAGTATCACACACACAGCTCGTGGTAGCTCGTCGGTTGGGTAGAACGTCAGTCCTTGGACAATCGAGGCCTGGGTTCGATCCTGGCTCGTACCAATGAGTTACAATTTGTTATTTGGAATTTATGTACGAATGATAAAAATCATTACCGTTGTCTTTTCGGTGGAGGAAAACATCTTGAGGCAACATTCATGAGAATAAATTCAAAGATGTTTGTGTGTGAAGTCTACCAATCCGCACTGGTCCCGCGTGGTGGACTATGTCCCATACACTCTCTGTAGGAGAGTAGGCCTGAGCCCCTGCTGTGTGGACATATATAGGCTGTTGATGATGACACAGCTCCTGGTAAAAAGAACCATTGTTGAGTAAATAAGAAAGTGTTTCCTTTTCATATCCTGTAGGTTACCTTTATTATTTAATTAATATATTTTACGAGATAACTCTAGGATTGATGACCGCTTCATACAATGTACGTTAAAACTGGAAGCGTTATTTTTCTATGCGGTTTCTACAGTTTTCGGATGTGGCATGAATTAAATTATTATTAAGTTATTTATTATCGCCAGAAAAGTTAATACAAAAAATATAAAAATGTTTATTTTGCTGATAATTACAAACACATACAATTAACATTATCTCCCGCACTGGGAGACCTGTGTTGCGGGAAGACAATTTTGGAGTACAAGTAACATATTTTACATGTGGAAAATTAATAAACTAACTGACTGAATACATTGCAAATAAATGGTAAGAAACAATTTTAATAAACAGTGTCACACAATTAATCAATATTGTTTGTGTAGGGGTGCTCGTGCAAGAACGGTTCGTGCACAGATGACTGTTCGTGCTGCTCGCTCGGCGTGCGGCGCTGGTTCGCGCGGGGCCGCCTGCCCGCCGGCTTCCCCTACCACGACCCCCCCATGCTGTTCGAGTGCAACGTCACCTGCAACTGTAACGCGGTGCGTGACACATGCAACAGCACAGGACAAAGTGCAACCTGGTTACTGATAACATGCACAAGTCCGCCACGTGGCCTATTGGATAAATGTTGGATTCACAATCAGGAGGTCCCAGATTTGATTACTAGTGGGGGTACCATCGGTACTCGGTTTGGTTGGTTGTAGGGCATTTTCTATGTCCGCCTGTCTAGCTACCACCATGTTATCTCAGTCTGCCGCCAAACCGCAGCGTTAATAGCACTGTTTTGTTCCGGTGTGAAAGGTAGCCGATCCAGCGCTTCATTAGGTTGAGGCTTCTGGGTGCACATGCTTACCATTCAAAGGCCTCGTCATTGAATAATAAATTTCGTATGAAACTTTTATCGTCGAAGTGACGTTATAATGCGTTGTTGGTTTCATCATCATCATCAGCCGGGAAACGTCCACTGCCGAACATAGGCCTCCCATTAGGTACGCCATATCGACCGAGCCGAGCCACATGCATCCAGCAACTCCCTGCGACTCTAACCAGGTCGTCGGTCCATCTAGTAGGGGGACGGCCCGGTAGACGTTTCCCGGTACGTGGTCGCCACTCGAGAACCTTTACTACCCACCGGTTATCGGTTCTTCGAGCGATGTGGCCTGCCCATTGCCACAGCTCACTGACTCGTCGAGCTATGTCGGTGACCTTCGTTCGTCTACGGATTTCCTCATTCGGGACCTTATCACGTTGATAAATTCCGAGCATAGCTCGTTCCATTGCTCGCTGAGTGACTTTGAGCTTGTTTATTCGGCCCACAATAAAGGGCCACGGTTTGGTTCCGTATGTCATATAATGCGTTGTTGGAAATTGCAAATTAATAATGATGTGGTTTACAGAAGAAGTGCACGAACAGCGTGATAACCCGTCTCTGCCAGCGTGGCTCTGTGTTCGTGCGTGCGGAGGTGTTCCGGTGCGGCGCGGCGCGGGGCTGGGGGCTCCGCGCCGCGTCGCGGGTCCAGCGCGGGAGCCCCGTGGCCGTGTACACGGGCGAGCTGCTCGCCGTGGCCGAGGCGGACACGCGCTCCGCAGACCAGTACATGTTCGCGCTAGACGTTAAACCAGATCTGATACAGGTGAGTCCTGAATGGTACGACATGAATAGCTAGGTCGTCGTTGCATGGACGGTACATGGCTCACACTCCACTGTTAGCAAGTTAACAAGGAGTGTTAAATAAAATACAAGTGAATTACATTAAAAAAAAATTTGAAAATACCACGCAATAATACAATTGTCAAATATAGCTAAAAACCACTGCAAGGAAACTTGCTTTGACGTAAAAAAAACCTACTGACACTAGCGTTCAAGTTCATGAAGCTTTTGACAGAAATGATTGAATCTGTAAAGAAAAATTCTGCTCTGTTGCGGTAAAATAAAGCATCCCCACGCCGGTATTCGACCCAGCCTTATAATTAGCTATTGGTAGACACAATTATTTATTTCATCAAAAATTTCATTAAATCTATACGTAGGTACACTCTGATTACAGCAATGCCCTGACAAGGTCCAACTTTGCGTGGACTCTGCGCGGTACGGAGGTGCCGCTCGCTTCATCAACCACAGCTGCCGGCCGAACTTGGCGCCCGTGCGCGTCTTCACCACCACGAGGGACCTGCGCTTGCCCACTGTCACGCTCTTCGCGACCAGAGACATCGCTGCCAAGGAGGAATTTACGTCAGTACAGTACTCGCAAACTAAATTTGCCCCTCGGAAATTAGCTACAAAAGGCTGTGAAGTGTCAATTATTCACGTATAAGTGGGAGACAAGGCCAGTTAGCGGGTAGAAGGACTTGGCATAGTGTCCTAAAAACATCTACGGATAGTTATTATCGAAAATGAGACACGTTCTGATAACCAGTACTTTTTATTTTGATTCGAATGTGTTCCTTTCATCATCCTAGGGAGCGATTAGTAGACGCTACTTGAGGACTCTTATTTTGAGAGCTGCTTTAGAGTTCCCATCGTCATTATCATCAGCCGGGAAACGTCCACTGCTGGACATAGGCCTCCCTCATGAGTTCCCATATAAGGCACTAAATACGTTTCTTATATTTTAAAGAACCCCTCATCTAATGTCGGCTCATAACTGAATTATTTAATAACATATGTAACTGGTTCACGGAACCCGAGTCTTTCTAACACCCTTTAGGAATTTCCGTTTTACGGTTAAATAATTTGTGTGCATTGAGTATAGACCAATATTTACATTTATTGTTGACTCGCAGGTTCGACTACGGCGATAAGTTCTGGTCGGTGAAGTCTAAATGGATGAAATGCGAATGTGGCGCATCAGACTGCCGCTACCCCACCATGACTGATGAAACCGCTTCCTAATAACTGTTACTTATTATAGACAGTTTGTAAATACTACACATTATTATCGGTCTTATTATATTTATGTTAGTTTCTAAGGATCATATTATGTAATCGTATTAAAATAAATCAGTATTTAGTCTTGTTGTTGTTTTATTCTTACACTAGCTTTGGCATGCGACTTCGTCATAGTGAACTTCGGATTTTCGGAAAGTGATTATTACCTGCACTTGATAGTTCACAAGATGTATACGAGCCAGTACTGGATGGATATCTGTTCACGTTTACATTTGACCGTATATTACTTCGTAATTAAGGGTGAGGCCAAACGAGCGTAATTTCGCGAGTCGCAGAATTTCGGTCGCAGAAAATCTGCCTTCCAGAAATTCTGTTGGACTGCCAGACGAGCGCATTTTGTTCAGTCACTATCCTATACCTGACTGACGCTTTGCTCGGCCCGTGTCGCCTCCCCTCGCCCCGCGGACTCAATTCGGTCGGAATAATGCGCGTGAGTCGGCAGACAACTCATTTTGTGTTGCCGTGTGAATCAAATAGGACTTTTGTATGAAACCGAATGTAACAGATTTACTGCGACCGAAATTCTGCGACTCACGACTCACAAAATTACGCTCGTTTGGCCTCACCCTTAGTAATGCTAATCCTGTACTCTGTCCTGTTGTACCTATGGTAGTAAGTGATTACTTGCTCGGTGGCGTAACTCAGAAGCAGAAGTATCTAATCGTTCAGACATCGGTCGGTCTTAGCGTGGGAAAACAGCAGTCTTTCCTTTGCACACCTGTCTACCCGTACCGTCACCATCTCCGAAAACCGTGCTGGTTGGACATACAAATTCCATATAATTTTTAAGAGAGAGATTTGCCTCAGCTGTGCAAATCAAGAAAGCCCGGTGAGCGTGATGCGATCAACCCGGATTATTTATGATCTAGGTCATTCTAAGTAGAACAGAATCGGTAGGTGTGGCACTGCACTAAGCCTCTCACTGACCTCATGCTGCACTGGTAGATCTATATAGATTTTGATTAAAGGTTAAGCTAATCTGCCGCTTGTTTTCAGTGCCCTTAAAAATTTATTTTTTTCCATGAAATGAAAGCTTTGCAGTGTCAATGTCAGTCAACAAGTGTCAAACTATATTTTAAAAGTTTTTCAACGGTCTGTTTATCCCACATCGTATCGAAGTTAATTTATTTAATTTAAACAATAAAAGCTTTAATTTCAATGGCCTATTAAGTATAATTGTTTTGTTAAAACTCTGAAGATGAACGGTAACACAGAATCCACGTCTAACAGCATAAAATTCGCCCCAATGCCGATGTCCGTATTGATGGCACAATTAATGCCCTTACAATCACAGGCAGATAGTCCTGATTCTAGCTACACATCGGAAGAAGACAGCGATAACTACTCCGCTCAGACCGCTGTGAAAAAGCAATCTCCGACAGTTGTGAACAAGGGATTCTTAACCCCTTCACAGAAGTCGCCACCAAAGGATAATAAAGTTTTTGCTTCTGAACGGAAACTTCCACCTTCGAGTGGCAATAAGGAAAACTCAGTAGATGCATTTGGCACCAATCAGACACATCCGAACAAAGATATGTCCAAGAAAACTCAATTCAACCATCCAAGTTCTGAAGTAAAGCGTAATGTTCTTACAGTGCATAACAATAATGCTAGAGTACTGAAGATCACGAATTCTGCAACTAAAAAGACTCCAGATATGAAACCTCCAAGCTTAAATATGAAAAAAAGTACTACACCAAAGATTAAGTCTGGTATCAGGAAATTTACACCAGGCTCTGGTCGCAAGGCTAACATAAAAACGCCACAGAGTATACAGACAAGAGATAGAGTAAGATGTGAACTATTTACAAAGAAAAAAGAGGAACCACCACCTTTGGTGGCAGTGCCTGAGACACCAGTGAATAAGAAACCAATGCCAACAGTTTATGCAGCCACTCCGTCATACCCTCAAGGAGTCATTAGTGGAAACTCAAAATTATTGTTCAAAAGCACAAAAATTAAAGATAAAAAGTACATGTTTATAAAAGCATTAGGCACAGGTGGTTCCAGTGAAGTTTTTAAGGTACAAGTTGTTTTTTCTCCCAAATTATTTCATTTATTGTGAACAGAAAATATATCAAAACAAAAAATACAGAGAAAAATATACACAAACAAAATAATAACATACATTTCTCATTAAAAAAATTGAAACACCTTGCAAGTTTGTTTAGTAACAATTATCAGAAAAATGTTTATATTTAGAAATATATGTCAAATGTCGTTTAATAGTGAATAATATGAGGTTTTCAAATCCTAATGCTAATGTTCTAAATTCAAATTAAATTTTCATTGGTTTCATATTTTGTTTAATAAGTCCTGTATGGGGTATGAAGGAAATTGATAAAACAACACATGTAAATGAAAAACTGAGAAACAGTTATTTAATAACTTGTATTCCCTCTTCTTGACTTGAACAGGCAAGTGAAGTCCGCCAATACGCACTGGGCCCGCGTGGTGGACTATGGTCCATACACTCTCTGTATGAGATGGTAGGAGAGTAGGCCTGAGCCCCTCCAGTGGGGACATATATAGGCTGTTGATATGATTCCCTCTTCGAGCTCTTATTGCTGCTTCCATACAATTCTTCATCAATCTGATGAGAGTCATGATCAAATCTATTCAATTCCTCTTGGATTGCATTTTGAAGCTGGTTAAGTGTTTCTGAGATTTCGGTAGCATAATCTTGTATGACACTCGCGGTGTAAGTGCGCTGTTGCTGTAAGTTGGTGTGCATGAATATGAAACCGTTACCAATAAAATGTGCATAGGGCATCACATGAGGCTCAAGACTCGATGTACCGAAGAACGAAAATGTTCTTTGTAATTTTTCTTGATAGCAGATTTACTGTCACTTACAGTGTGAGGCAACAAGTTCCACAATCTGGCTGCACAAATGGTAAATGAGTAGGGAGAAATTGGAGTGATGGGAAGGACTACATAGAATTGTCCTAATGTGAGCGCAACAACTCTAGACCTCCAACTTAGAGTTATTGATGAAAGACACAATATTTTATATAAAGTTTGCAGCCCACCTCGGCTTCGCACGGATGGATATTTATTTTTTAAACATTTGGAATAAACTCAGTAATGTATATTATTTATGAAAGATCATCAAATTTTATATTTAAACCATTCTCGAATACTCTCAAAATCGGTCCAGTCATTGAGAAGTTCGGTGACATACACACAATATATATAGCAAATATATAAATACTGTTTAATTGAGAATTATTACTGGCATTCTTAGACACAGCATTTATATTTAATAAAAGTTTTTATTTTTAGGTATTGGAAGCTGGTACATCATGTGAGTATGCAATGAAATGTGTGTACATGGGAGGAGACCAGGACCTTGCACAGGGCTACATCAATGAGGTCCGTCTGCTGAGAGAGCTGCAGAACTCTGACCGTGTTGTACGCCTCTACGATTAGTGAGTATTGTAGTTTATGGCTTGGCTCATAATGCTAACAATTAACTTTTGCCTTTGATTTAACGATATTGATTACAGGATAAAAATTACCCTTTTTTAAATCGAGAACATATTATTTTTGTGTTGAATTTCATTTAAACCAGTTAAGTCCATGAGATACAAACATTCAAACATATACATCTATACAATATTAATAGACTTATTTGTGAGATTTACTGTGGACAGATATCTGTGTCGGGAGTAAAAGTTCTCAAGTGGCACCATGTACCGGAAAGCGTGTACCGGGCTGCAATTTATATGGCTTCGAGCTAGCTCCCCCATTTTACTACATTTTCTTGATTTTCGTACCAAAATTTTAAGATCTTTATCGCCTGGACAGGAGTATTTGTTTTCAACATTTTAGACCATAGTTTGCTAAGACAACTCTGTCAAACGCTTTAATAAGATCTAGGAAACAAGCATAAATTGATGTGGCCATTTCTATATATAAAATTTGTTAATATGTCATAAAATATAATTTTATTGTATTTATTTTTACACTCTCTGAGGAAGGCTCATGTTTAGCGGTGGACTTGTGCAGCTGTTAATGAGTAAATCTACACCCAATTTTAAAAAACTAAAATAATCCGTGACTTGACTTTTGATTGGAAAGGCCCCCAATGCAATGAAACAAATACTAACCATGCACCTCACTACTATTTATAAATACTGTCTACAATTTGAGAAGTAGTTTTGGCGTGATGCTGGAGAAACAAATAAAACAAACTTGAGTGTGCTTTATTACCTATTTTTTATTAATATTTTTGATATTATGTTAATTGTGCCATTCAAGGGTTTTATTGTGTTGGTATTTATTAATTATACATATATTTAATCAAGCAATACATATTTGAGTAGCATTCATGTAGTCAGTAAGTTGTCCAGAGTCCTCTCTGGCAACACTGACTGTTTGTTGTCAAACAACATAATTTTTATTGAACATTACATACAAACAGTTTTATACTATACTAGTGAGCTAGTAGGTGTCCTTGGACAGAGGTTCTAAATGCTGCAAAGTTTTCCTTATGTATATATTCATAGTTGCATATATATGTTAGTAGTAAAGTAGGTTATATGTATAAAATATTAACTATTCGAACTCCCACCTCAAGTCCTCAGTGCCCCTTTACCAACTATAAAGTGTCATAACTGTAGAAACAAAATGTTTCGTAAACAAGTCAAGATGTGTCCAGTGTCTGAAGTACCCAATGAAATCTTATTAAATATTTTTATACATTTGCGAGGAGCAGATCTGATAAGATGTAGAAGAGTGTGCCACCGATGGAAGGTAGTTGTGGACAATGCTGATATTATCTGGAAACAAGTTTGTAGGAGAGAGGTCAGGTACTTGGAAAAAGTATGTAAGAAATCAACACTATCTTGGAGGGAAATGTATGCATCAATGACTTCTTGGTCCAAACTTTCAAAATGTAGAGAGAACATAGTGCAGCTTCAACCAGGCATTATAGTCCATAATTTTAAGTTACTGCCACATAACGTGATAGCAATCATTGTGAATAGACGGCACAATCCGATAAGCACCGTCTCATACTTTGGTGATACTATTGTTTATTACAACCATGACACATTGGAAGAATGTGGTACAGAAACTTTTGATTTCTATTTTGAAAGCTACGATGAAAACGATAACTTCATAGTTCTTCAGCAGCATGACGGTAAACTGTGTGTGTTACCGAAAGCAAACAGAAAGCGTTTCTTCGTTGGATATGTTAAGAATACAACTATTATGAAATTCGCACTTTTTAAAAACGCTGTTTACTTCCAAAACAATGAGGATTATATATGTAAATCTAAGATAAATGTGGTCAATGGAGAGATGATCGTAGTGACTACACCATTACATGAGATTGAAGATGATATTGTTGCATGCAATTATGTTAATGACAATGAGATTAACATTTTAACTGAAGAGGGCAGCATTTATGTGTGTAGAAATGGAAATTTAGATTGTTTAGCTGAAATATGCCTTAGTGATCCATTTGAGGAATTAGAAAATTACGGATTTGACTGGACATCGATTTCCATACTTTCTTGGTTAAAAACTTCATGTGATGACATACGCATAGCGTGGGTAAAAAAAAGTGCTGTGTGTACACACAGTGAAGTTATCGTCTTTGTAGATACTGAAGGTACTGTTATTGTGTATCCAATTTTTCAGTACATGTACATTCTCCCTGACCAATTAACCATTTATGAAAAACCTCTGAAAATCGTATCATTAAAAAATATGTTGATCAACAGAACATCAAAAGGACATCAGATAGATGTAACAGAAACTGTTGGCTGCCATAAAATATTCTTGAAAAGTGAAGACAAATTGTTCATCATTGAATTGCAGTGGAAAAATGTAGAAAGAAGTTGTGATCAAATTGATTCTAAAATAGGAACAATATTAAATGATAACAAAAAGAATTGGTTGCAAAGATTGTTCAGCAGATAGTGATGCAATAAAACCATATTTCCATATAAATTAGTAATAATTCAATATAGAATAGAAAACCATTTATTGCTCGACTCGACAGATTTATGAAATTATAAAAACAGTCAAGTGCAAGTAGGTCTCGCGCATAGAGAGTTCTGTAAAGTAAAGAAGGCTGTATGGCTTTGTTCCATTGCCTTCCTATTCGGGAGAATTAAACTACTACTACTCCCCAATCACCATTCAATTTGTCAAGATTCTTGGCGCGAATTTGAATAATGGTGGTTGATTGCAATTTTTCGTAATTCGTTCATAATACTGTTATGTGTGTTTTTTGTGTTATAGTGGTGTGATATAGTGCAAAAAGTGTCATGGGCGGTGTTATAGTATCAATTACGCAAAATTGCGAGGGTTTCGCCGCGATCGAAAGGGTTTACCATGTCGAGTACATTCGGCATATGGATTCTTTCGATTATGTTGAAACCAAGGCTGACCTCGTCAAGAATCGTTAAAACAAGCGGTAGAATGTACACATTATACATTTTATTGAGAAAACTGAAGAAAATATATATTCCGAGTAGGCTGTATGGCTTTGTTCCATTGCCTTCCCATTCGGGAGAATTAAACTACTACTCAATTTGTCAAACTACTTGCTATTTGCTCAGCAGTGTGTCAAACAATTTAACAGAAGTCGCTGAAGATATTTACGAATTTGGATTCGCTTTGCATACAAGCTGATCAAAATGAGCGTGATCGGAGTGCCGAATGAAATCCTGATAACCATATTCGCAAATTTGGGAGGGACAGACTTGGTTCGATGCAGGGAGGTTTGCCGCAGATGGAAAACTGTTGTGGACAGTCTCAGCGACGATGTTTGGAAAGTGGTTTGCTTGAAGGAAATCGATCATATTGCGACAGCTCGACGTAAATCGTCGCTGCCTTGGCGGGACCTGTACCAGTCGTTGTCCTCTTGGTCTACCTCACAGACCAACTCGATGAGTGTGACGCAGCTAGCAAATGTGTATCCGATACAGAATTTCCAGCTTCTCTCCGACAGGAAGATAGCGATAATGCAGAACCGTTCCGGCGATATCTTAAGCAGAATATATGGCTTTAGTGATACTGTTACCTACTATGATCCTGAGACTTGGAAGGAAATGCACACTGAGAAGTTTGATTTTGACTTTGGAGCATATGCTGAAAATGATAAGTTTATAGTCGTGGTGAGTCGTGGGGAAGGAGGGCTTTGTGTTGTCCCAAAGGAGACCAGAAAACGTTTCTTTGTCGACACCCTGCCATCTACCATAATAGCTCAATTCACTCTCTTTGAGAATTCTGTGTACTACAAAAACTGTCAAGACATGATTTGTGAAGCTAAGATTG
Source organism: Carcina quercana (assembly GCA_910589575.2). Lineage (NCBI taxonomy): Eukaryota > Metazoa > Arthropoda > Insecta > Lepidoptera > Depressariidae > Carcina > Carcina quercana. The sequence goes on along the minus strand of OU342429.1, from coordinate 15,522,405 downwards.
AAATGAAAAATGGGGAGATAACTGTTGTCTCAACACCTTTGGAAGACTTTGAAGAAAATATTGTTACATTTCACTATGTCAATGCACATCAAATAAACATTCTAACTGATGAAGGAAACATCTATTTATACAAAGACAGAGAGTTTAATTATGTGTCTAAACTTGATAATTACTGTGACATAATACACGAGTTGCAATATTACGGGTTTGACTGGAGTTCTGAGAATGTCTTCTATTGGCTGAAAGGATTTACCAGAGATGTACGTATTGCCAAAATCAAGAACTGCGTAGTTTGTTTACATGGTGATGTCGTACTGTTTGGAAATGTCAATGGATCTGTGGACATTTATCCTAAGGACTACATTTATTATAAAACTCCAATAAATTCTTTTGAAATCAAGAAATTCTTCAAATTAACAGGAGAAGTACAGACGGTGGACGTCTCAGAAACAGAAGGACATCATAGAATATTTGTGCTGTTCGTGGACAGATTGTTTACTGTGACAATTAACTGGAGTGGATTGCATAGATTCTATGACACTAATTCAGATACAGAAACTGAAAGTTATAGTACCGAAACTTCTACTAAGAGATGTATGAGACCGTCAAAGAAAAATCAAGCTGTTAAATCAGCTATTTTTAAAAGAATAGAAAAAACTAAAGCATCTGTGAAAAAGTGTATAGCAACATCAGGTACTGCAAAATCCAAAAAAGGAAATAAGAGAAGTAAAGCTAAAGGATTTGCTCAGCCCAGCACGTCGAGTGCAGCTTCAAGCTCTCTTAAGAATAAGAAAGTCACAAATAAATCTGCTTTAACTTCAGAAAATGTAACTACCCAAATTGAGAAAAGAGTGACTAGGTCAACGAGTAATATTGAAAATAACACAATGAAATCTAGAAATGTTGAGAAACCTTTAGAAGAAAAATTAAAAAGGAAAAGGCTAACACCAGAAACGATAAAAAATGATCCCAAAAATAAAACTTCTAGCAGAAGTTCAGCTCTAGTGACAACTGATGAGCCAGAAACAAAAAGAATGTGCACTCGAATGTCAAACATGAAGATTAATGAAAACAGACAGAATGCCAAAATGAATACAGGCGAGGGTAGAAATAACAAGTCTGCATTAAAGACATACAAAGTTAAAAAGAGAGGAAGAGGGTGTAATACCAAAACAAAAAACATGATTACTTAATTATTTAATGTGATATAATAAGATACAAGAATCTAAATAGAAAGAACAATGTTATAGACATATTTCAGCGGCATTTATCAGAGACATGTTTTTGTAAATGTCCTTTAATAGCTGAACCCACTAAACTGGTTATTGTTGTCATAAAAATACAGTATTTTTTTCCAGAATATAAATGTTGAGAACATACAATGTATTTGTTTGAATACTCTTTATTCACCTTATTATTATTATTTGAGACAAGGGGGGTGGTCCACCAGGCCCAACCATTCTTATCTACCTTATCTTAAATTAAATAATTAAGATTTAAAAACAGTAATAAAAGCAGAATTGGCGGACTTATCCCTATTTAGGGATCTCTTCCAGTGAACCAGGGCGAGGAGAAAGATAAAGGGGTGGTGTGCGGAGACATATACAATATCATAATAATAAAAGATTTACAAACAAAGAGATTTGAGAACGAAATAATTAAAAACAACGTATACTTATATAAATATAATACATACATAGATAAAATATATATATACATGCAGAAAAAAATATAATATATGTAGTAAGTTAGCTAAAACCGTACTAGTTTGCCTTTCTCTCTAAATCTCTGTCTCCGGATTGCATCCGGCCAGAGTGTGACGATATATGGGTTTTATATTTAAGTCACGCCTCTTTCTGACTGGTCTAAATGTTCTTACCGGGGATGCTGACCGGTTTGGGTCGGCAGGTGTGTGACGATCGGTACATGCCTAGCCTTCTGGTTTCAATTCTGTTTTGTTCATTCTACCTAGATCAGAACAGAATCGGTACAGCTGTAACGGCACTAAGTCAAAATTGCTTTGTAACAAATATATTTTGATGTCAATGTATATTCTACTATATACCTTCGCTTTGGAAATGCGTTCTACAGAGCAAAATTGCGAAAGAAATACTCCTCATAGGCAGCACGTGTCCTGGTCCCAAGTGTAATCATTAATAGTTTGTGTTGTAATAATAAATCTCATTAAAATCTTCCCATCATCTGTATGAGATCTACAATTCCACAGACACACAATAGACATTTCCTCTCTTGTTTCGTCGAGCGCGAAGTTACTGATTTGATAAGTTCAACAAGAACCAAATTGAATATTCCTCAGCGAGTACGACTCACAGCACCAGACACTGCGCATGGTGCTTGAGGTGGGCGAAACGGACCTGTCCTCGTTCCTGAAGACGCACGCGTCGCTGTCGCCGGCGCTGGTCGTGCACTACTGGGAGGAGATGCTGCACGCCGTCCACTACATACACGAGCACGGTATGTGACACGTTCCTCAGCGAGTAGACTCGCAGCGTCACATACAAATCACGAACAATTACCTTGTTTGCTTCTTAAATTCCGTGGCGTTGTTGACATGAAAAATGAAGAAAAAAAATGAAAAAATATTTATTTCCTTTCACATTAACATTAAATTAAAGTTTTTGGGACACTCCTTTTAAGTTAAAAAAACTTGTATTAGGAGGCCCCGCTCTTCCGCTAGTTATTTAGGAATACAAATACATAGGGGATAATACAGTAGTGCAGTAAAATTAATAGTATAAGTTATAAACTAATTATACATTTTTTTAAAGAAATTAGGTTAGTTGTGTGTAAGTGTATAATGTGTAGGGTGAGTGTGTTGCGTCAGGTGTGATCCACGCGGACCTGAAGCCAGCGAACTTCCTGCTGGTGAGCGGGCAGCTGAAGCTGATCGACTTCGGCATCGCGTCCTCGATCAGCGGGGACGCGACGAGCGTGGTGCGCGCCCAGGCGACCGGGACATACAACTACATCAGCCCTGAAGCGCTCATGGGCGGCGCCGGGGGGTATGGCGTCGCGGGTAGCGATTCTGCACAACCCATCAAGGTAACTACGTATATATATTAATATAAAGTAGGATAAAATTATTTTAAATACTACTAATACACCTACTAATCAATAAAGATTTACTAAAGACTGTAAGAAACCAAAATAAATAAGTAGTTTTTTACTGTGAAAAGAGCTCATAACTGTAATTTTAACTGATCTAATAATAAGTAATATTTTAACTTTAGCTAGTTTAAAAATATCGATGCGATGTACTAAAGTCAACGTCAGAATTTCACGGACTAGTTTGTCATATATGTGTGTAGAAAAGTGTGACCCAAATTGCTTAATTTTAAATAGTGGTGTACCCATGTTAATAATTCATCTTATATAATTTTAGTAAGTATAATTGTGTATCAATGAGAACCCCACTGGGAGAACTGACGTATCATTCGTGTCCGATACACTGTCAAAATAATCTGTGAAATACTTACGTCACGCCCTTACGCCACTCTGTGCGCCCACTAAGCCCCACTATGCCCATTTTTGTTCAAGTTGTCGTATTAGTTGATTTATCTTTGAGTTTGTTTGCAGATCTCGTTCAGGTCGGACGTGTGGTCGCTGGGCTGCATCCTGTACAGCATGGTGTACGGACGCACGCCCTTCAGCCACATCCCCAACCTGGCCAAGCTGGCCGCCATCCTCGACCCCAACCACCGGATAGACTACCCGCCTCGAGAGCGTAAGTACGATTGTTGTACAGGTCTCGTTCACGCCGGACCTGTGTCTGATCAACTCACATTTACTTATCAACCTCAATATAGATAGCGATGTTAGAGGATACCTTCTCGTGAAACGAAGCAACAGGGGCCCTTTAGAAGCTTTATCTATTAACTATGAATTAATTTATTATAAATCCGAAACGTCTTAGTTTTATTTACATACATATTATTACATATATACAACAAGTTGCCTAACAGTATAAAAGAAAGTCAGTCACTCATTGTCTTCAAAAAATTACTAAAAAACTAAATTTTAAAAGGCTATCCTAATAGTAAATAAATATCAATCAATTTTATATATATATATATATATAAAAGCAGCAATGTGAATGCACCCTTATATGATGTCCGTCGGACTCGCCATTGTTCTCTACAGCAACTATGCGATATGTACCCTCAACTTTTTTTATTATAAATCGTACACACTTTGTCACCATTGGACTACCCTACGTTTAATGTATATTTAAGTTTATGTTTTTCATGTAAGTGATTTATAATCTTTATGAAAAACAAATGTTTTTTAAACCGTATTTATTTAATAAAAAATATACCATTGACATGATACCATATAAATTCTGATGAAAACCGTGTGTAGTGTATACAGCACTTTGACTCTACGCGAAAATGAATCGACCCTAAGCCTGATTATTTTATACTTATCAATTTAAAAAATAAACGTTGCAGACTTCCCTCACTCACTGCTCGCGGCACTAAAATGGTGTCTGACGTACAACGCGCGCGCGCGGCCCTCGGTGCGCGAGCTGCTAAGAGTGCCGTACCTGCAGGCTCCGGCGCCGGCACCCCCGCCGGCGCTGCCCCCGCCCCTGCTAGAGAAGCTTCGCGCTGCGCTCACCCCCCACGAACTCCAGCTCGTCTTACAGAGCCGAGGCTCGCACGCCCAAGACACAGTCCAGGAGACACGATAGCGTATAATTATAGCAATATTTAGAGGTATTGACTGATTGATCCAGAGCGCACTAAATTGCACATTGGTTTTATCGAAATTTGGCAGATGATACCTAGAGCACTAAAAATAAATGAACTTTTTACGGGGAAAATGTAGCCAAAAACGTCGATATTCCCGTAGTTCAGCATTTTTCAAAATTCTTTACAATCGAATTTTTGGGTAAAACCTACACGTTAGAAATAAATAACATATTGCAGCGATAACCAATGAAGGAAATCTGCTAAGTGTGGTGATTATGTGAAATCCCTATAAATGAAATAAATAAATCCCTAATGTTAAAGCTTGACGTAATGTTGTATGGGAAGGTCAAGTCCGACAGAAGTATTTTGCAGTTGTATTGTTACAGCGACTATTTGGTGGAATTACATACTAATTTACAAATATGAGTGACGAGTATTTGCCCACGACTTCGTCTGCTTAGATTTCAGCAATTTATTCAACGAAAATACTTTACCGGATTAAAATATACTATGTATGAACATATTCAACCTGTGTCTCAAATTTCAGGAGGTATTTTTTCATCACTTCATGCGTCGTAGCTTATATACATACACTGGCTTGTTTAAATCTGCTGCTATTAGTTTCGTCGCCGTGAAAATGATTGGCTTTTATCTTCGCGTCTCCTATACCCATCCTTCTCCCGCGCATATCTTTTATTCACACGTAAGAGTGCGAAAGGGAGAATGTCCAAAAATGACAGTTCCGCACTAAGCCATAGTGCGGAACTGTGTCATTTTTGATAGAAGTACGAAGACGGATTACGAGAATTAGCAATAATTTATAGACAAATCAACACCAAACAAGGACTTGTATAAGGTTTCCAAGGCTTTCCACTTTCTCTACCTAGTCCTATCATATACTTGAAAAATACAAAAGGGAATGGTTATTCCGCGAAGCCGCACTGTATGATCGTGATTAAAGTCCTTTTTATTGTAACACTATCGCACAGGTGTCAAATTACGAACTCAACTCGAAAATATTGTAATTTAGTTTTAGGGATTTAAACGATCTTATATTTTAGTCACGTCAAGTCCAAAGCTGGACAGTAATTGTATATATTATCAACAGCATAACTTATATAATTAATATTTATTACGAGACAATACGTAAAGGGTGTGGTGCATTGCGCTCGCAAATGGTGTATACTCGTATTTAACAGCGAGCGAGTCTTTAGTTTCGTTGTAAGAAAGTTTCTATTAGCATTGTAGTACAATTCGTGAATTACTCATGATTATTAAGATATGTTTCAAATTCGGCCTGCACTTGTATACTATTTAAAATATCAAGTAATGATGTAAAGATGTACAGAAAAATACTATAATTACATTTTGCTTTTATTTTAATTGTACAAAATCATTTTTTTTACTAAGTGACAGCGTCAAAATGTCATTTTATTGACGCCATCTTTGTTTTCGACATTAAGTCTTACCTGTTTCGTGCGTTTTATATGTTTTTTGTACACACGAAAGCAAAATATACAAAAATAGTAAATAAATCCCTTTTATTACTGGTCTTTTCGCAGAACGTGTCATTTATCGGTAATTGGTAAAAAAATTAACTCCAGTGTGAGAAAACAATTTTGGCGCTTCATATATGTTTAAAGATTTTGTTTAGCCGCCATGTTTAAAAGCGGCATCTCGTATGCAAAACAACTGCGACCTCCTTCCTTACAAGTTGTCGTGTTCTTAAGTTAATTGTATCAATTAATATAATATAACCTAATTCATATTAATTTTTAAAGTATATTAAATACATTAATGAAATCGAGAATTCGCTTTTTATTTCTTATCAAAAAAACAACAACTTTAAAATAAATACATTTATTAATGAAATAGATATAAATCGATATATTTCAAATGGGAGTACAAAAAAATAAATAGAAATCTTAGCGCAGCGATAACCGATAAATAAATTTTATCTTTAGCTTAAAACTATTGGGATACAAAACGCAGCAAATGCAATCAGGTTATCTGAATTTGTCGAAAAGCTTATTTAAATATGGGAGCTTCGTATTTCTCTGCTAGGTTCAGAGAAAAAGAATCCTCACCGAACGCGTTTCAATACCAAAGGTAAATACTTTCGCTACACAAGTAGAGAATCAAGTCGTTCGTTAGAATGTTCGCTTTAATATCAAAGCGTCACGCAGTTTCTTCCGAACTAACGCTATTAGAGGATAGACTGCTAATTCTAAAGGGGAATTTGAAAATGCTTGTAGTGTGGAATATGCATAATACTTAAGAGAAGTGATTTTTAATAAGCTAGCCTCTGCGAACCGTCCGTACACTACTCACGTAAACTAGTACTTCAAAATTGACCTGTGATCAAGATTTTCTGAGGAAAAATCATTTCAAAATATCTTTTGAAAACTCAACGCGTCTTTGTTTTGAATGAAACGATTCCTCAGCTTATTTCAAAACGTGCGTAAAACATGGAGTGGGGTGAGAATATCACAAAATCAAAAACTAGATGGTGTATATAGTTTAATGGTTCATGCGGCGAGTAGTGTGCGGGCGTCCGGCGCATCTAGTTCTGGAAGAGCGTGCGCGTAAAGTCGATGTAGTCGAGTGCGTTGGGGATGGGGCGCTCCGTCTTGGCTTCCACGTAGGGCTTCATGCGCGCCACGCAGTAGTCGGCCATCTCCTTCGTGAGGTTCTGTACAAGGAAGTAACAAGTTCCAGTTCTGCATACATTTTGTAATGATATCTCAATATACGCGGCGGTATCTAATCCCGCATTTGACGATGCGTATTACTATTTAAGGTTTGGTTTCGTAGGGTAGCGGTGTGTTATAAAGCGGCTGCTAATGCGTTGGATGACGTCACTGAAATGTATATGGAAAAAGATGGTTTGGATCTACAGTGCAGTGTAAAAAAGGTCTCTAGGAAACCTTGTTTCCATACACGTTTCAAAGAAGTTCACTGCTGGACGTATGTCTCCTTCATGGTACGCCACATCGACCGGTCCCGAGCCACCTGCATCCAGCGACTCCCCGCGACCTTAACTAGGTCGTCGGTCCACCTAGTAGAGGGACGGCCCGGTAGACGTTTCCCGGTACGTGGTCGCCACTCGAGAACTTTTACTTCCCACCGGTTATAGATTCTTCGAGCGAACGTTACATAGGGTCCGATAAACACCGCTACCGTACTACCCTCATATTCCTGCGACTTAATTTGCGTGGACTCCAGAATGTATCCCACAGGAACCACTACTCGGGAAGCTCACTTTCGCATTTATGATATTAGTGTGGGTGACTTATGAAGGCAATGAGAACGTTGACGTATTTGAAGTCGAATAACGACACATCCATCGCACGAACAAGCACAGTAGCAGCGCCACTCACCGCGTAGAGCTCGTCCTTGGTGACGTAGGAGCGGTCCTGGTGGGCGGTGATGGCTCGGAACGCGTTCTCTATCTCCTCCGAGGAGTGCACGTTCTCCGTCTCCTTGCTGATCATGAACGCCATGTACTCCTGCAGCGACACCTGACCGTCGCGGTTGGGGTCCACCACATCTGGATACACGACAATATGTAAGTTTAAGTCTTGTAGCGGCCAAAATTTTTGTCATAATGTTTTTGTATAAACTCTCGTTTTTAAAACGTGCCGTAGAATGTTTTGTTGCGATATAATATACTATATATAAAAAAATAGTTTGAACGCTTAAACCAACGAAACAATAAAACCCGGTCCAGCTGAAAATGATTGCTGTGACGCATCAGGCTGAGCTGGTCACCATTTTCCAAGTTGAATATCTATCTTCATTGTACTGTGGTTATTTCTTCATGTTAGCTTGGAATAAACGAATCTTTCTTAATAACATTGCAACAGTTCTTCTAATCTGAAATAAGGTAGTTGTACATTCAAGAACAGTAACATATAACCACTTTAGTACCATGTCACATTCACTCTTTCTTGTTTCTATCGAGTGTGTTGAGGGAAATGTCAATTATAGGTGACTGTGACATGGTTCAAAAGTGGGTAAATATTTTTTTACTCGAGTGTACTATGTCTAAAGCCGCGTCGGAAGAGATAAGTTACGCGATAGAAAGAGATGGTGCATATAGAAAGTTGAATTGAACCTTATTTTCAAATAGGAAGAGACATTCTTTATCCGTTGCTCCGGTACAGTATCATTTTGTGCTATCACAGTTCATCGTGTGCAGTATGGCTAGGTAGGTACTCACTGAGGATAGCCTCGAACTCTGGATCCGGCTGCCCCTCCTCCACCATGGGCAGGTCGTAGCCGAGCGCGCGCAGACACGACTTGAACTCGTGGTGGTTCAGACGACCAGACCGGTCCTTGTCAAAGTGCTTGAACATCATAGAGAACTCCTTCAGGGCGTCCTCGCTCACCCCTGAAACAACATTTACATTATTATTTCTCTCCTGTTCTGAAAGTAGGCATTTCATTATCTAAGCTGGGGAATAAAAATGTCATTTTCTACCCTAGACAAGATTTATCAAAAAAAATTGTGTACAGACTCTGAATAAAAACTCATTGGCTGCACATCGCAACGAAAAAGTTTTTAATGTGAGCATTCATCAACGTAAAAAGGTGAAAAAACGCAAACTTTATTTATTATACGTATAAGAGAAATGATTAAATAAGTAATAATTAAATATGTTTACACATAAATCTAAAGACATGGGTGTAGGTAGTTTGATGTTAGGTTATAGGTTGCCTAAATTTTACCATAGACAATAGAATTTGCTATACCCGAATTATACTATTAATTATTTTTAAACGTACATTTTATTACGACAGATATTATTGTCTTGTTTTTTCTTCACAGTAGAAATAAAAAGTAGAGTGTAATTCGGGTGAAAAAATCAATTTAACCGTCGAATTATAGGCACCCTTACTTCGATCGGGATGCAATTGATAACTTTCATCCCTTGTGTAACAATCTTACTATTAGTTTACATAAGGTAACTTCATGCGGTGGGCTACACCATCTAAATGACAACGATCACAAATCGTTCCACAAAGGTGGTGGATAAAGCAAATTATCATTAGAGATCCGGTCCCGCTGCTGTAGTGAAGGTAATAATCCCAGATGGAAGCACTGACCCGAGTGGTTCCTGGCCTGTATCTGCTGCTCCAGGTTGTGCTGCATGCGCATGGAGAGCTGGTCGAGCTGGTCCCACTGCTGGGCCAGGCCAACCGTGCTGTGCTCCGTGTAGCGGTTGTCCAGGATCAGGTGCTCCTCCAGTGCGGCGCCTGGTGATAAAGATACAGTGGTTATTACAAAAACATATATCAACTAAAGATATTCCAGCATGAGAGATGATTGATTCTGGCCCTGGCATTAAACACCAGGACTACAATGGTGTACAATCATACTAAATGTTTCGCTATAACAATTATACTCGTATGATTACACTTTAGGGAGTCTTGAACATTTTGAAATTATATAGCTCATTTCAATTCCCAAACAGCGACCAAGAAATATTGACGAAACTTCGAGCCTGTACAGTTCAATAAACCAGTCGCTGCTCATTCTATATCGCTCGTTTCGACACTTGACCACAGTTCACAATAATTGATGTCAATTTTATATAGAAGCCTATATCGGAAAACATTAAAAACTTGCCTAATTCCTCTAGGCGTCTCAGATCAGCCCTCCTGGCGCGCACCTCCCCGGCGCGCTGCCTCAGCGTCGCCAGCTGCTGCTCCAGCGAGCCGGTGCCCTCCATCATGGAGGTGCTGCAATGTCACCTCACCGTCAGTCGGGGTACGGTGCAACGAGCACAGTTACCACATGGTTAGGACAGTGATGTAAAGCAGAGGGATCGAACTGAATTTGAATTTGAAAAACTTCGTTCAGACAAAAATAAACGCGAACCCCAATATACATTTTTACCAGCGTTATAATTTCCCCTTTTTAAATCACGTTTTACGGTTTAATGTCTCAACAAACTGTGTTCTACAGTTTCAAGTTTATTTAATGAGAATATGTTAAAAAATTATAACATCTAATGGGTCAGTTAACAGCTATACATTTTTAGATTAAGGGATATAGCTTGATTATAGATTCGATTTGTAAATTATCAACTATGCATATCAAACTTGGTAAAATGTGTCTAGAATAGATTGAAATATTACTGGGGTTGTAAGAAATTTCGATAGGCGCCCCCGACCTATTTTTAAGAAATTGCAAGTATGTATGTACATTTGACAGCATTTTAGCGATATAAGTGTATTAGAAGTTAAAGATATGTAAGTATAACACTCAGATTATGAAAGTTAATCGTTTTATAATTATATTTACAACTGTCTTCAAGCTGCAATGTACAGAAACATCGATAGCGTCACGTAGTTTGTGCGTAACATCAAGTGCTTGGCAAAAATATATTCTAAGGCATCTTTCACAACTTTCATATACGTTTAAAACATCAGAGCCATCTCGTAGATACATACGAGTATTAACAGATAGTGTAAACTTAATATTGAATCATCACAAAATTAACACACAATGTCATTTACTAGATTTCCATTTTGAATCCTTAAAGTACGATATATCTCAGGATGAATGTTGTACACTCGAGAGAAAAATATGTATTCACTTTTCACCATGTTATATTCATCTTTAATTAACATTTACCTCAACTCATTGCTTAGGAACAAGTAAGGGTGAATGAGACAAACAATAGTGGATACATATTTTTGTACTCGAGTGTACATATATGTTTAAAAATGGAACGAATAAACGACTCTTAGTTGTTTTATCAGATTAGATGATTGTCAAATCTTGTCCCTCCCGTATGATGGATTGTGTTTGAATCTCATATTTTTGCCAAGTGCATCGTTTAATATAGTTTAGTACATATTACACGCGTCATTCTGATACTTTACCCGTCCCAGCCTAGCAGCCGGTACCTGCATAGTACATACACCAGTCAAGTTTTAGATACAATTTACATTTCGTGTAATGATAATGAGTATGGAAAATTTCCTGCTGTTAATACACTCTTCTTTATGTTTTAGTTATTTACAAGAGTTAATAATATTCAGATCTCTGACAGATTTCAAAAGACTGTTTTAAATTTCAATCTATGAAATTATTTTTACAGAAAAAAATTGATTAAAGTCAGTCAATTCAATTCTTTTTTGTCAAATTATGTTTTCTAAGGTGGAATGCTTTACAAGAAATATTCGTAGATAGACGAAAAAGTCCTAAAGATTAAAAAAAGAGAATATTATTGAAACAAAGGCTAGTTTTAACGGTAACTCTTTCAGTAGGTATAAATAATCGTAGTAACACAAAACTTCTTTTACCATACCATAAGTAGTTACCTAAAGTAGCAATCGGATTGTGGTGGGAAATGAATTTCACTCATTTACTAATAAATCAAAGCTAGCAATACTAAATTTCTTTAACCATTAAAAATTTCATAGATAATTTATATTTTATTAGCTAAATTTTATCGTCGAATCACCTTAAATTTTTAATTTGAGAATACTTTTTAAAAATGGAAAACTATTTTTTGTTTTCAAATACTGGTAATGAGGCAAGCAGGTATAATGTACCGACCGGGTCTCGGTGAGCCACTGGTGGAATGCGTTGGCATGTTTTGCGAACTCCTTGCGCAGCTTGTCGTTCTCGTCTTGTCGCTGCGCCTCCTTCGTCAGCTCCACGTCCCGCTCCGCTGTACAAGACATGTTAGTTATCGTACTTTGTCACCAAATGAATAATATGTATAAATTGGCCGCCATTTTCTTTAAAAAAAATTAACCCAGCTTTCGAATGTGAAAATAATTCCCTATTCTTCGTTACATCATTCTATATTTAATTTGTCAGTGTGTTATTATAGGATATATTATACACGGATGACACTCCGCGACGAAGCATACAATTTTCCTAATTTTTGACAACCATTATGCGCCAGAAGATATACAGTTGCGCGATATAATGAGAGGGCGCAGGTAATTTAAGACACGCAGCGCTCTGTGAGCAGTATTGCACTTTATTCTGCTGTAGCAAGAGTGGATATTTATTTAAATGCATTTTCGAAGTACAGGCACTATTATTATTAAATTCAATTTAAAAGTTATTTGTTTATAGAATGAAAGACTAAGTACTACGCAATACAATGCTGAGCTTTTGTTCTTCTTTTTGCATCGTTTTATTTTTTTTGACGTGACGTTTTATAAATCGATGAACGTCGGCTGCACGCACGAAAAAGTGTCACGTTCCGCCTGAGCCGAGCGTGCGAGGGCGCGGAACAAGCTATAGAGAGGCACGATCGGCCTAAGCGTTCGGCTTTACAGACAACAATTTTTTTATTTAAACTTGTTCCAGTGTATTAACATTAGGCAATAGTTTTAAGTTAATTTTTTAAATTGTATTTTGTAGGTAGTTAGTTATTGTTTATAGTTGTAGTACACATTTAACTGACCGATGATCTTGCGCAGATTCCGCCAGGTCTCCTCTAGCGCCTCCATGGTGAACCAGGTGTACGGGTTTGCGCCCACGTTGAACGACTTGATCTGCTCGTCGAGCGCCGCGAGCGCCTCGAAGTCGCTTTGCGCCGAAGACAGCGACGCCTGCGCACACACACACACAGTCAAAGAATTAGACATGTCAATATTTTATTTATTAAAGAAATAGTCTTATTCTATTTTTATATTGTAAACTGAAATACACAGAGCTAATAGTTATACTACCAAAATCATATTCAAAAATTATTTTATTTTTAGAATATACAGAGAAAACAGTGATATTGTAAAATCTTTGCAACTAATTATGTTGAAATGTTATCCATTAAAAACCACACTAATTAGTGTGTATATATTACCTGGAACTGCGCGTGCGCATCCTTGAGCGCTCGTATCTCCTCGATGGAGTTGCACCTGACCGGGTCCGTCAGGTCCTCCTCGGCGTTCTCAAACCACGAGTTGAACGCGGACGCCTGGAACAAACACACGATTCATTATAATCTACATATATTTTTTATTTAGGCTAGTAGTCAATCACAAAGGTAATTCTCATGCAATATGTGATGTGCTTCTCTCTTAATTAATCATTTTAAATATACCTGTAATTATAGTTTGACATAAATTAATGAGATGAATGTGAATTCTCCCATGACAAAATTATTAGCATGTTATGTAAACAAATTATAATTAAATTAAATTCCTTATCAGATATGTTTATGATATTTAATTATTTGTGGACAGGTTAAGTACATCGAACTAATCGAAATTACTACCCTAACACCATGTAAAAATACTATGCACTTGGCAAATAATTTTTTTCTTTCTTTCTTTATTCTCTCTGAAGAAGTGTACATCATTGGAGGAGGCCTTTACCCAACCTTGTTTATAATTAAAAATAGTGTTATAGCATTAAAAAATAATCAAGAAGCAATGTAGCACGATCAAATAAAGCCTTTTTTATTTTTATTTGCCCTGAAAGTAAGTGACGATAAGGAGACGGAAAGCGTGGTCACCCAGATGCTTTAATTCAATGAGGCTCTACTACCTTTCATAACGGCACACAACAGGGGACAAAGGACAAATGCAAAATCTATACATAAAAATATGCACATATAACATAGACGCAAACTGCGATTCTAAGAGATATAAAACCGTTCACCTTCTTCGCGAACGTGAGATACAGTTCCTCGATCTGTCTGAACTGGTCTTGCAGCTGCAGCAGCCGCTGCTTGCGCGCGGCCGAGTCGGCGAGCAGCCGCTGCCACCGGGATATGACGTCAGCGTGCCGTTTCACAATGGCGGGCGTCTGCTCGTGGTTGGCGGCGACCAGCTGCTCCTTCAGAGCGGTGATGTTCTGGATGCCCTCGTGCTCGAACGCAGCAAGACCTGAACACGAATTATATATTATTAAATGATCAATTCTGTATTTATCTATTGACTTCATCTGCGTGTATAAGACATTATCCCACGGTATCTACGAATTCGAACGGGTTTTAAATACTTGTCCGCTATCATTACAAAATATAATGTCACGAATGGCTCTCATGATAAAAATCAAGAAAATGACACATAAAATTTTATTCACTACGATAGAGGCTCGATCATACCGGTTTTTTTTTTATTTTTTTTATTTAATATAGACCAACACTTGACCTCAATTTCACCTGATGGTAAGAGAAGATGAGGTTGACGATGTTACGTGTTGGTCTAGAAGGTAGTTACTAAAAATTAGCAAGTGGTTTGTATCCGAATGAAATTCGGCATTTGAACTCGGAGATCAAAACATCCAGAGGTCGTGCCTCACTGAACACGTATGAAGCAACTACATCAGACACTTTCGTTTGCTATACACAAGGTACACACTACAAAATTACACCAAACGTCAGACACTCGGCGTCAGTGTATTTTTGGGGGGTCTCTGGCATTATTAGACAAGGTGGAATCTGTATGTCCTTTGCAAATCCATGTCCCCTACATAAAACACAGCTAAATAAATTTGAAATTGGAACGGATCATATTGTAGATCCATGCCCCCACCACCAGCTGCCGTGGTGCACGTGACAAGTAAGCCTGCATCTCACCAGCGTCGAAGGTGTCCTGCTTGGTGAGCAGCGTCTGCACGGTGGACAGGTCGCGGCCGTACTCGTCGGAGCGCACGTGGGTCTCCTTGTCCGCGATCCACGACTCCACCACGTCCGCCTTCCACAGCAGCTGAAGGTAGGCAGAGTTGTCCACCAGCGCCGCCTTGCGCCGCGCCGCCAGTGATGTCAGCTTCTCCAGTTTAGCCTGGTTGAGAAGAGTTGTTATAAATATTTGACATATTTTTTCAGGTGACGTCACTCATGACGATTCGTCCAGTCATTGCGTGAATAAAAGAAAACGGAACTTGCTCAGAGGTGTTGACCTAATTTATACGGCATGTGTACAAATGTCTTGTTAGAGAATGTGTGAGTTATGTACCTGTAGTGCTCGTATCCTGTGTGCCAGCGCATCCGCGTGCAGGTTCCCTGCGGCCAGCAGCTGCTCGCCCTCCGCAGCGAGGTCGTGCACGCGGTCCGCGCGCGCAGACAGCTCCGCCTCCAGCGCCTCGTGCTTCTTCAGCAAACCCTGCACCGCCGCCATGCTGTCCCCGCATTCACCAACAACCACCAGCTGCTGCTTCTCGCTATACACACAAACAAGGCCCAGTGCGTATTAGTAGACTTCACAAACATCTTTTAATTTTTTCTCAGGAGTGTGCAGGTTTCCTCACGATGTTTTCCTTCAACGAAAAAGGCAAATGATAATGATTTTTATCATTCGCACATAAAGTATGAGCTAGGATCGCACTCAGACCTCCATAATTCAACGACTGACGCTGTACTGTAATTAAAATTTATTTCACATATTCTTCTCCACGGAAAGCTTTCCTGAAAGCGTCGATAAATTAATTCATCTAAATCTACAAGTCAGTTTTTAAAACTTTACAACCTGGAGTTAGTTAACGGCTAAAGCTTTACTTTAACTTATGTTTCGGGAATCTTATATCAATCTCCTAAGTTGCAAAAGCTATCTTCATGTAAATTTATTTATAAAAATATAAAGTAGTAAAATTGAATTTGTCAACCCTCCTCAGTTATTCTGAAGGTCTTTCACCTTAATCATGTAACATTTGTACGTCATACCTGATCCAGGCCTCCTCCTCGTCAACCTTGGCCAGGTACTGCTGGTACGCGAGCGACTGGTGCAGCTTGGCTCCGCGCTCGGCCGCCAGCGCCTGCAGCTCCGCCCAGGCCTGCGCGAGCGCCGTCAGACGCTGCTCGATCTCAGGCACGCCCAGGTTGGACACGTCCATCAGCTTCTCCCCGGCCTCCTGCACCGCCTGGATGGCGGGCTCGTGGCTAGCCAGCTCAGCTTCTAGACGCTTGTGCTTCTTCAGTAGGTTCTGGACGCCCGTCAGGTCGCGACCGTAGTCGTCAGAGGCGACCAGGAGTTTCTTCTCTCTGGTAGGTGCGGGGATTAAGTTTATTTAGATATAAAGATCAAATTCCAATACTTTGTAGTCCAGGAATGACTACAAAATGAGATAGGGTGGTCAAAGCATCCCTTTTCAAGTTTTTAACTCTATTTTGCAAGTTTATCCGAATGTTGCATTGAGCGTCTGAATTACAACAAACTAATTGTACAATGACATACGGATAAAATTGGCTTATAACTTTTTTTTACTAGATAAAAAGAATTATTAACACATATAGATAAATTAGTTTGTAGTTTCACGACACCATTGTGCATGTGATGTCACCAGGCATTGATCTCATTCAAAAATTCATCTCCCGATTTTGTCGTACTAGACAGCCAGTTAATTTGCTCAGATGTCTTACTTGATCCATGACTCCTCGTCGGCGATGTCCCTGAAGAACTGATGTAGGGTGTTTGCCTCGTCCAGCCGTGCGCGGCGGTGTGCGGCCAGGTTGCGCACGCGCTCGAAGCGCTCGTTGATGGCGGTGCGCCGCGAGCCGATGCCGGCGCTGTCGAACTGACCGCTAGACACAAGCGCGTCCGCTTGACCGTTCATATCTGCCCGAAATACATTTAAACTTCATTTAAGGAATAATTTTTTCCGCTGCCATATTTGATTTGCTATGAGCAAGATAGATAGATTCCGAACGTATCATGCACGATGTTATCTGATTCACCTGCTAATGAACTAAACTTCGCCAACATCTTAGTACGGTCACCAATCCACCGATAATAAATTCTGTCACAGTGGAACACCCGTGCGATTTATTATAGAGGTTCATGTTCAATCCTGGTGCTGAAATGTAATATTCTCTCTCACCCTTGATCCTGTCTTCGTGAGCTTGAATATCAGCCTCGACGAGCTGGTGCTTCTTCATCAGGTTTTGCACCGAGGCCAGGTCCTTGCCGGAGTCCTCTGACGTCAGCAGGCTCTCCACCTCGCCCAGCCAGAAGTCCAGATCCTTAACGGCAGCGATGTACGTTCGCTGCTTGTTCGCTTCCTTCAGCTTGAGGGACTTCTCGGTGGTCTTTTGTGTTAGGAACTCCCATTGGTCCGCGATGGAGGCCAGGCGAGCCTGTTCAAAATAGTTATGATATCACAAACTGTTGAATATCTTTAAAAATAAATCAGTAGATTGTATCACAGGTCAGGCACATCATACACCCAGTTACTTGTTCATACAATGTTCGTGGTCGATCTCTTTGGTGATTGGAACAAAATCCATACTATATATTGAAATAAATTTATATCCTGTGGATTAAAGAGCCCTTTTTTACGAAGAACCAAATTGCTCTTTCTGTATAAATGTAATAAAAAAGGTTTTCATTACTGTCTAATAGGCTAATTTAAAATTAAGAACATTATAAGAAAAGTTATTTCTAAATTTGGTCAAAAGTTTTTAAGGGCAATCTGAAATTCGAAACATCGATGATCATTTTGACGCTGTATCGTGCCACTAAGGAAGTAATTTTTAAGGTTATTATTTATTAAATGTATGTTACCTGCACAGCGTCCTCGCTGCCGCTGCACTGTCCTCGCTGCACGAGGTTCCCGCCCATGGCCAGCACGGACTGGATGCGCTCCGCGTTGGCCGCGAGCTCCGCCTCGAACGCCTGATGCTTCTGGTGCTTAGATTGGATGTTCGCCGGGTCCTGGTACATTAACAAATTCATTAGGTATATATTATGCAGGGGACAAACGTTTCGTGTGTCCAGGAGAATATTTAGACAGTAGGATCTACCTAAGTTAGTATTATGGCAAATTAACTAATGGAAAGTCCAACGTGACCATACATGACGCAGGCTCATGTCCAGCTTTGGACTTCCGCACCTCCCGATGATGCCACTTTAATTACTACAAATCGTCTAATGGAAAGTCAATTGGTCGCATGGTGAGAATCTAAGAGGGTTATATCCAGCAGTAGATATCTACTGACCTTGTAGCTCTCCTCGGTGGCCAGCTGCAGTTTCTCCGCGATCCAGTTCTCCATCTCGTCCGCGTCCCTGGAGAACTGCTGCAGGGTCTGCTCGTCGCCGAGCCGCGAGCGCTTCTCGATGAGGGCTTCCTTGAGGTGTCGCCAACGGTCCAACACCTGGCGACGCTTCTTGTCGATGGGGTCTGCGGCGTAGTGGTCAGACGCGATCAGCTGGTCCGCTAGCGTCTGCAGCTGGGCGATTTTCTCCTCCTGATATATTAATTTATGTTAGGAACACGAAGTCGCGATCGATAGTGTAAATGTAAGTGAAGCTGCTAACGTGTGCGTTGATGGCCTTGTCGAAGTCCTCGTGCTTCTTGATGAGCTGCTCGACGTTGTCCGATGCGTGCGCGTCTCCGGGCGCGTGCGCGTCTGGCGTGTCCTGCGTGGGGGACAGGAACGCCTCGCGCGCCCCCATCCACCCCTCCGCCTGCTCGCAGTCCCGGTAGAACAGCTGAAGCTCCAGGTTCTGGTCGAGCTTCATGCGACGAGCGATCCACGCTCTGGGAGGGCAACACAAATATGTTCAACAAAATATACAATGGGTTCGCTATACTACGCTTCGTTTCATTACTTGAATACATAAACCATCAAGACGGATAATGTTAATTACGTCTAATACAAACAAGTCAGTCTAAGTAATACACGCTGATTGGTCCATTGGAGAGAAGTACACGCTGATTGGCCCGTTCAAATTTGCGCTACGTCGTAATTGGTCGGAATCAAGAATCAAAGTATAAAACAATTTCATGTTGTCTGTCGTTTATCGACACAACTAACTTCTCTAGATCCTGTCGCGCGTCCGCCATGGCGCCGAGCTTGTCCTGTATGTCGACGCTGGCGTAGTGTCCGCCCTGCAGCAGCTGCTGACCGAACAGCTCCAGCGCTTGGAAGGTGCCGGCGCGCGCATCCATCTCCGTG
Organism: Carcina quercana; assembly: GCA_910589575.2. Taxonomy (NCBI): domain Eukaryota; kingdom Metazoa; phylum Arthropoda; class Insecta; order Lepidoptera; family Depressariidae; genus Carcina; species Carcina quercana. The sequence goes on along the minus strand of OU342429.1, from coordinate 15,502,820 downwards.
CGGTGCTCCTGCGAGGCACACAACACTTTAACAGAGAGAACAATTCCAACGGACATTCATAATCTATTTTTAATATGACGAGGCGGCAACGTGGTATCCGTCGTATCGTGGTAATGATATCGAAGTTCGCTACGTGTGTTAAGAGTATAGCTAGGGCTAACTCCAAACTCGAATCCATACTAATATTATTAATGTCAAGGTGAGTGTTTGATTTGCCTTACTTTATGACGTAACAGAGAGTCAGAATGACTTGATTTTTGGTATATGGATTGTTGACGGAAAAGAAAAGGACATAGGCTACTTTTTGTCTCTGTCGAGCAAGTAGTTCCTGTGGGATGATTTCTGCATTTCGCGGGCAAAACGTTAATTTTCTTTAGGTAGATATGATTAAAAATTATTACGCGTACAATACTTTCCCTGACGTAGTCTCAAAGTCTGCGTACATCAGATATATCAACGTATTTGAACATTGCGTTATAATGTAGGTAACAGTTTGTATAAGGAGCTGCGCGTGCGGTTGAGGGACGCGACGGGTGACCGGAGGGCTGGCGACTATCTCGGGCAAAGAATAGTATTAACGATCCAGCGCGGGAATGTCGCCAGCGTTCTGGGCGCCGTTCCCCGAGGACTTGATCTGGAGAATGTATTCTATCTCTGATAAGTTAGAATATATTCTGTAGTTTAATTAGTTAAATCCTTTTTTTAATGACATTGTGTTCTGTTTTACTATTTCTGTTGTATGTTAATTAACTTGTAAAATAAAACTAGGTATAACTTACATACCTTACAACTTTATGTAGGTCTTGCACAACAATGTTTTATGTAGTTGTTGTGGTTTTTTTTCAAGTTTTCGAATGCAATATTATAACCAAGTACCATTTGAGCATAATAAAATTATAGTCACCCATTTCCAAAAGTAAATATTGTGATGTCTCCGCGACGTCGGACCGTTATGTTAGATGAATCGCGTCTAAATAATGTATTCATAGACCGCGACCAAGAATATGTCAATCTCGAGATCTCATGTTCACATCGACTTCTTGAGGACAACAGATACGGGCGAATCAGACTTAAAAACTGTTACCATATTGAGTCATTAAGTCTTAAGTACTCTCCGTAGATACAAAGGAGCTAAAGTGAACAGTTTTTACTGGTTGTTATCTCCCACAATCAGTAGCAATATACATAAGGAAACTTCAAAGAGACCTCATATTAAGCTGTCCCATTTATTTAATTTTGTCAAATTAATATTTTTAAAATAGCTTACAAAATACACGAAACTTACACCACATAAAAATAATTTAAAAATAGAATAAGAGGTTTCACAAAACACACGACAACCAAGTGAGAAGGTATATCAGAATTTGGAAAAGAACACACATAAAAACTGAAGCACAGCCGATCCCAAAAGTAGAATCAAAAAATATTTTTGACAAAGACTGTACATTTAAAAAAATTGCAAAAAGAAAACGATAAGAAAAAATACCGCCAATTAATTTTTGTTATTGGAAACCTGGTGTTTCTACTCAGCTCTATTGTGTTAGGTTATTAAGAATATCAACTAGAGTCTAATTTGTTACTGTTTTCTATACCCACTAGAAACGAGTTTCTGTCCTAAAAAATACCGGTTTATTTTATAGAGAAACTCATCCCTAATCTCCGCCAAGTCTAAAATAAAACACATGTTCAGTTTAGTTGTATCAGTGTACTTGCTAAAAATTATAAGGCTTGATTTGAACACAACGCACTACTAAAATAGAAACACTGAAAAAAAGAAAGTCGTGTTTCTATCCGTAGCTATTCAGTGTTCATATCAATATTCTTCGACAAGCACAGGGTGAAAACAGATGGTTTGAATAAAATTAGATATTATAACAAAAATATAAAAATCGAAAATGTAGTAAACGTTGGCATGATTAATTCGAGGAAATTGAATTGGTTTCAGTGTAATGACATTTTTACACAAAATTATAGGCTTAATTTATCAATCAGCTCAGTATCATAGTTTCCACCCCGCACCGTGCTTATGTCGAGAAAAAAACATCACATCGACAGTGTAGTGAGTGAGTGAGGGTAGTGTTCACAAAATACAGTTAGTTGTGCGCCCACGCACACATGCGTGCAGTCCTGACCTGCGGCAATATGCCGTACCGCGCGTCTATCTCCAGCCGCTGGCTCTAGAAATATCACCACTGTTAGCATTCTGTTCCACGACAGGGCTCATCTCGTTCTAAGTTTTCAATGGAGTTCTTGTGTGGACTTTGTGTACATTTAAAAGCGTACAAACATGATTGTGATATAGCTTGTTTCAACAAAATCGGTTATCCCAATGAATGTATTAAATGACACATTCCGCGAATGTAAGGGACCAAGGCCTGGTCTCGTACACTTATAATTTTAAAAGGCCATTATCAAATAAGTGATTTAGTTACCATTTTTGTATATTTTGGCTTAGTTTATTTGTACAAAAACATATAAAACGCACGAAACAGGTAAGACTTAACGTCGAAAACAAAGATGGCGTCTATAAAATGACATTTGACGCTGTCACTTAGCACAAAAAGAATAACAATAAATGCAAAAATGAAATTCTAGTATTTTTCTAATATACATATTTCGATTATTATTTGATTTTTCAAATAGTGTACAAGTGCAGGCCGAATTTGAAACGTCTCTTTTAACAAAGCAAGATGAAAGAGACAGTTCTACTATTCTATCTTCTGAATAACAAATTGCTTTTAAAGAGTACATAATAACAAATAAAACGACAAATAGGGACCAAGCTAACTCGCGCCAAGTTACACCATGAACCTTTTATACACGAAACTGTAATTGCAAATGAAACTGAATAACTTTTGAGGTAAAGCACAAAATGCATATTTATTATACTTTCTTTAAATTCAAAATAGTAAAACACTTCCCAAGGATCTCACCCGATTAAGGGACGCTGTGAACGACGACAATCCACCTTTATAACTGAATACACAAGAAATCACTTGAACTAATTTGATACTCGTATATGTACACTACAGCGGCACATTTGACGCCATCAAAAGCCAGCGATCGGTCAGTATAGATGGAGTCAAGAAAGTATGAAGTATCTTATTGTAATACTGTGACTAAACTTGTTGATATGTGTGAATCTGTAAAACAATAATGTAAGAGTATCGTTTGCGTGTGATCTGTATTGTATGTCATGTCAGTTTGCCGGTTCCCGACGTACCTGGTGTCTCTCGAGGAGAGCCTCGGCTCCGGTCACGTCGTTGGCTAACTCGTCAGAGCTCACCAGCGCCATCATCGAGTTGATCCACGCCATCAGGTCACGGTAGTCAGACAGGAATCTGCATTAGGACACACATTAAATTTACGCTTATAAATAGTTTTTTTTTATAGGGAGGCTTTGCTCAGCCAGACAGCCTGTTCAGGCTGATGACAATTAATTTGTCGCCAGTATTGGTCATTTTTTGGTCCCGTTCAGTGGGTGCCAACCCACGGTCTGCCAACATATTGAAGGCTTAGAATAAGACCCTACTTTTGAGTATAGTCCATATAAACTAGCGCCGTTGGAACCTACCTCTGTAGATCATAAGAATCGAGAAGCTTCTCCTTCCTGGCGTTGGCCCTGGCCTGCAGCTGCTGCCAGGCCTCGTTGATCTCCCGCTGTTTGCTGTACGTGGCGTCGGCGGAGTCCCCGTGCGTGGACATGAGGCGGTTGGCCGTGTCGTCCAGCTGACGGATCTTGTCGCCCAGGGCGGCCAGGTCGCGCTCCAACCCTTCATGTTTCCCTGGTACATCGATATTTGTGTTAGTTCCCCCTTTTCACTATCATGGTTTTCTGACCACCGACCTCATTTTTTAAGTTATTGTTACTGTCGCCCTAACCATGGATTGCCTTGATGAATGACCGCTCGCGCCTTCATACACGATGTTTCTGTTTGTTTACGATTACTTAGAATTGGATTTAAATGAACAGTAGTAATTGTAGTGAATGTACTAACTCTGCAAGGTCTGTACGGAGCGCAGGTCCTTGCCCAGGTCGTCTGTTGCGAGCGCCGCCTCCTTCTCCGCGATCCAGTCCTTGGTCTCGTCCACGTCGCGGTGGAAGCGCTGCACCTCGTGCGCCGAGCCCAGCTGCTGCGCGCGCTCCGCAGTCAGTTGTTGAAGCGACGTCCACTTAGAGTTCAGCTCCTAGCGACAGAAAATTCAATACGTTTAACTTTTGGCACCTTTCCTAAACCGCATTTAGGACCTACCTTTACCCGCATATACGTCAACCCAACGGTGTCATTGAATCTATCGAGTATTTGACCTCAGTTTTGACAACAGACAACTATCTGAACCCGTCAAGCGATTATTAACGCTAAAGGTAAGTTCGTTCACATTAGCGATCTACAACAAATTCAAAATCTTTGTAGAAAATTATTATTACTAGTAACCTTTTTAGACGTAACTGTACTAAATTTTCTGACACTTTTGTGAAGAAGGAAGAAAGAATAAAATTGTAAAGATTTTCAAAAGAGGATTGTCTCAGCAAGTGTTTGTGATTAAAATTACTGCTATTATTATGTAGCTGTTACTTGTATAATCATTGTAAATATTATTTATTTTGAAAGACCACCAGAACATGGTACATATAACATTTCGATTCAACATAGAAAGCGCATGGCCAAATGGCCAATAACAGGTATATGAATTATATATTTATGTCAACTCATGCACTGCACCGACCTGCATCTGGGTCTTGATCTTGAGCGCCGCCTCCGTCTGTCCGACGGTCATCAGCTGCACAGCAATCTCGTTCATCTCGGCGAGGCGCACTTCGTTAGCTCGCAGATCGTTCTGGAAGTCGTCGAACTTCTTCTGCATCACCTCCACCTGCTCCAGGTCCTCGCCCACGTCCTGCACCTGCGCGTGCATCTCCTGCACAAACAATACAATCACTCGTCACAACAGAAACAATGCATATATCATATAAAACAATTCTGACAAACGTTACATGATATAGGAAGGCACCTTGTCTGCCTGCTTTTTATCCCGATGAAGGGTTAATGTGGGAAAAAAGATTTATTAGGTGTGCCGTGTGAAGGGTACCTTGTCCTTGATCCATGTCGCGAGCTCGGCCGCCTCTCGCACGAGCACGTACGCCTTGACCGTCTCGTTGAGCTTGTTCTGCCGCTCGCGGGCCAGACCCAGCAGGTTGTCGTATTGACCTTCGATCTGAAACAACAACACACACTTAGAATCACACGTCACCACTAAACAAAGTCTTTCTACAATATCAAACATAACCAGTTACGGTTCATTCGGCACACAAAAATCGGCGGAAGCCGCGTCAGACGAGATAGAAAGAGAGGGCGCAGGTACTTTATACCTCACAGCGGTGTGCACGCAGAAGTGTTCCTTATTGTGCCGTACTAAGCGTCGCTATTTCTTTACTATTAAGTATTCTGAGGCTTTATGATGCATGTTTATAGAATTCAGAGCTTTTAGGAAATATATAAGTATTCTTGGCACATACTCGTATTTTTCATGTAATTGGTGTTGTTAGAGAGTTACAAGACTGTGTTATCTGAAATAAGTACTTTTTCACTCGTTCCAAGCTTCTTACTTGTCCTTTTCCCGGTACGCAGGGTAGGCTTGCCAACCATGTGAAACCATTTTTTCGGTTTCATGCGTCATCTTTCGTAAGTACCAACTTCCACATGTTCCTTAGTCAACCATGTAGTTTGAGGTCTACCTCTTTCCCTCTTCTTCGTAGGCATGGAAAGTCAACATGGACATCTTAGTCTTGACTCTTTTACTTTATACGCTATTTGTGGAACTGTGTGTGAGTGTTTTGGTTTTAGGAATTAAGATTCCGAGCCCTAGAATAGGGCAGCTGTTGTGCTAGAACGCTACTCAAGAGAGAGATAGCTAGATATAAGTGTACTCGGAGCGTTCCGGAATCAATGATCTTAGGTGTTTGGTGTACCTGATTCTGCCTGGCAGCGATGGAGCTGGAGTCAGCGAGGTTCTGCTGCGAAGAGGACAGGCCTGCATCGATCTTCTTGACGTACGCGGCCGGCACGAAGCCCTGACGGTCGTTCACTTCCACTTTCCACCAGTCCTGACAACAACAATCAATATGTTATTAATGAAGTTAAGTACTAGTAAATTACCGATGAAAATATTCACGTCCTGCCAATTTACCAATAATCCTTCACTAAATAGAGGCTTCTGCGTATGCACGCTTCTGTGAGTTTATCATCACTTACCATCACGTAACTTATAAGGTTCATGTGCTTTAATAAAATAAAAATTATAAAGAAAACGGAAACTAGTATTCAGCTATGCTGGAAACTTTCAACAGCGGCAATGGTGCGTGTACCTTCAAGTCTCTACTGACATCACTTCACAAGCCTAAAATATTTTAATGGAAGTAGTTGCCGATACACGCGGTTGGAAAAATCTAGTCGGAAATAGATTTGAGTGAAAACAATTCAAAGCGGTCAACGGATCAGATAAGAGACGATACGCATTAGCGACTTGGACTATCAGCGACAAAAAAAAATAGTGGTCGACCGGCAACCAAGTGCGTAAACACCTATATAAACCACCAGTGCGTAATGACTCTTAAAGGTTAAAATATACCTTAAAAACTTACATCAGTTAAAACAATCTTTGGATCCTTTCGTTTCCTCGTAAAAGCGTTCTCAACTAACAAATAGATCATCCAACTAACGACTATCATTATACCTAAGTTATTATCACTGCCTATCACAGATGTATTCCACTAAACTATCAATTAACACTACATATTTCGACACGGTTTGCAGTGGCGTTCGTTCGCGGACTGCGGAGTAACATAGCCGCAGGACGTTACATAAATACCTCCATATATTTCGGTTATTTCTGGCTCACAATAGGATCGTAATGATTGTAAGGATCTGTGCATAATAGCGGCATATTTACACGACTGCAAATAAACTATTTATTTTCGTTTGCATTGTAAATTAGTATTCAATAAGTGAGGTTTACATTGACGAAAAAACATCAAGTGTTTTACTATTCAAAAACAGCTTTAATAACAGCAGTTGAAAATAATAATCATACTGACAGGTCCCGAGCCACTTGCCTTCGCCTTTAGTAGGTCGTCGGTCCATCTAGTAAGGGGGACGGCCCGATATACGTTTCTCGGTACGCGGTCATCACTCGAGAATTTAAAAATAATAATGTTTTATGTAATATATATTCAATTGATTTTAGACACAATTTAGCTCTCGGAATTACAAAATAAATTCGTGTTTAAAAAACACATACGCAAGAAAAGGTTTCACATCAAGCTACTGACGTTACAGCAGTTCATTTCTCATCGCAAAACACTGAAGTTATCACAATTCTCACACACACATAAAAGAAATTCACACAATATAACTATCACTAATGTGTTAAGCACTAAATCTTACACGATCATTTAGCACTGACATTGAACTGTAATGACGCTAGTGGAGCGTGAAATAACCACACAGTCTCGTCTATTATTTTGTGGGTTAGCCGCGCGTGGCGTGGAACTATATCGATCATTTCATATGTTTATGTATCAGAGACTGATGTATGAATTTGAACTCAATATATCTTCGTGATAAGATTTCGGCTGGGAGTAAAGTTTGTTTTAAATTGATTGATTTGATATGACGATGTATTCCGTTTGGATATGATCTGTCTACTGAACGAGTAATTTTGTTGAACTAGTATACAGATACAGTAAATGATAAGACAAGATAATATTCAATAAACGTGACTCCGACATTGTTATCTCGTGCGGTAATATTTTCAACTGACTTCAAACAAGGAGGTTCTCAATTCGACGTGTATGTTTTTTGTGTATGTGTGTTACGCGATAACTCCGGCAATGGTGAACTGATTTTGACAATTCTTTTTTGCTATGGTGAGACAGAGGTGGTCCCATATAAATTTTATCGAAATTGATTGATCGCTGTTTGAGAAAATCAACAAAAACAAAATTTTTAAGGCAATTGATGTCGGCTTTTAATTGTTTTTAAACGCTTTAATTATAATAGTGACGTTAGTAAGAATAATCTGTCCGCAGTTTAGACATTGTTTTCTTAATACGTAGCGTCTCTTTATTTAGACTTCTTAGCCCAATTGCTTTTGGTCTTATACAAAGCAGATGTATTTTAGAAGTATTTAAAATAATGTTTCAGACTAGCACAGTTCAGAGTTTCGGTCAATCGGTTACGAAAACAATGTTGATATTTTTAGCTTTTATTTTAAATTACTATTCTCATTGGGCGTTCTAGTTCGATATTATAGTCATCTCTGCGTAGTCGTAGAGAGCGACCACGCACTCCTTGCCGGATATGTCGACTATCGGGGACTCTAATTACTGAACAACTCACCTTGTTGTTGGAGTTGAGCAGAGTGAGCACGTCCCCTCTCTTCATGGACACCTCGCGCGGTGACTTCTCTGCGTAGTCGTAGAGAGCGACCACGCACTCCTTGCCGGATATGTCGACTATCGGGGACTCTAATTACTGAACAACTCACCTTGTTGTTGGAGTTGAGCAGAGTGAGCACGTCCCCTCTCTTCATGGACACCTCGCGCGGTGACTTCTCTGCGTAGTCGTAGAGAGCGACCACGCACTCCTTGCCGGATATGTCGACTATCGGGGACTCTAATTACTGAACAACTCACCTTGTTGTTGGAGTTGAGCAGAGTGAGCACGTCCCCTCTCTTCATGGACACCTCGCGCGGTGACTTCTCTGCGTAGTCGTAGAGAGCGACCACGCACTCCTTGCCGGATATGTCGACTATCGGGGACTCTAATTACTGAACAACTCACCTTGTTGTTGGAGTTGAGCAGAGTGAGCACGTCCCCTCTCTTCATGGACACCTCGCGCGGTGACTTCTCTGCGTAGTCGTAGAGAGCGACCACGCACTCCTTGCCGGATATGTCGACTATTGGGGATTCTTGTTGCTGAACAAATATCACACATATTAAGACGGTGGCGCTTAAGTCATAATAGGCTCTTGATATTAGATAATCTTACATTTAGTATTCTTTTATGCACAAAGCCCTGTCTTGTTTTAAAATTATAGTAAAATATTGCAGGATTTTTTTGAAGACATTTTAAATAATAATCATAGGAACTCACCCGGCATGCGTCGGCCTGTTCCCGTAGCGACTTGATCGTGTTCCCGAATGCCTCCAGGTCGGAGAGAAGCGCCTCGTGTTTCTTGAGCAGCGCCTCGGAGGAGTCCTCGTCCTTGCCGAAGTCCTCCGTGTTGGAGACAGGCTCCTTCTCGCGCATCCACGACTCCGCCTCGTTCGCGTCCGCAAAGTACTGCTGCGCTTGAAGAGAGTCTTCCAGGTCTTGTTTGCGCTGTTGCGAGAGATCGTTCATTATGTTATTGAATATTTAAAGTACTTATATTTCTTTCGTCTCGTTGGTATCATAAAAGGAGACTTAGGGAAATTTCAGACGTTCAGCAGCACCGTGACCACCAAGGCGCCTAATAGAAAGTCTGGCGTGGAGATCATTGAGGGAGGCTGGTGTCCAACCGTGGACTAATGTAGCGGGTGATTCATGAAGAAAATCCGAGTACTAACAATGAGAAGACGTCTGGGTGGACCCATCTTCCCGACGATGTAGTAAAGGGCGACTAAGGAACAATCTCAGGTTGTTAGCATTAACCTATGAAGTATCACATCTTACTTATACCACCAATCCGTCTTTTCATTAATCATATATGTTGTAGTTCATACCTGCAGAGCCTTCTCCTGGAGCTGTGTCCACTGCTGCTCCAGCTGGTGTAGGCGGGCAGCGATCTCGTCAGCCGCAAAATGTCCCGCGTCCCGCAGCGCAGCCCCGGCCGCACGCACCGCCTCCACGCGCGCCTCGTGCTGCGCCATCTCGCCCATCACAGCCTGATGCTTCTTCATCAGGTTTTGGACGCCAATCAGATCGCGACCTAAAGCAGAAACAATGACGATCATGTCTCACTCAACACTGTCAACTTACATGTAAGGGGACCCACCACCCATGTCAATACAATTTTTGTATCCTTTTCTGTTTAGGACCGCTGACAGACAGACAAACAGACAGCATTGCCTCAGCTGTAGGGCTCCAATTGTATCTTTCGGCCTAAAATTAATCAAACAGTAACCAAAAATTAAGTAGATTGTAAAATTGACATGGATGCATAATAATACGAATTATTTACTACTTAGTTTTGAAAAGACTTAAAATTACATTTGCTATATAAGTTAAAATTGTACTCTATTAGTCAGCGAATAAAAGCTTTTATTAGTATTATATATCTTTTTAAATTTTTGTGCTCACTCTTTTTCAAAAAGTACCAAGTCTTTTAGAAGGCTTGTATGAGGACACAGGTCCAACACGTAGAGGCCTCTTAAAGACTTTAATGTATTATTATTATTTGAAAAGATTTCGTTACCTTGTGTCGGGAGGGAGTGCCAACTATGTTGCACTTACCTCGGTTGGTTGACGCGATGATGGGCTCCTTTTCACGTATCCAAGCTGCCTCGTCGTCGAGGTCCCGGAACAGCTGCTGAGCCTGCAGCGAGTCCAGCAGCCGACGCTTGCGGATCGCCATCGGCTTGTCCAGGGCCGTGTACCGCGCAACCAGCGCATCCTACATACATAGCTTATTCAATTTGTGTTCAAGCAGATGTCACCGTATACTAACCCCATCAGAATAGGGATTGGTAAGCAAACCTTTACGTAGTGGGCTAAGTGAAATTGACCATTTTTATATATAAACTTCATGTTTAGATGCATTTGTAACGATATTCTCAAAGTCTTATATGTCTAAATTACAAGAAGACTGATGTAATAAAAAAGATAAATGTGTCTGACTCCTGCGCATAGGCATATACATACATCTAGCATAGATACACCACGGCTGACTAATTAATTGGTCCTAAACGTAAAATTAGCACCAAAATATCAACCAATCACACGCTGATTACGCTCGAGAACTGTCATTGTCGAAGTCTACGTCACACGACCAATCTTGACGTAATTCTTCGAAGTTCTAACGGATGGCGCTACTTCTTCAAGTACTACTATCACTTGAAGAGTTGGAATGTCCGTATGAACCGTCTGACGCTAGATACAGTACCGTGTACACGTCACGCGACTCACCCGCTTGGCCCGGATGTTGTCTGCGTCGAAGTGTCCTTTCTCTATGAACTGCTCGGCCTGACTCCTGATTGCGTCTATCCGCTCGGCGTGCGAGCCCACGTCCGCCTCCAGCAGCGCGTGCTTCTTCTGAAGGTTCTGCACGCTCGTCAGGTCCTGCGACAACGTTTACATAACTCTTAATGTTTGGGTTGTTGATAAACCACCGAGAGGGATCTAGCTGCGTAATATCGTAGCTTACATTGAAGTTGTACGTAAGGTTCATTTTACAGTGTGAAATTTTACTATGAAAACAAAATGCCTGAAAAAAACCTGTTTTGACACAATGCTGGGCAAAGAGATATTATCGTACATTTTGTAATGTCAATGTTACATACAATATAATTCACAAACTCCCTGCATTAATTATACAAATATATCTTCATAATACACTTTTTAATAATTGAGACTACATATTTGAAATGAACCTCAACATGGAAATGATAATGCTTCAAGGGAGTTGATCAGCCTGAGTTGGTGGTATAAACAGCTCTCATGCTCTCTGTGTGTACCTTGCCGTAGTCCTCGCTGAGCAGCTGCCCCTCGAGCTCGGACAGCCACAGCTCCACGTCCTCGACGGTGCGATTGTATTGCTGCTGCTGCGACGCCTCCTGCAGCTTGTTGCCCTTCAGCTCCGACGCGGCAACAAGCTTCTCCCAGAGACCCGCAAGCTCGCCAAGACGCGACTCGATTTGAGCTGAACAAACAGCAAACATAATCTAAGTCTGCTGCCAAACAGCAAAGTTAATAGCACTGTTGTGTTTCGGTATATAAGGTAGCAGAGCCAGCGCCTCATTAGCTTGACGCTGTCCATCCAACGGCCTTATCGTCAATCCACCAGGTGACATGAAGGCCAAGGGCAAACCCACTATACACAAGTTTTACGTCTACATGGACTTCATAAATTGTGTCACACGCCGGGTTAAAAAGTTGACGAAATCTCTTAATGGCTTGAGCTAGATAAGTTCAAATATTTAGTTATTAAAAGGTGACAAACAGAAAAGGAGACAAAGTTTATGTCGCTTTTAAAATATTATAGGTGCATTTAATCAATCTAATAAATAGTCATTACCTGAGTCGTAATTTTGTGGGTTGTCTTGAATTTAGCACGGATACATATTTTTTGAATATTTGGGGAGCTAATCGCAACGTAAATACAAATATACAGGAGAAGCGATTGAATAATTTAACGCAACAAACTTGGTTTACAAAAAGCAACAAGTACAAATTGCCACATAGTATGTAGTGTGTATGGTGTAGTAAAGAAGCTCACGTTTCGCGAAGTGCTCCTGCTCCAGCAGCCGCTGCCCGCCGACGGTGATCTCGTCTATGCGGGGCGTGTTGGCCTGCAGCTCCTGCTCGAAGTTCTGGTGCTTCTGTACCTTGCCGTTCAGGTTGGTGGGGTCCAGGTACGAGTCGTCCGTGGCGAACTTGAGCTTCTCGTTGATCCAACCTGAGACGAAACAGATTATAGCGTTCATGTAAACAAATCTGTATGTGTGTGTGGCCCATTCTTATCTCTTATATCTCAAACGGTTATATTTAATTAGGTCGATTCTCCTCCATCACTGTCTGAAGAATGAGGATATCCGCAGACGAACTAAGGTCACCGTCATAGCTCGACGAATCAGTGAGTTGAAGCGGCAATAGGCAGACCCAGAACGGATAACCGATGTGGAGTTCTCTAGTGTCGGCCACGTCCTGGGCCGTCTCCCATGACTGTTCATTGTGGCATACTATGGGGGAGGATCATGTTCAGTCTTCCGACGTCTTCCAGGTGATAATAAGTCATCATTATCAGTCCGAAAAGACAAGGTGTATATTAGTAAGAATTTGACAGAAAATATCCTGATGCCGACCGGAAGTCACCCTGGTGACTCTGGGCATACATCGTTTAGTCTCACAGAATGTTACATTGGCAATTAATGTATAAATTTTCTCGAAGACAAATTCTTACAATATGCAACTGCTGTTGCCCGTTCTCTGGTGAACCTCATACTCAACCTCAACCTCATCATGAATGCAAGATGGCCGTCGCGTGTTCGCCATTTTGAATTTTTTTATCTAAATCCAAATTGAATATACGTTTTTAATAATCATCTGTATTAAAGTAGTCGTTACAGTTTACTAATGATTGCAGATGTATTTACCCTTGGTCTCGTCACAGTCTCGTTCGAACTGCTGGTACTTGTATGCATCCTCTAGGAGCGAGCGGCGCTGGTTGGATCTCTCCAGCAGAGCCGCGCGACGTTCCAGCAGCTGGTTACAACATACTTGCATTACCTACTGCTGTTACTAATATTAGAAACAGGTATATATTTTGTTACAATTTTCAACCCGACTTCAAAAATGGAAGAGGTTCTCAATTCACCTGTATGTGATAACTCCGCCAATTATGTAGTAATATAATTAAGATAATTCTACCTCTAAGGGTGAACATTTTAGGGGATGAATGCTGTAGGCTTTTAGGGCACTTGAAGTGGGTTTCTTAGTTCTTTTTGAACATGTTAATAATTGTTTTTCAATCACGCCCCTTACTTTTGGTTCAATTAATAAATCAGAAACAAAGCAATATAGTTTTGTTAAACTTTGTACCGATCAGGTCTAAAGTATCTGAGTATGATGAATGAAAAGGTTTTATTTAAATGATGATGATATTTTTTTTTAAACTATAAATTTACAAAACACCTTTCTACTCGTAAGTCTAGTACTACCCCGCAAGTTGTATTTTGCACACAACTTTTTGTTACATTTCATTTATACTGAAAATATATTTCTTTCATGACAAAATCTAAAGCATTCCCCAATATGAAAGGTCTCATTCATTCAGGTCATTTCAGGTGAAAGTTTCATTAGGAACAATTTTTGCGGTTAATTTTAGTAAAAAGTAATTTGCTTATATTTATACGGATATGTTATAAAGGAATCAAATACAATGAACTCACCATCTCCCTACGCTGGGCGACATCGTCCGCGGCGTAATGCTGACCCTCGATGAGCTTAGACGCGAACTCGTCTAGTGCTTTGATCTTCTCCTCTTGCGCGGCCAGAGACTTCTCAAAGTCCTCGTGCTTCTTCAGCAGCGCCTCCACAGAGTCCAGGGAGTCGCCCACGTCCTCGTTGGCGAGGAACGCCTGATAACATACAAATCATAATTGTACCATACAATCCGGTCTGCGATGAAAATGAAATAGTCATTAAAAGGTATGGCTAACGGGATCCCGCTCTGAATGCTTCCATACTAAATTTCTGTTGCCATAATCTTTTAAAATAGAATAGCTGGCTTTGATAAGTAATTACCTAAACATAGGAGATGAAATTATAGTGTCGCGAAATAAATATAATTAATTTACAGGTTTATTGTTTTCTACAATAGCTGTTACGCAGCTAATAGTTCATAGATAGCGCTTTGAATAAAAATCGAAAAATAGTGTTTAAAATGAAAATTGTGATTCATTTCGAAGTTTTATGTTCATGATGCTCATTTCGCGACATCACAATGCGATGTCCTATTTGTAGATAGTTACTGCAGAAAGCCAGCTATTCTATTTTAGTATGAAACTTTGATGGAGCGGGATACCTTTAAATTGAATGGGCTAAAATTTCGGGAGTTAATGTTTTGCAATGCAAAAAACAATACATGAAAGATTTAGAAGGATGCTATGGCTAACCAGAATATGCTAATTCAAAAAGGCTGTTGTTTTATAGACAGTACTACAGATGACAAATTTAAGATCTTCGTGCCAAGGTGAAAATTCTTAGAAAATGATAACGCTGTATGTAAAGATCCACTAAATAATACAGAACAGTACAGAAAATACCAAATTTATCATTTACGAGTAAAAAGGGCTAAAATACACTTTCGTCTGATCAGTAAAAATTACTTTTACTAGAACTTTCTTTCATATGTAAGTGGTATAGTATATATACCTCCTGCTTATGCATCCACGCGTCCGCCTGCTCGGTGTCTCGGTAGAACAGCTGCAGGTCCATGCACTGCAGGTACAGCACGCGTCGCTGCTCCCACAGCTGCTGCAGCGCTGCGTGCTCCCGCTCCAAGTTCTCGAGCGCGCTGGACACCTCCGCTGAGGCGCGGTGACCGTTGGACACCAGCAGCTGGCCGGCGGTGCCGCAGCCGTGGATCACGTCCTCGCGGGCGTCCATCTCCCCCTAAAGGGCAAAATTGCGTTACTGATACTGACACCAAAATATTTTATGTAAATGCCAACGTTCAAATATATTAATTTTTTAAATTAGTTTTTGGTGTTTCTTAGTTTTTGTTTAATTCGTTTAACCCCCGACGCAAAAAGAGGGGTGTTATAAGTTTGACGCCAATATGTGTATGTGTGTGTCAGTCTGTGGCATCGCAGCTCTCGAACGGATGGACCGAATTTGATGCGGTTTTTTTTACGTGAAAGCAAGATCCTTTGCCGTGGTTCTTAGCTATACTCGTCTTAGCTATAATCGTATGATTATTGTGTAGTTTTTGTTTTTAATTTCTCGTGTTTTTTGTAAGCGTGTGTTTTTGTATAAACCTATGTTACGTCTAGAACGTCTCCACAGACTGTCAAAACTTAAAATAGAATGTCCAATGTATTAGTAAAACCTAAGTAAATAAAGGACTTGATGCGGAGTAGCGGTGTAGCATGACTCCAGTTGTGAACGTCTAGCCAGTTACCTTGTGCTCCTGGTGTCTCTCCAACAGGGCCTCGGCCCCGGGCACGTCCTTGGCGAGGTCGTCGGCCGCGATGAGCGCGCGGATGTCGCTCACCCACGAGATCAGGTCGCGGTAGTCAGACAGGAACCGGTGCAGGGCGTAAGATGACTCCAGCTCGGAGCGACGTTCCTGAACATTTCCGTCACTATAGTTGGCAATGTCAAATCAAAAAAGGAAAATGTCTTCATACGATGGTACCAATCACAGCGTTCACTCACACATCCGCGTGTATACAAACATCATCTGTTCGACGTATGGGAGTAGGAACCGATATCACGACATTTGTTTGAAGTGTCCGGCATGTGCTAGATGGCTGGAGACAACATACCTTTCAGATTTATTATGGCAACGTTCTGGGAGTGAATGTGGAACTCCAAAAATGAAACATTGGTGTTCGTTGGTGAGGATATGTCCAGCCCCATTTGTAGATACTGGCTTGGTGTTCACCAGAAAGCAAATAAGAAAGATGACAGTATTATATTATTTTGTATGGATGGATGTATATCTGAAATAAAGAATTTATTATTATGCAAGAACATGTTTATGAAGCATACCTTTGCTTTTTGTACTAGTTTCTGCCACGCGAGTGTGATCTCGTCACGCTTGGCGTGTATGGCGGGCGCGTGGTCCGCGTGTATGGCCGCCAGGCGCGCCGCCTCCCCGTCCAGCGTGGACACCTTGTCTTCCAGCGCGGCCAGGTCGCGCTCCACGCCCTCATGCTTGCGCTGTTACACACAAACAATCAATACATTTGTTCATTACACCAATATAAATTTGGTTAGACTTTCCAGAAAATGTTTACCAATCAAAGGCTTGAAAGTGTAGTGAAAATATATATTGTATGAAAAGATATATTGTATGAAAAGGTTGATTACAATAATTAAAGCCAAAACAAAATAAAAAAATTGCGATATAGGCATTTAAAAATCATTACGTGATCCTTCCTTCCATAGGTTGCCACAAAAGCTGTTTTGTAAATTTTGTGAAATATTTTCTATTTTTATCACGACAGGGAAACGTGGCACACTCACTCGGCTTATGGATAAGTTATAAAAAGAAACTGATAACATCATTTGATGAACGGATAGCTGAAAGGGATTAATATTCCTAGACGGGCAACCACGTACGAGTCGCTGGATACAAGTGGTTTGGGACCGATCATTGTGGCATACCATGGAGCCCTATGTCCAACAGTGGACGTTTCCCGGCTAATTTATATTCTATGATAGTGTCTGACCTGTAATGTCTGCACGGTAGCGAGGTCCCTGCCGTAGTCATCTGACCCTAGGACGACGTCCTTCTCAGAGATCCACGCGATGGTCTCGTCCGCGTCACGGTTGAAGCGCTGGATCTCGTGCGCACCGAACAGTCGCTCCTGGCGCATCAGAGCCATCTGCCGGAGACGCTGCCACGACTCGTTCAGCTCCTGCGGTATCATAATGTTCACATTAACACATTATACAGGTACCTACGGACATATGCAGTTATTGCTTGCTTGTTGTTGAACCCGGTTCATACACAAAGGGCGTCTGGACCCTATTGCAAAGGTTCCGCTGTCTCTTTGTCCATCGTTCTATCCGTCTGTATCTCACCGGGCTGTATATTGTGAACCATTCATACAACCGCAGCAATAATAACAAATACATAATAAAATAATACAAATATAAAAAATATAAAATAATTGATTAGTTTATAATTTTTTTAATATAATTTTTGTTATAATTGTTCATATTATAAACTAATCAATTTTCAGACGATACTTTTTTGTAAGCCGTAACTATAATTGCGGTGTCATTTAGATTTAAGATTTTTTTTTCATAACTTTCTCTTGTATAATAAGGAATCAATGCTGTTTTGGCAACCAATAAAATAAAAACATTAAAAGGGGTCCTTATAAAAAAAAGTGTTTTTCAGTGTTTTTGTTTTTGCTCAAATTTGTTTACAATATTGTACGATGGTACGCCTATACGCGAGAGCCCGATTTGCATTCGATCTTTTTTGTTAAATTTTTCTAGCGAACTTTTCTATGAACGTCTACGACAACAAGGACACATTTTTTCTGGTCACGTTTCGTCACATGTTTAGTTTTTCTGACATATATATAAACACAAATACTAGATGTACTCACGTCCTTGCGTTTGACGATTGTCTCCCGCTCTGGATGCCCCTCCAGCACGAGCCGCTCGGCGAGCTGGTTGACCTCGGTGACGCGGTACTCCTGTGCGGCCATGTCCTTCTGGAACTCGTCGAACTTGCGCTGCAGCACCTCCACGTGCTCCAGGTCGGAGCCAAACTCGTCCGCGCACACAAACGTCTCCTGAAACCGTCAATACGTATAGATAGGGTTGTTACACAAAATTAGATTATATTAAAAATCGTATTTTGTATCATCATCATGTACAGCCTGCGGCAGTCCACTGCTGGACATAGGCCTCTCCCAGAGTGCGCCACTCGATTCGGTATTTCGTACAAGGATATCTTGTTTTTAGACGGTTTTTATAAGAATTGTCGGTCCTAAAATGCGACTAGCTCTACCTGTTTGGTTATTTTTCGTGACTAAAAGTCTAAGCCAATCTTGATGAAATTTGGAACGCAAAATGTTTTAGGAGATAAATTATGAAGCGACGTCAGCCGGCAGATTCAAATTAATGAGGTACTGGCTATGTTATTTTTCATTACCGGAAAATAACAGTGCTATTAGCATATTTGGTTGGCAGCAGACTTAGACAACCCGTCGTACGTAAATACATACAAAAATGTTCTACCAACATCCAAACCGAGTATCAGAAAAAACTCGCACTGGAAATCGAACCGGATACATCTGGATAGTGAGTCCAATATATAAGGCTTTACAACGGACGGTTATTAAGCCACATACCTTGTCATGTATCCAGAACATGACCTCGTCGCAGTGCCTGAGGAACTGCACGAGTACCAGCGCCTGCTGCAGTTTCATGCCCTTCTCCGCCAGCCGCGACAGCAGCAGCTCCCAGAGTCGATGCAGCTCGTCGAGGCGGCGGCGGATCGTGTCGGACGCGAAGTGCCCGCCCGATATCATCTCCGTGCCCGTGTTGTCGAGCACCACGATCGCGTTAGAGTGCGCCGCTACTTCCGCTTCGAACGCCTGGTGCTTCTGGATCTTGGCCTGGTGATCACAGTATAAGGTTGAGAATTGTTCTATGGTTTGCATCAGGCAAGAATTTCCACTGTTGGGCGTAGGCCTCCTCTATGGTAGATTCTGAGCCATTTGCATCCAGCGTAGTCAGCGACATAGCTTGAAGAGTCAGTGAGCTGAAGTGACGATGACCTAGTAAAAGTCGGGGGCAGTGACATCTGTCATCATAAAAGACAAAATCATCTCAAGGTCATACTCGTATCCTCAGTCAAACGATTTAAAGACCTCCACCCCTGGAGCTATCGTTAGAAATACGACCGAAGTATGCCTGGGCGGTGTGCTTTAACTACATAGGGATCACGTCTTTTTAAGGTCGCAGTGAATGGTCGGATCCTATGCACTACCTCCTTGTCTCAAATAACAATGGCGGTTCTAAAAAAGATATTTTTAAAGTTTATGTACTGACCTGCAGGTTGGTTGGGTCTTTGTAGCTCTCGTCGCTGGCTGCTTGCAGCTTCTCCTGGATCCAGGACTCGAGCTCGTCAGCATCACGCTTGAAGTACTGGAAGCGTCTAGAGTCTTCCAGCTTTTCGCGCTTGGCGCGTGCCTCTTGCTTGAAGTCCTCATAGCGGTTCAGGACCTGGTGGCAACACACGGATATCAAGCTGGTGTTAAAAAAGGAAATCTTATACAGAACTGTATAAAGGATATTTATTATTAGGAATGTTTTTTTAATACATACATACATATATAAATTAATCGCCAAACTGTAGAACAGTTTGTTGGCGATAGGCGCTCTATATATTACTTATTCTATATATATAAACGAAATCTTTTAATATCATATTTATCTATCTACTATTTAATCATTAAAGGTATCCAACAACCATGCCTTTAATTTTTTCTTAAATTCTCTTTTATTTTTGCAGTTATGTTGGGTATTTGCAATATGTCTATTACAACATTTTCAACCTCTCTCACTCACTGGCTAAACAACTTTTAACTAGGGATTTCCCGCGACGACTTCAGAAATTTGGCCATTGTAACACTTTAACGGTATATAAAATAGCCAATGCGTCTCTTTCGATCAACAAACACACTTTCGCATTTATAATATTAGTAAGGACTGTTGAGAGAGTAAGCGAGATAGATGTATACAACCATATCGGTGGGGCAAAGCAGGACGTATTTATTTCTTTATTAAATATAAGCCGATTCAAGGTAACGACGGCCTCCATGGCGCAGTTTTCTTTGCGTTCGATTAAGACACACACGTACAGGTCCAGGGTTTGATTCCCAGTGGGGCAACAATCACTTTGTGAGACTTGTCTAACAAGCTAGATGATCCCTTGATTCGGATGGCACGTTAATCAGTTGTTGCTACGACTACGACAGGTAGTAGCTACATGAGCCATGTCAGAGAACTATAGCGACTCAACAATTCTGACACTAGGGTGTGTGAGGTCGGTCATAGACCTTATAACCAACACGATAAGTTGAATGTAGGTCGTGTAATTATTTCGTGCTAACATACATACATTATTATATATATTATTATACAGTATGTAAGTAAATCATACCTGCTCACGGCGCTCCTGAATGTCCTCCGCTGTCTCGAGAATCTTGATCTCCTTAGGAGGCGGGATCTGCTCCATGATGGATGCGTCAGATCAACTGAAGCAAACAATAACATATTATTATGTGCTAAACGGTCAGGTGCGAGTCGGACTCGCGCACTATGGGTTTCGAACCATGGAAAGAAACCCACAGATATTAAGGTTTTAATAAGGTTCATTTTCTCGACCCCATAACTAAGTTTGTTTGTCAAGTATTTATTAAAGATTTCTCAAAAACTCTACTCATTAGAGACCTCAATTCTGTAATATTTACGTAAATTACAGTCTGCGTTGATTATTTCTATGCACCAAATAAAATACTAAAGAAAGTACAAGCAAAGCCCTTTCATATGATACTCCACTGGCCCTATAGGTATACGAATGAAATGAGTCCTCGCCCGTGTTCCTCTCTCGATCCCCTTTGTCGCCGTAAGCCTGCGCCCCTGTAACGTGCGACCGAGGAATCTTAGACGGTCGGTCTATCTATAGTGACTTCACATGGAAATTTCGGCCGACCCTGAGATAATTAGCTATGAGAGATTGACGGACGGATAGACAGGTATATGGGTGGGGGGGTTCCGTTTTTCATCCACCATTATAAGGATTCCGTTTTTAGGGTTTCGCAATCACGCCGACAAAATGGTAGAATAAAATCTTGAAAAACTATCACGACTAAGCTTTACAGGTTGACGAGTAATAGTCGACCAAATTATAAAGTTCACTTCGAGATGTCATAATGAAAGTTTCGTACAAATTCCATTGAAAATTACTTTACATCGTCCTGTGTGGGCCCAACTACGGAGCCCTACGCGGCGCGTGGCCCGACACGCACTTGGTTGCTTTTTTCGTTGGAAGTTCGAAACCCTAATCTAATATCCGTTATGATACTCCTAGAACTATAATTAACAATTACTTATAACTATGTTCCAGTCCATTACTTTACTCTTTAACTACTTTGTTGGCGTAATATATTTATTTCCGAATAGATCCAAAGTTACGACACAGCACCAATGTAAGGTATCCGAAATGAATTCCAGCGGCGGTGAATAGATTCTATTTTTAAACTTGATCCCGATTGTAAAAACGTGCACAAGAATGAAAGATCACATAAAGATCGAATGTAGAATCTTCGATGAAAGAAAAATAACATGAATAATCCTCTTGAGTCAGTTCAAATGCGTGGGCATACGAAAGCGACGACAAACGATCACATATAAGACGAAATAGTCGATGACATGTGTATTACTATTTTTCTAATTATATAAAACCTTGAAAGTAGAGTGAACAATTTAATTACTTAATTGTAATTACTGTAATTAATTATTAAATTATATTTGGGTATCACAAATAACTGTCGTATGGGATTTTTAATACATGATGGATTTGCACTTGACCTTCATCTTACCTGATGGCAAGTGACGATAAGGCTTGGATGGGAAGCATGCGCACATAGAATACGCAAGCTAAAGTTACGCTATTAAGTGCCGTAATGTCTGAAACGACAAAGGTAAGCTCACCAGATAGATTAAAATGTAATTTAATCTCTAAAGTCAATGGCCCGTCATAGGTCACGTAGTCAAAATCCTCTAGAGATATCGCGCTTTTTGAGTTGTATTCAAACCATGGCGCGCAACGGTGACGCACGTTTGTAGTAAAAATTTCAGTTGGGCGTTTTTTATTATTGTAATATTGTTGTAATAGTTCAAATTTGTCGGCTCACTCCTTCAAAGCTTTCTCATAGCACAAACACTTGTAACTGAAACTTTCTGTTCGCAAAAATTGATTTTAAACCATATTTTTAAATTACCTCTATACCTACTACTACACGTGGCCACCGAGGGGAGGGAGGGGGTTCAAATTCACGAAAAATGGGTCACGTAGTATGGGTACGTTCCCTTAAGTTCGTTCAAGGCCCAGTTCCCCTGTTCATAGCAGCCTATTAGTGAATCTGCGAGTGAACGGAAGTCATCAATCACTAATACAGTACTCGAAAACTGTGTTTGCTCCTCTGAAGTTAGCCACAAAAGACCGCCAAGTATCAATTATTTACGTATAAATGGGAGGCAAGGCAAGTTAGCGGGTGCAAAGAAATGTCTTAGTGCTGTATGTCATCTAGGGATAGTTATTATCGAAAATGAGACACTGACATTCTGTACATGTTTGAAATTGTGGAGAGCTACATTCAGAGGGGCAAACTTAATGACAAAATTATTAGTTAACATTTTACTAATTGACATGCGATGTAAATAATTTTTTTTAACAATTTAATTCCTTATTAGATATGTTCATAATATTTGCACACCTGTGGACAGGTTAAGTACATCGAACAAAATAAAAATTACTATCTAAACACCGTGTAAAAAACTATGTACTTGGCAAATAAATTTTTTCTTTCTTTCTTTCTTTCTTGGTGTGCGAGTACTGTAACTGCATTGCGTCTCACTAACGCGTCATCGATTACCGAATACACTAAACTGACATCTAATCGACGTGCCTGAAAGATTTCACCATGAGATATCCAGGCTGGACACTTCATATAAATGTCGTGATATCGGTTACTATTCCTATATATCGAACGGATGACGTCTTTATACATGCGCTTGTGTGAAAAAGCGCACGTTGTACTAATGACCCCTGAGTCCGCCACTTTCTTACGGGGAGAGGTGAGGTATAGCGGATCGGCAGGGCGCGGTGAACGTACGTTCTGTACATAGTACTTATTAATCCTAGGCGATCCTCGAATCAATTTTTAAAAAATGGGGTAAAAAAAACTTTATTTTACGGCCTATACATATTTTTTGGGGTTCCGCATCTCGAAAGAAAAAAGAAACTCTTATAGGATTCTTTGTTGTCCGTCTGTCAAGACAATTTTTTTTCTTTTCAGAAACGCATGGTGATATCAATATGAAATTAATATAAAATACTCAAGTGCGCAGTGCCTTGGACCTGTGAAAAATCAAGCTTTTAGGTCAACACAATAAAAATATACAGCTAATTATGCCGCAAATTTGGACAGAAGCAAGGTATCACAAGTATAGTAATAAATCTGAAAAGTAAATTTTTTAAATTATATCTCATTAAAATCTTATGATTACAAACGGATCCAGCGACAGCGTTATTTGCATTTTATTGTAGAAATTAACGATTTGATAATTAATAATTTGAATTTGTGATTTTTCGCCAACTGCTTATTCTTATAAAACAATATTTTCAGTATGTTAATTATTAATATTCTATGCGGAATCCTCAGCGCGCGAATTTGACCCGCACTTAACTGGTTTTTTTCATCATTAGGGAGCGTGTGGTGTGCGAGTTGGACTCACACTTGCCCGTTTTTTTTATGTAAACCTTGCTAGCTACCTTAGTTATATTATTAAATATAAACGACATCAGAGATTCATTATCGTACGTAACTTATTCACTTGTATGAAGTTCCTTATTAGACCTGCAGAGGAGAACAGCCTATTTTTGCCTACGCTCAAACGGCGACTCTTCGTGTGCGATCAGTCAATTACTTATCGACACGTGATCTAGGCTAATAATCGCTATAAATGGTTCCCACGGATTAATTTCTAAACTCGAAGTACATTAGCAAAAGTTTAATAATACTAAAACCCCATTATATTTGTTTTAGCATTATAAATGCTAACCAAAATAACTTCAGTACTACCATCAATTAAAAAACCAGCATTCTCACAATCTGAATGCCACATAGCAACAAATAATCCCCACATATAGTCATACACACAACACAATAGCTCAACGAAGCCTTTTCACACAGTGAAGCTAAAGGTCAGACTACACTTGACATCACTGTTAGATGACATCACATGGCCTTCATGAGTCACTTGTTATCTTGACAAGGTGCATAGTGAGGCTTCATTACTGATAAATGCTTTATCAGGTTATGTCATTGTTTACAGATAATGTTCATGGTGTTTATATATTTCTCAAAGTTAATAAAGTCATTAAGTGACATTCAAATTGTCAGACAATGACATGATTAATGATCATGCTGTGATCAAAAATGACAACCAAATGCATACTGATTCCATGACAGTTGAAGAATAAGAAATTAATGTCATCACTATCAACTGCATAAGTCCACTGTTGGACTTGAGCCAATTAGTGTCATTGTGCTTTCTTAACTGATCATGCAATAGGATGATGCAGAAGGAGCTTCATTCTTCCTTTTTCCTGAACCCCTTTCCAAAAGAAGTAGTTTAGGTTACATAAAAAAGTATTTAAAAATTGTATAGGAAAAAAGGTTTCATTTATATTGATTTAGAGTAGTGCATTAATTGCAACTTATATGATAATTTTAACTAAGCCCAGTATGCACCTTAGATAAAACAAACCCAAAGTAAAATGTTTCTTGCCCACTAAGATCCTTTTCGTTTCTAAAAATATCATGTATTGAACATAGCTAACAATTTAAAAAGTCTGAATTACATTCATTTTCAGTCAAAAATAAATATATTATATATAATAATTTCAAAATCAAAATATCCAAAATAACAGTACTTAGAAAATTACTATAATTTAAAAATAATCAAATAATTTAATATAGCACCTATATTTCATATCACTCTTCATTCTTACTAAGATGTATATTAAAGCCAACTTTAATGAGGGTCAATAAGTATCTCATACTAATGTTTTATGGAGAGTTCATGCATGCGTGAATGTACCACTCCTTCCTACACTAAGAAATCAATACTGCAACTAGATACTAGCTGAAGGTTCTAGACAGCTAAGAAATAATGTAGGGAATTGTTGAAACTTTAAGTATATTGAATTACACATTGTAGGTTATGATATAATTTTGTATCCTTTAAGAAATGATGCTTCTTTATAATGCCATTACTGTTGTATATTTTAAATTAAGAATCTTTGATATTATTAACAACAACATGTTTCTAAATCATTGTTTTAAAAAAATTATTTTTCTGTCTCATATTAAAAAGTAAACAGAAATAAGGAAGATAATTTTTCTTTAATTAATAATCTATTTGTCTACTTTTAGAATACAGTTTTTAAACACTATACCAACCCAACAACTGTAAAATTGTTTCCGAAAAAGGAAAATTATAAGATATCAGTATCATAGCTAACAAACACTTTAACTCATGATAAATAAATGACACAATCTCTATAAGTATTAGTAATATAATAAAGTATGTCACGTATGGGAGGGGCACAATTGTACAAATGTTCCCTGATTCAGAGATAGCCTGTTTGTAGAGGAGTCTCAACAATCTAAAACAATTACTATGATAGGATGTTCTCTCATAAAGTTGATCATTAAATGCTGTAATAATCAGAGTAAAATTAATGACACAACTATAATGTTGATTTAAAACAGAATACAGTATATACACACATCTTTTGATATGACAGATAATTATCTGGCTTCCCGAAACCACACCTTGTCTAATCAATATCAGACACAGCACTGCAGTGAATACTATATCAGATTTAAACAGTGAGTGGTATGTCACTGCGAATTGTAAATGTGTAGAAAGTGAGGAGGCGCGACAAGCAATAGGCGGCGGACCGGTGGTCCAGATTCCACGCCCGGTAGAGTCGACGACTTTACCGGGTATACGATATACCTATATCTACTTAGCGACCGCCTTCCCTTATGTAGAGTGACGTAATGCTCCAAAATAAACCTAATAAGGATAATGACTGCATCCTTTCAGACTTCCGCAGGAAATGACTCTATTCAAACCGCTAGATATATCACTACATTATACATACAAACTATACGTCTGTCTAATTTCAGACAAGAATTTGGAGAAAAAGTGGAATTTAATGACCGATACATGGGTGTGTCGTTTGTCATAGATAAGAATAAACAGGTGATTTTGGCTTATAAGCAAATTTTATACATTATAGTGAGTTTCCAATGAAGAACTCACCTGCTGTGCAGAAGACAGTCGTAAAAAATGCTGTTTTTCACTAATTTTCAATGAATTTTTATGAAAATCCGTTCGATAGGCTCCGCGTCCGCACTTCTTATTTTCGCACTTCTTATTTTTACATACATAGCGTTAATTTTTTTTTGAAATTTTTTTTTTCTACCAGGAAAAGGGAAAAGGCAAAGGCAAAACACCATACAGCCATACCTGGCTACGTTGACGTTTGCCGAGATGAGTGAAAGAGACGCAGCCATACAATCGAATGCATGAAATTAGATATCTCCTTCGCTCGTTGTCTTTTCCTCGTCGGTTATACAAAAAAACTTCAAGACAGCTTTTGACGTTTTTGCTTAGACACACTTGCAAACTTTTTACACTACACGCACACATAAAAACCATGTTGTTTATCTTATTTTCACACCCTGTTGGCATGGTTACCTACATGACGTCATCTCGAACAATATCCAACCTGATTTTACCGTACAAACATGTTGATGCTGCCGTTACAACCTTTATCTCAACACGATAGGAGTTAAAATGCAATTCCTATGCTGCTGATGGAATAAATATGTGTCAATTGTTCAAGGATTAAGGTCTCTATGCCTAAATAAATAGAGATTATATTTCTGTAAGGTTATGAGAAAATTGTAGTACTATATTTAATAATTATTATATTTTAATTATGGTAAAATTCATATCAACAAGATCGTTAATCACCTCGTGTTGTCGTTAATACCCTACGTCTAATTACCCAAAAGTAACATTTTTATAAAAAAATAACGTCTCATTGTTTCTTTAATAAAGATCGAATTTCAATAAATAGTAGTCAACTTTGGTAGGCAAGGTAGACGCGTATCGGATCCGTGCTTAGGCTTAGCAGAGATTAATGACATACAAAAAGCGTACATAAACCACATTGACTATTGATTGTTTGCTTACGAATACATAATAAGTTATTACTTATTCGTAATTGTTTGCGCTGATGCTACTCTGTCACTTTTTGCTCAGTCGTCGTTTTTGTCTTATCAAGCAGAAAGTATGAAAAATATGGCAAATCCAAATTGATCTGTTTTTGTAAAAAAAATTGTGCAACTAAGTGGCATTCTTAATTACAAATGATAAAACACTATATCAAGAAATGACAAATTTTACCATTTTTATTAATTGTTGTACTTAAGTAAGTTGACAATAATTGCGTAATAACAGCATACAGTGCGACCAAAAAGAGTAGAAAATAAATGAGGGCGCTAATGTTGTTTACATGCCAATACAGAACTACAGTACGACTAATTCGATTCTTTTTTAATGTGCAAAGTTATTTCTGCCATCAAATAGACAGTCAAAAAGCCGACTAAAGGATGCAGTTTAATCTCGCTTGGAGATTATGTGGTAATAAAACAATTTTTAACAATGTACAATTTTTTTATTTTTTTATATTACCATAGGTTTGCTAACAGATATACACAAAATGCATACAGACAAATTTAATATCATCATCAGCAGCCTATATACGTCACAACTGCAGGGGCTCAGGCCTACTCTCCTACAGAGAGTGTGTGGGCCATAGTCCACCACGCGGGCCCAGTGCCGAACCTTTGAATTTCTTCTCAGGAGTGTGCAGGTTTCCTCACGATGTTTTCCTTCACCGCTAAGCAATCGGATAATGTACTTGAATTTAAAAACAACTCATAGGTACACGACTCGATTTCGGAAAACTCAGATTGAGAGTCCGCTCCTTATCCACTACACCACCGACGCTTTTTCTGTAATCTAATATATTATATAAATAATAGTGTACTCAGATACAATAAAAGGCAACACATCTTATGTTTAAAAGTATTATTAACTTAATTACAATTTGGAAAAAAGATATAGTTTTTACATCTTTTAATACTACAGAAGAAAAAAAGAATTATTATATAACACAGGGAGGATAATATTTATCAAAGACAATTTAATTTTTTTTAAAAAAGATATAAAAATAGGTATCCTTAGCTTTAAACAAAATCACGCTATAGATATCACTTCATCATCATCATCAGCCGGGAAACGTCCACTGCTGGACATAGGCCTCCTCCATGGTACGCCACATCGACTGGTCCTGAGCCACCTGCATCCAGCGACTCCCTGTGACTCTAACCAGGTCGTCGGTCCATCTAGTGGGGGGACGGCCTGGTAGACGTTTCCCGGTACGTGGTCGCCAGTTGAGAACCTTTACTCCCCACTGGTTATCGGTTCTTAGAGCGATGAGGCCTGCCCATTGCCACTTCAGCTCACTGCCTCGTCAAGCTATGTCGGTGACCTTCGTTCGTCTACGGATTTCCTCATTCCAGACCTTATCATGTAGAGAAATTCCGAGCATAGCTCATTCCATTGCTCGCTGAGTGACTTTGAGCTTGTTTTTTCGGCCCACAGTAAAAGATATCACTTAGTAAAGTAAATAGCCCATATTGGTTCCATAATTTTTAACAAAGAATGGGTGGAAGTTTACAATAAATTTTATTTTTGAAACGAATTCTGGAATTTTTTTAAAAAAGGAGACTTTCATAGAAGAGCTTAAAACTTGGACGAAGTATGCTTTTCCTATTTCACAGAATAAAAAATTAACTTTTGTCATATAGCACATTTTTCGAAGGCATCTGTATTTTCGGGGACGAACTTTTCTATGTATGGCAGGATGCTGAACGTCCATTATTCTCACACCTTCCTTGACAATTCTGCTATATGTGGACTCAGATTTTCCTGGAAGGTAAAGTTAATATAGTGATCAATAAATGTGACATTATTCATATCACTCCTACTTGGGAAAGTATGTAATCATAACATATATACAAGTTAGCATGTTAATAGTAACAATAAAAGAATAAATAACTTATATACACCATGTCTTTTAGATTTAACAAGGGCTGTTTTAGTACGAAATATAATAATAACAGTCGGTAATTACAACTTTCATTATGATATTCAAGTTACATAAAACCTTTAACTATTTTCAGAAGTAAAGATCAAGACTTTAAAAACTATACAATTTTGTTTACATATTGCATAACCTCAAAATTATCTAATTTTGTATTTCATCTGATAAAGCGATCGTTAATCGAAAACAGTATACATTTAATACGAAAATAACATATCTTACCTATAAAAGAAGACACTACTAACCTCTCACTTCAGCTGTTCTCTTATAAACATCTTGTAAGTATACTTTACATCAGTCAATATTATTCCGGCTTCGAATTCAGTCAAGCAACGGTTAAATACATTATAAATTATGTCTAGCGCACCACTACGAATTGTTTTATTAATTTGAAATATGAAACAGCAAAGAAACTCTTCGAAATAATATAAATATCAGTCAATAATAACATTTTGAAATTGGTTCAGTCAGTGTTGCCATAATGTGGTTTAACTTTAATTCTCAAAACATTAATTTAAGAAACCAAAAAAGAATAGAAATTAATGTTTTGAGAACTAAAGTTAAACATTATTTTCAACTCTTTTTAGTCTTACTACAAATATTGACATGAGCCTTCGTTTTAGGCTAACATGCGGACTCTCCATGAAGGGATTTGCCACTTTCACCAAGCTTGGCAGGAGCATTGGTTTTCGCACTATATGTTGTTAGATACGAGTCTGTCCTATATCTGTCCATCTTTTGAATATTTTTTCCCATATTCGCCTTCTATGACGCCCGCAGGATTAAAATGACTGAAAAGTAACTAAACTAAAAGTAGCTAAATCTAACAAAAGTAGTTAAGATGGAAACATCTGGCCTGTTTCTTGTCAAATAGCGGTGGGGCGATTATGAGATACACTAATGAAAGTAGTAGTTCGATTCAAATATTTCAAGATATCTCGATTATGAAAATAGCTAATGCTAATATTAATACTACTAGTTAGTATGTCAGCTAGTTTATTCTAAAACCGTTATCGTGAAGATAAAGATATATCCAAGATAAGCAGGACTTTCTTTGACTACAAAGCACTTTTTCGGTCGGTCATCATCGGCAACCATTGACATGCTTCTTTTGTTTGTCAGATTAGTAGTACTACTCTTTGACTATGGAAATTCGTTATTACTAATTTTATAATCGATCATCATACATTAGCCGAAATCTCGATTATGCGCATCCCTACTGTCAAACATTGAAATGTAACGCTGTCAAAAAGAATAGACAAGGGTGAATAGCTCAATGCCCTGAGGGTTCCTTACACAGGTATATTGATTTTTGATATGTATCCGATTATTATCAAAATGGATTCGACGATATATATCAATGTCTATATATCAAATGTTTTTAAATAATATATTACAATACAAAAATAGTTTAAAAATTACTATTATAAAGTCATTTTTAGCGTTTGTTACTGTATTTCTACTTCCCAAATTTAGATGACGTGGCAGCAAAGTTCAAAGAGACTTCGTAATGGTAAATTCTAATCCGTAAATCCATCTAATCATAAGATTTTATGTTTTGCTTTCATTTGTCTGATTTTAAGCAGCTAAATAAATAAAACATTAAAAACATTTTAGTTTTTTCGTATACTTTTAGTATGCTTATGTTACACATATGCAAATAGTATTCATAAATAATACACTTAAATAATAATATGGCTTCCATACAAAATTGAAATATATAATAAACATCCGATATTTATAATAAAAAATATACTACATAGTTCAAAAGTCTATCATATTGACATCTATGCTTTAGACATTTTTATAAAGTTTCATCACCATCAGTCAAAAACGTCTACAGCTGGACATATGCCTCCTCCATGGTACGCCACACTGACCGGCCCGGAGACACTTCATCCACGACCTTAAACCGGTCGTCGGTCCATCTAGTAGGGGGACGGCCCGGTAGAAGTTTCCCGGTACGTTGTCGCCACTCGAGAACTCTTACTTCCAATCGTTTATATGTTGTTTGAGCGATGTGCCCTGCACATTACCACTTCAGCTCACTGAATCTCCGAGACATGTCGGTGAACCTAGTTCGTCTACGGATTTCCTTATTCTGGATATTATCCCGTAAAACATTTACATTTAAGGAAGGAAGGGTACCTGATGATGATGCTAGCTAAAATGTAGATAGAGGAAGTCTTCGACCGCAATTCTGACAAACCCGTGTGTCAGTTTTTTTAAAAATTAATGATTATTTATATTAAGAAATGTTTAAAAACGAATAAATAAAACACATATTTGTTTCATTTTATTTAAAATTTATTTTGTCATTTTCGGACAATTAAGACTTTATAAAATGAAGAATATACCCCCTGAATAATTTCGTGGAAAATGCAGAATTAGAACTGACCGGCGGCGGCACGATAGTTTTACATTGTAGTGGTATGCTAAGATTGTACTGGGATGCTAACAAAAAGCAACCACGTTACCATAATTATTACCTACCCTTATCTATTTCTAACGCTTATACTGGACAATGCCCACTTTTCATAGTAACCTCGGCCATCAGTGGCCATCCTGACCTGTGTTTAAAATGTTAGTATGTATTGTTATCAACTCCTTTTGGCCAATATCGGTTAACAAAATAACTCGCCGTTAAGAAATAAAACCATATTTCTATAGTTACTAAAAATAGTTATTTATTTTTTAACAAAGACTTTTTACTATACTTTTAACTATTGATTCATACCAATTAATGGAAAAATAGCATAGTTTTATCAATTGTGAACATCAAACCTGAAAATGGACTTAATACCGCAATACTATCGCAAAATAGTCGCACTCTTATGGAAGGGGGAACATTTAACCTAGTAGAGCTGCTAAATCCAGGAAAACAGCAGCGTCTTTGAGTGTCAGGGGCTCTAACATAATTGGGC
Source organism: Carcina quercana (assembly GCA_910589575.2). Taxonomy (NCBI): domain Eukaryota; kingdom Metazoa; phylum Arthropoda; class Insecta; order Lepidoptera; family Depressariidae; genus Carcina; species Carcina quercana. The sequence goes on along the minus strand of OU342429.1, from coordinate 15,470,402 downwards.
AACACAATCGTAGGTACTGCACCGACTTGAGATGATGCCTCAGATAAACGAGTGCTCTCAGTTTCTACCGAAGGAGCACTTGAGGGCTCCGCTGAATCAATATTCGCTGATTGAGAACCAGAAGTGACGGAGTGTACATCTGATGTTGCACGTGCAGCTGCTCTGACACTTCTCTGCCAGCAAAGATGACAAACACGATCAGAGTTCTGCACCTGAAAAAATACAACATACTTTAATTAAACTGAAACTCTTTCAATCATTATCATCATCAGCCGGCCATTTCTGAACATAGGCCTACTTTGTGATAAGCGACATTTACCGGTCCTTAGCCACTTGCATCTGTGACCTCAAGAAAGTCATCAGTCCACCTTGTAGGGGGATGACCCTATACCCGCTTCCCGGTACGTTGTCGCCACTCGAAAGCCCTAACATACCATATGTATGGCTTTAAACGGCAAAGTTTGTCATCATAAAAACCTGTTTCTAGTAGATGAGCCCCCTTATATTATAAATTTATTTCAATTTTTATCACTTGTTTTTATATCGGCTACAGAAATACACAATTTGTGAAAATTTCAACCGTCTACCTATTACAGATAATGAGATACAGCTTGCTGACAAACAGAATGACGCCAAAAAAATAGGGTCCCGACAGTTACCATTTCGGAGAACGGAACCCTAAAGACGCTTTTCCCTTACGGTTTTATGTTATTCTTTGTCCACGAAAGGGTTTTTTCTTTTTCGTACTATACGGAACCCCAAAATGCATGTACTGTACTCATTCGCATTATATTTTAAGACGTCATAAATTAATTACACACAAATACAATATATTGTATTTGTGTATACGAGTATATGCACAAATGCACGCATACCTTTACGAGTATAATTTAAAGTAAATAATAAACTTTGCTAGGGAACCTTACAAGTGAAATTATTTACATAAATAGTCTGATATGTGCACAGACCAGGTACTTAATTACAGGAAAAATCCAACGTTATTATAAGCGGTGGGAGAGGGCATTTTAAGTATTTAGCATGCTAAAAGTGCTTTCATTTTATATGCATCTGTCCTGTGAATTTACTTTCATTATAATCATCAGGAACTACAAAATCCTGGAAATGTGCTGATACCACATTTAATGAGGCTTTGCCTATGTTATCTTTAAGGCAACAGCACAGGTATTTAGCAGGTAGAGAGAAAAGCAGGCAATAAGTACCGAAGAAACTAAGTACCAGTTATGTAACCCTTTCGGCATATGTCACCCCTGGATCATCATAAATTACAATATAAATTATATCTCGTTGTTACATCTCACAACCCCACGGAGGTGGTATAAATGTAATACTTGTCAGATGTGTATTGACCAAAACAAGCAGATATGGCATTGGATGTACAAAAGTGATTACTTATTGTATTCCAAATCCCGACAGTAGAATCTAACATTCTGTGTGCAAAATCCATAAAAAACTTGACTGTTTTGAAATCCAGCCTCAGAATCATAGGTACAGATTACAATTAATCGTATACTTTTCTAAAAGAAGAGAAAAAAGAACGCAATGCATATATTTATTACTAAGATTAAGAGTTTGGTCATTTCGGGACAATTAGCAATTATTGCTACTAGCTTTTGCCACTTGGACTTCGTAGTGCCCCATGCGAATTACATGCTTGATCGGGATAAAAGTAGCCTGTGTCCTTTTCCAAATCTTCAACTATCTGGGAAGGAAGGTCAAAACAAACAAACAAACTCACTTTCATATTTACAATGTTAGTATGCAATTAAGGCAATGTGACACTGTCCTAATCAACTAGTGTTTAAGTGCTTTTTTACATAGCACACTAGCCAGCTACATTATGTGTTATTAATTTCATTACTGAACTAAAGTCTGTTTACAGAACTATGAGCAGATTAAGTATGATTTATTAAGACCAGAAAGTGTATATCCTATCCTAGCTCTCACCATGGTTATATCCATCAGTGAACCTGGAACTGGCAAACATTCAATTGACACTTCACTTGCCTTGTCAGCATCTGGTGACAGGCAGCCAGGGAAAAATGAAAGTTATATTTCCATCTCATTCACAATTACAGAATACTCGGTCACCAGGGCATGTGAAGACTAGCAAATAAAAAATAAATAAAAAATTACTTACCATGGCTCTCTTTTGAATTCATGAGAAAAGTCACACATTGATTGGACCTGTAATAGAAACACACGTTTTGGTGAGAGTGTCATCTTCCGTTTAGTTTCCAAACCAACACATATAATTTTATAAGGAGATAAGGAAAGAGCAGTATTAGTGACTACATGAAATTTAAAAATAATGACGATTTTAAGCATCCTTTTTAAGTCTCGCTTTAGCACCCCCTTTTGTGTACCCCAACCCATTATTACGAGTATTATTATAACAGATTGTTGAGGTGTAAGTAAGAAAGAAATGAGAGATAAAAGTATTGTCATATCATTATCATGATAACCTAAATCTTCGGATGCTGTGATCTGTTCTAGCTCGACAAGGGCAGATAAATATCCCCCGGCCCCCTGGTCACTGGACTGGAACCCCTAGAACAGTACACAAAAATTATTTAAATTCCAAACAAAATTCCAAAACAAAGCAGTTTTTACAAACTACAGTTGACAGATTGAGTTTTTGAGGTTTGTTTCAAAGAATTACAAACTAAAGTTGACAGATTGAAAATATTTGCTTTCAAATTGAGTTTTGTTTCAAAGAAAATATAGCAAGTTATCACTTCTCTCTTTCTTTCATAGCATTTGTTTCTATTGGCCGACCACAACTCTTTTTGACAAAGGTGTGTGAATTTAAGACTAGCCTCTTATTTTTACATACATAGCGTTAATTTTTTTTTGAAATTTTTTTTTTCTACCAGGAAAAGGGAAAAGGCAAAGGCAAAACACCATACAGCCATACCTGGCTACGTTGACGTTTGCCGAGATGAGTGAAAGAGACGCAGCCATACAATCGAATGCATGAAATTAGATATCTCCTTCGCTCGTTGTCTTTTCCTCGTCGGTTATACAAAAAAACTTCAAGACAGCTTTTGACGTTTTTGCTTAGACACACTTGCAAACTTTTTACACTACACGCACACATAAAAACCATGTTGTTTATCTTATTTTCACACCCTGTTGGCATGGTTACCTACATGACGTCATCTCGAACAATATCCAACCTGATTTTACCGTACAAACATGTTGATGCTGCCGTTACAACCTTTATCTCAACACGATAGGAGTTAAAATGCAATTCCTATGCTGCTGATGGAATAAATATGTGTCAATTGTTCAAGGATTAAGGTCTCTATGCTTAAATAAATAGAGATTATATTTCTGTAAGGTTATGAGAAAATTGTAGTACTATATTTAATAATTATTATATTTTAATTATGGTAAAATTCATATCAACAAGATCGTTAATCACCTCGTGTTGTCGTTAATACCCTACGTCTAATTACCCAAAAGTAACATTTTTATAAAAAAATAACGTCTCATTGTTTCTTTAATAAAGATCGAATTTCAATAAATAGTAGGCAACTTTGGTAGGCAAGGTAGACGCGTATCGGATCCGTGCTTAGGCTTAGCAGAGATTAATGACATACAAAAAGCGTACATAAACCACATTGACTATTGATTGTTTGCTTACGAATACATAATAAGTTATTACTTATTCGTAATTGTTTGCGCTGATGCTACTCTGTCACTTTTTGCTCAGTCGTCGTTTTTGTCTTATCAAGCAGAAAGTATGAAAAATATGGCAAATCCAAATTGATCTGTTTTTGTAAAAAAAATTGTGCAACTAAGTGGCATTCTTAATTACAAATGATAAAACACTATATCAAGAAATGACAAATTTTACCATTTTTATTAATTGTTGTACTTAAGTAAGTTGACAATAATTGCGTAATAACAGCATACAGTGCGACCAAAAAGAGTAGAAAATAAATGAGGGCGCTAATGTTGTTTACATGCCAATACAGAACTACAGTATGACTAATTCGATTCTTTTTTAATGTGCAAAGTTATTTCTGCCATCAAATAGACAGTCAAAAAGCCGACTAAAGGATGCAGTTTAATCTCGCTTGGAGATTATGTGGTAATAAAACAATTTTTAACAATGTACAATTTTTTTATTTTTTTATATTACCATAGGTTTGCTAACAGATATACACAAAATGCATACAGACAAATTTAATATCATCCTCAACAGCCTATATACGTCACAACTGCAGGGGCTCAGGCCTACTCTCCTACAGAGAGTGTGTGGGCCATAGTCCACCATGCGGGCCCAATGCCGAACCTTTGAATTTCTTCTCAGGAGTGTGCAGGTTTCCTCACGATGTTTTCCTTCACCGTTAAGCAATCGGATAATGTACTTGAATTGAAAAACAACTCATAGGTACACGACTTGATTTCGGAAACGTCAGATTGAGGGTCCGCTCCTTATCCACTACACCACCGACGCTTTTTCTGTAATCTAATATTATATAAATAATAGTGTACTCAGATCCAATAAAAGGCAACACATCTTATGTTTAAAAGTATCATTAACTTAATTACAATTTGGAAAAAAGATATAGTTTTTACATCTTTTAATACTATAGAAGATACTGCAATTTTCTCTTGACTCCCACTCATTATGGTGAGACTGTGCGGTATGTTGATGTATCCATGATCGGAGCTGCGAGAAAGGTAGGGCCGCGATTGGTTCAGGCCCGGCTATCTTCATACTTGAGGCCTTTCTAGCCAGTTCGTCCGCTGCATCATTACCTCTGGAGCCACTGTGTCCCTTGATCCATTGCAGGGTTATGCAGTTCTGTCTGCTTGCTTCTGCAAGTGAATCGTGGCATTCGCATATGAACTCAGATGTAATTGTGTTGCTATTTAGTGCCTGTAAGGTAAAGTTAATATAGTGATCAATAAATGTGGCATAATTCATATCACTCCTACTTGGGAAAGTATGTAATCATAACATATATACAAGTTAGCATGTTAATAGTAACAATAAAAGAATAAATAACTTATACACACTATGTCTTTTAGTTTTAACAAGGGCTGTTTTAGTACAAAATATAATAATAACAGTCGGTAATTACAACTTTCATTATTATATTCAAGTTACATAAAACCTTTAACTATTTTCAGAAGTAAAGATCAAGATTTTAAAAACTATACAATTTTGTTTACATATTGCATAACCTCAAAATTATCTAATTTTGTATTTCATCTGATAAAGCGATCGTTAATCGAAAACAGTATACATCTAATACGAAAATAACATATCTTACATATAAAAGAAGACACTACTAAACTCTCACTTCAGCTGTTCTCTTATAAACATCTTGTAAGTATACTTTACATCAGTCAATATTATTCCAGCTTCGAATTCAGTCAAGCAACGGTTAAATACTTTATAAATTATGTCTAGCGCACCACTACGAATTGTTTTATTAATTTGAAATATGAAACAGCAAAGAAACTCTACGAAATACTATAAATATCAGTCAATAATATTTCGAAATTGGTTCAGTCAGTGTTGCCATAATGTGGTTTAACTTTAATTCTCAAAACATTAATTTAAGAAACCAAAAAAGAATAGAAATTAATGTTTTGAGAACTAAAGTTAAACATTATTTTCAACTCTTTTTAGTCTGACTACAAATATTGACATGAGCCTTCGTTTTAGGCTACCATGCGGACTTTCCATGAAGGGATTTGCCGCTTTCACCAAGCTTTGCAGGAGCATTGGTTTTCGCACTATATGTTGTTAGATACGAGTACCTATATCTGTCCATCTTTTGAATATTTTTTCCCATATTCGCCTTCTACGACGCCCGCAGGATTAAAATGACTGAAAAGTAACTAAACTAAAAGTAGCTAAATCTAACAAAAGCAGTTAAGATGGAAACATCATGCCTGTTTCTTGTCAAATAGCGATGGGCGATTATGAGATACACTAATGAAAGTAGTAGTTCGATCCAAATATTTCAAGATATCTCGATTAAGAAAATAGCTAATGCTAATATTAATACTACTAGTTAGTATGTCAGCTAGTTTATTTTAAAACCGTTATCGTGAAGATAAAGATATATCCAAGATAAGCAGGACTTTCTATGACTACAAAGCACTTTTTCGGTCGGTCATCCTCGGCAACCATCGACATGCTTCTTTTGTTTGTCAGATTAGTAGTACTACTCTTTGACTATGGAAATTAGTTATTACTAATTTTATAATCGATCATCATACATTAGCCGAAATCTCGATTATGCGCATCCCTACTGTCAAACATTGAAATGTAACGCTGTCAAAAAGAATAGACAAGGGTGAATAGCTCAATGCCCTGAGGGTTCCTTACACAGGTATATTGATTTTTGATATGTATCCGATTATTATCAAAATGGATTCGACGATATATATCAATGTCTATATATCAAATGTTTTTAAATAATATATTACAATACAAAAATGGTTTAAAAATTAATATTATAAAGTCATTTTTAGCGTTTGTTACTGTATTTCTACTTCCCAAATTTAGATGACGTGGCAGCAAAGTTCAAAGAGACTACGTAATGGTAAATTCTAATCCGTAAATCCATCTAATCATAAGATTTTATGTTTTGCTTTCATTTGTCTGATTTTAAGTAGCTAAATAAATAAAACATTAAAAACATTTTAGTTTTTTCGTATACTTTTAGTATGCTTATGTTACACATATGCAAATAGTATTCATAAATAATACACTTAAATAATAATATGGCTTCCATACAAAATTGAAATATATAATAAACATCCGACATTTATAATAAAAAATATACTACATAGTTCAAAAGTCTATCATATTGACATCTATGCTTTAGACATTTTTATAAAGTTTCATCACCATCAGTCAAAAACGTCTACAGCTGGACATATGCCTCCTCCATGGTACGCCACACTGACCGGCCCGGAGACACTTCATCCACGACCTTAACCCGGTCTTCGGTCCATCTAGTAGGGGGACGGCCCGGTAGAAGTTTCCCGGTACGTTGTCGCCACTCGAGAACTCTTACTTCCAATCGTTTATATGTTCTTTGAGCGATGTGGCCTGCACATTACCACTTCAGCTCACTGAATCTCCGAGACATGTCGGTGAACCTAGTTCGTCTACGGATTTCCTTATTCTGGATATTATCCCGTAAAACATTTACATTTAAGGAAGGAAGGGTACCTGATGATGATGCTAGCTAAAATGTAGATAGAGGAAGTCTTCGACCGCAATTCTGACAAACCCGTGTGTCAGTTTTTAAAAAATTAATGATTATTTATATTAAGAAATGTTTAAAAACGAATAAATAAAACACATATTTGTTTCATTTTATTTAAAATTTATTTTGTCATTTTCGGACAATTAAGACTTTATAAAATGAAGAATATACCCCTTGAATAATTTCGTGGAAAATGCAGAATTAGAACTGACCGGCGGCGGCACGATCGTTTTACATTGTAGTGGTATGCTAAGATTGTACTGGTATGCTAACAAAAAGCAACCACGTTACAATAATAATTACCTACTCTTATCTATTTCTAACGCTTATACTGGACAATGCCCACACTTCATAGTAACCTCGGCCCTCAGTGGCCAGTCCTGACCTGTGTTTAAAATGTTAGTATGTATTGTTATCAACTCCTTTTGGCCAATATCGGTTAACAAAATAACTCGCCGTTAAGAAATAAAACCATATTTCTATAGTTACTAAAAATAGTTATTTATTTTTTAACAAAGACTTTTTACTATACTTTTAACTATTGATTCATACCAATTAATGGAAAAATAGCATAGTTTTATCAATTGTGAACATCAAACCTGAAAATGGACTTAATACCGCAATACTATCGCAAAATAGTCGCACTCTTATGGAAGGGGGAACATTTAACCTAGTAGAGCTGCTAAATCCAGGAAAACAGCAGCGTCTTTGAGTGTCAGGGGCTCTAACATAATTGGGCAACACAATCGTAGGTACTGCACCGACTTGAGATGATGCCTCAGATAAACGAGTGCTCTCAGTTTCTACCGAAGGCGCACTTGAGGGCTCCGCTGAATCAATATTCGCTGATTGAGAACCAGAAGTGACGGAGTGTACATCTGATGTTGCACGTGCAGCTGCTCTGACACTTCTCTGCCAGCAAAGATGACAAACACGATCAGAGTTCTGCACCTGAAAAAATACAACATACTTTAATTAAACTGAAACTCTTTCAATCATTATCATCATCAGCCGGCCATTTCTGAACATAGGCCTACTTTGTGATAAGCGACATTACCGGTCCTTAGCCACTTGCATCTGTGACCTCAAGAAAGTCATCAGTCCACCTTGTAGGGGGATGACCCTATACCCGCTTCCCGGTACGTTGTCGCCACTCGAAAGCCCTAACATACCATATGTATGGCTTTAAACGGCAAAGTTTGTCATCATAAAAACCTGTTTCTAGTAGATGAGCCCCCTTATATTATAAATTTATTTCAATTTTTATCACTTGTTTTTATATCGGCTACAGAAATACACAATTTGTGAAAATTTCAACCGTCTACAGATAATGAGATACAGCTCGCTGACAAACAGAATGACGCCAAAAAAATAGGGTCCCGACAGTTACCATTTCGTAGAACGGAACCCTAAAGACGCTTTTCCCTTACGGTTTTATGTTATTCTTTGTCCACGAAAGGGTTTTTTCTTTTTCGTACTATACGGAACCCCAAAATGCATGTACTGTACTCAACTAACTTCAACTTCAGAATTATGGCTTCATCATGGAGGTGATGGTACTGCCAGTGTCAAGTAAAGAGACTGTACAATGTTAAAAAGGAATTAACAGAAAAAAGGAAAAGGAAAATATATGGGAAAAGGACTGGTTAGGTGGTGGAAACTGTGAAACGACATACTTATATGAAAAATAAACATATGTACTGTACTCATTCGCATTATATTTTAAGACGTCATAAATTAATTACACACAAATACAATATATTGTATTTGTGTATATATGCACAAATGCACGCATACCTTTACGAGTATAATTTAAAGTAAATAAATAATAAACTTTGCTAGGGAACCTTACAAGTGAAATTATTTACATAAATAGTCTGATATGTGCACAGACCAGGTACTTAATTACAGGAAAAATCCAACGTTATTATAAGCGGTGGGAGAGGGCATTTTAAGTATTTAGCATGCTAAAAGTGCTTTCATTTTATATGCATCTGTCCTGTGAATTTACTTTCATTATAATCATCAGGAACTACAAAATCCTGGAAATGTGCTGATACCACATTTAATGAGGCTTTGCCTATGTTATCTTTAAGGCAACAGCACAGGTATTTAGCAGGTAGAGAGAAAAGCAGGCAATAAGTACCGAAGAAACTAAGTACCAGTTATGTAACCCTTTCGGCATATGTCACCCCTGGATCATCATAAATTACAATATAAATTATATCTCGTTGTTACATCTCACAACGCCACGGAGGTGGTATAAATGTAATACTTGTCAGATGTGTATTGACCAAAACAAGCAGATATGGCATTGGATGTACAAAAGTGATTACTTATTGTATTCCAAATCCCGACAGTAGAATCTAACATTCTGTGTGCAAAATCTATAAAAAACTTGACTGTTTTGAAATCCAGCCTCAGAATCATAGGTACAGATTACAATTAATCGTATACTTTTCTAAAAGAAGAGAAAAAAGAACGCAATGCATATATTTATTACTAAGATTAAGAGTTTGGTCATTTCGGGACAATTAGCAATTATTGCTACTAGCTTTTGCCACTTGGACTTCGTAGTGCCCCATGCGAATTACATGCTTGATCGGGATAAAAGTAGCCTGTGTCCTTTTCCAAATCTTCAACTATCCGGGAAGGAAGGTCAAAACAAACAAACAAACTCACTTTCATATTTACAATGTTAGTATGCAATTAAGGCAATGTGACACTGTCCTAATCAACTAGTGTTTAAGTGCTTTTTTACATAGCACACTAGCCAGCTACATTATGTGTTATTAATTTCATTACTGAACTAAAGTCTGTTTACAGAGCTATGAGCAGATTAAGTATGATTTATTAAGACCAGAAAGTGTATATCCTATCCTAGCTCTCACCATGGTTATATCCATCAGTGAACCTGGAACTGGCAAACATTCAATTGACACTTCACTTGCCTTGTCAGCATCTGGTGACAGGCAGCCAGGGAAAAATGAAAGTTATAATTCCATCTCATTCACAATTACAGAATACTCAGTCACCAGGGCATGTGAAGACTAGCAAATAAAAAATTACTTACCATGGCTCTCTTTTGAATTCATGAGAAAAGTCACACATTGATTGGACCTGTAATAGAAACACACGTTTTGGTGAGAGTGTCATCTTCCGTTTAGTTTCCAAACCAACACATATAATTTTATAAGGAGATAAGGAAAGAGCAGTATTAGTGACTACATGAAATTTAAAAATCATGACGATTTTAAGCATCCTTTTTAAGTCTCGCTTTAGCACCCCCTTTTGTGTACCCCAACCCATTATTACGAGTATTATTATAACAGATTGTTGAGGTGTAAGTAAGAAAGAAATGAGAGATAAAAGTATTGTCATATCATTATCATGATAACCTAAATCTTCGGATGCTGTGATCTGTTCTAGCTCGACAAGGGCAGATAAATATCCCCCGGCCCCCTGGTCACTGGAACCCCTAGAACAGTACACAAAAATTATTTAAATTCCAAACAAAATTCCAAAACAAAGCAGTTTTTACAAACTACAGTTGACAGATTGAGTTTTTGAGGTTTGTTTCCAAGAATTACAAACTAAAGTTGACAGATTGAAAATATTTGCTTTCAAATTGAGTTTTGTTTCAAAGAAAATATAGCAAGTTATCACTTCTCTCTTTCTTTCATAGCATTTGTTTCTATTGGCCGACCACAACTCTTTTTGACAAAGGTGTGTGAATTTAAGACTAGCCACTCACTTTTTTTTTACTACTGACTGATTGACGCTTTTACTTATGTTGCCAGATCAAAAACTAACCGGAGAGCACAAATACAAAATGACTCTAATAATGTATGTATATGTATAAAAAAATCATTATAAAATACTTGATAGTAATAATTCATTTTTTGAAATGCAAAGTAATATTAAAATCAGTTATTGAAATTTGAAAACATAATATTTTTAATTGATAAAAGCTGTCAAGGGGCGCTACTGTAAAAAAAATATTGTGCAATGGTTGCCAACTGTCATAAATTAGTTTCTGTTAAATTCCGCAATATGGCAGTACAAAAAGTATACCTTATACATTTCTGAGCCGCAGTCCGAGTCACGCTGATATAGTAAAACCTCGGGCATATTATAACTCTTTTTTTCTTTTTCTTTATTACCCTTTTTAAAAAGGCATTCTGTGTTTCTATACAATAGGTTTTTATTTATGTTATAATCCCTTTTATCCTTTTTCTGTTAACGATTTTTTACTATAACTCATGAAAAGTTTTTTTCAATATTTAATTGATTTGCACTTGTCCTTCTGGCATTCATCTCACCTGATTGTAAGAGATGATAAGGCCGTTAGATGGTAAACGTATACACCCAGAAATCTCAAACTATTGAGGCAAGGGCTCTGTTGATTTTAATCCAGAAAACAACAGTGGTAACATGGTGGTAGCTAGCCAGGTGGACATGGAAAATACCCTACCCCCAACCAAACCGAGTACTGATTGATAGGTGCTCCCAGCGGGAATTAAACCCGGGACCTCCGGTTTGTAACTCCAAGCGTGTAGCTAGTAGCTCCACGGAAGCGGTTAATCATGACAGTAAGTCCAAATGGCCGTGAGGCCGTGACTCCAGTACAATCATCGCCTCCATGATGAATCCATAATTGAATTTGAAATCGGTGAAACAGTGATTTTGACGAACTGATTGTAAAAGATGAAGAAAGTACCAAAAAATTAATCAAGCTATTGATCCATGGCAGCGATATTATAACTTTTCTTCTCCTTAAAATTCTTCTCTAACTAGAAAAGTTGACTGTCAACTCCCTATACTTTTTCTCGTGTTTAGTAAGGCAAAAAATTCATCGGCACCCGCAATTCTCATCCAAGCTCAAATGTTGCCGCGACCAATTTGTCGCTTTCCTATTCCTAACTAGTTTGAGGTAATAAATGAATGTTAGCGTGAAAACAAGTATCGGTCAGATTCAAAACTGTCAGTTGTCGGTTTTAGCGCAATATTCCAATCGGAACAACTGTGAATGTTATAAACACCGTAATCGATAAAAGCGTGACTCGGACCATGGTGGCCTTGGGCCTTGGTATGTACCTTAGAAATAAAATATGGTTGCAGATTTTTCGTGAGGACAACACTGAAATTCAGTTGTCAAAAAAAATTGTTCTCGTTCGGTCGTCGTGTTTGTTGTATCAATTTGTGTGTCAATTATCAATTAACCCTTGTTAATGATGGCCTGTTGATTATTAAAAAGCAGTGTTCTGTGCTGATACTATCGATGTGCACATAGTGAAACATGGCCACGGGCGGCGAGGAGCTATGGCGCGAATGCGCCGCTTGGCTTACGAGATGTGGCTTGCTGCATCCTGAACACAAGGCGAATTGGGATTCGAGCTCTATCCACGACTTGGCTTACACCCTGCGCGACGGTGTGCTGCTCTGCAACCTGCTAAATGTGCTACATCCAGGATGCATAGATATGAAGGACGTGAACCAACGTCCTCAGATGGCGCAGGTAAATGAGCCTTTGCGACCTTCGCACTAATTACAAACAATACCATCAATTTGTACTCTTTACTGACACGCGAGTTATGTATAACGAATCCTATGTGAACACCACTGACAATGTTTAGTTTTTGATACACAAAACCTACTGTGTATGCCATTGTTATTTTGGTCATGTTTTCGCAGTTTACGTATGCGAAAACATATAGTTCATTTGAATAATGATCTCCAGAATCGCCACCCTGAAAGAGGTACTTCCTTTGTTGTTCCTGAATGTTAACATCATCTATGCTTGTTTGCTAGTTGCATACAAATACACAAACATACATAGTGATCTATTATGCATGCAAAGATGAAAGGGTGAATGATTGTGATATGGTATTGAATATCTCAATACTATAACGTATTCAGTGTGATATCTACATAAGAATGCTAGAGAATGAAAGGGACTTCATTGAACTTTAACAATATGAATAGCATATATGCTATATATATATAACTCTCTATATATATATAGAGTTATGAATTGAAACTGTAAGCAGCTTTGCGAAGTTTACCTTAAAAAGAAATTACAAATTAATTTTTGTCATGGAATTCAAATTAGATATATGTTTTAGCTTCAATTGCAGTATGAATAATCAACATGAATAATGAATACCAATATAGATAGAATAAGAAGTAAAGTTTCATCATCAACTGAGAAACATCAATTTCTGAACATAGTATAATAATTACCATTTATACATTAATAATTAACATTAAAAAAATATTAGGTGATGTATTAGTGTTCTTAACTATGAAGATGTTTTATAACATAGATCTGTGATAAAATGATAATATCAAATTACAAAAATATAATTTATTTGGTGTTTAAAACTGTTTATTGTCTTAGTTGAACTGGACATTTCCCTTATGATTGTCATATCATAGTCATGGACATGGACATGGACATTTCCCTTATCATAGTCATGATATTTAAAAAAAAGACCACAAAAATGAAAACTAAATTGAATGAAAAAAACTTCCCCTTTTTATTTTATCAAAAATTTAAAGTAACCAAAAGTAAAATTTAAAAAAATAATTCTTAATTGAAAATACTCCCGACTGACTGTATTTAATAGTTATTATATTTAGATATATAATACTACTATTGATAGTAATTATGGTTATTTTTAAAAGAAAATTTGGTACCAAAGTTACAAAACTTCGTCACACCAGTTCTGATTGCAGGAAAAGACCTATTGAGTAGTTCATACCTTTAGTTTGGTAACATTAACACAATGAACAAATTACAAAACAAACTATTCTTTTCAAGCACTATTGAGATAAGTACAAAAGCAGGAAGTACACTTTTCTCTCTGCTCATTGTCTATTTATCAAGAATGATAATACTTAATTGGGTGAAACTACTTGATAAGGGAATTACCACAAAATATGTATATTTCATATATTTTAGGGCACAGTAACATAGAGGATAATCATTAAAAGAATTTCACTTGTTAGGGAACTGTGTTCTAGAACTAGAACAAATCATAATTTACTAATAAAATTTCTACTACTACTACATGCATGCATATGATAATTAACATGTTCAAAAATAACTAGAAACCGACTTCAACTGCCCTAACAGTCTACAGCATTCATCCCCTACAATATTCACCCCTAGAGGTAGACTTATCAGGATACATATTTTTGGTTAATTTTCTCAAAAAGTGTTAAATCAATTTCGATAAAATTTATATGGGACCCCCTCTGAAGTATGTTCTACCGAACAAAACAATAATCATCAAAATCCATTCATAATTGGCAGAGTTATTGTGTAACATACATACAAAAAAAGAAAAAAAAACATAATGTGGAATTGAAAACCTCCTTTTTCGAAGTCGGATGAACATACTAAAAATGCTGTAAATAATGATGATTTTTTTCAGTTTTTGCCAGAAATAACAATAGTAACCAAGACTGCTTTAAGCCCAACACTCTTAGGGGGCTTATAATTTAATATTGTGACCTAATATGGCCCTATACAAAAAGTATAATATTTTGTAGACTATAATGGGCTACATACATCATATAGAATATTAATCATACTCGTAGGTTAGTTTATGAAATGTAGTACTAAGAATTATTTCAAAGTTTTAATGTAATTTTCAGTATAGGTGCACAAAAGGGGCTAGAGACTAAGTTTTTTGCAGTGCCCTTTTTGTACACCCGTACCATCATGTTACCATCTATACTATACTACTAGTATCTTGTAGAATTAACAGCAATATTGTGTTATTTTAAATAACCACTAATTTTTACAATGACGGTTTGCACGCTGCAAATTTGAAACAGGCCTGTGACAAATCTATTAAAAACAAGGTGTGTCAATTTTAATACTAATTTTGATCTTATTTTGTAGCTAGATTATGTGCTTTTGCTTACATGTCAGCACTATCCAAGGGCTTACCCAATGTTGACAAGTTTTGCAAAGTGTTAGTGGCTATACTGTAGAAAATTTGGTAGATTTAATATTTTGTTGTAGAAGTAGCTAGAGTAAGTTCATATTTATCGCTATACCCTTATATAGTTTTATATACGTTTCTTTCACAATTTAGTTAGCCCTCCTCTATTTGTTTTAATTATTGTAAAAAAAACAACTAATAAAAGCTTATTTTATTATATTAAATAAGGAGCATCAACAGTCTCTCCTATTGAATTTATACATTAAAAAGTTCTAAATCTGATACGAGAACCAATTACAGATGCACACAACTACTAATCCTAATTATTCTCTCTAAATAGACCCCAAAAAATTTAAATGAAAATTAGTCTTATGTATAAGAGTTTTGGGCTCTCAGCTTTAAATAAGTGATCTTTCTAAATGTTCTTTATATTTTGCATGAATGTTTTTGTTATTAAAGTAAACATTTGCTGTTACTGGTTTTACCATATTCTCTATTAGGGTTCCATCAAGGAAAAGGTGATTATATTAGGCTTATAAAATCACTTTTTTTTAAAAACTCTTTGAAATTTTAAATTGAATTTAAAATTAGTAAAATGAACTATTTATTAACAATTTGAATTGTTTCATATTAGCACATTGTTTTTCAACAATCCGAAGATTGAATTAAATCTAAATGTAGACAAATTCAGTTTAATTTCGAACAATTCATATTTAATTTGAAACTAGCAAAGTATTTGTTAATGATAATACCAATTTTTTTTTATTAAAAATGTTAATCATTGGTGTTTGTCCACAGTTTCTGTGTATGCGCAATATAAAGGTGTTCCTCCGGACGTGCCATGAAGTCTTTGAGCTCCGAGAACAAGACCTCTTTGACCCCTCCATGCTGTTTGACCTGTCCAACTTCCACAAAGTTCTGTGTACGCTGGCAAAACTGAGCTCTTGTCCCAAGGCTGTGGCGAAAAGTATTGAGTGAGTACTTTATAATAATAACAGGTATTTGTAACCTCATTTTACCGATCCATACAATGTGGATTTTATATTATATTTCTTACATCAAATTAATCTACATCTACCTTAATGTACCTACCCTGTACCATCCAGCTGAAGTGCACTGGTTTATATGTTGTATATAACTAGCTTTCTCAGGCACAACAATGTAAAGGGTTACTCTGGTGTATGCCTATTTACTAAAAACTCCATAACCTTTTTAGGGTGCCGTAGTCAAACAAGGAACCCTTATAGTTTCGCTCTGTCCGTCTGCGGCTTACCTCAGTGACTCTTACTACTAAAAAGCTTTAATTTGGTACGGGTATACATATTAATCACGCCGACAAAGTGGTAGAATAAAATCTTGTAAAATTTATTTTTATTTTTTTAATATATTTATCGCGGCTACACCACATCATTGAAGAGGTCTTTCAAAACATTGAAGGCCTAGGAACAATACTGGATACTGGATTGGATTTAGGTATCTGATTGCGAAATAATTAAATCAAAGAGATAATTTTTGACAAAGTCGAGTCAATCTGCTAAACTGTTGGTTTAAATTGGTAAAAAAATATACTTGGAGTGGTCTGAATGAAAATTTCGTATAAATTTTATTCAAAATTATCTATACTAATATTATAAAGAGGAAAGATTTGTAACTATTTTTGTATGTTTGTATGTTTGTATGTTTGTAATGAATAGGCTCAAAAAGTACTGGGCCGATTTAAAAAATTCTTTCACCAATAGAATGCTACATTCTTCCAATTTGACATAGGCTACATTTCATTTTGAAAAAAATTAGGGATCCTTGGTAAAATTTGAACAATGTAACCGAAGGTGTAGAAAAATGAGTCTTAAAATGTCTTTCGTCGAATGCGCTGCCGAAACTATTAGCGATAGAACAAAATAATGTACAACAATATTGAAGAACATCATAATGTCTACAAAAAAACTCCGCGGTAGCATATGTCCAACGATTGTAGTTATGTCACTACAACATCTTTTTTCATTTTAAACATTAATGAAAATGCTAACCAAATTCAAACCTTGCTATTTATGTGTTTATATTAATCCTTATCCAAATAAATTATTTTATGGTCAAGACCATTTAACTACCTATAAAATAGTTTTTAAATTATTTAAATTGGACTTTCCATTCAAAAGATATTACGAATTAAAAAATTCAAACAGTAAACAAAACCGCCATAGCGCCGTGGCCGTTGTTTGCGATGCAGTCTGAAAAGCGCGCCGGGCATCGCGGCGGGCGGGGTGGAGGGGGCACTGAAATAATTTTTTAAATATATAATTAATAAATAATAATTTTTTAATAAATAAAAATATTTGTGAAAAAAAGTGTTTTATATCCAAATTTCCAAAAATAAATAATTATCTACCCCGTGCGAAGCCGGGACGGGCTGCTAGTTTTTTATAAAATCAGTTCAACTACGGAATCCTACATTGCACGTGGCCCGACATGCACTTGGGTGATTTTAAAAAAATTGATCATCTTCAAAATTATGGCTTCATCATGGAGGTGATGGTTCTGCCAGTGTCAAGTAAAGAGACTGTACTTTACAATGTCAAAAAGGTATTTACACAAAAGAGGAAAAGGGATATACATGGAAAAAGGATAGGTTAAAGTTAGGTGGTGGGAAATACAAGGAAGAAAAATACATGTACGCTCGGCTACAGGTCAAGCTATACACTTTTAGTATACGCTGAACCGGTATCATGTCGCGAGCCCATTCAATGCTAGGTCCGCTTATACTGTAAATGTATAGCTTTTGAAAAACACACATATTATACTTTTAATTGATCGATCACGCAGGCAAATTACATCTAGATATGTCTAACAATTGTAAGGCTTTGAAAGACAACAATAAATTATAAAGGTTTGAAATATTGATCAAATTAACTACATACTCGTACTAGCCAGCCCCTTGAATTGATAGTGATTTATACATACACGCGAAAGTGAGTTTATTTGTTACCTCTTGCTGTCTCAATGGCACACACAACACAACCTATACAGATGAAAATTGTTTTATTAATTTTATATAACCAAAAATAATCACAATACATACAAATATTAGAAATGGGATAGTGAGTTTGTGGGTTAACCCTTCCTTTACGTCGTAACTGAGTTAAAATGACTGGATTTTTGTATAGGGATAGTTGAAGGGCCGGAAAAGGAGATGGGATATTTTTTATCCCGATCAATTGTTCCCGTGGGATAATTCCACGCGGACGAAGTCGCATTTATAATATTAATATGTGTTAATTATTTCTCCTTGTGCAAAAATTCAGTATAGACAAATTCTATGAACATAACACTTAAAACCAGGTGAAAATCAAATCGATTGAACGTATTGCGTAAACCGCCAAATATAAACTGTGGTATCTGTAACGTAAACAACATGTTACAACATGAACAATGTAAACAACACGAGAGTGGAATATATATTGTTGAGTAACAAGTGTGTGAAGGAAGCTGGGATGGGGGAAATTAATAAACATAGCGTGTAGGCAAGGTCAGTTATACACATGAACCACCTTGTTGCTCAGTCTTATATTTATTTATTTACTAAGGATAGATGTGTAGCAAACAAGAAACACACAAATATACGACTGTATATTGAACGTTGTACACTTGAGTTCAAAAATATTGTTGCGAGCTCCAAGTTCGAGGGATTGAAGAAAAACACGTGTCTAAAGTTCCGGAGTTTATTGGTAGCACAGGCCCACAAACCAATCTTCAAAATCACGGGTCAAACAGAGTGCGTCCCTGTCAGCTCCGTGACAATATGTATCCAGTTTTGAACATTTTTGTCTTCATCATCATCAGCCGGGTAACGTCAACTGCTGAACATAAGACCTCCGCCATGATATTCCTCAACGACCGGTTCCGATCTACTTGCATGTCAGCGATTTACCACGGCCCGGTACACGTTTCCCGGTGCGTGGTCGCCACTCGAGAACTCTTCCTCTCCATTTTCCCACTTCAGCGTATTGGCTCGTCGAGATAGTTCGGTGACCTTAGTTAGTTCGTGTATTATATTTCCTCATATTGTGACCTATAATTATAATATTAATGCATGTGCGTCTTTGTTGGTTTGTCTCTCTTTCACACAGCAACGGATCAACGTGGTTTTTCTTTTTTTCTCTATATGGTTAGACCGGACAGTAACGTAGCTACTTTTGTGTAAGTGCTCCCATTAGACGATATCTGAACTGAAGTCCACACACACAGAGACAAAATCGCAGGCAAAAACTCTCAGGCAAAAATTGGTCGTATAATGTTTATGAAGCTTCAATGTGTCTAGTCGTATAATATAAGCAAAACCTATAGTCAGTGCCCACCTAGCCGACTCTTGCGCAATTAGCACGTTCAGCATTTCGCCGGAACTTACCCGTTTCGAATATCCATACGTGACCGAGTTTAAAACAAGGCTTTGCCATCCGTGCGCGCTGAGTGAGTCGGTTCGAATCCCGTACGGGGCAGAACGCTATGATAGCAGTCAAGGACGAATTATTTATATATAAATACTATTCAATACTGTCTATATCAATCTACCATACCACTGCTGGACATAGACCTCAATTGTATGCCACATTGACCAGTCCCGAGACACTTGCATCGTTTATATCGGTGATAGTTTGACATAGATTAATGAGATGACTTGTGTATTATTTAGTGACAAAATTATTAACATTGTACTAATTGACTTGCGATGTAAACTAATTTTATAACAATTAAGTTCCTTATTAGATATGTTTATAAGATTTGCACACCTGTCGACAGGTTAAGTACATCGAACTAATTAAACTTACTATCTAAACACCGTGTAGAACAACTTTCTTTCATCCAGCTACTCCCCGCGATATTTACTGCTATCTTGCATTGTAGAGCTATTAACACTGATTTTTGGCGGCGGACTTATTGAAACAGTAATCTAGTCAAGCAAACATAGCGAAACGCCGTAAATGCAAATTTGTAATCTTAAAAAATCGATTTCAATGTAATTTAATCAAAAAATTATGGTTTTCTGATTTATTTCTATACTTTTGTTGAGAGACCTTGCTTCTTCCCAAATTCTAGGATTCCAGGTGAATGAGAAGTACCCTATATTGCATCGCTAAGGAAATGGTCTAAAATGCGGTTAAAAAGCCGTATATCTTTATTGCGTTGCCCTATGATTTGATTTTTTCACATCAATGGATTATAGATTTGAGTATACGATATTAATTTCAACTTGGTAACTCCACGCGTTCCTGAGAAAAAGGTCTTGATAGACAGACGGACAACAAAGTGATCCTATAAGGGTTCCTTTTTTCCTATTGAGATACGGAACCCTAAAATGATCCAAACTGATATCACAGATTAATGTATCAGAAAAACAATTGTTTCAGACCATTCTCTGCTCGCAGAACACAGTCTGAAGAGGATATTTATAAGGATCTACAGACAGTGTAAGTATTCTTTTTTTTTCCACAGATGCATATTACAAATAACAAATATTATATGTCACATCCTGCGAGGGCACAGCAACATACTGACACTTATAACTAATTAAATCCAATTATACAATTAATATTTTACAAAATAATAAAATAGGGAAATATTAAAAAAAAATTATGAAGAAAAAATAGGTGACAAAATATTATCAATGTGTTTTAAATTATTAATTACTGTTTGTCACATAAAAATTATCTGACACTGTAATAAGCTATTTTCAATAGCAATGTCTTGTTGTCAATGTTTATATTTAAAGGAATTATAATTTAGTTCTGACTTAAGACTCACTGGGATGCAATTAAATATTTTAATATATCTAGAGCATTTACATACATAATGCTCTATTAATCATAGATAGGTGAGATTTTCACGTTTTAGTAGCAGCTTTTGCTCACAAAAGATAGTTGAACTGAAATTCATTATACATAGAAACTTACTCAACTCGGTTTATTAGACAAAGACCATCGGCAAACATGAATCAACGTAATCCAAATCCTATTTACTCTCGCAACACCTACGGATGTGTCCTACGATTGAGAACGATATAAGACTTGCGTCATTCGTGTTCATTACTAGTTTATTAAATGTCTGCCTAGTGTTACCATTTAACATTCTAGAGACAAGTTGAACCCCACTAAATTATTTTGCTTTTTAAAAATATCTCTGAATCGAAGATAAAGGATCGATTGATATCCTTGGATTTGGATTGTCGATATACATATGTACGGAATTCACATATTATGGTAGTATTTTATGTGCGGAAGAAACCGCCATTTTGGATTTTATGTGATGTCATATAGTCTCGCTTCCAACCACGTTTCACTTGTCAACATGCGACGAGTAATAGTAAAGTCGCATACGTCGTTTGCCGTCATAATATTTCAGTCAATTTCGTGGACAAAAGCGAAGCGAGAGTGATTATTTTGCGATTTAACATATTATGTTACGATGGGTTATTGATAGCCACAGATCTTGGGCGACACGTTCTAGTTATGTTATATTAGATGAAGGCATGTGGAGTTGTGAAGTTCAGTCAGCCGGATCGCAAACCTGACCATATCCTGTTATATATTAAGTCCAGCAGAAATGTCGTCGGAGCAGTATGAGTACCACAACCTGACGCCCCCGGAGATGCCCGAGCCCGAGCCCCACGAGACCCCGTGGGTGCAGTTCACGATACCCACGGCTACGTGCGAGGACCGCGTAGAGGAGATCTACGAGGACCTCTGCTATGTCAAGTTCAGCTCGGCCACGCCGGAGGTGCATACACGGCACGACTTTAGGCATCGGTCGCGCGGTGCGGTGCTGTTCTTTGCGTTCATGATTAACGCGGTCAAAAACCTCTAAACTAACTTTAATTGCCCTAAGAGTCTACAGCATTCATCCCTTGAAAGTATAATTGTCATATTTGTTTTTTGTTGATTTTCTCAAAAAGCGCTAAATCAATTTCAATAAAATTGATATGTGACCACCTCTAAAGTATGCTCTACTAAACAAAAAAAGAGTCATTAAAATCGATTCACAATTGGAGGAGTTATCGCGTAACAATTTTTTTTTTAAAACAGTCGAAGAAGTTCTCAACTTCCTCCTTGATTGAAGTCGGTTGACAACAAACGCTTTAAACTACATTATTTTGGGCAAGAGGTACTATTATTACATGTTAGCGGCCTTGTCGCTTCTTAGGCTGTTTGTTACAGGCATAGTAAGGTCTCAAATAAACCCTCAAAAACATTCGCAAAAATCTGTGCACTGTCATCCCTTGGTAGAAGACATTTGCTAGAACAAAAGGTGCAACGAATGAATGCTAATAGATAGATCTAGCTAGTTTTATAAACGTTTGGAAAAAGGGACTGCAAAAATAGTAGATTGTTAAACGAGGGATGAAAGTGATCAGTTGTATCCCGAGATAGTTAATTCAAAGTAAGATTGATTGATCGGTGAAATAACTTACGTCTAACGTCGCCTTGGAATCGCGGTGTTTAACAAAGAGAACGACCTTAAATAATAGGACGTACTGAAATAGAATTTTTCCCCCCAATAATCTATAGAAGGCTTAGAAGGACTGTAATAAAGAAATGCCAAAGTTCGCATTTATTCGAGTAATATACTCGTAACTTGGGAAGTTTCGATCCGCTCTAATTTAAATTTTACTCCCAAGTTTCTATGGCTTCTATCTTGTAGTGTTCAATTTCGAAAGCAAACCAATGAGATTAAAACGTAAATGAGTATAATAAGTATGTCGAGGGCGTCCTCGTTCTAGCTTTTGCGAATTAAGTAATTTCGGATGTTTACAAGGAAATTTGAAAGTTCTTAACATTAATTAAATGGTTATTTATAAAGGCAAGTATGAGTGACGTAAACGCGACTTCATTATTTATTATTATTTTTTTACATACATCTCAATGACACGATTTTTTCTTTAGGGATATTTGAACGTCCTGAAAAGAACACATGGTACTCTTATCTCGATGAAGCAAGTAGTTGCCGCGGGATAATTTCTGAACTACACGCAAAGTCGCAGGCAAAACGCTAGTGCAATATAATAGATCACCAATGCTTTTAAATTACGTGGAACACATAATATTCTTGCGTTTCTCGGATTACCAAATACGATAACAGAAAACACGTTAAATGGTTGTGCAAAAATGAACAATAGCCCTCAGAATTAACGGCGTTTCACGTCAAAGGAACTGTTCATTCGTCGGTTACAGAGACAACCGCTCATGGCGTAACTTATCATTTGAAGAGACCGACAACCGTTGACTTGTAGAACATGGACACGGTAATGGTAACGATGCGCCTCCGCCGTGAAAGGGAGGTGCTAAAAAAAGAAAACAATCCTCATGTTCTATTTCAGTTTAAACCGCCTCCCTCCAAACATAATAAACATATCCATAGCCAGCCTATCGATAGATTTGTAAAGAATATACGGATGAAACTTAGTTTAATAATGCGTGAGTTCAACAAAAATATACAGACACACGTGTAACTAACACTGCGCTGCGCGTGCGCTGCATGACATCCGAGTGTCTGACGTTTGGTGTACTATTGTGTGTGTGCACCTTGTGTACAACAAACGAAAGTGTCTGAATAAGTGTTCAGTGTAATACAGACTCTGGGTATTCTGACGTCTGTGCTAACTACACAGCTGTACTCAAAATCTGAAGGTTGCAAATTCGATTCCCAGCAAGGTATCTATACTGGTACCCGTTTTGGTTGTCGACAAGGCACTTTTCTATCCCCTAAGCTATCTAAGTATGCCGTCAAACACCAATATTAATGGCGCTGTTGTGCTCCAACAGTGATAGTGCATTAACTTGATAATTGAGGGTGAGATTGCTTCTATTCTATTGCGAGCCGACTGTCCACAAAAAATATCGTAGCCAAAAATTAAAGCACTGCTGTTTTTAAAAAATAAGTTGCGTTTGTTGTTGTACTCGTTCATTTGAACACTAGAATGCTTGTAATCAAAAAGTTTACATTTACGTCATTTTGTTGTACCTATTGTACAAATATTGGTTTGATTACAATTATTACGAGTATACACTTGTAACCATTGCTTGTAACCTCAACCCCGATGCACGAGGCCGTGACGGGAATTGAATATGTGATGTTATCATCATTAAAATGTACATAATTTTTAAATATAATGGGTTTGCACTTGGCCTTCATCTCACCTGATAGCGAGGATAAGGCCGTTAGGCGCTGGCTCTGTCACCTTTCATACCGTAACACAACAGTGCTGTTTGGAGGCAGACTTAGATAACATGGTGGTAATGTGCCACTCAAACCGAGTACTATAGGTACTCCGCTGAGAATCGAACTCTGAATTGCGAGTCCAACTATGTACCCACAAGGCCACGGAGGCGGTTATGCAACAAACAAATTTTAAATTTAAAGTGAGTGTCAAGCACCTACTACTTGGAACATTTAGTTGAATAGCTGCGTATCCAATTTCATGTATCAACAAAACTTCATTTATTTAACAAATACTGGGAATCGCGTCTTGTCAGGGATATATGATAAACCTTACTTCTCTGTACGTTTATCGTTTAACGTTATCTTGCAAAGGACAGCACTCGCCTTGACCGAACGTAGGTGGTTTTAGATTAGCGTTGTTGTGTTTTATTTTCTCTTTTATTCGGGTATTTTCTAGTCATAAAACGAGATGCCTATGCCGTTAAGATAGCAGAATCTCTGACTTTATGGAGCGTCCTGTCATTTGGTGAATGGGGCAATTAAATAGCCGAGTTGAAAACTAGAAAAACGTTATTTTTGAAGGTTGAAGACAATTTACTAGTTTTGAAAATCATGACAATAACTAATCTCTGTCACTCGCTACCATTGCAAATGTAAGCATATAGATAACACAAAAAATACAAATACAAAAATTAATCATTTTCCAGAATAATACGAACATACGAATTTTGGAGAACAAGTAACTTATTTTACATGACAAAAATTAATTAACTAACCGTATACATTGCAAATAAATGGTATCAAATTCATGACATATTAGTGTGTATGAAACGCTGTGTAGTAAGTAAATAACACGAAAGTAATGATATATGTAAAATAAAGCGATGCTGTTATCTTGTCGATTCGCTGTATACGAAAGTAACTTGTTTCACAAGTCTTCTGACAGCATTTTATAACATATACATAGTAGATAATTAAATAGATAATGTAGTATAATCCGAGCCTGTGCTCTACATATCCAGTTTTGTACCTCTATATCTTCCTGTGACAGGTGCAAAAATGTGGATTTTTTTATAAAGTTCCGGACTTTGCTATCTTACTGGCCTCGCTTAGTATTTACCAAAGCGTCTGCTTTTTGAGTGAGCTCAAGCAAACTAGTTTTCTCTAGAATATATGATTTGTTCGTTAGAAACGCTTCTGAGATTTAGCACGGTCGTTCGTATTCAATAGTTGAATTTGCTTACATCGTTTTTGGTTGAAAATTTTATTTTTACATGAATTTTTAAGGTTGTTATTTGGAACACATTTCTTTTAACAGTTTGATTTGTTTATCATTTGTTTAATTTGTTGCAATAGGACGCAGACCAAACAGTGTTTCAGTCTCATAAATCGCCACGACAATAGACTCCACGCTTGGGGTTGCGGGTTCTAGACATTCTGTCTGGTACATACCCTTGCGCCTTGTATGTGCCGCGGTTTCTTAAACCTGCAAAACGGTCATCCATTTAACTATCTATAACTTTTGTGCTATTTTAATGCTTCTCGAACAATTCGTGATTGAGCGATTACTGTCCGAGCCGACGGAAACAATGCCGACTTTCACACGTGTGCAGAGTTCTTGCGATTCTTTTAAGTGTCGAAAGATTAATAGCACAATCCGCTTAGTATTTAAACGTTAGTCTAGCCAATAGCGTGAAAGTGAAGCGTCGGTGGCGCAGTGGATAAGGCGCGGACTCTCAATCTGAGGGTTCCGGGTTCGATTCCAGCCGTGTACCTATGAGTTGTTTTTCTTATCCGATTGCTTAACGGTGAAGGAAAACATCGTGAGTAAACCCGCATATCTTGAACAGGCATGTGAAGTCCGCCGCATTGGGCCCGCGTGGTGGACTATGACCAATAATTGAAAGATGTCGATTTGTTTGGTATTTGAGAACCAAAAGAACAGTTTTTAACGCTGATGGTTTTTGATGGAACAAAGTTGTAAGCTGCTATCTGTCTCTTTCGCTCCCTTACTCGCATTTTACGAGAAGTCGAAACCAAGCGTCGTTTAGACATGACACTGAGACATTGAGGCCCAAACAAAAAGAAATGAGACCCTATATTGTTGTGTGGTCCGCGTCCTATGATACCCCGCTTGCGCGCGCAGCACCGCGAGCTCGCCGCCCGCGGCCGACGTGGCCGAGTACACGAGCTACTGCGCGCGCATACACGACGAAGAGATCTACCACGACCTGTGCGCCGTCAAGGGCTCTGCGCGCGACCCCCGACAGCCGTTGCACACGCCCTCCGCTTTCAATAACGTATGCCTTTTTTGCTTTTTTGTTATTGTTTTTTGCGGCGAGATAATGCGTTTATGAAGATGCCTATACTTCTATAAATATGCTGCGTTTATGAAGATGGTTAGAACTTTAAATAAATAGTATCAATGTTAATTGGGTTTTGTCTCTCAACAGCACAGATTGCGCCTAGAGTAGAGTTCTCTTTTGAATCTGCTTTGTGCTTTAAAGAAACCTGTTTTGTGATAGAAAATATAAATAGGAACGAGATTTTAAGTGAGTTGACCTTTTTTACTAGAATTCTGTGGAATCTAAATTTAACATCTACTCACTTCCATAAAATTGAACTGACCGTACAGACCACGGAATCGTACAAATGTAATGTAATTTTGTGGTCAAGGGTAGCCACAAATAATTCATGCCGGCAGTCATTAAATTTTCAAACTAATTGCCACTAACTACTTCCCAAACTGTCAGTGGGAATCAGCATGGCGAAGCAGTATTGATTTTCAATCATCCTCAATGCTCTATTGATGTCAACTACCTAAACCAATTAGTATCGTGTGTATAATTACATGGTCTCTGTGCTTCCCCGCGACGCTAAGACGGGAGCACAGCATTTATTGAATGATCTGAATTATTCATGGCACGCATTATCTCGACGATCGAATTTTCACATTGTTTGCCGTCAGTTGTTTGACCGTTTTACCTGGTTTTGTTGTTTTAAAGTTTTCTTTAGTTTTTTTGTTTTTTTTTAATGGAAAATGTGTTTTCGATTATCTGCTTCCCCGTAATACATTCTGTAGTAGTTTGAAATAGACTATGATAATACTTTATCTAATTAATATTACTTGTTAATTAGTAAATTAGAAGAAAAAATAATAATATTTAATTGAAATGTATTGCATATATTTTTCGTTCTTTTGAATTACCCAATTTGAACAACGAACGTTTTTTTAAATTGCCAAGGATTAAACTAATGCCATGCAACCTTTTTACAATTTTCTTTATGAAATTTTTCAGCTAGCCACATCGACGCACAGCCTAGAGAAGCGGGACTATGTGATACGTGAACTGGTAGACACGGAGTGCAATTACGTCGATGTTTTGAGCAAAATTATCAAATACTTCCTGAGGCCGCTCACGCCGTATTTAAAGCCGCAGGATTTGCAAGTTATATTCTTTGGTATAAAGGTAAGTGTGTAAGGCTGGTGTCTAGGGAATCAGGGTAAAAACTATCATCAACAACCTTTTATCGTTCCCGGCAAACAATTTAAACAATAATGGGCATAGTGGGATCAGTTCGCGCTTCCTGGGTGTCAGAGGGGCGCAAGGGGAGACTGTTTAGCCAACCACGCGTCTTAATACGTTCCAAATGACATTCCCCGCCCGCGCCCCGCTAAAGACACCCGAGAATTGTAAACGGAGCGAACGACTGTTTTCCAAGCTAGAGTGAATCTGTATTATGGGAAACTAGTGTTATAATGTAGAACAATTTTAGGTAATATGTATTGAATTTTGATACAAGACTAAGTTTAGGTTTGTGTGGTGCGCGCTACTTACACATGCGCACATACACATGAAGAGGGAAACGTCGTCCGTTCGATGTGTGGCGATATCACGACATTTGTTTGAAGTGCCTGGCCTGTGCCACTTCATGTTGTTCCTACTAACCTACGGCTGTCTGTTGTCAGGAGTTGCACGAGACTCACTCTGGTCTGCTGCGCCAGCTGAAGCTTGCGACGGAGGCGTGCGTGCCCGGCAGCGGCGCGCCCCGTCTCGCGGACGTGTTCCTGGCGTGGCGAGAGCGGCTGCTGCTCTACGGAGACTACTGCTCGAACCTCACGCATGCGCAGGAACAGCTCAAGACCCTCGACGCTAGAGACTCCACGTTCAACAAACAGCTGGCGGTGAGTGAACACGTGTACCGTATTTATTTCCGAACAGGTTTTGGCCGATGTTTTTTCGCGTCTAGTTTTATATTTCACTCTGACAGCTAAAATATGGAATAGGTTCTGCTAAAAAATTAAATTTTATTATAATAAAGGGGCAAAAAAATTCCATGGGGAGAGAACCAGGGCATACATAGTACCTAGATTAAATAATAAGTATCCTATTCTATAAACAGGAAATAAATAAAGTTAAATGAAAAATTTAAAGAATGAATGTATGTATGTTGGTTGTATGTTTTATTAAATGATATACTCGTAGTAAGTGGTAAGCTATGTATAAAATGTCTTGGCAGTTTTGGCGATTTAAAAGTATATATTCTCTAGATGTGTGTAATAAATAAAGTAATAAAAATGATGAGTTAAAAATAATGTACTGTCCGCTGTTGTTGGGAATGTTGCTGTCAACCCAGGTTGCTGTTGTTACAGAAATGTCAGAAGGAGCACAGCGACGGCAGGATCCAGCTGCGCGACATCCTCTCGGTGCCGATGCAGAGGGTGCTCAAGTACCACCTGCTACTGGATAAACTAGTACACGAAACACAACCGGTGAGTATAGCACAATACTTCTTAACAAATAATGAGTTTGCACTTGGCCTTCATCTTACCTCGTGGTAAGAAGCGTTAATAATAATAATTTTATATTAGAAAGGCATAAAAAACCTAAAATATGCAACATTAAAAAAGATACAAATAATAATTAAAATAAATACTAAAACTAGAAAAAAACTAGTCAAGTCTTAAGCTAATGAGGCGCTGGCTCTGCTACCTTTCCTACCGGAACACAGCAGTGCTATTAACACTGCTGTCTCTTGGCAAACGTAACATGGTGGTAGCTAGCCAGGCGGACGTAGAAAAATGCTCTATCACGAACCAAACCGAGTATCGACAGGACATTGAACCCGGATCGGACCTCCGGATTTAGGCTAAGAGTGTAGCCATAAGGCCCCCGATGCAGTATTTTAATGCGAAAAAATGTCTGCTCATAATTACATTGTCATACACTAAGTGTATGCAACGGTACTTTATTATTGCTTCGCTATAGGATCTACTTTAGAGTACCCACCAAGACAAATCAAACGAGCCCAAACACGACGGGTTTATCATGGGTAGTTTAGGAGTTCCTATGACCACCTTCCGTCTCATCATCAGACCAGCTCGACGGAACCGTAACATTGCATTGTCACCGAACTTACATAAGTATGCCAAACGAAACGTTTAGCGGAACGGAATGTATGGGGCACCGGTGTGCCGTGCCATATTTCGTGACGTCACATTAATGACGAGGCCCATGCAACTTGTATTTTCTTCTGGCATTTAGAGCTGTTTACCTAACAGAATGGTTTGTTGTCCAGAATCACGAGGAGTTCAGAGGGCTGGAGCGTGCGAAAGAGGCGATGGTCGACGTGGCACAGTACATCAATGAGGTGAAAAGAGACAGCGAGGTCCTCGCGCTCTTGACTAAAGTACAGGTGATATTTTGTTATCATTATTATTTATTTAAATCAGGCATACATCCATAGTGTTAGTAAACTTAGTGCTATGTTAGTAATTTAACTTATAAATATAACGTCAGACATGATACTGGGACACTGGTGCATGTAATGACAGCCAGTGTCGCAACATCGGTCCGTCCGAGTAGACTGCTCGCGCTAGAGGCCGCCCTCTTGCGCATCGTGCTGTAGAATCAGTCTACATGTGCCTCGGCAAACATCCCCGAAGCGCTGCAGAAGCGAGGCAGCCGCAGCAGAGCCCTAAAAGCATTGTTGTATTGAACGCGAAGGGCGTTGTAGGCACTCTGCGTGTATGAAACCCACAAGCTGCTCGTGTAGAAGGTGGTACAATAAGCCCGATGCAGTGTATTATGAATTGTGTAAATTGACTAGATTACATAATAATAATTGTATATTGTCTGTTTGTATTTTACGTAACCTTGAGACTAGCCAAACTCGTTTTCGAATACTTTTTATTTCCATTAAATTATTTTATTAATTATCTGCAATACAATTTTGAATGAGAAAAATGAACAGAAAGAGGTTTTATTTTTTATTTGTAATTTAACCCTTTGTTTTGGTACATATATATATATGATAATAAACTAGAATCCGTAAAAATCTCCGAAACAAGATAATAAGACTAATAGATCCCAATTCTAATTGTAATGTAATCTAATCATAATATTAAGACGTAATTGTGTTACAGAGATTTATAATGTCCGTTTTTGTTTGTTTACCATTACTTTATATTAGATTGCAGCGAACCATAGTTTTGTATATTTGTGCATATGGCATATAATGAGGCTTTTTCAGAGACGTCACTTGAGTACTCAATAGTGTCAATAGATGTCGTTAATCTGTCATAAAACATCATGGCAGTCCGCACTATACATCCCAAAAAAGACATGTTAACAACTTTATCAGATAAACTTAGACTATATTACTAATAACATAAAACTTAAAATAACATAACCTAACAAAGCGGGTCGATTTAGTCCCGATCCACAGGTCTACATTACACTTGCAAAATTGCACAGCAGTTATATTTTCTTTGGTAGGTGTATGACAGTAAGCTAATGGCTTTGCATCAAGGAATTTAGTATATAAACTCATTGCTTTCAATTAATATGAAAATGACAAATTTCGCCTCGAAGTTGCCATCTATCCATTAATAGAGAACTAATAGTTTTTAAATAACGCCTCATTTAAATGATTTCAAAGTGTAAACTGATGTAACAATGTATGCATGTACCAGGAGAGCATAATAGACTGGGACGGAGGTGCTATGGGTGCTAGCGGCGCGGGCCTGGCTGCGTACGGCCGCCTCCTGCTCGACGGGGAGCTGCGCGTGCGCGCGCACGAGGACCAGAAGCTGAGGTCGAGATACGTGTTCGTTTTCGACAAGCTCATGCTGCTCTGCAAGCCCGTCAAGGTGAGACAACTATTGCTTAAGCTATAATCCACAGATACAAATTCAGTCTATGTAATGAGGTGTGCGGGGGGAAGAGAATGTACGATTATTGGTCACGATACGGGAGAAGTTTTTAAAAAATGTATGATGGATTTTGACTTGTTCTTCTTTTCACCTGACGGTAAGTGACGATAAGGCCATTGGAAGGGAAGAATGCGCACCCAGAAACCTCAAGCTTTTGAGTAAGTGTTAGTAGCACTGTTGTTTGCCGGTAGACTTAGCCATAACAGACCGAGACGCTATTCAAATTCTCGCCATGTCCTACGTGGTCGCAATTAATCTCGACAATACAAATTAATTCGCTCTGTTTTATGTGTTAATGTCCAAAATATAATTATACATGTAGCCCACACTTATATATCACTAGCTTCCGCCCGCGACTTTGTCCTCGTGTACTTCAGGATATATTCTACTTATTCGATAGGCACAGGTGACGTATATGACAAATTATTATACAGCATAAGGTACAAAATAGTGTTTATTCTGTTACGTAGGCTAATAGTTTAAAGAAACAAAATAAATTTCAATATCTGACGTAGTACATTCAAATAGTTTTCACACTAATATTATAAACGCTAAAGTTTGTATATACGAATTTACATATTCTATGGTCGGTTGCTAGGCAACACGTTTTTGTTATGCCAAAATTACCCATGTAATCCCACTAATATAAGTGTGATTTTGTACAATTTACACAATATGTCTTTATAAATTATAGCCTATATGTTATTCTGATGTATAAGCTATATTATTGTAAAGTTTCATTCAAATCCATCCCAGTAGTTTTTCCGTGAAAGCGTCACAAACATCCAAACTTTCACACTTATAATATTAGTAGGATTAAACTATTAATAACTATAATAGTTTTTCTTTGAACCAAAACATAACATTTCACGATGTCGACTCTCAGGAGAACCAATACTCTTACCGCCTGGGCGTGCGCCTGGCCGAGTACCGCGTGGAGGAAGGCTGCAGCAGACGAACGTTGCGCAACGACGGGCGCTGGTCCTCGCTGTTCTATCTCGTGCGGAGGACAAAGGACGCGACATTCACGCTGTACGCCAGGAGCGACGACTGCAAGAGGAAATGGGTGAAGGCAATTAGAGACGCTATGTGAGTATACATATAAACCTTAGATTAAACAACTACGCTCCGGTACAGATAGACAGACAGACCTGCGTCTGTAAATCTGTCCTGTGCACCTACGATAACGTGTTTCGTTAACTATCGCTGTCCTTGTCACCCGCGTCTCGACTGAGCAGCATTTCCGACAGTATTCGATATACGTTATCGCCTGCGTAAACTCATGGTAGACGCACTGCATTCACACGCGTAAAAATGAATAATTCATGCGTTCAAAAAGAACTCGAACAGACTTCAACTGCCCGAAAAGGATGCAATTGTCTGCATGTCACACACAATTGCTTAAGCTAGCCAATATTAAACTAATAACTATGAATTGAAGTAACTTGATGATTAAATAATGTTTGCCCTTGATTTATTGTAGAGATAATCTAGAGCCGGCGGGGTGCCGGAGTACGAATCACAAGTTCGTCCTGCACACGTTTGAGAAGCCGGCCACCTGCCACCACTGCTCTAAGTTCCTCAAGGGACGGATATTTCAGGTAAGGAAGACGTTTTTTACAATATCAATTACGTAGTTTATTAACACGAGCTGTTGTGATAAGTAATTAGGTTGATTCACCTAATCTAAAAATATTAGAGCACCAAAAATTTAAAGAATTTTTTTTATGTTTGCTGAAGGTTCTGACCGAATTACCTCATAACTCAGTACAGGTACTCGCCGGTCGTTGCCGCGGCACGCTCGCTCATAATATCTGCCACAATAACCTTCTACTGTTTTCTGTGCGGAAGTTTGTAATTTCAGACCAATATTTAAAACGTTTTTATCTGTGAATAGATAGATGATCCTATGTCTTTGGAAGATAATTTCTTTAATTCCTTTGGTACAGGTGTAAGAGAGGATGTGTTTCGTTTCAGGGGTACCTATGCTCAGTTTGCAACGCGTGCGCACACAAAGACTGCATCGCGCTCTCTGGTCGGTGCGGCGGTGGACTTGCGCCCGCGCCGCCCCTGCCGCCACACCACCAGCAGCCGGACCACGCCCTACACTACTACATGTGGTATATACCTAACTTGACCAGAGACTAACATTATATCTGATTGATTGATAACCTGTTTTACATATCCTCTAGCCTTCTCTAAACAGCTCCGTTATGTAAAACAGCTGTACTATGTCTAGCTAGATTGTCATTGCGATACATTTAACAAAACAGCTACCCATGTTTAGACGTTTTGCAGAATTGATTGTCTGCAATCATTATTAGCATTTGGTGTCAGGCTGTTTTAAAAAATAGCTGTTTACACTTTAAGTGACTTTAATATAATACATTATACAATAATTTTCATGAATCGCATTCTGCTTTGGACGCCATTATTGTTGTTATGTTAAACATAGTTGCGACAGACAAAATTATGAACTAAAATTTTACAATCTGACGTTTCATTTCACGCTGTTTTACAAAACTGTTAATCATTAATCCGCAACGTTAATTCATGCAATTCCGCGAATTAAAGTTGCTGAGCTGCTTTTCATAACATAGCTGTTTAGTAAAACAGGTGGCGGTTATGTAAAACAGCTTGTTAAACAATCCAACGGCGACTTGTCTATGATTCCAAATTAAATACTTGTTTGTAGGTACGTGGGTGAGATGGGCCGCGAGACTGCCACGTCACGCCTGGAGCGCCGCGTGGACGGCACGTTCCTGCTGCGCGTGCGACCGAACCCCACCCAGCACACGGACACCGACACACACTACGCACTCTCACTCAAGTAAACAACTATATACTATTTTTCTTTCTCTTAGGAACTCAATTTAAATTACTTGGTAGCTGGTAAGGAGACATGTGTAAGTGATGCGAGTATTCTTATTCTTACATTACTTTAAGACGCAATGATTTGCGCATTTCTATTAGTAAGCAATATTGAAGAAGACTATTTTTTTTTAAATAGTTTTACCAAGGTTTTTTCCTACAAGCAATTGTTTAGGGCACGATGTTTATTTCAGAACGGACAACACAGTGAAGCACATGCGGGTGTGCCGCAAGCCGATAGACCAGGTGCCACACTACTTCCTCTCCGAGTCGAGGTTCTTCCGGAGCATAGTGGAGCTGGTCTCCTACTACGAGAAGACGAGCTTGTCGGAGAACTTCGTGGGGTGAGTGACCCCGGTCCCACACTTAGACAATAGATAGCCCTTGAAGAATTTTTTGAAGTGTCTTCTCACGGATTATCAATCCAGAGGTCTCGAGTTCGATTCCCTGTCGGTACTCGGTTTGGTTGGTAGTAATATTCTATGTCCGTCTGGCTAGCTGCCA
Source organism: Carcina quercana (assembly GCA_910589575.2). NCBI lineage: Eukaryota > Metazoa > Arthropoda > Insecta > Lepidoptera > Depressariidae > Carcina > Carcina quercana. Next base: position 15,435,384 of record OU342429.1, on the reverse strand, counting down.
CCATGTTACCTAAATCTGCCGCCAAACAGCAGTGTTAATAGCACTGTTGTGCTCCGGTATGAAAGGTAGCAGAGCCAGCGCCTCATTAGATTGATGTTTCCGGATGTGCACGGTTACTACCCAACGGTCTTACCATCAGGTGAGATGAAGGCCAAGTGAATACATAAAAAATTGACAAGACGAACAAAAACGCCAAAATGGATAGCCACAGTGATTTGTCGCGAGTCGCTTGTATCCAGCGGGCTGCCCACGATGATACCGAGCTAGTCGCGTCGGAATATATGTGGCTGTACACTTAATGTTTCTTCACACGTGTGGCACAAAAATGTGCGTGTATATTTGCAATGCTGACTGTACTATAAAGATTAAACCTAAATTGCAACATATACACCTTGTTTTTCAGGCTCAACTCTAGCCTGCGCTGGCCGTTCCGTCGCGTGGTGGCCACCGTCATCCACGACTTCAGGCCGCTGGAGCCGTCACAGCTGGCGCTGCGGCCCGGAGCCAAGGTCCTCATACTCAGCAAGGAGGGAGACAGCCGCGGATGGTGGAAAGGCAGGACCCTTGACAAGGTAACATTATAACCATCCTCTTCGTACATCTTACCGACTGACTGACATATCTACGCCTATAGCCTAAACCGCATCATCTACATTTTTTGATGGTATATCAATTACACTAATAAAAGGTTTTTAGAAACCTAGGAGAATGAAAAAGGTTAAAAATTTCTTAGGGCTTAGCAACTTAAAAGTTTATACATTAAAATCTGTAAAAAGTACTTCACATAATAACGTTGTTTTTAACCGATTTCAAAAAAGGAGGGGGTTATCAATTGGACAGGTATGTTTTTTAAAAATATGTTTGTTACCTCAGAACTTTTGACTGGGTGAACCGATTTGGATGATCCTTTTTTATTTGAAAGGTGGTGCTTCCCGTGTGGTCCAGTTTGGTCTAGTTCTGACAACGGCATCCATGAGAAAGAAAACGATATAAATCTTAAATTTGCCTTATTAAAAGTAGGCTTTTAGGGCAATTGAAGTCGGTTTCCAGTTCTTTTTGAACGCATTTACTTGTGGCCATGAAATATATAAAAACTACTTTAAAATGTCACTCCTGTCTGCTGAGGTGGTTAAAAATTTGGTAGATTTTTAACAACCTAGTGTATTTCATTATGTCTAGTAACTAAGAGTTAATTTAATAATCAACGCGTAATTTAATGGCAAATGAGAGGAGTCCCAGGGCCCCGCAGCTGGAGCACAGTTTAAGAATAGCGTTACTTAATAAAATGATGATGATTGTGCACAGGGCGACAACAGATCCGGCTACTTCCCAAAGGAATGCGTGCGAGAGGAGCCGGAGTGCATCGGAGCACTGGACTGATGTCAGCTTTGTCTCGCTGAGCGAGAGTTACATTATGGCGGATCGACGGGCACGGGGCTCACCGTGGCCCTGCCCAGCACCAGCAGCAGCCTGGCCCTCACCCTGCCCACCAGCATCGTCGTCGTTGACACCTCGGGAAGCACAAGCGTAAGTCCCGTAGCAGGACCCAGTACGGTCCCGAACGCCGCCCCCAGCTCAAGCGCGGCCGGTATATCCACTGTATGCCCGTGCGACAAACCCAAGCCCAGAACTCCATCAGCTGGTACCCCGCCGCCCCCTTACCCCGATGACGATCAGGCTGATCTCGTATAAACACCCACAAGCTTAGTAAGGGAGTTGTAATGAAGGGTATCTTTCGAGGTATTTTGAGATATCTCGATGGAACGGCATGACAAAAGCAATATAATTTTAAATGTCGAATGTGGTCGAAAGATATTCTTCATCTTATGTTCCAGAAAGTACTAGAACGAGTTCGGATTCCTAGATACGGGATAAGGTATAGTGAAATTGTTGATAGTGGTATTAGCTGACTAGGCACAGTGAGAATAAGGATAGGTCTATACAGAGGTTTAGGTAAAAGGTGCTGCGCGTTGTTTGAGTGTTGATGTTAGCAACACATTAGGGTGAATAAAAATGGTCTGAATTATGAAATTGTATTTACGTGCTTCTACTATACAGCTGCTGCACTGTTTAGAAAATCGATTCAATCGAAACGTTATCGAATTGTCTCTTGAAAAATATAATTACAGACACATCTCATTAAAGTACCATCGAGGTATTATATAAGTAACCACTCAATAAAATGCGGTAGATTTCTCGCTGCACGACTATGTAAAAGCTTTTGAGGTTATTTGTTTTTAATGTAAAAAGCAAGTCCTATATATAATTCTCTGCACAGTGTGGCGTTGTAAAATGTATTTGTGATAAGTCGAAAACAACCAGTGATGTCAACAAAGATATACCTATAAAGAAAATCTCTTAGACCGAGAATTAAGAATGGCTCTTAGGTATGCAATCATATGTAGTTTTTAAGCAAAACATAGAAGAATTCATTATTATTTCGTTGACAAAATTTTGCTGTCTCAGTGTTTCTCTCTTCGAACGTTATCTGTCTCTCTTTGAAAATCTATTGGCACTAAATATTTTTGATGGTGCGTAAAAAATGCTTTAATAGTATCGTAACGTATGAAAGTAGATATTTTAGTTAATTGTGACCTTTAAAGATACTATGTGTATCTGATTATTTACAATTATAATGTATTATATGCAATAATGAAATGAAAATTTAATAGAGTAAAGGAGGAACTAAGCTTTCTCCCTTTTAAATGTATACTATGTAAATAGATGATGGAGAAATGTACACACGAAAATGCATGAATTTATTATTTTAATCGTATGTGTGTAGTTATTTATAATGTATAGAGTTAACTTGAAATGTTCACTATTCCACACCATGACGAATTATCATGCTCAGTGTGTAATTCCCAAATTACTAGAACACTAGGTCCTTCTTGACAGTGACAGGATACCGTCAGTGACTTCAATTATCTGCGCAATTGTGCCGTGTCACTGTCACTTGACAATATTGTGTCATCATCACGAAGGACGTGTGTAAAAGTTGTGTTTATAGTCATGATGCTGACTGTACTACGACGTTACCTAGGGCCCTATCCGACGAGAAAATTTGAAAATGGAACGCGACAAACATTTCACATTATTAAAAAAATTCGAAAACTGACGAAATTACTGACTATTACAGGATTATTTATTTTCGTAGGTATTTTTTGAGTATATTTAAAAAAATATATAAGCAAGTATATTTAAAAAAAGAACAGAAATGCTATCGAAAATTCTTGAAAATTCATAAAAAATTGAACAACCAAGATCAAGGATTTCTTTATAGATTTATAAATATCGATTCAATACCACATATTCCATATAACAAAAATAACTTGCCAAAAAATAATCAATTACACCAAATATATCTCCATGCAATGATGCGAATGACAATATACTTTGGGAAACACATGCTTCATTCTCGTTTGGTACAAATCAAATCAGGAAGGGAATTCGTTTTTACGTCAGACGATGACGTCACTTAGTTCGTTTCGGGCCCAGAAAGCGATGACCACGAAATACAATGATGTTAACTATTCTCTTTTGATTGAGATCTCTCGAATCTACATTACATACTGCTCCTGCGCACATTTAACGTAGTCTTCTTAAATATTAACTTTACACTGTTCAATGTTCACAAATGTATATTTTTAGATATAACCACGATTTTGATAATTTGTATTATTTAAATTTTACTGTATACACGACATAGTGAGAAAATAGTGCCAAACCAAACGTCTACGGGAGTGAACCTTCTGAATGAGTTGAATTCATCGTATTCAACATGTCATTTGGTATTTAAGTGGCTCTTAAAAATCGAGGTTAGCAATTTCATTACCGCGTTACTAAAATTGTAGACATTTTTGTTAATAATCGAAACAGTTTGAGTAGCACAATATAGTTATTAAATTAAAATTTGAGTACTCTAGGGTAGTTTCAGTAACATCGTCCACTGCCCCTAATCTCGATTTATTTGCTCACAACATTCCAATAGTATTTAATAGGGATTTATTTGAACCGCGTCACATAAGTATATATGTGCTCATCCCACCGTCACATTCAGTCTTCCACTCGCTTTCTTAGGCTGCGTTCATATATCATATTCAAGTTTTATTTTGCGACAACTGGCAACACGCTGCTATTTTACTTTCTTAGCAGTGATCATTTTTTGCCAGTGTTTTAAAGTGATACTACAGGACCTAGTTTTAGCCATCTATGTATACATATAATCGGGTGAGTACTTGGTTGATTCTAAACTGAATAATTTAATTTATTCTATTTCTATTCTATTCTAAACTGAATATTATAAAATAAATTAATTATATAATTAAGTTCTACCTCCATTTGTCAAGGCATTTTTTTTCATACTTTGAAAATTGCCTGAAAATGTCAGGGCATGTTGTCAAGATGAAAAAAGGGGTATATAGGAGCTGCTGGACGACTTAAAACTTTGCCAACTCAAATATACTCTAGCTACTATAGCAAGAGAGATAGCACAGCCCCAGTCAACAGTTGTCTATATATTTAGCTCCCTCTTAAGTGTATAACATTTCCCTCACATATCGCGACCATTGGTACAAAATAATTTTAAAATAGAAAATTACATATTCACCCTCGTTAACGATATCCCTCTCCTAATGCTTAGTAAATATTATATTTTAAAAGATTATGGCAACAAAAATTTAGTATAAAACATTGATGCAGGTGGATCGCCTTAAAGCTTGAAAAACTGCTTGTACGGATCAAAATCACTGCAGATTTTATGCAAAAAAATTCTGACTTGAATTTCTATTTCTTTATACTTTGTGATTTTAATTAAATATTGAATTTGAAATGGTTTTTTAATTATTAATTTAATTTAATTATTATTGTTTTAATAATGACATTTTAAAAATATTTTACATTATAATTCTATCCAAATATGTGCCTCATTTCGTTCGTTAGAATTTTGATATAAAACTGACACTGATGATGTTAAATTTTAAGATTAGAATCGAAGTCTATTTCACATTGGATCTGTCTGTTCTGTGTGTGTAAATATTGTTAATGAATTCTTGTTGGTAGTGAACTATATATACACTCTGTAAGGTTTAATGTTGCATGTATGTAATGAAGAAAAAAACAGAATATTATCCTTCCATATTGTGTAGGCTAAGTGTACGTACACGTGTTATGTAGTCACAAGTACATCGTAAATGTTCGCGTAAACAATTCTATTTATAAATCACATTTAAATATCTGAAAGTGACTGTTTTTATGACGTGTATCTAAAAACAGTCCCTTATAAATAATAATATTTTATTTATGAATATAAATACATATATAATAACTATAAATAAATCTTCAAATTTTAAATAGCAAATAAAATGCGTTGACTACTGCTTTATATCGAGTTGTGACGTATAATGAAAACAAACAAAAAAAGATATATTATTGTATGTTCAAGTTGTTATATGTAGCAATATAAAATATTACAGAAATATATTGACGTATAAAAACATATAAATGGTTGTTGTAGTATCTAAAGATATATATTTTTTGTATTCCGTTTGGAGTGTAAACTTCATGTGGCTATATTTTCATAAGAATAATAGAATTATTTTTCGTAGGACGTCTTTATTTGTATCGAATTTCAGATAACATGAGTTCGTAAAATCGGGTCTTTCTGGTGCCAAAGTATGTATGGGTTCTAGCTTCAGTTTAGATCTATAACAGTTTATAAATAAATATAGAAAGGTAGAGTTCGAATAGACATGCATACATACATTTTCTGAATCAATGTCTCCACAGATGTAGCACATGTACCTTTAGTCCACGCCACGCATTCAAATTTAAAAGACCGTAAAAATAATCAGGGTAAAATGTAATATTCCTATCTTTGTTATGCCAAAGCAACGCCGCAATAAGCTTAGCATAGGACATCTCAGTTCACAAGCAGTCTGATCAGGTGCGACACTCCAAGCTATGGCTCGTGTGGACGTGCCTTAGGTGATATAATCCTTAACAGTACCAAGGATCAACAGCTTCCGTATAAATGTACAAGATTCAAGATTCACTTTATTGACCTAGTAATATGAACATTACACTCGGCACGTCATAATATACATATTTGCATATTAAAACTATACTTAATTATCCTAATTATATTAACCTTAACGTTTAAATAGAAATGAACATTTCATTAGTCAGTTCTATGAATTCGTTAATAGAGTAGAAGGGACTGATTTTGAAAAATGATTTTACAGTTTTGTTGGTCGCTTATGCAAAGTTGTTAAGGCATGCTTCTACCTGTGTTACACCTTTACTGACTATGACTGACTTAAGGGTTGCGACGGAGTTCATCGTCATCATAATCGGCTGCATAAGTCCACTGTTGGACATGAGCCTCCCTGTTTGGGCCAATTTAAATCCGGCGACCTGCAACTGTTTAATCTATGTAATTTAACGTGGTAGCTCGGCATTAGATAAAGAAATTTTAAATTTATCGTAATTTCTACTCGTACTCGTCGCAGAGTATAAAAAATTATACTATACCTTTACTGGCGGAAATCATATATATGTACATACATCTTATATTATAAATACATTTCTGAGGGGTTTACGTGGCGTGGATCTATACCCAGTGGAATATTTGACGTTGTTTCTTAGATGTTATTTATAAATGAGGCTCTCTGTTACATGAATGTAACAATTTATTTGAAACATTTACTATTAAATTGCACTCGATATGTGCACTTTAAGTACGAACAAAAAAATTATTTTAATTTTTTAGTACATTTGTGTATGCAAGTCGATTGTCACAATTCGTATAAGTGTCGTGTATTTATTTTGAGAGGGCTTAAACACACTGGATACTGATTAGCGTTTAACGATTTAAAAAACTGATCGTGAACTAGTTGCAGAAAGGTTCATCGTTATCCTCCTTTATCCATACCTCCATTTGGTCATGTGGACTGGATTCTGTCAAGACCCACATTTTCCACCATACCACGTTCTATAATGGAGTTTAATTGTATTGCCTAATTTTTTGGTGTTTTACCGTATCATCTCCGTGTGTTACAGTCCCACATATTTAATTGAACAAATTAATTTTAAGTCACGAATGCGGTGACGAATATAATTTCACGTTCGCATTTTTATACTATTGGTGCTGTCTGTCTTGTGTTCATTTTTGTGTGGAAACGCGCCGAATCTTTGTAATTATCGTAATTCTATTTAAATGTTTTGGCTGTATTCTAAATGTAAACATATAGTTTCTGTATAAAATTTTAAATTCTTAAAGTTTTAAATTAATCAATGGGAAAAAATGTTTCCAATAATAGGAGCATTTTACAACAAAATTAATAGAATATGTGCTGTAGATAAGACGTGCTTAAAAAGAGGTTTTAATGACATGTTAATCATTCGAGAATTATATTTTTTAGAATGTAAACCCTCAACCGAACAGGCTTGGTAACTGTCAACTTTGAACTAGTTTAAGCCTGTGCGTTCGAGGCATATTTTTGTGCCGTGCGAAAGATTTGGCGCAAATGTGTTTGGCGTAAAGTGTATTTTGATATAATTTATGTTGAAGTTGTAAATAGAGAAATGGCATATCTCATTGTTCTATAGGTAGGCGAATAAGTGACTCCACAATAAATACACCGATGGAGATTTGTTTGTTTTATTTTTTATATAAAAGTTGTGACAGTATTCGATGTCTTGTAAATTGTATAATAATTCTAATATTTCTTGAATTAAAGTACCCTACGCTTACAACTCCTTAATAACTACAAAACAAAAGTATATACAAAAATAATTTAAATACCCAGTCAAACATATTGAGCATTAATAATTATTATTACTATCTAACTAAAGCTCTGAAACAAACAATTATAATAATTTTGAAGTTTGTTTATATCGCATTACATTACAGTTCCATAACAGTGATTTATTTCAAAAAATCAATAACAATGTATATTTAATATTTAAAAAAATCTAAATTCCAATTTGTAAATATTTTGATGAAGCAAAAATATATCGTATAACTTTTTAGATAGTCAAATAATTTGGACATTGGTGTCATGCTTACGGAATGTAGTTCATTCGGAAATCCATAATGAAATACTTTTTGTGATATTGTCTTTGATCTTGCTGTGACCGAAAATGCACAATTCAGTTTTTGCATATATTTTTCGTTTCGAACTCCAATGTCGTCCAAACAATGCATCCCTGTACTGTTATGTCATCATAGCTGCGCTTTGGCTGCGCTGCAGGTCTGTATTCGAAACTTAATACATTTGAAACGCGTGTCTTTTAAGTCTTTAATCTCTGACGGAATCACTTCAAGTTCGGCGTGCTGCTGCCCAGGTATGTTCTGAGATCGGTGACCGTGGACCTGATGAGTTTGGCCGGTATCGTGACTCGGTTGAGCCGTTTGTACGCGGCGTACCTGTGGCACCCTCCGAAACTGTAGTAGTAATTGCCGCCCTGAGACCCTACGATCCAGAGCACATCGATGGGAGGCACGTAGCCAGCTTCCTCCTCCTTCTGAAATGATGAAGTCTACATAAGTCCAACTGCACTCTATTTGTTAGATTATTCTATTTTTCTATTTTTGAATAACTAGCTTGTTTTTTAGTTAGCAGAATATGAAAACGATGACTCTATTCTAAGATAATATAACCACTACATTTTTAATCACCGTCGGACCTCAAATCAAGTAGTCAAACTCGCATTCACGACCCTTTAACTTCAGAAATAATATTTGCATATCAAGTGCGTATGCTCATAAAATATAGCTTTATAATAATTATTATCACAGGTAGGTATATGTTACGAAAGCAAATTATTTTAACTGCGATTTAATCTATACCTAGCATTAATTGATTAAAGGATAGGCAAAAGTAAATAAGTGGATAAAGAGTGTAGGTATCTATAAGTAGGATTTAATTAAGATTACGATAGCGAAGATATTTGAATAACAAAATAAGTATATAGATCTTAACTAGAAGGTGGCGTCGCAGGTCATTGACTTTCGCCCTTGGCAAAAAGGACATGTTTTCAGTCGCCTATCAAGCCTAGGAATATCTTTTTCGGTGTGTTAACTAATTTGATGGTTATTTTGTGTTCGGAAAGGTTGAGCATTCGAATTTCCTGGTTGTGATTGAAATAGGTACATAAGTAAACAGACTACAGTTTGGCTTACAGATTGAATAGCAATAAATAACAACAATTTTAAATATACGAAATTATAAGCCACGTATCAACAATGCCTTTCTTTAAACTAAGCCGTTTTTCATAAACTTAACTAACGCCACTTAATCTCGCAATAAATTTACAGAAAAGAAAGAGCAAACCTACATATAATTCAATAAAAAATGTACCTTGAGAGTTCTGTGTAGGCACGCTTCTATCCCTTAACGTCATAATACCTAATGAAGAGTGAATTGATTATATTTCTTACCTCAATTGTATTCATGAGTGACTGCACTTTGTCTTCATCTAGCTCCGGCATGAAAGGCCTTATGATGACCGACATCGGCACCTGGTGCACCTCGTTGTTATACGCGCTGTGGATACTCGTCATTTCGCCGGCGACAACTGACAACACCAAAAAGAACAGCATGTTACACGACTCATCAAACAAATGAGTTAATTGTTGTCTTGCATTCAGTTATCTAATTAAGTATATATCGTTATCGCATCTATAGACCAGGAGGTGAAACGGAAATTTAGTTTGATCTATTTCAAAGATGACCGGTGTTTCGTATCATAAGAACCAATATTTGGCAGGGAGGTATTAGAACGAATACACTTGAAATTCACCATTTAATTGTATATAAATATGTAAAGGAAAGAATAGAGGCAAGGCCACCTGCTTTCGTCTTTGACCTTTCATCTTGCCCGGCTTATAATAAATGGGGGTAAGGGCACCTAGGCATAAACGTAGAATAAACTTATTTTGAGTCGGTAAACGGATTTGGTCTCTTGTTCTATATTAAACCACAAATGACGTAATATTTCACTTATAAAGCTGGCGCAAATTATGTAGTAAACGTTGTGAAATTACAATAATCATCGAGATAGAACACGATGATTTACAAATTACATAAACTTGGTATATTTCTACACAAAATTAAACTATATTTTTACTTATTAGATCAAGTAAAGGTACTTACATTTTCTAACAGCTGACGATGAACTAAATCTAGTTAAATTAGCAATGTATTTGAACATATATGACCAAGTAAACGTGCAGACTCGCTCACAGACTTGACATTACTGTGCTATTAAACCGATCGTCAGTCCTGATTCACGCATATTGAAGGTCAACAGCACGTCACTGATAAAAACGTACACAACGTTGAATAAACAATGATATTTGTATTGGTAATTACAGATTCGGGTATACGCTATCGGTATCAGTAGAAAAACATCGCAACTTAAATATTTATGACTATTATTGTACTGTAGGTGGTAAGTGGATCAACGGATAAAGCGATACTACATATTCTATTCCTATCACTAGTTTTGTTTGTTCGTTTAGGTGCATGTTACGAAGAAAGCGCCATTGAGCGGCCTCTGGAATTCGAAATTAATTTGAAATCCTGTCACATTTAGAGGCATGGCCTAAGTGATGCAGAGCAATCTCAACAAACATTTTTCTTTGTAGACTGATAAGCCTAGGACAGAGGTCTATAATTGTCAATGAATGATGACGGTTACTTGTTCGAATGAGAGATTCAACAGATGTTCAAAAATAGAGTAGTATTAGAGAACTGCAGCTGAAAAGTACAGTAAATTCATATAGTTTTAATATGCCTTTAATGCCATTATCAATCTAAAATCATGCACTGTATTCCACCTTGAAGAAACTCACGGAAGTTTTATTCAGAGTAGACGTAGGGAATCACACTCTGTTGTTATCTTCTCTCCTCATCAACGTACGGACATCGCAGGGGCGTCGTACTCCAAAGTAGGTATAACACTGTAACTATGCATTTTACGTACAAGGCATTCTGCTTGTGCATAAATGTACAAAACCAGTTTTGCAAGTGGAGCAATGGCAACTTGGCAACTCATCTACCTTAGTACTAATCAATAACGATAATGCGTAAACAATTGTGTACGATTACACGATAGTGCGAGTGCACTTAGATATTTCGTTTTCTGTTTATTTACTTACACTGCGACTTAAGACTAGGATAATAAATATAGGTATACTAATAAATAAATATGGTATCCAAAAGCGAGTGTTGGGTCAGTTTGTTTAGGGCAAACAAACATTCAAAGTCACAAAGGAACATCCGCGTTCCATTTCTGGCGGAAAGTGTTCCGTTCCTACTTTTTCATTACGACCTCTCCGAAACTATAAAGGCAGCATTCGGATCTTGGCGACCGACCGCGCGACAATGGTTTTTGTTGTCCCAACAGTTACAGATTTAAAACTAACATCCAACTAATATTAAAGGGAGGTGTTTCGGGTGTTTGTTATTCCGTCACGCTGGAACGGGTGAGCGGATTTTTTTGAAATTATGGCAGGTAGATTCAGCTCGTAGGCTACTATTTACTGGTCGCCGATAAACATGAAATCTGCAATTGGCAGACGGAAATAACGCTGCGTTTGGCGGCATACATACGGCTGGTGATAGTAGTTAGGTGGACAATGCCCTACCACACATTCTCTTCTATCTACAGGGTATGTATGTTAAATAATCTAGGTGCAATAGATGAATATAAAGTACCCCACGGGGAAATGTCTTAGGAGCTGACTTGCAAGCTCTTAATCAAGATTCATTCGAGCTTCTTGCTGATCACTAAAACTTCTTTACCATCCAGATAAACAATAAATTAACCAAACCCATTGTAAGACAGGATGAAAAGAGTGGTTGAGTGCTTCTACATTGTTTCTCTATTTGTCTGTCGGGTACAGTACAGGGTTTCCTAACTAAATGAAACAACAGAAATTAACTACACAAAAATGTATTTTATTAATCTGATGGTCGCAATAACATTGAAGTCTTCGTATACATGATGTGCACGCCGCCGCCGCGAGGTCAAACAACTTAATTTTATAATTTAGTATACCTTTCATCGTATCTATTATAATTTATACTTGTGTAGTGTGTGAGCTAGCTTATACCTTCCGAGAGGCAGAGGGGCAGCGGCGCTTTTATATTCTCAATGTTTACACAGCATCTAAACATTTCCAATTAAATTTCTCGTGTTTTTTATCGTATACTGTTTCAGATATTTTGTTTTAGAACACATCAACTTAACTCTAGCCAAACTGTTCTCCATTCAACTATCACTAAGTGGTACTAAACAATTAATCCATAAATCATACATTACAAATCATCAGATTCTCACATAGATAAATCGGGACATTTAAATATTTTCTTTACCAATAAACTGATTAACATTTTAACTTATAGCTAAGTGTAAAAATAAAACGTGCTTCAAACGTCATAGCACCGAACATATAATGTACTCGATCTGATATTCACAACTCCTGTTTTATTTATGTAATCAAAATGAAAATAGGATATAATTGAAGACATGATAACGTGACGTGTATGAAAGTCAAGATGGCGCCGCTATATTATGTATGAATGCGCGTGCGCAGGCGCCGCACTAACACAACCGTTACTAACAACAAAACATTACAATTGCACACGAGTTGGGGTGCGTGCGCGCAGAGTGACGTGATATTTTAAAATTTGTCTACAGCATCCAAATGTCTGAACAAAACGATGTACATTCATGACACAGACGATTAAATCGTGACAGAGTTCACACAGGAGACACTCGCATACAAATATTATACAAATTACGATGTGTTGCGAGAATACCAATAATAATAGAAATTTGAATGTTTGCGACTCAATTACGCACAAAAAGCTTAACGGATTTTGCATAAAATTTAGCAAAATCTTCTGGCTAAACATAACACTTTTTCTCTCGATAGTTATTGTAGCATAATCTCCTATATTCACTCAGCCAAAGTCACAGACAAAAAGTACTCAGTTACACATGATTTGGAACTAGCTTCCATAACTCACACACTTGACATACATACATGTTTTTTACTCTTCGAACCTTTCAATGACAGGGCAAGGTTCAAATGCATATACATCTATCACTTATCACCAGGAATGATGAAGTTCACTGAGTAAACGCCACAAATCTCTTGGATGTAAACCTAGACCTAATGTAAAAATTGCACACAAAAAATATAAAACGCGATTGCACTCCGCCTTTTTAAAAAAAATTTTTTTTTGTTTGTTTTTGAAGTCGTTTAAAAGGTCGCTTAAAATATTGAAGAGCACTCGAAACGCACGCACCTTTCAAATTCACTAATTCAGCACAAAATATCTGAATACTTAATATTACCCTAACATTATACTTACAGCTATAGTATCGTATATTTTTAGTTATATCCACCGCAAGAAAAGACGTTTAAGAGATCCCGCCAAACGTGATGCTTTAGAATCACTAATACTGCCCAAATACATAAACAATTTCAAATACGCTGCCGTTGTGATGTCAAAATAATACTTTTAATAGCTGCCGAATAATCATAACTCGATGCCTAAATAAATATACACAAAATCATTTTAGGCGAAATTAAATACTATTTTATTATCTTGTAGACTTTAAGCAAAAAAGCCAACTTTAGGGTATAAGTAAAGCCAATTTAAAAGAAAAATATCACTTATATCCCATCTGCTAAACTGGCCAAAATTTCTTCTCAAAAATGTATACCAAAACACTGTTTTCATTATACATACATATCTTCATTGAATTGTGCAAAACTCTTGCGCTTAAAAGCTTATATTGTAAATATAGAAAAATAAGTGATGTAGCATAATGTTTTAAAATATGATATTCGGTTTGTATAAATAGTATGGAAAAATTTCATCGCTATACCTGAAAACGAATAACATTAACTACAACTTCGTGGTAAAATATGATTTACTCATTTCTATATTTTTTAACAACGTCATATATCGTCATTTAGCTGCGTAATGGCAATTCTGAATCGGTAGATAATTTCACGTCAATCTCCCCATAATAACCCAACTATCATATTTTAAAAGATGAATGAATGAAGTAGGGCCACTCTGAAACTAAATTTGGACCCGAATCTTCCACCTGCCAACAAAATCAACAAAGTACCAACTTTTAATTTCGCCTAAAACCAATAAACTAAAAACGTAATATCGTGTGTAAATATAAATAAATACTGTATACCAGTCGTAACAGTCTGTTAATAATACGCTCGTGTATGTATCCTCTATTACATTTCCCTCCAAAAATACGCGCTAAATATGTCGTTAGTATTTTAGTATAGTATACAATGTCCTATCGTCTAAGGCATGTCTGACCAACGGGACTTCACCGGCTACTTAACTTTATTAATTTTCATTAAATGTAATGTAAAATGGCAATTTTGTGGAAGCTGCACAATTACGTGACACGCCCGTAACCTGAAACAAACAGACGAAACATTTACTTGCCTTATAGCTTCAGAATTATATGAATAATTAACATACTTGTCATATATTCAACGTTGCCACGCGACGGGATGTTAGGTGCCATTCGAAATTATATCACCTTATAGTAAACTAGCTTCTGCCCACGGCTTCGCCCGCGTGGACTTTATTTTTCGCATTAAAAAGTAGCCTATGTCCTTTCTCAGGGTCTAAAGATTGTCTGTGCCAAATTTCATCAAAATCGGTTGAGAGGTTTAAGCGGGAAAGCGTAACAGACAGACAGAGTTACTTTCGCATTTATAATATTAGTAGGGATAGCATGAATTTTAGTTGATATTTTAAATATCTAACAATACTGAAAATCATAAATAGATGCGGTAATATGCACAGAACAATACTCTACCGATAACGTAATTCTGATTGAGAAACCAACTTTACTTTGCAGCTACATTACATACCTGATGTATGGCATTCAACTACAAAGTTAAGTTTGTAAACATAAAACATATTTTTACTGTGATAATTTAGAAAATCATAGTTTTAAGATTTATTCCTATGGTTGGTATGGTCCAAGGGACTGCAGACTTGAGTATTCGATATTAATTTCAACTTGATATCTCGACCGTTCCTGAGAAAAAGTGTCTTGACAGACAGACGGACAACAAAGTGATCCTATAAGGGTATTTTTCCTTTTGCTGTACGGAACCCTGTAAATTAGTTTTGTTTAAAATAAATTAATACAGCCTTTTTTGATGACAGTACTTTATATACCCATCACGACAAATTAAACTAGCCTAAACATGACGGGTTTATCATAGCTAGTTCAGTAGTTTCTATGACCACCTTCCGGATCCACCATCAGACACTGGGCACCACACAAGGTTATATTGTCCAGACAAATCCAACGAGGCCAAACGTGACGGGCTTATGTATAATTATGGAGTTGTTATGGCCACCTTCCTCCAGCATCAGACCAGCTGGTAACATAAAAATGCGGCCATCGGAACTGAACCAATACGTAAAAATGCACGATAAGAGGATGTGGTTCCAATTCAGCTTGCAAGATTTGACCTTAACAAACATACATATGAGTACATTGGAAGTTAAAAAAAGCTTGTGATAAATAAATATAGAACACTGAAACTCTGAAATCACTAAATCCTTGCCAAACTTTGCGATACTGCGAACCTAAGCCCATAATTAAAATACTATGCATCAATGCAGCTTGGAGATAACTGCAAATCGGCTCATTGAAAATTCATTCGTCAAATCAGCTTGACGATAATGTCATATTATTATCTGGTTCTAATGAGGTTCATGTCCAGTTAGAGTCCTCATAAACTCTTCAAGTTCACAAAGAGAAACAATATTTATCTCTTTGTGAACTTGAAAAGTCTACTGCTAAACCCAAGACAATTTGTCTGAGACAAATAAATAATAATAATAAACAAGAAAATAAACGTCGGTTGATTGGAGCACACTTGGTCGCTCCTATGTGTGTGTTTGTGACTGCACTTACCGTGTGTGTGTGTCGATCTCTACGGCGACAGATCCTGGTGCATGGGGTCGTAGCCCATGGATCCGTCGTAGCCGGGCTGCGGCTGCTCGCCGTAGCCGGGCGCCGGCAGCGCGTACCCCATAGAGTCCTGCGTCGGCGCCGGCGACATCATGGGCGTGGCCGTGCCGCTCGCTGCACCCATAGAGTACGGAGACGCGCCCGCTGCTGGACACAACACACGCATCGTAAACATATTAACGTCTCATACCTCACACTTATTGATTTGCTAGCGTTTGAACGCGATTCCGTTTGCTTCGACTTCGAAAAGTCTATGTCCTCTGATCCTCCTATTAACTCTATACAAAAATCTTACGATGTAAAAGGACAAAAAAATAGAACTCACGTTCGCATTCATATTAGTACGGATGCATTGTTAACCCTTCTGACGTTTACTGTATTACTCTTATATATACTCTATAAAATAAACCATACCCGTCGAATTGATAACCTCCTCATTTTTTAAAGTCGGTTAAAAATGAAAAAGTCTACTGCAACGACTTACGTAGATTTTTACAAGCATTTTCATTGCTTTTACGTAAAAGATATATTTAGTATTTAGCCAATAAAAATAAAATTTGTTGCCATTACCATAAAAAGGGTTAACATCCAAAATAACAACCATCCCTTCTCGTATCATTGTTCAGTAAGATCTAGAGTAGTTAACTTCATAACCTCAGGGACAGTCATGGACTCGTCCCTACATGTTACTTAGCCTCACACCATAATCTATAATTACAGACCTAATTTGATAGTCCCTCGACACAGGGCCTGATTTAAAAATAAAGATATCCAACTTCAATTGCAGTGAACATAAGTCACACACAACATACTTTTTATTTCGATTACTTCAGTCATACCTCTACTTAAATTACACACGCTATTCAATAGATGTTCTATTGTAATATATTGGACAATATCGCGTATTACTTGCATCGTTGAAAATCTAAGAAAAAGTATGATAGAGTTCAGTTGGAATACACAGACAAATCGTTCAGCACATGAAATCAATACTCACAAACACAAACTTCCTCGTTTGTAAGCAGAGTAAAGGCGCGATATTGAGTACATGTAACAAAGAAGAAGAAAAAAATAACAAATAGAACCACGACGTGAGTAGAGGATAGATGTGCTGGTATAGCAAGTCGTCATACCGGCTGCTTTCTTGGCGGCGTACAGGTTGGCTTCCTCTTGTGCCTTGCCGATGTTCTTCTTGTAGCGGATGCGTTTGTTGCCGAACCAATTGGAAACCTGTCGATAGAGTGTGATAAATATTAGTAAATAACTAATTTAAATTATTAATATTCGGAGGGCGCACGAGTTATTTTTGTCTAGCACCAATCAAATTGCACAGAAATTCTAAATGCGCTTTGATAATGCAGCGACTAACGCAAAGAGATCCCAACATAACCACACTTTTGCTGTGGTTTCATTTGTCTTTGCATCTATGCGCCGAAAGACATTCGGGAATGGCACTAGCTTGAATGAGTTCAAGCAATATTTATAAAAAGAATGATTTTGGGTACAATTATTAGTCGCAAATGTTAGTTGCTTGTTATTGCACTTGTCTAAAGGAGTGTGTCGTGATGCATTTATCCAGTGTCCGTCCATGAGTAATATCTATAAATGTGTTGGTCGAAGGGTGGGTACCTGTGACACGGTAATGCCACACTTCCTGGACAACTCCTCCTTCACCTCCTCGCTGGGGTAGGGGTTGGCGAGGTGCGAGTAGAAGTACTCATTGAGGAGCTCGAGCGCTTGTTTGCTGAAGTTCCTCCGCTTCCTCCGCGAGTCCAAAAAGCTGCAATACCACAGAGTGATGACAGGACGCTACCTGAGACACAGTGATCCCGCACTTGCGCGCCAGTTCCTCTTTCGCCTCCTCGCTAGGGTAGGGGTTGGAGAGGTGCGAGTAGAAATACTCGTTGAGTATCTCGGAGGCCTGCTTGCTGAAGTTGCGACGCTTTCGGCGCGCGTCCAGGAAACTGCAAGCGGTATTCGACGGTGTCAATTTTGAGTTTGTCGGTTAAGAGGCCAAAGTTGAGCTGGCGTTACACACGTCGTAATGAAAGTACGTACATCTAGTTGCGAGATGTTTACTGATGAGATCATAAATAGCGCAAGCAAACAAAGCCTGTGGCTTTCAATAGGTTACTACTTATTTACAGAAGTTAATGTCAATAGTTATCCCAAAACATATATACGCATAAAGTCCCGTCTCAAAACGTCCCGTTCGGTAAAAATAACTTTCTACAATAGTCCCTTTCATAAAATGTCACATTTTTAAACAGATAGAGTTCTGTTGCTGGATATCCGTTACCCCTCATTTAAAAATATCTTGAAACTCTTGTATACTTGAGAACACTCTCACGACTAGTATTTGGAGAATGTTTCACCATACTAAGAGCAGGAATGTTCTTGACAAGGTACATAGGAAGCTCAATAACACAAACAGAAATTTCTTTCGAATAATAAGATTACACAATAATGAGACTCTTTCGCCCCATAGGCCAATGCCCCTGCCCCAAAGTAGTACATTTCCTAAAAATAAGACCTTCTTATTATTCTTTGGGTTATTACGACAGTACACATTGTGATCGAGACATTTTCAGAACGGGACTTGTGGCAGAATCCTCAGAAAACATCTCAACAGAAATTGAAATTCAATTCAAATAGTTTAAATTCAGAAGCTATACATATTAGAGAACTCTATTTGATATTCAAATAAATAATATTAAAGTTTAAGTTTAAATAAAAAATAAGTTTTAGGGACTAGATGTTAGTTAATTACAATTTGCATAGTTCGATTTTAACAGCAAGTGTTTTGTGCTTGATATTTGGGAACGCGATGCGCGTTTTTTTTTTGCGCATTTAAGTTATTTGGAATCTTAGATCCTTTTTTCCCACATAGGTAAATCTAATTAGGGTTAACAGGTCTTGAATTGTAGACTACTTCGCTCTACATGGTTGTTTATCTTCGTGGATGCGGGCACTGGCTAGCAGGGTTCTGTCGATTTATCTAGTTATTTCTAAATGTTGACTATGTCGCTGTGACGGCAAATCAAATTTATCAATAGAAGATCAGTCTTTGAAGGATATTGGCAGAGGTCACGTATAATTTTAGTAGCACGTATAAATTAAGTCAAGTCCGCAGCCAATCCACGTGTCTGCCTGTTCTCCGTACACGTAACATTGTATCGACAATATAATTATTAAATATTCTAGCCCCATCAGTGCTTTTCTCTGGTCCGACCCTGGTGCCAAAGCTACATTTCTCAAAATTGTTTAAACAATTTTCTGTTACTGTACGTGTGTGTGATATACTGACCGCGAGCGCAGGATCATGACAGCCTCGCAGGTGGACTGTTTTAGCTGCATCTGGATGGAGCTGAACTTCTTGTGGATGATCTGCACCATACGCTCAATTTCCTGCAAACATGCACAACATCATTACAAATAAATGTCCAATTAGATAGGTAATTATGTAATGTGGTAATTTGTTTCCTTCTTCTGCTTAGTTAGGTGGTCAGTGTGAAGGTATAAATTTTATCTTCTTATGTCTCACTCATGCAGACACACACTTCTCTCACCTCTCCCTCACTCCACTTGACACATAGGCAATATCAATTGCAAAACGAAAAAAAAAAGTTTTATGGGTATTGTAAAATCCACTTTGAAAACATAGGCACAAGAGCTAATGAGTCAGTATGTCTAGATTTTCTTTAAATTACCACAGACATGGACCAGAGACATTAGCCACATTAGCATGGCTTGGCTTCAGTTTCAGAATAGGATCATCCATGTCATATCACTTACTTAGCAGCATCTACATATGTAACTACAAAATCTTACTCCTGTCACCAATCCACCAGCCTAATGAGGTGACTATAGCAAATCCTCTTATGGAAACTCTGGCAATCTTCAGGCAACTCTTACAATCGAATACGATAACTTATGTCTGATTAACAAGTAATATTCTTGTTTAGTAATTTGATTTATCAAGTTACCAACCTTGGGTGTGATGGGCCTGGTGCGGCTCTGCTCTC
Source organism: Carcina quercana (assembly GCA_910589575.2). Taxonomy (NCBI): domain Eukaryota; kingdom Metazoa; phylum Arthropoda; class Insecta; order Lepidoptera; family Depressariidae; genus Carcina; species Carcina quercana. The sequence goes on along the minus strand of OU342429.1, from coordinate 15,415,309 downwards.
GGAGCAGGTTCATGACGTGTGTGGTGAACTCGTTGCAGGCATTCTCGTACTTGTCCAGCTCCTGGTGGTATATCTGGCGGATCTGTGCTAGCTTGGCGCGGTAGTCCGAGTGCTCGATCGCGTTATCTGCTTGAGCCACAGTACCTTCAGTTGCAGCAAACCAAACAGACAGAGCACATGCAATCTCTGCAGCGAGGGCGGTGAGTTAGATAAGCGGGAGATTCAGTTCTTCTCAGTTGATGATACTTGTTAGGATTGGGGATGATCTCTAGCATAAACAAGCCAATAGGCATATGCTTTCTAGCATAAACAATATAGAGTCACATTGCAAATAGTTTTTAAACAGATTTCTCCTCTGATAAATCCATAATAATTAATAATGGTATTTAATAGGAGATATATAATTTACACTAGATGAATACTCTAAGTTTTTTTGTAACTTTTGTAAGAAATGTAATATTAAAAAGCAAAATTTTAATTAACAATATAGCATGCATTTATTTAGTACTTACTATAAATCTTATTTGTTTTGCTACCATTGCAGTCCATGTTACATGGTACAGATTTTAGTAAATAAACTCCAATTTATGAGACTTTTGGGAGTTCTAATAATGAATTCTGAAGCAAGGACTATATCTACATCTACCCACACCCAATCCAATATTTAAGACATCACTAAATGTAAATGAACTACAACTTCCAAACTCTTAAATAACCACCACCCACACATGCAAACACACATTTTATTGCATGCATACAAAAACAATATTTAGCAGAAGAAAAGAAAAACATAAAAAATACCAGGAATTTGAATTATTGTTTAACAATGATTTAAAATAAATTAGATTTGATATAAAAAACTAAATATAATCTCTGATCTGCTCTAGAAGCATCATAACGCTGGCAGTATTGCGATTCTGGATGGACAAGATATACTAAGCCAGGTACTATTGGTAGTCAAACCAATAGAATATTAAACAATTTTATCAATTTATTCGTGTTTTAAAAAAATATCACATTCAAAATATCTACAGTCATATGTTTATTCTTTATTATTCCATAATTTTTATTTCCATTGTTGGGTATAGGCATCCACTCTGATGACAGTAATAACAACAAATATACTACTAATGAAAAACATAGGTAAGTAAAACTTCAAAGGGAGTCGTTTGTACAGTAGCCTATCAATCTTCTTTTTTTTTCTCTCTTGAAAACTAAAAAATAACCTTAAATGATTAAGAAACTTAACTTGTCAACGTAAAAAAGGAACTAATAAGCAAATTACCCCACTCTCCTGCAGCGGCGGAGGCAGAGGCCGCAGCGCCAGCTCCGCCGCCCTTCTCCGGTCCCGCCACGCCCTCCGCGATCAACATGTTGTCCAGCCGCATCAGCTGAGGGTCCGGGGGCTCCTCCTCTTGGGTGTTGCGAAGGGACAGCACTAACAAAAAGCAACTTGTTAAGTCTACTAACTTTCAAGGAAACTACAAGTGAAAGTGCACAAATACCAAGTCTTTACCTGTTTTTTCTTTGATTTCACACAACACTGAAAATAGGGCAGGTTTCATTCTGTGACAGTTTAGCGTATGTTTTCTCGCTTGCGCTTCGTCGAGACTCTGGTCGGTAATGTTCATGATTTGTTGCAATATCTCGCCGATATCCTGCTTGCGAGCTTCGCCTTCGGCAGTAGCCGGGGCGCCGTCTCCGCCGGGAAGTCCGTAGCCCTGCGGCCCCATCAGCCCTCCGCTATGCGCCATCATCCGATTCGGATCGTCCATATCTTCCAACACTCAATACATAAATATACCTAATACTTAAACTAAGTACGTATACGGTTTTGTACGTAGTTAGAACGATAATTTACCAAAAAATAAATGAATAAAAATACAATAAAGCTTCGCTGGAAGAAAAGCCACAGCTTCCCCCTACTCTCCAGCCAGCAATAAAATGGCCGCCCTCTTTGTGCTGTCAAATTTGAGATATCCGAAAAAAGAAAACAAATAATTAAATCTGTTTCTATCACGCTTTAGCACACTATCATTTATGCAATGATAAATGAGAGAGACGGAGAAAAAAGATTCAGTGTTGCCATCTTTGGATAAAATTGATTAATTACTGTACTTTATTGCTTCAAAGTCCCAATACACGTTTAGATATTCGACTTAGTGGTGGTGGTGTAATGTGTAACGCTATTTTTAAGAACGCACCAAAATCTTGCCTATGATACTGTCACGTCATCATCTGACATTTTGCTGTCATTGCGATTTTAAAAGATTTTCGGCTGGATTTCGTCAGCAACCACGCGATCAAAAGGCTAATTTACCGGCGAACTAATGTAATAAAATACATCGGTGGTTATTCGCCGAGTAGTTAAATGAGAAACGTTCTCACTTTAGTGTATAAATGTAGTGTATTTAGTAAACATCTGCCAGTTGTGTACACTCAGTTCCGACACTCGCACAAACTCCAGCAGTGGGGGAGCAATAAGGTTCATAGGAAGATTAAAATCCCCAATCCGCAACGCGACATAATCATGGCTGATCCTAAGATCGAAGAAGTGTTGGCGCCCCTTCGCGCAGCAGTTAAGGAACAAGGAGACTTAGTAAGAAAATTAAAGGAAGAAAAGGCACCCGAACTCGATGTAAAGAAAGCTGTTGCTGAATTGAAGACCAGGAAAAAGGTTCTAGAAGATAAAGAACTCAGTCTAGCTCCTTCAGAGGAGTTATTTGATCGTGCAAAGATGGAAGATCTGATCAAAAGAAGATTTTTCTATGATCAATCATTTGCTATTTATGGCGGTATTACCGGTCAGTTTGACTTCGGTCCGATGGGATGCGCGCTCAAAAGTAACATGATCCAGCTGTGGAGAAAATACTTCATCCTCCAGGAGCAGATGCTAGAGGTAGACTGCTCAATATTGACCCCAGAGCCAGTGCTGAAAGCTTCAGGTCATGTTGAGAGGTTTGCTGACTTGATGACTAAGGATGTCAAATCTGGTGAGTGCTTTAGATTGGACCATTTGATTAAAGCACATTTGGAGAAAATCAAGAGTGAAAAGAATACTAAAGCTGAACTAAAAGCTGAAATTGAAGACATTCTTGTTAAACTTGATGGTATGACTGCAGATGAAATGTCTGCTCTGATGAAGAGGTTTGACATGAAGTCCCCTATCAGTGGAAATGAGCTAACTCCACCTATTGAGTTCAATCTCATGTTCAACACTCAGATAGGTCCTTCTGGCTTGGTGAAAGGGTTCCTAAGACCAGAAACTGCACAGGGTATTTTCGTCAACTTCAAGCGACTACTAGAATTTAACCAAGGAAGGCTACCTTTTGCTGCTGCACAGATTGGAAACTCATTCAGGAATGAAATCTCACCAAGATCTGGTTTGCTCAGAGTGAGGGAATTCACCATGTGTGAGATTGAGCACTTCTGTGACTCTAAAGACCATCCCAAGTTTGAATCTATTAAAGACACCCAGATGTTATTTTACTCAGCTGATAGTCAGGAACAAGGAAAACCTGCAGAAATCATGAGTATTGGTGATGCTGTTTCTAAAGGTATTGTAAATAATGAGACTCTTGGATACTTCATGGCTAGGATCCATTTGTACATGTTAGCAGTTGGTATTGACCCCAAGAAGTTGAGGTTCAGACAGCACATGGGCAATGAGATGGCTCACTACGCCTGTGACTGCTGGGATGCTGAATGTCTGTCGAGCTATGGCTGGGTGGAGTGTGTCGGTTGTGCTGACCGGTCTGCCTATGACTTAACTCAGCACTCTAAAGCGACTGGTATAAGGTTGGCAGCTGAAAAGAAGCTACCTGCTCCTAAACAGATTGAGGTGGTTGAAGCTGTTGCCAACAAGGCGGCTATTGGAAAAGAATTTAAGAAGGATGCTAAAGTAATTAATGAGGCTTTAGCTGCTCTAGACCATGCCGCTCTTGAAGATCTACAGAGCAAGTTAGACAGCACTGGTGAATATGCATTAGTTACTCCTAATGGTGAATTCAAACTGAATTCCAATCTTGTTAGTGTAAAGAAAAGTCAGAAAACAGTTCATGTGGAAGAAATCATTCCCAGTGTCATTGAACCTTCATTTGGTGTGGGCAGGATTCTGTACTGCATCTTAGAACACAACTTCAAGATGAGGGAGGGTGATGAACAGAGGAATTACTTCTCACTGCCTGCTTCAGTGGCACCAATGAAATGTGCCATTTTGCCTCTGAGCACCAATGTGGAGTTCCAGCCATTTGTGAGACAGCTGAACCTGGAGTTGACTAATGTAGATGTCTCACACAAGGTTGATGACTCATCTGGATCCATTGGTCGTCGTTACGCCAGAACTGATGAGCTTGGCGTTCCATACGCCATCACCGTCGACTTTGACACCCTTAAAGAGCCCCACTCTGTTACTTTGAGAGAGAGAGACAACATGGGGCAAGTGAGACTGCCACTGAATGAAGTTCCAGCAGTAGTGAGAGATCTGTCAAATAGCAAAGTGTCATGGTCTGATGTAGAAGCCAAGTACCCCAAGTTTGAACAACAAGAAAGCAAAGGTGCAGTGGCATAGTACTAATGACGCAGAAACACATTTACACAGCTGCTTTTATTAGATTACATTGTCACTTCATACAAAATTTATTTATAATTGTTAGCTGTAAGCTTGAATTGTTTTCATGATTCTTATCTGGTTAAATCTAGTTTTTGAGCAATTATATAATGTGAGGACATTGTTTTTATTACTCAATTTACTTCATTTCAGAATTTTAAATATCTATGGGCCCATTTTATATTGACTGAATTTAAGGGTGTGAATACAGCACTCTTGATTAGATAGGATTTCCACTGTTATGAGTGTCTAAACGAGCATACTGCTTTGTGGTATAAACCTTGGTGTTAAAATTTTAAATGTAAGCTTTATCTCACAAATATTGTCTTATCTCTGTTACAGACTAAATTGATTTTTGTGAAATTCAGCACACACATAATATAGCATGGCTCAGGACCTTTTATCCCGATAGGTTTCTCATTGGATGGCAAGCAAAAAGATTGTCTAATATATGTATAAACTTTGGAGCTCTTGTGTGCAAGGACTTTAATGCTGTAAAGCTGTATGCTTTCATTTCAGTCAGTTTAAATTTCAAACATACTCTGTGTTGTAGTTATAACACGTTACTATTACTACTGTAGTGTTATGTATAATCTACATTATGTTCCCATGACTGAAATTATCCCACTTTATTTGGGTAAAAAGTACCCTGTGTCCCCTCTTATCGCCATAGGCTATGTGGATTATCTCACGGGAACACTATAGGAGGATGAAAAGTAACCTCTATCCCATAAGACTATGATATGTCTCACGGAAACTATATTTTATGAATATGTAGGCAAGACTCCACGAAATATCAAGTCAAGTTGAGGTAAATATAACTGAGGAAGTAATGGTAAACATAGCCAGCATCAATTTATCTACGCAATTTTGTTGCACCGCAATTTAGTTTCGACTTGATTTTATTGAGTGTACCAAGAAAAATCATCAATTTAAAAAAGTTTGTAGGCGGTGAGGAGTTACTCTTATGTATTCGATGATTAAAGCTAAATCTTTTTAAATGAAACAAACACATAAACATACTTATTATGTAATTGTAATTCTCATGTCAGATACATCACTGCGATTATCGCAAATATTTTACACAACAGCGCCTCATTATCTGTGGCGGCGGTCTTTGGATCGCGACCGATGCCGGTGGCGGTCGCGGGACCGGTCGCGGCGGTCTCTCCGGTCACGATCGCCGCGGTCTCTACGCTCCCGGTCGCGGTCGCGATCCCTGTCGCGCTCACGGTCTCTGTTCTCTTCACGTTTGAATCGGTCTTTCGGGTGTCTGGAACAAAATGAATAATTATTCCATAGGTATGGGAACTTGGATACTTCCTTACGTTACATTTATGACTAATTCATATTTAATTAACGCACAGGCTACAGCGACTCTCCTTAGGGGCAGCGGAGTGCTGGGACGATGGCAGTTTGCACTTACTCAGGCCTGTCTCAGAGGTAAGAGTTATGCGATAGAAAGAGAGGCAACTTGTAGGTGAATATAAATGTAGTCAAAAAGTGCTGTGCGATCTGAATTGCACTTTATTGTATCCCAAGAGTCCCTATTTCTATAATTATTTTTACCCAGTGAATCTGCTGTACCTTTACATGTATTCTGTGACTTACTACTGATTTCTCGCTTCCTCCGTCACCTGTCAACGCTCTTGCCTGGTAGACCTTATCACGGGCTCGATTTCAAGCAGTGCACTTAGTACTCAGTTTGGTGGGTAGTAGAGAAATTTTCTAATCCACTTGCCTAGCATAGCATAATTTGAAATTGCCCATAGACAAAACCTCACCTATCCGCATCTCCGTAATCCCTACGATCTCTGTCATCGTGTTCGCGCCGGGTGTCGGATTCCATGCGGCCAGGGTTGTAGGAGCTGCTGCCTCCTCGCTGCTGCTGCTGCTGTTGTTGTTGGTAACCGCTGGCCACCGCAGGCTGCGGCTTCAGCACTGCATTCTGTCTGTTGTGCTCACCTAACCTGGAGTTTACATAACAACAACTATGTATTATACATTACTATGGACTAGTTTTATTCACTGTAAAAGACCACAGAGTTTTATAGAACTTGATTGTTCGAATGATTGCCTATAGACTTCTGTTTACTATTGCTATAGATAGACAGTATATCCAAAGTATTTAATAAAACTAATTGCGGTTTATGATGATTTTTATTGTATTTTATTGAATTTGAACCATTGCTGTTAAGTTAGCAATATTTGATTTGGCAAAATTGTATATGGGATATTCTGAAATATTTTATACCCCTTCTTTAGCAGTTTTATAAATCACCATGGTTTTCTAAGTATTGTGTAGTTTGCACTTACTGTAAAATAATGTTGGAAAGATAATTATGTGAGGATTGAACCTTCCGAAAACTCATAAAATCATCAAGATTACCTCAATCGTCCTCGGGGAAAGACGCTGGTAAACTGTCCAACTAAAAATACTGAAAGAGAATGTCACAAAATTGATTTCATAGGTCACAATATGCTGTGATCCCATTGACAATCCCAATACATAATCTTGTCTAGAAAAGGAATTGTGTAGAAAGTTCATTTCAAATTACATTTGATCTTGATGAACCACAACGACATTAAACATAACACATAATACTACAATATGCAGCAACAGGGCAGCAGACAGCCAAGACACTGTTACTAGTACTAAAATGACACAAGTTGAATCAAATTATAAATTTTAAAAAAGTATGCAAAAATCATTTAAAAATTATTTCATCTTATGCCGACAATGCCTAACATCAGCCGCACTTTTCAAACTGAAACCAGAAATAGAACCACCGCAAGGAAACTTGCTTTCACGTAAAAAAAAAGCATTAAAATTGGTCCATCCGTTCGATAGCTACAATGCCACAGACAGAGGCTTCAAACGTATAACCCCCTTTTTTGCGTTAAAATTAATACAATCCCACATCTTTTGAATTTTTACTTCACAACAAGAAAAAAAAAGACCATTTGAATTTATATGCTAAATCTGAATGTTAACAACTGCAGAACAATAAATTCTCATATAGTAGCAGTCACACAATATTCAGTGAAGTCATATAATATAAATCATGAGCTTCCTCTGATTATATACAAGTATAAGCAAAATATGATCATTACATTAAGTTATGAGGCGCATGCTGTACTAGAACACACTTAGCAGACAACTAAAACTCATATCTAGATCTTAACACCAATAAATAATTTATAAGCTTCATGAGTATATTTATAATAGCTTTTAAACAATTTAAGGAATCACCATAAAAACGTTACCTACTTATGCTCAATCTGCTTCTGTATGGGCACCGGGATCCTCGGGAAGAGTGTGCTGAACCAGTCGAGCTTAACGAGCATCTGTCGCACGAGGGCTCCGATGGTGGTGGGGCCTCCGCCCCCTGCGCGGGGGTCCACCTCCTCTTCATCGTCCAGGTAATCAGCATACCAGTCAAACAGGTCTGCCGGGGGCTGCGTGTAGCGGATGTACATGAAGCCTGCAATTGAATATTTGAATGTATATAAATCACTAAACACAGAATTTACAATTTGAAACAAAGTGACAAATGAATTTACATAATTTAAATTGAATTATTATTATTTGCAAATAATAATAGGCAGCTAATATCGCCTCTCAGCATACAACTATTCTCCACTTCAAATACTCTGAGTATTGCTTTTCTTGTCCTGTATCAACAAGTAGTCAATGGTAGATATGATATTATGATGATAGGCACCACACCTGGCCAAGACAAGCCAGTTATTGTCAATACGGTGCACGGGAGTATTCAAATTTGGGAGTGACATGCTCTAGTGGACAGGAGGTCCAGCTCTGCAGCCAGTGAACCACATTCAACCGGCTATGCAGCCTTGAGCCAACATGGGATTATGGGAAGACAAGTTCTGTAGAGGATGAGAATTGATGATGGTTTCTTAGTGTCTTGTGGAAATGGCACTATGTTAAGTATATATGGGTGCAAACAAATCCTTTTTGATATCAATGAATCTACTGTCATTTTCATTCAGCGAGACAGAAAAACCAGATAACTTTATTTTCCATGAATGTTATGGTTGGCATTTGACATTTACAATGTCTTACTACGATCAACAATCCACCTGGTAAGCACGTTGATTATGGCAATTTACTAAAAAATCTACTACATACAATACAATGACAAATATAAAAAAGGTAATTCACAGTCCATACCTACCCAGAGCTCTGATGTATGGAGAGTCAGAATGTTGCAGTAGCCCATTGACCTGCTTCCTTGTGAGGCGCAAAGTGTACAGCTTGTAAAGTAAGCAGAATGCCGTTGACACTATACCCCCTGCACCCACTCCTCTGACCTGTAACATGTAAATGTTTACTCAATATCAGAGCTAGCTAAAGATCAGACCAGTATCTACAATTTTCCAAAAGCATAAGAGAAAAATAAATACTTTGCATGGTAGCTGGAAAAGTTGTTTGTGTATCAAGATAATTATAATAATATTCTGCTTTGAGATTGTATATTTTTATGGGCCTTGGGTTAAACCACCATGTATATCGTAGGAAATTGAATACCGAAAGCAGTGTCATCTTGGCATTAGACCACCCATTAATATTTCTAAATAAATAAACATGGTACAGGTGTCGTAAAAGGTGACTAAAGGAAACCTATTCAGGAGATGGGCACCAGTATCTGCCTATGTAACAACACTGATCGCCAATACTGCTGTCATGTATTATGATTATGTCAAATCTCCTTATGTAAAGTCATGGACATGTCAAAGTCAAGACACGGTGATATATGAGGCTCATGCCCTACTATGGACTTGTGTAGCCAATTATTATTAATTGCTTATCAGGCAGGCAGCTGATGCAGCTGATCTTGTCTGCATCCAACTATGATTTTGATAATGATGTTACAAATTTTCAAATAATTTACCTCAATTCTCACAGAATACAGGAAACAGATAGTGAGTCATAAAATGGAAAAGTTTTAATGAAATAATATTCAATGTACATACACATTCTTTTAGCTATAATTGAAATAAATGAGCTTAGCCAGGTTCAAACATTCAAATTTTTAACTTTTTGTGATGTGTAATAAATTATGTTGTTGCTTGTTTAATATAAAATTGTGCATATTTTGGTATCCACATTAAGATGTAGGATATTATAGTTTTCAATGCAAAAAAAAAGAGTTGATTTACAGTGTGTAATTTCCTAATGGTATTCTTTATCTAATCTTCTTATCTAATAAATAAAAACTACCATGAAGCACCAGTAAGTGTGTTTGTTATCAGAGACACAAAATTGCTGAAAATTATATGAATGTTGAAAACATACTCACGCCACCACACATGCCCGTCTGTCCCGCCGTTTTCCGGCTGCCTCGCTCCCATGGCTCCAGATGTTTCACCTGGTAGTAGATTTCATCCACCACCTCATGGTAAGTCTTCAACTTGAACAGATGTACTGCGGACAACAGGAATCCAGTTAAAATGGTGACACACATAACAAGTCTCAGATAGGTTTAATGAAAGCAGTGTTGTTCTGAATTCTATACATAGTTGTTAGCCTAGGATAATGTTCGATAATTTGAGAAAATGTGCTCAGATTGTTGTCGTATGTTTTTATAATATGTGGGAAACTATTCTTGAAATAAAAAAGCGCCTCAGCGCCTCCTTTTGGACGCCCCAAATCTTAAGCAGAAATCAAACACAACACTTTACTTTAAAAAAAAACGCGTCATAACAATACGAATGTTACTCCAATCCAAACTCCTGTGGGTTGGTATGTTTGCTTACCTACCTTTGAAGTAGCTCGAACCTTGAATATTCGCTAGTATTAGAGGGTTCAAATTCATAGTTTGTTCATTACCCCATATTGGTAATACGTTATGTTGCTTGCCTGTCTTCGCAGGCTTCTGCTGGTTGAACTCTGAAACATAAAGTATTTTAGACAAATGCTCAAGAGTTACGTTTCCAAGAACCTGGAACGACACTCACCTTCTACGTCAGTCATTATTACGAACTAGCAATACTTATCACTGCCGACAGTAATGGCTTTACATCAATTCAATTTTAATTAGATTTATATATATTTACAGCTTACACATTCAATTAACTAAAAAATATGTAGATCGAAAAATCACTTGCTTTGACAACAATCCACAATGGCGGAATGCCGGAAATTTAAACGAATGAATGAAATCAAAGGGTTTGTCTATGGTGATGCTACAATAATTATTTATAATGGTAACATAGACCGGAAATAGCTATCTCCAAAGAAGTGACAGATTATTGTACCTTTCATTCTCCCGAATGGAAAGGCAATGGAACAAAGCCATACAGCCTACTCTGAATATATCTCTTCTTTCTCATTTTCTTCTGCAGTTTTCTCAATAAAATGTATAATGTGTACATTCTATCGCTTTTTTTGGACGATTCTTGACGAGAATTTCAAAAGTCAGCCTTGGCTTCAACATAATTCGCAAGAATCCATATGCCGAATGTACTCGACATGTTAAACCTTTTCGACCGCGTCGAAACCCTCACAATTTTGCGTAATTGATACTATAACACCGTCCGTGACACTTTATGCACTATATCACACCCTTATATACAAAAAATACACATAAAAGTATTATTAACGAATTACAGGAATAAGATTAGGATACAGAATAAATAATAGGAACTAAGATTTTAAATAATACTGTGTAAATCCGTCTGGAAGACGCGGTGCACTTCCAACACAAGTGTCGAAAGACTACTTTCTGGAAGGCCCCTGCAAAACTCTGTAAAAATTATTTAAGAAATAAACACTTTTTACTTTTTTTTTTACTAAAATTGCAATGAACCACCATTTTTCAAGTTCGCGCCAAGAAACCTTTCAGTTTAGTTATCAAAACATTAATTTCTACTCTTTTTGGTTACACTATACAATACACAGAAACTCACAAAAGATTTTAGATTTATTCGTATGAACTCAACTAAAATCATCGTCTAGTGTAGAGGTACCCAGACTTTTTTTTCTCATAGACCATGCATAGACCTTTCAACATTTAGCTGGTTCTGGTAGACCCTCTGCAGCGTAGTGAAACGTAAAACGTAGTGATTTACTTGCTCAGTGTCTGCAGCTACATTTCTACTCAAACATGTTAAGATCTAGATTGAACTACGGAAATGGAAGTTGTATGAATATTGAATGTTTGGTTGGTGGTAGAGCATTTTCTATGTCCACCATGCTACCTTAGTCTGCTGCCAAACAGCAGTTTTAATAGCACTTTTGTATTCTGGTATGAAATGTAGCAGAGCCAGCTAGCTCCTCATTATCTTGAGCCTTTTGGGTTACACTACCATCCAACGGCCTTATCATCAGGTGAGATGGAGGCCAAGTGCCAAGGCCAAAATATATTTGCCTGCAGTTTTAGGACTTACGTTGTGTTGTAAATGAAGGGTAAAAAGTGTCAAATAAAACCTCAAGCTAATTTTGTCATAAACTTATATTATTTTTGTTGTAGGTATAAATTAAACTTAAATATGTATATGCTGAGGTACTTGTTATTGATAGTAGAGTTCTAAATTCATTCCATCATGAATTTCATCTGTGAAAAATGTTGAGGAAATTGATTTGATTTATCAATGGAAATCAACACCAACTAGGCACTGATAGCCATGGTCCTGGGGTCTTAACTTTAGCCGATATCATGAGTAATTAATGTCATGCCACAGGTGTCGTTAAAGGTGAATAAGAGAAAGGGGTGGGTCTCACTATAGCAATTACCCATCAGTAATTATTATACTGTTAGCCGATTCTCCCACCCGGCAGCCCCTCGTCGCGCTACGCCGAGCACCGACCATATAAAAGGCGAGCTGTCCTGCCTGCGAGCGCATTTCTCGGTCGACAACGGTCGTGGCAACTCGATAGAACTCACGCGAGTCATTCTTTGCTGTTTGTTCATAGTTCCGTGATTTATTGTTATTTTCTTAGAGTACTGCTCGATTAATTAGTGAGTAAAATTGTAATGTCGATTCTTTTGTTAATAGAAAATTCATTAAATTAAGTTAGGGTGTTCATAATTGTTTTTTTTTAAACTTATACCGCGTCATACGCTAAAATCAGTCGTGGGATAAAAGACGACGCCTACAAAGTAAAGAATTGACATTGCAACCTGCTCATTGATTTTGTCCATAAATTTTTAACTACCTTCAAAATGTCTCGTAGTCGAGACAAGTCTTCTGGGCGTTCAAGGTCGCGTTTAAGAAACACGTCGCGAAATGGTAGACGTGCGCGGTCCCGCGTTAGGAATGGCTCGCGTGATCGGGTGTTGCGGGGTAGATCGCGGGGTATTTCGTGCGCGCGCGGGCGAGCTGAGGCCAGGGGGCGTTCTCGGACATTGCGTCATCGCGCTCATTCGCGAGGTGCCTCGCGTAGTCAGGTGCAATGCCGCTCGCGTAGTGGTGCGCGGTATCGTTCACGGGATAAACGGGTGACACGGTCGCGGTCCACAAGCAATTATAGAGCGAGACGGGACTCTCGTCGGTCGTGCGGTCGTTCTCGTGCACGCGCTACGTCACCGTCACGGCAACCAAGCGTTGATCGTTGCTCCCACGTTTCGCAAGGGGACTCGCGGTGCGTTGTACCGTCGTTATCTAAAACTCACGTCTCCATAAGCGCAGAAAATTCTGGATCCAATAATTTAGAAAATAACGGGGCTTGTGCTTCTACGTCGGCTGTGGTTAGCGACCACCTAGAAACTAATGCAAGTAATGGTTTGGGGGATTCTTCTGGGGATTCACTTCAAACACCCCTCCTTCACAAGCATTCTTTAATTAATTCTAACGTGACGACTCAATCCACAGAAATTATTGCACTTACTAGGGCTTTAATCGAGGCAGTTAAATCAGCCCAACCAACTAGGTCCCAAAATTATTTTGTTTCTAACTTTGACCCTTCAATCACCAACATTAAGTCTTGGTGTGATGAAGTTGACCGTGCGAGGGAGGCTAACGGTTGGAGTGACCCTGAAACCTTGTCACGTGTGGCTTCTTGCCTTAAAGGCGATGCAAAGATTTGGTTGTCAGAATGGGTGACAAATGACCGCACGTGGTCAAATTTTAAAAAGGAATTCCAGCCACTTTGTCCCAGTAAGTTGGATTACGCTAACATCCTTTATAGTGCCATGAACTCCACCTCAGACAAATATCCAACGTATGCAGAATATGCTCGTCGTACGTTATTACGTTTAAAAATAGTAGAGGGACTTAGTGACGAGTTACGAACACTTATTGTTATACGTGGAATCGACAGTCCTCAGGTGCGCGCGGCTGCAGCAAATGCAAATTTGTCTCCAAACAACTTAGTACAGTTTTTATCTATTTACATTAAACCAAGCCATGTGAAACAAGTCAATCAACAGCCTCATAAAAAGCATCCGCATACTTCCTCTAAGTCTGACTTGAAGTGTTTTAATTGCGGACTGAGGGGGCACGTGAGCCGCGAATGCAAGAAAAAACAAACGCAACCTCCTTCTACTAGTTCTCCTAGCCCTAAACCGAATTCAAATACCTGTACGTTTTGTAAAAAGCCCGGGCACACAGAGACGACTTGCTTTGCCAAAGCTCGTAGTCAACGCAATGTTAACCTTTGTACCGATAAATTAGGCAACTCGTCGACAAGTGCAGACGTTACTACGGGTGTGGTTCAGGGTGTTCCGATGGACATACTTATCGATAGTGGCGCACTTAACGTTTCCCTCATTTCGGCTGACGTATTAAAATATCTTCCCTGCCAACCTAAGCCGAGGCACTGCGTTTTGAAAGGAGTTAGTGAGAAAGAAATAGTAGCTACGTCGTTCGTTACTGTCACAATAGAATTACCTAACATTTCCTTAGAGGTGGACCTCGTTGTCGTACCATCCTTGTACATGAATAATCCAGTGGTAATCGGGACTGACGTTTTGAATCGCGACGGTGTGACGTACATACGCACTAAAGATAACCAATATCTTACACGCTCCCCTAACGGTCGGGCCGACGTGAATAGGATTCAGGTAGATTCCTCCGTGCAACTTGACACGCCTCTCGTCGGTGAGAGCCGCGATGCTTTAATGACAGTAATAAACGATTTTTCCGAATTTCTCATTTCCGGTACCGCTGCTACTACTGTCAAAACGGGCGAAATGGAGATTAAACTCACTAGTCCTACGCCTGTCGTCTATCGACCGTACAAACTTTCGTACCAAGAGAAGATAAAGGTTAGGGAGATCACCAAAGATCTATTGGACAAGGGCATCATACGCAAGTCACAATCCGAGTACGCGAGTCCCATTATCTTAGTCAAAAAGCGTGACGGCTCGGACAGGCTCTGTGTCGACTTCAGAGCACTAAATCGGGTTACAGTTAAAGACCGGTACCCACTTCCCTTGATCGACGACCATATCGATCGTTTAGGGAGCTATAAATTCTTTACCAGCCTCGATATGGCCACTGGGTTTCATCAGATCCCCATCAAAGAGGAATGCATTCACCTCACTGGCTTTGTAACACCGGAGGAGCACTTTGAATACTTGAAAATGCCTTACGGACTAGCTAATTCTCCGATTGTCTATCAGAGGATAATCAATAACACGCTACGCAGCTTGATTGACGAAGGCAACGTCCTGGTCTATATTGACGACGTTTTGCTGATGAGCAATAGCATCTCTGATAACACTGACTTACTACGTAAAGTACTGACGACACTTACTCGAGCAGGTTTCTCTATCAATCTAAAGAAGTGTTCCTTTATGACAACTGAGGTTGAATACTTAGGCAGAGTTATCAGTCAGGGTCAGGTACGACCGAGCCCGCGAAAAATTGAGGCCCTTGTCAACACTCCGCCACCTCAAAACGTAAAGCAGGTGCGACAGCTCCTTGGACTTGCTGGGTATTTTCGCCGATATATAAAAGATTACGCCACCAAAACCTCCTGTATCGCCTACCTTACGAGGAAGGACGTGAAGTTCAACTGGGGCCCTGAACAAGAAAAGGTACGTCAAGAGTTGATCAGTCACCTTACCACCGAACCCGTCCTGGCTATACACGATCCTAAACTTCCCACGGAAGTTCACACGGATGCCAGCAGCGCCGGCTATGGAGCGGTGCTATTACAAACTCACCCTGATAATAAGAAAAGAGTAGTAGCCTACTTCAGCAAGGTCACACAGGGGGCTGAGAGCAGATACCACTCTTACGAGCTCGAAACGCTCGCGGTAGTAAAGGCTCTTCAACAATTCCGACATTACCTAGTTGGTACGAAGTTCGTCGTTGTTACCGATTGCAACGCACTGAAGTCCACTGAGCGCAAGAAAGACTTATCCCTCGAGTGGCTCGCTGGTGGATTTACCTGCAGGACTTTGACTTCACTATTGAGTATAGAAAGGGAGTGCTCATACCGCATGCTGACTACCTGAGCCGCAATCCTGTGGTGACTAAGGTAAATCAAATCTCCAGGCCTCGCAATTGGGCACAAATAGCGCAAGAAGCCGACAATGAGACACAGGAACTTCGTCAGAAACTGCAGAATGGTGAGGTGGATGCCAACCGCTATGTACTTCAAGGTGATGTACTCTGTTATAAGTACACACCCATTGGAGAAGAATCTAGACTCCTCTGTTTTATACCAAAAGGCCACAGATTAAGTCTTCTTAGGATTTTCCATGATGAACACGAGCATATTGGAGCAGACAAGACTCTGGACTTAATTCTGAAACACTTTTGGTTCCCGGGCTTACGACAGTTCGTCCAAAAGTATGTATCACACTGCTTAACCTGCATCTCTAAGAAGAGAGTCCCAAGGGGACCACTACAGAACATCACCTCATGGGAAAAACCAGATGTCCCATTTAATACGGTGCATGTGGATGCTTTAGGACCACTCCCAGAATCTGAAGGATTCAAGTTTGTCCTTATAATTGTCGACGCTTTTACAAAATTCTGTCTGCTTTATCCCATTTACCGACAGGACGCAAGTGAGCTCAAGAGAGTCATGACACAAGCCGTCTCGCTGTTCGGTGTTCCTAAGTTGCTAGTCTCAGACAAAGGGCGCATGTTTGAATCACACGACTTTGTAGCATGGATATCCGAACTAGGTTGTGATCTGCATTATATAACTCCCGAGATGCATCACTCCAATGGCCAAGTCGAAAGATACGTAAGGACAGCTCTGAACATGATACGAGTGGAGGCCAACTACAAGGACGTATCCTGGTCCACAGCATTGTGGAAGATTCAGCTCGTACTCAATATCACCAAGCAGAAGAGTACACAAACGTCACCCATGAACTTGCTCATCGGTACGAACGGTACTACCCCAGTCATCCGTTCCCTGGTACGCGACCTAGCCATTGAAGGGGCAGCTCCGAATAGAACATCTCTGCGTGAGATATCTCGCAGTAGGACCAAGCAACTTCTAAAAGAGAATCAAGCTAGTCAAGACTCATACTCCAACCGGCATCGGCGAGCTCCACGTCAGTTTAATATTAACGATCTCGTGTTTGTGATTAAGAGTTCACAGATGACGGGAAAACTTGACCCAGGAATGCGCGGGCCTTACAAAGTGACAGAGGTCCTGCCGAGCGGCCGTTACAAGCTAAAGCTGCTCAGCGGAGGCTATGGAAAGACAACGCAGGCAGCCGCGCAGTACATGGTGCCGTGGCGAGGGGAATGGTGTCCAGAGACTTGCGCTGCTTTCTTCGAGCGTGAGTCGTCTGTTGCGTTCGTCGCATGATGTCGCTCTGGCGTATGTCGTCTTAGGGTGTGTCGTTCTGGCGTGTGTCGTCTTAGCGTGTGTCGCTCTGGCGTGTGTCGCCTTGGCGTGTGTCGCCTTTGCGTTCGTCGCATAAAGCCTATAGCGTACGTCGCTAATTAGAAAAAGGGATGGTAATCTCCTTTGTTGTGTTGGTAATCAGTTGTATTTTCCTTTACTCTAAGCTAAGTTGCACGAGTACGCCAGGTTGTTTGAAAGATGGTATGTTTCACATAGATAGAGATATCTCTGTAGGAGACGAAGAATGGAATGAGAGTTTAATTTAGATTGGCGTTTCAATTTACTAGAGTGACGTTTGAACGATGATGATTACGTGAATGATGTATGTATGAGGGACGTATTTTAAAAACACTCTCTCACAATGGTTTCTATTCACAGACGAGGAAGAAGAATCCGAGACTGGGCCTTCAGGCCTTACTACTAGTCCTCGTGTTGGGCTATCCATGCCCTCACTAGACGCTGACGAAGACACTGAGCTTCCGGCGGTTCCAGAAGGCGCTGCACCAGAGACACCCAGTATCTCGGGCCGAGGACGACCCGAACATCAGGATCGGCCGTGTTAGCCGATTCTCCCACCCGGCAGCCCCTCGTCGCGCTACGCCGAGCACCGACCATATAAAAGGCGAGCTGTCCTGCCTGCGAGCGCTCCTCAAACCGACACTTTGCAAATACACCGTCTCCGCCGGCGGAGACGGCAAAGACACACCTTCCCCACGACGAGCAATAATCCTGGCGCTTATCGCAGATATCGGCACATTCCGGGCCGATTTTCACCGATCTCTTGACCACAAAGCAACGCCCTAAGCCGAGGACGAGCCCGAGCGGGCGCCCTTAGGCCTGTTGCTATTAATAATAATACCGGTTGAGCGCCTTCCGCGCTCGCCATTGTTCGGGTGAAGCTGTAGAGGTCGCAGGACCAACAGCATCAAGTCCATTCGAAAAAAAAAAAAAAAAAAAAAAAAAAAAAAAACCTGCGAGCGCATTTCTCGGTCGACAACGGTCGTGGCAACTCGATAGAACTCACGCGAGTCATTCTTTGCTGTTTGTTCATAGTTCCGTGATTTATTGTTATTTTCTTAGAGTACTGCTCGATTAATTAGTGAGTAAAATTGTAATGTCGATTCTTTTGTTAATAGAAAATTCATTAAATTAAGTTAGGGTGTTCATAATTGTTTTTTTTTAAACTTATACCGCGTCATACGCTAAAAATACAATGTCAAATAATATATTTTTTCTTCAAATTTTTAACATAGTACTTCCAACATCCAAAGTGTGAATTGCAATTTAAAAATGCATTGGGCACCGTGATACATGTTGAGTCAGTATCACCATTAATTGTAATCCTGAATAGGTATAGTACAGGGAGACCCACCCAGAGAAAGATATTTAGTAGATAGGCAGCAGTGTCTACTTGAGTAAGGGCGTCTTACAGTGAGTATGATCATCAATCTGCCTGCAATCATAGTTATTATGGCAAATTCCCTCATGGATGTGAGGAAAGGTGTACATATATTAGGTGCTTGCACTATATAATCATTTATTATACTTAATAAATACTAAAATGTACACTCCTGATGTAAACAGGGGTCGCTTCTTGCCACTTCGGGAATTCACTCAGAATGCTTTCATACAAAATTTAATTTACCATAATCTTTTATTCACTATGAAGTTGTATGTTAATGATATTCATTTCACATGTGTACAAAAGGGGGCGTTGAAGACCTTAGCGCCTCCTTTTGTGCATCCTAACCTAAATTTGGCATAAAACTTTTGTCAGTGAAATCACCTTAAAATTATTAAAAGATAACATGATATAGATGTGTATGTAACCCAATATGGTGCAACGGGACTTATTATTTGGGAAGGACTGCACTTTATGTGACTTTCAATAGTTTTTGCTTATAGAACTCATCATGCAAATCTATCCGATGGGATTTCTGCCCTGCACTCATCTCCAAATCTGTATTTAAAAAAACTAACAAACCTAATCTATCTGATGTGATTTCTGCCCTGCAGTCATCTCCGGGTCTGTTGTAGTCACCTAAAGTGCAGACGAGACAATATTTGGGGTATCCAATATAAATATAACTTGTTTGATATTGTTTTTGTATATAAAAAGGATACAATCGGCTAGTTTGATGTGATCTTTGAACACGGTGTACCATTTCTTCAAGACAATTTTATCGTACCGTGTGCCAGTCTGTGCAGCTATCAGCTTTTTCAGATCCCCAATAGTGTCGTCGGGGTTGCATTTTACTCTCACCTTCTTCCCAAGTCGATCATTGCAGGTTACTTCTATCATTGTTCTAAAAATTAAGGTTATGTTAACGAAATATTGTTGGAGCATCGTTTAATCAGTTCTCTTAAACTTACCAAGTTAGTTGATTTGAATGAAGGCAAAATGCCTCAATAAATTGTTTTTATTGGGCCTAAAACAAATAACTAATATCAATGCACCTAAACAATGCACTTTTTGACAATTGCGTTTAACTGTTTAACAAGACTTGAACACGACTTTATAGTTATGCGTTAACTAACGTTAATGGATAATACTATTTACAGATGTATTTATGGCTATTTTCTTAAGATTATATTATCATTGAATTCATAGCACTGAAAACTGTTATTTTATATATTTTTACAATAAAATAACATAAACATTTCATGATTTACGTGCTCATGAAAGAACAAAACGCAAATATCAACGTTAGAATGACAAATAAGATGTAAACATCCGGACATTTATATATTCATTTGATATAATTAAATCTTCGTGAATGATTTAAAAAATGTGTAATTTAATATATTTTAATTTAAGTTATTAGCTTTAATATATTGGTTTTATTTGCAAAATTCATATAAAATATAAATTAGGACATTTTTGTACAGGAAGTATATTACAACTATCCACACGTCATTCGACGGTCACCAACTGACGTGACGGGTTCGACAAGTGAAATTTTTAGTTTGGTGATAGTGGTTGTGAATCGCCGTAAAAATGCAAATTCCAAATGAATATGTATCCACAGCGGAGGATATTGCAGATCAGGTAATAATTCACTTTTCCAAATATTTCAGAAAATAATTAAATTAGTGTGTAAGACGCAATATGGACATGTATGTACTTTGGAATGAATTGTCACGTCACCGAACTTATTTTCTTCTTGGCGCTTGCTGCTCAATGATTTTATGAATGTAGATGTCTGATAAAATGCTTCTACGACATATTTTTTGCTGCCAACTATTTAAATAATCATGACAAACATTTTAGTCGCACAAAACAGTGTTGAACTTTACATATGTTTCGAATCGCATATTTAACCTAATATCTGTCCGGTTTATTCGCTTAGAAATGTAACATTTATGTGTCCATCGTGCCACTTTAATATAAACGTAATAAACAGTGTTACAGAACCAGCAATAACTCTTGTATTATTTTCAGAACTATATAGTAGGTTCTTTTATTGCGAAAGGACTATTATTTTCCCCATATACATGTCATATCTACTGTTATGAAATTTTAACTCACATTAACTCTATTTCAAGCTCATTATCGGTTAGAACTGAATTGTGTATTGTTTGTTTTGCAACCTGTAGAATGTATGTATGAAAATATAAAAGTAACAATCAAACTTATCTTGAAAATATATCAGAAATAATCACAAACGTTTATATGGCACATGCATGGTAGTTTGTGACTTTGAGACTCTAAAACTTTTATGTGAGCTGTCTTTATCACTCACTAAGCCAATAAGTGTTAAATTAGCAATTTGACAGGTTTCAGTTACTATTTCAACATATTCTGCATTTTGTAAATCTTATTCTTGAAATCTCACCCATTCCAATAAGTAAGACCTCAATTCATTTCACACCTTATAGATCACTGAAGTTTTTCTCATTTCAACACTAGCCACACTTACAAATGGAAATAGTTCATTTAGTAATAAATTACGAAATTTAGTTTTACTGTGAAATCCAGTCATGTTAAATACTATTTTACGAAATGCTTGAGAATGTTCGTCTGATATATGATTTGTCACCTCAAATTACCATTTAAAAGCGAAAATACGTTTTGTTGGATGTAGTTTTACTTTTAAATTCAATAGCAGATCCTGCCACATTCATTGTCATGGGTAGCATGTGTGAACAGTTGGTGCATGACATTACTGGAGCATCCTAACTGACGAGACACTTTCACTTTGGCAGTGCATGCATTTGGGGTGTTACATAAAGTTTATGTGTGTGTGATGGATACCCCTACAGTTGTGCTTAAGTTCAGCTTTGTTGAGTGTGAGAGTGTGGTAGGTTTTCGCTGTTTATCTCAAATGCTTGTTGTTTTAATAGTTGCTTTATTAAATTTATTTTTAGTATTTTTATGTGCTTGTGCTTTGATATAACTCAATGTTCTTACTTAGTTTCTTTTAATGCCTCTTTTATTCAATGATTTCAATAGTACTACTACTACTACTAGCTTTAAAAAATCTACCTGCCATTTGCAAGCATTAATTAGAGTAATTTAAAACTTTCTCATTATAAGTGAAATGTAATTTATTTTATAAGAAATAATATCTTTAACCAGAAATATTTTAAATAAAATAAAATTTACTGCTCATTTCAAACAGGGTTTCAGTGGAAGTCAGGCACATTCCAGTGTTTATTAATAATGACTAATGGGTTTTAAATTTCAATAATCCATCATAACATGGCTGCCTTCTTTATCGATACTTGATGTAAATGACATAATTTTTTATCAATTCTGTTGGCCCAAGAATTATTGTGTACATAATGTGATAAGGAAATAGGAACTTGATATTTAACTTTGATCTTATTTTCAGTTGTATTTACTTTGATTAATGACACATATTCTTGCATTTTGTTTACTTAGGTGTAGCAAATATTTGTAGAACATACTAATGCAATGAGCAAGTGATGTGTTAGGTGTTCCATCTAACACATTGTTTGATCGATCATGTTCATTGATAGTATGATTCTCCTAAAGCATTATTTACCCCAATATAAAAGGCAAATTTAAAATTTCTTGCTAATTGTAGCATATCCACTGACGCACATTAGCAGTTAAAGTATTTAAGTTAAAAAGTTTGTTGTTATTAAATATACATTTCGTTAGAGCATTGTTCGGTGTAAATAAAGATATTTTTGATTGCATCATTTGGAATTAAAGTGGGAAAGCATTTATAACTATGTCAAATTTCATGTCGATTCATTGAGTACTTGCTTTGATAAGCTGCAGTAAAAAACGGATAGACAGACATGGACAGAGTCACACGCGGGTTGCTAGTTCAACCCCAATCCCCACACACAACCATATATTTGTTGACGAATAATTTCTAACATTGTATTCTGACTGATGATGATGATTTTGTCGTGCAGGTGATCCGCAAAGGCAAGAATGTGCTACCGACGGTGGCACGCCTGTGCCTCATCTCCACGTTCCTGGAAGACGGGCTCCGGATGTGGTTTCAATGGAACGAACAGCGCGACTACATGGACATATCGTGGGGATGCGGCAAATTCCTAGCAACCATGTTTGTGGTGAGTAGAGAGTGTGGAATGACTGCTTAAAGGATCACAAACGCTTCATTGACTTCCAGAGCAGAATGAGTGTCAGACAGATAAGTGCATTTCTGGAAATGCCTGTACCGGCTTTCCATTAAGAGGTTTGCCATACTCATCATAGCTTAGAGTTATGTAATGGGTGGCAGTGAGAGTGCGGGCCAGGTATAATGGAGTGGAAGAAATAATGTGTCTATGAGTGCTCTCTGGGTATCCCTCACGTGGTCTACTACTCGGTCGAGTCAATATGGCATCTCGATAGTAGGTGAGCACATAGTACCTAGGTCACAGGCTGGACACTTGCTTGGACACAACTGCTGTGATATCGGTTCCTATTCCCATACATCGAAGGGATGACGTTTATATACATTCGCATGTGTGTGTGAGTGAGTAAATTCGCGCGCGCTGTACTTGTTATCTTTGAGCGGGTTACTTCCTTGCGGGGAGAGGTGAGGTATCGCGGATCGGTGGGAGGTGTTGAATGTCAGGTTTATAAGTCGTATTATATTAATTCTGTGAGTAGGTGCCAATTGACTCTACTCTTGTTGGAGTAAATGTCTTGATATTTAAAGAATTTTAGCAATTTTACAATTCTAAAGCCCGTACTTAAACATCATGTTCAAGAATATGTCAACTGTGGAATTACACATAAATGTCAGTTCGAGGGCCTATTTTAGCTGAGTGCCATGTCGTCTCTATTGAGTATTACAACCGATTATTTTCCTCCCATTAGTGCCATAATATTATCAGATTGGTTGTGTGCTGTCGGTAAATGCAGACACAGTGATAACTGTACCCTGCGCTATACGAGGGCATACCTCCTTTCAAACCTTTTCTTTATTTGAGGCCAGTTGTATCTTAGTTATCTGGGCATACAATCCAATTTGAGGCATATAAAATTTACAGCTTGATTGTTTTATTTAAGAAACCAAAAATTGCTACTGAATCCAGATTAATTGAATTAAGTATAATATTTGATTGATCAATTTATTATTCCATTCATCTTCCCGTATTGTCCATTAATTGTCACTGAACTGTTATTACTCAATAGGGAGGGAGGGAACATTGATAAAATGATAATGGTGTAAAATCATGGCATATGTAGAGATGCCCCAGAATGAATGAGTGATGAATGAATGAATCAATCTGGTAATTTGTGTTTATGTACAATGTGCCAATATATATATTGTCTTCTAGTAATCATGGAGTACTCTAGATTGACTCTAGACCTATACCAGTGACACGTAACGAAATTGGCAATTAATTGCCTCCTCAGTTTGAGTCGATTTTTTCTCAAACAAAAAAAGTCTCTTAACAATATTGATATCGCCTGATGCTAAATGAGAATCAGGCCGTAATATAGAAGCACGCTCATCTAGAAGTCGCTAGCATCTATCTGCCTGTATTTAAGGAATTGTCATTGAAAATCACATTGAACTGTATTTGTAAAAGTATTATTTTATTTTCAGATAATAAATTTACTAGGTCAATTGGGCGGCTGTGTGATGGTGCTGGGCAGATTGAAGGTGGACATCGCTTGTGGACTACTGTTCTTCATTGTTGTATTACAGGTGAGTTCGGCTTATAAGAACGCATTAATGATCGCTACCTCCCGAACTTGTATAACCAAATCAAATCATTTTATATTCATTGAACCAATTGAACAGAACTAATTGTTGGTATGATTTTTAAGTCCTGTGGTCTAACAATTTTTTGGGTTTCGTAGTCAAACAAGGAACCCTTATAGTTTCGCTCTGTCCATCTGTCTGTTCACGGCTTAGCTCAAATACTCTTACTGCCAGAAAGCTACGGGTATACATATTAATCACGCCGACAAAGTGATAGAATAAAAACTTTAGTGACTCCCATACACGTAACTTGGGGGTGAATTTTTTTTTGCGTCTACCCCATTGTGTGGGGTATCGTTCAATAGGTATTCTGAAAATATTGAGGGTCTAGGAACACCAATTTTCGATTAAGGGTTCAATTTGCGAAATATTAAGCTTTATAGTGATGATTTTTGTCAGAGTCGAACGTCACCCACGCATTGCCATGGGATCAGGTATAACTATCTCGTTGTTTCAGACGTTTGCATACAGCATACTGTGGGACATGCAGTTCTTGCTGCGGAACTTGGCACTGATAGGAGCCCTTCTCCTGGTGCTGGCGGAGGCCCGCGCTGAAGGACGCAGCCTGTTCGCGGGCGTGCCCTCGCTGGGAGAGAACAAGCCCAAGTCCTATCTGCAGCTGGCCGGACGAGTCCTCCTAGCGTTCATGTTCATCACGCTGCTGCGGTTCGAGGTCTCGTTCCTGCAGGTGAGGAAACTACACCACACTGTATATTCCAACCGATAACTTCTTTAGCTTCATTATGAGTCCTATTATTTTTATTACCATGTACTAAACTGCCTGTCTGGATTATGAATAACAATATTTTGCCATGCAACACCTAGGCGGGGTTAGTGATCGCAGTGCGTTTGAGCTACACAGGTGCCCTTAATTCGGTCGTCCAATATTTCAAATATAATAACATGTATGTTATGCTAAGAATATTTATAACTACCCAATACCGTCGTAGCATTATTGACAGTCGGCATCCACGAAGAAATTATTTTTTGAGATCCAACCCATCCGTACTAATATTATAAACTAGCTTTTACTCGCGACTTCGACTGCGTGTACTTCAGAAAGTATTCCATGAGAACTATGTGCTCGATCGCGATAAAAAGTTGCCTCTTTTTCTAACCGTTCAACTATGTATATCTATACAAAAAATCAAGTCATTCCGACACCCCGCTCTTGCCCCGCTCCGACTGGAAGGTAGGATTAGTAAACAAATTCATTAGTATGGATATCGTCGCGAAAGTGAGTTTGTATGTCCTTCATTTACGTCGTAACTGAGGGTCGCCATATCTTGATTTTTTATCCTGATTAAACAAGTCGTTAACTCTTGGTATAGTTTCTGAAGTTGACGCATACGAAGTCGCGAGCAAAAGCTAGTTAGATTATACTTGTAGTACTAATAAAAGGCGTTTGAATTATTGTTAAACAGTTCTTTATGATTCAGTTTTAAATTGTTATCATAATACACTGTGATACAAGAGTGTGAAGTAGGTTATTGCAAAAGAGCTGTCATTAACAACCCCGAGTCGAAGGCGAGGGTTTTAATGCCAAGAGTTTGCAATAACCTTCACAACCGTGTATTACAGGATGTTTTTCAATAAAATTGTGGGAAAAAAGTCAAATAATGAATATGTCTATTGATAATTCAATGTTAAGACATACGGACATTCATTTTTCCTTGTATAAAATCTATCCGATTTTATTATATTTAGGAAAACTCCTTGCTGCTAAACTTTTTAAATTGACTTATACTCGTAAGTTTAAAACTAAAATGCAAAAGTAATGACCGAGCTCGTAAAAGAAAGATGCCATTGAATATGCAAATATTTAATTTTCGAATCACAATAATAGCTTCTGAAAGTGAGAAAATATATTCAATGCTGAGCTTAAGTATCTTGAATTTTAATGACGCCCAATAATAACTATATTGGAATTGATCAACAATCCCTGTCATCACGAACACCCGGTGACACGGTGTATTTAAGCAGCAAGGTCGTTCACATTATAACAGATAAAGTTCACGTACTTGTGATCAACTTGCGAGTCGTTTACGTAAGTACGTAACCCGGGACGGACGTTGTTCTTAGATTACAGTTTAATCAAAATATTGGAATGGGTATTTTATAAACAATTGTGCAAATGCACTGCTACGACGAATTTGGGCGAGGTCGCAGCTATGCAACACTTAAACTTAATTGTATAGTATTTAGGTATAGTTTAACCATCCGCGTAATCTAGCGGTGTTTAGGGTTTGGTACCCCAACGGTGCTTGTATGGCTGTATCTTTTGAACTGTAACAGGTAGATCCTGGAAAATTTTCAGAGCGTGTTGTGTATGTGTGAGTTCTAATAATAGCTACAAGAAATCTGGTTTTCTCGAAGTTTTTGCTCATTTTTGGGTGTGATTGCTATGGTTTGGAGGTTTTTCTATGCTCGCCTGAGTAGCAATCTTGATATCTACCATCAAAACATAATGCTAATAGCACTGTAGAGTTCGGGTAATGGTAGATAATATAGCCATGTTATTCTAATAATGAAAAATTCGATCCCGCCACTTAGCAATCTGATTTCGCTAAGAATAAGCTAATATGATGGCTGATGTTCATCTGGAATATTGTCTTTGTGCACCCACTGGTAGATATGCTATTCCTCATGAGGCGAAAGCATTTTAGACTGCCCAGACTGCAGTTCAGCCGCTAGCTCATTGAGCTTCTAGCTTTCTAATAATAACATAACAAATACTCCTAATATAAAAATAATAATAATAATAATTGAAAGTACACAATAAAATGTCAAGTGATTATTTAATCCATATTCAATTTGATTGATATACAAGGAACGGCACAGCAGCGGCCGGCGAGTGCCAGACCCATGCGTTCTCTCTCAGCTATTCAATTTTCTGATTAATGTACATGACGTTACGGGTATTTATCGAACATTTGTGTAAACGCACCGCTACGATGAAGACAGACAAGGTCGCAGGCAGCGTGTCAAACATCCACATATACGTATGAACTACATTACATAAGCGAGTAGAAATCCGTTCAAAGGTTACGCAAAACGAGTGGGAAAAAGTCCATTGAAAAATGCAGGGAAATCGTTTGGGATTTTGCTGAAGTTAATTTTTATCGTAGCGTTTTTGTTAGCTAAGAAACAGTACATTTAGATATCACGATAATGTTTACGGGATCCACTAGTAACACTTTACCTAAGAGTGGCTAAATGACTATTGCAAATGGAGTCCGCCGAGGTTTTTGGCGACTCCAATGCCGTCTGGCGGCTACGCTGAGGTACTAATTCATTATAAGATAAATTAGATGCAGTAGGAAACGTATTACACGGTGAGATGCTGCCTATTAACGGCGGTCATCACTGCGACACCAAGCTTGACTATAAGTGCAAGGTCATATCAAGGCATCCAACGCGTCACCACGATGGCGTGCAAATATGCGTCATGCGTGAAACAGCAGTTCACACCACGATGCGTTCAAGTACCATCCGCGATATTGTTCGGAAGAGGAACTTATATGTGGTACGAGTATTGAGTGAGAGAGAGTAGAGAGTGTCTATCGATGCATCAGCAGATACCTTGCACGTCATTGTAGACACGCTTTGGACACCATGGTTTGGTGTTGACTGACCGCTTACTCAGATCTCGCCTGCGACGACACAGGGGCGAGGGGGGATATTCCCACCACCTCTCCGCTCCCACTGTTATTCCTGTTTTTTATTTTAGCCAGGATCTACAGCGGTACACTTGAAACGCGTCCACTGAAGGGTGGATGAATTTCCTACGGACTCTAAAGCTATCTTGGGACCCCAGACTCGTTTACAATAAAGAAATAGGGTGGAGTGGTAAAGACGTTCCCACTTCCCCCCCATGGTAAATGGGAGATAGCGCAAAATCGAAAATCAACCATAAGGTCACCTACTAATGGGATGACGGCAAAGTGAACCGCCCGCTTACGCCCCGCTGCTCACTCCCCGCGGAATTTCCTTTTTATTTTGAATACGGAAATATTTTTAGCCGCCGTGACATAGTGGCTTTGTAGACACGTTGAACTATTAATCCGGGTTCGATTTCCAATCGGATACCTATCGGAACTCGGTTTGGTTGGTCGTAGGAAATATTTTATATCTGCCTGGATATCTACCACCATTTTAACTTTTTAGCCGTCAAACAGCAGTGTTGCTAGCACTGTTTTGTTCCGGTATGAAAGGAAACAGAGCCAGAGCTTCATTGTTCATGCTTCGAGGAAAGCACACCCTCCACGGTCTTATCGCCACAATAACCCATTTAACACGTTAAAAAAATTGATGAATTTTCATTAAATTGTGAAGTATTTTAATAATGTGCAAAGATGAACAGCGTCTGTATATTACTGTCATTAATTATTTATTCATACCTGCCGATGCCGTGGATAAGTAATATCGGGCCGGTTGTTTCAACCAACACGGCTCAAGACATTATTTAAATCTAACTCAATGGAGCTTCATATAACATCCTTGATATTTAAAGACTGAACGATGTTATAAAATCTATGGTCCGTATCCAAACATCGTGTTCAAGAATAAGTCGACCTTGGGTGTACTCATAAATGTCAATTTGTATGTTAACTTTGATATTTGACTTATTTCTTTTATTTGATATGTGAGTTATTTTGAGATTGACTCAATCTTATAACAATTAACAAGTCCAAGAGACGTTCTATGAATCTGTAGAGCCTCGACCTGGACTATTTGTTCGTCTCTCATTGAATAACTTTATTTTTGTATAGGAGTTGAAGTGCCGGGAAAGGACATGCTATTTTCATACCGATCGAACAAGTGTTTCCCTTTGGATAATTCCTGAAGTGCACGCAGTTGCTTTGGACGTTTTCCATGAAGTCCCTCATAGTGTTTTATTGTATAGAATATAGATTACCAGCTATTTATAGATACGGTCAGAGTTCTTAATTTTAAAGAGAAAGGTATTAATAGATATGAGTTGTTTATCTGTCGAGTGTTGTACACGTGTGGGTCAGGTTATCACAGCATTAAAATTAATGAAGCAATGAACTTTTAACATTGATTCATTCGTCAGGTTTAAGGAGCAAGCACGTGTCGGCAATGTTGCATATTTTATCAATTTCACAATGTTGCCATGTTATGACATATTGACCGGTCCTTCACTCTTGCCTCGACTTTGATTTAGTCTTCGAGTGGTAAAAATATGCTCTTATAAAAAGTGACATACGTTCAAATGTATGAAAAACAGGAGTCGCATATCATACAAAATTTACATACATAAGCGTAGGGACACACCTTTGCTGTTCTGATCTACCCAGATCATCCGGACTCCGGAAGGCTAGAATGCCATAAAAATGTACCGATCGAAACACACCTGTCTACTCGAACCATCAAGCACCAGCTTAGCAAGTAACCGGCCAGCACCTCCATAGGACGTGCTAGTCGACTAGAAAGAGGCGAGAATTACATAAAAACTCAATATATCTGAGAGAGACAGAGAGATTTGCCTCAGTACGCCTGCAGTTGTGCAAATTAAGAAAGCCCGGCGACCGGTAAGTCTGACACGATCAACCCGTAGTCTTTTCTGGTCTAGGTCATTCTAGGTAGATCTGAACAGCAAAGGCAGGTGTGTCCCCACGCTAAACGATTCCGGACGATAACAAACTAATATTGCCAATGTAAATTATTTTTGTAGCAACATTGGTATGAGCCGCCGAGCTGGTGCCGGTGGGTGGCACACCTATCCCTTGGAGGGGGTGGTCCCTATCATTATTTTCCTTTGTGCATTGCACCATTTTGTAGCAGTTCATATAATACACTTTCCCAATTTTATCTATAATTTGTGGCAACAGTCTCCGAGTAAAATACATACGAACAGTAGGAAATGTTAAGGAAAGATTAGGTACTTTTTTCAAATGACTACTTGACGCAATGCCTCTCGGTTTCAGATCGTTCAGGACTTGCTGGGCAGCATCCTGATGGTGCTGGTGACGGTTGGGTACCGCACCAAGCTGTCTGCGCTCATGCTGGTGTTGGTGCTCACGGTGCTCAATCTGTACCACAACGCGTGGTGGGCCGTGCCCTCATACAAGCCGCTACGAGACTTCCTCAAATACGACTTCTTCCAGGTAACTAATAAAATTATATACCAGCTTTTTGCCTGCAATTTACTTCAGTATCCAGCGCCTTGGGAAGCTTGTTTTACATACCTATATATCAACTTCTACCACACGCTATCACTGCGACGCGATTTCGATTTCGCATGTTCATTACGAATTAAAAACTCAATAAGCGCACAACGATTTATTACCGCACTGTAAAATATAAGGGACCTAAGTCAGTAAATATTATACCGCCATGAGAAGACTTTTAAAATTGATTTAGGAAATAAAGTATGATTTTATTTTAGTCTGATCAAATTCACATTTAATAAATATTTTGTGACGTCAATGAATCTGTGGAAGTGGTTTAGGATAAATAACTTTGTCCCGTTTAATATTAATGTTTTTCGTTGGCTCAGTGATCCACAGAGGATTAGCGCCTCTGACAATTACACACTACTCTCTGGATAGGTCCAGATAGTCTCATCGATATCCATGCAGTCATTATTTCGTGTAAAACTATTTATCAAGAACTACAAAGTCACTTTCAGTTATTTTACACGGAAATAATCTGAAAATAAACGTATTCATCACTCATGAAAACCTTGAAGGATTTCAATTTTTATTCATATTACGTACGAACGATTGTTTCAACGGAAGCGCCGAGCGAGGTTGAGACAAATGCATTGTGCTGTGTCTGATTGTTCAGATGTGCTCAAATCAATGTTTTTCCTCAAAAATAGGACTCGCAGCTCATTTTAAACGATTTTGAAGTCCTCTTAACTTAATATTAGGGCTTTCTTGTAATAATCATTCCATCATTAGGTCATTTTCGACGGCACAACCATAGGAATAAGTCTGAAAACCAGGATTTTTTAAATAATAACACAGTAAAAAAAGCTTTTTTATGTTTACAAAGTTAACTTTGCATTTGAATGCCATACATCGGGTATGTAATGTAACCGCAAAGTAAAGTTGGTTATTCGATTGGCCTTACATTTTAGAGTATTGTTGAGTGCATATTACACCTTACTAATGATTTTCTGTATGTTATTCATATTCTGCACGGAGCCCTATCACTTGACCATATTTTTTAAAAGGTGACATTTTAAAAGCTTATAAAATAACTGTGTTTATTATATAAATTTCAGACGCTGTCAGTGATCGGCGGCTTGCTGATGATAGTGTACCTCGGCCCGGGCGGCGTCAGTATGGACGAGCACAAGAAGAAGTGGTAGGAGTGAGAAGCGCGCTGGTCTTGCGCCGCGATCAGACTGTTCAAATTAAATACGACGAGTGCGTGAGGATTCCTCTATGTTCACATGTCCGGCACGTCATCGCGGACGAACGACTCTAGACTCTATCTACATGCCCACCGTGACTAGTCCCCCGCTGTAGTACTATGTTGTTTCCAGACGCGGGACTTCTTACGGTGGACGGATTGTGAAATTATATTTTCCTTCTGTTCAATTCTAGAATTAGCCCCGTCACACATCTGCCGATTTTGTTCTAGATAGAATTGAAACCGGAAGTCAATGCGATACAATGCAATACAAAATGTACCGATCGTCACTCACCTACCGATACTAATAAGCAAGAAATGTTACAGGCCGTTCTACGTAGATCAGAACAGAATCGGTATGTCTGTGACGGCGCCTGTACAGACCGTTCAGCGTAATATGTCCCCCGCTGTCGTATCATTATGTATTCTCCTGAGGGACTTCTTGCGGTAAACGGTCTGTGCATGTATAAATTATTATTAAGAGTCTTTTCGTGCATGTTTAGGTAGCGTTGCTTTCTACGTCATTTCGCAGCAAAATTAGTTTTTTTGAATTATGACTTGGGTAAACGTGTCTATTAAATCACAGTTGGTTATTTCAGGATACATTCTTATAGCCTTAACTAAATTTGTGCAGTCTAATATTAATGACGTTTATTTTATGGTCTGATAAAAAGGATAAGGCCAAATTTATTGTAGGTTTAGAGAAAGTGTCCTGAAATCAATGCCATTTTGGGGATACTTTTTAATTGAATGAAATTACAAACTGTTTACTTTCCAACATACAATTTAAATTGAGTAGTAAGGGTATTTTAATATCGTGCGGATATCATCAGGCACGCGGGATTGGGCGGCAATAATACAATTATTAATTATAATGCGTGGAATACGCACGCGGGACGCGGCGCGAGATCCTAGCAACAACCCCGCGTGGGTTTGTCGTCCATTGTACACGACCACAATGCATATCAGCCCGCAGAAAACTATATCGTGGGCTAGCGTATCTCACGCTGCGTGAAAATTTCCGCGTGCTTGATGAAGTCCGCACGATATTTAAAACACAGCAAGATTTTATTTTGATTTACAATCCAAGTAAAGATGGCAGTCAATGTGGCGTTGTCCAACCATACACAGAGGACCCTTAATCAATACCTCATACCAAATAGGATTAAAAACACGCGTAACTCTCCCGATGGTCATAACTAAATGTGACAATAGACAATAACTCGTATTTCTTTTCGGGTGACCTTCATAGAGCTACAGTAGCGCCGTCGTTCACTGGGGAAGATACACATGTTTTGTTTGCTATCTTTTTATTCTATCTGGGGTGATGTGCACGGATGTTATTTCGATTGACTGTTCTTATTATAATATAGTCTATTATACAACTATTACACATCACATTACGTTAATTCTTTATTGAACCGTCCCATTCTTGACAGTCGCAACGAACAGGGGATTCCCCGAACGCGCGATTTATACTTTTTTGTCTTTAAATATAGATAGGTTTACGCCTGACCACAATCTCGCCTGATGTTAAGTGATGATGTGGTCGAGCGTCAGCAGCAGCAGCCGTGAAACGTCCACTGCTGGACATAGGATTCCTTCATGGTATGCAACATTGACCGGTTCCGAGGCACTTGCATCCAGCGACTCCCCGCGACCTTAACCATCTAGTACTCGTTTCCCGGTATGTGGTCGCCACTCGAGAACCTTTACCCCCCACCGGTTGTCGGTTCTTCGAGCGATGTGGCCTGCCCATTTCCACTTCAGCTCACTGGCTCGTCGAGCTAAGTCGTACGTAGCACACGGAAAATACAGAAGCATGACATTTAAATCCTTAGCAATGCACATAACAAATGATAAACAAAGAGAAGAATTTGTAGCAGAATATCAACTCCGTAACTCCTTTCTGATGGATCGCTTATTCTTTTCTTATTTTATTTCCGAAAGGTGCATACGTCTCGCGGACTTACTTTATAAAAATATCACATTGAACCTTTGCTAAGAATTAACTCGTTTACTCGTGCCCAGCTCTTAGATCGTCTCGTTGCATTTTCCATGAGGGAATTTGCCAGAATCACTACCCACAGGCAGGGTTAGTGATCTCAGAAAGAAGTAGATATTTATAGATATAAGTTGAGAATCATGCCGATTTATAAACTATTTTGAAAGTGATTTTGGTCAATCCTATGGACGAATTTTTTATCGGTTGCGTTGGCTATTCTATTTCAATGGTGCAAGTTTGAAACAGTTGCGAGGAAATTCCTTCGACGTCGCTATCGAAATTTTATTCTGTTTATCGGTAGCCACGCTTATCTTAATATATGTATCCATTTTAGATTGTGATTATTTGATCGATGTGCGTGGTTCCGTCCATAGCTACTGTTTTTAATTAGTTAAAAACGGTCTTTTTCTATTTGCTAAATAGCTTTGTGGCTGTGAAGTTATAAAACGAAATTAGGGCATTAATTATAAAATAAATATTACATTACAATTTTCTATTTAAAATTGGAAAAAATACGTATCACTACCGCACTTTTCACAATACCTGATTCTAAGGTGTTTGACATTTCAATTTTTTATTGACCAAACATGTTATTCTATTACATAAATTGTTATAGTATATTTGCGGGCGTAAGCATACACGTGTGAAAACGCAGCGACATGGGATATTGAAACGTATATCACCGTCACAAGTCTCATGCTACGCCAGCAGGTCATTGTTATAATCTTGATAGTAAATTAAGGCCATGACAGACGGCATTTAGCTAAATATGGAAACTGCATTCAAACAATCTATGTCGACTTCACAGCCTCAAGGAGGCAGTAACAACAGGTGTCTTGTATTTTTTAGTCTTACAACACTGGAATATGTAAGAGAGCCCTCCTTTCGCACAAGTGTTAGTTTCTTAGCGGAATGTTATATTTTTGCAATAAGCATATGATTGTCCAGGCCGAAGAAAGCTAGTTTGATTTCATATAGTCATATAGTTTATTGCTCTCCATGAGTTTGATTGAGGTGTTTCCCATTAGTATTGTATACTTTCATTCCGAATTCTTCTGTCTTTTACTATTGTGATAAATATATATGTTTTGTACTTATGGACTGTGAAGTGTGCGATGTTTTATAATAAAATATACGTTTTAATAATACAGGATATCTTTGAAGGAGTATTAAAATGGGGCGTTTATATTTAGGCGTCTTTGGTCGAACGACTAGTCTTTCGATTGATTCGTCCAAATGTTAACGCCACATAAGTGACATTAGGCTGCATAATTTTTCAGTTTTGTTTTAATTTAGCGCATACAATGTTCTCTAGTGTAATTGTGAATGTATCTGCAAAAGACAATATTTTTATATATAATTTTTTACGTTAAAGTCACAATTCGGCTGTAAAGTTGAGTCGTAATTTGTTTTCCAATAAATTTTTACATAAGACAATGTAGTTTTCGTATTCTGCGCTAGAGTTGGATCGCTGTGCTGTTTGCCATAATGTTTTATGTTAACGTGTAAGTCAGACATCTTTTATATCAGAATTTATTTGTATAATATTAATAATAAACAAAATTCAACAACTACTTTGTATGTTTTGTGCTACTGCTCTGTCGCTTTGGCCCTTTCGTTATCCTTACCGGCTATATATTTGAAAACTTTGTTCGCTAGTTGCCTGTACTTCTCCGCGTGTATGCTATCAGGTAAGGCGTATATGGCTGGCTTGCCGCTGTTCACGCACTCCGACATGTTCTGGTCCACTTCGAAACTCTCTATGATTTCTAGCCTCATCTGAGCGGCCGTCTGCTTGGTGTCGCGGCCGAACACGTAGTTCTTGGTGCCGCATTGTTGACAGACGGCATGGGACATGTTTTCGACCATACCTATGATAGGGACTTTTAGTTTCTCGAACATGTTTACGCCCCGTTTGGTCACTTGCAACGCAGCTGATTGTGGCGTTGTCACTATTAACGCACCTGAAAACAATTTTACTAATTACAAATGTGAAGGTTTGGATGCTTTGTTTGTGGAGTGGAAGATGGTAGAGACTTTATTAATAAACGGAAAAAAAGCGTTAATTGGTTGGTAGTTCTTACAAGCAGCAAGGTACACCTACGGATATCGGTTAATCCATCTACTGCTAAAATATCTGCCCGAGTGGTAATTTATTCTGTCTGACGTTTGTTGTGCTTTTTTTGTGTATTACACATGAAAGTGCCTGCCCTAGTTAATACAAACTTGATTGGAATAACCGGTGGGGAGTAAAGGTTCAGGAGTGGCTACTACGCACCGGAAAACTTCTACTGGGCCGTCCCCCTACTAGGTGGACCGATGACCTGGTTAAGGTCGCTGGATACATGTGGCAGGCCTGTGTCCAGCAGTGGACGTTTCCTGGCTGATGATGGTGATCATTGCAACATGGCGTCTATATATTCTGATGTCTGTGGTGCCTTGCTTCTTAGCATAGAGACAGAAAATATATATATGTATAAGCCATTCAATTCAATAATATGTTCGTGCATGTTCGATATGTTTTATTAATAACGGTCGCTGATTAATCGATAAAAATAGTTATAAATGTAAATATTTAAATATTAAAAGAGTCAAGTGAAAATAGATTGCGAAAGTGCAATGAAACTGTTATTTTTAGAGATAAAACTCCCAGGTCGTGGCAGATAAGCAGAGATCAACACCAAAATCTACTTATTTTCGACAGATAATGTCGTGAACCCGCTTTTGGGTCCAACTTTAGTATTTTTCAACCGACTTCAAAAAAGGAGGAGGTTCTTAATTCAACTGTATATTTTTCATTTGTATGTTACGCGATAACTCCGCCAATTATGAATCTATTTTGACGATTCTTTTTTGTTTCGTTCAGCATACTTCAGAGGTAGTACTATATAAATTTCATCGAAATTGATTCAGCGCTTTTTTAGAAAATCTACAAAAACTAAATATGTACTCATATTTATTTTTTATAATTCTACCTCTAAGGGATCAATGCTGTAGACTTTTAGGGCAATTGAAGTCGGTTCCTTAGTTCTTTTTAAACGCGTTAATTACTTAAATGACACTAAAGAAACTAATGCGTCGGTGGCGTAGTGGATGAGGCGCGGACTCTCAGTCTGAGGGTTCCGGGTTCGAATCCAGCCGTGTACCTATGAGTTGTTTTTCAATTCAAGTACATTATCCGATTGCTTAACGGTGAAGGAAAACATCGTGAGGAAACCTGTATGTCTTGAACAGGCATGTGAAGTGTACCAATCCGCACTGGGCATGCATGGTGGACTATGGCCCATACACTCTCTGTAGGAGAATAGGCCTGAGCCCCTGTAGTGTGGACATATATAGGCTGTTGAAGAGAGAAACTAAAATTATATTTATCCATAGCTTACTCCTTACGTACCATCTATAGGCAAGTTCTGTGCTAGGGACAGATGTGTGTCGCCGGTGCCGGGCGGCGTGTCCACGACGAGGCAGTCTAGCGGTCCCCAGGCCACGTGCCTCGTGAGCCGCTCCAAGGCCTGCATCACCATCAGGCCGCGCCACACCACCGCGTTCTCACCGGACACTAGCAGGCCCATTGACATGCTGGAAAAACAGTACAAGTGTCAAATGAAGGAAATATGACTAGTGAGCAGAGTGCATAGTAGCGACAACGCTATACTGAATGTAGTAGGTAGTAAGACGCACGGGTCAAACAAAAATGATAGTGTGATAAACAATATCTCAAAAATCGCTGCCAGTAATGATATACTATGTATGTATTGTATAAGTATCACACTCTCACCAGCTCAATTCATTTCACGGAATGAAATAAACTCCTAAAACCTGGTAATATTTCCAAACATTAATATAAGTTTACCAAGAACTAGTTTTCTTGATCGTTTCTAGAATCAACACTACAATGTAACAATGGGTGAGCTCACCATTTAACACCATAATTGAGTAGAGGTTCAATGAGATTTTCGTCATTTAACATGGGCTCCCCACTTATGTTCATCATGAGAGGCACAGATGGACCAAATACATCTGCATCTAGCAGGCCTATCTCTTTGTCTGGCTCTATTACTTTCATGGCACATGCGAGATTCACTGAAAATAAATAAATTGAACATAATTAAAACATAAATTAATTTTGTTTTTGAAATTAGATACTAGTTAGCTAACTACTTCAACTTTTATATAACATATTTCTATAGCACAAATCTGTATAAAATGAAAGTCTATTTCCCATTTAAAATCTTCAACACAGCTATTGTTAAATTCCCCAGACCTCAATGTACTCTGTTCAGTAATATCACTAGCCTTTCACCCATGATTTTCTCTGCATGCAAAATTTCAAAAATTATGTCATGTGAACTGTGATAAAAAGGAGCATAGATTCTTAT
The DNA here is from genome assembly GCA_910589575.2 of Carcina quercana. Lineage (NCBI taxonomy): Eukaryota > Metazoa > Arthropoda > Insecta > Lepidoptera > Depressariidae > Carcina > Carcina quercana. Next base: position 15,376,944 of record OU342429.1, on the reverse strand, counting down.
CCCACCCTACTATCCCTATACAAAAATTCTAGGCATTCTGACTTTCCATTACTTCATGAATGAAAGACTAGACTAACAAACACAAAAACTCACTCTCCCGTTTATAATATTAGTATGGATTCAATACATAATGATACACCCCACTGGTTTGATGACTGTGTCTGATTTTAGATGAGATGAGGAGTGAGAAACGCCTGTGTATATTAACAAATGAATACTTAAATTTAACTATTCTCAGGCAGAGCAAAGGTTAAAAACATTCAGCCACCTTCGCTTCCTGTAAAGTAAATAAATTTTACCTGCAGTTGTAGTCTTCCCTACTCCCCCTTTACCCGATGCAACTAGGATTATACTCTTTACTCCTGGAAGCGGTTTCTTTTCAGGTAACCCTCTTGCCATGACCTTAGATCTGTGTTCGTTTACGTCAGTAGCACTATGCTTTAGTCGAACTGAGTAACTGCATGGCAGTGGCTAGAAAATTAAAATTCACATTTAAGTTTGAAAAGTTTACGGAGTAGATGATAATTTGTATCAGTTACTGTCAGTTAGGTACTGAAATGATCAAAACTGAGGTAATTTTCAGAATCAACTTTGATTTTAAAAACTTTTTAAAACATCTTTTTTATGTTTAGGTTTAGTTTAGGCACAAGAAGGGTCGAACAACATGTTTTAACTCTCTACCACCAAGACAACTAGGAGTAAGCTCAACTGAAACTTACAGCATTTCTATTCAAGATCGGCACTTGGCTATATACTCTCTGAAACACCTTTTGTATATTCATGTTTCAAGTTCAATTTGTTGTAAGGGAAAATGAATAAATACTGCTATAATAATCGCAATTATACACAATGCAAAATGTGATGCAAAATAATACTTTTGTTTGTCAAGTCAGTTTTTTTTTCGAATATTGAATTGACAGTGACACGAGAATTTTAGGGCATATTTCCATGAGCGAATTATAAACGTCGCTAGTATTTACACTAGAATATCATCATATAAAATTTGACCGATCGCGCAAATTATCCATTAGATTCATACTTTATAAATTTTTTGGTTGCCTAGCATTCGAAATTTAAAAGTAAATCTAATGTCAAAAGCACGTCAAAAGAAATGTCATGTGTGCGGTGCGACATGTCGGAATTTTTTGCGACACATTTACGAAAATTACTCGAATTCTTCGTTTAAAGATCGAAGTTTTGTAAAGCGACAATGGCCATATGCCTGCGCACGTTCTCGCACAAAGTATTACCAATCAATGGAATCGTTTCAACTAAAAATCATTCCAGCCGCCTGTCCCGCAAGCTCCCTATTCGAACGCAATTTCTCGAAGATGTAAGTAGTTTCCGTTTATTTAAACATTTTTATAGTAAATATTCTACCTTTATTATCATATTTGGTGTAAGACACTCTTGAAATACAAAAACTAGTTTTGATACCAAGAAAAACAATTACAGTTTCCTTGACATTGAGCCAATTAGAAGCGGGCTGAAAATCGTATGATTGCGATTCACGTGTTCGTCACGATGTACATGTTTATTTACATAATGGGGGTTTATTTATATATATAATTTACAATCTATTGTTAAGTACAGATGCACTATGCTACGTTAACATCATACTGGAAACTATAGATACCCCTTCAAAGGTAGGTGGGGGTGAATGACGGGAGCAAACCTTCTATATAGTCTGTAAAAAAATTGTGTGTGTGTTTGTGTTGTTGCTTTTGTTAGTTATTCAACTTAATTAAATATGATTACCACTGTGCCATGTTCGCACTTTATCTCATACCTCTCATTATCATTTTCCCAGTTTTTGCTGAACAGCCGCCGCATATCCAGCTGTCAGCTATCTCCGAAATGTACTACGGAGGCCAACATTGATGATATTTACATCCACGAGCTTGTCACCAACAACATACTCCGTATTGATCACAAGAAATATGTTGGAAGACTCGGCATCAGACGAAATGAGTATAGTTATAACAGTGAAGGCATTAGTGTCAAAGCACTGGGGCTGACATGTGATGATTATGTCGAGCAGAGAGTGCCAGCATACAGCTTCAATGATGTCACAAGTGGCAGAATCGATGAGCTGTACTTAAAAAAATATAATAATGAGGTATATTTTTGTATTCCTGCTTATAATAATCGATCTAATTCAATGTGGATTCAATTGATAAGAAAATAATTCTAAAGATATATGTGTTGTGTGAATATGACTTGTGATAGATACAGTACACAGTATAAGCCTAAAGTAAACAACTGCCTAAAATTAACTTTCTATATAGGCATAGTTTGAGTCATAGAGTGAGTAGGCAAATCTACAAGTAAATGCGTTCAAAAAGAACTAGAAACTGACTACAATTGCCCTTTTTTTCGAGGGGGAAATTTTTCAAAGATACCCGAGTTCTTAGGAGGGAAAGTATACTTTTATTAAAGAAAATTTAAGATGTATATTGTTTTCTCATGGATTCCATTCTAAGAACCGGACCAAATTGAAATGGGACCACATGGAAAGCATCAGCTTTCAAATAATAAAGAATCATCCAAATCGGTTCACCCAGTGAAAAGCTCTGAGGTAACAAACATTTAACTAATACACACTTAACATTCCCAGTCTCAAAAACTACTGAACTGATTTTGATGAAACTTGCAGTCTTCCCTAAGTTTTACAATACCTAGGTAAACAAAAAAGGGATTATTTAAATCGAACTTGTAGTTCCGGATATATAAAAAATAAATTAAATAAAATAGCCTTTATTGCTGAACTAATTTTTTGTTACAATTTTCTTAAAAATATGCTTACTTTATACGTTACTTATCTTTTTATATTAAGTATCAGTAACCGGTCGTTCCTACATTTCAGCTTGTCTTTCGACATAGGCCTACTCTAAGGATTTCCACTCTATTCTATCTTTCGCTATGCGGGTCCATGTTGGACCCGCCACTTGTCTGATGTCGTCCTCCCATCTTCTAGTCTGTCTGCCTCTTTTTCTTTTGCTATCTCGTGGTTGCCATTCAGTTATTAGTCTTGTCCATTTCTACATACTCTATTTCTCCATTATTTACTGTTATGGGCTCTGTTTGTGAGGAATTTGACATTACTTTTGTTTTCGTTAAGTTCGTCGACAGGCCTGCTTTCTCGCTCTCTTCCGCTAACTGTTGGAACATTGTCTCTAGGGTTTTCGGGTTTTCTGAAAATAAGATCAGGTCGTCTGCAAAGCGTAGGTGACTCAGCTTTTTGCCATTTATATTTAGTCCTTTATTCGTCCAATCCAGATTTCTGAATATCATTTCCAGGATAGCTGTACCCCTCTCTCAATCGAAAATTCTTCGCCTGTAGATTCTAGCTTCACTTGTGCGGTGCTTTTTGTGTATATGTTTTTCAGTATTCTTATGTATTTTGCATGTACGCCTTGTTTTTCCAGTGCGTCCCAGATAAATCTATGTTCGAGTGTGTCGAATGCTTTGTTGAAATCCACGAACCCTATGTGTGTTTTTCTTTTGTGTGTGTGTTCCGCATATATGCGAGGACAAACAAACATACACTTTAGAAATTTGGCACATTTCTTTAGAAGCTGGTATAGACTAACATGTATGAAAACTGGGCAGTTCTGGAAATATTACATACATACAGGTCGCATTGATAACCTCTTTTTTTGAAGTCGGTTAAAAAACTGTAATTTCACGACACCTCACACAATAGAATAGACGAGTTAAAAATCCCGTCTTAAGTGTATGAGATGTATAACTGGGAAAAAATATTTCAAGTTTTTATTTGTCGACATGAATAATAATATCGTCGAAATCTATCGTATTTCCTACTGTCATACTTCATATTATACTATTATATTTTAAGTACCTCAAAAGGAAAAAAGGAATCCTTATAGGATCACTGTGATATCGAATACTCAAGTCTGCTGTCCCTTAGATCTGTCAAATAATGAAACTTATAGGTCAACGCAATAAAAAGATATAGCTGTATTTTAGACCATTTCCGTACAAAATGCAATGAACCCAAAATCTATACGGTATTTCCCGTTGACCTAATGTCTTGAAATTTGGCAAGAAGAAAGCTTTTACAGCACAACCATAGGAATAAATCTGAATTTTTTAATTGTAACACAGTAAAATTGATTTTTTAATGTTTATAAACTTAACTTCGTAGTATGTAATTTAGCTTAGAATTTCATTTTCGGTAGAGCATTGTTGGGTGCATATTACCGTACCTATTATTTATGATTTTCAGTATGTCATTAATTCATATTCTGTACGGAATCCTCGGTGCACGAGTTCGACTTGCACCTGACCGGTTTTTGAGTTGTTTGAGAGCCATTTCAAGCTCTTGCTGGCTGATCTCCGGGATATCTTCAGTAAAGTGTCGGGTCATATAGTCTCCGTAGCAATTTGTACAGCTGCCCATATAACTTCTCGTTCTCTCTCAAAACTTTCAATACTAATAAATAACAAATAATAATAAAAAAGTTCTAAATAAACGTTTGTCCATGCAATAAATGTTATGTTTTTTCGGTGTTTTTTCTGTTTAGATATTTTACAGTGGTACGGAACCCTTTGTATGCGAGTCCGACTCGAACTTTAACATTGTAAAAAATATTTGAAAAATAAGTCACTTATTCATAAATCATATTTAATTATTCAAACGTAACAAAACTTGAAATCATTTTAATTTTAGTGTTTACCGCAACATCTCTAAGAATTTCAAGGAAAAATATTCTGTTCTAGAGATAATATAAATTTCCTTAGAATTATTTGTCTTTATATTTGTTTATTTAGATCAATCTAAACATTAAAACTAACAGGTGAAACCATAATATGTCGATAAAGAGGTAACTATCGATATATTTTTCCCACCACAATTAGTCGAAAAAATCGATAAAGCTTATTGACATCACTAATGCATGCTGACTTTATTATTATACATATAATACACAGTATATAGTTGTGATATAGTGTACCCTGCCTCCCGAACCGAACTGTGCGAGAAGGACAGTTGAAGCTTTTTTGGTATTTGCCTAGTTTTGCCGTGAAAATAAGGGTTTGGGATATAGCTGTTTTCTCAACGAAACGTTAGCCAAATTCAATCATTTTGATCTTATTCTCTTTATCAAAGAATAATCTAGGCCCGTTGGTTTTGCTTTTTCAGAAAATGTTACGTTTACTCTAAATAATGAGTACCATAACTTGAAGGAAATTTTTTCTGAAATTTTGAGTTTTGAGATGCCCATAATTCTAATTGTAGACAAAATATTGAAAAAAGCAAAACCAACGGGCTTAGTTTTCGGTAAGATCTTGCATGTGTCCAAAAATCGTCACAAATGGTCGAGGTTTAGGGGTAGCAAATAGCTATGCCTTTTTGTATGAAAATTTTTACCTGCTGTTCCCTCTTAAATAACTTGTATTACTAATTATTATATATAAATATCTTGTATTAACCAGTAATTTGGATCTCACTAAGTTGTGTCAAATGATCATGTCTCAACTCCTAGTGGTCATAATGGGTAATCAAAATATGCTGTTGTATCTACATTCCCTGATACAATGTATTAGACTGACCAGTGTCACAAATTATAAAATTCCAGGATATAGAACCAACCTGTCTCTCTGATTTTGAACGGAATGCAGTGGCTTACTGCAGCAGTCCACCAGTGATGTCGCAGAAGACAACCCCGGCACAGAAGGAGGGTAGACCCAGTGAGGAACAAATCATGAGAGTATTTGATGTACTGTCTAAAACAGTAAGTAGTCAAAATCATCAACATCTTATATATGTCCCCACTGCAGGGGCTCAGGCGTACTCTCCTACAGAGTGTATGGGCCATAGTACACCATGTGGGCCCAGTGCACATTGGTAAAATTCACACACACCTTTGCGTTTCTTCTCAGGAGTGTGCAGGTTTCCTCACTATGTTGTCCTTCACTGGAAAGGTAATGCTTTTTATTACTCGTACATAAATTTTAAGTAACAAATTGAAACTAATCAGTACGAGCCAGGATTGAACCCAGACCTCAATTGTTCAATAAGTAGTGCTACCATTTAAATAATGGTATATCATTATCATCAGCCAGGAATTGTCCACTCCTGAACATAGGCTTCCTCCATGGTACACCACAATGACTGGTCCGGAGCCCCTTTGCGACCAGCAACTCTCTGTGAGCTTTATTTTATTTATTTCTTGTGTGAGCACAAGTTGACTACTATTTTCTCTCTGACTGGACTTCAGAACTTACCCAACTGGTACACTTTATAGTTTAAAAAATCAACCTTCATCACTTTCAATTTCAATTTTAACGTGAATTTTTGTGTAAGCTGTGGATACCTATAATTAAGTTAACATTTTTAGTAATTAGTTATGTAAGTTTGTATTTTGTATGTATTTTGAATGTAACTTGTTGGTGTCTCTAAATAAATAAATAAATGCCGTACATGCCACATAGGCTTTAAAAAAATATTTATTTAGGTGTTCGAGCCTTCCGGCTTGACCCACTTGAGATAAACCCTTCTGAACATCAGCGCCATCTAGTAGTTTCATAGTGCAAATACACAGCGCGTCGGTGATTGGCTGTGCTGTAACGGTAGTGGGAGGTGTCAGCGCGGCTGTCAGGCACGCGAGTCGCGTGTCTCTTCAGTACGCTTTTGAATCTTCAGCGTCGTAGTAGTGCGCAACACGAAAATTCATCGACGACATTGATTTACAAGGATTACAGGTAAAATCATACCTACATTTATTATTATTTTTTCATGGTAACTTGTTGTGGATTTCCTTAGTTGGATAGGGAAACAATCCACAACGAAACACCTGAATATAATGCAAGCATGTCGCCCCCGGCACACGCGGGCGTCACTAGGACCAACAACGGTGCAAGCATGTCACCCCCGGCAACTGCGGGCGTCACAATGGTGTCGCCATTATCGTTTCGCTAAGAACGATACTCAGACGAACAACGGTGCAAGCATGTCGCTCCCGGCACATGCGGGCGTCACAATGGTGTCGCCATTATCGTTTCGCTAAGAACGATACTCAGACGAACAACGGTGCAAGCATGTCGCTCCCGGCACATGCGGGCGTCACAACGCCGTTATCGTTTCGCTAAGAACGATACTCAGACCAACAACGGTGCAAGCATGTCGCCCCTGGCACATGCAGGCTTCACAGGTGTGTCGCCATTATCGTTTCGCTAAGAACGATACTCAGACCAACAACGGTGCAAGCATGTCGCCCCTGGCACATGCAGGCTTCACAGGTGTGTCGCCATTATCGTCTCACTACGAGCGATACTAAGTCAATAACCAACTCGGTTGTTGCAAAGCACCAAACGTTGTGAGACGCATCAACGGAGACGTCTGGTCGCATCGACCGAGACGTCACGTCGCATCAGCTGAGGCGACGTCGTATCAACTGAGACGACGTCGTATTGATGAGGCGACGTCGTATCGACTGAGGTGATAAGTCGCATCAGCCGAGGCGAGGGTCGTAGTGACTGAGACGTCATGTCGCATCAACCGAGGCGACAGTCGTATCGACCTAGACGTCACGTCGCATCAGCCGAGGCGACGGTCGTAGCGACTGAGACTTCATGTCGCATCAACCGAGGCGACAGTCGTATCGACCTAGACGTCACGTCGCATCAGCCGAGGCGACGGTCGTAGCGACTGAGACTTCATGTCGCATCAACCGAGGCGACAGGTCATATCACCCGAGACGCCGCGTAGTATCAGCCGAGATGTTGGGTCGCATCAACCGAAACGCCGGGTTACATCTGCCGAGGCGTTCGGTCGCATCATCCGAGACGTCTAGTCACACCTGCCAAGGCTTCGGGTCGCATCAGCCGACTCTTGAGATATCTATTGATTAGACCAAACGCATTGATTGATAAGTCCTTGTCGTATCAATGATACGACTGGACTCACGTTTTCATACAACACGTAGCACGTCGCAAGCATTCTATCACATCACAATGACGTCTCACTGACTGTGATGTTTTGGCTTCAGTACAGATCATGGCACCTATGGTCATCATGGACTAACTGTGCCTAGGCCTGTTCCAACAGAAGAGAACGATTTTGGCAGTCATTGTCGACAACTACTTTGGTGGTTGGATGCCGTAGGAGGTCGAAGATTTATCCCAGTCGGACCTGTTCGGCGAATCCCTCTCACTGTCAACGTAAGCAAAGCTGCGAGTCGCAGTCCCTACAGAAGAGGGATCGACCCTCACCAGACGATACCTCACTGTCAGAGAAAAAATACCGGTGCATTAGGATGATACCACGCGTTTGGCTACTGGGACGCACCCTCTACTGAACTGTACTCTCTACACATAGTCATGGTGAGGATTTACGCGAGGTCCTATGAGCTTTTTATGTGCACGATGCAACTTCTCAACCCGAGACGCACCTCAAAAGCCAGCTCCTCAAGGAAACGAAGAGAGTCCCCATTGGGACATCCCACTACCAAATCTTCCCGTCGGGAATAAACATTCACCGACATGCAAACCTCCTGCTTCCAACGCATGATGCACTTACTGTCGGATCAAACCCACTTCAGAGTGGGATGAACCATAGGAGTCAGATGAAGATAACATTCTACCCGAAGATTTTCCGAGCACTTTCTTTCTATGTAGCGTAACCAGGTACGCAGGAAACTGTTGTAAACCTCCCGTGGAGACAGGAAAAGATATATTGACTGCACAAATTGCGTCATCACAGAGGAAGCTGAATGAACTAAAATCGTTAGCTACAGCCTCAGAAACAGACGCTATTGTCGTCCGTAACTTCACGCCACGTAAATCTGAAGCTGAGCTGAAATTAGCATATACTGATCCAAAACTGTTTAAGCCAGGTTGAATATGTTTACGTTTAAATAAAGATGTCTGGATAAACGCCCATTACGCCGAGGCTCAGGAGACGTTCCAGCAACTCCTGTTTTTCGCCGGACTAAAGCTGAATAGTCTCCAAGCAACATCAACACCCGCCTGGAACTCAGTTTGTCAACTGGAACGGACTGACTTGATCTTGGAGTTGACCTTTCATGAAAAATGCTTAAAGGTGGATCCAAATCTGCAGGTGGAGATCCAGAAAAACTTCTTAAATCAACAACGCGCTTTCAGGAAAGTTAGTGACGGTTCGCTGCAATACACATATGGTAGAAGAGACCAAATAATAGACATAAACGCCCGAATAAGGTGCTCAATGTCATTTTACCTGATATTCCCCCATTGGATACTTATCTCTTCTAGGAAGAGGAACTAACGGAGGCAGAAGGGGGGGGGGGGGCTATACGTTTTTTAACGATAACGACAAGCCCCAGTCGCAAAACTGGTAAGAAATTTCTACCGGCATCAGCACATAATAATTCAGGTAAAACTCAATGGGCAAGTCAGCACCGCGATCGAAAAGAAAACGTCTGAAACTTTCGACCGAAACCAGAGAACAATAGAAGCAGTACCTACAAAAATAGTTCTGCCCTGGCTAACGGAAGGATGCCTTAATCTAGATATTTGCATGCAGGTGAAGTACGGGATCAGATTTGCCCGAGGGAATCACTGGTTGCTATGCAAGCAATTCGAAGTTAAAAGTCGAAAATTGCAGCTAATTCGAACCGAGAACCTCTGAGATATTGATGCAATAAATATCAAAGCTTCGAGATGAAAAGGACTTCCAAAAGTCAAAATCTTTATTCGTAAGCATAGGTTGTACATAGGTGTTCCATTATGGTTTTTTTTTAAATATTCTTAAGAGAAAAATCTGACGGCTCCCACATCGTCATCATCGGCGAGCTATATGGGTCCCCACTGCGGGGGCTCGGGCATTCTTTCCCACATTGTACGGCCACCAAAATGTTCGAATGATAAGTCTGAAACAGGTATCTCAATCGATACAAAAATATGATTATTGGGTAAAACTCTTTTGTAAACCACACAGAAGGTACTTCTTTGTTTTCAAAGGCATTATTTATAATATTAGCCGTTTACCCCTCTGGCTATCAAGTGCCCGATCGATTGAGTGGCCTCTATACTTCGCCAGAATGGAATTCGAGTGATAGTCTATCTTGATGTTGTTGTTGTTTTTTGCCTATGAATAAACTAAACAAAACCATGTTAGAAAAACAGACGATTTGGACCATTTGCTTTTTGACAAAGCTAAGTTGGAACATAAACACCGCAAAATCTGACTTAGTGCATAAGCAACAAATAGAATATTTGGGCCTCAACTGGAATACTATTTCTAACAAAAAAACTCTTACCTAACTCAAAAGTGAAAGAAAATAAAACAAATATCAAGAATATTATTATTATCACAGGTACAATTATAAAAGTCCGACGGATTTAGGAGGATGCAAAGTAACTCTTAAGTAATTTTGTTTTTGGTCTGCTTGAAACGTTGCCCCACGGAATGTTCTATGCTGCAGACTCACACATATCGCAGCAACATCGTGACATGATATGGGAAAACACAAATCGTTCTGACTACCTGACCAAGCAAATGAAGATACCACATTGGTGACTCCAACACATATAAATGGCTCCAGGCTGATCCACCTTCAGCTTTTGTGGCCACCGACGCACCAGACCTCGGTTTAGGCTGGAACACCAAAATAATTGGCAGGTATGGGTATTGTTAGAAGCCTTACGATCAGAATGGAGGGAGCTCCAAGGAAGAACGATCGTTTCCCAAACTGACAATCCGATAGCAGTCTCAGAATACAGGGATGAACGAGATGAAAGAATACTCCTCCATATTGGCTCAAAATCTTAAAACCTGACCGACTTCCATAATACCACAGTGGTACTAAAGTATTTGCCACGCAGATGCGATGGCCTCGCAGACAGTCTGTCCATACTGAAGTCCCAGCAAGAGTGGCACCTAGACACCACGAAATAAGAAATTTCCTGGAGGATGGGAATTCCAGAAATAGATGTTTTCCTATGGGCGGTCATCCGCACTAGTTTAGTTTACGATCTCAAAGTAACCTAAATAAATTATATATATTCTATTTCTTTATCCAAATCAAATCATTTTATTTACATTCATGTACATGTAGCTCTAATATATGAGCGATGAGCACAAGGACACCGAAAGCTAGTACGCAGATGCCTTCAGCCAACCATGGAAATAGTACAAACTGGAGGTGTTTTTTCCCCACGCCAGCATTGATTCCACGAGTGACCATCTCCCAAGGCCACTATATCTTTATAGCACCGAGACGGGAGAAAGCTTTATGGTGAGCCTCTCAAAGACGTACGATCTTACGATCGACGAGTTACGGCCGTGAGCCCTTCGGAACTTGTTTTTTGAAAACCAGGAAAATACTACCAGCCACCAAAACAATACATGTCCATACAGTCCAACAGTTGCCACGCTTATAAAACCTTCGCAGGGTGAGCCGATTACATCCGCTAATGAAGGAGACAGAGAAATTCTGTGGAAAACCCCTTAAGGGAAAAAAAAAACATCGTATAGGATGTATCAGACCTTTTCATGTGGTTATTACAAATAAGCGTTGATATACGTTTCCATTTGATTTTAAGCATTTCAGCACGTAGTGACATATTACTCTTAGCCGCAGGACACCTTAATACTCTTAGCCTCAGGCCGCCGCATTCATGTCTTGACATTATTCAACGTAAACTAAGATCGACATTTTATTTCCAAAAACAAAATCATATTATGGCCGTCTTTCGGCTCTGAAACGGACAGGACTAATTATGGTCAGCCGGATTGGTGTCTGTTGAAGAATAAAGAAATTAAACTAGATCTCTTGGATCCCTATGTTAATCCATATATCGGAAGAAGAAGAAAACGTAGAGCGGATCTAACCTTGACAAACTTAATTATCACCACCGGAAATAAGGTGAAAGCAGCCTCAGTGTCTTTATAGCTGTCCAGCTTCGATAGATATTTAGAAACGCAAACATATAAGGCTCTCTTGGCAGTTTTCGAGCCGCAGTCGCTTCAGACAACTGGTCTAACAAAACTCGACATGTGCATGATACTACGCAAGGGAAATTGGCATAACAGTTCAAACACTCTGGGACTATTTCAAGGAAGTGAGATCAAGGAACAGCAAGAGGGCCTATGTGTGATGTCTATGACTATGTCCGATTTTGAGGCTTTGTTATACAATGTACTCGTTTTTGAGATTTTGGTATTAACTTGATTTGTATAAGACAGGCTTCTTCATGTATTTATATATATTTTTGGGAAGATCAGCTTAAAATATAATTTGAAATTCGGACCGGTTTCCTACAAACCACACACAATTAATTCACAGTACGCTGGGTCAGCGCCGGCAGATAATAAACATCTCAAGTGGGTCAAGCCGGAAGGCTCGAACACCTAAATAAAACCGTTTTTCCCCCAAAGGGTAAAAAACGAATATTTAGGTTTCAGCCGAAAGGCTTGACCCACCAAATAATCTCTTGCCGGCTTCCGCCTCGCTTCCGATTCTTACAGGTTCGGTACTGAAGAGACACGCGACTCGCGTGCCTGACAGCCGCGCTGACACCTCCCACTACCGTTACAGCACAGCCAATCACCGACGCGCTGTGTATTTGCACTATGAAACTACTAGATGGCGCTGATGTTCAGAAGGGTTTATCTCAAGTGGGTCAAGCCTTTCGGCTGAAACCTAAATATTCGTTTTTTACCCTTTGGGGGAAAAACGGTTTTATTTTTGGATTTATATCTATTCGGCATGTTAATCATACCATAGGCTACATATGTATATGCCAGATTTTATCACCATTGGTTGTGCCATTGAAACATGAAGAAGTAACAAACATTTTTGCATTTGTAATACTATAATTTTTTGTTTGATAATGTTCCTCGAAGTTATAATAAATTCAAGTACTGAACATGTAGTTTATTACATATGTACTGATGTCAAATCTATTTATTGTCAATTGCAGATGCCAAACTTATTTATAAAACCATTGGATTATTCCATCTACCATCCTGAACTAATATTTGTGAACAACATTAGAGGAGGAACTACTACTGTGTAAGTAATATCTTATTCAAAACTGATTCCCATCCCCCTAGGAAAATAATGAAGGCTATCAACAAATTTAATAGCCAGGCTGACTAGTTAAAATTGGTAGCTTAGAGAATGTGTCCTAAAATCTATTGTATGGAGTTTCCTGTCAAAAAGCTTTTTTTCTTCTATTATAATATTTAGCTTTGCAAGTTCAATGTTCGAAATGAGCTTTCCAGATAAATCGCCACGACAGACTATCCTTGAGCGTATTTTCTACAATCACTATGGCACTTGGCAGGTAGACTGATGATCACAGTGAGATGTTACATTGGTAGGTTCCTGAATCTAGATCTTAAATCTCCTGAATACTCGCAGCGTACGAACGCGGACACGCAAACAGTGGAAATAGCATCAAGGACCATCCACACCATGGTTCCTTATGTATACAATACTACCTGTCGAAATCAGAAATACACACAAAAAAGAAACACAAATCAAAGCAGTGACTTATCGGACAGGTCTTTTAATCCTATAAGGAATATTTAGAAGATGAGAAATGCTCATACATCGTTCTATTTATAATTTGTAATATTATAATTGATATGTAATAATTAATTATCTGTAGATATGACTGACTATTTATTCCCTTAAATTCCGCATTGTTGTTTTAACTTAATATCAGCAAAGTTTTGGTTTAGTATTGAATGTACTTGTAGTATATCTGAAGGATAACCTTTATATATCTAACTATCAACCAAACCGAAAACCAATAGTAAATGTACTGTGCCATATCTAAATTGTGAAATTTTTTCTATTTCCAGTGGTTTGATCCATTATGTGAAACAAATAGCCTTGCTCCGCACGGTGGGGCACTTGAAGTTTGCATACGTCACCTTTGAAATCATAAAGATCACTGCACACCCTGAAGATTGTACAGTTAGGTAAGAATTTTTAATACTTTTTTACTTTTTAGGGTTCCAAACATCCGATAAAAGTGGAACCCTTATAAAATCACTCTGATGTTTTATTGATTATGTAATCTGATAGATTAGCTTAGTAACTACTGGCCCATTGGGCAAATGCGCAGAGAAACTTTTACAAAATAACGAAGTCTGTCTGTCACTCTATACCACAGAGTTGAATAATATGTAACTACTAATGATATAGACTTGAAATTTAGAACAGTTATGCGATATAGTGACTCAGCGGCCGCAATTAAAATATTGAATGATTTATTTTAAATAGGAGGGTTGAAATTTAAAATATATGATCCATTCCATGGTTCGGAACCCTTAGTGCGCGAGTCCGACTCGCACTTGATTTTTATTATTGTTATTAAAATAGAATAAAGGCGGTTACAGTGTGCTTGCATAATAATTAAAAATGGCTAGCACCTTATTTAGTCTTGGAACTGGAAATTCTTGACTGGGCAAATAAGCTAAGCGTTTTTGTGTGACCACAAATTTATTTTACAATTCATTATACATACCAGTGGCGAAGGGTCCATACAACCCGATTCCCACCGGCTTACCTTTCAAAAATCCTTTCCACATATCATTAATGTAATGTACTATTAACTTTTATACGCTCAAAATATTACTACAAGAAACGCCTGTGCGCAATTAAAAAGCAATACAAAAAACGCCTGCGCACAATTAAAAAGCAATATCTATCAGTGGCGAAAGGTCCATACAAGCCGTTTCCCACCGGGTTACAGATATTATCTATAAATTGTCAAAGCCCGCCAAAACTATACCATAGTTCCCGTGTCAACTAATGCTCTGTCTCTTACGCTCTCGTAGTAAACGTCGCTTTTTATTTCACGAAATAAGCCGGCCGGAGTTCGGCATACTCGATTTCTTCTCTTTCGAACGCCTTATGCGGAGCGAGATAGAGATAGAGAGTTATAGTTTTATTTAGGCGTATTTGCGTGTGATTTGTTCCGTTTGGAATAAACAACTTTAGTACGCGTGAATCATGAATGCTTGTTAGTACGTGATTAAATGCTCCTAGGTTAGTACTATCGATGTTTTTTATGTGACAGATTAGAAAGTATTTCACTTAGTTCGAAGTTCATGTGCTGTTTTTTGTGTTTATAAGGTGATTTACTTGCATATTTCGTTCAATACGGTGAGTTTTGTGTGCCATTATGGCTTTAATTCGTATGGAATGCTGCCTAACTGACTACTTGCTCATCATCTTCCCATTTGAAGAAATACTGAGAATTTCTGAAGCCGAATTTGAATCACGCGGTAAGCATTTTTTTTGGATCGGCTTCCCTTCGCCAAAATTCCACCCTTCGCCACTGATACATACATACATTTTTATCGTACACACACATCGTATATTTACTTAACTTTATATTGAATAGTTTCATATCAACCCAATATAGTAATCGGCAAACAACTTGAAAAATGTCCTTGACTGCGCAGTAAACGATTTTCGGGTCTCTTTGGCGGGGCTCGGGACGGGAATGTCATTTCGAACGCATTCAGACTCGTGATTGGCCGAACAGCCCACCCTTGCGTCACTCTGTCACACGGGTTGCGCGAACTCATCCCCAATATGCCCATTATCGTTCAACTTATTTACCTGCTGACACTGGTTGTTTCAGAATGCGTTGGCGTGTGAAGGGCATATCTGGCTTCAAGGTGTTCTTCATGTTCTGGAAGTACAAGCTCTGGAACTTGAAGCAGGTGTGGCAGGACCAGGAGCTGTGAGTCATACATCTCATGATACAATATAACTGCACAAACAACAGAGAAGTTTAAATTTAAGGTTTAAGGGTAAAAGGCTAATTTTCACTTCCTCGTAGTGACTAATTTTTCCATACACGTGTTTAAATCGCTAGTAAAGCTCACTTCCCAACATGAACAAGACTATAGCAATAAAATCTTTCTCTCCAGGTGGTACGACGGGTTTTCTACCTTCTACATTGGAGCCGATGGTCTCGTTCAAAAGCATGTTGCTGACAAAGTAAGAAATTGTTTTTATTATCCCACTAATGGGTCGTGGGAAGCCATCCCACACATGGGAAGCGTCGGTGGCGCAGTGGATAAGGCGCGGACTCTCAATCTGAGGGTACCGGGTTCGAATCCAGCCGTGTACCTATGAGTTGTTTTTCATATCCGATTGCTTAACGGTGAAGGAAAACATCGTGAGGAAACCTGCATGTCTTGAACAGGCATGTGAAGTCCGCCGATCCGCACTGGTCCCGCGTGGTGGACTATGTCCACACTCACACTACACTCTGTAGGAGAGTAGGCCTGAGCCCCTGCAGTGGGGACATATATAGGCTGTTGATGATGATCCCACTAATTGCATACATATTATATATGCATATACGAAAGTTTGTATGTCAGGGTGCGTGTGTGGCCGGATTTGAATGAGTATATATCAGGCACTGGATTCACACATAGCATACTTTTTATCTATTCAACAAGAGGTTCCAATGAGATAATTTTAGAAGTCTGCGCAGTCTAAGTCGCCAGCAAATACTGGTAGTCAAGAGTCAAGTACACTATCAACAACTAAATATGTACCCAGATAATTCTGCCTCTAAGGGTGAACATTTTAGGGGATTAATGCTGTAGACTTTTAGAGCTAGTGTGTTAATTATCTACTACGAGTATTTCCACCCCGAGTTTTTGAAGATGAAAATATTTTTTGGGATAATTTGTCCACAATATCACTAATTTAAAACAATTTACCTCGTTTCAGGTGATGCCCGATCAAGACACCATTATAGATGATGTAGAAAAAGCTCCTATAGCCGCGAAGATAGCTCTTCTCATCGGCCTGATACCGCGAAATTATTTAACAGATGTGTCACCTTACTTCACAACATCTGCAGGCACTACGGATCACACTGCGCTACCGTTCAAAATGTTGGAGTGATCATCAATTATTTCATGAGTTTAGGCAAAAAATTATAAGCGATCATCCACTTTTTCTACCAAAGTAGTAGAATTTGTTAATTGGCAATCTATTTTTAGCTTTTATTTTCTACTGCTTCGTGGACAGCCGTATCGCTACAGACTATCGATCTTAATGTTGCTAATAAACCTGTATAAATCAATGTAATTTATTATTGAATTCGATACACTAATTGAACGAACTCGTTGTAAAAGAAATATTTTATATGGTTGTTATTTATTCTATGTTTAGTTATGAAATGAGATAGTTTATCCCACTGCTTTTATGTAGTATGTAGATTTGGCTGTAAATCGTTGTTGGCTCTATGACGTGTTTTAAAATAAGAAACGCATTGGATTAGTCTGTACAAACGTATCACGATATTAAATATACTGATTACGCACATTTGTTTTTTTAATTGGTCATACTGTAACATGTCGCAGTTGGATTGCAATGTGATCGATCTATGTCCTACAAATCAAAACTAAATAATCTACAACTTCCTTCCTTATGACTTTGCTGTTATGATAAGTATTAAAGCTGATATTGTGCTTGGAAGTTACGAATAAATTATAAGTCTTATAATTCGTAGCTTGGAAGGCGGCTAAAACTACATTTTCAGTTTTGGAGGAAAATTGACAATATTTGAATTATCTCAAAATAGGGCCAAACCCGGGAATAATTTTAAGTAGCAATTTTCCTTCGAATTAGGAGGCACTGCAAGTTACGTCATCTGCCATATTTGGTAAAATATTTTCAATTTCACACGAAAAAGTGCCGGCAAAAGTTGTTTAAAATAAAGTTCCTACAATTTTGGTTCCTATCAATTTGTGGGTAGGATCAATATTTATTTTTCTATTTGCAACCGAAGTGGGGGTACAATGTTATCATTTCATTATCACGTTTATTATCAGTTTTACCCGAAGTATGGCTACAAACAAAGTTGTTTAAAATTGCCTACACAACTCGCACAATTGCTACTAAATAATAAATCCTAGAATATTCATATAAATTGCATGGTGTAAAGACTATTATAATCTGTATGAAATGCTCAAAGTAACTAGCGTATTTAATTTGAATTTTTTAAATATATTTAACATACTAAAGATATATGAAGTCCGAATAAAAAATTAAATATTCGTTCAGTAGTTTTAGAGTTTATCGCGATTCGCGAACAGGCAGACGCGGCGGGTGACCGGGTGACTTTGTTTTATAATTTGTTTGATTCACAGATCACTGTAACAATAAATGGTTTGATTCGACAACTTTTCGGCAAAGTGGCCGTTATTAGACATTGTAATTTATGCAGTATTAATATCTAATCTATGGCATTAGCACAGACACTACAGGCGCCATTGAGCTGCAGAAGGAGGCAAGGCCTTGGCCACGTTGGCCACAGAGTACCTTTTGGCGCCACAGTACTAATTGTGTAGTGCGTATAAAAAATGAGGTTGGTATAAAATAATTTTATAGTTTAATCACATCCATCATCAAAAATAACTAATATATTATTTTTATTGATTTAAAATTCGGGAGAATGTACATCTAGTACCTAATCTGTGAATTATATGCAGCAACACTGAAAATGACTGCTGTTTTCTTCGGAAAAGTATGTTTTTGTTGTCAAATATTCTTTAAAAATCTGCATAAAAATCCGAATCAAATGAAGTGCTTTTAGGCAATAAACCAATTTGTTAAGTGCCTGAGATATAATAACAGTAACATTATCTCCAGTTTATTTTATAAAACCTGAATTTCGTAAGTGACAGATCGCTCATTGTTTCGAAGATCGCAGCAGGGAAAAGGAGGTCTAGGCCTTTGGAGACAGCTATTTACTCGCGTGATGTCATGACTACGGTGAGTTTGGAACTTTATTTCAGTGATCATAACGGGATGAATGACGAATGTCTCGTAATTCTCATGCGAACATTGTCTCAGCGCGATCGCGGGTCATTGCTCGCTCCGTCTTCGGAACTCGGCAATTGTCGTTAATTAATGATTGCATCGAGTGTACGAAGAGGCGTATTTAGTATTTACAACATGGAATTCTGCCAAGTCGGTCGTGGGACGCGTAACATCTGAGATATTCCTCCTACTTAATATTCCTGTAAGATAACGTACAGTGGCTCAGTTGATAAGACTTCTATTGTTAGTTTGCTATGTTAAAATAGTGCCCTTAGTTGAATTTATCACTGAAGTATGCTGAAGGTTGGTATGGTTTGTTTTGCTCTTAACCTTGATTGAAATTCAGTTTGCATGCACTGTTCAGTGGCCTTTATTGTATTTTTCCTGGTTACACTATATCTCATTTAATTGGATTTTTATAATGTTGTTTGCTCAACATAATGCTTTTTATAATGCTGTTTTATAATGTGAAATTATTTATTTTGTCTGTACATAATTTGACTTTCCAATAAGAATTTTTAAGATATTTATACAGGCAAATAAAAAGTAGCTCAATAAAATAACAGTAAATCAATTACTGATAAGCTTTATTTATTCATTAATTTTGAACTTTGACCATCTTAATCCTGTCTGCATGGTTTGGAAAAAACACATGACTAATTCTATTCTCCTCAAATTAGAAATCTGGCCCACTGATAAGCTAATTCATAGTTCTGTGTTTTTTGTTCTAGAGCTTCCTTATAATTTTTGCTATTCTGTGTCTTAATTAAGAGGTTTCTGCTCTAAGGGGTCATATTTATACCATTCTCATGAGATTAGGTAAATTTTCTTAATAATAATTTATAGCACTCTAAGTGATTTAAATGAATAGGTTATAGTTATTATAGCCTCAAAGTATTAATGTAAATGTTCATGTAATTTATAAGAAAACAAAATTATATATAATATGACTATTATTGAGATTGATCTAATAATGTACCTAAGTTTGATTTTCACAATTAGTTTCATGAAATGCATGCTAAATTAAACAAGGCTATCGGGCAGTCAATCTCCATTGGAATGCATTTGTTTGTTTATTTTAAATGAGTATACAAAAGGCCTGATTCATCTCAAATGTATGATATGTAATGATATGAAAATGAAATGATACATAATTTGGCTAACTCTGGATTAGTACAGATGTAAAACAATTCATATATATTTTTAATGCCTTTGAATAGGAAATTTTATGTTATTTAGTCTGGAAAATTAGTTTACAATTATTTAAAAAAAAATCATGTTTAGCTTTTTAATAGCTATTGATGTACTTAACCTTTTGTGCTGTGCTGTAGACTCACACTAGATCACAATTTAATGGTGAACATGTGGCTACCTTCCTCACCGCTTGATCCTGCATTAGTATTTACATTAACTGGCTCCTTAGTCTAGACGTTAGATAATACGGCAAAAGGAAACTTTCCCTGAGTGGTATTTAGGTAGTTGTGGTAGGTAAGGTCATTTCTGTGGTCATCTGTCTAGCTACCACCATGATCTGTCATGATCCAGTTGCGAAAGATATGACCAGTGCCTCATTAATTTTAAGCTTCTGCATTATCACACTTCTAGCTCTCTTTGTTTGCTGCATTTCCATGGCTTAACCAATGAACTGACTGTTATGAAATTTTGCATTAATGTAATCCAATGACATAGGCTATTTTTTAGGGTTCCGTACCCAAAGGGTACCCTATTACTAAGACTTGGCTGTCTGTCCGTCTGTCACCAGGCTGTATCTCATGAACCGTGATAGTAAGACAGTTGAAATTTTCACAGATGATGTATTTCTGTTGCTGCTGTAACAACAAAAGAACTAAAAACCGACTTCATTTGCCTTAAAATATTCACCCTTGGAGGTAGAATTATTTGGGTACATATTTAGCTTTTGTTAATTTGTTCAAAAAGCACTCATTCAATTTCGATAAAATTTACCTCTTAAGTCACATCACTTATACATACATAAATCAGTTCACAATTGGCGGAGTTATCGCGTGACATACATACAAAAAAACTTGCAGTCAAATTGAGAACCTTATCCTTTTTTGAAGTCGGCTGAAAATTAAAAATACATTTCTCGTCATTGTTATAGAGTCACAATGCGGTCCAGTTAGATGAGTAACATTGTAAACCAGGTTACTGGACAATTAGCAGGTGCTGGCTTAAGTTTGTGGCTTGACCTCCTTATACTTTATTAGTACGGTGTAGTACTTCAGACTTTCTAACTTGCATTTACGTTAGGGAATGTGAATGTTATGCACCCTTAAGGCTCGGTAGTCCTAGTGTGGACTCACTCTTACAAGTATAATACTGTAATTATCCATCCCGCCTGCGATAAACTTATCCGCGCGGAAATCATCGTAGATAATCATGTATTATGTGTTTATTTCAAGTTCATGGAGAAAGGAATTCCCAACACTCGTGTACAACACTAATGTACTTCATGAGAGATAACAGGAAATGATTTTATAAATTAGCTATTAAACGCTAAGGGAATCAAATGTTTTAGTCGCCTAGACAATTCCCAAAACCTTGTCTTCGTCCGCGTGGACTTCGGAAAGCAATCGGAAAGTATGCCGCCGGAACTACGTGCTCGATCGGGATAGAAAGTAGCCATTTTACGGCATTTCAACTATCCCTATACAAAAAAATGACATTCTGACCCTCCGTAACAACGGGACGGAAAACAAACAAACAAACTTTCGCATTTATAATACTAATATGGATTATTCATACTTATATATTTATGAATAATTAAAGCTTGTACAAAAAGGTTGTTATCAAGGAAAATATACACAAAAACTTCACGAGCACAGTTTTATGACGCATAACATTGATAACCTGATTTATCAAGTGTTATACTTTTTGTGTATTATTTAATTCAGTTTAACTTTGGGAATTGAGTGACTAGCTTGGATATTCAGCGACTTGTAAAGGTATTTATTGTGCAATGTTGTGTTAAATGTCTCTGCAAATGATTCGATAAAGAAAACCCTTTTTCTGGGACGTAACTTTTTCCTGCCACTTCGTCGGCGTGAACTCCTGAAATAATTTCACATCCTCTAGAGTGTTTACTCTTAGAGTGCCTTAGAGAGACTTATCTAAATATATATTTTGGTTTTGCTGATTTTCTCAATCAATTTCGATAAAATGTATACGGGACCACCACTGAATCTATAACAAAAATAGAATAATCAAAATCGATTCATACTTGGCGGAGTTATCGCGTAACATACATACAAATAAATACAGTCGAATTGACATAGACATAGACATAGACACATCTTTATTTAATAACACACACAACACAATACACATAGAAAAAACACATTAAGAAATATATTAAAACAAAACTAATTACACAAAAACAAAAATACTTAAAACTGATAAACAAAAATTGAAGCTATATAACATACATAAAATTTGGTAGTGTTGTAGTGTGTTGCTAAAATGGACTCGTCTCAGCATGTGCTGCAGTGAGGCCACAGCGCTGGTATTCTGACGAGGCCAGAGAGTGTGTGACGTGCGTGGGAAGGAGAGAACAGATACTTGTGCATAATATATATAATACAGTCTAAGACATAAATATATTATAAATATATGTGATAGACTAATGAAATTATTAAAAAATGGAAGGAAGAAAGAAGATAAAAAATATAGAGGATGCACCTATTTTGAGCAACACAGATATGTTGGAACAACTCGCACTCCAGGGGGTAGTTCTTTTTGATAATCTAAAAGATACTTTTTCAGTTTAGTCTTAAAACATTTTATAGATTTTACCTCCCTGAGTGGTGGTGGCAAGTTGTTCCAACATTTCGTGGCTGCGTACCGAAAACTACCGCGAAATGCGGCTGTGTGGTGCTTTGGGTAGCGCAAGGGCCAGCTCACCGTACGAGGGTTGTCTGACATCCATTTTAGCTTTTCGTGTAGGTATTCTGGCACTTGCGACCGTATGACACCAAACAGCAATGAGGCTAGGTGTAGCTCCCTACGGAGACTCATTTTTAGAATGCCTGCCGTATTTAAAAATGGCGTAACGTGAGAACGAGGTGGTACCGCAAAGCAATAGCGTGTGCAAGCATTTTGAACACGTTGTACGAGTCTGTCTGTCCTTGCCAACAAACGTGGTCCATAGACAACGTCTGCGTAGCCCAGTCTGGAGAGGATCAATGCATCACACAGACGGATGCGAAGGTCCTCGCTCAGAAAACCACGCACTCGGTACAGCAATTTAAGTCTATAAAAACAGTTATTAACAGACTCAAGTACGTGACTCTCGAAGCGAAGACCCTCGTCCATGAGAACCCCCAGGTTGCGCGCCTCCGACACACGCTCCACCTGCTCCTCCAACACACACAGCACTGGATTGTTGTTAACAATGCTAGTGATTTGGGTCCGAGATCCAAGTACCATGTATTTGGTTTTCCCAGGATTTAAAGCTAAAGTATTGGATTCAGACCACTTGGCTATGTTGTCTAGATCATTGTTAATTTTAGACACGGCGGTTCCCGTGTCGTCCGGTCGGAAGGACAAGTACAGCTGTATGTCGTCGGCGTACATATGGTAATTACAGTGTTTAATTACATTGCAAACGTCAGCACTGTAAATAGCAAATAATAGGGGCCCTAGGATGGATCCCTGCGGCACCCCACGACATACTGGTGTCGCTCTTGAATTGAGCACCTCCTCCTTTTTTGAAGTCGGTTGAAGAGACAAACACGCTGCGTGGACTTCATAAATGATCACACAGGATCTAACCTGTTTGATCGAGATACAATCAACCTACAACCTTTTCGACCCTTCAACTGTAATTTCACAAAAGTAATGTTTTGATTTCCGCTGTCCGTTACGCGTAAAAAATACAAACATACATCTGTCAACAGTAGACATACTAATATTATAAATGCGAAAGTGAGTTTGTTTTTAAATAAATATTTGAATGATAAATGACACGTTCCGCGAATGTATGGCGCCAAGGCCTGGTCTTGTACACTTATAATTTTAAAAAGACATTATCAAAGAAAAGTGATTTAGTTACTATATTTGTATATTTTGGCTTAGTTTATTTGTACAAATACATATACTCACGATACCGGTAGGACTTGACGTTGAAAACAAAGATGGCGTCAATAAAATGACACTTGACGCTGTCACTTAGTATAAAAAGAATGATTTTGTACAATTAAAATAAATAAATTAATTGATTATTTAAATAGTGTACAAGTGCAGACTGACTTTAAAACAACATTTTTTGCACTGACAAACAACTGATTCCCACTAGTAGTACCTATCAGTGCTGTTTTATGGATGGTAGGGCATTATGCTGCCTGGCTAGCTACAATCATGTTACGAGTAACTAAATCTGCCACCAAACAACAGTGTTAGTAGCACTTGTGCTCCGGTTTGAAGGGTTTCCATCCAACGGCTCTATCACCATCAGGAGATAAAATAATAATTTTAAAAAAAGCCGCATTGTATAAGTGCAAAAAACATTTTTTACAACAACATTTAACACAAAATTGATTAAAGATTGCATAAACTCTCTTTTCTCTTGAAAACAAAATGATTGTTTTCATTTCCCTCTGCGTCATTGTTGAAGACAGGCAATAGTTAGCTTTATACTGACCGAAGCTAAACTATTGTCTTTGTGCAACAATTGCTAGGCCCCTGCTGTACTGTACCGGGAATAAAACAAACAATAAGTAATTATGTACTTGCGTAGGAAACTAGATATATTTGTTCTGTTATTTCGGACAATCTTTGTTTTGGTGCGCTGTAGAATACACAAGATTTAGCTCGCGACTTCGAGTGTGTCGATTAAGGAAATTTTTATATCACCGTTACCGTGGCGTTACCTGTCGTCGTTGCGAGGTGATATACCCGTATACATATAATATAACATCACACATTATTATAAAAGTATACAATATTTACCGGTTATCAACAGCATATGTCCCCACTGCAGGGGCTCAGGCCTACTCTCCTACAGAGACTTTATGTGTCACAGTCCAGCACGCGGACCCAGTGCGGATTGGTAGACGTCACACATACGAGGGGCATACCGAAAAGATCGGTAATCGAGTACTTTCTATTTAATTAGATTAAAAACTCTTTTTGATGAATAAACACTGGTTAGTTGAAAATCGAATACAATTGACAGAATTAAAAAAAAATTTTTTTTAAAGAACAATATCAGTTTGAAATTGATAGGTCGATAAAAAAATGGAGCTTACAAGAGAAAGTTTCCGTGCCATAATTTTTTACAACTTTCGACGAGGATTATCTCAGGGACAATGTCTCGCTGAGCTTATATCTATATTCAAGAGTGAAGCGCCTAGCCAGACGACAATATATCGCTGGTATTCTGAATTCCGGCGTGGACGTGCTTCTCTTGGCACCGTACCTTCCACAGGCCGGCCAAAAACAGCGGTTACACCAGAAAATGTCGCTGTTGTGCGCCGAATGATACAGGATGACCGACATATTACATATGAGCAGATTCGGGCTACTTTAGGGATAGGTATGACTGCGATACAAACTGTTTTACATGGTGAACTGGGAGTGAGAAAGCTAGTTTCCCGCTGGGTGCCCCATAATTTGTCCGAAGAGCAAAAGGCGGCTCGTGTCAATTGGTGCCGGTCTACTCTGCAACGCTTCAACGGAGGAAAGTCAAAAGCAGTTTATAACATTGTCTCTGGTGATGAATCATGGATCTATTCATATGAGCCAGAAAGAAAGCATCAGTCGGCTGTCTGGGTCTTCGCAGGTGAGATCAAGCCAACAAAAGTTGTCCGCTCTCGCAGCGTATCGAAGAAAATGGTCGCTTCGTTTGTCGCGAAAACAGGACATGTAGTCACAGTTCCCTTAGAGGAACGGAGAACGGTTACCGCTGATTGGTATACAACGGTTTGTTTGCCACAGATGATATCCGAACTCCGTAGAGGTAACCCGAAACGACGCATAATCCTCCATCACGATAATGCGAGCTCTCACACCGCTCAGAAAACAAGCGAGTTTTTGAAGCAGGAAAACGTTGAATTAATGGATCATCCTCCATACAGCCCTGATCTGAGTCCCAATGATTACTTTACATTCCCTAGAATCAAAGATTTATTGCGTGGTCAGCGGTTTCAAGGTCCAGAAGAAGCAGTGGAAGCATACAAATCGACGATTTTGACCATGTCAACTTCGGACTGGAATTGCTGCTATAATAATTGGTTCGAACGAATGCAAAAGTGCATTAACTGCAACGGAGAATACTTCGAAAAGCAATAAAAATAAATTTAGTTATTTCCTGTATGTATTGTTTTATATTCCCGATCATTTCGGTATGCCCCTCGTACCTGTGAATTTCTTCTCAGAAGTGTCCAGATTTGCTCACGATGTTTTCCTTCGCCGAAAAGCCAATGGTAATGATTTTTATCATTCGTACATAAATTCAAAATAACAAATTAGAACTTATTGGTACCAGACAGGATTGAACCCCGACCTCGATTGTTCAAGGGCTGACGCTCTACCCAACTGATCTACCATGACTTAATTTTTTATTTTTTGTATATTAATTATGTATTATATTTACCGGTATAACAAAACAATTATAACAAAATACCAGTCATTATGTACGCGTGAGGCAGTTGGAGCACTCGTCATTCATTTTTATTCTTTCTTTAAAATAAATATTGTTTCAGGAGCAATATTAAAGACTCCAAATTGACGTGGCCCCAGTTAAGAGTGAGATGCCGTAGCAGCAACCATGTCTAAGGTGCTGAGCGCTCTGGGCGGCGCGTTGCCCGACGAGCGGCCGCTGCTGTCACTCCAGATCGTAGAGTCGGTGTCCAAGTGTCCCGCGGGATACTGGCCCGTCTCCAAGACATACGATGAGGACTCCGACGCCGGACTGATGAGGCAGAACGGACTCTTTGGGAAGAAGCCCAGCCATTACATCTGCTTGTCCAAGTCCGAAGGTAAGATAATTTTTTTGTGGACAAGGTGAACTACAGTCTCATCTGATCAAGAGTAAACACGATGTTTATTGTACGCATTGCGGTGCCCTACCTATTACTAGCTTTTGCCCTAAAATTGGCCTATATCCTTTTCGGGACCCTTCAACTATCCCTTTACAAAAAATCTAGTCATTCTGTGTTACGGAGTATGGATAGGACAAATAAACTCTTAGTTCGACCGCATAACTAAGTTTGTTTGTAAGTGATTTTAGCTGGTTTCTTTGATTTTTATACGGCGTAAAATAATAAATATCAATTTTCGAATGTAGAATAGAATGAAGCTAATTCATATGATACCTGCCGTACTTGTCTTAAGCAGTGTTACCCCTGTAAAATTTCGAACCCACAACTGCAGCTCCTTTTGCATTGAAAAAATTTCATGTGAATAAAGGTGGGCGAGCATTATCTATGGCTGAACCAAATTTCAAACATTAAAAGTAGCTGAGATATTGTCTATCATCTTAGAGATGCTATGACCACATGGCATACAGAAGAATGAACCACAAAAAGGGCTCCTTGTTACAGTTTTGTTTCGAAACCTTAAATGGTCGTATTCATTGTATCTAAATCCCTACACAGTTCTAAAAGTCGTAAACAAGAGCGGTATTGTTCTACAACAAACGCCTCTCAGTTTAACCAATAAATCAATATGAGATAAAATGGGTCACCTCAAGTAGTACGCGGCTAGACTATGATCGCGTCAATGGGCCCCATTCTCACGTGCCACGTGTACAGATTTATTTATTTATTTTACATTTTTAGGAAAACCATCAGTTTTTTTCATACAATAAATATAGTTGAAAATATTTATAACAGATATACTAATTATAGGTTTCCGCAGATGCTGTCTTATTATACAATGGGCTCATTCATTCATAGCATAATCCTTCTGAATTTTAGAAAGCATTGTAAAGTTTGGCTTATGTTTGAAATGGACCGCTAGAATCTGTGCGTTTGGTTTCATTTACCCACCTCCGTAGCTTAGTTTAGTAAGTTGAGTAATTTGAGCCCCATTGGGTCACCGCCTGGTATATACATAGTAGGGTTAGTGGTATGGCGAAGATAGAAGATGCAGAGGTTTTCCATAATATCCTAGCTTGGTTGACGGTTTGGACGCAATCTTGGGGTACTCAAGTGTAAGCTGTTGACAGTTTTGTACCGTAAGACGACTTCTACATCCACGAAATTGGTGTAGGTGACTCCACGTTAGAGCCGGAAATGACTTTGCAGCTTAAGACTTCGAAACCGTATCGCATTTATATCACACGACTTTTAAGCAGACTGTCATAATGTTGCAGCCTCTAGGACTCAACCAATTGTGATGAAATTTGGCAAGCACGCAGCCTGTGAAATAACGGATTATCTCGATAAAGTCCGGTAAAGTGAAATTCCAACATGCCAGAATTTCTGGAGTCCAGCATGCGAAGTCGCGAGCAATAGCACGGTCGCTTTTCTGATGGGACATTTAAACAGCCATGGTAGCTCATTTGGATAGAGCGTCAGTCTTTGAACAATCAAGATCTGGGTTCCAATTTATGTACCAATGATAAAAATCATTACCATTGGCTTTTCGGTGAAGAAAAACATCGTGAGGAAACCTGCACACTCCTGATAAGAAATTCAAAGGTGTGTGTGAAGTCTACCAATCCGCATTGGTCCCGCGTGGTGGACTATGTCCCATTCACTCTGTAGGAGTGTAGGCCTGAGCCCCTGCAGTATGGACATATGTAGGCTGTTGATGAATTTTATTTGTGGGTATATTAAAAGAGAAGGTTAAAAGCTGTTTTAAAAAGCGTACAACCGTAAAAAGCGGTCCCGAAATAAGAAGCACAAAAACCGGAGCGTTCACTTTCGTCAAATCGGACGCGAAGGTCGAACACGTTGCCATTGCTATCATTACTCAATCATTGTACCACAATACAAATAGACAAGAGATATACTGTATATACACGTAACGTATTGTATATTAAATTGCTTTTAAATAGAAACACCGCTGACTGGACATAATGTTTGTTTTACGGCATTGTTACGTCAGATGCTGATTGAATCTAATTGATGGATAAACAGATTTTGTGTGGCAGATTTTTGTAATATTTCTTTGTACAGGGCTAAATAGATTTATTGAGCGATAATCATGACACAAAGAGTATTGCTTACGTCACTATATTATAAGTGGTGTATGCAGTTGCAGAAACTAATTTCGTCTATGAATGACGTCACTACGGTGCTGGACGATATACCTTTTTAGGGTTCGTAAACAAAGGGTAACCGACGGGTCCATTACTAAGCCTCCCCTGCCCGTCTGTCTGTCAGCGGGCTGTATCTCACGATCCGTAATAGGTGGACAGTTGAAATTTTCACAGAAATAGAATGTGTATTTCTGTTGCGGCTATAGATACAAACAATTTTAATTATTGTTCACTCGGCCTCCATAAAGTGGCGGCAGGCAGGTTTACGGACGACAAAACCCGAATTGAATAAAAAAATTAATATATAATTTCATTTCTTAGTAAGTCCTTCTTTATTCCGAATAAAGAAGAGATATTTATTTATATTTATTATTGTCACCCCTTGTCAGCTAACTATATTTTTCTTTTTAAATTGTATGTGTTTATTCTGTCTGTATTTGATGGCTGACAATACATTAATTATATATATATATATATTTAAAATATGAAAAATATAGTTATCTGACAAGGGGTAGACTGTCAGCTGAAATGCTGCGACAGCTAGCACTGATACTGTGCAGCGCTGGTGTTCAGAGTCCCCCTATGCCAAACAGTTAATATGTACAGAGTCGTAATTAATGCGCTATAACTATATAATACAGACAATACTATATCAATAAAGAACAGAGGCATGCAAAGACAAAACAAAGAAGAACATGAAACTCAAAACATAAGACATACACTCAAGCTTAGGCAGTTGAAGTCAGTATCTGCCGTTAGCATTCAAACTCACACCCTTGCTCTATAACGTTTCAAGTAATATATCTTTGATCCCGATCACAGTTTTGTTAACATGGTGGTAGCCAGCCATAACCACCAACACATTAATAAAAATATATTCATCATCATATAAAATAGCTTCATTGTGTCCGACATTCACGTAATACATATTCCTGTTCGATACATTAGCAATATAAACATGGAATTGAAAGTGTTAGCTGGCTGTATTGAGGGCACGCAAACAACCTGAGGTCAAAGGTCAGCGGCGCGGCCTCAATGTACGGTACCTAAATATTGCTTAGCATTGTCCAATGTATCATGTTGTAGTGCTTTTCAACAGCCTGCCAATTGTCTTATAAAGTCCTTGACCGAAAAGCCAATGGTAATGATTTTTATCATTCGTACATAAATTCCAAATAACAAATTGGAACTCATTGGTACGAGCCAGGATCGAACCCAGACTTCGACTGTACAAGGACTAACGCTCTACCCAACTGAGCTACCATGGCTGCTGCGAGCGAGCGAATAAAGTTATTTGCATTTTAATCCGGGTCGAACAAGTCCACGAAGACAAACATACCAGCAAATAAATATGTTACAGGCGTGCCGGGGTACGTGATGGACGCGATGGTGGTCGTTGGTGAACGTGAGGCGGCTCCGTCAGGATTCTCAGTGGCTGGTCGCGCTGGCAAGCGGCGGCTGTGCACGCGGGTGACGCGCGCCAGTGCCACCAGCGTCGCCAGCGCAACCCCGCCTGTCACTGACGTCATCGTGTGCTCCAAGATGAGGCAGGCGCCGCAGGGGTTCATTCTCGCAGGGTGAGTTGGTATAAAATACAAGATTCTACAACACCTCCAAAATTACCCTGTTGAATTTGTACTTGGCCTTCATCTCACCTGATGGTAAGTAACGATAAGGCCGTTGGATGGTGCGCGTGCGCACCCAGAAGCCTCAACCTAATGAGGCGCTGGCTCTGCTACCTTTCACACCGGAACAAAACAGTGCTATTAACACTGCTGTTTGGCGGCAAACAGGTAGTATGGTGGTAGCTAGACAGGCGGACGTAGAAACTGCCCTACCACCAACCAAACCGAGTACCGATAGGTACTGGGAATCGTACCCGAAACCTCCGGTTTGTTAGTATAAGATTTAGCATTTAGGCCACGGAGGCGGTTAAAACTTTCAATGAGAGGATTCTTTTTTAATAATGTAATAATGACGATAAGTACCTACTTTAGATGCAAATCGTATTCGCCCAGTAGCCTCAATCTACTGAGATGCTGGCTCTTGACTGGAAATTTCTTATAGGAACAAGTTCTATTTACCCTGCTGTTTGGTGGCAGACTTAGATAACATGGAGGTAGCTAGCCACTCAGATATATAAATTGCCTCACCACCGAACAATATTTTTATTTGACATAATGACGACTTTTGTCAGGCAGATTGTTGACTGTAATAAGATATACTTGATACATAGGTAGATGGATACATTCACATTTATAATATCACTAGGTTTTTGCCCACGACTTTGTCCGCGTGGACTACGGAAAGTACCGCGGGAACTACATGTTCGATTGGGATAAAAAGTTCATATACAAAAATCTAGTCATTCCTACCCTCCGTTAAGACGGAAAGGAAGTACAAACAAACTCTGGCATTCGTAACATTAGTATGGGTTACGATAGCAGTGAATTTAACACTAGAAGGGCATAATTAACTGGAAGACTTGTGACGCCGGCTTTAATGTTTTTGTATTATTACAGGGAAATGAACGGCAAAGTTGTTTGTTACAAAGTGAGCGGCGGCAGCACTGATACGTCTCCGACGCACAAACCTAGCGAATACGAGAACATAGTCTCCAACATAACGCCGGACGCAACCAGGAGGTGAGTGGACCACACGCACACACGCATATACACAACAGACATGTACACCGCTCGACAACGTACATATTCAGTCAGTGTTCAACATACTTCAAATAAGGAGGACTTTCTCAATTCGACTGTATATTTTATATGTATGTTAAACAATAACTCCGCCAGTTGTGAATCGATTTTGATGATTCTTTTATTGTTTGGTAGAGCATACTTCAGAGGTGGTCCCATATAAATTTTATCGAAATTGATTGAGCGCTTTTTGATAAAATCAACAAAAAACAAATATGTACCCAGATAATTCTACCTCTACGGATGAACATTTTTAAGGCAGTTGAAGTCTGTTTCCAGTTCTTTTTGATCGCGTTTATTATTGTATCATAAATACTATTTTAAGAGCCTGTAAAAGATTGGTGATGCAATAAGATCCCTACAGGAGGCCGCCTACGCAACATTATGAGGACCCGTCGTAGAAAAAATGATATTTACTGATGTTTTCTGAGGGGACCTATTTGGGAACAGCTGTTTTGTAAATAATTATGGTCGAAGGAAACTAAGAGGAAAAAAAAGAGGAGGTACAAGTAACTTTGTTTTATGTTTTCTCATCTTTTATGGAAGCTACACGTGTGAAATTTGGGCAATGAAAACTAGAGGGTTTTATCGAGTAAACTGTAGAATGAAAACATGATTGGTGTAAGTTTTCTCGATAACTGTAATGAAAACAATAATATCTTCTAAAAAAACTTTTTTCGTCACGTCTCCGTACTGTAAAGAGATTTACGTTTACATGTTATATTAATTTGTAGGTAAACTCAGTAACTGGTAAAGGTTAGAAGGATGTCCTCCTAAACAAAACCGTTTAAAAAAATTCCCTATTTGTGTTTTGTTGCTCACGTTATTTTACTCCGGGCAGCAGTTACCTTACCCACCTCCGCAGTGAGGACGGATGAAGTGCTATCACTGTCTTGCATATGTGGCTTACGGTTCGATATTTAGTCGTACCTCGTCTTAAAACATTTTAACAAATCTTAGCTGTCTGTTTTAGTTTCAACTACTAGGCAAGTAACGTATTCTTTTATACGTATCAGAGTATTGTATTATGTAGATTAAAAGTAGGGTGATGAGAAATGTAGGCCACGCCACTAGGGCAGTCCGACTTAACTTGCCCCTCCCTCGCAGAAGCTTAGTCAGCAACTTTTGATGTACCTTCATTTTGTGATAAGACTCGAAATCATAATGTTCTTATATTCTTAATACAAGCACGGTGATTATGGGAAATCCTTGCATGCTTTTGTTGTAGAATTTACATTTAATCAGTGTAGTTTCCTGTTATATGTATAAAGTATAGGTAGAGCAAAATTACGAGCCGAAAAACGAACTAGAAGCAGTGCGAGTTCTTTTAATAATAGCTTGCGTTTGACCACAATGTCACCTGATATTAAGTGGCTCTGTGGTTGAAGATGGATACATACAGGTGTAACGCCCGACTGAAGTTATGCGTTGTTTGACATTCCGTAAACACAACCTCCCATACCGCTCCCATAGTTATGCGTTAGACCTGTACAAGTTGCATGTTCACTCTATCCTAGAAGAGATTCTGGTTATAAATGAGATATCACATATTGGCAGAAAGCTTCGTTGTTTAGGCGTGGGGTAAATGAGCGCCTCGCTGTATCTTCTATGTAAGGGTGAAGCGATTACAGTTTTGTTTGTAAATTATTTCAGTTCGATATCAACGAAACTGTGCGAGTTCAAATCGAGGTGGGATAGGTAACGGTACTTGTGAGGCGTGTTGCTTTCGCATGGTCGAGTGAAAAATACATTGCGCATCTGAAGTAGCAAAATTTTTTAATAGTATGGATACAAATTTATATCATTTTAGGGTTCCGTAGTCAATCAAGGAACCCTTACAGTTTCGCTCTGTCCGTATGACCGTCCGCGGCTTAGCTCAGATACCCTTACTACTAGAAAGCTGTAAATTAATACGCGGATATATATTAATCACGCCGACAATGTGGTAGAATTGTTAAAAGGAAAACTATCACGGCTTTACAGGTTAACGAGTCGACTAAATTATAAAATATGAAAAAAATTATAAGTTTCGCACAAATTTCATTCGAATTTTTTTATATATAAAACCAGTTCAACTAAAGAACCCTACACTGCGCGTGTCCCAACATGCACTTGACTCATTTTTATCTATGACTAGCTGACCCGGCGAACTTTGTTCCGCCTTAGACGCCATGAATGAGCAGATTTTTGATTTTATTAAGTTAATTGTTTTATTATATAAAGTTGTCAGGTTGATCTAGATTTGAAAATGAGTGATCTCATCGTTTGAATTTTCAGCAGCAACAACAACATTAAAAAAGTTTAATAATTTTATATGGTGGTTAAGTAATTTTAAATTTTCTAATTTTCCGCGCAATTTCCTTAATTTTTTCTTTCATAAGAACCTTCTCCTGATAATAACGAACAGAACAAAAAAGAATTAGCGAAATCGGTCCAGCCGTTCAGGCGTGATGCCGTGACCAAGGGAAATAGGGATTCATTTATATATATATATAGATTAGGAATAAATTAATGTACATTAAAAAATAATAACGCAGTAACAGAACGAATAGGTCGTGTTGGCTGAGCTATGTTGCGGATTTGATCTCGTTAAATAATTTTTAGATTAGAGTTTTTAGATTAGATATAAAAATCTAATTTGGTTCCATTACGCTATTCCATAAAAATTTACTCATTACTTTATCAGTGTGAATAATGAAATTACCAAGTGATATCCATACTTTATAGTAATTGCTACCTCAGATACGAAACAGACTAAGAGTTTTGTTATTTTTGAATTTTCAACGACATTTATTGGCCTTTGACTACATTGTGATAGTTATTTCGCTTTCGCTATAAACCGCCATATGAATATTGATATTATTGAATTTTTGTTTTGTTTTATTTAATAGTCCAGTCGATATGAAATTAAACAAGGCCACGGGCATTACTTGTAAAGAAATGACGGGTTTGTATTGCGAAAAATAAGCACCATATATGTATTACCGTGAACTTCACACAGAGACAAATAATGACGAGCCATATCTGCGCGAGCGAGACGGCAGTACTCGTATAATGGAAGGTCATTGTACGAAATTCTTCATGCTCTGCGGCCATATTTTACCTAGTAATGAAATTTAATATTGTGTTTGATTTTTTGGTTTCGAATGCTTTGATTTTTGGTTTCGAGTGCAATATACTAATGAGGTCCAAGTCAGTGCCTGATAATGTCTTGGAGTGTATGTATATTATTTTATGTACGTATGTGTTGATTCATTATTATCATAAGTCAATTCTTAGATTATATATACCCACAGGATGGCATAACGCTAATCATGTTATAAAAAAACTGCTGGTTTTTGGAATGTAATTTATAGGGTTCCGTACCTCAAAAAGAACGCTTATAGTCGATTTTTATCGGTCTGTCTGTCAAGACCCCTTTTCTCAGGAACGCGTTAAGATACCCAGTCGAAAATAATATAGAATACTCAAGTCTGCAGAGTCATGGACCTGTAAAAAAATCAAACTTCTTGGTCAACGCGACGCAAAAGATATGTCTATTTAAGACGTATTTTTAGACCATTTCCTTAGAGAATGCAATGGAACCAAAACCTATGTATACTTTTCGTTGCCCTAGAATTCTGAAATTGGGCAAGAAGCAACATCTACCATAAGAATAAATCTGAAAACCGGGATTTTTTAATTTTAACTCAGTAAAAATTTATGTTTACAAACTTAACTTTGCAGTTGAAAGCTATACATCGGGTATGTAATGTAACCGCAAAGTAAAGTTGGTTCTTTAATGGTACTTACATTTTAAGTAGAGCATGATTTTAATAATGTTAATTATTCATATTCTGTACGGAACACTTCATGTGTGAGTCCGACTCGCACTTGACCGGTTCTTTATTTGACATATCAACGTGGAGCCTATATCGCCTAAAACCCTTTGATGATGTAGAGTACTGGCTAGAAAGGAAATTTCCTCGTGATAGTGTTTGTCGAAGTATGTTTGTATGAAAAATGCGTCTGATGATTGCTCTTTACTGTATGCTCACAGATTACGTGCCGTGCCCGAGCGACCACCAAAGCTGTCTCCCCTCGTCTCAGACCTGAACAACCTCAATCTGAAGTCTCCAACCTCGTACCCTCGCATCGAAGAGTTCACTACCGACCACGACTACGAGGCTCTGAGCCCCTCGTACAACATCAAGCCAGCGAGGCCAGCGCCCCGACCACCGTCCGCCAAGTCGCCAGTCCCTCACGGGAGCCCTATACCTCCGCATGGTGGGCCCAAGTCTCCCCCCGCGGCCTCGAGGAAGAAAGGTCCAGCCCCCTTGCCAAGGAATACGATCTATCAGACGCTTGGAGGATACAACGGCTTGGAGGGGGTCCCGTTTGTACTGAACCCTAAACTGAGGGGGCTGCCCAGTGATGCGATGGTGAGATCATTTTTTAATTGTTTTTATGTACACTCGATTACAAAAATATGTATACATACACTTTTGTACTGTGTGACATCCACACATTATTGTTCCTATGCCTTAAGTTGAAGGAAATGCATTAAATATTCGCCATATTATATGGTAAAAAAGTGGATACATATTTTTTTATGACGTTGTCTATCAAATCACTGGCTCGGCAATGGCTGGGTTCGGTACTGCTCAACGTCCGCGCCGCACTCACGCACGGCTCTCGTGAACTGTCACTCATTGACACTTTGTCACTGGCGTTTAGCATACCAACCCATAGACACACGAGACAGTGTGTGTATGCTATATCGCACAAACTACAATAGATCATGATACATACATAATTGATCTCTATCCAGTGTTGTGTTAAGTGTGTTGTTTAATTGTCCGCAGGCCAAATTCCCGGTGATAAAGCGTCGCCCGCGCTTTGACCTAGACAGGGAGTACTCGTATGCTTTCACGGCGGAGCGGCAGACGTGAGGTCAGCGAATGTAGCCCTTATCTACACAGCGGTAGGGTACACGCGATATGTACAGTATAGTGCTGTTTACTTGATGCAAGTAGAGTCGGATAGGATTGGTGTAAATATATTAAAAAAGACTTGAGTAGTGCAGAAACGTCCATTATAA
Source organism: Carcina quercana (assembly GCA_910589575.2). Taxonomy (NCBI): domain Eukaryota; kingdom Metazoa; phylum Arthropoda; class Insecta; order Lepidoptera; family Depressariidae; genus Carcina; species Carcina quercana. The sequence goes on along the minus strand of OU342429.1, from coordinate 15,340,119 downwards.
AATTATCCTTGGTTAGCTGTATTTAATGATTTTTCCTAAACCTTTAGGTTTAAATGTTGACTTGTTATTCGTTGTTAATAGATGGCGCTTAGCAATTTTAAATGAATGTTTGAGTGTTGCCATTAGTCTTTTTTACTGTTTATTTTTTAATTATATTTTGTTGTAATGCAAGTAATTATATACTTGAAATCTGATCACACGGACATACATCGACACATATTTTCAGTATCAGTTAAAGATATTGAGAATGTTGTTGATTTTGGTAGACAGCAGCCAGCGCCATCTATGATCAAAGGAAGCGACAACAATATAGATATTTATACACATTTTTATTATTCTTGACTCTTTCATGCTTTATGAACGCGAGTAGGACAGATAGCTTCAAACATTAATTGGCGTTTCTGCAACTTTGTAAAAATATTGAAGATGGCAAATGTTCCAATTAAATGCAATGAGTGAAAAATGTAGCAAAATTCTGTAGATTTCAAATATCTGTATGATTTTATTCGCAGTGAACAAAACTGTTTAGGGCCAAAACACACGCAAAGTCGATGATGAATTTTTGTATCTTTACGAAACTGCATGTTGCGACGCTGTTTTTATGTTTTAGTGTTTCAGGCGCGTTGATTTGAAAATATATGTTTAAACACTTAAACTTGAAACTAGGATTCTTTTTATGAATTTATAATTAAATGAATCTTGGGGTTCTATCTCTCTTGTTTTGCCACATTACGTTTAATGGGCACTACTTTACAGTTAACCTAAGCTAAAGCTAGCTAAACTCAAAAAGTCAACTGATCCTGATTTACATTTTTTATGCTATTCAAGAAAGATGACAGTACTAATTTAGCTTAAGTTAAGGAAGTGTACTCTAGAGTGCCCAATACACAGTTATATTATTGTTAATTTAATTTTACCATTATAAATAATTGAATCATAATGAAATATTGTTTTAAAGTAGACCACAAATTATACTAGAATAGCATTGCACGATTGTGACGTCACGGTTTATTATTGACGAAAATTGTTTTAGAACGAGACAAATGGCGCCGGTACGGGGTGTTGTGCCATAAATTATGATCTTTTATCAATTACTACCTTATAATTATGAAATTAAAATTTATAATGTAATCGACACGTATTTAAGGTTGTGTATCGCAATGTGACAAATTTATTTAACATTTACAATACAATTTTTTACAATGACATGTATGAGTTGAATGTATGGTGCATAATTGCATTAGTGATTTATTTATATAAATGAACATATCGTTATGAAAGCAATTTCAGAAGGTTATTAGTAAAGTAATTCTTGAAAGAGACAAGGCAGTCATAAGCGATTAACGGGATTCCGCCCAAAATGCTTTCATACTAAATTTCTGTTGCCATAATCTTTTAAAATAGAATAGCTGGCTTTGATAGGTAATTGTCTAAAAATAGGAGATGGAGTTATAGTGACGCGAAATGAATATCATTAACGTAAACTTTGTAGTTAGCTACATTAGCCGTTACGCAGCTAATGGTCCCTAGATGGCGCTATGAAAAATAATCGAAAAAATAGTGTGTAAAAATTAAAATTGTGATTCGCTTACTGCACAAATCCAGCTATTCTATTTGAAAAGATTATGACAACAGAAATTTAGTATGAATATTTTATCGAGCGAATAACCTTAAATAACCTTAACGAACCAATCAGAGTTTGGCTTGTAAGACTGCATGAAGTGAACAATTCTTTAGAATCGCATCAAAAGTTTAGATTAAGACAAGAAACCGGTCCATTGGTGCCAATAATAAATAACAGTACAACTTTATTGTAATACGTTACCCGGCCCTAAAGCCTGCCAATCAACTAGTCCAATATACAATATAAGAAGGGTAGCAAGAAATGATGCACTGCAGAATTTTTTACACAAAACACCATTGATATCTACGCGTAGATATGATCTGGACAAATTGACAGTAATAATAATCATAAAAAAATAGTTTATTTTTCATTATAGGACAATAATTTATACAATACTTTCAGGGCCTCCTCATAAGTGCTAATACATATCCTAGGCGAGAATGCTGTGTAAAATTATAAAACGTAAGTTACAGTCCCTGACTGCGAGATGTTCTTTTTCTTCACAGGCAACAACTTTCAGTAAGGAAAATGTTGGATAACACAAGAATAAATTATAAGAAAACTTCCAAAATTAACTTCTTCTAATTTGTGATTTGAAATAGAAACTAAACTGAAATTTTTGAAAATATTTTAAAATAAAAAGTTTTCTATTATAATTTTTTGTATGATGGTCCGATCCCCTACCCTGAAATTAAATATTCGCTTTAGGTCCTAATTTATCTCATCCATACATTATTTAAAATTGTCAAATTATGTACATATGTAGCTTAGTTATTTAATTTTACGACTGTCGTTGTTATTTATTTTAAACTAATTTAATATATTTCAATAGTCTAAATATTTTTATTCATTTTAGCTTAGCTTTTTAACATCTCGACTGTACAAATAAAGCAAAGAGATTAAAGACTACCCGTTTTCTGTTTACTCATGTTTGAGAGAGACACGTAGTTATTTTGATTATATGAATTTCTTAGTGAAATACACAATCGCTTGCCGAAGTACTAAAATGTCTCAAATTAACAGACTTTAAAATATTTTAGACTTATTATAAATAAAATGAACTAGATGTATTTGTAAATACATTTTTTGTATAATGCAGTTAGATTTAGAAACTACGCTTTTTTACATGTATGTATTGTATTACATGAAAATTAATTTGTTTAGAGGAATGATGGAATAAAATTTTAATTATTGACTGATTAACTCTGTTTTCATTTGTCATTCCACTTTTAACTGCCTTTTCTGCCTCTGCTAGTTTTAAAGGTAATTATATTTTTATTTTTAATTGGGGTATGTTACTAATAAAATATCTAACGATTAACAAAAATAGCTTTATTACAAAATATTGTTTCACAATGGTTACTTCAATTTACTTTCACTTAAAATAAACAACAAAAACCTTACAACAAAGATTCATCTACTTGTAAACGTCAAACACGCACTTGGAACGTCAATACGTATATTGTATATATCTATATCACAATGAGGAACCCTAATCAAAATATCCAGCGTACAAAATCGGTAGTTCACATTTGTTCCATGGAACATGACGTCATCAAAAACGAAATCTTTTTACAATATTTGTTCTATAGAACGAAGATATCAACAGTGTTAACAGAATCACAAATTTTCAGATTTTGCCAGAGTCGTGCCAAACGTCACATGGATCCAAAGATATATAATTATGGATCCATTTTATACGATGACGTAACAGAGAAGTTATCTCAGGCGAAAACTTCATGTTCCATAAAACGGGGACTACCTTAAAAATACTTATGTGAACCTAAAGAAATATATAAATAAAGCTGTTGTCGCAAGGGACTTCGCTGTTATATTTTACGTTTAAGAGTTTAAAGTTCGTACATAATTTGAAAATTTTTCACCGGTATATGCGTCTCTCGTCCCGTAAACTTCACTATACAGGAATATTTCAACGGGTCCATTTAAAATTCACCAATTTCAGAGTTAAATTCATTCATTTAATTTTTAAACAGGCCGATATACCGAAGTGTGTTGTATAAACATTTTTTGCAGTACTAACAGAGTTTAACATAGTTTTAAACATTTCTTGCATTCAAATAACGTAAACAACTTGCGTAACGGCAGAATTGAACTGCAGAGTCGAAATAATACAGCCGCTGTGTGACGTCATCAGTCTTTTCAATATACATGATCATAGACGAAAATAAAATAGAAATCACAAATAATAGAATGATAAGTCAATCAATTGAGCAATTATACTAAAAAAAAGGGATTTGATATTCACAAGTAGATAATTGATTCTCCATTGCAAAACTAAATTCACACTAACATTAAGTGCATTTTCACAAAATAGATAAAATACCAGACCAATCAATTTTGCTATTCATTTTCAAATAATTGAACCCGGGTTTTAACAGGAGGAGTAAGAGCTGATCAGTAAAAAATATTTTTTATCAGGCACATTAAACGCATGTCCATTTTTACAAAATATTTTACAATTTCGCTGGAAAATATTTTGTTCAAAATGTTTAGCGCTATTTTATTGTTGTCTCACAAAATCAAAAATAATTCTAGAAAATGACGTTTTACTTTTTTAAATTCTTCGTCTTCGCTAAGCAGCTGCAATAGCGCATATTTCAACGACGAATTTTTTTACACATCCACACACAAAACAATCATCTATCAATGCTGAAAACGCGTCTGAACAGAGACATTCAAAAACACTGACCTCTTAACGTGGACTAGAGTCCATATCAATAAATCTATCTTGAATCGCATTCAATAAAAAAAAATTGGTAGTAGGAACTACCAATTCGATTTTCTAACCAAATCATCAATTTTAATGTTTGACAGGTGTGATCTGTTCTTAAATGATTTATTGATACAGGGGTGATTCAAACCGTCGAGTTTTGTGAGGCAATTCAGCGGAGTCGTCAAGCATTATCTGACAGGTATAAGCTGGCGTTGCGGCTCTAGTTCGTAGAGCTTGCGGTGCGAGAGTCATCATTGCGGGGGCTTCATCTGCTTCTGCTGTTCGAGGAGTCGCTCCAGGGGCGAAGGACCCGGCCCAGACCAGAGTGACTGGAAACAAATTACACCATGGTATACAATCTCATTGGCATGATCACCTATATTTGTAACAGGCCAAACTGACACAATAATGAAGTATCAAGTGGCACACAAATTTAAAATACTCCTACAAATTGTAAAATTCGGAATCGCGCAATATTTCGAGTAAAAAAATTTTTTTTTATCATTCTGGTTTAACTTTTTAAAATAAGTATTATATTTGTTATTAATTGTATTAGTTGTCGCGGTATATAGTAGTATAGTAATTACACATTGTGAAAAGTGTCTATCTACTTACTACGGTTAAAAATACAGACCAAAATAGGTTTAGCACCCTTGGGTACGGAACAATAAAAAGTAAAAAAAACTTCAAAGGTACCTGCTGCGGATGTCGCTGTACTGACCCCCACGCAGACGTCTCGGGCGCGCCACTGAACAGAGAGTATGTATTGCCGGGAGCCTCCATGCTCGTTCCTTCCCCCATCTCCAAACCCTTCCCTCCCCCCATGTCACTGTTCAAAGGCTCATAGTTCAGGTTCCTGTGTGGCATGTCCATCACATTGCCGCCGAACCCCAGACCGCTCATGTCCATCATATCCTTGTTACCCTGGTACCCCTGAGCTTTGTCCAACATCTTCATTTGCATAGGCTGGTATCCGACCTTGTTGAACTGTGGGTACATCGAGGAGTCGTAGCCGACCGGAGGGGCGTAGTTGCCGAAACTGCTCAAGGAAGAGTTGAAATTCGGGGAAGATACTAAATTTTGTAGGGTCTGCATTTGCGGCTGCCCGATAGCAGATTGCATGTAATTAGGCGGAGTGATTAGGTTCTGTGGTTTATCCTGCCCTAAACTTGGATTTTGCATCTGGTTGAATGTGGGTACATTTTGATAGGGGTTCGATAAATTAGAGGCTAAATGCGGTGCGTAGAAGTTGGGCTGCACGTTCATCGGAGGCGGAGCATTGAAGTTAGTGTTGAAATTAGGCGGCGGGTTCTCCGGCTTCCACCACGGCGGTTGTTGGTAGTTATCAGGCATTTGCGGCGGATTCATCCAGTTTTGCTGCTGTTGGTTGTTGAACAGCGAATTACTTTTAAAGCTGTCGTCTCTGAACTTATTGTCGTTGAACTGGTTCTCTTGCGAGTTCTGCCAATACCGGTATTGGTTGGCGAACCGCGGCGGGAGGTCGTTTAGGAAATTTTTCTTATCTCCCGATATTTGGTAGTTGTGGTTGACAAACTTGTGTCCGTCTTGGAACAGCTCTTGACGCGAATTTTGTTTTTGCAGCGCGGCACTCCTCACGTCAATTTCCTTGGGATTAACGACAGGCAGCCGTATCCCCTGGTTGTTGACGGGTGGTGGGAAATTCGGGCTGTAGCTTAACCCTGAACTCTGTATGCCATAAGTTTTCGGGAAGTTCGTTCTCGGTGCTTCATTATAAACGTTAGACGCTGGCGTGTTGGCACTCCACGGCGGCGGTTGGTGATTTTGCTTCGATTGGTACCCCTGTTGGGAGTTCTGATTTGTCCCTGGAGTGGGTTTGTTTTCTTTCTTCTTCTCGTCTTCTTTCTTGACCGGTTCAGGGTCAGTGTTGACCAAGTGCGGATAGCCAGCGGACTTGTCTTTTAAAGAGAGAATGCCTCCAGTTTTACGTCCAACGGGGAGGTTGGCTAAAGATTTTATAGCTTTAGGCTGTATCACTTTGGGCTTGTCTTGCTCTTTGTTTTCTGTAGTGTCGGGCGTTGTACCCGGCGTTGGCGGAGGTGTTACAAATTTCACCTAAAGAAGAGAGAAATATTATTGAGCCAAACAATCCACTAGCATATAAAATCGAAGCTTTTGTTATACGATTCCAGATAAAATCAATAATAACTGGTCATTGGTTTGCACCAGTACCTGTTTGTTTGTCTCCTCCTGCTTCCTCATGATGGCGGCCATAGCGATGTTGACGCGAGGCTTGCGCGATTCCTTCTTGTCTTCACTCTTGGACTCCTCGCTGTAATCAGCTTCCTACAAGCAGAACACGAAACGGAATTGCAATTATTGTATTAAGTATATCAGTGTTTTGTCGGTAGAATATGTTAATAGAATCGTACTTTTATTTTATTTTTAAGTTTCCGAACATCTGATGAAGTAAAATAAACGCGTGCGTCTCGGGACGTCCGACAGAAATGATAACTAATATCACATCAACAGCCTATATACGTCCCCACTGCAGGGGCTCAGGCCTACTCTCCTACAGAGAGTGTATGGGACATAGTCCACCACGCGGGCCCAGTGCGGATCGGCAGACTTCACATGCCTGTTCAAGACATGCAGGTTTCCTCACGATGTTTTCCTTCACCGTTAAGCAATCGGATAATGTACTTGAATTAAAAAACAACTCATAGGTAAACGGCTAGGCTGGATTCGAACCCGGAACCCTCAGAGTCCGCGCCTTATCCACTGCGCCACCAACGCTAATATAAAACTAATAAGTCTGAAATCCGGCTAGCGTTGTGGGTTAGAGTGAGAGAGGAGGAACCTGCCTACCGCTGCCGTATGCGTGACAGAAAGGGAAGCCAGACAGACTGGTGCCGTAACGCGTTACGTAACGAAGCGGTTAACCCTCCCATAAGAAGTTATTTGTTATTGTTCAAATCATTAGCTGTGCAACGGCTGCTGTAGCTGACAGTAAAGTTATACGTTAATTATATTCATTCCGCGACACTATAATCCGATCTCATATTTTTTTTATAATTATTTAACAAAGTCAGGTATATTGTTTTAAAAGATAATGAAATATATGTTATTCAATAAACTTAAAAATTACAAATTGTACTCGGTCTTCCTGTTAAGCATATGGTAAGAAGCCCCGTCCCTCCGCGTTACACATTATTTTAAGTTTATGACACATTTTACAGCTTTTACACAGAAATATATATAAAAATTATAACAGTATTTTATGTGTGAGTGTGGGTGGGTGAAAGTGTGTGAGTGTGAAGGTGTAAGAGTGAGAGGGAATGTATGTGAGTATTTGTGGGTTGAATCGCCGTGTTGTTTTAATAAATTGGAACATTAGGTTACTACTACGTTACAAACTCCAGAAGACGTTCTGTTTCTTTGTAGTCAAGGCTCTTTATCCAGGTTTTTATGGTTTCTTTCGAATCAAAGCATGACATGGGGTAAATATCCAGTATCTTATTAATTGTATTATAGCAAAATATATTATGGCAAAAGTAATTTTGTATGGAAGCATTGTGAACGAATTCCCGTTAAACAAAACAATAAAGTGTACGTATTGCCGTCACCTGCTCCTCCTGTGTGGTGGCCAGCGCTCGCTCCTCCCGCGCGCGCTCCAGCGACCCCTGCGGCTTCAGTATACCGACCCGCTTCTCACGGACTGACACAAACAACGAGACATATCTTTTACTGTCATACAATACTAATGATTTCGTTTATTGCACAACGAACAAAGAAAAAATAAATAAGGAGCGATATGATATGCATAGGTGGCCTTATCGTTGCATGCGATCTCTTCCAGACAACCTTAACGTAGAAGAATAACTCTAGGAACTTTCTGGTGTATGGTGCTACAAAATACATAAAATAATAATAATAATAATTCAAAGGATAAGAAAAAGGAGCTTTTAAACTCATTAACCAGCTAATGAAAAGTAAATTTTAAAAACCCGACTGCGTAATTTTTTCAACTTTTTATGAATTTGATATACCCAGAGTTTCTCTCACAGTAAATACGAATCTAACGACACGTCTCAAGCTTAAATCCATCCAATTACACAAACTCTGGAAAAACATAACCCTCCTTCTGGCGCAGTTGAGTAAAAAATCATTCCATTAGAATCTCCTCGAACCATTGTTCTCTGAAATAATGACAAACTAACGAACAAACACACTTTCGGACTGTGTAAGCGGTCAAAGAGGAATCATTAGCGTGTATTTAATGTGGACAAATACCTTTCTCTCGGAAGTCCGCCTCTGAGATGACGACGGGGGGCGGGGGCGGGGGCTGGTCCTCGTCGCTGTCCCCCTCCTCGTCCCCTCCGCTGGCGCCCCCGCCCGCGCCCGCGCCCGCGCCCCGCGCCGCGGACAGCTCGCGCAGCGCGTGAGACAGCTGCTCCACGCACACAGCCGTCGCCGTGAAAGTCACCACGCCGTCCTCTTCACTGTGGAGGGCAGAGACATAGACAACATGCATGAGACATTTGCTAGGCACTTACAATGCGCCAATATACCAATATTGAATTTTGAAAAACCCTTGCTTAGCGGGCGCTTACATTGTGTAAATAATATATGTGCTAAATTTCAAGATTTTAGGGCTTATAGTCTTGGAGATAACGTAATAAGTGAGTGGTATTACATATATATACACCTACTGCAGCGCTAACACCCCGAGCGGATTTACCAAGTTGGACGCCGCGTCAGAAGAGATACGAGTAACGCGATAGAAAGAGATGGTGCATATTATTTCAGAACAACTAACTGGTTCACATCAAGTACATTGTCGTAGTAGATATCAATGTCCGGTGTCCCGCCTGTCTGCTGTAGGTTACCCCGGATCTGTAGCTTTCGGAAACTGCAATCTGGTTCTAATCAAATTCAGTTGTCAGACTCAACAAAGGTAAACTCACACAAAGGCGAGGTGCTCGGCGCGCAGCTCGGCGAGCGTCTGCCCGAGTCGCACGAGCCGGTGCGCGCGAACCTTCCGCTCCATCTCCGGCGCGGTGATCAGACACGTCGTAGACAGCTCGCTCGGGCATCTGACACAGGTTAGTAATCTTACAACACTTTAAGAGACCTTCATAAAAAAAACTAACCTTAAAAACATTCCTATCGATTTCGCATTGTGAGAGCCACATCCTTATTCTATCGTAATCGAACAGACACCTCTCAAGTTCAAATACTCTGTGGTGCTCTCTCTTCTCTATGCCCCGGTACTAAAACGGTCTGATTGAAATTGTTTGTTTTTAAATGATATATTACAAGTGTATTAATTATATTGGCAGCGTGTTTTCTTTAAAATCTTTAACTATATTTTAAAACCTTTCCCAAATGTGGTCTGAATAGACTCCATACAACCAGACATAGGATAGGTTTTTGAAGAAAAAAACAACGAAAAAATATATTAAAACATAATTTCACCATCATATAACAGTAGCATAATTTTTAAATCAATTACTTTGCCTGTTCCGTTAATAAGGTAAACGACTGATCAAACTCACTCGGTGTCGGAGTCTCGCGCCCGGTCCGGCACGCAGCCCGCGTACGTGTCCCACGCGGCGTGGCTCGTGAACCGCAGCGAACTCAGCGCCTGCTCCAGCGGCAGGAAGCCGTGAAGCTCCTCGTCCTCAGGCAGGGGTACAGTATCGTCTGGTAACAAACATTTCACAGTTCTACCTTTAAAAATCACATGTTATATAATATTTTTAAAAGCTTTTTTTTGTGTACCCACTCCGCGCTCGACGTCACGCTCCGTGACGTATGTGTACACGAACACTCACACTTGTTATCGTGGTGCGCGGCGCACAGGTGGTTGAGCACGTGCGCCAGCGCCGGCCACAGCTGCGGCCGCGACACCCACTCCGCGCTGGACATCACGCTCGGATGAGACACCAGCCACTGCAGCCACACCTTCACTACAAACAATATAATCATTAACATCGGCCATCACAGACACACTAAAACACAAAAATATTACAGCGGTGACAGCTCAGTTGTCCAGGGCGTCAGTCGTGGTCTGGATTCCATTTAGTTGTTTGTATTTTATGTATGAATGATGAAAATAATTAACATTGGCTTTTAAGAAAAACATCGTGAGGTTTCCCAATTCACACTGGGCCCGCGTGGCAGACTATGGGATGAGCCCAGGGATGGATTTGATCAAGTGCGCAGGAGTTGGCGTCAGTTCCCTGCACTAATATAATTATTAATAATTAAAAAAAACAGAAGGCACATTAAGCCGGTTACTATCTACGACAGGAAGTAGCTACATGAGACATGTCAGAGGACTATAGCGACTCAACAACTCTGACAACTAAGATTTGTCAGGTTGGCTATCGACCTTACAACCAACACGATAAAATGAAAATAATATTTCGAATGCAATACAATAAATGGCCATACACATTTTTAACACTTATGAGTTATTCGACTGTCCAATTCGTTTACAGAGACAACAATATTAGTTAGTATTGGACTCACGCGCCGGCAGAGTGCGCTCGGACACCGTGTCCACCGTGTACGATGGCAGCACCAGCGCCAGCACTGCGGCCGCCGCCAGCGAGCAGCTCAGCTGCGCCGCCTGAGCCTCAGAGTCAGTCAGGGACTTGCTGTCCAGGGTCAGGTCCTCCGTCGACGAGTGGATCAGCCATATTATAACGCACGCCATCTGTAAAACGTGTGACGATCGAGCTCACTAGCGACATCTACTAGACCAGGAATGGTGAACCAATGGCATGAAAAAAAATTTGCATTTTTTAAAGATTTTGGATTTTATATTTAGAAATAATGAACATAAGGTGGAATAAACTTTTGGGTGGTAGGACGAGATACAATAAGAACACTGCACGGTGTTGCGGGGTTTATAATGCAGCCAGCTTTACCTTGATTAGCGTCATGGACTCGAAGCTGTCGGTCGCGACGAGCGCGGTCAGCGACGCGTTCAGTGAGGTCACCAGCTTCGACGCATGCTCCAAGCTACAATGACATTAATGTAACACTTACATACACATGACATATGAAAAAACAGTTAGGATTTTAAGTTAGATAGTTAATAGTTTTGAAATTGTAGTTTTTGACGCGATGGAGAGGCTCCACTATTGACGTGGAATTTATCGAATATAGGAGCTTTGGACTGACCTTTGTAATCTTTGTCAAAATAATAGAGATAAATTGTAGACTTCATTCATTTTAATGTAAAAATTAAAGACAAATAAAGTTGTAAGGTATAACGACCATTGCCTTTGCTGAAAAAATATTTTTTTCACTATATATTGTGACAGTATACTCACTCTGTGACCGTGTGAATGAGATGCATAGCGCGTATCAGCTCCGTGACGTAAGAGTGTGCGTCCAGCCGCGCCCCTATAGCCGACTCACGCGCCGCACCCTCTCCAGCCGGCGCCGGCGCAGCGCCGCCCAGCACCGGGAGATCTTTGTGCTCGTAGCTAAAACCACGAACCAGATGTCACGACAAATACAATTAGCATGAACTCAAAACATAATGAACCCATTTTGTTAATTTTTTTAAATCTAAAAATTGGACATCGGGGAAATCAACTTTATTGTAGCACAACATCTAGGTTACATCACCTAGGTGATGTTATCAACAAACAATAGTATTGTTGAAATATACTTAATATATGCAAATTATAACGACTTGGCGGAGGCACTGCCGTGCCATAAACATCTGATATTCGAAGTCGGTTATAAGTGGCTCGGGAACGGAGCAGTGTACAGCCTAGTTGATGATATGATATTCAACATTATTTGCATTTTTGCGCATATTTATAAATATTATTTGTATATCCATGGATAGAGTATTTTACAATAGGTGAGTTACGTGAGGAGCTACGTCGTGAGTCCCCAAGCATACGGAGAAACTGGAGAGGGTTAGACCTGTTTACTCTAGGTATCACTGACAGCCCTCTGTGCAGAGCATGCACGGGGGCCGAGGAGAGAGCTGCTCACGTCCTGATGGAGTGCGGAGGAGTAGCAACACTGCGGGCAAAGTACCTCGGAACACTGAGGTCGCTCCCAGAGGCCTTCAACAACACAAATAAGTTGTTGGGCTTTCTGTTGGAGCTGGGGTGGCATGAATAAGGGACGCCACCCTAACACGCAAAATAGGCGCATCTGACGTCGAGTTGCGGAAACCTGCCCCGATAACGAATACGAATGAATACGAGGGTTAGGTCTTTAAGATTTTTGTTATTTCGATGACAAGATGACATTGACTGCGACGTGAGAAACTGGATAAATTCAGGATGGATGAAATGTCGACACGTTTTAGGGACCATATATGACCCACAAATGCCCTTGAACTGAAAGGGAACCTGTCCTTTGTATGGATGAGAGAAGAGTGCATGTGGCAGAGATGCGAATGTTGAGACAGATGTGTGATGTATGTACATATTACGAAGTTTATAAGGTGCACCAGCGACCGGAAAGTTGAGAAGTAATCGTTTAGCTGGGTACGGGCATGTTATGAGGAGGGATGAAAGACATAACTAGAAACGTTGTGAGCATGAATGTTGATGGATGGATTGTATAAAGGTTATGTGTGTGAAAAGAGATCCCACACTGAGATAAGGGCATGAAGAGTATTTGATGTAATGAGGTCATTGTACCTGGCAGCGGCGTGCAGGGTGCGCGCCAGGTTGTTCGGTGCGGGCGGGAAGGGCGACCGCACCATCAGCGAGCGCACGTGCCAGTAGAGCGCGCCGAGCCTGCGCCCGCGCCGCCACGCCACCAACGCCAGCTGGTTGTACGGCTGGCCGGAGTGCACTGACACCACCAGCGCGTGTCTGAAAACAATCACCTTACTCCAGATCTAGTGCTCAACTGAGTAGTGGACGGGTGTGGGAGGGGTGTTCTTAGCCCACTGACCTGTAGAAGGTGTGAGCGACGCGAAGCTGCTGCCTGTACCGCGCCAGGTCCCCGAGGTGCACGAGGCAGTGCTGGCAGATGTATCGCGCCGCAGCGGGCGGGGGGAGGCGCGCGCCCGCAGCCGCCTCGCCCGCACCCCACCCCTCAACCCAGCCAAGCAGCGAGGCGCGGCGTCTGTGTACATACACAAGGGATATTATTTTAAGAGCAAAAAAGCACATCATTAAAAATTTATAAGAAAAATCTTGATCTACGATAAAATTAGTAGAAGGCAGATTATCATGAAACTTGATTTTCTATTTGGAATAAATAATCAGCCTAAATTACTTATTTATTCTGGTAGTTACTTGCAGTTCATTACATATTGTCCTGGTTATTCAATTTGGTTGTCATGTCATGTTTGGTGGAAAATAGGGAAATTGCTATAAATTAGAAATTAAAAATGTAAAATTATCTTAACCCCATTTTTATTTTAAACTGAAGTCAACAATTGTTATGGTGTAAAATAAAAAGGATGTTTGTTATGATCAACACTTTCTTCCCATAGCCAAAACTTTCCTCACCTAAAGGGCAAGTCCAACTTGAAAGTTGTACATATCTGATGCAGCAAGCACAGGTAGAAGCCGGCCGCCGCCTGCAGCACCCATGACAACATCGCTTGCCCTTCGCTTCGGAGGGAGTTCTAGAAACACAGATAATAAAATATTAATTTAAAAAAAATGAATGGGCAACATAAAAAAATTTTAAATTGATCTATTTTGACAACCATTTCGAGATTTAAGAAGAAAGGAAATGGTAGCAGAATTTTATCGACAGTGATAGCAGAGAAAACCATTATACAGTGATACTAAAAATTCACCCCTACTATCCCAATCCCATGAGATAGACTAGAGGAAACAAATTCATCCCAATTTACATACCATAATGAAAATTATTTTTCAAGATTTCATTTTATTTTGACACAAGCTACATCATGTTTGTCGGAAAATATCGTTATGTTTTTATCAAAATCATAAATGAAAATTAAATTATTACAGTAAATAAAAAAATATGGGTCCATTCATTTGTAATTTTTTATCCAAAAACCAAATACCATCTGTAACTATAATTTCTGAAAGGTTGTCCATTATGGCTCAAAGGCTTTGCTCCAATTTGACAATCCCACTACCATAATCACACACAATACAATAAAATCACAATATATGTACATACATAGGTTGCACTGTCAAGGACATATCAATTTAAGAGGATATAATTATCAAATCAATAAATTACCTTTCTGTCTTTGGAGATGGCCTGCAGAGCTTCAATCTGCTGCTTGAACCCAATGTTCCATAGGTCCTGCTCCACTTTCTTGTCCAATGCATAATCCAAGTCCAGTACAAGCACTTTTTGATACACCTTCCACATAAAATAGCAAGTTTATGGAGTGGTCTTTTTGACATTGCATAAAATCATAATTATCTTGGTGTATATCAGTTGTAACTAAAGCGAGAGAGGAGATTGACTAGTCAGGCAATTAAGTAGGTGTGAAAACAGATTCCATATTCAGATTTCATATTTTGTATACATTTTAATTTAGTTTACTTGAACCCATGTCATCCTTCAGGTGTATATATAAATGTATGTATAAAAGGCGAATTGAAAGTCCAATGTGTGGGATGCTTGTGTCTAACATTATCATCAATAGACATAATTTACTGCTGAATTTATTATAATATTTAATAGCAAAAATCCATCCTCATTTTCACTAGGTCACATAAGGTATGTTGTGATTAATAGTATCAAACAAGATCAATGATGATGCTACCTTAACATGAGATGTAAGGTTACTTTTAGATTGTCTTTGATTATGTATAAATAAAATTAATTGCAATGAAGTCAAAATAATAATACTCAATGTAAAGATATGGCACACACAGATACACATGAAAAGTACATTCACATATATTGAGTGAAGTGTCACATTCTGAAATTGTTCTGACTAGGCTTATGCTGAAATCAGAACTACAATGCTGATCTTCCAATAGAGCTAATAGAGAATGGTTCTCTCCTCACTATGAATAATAAAATAGCAGTGTCATGTCAACAGTCAATAACATAGATAGGTGAATAAAATACAACAGACTAAAAATACTGTAATAATAACAATAATCTAAGAATGTTTTGTTTATAGGATAGAATATAGTCTATTTGCAAGAATATAGTTTTGAGTAAGCAAGTACGTAAGATTAACATTGTGTTATCAGTAAAGTAATGTTGTTACGACTTTCATATTCTTGGGTCGATGTATTAAAACAGCTCAATCTAAATATTGATGAGTCAATATAGAGCTTAGCCCTCACCTTTTGCAATTGTTGCTGAGTAGCCCAGAGACTACGTTCTTGTAGCATTGACGTGCCACTCTTGAATTTCAATATCTTCTGTTTCAGCTCGTCTGCCTCCCTACAAATATTAATATGCCAATATTGCAAAAACTCAATCATAGCTTACACAAATATAAGGTTATGAAATTAATTTAAAAGCTTATTTATACGTACCTTAACATCTGAACAGCGGCGTTTAAAACCATTTTGAAAGAGGCTTAGAGCCTCAATGTTTGTCATAGCATTAGGGAAGAAATCAAAATAATATTTACGGAATAATGGAAGAAGGAAAAATTCTAAAAACAATCGAGATCCATGCACTGCTGTCAAAAATGACATTTGTGATTTGTGCCATTTTCTTTTAACACTCCGGTATACGCATAGTTTATTTTGAAAGAAATTATCTTACATTTTATACTACATTGCTAAAAGTATATCTTGTATGTATATATCAATGGTGGTGTAATGAAGAACTACGCTCCGCTAGTATAAAATGACTTTTCTGTTCAATGACGTTTGTGTGGTAGTGCCAACACTACAAAATTAAAATTGTTGTTCTCCATTCATTCCAAACCAGTGTTGTTCATGATACGGCAACTACCGTATTATACGGCATTCCGATGTCTAATAGACCAAAATAAATTATATACGGCAATTTTTGATACCTTTCATTTGACAAATTAAACTTTACTAAGTTACTTTTTAATTTTGTGACCTGCAACGGAACGTTTATTATTCAGTGATGTATGCTAGCTATCCCTTTTCTACTAGAGCAAAAATGCAATTGCCATCCTATTTTCTTGAACAACTAATTCAATTGGGATTCCTCGCGACAAAGCACTTTGTTCAGGTAATACGACCAAATTATAGTCAAAGTAAGAGAAAGAGAGGAATTCGATCGATATGAGTACGGGATAATTAAACGATAGAATAGATAATGGATAGGGATCATGCATTTCGTTCCGAGTATGTTGTTAATTTTACACGCGTTTTAGTTGTCAGTGCCTGCTTTTGAAACCATTATAACCAACGTAACAGTGTAACGTCGATTTGCTGGCCAAATAAACAATCAGGAATCAGGGTGATAACACAAAATTTTCAATGAAGTATATATTAAATACTCTGAATACGAAATAATTAGGGGCTTTCGAAATCTCATCATAGACTGTAAATACTTTAGTTTATATGGTGAGGAATAAGTACTGTTATTGAAGTCTCTCTAATGTAGTCTTTAATTGTAATTTACATCACATTACTTTTTCAGTTATACGGCATTTTTTTTAAAATTTACCCATAAATATGGCAATTTCAGACACGGCAACCCAAAATTCATCTGGAACAACACTGTTCCAAACCGACATATTCATTCTAGTGATTATATGCTCCTAGATTCATTCGTTCATGGTTCATGTTCATCGGCGGTGGTTTGCAAATTGCAAAGAAAGAGTATATAATATACTACGGTGGTTTGTTTGTTGTTTTCCGTCCCATGTTTTCGTTTTTGGACTTTTAGTAAATTCACTTCTTTCTTCCATTGTTATTTTTTCTTAATTTAAAATTATTTTGACTTTGTATAGAAAACCTTACAATGGATTTAACAAGCAAGGATCTTAAGCCGGTGAGACATGTTTTTCTTTTCTGTTCCTGTTATTTCTAGATGACTAATACATGCTTAATACATTAAATCATTGTGCAACTTGGGTCAGATGTTATATTCAGATATTTTCCTGTTCATCAATTAAGTTTCCTCAATGTTTTTATTTTTGTAAAATGTGTAGTTGTTACACTGAATCTTCGTTTTCAGGAGTCAAACAACATAATCTTTGGCCACACTGTTTGCCAAACTCGGGACGCAAAATGGCTGTGCGTCGAGAAAATTTATCAGAAGTTTCACCGCCCGAACTTCTACGACATCGGAGGCACATACATCCAGGATGTTGCTGACTTTTGGTTCTTCTACAAGACCGAGCGAGTTGGTGATATATTCCTACTGCATTTGTTTATTACTAATCGCCAGGAAGGCTCATTCTCAGTTGGTGTCAGCTACGACAATGAAATGACACTCAGTGCTAAAAATGGAACTGCACACTTAACCACATCTCTTAAGGAGTTTACTATCAAGAAACAAAAAGATGTGAACCAGCATTATCTTACTACTTACAATTTCTCAGATCTTGATATCAATGCCTTGAAAAATAAAAAACTATACATTGCAGTATCTTTTTCTGGTGGTGATAAAGATGTCGCCCAAGATGTTATTGATAATATCAAACTAAGTCATGACTTTGGTGCTCTATTGATAGATCCAATTGGCTCAGATTTTACCATAGAATCTTCAGACGGACAGAAGTTCAATGTTCACAAAGCTTTGCTTTCTGCCCAGAGTGAGGTGTTCAAGGCTATGCTAAAAGAAGATACAGCTGAGAGTCAGAATAGTTATGTGAAGCTTGTAGATGTAAGTTCCGATGATTTGCTACGGATTCTGGAATTTATTTACACAGGAACCTTGAAGGATCTAGATAGCTGCAACTTTTTCAACCTGCTAATGCTGGCTGATCAGTATAATGTAACTGGATTGAGAGACTTGTCACAGTATGCTCTATCCCAGCAGTTGAGCATAGATAATGCTCTAGAAATCCTTGTGGTAGCTGACATGTATAACTCACAAATTCTGAAGACTGCATCTCTCAAGTTTATTAAAAAGAATGTAAATGCCCTTCAGAGCAGCACTTTCAAAGAAATAAACAATGCTGCTTTAGTGAGAGAGCTGTGTGAATATTTGGTGCCTGTTTCACAATAATTTTAAAGAGTTTGTTAAAAAAAGAGTTCTCAACTATATTGCAAATATTTAATAAATGTTGAATTGACTTTAATAGTTTCATTTAAGGCACAAAAACGAATGAAAATCATAATACAGAAAACGTAAAAATAAACTTTATTGAATTTTAAACATAACTGTCGTTAAATAAGGAGTAAATTAATAGTATCCATAAATTAGTATTTGTTTTAAAGTTACAATCGGTCAATACATATAGTGTGTTGGTACATCGCCGTCCATCGGCAGAGTGGTCAATCCGCAGGGGCTAGTGCGGCTCGCAGCGCACTCGTTGGGTATTTAATCATTTTGGAATGTTACTGGCAGTCTTCGTCTCTGCGACAAACAAACATTTTCGTTTTAAAATGTTGTCAAATGCACCAACAAGTCTTGCTGCGTTTTTATGGGCCTACAAATGTTTAAGTGGTCTATTCACACTTAAATTTACTAAGCGTGTTCTACAGCTGTATCAGTGAAATTGAAGCGTAGGCAGGATTGAAGCTTGTGTGAAAGCCATCCAGTTTCGCTTAAATTTAACAAGCATTTGCATCAGTGTCAATTCTGTTAAGTTTCTCACCTGCTGCTAAATATCTCTGGACTTCTGTGGGCGGTGTGAATAGGCCACAATTTTATCGATAAGAAAGTGTCTAAAACCAAAATAAATTTTAGATACTTTTCTTAAAGAGGCTGCTGTTTTCATCTAGCACCAACTCCTGAGTGATATAATGCAACTAGCTAATAAAATTATAATTTCAGATTACGCAAATATTTCGCAGTAGTAAAGCCATTAAATAATGTATGTATCGCATCTGTATTAATTAAAAACTCTTGAACGTCCCAATCAATTTTAAATCAACAAATGCATTGTGAGGTATAACACGTGGTTAACATGCAAGGTAAGCAAGAAAAAGTCCAATGTTTGTAATAATTATTGTTTATTAATAATTACTCGGTCTGATACAGAAACGAAATAGATTAACCAACCAAACGCGCAATGAAGTGATCCTATCGGATATATATCTGATATAAAAATAAAAACTTACATGATCCTATTTTAATTTAAAATGTGAACTACATACATGACCTTACCTTTTTAGAGTGCCAAAAATTATGCATATGCTACTTAACAAGTCTTATTTACTATTCATTACGGATTTACTAACCAATACGCACTGAGTTTACTGAGTAAATTATGAAAAGTGAATTAATTACGAATGATTTTACTAGCGACTACCATTATGCTTTACTCCGTGTCTGATACTAGGCTTATTTCAGGAACTAAATTACCACTGACAACTTCAGAATGAAAAATTTGATAATCGAGTCAACTGTAAGGCCGTGAGGCCACATTGAATGTACTCATTGCAGTTACAAAGTCTTTGGCTAACGTACAACACAGTTCACGCCATAAGCCAAACTTTTGCCAAGGATCCAAAAGCTCAAATAAGCGTGAAAGTTAGATTTGGAAAAGAGGAACACAAAACTTCATTTTGAGATAAAACGAGCATGCCAATGAGCAGTTCATTGTGTATTCCCTCGCGACAGGGCCACACGGAACCGTACGCTATCCATCGCTGTTCCCAGTCTGTAGTAGTTTGTATGCGAGAGTACAACAGAGCACTGGTTTCGTGCCGCGTTCAGTGTGAGTGCGTGTTGGTGGTACGCGGGGCGCGGCCTAGCGTTTACCATTGTTGTACGAGAGACTCCGCAGGGGCGCTTTGAAGTTGGCAGCCGCCTGCTGTTGGATCTGGTAGGCGAGCGGGTGGATCTTAAACCCGTACAACCTGCAAACATTAACATTGTTTTTCAGGAAATAATCATCACTGAAACAACAAATATGTACATGCACACGAGCTGCTATACGATCCGATGACAAAATTAATGATTGAATTATGTAACTAAAATGTAAAAAAAGTATTTGCATCTGATATTGCTACTATTGAAGTGGTAGAAATAGAGTAGTAGTAGAGACGAAAATAGCCTATAATGACACGAAAATCCATAGTAAAGGATCCAGTGCTGAAATCTTAACCTCTATCCCTCAGCAAGCGGCCAATGTCCCGGACAAAGTAGCTAGCTCGATTCCTGACGGCCGGCCGTCTGTACCGCGAAAGGAACAAAGATGTAGGATTGTTCCAACGCGGCGTATTTGGTATGCTTGAGACGGGCGGCTGATTCGGCTTCAGAACTATCTCGAACCCGTCGAACGCTCAGGCCTCCACGAGGTGTAGGCAAAGACGCTTGGTCGACTGGCCCCCACTAACCTTGACGTTGCCGATACTTTAGAGTTACTTTAATTGTCAAACAGATACTTCGGTTTGATAGAGCCAAGTAGGAAACGTCTGCAACATATACGTTACTTTTGGAGCCGAAAAACACAAGCGTAACAAAGTATTAGCGCCATGTGGAGACAAATATTGAAGGTGGTCACTAAATTTCAGGAGCATTGCCTTATGGGTCTCTAATACCGTCGGTATACCTGCTGGAAAAATGGATGACCCCAAAAGATTAAAAATATTTTCTTTTAATATTCTGAGGTCAGAATTAAGGTGCTAGTAGCGGGAGAAATATAAGGGAACGGAACATGGGAAAAATTTGTATTTTGCGGTGTTCTCCTACAAAAAACCATTGATCTCTAACAGCGAAGCACCGGAGCTTAGACGTACTTATAAAGAGAAGCTTTTAAACGTACTCCCAACAGTAATTCGTTAATATTGTAAATTACGTCTTAGTTAATTTTAGGTTACTTTCAAAATTCTTTTGAGATGTTTTAATGATGACTCTTTCACAAGGGCGTCAGGATTCATTCGTTACAACAACAAAAACTTACCTAGGCACGAACTGCGAGGCGGGTCTCTTGGGCCGGTACTCTGGATGCACCATGAACACCATGTGCGGGAAGCCGGTGCCGAAGTACGCGCCGTCGGTGTGGTGGTGGCGCGAGGACTTGGGCGTGTACACGTCCATGCAGCGCGGACAGTACAACTTCACCATCGCCTCGCCGGGAACGTCCGACAGACCTGCACAAGTTCAAGGATCAACAACTGTAGTAATCTGATGATGACCAAGCTTATGTTATCTAGAAATAATATAGAAATGTTATTTAACTCACCAAGCGGGAGCATAGGCTGGCATTCACAGTAGACTCGTGGACAATGACCAAAGTCACCGGCTTGAAATTTTTCTAACATTTGACCGATGCCTCTGTGAACAAACGTGTCATTGGGACAAATACATTTTTGTAAAGTTGCAAATACACATCGGAAAACCTAATGGGCATAGTGGGGATGATTTCGCGTATCCCTGGTAACAGAGGTACGCAAGGGAAGACTTATCAGCCCACCACGCGCCTCAACGCGTTCGAAATGAAATTTCACTCCCGCGCCCCACCAAAGAGACCCGGATATTGTTTACTGTGCAGTCAAAGTCCAAGCCGAACATACGAAAATATTTGCAATCCCATGCAACTACGACCTAAGAATCGAAAAGATCCCAATCTTTAATTATTCATTAATTATACATTCAACGTTAATTTTCATTTTTGATCTTTTTTGCAGATTTGAAAAAGACTTCTTTACTTTTTTAAATTGGTTAAATATTAGAATATTTAAATTTGGCCGTGACTTCGTTCTTATGGACTTCAGAAAATATCTCTCTCGTTATATCAGGATAAATAGGAGCCTATGCCTATTTCGAACCTTCAACTATCCCTATATAAAAAATCAAGTATTCTTCAAGAACTTCCATTACGACGGGAAGGAAGGCGTTTTTACGGAAGCGACTGCCATCTGACTATCCAACCCTCAATTAAAACAATTGTCTAATATTCATTGTAAATAACATCACCATAAATTAAAGCCAATAGGGATGGGAGCGGAGTATACCAAAAGCACACTCCCGTCCCTTACAGTTTTAATTTACCACTATCCAACCCAGAGGGGAAGCTAGAACCTTTATTTTTAGTGGCCAACCTTCTGTTAAAAGTTCATCAAGCCACTATAACTTGGCTCTACAGCTTAATGTGCCTTAAAAACCGGTCAAGAACGTTCTATACAGAATATGAATAACAACATACTGAAAATCATAATTATGTCGAAAATCGTAAAAATGTCTGACCAAAATCAATGAGCAATTTTTAACAAAATTATTAGTGCTAAGAATAAATCGACAGGCACTGGAAAAGTTTGTAATAATCAAATTTTAATGAGGTATAATAAAAAAAATTTAATTTTCAGATTTATTCCTATACTTATGCTGTAAAGCCTTGCTTCTTTTCTTTCATAATTCTAGGTCAATGGGAAGTACCAAAGTAATGCATTGACCTAGAAGCTAGATTTTTAAGTAGTTGCCTACCCCCAGATGCTTAGTTAGTCATATATATTACTTACCGGTTAGTTAATATGTAGCGAGCATGAATCAGTCCATACAGTATCTCGGAGGCCTGCTCCACGAGGTCAGATTGGTTTGGGTTATCATCTAGATCATCATCTGTAACAAATGACACATCAGTTAATATTTTACTACAACCCACTGCCTTAACTTGCAGCATGTCATTCACAGCCTGTTGAGTTTTCAGTGCTTTTTGAGGGTTCATGACAGCTTTCTTAAAAGATTGCTGTCTAAAGAAAGTGCTTCTCTAGTTTTTTTAAATATATGATCGGTTTGCAGTTGGACATCATCTCAGCTGATGGTAAGTGACGATAAGGGTGCTGGATGGTAAGCTCAACTGGAGGCCTTAAGCTAATGAGGTGCAGGGTCTGCTACTGTTCATACCGGAGCACAACAGTGCTATTAACACTGCTTTTCAGTGGCAATCTTAGGTAACATGGTGGTAGCTAGCCAGGCAGAAATAGAAAATCACCAACCAAACCGAATACTGATAGGCACCCCCACTAGGAATTGAACCTGGGAACTGGATTGTTAGTCCAATATGTAGTCATTAGGCCACAGAGACGATTAACGCTATGTGTACCTTAGTCCCAACCCGAGCTTGTCTGTTTTTTTTTGATCCACCTGTGAATCAAATGAGCTTTCCGGACTGAAGTTTAGGTTGGTCTTCCGCATAATCAGTACACATGGCTGCTGATTGCTGATTACTACTGGGACTGACACATGAGTGGAGCATTGCTATCCTCATCTCCATTAGGGGTAAGGTTAACACTGTGTAGCTGACGGTACGATGGTATGATGTACCTCACGGTAAGCAGGCATGCCATTCTTTTAAGACAATTAATACTCCTGATGCATGTCACCTGATTGGTCTTGCCATGCCACCCCACACATTCATAGATGTTCATGGGTCTTGCTATGCCTGTGTAGAGCCATAATGAGATCTTTGGCTTAAGATTTCTTCTAGCATGTACCATTCAGTGGCATAAACTCAATGTCCTTGATCATATATGTAGTTCATCTGTGATTTCTAAGAGTCTGTGATTGAGGATTACTACAACAATTGTCAGTGATTAACTGGCATACTAATCTTCTCCTAGATAACAGCTAGAAAATCACCACACAGTGATGCAATGTGTTCACTGAGAAAACATGTGTAAACACAGTAGCCAGAACTCTAGCTAGCTGTGCAGTTGTAAACAAAAATTATAAATTACAAGACATAATAATTAATGCGTTCAAAAAGAACTACACATCGACTTCATCCGCCTTAAAAGTCTACAGCATTAATCTTATAAAATGTTCACTTTTAAGAGGTAGAATTATCATATTTGGTTTTGATTAATTTTTTCAAAAAGCACACAATCAATTTCGATAAAATTTATATGAGACCACCACTGAAGTATGCTCTACCAACCAAATAAAGAATCTACAAAATCGATTCACAATTGGCTGAGTTATCGCGTAACATACATACAAAAAACATACAGTCCAATTGAGAACCTCCTCCTTTATTGAAGTCGGTTGAAAAACTGCAGAAACCCACTTACACAATCTATTGTCGCCCTAGCGTTTAACCTAGTTGTTACACTGACTCACCAGGTTCCAAGTCCAAGATCATGTCCAACGCCTGTCTGTAGTGTGGCACTTGCTCGTTCAACCCCGTCAGGTTGAACTTGTCATTTATATAATCTTCGTCGACCTATAAACGACAAAACTCGATCAATACAATACTGTGACAAAATATCGTTCCATTAGAGCCACCATAGCTCACCTCGCAAAAAAATTCGTTTCCACGTAATCCGCAAAACCAGGAGATCCATGACACCTCCTCCGAGCTGCTCATTTTCCTAAAAAATCAAGAATTATAAATCCAAATTGTTTATAAAGTGTAAAAAAGTTCAATGCTTCCGATCCCACACTAGCACAACAAAATCGTCATGCATTCCAAAGTTTCACATGCACTTTTCACCTTTTGTACGTGTTTCCACTGAATTTCAGGCGCGAGGGTCAGTTCCGAACTAATTACGAGTAGAAATACAAGGAAATTTTAGAATAAACGGCGATAAAAGATGAGAAAGCTCACCTTTTAGTGCCTTGATTAGCCACGCTTGACGGGTGTAGACGGAATTTTGTCTTCTCTGTGGTCGAGCGTATCTTTTTGTCTATTATCGATTACGTTCCATTCCACTTGACTTCATTGCGAACAAAATGTATAAAAATATTGGAAATGGAAGTAATAAAACGTAAAGGTATTTTTAAAAACTTTACGCTAAAAAACTTGAGTACTTTTCTGGTCAGTTCCTTGACGTGTAAACAAAAACCGCACCAAGGGTTCCGTACAGAGTATGTACCGTTAGTTACCGAACCCTAAAAAGAACAATGTTCATCATAGACAATGTGACCAACGTGGTACCAACCAACCAAACCCAAGCTAAAAAGATGTTACCTTTCGATTTTACTGTGCCGCCTGCCCGGCTGCTGTATTTTGCCGCCTAGGCCGGGTGATAGTAATATTTTACCTTCATGACCAAACCCACAGACTAATATATGTACTTATATGGACCAAACCTATACGATGTTTCACTGTATCACAGACTAATATATATTATGTACCACTGAGCAAGTAATATGTTGGCATTAAAAATCTATTATAATATAAGTAAAACAAGATTTAAACTTAATACTTCATTTAATTAAATACTTAAAACAAGGTTTTTATATAATTTGATAGTTTTAGGTATTTCTATATAAAAACCGGAAAGCGAAGTTGGACTCATGCACTATTCCGAACTATACATACAGATATTATGTATATGTCTTTGCAATAAAATATTTTAATTCATTATTTATGATATTTCCCAAGACTCTCAAGGTATGGCAACAGGTTATATAAAAGTATATTCTTAAAACTATTATTCTACATTAAGATTAGACTACTTTCAAGTTAAGACACTTTACAGAAACTGAATTTGCGGAAGAGTTTAAGACGTGATAGTCATTCTCTTAGTTTCCTATCCTGCATGAATTGGAACAACTTTTTAGCTAAATTTACATCGTTGAGATTTTTCCAGCCATCAGTCTCGAGCACATCTGGATTATTCTTTATGAAAGTGAAGACAGCGGTCTGTAATTTCTCCAAATTATATTTCTCTGAAATGAGAGCAATATCAACAGCATTTTTCACATTGATTTGCTCACTTATAGCATATTGAGTGAGCATGAACAGATTCTTGAGTTGGAATCTATTAGCTATCTCAAGCAGCTTCAAGCAGTCCTGTTTCAAGACATCTCTGATGGTTCCAGTGTACAAGAACTGCACTAACAACTCCATGTCATTGTCACTGATGTCAATCAAAGCTGTGTTTGATTTAGAGGTCTTGATCATTTCTCTAAGAACAGGACTGTGTGCGGCCAAGATGATCTTGTGAATATTAAATTCTTTAGACGCAGATTTTAAAACAAAATCAGTCTTCTCTTGTTTCGACATCAGATTACCAAAGTCATGTTTCAATTTTATCCTCTTGATAACATCATTGTCCATGGATTGGACTGCATTAATTTCTATTCTGACAGGTATTATTAAAGTATTATTTTGCAATGATTTGAGGTCATTTTCAGTGAAACGATATGTCCTCAAGAAGTGACTTTCATTCGGTTTCCCACTGCTAAAAGTGAACCATGTAAATGATTCCGGAAGGAAAGAGAGGCCAGGAGAGTCATTACGTTTCTTCTTATGAGTTAATTCGTGGGAGTTGCTGACTGCAACGGAAAAGTTGCCAACCTTCTGATGGCAAACAAATAAATTTAGCAGGTAGTTGTAGCCGGGACAAATCGATGTTGAGAAATAGAACCAGACGTCTGATTCTGTATTTGTGCATGAACCTCCAATATCATAGATATCCATATGCTGAAGTTTCGTACATATATTGTGAAGGCATAATTTCTTTGCATTTTTTGATTGGCAATCATTTAAATTGTTTATAGCATCCTGCACCTGTGCCTGAAAGTACAAAAGAATTTTATTCTTAAAAGCTGTTACCTCTTACTTGGTCTTCTCAAAGATAAGAAGGAAGGACAAATATAAGAAATATTACTGAAAGATACAAGAAAAACCATCCTGATAATTTCATTCAGGCAAACAGTCATTTCAGGACATGTCAGTAAAGCTCAAGCACCCAGTTAAATAATTGACAAAATTATCAATACAATATAAGTATATTCTTGTATAAATATACCTCAGGAGCATTAGACAGATCCATGGGTTCTGGAAGTACTGGAGGAACTGGCAACTCTACCATCAACATGCTTTAATTATCATGAGATACCTGCAACAGAAAACGAAATTATTATTGTATGTGAGGTAGACAGAAGATATACATTATTTTTCGTATATAACATCAGTACATTTGTTTATCATACTACATCCAATAAGGTTGATAATTATGTATTCTTAACAATATTTAATTCAATTATTTTTAAGTATTTCAATTATAAATGTTAATTTGAAAGCAACTGTAATATATAATATTATATTTTAATAATAAATAAAGGTTTCTAAACAAGAAAGGCTGACGTCATCGACACAAATAGGTGAGTAACAAGAATTCTACTTGTCAATAAACAGTATGAATCATTTTAATTGCATCATAATATTTCAAATGGTTAAACACAAAACCTTTACATCAAAACCAAATACACTGGTCCTTAGAAATTACTGCATCATTAATATGGAGATAATATAAACACTTGTAATTTGTTGTGAAAAATAATGGTGAGTACCATAACTTGCACACCTTAAAAGTGACTGAGAAATAGTATAATTAGCGGGTCTTCCTTCGCATCGAGAATATTATAGAGGATAGTAATTTATTTATCAATTACGAACTATTCCTGTTTATTGTAATTTCACTTTGAGTTTGGGATTTCGCAAAAAAACTTACTAGTTTTTCCCCATGAAACCTTTATAAAACCGTTTAGAAAACAACTAACTAACCTTAGTAATACGCAATTACTATTTTCACGTGACATTGACACATGTATATAAAAACACTTTTGACGTTTACGCATAGATTCCTTGCAAACTTTTTACACTACATGCACACATATAAACCATGTAGGTTGTTTATCTTATTTTCACACTGTTGTCATGATTACAACATGACGTCATCTCGAACGATATCCAACCTGATGTTACTATTTTACAAAATATAAATATATTCAGTGTTGCCCTATGTCCGTAACTCAAAAATTTGTGTTTCTGCCCCATAACCGAAGTAATGTTACGTTTAAGTTTTCGTGTTAGTTGAGTCCCGTTATGATCTCTAATGTAGTTTGTTACACGCTTTATATTACGTTGACTTGTATGTAACTATGTATGTAAACAAATCTATAGCGATTTGAAACTTTGTAATTATTTGTAATTCGGATGACAATACAATAATTTGGCATCATGCGCGCATATCTGACCCTGGAATCAGGAATTGGATGGAGAAATTGTACACCGGGCCTCTCGATTTTTTCTTTAAATTGGAACTCTGTTTAAAATCCAGACTCCGACCATAGTTTGATTATAGGTTTGATTAATTCACAGACTAATATATGTACCTGATTAAGTGATCAGTGGATAGATTCAGATAGGTTCTAGGGACGACGTCGCTGTCACTCATGTATTTGTCAAACGAGGAAAAAATATACCATGAAGTTGGTAGTTTCCATAAATATCAAGAATTGAATTGAGGAAAAAATAACCTATACAAGTAACATACTTATTGATAAAATAAATGTTTGTGTTTAAACAAACTAGGTAACTAGAACCGCTTAATGTACACTAAGCGCTTGACGAAACAACGCAGCACCCTAGTATCACGGGAACATCCGGAACATCAGTGGAACCGCCAAACTCAGACGACCGTTTCACCAAGACATTTTAAAATAAAAAGCTGCTATTTACGGAATTATGCACTGTCATGCACCAAGTTTAAACAGGAAAAAGAAATCCGTCCGTCCGAGGTTCGTCCTCCATCTCTACAATAAAGTCTGTGTGAGTGATATATACGTACTCGTATAAAAGTTGTTTAAGGATTAAACAGCCACTCGTCTGCACTTTAGGTGACTAAAACTAGCGCCTTCAAACTTTTTTTACTTATAGAACTACTTAAAACAAACAACTGTGTAAAATCTCAGATTGCGGAAATGCGCCGTTTTAACGATATGATTTTTTAAAGTTTCAGAAAATTCCATAGCACAACGCCATATTTAAGTGAAAACCAAGTGCACAGATAACTATATATTGAAAACAGACCTAACTAAAGAGATTGCAATCACTGACAATGATGTTTAAATTCGCCATAAAGAGGATATAATAATATATGACTGGTAGTCAAAGATCTAGGACCATACAGCCTTGTCTAAACTGGCATTTATTTTTCATCATGCAAAATATGTATTACGTGAATTTTGCTAGCGCCTTCAAACTTTTTTAGAATCAAATTTGTCCCAAATCCCAGATTGCGGAAACGCACCGTTTTAAAGATAAGATTTTGGCTCGCCTGCACTTTAGGTGACTGCAACAGACCCGGAGATGACTGCAGGCAGCTGCAGGGCAGAAATCCCGTCGGATAGATTAGGTTTGTTAGGTTATTTTTTTTATACAGACCCGGAGATGAGTGCAGGGCAGAAATCCCATCGGATAGATTTGCATGATGAGTTCTACAATCCAAAAAAATTTTAGTCACCTAAAGTGCAGTCCTTCCAAGATTTTTTAAAGTTGTACATATTTTCCATAAAATATCGCAATTTTTAGTTGAAAACAACGCTTAAGAGGGTTTATCCACAAAATATCTTCCCACGAAAGAACAACCGACACAAAACTGACATTTCCTTTATTAATCTTTTTGAAGACAAGAAGAAAATGGTCATTAGTTCTTACAGCCATGTCTTGGTTTATTTTAGTCCCTTATGGTGAATTTTAGGCCAAAGCCGTTTTTCAGTATTCTCAATGAAATGTATGTAATACGGAGTAAAATAAAATATGGAGTTAAAAGTGTGGTTCAAGGAATCGAGTGGGTGAAATAAAACATCGTCACAAATAATACAACCAGGGCAGAAACACATGGTTATTCCAACCCCAAAGCACGAGCCGAGCGAAGCGTGCCGCGGCAGCGGCCGGCGAAGTGCCAGAAACAAAATGCTGGCGTTTAACTATCTCTACCCCACCCTATCTATCGTTTGTTAAAATTTTCATAGAGTACCGTTTCCGGCACTTGGACGAAAGATTGTTGTATTTGTAATACATATTTTGCATGATGAAAAAGAAACACGCAAAATAGGCGCATCTGACGTCGAGTTGCGGAAACCTGCCCCGATAACGAATACGAATGATGAAAAATAAATGCCAGTTTAGACAAGGCTGTATGGTCCTAGATCTTTGACTACCAGTCATATATTATTATATCCTCTTTATGGCGAATTTAAACATCATTGTCAGTGATTGCAATCTCTTTAGTTAGGTCTGTTTTCAATATATAGTTATCTGTGCACTTGGTTTTCACTTAAATATGGCGTTGTGCTATGGAATTTTCTGAAACTTTAAAAAATCATATCGTTAAAACGGCGCATTTCCGCAATCTGAGATTTTACACAGTTGTTTGTTTTAAGTAGTTCTATAAGTAAAAAAAGTTTGAAGGCGCTAGTTTTAGTCACCTAAAGTGCAGTCCTTCCCAGCTTTTTAGTACGACACTCGTAAAGCGTGTTTTTTGTCTGAGGAGGTAAATTCTTTACAAATATTAAAGTCAGTTATCCTGTTAAAAGTGGCAAAGATAGCGCATGCGCGGCCTGGCTTCGCTCCAAACCACGGACCGCCCTTCACCCGCAGCCTTGCTAGTGACTAGTGATGCGCCATAATAATATATAAATATCACAAAAATATTTTCAGTTTTTGAATAATTTTTTTCCTTTGATAGCAATACTTATATGTATGTGTGTAAATTATGAGTTATTGATGTGAAAATAAAATATACTTATTAATGTACAACGTGTTTGCCCTTTAATTTAAAGATCGGGATGGAAGCCTGCTTATTCATCTATGGATTAGATGACGCTATATAATAGGCTTGCTGGAGCACAATTAAGCTATTGTTATGTTATTTAATGCCATATTTTGATAATGTTGCGGTGTGGCATATCGACGATACGTCATATACCCCCTTCCATTAAAACAATCAAACAAAATGGTGATTATGATTAAATAGGTACCAGACGGAATTGATATATCATTCAGTACTCTTTTCTAATAAAGTTTAAGTTATAAATTTAATCTTAATTAATTAACTTAAAAATTTTATATAATAAAAAAAACGATCTGCCGAATGGTTTAAACCATGGTTTAAACGAACGCCTCTAATTATATAATTTCAATTTTACAAAAACCGGTATTGCTATTAGTTTCAGTTAGGCGCTAACAAAACTATGTATTACCAAAAACGACAGAAGCTTCATAATAAAATGGTCACGACTGAGATGACGTCTCGACGTGGTGCTTCTCTACGCTGCAGCATTTTCAGGGTCAGAACATAACTGAGATGTAGTCAGTCAGTGAGCGGCTGCAAGCCGGCGGGAGCGGGCGCGCGATGTCCGCGCTATGACCGCCCGACGTGTTGACGATACTGTTGAGCTATTACCGCTCAAGTCCGCTCTAGTCAACAACAATTACAAAGACGATGATTCGTACTACCCTCCCCCGCCCCCAATCAACCACAACCCCTCCAGCTCCAGCCTCTACGACTACACGCTGCTCTCCAAAAGGACACCGGCCTCAAAACGGTGCGTGTTTTTGTCCGCCTATCTGTTATTTTTGATCTCTGTGACATGGTATTGTATATATCTATATTTGTATATATATAAGCTGGGACACTTATCCAATGTTTCAGATATCCAGGTATAAATAAATATATGTCTCATTCACAGATGATTCCATTGATATAGGTTAATAAGAGGAGTATTAATAGAGGTTAATTCAGTTAATAGAGGTGCTATTACGTATTATGTAAACAAAACGGAAATTTATGCATGTGCGAAAATGAATGCTGCGATTTAGAGGTGATAAATTAATGTTATAAAATGTCCATAAATTACAAGTGATTTATCTTGAATATACCTACCACCTCCAAACTTTATTGTGTGAGCACTAGGCACATATGTCGTCTGTAGAAAATCAACAGCTAAACTGTAATATAAATCTATAAATTCAATGTATAAATTCATTAGAATATTATAAATGTGAAAGTTAGTTCGTCAAAGTCAGAATGACATGATTTTCTGTAAATACCATGGGATAGTTTCTGAAGTTCACGCGGATATGTGCAAAATGACGGCAAAAGCTATAATGAAATTGTGACGATGAAGAGGAAAATAATATAAAAGCAAAAAAAACAACAGTGATGTTTAGATTATGTTCATCCTTCTGTCTGTATGGTTGTACGCGCGTCACGCAGAAACTACTGTACGAAATTGGATACGGTTTCAACAGTTGTATTGCTGGCGGTGTAACCTGGTGCATGGTACAATAAAACAAGGTATGTTCTCTACGAAAGTGCGCCAAGCTCCGCACAAGTATACGTCACGATTAGTGCTGCCAATAGTTGACAATAAGGAATTTTACACCGAGCTGATGACGTATGCCTGTACCGTGAATTCACCCAGCTGTCACGGGAATAGCATACCAGGCAAGCATCTTATTCCATGACCTGGTGCATGTTTCATTTGATAGGAAGTTGTCTTTAGGCGGAGGCCTAGATTAAACCGATACGAACAATAATAGGTTTTCACGTTAAAATATATGTTATTTCAAATGTTAATGAATAACGAATTGACTTACCGGTGCTATAAAATTAAATTTGAATGAATGTTAAAGCCGTTGTAGCTCAATTGGGTAGAGCCTCAGTCCTTGAACAGTCGAGGTCTGGCCCGTACCGATGAGTTCCAATTTGTTATTCGGAATTTATGTGCGAATGATAAAAATCATTACCATTGGCTTTTCGGTAAAGGAAAACATGAGGAAACCTGCACACTCCTAAGAATAAATTCAAAGGTGTCTGTGAAATCTATTGTAAACATATTATTTTTTTGTTTTGTTTTATGTATGATGTGTCAATGAGTAGGAACCAGGTCCAGCTGAAAACCATGCTGAGCTGGTCACCTTTTCGGCAACAAATTTTCTATTTCCTTATTCTATTTGATGTGTGCTTTGTTTGTGTTGTTGTTGTGTTTATTTCTATTTCTATTTTGTGCCGAATAAAGTCTTTGAATTTGAATTCTCCCAATGTGCACAGGTCCCGCGTGGTGGACTGTTTCCCATACACTTTATGTAGGAGAGTAGGTCTGAGCCCCTGTACATAGATGTATAAAGGCTGTTGATGTTATGTGTGAATGTTTGTGATTCAATCTCATGGATTTTAATGGCACTAGGCACTACGTATCATTAAGAGACTATAATTGATATCGTAAGAAATTTATAGCATCTAAGCTTAGTAATAATATTAAAGATGAAATAAGTGAATGAAATATTTTATAAATAACGTCACGTGCATATTGTGTTAAAATGTGTGGGTCGTCAGCTTCCTCATAGAGCTATGAGAATTCTACGCATGCCAAATTTTAAAGCAATTTAGGTGCAATCAAACTTTAGCATTCATAATTTAGCAGCAATCATGACTCAGTTACAGCGAGTTGTTTTTAGTGTGTCAGCTGGAGACATGGGTCTCCAGCTGACACATGCCAGGAAGGCAAACCAGTGAGGTTAGGGCTTTAGACTATAGTCAGGCATTTAAAGCACAATGAGAGCAATGAGAGCCAAAAAAATTAACGATCACATTGATAAACTGTTGGATCTACGAACGAAATACCGTGTGTAAGCTGGCGACCCGTGTCACCAGCTTACACATCTGGATCTTCGTAATTATTCAAGTTACGATTATGTATTGTACCTCATATTTTAGAGCAAAATAGAAGCGCCAGGCTTCAAAATTTTCGAATCTCTAGTGCTAAAACTGTTTGAGCTACGAGCCGATATGTGTGTGTAAGCTGGTGACATGGGTCGCCAGCTGACACATGTTGTATCTCTGAAACTACATAAGTGAGAACTTCGTTTTAAAGATCAGATGAGACCATACAATAGAAGCGTTCACGAGTCAAAATTTCAAATCTCCTGGCTGTCTAGATTCAAAGTTATAAGCAAAAAACTATTTTCCCGCCAAAAAATTCAAAATAATCGCACGGACGCCGCTGAGCGGGCCGTTGCCGTTCCGTGCGCTACGCTATTACAATAGAGTTTCAACTTAGCCGTCATTGTTTTAAAATTCATTTTAACCTGCACTTTCGTATCGATTCAATTGGTATATTGAGCGTGTTAGACCAGGAGCCGACAGAAATAAGCAATGGTATACTACCGATTAACTTTATAGAGAGACTACGAACGACCTTCACCAAATTTGAGGTCAAGTGATAATATAACCCTTCATCGTTGGTGCATAATTCAAGTCTACTAATTTAACTAATAGGAAGTCAAGATTTAGTTTAGTAAAAGTAAAAAGTGTTTATTTCTTAAATAACTTTTACAGAGTTTTGCAGGGGCCTTCCAGAAAGTAGTCTTTCGACACTTGTGTTGGAAGTGCACCGCGTCTTCCAGACGGATTTACACAGTATTATTTAAAATCTTAGTTCCTATTTTAAGTTTGCTATGCTCATATGTGTGTGTGCGTGTGTGTGTGTGTGTGTATGTGTATGTGTTTGTGTACATTCATATTTATTATGTACATAAACGGTTAATTTTGTGACTAAATAATATATTTAGGCGAACCCTAGATTGGATCTCTTTGTTGTTCTTCGGTCTGTCAAGACCCCTTTTTTAAGGAATGCGTGAATGCATCAAGTTGAAATTGATATCAAATACTCAGGTGTGCAATCCCTTATATCAAAGCCGTGCATGACGCATATTTTTGATTGATCTATAATCCTGAAATTTGGCAAAAAACAAAGTCTTATGGGACAAATATAGGAACCCTCGGTGCGCAAGTCTGACTCGCACATGTCCCGTTTTTGATATTATGAAAATCAGACAAAGCAATGTTAGTCGACTTTTATAATAAAAATATATCAAATCATAAGATTTTTATTCATTTGCAAATCTAAATTTCTGAGTATAAGCAATAATTTTTATTAAAATGTGCCAATATTGTTTGCAATTTCCATGAAAATAGCTATGAATAAAAGTTTAAGAAATACAGCCTATGTCATTTTCCATCCTTTTCCAAACTACCCCTATACAAAAAATCATCATTCTGACTCTACGTTACGACGATAATAAAGGACAAACAAACAAAATCACTTTTGCATTCATAATATATAAATAATATTAGTATGGATTGCTATTGAAAATACACTAAATACCGAGCTCAACAATTATTGATCATAGTGATATAAACTGTATATGTTGAACATATACCTCTTATACTATGTTATATCACACCGTAAATTGTTATTTCTGATAAGTTGATTCATTACTAAACTAAATCTTGACTTCCTATTAGTTAAATTAGTAGACTTGAATTATGCACCAACGATGAAGGGTTATATTATCACTTGACCTCAAATTTGGTGAAGGTCGTTCGTAGTCTCTCTATAAAGTTAATCGGTAGTATACCATTGCTTATTTCTGTCGGCTCCTGGTCTAACACGCTCAATATACCAATTGAATCGATACGAAAGTGCAGGTTAAAATGAATTTTAAAACAATGACGGCTAAGTTGAAACTCTATTGTAATAGCGTAGCGCACGGAACGGCAACGGCCCGCTCAGCGGCGTCCGTGCGATTATTTTGAATTTTTTGGCGGGAAAATAGTTTTTTGCTTATAACTTTGAATCTAGACAGCCAGGAGATTTGAAATTTTGACTCGTGAACGCTTCTATTGTATGGTCTCATCTGATCTTTAAAACGAAGTTCTCACTTATGTAGTTTCAGAGATACAACATGTGTCAGCTGGCGACCCATGTCACCAGCTTACACACACATATCGGCTCGTAGCTCAAACAGTTTTAGCACTAGAGATTCGAAAATTTTGAAGCCTGGCGCTTCTATTTTGCTCTAAAATATGAGGTACAATACATAATCGTAACTTGAATAATTACGAAGATCCAGATGTGTAAGCTGGTGACACGGGTCGCCAGCTTACACACGGTATTTCGTTCGTAGATCCAACAGTTTATCAATGTGATCGTTAATTTTTTTGGCTCTCATTGCTCTCATTGTGCTTTAAATGCCTGACTATAGTCTAAAGCCCTAACCTCACTGGTTTGCCTTCCTGGCATGTGTCAGCTGGAGACCCATGTCTCCAGCTGACACACTAAAAACAACTCGCTGTAACTGAGTCATGATTGCTGCTAAATTATGAATGCTAAAGTTTGATTGCACCTAAATTGCTTTAAAATTTGGCATGCGTAGAATTCTCATAGCTCTATGAGGAAGCTGACGACCCACACATTGTGTTAAATTATGATTATCTATTTTAACCGATTTCAAAAACGGAGGAGGTTCTATGTAGTATCTTGGAAGAGTCTTAGGAATCGGACTGAGATCGGTGTACATATGTTGTCACAGTTTGCTGTCCAACAAGCCGGCGCCGGCGCCGACCCCGCTGGTGACACTATGCGGCGCTCCGCCCCCGTCGCGCAAGCGCGAGGAGCTGGCAACTATGGCCAACCTGCGCAAGAAGGTGTCTCCGGCGTTACTCACTGCTGACAGGTGACACATCATCCAGTTCAACCTTCCTCATCATCATTTCATAGGTCTGCATCTATTTATTATCTCAATATTCAAAAACTCCAGAAAGAAGCTTTACATATAACGCTTGAAAAGTATATCCATAACTGTTCGGTGGTTATCAAACAGCTGCGAAATCAATTATTTAATGCAGTTCTAACAATAACAATAAAGCTTTTTTTCGTAAAATATTAACCCAAATGGCACCATTTGCTTCATTTTGACGCGACGTATGATGTATCTTTATCTCATTTTGATCGATTAACGTATAGGACAAGTGCTTTGTTGTCAAAAACAGGGGCGCTATGTTACAAGACGTGCAAATGTGTCTATTGTCATCTCTTTCTAATACACGAAATGCCGTCTTTGAAATGATGGTATGTACGAGTACAATCCAGTATCGATTGAATTGTATAACTTGAAATGATATATCTACAGGTTTACCTATTAATATCTTTGGGGAAAACTCTTATTACCCTTATACTACCGCTACGACTAAGTATTTGTTATGCAGACACGCATCGCGTCTTGGTTCCACGACTTTTATAGACGCAAAAATTTCTGTTATCAGCCGAATCAGTTCCTCACTTCCACCTTGAACCTTCCGCCTTGCACCCACTCGCGATTCGCTCCAAACACGCAAAGGAAGCCTCCGGCAGGGACGAATCTAGGAGCGAAATATGGTGGGCAATCAAGACCAAAATCGCCGAGGACACCACCTTAAATGTTATGACACGAAAAGGACTCATTCTCACAATAGTCCCCACGAAATAAAATAAAGCTCAAATAAAATAAATAAATAAAATAAACACTACCTTACTAACAGAGTAGTTAAAAGTGGAATAAACTTTTAAATGAAGTAGTCGCCGCGCCAAGTGTAAACGCATTTAAAAATAGACTGGACATAAAAAACAAAACTCAGCAAGAGTAATTGAAGTGGAGAATAGCTGGAAGCAGGCAATATCAGCTGCATTAGCTGCCTGCCCAATTAATAAATAATAATAATAATGTATTCATGCCTAAGTATATGACTGTGGTGTTAATTTAACAACCATACACAAAGTCGATTATTTGGTTTGTAATTAGAAAATTCAATTTTTTCCCTCTAGCTTTTACTTTAAAAAGAGCATCGTTTTTAGACCGCTACAATCATGTTTCATCATCCTCAAAAGAGATACACGATACGACGACATGATATCTTTTTTAAATTCTATTAATTGGAGGATTTTATACCAGGTACATGACACCTATAGTACCCAATTATTGTTATGCTTTTAAAACTTGACATGATATATTAATTTACACAACGGTTATTAAGGAAACTACTACCATCTGAAAACTAACTGGACCCTAAACTAAGTTACATTGAAGCCGTTGCTGAATCAATGCCTTCCCTGACCGATCCCGCGTTCCTGTTGTGTTCTGCGACTTTACAGTAGACTCTACGCATGTATCATCCATCACCGCTCCAACACATCATTAGTGTATTTTAAATCATATTGAATTCAAACGCAATATAAAACAATTATTGCTAATATAACGACAAAAATAGTTCAACAAATAAGTTTTCCACGTACATATTAAAAATTGAAAATATATAGCGGGGGGTCTAACTAACGTGCCTTAGTCCGTCCTCGGCCGCCGCCACCACGTAGGGTAGTATAGTTCGTATACGACACGACGTAATACTATTTATACTTCGGAGGGGGAGTTATTAGCAAATTAGCAATCTAACAACAGCAATCTAACCTCAATTTCTTTTAGCGAAAGGGAACGGTAATAGACCGAGAGACTGGCACTACATTTTGTAACTGAATAACAAAGTAACTTAAACGTTTTGTCGGGGTGCTTGTTTTCTGAAATAAAGCGATTTAGTTTAGTTGTTTTTAGAGAATATTTGTAATAGTTTGTAGCAAGCCTTCTGTCTAGGTATTTTGACGAAACTCATATACTTTATAAAGATATTTTTAAAAACGATTTTCAAGATAACACTTCATATTGTACACTTAATAAGCTTCAGGGCTTCATTTATAACAAAAGACACTTGTGTTTCATCATATACACCTGTCGAGGATTTTATATGCTATTCTAAAGAATCCTGGAGACCACTAAAATATGAAAGTTAATGTTTAGCTTTACAACTTTAGACAGACATAAAACGTAAAGAAAAAGCGTCCTCAGCTCGTGGGCCACGTCACGAGCGACGTGGAAATCGACGTAGATTGATGAACCCTTGATGACTCGCGTCCCTTCAGATTGAGGAGTTCTTCGCCAGTTCTTTGCGTGACTCTAATCTAACTAATCTATAGATCGGAGGATATGGGTGATATTGTTTTTAGGTACGATAAGCGTAGGTAAATATGTAGTCGAGCATTGTTAATGGTGTCTAGGAATAACCTATTCATCTAATACAGCAGGTTATGTCAGAGATTCAATTTGCTGCTGATTGCTAATAGATAAGCTTGAGTTCAGAAAGTTCTGAAATTGCTAATTAGTAAAATATGCATTTTTCCTTTAACCTGCTTTCGCATTTTTTTCTGAAATAATGAAACAAACAAGAAACTTAATCGGCAGGGATACACTTTTGCATTAATCAATGAAGCGTATAACGAAAAAAAAGCGTAATAATGAATCTGGGTGCGAGGAGTGAGTGAAGTAAGGCTGAGCAGAACCCTGCCGTCAGAGCATCTGGCGCATACAGAGATTATAGGAGAATGTTGTAATTAAATCGTATAATTACAACAAAGAAAACTGACCGAAATGAACCATTTCAAAGATGAAAAAGCTGGCAATTTCACTGTAATCCTATTACCATTTAATTTTCATTTCATGTTCACGAAATACGATAGGAAACATTTAGATCAACCAGCTGACTTATTTAGATAATAGAAGTCTTAATTTTTTTATTTGGAAGCCTCAGAGCTCGTGATTGTTGCCTAGAAGAGTTCCTTGAAGAGTTCAAAATTGGTTGGGCCACGATAGGCCATGGGACTATGGCTGATCTAGTGTGGTCTTATGGAGCTCAAGTTCGATCGTGTATTGCGTATAAATATGTTACGCAAAGAGACTCACTGGTAAAGATTTGTTCTTGGAGGCCAAACTATGTCCCGTACACAGGCGACCAGTTGCTTGACGCTGCGCGGGTGAGCTATCAGAGCTTCACCAGTACATAGGTTTTAATGGTTAACTATAGCAAGCTTTTCGCTTTAGAATCATGCATACAGCAAAGGAATGGAGCGCACTGCTGGCGTCTGTATTCCCACAAAGCTACACATAATTTAGGTGTTTTTAAATCGAGGGCGAACATACCTTCTAGTCTCATAGGCCACATCGTCGCTTACCATCAGCTGAGATCGTGTCCTGGCGCTGTTCTATTTGTAGAAGGTGTGTGTCAACGGTGATGACTTCTCATTTCACCCGCAGGAGACACCACGCCAACGACGAAGATGAGAAAAAAGATAGCGCCGAGCCGGAGCTACTCGACAACCGCCCTAAACTTCTGCAGAGGGTAAGTCAATAGTAATAGTGGGTGGATAGAGCAAGTTGCGACTCGAGTTCCGTACCTCAAAAGGAAAAGAAGTGAAAGCGTTTAAAGAGAACTAAAAACCGACTTCAACTGCCCTAAAAGTCTACTCTACTTTTATTAAGGCAGGATGTATATCGTTTTCTCATGGATTCTCATAACAAAGAATGGGCAAAGGAAATAATAAATAATTATCCAAATCGGTTCACCCAGTCAAAAGTTCTGTCTGAGGTTACAAACATTTAACACATACACACTTAATATTCCCTATCTCAAAAACTACTGACCCGTTTTTGATAAAAGTTGCAGTCATCCCTAAGTTGATCAATACCTAGTTCAACAACAAGAACATGTTTATTTAAATCGAACTTGTAGTTCCGGAGATATGTGAGGACAAACACAATTAATATACAAACATACACTTTTGAAATTTGGCACACTTGTTTAGAAGCTAATACAGACTAACATATACGAAAACTGCGCAGTTCTGGAAATATTACATACATATAGGTCGAATTGATAACCTCATTTTTTTGAAGACGGTTAAAAAGGAAACACTTCTGACACTTCTCCTTGCGTCCGTCAGTCTCCGGCGCACTATTCCGAACAATGGAAGGAAACGGACATATCAGTGATTTTCCTTGAAAAAAGAAAAAAAACGCACCCGACCGACCGCATAACTAAGTTTGTTTGGCAGTTTTTTTCTGATGTTGTGAATTTTTTTTTGTTTCGAAGATAGGTATATTTTTCATGACAGGTAAGTCAAAAGTGATGTAACAAAACAGAAAATCTTTTTTAGAATGTACAAACGAAGAAATAATAGAAATTTAGAAATAACTAGCTTCCGCCCGCGACTTTGTCCGCGTGTACTTCAGGATGTATTGTTCGATAGGCACAGGTGACGTTTATGACAAATTATGAAATTATTGTACAGCATAAGGTACAAAATAGTGTTTATTCTGTTACGTAGTCTAATAATTTAAAGAAACAAAATAAAATTCAATATCTGACGTAGTAGACATTCAAATAGTCTTTATACCAATATTATAAACGCGAAAGTTTGTATATACGAATTTACATATTCTATGGTCTGTTGCTAGGCAACGCGTTTTTGTTATGCCAAAATTGCCCATGTAATCCCGCTAATATTATAAGTGTGATTTTGGACAATTTACACAATATGCCTTTATAAATTATAGCCTACATGTTATTCTGAAGTATAAGCTATATTATTGTAACGTTTCATTCAAATCCATTCAGTAGTTTTTCCGTGAAAGCGTCACAAACATCCAAACATCTAAACATCCAAACTTTCACACTTATAATATTAGTAGGAGTAGGATAACATACAAGTCCATAGTATTCGCAGTTTCTTAGATAATCAGCTGTCAGACAGTGGATGTTCGGAACTAAAATAATTCAGGAACTAAATCATTTCAGCAAACAATATCTACGCACTGAGATGAGATTTAAGACCATGAACATTTCATATTCTTATAAATTGTTTTACACAAAAATATGTATTTTATGTAAATAAATTGGACGGAGCGTATTTCCGGGTTTTGATCGCCAAGTTCGGAGAATCTCGCCAATAATCCTGCAAAGGGCAGAACAATCTGGGCCAAGGGCGCTCCCGGTCACATCTGACCTTGAAAATAGCTGGGGCTACACTTACATAACTACATTGAAATGGTTCGAGGGAGATGTGATATTTGCGAGTATATCCGCTCAAAATAATGACGGGTTTTAAAAACACATCCTTTTTTGTCTGGGTTGTTGGTATTTTTTTTAATTCAAGTATTTTAATATATGCCAATTCTTAACAAAGTCGTTTCATTGTTATTTTGGCCACAAACCACTTCTTGTCACGTTTTCTCGTGGGTTTCGTATCAGGTGACTGCAGGTTTGAATCTGTTCCTGAAGTATGGGAGCGGTACGAGAGCATGTGTTAATGCAATGTGAAACGACGCATAACTTCAATCGGGCATCATTTGACGTTCCGTAAAGACACCTCTCGTACCGCTCCCATACCTCAGCAACAGACTCAGTTAAGCGTTAGACCAGTAAGTTAAAATTATAATAAACGGGGGCGCTAGTGTACAATAATATAACACACTACATCAATAAAAATCTAACAAATAGAAGAATGGTAAAATGTTAAGACACTGGACTTTTTTTCGAGAAATTCTTACTTTGTTACAGGGGTCCATACTGCAGTCAAACAAGGAAGGAAATCTTTATTATTTATTTTCAGTAAAAATGCGGCATAGCTGTATGTAAAACAAAAGAAAACTAAATTAATTTTGTATCTATTTCAAAATAATT
Source organism: Carcina quercana (assembly GCA_910589575.2). Classification (NCBI taxonomy): domain Eukaryota; kingdom Metazoa; phylum Arthropoda; class Insecta; order Lepidoptera; family Depressariidae; genus Carcina; species Carcina quercana. The sequence goes on along the minus strand of OU342429.1, from coordinate 15,297,605 downwards.
CCGAATACGGAAAAGAACCGCAACACTTTATTGAAAAGCATTTGCGTTCGGAATTCAAAGTACCAACCGTTACGCCATTTCTAAGAAATGCGGATAAGTTAAGCGCTTTAGCAATATGTTGGGAAGTATGCAAATTTAATAAAATTTTATATCGGTAACATGTTGGCTCTACCAGCCAAATATGTTTTTCGTTTATAAATTCCTCCCAGAGCCCTGGCGAGGGGGTGGACGGGGTAAATGCTATTATACCTGAAACAATGAGGCCACCCTTTTCCTGACAGGAATAAAGCGTGGCTGCCTCGTGATAAATGACCCAAAACCTTCGACGGCGTTCCTTGTTGGTATCAACAACTTGATGGATTATTATAGGCAGCCGTTAATGGATTCATTCAAGAGATAAGACAGTCGTAGTTGTCTAAACTATTAGACTTCACTGATGTCAACTCCAGAGGAAGTGAGCGACTCGATCCCTGAGCACTTGTCGAGTCTACCAGGGGCCCATTAGTGTGGAATGTCAGACTGCACCTTCAAATTGGTTTTCAGAAGTATTCAGGATTCCTCGCATGATGTTTCCTTTGCCGAAAGGTTATATATACAACAAGCAAATTCAATTTACAATTTAACAAAAAACACGCAATAATCATACGTAAAACCGTATCAAAATCGGTCCATCCGTTCAAGAGCTACGATGCTACAGGCAGACAGAAAAACAGACAGACATTGCATCAAACATAACGCCTATTGCGTAGGGGGCTAAAATAGCCATTATTTTCTTTTACAATTGAAACGTAACATAAAATTATTCAAAAACAATTAAACATAGTTTATAATGGTATCTATATAGGAATTAAGCATTTTTTATGATTGTATGTATAATAATAGTCGCCTCTGCGGAATCACTTTACAAATACACCGTCTCCGCCAGAGGAGCCGGCAAAGACACACCTTCCCCACGACGAGCAATAATCCTAGCGCTTACCGCAATTATCGGCACATTCCGGGCCGATTTTCTCCGAGCGGGCGCCCTTAGGGCTGTTGCTAGTAATAACTGTACCGGCTGAGCGCCTTCCACGCTCGCCATTGTCCGGGTGAAGCTGTAGAGGTCGCAGCACCAACAGCATCAAGTCCATTCGAAAAAAAAAAGCCTCTGCGGAAGGATTGGGGAGGTCCATTCCTTTCCATGCATGCATCTCTTTCCCGCGCCTTTCGGTCCGCATTTCTGGTTGAAGATGTCTCTCCAATTTTAACTTGGTCTTCCTTTTCATGTCTCTTGGTAACCATTCTGTTAAAAAACGTTTTTGCAAGTAAAATAAAATACAAATTGAACCCAGGACCCTTCGATCTGTTGCTACTCAAATGCTGAGTACATACCAGTGATTTAGATGTAGCGAAACATTATAATTCAGCATGCGCACAAAACAGCGTTTAAACAGCTAGGAAGAATTTGTAGGCACATGTACAACGTGCAATTAAAATGCAGGATCACGTCTCGCTGAAATGTTCAGCTAAATAAGTTCTGCAAACTTATTTGACCTACATGTAGTGAGGTTAATTAACTTACCGCAGAGCAGACGATTATGTAAAATGTGATGTAATGCAAACTTCAACGCATGGTTTTAAATATTGTTTGTAGGGATAGTATTGCTCACGTTCGTAGAAGTTCCCATCACATCAGTAACTTTCAAGTGTTCCATAAACGGCTCTTTGCAACCTTTGCCTGTTGCATGGCCCTTACGGGCTCTTTCGGCGCAAATATACTTACTGAGATATTTTTTCTTTTTTTCCACATGATATAATTAAAATCTGCCGCAAAACCGCACGGCTACTTCATTTCCTATAACTACCTTTAGATATACATCGACGATTTGGTGACGTCCCACTGCTAGGCAAAGGGCTAGCCTATGCTAAATCTCCCTTTCCATCTAGGTTACTAATCCAAATATATTTGATGGTTTATGCAAAAAAAGCAATTAATATTGATGTAGCTAGCCGGCACTCGGGGAATCAAACTCGTGACGTGACGTGGCCGTGAAGGAGATTTACCATAATCACCAAGCTTAGCAGATGGATCGGTGATTGCAGTAAGATTTCGCTTAGTCGCGGTTTAACATGGTGTGAACCGAAAATACTTTTGTAAGTATCGTAACGGGTTACATGGGTGACAAACGGAACGAAAGACTAAGGCATATCTATTCGTGTAATGAAAACTTATGTCGTTCATACATAATACAGCGGCGATCCTTTCAGAACAACCCTGTAAGGGCGTGAGATTAAATTCCGTGGAAAACTTTGCAGCGCCAATTCCTCAGTGCCAACGGTTAATTTTCACGTTATCATTGATATAATATCTCAGATGCACAAAAACAACTCTTTTTAATTTATTACTTTGGCAGACTATATTATTATCAACTATCGATAGGTGTCTCGGAGAATTCTTCTGTAGATAGCTTGGGCAATAACAATCAATCAATTAAAAATAAGTCCATTGTTGGATAGAAGCCATAATTACCACGCTTGGCAGGCATCAGATTGGCGATTTCAGTAAAATGTATTGATAAATAGGTAGATTTGCCTTTTTTTACTAACCATGAGGTTAACCTATTCTAAAATCAAGTCCACGCGGGCTATTTATCAAAACGCTAAATTATATTTACTTGTTTTTCATTTTGGTGCCGGCAGCTAACCAATGGTGATGAAATCTTGCCCGTAGCCTGTGGCTATTGGTATCGATGGCAACTACTTACATTATATGTATATTGTAAGTAGTTGCCATCAATACTAATATTATAATTGCGAAAGTGAATTTGTTTGTTTATTTGTCCTTCCTTCACGTCGTAACGGAGACGAATGACTGGATTTTTTATGGGGATAGTTGAAGGACCGGAGAAGTACATAGGCTGCTTTTTATGCCGATTTAATACGTAATTCCGTGGGATACATTCTGAAGTCCACGCAAACGAAGTCGCGGGCAACAGATAATATTATCTAAATATGAATTATTTTGTCTGTACATCTAAGTAAAACAGACCATAGTCTGTTACGTGATACAAATTTGAGCTATCAGTTGTGTGGGCGACACAAAGCTGCTGGATTTCGTGCTCCTATCGTCTGGAACTAAACATAGAATTGCCTGTTAGCCCAGTCTAAAGCCGACTTCACGAATAGACGAAGGAACGTGTACTGTAGGGTGAGACGTCGTAGGCAGTTGTCGCTAGCACCACAGGTAAGCAGAGTCGGTTTCTAAGGGCCTTTTGGTTAGATTCCGGTGTTCCCCGATAAAACGATCCGCATCGATTCTTGTTTGCTGAATTGCGGTTTCAATTCTGTTCCTATCTGTTCTAGGTAGAACAGAACAGTCTTAGGTAGAACAGAACAGTCAACAGAAACCAGTTACGTACAAGTAAAATAAGCCGTGGTCGAAACGAGTTTCGTAGCTCCAGTTTCGTAGGTTCGCAGTTTGAAGAAAACTCGTCATTCTCCTTTTCAGCGTCTATAAGTATTATTACATTTCAGTGAAGGGGCTTTAGGAAGAAGATAAGTTTGGGAAGAAGATAAGTTCATTTGTATCTTAGACACGGCTTACGAACATTTTTGTTTGTTTGTTTGATCACTCTTTATTTACATCTTAAATAACTAAAACATGAAAACAAATAATAAATATAAGTTAAGACGCCAATGAAGCAAAGTCTCCGTAGAATAGTAGGTATTTGAATATGTTATTGCTGTCGCGATTCGGTACGCACACATACAGCCTTTCACATGCTTTCACTCACACAAATAACGCTGCATAACATCCCAAAGAGGCCCCTGCGCGCCGCGCATAGTCGCTACCCCTCCGCCTGGGCTAGAGTGTATTTTTCAAAATTATAATAAACTTGACGTGAGCGTGCGTCAACCCTTGTTTTACGTTTTGAGAAATTATTGTTCGCATATTGGTTTAGTCTCGACATACTGTGGTTGTATTTGATATAATTGACTAGTAAGTACCTATCACATATAAATACAATATAAATTATGGCGTTGCTATTTTAGGGTTCTACGGTCAACAAAGAAACCTTTTAGTTTCACCATATCCGAACGTTCGTCTTCCAACGATACTTTAGGTGACCTAGAGGTGTTTTAGTACCTAGAGTGCTAGAGTCTAAGGACTAACAAGTTAAAGCGTTCAAAAAGAACTAGAAACCGACTTCAACTGCCCTAAAAGTCTACTTTTATTAAGGAAAATTTAATATGTATATTGTTTTCTCATGGATTCCATTCTAAGAACCGGACCAAATTGAAATGGGACCACATGGAAAGCATCAGCTTTCAAATAATAAAGAATCATCCAAATCGGTTCACCCAGTGAAAAGCTCTGAGGTAACAAACATTTAACTAATAGAATAGAATAGAAATAATTTATTCGGCATACAGATTACAGTACAGTTAAAACATTAATTTTAAATTTGCTCTGCTGCACTGCAACGCCGAAATACACACTTAACATTCCCAGTCTCAAAAACTACTGAACCGATTTTGATGAAACTTGCAGTCTTCCCTAAGTTTTACAATACCTAGGTAAACAAAAAAGGGATTATTTAAATCGAACTTGTAGTTCCGGATATATAAAAAATAAATTAAATAAAATAGCCTTTATTGCTGAACTAATTTTTTGTTACAATTTTCTTAAAAATATGCTTACTTTATACGTTACTTATCTTTTTATATTAAGTATCAGTAACCGGTCGTTCCTACATTTCAGCTTGTCTTTCGACATAGGCCTCCTCTAAGGATTTCCACTCTATTCTATCTTTCGCTATGCGGGTCCATGTTGGACCCGCCACTTGTCTGATGTCGTCCTCCCATCTTCTAGTCTGTCTGCCTCTTTTTCTTTTGCTATCTCGTGGTTGCCATTCAGTTATTAGTCTTGTCCATTTCTATATACTCTATTTCTCCATTATTTACTGTTATGGGCTCTGTTTGTGAGGAATTTGACATTACTTTTGTTTTCGTTAAGTTCGTTGACAGGCCTGCTTTCTCGCTCTCTTCCGCTAACTGTTGGAACATTGTCTGTAGGGTTTTCGGGTTTTCCGAAAGTAAGATCAGGTTGTCTGCAAAGCGTAGGTGACTCAGCTTTTTGCCATTTATATTTAGTCCTTTATTCGTCCAATCCAGATTTGTGAATATCATTTCCAGGATAGCTGAAAATATTTTTGGTAAAATTGGGTCTCCCTGGCGTACCCCTCTCTCAATCGAAAATTCTTCGCCTGTAGATTCTAGCTTCACTTGTGCGGTGCTTTTTGTGTATATGTTTTTCAGTATTCTTATGTATTTTGCATGTACGCCTTGTTTTTCCAGTGCGTCCCAGATAAATCTATGTTCGAGTGTGTCGAATGCTTTGTTGAAATCCACGAACCCTATGTGTGTTTTTCTTTTGTGTGTGTGTTCCGGATATATGCGAGGACAAACAAACATACACTTTAGAAATTTGGCACACTTCTTTAGAAGCTGGTATAGACTAACATATATGAAAACTGGGCAGTTCTGGAAATATTACATACATACAGGTCGCATTGATAACCTCTTTTTTTGAAGTCGGTTAAAAAACTGTAATTTCACGACACCTCACACAATAGAATAGACGAGTTAAAAATCCCGTCTTAAGTGTATGAGATGTATAACTGGGAAAAAATATTTCAAGTTTTTATTTGTCGACATGAATAATAATATCGTCGAAATCTATCGTATTTCCTACTGTCATACTTCATATTATACTATTATATTTTAAGTACCTCAAAAGGAAAAAAGGAATCCTTATAGGATCACTGTGATATCGAATACTCCAGTTTGCTGTCCCTTAGATCTGTCAAATAATGAAACTTATAGGTCAACGCAATAAAAAGATATAGCTGTATTTTAGACCATTTCCGTACAAAATGCAATGAACCCAAAATCTATACGGTATTTCCCGTTGACCTAATGTCTTGAAATTTGGCAAGAAGAAAGGTTTTACAGCACAACCATAGAAATAAATCTGAATTTTTTAATTGTAACACAGTAAAATTGATTTTTTAATGTTTACAAACTTAACTTCGTAATATGTAATTTAGCTTAGAATTTCATTTTCGGTAGAGCATTGTTGGGTGCATATTACCGTACCTATTATTTATGATTTTCAGTATGTCATTAATTCATATTCTGTACGGAATCCTCGGTGCACGAGTCCGACTTGCTCTTGACCGGTTTTTGAGTTGTTGGAGAGCCATTTCAAGCTCTTGCTGGCTGATCTCCGGGATATCTGTGTCGGGTCATATAGTCTCCGTAGCGATTTGTACATGCGATGTCCATATAACTTCTCGTTCTCTCTCAAGACTTTCAATAATAATAAATAACAAAAAATAATATAAAAAAGCTTTTAAAAAAGTTATAAATAAACGGATGTCCATGCAATAAATGTTATGTTTTTTCTGTGTTTTTTTTCTGTTTAGATATTTTACAGTGGTACGGAACCCTTTGTATGCGAGTCCGACTCGAACTTTAACATTAAAAAAATATTTGAAACATAAGTCACTTATTCATAAATCATATTTAATTATTTACACGTAACAAAACGTAACAACAACTAAGAATTTCAGGGAAAATGTTCTGTTAAATATGATATGATAAAATAAATTTCCTTAGAATTATTTGTCTTTATATTTGTTTATTTAGATCAATCTAAACATTAAAACTAACAGGTAAAACCATTATAGCTCGAGAAAGGGTATCTATCGATATATTTTTCCCACCACTATTAGTCGAAAAAATCGATAAAGCTTATTGACATCACTAATGCATGCTTACTTTATTTTTATACATATAATACACAGTATATAGTTGTGATATAGTGTACCCTGCCTCCCGAACCGAACTGTGCGAGAAGGACAGTTGAAGCTTTTTTTGGTATTTGCCTAGTTTTGCCGTGAAATTAAGGGTTTGGGATATAGCTGTTTTCTCAACGAAACGTTAGCCAAATTCAATCATTTTGATCTTATTCTCTTTATCAAAGAATAATCTAGGCCCGTTGGTTTTGCTTTTTCTGAAAATGTTACGTTTACTCTAAATAATGAGTACCATAAGTTGAAAGAAATTTTTTCTGAAATTTTGAGTTTTGAGATGCCCATAATTCTAATTGTAGACAAAATATTGAAAAAAGCAAAACCAACGGGCCTAGATTATTCTTTGATAAAGAGAATAAGATCAAAATGATTGAATTTGGCTAACGTTTCGTTGAGAAAACAGCTATATCCCAAACCCTTAATTTCATATGAAATTTTTTATCTGCTGTTCCCTCTTAAGTCTAAGTCGGTATGCAAATTTGACGGACTTATCCTTATATAGGGATCTCTTCCAGTCAACCAGTGTGAGGAGAAGGATGAAGGGGTGGTGTGAGGATACATATGCAATATCAGATCGTTAAATAAAGAGATAAGATTAAAAGATATACAAAAAAAAACTTGAGAGGTGTCAAGGGACACCCTGATGGAACGAAGTTCCTTTCGATTAATTAGTGAAGGAATTGTAATAAAATTTTTCAAATTTTTAATAAGGTTTGAACGGATTTTTAACATTATATTTTAAATATGGTTTTGTAGGTTTTTTCATTAGATTTTTTATGTACGTGATACGTTTTGTTTTTAGCGACATCTGTCATTGAGTAGCGGCAACTAATCAGAGCCATCTGTCGTCACATAGCTGTACTGTTGGTATCGTCTTACTACTACGTACGGTGACGCTAACTGACTATAGCTAAAAGTGTCGGTGACAACTTTTCGTAAGAATTTTTTCCGTCTAGCCCCCTTTCACAACGCGCGATAAGGAACTTCGTTCCAAAATATATACTTATACATATATAATTTTTTTAAATGGTTTAACATTTTAACAAAATGGTTTGAATTAATATGACTGTGTGTGTTTACATAATTATGCATATTCTTCGCACCTTCTCAACTGCTTCGAAAGAGAGCGACGTTTCGTATAAATATACGAGTAACGTAAAATTAATCTGTGGTAGACAAGATTAGCGCTAGGTTTGAGGTCGCGAGGGAAATGGCACGTGTAAGCGCTGGATTTAGGTTCTGAAAGAACTGTGGTTAAGAGCCTAAGGGTTAGACTATCAATCATTATGAAAACAATTCTGTTTTCGATATTGATTACGTAAACATATGTAAGAGACCCTTGGAACTTTAACCAGTTTCCAGCTAATCAGTTTAGTTTCTCGGCGGTCAAAAGTAGAGTGAACTAATCTAGAGGTATAATGTACATAAATATTTGTGTACATGTGGGTATTGTTAGCGCTAGCAAAACAGAACTTTGGCAACACAGCTCGGAACAACATCTGTTATTCCAGCTCATCTTTTATTCAGATTGTCGCGAAACAAACCCGAAAAATATGGCAGGTAAGCGCACATTAGAATGTAAAAAGGATTCTTTACGAGAAAGGTCAAACAAAAGAATGGAAAAAGTGAAGATTGATAGCGCAACCGTTGGCGAGACCAGACAAAAGCAATTTTGTTTGGAGGCCGCTGTCTACCTTCTTAATTTATGTGGATTACTACTCCTCGAAGTAAGTTTTCATGGAGGGGCGTCGGGGTCTTGAAAAGATTTATAATTCAGGTTTTGACCAAATGCAGTCGAGTGTCTATTTATTGATATCACTTTTATACAAGGATATAAATAACATATTTAATTTTAAGCAAAAACTGATGCATGTCAATTCATTCCTACCACAGGCATTTTTGTATATGCTTACCGGGAAGCTTGGAGCATGGAATTTAGTAATTTTTAAGTTTATGAAAAACCACGCTTGAGGCGTTTTAGTATAGAATAGAATAGTATACACTATAGAAGATGGCGGTTGTTTCGCCTAGTATCAGTAGTCAGATGATTGGACAACATCCTTTTTCGTCTCAGTAGTCCGATTAAATAAAAAATCGGATTACTGAGCCATTTAGTCCGATGATTGGACTGATGAGACGTAGTCGTCTCAGTAGTTCGATTAAATAAAAAATCGGACTACTGAAAATTTTAGTTCTATATTAACACAATTTGACTTCCGAAAGAAATGCGTTTGTATGAACATATTTATTTTTTTGCAACATGCTAAGTGCAATCTGAATTTTTATGATCTATTTGCCAAACAGATAGATGAGATCTGCATTTCGGTTGATTGCTGGCATTTTTATTACATTCATATCTCGGAAACTACTGACCGTAATGCTTCTAGGTAGACTCTGGTAGACTCACAGACTAATATATGTACCTGTAGACAAGTGAAATGCTCCTAGGACTAGTGGTGTCTTTACAAAAGTCACGAGAACTTAATTTTTGTGACAGCTGTCAAACTACAATACAATTCCTATAACAAAAAATTAAGTCACTCCGACTCTCCGTTATACCATAAAGAAATGACTAACGAATTGACAAATAAGCAATCTTTCACCATTCTCAATATTTATTGTTGGCACCTTTTAAATCTCACAATCGCACACCCGAGGCAGGGCTCCACCCTCGCCTGCTTCGCTATAATGAGGTCGGAACTCTCGAGGCTGTGGCTTTCACAACTGCCAGCTGCCATTACCTACCTATTCTTTCTGCAAAGCAACTGCCGCACTTGTTTTTTTTAGAAAATTTTCTCTTTGTATTTTGAAAGAGATGTTATTTTAGTTGTAAAGTATCTAGTGGCGCGTCATAGCTAACAAATGGATACATATTTTTCAATAAGCATTATAATTAGAAGGCTCGTCTTATTGAGATTGTATCACGGTAAGAAAGCCAGTGGGAATGCATCGGGATTTTTTTGTTATAAATAAAACTCACCGACACGGTAAGTAGAGACAACGCCAATGTAAAATTAGTGTATCAGAAAGAGATACGCAATATGCAAATATTTTATTTGATTAAAATTTAAATAATACTTGTCAAGTGATATCCCATCTTTTGTATCTCTTGCAGATGAATTTAATAGCGAGCGAGATAAAACACGAATGAGAGACACCAACGCGCGCTTCAGAAAATAAAATCTATAAATTTTGTTGTTGAAAATGTTATCCTACCTTTTGTGTAACTTTTTTTATTGTATTCAACTTAAGAGGCCAATGAAGCAAAGTCTCCGTAGAATAGTAGGTATTTGAATATGTTATTGCTGTCGCGATTCGGTACGCACACATACAGCCTTTCACATGCTTTCACTCACACAAATAACGCTGCATAACATCCCAAAGAGGCCCCTGCGCGCCGCGCATCGTCGCTACCCCTCCGCCTGGGCTAGAGTGTATTTTTCAAAATTATAATAAACTTGACGTGAGCGTGCGTCAACCCTTGTTTTACGTTTTGAGAAATTATTGTTCGCATATTGGTTTAGTCTCGACATACTGTGGTTGTATTTGATATAATTGACTAGTAAGTACCTATCACATATAAATACAATATAAATTATGGCGTTGCTATTTTAGGGTTCTACGGTCAACAAAGAAACCTTTTAGTTTCACCATATCCGAACGTTCGTCTTCCAACGATACTTTAGGTGACCTAGAGGTGTTTTAGTACCTAGAGTGCTAGAGTCTAAGGACTAACAAGTTAAAGCGTTCAAAAAGAACTAGAAACCGACTTCACCTGCCCTAAAAGTCTACTTTTATTAAGGAAAATTTAAGATGTATATTGTTTTCTCATGGATTCCATTCTAAGAACCGGACCAAATTGAAATGGGACCACATGGAAAGCATCAGCTTTCAAATAATAAAGAATCATCCAAATCGGTTCACCCAGTGAAAAGCTCTGAGGTAACAAACATTTAACTAATAGAATAGAATAGAAATAATTTATTCGGCATACAGATTACAGTACAGTTAAAACATTAATTTTAAATTTGCTCTGCTGCACTGCAACGCCGAAATACACACTTAACATTCCCAGTCTCAAAAACTACTGAACCGATTTTGATGAAACTTGCAGTCTTCCCTAAGTTTTACAATACCTAGGTAAACAAAAAAGGGATTATTTAAATCGAACTTGTAGTTCCGGATATATAAAAAATAAATTAAATAAAATAGCCTTTATTGCTGAACTAATTTTTTGTTACAATTTTCTTAAAAATATGCTTACTTTATACGTTACTTATCTTTTTATATTAAGTATCAGTAACCGGTCGTTCCTACATTTCAGCTTGTCTTTCGACATAGGCCTCCTCTAAGGATTTCCACTCTATTCTATCTTTCGCTATGCGGGTCCATGTTGGACCCGCCACTTGTCTGATGTCGTCCTCCCATCTTCTAGTCTGTCTGCCTCTTTTTCTTTTGCTATCTCGTGATTGCCATTCAGTTATTAGTCTTGTCCATTTCTACATACTCTATTTCTCCATTATTTACTGTTATGGGCTCTGTTTGTGAGGAATTTGACATTACTTTTGTTTTCGTTAAGTTCGTTGACAGGCCTGCTTTCTCGCTCTCTTCCGCTAACTGTTGGAACATTGTCTGTAGGGTTTTCGGGTTTTCCGAAAGTAAGATCAGGTTGTCTGCAAAGCGTAGGTGACACAGCTTTTTGCCATTTATATTTAGTCCTTTATTCGTCCAATCCAGATTTGTGAATATCATTTCCAGGATAGCTGAAAATATTTTTGGTAAAATTGGGTCTCCCTGGCGTACCCCTCTCTCAATCGAAAATTCTTCGCCTGTAGATTCTAGCTTCACTTGTGCGGTGCTTTTTGTGTATATGTTTTTCAGTATTCTTATGTATTTTGCATGTACGCCTTGTTTTTCCAGTGCGTCCCAGATAAATCTATGTTCGAGTGTGTCGAATGCTTTGTTGAAATCCACGAACCCTATGTGTGTTTTTCTTTTGTGTGTGTTCCGGATATATGCGAGGACAAATAAACATACACTTTAGAAATTTGGCACACTTCTTTAGAAGCTGGTATAGACTAACATATATGAAAACTGGGCAGTTCTGGAAATATTACATACATACAGGTCGCATTGATAACCTCTTTTTTTGAAGTCGGTTAAAAAACTGTAATTTCACGACACCTCACACAATAGAATAGACGAGTTAAAAATCCCGTCTTAAGTGTATGAGATGTATAACTGGGAAAAAATATTTCAAGTTTTTATTTGTCGACATGAATAATAATATCGTCGAAATCTATCGTATTTCCTACTGTCATACTTCATATTATACTATTATATTTTAAGTACCTCAAAAGGAAAAAAGGAATCCTTATAGGATCACTGTGATATCGAATACTCCAGTCTGCTGTCCCTTAGATCTGTCAAATAATGAAACTTATAGGTCAACGCAATAAAAAGATATAGCTGTATTTTAGACCATTTCCGTACAAAATGCAATGAACCCAAAATCTATACGGTATTTCCCGTTGACCTAATGTCTTGAAATTTGGCAAGAAGAAAGCTTTTACAGCACAACCATAGGAATAAATCTGAATTTTTTAATTGTAACACAGTAAAATTGATTTTTTAATGTTTACAAACTTAACTTCGTAATATGTAATTTAGCTTAGAATTTCATTTTCGGTAGAGCATTGTTGGGTGCATATTACCGTACCTATTATTTATGATTTTCAGTATGTCATTAATTCATATTCTGTACGGAATCCTCGGTGCACGAGTCCGACTTGCTCTTGACCGGTTTTTGAGTTGTTGGAGAGCCATTTCAAGCTCTTGCTGGCTGATCTCCGGGATATCTTCAGTAAAGTGTCGGGTCATATAGCCTCCGTAGCGATTTGTACATGCGATGTCCATATAACTTCTCGTTCTCTCTCAAGACTTTCAATAATAATAAATAACAAAAAATAATATAAAAAAGCTTTTAAAAAAGTTATAAATAAACGGATGTCCATGCAATAAATGTTATGTTTTTTCTGTGTTTTTTTTCTGTTTAGATATTTTACAGTGGTACGGAACCCTTTGTATGCGAGTCCGACTCGAACTTTAACATTAAAAAAATATTTGAAACATAAGTCACTTATTCATAAATCATATTTAATTATTTACACGTAACAAAACGTAACAACAACTAAGAATTTCAGGGAAAATGTTCTGTTCTAGAGATAAAATAAATTTCCTTAGAATTATTTGTCTTTATATTTGTTTATTTAGATCAATCTAAACATTAAAACTAACAGGTAAAACCATTATAGCTCGAGAAAGGGTATCTATCGATATATTTTTCCCACCACTATTAGTCGAAAAAATCGATAAAGCTTATTGACATCACTAATGCATGCTTACTTTATTTTTATACATATAATACACAGTATATAGTTGTGATATAGTGTACCCTGCCTCCCGAACCGAACTGTGCGAGAAGGACAGTTGAAGCTTTTTTTGGTATTTGCCTAGTTTTGCCGTGAAATTAAGGGTTTGGGATATAGCTGTTTTCTCAACGAAACGTTAGCCAAATTCAATCATTTTGATCTTATTCTCTTTATCAAAGAATAATCTAGGCCCGTTGGTTTTGCTTTTTCTGAAAATGTTACGTTTACTCTAAATAATGAGTACCATAAGTTGAAAGAAATTTTTTCTGAAATTTTGAGTTTTGAGATGCCCATAATTCTAATTGTAGACAAAATATTGAAAAAAGCAAAACCAACGGGCCTAGATTATTCTTTGATAAAGAGAATAAGATCAAAATGATTGAATTTGGCTAACGTTTCGTTGAGAAAACAGCTATATCCCAAACCCTTAATTTCATATGAAATTTTTTATCTGCTGTTCCCTCTTAAGACTTATTTATTATTCAATTTTTTAGTTTTTTTTTTTAAATAATGGCTTTAACCAGTGGTTATCTAGCCAATGACGAGTAAAATTAGGTAAACAAATTTTGAGGTTATAAACTATGCCGAAGCCATTTCTTCAGCTTTCTCAATAAAATGTATAATGTGTACATTTTATCGCTTAATTTGGATTCTTGACGAGAACTTCAAAGGCCAGCCTTGGTTTCAACATTATCCGAAAGAATCCATATGCCGAATGTACTCGACATGATAAACTCTTCGGATCGCATCGAAACCCTCGCAATTTTGCGTAATTGATACTATAACACCGTCCATGACACTTTTTGCACTATATCACACTATTATAACACAAAAAACACACATAACAGTATTATTATTCAATTAACAAAATTGCAATGAACCACCATTTTTCCAGTTCGCGCGTGGTTCGGTTCGCGCCAAGAATCCAATTTTTTAGTTTATTAACATACAACAGAAATAGTAAAACAAAACACAATGTGTAACTTGATGTAGATAACCGAACAAAATAGATTCTCGTTTTCTTAAGAAAAACAAAATCAGAAATTTCCTAAAACAAATGTTTCTAGAATGCAAAAGAAATTGTAGCACTACGAAACATAAATAAAAAGTAATGACAGGCAAAAAATGGAAAGAACGAACCCTATCATTTAAACAATTTGCGTTTTACTACCTTTGCCTTTCAGGGCAATATTGACGTAGAAACTGTACCCCTTTATGCAAAGTGTGCCTTTGCTATTATGAAAATTTATCGTTGTGGCAACAGACGCACGCGACCGACGATTACGTCTATGCCGTTGCATAAATATTATAAATAAATGATATGTTGTTCTAATAAATGTTTAGTATTTGAATTAGAACTAAATGTTAGCATTATTATATACAGATGCAGCACCTGAAAAGTAAGATACTTCCGTTCTTTTTCTTTTTAGGGTTCCGTAACTCATAAGGAAACCGTGCCCTTCGTTGTCCACGCATACTCGTATGTCTGTGTTCGAAGAGCATTTTTCTCATGAACGCGTGAACTCATGAAGTATAAATTAATTTTAAATACTCAAGACTGCAATCCCTATTGTAACGCAATAAAAATGTACGGCTGTTTAAGTTAATATTGTTCTTTAACATTAACTTCCACTTCTTCTGGCTCGGATTTCAGGAAATTACATCGGCCCATTTTAAAAATAAAATTATTTTATTGCTTATTTCAGTTGATGCACGTGGGTTCAGTAGTTGCTGCTTGCGGGACTGAGACAGACAGACAGAATAACTTTTTAAAGTTTCTGTTTTTATTGAATGTCCAGAAATCTAAAAACGAATTGTATTTATCCAAAATCTATTACATCCAATTCTAGCTGCCACTTACATCTCCCGGTAGTAAATGTGGAGATTGAAGTAAGTTATTTGGCTCGCGCCCAGCGGGTCACATATTGGCTGTACGCTTCGCTTCGTTCGCCCAGCACGCTGCAACTTGCAGCGAATTTCACTGGTCTCTGGTCTGACTATATTGAGGTCATTGGGGTACAGGGCCGTATTAAGGCTAGACACGTAAGCTATATTCGGTTCAAAGGAATTTTTATCATGTTTTTGTGTAAAAAAAATGGCCGAGTGCAAGTCAAATTTACGCATCGAGGGTTCCGTACAGAATGTGAATATTTAACAAATGTCTTGAAAATTATAAATAATAGGTCAAGGTAAATAACCACCGAACAAAGCTACAGGAAAAAACGTAACTTTGCAGTTGAAAAAAATCGTACTTTAGATCGTTAAATCACGTGACTGGGTGCAAGGGTTTCCCTTTATTTCCGGCTGATAACAATGACTGATGACTTGAAATCGTGTACTTTAAGCCACGACTATATCTGCGTCGACTTCGCAAATTATCTGAATGGAACACTTTAGCGGGATCACAGGCGGGATATAAAGTTAGGCTACGTCGCTAGCAGTGGTAGGCCAAACAAAAGAGATCTCTATTCTAACTAGCAGACGCACGTATCCTCCCTCTCTATACCATCGCCCCCCCCCCCCCCCCCCCACACACACACACCTTACACACACACACACTTATACACAACTAACCTAATTTCTTTTAAAAATGTATTTTTAAACTTTATCTTAATAATTTTTACTATACTCGTATGTACTACTTGTATACTCGTAATCTAATAACTAAATCTGTTAGAGCGAGGCTACCTAACACAAATATTTCCATATTTAAAAGTTAGTCTTTACTACTAATTATTGTATATTATATAAAACAAAGTCGGGTTAGTTACACCATTTATAGCTCAAAAGCCACTGAACCTATTTTTATGATCTTTGATTTTTGAATTTGTCTCCGACCCGAGTAGCAGACTAAATATACTAAAAGTTGACCAAAAAAATGAATTTTCGAAATCATGCGGGCTTTTTACAATTTGTCCTCGGGACACATATTCTGTACCGCGGCTATGAGGATAACCAACCTTGTTGTAGAGCTTGTGGTGAGACTACGGTGTAACGATGTAGTCAAGGCTGGTCCAGGCTTACCCTAGAATCCTAGACCAGAGTATTCTCTAGCTACAGGATGTATATTTCCGTTCAAAGACTAGAAAGTCTGGGGAAAAATGAAAAAGTAGACATTAATATAATTTTATGATAAGATTACAACTTTTACAGTAACGATCCTAGTATAAAACCCCACTAAAAAAATAGATACCTGTTTGTGAAAAAAGTAAAAACCGAATTACGTGAATTGTAAAACGTAGGTAGGTATTATTCCCAATATTCTATGTGTAGGTCTCGATACGCCCCTGGAGACCCTCCAGTTCGATTCCATTACGTGATAGAATGTTCTAAAGTCGAACTGCCTTAGGGGCTGCAGATGGCCTCCAAAGATATCGGATACTACGTGACTTTTGCGGGCAAAACCATCTGTTGTGATTGAAAACTCTTTTAAGATATTGACTTTACGTAGATACATACATAAAAGTATTGTTTGATGATTTAGAGAACAAACTTGGCTAGTTTTAAATGAGCCAAAATATATAAAAAAAACTTGCTAAATGGCATATATTATATTATGCGTGAATGGTAGTATTCTTCAAGGGACACGTCAGGAAAGGATTTTTGGTGTGATATGAGTAATGACGGGTCAGCGAGCTGAAATGGGAACGGGCAAGCCACATCGCTCGAAGAACAGATAACCGATGGGGAGTAAAAGTTCTCGAGTGGCGACCACGTACCGTGCCAGCCCCCTATTAGATGAACCGACGACCTAGTTAAGGTCTCGAGGAGGCGCTGGATGCAAGTAGCTCTGGACCATTCTATGTGGCATGCCATGCAGGAGCTCTTTGTCCAGCAGTGAACGTTTTCCGGTTGACGATGATGATTAATGTAATAGGTACTCTCTTCTGTTTTGTCTGTGATACATACAGCTTGTCTTCAAGACTTACATGTATGTAGCAATAGTCCTCCTAAGTGTATGATGTTGTTCAGGTGCTGCAGAGCCGCCCGGTGAGCATGGTGGTGCAGTGGAGCGAGGTGCGCACCGCCTGGCAGGACAGCGACTTCATCACCGAGTCTCTCTGCTGGCACAACGTCTACCGGCAGCGACACGGCGCACCGCAGCTCTACATGGCTCCGGAGGTATACCTAAGTTATGTGGAGGCAGTCACTAATAGTCTGACAAATTCGTGCACGACCCATCCCCTCGGGGTGACAACAGACGTTGGGGGAGGCGAGGTATCAGTAATACACGTAAACTGTGAGTGCTTCTCCACCCGCCTTCTTCTGCTGACTTCCCCGTACCTATAGGGATGGCCGAGCACGATTTCATCGGAATATAGTCTGTCTTTAGGCCTGATCATGATCATCACAAACAGGCGGGAAACTTTCACTGCTGGACATGGGCCTCTTCCATGATATGGCCACATTGATTTAGCAGAGGGACGGACATGTACACGTTTCCCGGTACGTGGTCGTCACTTTTACTCCCCATCGGTTATCCATTCTTCTAGCAATGTGGCCTTATTCGGTTTAGGCTTTGGGTTTAGGTATGATAAAAAGTATTTATTCATTTGTTCCAGTTGTGCGACTACGCTCAAGCCTGGGCCAACCATCTCGCTCACACTAACAAGTTCCACTACAGAAACGACAGAGATGTGGGACAGAATCTTTACCAGCGTCCTGTGAGCGCTCTGCAGCCAGATGTCACAGGTAAAATGAAGATGTCCAAGGAAGGTTCACGCCGACGAAGTCGCGGGTAACTGCACAGATACCTAGATTAGATACAGAAAAAGCTAGAATTTCATTTCGCTAACTGTACCTTACTTATCAGGTTAGCCAATGTCCGCGCAAAAATGACTTGGTGGATTACTGTGGGGTATAATAAAAATATATTATGAATTTATTTTTTCGTTGTCCAAAATAAATAAATCATCTTTACCACCCAAGTAAACCTTTGGTGAAATCAATGAGCTCAATCAGTTGTAAGAAGTATAAAAGAGACTCAAGTCTTCGTCGTCGGGGCGCATCGAATCTACCCGTAGGGCGAGGGATAAAGAAATATGTATTTTTCTATATACGTATTGTAATCAGTAGTTATATACATGATGTCGTATCCCTTCAGGACAAGAAGTGTCTTCCTACTGGTACGCGGCAGTGCGGCAGTACCACTTCTTCAAGGAACCTGACGTTCTTCACGCAAACGTGAATGCTGGTAGGTAGCCCTCCACAAGCGACATAACACTTACTTTTGAAATTAAGAGGGAACAGCAGATAAAAAATTTCATATGAAATTAAGGGTTTGGGATATAGCTGTTTTCTCAACGAAACGTTAGCCAAATTCAATCATTTTGATCTTATTCTCTTTATCAAAGAATAATCTAGGCCCGTTGGTTTTGCTTTTTTCAATATTTTGTCTACAATTAGAATTATGGGCATCTCAAAACTCAAAATTTCAGAAAAAATTTCTTTCAACTTATGGTACTCATTATTTAGAGTAAACGTAACATTTTCAGAAAAAGCAAAACCAACGGGCCTAGATTATTCTTTGATAAAGAGAATAAGATCAAAATGATTGAATTTGGCTAACGTTTCGTTGAGAAAACAGCTATATCCCAAACCCTTAATTTCACGGCAAAACTAGGCAAATACCAAAAAAAGCTTCAACTGTCCTTCTCGCACAGTTCGGTTCGGGAGGCAGGGTACACTATATCACAACTATATACTGTGTATTATATGTATAAAAATAAAGTAAGCATGCATTAGTGATGTCAATAAGCTTTATCGATTTTTTCGACTAATAGTGGTGGGAAAAATATATCGATAGATACCCTTTCTCGAGCTATAATGGTTTTACCTGTTAGTTTTAATGTTTAGATTGATCTAAATAAACAAATATAAAGACAAATAATTCTAAGGAAATTTATTTTATCTCTAGAACAGAACATTTTCCCTGAAATTCTTAGTTGTTGTTACGTTTTGTTACGTGTAAATAATTAAATATGATTTATGAATAAGTGACTTATGTTTCAAATATTTTTTTAATGTTAAAGTTCGAGTCGGACTCGCATACAAAGGGTTCCGTACCACTGTAAAATATCTAAACAGAAAAAAAACACAGAAAAAACATAGCATTTATTGCATGGACATCCGTTTATTTATAACTTTTTTAAAAGCTTTTTTATATTATTTTTTGTTATTTATTATTATTGAAAGTCTTGAGAGAGAACGAGAAGTTATATGGACATCGCATGTACAAATCGCTACGGAGACTATATGACCCGACACAGATATCCCGGAGATCAGCCAGCAAGAGCTTGAAATGGCTCTCCAACAACTCAAAAACCGGTCAAGAGCAAGTCGGACTCGTGCACCGAGGATTCCGTACAGAATATGAATTAATGACATACTGAAAATCATAAATACTAGGTACGGTAATATGCACCCAACAATGCTCTACCGAAAATGAAATTCTAAGCTAAATTACATATTACGAAGTTAAGTTTGTAAACATTAAAAAATCAATTTTACTGTGTTACAATTAAAAAATTCAGATTTATTCCTATGGTTGTGCTGTAAAACCTTTCTTCTTGCCAAATTTCAAGACATTCGGTCAACGGGAAATACCGTATAGATTTTGGGTTCATTGCATTTTGTACGGAAATGGTCTAAAATACAGCTATATCTTTTTATTGCGTTGACCTATAAGTTTCATTATTTGACAGATCTAAGGGACAGCAGACTGGAGTATTCGATATCACAGTGATCCTATAAGGATTCCTTTTTTCCTTTTGAGGTACTTAAAATATAATAGTATAATATGAAGTATGACAGTAGGAAATACGATAGATTTCGACGATATTATTATTCATGTCGACAAATAAAAACTTGAAATATTTTTTCCCAGTTATACATCTCATACACTTAAGACGGGATTTTTAACTCGTCTATTCTATTGTGTGAGGTGTCGTGAAATTACAGTTTTTTAACCGACTTCAAAAAAAGAGGTTATCTATGCGACCTGTATGTATGTAATATTTCCAGAACTGCCCAGTTTTCATATATGTTAGTCTATACCAGCTTCTAAAGAAGTGTGCCAAATTTCTAAAGTGTATGTTTATTTGTCCTCGCATATATCCGGAACACACACACAAAAGAAAAACACACATAGGGTTCGTGGATTTCAACAAAGCATTCGACACACTCGAACATAGATTTATCTGGGACGCACTGGAAAAACAAGGCGTACATGCAAAATACATAAGAATACTGAAAAACATATACACAAAAAGCACCGCACAAGTGAAGCTAGAATCTACAGGCGAAGAATTTTCGATTGAGAGAGGGGTACGCCAGGGAGACCCAATTTTACTTTACTTTAATCCTGGAAATGATATTCACAAATCTGGATTGGACGAATAAAGGACTAAATATAAATGGCAAAAAGCTGAGTCACCTACGCTTTGCAGACAACCTGATCTTACTTTCGGAAAACCCGAAAACCCTACAGACAATGTTCCAACAGTTAGCGGAAGAGAGCGAGAAAGCAGGCCTGTCAACGAACTTAACGAAAACAAAAGTAATGTCAAATTCCTCACAAACAGAGCCCATAACAGTAAATAATGGAGAAATAGAGTATGTAGAAATGGACAAGACTAATAACTGAATGGCAACCACGGGATAGCAAAAGAAAAAGAGGCAGACAGACTAGAAGATGGGAGGACGACATCAGACAAGTGGCGGGTCCAACATGGACCCGCATAGCGAAAGATAGAATAGAGTGGAAATCCTTAGAGGAGGCCTATGTCGAAAGACAAGCTGAAATGTAGGAACGACCGGTTACTGATACTTAATATAAAAAGATAAGTGACGTATAAAGTAAGCATATTTTTAAGAAAATTGTAACAAAAAATTAGTTCAGCAATAAAGGCTATTTTATTTAATTTATTTTTTATATATCCGGAACTACAAGTTCGATTTAAATAATCCCTTTTTTGTTTACCTAGGTATTGTAAAACTTAGGGAAGACTGCAAGTTTCATCAAAATCGGTTCAGTAGTTTTTGAGACTGGGAATGTTAAGTGTGTATTTCGGCGTTGCAGTGCAGCAGAGCAAATTTAAAATTAATGTTTTAACTGTACTGTAATCTGTATGCCGAATAAATTATTTCTATTCTATTCTATTAGTTAAATGTTTGTTACCTCAGAGCTTTTCACTGGGTGAACCGATTTGGATGATTCTTTATTATTTGAAAGCTGATGCTTTCCATGTGGTCCCATTTCAATTTGGTCCGGTTCTTAGAATGGAATCCATGAGAAAACAATATACTTCTTAAATTTTCGTTAATAAAAGTAGACTTTTAGGGCAGTTGAAGTCGGTTTCTAGTTCTTTTTGAACGCTTTAACTTGTTAGTCCTTAGACTCTAGCACTCTAGGTACTAAAACACCTCTAGGTCACCTAAAGTATCGTTGGAAGACGAACGTTCGGATATGGTGAAACTAAAAGGTTTCTTTGTTGACCGTAGAACCCTAAAATAGCAACGCCATAATTTATATTGTATTTATATGTGATAGGTACTTACTAGTCAATTATATCAAATACAACCACAGTATGTCGAGACTAAACCAATATGCGAACAATAATTTCTCAAAACGTAAAACAAGGGTTGACGCACGCTCACGTCAAGTTTATTATAATTTTGAAAAATACACTCTAGCCCAGGCGGAGGGGTAGCGACTATGCGCGGCGCGCAGGGGCCTCTTTGGGATGTTATGCAGCGTTATTTGTGTGAGTGAAAGCATGTGAAAGGCTGTATGTGTGCGTACCGAATCGCGACAGCAATAACATATTCAAATACCTACTATTCTACGGAGACTTTGCTTCATTGGCCTCTTAAGTAAAATATACCGATTTCCAGGTCACTTCACCCAAATGGTCTGGATATCGACCCGGTTCTTCGGCGTCGGGAAAGCGCGCTCCCGGGCTGGGAAAGTGATAGTGGTGGCCAACTACTCCCCTCCAGGGAACATGTCAGGGCAGTTCGAGACCAACGTGCTTCCACCGCTTCCGGACAACTTCCCGGACCTGCCGCTGCCCCCCGAGCACTGACGAGTGTCCATACGTGGCAGGAGGCTGAGGATAAACACCACGTTCAGGGTATGAACGTGGTGGATCAACGAGCTTGAAATGAAAGGGTTCTGTGAGCTAGCTTCGGTAGGTTAGGTTTCTGGTGATATAATACTGCTGATGAGACTAGTGGTATGGTATTTGATTTGATAATTTATTATTGTTATTTGAACAGGTTTTTTTATTGTCTGGGTGGTTCCCGCATGCGACAAGGTTTAGCTAGGATACAGCTTATATAATCTTTTTAGTTTTGTTACAAGATGAAAAAACCTAGTCTCTCAAACAGTTATTTCGCAGGTATCACCGCCCTCGATGTGTATTTGTGAAGACAGGAGCGATTTTTAATTGATTAAGTATAACTGTATAGAGAAGCGAGCGACTACCAGCATACATATATGGTAGCAGGCGTTTTCGATCCCTTGGTAAATACGAGTATATGATGTCTTATATTCCAGATGAGTTAAAACTGGGTGTGTGATATTGTTTATGTGGTTGATACTACGCGTATAATTGGGCTTCGGAATCAGAATTGTTGTGAGCGAGTCACGTAATGTTTTAGAGAATGAAATCGCTTCTGAAGAATGTAAATTTCTGAGTGTGAAGGTGCCTACAGTTTTTGAAGGTTTCAGTGTTGCAGAAACGTTTTAAAGTCACCCGTGTTTGTCCTGCCACGAATGAATAAATGTTTGGACATTGCTAATTGGAATGTTTTCCAAAGTTAATTTTCTTAATGTTTTATGGCGAAAACTATGCAAAAAATGAGCTGTAACGTCGAACACTTCATGCTAGGATAGGTATACCCGAGAAAAATAAACTCAATGATTTCGGATTCCGTACTCGTAACAATCTGAATCAACAACGTATCGATTTCTAAATCTTTTGTAATTATGTTTATACAGTCTTAAATAATCTTATTGCTCATTAATTGAGCAGTTTTCGTCATATTCCATAACTACATATATTTTGATATGTTCATTTACATAATTGCCTAAAATTATTTTATAGAAAATGCCTTTAAGTCAATAAACTACAGTCACAAACTAAAAAGATTTTACGTATATTGAACCTGACCGAAATTGCTCTCATCCTATCAGTTTAGCTATCA
Organism: Carcina quercana; assembly: GCA_910589575.2. Taxonomy (NCBI): domain Eukaryota; kingdom Metazoa; phylum Arthropoda; class Insecta; order Lepidoptera; family Depressariidae; genus Carcina; species Carcina quercana. Next base: position 15,274,108 of record OU342429.1, on the reverse strand, counting down.
TATAGTTTTGTGTAGCATGAAATGCAAACTATTTTTATAGTTCGGAAACCTTTCTTTTAATTAAATAATTATGAAACAGCCTTTTGTTGGTCTGATGTAGGTATATTCCTACCAACGGCTCACATTTTTTCTAACCTTGCTGGGATTCGGTTACTCTCCAGTCAGATGTGAAGCGATTGTTCGGTCAGCATTTTCGTTGCCGATTTACGTATACGTTTCGTTTCGTATTATTGTATTGTTTGTGGATATTAATCACCAACGCCAGGTCAAGAGATAATTTGACCCGTTAGTACTACCTGATCAAGCCAAGTAGACGCCTATATTACGTCGCCATCACACGTTTCGGATAGGGAAATTAAAATGTTCGAACACGGTACATGAGGTGTATGGGAGAGCAGGGAATGCAGGAAGGACTCATTCCAAACGAGCTTCTATTGACTTGGTCAGAACATAGAATTTTGGTTGGGTTCTATGCAACGGTTACTTTAAACGTATTTTCTATATTATATTCTAATGTCTAATGCTTAAACTTAGTCGTAACACTTGAAATGGTTGTTTTGCTGAGCTTAACTTTTATAAGAGTGTTTTAAGCAATACGTACGAACATACGCACATAAGTAAAATAGTTGTAATACGCCTGCCATTGTTAACAAATGTTGTACAAGTTAGGGCTTTTTATTGGTGCTTGAATTGTCCATTTGAGTCCAAAGTGTATGTTTAATCCTAGGATTTGAACCTATTCTGACTTCTCTCATGTGAAGTCATAGGTAACTACTTTATAAAACAAATAATTAAAACAGCATGAAATACAAGGTTAAAAATATTGAATGCAGTACTTATTGAAAATGCTTCAAAGCTTACATTACAGCCGGCAGCTTTCGCTTCATGGACTGAAATAAATCCATACATTTGTCATGAAATTAAAAAGCTATGCGTCCTTTTCATGTAGCTTACTACTAAAAAGGTTTTTTTTATTTATTAAAAAAATAATTAAAATTAAATGTGCCTATGCCTAATGGCTAATGCCTACTTTTTCAACCGACTTCAAAAAAAGGAGGAGGTTCTCAATTCGAGGCGTAAGTTTTTTTAATGTGTGTATTACGCGATGACTCCGCCAATAGTTAACCAATACTTCAGAGGTGGTTCCATATAATTTTTTTCGAAATTGATTGATAAATATAAATTGAGAAAATCAACAAAACCAAGTTTTAAGAATTCCGTTTTTAGTTCTTTTTGAACGCGTTAACTATTCAATCTAAAACATTTATTTTAAATCTATCTATTTAGAGTTAGTTCATACTAGTTCTACACAATTATAATTTATACAATCTGGTACTATTACTAAGTAGGCAGGCACAAGTCTAAGACATAATAAATCTATACTGGTTTTAGTGTTATTTTGAATTAAGCGATTTGAGACAAGATGCTTCTCAAAGATAGTTCAATTTAGTGTAAAGTCTCTTTGTAATTGTAATACATTAGAAATTCAAACCTTAATATTAGAATCATGTGTTTTCCATTGAGTTATCTCCTAGACCTCGTCTTCCTAGAAGGTTGATGATTACTTCTAATGTACACTTGTTAAAATTTACATGTTGCTATGTTAATAATCCTTAGGCGTGATGGTTTGTGGATTTAAAAAATATTGGGTGTGTCTGCCAATGTTATTATTGGGTCTGATGTTATTATTGAGTCTACACAGCGGCAAAAATGTCAGAACAATTAGATTTTTGTAGTCCATTATTAATGGCTTCTAATGACAGAGAACTGTGACATGATATCTTGATTGAATCTACTAACGTGTAACATCGTCGACCTCATTGTCACTTATTTTTGATTGAGGTCAAGCGTTGGTCTATCTTTAATTTTTTCACTGATTTCAACAGGATATATATTTGTGTGTAAAAAGATGCCTATATTTCAATTAAAATACTTGTCAGGCATGCCCACCATATCTCTACTTCAGCACGAGCTTCCTCTAGAGCTTCGATAGAGCACATTTTAGACTTAGAGTAGAGTTTAGACATCTGTTCGTAATTATTGTTGACTATTCGTAAAGTACTTGTTTTCTAGTATCTGCAGCGTTTCTCATGTACAACTTAACTCCTTACTGTTTTATAGACACAAGTGCCAAATTTTTGTTAATCTATTTTTGAATCTTGTTCTGTCTTACATGCAGAATTTGGGGATGTTTCAGCATACCATAGTTCTATACCAAACACTGTTAACTGCAAAAAATAAAATTGCGGGGGCATTTTCACTGAGCAGAAAAAGGAGAAGTGCTACATGAACTCTTCTAATCTCCGAACTATTCTGGCCCTTTCCAGAAATTGAGTAAAGTATTTGTGGGTCTAGCATTAAATAACAAATGTTCCGCCATGAAATGCATACATAGGGCAGCTAGTGGTTGATAAGTAGATGTGTTTGCATCAAACTTTATAAAAATTTAATATTTTAGATTGTGTTAGCTGCAGCAGTCCAGAATAAAATCAAGTGGAAATGTGTAATAATAAAATTATAATCGTACTCAGTGGTGACACACAAAGTGAAATAACCAAATCTTCATGAAATAGATATCTAAGAAATTTAAAACTATATGTCACTAATAATGAAATAGTATCTAAAACTTTCCCTTAAGTTAATCAACTACTTAATGATCAGCAGTTTTTATGATGATCCAATATTAAAGACCTTCTCTTCCCTTGGTTTTATTCATGGATGTTGCAGAAATTATACACAATGTATGAATGTCCATATTGTGTTATATAGAAACAATTTTATAAGTTAATTATATTAATAAATGGCTGTGAATTGTTAACTGTTACGATAGAACAGATGGCTTTGCAATATTTTTAGTCAATAAATGAGTTTATTTAATAACACCAGTTTCATTTGTATAATAATGATGTAGTTAGTATTATGTGCCCAGAGGTCTTCAACAATGCAAATAAGAGTTGTCTGCTGGAGCTGGGGTGGCATGAGTAAGTCATACAATAAGTGCTCCTGATGTCGAGTTGCGGAAACTTGCCAGGTAATGAATATAAAATACCATGTGCCCTTTCACTCTACTGGTAAAGTTGGATGTTGAAAAATATATTAATCATGATTTTTATTGACAAAGTGATAAATGACTTAAATGCTATTGCAACCAAATGTCATAAAGAAATGGTAACATGGTGACTCTGATGAATTAGATGAACAAAAATGTGGTGCTGGGAAAAACAGATTCTATAAATTCGTCTTGACAAAGTGACAATATGGCTGATGATGTTGTGTTGTCCTAACTAGATACACACCGTATACCATCGATTTGGAACTACCCAATATATTTTTGGTAGTTGAGTTCTTAAAAACTTAACAAATGTAAGAAGGACATCAACTAATCGCACTTTAGAGTTTTTCAAATAAAAGGAGCGTTATAAAACAATGCATAAATATTTACCATATTTATTCTTAAAATTATTATTACTGTAAAAAATATCATTCACTCAGTCCACCTGTGTTTGCAACTTGTACACACGTAGTAGAGCCTCATCTCCTCCTCAGCGCGCCTCGTCTGTCCCTGGAAGAACACCGCTTCCCTGTGGTTGCATTTGGGACACATGTGATCTTTTGTCCGAGGCAGCGTCGGATCACTCACCACATCCGGGTTTATGTGCGTCAGTTCGTCGACTTCGTGCATAATTTTGTTCACGTACACGCAGTTGGAGTCGGCTAGCTGTTTGTAATCGCAGTTTCGACAAGCGTACAAGAGAACTTTGTTGTTTTTGTCTTCGCGCGGGTAAAGCATGTTGTTGCATTCGGTGCAAAATTGAATGCCCACATAGCCGGGACCACCGTCTTTTCTTCCAATATTCATAATGGGATACAAAATTAGTTATAGTACCAAAACCCGGCAATTTAATGTAGATTTTTGTTTGTTGTTATCCAGAAAAATTAACAGAAAGGCACATTACCGTTTTACTCTTTTCATATAGCTGTCAATGTCATTGAGGAGCACAGACAGAGTATAAAGAGTGAGTGAGTGAGTGAGGTGAAGAGATTGAACTAGGAGCATATAATCACTACGAGATTGAATTTTGTGACCTAAGGTTTTATGCACACGAGCGTATATGCAAAGAATTTAAACCATAGACAGAATTGGTTAAGGCAACACTAAATTATTTTTCTGATTTTGGTAGCATTGTAGAACTGCGAGCCGATTGGCAGGCTGGCACGCGTTGACAATTTCTTTTCCCATCCGTAGCCGATCGGTGTCGTGCTATCAACATGGGTAAGAAATAGTTTTGTGCGTAAATAGTTGTAATTCCCTCCTAATTGTAGTTTCTTTTTGTGCTAATAAGTGAAATAAATGCGAAAGATATAATGAAGTGAGACTGTACAAGTTATTTGTTATGAAAATCATAAATTGCATTCGCACGCTTAGGTGTCGGCCATGGCGCAGACATGTTTTTCTCGTGGTGTAAAATCAAATCTGTTTCCATCTCGTATTCGCGACGTTGATTGGGAGGTGCGATGAAAGTTTTCCTATTCATGTGATATTGTAAATAGTGTAGTGAGTCGATTTCGGTGTTCGGTGTAAACATAAGTGATAACCGGCGACGACATTGCAGGTAAACCCCGTGGAATTAGGACTGCGCGTAAGCACGTGAACCATCGCCGTGAGCAGCGATGGGCAGACAAGGAGTTCAAGAAAGCTCACATGGGAACGAGGTGGAAGGCCAATCCCTTCGGTGGTGCATCTCACGCCAAGGGCATCGTCCTGGAAAAAGTGTAAGTACGTTTCTCCAATTTTACATGTTAACTATCACGAATTGTTTGATTGATAAATGCAGGAAGCCGCCAGTGAAGCGTGAATTCAGTGACATCAAGTGAAAAGCAGTTGCGTGCCTACGTGCGTGTTTGTGGGCGTCTAATGGCGATGCGACCACGCGTAGTATTATTCCTGTGAATGTGTTTCCGCTACAATCACAGGATAATACTGCGAGTGGCGTGTTGCGTCGCATCGCGTCGTCCGCGCGCGGCGTCGGGATGAATGGAGTAGTAGAAGATAGTACTACGGGCACGCCGGGTCAACGACCCCTGTAGAGGTTGTGGGTAGATAGATACATACCTTGTATGGTGTTTACACTGAGGAACCGTTATATTGGTTTCCATGAACTTGTATCTCATGAAACTTGAGAACAGAAGTATGTGTCGTTGATTTGCGGAAATGGCGCGTAAAGCACGCGTTTTTGTTTGGTTTGAACCAATTTCATTCATATACAGTTTTTCTTAAATAATTTAAGTGAGTGGGTAGTTTTAAATGTAATTGTTAGATAATGTATAGTTTACATGTAGTGACAAAAGAAAAAAAAATATGTAAATATCACTAGATTATTATTTTATCATGATATTGTTTTTATATCATTTTTATATTAATCCTTGACAGTGGTGTTGAAGCCAAGCAGCCCAACTCTGCCATCCGCAAGTGTGTGCGTGTCCAGCTGATCAAAAATGGAAAGAAGGTTACAGCATTCGTGCCCCGTGATGGTTGTCTCAACCACATTGAAGAGAACGATGAGGTGCTAGTTGCAGGGTTCGGTCGTAAAGGACACGCCGTCGGTGACATTCCTGGAGTCAGGTTTAAGGTGAAACTAATCATTTTGGTCTTATTAAGCCTTATAACCTCATCTGTTTCATTATGCTTTATTTTATCTGATATTTATGTATTTTTCAATCGACTTAACCACTAATGTATTCTGTCAAATAATCTATTTCTTACTGTACTGTATAACATGTATGTATGACTGTATGTACATTTGAATATTAACACAAACACTTCATTATATTAATTCAACTATTTATTCCTGTTACTTAGCAGCTATACAGTAATTTGCTCATCTATAAGCTACATTCAATTAAGTGTGATTTATATATACTATATAATACTAAAACTGTTTCCATATTGAAATATTTCATAATACACTATTGCCAAACATACTAAAATTCATATTTAAATCTGCGATGAAAACTGAAAATGCAAGTTGCAATTCTCATTGGCTCAACTAAGTGAATATTTGACGTAGAAGTCAATGATGATTTGCCCCAAACCGGAGTATTTGCTACTCTGAATGCTATGATGTAATCAGCAGAACTGACATTATATAGGGCCATTGTGTCAGCTTTGTATCATACTATAAATATTAAATGATTTCATTGTTACAGGTGGTGAAAGTCGCTAACGTCTCCCTTCTAGCCTTGTACAAAGAAAAGAAGGAAAGGCCAAGATCATAAGCTTACACTGTGATAAGGTGATTATTTCATTGATCAGTCAGTTAAAAAAGGTTTACAATGTTAAGAAATGTTCTCTGGTAGTTTCCTACATTATACTACAAAGTAAATGATGTTAATACATTTTTGTATTTGCTACTACTGATTGCTATGCTGTTAAAAATATCTCTGATTACTTCTCTCACTTCACATTATTTCTCATGCAAGAATGTATCTAATTTTAATTTTTTGTTTCAGTGAGCAGAGAAGCACGTTGTTTTAAGTGTACATTAAAAATGTAAAATCGAGTACATAATAAAAGTTGTGTGCGCCAAATTACTTTTGATTATTTACCTACCTTGCGTAAGAGGCAGCCATTTTGAGTGTCCTGGATAGGTTATCCCTGTTTATAGTATGTGCAGGTAACTTTGCTAGTCTCCTGCCTAGTAGTATAAATACCAGATAATCAGTTCTTGTGCAGTCTGTTCGATTTTGTGACAGGTTATTGATTGGGTTTCGTGCCTAAAATACCAGCCATACAAAGGTAGAAATTTAACAATACCCACACTGTTAATTTATTACCCTGACTAGGAATAAATGAGCTGAGTGATCTACTGTAAATAAGTCTTAAAAGCAGTTGGTTGATAGTGTCAGAAATTTTGGTTTAGCGCCGCCCCCTTTTGTCCTTGTCAGATTTATTAGCTTTAGGAGGTGCACATGTAAAAAAGAACAAATTATATATGTATTCGTATACATATAGGCTTGAAAATAACACGCTCAGTGATTACATTTAAAAAATCTAAAGTTGATGGTTTAAATTTAAGAAAAACGCATCCAATAATACTTAGCCTCTGAAATTTCCCATTTTGAGTCGAAGAAAATATCTTACTACCCACATATATCAATGTCTAGATGAGTCATGCTCGATGCGTTGTTTTGAAGTTCTATAGAACAACAACAAACTATTGGTCGTTGGTTGTAGGGCAATTTATATGTGCTCCTGGCTAGCTACCACCGTTTTAACTAATTCTGCTGGTAAACTGCAAGCATTAATGTCACTGTGTTCCGGTATAAAGGTAGAAGAGACCCTCAGACTCATTAGATCGTGGCTTCTGGATGAGCACGCTTTCCATCTAATGGTGTTGTTATCTTCACCATCAGATGAGGTGAAGGTCAAGTGTGAGACACAAAAAAAGGATGTAAGTACCCTCGAGTACAAAAATATGTACCCACCTGTAGCATATATTCTTCCTTGTTCATAAGCAGTAAGTTGATGCATATGTCAATTAAACGTGAAAAATTAACGCGAAAAAACTAAGGAAACGGCTTCAACTGCCTTAAAAGTCCCCCCAATTATTATTATTTGATCGATACCCTGCATCTTGGAGCTGATGCGTGTATATGTTCTGTAAATGTTCTTCATTTGAGACCACCTCTGAAGCATGATCCTCCAAACAAAAAAAGAATCATCACGAGTGTATTATTTTTAAAAAAAAAACTACGCAACAATCTGCTGTATTGAATTTTACTAAATATAGACAAGAAAATTTGCTTTCAAGTTTAAAAAAAACGCTTCAGAATCGGTCCATCCGTTCGAGAGCTATGCCACAGACAGACATTGGCGTCAAACTTATAACACCCCTCTTTTTGCGTCGGAGGTTAAAAATCATAATTGGCGAAATGCGTAACATACTACAAAACATACAGTCCTCTCATTGAGAACCTCCTTTTTTTAAGTCGGTTGAAAAATGGGTACATATGTTTGTACTCGAGTTTATCTGAACATTTTAGGCCCGGGGACAAGTACGACAAAAATAATATTTTTTGAAATGATTATTTATTGCTAAATATATTTGCTGCTCTGATTACATTAACCTTACATCTATTTAATACATGTTACTAGCTTTTGACATAATATGCCTATAGGTACACTGCAGTCTAAAATATCTAGGCAAGAAACTAAACGGTTTCACATAAATATCTTTCGGTATTAAAATGCATTTACAATAAAGCCACAAAGTTAGTGTTCCTATTTTACACCAAAATTATTATTAAATTATAACAAGAAATTAATGTCTTTTATTGTGTGTAAGAAACAAGTGCTTACAATAAAACTTACATAGATTTGAGGAAACTGCAATCAAGTGGCACACCAAGCTCAAAGCACTTAGATATTTTTAATGCTCGAGATTCATTTCACAAATTGACAACGGTCCATCCTTATTACATTCATTTTATAAATACATAAAGTAATTGTAGCAATTTATTAATTGTACTAATTTTAGCATCAAGATTTTATGGAAGCGGTATATTAATGAGATTGATACGTTTATAATTTAAATATTAGTGGGTTTAGATTTCTATTTACCCCGTTAGGGTTGCCAGCACTGGCCTTACCAATCACAAATCAGTTTAATTATTGTCGCACGCGTCAATTGACCAATCAAATATCAGATAAATAAGCTCAATGCTGGCTCTCAATATATTACTCAAGCGGTGGTTGCCACATGCCTAAACACAGTGTTACTAAATTCTACATCTATCTAATATATATACAGGTAGATCGGCCTTAAGGTTGGTTCACATACCCAGACTAATGACAAAGTTGCTTATGTAAAAAGTTACATGAATGTTAGTTCGCTTATTATTTACGGCAAATGAATGAAATCCGTAATTAATTTGGGTTAAAGTACAAATTAATAAAATAATAATTCCATAGTTAACATGTATATCTATATATACTATTTAGATCAAATTAATTGCGTAGTTTATTCATTTTCCTTAAATAATCAACCAATTAACATTCGTTACACTTTTCGCATAAAATCGTTAGTCTGAGAATGTGCACCGATTTTTATATTGGAACCAATCTCCATTAAACATATTATAAAAATACACTTTCATTAAAGAGTATTCTAATCCCAATTTAAAAATCACAGCAGCCTATCATCTTATAGTTTCTCTACTGTTTTTATTATTTTTTCAACTCCAAAAACATTCGATCTGTGTTATGCTCAATTTACATTGTTCCAGTGATAGAGTTCCTGGAATAGAGTTTTAAGAACTACACAATTTTGTTTATATTCGTAAGGGGAACTTTTATTTCGATACAAGAATAAAGATTATACACAAGCTCTATTTTACACGCCTAGTTATATAATTACAAATACAGATATATATTCATTACAAGTGCATGTATATTGCTGCCAGTATCGAATGAATGAATCCAAATCCATTGTGAATCCAAGCTATGAACTTTTATACAATTTATATTTTTTTGTGTTATCAAACATTCCTAAAAGTTAAAAAGCGCGGCTATACGAACATCGTTATTAATTAAATATATATATATTCAAGATATAAAATGCACAATGCTTGCTACTAAAAGTACTAAAATATTTATGTCCGAAGTTTACCATTTAAAGTAACTTTTTATATTTGTTGATCCTTATTAACATTAATTTGTGCCGTTGTCGTAACTAATAATTAACTTATTGTTAGACAAATACAATTCGGATGTTAAGCACAATTACAGTATACTCTTGTAGAGTTGGGTTTCAAAATTCAACAACACAAATAAACTATTACATCTTTTTAAAAGTAAACAATAACAGGACAAGTGATGTTCGCATAAACCACAGACTAGCCACGGACAGAGGGTATTTGATTCGTTGTATGAAAGATTGCTAATGGCCGTCACAATAGAAATTTCATGATGGAAAAATTAGTTTATAAAGCTTTATACATCAATTAGACACTTTTATTTACTCTACTGACATCTTTCGAAGTTTTCGGTATAAAATGTTTATTTTGTCTGTGTCTGAAACCGATAATTCGATAATATAGAAACAACAATTCAGACAGTGTAACGTCTGGCACGCTTCACGCGGTACTGGTTACACTTGTATACATCGACACGCGCTAAGATGCGCGCGCGCACGGGCTAGGAGTCCTGCGCATAGTCCATAGTTTTGATGTACGCCACGGCAGCGCAAAACTGAGTCCACCAGTAGAGGGCTTCGCCTTGCAACGCGGTGCCTCCGAGCGCATTCACCAGCTCTATAGTTGACAGGAGCGACGTGGGATTGACCTTGAGTATGACGTAGATGAGGACCGGTGTGAGGTCGTCCGCGGATGGTGCCGCCCCTTCCGTAAGACCTAGTATGGCCATAATGGAGGTGACGCATCTCATGACGCAGGCTATTTTGTCTCTGGGCGTGCGGTAGACGGGCAGCTGTCGCAGCTGGGCCTGCGCGCGGGGGAACGGCGCCGCCCACAGGTGACGCGGGGATACGCCGCAGCGCACTGCGCTCGTGCAAGCTGAGAGTCGTCGAATGTGCTCGCTCAGCACCCTGGTAGAAAATGGATGAGATTTTTTATATTTTATTTATTTGGAAATTTCTTACGTCGTGAATGTAATTCCCACGACGGGACCACGTTGTATATACTATAATGTGATCACTCACTGGTCCCGAGCGATGTCTCCGTCTCCGTTTGGGAACAGCACGTGCAGGTACAGACGCGCGAAGGCCGCTCGCTCCACCGTCGCGTCGACCGTGTCCAGCAGTGCGGCCGACGCACCCTCCCAGGACGGGTCCGCCCTCACCTCTGCAGTGATTGCCTTTATGCTCGCCGTCAGACGCGTCGCCTGCGCAACACACAATATATAATTTTTCCGGATTTTCAGGAGTCTTATAAATCTGTTTAAATATAATGTTACCTAGTACAACATACTTCGCCGTGTGGTCTCGGCTTTAGAATATTAGGACCACCACATGTCATCTCGAGTGTATCGCTTAAGGAGACTAAATGAAACAATATTGAGATGGGCAGACACATCTACCTATGTAACAACAACATCTTACTGCGATAACCAATCCCTCAACAGTGGACTAATGCAGTTATAGTTCCCGGCAAACAACTGGAACAATAATGGGTACAGTGGGGATGAATTCGCGCATCCCTGTTGACAGAGGGGCGCAAGGGGGGATTGTTCGGCCAATCACGCGTCTTAATGCGTTCCAAATGACATTCCCCTCACGCGTCCCGCCATAGAGACCCGAAAATCGTTTACTGCGCAGTCAAGGCAATTTTTCAAGTTGTTTGCCGGTAACTATGATGGGTAATTGTGTGACCTTCTCGTCCATGAGCTCTGCGCCGCCGTGATGCAGGCTGTGGTTGTTGTTTGCGTGGTGGTGCCTCGCGAGGCGGCGCAGCGCGCTCCCCCGCTCCAGCTGCTCCAGCACGCGAGCCGCCGCCGCCGCGCGAGCGCACGCAGAGCACTCTGCGCGCACAAGCCTGATCTGCCTGTTGGATCATCATTTTTTTTATTACTCGTAGAAAAAGAAGAAAAACATTCAGTAATTAGTGATTTTTTTGCAGGGGACCATGATTAAATAGAAATAAATAACCTTAAAATTAAGCATTGGCATTTTTGTCATACAGCGACTTGGATGACAAAATTGAGAAATAAAATTTTTCAATCAGTCTGAAATGAAACGTCATTTCACGCTGTTTTTTAAAACCTTAATTGACCCGCTGCACTGATGATTTGAGCTGTTATGAAAAATCGCTTAACGTCATTGGGTTGCTTTACATAACCGAACTGTTTAGTGAAACAGCTAGCGATCATGGAAAACAGGTTATTAGGCAATGTGACAGCGACAGGTATCATTAATCAGTGAGGTATTACTCACGTGTGTAGGGCATGGAGCGTGTGTGTGAGGGCAGCGCGACACGAGGCCAGGTACGCGGCGTAGGGTCGCCTCGCGGCCAGGTCCGCCCTCAGCGCGGCCGCGAGACGAGCGCAGCGGCTCCCCCCGGCGACCAGCGCGCGCGCAACCTCCCCCGCGTGCGCCGCACCCTCCTCCGTACTGGCGCAAGCGGCCGCAGCGCGAACCCACTCCGCCAGCGAACTGCTCGTGCAGCGCTGGAAATAACACTTATTAAGAGGAGGTAAGAGTCACTTTGCTCTGTGATTTCTCCGCTTTTATGGAAGCTACACATATGCAACATACATACGTCAAATGACACGTTCTGCGAATCTATGGAGCTCCAGCCTGGCCTTTTACACTTGTAATTTTAAAAGTTCATTATCAAATACACGTGCTATAACAAAAACACGTTTTTGGTCATCACTTTGGTCCGTTTAAACTTAGGTGTTAACAAGCGTTACTAAATTGTCATTGTTGCAAAAAAATAAGAATAAAAATTGATTTCATTACAATTTTGGTGTATTTTATTTTATGGTTTAGTTTATTTGTACAAAAACATTTGATAAAGATACATATAATAGGTGCTAATAGATAAGGATAACGATCATATCGTGCATGTCTGACATCACTTACATTGGGCACGTACTCCAGGCAGTGCAGGTCCGAGTTGGCCAGCACGACGCGCAGCTTCCTCTTCATGCTGTTGAACACCTCTGGGTCGTTGAGGTCAACAACACCTTCACATCTGTACAACAACAAGTTTTACAAGGAAATATTAGACTTGAAATTTGGTATTGGACACGTATTTCAACCGACTACTCAAGGAGGAGATTATCAATTCGACCTATTTTTGTATGTATGTTACGCGATAACTCTGGCAATTATCAATCGGTTTTGATGATTCTTTTTTTGTTTGGTAGCATAATTCAGAGGTCCCATATTAATTTTATAGAAATTGATTCAGCGCTTTTGTGGAAAAATCAACAAAAATCAAATGTGTACCCAGATAATTCTAGCTCTAAATGTGAACATTTTAGGAGATGAATACTGTATACTTTTAGGGCAGTTGACTTCGGTTTCTAGTTCTTTTGAACGCGTTAATTGTACACCATGAAGGACAGAGTAGCTCCCCAAAAAAGATGTTTAATTATTTATTATTATTTGGATCTCGAGAGATCGAGAAATCGTTCAAAAGTTGGTGGTACATGTTCTTTATCTGCCGGGCTAGCCACCACTATGTTACCTAAGTCTGCCGCCAAACAGCAGTGCTAATAGTACTGTTTTGTATGAAACGATAACTACAATGTGGTGCAACACTAATGTAAACAAGACATTACACAAAACATTAACATTACAGACAAAACAAGACACGCACGCTATGTTTGCCCCTCCGAAGTTAGCTCTCCGGAATTTAGCGCGTGTACAGACGGAATGTGTGTATTATTTTCGATGATAACTATCCCTAGATGACATACAACACTAGGACAATTCCTTCTACCCGCTAACTTGCCTTGCCTCCCATTTATACGTTAATAATTGATACTTCGCAGCCTTTTGTAGTCAACTTCAGAGGGGCAAACTAAGTTTGCGAGTACCGTAACAGTATACCTTTCTATCTCTGCGTCGGGTAGGTCAGAGGTCCTGCGTTGTGCTCGCCGCTGCTTGGTGGAGTCCGAGGAGGACTTGCGCCTGTACTTGGCGAGGATGTCCTCCGAACTCTCCCCCGCGACACCCGCCGACCCCACCTCACCCCGGCAACCGTCCTCGATGCGGATCTCCTCTTCAGGGAGCTTTATGTCTATACAATAACATTTTAATTATGGATACATTTAGTATCATCATCGGTTGATCGTTTGTTGCTTCAACATTACAGAATAAGTCGGATGACATCTTGCCAAAGGGGCGCCAACTAGTAGTGGACATTTTCGTGAAACCTTCATAGCCTGCAAGCTTTGACCAATGGGCGCCTGGATGCAGACAATGTTGTAACAACTTGAACAATAATGGGCATAGTGGGGATGAGTTCACGCATCGCGGGTGACAGAGGGGCGTAAGGGGACTGCTCGGCTAATCAAGTGCCTCAACGCGTTTGAAATGACATTCCCCTCCCGAGCCCCGCCAAAGAGACCCGAAAATCGTTTACTGCGCAGTCAAGGTCACTTGCGGGGAGAGGTTAGTTAGATATCGCGGATCGGCGGGAAGCGGTGGACGTCCGCTCCGTACGTAATACTATATTAATTCTGTGGCCCAGATCCGGTTTAGCTGAGCCATTGGAGCAAATAAGTATAAACGGGGGTGCTTGACAGCTCTACAAGAAGTTGTCTACGCACGTTAGCAACATATCTTCCTTGGTTCATGGTTATGTCACTCAGAAGAGTATACTGTTGAACGAGATTCGAGTTTGTGTCGGTAGTGGTTTCTCACCGTTGTTGTGCTGCTGCTGGGACCGCCCCTTCTGCCGGAACATCTTGATCTTGTGCAGCAGGTTGCCGCCGGAACGCTTCACGTTGTTCTTCAGCTCGTCCAGGTTACCCACTAGACCCTCCTCCCCTATACGCCTCCTACAATCACCATTATCATCGAATATATGTTGTGGCAAGGAGGTATGGCTGGTGGAGGTGAACGCGGTTTTGTTCTGAACTGTTGTGGGTAGTCATAAGAAATGTTTAATATAGTCGGTTGTCATTCGGACTCGGAGTTTGATTGACACAACATGGTGACAGCGGTGGGATACGAACCCACGCCCTTTCGAACTGGTGCCTAAAACCAGTGTCGATGAATGAAGAAATGTGCCGATTTACCGTGGGAGGCGAGGTAATTTGAGATAACACCGCGTTTATGATTGGGTATGGTTTATAGTATGATTTCTTTTATTATTTTATTTTGACATTTTGAATATTTTTTGACGATCATCGTACACTCTGTCATTTCTATATTTTATTGTAAACTTGAAATTGGTACTGTGAAATAAATCAATCTAATCTAATCCATGTCAGTGTATCAGAAATGTATTGTACAACATGACAAGACATGAACGCGCGTGTCTGAGAAATTTAAAATTAGAACATTTTGTTTTGTTAAATTTCATTTGAAATATTATTCCACCTTTTGTGTAACTTAAAGTTGTAGTACACACACATTCCACGGCATTACATTTTATAATTTGCTTTTTATTTTGACGTTGAGCATAAAAATCCTCACAAATCCTCCCTCCCAAAATGGGCGCAAAATGGACGGGCGGCCGCTTCTCTCTCGATCATGTCACCATAGCCCCCCGCCCCTGTACCGCGTGGGCGAGGACTCATTTAAGCGATTTACCTATATATCAATGTACCATTCTCGATGCAAATAAACGCATCTTTATCAGGTAATATAACATCGTCATCAGTCAGGAACCTGCAATGATCTGCAACGAACTATTCTAATGATAATCATGGGTTTTTTTCAACAGCACTTTACATACCTCTGCGACTTCTCAGCAGTGGCATCAAAGCTAATGCTCTTCGGTATAGCCCCGGTGGAGGGCTTGACAGGGGGCGGGCTGACTCTCCTCTCAGTCACAATCTCCGAGTTGACATCCTGACTGGAGCTCTTGTCCGAGACCGAAGTCTCCGCGCTGTTGACAGACAGGGTGCTCAGAGACATGTTGCTCGTGCCATCCCGTCTCTTCTCGATCTTGGAGGAGCTGATGCTGACGATGCTGGTCCTGATCTCAGACTTGACTATCCTCTGTGTGAGGTTGTTGACGAGGTTGGCGGATGTTGAGATGGTTGCGGAGCTCATCCTCGTCATCAGGTCAGTGATGGTGGATCGCTCGCCGTCGGGAGGTTCCGTCTCGATGCCAGAGTCGAATCTCCTGTCGTACTGTGACACGGAGAGAGCGTTGAATGAACTCTCGCTAGAGTTCAGCGATCTGAAATGAGGTAGATCTTGTAGTTTCCTTTTGGAATTTAAATAAAAGCTGCTAGGTGGTCTCGTACCAATTAGTTATTAGGAATTTATGTACGAATGATAAAAATAATTACCATTAGCTTTTCAGTAAAGGAAAACATCGTGAGGAAACCTGCACACTCCTGAGAAGAAATTCAAAGGTGTGTGTGAAGTCTACCAATCCGCACTGGTCCCGCGTGATGGTATGGCCTATACCCTCTCTGTAGGAGAGTAGGGCTGAGCCCCAGCAGTGGGGACATATATAGGCTGTTGATGATGATGAAATATCAGTAAAATAACCAGTGCTCAGTTGAATCGAGGCGTCTGAGCACGCTCACATTATACAGCTCTATCGGTACTTATCAAGTTAGTTGTCAGACTGTGTGTGTGCGCTCTAAATGACGTCATTGTTCACCTGTCCATGAGATGTTCGTGTTCGTCGTATGGCTTGGACGTGGAGGGCAGGTCGAACTTGCAGGCGGAGGGGTAGGTGTGGTGGGGCGAGTGGTGGGGCTGCGGGAAGCTGTCGTCCACCCACTGGCTCGTCGCGTCCGACTGGCTGTTCGCGTCCAGCGTAGATTCTGTTGGTACGCTGTCGCTGAAAAGTGATACCAACGTGAGATTGTAAACGGGGTTGGTGGAAATAAAGACTGGCTCGTCTTCGTTAAGGCCGTTCAGTGACCCACGAGAAGGTCAATTTGTTGCCTCACTTCCACACTAATAATAACACGTAAGGGTGAAAGTCAAAATCACAACGTGCCAAATAATTTATTAAAAAATATTGGTATATGATATAGAAATTCTAAAGTTATTAAATTATTATTAAACTTATGATTGGTTTTTCCATTTTGTTTCATAACGTTAAGTATTTCCTTTGAGATGACCATCTCAAAGATAATATCCTCAACATTCATATGTTTTTTTCCCACGTCTACAAATCTCAGTTTCTCTTAAAAGTAATAGTTTTAAGAATCCCGTGCAAATGGTTACCAACAGGACCGTATTACTTAGCCTCCGCTTTCCGTCCGTCTGTCTGCCAGCGGGTTGTATCACATGATACGTAGGCAGTTAACATTTTCATAGAATGTGTATTTATGTAGCCGCTATTTAAAAAAAATTAAAGGGGGAGCCCAACTAAAGCGAAAATATTTGGTACTTCGGCGCATTCGTTAGATAATTCTTCGGTACATATTAAATTAACTATTTTTTATGATTTTCAGTATGTTGATTATTCATATTCGGTTTGAAAACTTCGGTGAGCGAGTCTGACTCGCACTTGGCCGTTTTTTATTGAACCGATTATTGAATAATCAGATTAACATCAGCAAAATAGACCATGTTGTAACTGGTAAGTGAACAAAAATCATTTTATAAATATTGAACATTATAGGTCCCAACAGCTTCCTTGAGGAACACCATATTCGATTAAAGTGAACAGGCTTAAAAAGGGACAGGGGCGCTGCGCAGAGGTTATGCACTAGTGTGAATTCAGAGCAGTCCATGGAGAATCTAGTAGAGCACTGCCCAATGCGGTACATCAAAAGGGGAAGGGAGACATTAGAAGACATCATTAAATTGTTGAAAGACCTAAACCACTTTAGTAGCGAACGGAAGGTAAGTATAAGTGAATAGCTTACGATTATTCAAGTAAGAATAAAACAATCTCAGAGGAGTAACTGGATTGCCAAGAAGATTTAAAGGAATGCAAAAATAGACACGTACCCGTTCTGGGGCACGTAATCAAACACGTCGTTCGGCAGCGTCGCGGGCGCGCACGTGCTCGGGCTCTCCGGCGCCGACGTCGCGTAGCACGTCATCACCTGCGGCACGAGACGACACAGTTCAACGTCTATGATAAAGGTAAGTTTATTTGCATCGAACATGGTACATATGGTGACAGTAAAAATTTTAATTTATTACATTACACCTTTAGAGACATGAAAATATTTTAATTTACTACACATTTTTAAAATCAATTAAGGTGAATATTAACAGAATGAAATTATTTTTATATGCTATAAATATGATGCCTTAACTATTATCTTCTCAACTGCTATCCGAATTAATTACTCTTCTAATAGCCAATCACGCAATTTACTCTCGAGAAATATTCTCGACAGTTCTCTGATAAATCTCGGAATCTTATTGTACATCTTAATTGACGTAATATAACAATTCTTTTTACAGCGCGGTTCTATATTTAGGTATTAACAGAAGTGTTGGGTCTCTTCGTCTGAGTTTTGGATCATCTTCCGGTTTTGTCGAATAGATTTATATTGTCTCGAACACACTTGCATTAGGGCCTACATCAACTCTTGCGGTGCGCGCTTGCGAGCGCTATACTTTATAACGTTCAAACAATTCAAATACGCTCATTGCGTCTCGGCCCTTGGGTTGTTTCCAGTGTTACTCACCGGATATCCGTTGACTAGAATGCTCTTCCTGTTCTCCGGGTACGGCTGTGGCCCCTGCGACGGCAGGTCCAGCTCCCCGCCTCGAGACAGCGCCGCCGTAGCCGTAAGGTAACTGCCGCCAGATCTGAGTTCATATATTATGGTATATTACAATCCTCAAATGTTTACTTAACTTGCCTTGTTAGTACGATTGGGACAAATCTTGCAACTGAAATTTGGCATACTTATGTAAGTTCCGCTGCAATGTTATGGTATAGTAATCAAAGGAACTCCTCGTTTGGTTTGTCGCAATGGTAGAACCGATGACAAAGCTATATTAAGTAAACAAGTCATAATGCTCATAACATAAACAGGGATGGTTGCCACAATTTGTCTACGGGCGTAGCGACAAAGCTTCCTTTGTCTATGGCTCGGATACAACGTAACTCTTCCATCACTCCGATTTCTTTTCCTACTCATTCACGGTTCATGCAGCCAGATTGTGGAACTCGTTGCCTCACACTGTACGCGACAGTAAAACTGTTTCTACCTTCAATAAAATACGTCAAGGAACATTTTCTATC
Source organism: Carcina quercana (assembly GCA_910589575.2). Taxonomy (NCBI): domain Eukaryota; kingdom Metazoa; phylum Arthropoda; class Insecta; order Lepidoptera; family Depressariidae; genus Carcina; species Carcina quercana. The sequence continues at coordinate 15,255,235 of OU342429.1, read as the reverse complement.
ACTATAAGTTCATGAGTTAATGTATAATTATTGTAAGTAAAGTATGTATTATTATTATTGATATATATCAGTTTGTTTTTTGTATCTCTTATTTATGTAAACGTTTATTATATTTATTATATCGTACACGCCTAACTGCCCTCCTCTCTTCACTATTTCTCACTTGACCTAGGACTGCTGTAAGAAATTTCTTCTAGAAAAAGCTGTTCCTTTTGTATATATTTTTCCGTTTTTGTGTTATGTATAATACATACCGATTAGGCAGCACTGGACGAGAAGTGTGCCGCGGACTGTTCACGTCGGGCCTCTTAGCGTTGCCATTCTGGAACCAAATAAAAACACAGTTCATCATCATCAACAGCATATATACGTCCCCACTGCAGGGGCTCAGGCCTACTCTCCTACAGAGTGTATGGGACATACTAACAGAGTTCACTAAAATAAATTTTCACTAGGATTTAGATAACATATCACAAACATACTTTTTTATGTACGAGGCGTTGCACTTGGTCACAATGCTTAAGATGTAAATGATGATAATGCCGCTGGATTATAAGCGTACAGCGCGCGGTAACCCAGAAGCCTCAAGCCAAATAAATGACACGTCCCACGAATGTATGGCGCCAAGGCCTGGTCTTGTACACTTATACTTTTAATAGGCCATTATCGAATAAGTGATTTAGTTAACATTTTTGTATATTTTGGCTTAGTTTATTTGTACAAAAACATATAAAACGCACGAAACAGGTGACACTTGACGTTGAAAACAAAGATGGCGTCAATAAAATTACATTTAACGTTGTCACTTAGTACAAAAGAATGATTTTGTGCAATTGAAATAAATGCAAAAATATAATTATATTATTTTTCTGTACATATTTAGATTATAACTTGATTTTTTTAAATAGTGTACAAGTGCAGACCGAATTTAAAACACCTCTTTTAACACTTAAAAAATTAACACTGTTAGCTAGGTAGACAAAGAAAAACAAAACGACCAACCAAACCGCGAACCTGTTGGTTGTGAATCCAAAGCTGCGGTCGTTATCGGCTAGATGGGTAGAGTATACAGTTATGTACCTGTTGTGACATTTTGACGGGCGTACACTCGTCCTGGTGGGAGGGTCGCCGCGGCCACGAGGTGTCTGACCGCGCAGCCACCGACACGCAGTCGTCCGTGTCCACCTGAGCACAACACACACACACACACACGGTACAGAAGTGGTTGGTAAACGGAATTCACTCAGAATGCTTCCATGAAAAATGTCTTTCATTGATAAGCAATCTCAAAATAAAAGATAGGCTTATAAGTCTCGCAAAGTTTTGTTTTGAACAATAATTAAAACGTTTTTTTTAAATGTATGATGGGTTTACACTTGGCCTTCATCTCACCTGGTGACGATAAAGCCGTCGTATGGTAAGCGTGCGCACCCAGAAGCCTCAAACTAATGAGGCGCTGGCTCTGCTACCTTTCACACCGGAACACAACAGTGCTATTAACACTGCTGTTTGGCGGCAGACAGGTAACATGATGGTAGCTGGCCAGGCGGTCATACACCTTACCACCAACCAACCCTGGGAATCAAACCCGGAACCTCCGGATTGCTCGACCAACATTTCTCCATTAGGCCACGGAGGCGGGTAAAAGTAGTTTTATTTCTGACAGTTACTTGGAATGAACTACTGGGACTATATCCCCTGGTTATACCTCGGTGTTTCGATCGCTATCAGAAGCTAGCACGTCCATGCTCCACGCGGACTCGCTCGCCGTCTCGGACACGTCGGGCGCGTTGGTGGTCACGCTAGTGCCTGATAAATAAAAATACACAGAATAACAATAATTACTACTAATGCAAGCATCACTGCAAATAACTTAAACAAAAATTCAGCCAGTTGGAGAGTTTACGCATCGGGACGCAGCGCGGGTGACAGGGGGTGACTGTCTTAAGTGAAGAAGTGGATAAGACGGTCTGACGCAACATAGTTCAAAATTACTTCACGACAAATTGTATGAAACATGGCAAAGCATCAAAGGCGCTACTAGCGCATTGTTGGCGCCACTGTCCCTACATTATGTATGGTAGAGAATGGATGTTGATTTAGCCCCGTTTGAGATTTGGTAGGTTCATTTTCGCTGTATGGAGTTCCGTATCTTATTACGTAATATACGTAACATTACATACTCTTTGGGATAGGACATACACTACATTTTATTCCGGATAGAACAATTAGTTCCCGTGGGATACATTCTGAAGTCCATGCCGACGACGTCTCGGGCAAAAGCTAGTACTACAATAAAGTATAATACACCACCGTACACGTACCTTGACTCGTTGCGACCTGTGTCTGTTCACACGAGTCGCCGATGGTTTCCGAGTCGGAGGCGAGCACGTCGGTGCTCCACGTGTCCGACATGATGCTGATGGTCTCGTCACCCTCCAGCAGTTTCTGCACAAATATATACCAGGTACAGGGTGCGAGATCAATCATGGCTACAGGTCAAACTAAACTTATATTTTACTGTTAAATTAGAACAAGAAAACACCAATTTAACACTGGATAAGCATGGGAAATACTACGTTTTTTATTAATAATCAAACTAAAACCGAAAATTACACATTTGACATTTTTCTGATGTTCTTTTGTTAAATCTTGTCTTTTGCTAGAAGACAATATCAATGCCATCTTCTTAACGTATACTTCACGTTTACAATTCGTGTACTTGACTTGATTGGAGGGAATGAAGGGGGGAGCTTTTGGAAAACTACGTAATTTCCACAATGCCTCAATACAGTCAAGTCAAAACAAAAGTCTGATGATGAAAATATGTCTTACGGAGCCGAAACGTGTATAAAGGCGCTCAGCGGGATGGAAAGGGCTACACAAACGTAGTGTAGGACGTCCCCGGCTAGGTGGAAAACGACTTACGTAGAGTAGCCGGAGGTGAATGGATGCGGAGAGCAGAGGTACGAATTGAATGTCTCTTTGGGGGAAGTCTATGCCCAGCAGTGGACTGCCGCAGGCTGTGTATGATTCGATATGACACGTACCAAGCGTGTCCCTGTACGAGTACAACGATCGACCAACAACTTTTCCATACATTCAAGCGTGAGACGCCTTTGGCATAATTGAATTTATTTATTTATTCAAAGTCAAAGTTATTTATTCGTAAACATAGGTAATACAGTAGATGGTAGTAGGTAACAGTTGTAGATCTGCTATGCTTCGTCCTTAACGGACATACGAAGTTATACTTTAATATACTTATTAACTAGTATTACATATTGCAATTTTTTTGAAATATAATTGTGTTAAAACTAGGTGGCACAGTAGTAAGACGGAAGTTTCTATTTGTCAGCAAAAAAATCTTTCACTGTGTAGTATGCATTGTCGCACAGGTGTTTATACAGAGTAGATTTCAGTTCTGTGATGTTATTGCAATCTTTAATTTGTCATCATCATCAACAGCCTATATACGTCCCCACTGCTGGGGCTCAGGCCTACCCTCCTACAGAGAGTGTATGGGCCATAGTCCACCACGCGGGCCCAGTGCAATTCTTTAATTTGTAGTGGCATTTTATTATATATTTTTATAGCCATAGCAAATACGCTTTTGTGATATAGGGCAGTTTTCGCGGGATTGTTCATTAGGTTGTTTGTTTGTGTGTGTGTGTTTGTATTAACACATGCTTAACTTATTTACAGGATTTACGCAAAGCACAAGTTAGATCAACCATTAATAAGATTAGAATTGGATAACATTACATTGCATAGTATAAATTATAAAGCCACATTGAAATATAAATACGTCTAGCGAATGTAGCTAGAGTGTCATTAATTTATTTATACATTAATTCAAGTGTTAAATAAGTACGCTCCAACCTAATCTATGCCGCATCTATTGCTTCACGCTCTGTGACACACTAGTACACACTAGTTTGTATTGTATAGTTTTAAAATTCTACCCACACATTAGGCTAGTCTAATTTATATATATAAAAAAATGTTATTTTAATCACTCAAATTAGTTTAATTTAGTTTCACGTTAGTTCTGTATGTTATATTATAATCAATTTAGTGTAACTTTTCTTATATAAGTGAATTTTGTAAATTCTTTTAAGAAATAAAGATCTTTACACCGAAAATTACAACTTATATTCAGGTAGTAGGTATGATGCATGTCCTAAGGACGCTATTACCTTAATTTCGAACTTGCAGAATTTGTCTTCGATGTCGTTTCTCGCCTGCTTCAGGAGTTTGGCTTGAGCCGCGCTGCTGGCTTGACTCACTGGAGCGTTTTGTGGCATCCTGAAACAAATAGACCAGCGTCCAGACATTGATATATACGAGTATGTACTACGTGGTAGATTTCGTGATTCGTGATTCGAACATTCACTTTTCAAGTGAACTGCCCTGCTATACACACACTTATCTTCAGTGTGGCTCTGACATACTCTATAATTACGCGATTTAGCGTTGAATCTTTTAGTAGTTTGGTTAGACAACATAAAAATGTTTTATCGCTGCAGCGAACTTTAGTTCTAATTAGTATTTAAATGGTTACTATGAAAGTTCTTGTCGATCGGTAGAATAGTAGAATATATGACAATGTATTTAGAGAAGAAAAAACACTTTTTTTCATCAAGGAAAACTTATGTACAGAAAGATGTAGGAAAATCAACTGCTGGACTCATCAGCTTTATATATAGTCTGCTAAGAGGAACGAGAAGTCTTTAAAGAGACGGGAATTCTCTGAGTAAAAGAAATTTCGTAAGAGAAATTTCTTTTACCATAATCTCTTAAAATAGAATAGCTGGCTTTGGTAAGTAAATAAACATCTAAAAATAGGATATCCGATTCTAAATGTCGGAAAATGTATTTCAATACTGTATGTAAATTACATTGTCAGCTACAATGGCCGTACGCAGCTAATGGTCCCTAGATGGCATTTTTAACAATCATCAAGAATAGTATGTAAAAATGTACATTGTGATTCACTATGAAGTTATATATACTCATTTCGCAACATTACAATCAAAGACATTTAGTATGAAACCCTTGTCTTTATCTTTTGTAATTTAATTTTGTATGTATATTATTTTGTACAGTTTTTATCTATTAACTTTATAAGCAAAAACATTATAATTCTATATTTATATACTTCTATTTTTGACTGTCATTCTTTTTAACGTGAATTTTTGTGTAAGCTGTGGATACCTATAATTAAGTTAACATTTTTAGTAATTAGTTCAATCAGATGGGTGATTCCATTCAATAACGAAAATCACACGACATGTTTTTTTAAATATATTGTAATGCTAGTTCACCTTCTCGGGGCTGCGTCCCCGGCGGCGTCTCCATCGGTGACCTGCGACGAAGGCGTCTCCCGACCGGATATGTTGGGGCTACCTCGACCACTCACGTTGGCCGACACCTGAACACGGAGATGGAGATTCAGTTCGTTTGCAACAAGTTACAAGAATCAAAAAAAAACACACTATCAAATTAATATTATGAACGCGACAGTAATATTGTATCTATGCAATACATGGAGAGGGACATTGGCTGATTTTTCTTTCGTTAAGGCGATCCACCTCCATCAAAGTTTCATACCAAATTTCCGTTGCCATAATCTTTTAAAATATAATAGCTGGCTTTCTGCAGTAACTATCTAAAAATAGGACATCAGATTGTGATGTCGCGAAATGAGTGTCATTAACATGCAACTTCACAGTGAATTACAATTTTCATTTTAAACACTTTTTTTTCGATTATTGTTCACAGCGCCATCTATGAACCATTCGCTGCGTAACTGATATTGTTGCTAACTATAAAGCTGTAAATTAATGATATTTATTACGCGACACTATAACTTCGTCTCCTATTTTTAAGTAATTACGTATCAAAGCCAGCTAATATATTTTAAAAGATTATGGCAACAGAAATTTAGTATGGAAGTATTGAGAGGGATAACGTTAAAACCCAATAATAAAAAACCCATACTAATATTATAAATGCAAAAGTGAGATGATTTGTCCTTTTACGTCGCAATGGCGAGTCAGAATGACTTGATTTTCTGTGTAGGGATTGTTGAAGGGCAGGACGGAGAAGGGGAAAGGACATTGGCTACTACTGTTTCTCCCTATATCAAGCAAGTAGTTTACGGAGAGTAATTTCGAAAGCTAGTGATTAATTGATTGCTGACAATGTGTTGGCATTAGTAAAGAGTACCATGTCTGAGAGGTTATCGTTCTGGTCCTCCGTCTCCAGTTCTAGGCTGGAGGTGACGCTGTGGTTGGAGGCGGCCTCCGAGACTGCCTCCAGGTTGTCCGACGTGTTGCCCAGAGACACCTCGTCGTGAGACACAGAGAACCTGACAAAACAATCACATGATTGATGATGCACACTTGGACTCACAAAGAAGAATAAGAGGTTAGAAGCGGGATTTTATTGGAGGACAAACGTAATACTTCCTCTCTGTATCTCTTTAAAAAATTGATTTAACATGGGTTCATAGAGCGACAGTGGCGCCCTCATCCGCTGTTTTCTAAATTCCTCCGCAATAGGGTATTATATAGGAAAATTTAATAAAGAACTAATGAGGGCGCCACTGCGCTTTATACAGTCAAAAAGTTTACAGAGTTCGTTAAAAGTGAATAAATAAACATAAGGGAATCTGCCTCTCAGTTTAAATATATAAATATAAAATAGTTTAGTAGCTAATTTGCGCGTGCTAAGAGATTATGCGGAGATCCGCATTTACCGTTCAATGCTAACTACACCCGCTTAGCACTTCTAGCATCTTGTGTTCTGTGGATTGTGATCATTGGATTCATGAAAAATAAATAAAACTGTACCTAGTTCGTTTTTGAACCGGTGCGCCGGGCCCCGCTACCACTAAGGCAGAGCCGGTATCGTCAGCGTCCCCCGCTTCCGATCCCCCGTAGTAGCACTCCAGTACTTTTGACTCGGGCACCAGACCTACGAAATAAATAAAGATAAGTCAAAGACCTGGCTTAGAGAGCACAGTGGATCCTAGTCCAGGAGCCAGTCTTCACAAAGTTACGAAACCATAGAATTAAGTGATTTTATAATTAATATGTACAAACTTTTTAGAGAATTTTTTTTAAAAGACGTTAAACGAGTCGCGAGTTTGAAATGACAGTGGGTAAGACATTGCCCGTAAACATGGTTGTTGGGGCAAGGCGTAGTGAATAAGACTTTGTGAAAAAACTGTTTTGTTGTTTTTGCCTGTTTGAGGTTAAGTGACAAATTGAAATATTATTTAAGACCAACCCTTACCCTAATTTATTGCAAATAAAAAATTTGATTGATTGAAGGGAGGAATTCCTTGGGAGGAAAAATGTCCCAGAGGCAAGACCACAGTTGCGTTGGAAAGACGCCGCCAAGAAAGTTGCAGGGAGCAATTCGATGGAAGTAGCGCTGGACAGAGATAGACGATTAAGTGATGATGGTCTGTGATGTGTATAGTTACGGACATACTCGCAGACCAACTATAAATTAACAATATGATACTTTTCAGGAACAAGGCTTGGACTTGTTTAGGATGACAATGACGTTTGCCTTTACTATATGCAGATCATGGATATAGTCCAAGCTATAAAGAGTACTTTACCGATGTAGTCCTGTTCCTCAACGCTGGCCAGCTTGATGACCAGCACCTCGGGATGCTCCTCCTCTCTGTCGACACTCCCGTTGACCTGGCGGTCGTCGGACAGCGCCAGCGAGGAGCTGGAACTGGAGCTGGCACTCCGTGGGAGACGAGGCTTGGGAACCTTCGCGAGGATGCTTCGTTTGTGGCCGTTCTCGATGTGGGTGTCTTTGGCTTCCGATGGAGGTGACAATCTGGGAAATAGGTACACGAGGCTTCTTCGTTACATTACTGAGACAGGCTGATTGACCTCGACGTTCTGCAGCAGCGGGGACAACAGTCAATGTTATTGATAGATATAATGATAGAAGCAAGGATTAGGAAAAATGTATCTTTGGTGATAAAATCCGGAATGAGGCAACAAAGTAAAGTGGAAATGGGCAGGCCACATCGCTCGAAGAACCGATAACCGAGAGGGAGTAAAAGTTGTCCAGAGTCAACCACGTACCGCAATACAGGCAATTAGCTGACTGGGACCTTTTTTGGCACGTCATAATTTTTTTAAAAGTCTTTAGTTTTAGTCTAACGTGTCTAAATACAGTTTTTTCTTTCTTTCTTCTTTACCGGGACTTCCGTTAACTAGGTGGACCGACGACGTGGTTAAGGTTCGTAAATTAAAACTGTAAGGGACGGGAGTGTGCTTTTGGTATACTCCGCTCCCGTCCCTAAAACCCCTGGTTAAGGTTAGGTTAGCGGTTAGTTCCCGCCTGATGATGATTGTTTTCTTAGAAGTCTTTGGTGTGAGCCTTTGTTTTCGGAGGGAAAATTCGGTGTGCGCCAGAGTCAAGGATTTGTGAGTCTTTATCCTCAAAAAAATTTGGGCGCACTAAGTTTACAGGATTTGTAAACGAGCATCAGGTTCAGGTGTGGAACAGTGTCAAGGATTTGTAATAATATACTTTGTCTTTGAAAGTGAGATGTGGGCCCGAGTCACATATTCGGAAAATAATCAACATCCTCGAGAGCATTAGCTATGCCCCCTTCTATCCCCGTTACTCACCGAAGCTTGGATAGGTCTGGCATCTTTCGTAGCAGGTCGTTGAGCCGGCTGCGGTAGTTTGGCTCGACGGTCTGCAGCAGCGCGGCCAGCTTGGCGGCGCACGCCTCCGCGGTGCTCGTTGACGACTCGCTGCTAGATTCACTGATTGTATCACATAGATTAGGTCAACAAACATGGATGGGTAGAAGGCCGTGAGGGATGTCTTGTTCGCCTGTTGCTGTTATTCAGCTAATGATGCCGATTTTAAAGATAATAGAATTTCTTTGATTTGTATCATACATATGACGAAATTCAGAAAATTCATGTACTCACATTCAGAGGCACGCAAATATTTGAAAATGTTAAACATTTTAACAATTACCTTTAAACTAATGTATATTATACCACGGGGACTACTTGATCGGACGGGGTAAAAATCTGCCTATGTCATTTTACGGCACTGCAACTATGCCTCTACACACACACACAAATAAACAAACATAATTTCACATTCATTGTATTGATAGTGATTGATTGAACTGTAAACATATAGCTGTTGTTCCTCCTAAACATCAAACTTCCCGAAAAATTTTAATACACTCCAGTCGATTCTGCAGCCTAATGACGACACAGTTTGACTATAATTATTCTACAAGTCGCGTGTTCAATTTCCATTCGGTTTGGTATGTGTTAGGGCACTACCGTATGTCCACCTGGCTAGCCGACGTGTCATAAGTGTTTTCGCTTGTGAATTTCTATAGAAACATAACAAAGCTTAGTTTAGTATCGTATAATAGGCTTGTGTCCACTAATAACAAATTGCTTGGTTTATAGTTCTAATTATAAATGAAGAGACGTAGATTAGAAAAAAAAGTCTATTTCTCAAAAAATTAAAGATTATTTATATTTTTAGAAAATGAATTCGAAAAAATAGGCATCAAGTCACGTGACTCATGAACGTGTGACGTCACGCCTCGTAAAACATCATTGTTGTTGTTGACGTTTTCATACCAGAGAGCAGGTTATATCGCGAGCTGTGACGTCCTTCAAGACGCCATGACACTATTCAGCGTTTTCGAGGGAAATATAAATTGTTTTTTTTTTTTTAAATACAAAATGTAAATATTGCCTTTCCTTTAAAATATAGTTTTTTGTGATAAAATAGATATTTAAGTATATAATTAACCAAGTTTTCAAATTTAGTCAACTAGCCTATTGTGCGTGTTACCTGAAGGCCGCTGCTTCAGCGACGACCCCAGTCGTGGCGGACGTCTGCTCGTCGAGGGTCACGCTCGGCGTGTTGTTGTTCAGCTTGGACGATATCCGCTTCAGGAACGTGATCTGGTCACACGTGCACATCATCACAGTTAGCACACAGACATCATAAAATACGGCCTCCGTGGCGCAGTTGTCTGAGCGTTAGACTTGGAGTCACAACACACGCAAAGATCCAGGAATCGGTTCCCGGGGGGACATTGTTAAAAGTCAGTTCGTGAAACTTTCCCCAGTTTGGTTAGGACATTGCAGACTGAATAACCTGATTGTCTGAGAAGTAAAATGATTCCGTGCTTCGAAAGGCACGATAAGCTGTTAGTCCCGTTACTATCTACGACAGGTAGTAGCTACATGAGCCATGTCAGAGGACTATGTGTCTCAGCAACTCTGACAACTAGGGTGTGTGAGGTCGGTCATCGACCTTACAACCTACATGATAAGATCAGAACATTCACACTCAGTGTACCCCTGCAGACGTCAAGGTTACAAAAACAACTGCACACCAAACTCGACCGTCAATATGCAGCGCACGTCACTGACAGTAACACGTGTGTGCGTGCGTGTGTGTATTTTAGTCGACCTCACGCATTATTCAACGAGGTTCAATCCGTATATTCTTAACAAATCCGTGACTTAGGCCTGATTAGACCAAACTATTCTATCGTCACTATCTCATTCTAAGAATTAATCTATAAATACTTTGGAGTAAGCCGAACTTCCGCTTCACCAGCTACTAATTTAGGTTTGCGGCAAACGACCAACGGCTTAATCAACAAAAAAAAACGCAATCCATTTAAAGCCACTGCGAGAAATACATACTCTTTTACTTTACATTTTGAAAAGTTTTTTGGTTGTCTGGTTAGAGTTAACATATGAAACATACAGTACAATTGAAGTACCATATCATAAATAAAATGATTAAAGGACTTCCTTTACTTGACATGGGTTAGTAAATACTCACCAAGAGATGTGCGTCTTGTGGCGTGAATAGTGCCGCTGCTGCTCGGGGCGGAGCGTCCGTGCGTAGGGGCGTGTCTGTAGGGGGTGCGGGGGGCGCGGGCGCGCTCGCCTCCAGCACCGCCCCCTCCACCAGGGACCACACACACGAACGCTCGAACTTGGCGTACACGTCACGAACCTTAGCATCTACCTGAAGAATCAAGATTACAAGCTCTATTTGTGATTCGCTCGTGTGACAAAGCATCGTCCATTACGACTGAAGTCACGGTCGAATACCGTATTTTGAATCATTCGCCTCCGGTGTTGCCAATATATCTTGAAATGTTTAATGTTATCCGTTTCACGCAGAAAAATAAAACCGGTTATTACCGCAACGTAAAAGTAACTTCAAATTTTAATACTTATATTTTAATAAGTGTCTACTTGAGCCTTTTGTTAGGAAAAGTAGAACTACAAATTGAAATCAAGTTATTTTTGATAATTCGCTTAACTTGATAAAATCGGTAATTCGCAAAACGAAAATGGAACGCAGAGTACTCATAACTGTAGAAACTGTCAATGTCAATCAATGTTATGTCAGTGTTTGATGTTGACGTATAACGCTCGCCTCTAGTAAGGAGTAGTTGTGACCACTCGTTGCAGACGAGCGATTCAAAAATATCATAGAAATCGAGCGCTCGTGGCGCGTAGAGCGAATCGAAAATAGAGCTCTATATCGATAATACTGTTAGAAGTTAGAGCTCTATTTGTTTACATACATCGTTTCTTAGTTACTTACACACAGCTGAACCTAATATAAAGCATGTAAAATGACTAAAAGTCTCCACATTTAAAAGGTAGCTACTACCTAGGTTATATAACTGCCGCCTCATGGCTATAGTGGTTTATTACTTGTATATATTTGTTGTAATTACCTCCTGATACTTTGCGAGGCACAGCATCTGTATGATCTGAGCTATCTGTATCAGGTTGAACCGTGCGATGTACGAGACGGGCACTTCCACCACGCCGTGAGCTTCCGGGTTCACTATGGCCGGACATATGAAGTTGTTGAGGACCAGGTCGGTGCATATCGCGTGTAGTTCACGCTCTGATGTTCTGTAACAAGGTAATACATTTTAGACTGACATCAATAAAGAAGGGCTGTCTTAATTCGACTGATTTTTTGTATGTATGTTACGCGATTATTCCGACAATTATGAATCGTGTTTCATGATTATTTTTGGGGGTAGATCATACTTTAGTGGTCCCATATAAATTTTATCGAAATTTATTTAGCGCTGAGAAAATGAACAAGAAACAAAATATATGTATATCAAGATAATTATATCTCAAAGGGTGAACATTTTAGGGGATTAATGTTATATGATTTTAGGGCAGTTGAAGTCGGTTCCTCAGTTATTTTTCAATGCGTTAATTATTATTATTTATAAGTCAGGTAAACACAGCTTGCCATGCCATGACTCTCCCATTGCCGCACTTGCATGATCGGTATCATCGTCAGTCCATCTAGTGGGGGACTGGTACAAGTTTCTTGGTACGTGGTCATCACTCGTGAACTCTTTCTTCCCGCCGATTATCCGTAATTCGAGCGACGTGGAATCATCATCAGCCGGGAAACGTCCACTGCTGGACATAGGCCTCCCTCATGGTACGGCACATCGACCGGTCCCGAGCCACCTGCATCCACCGACTCCCTGCGACTATAACCAGGTCGTCGGTCCATCTACTAGGGGGACGGCCTGGTAGTCGTTTCCTGGTACGTGGTCGCCACTCGAAAACCTTTACTCCCCACCGGTTATCGGTTCTTCGAGCGATGTGGCCTGCCCATTGCCACTTCAGCTCACTGACTCGTCGACCTATGTCGGTGACCTTCGTTCGTCTACGGATTTCCTCATTCCGGACCTTATCACGTAGAGAGAAAAAAACGTGCCTTTTCATGTCACGAGTTTGCCTCACCTAGAATGTTGTTTGAGTAGATGTACAATCTGTTGAGCTATCCACGCAATGGTTGCTGGGAAGTTTGGCCAATGTTCCCGGAGCGAGGCTATGAACTTGCTGGTAAGGTTGTACAGCGACTGCACGATCCACTTGCGGTACCGCGACACTTTGGCATTGTACTCCGGACTGTTGGGCTGGCCGAACTTCTTGAGGCGGTCGGGTTGAGAGAACCTGAAATTTAAATACCATATTTAGATACATGTTATTAAATTCTTAGTATTCACATATGTAATGAAAAGTTCCTGAATTTCAGACACCATCGTCACTCTTAGATTGAATGAAAAAACGAATTAGGTAACAAAAGGGATTTGTTGTGAAGAGGTGGTTCTATTAGATAGTGTGATGAAAATCTAGTACTACGTACAGAACGCACGTTCACCGCCTCCCACCGATCCGCGATACCTCACCTCTCTCCGCAAGAAATTGGTCGGCTCCGGGTTCGGTAGTATCCCGCATTCGATGATTCGATTCGATTCGCGCTGATTCGATGTATGCGAATAGGAACCGAAATTACGACATTTCTATTAAGTGTCCGACCTGTGACACCAGTTTGACACAAGATAAGTTGGAAGAAAATCAGAACATACACAATAACTTTGATGAGACTGAAGCCTTAATTAAATTCATTGTATAAATTAATTTAATAACAAACATTAAAAAATTGGAGAGATAAGATAGTACAAAATCCCCTGACTCAGAAAAACAACAACACATTTCTTCACTCACACAGATATCCCGCCCCCACTTCACACACACACACTCCCTCACACACACATTCTTAACTTGAACCATATCTGAATTATTATTTATTTATTTGTTTTTTTTTTTGGAAAACTTACAGGCTAATAACAAAAATAGAAATTACAAACTAACTTAAAACTATTCCTAATTACAAGTTTCCACCTCTATATATATATAACTATATATATCCCTGATTTTTCACTTAGTTGCATCTTATGACACCCACTGGAAGAGAATCAGCAATAGGTAGGTACAACAACACGCATCATCACGCACCTCTCCATGGCCTTGTCGGGGTCCACGTCTAGGAAGAACTCGTCCTCCTGCAGCACCGCCATGACGGGCCCCTGCAGCGCCGCGACCAGGAACTGTCGCGCCGGCGTGTGCCCATCGCGGAACACAGAGTACAGTGACGACAGCGCGCACTTGTCCGTCCGGAACAGTCTGTCAACAAACGATGACGGTTCATCATCAGCCGGGAAACGTGCACTGATGGACGTAGGCCTCCTACATCGTATACCATAGTGACTGAATTAATTAATACGTACAGAACTGTTGTTTACCGCTTATTACTGGTTCGACGATACCACACCTCCGCAAGTAAGTGAAACGGTTCTTACAGCTGCAGAATATATAATATACACAATAAATGCTCCAGCTGAAGCCTACTCACTTCCTAGGATCACTGGAAGGCGCCATCTGGTGCTTGATGAGCGAGCGTATGACGGCCAACAGCCTCGTGCGGTCCGGGGCCGAGCGACAGCTGCCGTACAGTCCCGCCACGAGGGCGGAGGACAGCGTCGGGGGCATGTGGTCCTCGCCAAGGAGGACGCACAGCGCCACCAGGCGAGGGGAATCGCGCAGCCATCCCAGCAGCTCAGCTAGAGCTGTGGCTTCCTGGTAAATAGCAGATGTGTTAAAAGTTAGTGCTAGTGATTCAATACCTTGCAGAAAACCCTAAAATAAATATTTTCCATAAGTCATTTTATTCAGCATTCAATACTATACCAATAACCCTCCGAGCGAGTACTCAATCTGTTTAAGTCCTTGAGAACCGTCATAACATAACGACTCGAAACACGACACTTACGTTGTGTTGTTAGCTGCTTTCATTGTTAGAGTGCAGCCACCATTACCATAAAATGACGCATAGGGGGCGTCCATTAATTACCATTTAAAAAGTAACAGACAAATTCGAGTCAGACTCACGTTCCAAGGGTTTCGTTTCAGTACATTATTTAAGACAAGATCGAGCAAAAAATGTGAAAACAATAACACGTATCTTGTATTTTTATATTGTGTGTCTATCTATTACGGTTCAATAGATTCAGCTCTACTGTAACAAACGGTTGGTACGGAACTCTAAGTCCCTAAATATAGCCAGAAGTCTGGTTAAATATCACCAAGTTTCATTGAAAGGGAAGAGAGGAGTTCTAATGTAAATTTCACATCATTTTTTTTAAAAAAAACTAATGTGCTTCATGTACGCACCCTTACTAAACAGAGTACACAAGGTTGCACTGCATGTTAATTTGGATTGTAGTTCAGTATGTAGTTTTCAAATTTGAATGGCATAGATAAGACTTGTTACTTTTGTTTTGATTTCAGATGTATTTGCAAAAATGTAGAGATTTCAATGTTGCATTGAATGCATTATCACATTCATTCTCGATGGTGATGATTAATGTCAACCTTGTATTTGATGTATAAGTTGTAAGTATCTATACAAGATGTAAAGGTACACTGTTTGTAGTGAGCTACCTTCTACTAAATATATCACCACATCTGACACTCCAAGAGGTGATTGGCCATAATCACCAAGCTCAGCAGTCAAATTGGTTGATGATTGTATTTAGATTTTTTGCTACCCATCTCTTGATTATTATATTATACCTCTAAAGCTGAGACCACACTGATTCATAAGATGTTTATGTGTAACTTGTAGGTTGCCAATTAGTGGTACTCTACACAATCAAGGTAATAGATAAAGCTTTTAAAATTGTAGTGGTTTTTGTTATACATTTTATCAGATCTTATGAAACTTATAAACGAGCATATAAAGATGGTCCCCACCAATAATCAACACAAGTCAGCTATAGCACAAAACCTAATAGTCAGGTACCAATCACTGCATTCAATTACATAAGCTTACTGTGCTACGCACAGAAATACATTATATTCCCTGAATGGTCCAGAAAGCTATTGAAATAACCAGATAAAAAAATTTCACTAGGGATGATGGATGCAATCTGTCGAATATGTGCAATCCAGTCATTGGTATATGTAAGGACAATGTAAGAATAATGCCTGGGCGAAATGCAGTGACACCGTGAGTGTGGCATATCACAGTGAGTAGCTATAGTAGTGAGTGACAATGTAAACAGTAGGCTTCATGATCATGGCGCTTGTAACAGAGACGAAATATCAGAAACTAATGAAAAATTAACCATGGTAAGATCGGGACAAAATGTAAAATTATATAAAAATTGATTGAGCTTGGTGGTGATATGTCAATCAGTCAGAATCAAATATCAGTTAGTCAAATATGTAAGTGGGTATGTATTATTTGTAATGAAGATGAGATGAATCAGGTATATAGATATATAGATTACCAAATCTGTTTATCTGTCCCTTGTCTATACCAGACTTCTATCACAAGATAAGATCCAAGTTTTGTACACCTATTGACCGTCAGATACTTTGGTGTGTAAAGATTCCAAGATATAATCAATTTCAAAGCAAATATTATGACGTATGTGTTTTGAAAACAAGTATTTAAGGAAGTTTTATTTTACTCAAACAGATTAAACATTAATAATTATAGATTAACTCTCAGTGGGAGAATATACTTGAATCAGCAATAGCAATAGAGAATATAAACATAAAGCAACTAAATTGCAGGGACCAAATGGCAAAAGAAACATGGGAAGATAGAAGAAATGGTGACATAATTGACACAGCAAGAAATAGTTGGATGCATACAGCCAAACACATGGAAAGTTGAAAAGGAATGGAGGAGGCTTTTATCTGTAGGGGGGTCACATAATTTAGACAAAGACAAGACAAATTAGATGTACATATTTTTGTAACTGTTAAGTGGAAAATAAATCCGTAAATAAAAATAATATTATATAATACATATCCTAAAATGAGACAAGAATGAAATAATATTTTTAGTTGAAATGAAAATCTTCAAGACAAAAAATTCCCTATTCTAATATCAACATAATGAATATTAAGAATGACAATTGTTCATATGACACTAAACATGTTTAGTAAACACAACGTCCATCAATGTAATACAAATCCAAACATTACACCTGAACATGAACATTCAACTGTGATGTAAACACATTACATGACCCAAACATTATTTTTTATGGCCCAGAGTTTTCATCTAGGCCTCACTTCTGGAAGAAGATCCGCTGGCTACTAGCCGTATCCACTTCCATTCATGCATAATGGAGAAAACACCCAAGAATAAAAAATTGACACTCTCAGATTAGCAGTGCTTGTATTACAGACATAAACTGCAATACCTTTTTTCAGATAATTCTGTATTTTCGAAAGACATTACATGTAGATGTAGAGCAAATTTTTGGGCTCTGGGCTGGCAATGGTTCAGACTCAAAAATATCACTTCAATTGTAATATTAACATTTGCCTTTTCTCTACAGTTACTTACTACTGCTGCTGCTGTGCCTGGGTAGCATTACTGTGTCAGAAGCCATGTCAAAAGATATAGGCTGATGCCGTGCATAAAATTTTAGAGTCCCAACTGTGCGAGCTGAATTGCTCTTTATGGTCTGTTAGCAAGGTCTTGATTATTTTGAAGTATCGTTGATTTAGGATTTAGTGCCAAAAGCAGATTATAATTATTTTGGTTAATATTCAATTTTAAATTATTTTTGAACAGGGAGTTGAGTGAGGTACAGGTGCAGAAACTAGAACACATCTTCGCTTAACAGCAAATGAGATTGTGGTTAAACGGGAGATGTGGTTAATCTAATAATAAAAAATTGATAAATGCATACCTCACATGTTTATAGATGTTTTGGTAACATAGTAGATCAGTAATCAATGATTATGTACCTAAATCATTCATCAATAGCATCGATTGATTCTTTGAATGTGTTTTAGGTCAGACTTATAAAACACAAAAACATGGTAATACACAATTAAACAATCTTTGCATTTTCATCAACAAACGTAGGTGTGATGTCAGATTAACATTTCATCATTGGGTGCTCTTTACAACAATGCATTTCACATTACCCAAGAACCAGAAATGATAATCTTTTCTGGTTCCATGTGTTTAAATATCTATGGACTTTAATTGATTCTGAGAATGAAGTATCAAAATGTAAAGTGGGCGGATATATGACTACTGCATGTTGCTTTGTTGCAATAATGACTGTGTGCTTTTATAAATCCTTAAATTAGCCAAAATTAACTAGCATACCAACTTTGAAGAGTATGTAATTAAACAAGATAAATTAAAATAAGCTTTTGTGTTACTAACTTTCACCTGTCATTCATGTTATATAGATATAAAAGCAATCTGTTATCATTTTCTATGCATCTAGGCAAGGAAATAGTACTTTTTAGCACTTACTTTATATTTTAGGACCTTGTAAACATCAATGAAAGTAGTGTGTTCTAAAGAACTGGCTCTCTGGCAAGCAGCTACTGAGTCTGCTTCACATCTCGAAGTTATCAAGTTACTGAGATTTTGCCGTTGCTGGGAGCATATCCAAGCGGCTTGCAGCAATTCCAAAGCACTCTTCTCCACTTCCTCATTAAGATTCTGAAGCAGCAACCGCTCAGAGTTGATAAATATCTTTTCCCGTCGTAACTGGTTCGCCAACTCGGCGATATTCATGCATCCTTCTGATGTTGACTGCATCATTTTCGTTTAATATTACTTAATAATACATTTTGTTCGTATAAAATGTTTATTGAATAGTTTTCACGTCATTTCGACACAGGAAACAGAAGTTTTGGAGAAGATATCAACACTTGTTTGCACTAGTTAGGAACACCACACAAAAATTTTACCATTGGATTTTTATTAAATATTATGAACTTTTGCTGCTATGTTAATCAAAAGCCAAGAGCAACAAACAAAATAGTTGAGTATATTTTTCTCACATTTCTTCGTTTCGTAGGAAATGCGACAATGAGCTTAAAAGAAACGAAAAGTGAATGAATTGGAAATTGGAATGAATGGTGAGAAATGAATAAACTGAAGGAGTGAGTGAGCAAAGAATATAATATGTGTGTATGTGTGTGAGTTAGAGGAGTTGAAAGGTTTTCGTTTAAAAACGTGTCTATGTTTAAATTGTAATTTTTTGCTAAAATCTTGTTGTATTTCTTAGAATTCAATTTTATTTTCTTGCTGAAAATAACTCTTAATTGCAGTGTTGCGATAAAACATTTTCAAATCAGTTTTTTTAATTAATGCTATGAATACATGCTGAATGAAAGAATAGAATTTGACAAATATGTTGTTGCCATCAACCAACGATGTGGTAATGTCAGGACAAAATTATTAACCTGCTAAATCGAAAAGCGATTCGTCTATAATACTTCCACCCAACATTCCATGGCCAGGGTAAAGGCAAATGACAAATTGTATCTTGTTATAGTATTGCAATTGAGTGAATGAGATCAGTGATTCCATCTATCCATAACCATATACCATAGTCCGATAGAGTGAATGATAGTAAATAATGGTTACAAGACACTCTGTGGATAGTGATCTGTGCTCTGTGGTTAGCGAGCAATGAAAGAAAATCCTTGGATGGATTGCGCTCCTTGATTTTTTAGTTTTTGTCTAAAAAAATTAGCTACAAAAATGAGTTTCTAATTCCTAAATGTGATCGGAGAACAGATTAGGTTGCTAAAATGTCGAATAGTTCTATAGAAGGTCGGTTAAAAGTTTTAGAAGAACGTTTTGAAAATGAGATGCGCATTCGGAGAGAAGGTGGCTTCCACAACCAAGGTGGACTCGCGTCTCCTAGGCCAGGCAGTAACAGAAGACCTAAGCCCCGTAAGTACCATCCGCTGTACGCAGACTATTTCCACGTGTGATTATTGGCATAAGTATTGACACTAAAATTTCACGGTTGTCTTTGACCTTTACCGCATTATTTTACGGTATCATATGTTTTATCACATTCGCACTGTAAATCGTTCCCTATATATAAAATATTTAGTCTTACCGTTCCTCAGAAAGTGTTTAAATTACAAGTCTCAATAAAAGAAATGTTATCTCACAACATTAGCAAAAATCAAGTCAATTTCATAATGATCCTATTGATATATTATTCTGTAATTCAATAACGAATGCAAGCAGCTTCCCCGTCGGTCTACGCCGCACATTGTGCACAGTTTATTAGCATAAATTGGCATTGAACACACTGTGGGTGGTATGGCATTAGAGATATTGTTTTTATCATTGTTTTGTTACCAATCGATACATTCACTATTGTCTTTTTAAAGCATGTAGCTAATGTGGGTCTGTTGTAACACCTGAGGTTGTATCATTGAACTTCAGGTGTTACTAAATATCTATTTTATTCAATAGTACAAACATATCGAGTACAATCTGATATACTTTTATACAGGTTGAAGATCTAGTATCATAATTTTAATTGGGTTTGTTTTCTTATGGTCTTGTTTTATTTTTTCCTTGGATATGTCTGAATGTAGTGCTAAAATAGGCACCAAAGGATGCTAAAATTGATTCCACACACAAAATCCATTTTTGTTAGTAATAGCTTATTAGCTGTGTTATTACAACTTATATTATCATATCTTAACAATTATATCATCATTAAAATCCCAAAAGATGTTTAAAGTCTTTCTGAAAGTAGATGAATAATCTTGACAAGGATGCAATCCATGCACCATAATTTCTGTGACATCCAGTTCTTAGATATGTGATCTCGGGCCATTGATTTTAGGTTTTTACATTTAGCAATTTGTTTTGGCTGACGCAACTGCCTCAAAAGGTCGTTTACTAGCTTAGATCAACTAGAATGGATTTCCCAAATGGCTTGTATGTAAATTTAAATGTGCTTCTTAGAAATGTTTTTTACATATGTTAATGATACAGTTTATAATATTGTTTAGCAATTATATTCATGTAATATATTCAAAATACATGTTGCCTTTGCTGAATGTATAGTTGGCTGGAATATTCTTGCAGTGAAGTGGGCTTGTATGTAAAAATAAAGATTTTGGTAGGTACAATTTATTAGTTTTCTATACTCAAGGGATGACCAACAGGGCCCTATTGCTTTAAAAATTAATTAATTCTTAATATTATGGTGGCAATGTTTCTCCACCCGATTGTCTGTCCATCTGTCACAGGGATGTATATTTTGAACAGTTATTTTAATTATAAGAAAATGAAACTTTCACATTGTGTGTATTACTATTACCCACCAAACAATAAGTAATAATAATAAAAAGAAAAGTATAAAATGTAAGAAAACACAAATAACGTGTTTTGAGGTGCTTTTTGTTAGATATTGTGTGAATTTAGTAGATACTTTATAGCTTAAACTTGCCCATGGCTGGTTTTTTGATATTTTTAACCATCTCTATGGCCTAGTGGCTCATGGAGTGGAGGTCGTGGGTTCGATTCCTGATGCATGTCTTCGATGCATGATTTCGGTGATGGTCAAACCATGTTATCTAAGACTGCATCCAAACAACAGTGATCAGTGCAATGTAGCAGTAGCAGTTAAAAAGCTTGTTCTTAATGCTTTTCGTCGAGCACGCTTTCCATTCTTTCGATGGCCTTATCATCACTTAACATCACATGAAAGCCAAATATTTTCCCTATTTACAATTATTACTCTAAATATAATAAAAGTATGTGAAGGCGTCGGTGGCGCAATGGATAAGGCGCGGACTCTCAATCTGAGGGTACCGGGTTCGAATCCAGCCATGTACCTATGAATTGTTTTTCAATTCAAGTACATTATCCGATTGCTTAACGGTGAAGGAAAACATCGTGAGGAAACCTGCATGTCTTGAACAGGCATGTGAAGTCCGCCGATCCGCACTGGGCCCGCGTGGTGGACTATGGCCCATACACTCTCTGTAGGAGGGTAGGCCTGAGCCCCTCCAGTGGGGACATATATATGCTGTTGATGATGATGATGTGAAAGTGAGTTTATTTGTTACCAATCAGCGCCTTGATGGTGCAACACATCGCGATGAAATTTGGCATGCAGGTAGCCTAATGCATGAGAAAAAAGGACGTCGGCTAGTTTTTATACCAGCCCATTAAATTGTTTCGGCGAGATAAAATCTGATAATGGTGAGAGAATTTTTATTTGCAATAAATAGGGTAACATGTTGGTCAAAAATAATATTTCAATATATCGCTTAAACTATTTAACTATATCAAACAGCATGCAAATAGTTTTTTCTCAAAATCTTTTAATATCATCATCATCATCAGCCGGGAAACGTCCACTGCTGGACATAGGCCTCCCTCATGGTACGCCACATCGACCGGTCCCGAGCCACCTGCATCCAGCGACTCCCCGCGACTCTAACCAGGTCGTCGGTCCATCTAGTAAGGGGACGGCCTGGTAGACGTTTCCCGGTACGTGGTCGCCACTCGAGAACCTTTACTCCCCACCGGTTATCGGTTCTTCGAGCGATGTGGCCTGCCCATTGCCACTTCAGCTCACTCGTCGAGCTATGTCGGTGACCTTCGTTCGTCTACGGATTTCCTCATTCCGGACCTTATCACGTAGAGAAATTCCGAGCATAGCTCGTTCCATTGCTCGCTGAGTGACTTTGAGCTTGTTTATTCGGTCCACAGTAAAAGACCACGTTTCGGTTCCGTATGTGATCACTGGCAACACGCACTGATCAAAGACTTTTGTCTTTAGACGCTGAGGTATTTTGGACGAGAAGATATGTCTTTGAGATATCTTTTAATATAGTTATCGTCAAATTTAAGTAAAATATGCATCGATCTCACCAATAACTATGTATCGACATAATCAGAAATAGTCAAATTCATTTAAGGAATAAAAATACTGTTCCAATAGTGTCAAACGTAATGCTCTCTTCAACCTATGTCTCGGGAGTTGTTTAATAAAGCCTGGTATTTTATTATACACTTAATTACTATCAATGTCAATAAATTTAAGGCACACTAATTAATGCAAGGCATTTCATAAACCGGATGTAAGGCATGCAAGCCTGAAATAAATGAAAAAATTGAGATACAGCCCTATCAAGGTGCTAAATATCACCATCATCACCTGCGAAATGTCCATGCTAAGCATAGGCTTCCCCTATGGTTATTAATACATATTTGAATTGTTAAAGTGAGTGTCTAATAATTCCTGAAGTCCACGCAGATGAAGCCATGGACAAAAATACTAGTTGTTTAGACAGATTTAATGAAGGTTGTCGAAATGACGAAATAGATAACGAATCGTTGTTTTGTGGACAAACCAATTAATCCTACAAGGAAAAACCCTACCATGTTTTGCCTGACTATAGCAAAGGTGAAAGGAGGGCTATGATTTTAGAAACCATTGTATGTATGTTCATTGTTCATATGTACCCTCATACTTCTCAATATTACTCATCGTATTTTGACAAACGAGGTACCATTGGATATCAAGTGAAAGCTTCATTGATATGTTTCCTGTATTCTTCTTGTTACTGCATGCATCAGTATTAATTTGTAGATTCAGCTTCAATTATTTTCTCGTCGCAGTGTTCAACTCGCGGGACATACCTGCGTACCCGCCGCGCTCTCCGCAGGTGACGGAGACAGAACACAGGATGAGAGAAGTGTACAAGGTTGGTTTAGAAATATTGTAAAGAGACAAAAAGGAGGAAAGGAAAAAGTAAAGAAGGTTTTAACTATCTATTTAGCCTAATGGTTACATAGTTAGACTAGCTACAGCTAGAAAATGTCAGTGTTAATCGAAATGTTACCTTCCGGTAATGAGATGTTACAGAGATGATATGGATAGATCCTATTCAATGATTGAGACCGCGTGACCTTACAATGGATGAAACAAACATGCTTCCAAAAGATCATGGTACGTTAGTTTCGTGTTTCGCTTCTACATTTACCATCATCAGCATCAGCCTATATATGTCCCCACTGCAGGGACTCAGGCCTACTCTCCTACAGAGAGTTTATGGGTAGACTTCACACATAACTTTGAATTTCTTCTCAGGATGAGAAGCCTATTAAATGAACTTCCACTAAACCTAAGAGAGCAAATTAATACAAAAACTTATAAATCTATTCTAAAAAAACATTTCACACAAAACTTCTAAAAAACAAACAAACAAAAATGACCATCCTGTACGCAGCACAGACACACACAAACGTACACTCTACACTCACCACACACACCAGTCACACTCGGCGAACAATGCAGTGTTTTGGTGTTGTGGGATGAAGGTATTTGTTAAAATACCCTCATCTTACAATACTAAAGCACTGCATTGGAATGCGATGGAATGTGATTATTGTAAAATAAAATAGACGAGTCACATGGTGTACAGACAAACCTTTTCTAGGATTAAGTACACTGTAAGCAAATTTTGTAAAAATGTATGTTTAATTAATAAATAAATAAATAAAAAATAAGGAGTGTACAGGTCATTTGTACGATTCAGTTTCGAACCCACACCTCTATTTATATATATATAACTGAGCAACCATGGCTGTCATTATCATACATTTATCATGCGTACAGATAAAATATGGAGTACACTACCGGTTTCCGTGTTCCCCGAAATTTTTTCCAACGAAGGCATTTTCTAAATAGGTCAACGCGTAACATCGTCGACCTCATCGTCACTTAACACCAGGTGAGGTTGAGGTCAAGCGTTGATCTAAATCTTCTGTAAAAAAAGTTTTCAATCGGCAGTGCATAATCGTTTGATAGTCAACCATATAGTCACTTATCAGCAAAGGTTGTGGCCACGCCTTGATGTATTTCCTCTTTATAATGTGTCAGGTGAGCGGCAAGCTGAACGTGGAGGGTGTCGAGTATCGCTCGCACATCGACGAGCTGCAACAGCTCGGCGAGCTCGGCAGCGGCACATGCGGACACGTGGTCAAGATGCTGCACAAGCCTTCCGCTGCCGTCATTGCTGTCAAGGTACTGGCTCTGAAACGTTCACACGACACGTATATTGAAGGCGCACTGTTCTAGACTTACAATTAATTTGTATTTTACCCAAGAAAACTCAGCGGCCGTGTTGCAGTCGTCAGTTAGTCCCATCTATTTATTCCGCCTAGATTATTTAACAACACCAGCTCTAAAGCTTGTTTTGAAAATAGGAACAATAAATGGATATGAATTACCCGTGGGAGAAATGTTCCAGAAGCAATAGTTGGAGTAACCCGCAGTCGCACAGCGCCCGCGGCGCCTCCATGATATTGTATATTGTTTACAAACTTACCTGTATCTTTGTATCTGTGCCTTTGAGATCCAAAGCGTTATCAAACTCACTTTCGCATTTATACTAAACCGGGACCTAAAAATGGATCTTGTAACCAGAGTAGTCCAAAAGTACGCCGAAGCTCACGAACAGAGGCTTCCCAAACATGAAAATGTCGAGGCCATCCAACTCCTCGACAATACAGACAGTGAGGAGGCTGAAAAGGACAAAACCTTTTGTAAAAAAATAGAGTGATAGTGAATAGTGCTTTAGTGTGTATGAGTATGTGTGTATATACACATGAATAAAGTGTCTGACTGATGATATAGAAATAATTATCTATAGAAGTTTCAGTTAAATTACTTATTAGCTAGATTTTAATAAATTATTGATGTAGAAGAAAAAAATTATACTAAACTTCCCTATCGTTTACAGCAAATGCGTCGCTCAGGCAACTCTGAAGAGACCAAACGCATCCTAATGGACCTGGACATCGTGGTGCGATCTCACGACTGTCCGTACATCGTTCGTTGCCTGGGCTGCTTCGTGACGGACGCGGACGTATGGATCTGCATGGAGCTGATGGCCTCGTGCTTCGACAAGCTGCTCAAGAGGCTGGGGGCCCCCATACCCGAGGCTATACTGGGGAAGGTCACCGTTGCGGTGAGTATACAGAATGTCATCAAACTCCAGAGATGTAGTTATAAGAAATTTGTAGCTGTGTGGTTTTGGAATTAGTATGGCTTCACACTATAATACGTGGGCGCCGTAGAAGGTGACTAAAAGGAAATTGGAGGGGACAAGCGGAAGAGTTCTCTTTCCACCACTGACGTCTTATTGCGATCGGCATACCACTTGATGGTGCTAATGACAAAACGTGGCGAAAAAAAATGAGGCGATGGCTCTATTATCTTTCATACCGGAACACAACAGTGCTATTAACACTGCTGTTTCGAGGCAGACATAGGTAACATGGTAGTAGCTAGCCAGGCGGACATAGAAAATGCTCTACTACCAACCAAACCGAGTACAGATAGCACTGGGAATCGAACTTGGGACGTCCGGATTGTTCTGTAATCTGAAAATCATTTACAAATGTAATCAACTTGCAGACAGTGAACGCGCTCTCCTACTTGAAAGAGAACCACGGCGTGATCCATCGAGACGTGAAGCCGAGCAACATACTATTGGACGAGCGTGGCAACGTGAAGCTCTGTGACTTCGGCATCAGCGGGCGGCTCGTAGACTCGAAGGCCAAGACGAGGAGCGCAGGATGTGCCGCTTACATGGCTGTGAGTGAGACAGATCACGTAGGTTAGACAGAGACAACATAGGGAAGTACCTAGCAACATGTTACTGGGTGAGCGCGGCACCATCAAGCTCTGCCACTTCGGTATCAGCGGGCGGCTATTTTAAAAGCTTTTATTTAACTTGCAATGTTTGTATTTATGTTCGGGTCAAATCTCCCCTTATCCTAGGGAGTTGAAATTTTGAACGGTTGTTCAGTTCCGATGACAATGCGTTTTTTTGGTACTATCGAGCTGGTCTGATGCTGGAGTCAGGAGGAATAAAGAGGAACTCTTCAATGGGCCCCTCGAATTCGGGCTCATCTCAAAATCAGAATACCAGGCTGACATAAATAATAAAAGCTTCTTTATGAAAAGTTTTTATATTAATTTTTACACTTGAGGCCAAGTCATGTGTCTGTGCCGCTTTCATGGCTGTGAGTGAGATAGATAACGTAGAGTATTATATGTTAGACTGAGACAACATAGGGACCTATCTAGCAATACACTACTGAACGAGCGAGACAACGTGAAGCTGTACCACTGCAGCATCAGTAGGCAGCTAGCGACGCCAATACGAGAAGCGCAGGATATGCCGCTTACCTGGCTGTTAATGAGACAGATACCGTAGAATACTATGGGGTTGGAGAGAGACAATAGATTGCGGGCTTTTTAACAACTACTTTTCGCTTTAGTGTGCGTCAAGTACCTGTAGTAAAGAGTAGAGTAAATAGACATATTCTAGTCTAGACCAACGCGTAACATCGTCGAGCGTTGTCGCGAGACAAGCGTTGGTCGTATATCTAAAAAAATATCTGTGATCTGGTGTTTTTTTGTATTAGTTACCGTTTTGTTTTGTTATGTGTAGCTTTACCATTTTGGTTAGAAAGATAGGTAGGGGGTCTTGAGTTAGCTAACTGGTGTTGATACTGGGCTTTACCAATAAATAGTTAAAATTTTAATGAATTCCGTTCCAGCCTGAAAGAATAGACCCGCCGGACCCTACTAAACCTGACTACGACATCCGAGCGGACGTGTGGTCGCTGGGAATCTCGCTAGTGGAGCTCGCCACCGGAGTGTTCCCCTACAGGGACTGCCAGAATGACTTCGAAGTGCTCACTAGGGTAAGACGGTTGTATGTACTATTGTCATCATGTACAGACTACAGCTAAGGCGTGCAATATCCTGCCGGCTTCTGTGTTTTCCGAGTGCTATAAATAGGCAAGAGTGAGGCAACTTCTAGGCAACTGAACCACAATCGACCACATCGTTGCTTAATATCAGGTGAGATTGTGGTTGAAAGCGCGCCTAGTTTCATACTTTGAAAACAATATGCGGCAATCAAACAAAATATAGACTTCTTCCAAAGTGTGTCACCAAACACGACCTTCAGCTCTCCGTCATCATTAGAATTGAAACTCTTATTTTAATATACTGGCTTTCAATGCTCTCTTAGCACAACCGTACAAGCACCGAAGCGCTGAACGACTGCACGCCCGCCATGCTCGCCGCCATGATGGCGTCGTCGCTTACGGCAGCTAATCACAGCGATGGTGTTGCCAGAGTACGGACACAATAATAACAATTTTATTTAATAGAATTTTTTATTGTATTGCGGAATCACGACTCACTTACGTCCGGCTCCATTCCTAGCCGAAGGGCGCTCTACGATATTATCTTCGAAGAACATTAAGTAAGTCCTCTTTCCACCTAGTCTGAGGGCGTCCTACAATATTTTTCTAGGGGTGGTCCTCCATTTGAGGACTCGTCTGCTCTAGCGACTTTCGGTCTTTTGCCAAATACGACATTAGCTCATTAGCTTGAATTTTCTGGGTTGGCGGATTGATCGTCACTTACCGTCTGGTGAGAAGAAGGCTGTGCAAACCCATCGTACATTTTTTCAATGACACAATGTGGCCACTTCAGCTTGCTTATCCTATGAGTTATGTGACTGTCAATCTCTGATGGATCTATGACATTTATTGAATAGTCTCAACAAAAGTTGCCTGCGACATCCGAGTGCGACTACAAGTAAACGATTAGCCCTAATAATTTTTTTTAGTTCACATAGCCTGTAGAATATTAAGAAATTAGAAATTAAAAGTCTTATTCGACATAGGGATTAAGATTCCCATTCTCTCTCCATTTGAATCCGGTTAGAAATATCTAAGTTAGGATTTCCATCCGTTACCATTTGAGCAAATAAAATTAAAATTTGTTAACTGTTATACATAGCATGTCGTTGTTGCCTGTAAGTAGGGTAGCATTTAGCTATACTGTTACATTTGTGTCTTCATACTTATGTTAATATATATCCTGTAAGTGACCTTCTTAAATAAAATATAAAATTAAAAAAACTGTGTTGTAGCTAAGTGAGTTGTAGTAAGTAGAGAAGTGTTACTGCTAATATATAAATATTCATTTCCATCGTCAATTCCAGGTAATAGAAGAAGACCCTCCTCAACTGCCGGCGGACACTGAGTTTACGCCAGAATTCAAATCGTTTGTGACACAGTGGTGAGTAAATCCTACATTTCTGATCTACCGAGATTCAAAAAAAGGAGGATATCAATTCGACCTGTATGTATGTAATATTTCCAGGACTGCCCAGTCTTCGTATATGTTAGTCTATATCGGCTTCTAAACAAGTGTGCCAAATTTCAAAAGTGTATGTATGTATATTTGTATGTTTGTCCTCGCATATCTCCGGAACTACAAGTTCGATTTAAATAGTACTTTTTTGTTGAACTAGGTATTGTTCAACTTAGGTAAGACTGCAAGTTTCATCAAAATCGGTTCAGTACTTTTTGAGACAGGGAATATTAAGTGTGTATTAGACAGGTGACTTACAAGCATTGCCTTAATAAAAGTAGTTTTTTTGGAAAGTCGGTTTCTAGTTCTTTGACGTCTTGTGGGTGTTTTGTCTGTGCTAGCATGTCATAAATCTGTTTTTATTGGAGAATCACGTCTTATTAAGCTGACGATGAAATTATTTTTACAGCCTAACAAAAAACTACCGACAGCGTCCGAAATACGTGAAACTTCTAGAACATCCATTTGTGGTGAAGGCGGCCCGCAACTCCGTGTCAGTGGGCGCGTGGTACGCTTCCCTGCCGTGTTCTAACCAGAGCACGCCCACCAAGTCGCCGCCGATGAAGACGACACCAACGCACATCGTGAACTCGGCCAGCAATGGACTCGAACCACCCGTCACTCCTCAACCGGTCAGGAACTTTGTCACGAGCTCGCAGTGGACGCCAGACCAACTCACACCGACGCCAAGCAGGTAAATACTGAAAACGATTCAATTTTGCTAAACGCCTGAATCATCTGAACACAAGATTCGTCTTGTCCCGCTAAAATATTGCTTGTAAAATGCTGTATATGTGTGTTCAGAGCGTGGTGGGCGACTCCAAGCACAGCCTACGCTGGCGGCAGCAGCTCACAGCCCACCAGCCTAGAGACTGACTTCTCCAACCACTCGCCGTATCCCAGACGCAGGTATGCACACGATGAAACAATATACCCGTTAAATGAAACGTTCCGCGAATGTATGAAGCCAAGGCCTGGTCTTGTACACTTAAAAGGCCATTATCAAATAAAAGTGATTTAGTTACCATTTTTTTATATTTTGGCTTAGTTTGTTTGTATAAAACATATAAAACGCGCGAAACAGGTAACACTTGACGTTGAAAACGAAGATGTCGTCGATAAAATGACATTTGACGCTGTCACTTAGTACAAAAATAACGATTGTATAATTATAATAAATTCAAAAACGTAATTCTAGTATTTTTCTATACATATTTAGATTATCACTAGATCTTTAAATAGTGTACAAATGCAGGCTGAATTTGAAACACTTCTTTTTACCTGTTGACAACACAGAAAATTTTTCATTCATTCATTCATTCATATTCAAAATTGAGGACGCAAAGTTTTAACAGTGAATTGCCGAAGTCAAGTGTCTCTTATATACACTGGTGAATGTTAAAGCCCGCCAAGCTAGCTGGTGAATTACAGAATTGTATTATTTTCGTGTCGATTTCGGTCATTCGCCGGTGAATGTTAAGCATATTCCACGACGACTTGGTTGATTTTCATTTCGATCAAAGGACTGGCTACTGGTTTTTTATGAATATTTAGAGCTGAATTAATCCATAGTAATATTATAAAAGTGACTTTGTTCATTTCTTTGTTTTGACCTTCATTTACGGAGTGTCAGAATATACTTTTTTTTTTCATAGTTAATGGGTTGGAAAATAATATAGGCTATTTTTATCCCGATTTAACAAGTACTTCCTATTTACTACCGTTATTTATCGGTAGATGTAATACCTAGCCAGGAATAGAAAAAACCATCTACCAGGGCATCATATACATGGATTTAAACTATACATATTCTTATATGTATTGCTATTATGATAAAACGTACTGCTGTTATCAGGACGATAGACGCGTGCGCGTCGCCGCCGCCGCCGCCCGTGCGCAGGGTGTCCGCCGACAACCGGTGGCGCGCTTCACCCGCCGTGAGTACTCTATATTGTTTATGGTTACCTGTATACTAGGATATTTGTCGAGGCTCGAATAGACTGCTACATCACGATGCCACACGCCGGGCACTTCAAACAAATGTCGTGATATCGGCTCCTATACATCGAGCGGATGACGTTTGTTTACACGCGCATGTGTAAGTTCGCGCGCGGTGTACGTAACGATCATTATCTGGGTCACTTTCTTGTGGGGAGAGGTGATTTATGGCAGGTCGGTGGGAGGCGCTTAACGTCCCATTTTTTATATATGCGCAGGAGTCTGGTCTCTGTCAACGCACGGTTGATGCCGACAGTGGTTGTCAGTTACATGCATCCGTGTCGCAGTGACAAGTGTATAAGTTATTGTTTTATTTTAGGTTTAAAGAATTCTATTCTCGAAAAAGACATTTTTGCCACTTATATGAGAACCTATAATAATTAGAACAACTATTCGTCTGGTGCGGCAGTTAAATATATTTAAAAAATTATTATTTAATCTAAGTTACATAACAATGTTTTTATGAAGTTTATTTTTTAACAAATTTATAGTGCTATTTCTTATGTCTTTGGGTAATCTGTGGTCCCTCGTAGGTGACAGATTTCCTGCCGTAGTTGGTTCTTATCTGGGGAAGCATCATGATCAGCTCTTCGCGTGACGTATTTGTGTATTTTATGAATGCACTAACAGAATCTACGCTGAATTTCAACAAAATCGACACCCAAAATGACAAATTCACATGAACCTATTATTTATTTAAGGTAAACCGTCAGCAAAAATATAACACATCTTACAACGGTTGTTAAGATAAAATAAGCTTCCATATAACAGATTCTAACAAATTGAATTACTATAAGTTCGTAAAAACTGCAAAAAGCTGTAATACAGCTTACAAGTCACGCTTACTTTGAATTTTTGGTCTTCTGTTTCGATATCTAGGAGCTTTATCACAACAAGTAAATGCGTTCAAAAAGAACTGGAAACCGATTTCAATTACCTAAAAGTCTACTTCTACTGAGGTAAATTTAAGATTTGTATCGTTTTCTCATGGATGCCATTGTCAGAACTGGACCAAATTGAAATGGGACCACACGGGAAAAGAATCGTCCAAATCGGTTCACGCAGTCAAAAGTTCTGAGGTAACAAACATTTAAAAAAAAACCATACCCGTCGAATTGATAACCTCCTCCTTTTTTTAAGTCGGTTAAAAATGAACTAGATTATTTTATTTTAACATCTATTGATGTGGGATTTATTTTTTCCAACCATTTCGTTATATTTCTTTACAACTTCAGTAATGTTGTGTGCATCTGTAATTGGTTCTCGTATCAGATTAAAAAAAAATTAATGTATAAATAGAGATTCAATACGAGAGACTGTTGATGCTCCTTATTTAATAAAATAAAATAATCATATAACATTGTGACACCACCAAGTCGCTTTGGTAAATGAACAATGGGTGTTTTTCCAGAGCTCTGGCAACACGAGTCCCATAGTGATGCAGAGGTTCCATCATCAGAGCCAGCAGAGGAGGTCCAGGGTGGATCTGCACTCCACGCCTAGGCATAGAAGGTAACTGTCATATTACGTTCTCATATCAAATTAGTGTGCGCTTCTCTCCAATTGCGGCCAATCCGCGTCCTTCCAAATCCCCTGCATACCTTATTATTTTGACTGAATAAGTGTAACCAAATTTTTTTACAATTATAACAATTTTTTACTTCTTAAAAAAGCTTCGGTGGCGCAATGGATAAGGCGTTGGCTCTCAATCTGAGGGTTCCGGGTTCGAATCCAGCCCTGTACCTATGAGTTTTTTTCTTCCAATTCTAGTACATTATCCAATTGCTTAACGGTGAAGGAAAACATCGTGAGGAAACCTACGTGTCTTGAACAGGCATGTGAAGTCCGCCTATCCGCACTGTGCCCGCGTGGTGGTCTATGGCCCATATACTCTCTATAGGAGAGTAGGCCTGAGCCCCTGCAATGGGGACGTATATAGGTTGTTGATGATGACTTCTTAAAAATGGTTGCGATAATGACGAGTGATCATCTCGATGTGATATGACGTCACTAAGCTAGTTATTTGGCTAGCGCACTCGTCACTCGGTAACAGTGACTCTTGGTCGCGTGAATTGAAAAATAAGCGAATTTTGACGAACTTCGTAACTGGGTTACTTCATTTCTATGAAACAAAGAAAGAAAGAAAAAAATTATTTGCCAAGTTTATAGCTTTTTTACACGGTGTTTAGATAGTAATTTCAATTAGTTCGATGTACTTAACCTGTCCACAGGTGTGCAAATATTATAAACGTATCTAATAAGGAATTTAATTGTTAAAAAAATTGTTGAAACTAGTTTAAGTGTAATTAAACATTCTTCGTGACGTGTGTGGTCTGTGTACACGTCTAACTGTAGTGTATCTTGGCTGATCTTATTTACATTTGTATATAACTAAGGTATATAACATTATATATTTACCTCTACTTTTAAAATTTTTTATTGCCTTGGCTACATGGGCGTTTGTCAAAAAGAATTGACAGGATTAATTTATGAGATGAAAAAGATGCAGCCATACAATGCAGCGCAATCAATTAATTAATAGTCAATGTTGTTTATCTACGCTGTTTGTATTTCAGTAATAAATAAACAATGAGACTTAAGTTATTTTTCTATAAAAAATGTAATTTTTGACTAACGGACGTAGGGCAACACTAAATATATTTATTAAAATGGTAACATCAGGTTGGATTTTGTGTGAGATGACGTCATGTTGTTGGTAACCATGACAACATTGTGAAAATAAGATAAACAACATAGTGTATATGTGTGCGTGTAGTGTAAAAAGTTTGCAAGTGTGTCTGTATATAATGTTATATACATGTGTAAATAGTAAAAGCGGTGTATCTTGTCAGTTTAAGTAAAGAACACAGCACGGGTCGGTCCCCCGAGCCTCCGCCGCGGACCAGCCGGCAACACCACATGCTGGGGCACGACCATAACACTACAGGTATTTTTGCATCTCATATGTGTCTGCATGAGAGAGAGAGATAGCTCAGTTGGGTAGAGCGTCAGTCCTTAAACAATCGAGATCTGCGTTCGATTGGCTCGTACCAATGAGTTCCAATTTGTTATTTGGAATTTATGTACGAATGATTATAATCATTACCACTGGCTTTTCGGTGAAGGAAAACATCGCGAGGAAACCTGCACACTCCTGAGAAGAAATTCAAAGGTGTGTGTGAAGTCTACCAATCCGCACTGGGCCCGCGTGATGGACTATGTCCCATACACTCTCTGTAGGTGAGTAGGACTGAGCCCCTGCAGCGGGGACGTATATATAGTCTGTTGATAATATGTCTGCGTGTGGTGATGGTCATTTACTGTTGGCCGAATACACAAGTTCAAAGTCGAGGCGAGTTATGCTCGGAATTTCTCTACGTGATACGGAATTAAGAAATCCGTCGACGTACAAGGGTCGGTACATAGCTCGACGAGTCAGTGAGCCGAAGTGGCAATGGGCAGGCAACATCACTCGAAGAACCAATAGCCGATGAGGAGTATAAGTTCTTGAGTGGCGGCCACCACTGTGACGTGAGTGATTTGTAATTTTAATTAATTATCTTTTGTTTCAGCTAACGGCAGCATGGAGCTGGAGCCGCCACCGCTACATGAAAGACTTCACCCGCCATCACCGTTACTACTTAATGATAGGTATGCTCACAACGTAACTAGCGAATATGCGCTGCAAACACGAACGGCGATGGGAAGCGTCGGCTTAAAGGAATTACATCATAATAATTTGTGTTAAAAACTCTATGAGAAACTGGCACTGTTCAAATGACTTATAGTAAAGGAGCTACTAATCTACTACTATGGTTATCTCTTTCTATCGAAACATCTCCGCTATGTGTAGGAAAAGGATGTAGACTGTTCTGAATGTTCATCTTTTTAGGTTCCAGCTGTATTTTGTTGTTGTTAAAACGTTTACCGGTCCGTCCCTCTACTACAGGTATTACTGAGTCTGTTCTTGAGGTATGGGAGCGGTACGGGAGGGTGTGTTTATGGAACCGCAATGGACGCATAACTTCAGTCGGTTACGATATACCTTTAGATGGACCGACAACCTAGTTGAGGTCGCGGGGAGTCGCTGGATGCAAGTAGCTTGGGACCGTTCATTGAGCCATACCATGGAGGTGGCCTACGTCCAGCAGTGGACGTGTCCCGGCTGATGATGATGATGTATTTATTTATACATGTTATTATAAATGTATTTACCAGGTTACAAGAAGGCCGCAGTCAGAGTCTAACGCGCGCTGAATTACGCAACGGCTTCAGAACGGAGCTGACGGCGACAGTAGCGCCCCCGCAGAAACTACAGCATCGAGACGACGACCAGAGTGAGTACTACTACCGTTTGAATCTACTTTATACAATGTTTTCTACAAAAATGGCGTCAGGTAACTGTTTACGATTATTGTATTGTTAACAAAGACTAGCATAGTATCATAACTACTGGTATCTCATTATTGTTGCAATAGCTTGGCGCGTGAGGGAATGAGATGTAAAACAAACTATTAATTAGATGTAAAACAAACTAAAAATTACGTGTCTTGTTTGTATATTAGGAAATGTCCAATCTCAATTTGTATTGGGTTGTCATTGAAACTTCCCACTTCTATGCTAGTCTTTTTTTTCTAATTTTAGCGACAACCTTTAGCGTCATAGCTCTTAAAAACTAAATTATATAATTATGACGAAAACTTGAAACAATGTTAGCGAAAGCATACATATGTAATTTAGGTATAATTCAGAAATAAATTGACTTGTTCGAATATAATGTACTACAACTTCCTAATGGATTGCTCTCATACTCATCAATATTCTACTGATTTTAATAATTGCGGAACATAGACAATACAATATAATTCTAAATAGGGGAAAAGTTGTATTACATGATATTTTTTATCTCTTATTTGGCAATCCCGTAAGAAGTTGAAGTACACTCGCGTTGAGAAAATCACTGTGAGTGAAAATTTAATTTAATTGGAAGCCAAAACGTAATGATGCAATTTTTTTTAGAGTAACAAGATAAGGTAATCGGTCAACGCGACCGTGCCTCATCAGGAACTCCAAAAGTTACCATGTGAATGTTGCTTGTTGTATAATATTGTATAAAAGTACTTGCGCGTAAATTTCAAAAAAATTGAAATTAAAAAAAAAACTAAACGCGCTCTTGTCCGTAAGGCACTCAAAAGTACACGTCCAAACAAACAAAATGAGCCCAAACTCGAGGGGTTTACTAGTTCCCATTGAAGAGTTACCTTATCCACCTCCTGTCTCCAGGGTCAGATCAGCTAAATGGTGCCAAAGTATTGTCATAGAAATAACATACAATCGCAATGTTTTAAATCGATACGACAGGTGCTAATTGACTTGCTAGATATGTCTACATTTGAGTAAAATCTCAGATATTATTTTACATCAACAGGCAACACACACAAGCATGGTCACACTGATTTGTTATCATTATACGTTTTTAACGGGAATTCGTTCAGAATGCCTCCATACAAAATGTATGTTGCCATAATATTTTAAAATAGAATAGCTGTCTTTGATAAGTAATTGCCTTCAAATAGGAGATAGGATTACAGTGTCGAGAAATGAGTATCATTAACATACAACTTCACAGTGAATCACAATTTTCATTTTAAACACTTTTTTTCGATTATTGTTCAAAGCGCCATCTATGAACCATTAGCTGCGTAACTGCTATTGTAGCTAACTATAAAGTTGTAAATTAATGATATTTATTTGGCGACAGTATCGTCTCCTATTTTTAGGTAATTACTTATCAAAGCCATTCTATTTTAAAATATTATGGCAACAGAAATTTAGTATAGAAGCATTAGCAGAGGGATAACGTTAAAGTGATATGTGTAACACATGATTTTTTGTAAATATATTATAAATGATGTTTACGTATGTCTTGTATATTATGATGTGATTGAAGTGAGGGCAGCCAGCCTATGATGAGTATCAACGCTTGATGTTGGATGCTGCGCTTGCCACTCTCTCGCCCTCCATTATGTGTTTCTATGTCGTTGAAATGATTGTTGGTTAACAGTGTTCGTGGTATTTATTAAAAACTTGTTGTTTAGTACACATTTTATAACGGGCTCAATATCTCAAAGTTTATGAAAATTATGTTAGTCATTTCTGTGGAACGTGTTCAAACGTGTGTCAACGTTTCTGTTTCTGTGGATCTATGACCAAACCGTTTTCGGAATCCAGATTTCGTGAATTTAACATTTTAAGAATTCAACATTATTTATCGGAAGGTTAAAAATAATGATTAAAAATTTTTTTTATTCTCTACAAAGTTACAATATTTTATAAGATTATTTAATTGTTGGGTTTCGTGCTATAGGAACCAGGTATAAATAAAATATTTACATGATATTTGACAGTCTGCTAAGTGTCAGCTAGCGTTGAATACATACTTTGTTTTGATCATATTTTGAATGCTAAGCAAATAAATATGATCATCATTTCAAAAATAAAACCTTATGAGACTAGTACAAGAGCGTTCACTTTCCATATTTTAGTTATTTATAAAGTAATATAAATTCCACCGAAACAATCAATTTCGCTTTATTTACAAAATAAATTAAACACGAAACAATCATTTCACTTCACTTGCGCTAATTTATGAACCACCTTTGACTAAACTTGAGTTTTACTTAGCTTTTATTAATTATCCACATACCAATTATGTGTATTTGAAATAACTTAAATGTCAAAAGTGCATTCTACAATGGCGCTACTTCTACAATATCATCATTTTCATATATGTACCACAAGTCCTAACATTGTGTAAATATCGTGTACGAAGCCAGGCAGAAAATATGGAATTAAATTAGGTATTTCCAGTTTAAATACATATTGTCATTTTTCTTGCTCATGGACTGTCTATTTTATACTGATTCTCTAACTTTCGATTTATTGTAATGGAGTTTTTTAATGCTCTAAGTACATCTCATTAATAAAGTAATTAATTAGTTCTCTGCATTGTTCTAGTCAAACCAGAAAAATCTTATCGGAAAGCAACGCTCTGGGGCCTGTTTCATAAACCGACAATTCGTAATAATCTGACATATGTCAGCCATTCTCAACTTTTTGACGTTTAATTGATTAAACGACATATGTCAGTTTATTATGAACTGTCGCTTTATGAGACAGGCGGCTCAAAACCTCAAGTTTTATTTTTAAGGCTTGGGGTGGATGAGTCAGACGGTTTTGGAAGCAGTAAAATATCGACAGTACCTTCCAGTAAGGATGTGACATACGCTGAAATATTTCCATATTCTACTCCATGACTATAATTTAATTCCATATCGCTAACGTAAACAAAGGGAAGCTTCCGCGCAGAACGCTTAGAGCTTATACAAAAAAAAGCTCCGATGTAGTTGAAACACTCATTGACAGTGTTGCCAGCATTAGAGAGTTTAAACTGCCTGTTATTAAGACGATCATTCTGGTATCTATATATGTATAATGAAACATATTTTGAATGAGTTTTAGTGTTCCGTACCCAAAGCACACGTCGGACACTTGGATCAAATGTCGTGATACCGGCACACATTGGACGGATGATGTTTGTATACACGTGCATGTGTGAGTAGTCCGCTGCGCCAGTTTCTTGCGGGGGAAGTGAGGTATCGCAGATCGGTGGGAGGCGGTGAACGTACGTTCTGTACGTAGTACTTACTATATTAATTATGTGCCCAAAGGGTGTCCAACGGGACGCTTTTACTATGGCTCCGCTGTCCGAATGTCACATGGCTTTATTCGCATCGTGTGTTTTACTATGAACGCCATTATAATAATAAATAATAAAAACAAAAATGTAAAAATTAAGTTTTTTTTTTGGCTTAAGTTAACTATTCGTACGGTAGTACGAAATTTAACCCTTCGTTTGCGAGTCTGACTTGCACTTAGCCGGTTTTTAATTTAGTACGCATGGAGTACTTAAGAAATATTTCGATCGATACTAGACCGATCATTAACGCGGAATCGAATCCCTCCCGCGTACACAGGAAAAGTTTATGGGATCGTGTCGTCAAATCTTACAGAAACGCATCAATTTAATATTTATGAATATCAAAATGATCGTCATAGGCATACATTATATAAGCAAAAAACTTTGAATTTTAACGGGAACCCGATCAAAAAGGCTTTCATAAACATTTCTTTTACCATAATATTTTAAAATAGAATAGCTGGCTTAGAGAAGCAACTATAAATACGTCATATAATTGGCAGGAAACGATCTTCACTAATATGCAACTTTAAGCTACAACAGCCGTTTCGCAGCTAAAGGCTGATATATGGCGGTTTTAAAAAAGGGTTCAAATTGTGATTGTGAAGTTTTATGTTAATGATATACATTTCCCAACACAAAGCCTTCTATCTTTTTTAAAGATTATGGTTGAAGAAATTTTGTATGAAACTGTATAATCATTACAACGCAGAAATGAAAAAAAAAATATGGTCTGAAACGGAGAGAACTGTGTACATTGTTGTAGTATTAGTAGACTAACTATTTGCTTTCGGATTTTATCTTATCAAAATTGTTTCTTACAGACCTTGTTCGTGTACATTTTATATATTTTTGTTGGCCATTGATAGAAAAATAAAAAGTACACAGGTTGTACTCTTTACACATTGAGCAAGCGGACTTTAAGTAAACAAAATATCAAACAGCACTAGGCTGTCAATTTTTTTCTTCTTCTTTACATTAAAAAATTCTTTTCTCCTTTGCTCAATGTGTTGTTCGAAATACAAACTTTTTAAAAATAAAGTCTATCATGTCTATAGATATTGAATTTTTTTCTATCAATGGCAAATGCTTCGCTATCCCTTTCACACGCCCACACATCGCCTGCCCATCTGTTGTCGCCACATGCCTCGCCACACTAAACATGATCTTAACACCTGGCTAGTAAGGGCTTCTTTCCCTTAGCTTTGGGAGCTTTACAGGTTTTACCGTTTTTAAAATACAACAGACGAAATAGTAATAAACTATTCAAAAATAACAGACATAATGTAGCTTTGGCAAAAACCCAAGTCCTTTATTCGTTTATTTAGATTATTCTCTAGAGGAACTTATTCTAATTTCAGTTAATGTAAAGACTCAATCGCCTCATGACGTCTGTAAAGGAA
This sequence comes from Carcina quercana, assembly GCA_910589575.2. Lineage (NCBI taxonomy): Eukaryota > Metazoa > Arthropoda > Insecta > Lepidoptera > Depressariidae > Carcina > Carcina quercana. The sequence continues at coordinate 15,215,118 of OU342429.1, read as the reverse complement.
TTGACACTTATTAAATATATTTTCGTACATATTTAGGATATTGTTGATACAGAATTGGATATTTGGCAAAAAAAAACTTTTGTCTATTTCGACAGACCATGCACAAAGACAAATAGCTCTATGAAAAAAAATCCGCAACCCGCCGAAAAATGATTCTAGTCACGCGGAGCTAAAACGCTCCTAAATCGGATGAGTTTTGTGACGTCACCTGCTTAGTAATTGCGTTAAATGTATGAAACTTTTTCGGTGTGTTGAGTTATCTCGTGCACAATCCAAATAAAAGAAAACAAAAATATTACGTATATTTATGTTTGGGGGATTTCATTTAAGGTCCTTTATGTAATAATAAAACACAACTCAATCCCAATCTAATTTGGTGTCAAGTACCCAATTTCAAATCATGACAGTATTGCCAACTAGCGTTCAGTAAACTTATTTTCGATTGATGTTAGCCATTATTTATTAAATACGTATTGATATTGTTGGCCAATTAGAATTTTTTATTAGTTGCTAACAGTCCATCTTAGCTCGCGAATAAATGCTTCAGACAAATTATTGATTGTAGATTATAGTGGACTCGAAGCTTTTACTGTCGAGGTGTGGATGTCCGTCTACCTGCGTATATATGTTTGGTAGCTTAGTGATCATCTCATCACAACGACATCATGGCTTGCACTGTCGCAGTTCTAACACTAGATGTAGCCAGGCACACTGAAGCTCGCTGGTCAAACGTTCCATTTTGAAATGGCCGGTTTCTTTGTTCTTCTCATGGTTCGTTTGTTTATGGCTAATATAGAAACATTGCTGTTGGGATAATTAAAATTAAAGTCCATTTCTATAGAAGATTTTGACTAATTAGGAGCGGTTTAATCTTGAGTTCCTACAATGAATTATGTGGATCTAAGTTAAATATTTAGACAGTCGTTTGTAATATTTACTAGAAATTTGAAACTCGGCTATTTGCAATATATAATAAATCATGTGGATCACAGTAAATTTGCAATCAACAGATTGCTGTGAGGAGGCAATCTTTTCAAACAGCTCTGAAGATGTTTTCATCATCATCAACAGCCTATATACGTCCCCACTGCTGGGGCTCAGGCCTACCCTCCTACAGAGAGTGTATGGGCCATAGTCCACCACGCGGGCCCAGTGCGGATCGGCGGACTTCACATGCCTGTTCAAGACATGCAGGTTTCCTCACGATGTTTTCCTTCACCGTTAAGCAATCGGATAATGTACTTGAATTGAAAAACAACTCATAGGTACACGGCTGGATTCGAACCCGGTACCCTCAGATTGAGAGTCCGCGCCTTATCCATTGCGCTACCGACGCTTCCGATGTTTTCATACTTACTGGTATATATGAATCTTGTTTCTATATCCCATAAACAGCTCATGAGAAAATAAATCATAATTTAATAAATTAATAACCAGCCATTTCTCTAATGCGATAGGCTTCGGATATGATTCAAATTAGAAAATGTATCGCATTTCGCAACTCGTGTATGACACGCAACCAGCGAGCTGTGTAGACGATCGTTGTGCGCGGGCGGTGGGGTGCGGGGGTGCGCGGGTGTAAGGTCGTCGCACACTTGTGACAGGCTGGCTGCACTCGCTCGCGGGGCTGGTGAAGCGCCGGCTCAGCGGCTACGTCAAGTGGCACAATGTTGCAGCGCGGCGGGACTCCCTAGAGCAACAGAGACTGCCGCAGCCGCTCTCCCAACACGCAAGGCATAGGTGAGGTTCACATTTAATAAATAATTATGATAGAACAACGCTTGGTCCTGATCTATCACCTGATGCCAACTGGTAAGTATCGATTTGATCAACGATGTTACTAGATTTTTAGAAAGGTACACTATGAAGCTTATAAAGTTGTTATAGGCATAATCTGTCAAATTACAGTGATGAAATACGACATAAAGAATACAGTTCTATCAGAGGGTACATAATACAACGGAAAAAAAACCATACCAAATGTCAAACGGGGCGAAATCAAAATCCATTCTCTACCATCAATACATATAATAAAAAGTAAATTTATCAATTAAATTATATTTCATTTCACTCCTTTCTTTGTGTCGATACAACATAGTGATAATTCAATAAAAATGATTCAATTTTATTCATAAAAGTATGCAATCATTTCATCAATGTTTTGTTATGAGGTCGTCACGTTAAACTATCGTCCGCAAACCGCCTTTACAGACAACCAATTTTTATTTTCTTAAAATGATATGTTACTTTTATTCTTGAGAGTGTAGTCTAAAATGATAATATAAAGGAACCTACAATATCTGTTCTTGTGTACCACAGATGGAACACGAGCGAGAGTTGGAGCGTGCCCGCGTCCCCCCTGCCCCCGCGCGCACCCCCTCCGCGCCCCGCCGACTAGCGCCCGCCGCAACACGCCGCCAGCGCACCGTTTTGCTCCTGATAGACAATACATTAGCCACCGAGCTACACAGTATGCGATTTAGCTGCTTAGAAGCTGCCACTATAATGTAGAGTGTAATGGGATCGTTAAATTGGTTACTCCTTATACTATTTGACCTTAGATTATGTCGATCTCAATATATAAGGCAAATGTGAATTTTTGATATAGACATGATCTTTTTTTAGTAATTAATAGGCACCTTCTAGACCAACACGTAACATCGTCGACCTCATCGTCACTTACCATCAGGTGAGATTGAGGTCAAGTATTGGTCTATCTTCAATAATAAAAAAACTCTGTCTAGAGTCCATCTTGAGGATTGCAATTAAAGATGCGAGCCTTATATTGAGTGAAACGTCAAAAGTAACTGAACACAAAAATCCAACACAGAGACTTCAATAACAGACAAAAAGGAGACCTTAACGAGTGATCTCTTGCAGTTATAATATTTTCGCTCGGTTGCTTCGATGGTCGGTTGAACAAAGTAGCAAATATGATGGCCCGCCAGTTTAGGGGCACAAGTGTTATAATATAGCCATGCCATATATTGCACAGGATATAGATTTGTTTTACTTTTGCTAGCAAAATTACTGTATCACTTCGCTCAAATTAAGCATGTTGGCAGCTGAAAAGCAGCTGAGTTGCCTAACTAGTTCTGCGGCCTCACGCTGCCTAAAAATGTACAAGCAGCACAGTGGCTTTTTAGAGGCTGTTGTTAAGCTAAAATGCTTACAGTCACCGGCGTGAGATTCTATATCAGTGCTTAAGGTTGTTTTCTGTGTCAAGTAGGAATATATCTGATCCCGAATTTTGCAAAGTTGTAGTTGTTGAAGCCTTATGAGAATGTATTGGAAAGAGCTCATTTTGTACGAAAACTTGTCGCATATTCCTCGAGTTGGAAATACAACTTCCTAATGCGTTCTTATACAGCTTATATATAAAGTTATTTACCTTATTCTTCTGCTGCTAAGCTTAATGAGAAACTAAAAATTACGGTACAAAAAGAAGCTGGATTAAATAAATTTCATTTCATTTAGTACAGAAGCGCAGTCCGACGCTATTGTAGTTATGTAAGAATAAAATTTTGTTTTCGCTCATGACGTATGGTGCTATCTCACTAAATGAAACTGAAATATCCAGTGCATCTACCATGAGTTTACGCAGGCGATAACATGTATCATTAACTATCGCTCTGTCCTTGTCACCCGCATCTCGACTGAGCAGCATTTCCGATAGTATTCGATATACGTTACCCCCTGCGTAAACTCATGGTAGACGCACTGATCTTGGTATTACTTGATTACAGTGACGTGTAGTTCCTAAACTAACCGTCACTAAAGCAATTTTTGGTCCAATAACTGCAGGGCAACAGTAATCAAGCAATCTGGAGCAATTATTGCAAGAAGTTTAATTCTTTTAATTGCTCCATACTGCTCAAAGTTGCCGATATAAATAACTAAGACGATTTGGTATTCAGTATGATGTCGCGCAAATTGATGTAAATTGCTCGATGTGTCCATGACGTCACAATTCTAAATTGCACAATTTAAATTGCCTGTGTAAACGCAGCTTAACAATTTTGGTCTAATATTATCTTGAAGCAAAGTTTTTATAAAAATTTTTTACAACATGGGAACAGATATTTTTTTACTGCACTCAATAGAAATATTTGATATGGTATTTATTATTTTACATATTTTATTATTTTGAATCTGTCAAGTCACAAAAGTCAATTGTTTTTATTGAAGTTTACTCAACGACCAGTCTAACGTGGTGATTACAGCAAATCCCCGCCAAAAGACTGTTCTTAAGGCATCGTGACCCCATTAAGAAAAAAGTTGATAAGTAGAATACTTCACCGATGTACATTATTTTGTAAATATATTGTTTTAATGAAATTGACACAGAATATATGGTTTTGGTGCCATTTTGTGAGCACGCGTGTGTCGCTCGGTGGAACTGGAGGAATTGAAGTGATGTGTGTCGTGTCAGCCGCGATTTAGGGTTCGTTATTGTTCTCTCCATTGAATTTCAATTATACTTAATTGTATTTACATTTTGCTATTGCACTATTGATACGGACTTTAAAATTTTATTACAGTACGAAGTATATGGAGAAATTAAACGCGATTAAATTTTATAACGACATGTGCCTACTGTATGTCCAGATAAGTTAAAAAGCTCAGGTTTGTTTTAAATGCGAAATGTGGAGAATTTATGACGGAGAGCCGTATTTATAGTGCAATGTTCGCGTTTTTATCTAGCATCATGTTTCGTAAATGTTAAATACATATAAATCTTATGAATCAGACTGTTTGTAGCATACTTATAAATATAGTAGAAGCAGTATTAAAATCATAGAAATATTACCATGACTTGCTTTGCAAAACGAGATAGAAAAATGTGAGTTTGTCCGGTTTGGACAAGACAAACATTTGACAATAAATAATAATAAAGTAAAAACAAATACCCCCTTTTAATCATGAAATAAATAAACAAATTGTTAATTTAATTAGATAAATGTAACAGAATACCAAAAAATTCAAGTCAGAAAGAATTTTTGTATATTTACTTAGAAAACGCGAAGATCATTCGTGTCTATTCTCACTGAACAGCTTTTTCGACAATATCTCATTTCATAAGATTGCAGTCTATGGAAGTGATTTAATTGTGAATGATATTTTTAAAGATTTATGGCTGCCTAAGATCTAGCGTAGTAGATTATATATCCTCTTTAAAAAAAGCGTTGTGTCCTACAGTTTCACTTGCCAACTGTCCCACTTCTCTGATTGCAATTGCGTAAATGTTTCAAGAGTCAGAACTCCTCAGTAATATCAAGGTCGGGCTTTCTGCGTACGTCTTTAGAAATGTCAATTCAATGTGAACTTTGTTGAATCGCTTCCAAAACGTAGACCGGCAGTGATGTTGATTCATGAACGACGAACGTTTTACTGTATCAAAACCGAATGGAGCAGATTTAAAAGGCATCGCTATCATATCCTAGTACTGTCTGTCATCCGGTACCAAACAGATATTTGTAGACGATTGGTTTTGTATTTTGAATGTTAAGGTTATAAACCTTTTAAATCTGTCACGTTTATGTAATCAACCGTGTCGTTCTTGGAGATAATAGAATCAAAAATTTTGGATTTTTAGGACAATACGCGCGCACTAAATAGCTACGGGTCTAGCGCTTAACTGAGTCGGTTCCTGAGGTATGGTAGCGGCACGGGGGGTGTTTCGGACCGGACGCAATTATAATTAATATTTATTTATTTAATCAGAATACATAATTCAATTCTTTGTTAATGTAAACCTAAAAGCTATGTTAGTACAAATCAAATTACAATCTATACCATTACAAACGACTCAGTTAAGCGGTAGACCTGTAGTTGTGTATTTATTCCTAATTGATAATGAATATAGTGCAAAACTTTGTAAATATGTGTACGATACTTAACTGTAAGCCAATGATTTCTTTTTAGATCAGTCGTTTTAAGTTAACAAGTGCTTCATGAAATATAAGTACCATTTTAAGATATTCGCTGGAAAAAAAATATAATTTACAAAAAGTTACACATATAGATATGCATGTATGTTTTGATCTTGCAAGCTAAATTAGAACCACTTGCTGGTATCAGATTGAGCTGAAATTTGGTATACTTATGTATTTTAGGTACTTGCATTGTTATTGTACCATCGAGCTGGCATGATGATGGAGACGGAAGGTGGTCATCGGAATGTCTAAACTATACATGATAAACCCGCCGTGTTTGGGCCCGTTTAATTGGTCTCGAAGAATATTACAAAGATCTGATAACAATGCAATAATAAAGTACCGTCATCAAAAAAGCTTGTATTAAAAAGGAAATTTGTAATTTTTATTTATTTAATTATACTTTATCGAGTTATCGTTGTGGCATGCCATGGCGGAGGCCTATGTCAGCATTAGTGGTCTGCCGGATAATGATGTTTGATGACGAATGAGGAAATCCGGTAACGAACTAAAGTCAACGACACAGCTCGAAAAAAAATGGGCTGGCCACATCGATCGCTTTGAAAACTGATAACCGGTAAGTGTTCTTTAGTGGTGACAAAGCACCAAGCGGACACATCACTAGAATTCGTTTAAAACTTAATGAAAATTCAAATTAAAGATATTATAAACATTTCAAAAACTTCGATATATATTGTATATGTCTAATTGTATTTACATCGATTACGCAGTTTGATAATAAATATAGTGCACAGTATTTTATTTATGTTTGTGATGTGCCTTGTATAAAATTTTATAATAAACATTACAATTTTACTTAACGTTATCCCTCTCGTAATGCTTCCATACTAAATTTCTGTTGCCATAATCTTTTAAAATAGAATAGCTGTCTTTGATAAGTAATTACCTAAAAATAGGAGATGAAATTATAGTGTCGCGAAATAAATATCATTAATTTACAACTTTATAGTTAGCTACAATAGCCGTTACGCAGCTAATGGTTCATAGATGGCGCTTTGAACAATAATCGAAAAAAGTGTTTAAAATGAAAATTGTGATTCACTGTGCAGTTGTATGTTAATGATACTCATAGCGCGACATCACAATCTGATGTCCTATTTTAGATAGTTACTGCACAAATCCAGCTATTATATTTTAAAAGATTATGGCAACAGAAATTAAGTATGAAACTTTGATGGAGGTGGATCGCATTAATATATTAATTGACTTTTCACGACTGATCACACAAATGCGACTTTAATTTTTATCAAATACAAATTTAATGTATAAATTAGTTTTAAATCTTAACGCTTTTTATAATAGAGTGTATTTTTATTTGTACATTTTTGTTGATAGTTAATTCGACCAAATGTTTATAAGGAGTTTCGCTTCGATAGTGTACAATCACTGAAATAAGCTCGTGTGATTTATATATTGGATAGTTTCCAAGGATTATTGTATTATTATATTCTATTTTCAAATAGAAGGTTAGATAGGTGTGATTCGTGACACGACTAGATAAAAATATTACGGACTCATTTATGAAGCTACGACAAAAATGAATTATTTATTAATCAATTGTAATGATAGAAATACCTGAAGAGAACTGGCTTTTTTTATTCTACTTGTGGCACTGATCATAACTTTGTGGTTGACGGCATCTGAATTATGGTCAGTTTTATAGAAGACAGAAGTGTTAATTTTTTAAAGAATGTGTAAAAATACTATGATATTTGTTAGAATTTGTAAAGGTTCAAGACAAGAATAAATGAAAAATTAACGCCGTGTAAACCCACCGGATGCCTTAATCACAAAATTAGCTCGACGACCAATGATTGTCTTATTTGTATAAGAAACTTAACATTTATAAAGATTAATCGTAAAATTATTGGATTATTCTTACATTTAGCTAATTGAAAGGCTGCTAGTTAGAAATTTTTAAGCTTGTTTGCTGATTGGATTTTAATTTTGGGGCGTGTTCTCTATATCTACATATCTTTGATTTAAAACTGACTTTAGTTTGGACATTCAATAACACAAATAAGATAATCGGTTTTGCTTAAAATTTCCCCAAACACGCACACACACACACACACGCAAATACACACAAGGCGAGTGACACGAACTTTCTCTACCATTATTTGATTGATGTTATGCAACATACGCTAAGGACCCGAAAATTGAAATTCACCAGTAAAGCGTTTATAAAGGTTATATTGTAGCTTATTTATATTAAAACATGATTGAAAACTATCCATTTGGAATCTATTAGCTGTTTTGTGATTCGAGTAACGCGTGCCCAGCGCTGGACGATTGGAACCGCTTGTCTTATCAGTTTTCGTTTGTAGTAATTTCTTTACACGTATTTATTAAATCAAATCGAAGTCAACAGTGAAAAAAGCTGTCATTTAGTTGTAAAATTATACTGATTGAATTTTGATTTTTAAATCGTGTAATAGTTTTTGTTTTAGTGTTTTATAGAACTAATTTATTATAAATGTTTAATAATATAATCCGTAATTGTATATTTTTAGACAATCGGTCTCATTTTCCAGTGGTACCTAGTCCGCACGCGGCAACCGTGCAAGCCTTCGTTTATTATAGAATTGTATTGTAAACAAATATTATATTTAATACGACAAAACAACGATTAACATTGTTTTTAATTTACGCAATAATTATTATTTTAATGTGTATTGTAATAAATGCGGATCAAATTTTATCTATGGCTTTTATTTGGGAAGAATTATTTGGACCAAGCTGGTCTTGATCACTATTTTATTTAATGAAGGTGGTAGAGTAAAATCTTGGTAAGTATAAAAAAGTAAGATTGGTTGTTGGACTGATGTCTCCGGCATATGAGAGATAATATCAGTAGAATGTTAATGTGATACGTGTTGTGTTTAGTTAGACTCATGAAGCTAAAATGATGTAACTGTGCCGCCCGCCCCCCGGTGATAATCTTTTTAATTTTCACTTTTTCGAATGGAAATGCAGCCTTTTTTCAAAAAACGGTAAGTCTTGATTTATTCTTCTTTTTGTAATACTGATACGAACAATTGATAAGATTATATATATGCAGTTTTAGGTTTTAACAAACCATTTAAGTAGATTTTAGAACACTTTTTTGGTTAATGCTTATTACAATTTCGTAACGGTTACATTTCGTTATGGTTACGGAAACTTTCGTAACTACATTTGCGTTGTGTACATTTTTTGAGACATTAATCAGTGTAAAAATCTGCTTCAAATCCCGTCTCGTTATAAAAATGAGAACGTCAAATTGTAAGCGTCGATGCGCTCGAGTTCGTCTTTTTGTGAATGTGTGACCTTAGTGTTTGCAATCATGAGCCAGGTCTTCCTTGGTCTTTGGTTGGCCCCTCAACGTTCTGCAGCGAAGTTGCAAAAAAAGACAAGATATAATTAAAATAAAATAGCTTTTATTGATTAATAATAAAAAACAAATATAAATAAATACTCTTTGTACAATATTTCATATTTCTAAGAGACGAACTATCCACGACGAATGACATATAAATCACAATTCACGTATAACAAACAATATTTTGCATTGAATATTAAATTTCTTTGGCAACTATAAAAATAAATTTAGCCTCAAGTCCGAAAAATTTCTAATCTACTCTATACAAATAATAACTTGGGAAATAAATATGAGAATACGTTATCCAACTAATGGCTCGCTAATTTACACGCAGGATACATTCTTTGGTATTTACAATAAAATTTGGAGATATTACAAATAATTAGAGATGGTGTCACTTCATAACGTTTATAAATCTTGATGAAATATAAAATGTTTGCCAATTGACAAATAGGTGTGTCCCAAGAGCTAACTATACAATCTTAAATATATTTGATTGCGCTCGCGTAAAGGCACAGCACACCAAATGCGTGCGCGTCGCACGTGCGAGCATTTGTTGCGCTCTGCCTTTAATAGGTATAGAATGTCTCGAACAAATATGCGTTTTTAAGATGTCGCCAGTAAATATTTGCAGTAAAATTAATAACGCTATATTTCAACAAGAGAGAAAATCTTACCATTTAAAAAAAAGTCTCGTGACAAACAAGTGAGGAACAAACTACTCATAACATTTTTTTTGTACGTTTCTTTTCCCACTAGGAAAAGGCAAAGGCAAAATACCATAGATAAGTGCTAGACCTGTAACTAAGTTTTCCGTGAGATTACGCCTTAATTTAACGACTGTCTGTCTACTGTTTACAAAAGAGTTATGCTACATTCCAGTAATATCTCCTTTCTAAAATTAGTTTTGTCAACGGCGAGTTTCATACACTTCATGGCTTAGATATATATTTTATTCATGTAATAAAACTTCACGAGTGTAGAGAACGTTGTATAAAATGTCAAACACATACGTTAGACAGAAATTCTCAGTTTATTCGTCTGTAACCATGTAACGTTCACGCCGTGCAGACAACTCGGCGTTGACAAGACATTTATAACGGGGCACAATCTACAGAGTCAATTGCAAATGTAATTAATAATTTAAGAAAACAGTAATAAAGCGTTAACACCTGAGGGCAAGTTTAACAAACAATTCATTAAAAAATGTTAATTATAGCAGTCATATGCGATAAACTACATTATAACACGTTGTCTAACGACGGTGCCCTATGTAGAAGTATTGTTAATCTGACCTCAGCTAACCTTCTGTGCATAAAAACAACAGTGTGCATCAGATCGGTTCATGTCAAAAGTCCACTTATGTTTATGGCAATTTATGAGGGAGGCGCATGTCCAACGGTGGACTATTGATGATGGCCATTTATGCCGTAACGTTGCAAGCGATAGACCCTGCTACAGCCAACCGACCTACTAAAGGAAGTAAATTGTTACTACTTATATTCTACCACGAGGGTCCAGTGCCGATTGGTAGACTACGCTACGGAAAAGATAAAAAAAGGCTTGTAGAGGAAATGGTTCTTGACTAGATACAAGAGTCGCCGCTTGTCTTGTACACAGTAAAAACATACCAATAATGCACATATTTTCAGCGACGCATACCACACACACATTTCCGTTCCAAACTTTTTTTAGCTACTCGTACTCCGTGCTACATAAACTTTTAAATGTGTTCTTAACAACAATGTTCGGGTTTCTCCACGATCTTTTTCTTGACATTATACCGACGTATTCAACGTTTTTTTCTTCTTCACTCCAGACATATTTTAAGATACAACGCAACTTTACCGACGGTTATTTTAGGAATTAATAGTCATATTTGTTCAAATCGTCAATTTCTTTTATTCTTTAGTGCCGTTTGTAACTGGCAGGTTAACGCTAGTAAAAACTAAACTGTGATTTTTAGTTTGTAAAATAATCATAAGCAAAATAACGTTTTTATAATCTTATCTATATTTTCTGAAATAAAGCAATGCATTTGACGTAAAACAGAAGATACACTACTTATAAATCAATACAATTGGTGAAGAGAAAACTTCAGCGTTGTCGGGATTTCGCAACAGTTGCAGTAGCGTTATTTTCAATGGAGACTATTAGCATCTATTAGGTAACTTTCGACTAATAATGAATTTGTGGTTTGTATTTTGTTACTATTAAAAACATTCAAATAGTTTCCCAGCACAAGGTTAGATGACGCCAGGATCGAGGCGCACGCGCAAGGCTGGTCACCGTTGTCAGTTACTGAAAAATACCGTTATTGACAGATGATTTTTTGTAACGGAAATAATGTTACCTGGGTACGATATAAAAACTTTTCTATAAGCTAGGGCATATTGTTTCAGTAACCGTTATAATACGGTGAGTGCTATTAACTAAAATTTTGACTGCACTCATACTCTGTACATCGTTAGATTTAACGATACGAAATAGTAACGGTATATAAAACGTAACTCAAGTAAGGCTTTTTTTCTTCACTTTTTCAAGCAAGACTCTTGCCATCCGACGCCACTTAGTGAAACGTTTTTTAATATTAATTTCACCTCGCCACGTGCACTCATGTGTAACATGGTTTCATTTTTAGTTTATCTTACTATAACATTGTCGGTAACAAAAAGTACATTCAACAACCTTTGAAATAAATATCTAGCTTACATAACAGTCGTTTTTAAAATACTCAGGCTGAGTGTAGTAAGTCTAGCGAATGTTATTATTACTTAATTTAAGATACAACCTTTAGAATATAGGTATGGTTATCTGTCTTTGGTGCCAATAGCCGAATCAATCGAGCTTTTCGAACCAGGTTATTTTCCAATACACGGTCATATACAAAAGACGAGTCCAAAGAGCCCGTTATCCTATTTTAACATAATACTCACTCAACCTAAATACATCTTTTCTAAACTAGTACCTGTCCCAAGTTCAAGTACAAATGACAGAAATTATATTTTACAGATAACTTCCACTGTCTGTGTTAACTTGTTGTCAATAAGTACGTATGCCCTTTGAGCATATTATAAACGACCGTACAGTTTTATGTGTTACTTGAATATTCAAAAGACATTCCAATGGGTCAAACAATAATGCCCGGAATCAGTTATACGAATAAAAAATTTAGTGTAACGGTTCAGAAATGTATATATTTAAGAAAAAAATTAGAAATACGAAGTTTGCGGAAGAATGTCTTTTGAATATACAACGACGCGACGATATAAAAAAATACAATTTATAATTCCGATTGACTAGTTTAACTAGAGAATTGAAGATATGTTACTAATTTGTGAGAATCTATGCAGTTTAGTGCAAAACTCTAACGTTACGTATCTAATTTTATACTATATTACTGCATTTCCATTTGACTACAAGCGATTCTATAAATTAGTGTCGTTAAAATATTGAGTCAATTTGTCCTATCCCAATTAAACTAGATCCTACACGCTTACACGTTGGCGGTGTAATTGTTGGTATTGGTGGATTTATTTCAACAATTTTAAGGCATCCTGGGCTTAAGTATCTGTGATTTTGCGGTCATAAATGTAAGCTAGTGACAAAAGGCGGAAATGTTTCAAAAGGAGAACATAAAAGAGCCTTCTGTAACACAACAAATTATTTTGGCATTTGGTTATGTCTTTGGTAGCTATCTAAGGTATAAAATTATAAAGAGGAAATGTTTTTATGTTTGTAACGAATATACTCAGAAACTACTGGACCTATTTCAAGAATTATTTCCCCAGAATGCTACATTATCCCTGAGTAATATGTATTCACTTTTGAACCATGTCACATTTACTCTTGCTTGTTCCTGTGTAGTGTGTTGAAGGAAATGTCAATTAAAGGTGTATGTGACATGGTTCAAAAGTGGATACATCTTTTTGTGTGTACATGCTCTACTGCCCGTACGATGCCGGAGCGGGCCGCTAGTAGATAATTCGGTGATAATAATCTGGCACGTACATTATATATGGTATATTAATTGGCGTTCGAAGACCCTAACCCTACCCCAAAAAAAAATGACAGACAACAATAACCGGTTTTGGTCGAACCCAGATAAAAGTCTACATAATTATTAGCAATAATAGGCACAGAATTAATAATCTAAGTATCGACCAATACAATTCAATCACAACCCGAACTAATAAAAGTTTTAGATGACCATTACATTGTTAACTTAGGAAAGCGTGTCCGCAAAACACGGATAATGAACCAAGCCATCTATGAAACACCAAGCCAATCAATCACACCCGTTTGAAATCCAACCTGGAGAAAATTCTATTCTTTCCTAGCTGCCTAGTGTAGTTTAGTGCGGCCGACCGCTCTTCCCGCCTTTCTGTGGACTGCCTGGCACCGGCGTGGACATCCCCGCGAACTCCAGCGCAGGCATCTGCTTGTAGCTCGGACTGCTCTTCATGTACTCTGATATGTGTTGTACTATTAGATCTATGGCCACTGCAATCAAAAAATATAAACATTTGAAATTCGGAGCTTCTGAAATAATCATACTCGTATCAGACAAATATGTCTGCTACACCAAGCTTAGTTATACTATTACATTTTGTAATTGCAATTAACAGCATATCACCTAAGTTTAATGGAATTGAATGTCACCATCAGGCGAGATTATGTATCAGGCATTTTGATGAGTAGCCATTGAATGTTTCGGGGATATATTGCGAACAAGTCAACAGTTTCATAGAACTGGAAGCAACACTTGCACAGAAATAGTTGTGTTGCGATAGACTGACCGCCTGCCGCGCAGTACAGGGGCGCGGGGGTAAGGCGACAAAGGTGATCGAGAGAGGAGCAGGCGGCAGGACACTGCACCCCTTTACCGCGCGGGCGAGGACTCATTTAAGCGGTCTACCTATATATTGAGAGAGAGGTGAGATTGAGGTCAAGTGTTGGTCTATCTTTAGTAAAAAAATAAAAAAAATATCTGTACGTTATTGAACATGTATAACAGAAACAAAATATATGGCTCCCTCTTAGATTGCCACAACGTCGGTCTCTCTACCCCTACGACGTTGTCTATCACATCACTGGCTCGGCAATGTCCACGTGCTCGGTACTACTAGACGTACTCGCACACGGCTCTCGTGACTCTCAGTCATTATCACTGATGCTTAGGAAACTATACAGCGACACCCGAGACAGTGTATAAATGTATGATGGGTGAATAAAGTCGTTGGATGGTAAGCGTGCGCATCCAGAAGCCTCGAACTAATGAGGCGTTGGCTTTGCTACTAACACATAAGTGCTATTAATAAAGCAGTTTGGCGACAGACTTAGGTAACATAGTGGTAGCTAGACAGGTGGATTTTAAATTGCCCTACCACCAAACAAATAGTACCGATAGGTACCCCCACTGGGAACCGAATCCGGGACCTCCGGATTGTGAATCCAACATTTAACTATTAGGGCCCCAGAGGCGGAAATTATCCCAGTAGGACAGTTTATCGGGATAAAAGTAGTCTTTGTCCCTCTTCATGAAATAAGGTGGGTTCAGCTTTTTATAGGTAATACCTTCCGGGGGTATAGGAAAAGATAACTTGCAAGTTGACAGCATTCAATGAGAACAGAACCGTGCTTTTTCCAAAAGTATAAACTTCGACTTCGAAATCTCCAAGTTATATACAATCCACTCAATTCAGTAATACTCGTAGCATTATCCGGACAAATGTCGAATAATTAATTTGGGTTTTCTAAATGAAAAAGTCCTAAAAATGCAAACACTTTATTAGGTTTCGTATCCATTTACATAATACTAGACAAAGCCACTTAATTTTAAACGTTCAGTTTTCGTTTGTGCTGATTCTAAAAACAATGATCTTACTTATACTTAACGAAGAATATAGCACTGTAAATACATACATATCATGGGATGGGATACTTCTGGCCAAAGTGGCTAAAAGTTTCGTAAAAACCCTCATTGACAGCATATAAAAGACCAAAGGCGTATGTACCGACTCGTAAAAGATGGAACTAAAATTATGAAGAAAATAAAAGCTTTTAAAAAAAAGTTGCGGTGTTTAAAAATGGCGGACATATTACGATTACGTTCTTTAGAGCGATGAACGCGCCAGCTAGCTGTCTTGTACACGTTTTGTATTTACGTCACAGACAAAAAATAAATGCATTTAAAAAAGGAAGCGTTTTATATTTGTTTTAAGTAAAAATGTGATCGTGATTTAAGATTCGACCTACAACATATATACAGTGTAAAATATTGTTACATATTGTCTCTCTATCTTGCCGCGATTATATTTAAGTTCTTAGTTTTTTAGAACATTATTTTATCTGTGTATATCTAATGCACATTGCACAGTTACTGGTCAAATCTCAATCATAATTTAAGTATAGAACCATAGCAATTTTCATGTACGTATAATTATTAACATAATAATATATATAATAATTTAATTGAAAAAAGATTCCCATACATAACATTTTTTGGACAGTATTTTATTTGGTACCCAAACCAATTCATACCTATAATAATTTTAATTACAATCGCTTATAATAAGCTAATTTTTTTTGTAACTTTTCAAATTTTATCACATTTAATTCTATTGATTAATCCGTTTCTATTGTCTTATGATGCGTGTTTTTAGAAAAATACACTGAATCGCGCTGCCAAAGGAAATGCTGATCCACTTTGTCAAACTGAACAGATCAACAAAATCACTAGTGATTAAGCGTAGTAAAATTTCAAGTTTCAACGTTTCACTTCGACACTTTAACTTCCTTTGCTTATTTGAATCGTGAATAAAAACAATCATTATCAAATGAAACGGATTACGATATCTATATTTTATACGCATCTATGGTATTCTACATTAACATCTCTTTAATATTAGTACCACACACCAAATGGACAAAACTAAGCCTCGACTACACAGGTATAGCTTACAAGTTTGTTTTATTGAAACTATGACAGGATAAGACATACAAACAAAATATATAACATACAAACCCATTCCAAACTTACCTAAATTTTGTATGCTCATAATAAAAACCTGATTGTAAATATAAAAACATTCAAGAAAGATCACAGAGTTTCCATGTCATCGTAAAATAGAGATGGAAGATGAGATCTTCATTTGTTTTGAGCTTTCGTCACGCACTACTCTCTAAAAATATTTTCACTTCCAAAGGGTCAAACTCGCACGCTATGTTTGCCCCTCTGAGGTTAGCTCTCCGGAATTTCGCGCACGTACAGTCGGAATATGTGTGTATTATTTTCGATAATAACTATCCCTAGATGACATAAAACACTAGGACATTTCTTCCCACCCGCTAACTTGCCTTGCCTCCCACTTATACGTTAATAATTGATACTTCGCAGCCTTTTGTAGCTAACTTCAGACGGGCAAACTCAGTTTGCGAGCACTGTACCAGTCCGGCCGCGCCTGTACAATCGAGGCTTAGTTAAAACAACAAAGATTACATACGGAATTACATGTTTTAGTCTTCTCAAATTCAGTCTGTTCGGATACAGGATATGGGAATCTTCTTCTTTTCTTTCTCTTGAAAAAAATCTTTAGCTTGGTGCAGATTTACATATTGTTTTGGAAGTATTTCATTCATTTGTGGTCAATACTATGATACAGTTTTAATTCATTGATAAAATATACGTGGTCCTTACTTTTCGTACTTTTCCACTGAAAACTATACGTATATTTCTGTAAACTAATTATATATTTTATATAAAATTTCTGGTTTCTAGTTGCGGCTCTTGTGCGTATAAATCGAAGATTTACGTAATATTACGTACTAAAAAATTCAGTATTTGTCTTACGATAATTGTACGAGAATATCGATGGAAAATTAGGTTGAAGAATGTAAGAAAATGCTAAAAATATTGCCGCTGTATTTAACTATTAAATGGTGTAAATTAAAGTTTGCCGTATTACGGCCACATGGGACGAAATAACCATTCATTCATAATTTTCTAGCTTTTTGACGTGATAGCGTCATATAAATCGTTGATCGTCGGCTGCACGAACGAAAAAGTGTCACGTTCCGCCTGAGCCGAGCGTGCAAGCGAGAGCGCGGAACAAGCGACTGAGAGGCACGATTGGCCAAAGCCTGGGCTTTGGTCTTGTGACGCGTCTATCTTATTATTGTAAATATAAATGTTAATAAATCGAGAAAATTGTAATTTTTAATTAACTCTTCTTTGTATACAAAATAATAATAATTCAATACATAAAAGTATGCAATTTTTTATCAATGTTTTCTTATGACGTTATCACGTAAAATTATCGTCCGTAAACCTACTTAACAGACACCCAATTTTTCATCACGGACTTTACCACACGATAAACCAGTTAACACCCTGTGAGTTTCACTTTACTTACTCGTACATCGTGAACTTGAATTTACTTAAACTATAACCTTGGTAAAAGCATTTCAGCCTTATAAATACATATTTAAAGTAGTATAGGTACTTAATAATAATTACATATGAATGTAACACGTAAGCAATAAAATTGGGGCTTTTTAAAAATATTTATGCAATTCGGAGATGTTAAGTAAGATTAAGTAGAAGCTTCTTACATTGTTACGATATGGTCTATTGATACCCGAATCATGCGACTGTATCAACTGTCCAGAGGCGCGAAATACTTTCCATAGAGTTTCTTACTGTCAGCCATCTTGTTGCAAAAAAGTTTTGGGGTGTGGAGTCGATATTTTTGTATCGATACTTTTCAAGATTACTCTCAGAATCGAACAGACTACTATTATAACTTTTGAATATAACTGATCTCTAATAGCACACTAAGAGCACAGCGAAGCGATTCAGTTCTCGCTGCTATGTAATGTGACAGTTTAGCAAGTGTTACATTTAATATCATATCTTTTTTAGCTGTGTGTATAAATATAATTGGCCGCCATTTAGAAAATCAAAGATGGCGGGCGATAAAGAAGCCTCCGCAATATCTTCGTACCCCTTTAATAAAAATTGTAAATAGTTTGTTACATTATTTAGCTAAATATGATTGCAACATGAACTAGTTTTATTATTGAAGTGAAACTTGTAATGCGACTTCCAACAAGGTTGCGTTAAACGTTTAACGCTGCAATGGAGGGGGAATAGAAAGAGACAGAGCGAGAGTGAATGCGAGGCACTCGAACGCATGCGCGTAGTTACGTCTCTTGTGAATATCAATTGATTGTTGTAAAGTTTGTTTTAAAGCAACAATATGATTTCACTAAAAATCAATTTCTACCCCTTCCTATTTTCATTTCCACATTACGAAGTTTCACATCTTCCGCGCGGAGGGACTCCACACACTATTTTTTTACTATTATATGTATTTAATACATAATGTATTTCATCTTACTATTCTACTACTCATCTACTACTAGTATTATAATTGTATACTATTGTATGTTTAGTTTGTAGCTACTCGTATCTGTGAAGATCTTTTATTCGCTTTCTGTTTCAATGATTTCTGTATACTAAGTATGCAAAGATGTTAATCTTCCTCAAATAAATAAATAATTAAAGCGGGTTTGTCGACATAGTAAATGCCATGATATCGATTCGGATACATGTCGTCACAATGTAAAAGCACCTACAAAACTATGTACAACACAAATTGCATAAATATATATATATATCACATTGATATTCAGGATATGCACTTAGACTGGATAAAAACTGGTAAAGTTCAACAGAACTCGACGCTTATGTCTGAGGTATACGTCTATATACTAAGCCGATATTAGCACAATTAATATACCCATTATATACTTGAATATATTCGAGTTTGTCGACTGTGACCTTTGAGGTTTATCGGTTTCTTCAATTTTAAAATAACCAAAACGATAAATTAAATTACAGCTTAGCTCGCATCAATTTAACAATAATACCTTACGTAATTACGACATTTCGACAACAGATGTCGTAGCTACGACGAGATCATTCAAAAGAGGAATGATAAGGATACCCAGTAATAAGAGAGCTTCATTTATACCCGTGTGTTTAGAGGACTACAAAATTAGAGTCGTTTTTGTAATACAGTCAGAAACACTGGTACATGGTACGTTCAAAAAGCTAACGTAATGCGCGCTAAACCAAATTTAAAGTACCACCAAAGAAATACCACTTTTGACAAATTATATGAGGCTAGTTGAACGGGATTTCGTTCAGAATGCTTCCATACTAAATTTCTGTTGCCATAATCTTTTAAAATAGAATAGCTGGCTTTGATAGGTAATTGTCTAAAAATAGGAGATGGAGTTATAGTGACGCGAAATGAATATCATTAACGTAAACTTTGTAGTTAGCTACATTAGCCGTTACGCAGCTAGTGGTCCCTAGATGGCGCTTTGAATAATGATTGAAAAATTGTGTGTAAAAATGAAAATTGTGATTCACTGTGAAGTTGTATGTTAATGATACTCATTTCGCGACATCACAATCTGATGTCCTATTTTTAGATATTACTGCACCAAGCCAGCTTCCGTATTTTTAAAGATGTTTGTGTATAAAAGAAATTTTGTATGAAACTTTTATCGAGGGAATATTCTTAAGGCTTAAATTTATTTGTTCTCAGATTTAAATTAAAACTTTTTTCGATGTCTATTTCCTAAAACGTGACGATGAGATTTTTTTAAATCCCAACGGTAACAGTCGTACTGTCAAAAGTGTCTTTCTAAAGTGATACATTACCCTACATTTAGGTTTGAACCACACAACAATCCATAAATCGATTTATGGACAATGCTTCTGCAATGTGCGTATAACAAATATTTGTATGGTTCACGCCTAATGTCTTGTACATACACCAGTGGCCTATTACACGTACACGCTCTACAGTTTTTCCAAGTCTTATCTGGTTTTACAATCGATTGTTCCGCAAATCTTTTGAAAGCTCTAATCTTTGATAACACAATCTAAAGGAATACACAAGATTTACAGAATTTCAAAATTTCACGTATTATTTATATATAAAACTTCTAAATGACCTTGACACTGCGGGGAAATGATTCTCTGGTCTATTTGTCATTTCAAGCGCGCGAAGCCGAGTGATGGGTGCAGTCGTTCCCCCATCATCCGCACTGCGCCCCGATGCGCTAATCTCAGTTCATCAGTATCTCAACGCAACATGAGCACAGGTTTAGAATCAATATAAAACGTGTGACCATTAGTTAGATCGAAAGAATTGCAGAGCTGGTGCAATAGGCCCCTTTCTTAAATCAAACATAATTATACATAACAATACGTCCTAACGTAACAAACCGATATATAAATCAATACTTCCCTCAAAAGTCACAGCTCAGACGTCCCAGCTATCGGCTGAGCGTGTCCTCCGATGACCCTGACAGGCGTCGGCCGTTGGTCTGTTCCTCATCGTGTCCGTTGCAGCCGTTGACTGTCTTCTCGACGGAAGGCCGCTTCTTGTACATGATGTCCCAAATGTGGTGCACAATCAGGTCGATAGCCACTGCAATGATAAATACAACTGAGTGAGAGCAGCTCGGCAAGGCATAGCCGCTGCAAGTTATCACTCAGTGCACTGTTGCAGTGGCTATGACCTTGTTACTCACCGTACGTATGCTCACAAACACTTATGGTAACTGTACTGTGTGCGGTGTAGCATACACACACTGTCTCGTGTGTCTATGGGTTGGTATGCTAAACGCCAGTGTCAGAGTGTCAACGAGTGACAGTTCACGAGAGCCGTGCGTGAGTGCGGTGCGGACGTTGAGTAGTACCGAACACGTGGGCATCGACGAGCCAGTGATGTGATAGACAACATCGTACGGACCAATTCAATCGTAATGTAATGCAATCGTAACATAACGTAATTAAATTAAATTTAATATTTTTATTATATTATTTATATTATATTATTTATATTATAAAAATTAAATATTGAATAAGGAAAGATTTATCCGTGTGAGTGACATAACGCATCTTCTCAAATGTGAAAAATGCCACTTTTGCAGTTTGATCGTTTAATACTTCTTTCACTTCTTAATGGATTCAGAATGTCTTGACTTTTTGTATAGGGATAGTTACTGGGTCAGAGAAGACCACATGCTACTTTAAATCCTATGGGATGTATTCGGAAGTCCACGCAGACGCAGCCGTGGGCAAAAGTATCTGATTTGTTTAAATTGACGGAAAAATGAATAAAGAAAAAATTAAATAAAATTATTTATTTACCAAATAGCAATATTATCCTAACAGTTTCTGTGTCACTCCTTGTAAGTTAAGAGAAACTTGAATTATTTCATTGCAATCAAATAATTAAAGCGTTCAAAAAGAGCTAAAAAACGACTACAATTGCCTTAATAATTTGGTTTTTGTTGATTTTTTCAAAAAGCGCTCAATCAATTTTGATAAAATTTATATGGGACCACCTTTGAAGTATGCCCTACCAAACAAAAAAGGAATTATCGAAATCGGTTCACTACTGGCGGAGTTATCGCGTAACACGCAAAAAAACGCGCGTCGAATTGAGAATCTGCTCCTTTTTTGAAGTCGGATGAATATAAAATTAATACAACCGTCGTGGGTACAGAATACAACTTATATAATAATTATTGTTTGGAATCTATAGTAATTGTGTGACTGGGCCGTTTTTAACAATCACAATAATTACAAATAGTAAGCTTAAAAAATACCATTAGTTAGTGAGATAAAACCTCCCATGGGGCAGGCATTTACGGTGTCACGTCATCTCGATACGCCGTCCATCCCACGTCGAGATTTTTTGTCTAGGTATAGTTGGAGGGTCAGAAAAGGACAGACTTTACCCCGATCGAGCATGCAGTTCCCGTGGGATACTTTCCGAAGTCCTGCGACTACCAAAAGTTAGTTATATACAAATGAAACAATAGTGACTCACCTAAATTGTCAGCGCCGCGGGGTATGATGACGTCAGCGAATTTCTTTGTCTGTAAAAACATTTTTATTTTGAGCTTTTTAAGTGATACTAAGATCGAATAGCTATTAAAAATGATATCATACAACTATCATCATTAACGTAAGTGTGTGTTTTAATGTTTAATGAGGAGATTTGGCTTAGTCACCATGCTTTGATTGGTAATCGCAGTAAGATGTTGTAGTTACATAGTATACAGAAGTGTTCTCTTCCTAAAATTTTAATTTAATGAGGCACTGGTTAGGCTTATTATTGCTAGCTAGAGCACCACAGTGCATCAAGACGTGTTGTTTTATTGCAGATTAGCTAACATGGTGGTAGCACAGGTCAGATACTTGAAACAAATGTCGTGATATCGGTTCCTATTCCCATAAATCAAACGGATGACGTTTGCATACACGCGCATATGTGAGTAAATCCGCGCGCGCCATAGTAACGATCCTTGAGCGGGTCGCTTTCTTGCAGGAATTAGTGAGGTATTGCGGATTGGTGGGAGGTGAACGTCCGTTCTGTGGTGGTAGTTAGACTAACACATAAAACATCCTACCATCAAGTTTGGTACTTCGCTGTGTATTTATGCAGTTATCCACACCCATTTCTAACATATTATTCTTTCATGTGGAGTGGAAGATCAGAGTTATATTCAGTATTACGGGACAGGGGGTAATGTAGATCAGGGTATGGCTTACCGGTAAACAGAACTCCTCGAAGGCCGGCTTGACAAAGTTCATGTACTGGTTGAGGACCTGCTCCAAGTCACGACCACGTTCCATTATGTCTCGCGGCACTAAGGAACAAGAACTCAACATTAACACCACTGTATTATTATGTGATTAAAAATTTCACATTATCCACAGAACAGATGATTTCTAAAGTCAGCATACATAGGCAAATACTTTTGACTTAAATAAATAAAAGATAATAGAGCATCACTTAAATGTAAGACCTACCTCGTCTAGCCAATCTTGTGTCAGAGTCTGTGTCAACAAAAAGCTTCATGTGGAAGAGATCCCGCACCTCTGGGAAGTAGAACACGAGGATGCCTTCGATGAGCACCACATCCGCTGGGTAGATGGTGTGAGACCGGTGTGGGCTGGTGGGATGAGATTTATTCGTTAATAATTTCATCAAAGACGACTAAGGGAAAAATATTCAGGTGATGTGCAGCAGCTGCTACCTATGTAACACCAAGATTTACTCCGATCACTCATCTGCCTGTCAAGTGATTATGGCAAATACCCTCATGGAAAATCAAACCAAAGCGGAATTATGTAGCCAATTGATTGATATAATTTATATGGCAACATGGTAGCTCTCATTTCATGCATTCTAAAAACATTTTATAACCAGTTTTGTCTCCAAAACATCATTTACTGTACTAGCGCTTGGCTTCTTAGCTTAAGGAAAGATAAGGCCATAGGATGGAAAGATGCAATTCAAGTTCACACAGAAGCTTTAAATTCATGGAATGTTATTCAATATAACTTTATTGTACACCAATAAATAACTTAAAATAGAACATTAAACTTAAAAAATTGTACAAAAGGTGGTCTTATCGCTTACAGCGATCTCTACCAGACAACTTTTGGGTAGAGGAAATAAGACACAATATTTTGGGTGGAGATGTAACAGATATTGATAGCTTATAATTAAATACTTGAATAAACACATATGTATACTTATATACATAATATATAATAATAATAAATACAAACAAATTAATTGCTGTTTGGCTTGAATCTAAATACACCCATCAGATCACAGAGAGCAATACCAATTTCTTAGACTATGTTGACTAACAAACACACAAACAAACATCCTCTCACCCTAAACGCATATACTGTCTCCGTTCCGTCGCGGGTAAAAAATGTAAGGTGTATAAGTTACATAATGGTTTGCAATTGACCTTCGTCTCAACTGATGGTAAGTGAAGATAAGGCCTTTGGATAAAAAGTGTCCCAGAAGTCTCAAGCTAATCAGCCCGAACACAACTGTGCTATTAACACTGCTATTTGGCGGCAGACTAGGTAACATGGTGGTAGCTAGCCTCGCGGACAAACAAAATACCCTACCGCCAAGGAACTTTACACTAGCTAAAATTATTTTTTACCAAAAACTATAATTGTATCAATGCAAAACTGTCAAGGACAATTTGAAATAGGTACTCACTGTATAGCATTAGTAATATAGTCATACTCCGGCACTTCAACTTTCTTCCCTGTCAAGATATCCTTCAATATGGCCAGCAGCTTCTTATCATCGAAAGCATCTGGATGATCAAAGTTAAACTGTCCGCGCTCAGCTCGCAGCCTCTCTGCGGGGCTCAGGCTGCGGTAGAACGAGTCCTGGCTGATGCATACCACTCTCCTCTCTGTTTGTTCTTTGTGTTGCTGTCCCAGCTTCTCCATGATGCGCTGGCATACTGTCGACTGTGAGGAATGAGTCCAGATTACGTCTTAACGATACTACAATCGACTGCTATAATATCACACTCATGAATTCCATTTGTTCTTTTTGTTTTATGTGCAATCGGTTTGCATTTGGCCTTTATCTCGCCTGATGGTGAGGATTGGTCCATTGGATTGCTCTACTACCTTTCATACCTTAACACAAAAGGTGCTCTGTAATCTAAGCCCTTTTGATGGCAGACTTAGGAAACATAGTGATAGCTAGTAGGTGGAACATAGAAAATGGCTTTTCACCAACCAAACCGGGTCACACCAACTACCCCCCAGATTTTTATATTATCTCTCATATCCCACCTTGTCCACTTTTACACTTAATTTACATTTTTGTGGAGCGGATGATATATATATTTCAGTGCAGACTACATTGCTTATGAGTTATTGAAAGGATGACATACTAGAACATTTTATAGCATCAGGTCGTGATCTAGTAAGGTCACAGGATTCGCTGCAATTTGTTACCGGAGTCACGATGACATCACACAGCGACCCATTGCTGCTATTTGATATGTAGATTCATTCGTAGTTCATATTCGGTAGAATACACTTGTAAAAGATTCATTAAGGTAAAATAATTAAAATATATGTGAATTTAACTTGTCCAGTTAATTATTGTTAATAAATTGCAACCTTTTTCTTCTTTTAGAAATAAAGGTAAATTAAATTTTATGAAAGTCATCAGTAAAAGTAAGGTTTGACTTGGTGGGGGCACTCCCCTGCCCACAGATTATGGAAATTATATATATTACATTGATCTTAGCTCGTACCAAAGAGTTCAAATTTTTTATTTGGAATGTATGTACGAATGATAAAAATCATTACCATTGGCTTTTTGGTGAAGGAAAACATCTTGAGGAAACCTGCACACTCCTGAGGAGAAATACAAAGGTTTGTGTGATTCTACTAATCCGAACGGGAACTGTGTAGTGGAATATGGCTCATACACTCTCTCTAGAAGAGTAGGTCTGAGCCCCTGCAGTAGGGACATATGTAGGCTGTTAATGATGATGACGATTTGTCTTTCTCCTAGTTCAAGAAATTTGTAAAAAAACTACATGTTTTATTTATTATAAATTGTGTGAATTTACGTATACCCGAGTCCAGAAATGTTAAATCTGACTAATATTATAAAATCAGACTCATCACACCCTTCGTTTTTTTATTATCGGACATTCTACTTAGCTCCACCCTCCAAAAAAAACTTCTAGTTCTCATAATTCACCTAAGAAAGAACAAATACCAATATCAATTCTTCAAATACAACTTCATATGATTTCAAAAGAAATGAGAAGTCAGGAAGTATCTTCTCGTATTTCCGAGTTACAGCAGAATGTATTGTCTTTACGGCACAAGAGACGGAAGTTACAGAACAATAGCATTCCTGAGATGACAATGGAATGCAATGAAATACATACATGCTTATCAGATAGGTTATATTACAATGATATCATGTTGATTGTTGATGAATCTTTAAGTTAGTACTGTGTACTTTTTATAGTTGTCTATAAGGGTCTAGGGACAAATTTCATTACGCAATCACAGTCCCAAACAGGAAAATCAATAAAATCATGATAAAACACAAGGTTACCTTTCCGCTAGCCGTGCCGCCCGCAACGCCAATCAGAAACGGTGTTTTGCTCTCGAAACCATTTGTGACTGAATATTCAGCTGGTTTGTCAGTCATTTTGTGCGTATAAATTAATCTAGAAGTTGTTCTTACACCTAAAATACCACAATATACTGCGACGCAGGTTCTTCGCAATATAACTGACATTGACATTTCAGTACTGAAGTGTCTGACTGAAGCAAAGTCTGAAGTTGACAGATTCTAAATTTTTTTGCTTGTTATGGCTTTGGATACTCATTCTTTTAGTAGCTTTTTGTATGGCACTGGCAAGGAATATCAAAATGCATAAAAAATATGAACGCCGGTTTTTATTGGCAAAAAACAACACAAGAAACTTCAAAAAAATATAGCCATTCAATAGCTGTAGTGATATGTGCCAATCGCTAGTACTTCAACTTGATACTTCTGGGCAGCACACTTCACCCTACGAGCATACCATCGTTCGCAAGGAGCATGCAAGGAGTATATGGGTATGGACGGAGAAAACGGGGCCTCGGTGTTATGCTAATTGAAACTCACCCATTTACGGCTATTGTTGTACTATTATATATTCTCTGTTTACGGTGGGAGGCGAATTATGCTGCGACAACGCCAGTGTCAGAAAGGGACAAAACGCAAAAAACACGAGTGTTATAGTACTCGCACGCTCTGTTTGCCCCTCTGAAGTTAGCTCTCCGCAATTTCAAACATGTACAGACGGAATGTGTGTGTATCATTTTCGATAATAACTATCCCTAGATGACATAAAACCACTAGGACATTTCTTTCCACCCGCTAACTTGCCTTGCCTTCCATTTATACGTTAATAATTGATACTTCGCGGTCTTTTGTGGCTAACTTCAAAGGGGCATACTTAGTTTGCGAGTACTATAAGTGTGGCATGTGCTACCTTACTCACTCATGCGCGCGAACACACACACACATTTGTTTGAAGTGTCCGGCCTGTGCTGCAGGGCCTACCGCACACGCCGTTTTACAGATATAGTCCAAACCCATCATCCATACGTCATAATTGTGCAAGAAAATCACCTTTTATTCGTTAGTTACCACATAGCTCCTCGTCGAGACAATCAATCGCGATGTTTGGCTAGGACATGAGGTACTTATTATAAGAAACAATAATAAAAAACAAATATACAGTACAAAAATAGTTTTATTGAATGGAATGTAGGCGACCTTGAGATGAGATTTCATTCCTTAAATACAAAATACATATTCGCCATTAGCAACGGTATAATACTTAAAGCACTTGTAACAAACTTAATAAAAACTTATGAACACAATATTAACTGCTTTTAGATTTAGTTCCTGAGTTTCTTGTCGGCTTGTCTCAGGGTGGAGGCCATGTCGAGTTGCTTGGAGCGCAGGCGCGCCCAGACCAGGTAGTCTTGGAGGCCGATAATCTGAGCCGCCATGAGGGCAGCACTGTCAGGGTAGATAACAGTCGCGCAGCCAAGTCCTGACGGCACCGAGAGCGATGACCAGATGTCCTGGAAAAGTTGACGATTAGATTTCTTACTTCTATAAAAACTTTTTTAAATGAGACAGCTGGGTTTGTCGTACCACCATTTCACCCACACGGAAATTTCGTCTCTAAATCTTTAAATATACCGATTTTATTTTCAATTTTAAAGTTCTAATGTTAGTAATTTGGCATAAAAATCCTTTTCACCCTTTTCCATCCCCTTAGAGAGGGACTTCAAAACATCCATTCTAATATGTAGAGGTATTCTACATTATCAGTCAGAGTAGCACTTTGAAGTGAGATTGCCTACGACTCCCAACACTATGTAATTCACCTACCCAGCAAAAGATGGCGCCGTAAGTTCAGGACACTAACACCAATTGTGCTACTCATTAAAATATCTAATCATTTTTTAGGTAGACCGCACAATTTCTGGACCCAAAACCCCCTATTCTAGATTTTCGTCGAAATTGTTAGTGCCGTTTGCGGGATCGCCTTTTAATATATTACTATTTTCATTATATTAACGTCGTTCAGCTGTTTTACAAAACAACTAGAGGTTATGTAATACAGCTTATTAAGCAATCTAACTGCGACATATATGGTTGCGATACTAGAATGGAATGTATTTATTGTGTACGCACCTGCACAAGATTGTTAGACGGTGGTGGACAGTTGATGACCGGGTATGAGGTGTTCCCGGAGAGGACGGGCCCGAGCCCGTTGGACCGTCCGGCCACAGCGATGAACACGAGAGCCCCGTGCGTGTCCTCGTACTGCTGCATTATGCGCAGGGTCTCCTCCGTAGCCTTGTGCGCTGACGTAACGCGCAGGTCCACGTCCAGGCCGAGCGCTTGCGCAGCTGAAATACACAGATATTTACATGTAGATATTTTGTCTCAGCATTAGAATAAGTCCACCCTGTGTCATCCTGTAGGTGTCGTTAGAGACGACGAAGAGAGGAAATTCATGACCTGGGCAGCAGCATTAAGAAAAATATTCAAAATGTCTCATCTTCAAATTCTTCAAACGAAGAGAAAATAGGCACTTTTCTAGATCGCGTAACCGTCGACCTGATCGTCGCTCAATATCAGGTGAGATTGAGGTCAAGCGTTGATCTATCTTTTACAATATAATCGAAACCACTAGTCTTACCTTTAGCGATCTTCTGGCAGTGTTCCTGGTCTGCAGGGGAGCCCATGAAGACCACTACCTTGTGATGGATGGTGGGTTTGAGGTGATCCAGCTGGTCCTTCACCCAGGCGAAGTTGCGCTTCACAGTGTCCAGGTCAGCCGCTGTCACCGTCGTTAAGTTGCGGTACACCTGGCTCGGGAATTTATTGTTTATTTCAGAAAATAAATTGAATGATGAAAAGATTAAATTTTGTCCCTTAAGGTGTTATTCAAATAACTTGATTTTTCGACACCGGTGAGTTCAGGTAAACACAAAAAACCACAATGTTTTGGGGGAGTTTCTTTTTGACCTTTATGGAATTAATTGAAGATTTTTTCATATGAATGTCCTTCTTAAATGATGTGTACATTTCCTAAATACAGCTTAATCATCTTAGCAGATTGTTGGTCTATGGAGTAACCCGTCTAAGCTGGAAATCAAAGCATCAACGATCATAAAAAGAAACCAGATTAACGATATTTTCTTCTTGAGATAACCCTCTTTGGAAAATGATTGCTCGGAATTTTGCAGTACTATGTATGTACTTATGTATAATGTATTAGCATTTAGGTGTACCATGGGTTTACCCGTCGTATACGATACGTATGTGATGAAACAAAGCGAAAGTACAGTGATGTGCAAAAGTGTTAGTGTACTATCAGTAGTGGAGTCAAAGGACTATGTGCGGAGGACTCAATGGAGACAGGGACGCACTCTGCCAGGAAGACCCGAAATTTAGAAGGTTGGCTTGTTGACTTGTGACCAATAAACTCCGAAATTTTGGACACGTGTTTCCTTCAGTCCCGAACCCGCAGCTCTCAAAGCAAAGCTATGTCATCATTATCACAGCGGAATTATGAATCTCGAGTAAATCGTTGGTCAACGAGGCCACGTAATCTGTAGTTGATTGGACCTACGACCTGCCATTAAGATAACGTTGACGTAACCCACCTGTTTGTCGACCATGAGCCGCTTGTCTCCGGAAGGCCAGAGCCGCCAAGAGTCAGAGTCTATTACGTCAGCGAGGACGATGTTACCTGAGGACCAACACAAATATCACTTCAATACTAGCTAAATTTCATCACGATTGGTTGAGCCATTGACAAGCTCACTTTAAGATGTACCATATTAATGTGATAGTAGGTATGAGGTTACCGTCTGTGTCGACACCGAACTCTATCTTCATGTCGATGAGGGCGCAGTCCCGCAGCGCCCAGGCCTTCTCCAACACTTCAAACACTAGGATCGTAGCTTTGCGCATGTAGTCCACCTCGTCGCGACCTAAAACATACACAGAACTAACTTCACATATGCTCACGGTTTGGTTTCCTAGGATAGCGGCATAAAAATGGCATAGTTTCCTTGTATGTATGACCCGTATAATGTGCTATGTCCCACTGGGGTTTCATCATCATCAACAGCCTATATACGTCCCCACTGCAGGGGCTCAGGCCTACTCTCTTACATAGAGTGTATGGGCCGTAGTCCACCACGCGGGCCCAGTGCGGATCGGCGGACTTCACATGCCTGTTCAAGACATGCAGGTTTCCTCACGATGTTTTCCTTCACCGTTAAGCAATCGGATAATGTACTTGAATTGAAAAACAACTCATAGGTACACGGCTGGATTCGAACCCGGAACCCTAAGATTGAGAGTCCGCGCCTTATCCACTGCGCCACCGACGCTATTGGGGTATAGCACATTAACCTTTCATTATGTGTATCATTACATTCGGTCCTCATTCTAATTACCTACTCATCCGGCTCGGTTGTCTTTCCACTGAGCTGGACGAGCTACGAGCGACCTATGTTTGCCTAGGCATAGTTTCCACCAGAAGACTCGGGCCGAACCAAATCGGAATTTTTTATTCAAATAAAATTATGTTACATATATTTTCTGACATCGCTGAATCTATAAGCACTTCTAGAAATGCGCTTAGAAGAAAGGGCGAAAGCTATGTCCGTTTCTTTGCATTGGTCCTCTGATGCTGAATGTGGTCAATCAGAGAAACTCCGAGCATCGGTCTTTCCATGGATTGCAGGGACATTACGGGTATTACGCAATGGTTTACACATGGACATGTATGGGATCTCTCTATAAACTTGTCACTCACCAATGACAAGCCCGTTGAACTTGAAGTTAGCGCAGATGATCTGCTCCTCTGACCACTGAGGGTCGTGGTTAGCATCGTCTTTGAAGAAGGTCTCCTGCTTGGGGGGCGTGAATCGGAACCCTTCCGGCACGCCGGGGTTTCTCTTCAGGAAGGACCCGGTTGCTAGGCGACGGGTCACCCATTCGATGGGGATCATATCGCATTTTTTCGATATGAAGGCAGTCGGGGAAGCTATTTTAACGAAGGCCGTTTTGATTCCTGGAAACAGGCGTAAGATGAATATTAATAAAAAAAATCTCACAATAAATCGTTGATATGATATTATATCTGTGAAGTGAGTTTTCGTAACAGTCAAAGAAGTAATAAAGGCAGCTCTTGCTCCATAGTCTACCACGCGGGACTAAGGAGGGTTGATATACTTTACAAACACGTATGATTTTGATTGAATTTTTTGAACAAATTTGAATGTTTACGATATTTAGTAACTTAGTAATTTTTAGGCAATATCATAATAACAGCGTCTTCGAGGTATTGAACCTCTTAGACATATGCTGAGCTATTAGCCCATTCATCATACATATATAATATACGATGTTCAATTGTTAGTTTTAAGAATTTGTGATGAATAAACCTCTTTATTATTATTATTATTATGTACGGAAGGTGAAGGAACGGGGCAGCAAGCCAGGTGCCGGATAGCAAGCGTGCTAGATTACAGAAAATTGTGTTCAATAACGCTTGAAAAGTTGGAGGATGGTGCGTCTTTAAGACTCAATGACGTCTTTCATCATCAATGACGCACAAAAGGTCATATAAATAATAAAGAAGTTCGTTGTCACCGTTAGTTACAGACTGATATAACTGTAGCACAAATAACAGCACATCGTTTGTGCTCCTATATCACGCAATGTGACCCTGTAATGAATCTATATACAATAACAATAACACAAGTATTACTAAGTATATACAGCGTATTAGGGTTACATACCCAAACCACAATTTTTTAATTGTATAGGTCAGGGCTTCCCAAACTTACTTGTACTGTGACACCCTTGAGAATTTACCATTTTTGGACGACACCCCCTCAACCCCATTCCCTGAAGTAAAAATACACACAGCCTAATATCAGGTTATCAGAAAAACTATAGGTATATTTGGAAATTTATAATTATTATTAGAAAATAAGAATAAAAGCATAAAAATGGATCTAGATATTTATTGTACTGTTGGCTGGATGCTGATGAGAAGGATCTGATTGCTTTTCTGAGCATATCTTCTCAAAACTTCTCATCGACACGCGATGCCCCAGGGCGTCGCGACGCACAGTTTGGGAAGCCCTGGTATAGATGAATAAATAGGTATCCTCTTAGCTGTCATTTTACCATCAGGTAGAGATATTATCTTAGTCCCAATTTAAAAAAAAGTATTATAATTATATTTTAAGGGATATGGATTTTCCCGCCTTTGAGTCGCATGCGAGTGCACGGAACCCTTAATAAGAGTCAGACTCGCACTTGGCCAATTTTTCCTGATTACTTTATTGCTAATTATATCGGCTTCTCAATAACAATTATAAACAATGTATTTATGCATTGTGAAATAACTATTGTTTTTTGATCACGTTTTATCGTTATTTGTTAAGTCATTAGTTGATTTTTCATTCATTGACCTCAATTTAAATTTATTGTCAGTAGTGTACTATTATATAAAACAGCGCTGTTTCCGCAGTTCCACCGCCTCCGTGGCATAACGGCTAAATGTTGGACTCACAATTCTGAGGTACCGGGTTCGATTCCTAGTATCCTACCGGTACTGAGTTTGGTTGGTGGTAGAGCATTTTCTATGTGCGCCTGGCTAGCTACCACCATGTGACGTCTGCCGTCAAACAGCTGTATTAATAGCACTGTTCCGTTCCGGTATGAAAGGTAGCAGAGACAGCGCCTAATGAGGCCATCCAACGCCCTTATCGTCACTTAGGTAAGATGAAGGCCAATTGCAAACCCATCAAATACATTTAAAAAAGTTTCAACGACTGATTTTATGTTATGTACGCCAACCAGACTGCCGATTGTCCCGGCAATGCGTACCACCGAATCCGAATAAAATATGATCGTCCGTCCGAATCAGTGTTTGGGACCATAGAAGTACTTTGGGGCCAACATGCAACGCGCGTATAGGCATATGTCCCTATACGCAAATACATTACGTTGTCTTATTCAAAAGCGTAAACAACTCATTTCGACTTACAACTAGTTTTTTGCAATAATTCTCACCTGCAGCTTTTAAAATTTCGAATACTTTTGCGTTAGTCTGGTTAGATATCGCAGCCTTGCCCTCTAAGTCATGAGCCTTGACACCGTCGCCCGCCGTGATGCGGTCCTTGTTGAGGAGCAGACATTCCCCAGGGTTCTCCGGAAGATCGAACACTTGCTTAGTCTTGCCTTCGATTAAGAGTTTTCCAAGCTTGTAGTCGCCGACTGTGGACATAAAATTACAATCCTGTCAATACATGTACACCTTTGATATTTCCCTCAACACTCTACAAAAGAACAAGGATGGGTGAATGTGACGTGGTACAAAAGTGGGTGTAGTTTCAAATGTATAAGCTGATCTCTCTTTGTACGGAAAGCCTATACAATGCGAGATCAACTTATGCTGGAAATTTATAGCTTTATGTGTAGCCGTTTATAAGAAAGAAACCTGATTTAGTTACACATACACTTCAATGGTCGCAATACAAAATTAACCGCCGCATCTCACAAAGATGTCCCGGAAAATACTTTTGAATTATTGTAATATATGAGAGTTTTCCAATAATCACCCTCTGTTAACGATAATTACAGAAAGTTTGTAAGGCTGTGACTCATCATCAGCCGGGAAACATCCACAGCTGGACATAGGCCTCCTCCATGGTATGCCACATTGATTGGTCCCGAGACACCTGCATCCACGTCGTCGGTCCACCTAGTAGGGGGACGGTCCGGTAGACGTTTCCCGGTACGTGGTCGCCACTCGAGAACTTTTAGTCCCCGTCGGTTATCGGATTTTCGGATTATCGGATTGCCACTTCAGCTCACTGACTCGTCAAGCTATGTCGGTAACCTTAGTTCATCTACGGATTTCCTCATTCCTGATTTTATCACGTAGAGAAATTCCGAGCATAGGTCGTTCCATTGCTTGCTGAGTGAGGTCCAGGGATATCATTATTATATTCAGGCGAGAATAGGCTCCCCGTGACCTTGATTAGGTCATCAATCCATCTAGTATGCGGACGGACGGCCTGGTACACGTTTCCCGGTATGCTCTCCACTCGAGAACTCTTACTCCCCATCCGTTATCCGTCCGTCGAGCGGTGTGTGACCACATCGATAGCTGAATGAACATATTCGTGTAAGTAAATGAATAGTTTACAAGTTTAGAGAGTTCAAAATCTGTAGAGACTGTAGGGCTGTGACAGACTAAACGAAAGGAATTTTTATTGTTTGACAATGTACTCTAAAATCTTTCATGAGTCGTCGTTTGTCCCATAAGCATCGCTTGTGAACCGCTAGATCAATTCCGATGGAATCAAATAGTTCCAGACAAGTTTCATCGAAATTGGTTCAGTATAAATTGAGATTCAATAAGCAATATTTTGTATCATGATGCATGAATAGAAAACGGGGATACTGTTTGACATAGTATTCGCATTTATATTACTGCGGAACCCTTCTGTTGTAGTGTACCGCAACCCGGACTAGCCGGTACAAAAAATGAATGGAAAGAGAACTTATTAAAGTAGGTAGGTACATATACAATTTTTCTAGTCGGTATATATAGAGTTACATACATTTATTGATTTTATAGTAAACAAAACGACTATGCTATATCTAGCAGACTGCTAATAAATTAACCAAGGCCGTATGAATGAATTCTTTTGCGTGCTACAAAAAATGCGGCTATAACCCGTATAAATTAAAAAGGAAACAATGTCAAAAGTTTTGTATGAGAATAAACGCTCCTCTTAGTTTAGTAAGGCTAAGCCGAACAAATGAAGTATGAAGTGTGTACAAAAAAAACATTTACCTTTGGTTGGGTTGGACATTTTTCTTCGAATTTCAAGCGTAGAAGACGACAATGAGGCGGGTTTGCTGGACCGAGGGGATCGCGCGACAGGTCTACGGCACAGCAAGAGCCTTTTATAAAGTTACGATCTGTTGCTAGTGAGAAGAACCACCACGTGCTCTCCTACGTACACGACCGGTTGACTTTTTGATAACAACAAGCTGATGTAGTGCGATTGTGTCGACGTGATACTTAAGTATGAATATTTTATTATTATGTTACTAAATTAATCGGTTTATTTTACTGGAACAATCAAATTAATCATTTTAATAAATGAGAGTTGACTATTTGAAGAAATGCTGCTTTATGGGAAACAAAATTGTTTTTCCACTTTACATTGTAGAAACGACTGATACTTTAATAATTTACGAATCGAATCACGAAGCTCTCAGAAATAGTAATATTTATGTGACGTTTGAAGTTTTTCAGATATTTAGGATTTAGCCTGACGAATATTTGGTGATATCCCATCAAACTTTCGGTTATACCTTGATTGCATTCCAATCATAGAATCAAAACTATCAAAACTATACAGTAACGTTATAACAACTCTGTCTCTTTCGCACGGTCCGATTATCTCCGTCGCACAGTTAACTTCAATCAAATTCAAATACGACCATTCAATTATTTCTTGTAACATTACGATACTTGTCGCTCCGCAGCGCCCAGCAATCTTTATCACGAGTTGAAATTACGAATATTTATCGGTTAGGCCCTTTTACGTCTCCTCGACACTGTTTTTATTTTGGTAAGTCTTTTAAAGTGTTGTTTTATTAGTTTTTAACTCAGCTGTGTACTGTTTTTAACAGGTGATGTTAATTTATAACACAACAAAATTGGATAGTTAGTCATTGTAGATGTGTTTTGTTATGAAAAAGGAACGTTTTCACTTAGTCGGTTGTATTTTAATGAGTTATCTTGACAGTGACTCCACATGGTTTTGATTTAACTTTAAAGTTTTGTAATGGATATGTTCATACATAATCATTTTTTGAATTCTTTCTAACTTATGATGCCATAGATGTGTGGCTATTTGAATTTATTTTGTTACGTTGTGTTTGTTTTGAATTTTTATAAATTTCCTGTCATCTGTAATCAAGTAATTAACAACCTTATTTGAAATTAATAGTTATTGTATCTCATTTGTATTAGTTAATGTTAATTTATTTTGAGAGAAAACGGAGAAAACGAATCTAACAAAATACAAAAATATAAATTAAAATCTTTATGTCTTGCCTTTTTAGAAGGCAGATTACATTGTCATAGTACAAATAAAAAAAAATTAAATGATAATCATGATTACAACGATAAAGAGAGTGAGGAAAGCAGTTCCTTTATCTCTATCTGTGTAAGAAAGTAATTTGAAGGCCCAAAAACAAACTCGCTGTGAATAAATGGTATAAAACACACCTTATTCCCAATATGAAAGCTTAATGTCATGATAAGTATATTATTGGTCTGTATTGACAGAATAAATCACTCTATAAACATGATTACTTAATATGTTTGCTTGAAAAAGTTGCATGTTTGATGTTGAGTGATAACATATAATAAATAATATAGTGTCAAATGAACTCAAGTGGCATACTGTGAAGCATATACATACTAGGAAACATTAATGATGATGGAGACGCATGATGCAATGGGTACTGATTATGATAGCCTACAGTCTGTAATACATGCTGTTATTTCAAGAGATTGGTTCTAGTTTCTCGGTTAGAAATAAGTTCCATTGTATACTTTTACAGATCTAAATATATAAATGGAAATCTCTTGTCACAGTAGCATCTACAACTACTACTACTACTTGAACTCAGTATGGAAAGCATAATATAAGATTCTAAGGAGCATGACTATAGATCTCACTACCAAACATCATCAAAAACTGTAAAACAGTGTCTGTTTTTTTTTTAAAATAAACTAAAACACACATAGAAAACATGGAAGAGTAAAATGGAACAGAAAATATTATTGTTTAAAAAGTAACAGCAATTTTAATTTAACATTGTACTATGTAGTCATAATTTTCTCGTATTAGTGAACTGTAATGTTCTTTTTGAGATATAAACTCTGTAAAACGTAAATGTATGATTTAAAAAAAGAAAAATAAAAGAAATAGATTATAAAAAGCTATGGAATAATAAGTATAAGCATCAGCTGGAAAACTTCTATATCCAAATATTAATTAACTCAAATATTTTAATAAAGAAATAAAGGTATAGGATAGGACTGTCATAAAAATACTTTCCGTACCATGTAACCAATAAGGTTTCCTCAGTCTGTCAGTCTTGGTTTAAAATTTCAAATTTAGAATAAATTAAGATCTTTGGGTGTACATAAAATCACTAGGACAAAGCATCAAATCACCCAGTTGATAAGAATATCTACAGCCCATTCCCTATTACATCTGGCTCCAGATAGAACCTGTCACGGGCCAAGTATGAGTGACTGTGCCGCCAATAATGATCCAAACATAACTTAGAATTAGGGTTGTCATCACACAAATATTTTTTTATGAACAAAATGTTCAAAACAAATCATTTATTAAGATGTCCACCAATGTCAGCATTATATGAGCTATTAGTACTTATTTATCACTTTAGTTTTGTTTATATTGTGATATTATTGCGTAAGTTTTAAATAAATATACTCCAATATAGGAATATGGTCCTGACTGGTTTATCTTATTTTTTGTGATATCCCAAAACTACAATAAAATCATATACATACACTATTTTACACTCAAGTACAAAAATATGTATCCACTTTTGAACCATGTCACATTCACCTTTAATTGACATTTCCTTCAACACACTACATAGGAACAAGCAAAGTGAATGTGACATGGTAAAAAAGTGGATACATATTTTTGTACTCGAGTGTACATTGAGTCATTTTAAATAATGTTTTGATCTACGTACATGAACCCTGTCAGGGGATAGTAAAATGTATACAAGTCAAATTCTATGCAATAATAGTTCAATGTCGAATTTTATTTTATAACTGAGGAACAATATTGAGTATGTCAGAACAACCACAAGTTTATTTTAACCAAGAACAAGCTAATTATGGTCCTTATATAAGTCACGAATTAATTTTGTTATTATGTATCGCAAAATATTGAAAAATTGAAAGTTGTCAGTTTGCATCTGAAGGATGGCAACCCTACCCAAATAGATATTCTAGGTGTAATTATATTATTGTTGTGGTTAATATAACTTATTACAAATAACTTGATACGTAGATCGATAAATTGAATAAGTATATACTTAAGTAATTATTGCAATGAATTATTCAACTGTATTCGATAAACAGGACAAGTTTATCACGTGGTTTAGGAGTTCCTATAACCATTATCCATCCTCATTATCAGAACCTGGGCATTACATTCAGGGGTTATATTGGACTCGCTCGATGGCAACATAAAAACCAACAACTACAACCAAATATTTAACCACTTCCATGGCCTAATGGCTAAATGTTGAACTCACAATTCGATTCCCAGTGGGGGTACCTATCTGCACTCAGTTTGGTTGGTTGTATTTTCTATGCATATAGCATAGACTTCAGATATTATACCATGGGAAGTACTCGTTCGAACTGGATAAAAAGTAGCCTATGTCCTTTTTAAGGCTTTAAACTATCCCTATTTGAAAAATCTAGTCATTCTAACATTCCTACGTTAAAGGATGGATAAAAAAAACTTACTTTGTCATTTAATATATATATTTAAAAAAATACGGATGGATAGTGTGATGTGGTCATAAAATAATAAGAGTAAACATCTAAACACTAGGCCAAGGCTTTAATCAGATGATAAGCAATTTGTTTACTAGAAAATCTGTTACTGAATAACTTTTAACTTTAATATTGATAACTAGGAGACGCAAATGATTGATTCACTTTGACATAGTCGTAAGTTTTCTTTGTCATATTTTCTATCAAAGATAATTTCAACAATGTGTGACTTCTACGATGGGTTCCGTACCGAAAAGGTAACCAACGGGACCATATTACAAAGTCTCCGTTGTTGTCCATTTGTCTTCACCTCTCCCACGCGCGCGAATTTAGTCACAAATGCTCGTATATACAAACGTCATCCGTTCGATGGGCGGGAATAGGAACCGATATCACGACATTTGTTTGAACTCTCCGGCCCGTGCCATAACAGCTGAAAACATCGCTTAAATTATTTTTGAATCAACTGATCATGAAAATAATTTATCTTATTACAGTTAATACCTACGCATTTCCTGATTGGTAGTACCAAATCTGGTGAGTTGCGAATCTGGTGAATTGCTCCTAAAGGGTAAAAAATTTACAATGTGATGCTTCTGACAAGTTAAAAGAGAATGTTCAAATATGGGAAAAAATTGCATTTAAGTAATTAAACAATTTTATGATATAAACTTAGGATACCAAAAGTATTGGTTGCTTTTGTGTAATTCTTTTTTATTTGTAGTTATTAGTTACACTCACAGAAAGCGTACAAAAATTTTTTTTTCTACGCTTGGTGGCTGTTTCAAAATAAAACCAATATCTCACATCAAAACTATATTAATAATAATAATGTAACATTATTTAATTTAAATATTTTTATATTTTAAAAGAAAAGTAATTCTATTCAAATCAAATTATGGTCTCTTAAACACATTGCCAGGGCTAAATGTCACGCTGCTGTATAGATAGGTCATAGATTCAAGCACATCGTTTATTTGCTGGCAAACGCAGATAGAATAGACACAGAAACACAAACATTTAATAGACATAGCCATAATGACTAAAGTGACTCATCCTGTGATCTGTGTGTGTGCGATCTGTGTGATGCCTTTTTTGTGTGTATGTGTGTTATGTCTACTAAGTGGTCCGCAATCAGCAACATCGCCTCAACAATCTGGAAGTTCCGGGCTCGATTTCCAGGGGTATCTGTCAGTAATCGGTTTCCATGGTGGTTCTATGTCCGCCTGGGTAGCCACTACTTTGTTACCTCAGTCTGCCGCCAAACATCCGTGATAATAACATATAAGGAAACTTATGGCAGGCGACTTCTTCGACTCTCATCCGGTCACCTAATATTATTTGTCATTTTGTAAATAGTTACTAGTGCATAAAAATATATATATCTTTCCTCATACTTTTGGGGAATTTTTTTATGTATAAATATATTTCCGTGTGCTTTAGTGACGCTGTTTCATATAGAAGAACATATGTGAAAACATTTAAATGGTGTATAGTTATACATTTTTTTTGTAAACTTATAAGAATAAACTAAACTAAATAATAGTGGTGTTCTGGTATGAAAGGTAGCAGAGCCAGCGCCTCATTAGTTCAAGGCTTCTGGGTGCGCACCCATGCAACAGCCTCATCGTCACTCCTCTCATTCTCTCACACCATCAGATGAGGATGAGATTAAGGCCAAGTGCAACCCAAAAATAATGTTGCCGACAGAGCTACAGCGCGGATCTTCCGTCAGGGCCCAAACTACGAGTATCCAACATCATCAGTATAAAAAGGGCGATAGGTCAAACCACTGTCAGTTTCGAGTTCTAGATAACTTCGTCATTCGGAACAAAAATCTATTGCGAGACATTTGAAAATCTTTAGACAACAGAAATCTCAGACAAGCCGAAAGAGATGTGGAAAGACCCACGAAGAAACCACATCTGTAGCTTCGATGTATTTGTGCAACGTATTCACCGATTGCTACAGAGAATCTGAAACCTTGCCCAAGTAGCTTGTCAATAATCTCATACTACCTGGTCTTTCGTAACCAAAAATGTTGCATTACACTAACTTAGTAAATAGCTCCAATCTCGCTCTTATCTATGATTAATAAATATAATGATGACGATTTGAAACACGATGTTCAAGGTAATACAAGTCTTAAAAAATAAGATGACATCTGTCAGATTCTAATTCTAATCAATCAGCACTTTTAATATTCATCATAAACTTTTATGTTAAAAAATAATATTTGAAACGAATTATTAGAAAATATGCTCGCTTCGGCCCGCCCGTCCTTATTTACTCTTAATCTAAATTTTTCGATTTTCCTCTCAATCATTATTCATTTTATATTTTCTTATACTTTTGTGGTTAAAGATATATTCTCAAAAGAAATAAAATTACATTTCACTTAATGAGAACACTTAGAACTAGAGCAATAAGATAGCAGATAAATTAACAGTAGATAATATTCTTTATATTAGTGGGTAGGTACATACAACAAAATAAACAAGGCGCAAAATAAAACAGTCGGCGGGTATTAGCGCGGGCGTTGCATAGCAGCGGCCAGTTGAACAGGGTCGCATAAGGAGCTATGAAGTAATGTAAGTTTTAAGTTTTTTTTTGAAAATATTTAAATTTTTCGATTCTTTTATCTCTTTTGGTAGTCTGTTAAATATTTTCGCTCCCATACACGTGATATTGCTTCTGCCATAATTCTTGATTAATGTTCTAGACTTAGGAATATTAATATTGTCAGCATTACGAAGTATTCTTTTGTTATAATCTCTATTTCTTTTGAAAGTTATTTCAGAGTGTATTTTGCTTTCTATTTTTTTTGATGAAAATACAAGTATTGTATTCGTAAATTTGATTTAATTTCATTAATTTAGTTTCTTTGTATAGTTTATCGGTAGGCGTTAGATAATCGTAGTTAAATAATACTTCGATAATTTTATTTTGTACAATTTGGAGGTCTTTGAGGTTTGTTTCGTATGATGAAACTATAATATAGGTCTCATGTTTGAATATGTCTATAAGTTAAGTACTCCATGAGGGAGGCAGAACTAGAGCAAAATTAAATAATAATATTGTACGGCCATTGTTTTCAAAGCACCTATCTATATCGCTATGCTTATGTTTTTATTACAGTAAAGCTATTTATGCTCATCAGGTCAATTTCCATTCGCTTATCTTCTGTTGTAGCGTCGACCCCTCATGGAAAGATACAAACAGCCCAGATAACCCCCTGTGGACGCTCGTGATCATTTATGACGACACATGCGCCCGAGTTGCGATGTTTACGATACCAGGGGGACAATATGAAAATATGCTGTATTGTTTTGTCGTATGATCGACCTCTTCCCTGACCTGTGTTTTGTTTGCATCACATTTCTAGGAATTTTATTTATTCCTTTTAAACGCTTTTAGCCCTATAGCCGTGTTTTTGTCTTGTGCTTCGGCGGTTCTGCTGTCAGCTTTCCGCAATATGAGCCACCTTTTGGAAGCCACAAGTGGATGTGAAGCTGATGTTGATGTTTTCTATCCATTGCTGTATACATGCTATTTTGCCCGTAGTTTACTGACTCTTGAGCCCGTTTGGTCTCAGAAGCCTTTAGAAGACCACTCCATGCTACCACTTCGGTGTCGTGAACGATCGCGATATGACCAGCAGTGCAGTATCTTATTGTTGTGATTCGCCCATCATGCGTCATGCATGATTATAGCAAATTTCCCCTTCCTTCCTGTTATAACAGAGGGTCAGAATGATTTGATTTTTGTATTAAAGAGACGGAAATTGACATAGGCTATTTTTCCTGTGGGATAATTTTAAAATCCACGCGCCCGAAGTCGCTTGCAAAAATAAGTAGTTTTTTAGATCATTTTAGGGCACCAATGGGAGGCACACGATATATGTCCAAAGTAAACACGCAGCTAATAAAGACAAGAAGAATAGACTGCAGCTACGTCGCTATCATATTTTAATCGTATTCGTCATAGGTTTTACAAAGCAGATGTACTCCTAGCTTTGCTGGCTTTAGATAGTAGCTCTTTGAGTGAATTCGCAGGAATCGGAGTATAAAAATTTATTGTTTTTGTCCTGATATGATGTAAGGGCATCATGTTATTGCCAACTCGTTACAATCTCCGTTCTGTTTTCGCACATAGCAACTTTATCTTGACCCCAACGCCCTCTACTGACCAAAATAATAATGCTCGTGACGTCACACCAAACGAATGTAGGCCTCTTGTTTGCAAGCTTTTGCTTCTGACGTCAGTATTGTTGTGATATAATGCGATAAACATTCGTTATAAATTTGTGTTTCTTGTGACGTCAAAATGTTACTAGTAAAGGCATTTTTAAATATTTTCCATGTGTTTTGCACTATTCATTTATACGAGTGTGTGAAAATCATAGCTAGACATTTGAATATTGAAAGCTTGGTTTTTGAAAAAGGGATTCCCCTGATTCATAGAAACCATGCCATTAAGTTACGTTCGGAAATAATGAGTGCGTTATTTTAGGCATGTATAAT
Organism: Carcina quercana; assembly: GCA_910589575.2. Taxonomy (NCBI): domain Eukaryota; kingdom Metazoa; phylum Arthropoda; class Insecta; order Lepidoptera; family Depressariidae; genus Carcina; species Carcina quercana. The sequence continues at coordinate 15,171,634 of OU342429.1, read as the reverse complement.
TGTATATGTTCATAGCATGATATTTGTGTAGGTGACGATAAATAAGCTGTGTGTGTGTTATAAAACTAAATCAGTTCTTACAGGAACTTGGTCATATGGTTTTTATGTTTTGCGTTTCATGTTCTTCTTGGTTTTATGTCTTTGTAAGCCTCTGTCCAGGGCCGGATTTAGGGGAGGGCAACCGGGGTGGAAGCCCCGGGGCCTCCACAAACGAGACAACAATAGAGACTCCGGAAAATTTTTGTTTCAAATTCCAACTAGTAAACATCTTTTCCTTTGATATTTTTTTTTTGCTCTTTTACCTTTACCTACAGCCTAGAGTACTTTGTACATACATGATTATTTAATTATATATATTTTTTCATTTATATTTATATGTGTTTGTTCAATAATAAAAGAATCTACTTGGTTTCACAATAAATTATTTATTGAAAAACTTGAGTAAAAAATGGTTTACTTTATTTGGAAAATAATTTGGGGCGAGGGGGCCTCCGCTTCTTTATTGCCCCGAGGCCTCTGTACCTCTAAATCCGGCCCTGACTCTGTCTTTACTGATATAGTATGGTCTGTATAGCTATAGTAATTTAGCACTAACCTACGATTCTGTACATTAACTGTTTGGGTTAGGGTGACTCTGAACACCAGCGCTGCACAGCGGCACGTCATCAGTGCTCGCTGTAGCAGCATTTCCGCTGAGAGTCTACCACTTGTCAGCTAATTTTTTCTTCTGTTTTTCTTTTTAAATTGTATGTACAGTACTCGTATTTGTTGGCTGACAATAAATTAAAAAAAAAGATTTAAACAAAATTCAAGTAAGCTTTGTGGATAGCACATCGAAATCACATCAATTTTCAACAATTTAAAATATTTTCAAGCCACTTGTAATAAATACAATAAAACTTTATGTCATGATCTTGTCACACGGCCTCTCGAATGAGAGAATAATATTTTTTAGTCATCATGCCTATTAAAACAGGGTCAAATGCAGTTCAACTAACAGCTATGACAATTTTTTATTGGAAGTATATTTAACTAAATTATATGACAACACAGGATATTACTTGGACGCATTCAACACTCACGCCACCCCATGATACCCTAAAAACCAGGACATGTCCTGGGAAAACAGGACGGCTGGCAAACCTAGTATACAGTACAGATTAGAGTCGTTTTGGTCTTATAATTTTCCTGAGCGCCCTAAATTTACCAAATGGGACGCTGTTGTTTTGCTCCAAGTATAAACATTGATAAATAAATCCTAGTTGTGTATTAGAAATGATTTGCTCTGTTATTGTTCTTTTAATTTTGATTTTAGGGTGAGTTATCTGTCAGATCGCTATAAAATGTGATGTTGACTAGTTGAAAGTTAGTTTCGCTATAGATCCGGGGCCAGATGGTTGTGTGGTAAGGTGATTAGTTTACCGACGTGCAAGTGTTTTACAAGTTATTAAAGCAAACGTAATTAATCAGTGAGCATCGAGTGTAGTTTAATTTCAAGGTGCGGTAAAGTGTTTTAATTTTGGTTTTAATGATCTTTTTTGAGGATAATTTTTATTAAAATCCGAATAAGCCAACCGGTGAACATGATCCGCCCTCACAGATCGTCACAAGGACTTGGGATTGGAAGGATGAGGGATTTGCTGTAGTTAGCACGTTCGGCTGTTCCAATTTGCAGTGATCGTTTAATATATTTATGTTGTATGTGAACGTTGCTGCCTATCTCAAATGCCCTTAGTCGCAATGGCATGCGGTGATATTGAAAACTTTGAACATTATCTGTATAAGGCCACGTTTAAATATGGGCTAGTTAAACTTACTTTTTTCTAACATTTCCACTAGATTTATCTAAATTTTATATCTAATTAAGTAATGAAAATATTGTTTCTTGCACTTCGCCGGTCGCTGCCGCTACACGTTCGCTTGGCTTGCGCGTTATGGGCGACGACACTAACCTTATCTTTACTAGTTTTTAAATTTACCCCGGATTTTAAATACAACTTGTAAATAGTCAATTGAAATTTTGGCGTGTCACTTGGTCCTATCTCTGTAACATCTCATACAACTGGTGACTCGAACAAACAAACAAACAAAAATACACGGAACAGAAAGCGATGTTTGTTTTCACTTTCGAGGAGCACCGCGGGGGGTCATCAGGAAGGGGGGATTGACACGGCTCTTTTCCGTTCACTACAAAATGCTTGATAATCGTTCCATGATACTCATAGTAGGTATAGAATCATTTCAAGTGAGATAAAGGATAAAAAACGAACTGAAAAATTGATTGAACATCTAGTGGTGGCTAGATATGATGTCTAGCAGTGGACTTATGCAGCTGAAGACTATGGTTGATGATACGGTCTGTTAGCTTGCCTGTTGTGCTGTTGGTCTCGCGGCGAAAGGCTTTCAATCTCGTCTGTGATTGGACGGCACACTCTGATTGGATATTGGCACGAAATCGGCCGATCAAATAGGCCCGTGCAGATTGATTTTTAGTATTGATATATAATTGGATTTCAATTCATAAGGCTTGATAAAGGTCGCAAGGATCCGGCTCGTTAGGGAACTGAGCGGGAGCAAATAGATTTCAACATAGTAATAGGTTATAGAGCAGACATTGAGTAGATTTTCATAGAAAAAATTTAAACTCACTCAAAGGTCAATCGTGCGATTCGTGTGTCAAACGTTTTGTACTGGCACAGCCCGGACACTTCATATAAATGTCGTGACGTTTGCATACACGCGCATGTGTGAGTACGGTCGTGCGGTATTGCCGGTCCCTGAACCGGTCACTTGCGGGGAGAGGTGAGGTATCGCAGGAGGGCGGCGACAGTGCGATCTTTACGTATTATCATGTTAATTCAGTGGTACGGGCGTGGGACGCTGTGACACTGGACTGAGTTACTTTGTTACCAACTGGTTACAACTATTGGATAATTTTTTGTACGATTTGTCCGGTCTATCGCTAGTTATGTGAAATGTCTTCGTGTATTCAATGCATATAGCTTTTTTTCAGAAGCCACACTCTCCTCAACGACTTCAACGTCGCACAACACACGCGGCCATGGAGGACAGATTAACGTCAGCGGGTGACGTTGGCAGCTGTCAGTCGAGCTGTCAGTGTGACAAAACACAAAATGAAGTGAAAGTTAAGAGCAAGAGACACGGGAGAGGGGCGGTCGAGTCAGGTAAATAAATCAAATTAACAACTTACTTAATTATTAAGTACCTCCGTGGCCTAATGGTTAAATGTTGGACTAACAATACGAAGGACCCGGGTTCGATTCCCAGTTAAGAATCAAAATGTGGAAATCTGTGCGGGAGGCTCATGTCAAACAGTCGACTCATGTAGCCGATTCATTAACAGCTTATACAGGGTGGTCCAAAATGTGACGTCCAAAAATTTTTTTTAGATTCCTTACACCTGGGTGTATCCGAAAATACCCCATGTATGTTCCGCGATTTTTTGTAGTTTAGAAGTTATGATTTTTTAAATGTATATTTCGAATTTTCTGCCGGAGCGACTTAAAATAATCGTAACTTGTTTAATAGTAAGGTTTTTTTATTTATTTTTTCTCGAAAGTGATCGTCTTGAATCACCCTTTCTACTTTATTATCAACTACACAACGTTATTCATTACAAGTTACCGAAAAAAGGGACGAAAGTAAAAATTTTAGGTTTGAGATGAACGGAGCAAAATTTTCAAAAATTTCTTAATAATACAAAATTAATGTTTCATTGGTTCAAACTAATTTTAAAAACTCCAGCAGTTTGTCAGCTTACCAAATAATAAAAAAAAAGTTGTTCTTAATAGGCGATTTTACGACGAAATTGGCTTCAGAACTTAGTTAGGTGAGAATTCATAAAGAAAAAATTTTGTCAAAAAAAAATATTAAGCTTATTTTGTTTTCATTTTTATGGCCTACATTAGCAAGGCATCATCAAAAGCATTCAAATAATTTCAAATTGAACGATCAGTGACACATTAGAAAACATTTTATTTTAAAAAAGCTTAGTTTAGTTTTTATTAATACGGTTATTTTGGTTTATTTTTAGCATCAATAAAAGAAAACACAAATTAAGTTCAACTACTTTATTAAAGAAGATTTTCAAAATGACGCCCTTCAACTTCGATACACAATCGGCAACGTCTTAAAAAGTTATCTTTTAGTCTGCGGAAAGCGCTTGAATTTTGTCTGACTTTCGTCGCTGCTTCTCTCAATTTTCGTCTCAGTTCTTCTTCGGAGTTAGTTTGCTGAGCATAGACAACTTCTTTGTAGTAACCCCAAATAAAAAAATCTATTGGGTTCAAGTCCGGTGAACGTGCAGGCCATTCGATTGGGCCGCCACGCCCAATCCATCTGCCCGGGTATGTTTCATTAAGGTGCCCCCTCACTTGGCGTGCGTAATGGCAAGGAGCACCATCATTTTGGAATATCATGTGCCTTCTTGTTTCCAAGTTTACATCTTCCAGCAATTCAAAAAGGTTGTTCTGCAAAAAGTTTAGATATGTGTCTCCATCCAACCTAGACGGCAGCTCGAAAGGCCCAATCAGTTCTCCATTTACAATTCCCGACCACATGTTTACGCTGTATCGATGTTGAAAATTTGATGCTCTTGCAAGGTGTGGGTTTTCAATTTCCCAGCTGTGATAGTTATGGATATTAAATACTCCAGTGTTTTCAAAACGGGATTCATCGGTCCATAAGATCTTATTAAAAAAATCTGGGTCTTCCTGACACCTTTGTATCATTGTTTCGCAGAAAGCAACTCTTCTAGGGTAATCTGAAGCTTGTAGCTCCTGAACGCGCTGAATGTGGTAAGCGTGGTAGCCTTCTGAAAAAAGAAAAGGACTATTACTCACCACCTAGGCAGGAAGAAGTCTAATACCTGGCATTGTATCTGTGATTTATGTTTTGTGTAAATAAAAAACAAAACGACATACCATTTTTCAATATCCTTAGAACTGAGGTCCGTGGTATTCCAGTCCTTCTGGTTATTGCTCTGGAACTCGTAGAAGAGTCTCTTTCTACAGCTGCGATGACTTCATCTCTTCTGTCCGGATCTACTCTGGGTACTCCTTCGTGCCTTTGGCTACGACCGGGGATACGCCCGGCCATCAGCGTATTATGAGTATTAATAAATACCCTATGGTCCGGGTAATGGTCCAGTATTTCTCCTCGCCGGTCCAGTTGTTGACGATATAGCCTTGCGGCTAAATGACCGTTTCCTTTGGCCATACCATAGTAAAAGTGCATTTCTGCGTACTGGCTTAGACTAAAATTACTCATGTTGCCGTCAGTAACACAAGCACAAGTCAGTCGTAAGGCAAATCGGAGTCCGTAACACAAGCACAAGTCAGTCGTAAGGCAAATCGGAGTCCGTAACACAAGCACAAGTTAGTCGTAAGGCAAATCGGAGTCCAGTAACAAAGCGAAAGTAGGTTCAAAATATCGGTATCGGAAAGAAGCAACGTCAAGTAGTATCACACGCGATGGAAGTGAGTGAACGACTAGCGGACGGACGATACAGTGAGATGCTACGGAGAATGTATGGGGAGAGGGGGGAGAGGGAAGTGCAGGTAAAAAACCCCTAGCGCGCACGGCTGACTTTTGTGGCCAAGACAGTAGGTCTTTCTCTTTCGTACTTCTACGCAACCATAACAGTGCGAAAGAGAAAGACCTTACTGGCCTGGCGCCTTTTGAAACGTGTTATTTATTGCTTTGTGTCATTGTGTGTGATTGGCCTTGAAGTAGATTTTGGTTTAATTCTAGCTTTCATAATTTCATGTCTAAAAACAGAAAATGAAATGTGTCACTGATCGTTCAATTTGAGATTATTTGAATGCTTTTGATGCCTTGCTAATGTAGGCCATAAAAATGAAAAAAAAAATAAGCTTAAACATTTTTTACGACAACATTTTTTCTTTATGAATTCTCACCTAACTAAGTTCTGAAGCCAATTTCGTCGTAAAATCGCCTATTAAGAATAACTTTTTTATTATTATTTGGTAAGCTGACAAACTGCTGGAGTTTTTAAAATTAGTTTGAACCAATGAAACATTAATTTTGTATTATTAAGAAATTTTTGAAAATTTTGCTCCGTTCAACTCAAACCTAAAATTTTTACTTTCGTCCCTTTTTTCGGTAACTTGTAATGAATAACGTTGTGTAGTTGATAATAAAGTAGAAAGGGTGATTCAAGACGATCACTTTCGAGAAAAAATAAATAAAAAAACCTTACTATTAAACAAGTTACGATTATTTTAAGTCGCTCCGGCAGAAAATTCGAAATATACATTTAAAAAATCATAACTTCTAAACTACAAAAAATCGCGGAACATACATGGGGTATTTTCGGATACACCCAGGTGTAAGGAATCTAAAAAAAATTTTTGGACGTCACATTTTGGACCACCCTGTATACGTCCCCACTGCAGGGGCTCAGGCCTACCCTCATATAGAGAGCGTGTATGGGCCGTAGTCCACCACGCGGGCCCCGTGCGGATTGGCGGACTTCACATGCCTGTTCAAGACATGCAAGTTTCCTCACGATGTTTTCCTTCACCGTTAAGCAATCGGATAATGTACTTGAATTGAAAAACAACTCATAGGTACACGGCTGGAGTCGAACAGACTGAGAATCCGTGCTTAATCCACTGCGCCACCGATGCTTTTTTTCTGTAGCCGATTATGATGATGAAATTACTAGGAATAATTGGAAATAATTGTATTGTTTTGTTGTGTTCTACAGCTGATAGTATTTGGCAAATATTACAATCAATTCCGAAAAGTTGTAGGCACGTATTCGTTGCATCACTAATAAAAAAAACATGATTAGCGAATCCATGTGTGCCAGTCAGTAACAATCTACAAACGCGAAAATATTTCAAAGCACCGCTCTTCTAATTGTATCTTTTTCAATTGAACAGATAGAGATTCACGGTCAGAGGTGAGTCGGTCAATCAAACCAGATACATATTGAACCGATGTTGTAACTGGAGGTCAGATTATAAAAAATTAACAAAGTACATATTAAGTGTGTGTATGTATGTACAGATAACATACACGTGACGCTCTGAAGATTGATAGGAGAGTAGGTTATACCTTCAAACGAGCAATTCTTGTATATATATAATTCGGATTTCGGAAACGGCTCCAGCGATTTCGCTGAAATTTGGTATTTATGGGGTATAGGGGGCGAAAAATCTAGATTAGTCTTATGTCTGGGAAAACGCGCGTTTTCGAGTTTTCATGCGCTTTTTCTTTCGCATTATTCGACGCAAAATATGATGGGAAATTTCACGCTGTCAAACATCACCTTAGCCGAGTGATTCACACGTGTCATTCCGTCCGTGATATCCGCGTTCAAATCCCGGTTGTAAAATTGCTTTTATTTTTGTTTTTTGTGTGTTTAGGGGCAGAAATAAAGTTTTTCTTTGTTTTTAAAGAACTACGAGCAAAGCTCGGTCGCCCAGATATTACTAACTAATCATAGTACATACCAAAAGTGCCCACTTCTTTACAGATGAAATTAGACAAAAGTCCATCTTTGCCAACGTTTTTTTTTTTGGGGGGGGGGGGGGGGGACTAATATTCACGGTACTCAAAGAATTTCCGCTTTTTAGTACAGTAGCGCCGTTTTCTTGGAAGTTTCTTCAAATTGACAGCACGTTCGGAAGTTCCGCCATTTTTAATTCCCAAAATAACCGTCGGAAAAGTTAGGTTATAATTGTTGTTGTTGTAAAGGTTGTTATGTTACAGCAATGTTACAGCATTGACTTGCGATTATATTTATTTTGTGTTTAGATAGTATTTAAAAAACATTTGAAATTGGATCTACAATTAAGAGTGCAATTTTTACATCATGCGGGAAGAAGTTTTGGCTGATAACATGATTCGGCATAGGTACGCACGCCTACAGGTCAAGCTATACATTTCCAGTATAGATTAAATTATTTATTTCATAGTACCAATTTCAAGATTACAAAAAATATATAAAAATGTCAGAGTGTACAATGATCGTCAAAAATATTGAAAATGTCAAAAATTATATAAAATAAATGTCAAACAATAATTTCAATGTCAATATAAAATGAAATAATAAAATAAATCTATAATATTATAGATGCTCAAAATGTATCTTGTATAAAATCTTGTACACTGTAGTATTCCTTATCCAACAAAAGGTTTTTAGTCGCCGATAAAACGTTTTAAGCTGAACTATCACCGTGCGGGAGTTTATTCAATGTGAGGTCAGCGTATACTGGAAATGATAGCTTGATGTGTAGCCGTGTGTACATAGAGTTACATTTTGTACATTTAAAAATAGTGCTCGTTTTGTCTTTGTACATTACATACAGTACATTGAAGTGATAGTATAGTTACTGGCAAATAACTTAAAAAATGTCATTGACTGCGCAGTAAACGATTTTTGGGTCTCTTTGTCGGGGAGCGGGAGGGGAATGTCATTTCGAACGCGTTGAGGCGCGTGGTTGGCCGAACAGTCCCCTCTTGCGCGAACTCATCCCCATTATGCCCCTTTTGTTGCCGGGAACTATAACTTTGATGTCATGTTCCAGGACTGACACACGAATGCGGAGTGTTCGGCGCCATCGGGATGGGAGAATGGCCGACACAGGTGGATGTCTCACAGGTCATTTGTCTGGGACTAGTGGCATTGCAGCACAGGTACATTGAATACAGTTTTTAAAGTGTCATCATCAACAGCCTATACGTCCCCACTGCAGGGGCTCAAGCCTACTCTCCTACAGAGAGTGTATGGGACATAGTCCACCACGCGGGCCCAGTGTAGATCGGCGGACTTCACATGCCTGTTCAAGACATGCAGGTTTCCTCACAATGTTTTCCTTTACCGTTAAGCAATCGGATAATGTACTTGAATTGAAAAACAACTCATAGGTACACGGCTGGATTCGAACCCGGTACCCTCAGATTGAGAGTCCGCGCCGTATCCATTGCGCCACCGACGCTTTTGTAATAATACGTTAATGTAATCGAGAGCTCGGCTACCGAGTGTACATGTGGGAAATTCCGGAGAGCCTAGAGAGAGGGGCAGACAGCGTGCTGTACTGCCCAAGCGTCTAGTTGGCATGGTCAGCACATAAACTTGACTTTTAGCCTTGACTTTTGTATGAATAATGATTTAAGCAAGCAAGTATGCATTTGCTATTTGAACAGCAACTGTCGATAAATACGCACAGTTATCGATATCGATAAATACAACAAACTGGGGGTTATCGAAACGAACCGCGGCGGCAGAAATTAAAAGCACAATCGGTTTCTTAATCGGAATGTGACGCGTGTCCTTCGATTTAACTAACAATGGAATTCGTTTGTTCGTCCATATTAACGCGCCGCAAGACTCGCAATTAGACTGTTCTAATTTTGAGTTTTGAGCGGTAAAAAGACTAAAAATGTTGCCATAAATTTAAGGATAGGCGATTTTACATTTGAGCCGCTTATTTTTATTAATTTTATTTTTTATGTATCACTTTATTTCAGTCACTAGACCCATACAAGTGTTACATGTAAATGGTACTTATAAATAGATTTAATTGGTCATATCATATCATCATTGACAGAATGGCTTATGGTAGATCTGTACTGTAAGGTACCTACCCCGCACATTCACATCCTCGTCTGATAACTTAAAGTCAATGACGCAGTCAATACTGTTTATAATTATTATTTTTAGACAATAGGGGTGATCCACCGGGCCTAACCACTCACTGAGACCTTAATAGATCTATTGTGGCCCCTATGTGGTAAACTCACTTTCCCAAGACCCCCTGCCATCATATGTTGGACGACATCTGTTGGAGTCCTGGACCTGTTGTCTACTGTGATGGAGAGCATCACAGTGACAGAGTGTGGATAGCTGTCTGCTATTCCTCTTTACAGAATGTGCCAACCTTGGCGTCTCCTAGAAGCATGTAGGTCAGGTGCTTGAGATTGCAGTGCCCTGATTTTTTCTGCTTCAACTGCGGTTACTTGACGATGCTTGACTCATGTCAAAATAATGTGTATTATTCCAAAATATTCTATTTGAGTTATTGGGTCATACGTAAACATCCAAACTTTGACTTTTTTATAAACATATTCCTATCTATGATATTTTACGAAATCATGCGTAAATTGTTCGTGAATGAGGGGTTCTATAGAAACATGTAACCGTTTCTGTATTTTACACAATACAATGCCATGTGATATTCAAGACGGCACAATTGTGTCAACCCCTAGGAGGTAGCTTTGAGGGAATTCCAAGGAATCGGTCTAAGCGGCCAGGTGACAATTTGTGAAAGAGGTTCAGGTTCAGAATCTTCTTTCTTCTCTGCGCCAAAATTAAGGCTCAGAAATTAGTATTTAAAAAAGTTATATGTTACAATTGTTAGTGTCTGTTGACAGCTGAGGAATTGTACGATATTGTTGCGTAATACAACGTTTAATCTCGCAGAGGGCAAGAGTCGGCGGGCATTGTGACGTCAGAGGGCAAAAGCGGGCGCACATTCAACGCACACAAGGGCATGGGTCTCATCAACAACATATTCAACGACGAGGCCATGAGGAAGCTCAAAGGAAATCTGGGGATAGGACACACCAGGTAACACGCGGAATTAACTTGTAATCGGCTAAGATACGACATAAAGATGGTTCATAGGACGCTTACTAAAGCTATCTAATAACACACTCTACTGTGAGACCCTACATAGAATTAATATAATACTATATACAGAACAGTTGTTCGCCGCTTCCCGAACCGCGATACCTCACCGTGATTTTTCTCACACATTCGCGTGTATACAAACGTCATTAAAATGTAATTGAAAATTAGAAAGTATTTATTGAAATATCTGGACTTAATTACTATACAGTTTCTGGAGCACTCCCTTTTTAGTCAGGCATAACTTGTATTAGTAGGCCCCGCTCTTTTTTGGTGTAGATAACTTGTGTTAATTATTCAATTATATTTACTTGTCAATAAAATTAAATGGTTTGATGGTAAAATAGGAGGGGGGGGGGGGGGGGGGGGGGGGGGGAAGAAAGTTTGAATTTTAAACATATATGATTCTCCAGGTACTCCACGTCCGCGGCATCAGAGGAGGTGAACTGCCAGCCGTTCGTAGTGCACACGGCCCACGGGGCGCTGGCGGTGGCACACAACGGAGAGCTCGTCAACTGCAGCAGTCTCAGGAAGATGGTATGATCAACCAATCAACTGAATTAACTTCAACTTGATAACATGATTTACTTATCAAAATTATTTTTAAATAGCGTAATCTATAACAGTGGTTAGTTGTTAAATAGCTAATTAAAGTTTATGACCCGCAGTTACAAAACTGGCCTATAAAAAGGAGAAATGGACGGACCGATCCTCTCAAAGAGGTGAGGCTAGTGATTGACTGATCATGGCTTAAACGGGCGATTCAAACGAAAACAGTTTCATACAAAATTTATTTTACAATAACCTTTTGAATCAGTGTAACTGGCTTTGTGCAGTAATTATTTCAAAGTAAGACAAGAAATTTTTGGCAGGAAAATATATTTATATATTTAATGTATAATTTCATAGTGCAGGATCTTAAAGTACTCGCAAACCAAGTTTGCTCCTATGAAGTTAGCTCTCCGCAATTTCAAACATGTACAGACGGAATGTGTGTCTATTATTTTTGATAATAACTATCCCTAGATGACATACAACACTAGGACATTTCTTTCCACCCGCTAATTGCCTTGCCTCCCATTTATACGATAATTGATACTTCGCGGTCTTTTGTGGCTAACTTCAGAGGGGCAAACATAGTTTGTACACAATGTAGAATGACAGAGTCATTTTATTATTAATAACGCCAATTATTGTTCATAACGCCATCTACCCCAGATGTGAGTGAAATTCATTCTCGCAATTTTAATTTAATGTTCTACTTTTTGGTAATTATTTATCAAAACCAGCGTATTGTATTTTTATACAAACCTAGATTATCGTAAAAGAAAATTTGTATGAATACATTATGTTTGACTCTACGTTTAATAACAATGTCATTTGTGATTGTCTGTACTCATAAATAGCATTAAATAACTGCATGCACTATGCATGTTTTAAAATAGTAACTTTAAACAAAATTAATAATATTGTCGTTGTTAAAATGCTCTGTAGCGGCCCGCCCCGGCTTCGCACGGGTGGGCATTTATTTTGGCATAAACGTAGAGTAAAAGTAATATTTCCAGAAGTTCTCATGTCAACTTCGTCACTCATGTGAAGTTCACATGAGTTAGATTATACAAAAGTATAAAAGCGTCGGTGGCGCATTAGATGAGGATTCCGGGTTCGAATCCAGCCGTGTACCTATGAGTTGTTTTTCAATTCAAGTGCATTATCCGATTGCTTAACGGTGAAGGAAAACATCGTGAGGAAACCTGCATGTCTTGAACAGGCATGTGAAGTCCGCCGATCCGCACTGGGTCTGCGTGGTGGACTACGGCCCATACACTCTCTATAGGAGAGTAGGCCTGAGCCCATGCAGTGTATACACGTTTACTTCTATGAAATGATGATTATTGAATCAAAGTCATTTGTTTTCCTACAATCAACGCTTAGACTGGATTTGTCACGATGGCGTCCCATGGGGAAAGTCTATGTTCAGCAGAGGACGTTTGATGTTCAGCTGATGATGATGACCTCTAAGGTTTAACTAACAGATTTTACTGAGGTCACATGAGCTCTGTTTTTTAGCGTTCCGTACCCAGAGGGTAAAAAACGGGACCCTATTATTAATACTTGGCTGTCCGTTCGTCTTGTCTATCCGTCTGTCACCAGGCTGTATCTCATGAACCGTGATAGTTAGACAGTTGAAATTTTCACAGATGATGTATTTCTGTTGCTGCTATAACAAATATTAAAAAACAGAATAACATAAATATTTAAGGGGGCTCCCATACAACAAACGTGATTTTTTGCTGTTTAAAAAAAATGGTACGGAACCCTGTGCGCGAGTCCGGATCGCACTTGACTGGTTTTTCAGAATGCTTGTGTTGAGATTGTACTTCAACTGTACATTTGTTTTCAACAATTTTTTGTTTAAAATGTTTTGAAAATTCTTTTTCTAAATTCCTCTATCTTCATTGTACAGGTGCTAGGTCGCGGGGTAGGGTTGTCAACACATTCCGACTCTGAGCTGATCACACAAGCGCTCTGCCTCAACCCCCCTGAAGGGGAGACCAACGGCCCCGACTGGCCCGCCAGGATCAACCACCTGATGAGGCTGGCACCACTCTCCTACTCCCTCGTCATCATGCTCAAGGATAAGATATACGCGGTGCGCGACCCCTACGGGAACCGGCCGCTGTGTCTCGGAAAGATTCTGCCTCTAGGGTCGTCTTGTAAGTATATTTTGGTTTAATTGATGCATGTAAACTATACGCAATACTCCTTATTAGGCACAGAAAATATAGTACTTGCTACATTGCATCATTATTGAGGCCTGTGATACACGCACACATATATCATACGCATCTTGCGCGTGTGCAAACGTTATCCGATTTAATGTATGGGTTAGGTAGCTATATAGTCCCGTTTTTATGGAGTGTCCGGGGTGTGACATAGGTATCTAATTAGTATACAATTTGTATTGTGATCTTTCATAATGAGGCAGTTTATTTGCAGATATTATGGATAAATATGACAATGTTTGCATGTAAAACTTCATGAGATGGTTATTTTCACTGAGCAATAACTTTCATTTGATAATAACAAAGAAGTCAAATCTATTTATATGAGCTAGGATTATAATACAGAAGACAAATTAAAGTGTCATCCACACTAATGTTTGGTATGTGATATAGCAAAACCAATCCCTACTGATTACTATTGGCCTGCCTATATAGCACAGTTTCTGACTCAATAAGCAAAATTTCTCACAAAATGGTATTTATTAGTAATCTATTGTAAATATATAAAAAAATTATTAGTGTTTATAACAGTGCTGATGTTTTGCAGATGTCTACAAACAGTCCTCAGCACAGCATGATGCGGGTAATGCATGATTCATTCTCATTCATTATATAAGCTGACAAGTTAATACGGACCGTTGACATTTTTACGTCATTGAGACGAACTCATTTATTCAACAAGTTTTAAATCTGTTTTTAGTTTCATAAATCCTCTTAAACTATCTAAAAATTCCTTGACGTTTGTTTTCTTTATTATTTATGTTAAAAAAACTGCGTAAACTTTTTCAAAAATTTTGCTTTTTTTCTTCATCATTACAATATCTTATTTGGCTCAAGTTGATAATGGTATGCTTGAGTCTGAATAAATCCGTTTAAAAAGCCATATTAAACTTGTCAAGTCTTTTCATTTGGTATTCATAACAAACAGTTCATTATCATTTGGTTCATGTTAAGAATTATTATTTAAATAAATTCATGAACACATTCTGTCAACACAGACTAATTTTTTCAGCTTTAATAGTCATGTCCTTTTTGGTTTGGGTTTAGAGAACAAGAATATTAATTGATTACAAAAAACAAACAATGTGTTAATAAGGTCGAAACTCAATTTGATTCTTTTGAAACCGTGCAAAAATCCAATCAGTGACTGCTTAGCACTGGGTACTAAAATTCACTATGACTTGCGCTGTTGATATACATATTTTTAATGCTATTATAATTTTAACGTAATCTTTTAGTACCAGTACGCTATTTCTTACTTTAAATTCTTTAAAATATTTCTAATTTATGACATGTTCACAAACGTCGATCGATCATTAAATACTATTTCTTTATTGAAATCCTCAACCTTATTGCATATAAAATTGAATTTGCTAAAAATTATTTCAGTCCTTTTGAACGGTTGCTCTAAGAATGGCGTAGATGACAAGCCTGAAGGATGGGTTGTGTCTTCGGAGTCCTGTGGATTCTTATCTATTGGTAAGTGTAAATAGTTACCTATTACAAGTACCTTTATTTTGAGAAAAAAATGTTGAATATGCAAGCTGTATCTGAGACTGTTCAAATTTTCTATTTGAAAGTCTAGTTCAAATACAACTGGATCTATCAGGTCATAGCAAATAAGTAGTTAGCCTAATACACGTGTGCCTTCGTTTTCCAGGAGCACGCTACGTCCGTGAAGTTCTGCCGGGTGAGATAGTAGAAATGTCCCGCCACGGTATCCGGACCGTCGACGTGGTAGAACGACCAGCCAGCAAGCAGCAGGCCTTCTGTATCTTCGAATACGTCTACTTCGCTAGAGCTGACAGTATATTCGAAGGTTAGTACTGCGAGAAGCGTTTGATAACACCAGACACGCACAATTGCTAAAAATAGCCTGTTTTTAATTCATTACTGGTACATACTGTAACGTTTTAGAGTAGTATTGGATTATTCGAAAGACTAATTTATTATTAAGATACACTCTCTCGAATGCCTTAGAAAATATCCTAACTTGACTGTGGGGTTCCCCAAGGCTAGACTCTAGGTCAATAATTAATTATTATATATAACAAAGGTATTACAACGAATTGTTCATTTTTATGTCTTTCCAATCACTGAAGGATGAATATAAAGGTAAATATGATATATTAATCCATTACGCTCATCTTATATTTGATTTAAAACTAGCTCATCCAACTGATGTTCTGTCCAAGTTCAAGATTTTGTGTGTGCTCTTTTCTAACTTTTATATCCTTAAAACTTCATCTGGACTATTATTACGAACATTTAAAAAAATACACAAATCAAATCAGGTCAAATGGTGTACTCCGCGCGGATGCAGTGCGGCCGCATGCTGGCGCGGGAGTCCCCCGTCGACGCGGATATTGTGTCGTCCGTGCCAGAGTCCGGCACCGCGGCCGCGCACGGCTATGCCAGACAAGTAAGCTTTCTGTACATTACTTCATCATCCGCCATCATCTGCTTCTGGACATATGCCTCCGCCATGGTACGCAATCGTGACCGGACCGTTTGCATCCAGCGACTCCCCGCTACCGTTACCACGTTTCATTGTATATTGTCGCTACTCGAGAATGTTTACTCCCGATGGTTATCTGTTCTTCGATCGATCTGCCTATCGCCACTTCAACTCACTGACTCGCCGAGCTATGTCGGTGACCCTACTTCGTCTGCGGATTTCCTCATTCTGGATTTTATCACGTAGAGAAATTCTATTCGTGCCATTGCTCGCTGAGTGACTTCGAGCTTGTTTGTTTGGGCAACAGTAAAGAATACAGCAGTACTAGGTCAAGTGAGAAATAGTGAAGAGAGGAGGGTAGTGTGTACGATATAATAAATGATAACATAACAACAATTATTATATATTAATAATAATATTATTAAAATACTGACCTAGTTAAAATGTATTTCGTCAGTCTGGTATCCCGTTCATGGAAGTGCTGTGCAAGAACCGGTACGTTGGTCGCACGTTCATCCAGCCGTCGACGCGCCTGCGACAGCTGGGCGTGGCCAAGAAGTTCGGCGCGCTCTCGGAGAACGTGCGCGGGCGGCGCATCGTGCTCATAGACGACTCCATCGTGCGCGGCAACACCATCGGGCCCATCATCAAGCTGCTCAGGGACGCCGGCGCCGCCGAGGTGAGGAATCACACAGTAGCGAAATTATTTTGTATGTGACGTCTTATTTCAAAGATGAAGAAAAAACTGCCAAATGTGAGTCGGGTTCGTGCAACGAGGTTCCCGTACAGAATATGAATAATTAACATACTCATCTCATCAAAATCATAAATAATATTATTCAAAAAAGATTTTAATGTTTTTTTTTTAAATTTAAAAAGAAAAAGACTGAGATTGTACCTATTTTTACGACGCTTCGCGTCACTTAAAAATTATATTTTACTCCAGAATTTACGTGGAAAAAATAGTACTTGCAATAATGTTTCACATATTATTTAACGATGGATTAAAAGTAGTGTTTTTGAATTCAAAAAGCAAATAATATTTTATAAATTTTATTCTTGATTTTACCCAAAGTTACCATTATATAGTCGTAGCTAGCTGTCAAAACGGTAAATTTCTTAGAATGTGAGGACTATAAGAATATACCGACAGGCGCTAGAATAATTTTTTATCGTAAAAGCGATTTAAATGAGATGACTCGTAATTAAAATAATTATACTTTTTAGATGTACTCCTATACTTGCTTCTTACCAAATTTCAGGATTCTATTTCAATGGGAAACATATTGAAGAACCAGGTTATCGAAAATAGCAGAAGTTATAATTTAACTTACGTGACAAGTTCCGTGTGGCTATTATGAGTAAAGTTTTTTTGAAATGAGAATGTGTGGCTTCTGTTTTTAAAATCTACACCGTAACGAACTACGCAACGATCGAACGTATATCTGCCAAAGCGTGTGTTTAGTTTTTTAAACTATAATTATTTATTTATTACCATATATACCTTGAAACCATCAGGTACACATCCGCATAGCGTCGCCTCCGCTCAAGTACCCCTGCTACATGGGCATCAACATCCCCACGCGGGAGGAGCTCATCGCCAACAAGCTGACACCTGCCAAGCTAGCTGAGCATGTCGGTGAGTTCATAGATTACGAGCTGGCAACACTACACTGATGGACATGCTCTATGGTTCATAACAAGTTTCAATTTTTTTAATGTATGATGGTTTTCCACTTGTCCTTCATCTCACCTGATGGTAAGTGACGATAAGCTTCAAGCCAATGAGGCACTGGCGCTGCTACCTTCCATACCGGAACACAAGTGCTGTTAACTCTGCTGTTTGGCGGCAGACTTAGGTAATATGATGATAGCTAACCAGGCATACATAGAAAATTCTCTATCACCAACCGAACCGAGTACCGATAGGTCCCACTGGAAATCGTACCCAGGACTTTCAGATTGTTAGTCCTACATTTAGCCATTAGGTCACGGAGGGGGTAGTGCAAATAAATTAATGTGTTCTAAAAACTAAACACTGTCGTTTATTTGAAATCGATAAACGTGGAGTGAATTCTCAACTCCAACATTTTCACCTTTAGATGTGAAATATTATTCTCAATCTGAATGGTTTCATCCTTGAGATATATTTGTTTCGAATAAAGAAAGACTCATCAATACCAAACATACAAGAGAAAACAACGTATCGAGTCGATTTGAGAACCGCCTTTTTTGAGTTCAGTTGAAGATACATCCCGCCGAAGATCTGGAGCAGCAACTAATTCTGAAAAGCCAATCGGTCTCCGCTCTGTTGAACTTACTACTTGTGCTGTTCCTAATTCTCTCAACCCCTGTGACCCTTGATCCATTGTAGAAGCAGCGGGCTTGTAGCATTCAGATAGACATAGGCTGTCTATCCCGATGAAGGTTTTGCGGACAAAAAGTTTGTACAGACTAACTCTTCACATCATTTCCAGCCAAAAATTTCTGTCTTCTATTATTAGCTATTGAATGTTTTTGTCGTCTCTAGGGGCCGACAGTCTGGAATACCTGAGCGTGGAGGGTCTAGTTAGCGCGGTGCACTATAACATGAAGACGCCCCCTAGCGACGGCGTGGGGGGGCACTGCACCGCCTGCCTCACCGGGGAGTACCCCGGCGGGCTGCCCGATGACGTCGACTGGTGATGACGCAGTTATACAATGCAGAGTATGATGATTGATGTTGTTGTTACGTGGTGACTTTCGTGGATGTTGTTTTGTGAAGACTATTAACGGGTTCTCATTCGAAATATCTAATTTTATTAACCTATTCTGTTTTAATGTATGCAAAATACATATAATAAATAACGTGTTACTTGTGCAACTTGATCTGTGAGAGATTTAATAGATTTTCAAAATTTTGTCACTTTGCGACCAAATGACAATCTAAATTTCTAATTTAATAACATTCTGATTTCAAAAATTATCCTAAATATTATGTATAGTTCCCGGAAAACTACCTGAACAATAATTGCGTAGTATATTATATCCTCTTTGAATAATGGGGATGAGTTCGTGCATCACGGGTGACAGAGGGGCGTAAGAGAGGACTGTTCGACCAATCACGCGTCTTAATGCGTTCGAAATGACATTCCCCTCCCGCTCCCCGACAAAGAGACCCGAAAATCGTTTACTGCGCAGTCAAGGTCTGTTTTCAAGCTGTTTGCCGGTAACTATACCAACGTTTCAAAAGATGAAAATTTGAAAATCGATGAAAATACTTATTCTTAGTTATTAAAATCAGATTAGAATGTAAAAGATGGATAACTTCAATTTTATGTTCTGTGTGAACTTTAAATCAAAATCAAGGAAGGGATGATGAATCCTAAATTTATAGAAAACTGATTTATTTGTGGTATAAATAATACATATAAATACTGACAAGTTAGATATTGAATCATAGCAGCTTAGCACCCAGCTAAGACACTGACATCTGACTTGAATAAAAAGTGTTACAGTGGGAAAAAAATATATATGAAAATATGTAACTTGCCAGCCTTTACTTTTAATTCTACTTGTATAGTTTAATGTCAGTTGATTATAAAACGACTACAAAAGTTTGTCTCGAATTTGATATTGCCTCCAAAAGGACCTAAGTGCCTTATTATTGTTTTTATATTTATAAGCGCGGAGTTTTTGATGAAACTGTATTTTTATACTAGATTTAATCAAATTGATGGCAATACCAACAGTTAAAATGCTACCAATGCATATTGATATTATTTGGCTCATAAATCAATGTTGAAATAATAATTACTCGCATGAATGTATTACGTCAACTTGAGGTAACATGTATATTTTTCGTAGGGCTAAAAAGTCGTGCTGGTTTCGACTTGTGAGTTGTATTTTAAGTAATTTTAGTTTATTGAAGGGACTCATAAGACAGGTAAAAATGAAACGTGAAACTGCATATAGAATAGAAGTTATATTTTTATAAATCACTGAAGGATTCTTTCGCGTTCAAATTAGTTTAAAAAAAATATAGAATTGGAGAATTTTGTTGATAAATTAATTTTTTTGGATTTTAATAACTTATAGTTACAAACAACGATTAGTTATTAAAATCTTTATAATGCAAGTTTGTATGCAAAATGTTTTTTTAAA
Source organism: Carcina quercana (assembly GCA_910589575.2). Classification (NCBI taxonomy): domain Eukaryota; kingdom Metazoa; phylum Arthropoda; class Insecta; order Lepidoptera; family Depressariidae; genus Carcina; species Carcina quercana. Next base: position 15,151,566 of record OU342429.1, on the reverse strand, counting down.
CCTCGTCTCGAACGATAAGATCTGAGGAGCATTTTATACTATTTTTATTATATACATTCCATTTTAAATTTCGAACGAATATTGTGAGCAACCTTCGCTTTTAACAAACCAAGCTATCTCTTTCGCTCTATACAAGAAATAGAGACAACTAATTTAATAGATGCTCGGTCTATTCGAAGCGTTGCCTTCGGCATTTCCTATCTCCTTCATTCGAATGTGTTAGTGAAGAGTACAACACTATTTTAATGCGTACTGTTTACAATTTATTTGTTATAATTATAATGTAAGTGCCTTCTAAAGTGTAAGTTACAATGAAGCATATTTTTGATCTATTTATACTTGTGTTTTTATTTACTCTACTGATTCTAAAGATGGATGAGGGTGTTTGGGTAAAAATATGGTACGTAAAGCGTCCAAAAGGACTATCATTTTTAATATTAAAATTATAAAATTAATTTATGGTTTATTTAAGAGCAATTAGCTAAGTGGTCTCTTGGTTTACAATTATAGAACCACCCTATAGCATCCCGAGGCTGTAAAAGGCGACCAAGGTAGAATGGTAAGTAGATGGGAAGCAGTATCAAATCATTTTGTAGGAAAACTGATTAGACACAAAATTGAATTGAAAACATAAACACGTAGCTATAACAATCTATAACACGGTATTTCCTAAAACTTTTGCCGATAGCATCTGCCCATTGCTTTGAAGCAGAATAAGTTCAGGTAATAAATATAGGTGTTTAAAAATATTAGAAAACAAAAACCATATTTTTCAATAGGACATTATTTTAATTGTATTTTATTTTGTACAATTTTTTTAACATTTAAAATATATTTACAAAAATGTATGCCTCGGTATTATTATCTAGATCCATAATAATGAAAAATTGTGAAATAACAAAACAGTTTCTTCACAACAAATTTAACAGGAACCATTTGAGCTTTGACTTAGTTAAATGCAATTGCAATATAATTGCAAATGCAGTGTTGAGTACGCTGTGGAATCAATAATTTATCCAGAGACTGATTCTAATCGATAAACGCAACGAATTAGAAATTACAACAAATTAGAGCCAGTAAATGAGCAAGTAATCACTACAGCCAGTTGACATTTTGAATTACTGCCATGGTTATGTCAATATTTTGACATTTATAACCTCAAAATAATTTTTCTAAAAGAAGTTTGAATCACTCGTACGTACACACTGACAACTTTTGTATCGGCCCATGTTGCGATACACCACATACCAAAGACACATGTTTCGCTACACGATACGACGTACATGTTTCATGCGACAACCCAAGCACATAGTACACTTATCTGCCGACACAAACGCACTTAATATTTAATAGTACTAGAAAAGGTTCGCTTCGCAAAGACACTTCAATAAAAAGTGACTCTTGCAACGACATAACAAGGAGCAATTCAGCTCGCATAGCGCTGTGACCCTAAATTTTTTTAGGAACCCTCTAGGTCTATCACGGAACTTCAAACTTAGCGAACCATTTCTGGAAAGATGTCGCAACCATTTCGTCGTTAAAGTTAAAGTTGTACAGTTGTCTGTTTTCCAACGACGGCCTCAATGTCGTCGACCTCCTTTAGGCAGGCGCTGGTGAGTACGAGGGGCTCTCCGTCAGTGACCAGAACGTCGTCTTCAATGCGGATACCGACCCCGCGGAACTCTCGGGGCACTGACGTGTCGTCCGCACGGATGTAGATACCTGAGACCAAACAGAAATACTGAGTGAGTATACACGAAACTATAAGTGAAGACAAAAAATATCCCCTTATGTCTCTTTCTAACCCATTCGGTATTCAATCGGTATCGTTCAACAAACTTAGGTGCTCATAGAAAGTTAGATAGCGACAAATTTGCATATAATTTTAACATCCAGTACCATATTATAAGTAAATAAAGAGTTCATTTCAGATGGGAATTGAAAACATTAGTTACTCAGGGTGTTAAAGGCACCGTTGTGTTCCGGTATGAAAGGTAGCAAAGTCATTTTAATTGAAATGTTTCAACTGATCCTAGTCTTGTAAGTATGCATTCTTGGTAATATTTTTTCCCCTTTTTGTTTTTCGTTTTAAGTGACTTACCCGGTTCTACAGTCACTACCATGTTAGTTCTGACGGGGATGTTCCTCTTCACGAGCGGGGAGTCGTGCACGTCCAGGCCGAGGTAGTGCGACACATGGTGCGGGCACAGACGATACGCCCCCTGAACGAGGTAAACAATTGGTGCGTTTTAACGCCATCTATGTTCGAGCTCAGTGAACTTATTTCTTATACATTGTAGCACAGAGGACTAATACATTGTAGTATCTGATTTAAAAAACTATGTAATCCATACTTTATATTATAAATGCGAAAGTGAGTTTGCTTGTTTGTCCTTTATGTCGTAACTAAGTCAGAATGACTTCGTTTTCTGTATTGGGATAGTTAAAGGAGGGAAAAGACGAATACTTATTCCCGATCGAATATTTAGCTCCCGTGGGATAATTTCTGAAGACTATGCTGATGTAGTCGGAAGGTCATTCTTAAATAGTGAACACCATTTTAAGGGTACTTAAAACTAATACATCGTCCAAATAAATATATAAAACAAAGGTATAGTTACACAATTAATAACTCAAGAAAGGCTGGACCGATTTTTATAATCTTAAATTTTTATAATTTGTTTCCGCCTCGAATGTTCACTAGAAAAAAACTCAAGTTATTTCTTACCGATATAAGTTCTTGTCCATCCAAGTGTTTAGGTAGAATACCCTCCTGCTGTAAGTGGACGCCCAACAAGCGGCACATCTGGTCGAACAGCTGGTCTAGAGGTGGCCGGTGCTCGCCTAGCAACTCGATCAGGCGCTTCTACAAAATAATTGTCCATTCATGACAAGTTAACGGAGAGTGTTGTTAAAATTTTTTATATTTACTAGTTGCCCGACTACATCGAAGCCAAATAAAGGATATTATCAACTTTTTGGTAATACGATTGACTCTGAATCGGCTGAGATTGAGACTTATTTTGATTGCATTTTGTTATTATTATAATATGTACTTTATAGTGTATTCGCACACAATGTAATAATTGTTATTGAGTTAGTTACTATTACCATTTCAACAGCCTCCCACCGATCAGCGATACCTCACCTCTTTCCGCAAAAAGTGACCTAGATACGTATCATTACTATGGCGCGCACGTACTTACACATGCGCGCGTATATAAACGTCATCCATTCGATATGTGCCGATATCACGACATTTGTTTGAAGTGTCCGGCCTGTGTTTAAGGTTGGACACGAGAGAGATAGAACACGCGTAGTTAAATAGTAACCTAAGCGTTATATAACTAAACATTAATTTCACCTGCACAGTGAGCACCAGCTCGTACAATATCCGGTGGTAGTTGGAGAACGTCCCCGACACTGGCCACGTCCGCGATATGTCAGAATTATACAACCATCTTTGGCTGCCTGCAAACAAATAGAATAAACAATGAAGAAAAAAAACCTGACAATTTTTTCCAGATGGTAGCCATTACATTTAGTGTTTGTAGATAACCGTTTTGTTATCACTGTCAATGTCCAAATATCCATACCAATATTATAAATGCGAAAGGTAGTTTGTTTGTCCTCCTTTTACGTCCCAATGGAGAGTCAGAATCACTTGATTTTTTTTATAGGGATAGTTGAAGGACCGGAAAATTGCCAAAAGAGGCATAGGATTCTTTTCTGCCACGAACTAGCAAGTAGTTCCCGCGAGATATTGTCTGAATTTGAAAACACTAGTATGAGTATACTAGTTTAACTTCACAGTTTCTTATCATTTCGTAACTATGTGTTTGAAATACAAATAGATGTGTGTGTATAAGTATGTTATTTTGTTTTTATTAAGCTTAACAAATTATACGTCGTTAGCAGCTAACAAATACATTTAGTACGACCATATTACGGAAAGTGGCTGAAGTGCTCAATGACCTGTCTATGCGCACGAATTACCTTAAAACTAAATCACAAAAAGATGTACCCGAGTCAACAAGCAGCATCTCGTCTGTCCCCAGTACTTGGTTGTTGGTGACGTAATGGATGTGTGTTGCGCGCGCGCCGCCTGCCACCACCGGTGGGAAGGCCAGGTGCTCCGCCCCCAGCTGTCGACTGGCAAACTCCAGGATAGAGTTTATTTTGTGCTCCGTCACGCCTGGTCATGAATTATTCGATTGAGGGTAGAATCATAATAATACTACCCTATTTCATTCCGCGGGCGTTGTGAAAGTCGAGTAAGAGAATAACATTCAGGAGATGGGCAGAAGCATCTTCCTCTGTGAGAACAACATCTTACTGCGGTAACGAATTCACCTGCGCGGCGATTTTGGACAATCCTCTCATGGGAAGTGCAATGTGGACTTTTGCAGTCGGTCGTAATTGACGGTAAACCTTAAAAATATACAGTAAACGTATATATTTATCTTATAGCGAACTTTTACGTTGACAATATGTGTGACCTATGCATTATTGTATGCCTGTGATTAAATGTCTATCACATAGGAAAAGATGCGATCGACAAAGATAACAAATGCTTGTTTAGTAGCTTATCGACTCTGGCTTTAAATAAACCTAGACAGTGTTTTTGCTAGACATGTTGATCTGTTTAGTGTACAACAATGGACTTTACACGGCTGACGATAATGACCTGACTGCCATATATTCGCTCAAAATGCCTACATACAAATCTTCTTTTACAATTTCTTACAATCCGATGTTCTATTTTTAGATAATTATTGAACAAATCCAGCTATTCTATTTCAAAAGATTATGGTAAAAGTTTACTATGAAACTTTTACCGTCGAAATTAACTTTTAACTTACCAGGCCTGGTGCATGCCATCGCCATATTCATAGCCTGAGATCCGATATAGCAAGTCTCCTTCATGAGCTCGATCTCCGCAGGCGACTTGACCACCCTCATCTCGTGCAGGGCCCGCTGCGGGTTCCCGATGGACAGGTTGGTGTTGCCCCGGAACACTGCGTTGACGGTGGGCTCTAAGTCCGGGTTGGCCGGCGCTTCGCAGCAGTACCACACCACTGTGGGGTTCGATTTGGTCATTCTGGGCGAGACAGTTGCGGTTTATTGTTTAAAATACTGTTGGCCACAAGTTTGTGGGGAATGTTGGGTGATTTCTAATAATTTAAGGAATTAATATGAATAATAATAAAATATTATTTTTATAATTGAATTGTAGATCATCTACCGACATGGCTAGGAATATAATATAAATGGAAACTCTCTATATAAATAGAAATACTGCATGCCAGGGAAATTACTATTTCAGCGAATTAAAAACATTTTAATGTTTATAACATTTACTGAACACTATAGAATGAAAATTGGATCAACTAAACATATTATTTTTGTCTATATATTCCGTATGTAATAGTTCAACCGCCTCCATGGCGTAATGGATACACGTTTGGGGCTAACAAACCCGAGGTTACAGGTTCGATTTCCAGTGGGGGTACCCGTTGCTACTCGGTTTGGTTGTTGGCATTTTCTACGTCTGCCTGGCTAGATTCCACCAAACAGCAGTGTTAATAGCACTGTTGTGTTTCGGTATGATAGCAGAGTAGATAGAAGCATAAATAAAAAATACCAGCATTAATTTACTTACTGGCCAACAAAATTTCCGAATGTGTCAACTGGCCTAGCCTCGTCTACTGTGAACATTTTCGCGGTTGCTTTGCACCCAGTCCTGGGTCCCTCCCACAGCTCAGCGTGAGCATCATTGTCATGAACAAATAGTACAGTCTGAAAAGTATTTAAAAAGTCAACAATACACACAGAGATAATTGTAGTGTTGCTGGTGCCTATTTATTTATGTATATTCTAACATATTTCTCATGGGACGAATACGATTCGGGCAAGACCCAGTGGTGTTAAACTAAGTTAAACCTGATTGCAACCTGTTTACTTCTACTGATGGCATTCCATAGTGGCAGAGAATCTCTAATACATTAAATGTAGAGAGATTTCAATAACCACAATTTTGTGAAGTCTCTGCAGTCCAAATAGGTTCTTTAACGTGATTATAGAACTACTGATTAATGATAAAATTCTTGTATAAAAATCATGAGGTCGTATAAGCAAAATTGTCAAAATTATTCTTTTATATTTAAAAGGATTATATAAGTATTTGCTTTGCTCTTACCTTATATATTTTTGAGTTATGTGGCTTAACCATTACTAGTACAGCAGATGGCTCCATGCATCCCGTCAAATAGAAGAAGTCAGAGTTCTGACGGAACACATACGGTATTTTATCTGACATGTATTGTTTTCGAGCAGCTGGAATAATTACCTGCAACACATGAAATCTTAAGATAGTGACAATAAATTCACAAGCATGTCTATGCAAATGGTCATTTGCAAATATGCTACTTTCAATTTTCAGAACATGTTCGGAAACTCTTGTTTGACATTCAGTTGAATGAGCAATTAACCATGTTTAAGAGATTAGCAGAAATATCAACAGTATGTTCATAAGAATTAATAACAAAGTCTCAACTTTAAAATACATATCATTTTGGTTGTAAAATCTATATAATACTGCATTTGTACAGTCGAACCATCTTGTAAATCAGGCAAATAGAAATATAACATCAGTATGGCTTCTCGCTGAACTTAATTCTTGTTGTACAGTTTGTTAAATTTGGTCAAATATGTCAAATAATGGGTCACTACAATGATTAATAATGGGACCACAAACCCTCCTGCCATGTGCAATGATAATATCAAGTCCCCTTTTGATTTTTTTGTCAATGAGATGTACGAGGAAGATTCAACACTAAATTAACAAATAAAAGCATACACTAACACTAAAAGAGCACACTATTGAAATGAATGAACATTTCTCTTCAGTTATGTTGGATATTATTGTTTTTGACTTAAATCAACTACATATTGTTTCATGTCCTATTGGTTGTGGAACACAGGAGGCTCTAAGGCAAAGTTTTCATGGTTCGGTACTCAAAGGGTGTCTGGTGGAACCCTGTTACCAAGCCTCCACTTTTAATCTGGTAGAGACTTGAAATTTCCATGGAGAGTATGGCTGCTTAAGTCTATAACAACAAATAAAAGTATTTTTCGACAGTTTTTACTCAGTCTTGTGTTTAATATTGTACGGTTTTACATTACACTTCATGTGTGAGTCGAACTTGCATTTTTCCTGTTTTTGCCTGACAAGACTGTGAAAGCCCTGAAGGCCTGCTTCTGTAAAGTAGCCAGCGCTTGATAAAATCAGTTATATCTCTCTATGACTAGTCCCTGCCCTAAAATTATGAATAAAACATATTTCTTACAAGATACACATCTTACCACATGGTTAGCTCTCTCATTCTTAACTTCTAGCATCAATTTGTTCATCAATGTGTCTCTTCTGTCCCTGTATTCAGTCTGGGTGATCCCACAAGTCAGGTATCCTTCTGAGATCATATGGGGATGTGTATGGTACGTGGGCTGCCCTAAAATACCTTTCGGTATACTTGATTTCAATTGACCTTTCTCTTTTGGTGGATATTCCACGGAGCACATGCATCTTGAGATGTTATAAATGGGAGACTGAATGGCAAGCTTCCTTTGCCCTTTAGCGACTGAAAAAACATTGTTTACTTGTTATATATCTGCGAAATTAGATAAAATGGGTGAAAACATAACCATTCTTTACCTGTGGCCCATATGAATTTTTTAAATTTATGCATATCGAATTGGTTAAGCAAATGGTTATTTTTGTACTTTTGTTTTTCAGTTGAGCACGGGAAAGGTCAATTTGCCTCCACAACACCTCTCCACAACACCTCCACAATAAATTTAATTTGACAGTTAACTAAAGTGACTGATTCACACATAAAACACAGCTGTTTTTGACGTTGACGTTCCAGTTGAGGGTTGCAGCTTGTTAAGAAAATAAATGTTAAAGTGATCGGTGAAAAAAATTATCCCTGATTTGGTCATGATTTTTATGCGTAAACAAACGTTATGGAGTTTTATTTATACTCGGTGTAGTTAGTTGACCCTATCAATCTCGGCAAAAACGCGAAATCTCCATATGTTTGCGTTATCATATTCAGAATTCCCTTTTTGCACATAACACAAGAAACACGCACAATAGTATTTTTGACCGAATAAACAAGAATTCGTTGAATAATATTTCATACCAGAGGTTCTATACCCTTTCCCCTTCAATTAAGTAATATTTTTTCGTTTAGATGGCAATTTTTGTTACGTTTCTTGGCAAGCAGTTAATGAGTTTAACAAGTAAGGTGAAAATGCCAGGAAAAAAAAATATTTTTCCGTTCGCGGTATCACGCGTATTAAGGCATCTCGTTACATCATTCTGTAAAAAGAAAGGGCCAAGTGACTATAACTTTCAAAAGTTGAAAAAACTTACAATTTTTGATTGGGCACGTCCAAATTCATGACACGAAAATTTAATTAAACCTAATACATACGTTAAATAGAAGAATTCGAAACTATTACTATTCGATAATTTCCCTAAGTCTTACGTATTAGATTTCAGGTACAATTATAAAACACCTAGCAGAAAATATCGAATAACTCACACAACGGTCCTTCGAGCCGGATACACTTAAGACAAGTTAGGAAACAGCATTTCCTTTCCAGTCTCCTAGAAGGTCATAGTTTTCGGGGCGACTCTGTAAATGGAAAAGAGGCTCTACTGCCAGGCTCTGTGGGCAGGAAGGTCAGGCGTTCACCATCACCGAGGCAAGGCAGTTAGCGCGGAACGGCCGGCGCGCGCGCATGTCCAACAGCGCCTTCTTCCGCACACGATCGCGAAAAACTGTGTTGTTGTCCGTGTTTAGTGTTTCATAACTAGTGTGGTGTTTATTTTTCTATTTGAGCGCCTCATTTGGACATCACAGGCGACGCCAGCGACTTCTAAAGGTTTGTTTTTCTAACATTCTTTATTTTGGTTTAGTTCATAGTTTACGCTGCTTCGGACCTAGTTCGCGGGTTCGTTTGCATCGTTTGGTGAGGTTCATTCATTATTACTGTTACGTTACGCGTGGTTGGAAGGATTACCTAATATTATGACCTCGTGATATTTGACGTTTTGAAAAGAAAAGTATCAAAGTTACGACTTACGATAGCCGTAATGCTTTTAAAGTGTAGGAAACGAGGTGGTTCTTATTAGAAAGAATGAATGCAAGATATGAAGATGGTGCCTTTCGAAATATTGATGTCAATAATATTTCAGAAACAGTTTAAAACTTTATCGAATCTATGAATAAAGTTTTTCAATCAATGTTAATTGGTTTTAAACATGTACTTACTGTATAAGGTACAAAACTATTACACCAGCACTTATGCTAATTTCCTTTTGCGAAGAGGATATATAATATAATATGATATGCAATATAAATCATGATCTAATAGATATATTAGAGAAATATTTTGTACAAAATCGCGTTCACGAATGTTATGAATTGGAATGTAATATGTCTTTCCATTTATTTGTTGCCGTTGCACGACTCAATGGCTGAACCGATCTCGACGAAATTGCGCACTCTTACGTAGCCTATGAGCTATTATAGGGACATATTATTATGTTACATTTATCCAGATATAGGATTGCAGTGGAATGATTTTAAAGGCAAAAAGATTGCACTTGTTACAAATGTTCGAGAATACTTTACAGGAAATGCCGAGGAAATTGTAACGTAATCATTATAAAGATACCCATGACATCAGTAAGGTCAATAAATTACTTAGATATTGCATGACAAGATTACATCTGTAATAATTTATTTAAGTACCATATTATCTCACCTTTCTCCCAGCCAGAAAATGTAAATCTTTTATACCTCAACTTAATTACCCTTTTGACTTTCTATATTCAATAATTCATAGCTAATATATAAATATATACATCTACTAGATGATATAATAATGATCTTCTCTTTGAGACTGGGTTCATATAACTAACATAAGTGGCCACTTTTCCCTCTGGGAATCAAATAAATCTAGCTGCGATGCGTTAGCACGTGATCTAAACGCATTCCCGGTCACAGAAATCTAAAGAGGTAACATACGAATAGAAGTGGCGTTACTAAGCGGAAGATTTGTTGCGACTTCTGACCTGAAACCACATGTACGAAGAGGTCTGTAAATGCTGTGTTGCAGCATATCGTATTGCTAAAACTCTAACTTTGCAAATACACCGTCTCCGCCGGCGGAGACGGCAAAGACACACCTTCCCCACGACGAGCAATAATCCTGGCGCTTACCGCAGATATCGGCACATTCCGGGCCGATTTTCACCGATCTCTTGACCACAAAGCAACGCCCTAAGCCGAGGACGAGCCCGAGCGGGCGCCCTTAGGCCTGTTGCTATAAATAATAATACCGGTTGAGCGCCTTCCGCGCTCGCCATTGTTCGGGTGAAGCTGTAGAGGTCGCAGGACCAACAGCATCAAGTCCATTCGAAAAAAAAAAAAAAAAAAAAAAAAAAAAGCTAAAACTCTACAACAATCTACAGCATTACCAATAAAGTGAATCAAATTGCGTTGGCACCGTATTATTATTTATCATTTAGGATTATTGCCACAAGTTTTTCTCACTTATTTTACATAAAATTTAATGCGGCTTTTAAAATATTTAAACTATATATAAGGGGGCATCCATTAATTACGTGAGCTATTTTTCGATCAGTTTAGACTGCCTCTTCCTTAGGTGAGATTTAGTGAGATTTGCCTGCCCCCCCCCCCCCACCCCCCCCCCCCCCCCCCCCCCCCTCCCCTTACGTGAGACTGAAGTTGAAAATATTTTAAACAAAAATTTTATTTCTTTTAACGTTCAAAACAATTCTTCTCTGTATCTGTGTTTTCTGTTGAATAAATGATATCTATCTATCTAATTACAACTGTATAAAGGAAACAATTTGACTTAACAGTAATTCGTACGCGATGAGAAGTATTCGTTTATTTTTTGATAAGCAGCAAAAATAACTTGTATTTAGGTCATTTCTATTGGTTTCTTTACGATTTCTATGCCCTAGGTGTACGAGGTTCCTGAACCTAAACCACGGCGGCGATTTGCCCTTTCTAACGCTCCCAGCAATCTAACTAGCGCAGAGTTTACAAGTTAGAGAAAACACGGACCGGGGTTTAGCGGGAATAGATAATTACATATATTATGTGTGTGCACTCTTTTTGTATCGGATGGTAAATTGGAAAATATTCTAAAAAATATCCTTCAATTCTATCAACTATTTTAAAGCGAAAAAAGAACAAAGAGAACAATTAATTTTATTTAAAAATCGATTATTGATCTCTTCCTTATTTTAAACACTTCTTAACCATCTTATTATGGTTTGTTGTTTAGGTGTTATTCTGAGTAATTTTATGGTTACGTTCATGAGTCATCCACATCTAGCTGGAAATACCAAAGAAGGCGCCAAAGGATGTGCCGAAAATGGTATATCCAAGTTATTGAGTCAAGTTATAATTTACCGTTAGCTTCTTCATATTTAACAAATAACAGATATCACATGTTTTATACTAATGCATAGACTGAAGATGTATTCGTTCGCTTGTTATATGAAAAATGTTTACGATGATTTTTCTTGACTCATTCCAGCCCATTCATGACAGACTCGTATTTACTGTCTATTAAGACGTGCCTTAGTCATTTTCAGATTTAATTACCATTCTAAAACTAATACAGAATATACTCAGTTTTTCTTTTACTGTTGTCACTAATCTATTTTTCAAAACAGTTTTTTACTCCTGTTTGTTTACTGTTTGTATGTACTTATAGGAACTGTTATATGTTACGGTAAATGGACACCTACTTTTAATTAAATAAGTTAATAATAAAGAAAATCTGTTATCAATTTCTGTTTTAAATTTTTTTAGTTACATTATCGCTTGACCACAATTATATCACCTGATGGTAAGTAACAGCGTGGTCGAAGATGGTACGCTTGGTCTAGATTAGATTCTAGAATACGACTAAGCACTATTGATTTCATTTTTCAATGTTCCCAAACGGTAATTTTTAAACTGTTGTTTGGAGGTCGCTGGCCGAAATTGAAAAAACCGTCAACCGTGATTTACCAACCAAACCAAGTACCTATATATATCCCCACTTGGAATCGAATCCGGGACCTCTGGATTGTCAGCTGAAGCGTGTAGCTGTTAGGCCACGGATACGATTGAATTATCAGGTATAGATATATAGAGTATTCCAAACCAATTTTCGTTGCACGAAGTGTTTACTCCAAGATGATACTCGAAGATCTCTAAGATGAATTTTAAGGTACAATTTTCTAATAAAGAAAACCACAGCAATATAATTTATGTTGCAACTTAACTCACACATATCATCCGATTATAAAATTTGTTTGGAGTATTGGTTGCAATACAACGCTTTTCCGAAGGTTTGAAAGTTAGTGCGTTGTAAAAACCTTCAGCTTTATTTTTAGCTACAAACGAAGCTAGACATTACACTTTTTAAGTGATGCTTTCTTTACATTTGTAGAGCTGTTGAATTCATGGCTTCAAAGAACAGTTGATATTGCGTTTTAAAAAATGAAGTAGTTGAAACTAAAACGTGTTTAATGGATTATATTTTTAAAACTGTTTACCTACGTAAGTACGTGTATAACAAATAAGAAAGGATGGGAAGGCCTTTTAAAGTCTTTTGTCACTTACGAATGTTTGTTTTTGTGTGGCTTCGAGTTTTTCGGCGGCATCATCAACCTTTGTTCCTTCACTTATACCAGTAGTTGGGCTAAAATTAACACATCAACGATTAAAACGAACTTTTATAACTACCCACATTACATAATATTACCAAAAAGTTAAAATCGCATTAAAATATGCAAAGTGTTCACATACTTTCAGGCAGCAGGATATAAGTAGAAGCATATTTGTGAGAAATATTTACACGAGGACATTTTCGTTTATATGGTAAATAAATCTACAATTTCAATCGAGTGTCTAGCTGGCCAACGGTACTCTACCATCTTCTTTACCACAGTCAACGCGGCTTTCACTTACTGCCGTCCGTGGAACTTGGCTCGTTAATGGTTTCTTAAGCCATTCAAAGATTTTCTGAGTGCAGTTCACAGGCAGGTATGCGTATAGGGCCTATTACTAGAGTTCCGCCTCACTCATGCTCCTACGTCGATAGGTATATACGCGCCACCCAAGTGGTAAGTGGTGGGACCTAGCGGGATGTACATTTTAGTATAATTTAAGCATTTTCCTCGGGGTCATAGATATTGGAGGGAATAGACTAGCTTTTGCTCGAGAAAGAAGCCTAATATATGTATATCCTTTTCTAACTCTTCAACCATCCATATAAAATATCAAGTCATGCTAAAGCTAGATTGCAAATGTATATAATAAGAAAAGACACGACACTGTATAGCTGAATGTGTAAGGTCTAATAATAATGGTTTAATATGGCTAATAAATGGTTTGAATTAGATTGTCCTCGAGTTAGAAGGGAACCAGTGAAGTGACATACTGCATCCCTCCCCAGTCAGCTTTTACTTTTAGGGCTCCGTACCCAAAGGGTAAAAACGGGACCCTATTATTAAGACTCCGCTGTCCGTCCGTTTGTCACCAGGCTGTATCTCATGAACCATGATAATTATACAGTTGAAATTTTCACAGATGATGTATTTCTGTTGCCTACAACAACAAATACTTAAAACCAGAATAAATTAAATATATAAGGGGGCTCTCATACAACAGACATATTTTTTTTGCCGTTTTTATAGATAATGGTGCGGAACACTTCATGCGCGAGTCCGACTCGCACTTTTTTAATACAAATTGTGGAGTAAAGAAAATAGCTTATATATTCCGATAATTGCCTCTCTAAAAGTAAATCGTAAACTTTTATCTCCTGTGTGCTAGCATCAGCCCATTACTTGCACCCACCACTTGCTGAGAAGTCCATAAAATCCTTTAATATACTCCCTATTAACAAAACTAATTCCAAGCGTGAATCTTAAGTTACTTAGTAATGAGATTTCGGAACCCTTTGAAGGAACGAGGCTTTACGTTTTTTATGCATTAAGCGAAGGTAATTACGATTGATTTGAGGCTGGGATACCTGTTGATTTTATTTTGTGTTCTACTCTCTGCAGAATTCCACAAAGGGTCATTAGAGTTGATATTATCGTTAGTCGCTCTTTGCCTGCGACTTCGCCTGTCTAGATTAGAAATTATCCTGTTTTATATTATTACGTTTAATCGTTTCTATTTATAAGACTAGGTACCAAAATATGTATTATGTTAGCAGGAACTACGGTAGGATGCAAAAGTCTATCCTCAAACAAAAACTTTCAGTTGAAAAATTAAAATGCAGGCTTCACAAAATTGAAATTGTGATTGTGACTTATTTTTCACATTTAGAAAATAGTTTAAAGATTGTTCATATTTGTATTTCACATTTTAGTAAAGTTTATACAAGGCCTTATTCATCTAAAAGTAAGGATAATATGAGTTTTATATAGAAAACGTATTAAAGTTTTGTAGGACCGTAATATGATCTTCCAATAACTTTTTCATTTTACATCAATCAAAAGTCCAATTATCGCAGATAGGTGTTTATGCAATCGTATAAAAAGGCACGACAAAAAAACGTACAACAAAGGGCTTTGTAAAGGCTCCATAAAAACATCTTCATTATCTCGCGAAATATAATATTGTCGAGTATATATAGCTCGAGTGCTTATCAAGATGTCATGCTGAGCCCAATCAATACACTTTTAATACGATTTTTTATGAGTTGTCGCTGTGGATTGTTTGTTATTAAAATATTTATATGACGCCATGTCTAAACTCTTGCATGACATCATTCGAAAACCGCGGGAAATAAAGTTAACTTTTTTAGGCAAAGGTAACGAATTCGGCGTCACAGTCGACTGACCACCCTATAATGAAGTTTTGTTAAGGAAATAGCAGCTGTATGAAGCGTTGAAAAATTGCGAGTTAATATTCAAGGTGTGTCCAATTTACACTCTGTTGATAAAATTGGAAACTGTCCGAATTGTTGTTTGTATTTGTTTGAAAAGTTGAATGATTCCCATTTTACCAATAATACAAATACACATTCAAAAAAATGTTTTTTTGTGTTTTTTTTTGTGTGCATGGACCTGCAATTATGATCATCAATAATTAGATAGATAAAACTTTTAACAGGGAGTGAGTGTGATCGGTGTAAGGTATACATAGGTATGCAATGGTGCTATCCTTTCCCTTAGTTGCCTACATGACATCTATGGGAAGACATGAGTGATTGTATTCAAAAGTTGAGATAACTCGGAGATGACATAAAAATTGCAGCAAAAACTATCTTTAAAAATAGTAAAAGAGGTGGAAAATATTATTTACCATTTATAATTGAATTTATGCGTGATATTAACATTAAATTTTATACACTAGACTAACAAGTATTAAATTTAAAATTTGAATAAAACCCTACGCAACAATCCAATTTATTACCAAAATGCCTAACATCAACAGATACTCTTCAAACTGCTAAATCGACATCCACAGACAGACACACAGACATTGGCGTCAAATTTATAACACCCCTATTTTTGCATCGGGGGCTAAAAATATTTCAAGTTTTGTGAACTCCGATAGGTACACTTGGTCCGTTTCTAGAAGACGAGAGCGCCTGCATTTTATGGTAATTGAGACAGGGAAGATTAGACCACATTTGATGGTGCGGCCATGGCTCTAGCCCCCGGGTGTCGAGGAGGCACGGACCCCGAGTCCGGACAAAGGGCTTCGTAGCCAGCGGCCGCTCTTCCTAACTCATTATCTGGATAGGACCACTTAGGCAAATAGCATGATGCCGGATAATGGCGATTTGTAGTACTGACTAGTTCTTAGAACTTTTATAAATATCATCTCTCAAAAAGAAAAGTTTTTTTTTCTAAATTCTTCTTTAGTAGTGAGCCAAAGAGATTTAAATTAGAGAGCGCAATCTTTTATTAGACTTTTTATTTTTATCCATTATTGTAAAAGCTTTAAATTTTATTGTAGATAGCTCTTTAAAAAATTATCAGAAAACAAAGTGTACTACTGGATAAAATATAGCTACTAGCTAGTTAATTTTTTCGTAATTAATGAAAGATAACAGTATTTTTGTCATGAGTAAAATAAATACAATGAGCTGCAGCGAGTTGTAAATTTAAATACAGATTAGGAAATATGTTATTATATGAGCCACACTTGTTTAAACAGTGTAACACGTCGCGGACGTAACTTGTCTTTCTGGAAACAGTCCGTCCGACCATAAAACAAAATATTTTACGAAAGCCTAGAGAGAGAGCGATGACCGGCGATTAGCTATGACTTTTTTATTATGGTCACAAGTCACAGCTAAGGACGCAAGGACGTGACTTATTTATTAGATTCTACTCCTTTGAGATTTGATATACGGTGACACTGAACGACGAGAAAAAATTAATGGATCTCTTGGTAAAAAGCTAAGGTCCAGTTAATGAGGTAGGTACTTACGAGTATATTCTTCCCACTCCCTAGTCAGTAGAAACAAGTTTATTCAATCGAAAGGATATACTTTGTTTTCGTAGCTATAGCAAATGAAATCTTAGAGGAATAGTCAATCCATTCAAATGAGTGCAATTCAATATGCGGGAAATAAAATCGTGATTTTAAGATGGCTTGCCGTAACTAAAAATAAATCGCAATTTCTTATGGAAACTTTGATTGGAAATCATTTAAAAGTGATTTACAGGCGTAATATGGTTGTATTACGATGAATTTTATGCTTTCCAAGAAATTATACTGCTAGATACGAAAAGTGTCATGTCACACGCATTGGTATACTCCGAGCAGATCATGAAAGAATTTTGCCTTGCTGCAACAAAAAACTGGGGCCTGATGCTTTCTGCAAAGACTTCTGTAGTTAAGCACTTAACAGTCATATTTTTCAATAAAACATAAACTTTAGTGGTTACGAATAAAGAAAGGATTGGTATTTGGTAACTGTTTTTTTCTTCTTCATGAATTTTGATTCTGTGGTCTTTCAGCTTTGTTTTGGTCTAATTAGGAAATTTTTTGGTGTTGTGGTTTAAAAAAAGAGTGAGTCGTGCCAAATCAATTATTTTCCCTTAAGGTCCATTTTTGCAAAGTAAAAAGATTATTTATGTTATTGTGGAATCCAGACCAAACATTCGCGTTAACGTAATCGACGTGCAACTTTTTGTTCCTTTGTACCAGAGATAAGGCATAGTAAGAATAGATTGCTAACTCCATATAAAATTTTCAATAGTACAATATGTTCCGCTAGGTGGCGATAGTAGATAGCAAGTAGCTCGTTAGAAATAAAATTTGTCTGAAATTGACGAAATATCGAATTATATTGTTCCAGTTCATTATATTTATTTATTTTGAATGTAAAAATACAAAACTTTCCTAACGTTACTCACGAAAAGACAAAATTTTTAATGAGGTGTATATTAAACATTTTAATTCATTGCACACGATTGAACAGACCTGATTTTAGTAAGCTGTAAAAGCATGCAGTTATCCGGAATTCCGGTAGATGGCATACATTTGTAACGTTCACTACACAGTATTGCTAGACTATTAAAATAATAAAACTATTACGAATTTTCAAGCCGTCGTAGAAACAAAAAATTCAAATAAATAAATCCCAAAGTATATTAACGTAAGATTTAATAAATCTCTTATTTTGAGTGTGCTGCCTTTAGGGTGTGAAAATATAAGGCTCCCATTTTTAGGCATATTTAATATATTTGGGAACGTTTTTTCTTTCATTGATATGGCAACAACGGTTATATCTGTCACTTCTGTCAGAGTGAACGAGAGTTCGGCAACAGTCCCGTGACCTTGAATCGATGTACCGAGCTGCACCTACCGGCTAGGGTTGAGAAACACGTTAATTTATTATTGTGTGAATTTTGATGTCTTTTATATTTAAAAAAATGGACCAGAAAAAATGATTAGCTCTAGATCATGATTTATATATAATTGTAATATATTAACCCAATATACAGTTGGCTAGAGTAATCAAAAGTTTAAATCATCACAATAATATGTTTGTAAATAGTATTTATGGTCAGTTGAGCATTCTTCTCAATAATCAACTTTTAAACAACAAGGGAAAAAATCTACATGAGGAATGAACACAATCTTAAATATTAAAAATCAGTCTTATCTTCAATAATAATTATAATAAGTAACTAATATACTTGAAAATTAAATGTTTTTTTTTTGGGTTCATGGTTGAAATAATAGTACATAAATACAAAACATAGTCTGCTAATGACAGTTTTTTATCACAGTAATAAATCAAAAATAATTATGTTTAATAGAGCAATATCAATAATCAACTTTAAAATGAATGATACCACCAAGAGATAAGTGATGAATACTGATCGGCACACATTTCGAATTGAGTGTGAGCGGGGTTTGCGAGAGGCCCTACGAGGCGATCGACGACGAGCCGATGCCGCGCCGCCGCCCCCACCCGCCCCGCATACGTTTGCCCGATCCGCATTTGCAGAGACAGCGTCGTCGGGTTCTCCTTTCCCGCGCTTTTTTACGTGTATTGTATGAAGCTTTGTTGCGCGCTTGTATGAAGTTGCACTCTCGTTCACTCTGCTTCTGTTGCGTTGCGCTTGCGATTATTTACGGCTTGTGTTTTCTTTCCGTGTATTTCTTTTTTTGTGACTGTGACAGTTAAGCATTTCACACATAATGTATTTCTGTTGCCGCTGTAACAACAAATACTAAGAATAATATGAATATTGAAGGGGGCTCCCACACAACAAACGTGTTATGTACTCGATATTGATAACGGCATCTTGAAATATTCACAGAATATTTAGTTATATATTCACTTTAAAAATAAATAATTAAAGTAAAAATAAGGTGTTCTCATGTAATAGACATGCTTTTGTCGTTTTTATAGATAATGGTACGGAACCCTTCGTGTGCGAGTCTCGAGACTCGCACTTGGCCGGTTGATTTGCATCGAACATTGTACAACATACGTATAGTACGTTGTTCTAAAGTAATCATAATGGACGTGCAAGCAGACGTCAGAAACTAACAAATAGACGCGCATAGTGGGCTTTTGAAGTTGCATTTTATCCATTTTTTACTTTTGTTGTATACATTGTACCTATATTGAAAAGGGAGGAAAAATTGGTGTAATTGCAACAAGACACCGTAACCAATACTTACATAGCCAATGCATCATTACGTCATGTAGCGAAATTTTGAGATCTTTCGCTTGACAAGTTTACACTTTTACATAGCTACTGGATAGGCGAAAATGGGACGAGGTGCGGGGAAGCGCATCCCAGCGAGGTTCGCAGATATATTTCCGACGGGTTGTACAACTGTACGTCTCCCATCACACACACATCTATGCCATACTGTACTTATACACACAAATACATCCAACGGGTGCCATCAACCGTTCAATAGATGGCGCTAGGTATATCACACTTCAGCTAATATAGTAGCGACACCTAATATAATAAGTCGAACTACGAGGTACCGGCGACAATAATAAGTTTTAAGCGTGTTTTAAACTAATGTATGAAGTTAGCAATCTGTCTTACTCTCCCTTATCTGTGTTTGTACTACATGTGAACCGTAGCTGCGTAGGCGCTCCCACTACGATCCAATTTATTTACATATCGGTGGGAATTGTCCCGTTCCTTTATACGGTCTCTGCGGGCAGTAACGTTCAAGTTTTATTGTGTTGCGGCTGCGAAATATAGATGTCGTCTCACTCGTAACGTTAAAGAGGTCGCAATTTGCGCAAATTAGAGTTTTAAGACTTTCCGAATGCTTAAATAAGAATATGTAAGAACTGATAAGAAGTATTTGTCGATTGCTGGAAAGAACTTTACGTAGGAACAATAAAAGTGATGCAAAAGAACAGTTTGGCAAAAAAGAGTGTGGAAAAAGCAGCCAAGTGCGTGTCGGGACACGCGCAGTCTAGGGGTCTGTAGTTGGGCGCACACATGTAAAGAAATTTTGGGAATTGGAGGGGTATTTACGGAACGTCAGATGACGCGTTTAGTGTTTAAGCATAATAACAAAACCCCCCCGTGCCGCTACCATACCTCAGGAACCGAATCACTTAAGCGCTAGACCTGCAGGTTTTCATTAGTTACTCTGATATTAATGATGTTTGCTACAAATTATTATTACATGATTCATAGCAAATTCAAAGCCTATTCATTGAGGTCAAAACATAACTGTCACTTTATTTTGAATAAATAATTTCGCTTTGAAATAGCGTATTGTTGCTAAAATCACAAAGAAAAATAGCCTTTCATTCAGAATTCAGATCCCGTCTATTAACTTTTAATTTTTTGGGAATACTTGACGATCGGTACACTGTTTGTTTGGTGGCTAGCTACCATCATGTTACCCAAGTCTTCCGCCAAATAGCTGTGTTAATAGCACTGTTGTGTTCCGGTAATGAAAGGTAGCATAGTCAGCGCTTCATTAGGTCGAGTCTTCCGGGTGCGCACGCTTACCATCTAATGGCCTAATCGTCACTTACCACCAGGTGAGATGAAGGCCAAAAAATCTACATCCTAAGGTGTTTTCGATTATTTAAATCGATATTTTTACCTTTAAAATCCAGACAGAACAAAATACGAACGCTAATGCCATACTCACGATGTATCGTAGTTAGCGGCCCCACAATTTTCATAGATTCACATAATGATTGTATACGGAAAGGCGGTGCCAACTTGTCGCAAGGCCTTGTCCAGCCAGCCGGTTGGCATTTGAGCTGACGTCATGTTGAGGTGACTCAAGAACTTGTGTCCAATGTCCATTGCTTATTTTATAAAGTGTTTTAAAAGCCTTCGATTGTAATCTACGAAATAAAGTGGCTGATGCAAAAAAGCGTAGACCCTACATAACTTTTCTACGCATTTTTTCTTTTCATTCATTTGGATCAATGAATTAAAAAAAGTAATCAAAGATAATAAGATGAATGAGGGAGTGAAATTTGTTTGCTTTGATAAAGTACTAGAAGAACGACCATGTCTATTTACTAGATTTTTTGCTGTAGTTTATTTATTATTTATTAGTCAGATAAATTAATGGATTAAAAATAACGAAGGGACTGACTTCATTTTTCCACAAAGTCGTAAACGTGAAATTTATACATTTTATTAAAATTGGTTGGCGGATTCTGAGTGAAATAAAAAAATATTCATGAAAAAATTTTCTTCAACCACCCTCGGCATTTTCTAATAATATAAAAGAATTCATTTCACTGTAGATGTAGTTGAAATTAAAAAAAAAGCTGAATCGAGTACCCTCTCATTTTTTGAAGTCGATGAAAATAATTGTAGGTTTAGATTTGTGTGTCGTTACTTAAGTAAATAAACTTTTGTGACTGTAACTACCAGGAAACGTATACCGGGCCGTCCCCCTACTAGACGGGCCGAAGACCTAGTTAAGGTCGCGGGAAGTTGATGGATGCACGTGGCTAGGGATTGGTCAGTGTGGCGTACTATGGAGGAGGTCTATGTCCAGCAGTGGACGTTTCCTAGATGATGATGATGAATTTAAGTAATAAAAGGCGTTTTATTTGTTCTAGCATGTGAGCTACTAGGGATAAAACCAGCAAAGGTAACCAAAGCGGTACCTTTGCTTCACCGCAAATAGCTTTTATTATCTATAATCAGTATTAATTACGGCCAGCATCTGATAGCCGTTTCTTTGTAACTGAGATGACGTTGCATAATGGAAGTTAATAGTAAAACCTACTTGGTTGGCCGGGCTTCCGATCTCATATGAGATAATCTTTGATGGTAGCGAAGGTTTAACATAGCAGCAGTCACTGGCCACTACAAAGAATGCCCGCTGAATTTTATCAGGTTCTTTTTTTAAATGCGTTCCAAAGAAATGCTCTATTGCTACCTTAATATTAATAATGTTGCCAGTATTGCCAGCGTTGTAGCAATAGTGAAATGAGATAAGCAAGATTCGGTAAGGTTTGTTCCTTAGATGAGATTATAAGATAACAATTATACTGTTTTAATTTTTTTTTACTAGGTTTGCATTTGGCCTTCATATCACCTTATAATGCCATTGGCGTGCCCACTCAGAATCCTCAAGCTAATAGGCGCTAGCTTCTTACTTGAGACCTTTCATATCGAAACACAACAGTGCTATTAACAGGGCTGTTTGGTGGCAGACTCTGGTGACATGGTAGTAGCTAGCCAGATGGACATAGAAAACGCCTTCCCTGGGTATTGAACCAGGGATCTCCAGATTGCGAGTCCATGTATATAGCCACTAGGCCACAGAGGCAGCTTTTATTTAAAATATTACCTATGTTCATCATCAACAGCTTATATATGTCCCAAAAATCTGCAGGGGCTCAGGTCTACTCTCTTCCAGAGAGTGTAGAAAAGCCAATGGTAATGATTTTATCATTCGGACATAAATTCCATATATGGACAACAAATTGGTACGAGCCAGGATCGATAGCGGACCTCGATTGTTCAAGGACTGGCACTGTACCCAACTGAGCTGCCATGGCTCTTGCTGGCTCATAGGTACAATACCTATGTTTTAACCGACTTCAGAAAAGGAGGAGTTTCTCAATTCGACGGGTATTTATTTTTCTTTAATTTTATTTTAAATGTTTGTCACCTCAGTACTTTTGACTGGGTGAACCGATTTGGATGATTATTTTTTTATTTGAAAGTTGGTGCTTCCCGTGTGGTCCCATTTTAATTTGGTCCAGTTCTGACAATGGCATCCATGAGAAAACGATATAAATCTTAAATTTGCCTTAATAAAGTAGACTTTTAGGGCAACTGAAGTCGTTTTCCAGTTATTTTTGAACGCATTTACTTGTTCAAGTTAAATCACAGTACAAAGAGCCATCTTTGTGAAGTAAGGAAGAATATTCCAAATTAATAATGTGTGTCGGTGAAGATTCAACCTTTATGTAACACTTCATAACTACGGAAACAGTATAATTGACCGACATTCTTATACAAAATAAACACAATAAATATGTATGTATCTAATATATTTTATATTATTATGAATAGCTGCGCATTTTGGTCAGTTTAATGTCCGACTTTTACGCTCTATAACGCCGTAATTATCTTAATTTATGCAGGTTAGTCAGTGGAATGACCATTAGGGTAAACTGGTGAAAATGATTTAAAACTTTTTAAAGCGCTCATATAACTAAACTGTGTCTAGTACATTTTCTTTCCTGTGGTGTGATTTATAGACATGTGTTTCAACCTAATTCGCATTTCACCATAAATATCTGGGCGACCGAGCTTTGCTCGTAGTTCTTTGAAAACAAACAAAAACTATATGTCTGCCCCTGGTTAGCCATAAAGAGTGGAACAATTTGCCACTTAAAAAATAATACTTACAAACTTGAATAAATAAATAAAAACACACAAAAAACAAAAATAAAAGCAATTTTCCAACCGGGATTTGAACGCGGATATCTCGGACGGAATGACACGTGTAAACCACTCGGCAAAAGTGATTATGTTTGACAGCGTGAAATTTCCCATCATATTTTTCGTCGAATAATGCGAAGGAAAAAACGCATGAAAACTCGAAAAAGCGCATTTCCCGAGACATTAGACTAATCTAGATCGATTTTTCGCCCCCGAAAACCCCCAAATACCAAATTTCAGCGAAATCGCTGGAGCCGTTTCCGAGATCCGAATTATATAATCCAACAGTCAATGCACTGATAGTTTGCATTTGGCCTTCATCTCATCTGATGGTAGTGACGATGCCTTTCGATGGTAAGCGTGCGCACCCAGTAGCCTCTCGCTAATGTGCCTAACACTAAAACTAACATACCTAATGTCGTGGTCTCGGGTTCGATTCCCAGTGAGGGTATTGGTTTGGTTGCCCGCATGGCTAGCTACCACCATGCAATCTAAGTCTGCCGCCAAACAGCAGTGTTAATAGCATTGTTGTGTTCTAGTACGGAAGGTAGCAGAGCCATACAAATAAGCCTATCTTTACCGCATCATTAGCTTGATTTTTCTGATTGCGCAAGCTTACCATCCAACTACCTTATCATCACTTACCACCAAGTGAAACCTTAAAAAATGTATATATAAAAAAATAGGATCCGAAAACTGTTAAAGAAATACATCTGAATGCTCTACTACTTGTTATGTTTACTATATAAGAAATGCATATATTTAAGCAATGTTATTCAAGCAATAACATTCATAAATAATTCAGAATTACTACAATAAAGGTCCAGAAAATGATGGCGGTTGTTTGTTGGTAGGGAAACAGTTTATTTGTCGGTGAAAGTAGGAAATGATGCAAGAGTGTATCACCGCGTAACTGTGTGAAACAATGTTACTTGACGTCGCTTGAAGAGGTCTTGTTGTTGAACCCGCAGCTGGGGGCACAATTAAACATTTTCAGATTTACCTTACGTTATCCAAAGAAGCAGACTATAGAAATCTAAATAATTATAACAGTAATTCATATTTCTTTAGAAACGGTGTGCCCGAAAAGTCCGACTAACGACTATTAGTTTTAACAAAAACAAAGTTAAAAATTAAAACTCGATTACGACGAGAAAAAGATTTTATTAAAAATCAATATTTATTTTTGGTTTTATGTATA
This sequence comes from Carcina quercana, assembly GCA_910589575.2. Taxonomy (NCBI): domain Eukaryota; kingdom Metazoa; phylum Arthropoda; class Insecta; order Lepidoptera; family Depressariidae; genus Carcina; species Carcina quercana. The sequence continues at coordinate 15,126,862 of OU342429.1, read as the reverse complement.
ATTTACTTACCAATATGCAAACTAACAAAATATTTATAATTAAAAATACTCATTAAGATCTCTAATTTGATATTAAACACGAAATTTTAATATGGTTTTTTATTGTTAATCACAAAGTGATTAATCAAGATTATATGCTCCTAGCCGCCATCTTCGATTTTATGTCACTTCGTATAAAACATAGGACGAATCTTCTAATTTTATTTGCTGAAGAGCGACTTCTTGCCTATTCATTATCTGTGGGTAATACTGAGACTCAAGAAGTGATGGTTCTCTTTTCTCCTATAAGAGATTGTAAAGGCAAATCGATGTTATCGATATAATATCATACTCGTGCCTGAGTGGCACCACGGAGTGGGACAAATTGATGATTGACGAGGTCATCGAATTCGAAATCATTTAAGCTACATGGCCGTGGGTATCATACCCATTTAAATCGAAATAATTTTGTAGGCGTATTGCGTAGGATGTAGCATCTAAGACATTTAGATAAATGTAAAAAGCGTCAACTTTGCCAACAATCTGACTTTACAGTTTGGCAAGATTTTCAATATAAGCAATATGTATGTATCTGCTTGCTTATTGATTTATTATAAAAATCGAATAAGAAATATATTTCATAACACATTTACTATTTATTTATTAGACGATTCTGCTTGCATTAACCAAAGAGAAAGCCTTTTTAGACCGTGTTCGCTTCCAATGACAACTCATTTGTCGAAATACGACGAGTTGTTTGGGGTTGGGGACATTTTAGGGAATTGATGAAGATTGAAGGTGGAAGGAAGATACAGAAACCTTGGGACAGACCAGAACCACATATAGATTGTTAAAATCATAAGACTAATTTTTTCCATGTCGTAATCGGGTATAAATTGAATTTATTTATTTTAATTAAGGTGCTAGTTCGGAGTCACTTGGAGTAACGAAACGCAAACCAATCGTCTTGCGTCAACGTCATAGCGCCGACGAATGAAACGTCAAAGTTTTGCTACGAGTGGTATTGAAACACGTCAGTATTTTGGTTATTTATTATGAGAATTCAGCTAAATTCGTCTCTACTTGTCTAATTAATGTGATAAAAGTAACAGTGAAGTGATTAAATACAGATCAATAATTCGACCAATTTTATTGGGGTAAAATTCAATACTGTTTAAAACACTTGTTTCATTCATGGTTATTAGTTACCAGTAAAAGTAAACAAAAGGGAAATCTATTAAATATTTGATAAAGGTAATGAATATATATTGTTAACGCAGATTTTTCTGTTTTCAGCAGTTGAATAAGATGGGGAACAATAAAAAAATGATGCTTAAAATATTTGTGTTAATGTTATTTATTCCTGCCGGGATGTGTGATGGACAGCCCTCTGTGATTGATCCCAGTCTTCTTACGCAGACTAAAAGCCTCGGGGACTGTAGAGCTTGTAAGATGTTCATTGAATCATTCAAAAAAGGCCTGGAACGCACTTCTAGAGGCAAATTTGAAGGTGGTGATGCAGCTTGGGAAGAGGAGAAATTGAAAACTTCTTACAGACGCAGTGAAATGCGCCTCATCGATATACAAGACAGTTTATGTAAGGAGGAGAGTGACTATTCAGTACAATGCCATCATATGGCTGAAAAAGCTGAAGAGTTTATAGAAGAATGGTGGGCGCAAGATCCCGATGAGACTATAGACTTTTTGACGTACATATGTATTGACAGACTGAGAGTTTGTTGCCCTCAACATCATTATGGTGCTGATTGCAAGCCTTGTCCAGGAGATCACAGCAATATTTGCAATGGAAATGGAAAATGTAGAGGAGAAGGCACTCGAAAAGGGAATGGCACATGCCTTTGTAATAATGGCTATATGGGCAAGAACTGTGATCAGTGTAGCATGGACTATTATATGTCATATAAAAGTGATAATAAAATAATATGTTCTCCATGTCATCAATCATGTTTAGGTGGCTGTCGAGAGAACTCACAAAAGGATTGTGTAGCGTGCAAGCCGGGATTTACATTGGACCCCGATGAAGGCTGTGTCGATATTGATGAATGTGAAAATGAACACATTTGTGAAAATAATGAATTCTGCATGAATTCGCTAGGTTCTTTCTCATGCTTTGATTGTGATAATGCTTGTGACCAATGCTATGGAATGGGGCCAGATTCATGCATTGCCTGTGCTGTAGGTTATTCTAAAAAAGGAGAGTTCTGTATAGCTGACAGAGCTGAAGATTATGCTGATATAGTCTTCAATGGCACAAGGTAAAATATTTAAATTTGGAATGTTTTCAGTTTTGTTTTGTTTGTTTATTTTGCTAATGTTAACATGTTTTTTTGCAGAACTGACGAGTTATAGCATGTGAATAGACTGAATTTTGAATCAATTAGGTAAAAATTATTTTCTGTTATGGTATTGGGCTATGTTTATTCAAATATTATATTTATTATATGTGATATGTATCATTTATTATTAATCTTTTTAGAAGCTAATACAAACTGACTTACTGAAATACTACTTAAAGGATTCTAATGTTTTTGTATATATTTTCTAAAAAATAAAAGACAAAAAATAATACAACAATAACATCAGGTACATCACGTATGCAACATCATGGTAGTCTGAGCAAAATAATCATATAATTATAAACCCACAATTATTTATGATTTTTAAAAATTCCGAATAAGAATTTCTTGTTAATTACCTGAGTATCAAAACAGCTTTAATGCATGCATAAAATTGATTAATCTTCAAAAGAAACATTGTGTGTCAATGTCAATCAAATAAAAACAATTCTTTGGTTCCTCATTATATTAGACCTCTTTTTGGCTCTGTTTTCCATGGTGTGCCACTGAACTAAATTATAATATTGTTACTAATCTTATATTCTTTATATTTTATATTCATTATTCATATACAACATCAATTTAACAAACAAATTTTTAGGTATTCTTTTTTTAAGTTGAATATACAGTGTAAACTCTGAGGACACTCAAGGACTACATATTTTGAAATTATAGAGAGTTATAGTTAAATCAAGAGAAGACAAATCAGTATTAGAAACTAACAACAAGACACATGTGTAAACAAAAGAACAGATTTCTTAAAAAGTTCTGTATGTATGATGCTTGACTGTCGTCGAGTTTATTATGGACTAGGATAATAAAACGACAAAGAACTTACACATCTGCACAGTTTTTACTAAATTTGGCAACTTGAAAAGCACTTTTTATTACAAGGTATTTCATTGTTGTCATTATTGAGAGTAGGTGTAGTGTATCATTTTATGGAAGACAAGCTAAACCAACCAAAGTCGAGTGATTTCGATGCTTTAGGGAGTTTGTTGTTAAATCGAGTGACATTACATGGAGTTTCCACTGTACTTACAAAGTCACAAACCGCAAATGTTGTAAAACCAATAAACTTAATGTAAAACAATTTTTAAGGTACTTTACATACTTCGGTCTACTGGTGGCAACCGGCATCCTCTTGCCCAACTCTACGGCATGGGGGACCTTCGTTGGTATTCTGGTGTTCACGTACATAGTGGGCTCAGAATACTACAGCATGATCAACGGACATGAAGGACTCTTCAAGTTAAAAGACTTTGATATAATGCAACATTTGATGGTGTGAAGTGATTTATGTTCTAAGATACAGTGTTTTACTGCCTATAAAACCGCTACTTCTTACTATTTATATAATCAAAATTCTCGACTGACATTCTTAATTCAATTAAGAATCAGTTTAATTGAATTATGACTTGGGACTATGGGAATCTATCAGAAATATATACATTGAGTTGGTTGAGTTAAATAAATAAAGTTAAAAACAACTTAACAACAATCTTAATTTAGGTATTTGAACTTTTTATATTGACAGCAATTAGTCACATCAATAGGTAAAAATTTAACAATATAAAGGAGATAATTTGAAACATACATAATTATTACACTAGTTTTTGTATGCAATCATTTTTTAAGAAAAAATAGTAATATTACTCGTAATTTTTCTTAAATTTTTTAAAAAAACCTCCAAAGCTTCAGTCAAACCAAAGGTTAACTCATTGTTAAATATATTACATTATGACAGGGAGAAAGGTTTTTGTATTTTATCTAAAAAAATTAGTTATATTAGTTTATATAGGGTACTTTTTTATAAAAATCCCCTGTGTATTTACTTGCCCTAGTTTCCGATTGTAAGTAGTGCTAATACAGACCTTTGTTTTTCCTATGCTACAGATATAGTGCTATATTGAGGCTTGTTTGTCCCATGCTACAGATATAGTGCTATATTGAGGCTTGTTTGTCCCATGCTACAGATATAGTGCTATATTGAGGCTTGTTTGTCCCATGCTACAGATATAGTGCTATATTGAGGCTTGTTTGTCCCATGCTACAGATATAGTGCTATATTGAGGCTTGTTTGTCCCATGCTACAGATATAGTGCTATATTGAGGCTTGTTTGTCCCATGCTACAGATATAGTGCTATATTGAGGCTTGTTTGTCCCATGCTACAGATATAGTGCTATATTGAGGCTTGTTTGTCCCATGCTACAGATATAGTGCTATATTGAGGCTTGTTTGTCCCATGCTACAGATATAGTGCTATATTGAGGCTTGTTTGTCCCATGCTATAGATATAGTGCTATATTGAGGCTTGTTTGTCCCATGCTACAGATATAGTGCTATATTGAGGCTTGTTTGTCCTAGATGCTACCGTTGCAGCTACTGACAGTATACTGCTATGTGTATATTAATCTATATAACATTCTTCTCTCACCCATCCTAACTGATTAGGGATTAGGTATTGTTACCGTTTAGTGTATAAATATGTTCCAATCAAAAATTAAATTAAATACCCGTTCTTATAACAACATAAGTATTTTGTTAATTTAAAAAAAGGAATTATTAAATTAAGTAATTTATTTCTAGTCTAAGAAAGTGAGATAAACAATGAGAGAGTCACGTTCAGATGTGTACTTTTTCAGCTGAAGAAAAGAGATTAACCAGTTACATTATTTATTCCGTTTTAGTTATAAGTAAATAATGTTAAGATATGAAGACAAATATATGCAGTAGTCACTAACAGAAAACGTTGTTTTATTTAAATTAATAGGTCAGAAAGAACGGCTTATCATTTTGCGTGAACCTTGCCTTTCTAGTCATGAAATTAGATGGATAGAAGCAAGCTCAACATGGACACTGTCTTATAAAATTGCCTGGCGGCTGAAAATGCATTACGGGTCCCGATGGTAAGTAACAATAAGGCCCAATCTAGTAAGGCTCAATCTAACGAGGTGCTGTCTTTGCTACCTTTCATACCGGTACTCAGCACTGCTTTTGGCGGCAGACTTAGGTAACGTAGTAGCTTGCCAGGCAGGCATAGAAAATGCCCAACCTCTAAATCGAATATCGATAGTTACCCCCACTGGGAATCGAACCTGGTGTCTCCAAGCGTGTAGCGACTAGGCCACGGTACCCACGTAAATTCAAAGTATTATAAAAATATTTCCCCCTTTTGTACGACATTGTGCGTTGTCACAGGCTTAATAAAAAGGTGTCAAGGTGAGTTGAATGCTGCTGCAGAAAATTGATGTTTAGAAAAACCATGCCTAGCTGTGGGACAGCACTGGCAGACAGACTGGTGCTGCTGTGTTGTCTACATTGAGTGGTGGAGCCAGTCAGTCAGTTGGTGTACAGTCAGTGGTTCTTAACCTTTAGATCGTGGACCACGTGGGCATGGGTCTTGAAGCCAGCGATTGATATCTTTGTGGTAAATAAATAGATTACGTTTGTTGTAATTTTTCAGAAGCATTAAATTAATGTTGAATTTGGAATTGTAACGTAGACGTTTCAGACTATTCCAGTAATAACAGTGGAGGTTAATACAAAAGGTAGTGATTACTTGCTCAGTTTTTAATACTAGTACTTAAAAGGTAATATTACGCTTTATCACCACCTAATCCTAATTTTCATTTTATTTTACGTTAGCTTGCGTAACGACACCGTACATTGAAGTTGTACATTAGTGAAATTCATTTTCGGACTATAAAAATAATGCGTCCGAGGGAACAGCAGGTAAAAAATTTCATACAACAAGGCATAGCTGTTTGCTACCCCTAAACCTCCACCATTTGTGACGATTTTTGGACACATGCAAGATCTTACCGAAAACTAAGACCGTTGGTTTTGCTTTTTTCAATATTTTGTCTACAATTAGAATTATGGGCATCTCAAAACTCAAAATTTCAGAAAAAAATTCTTTCAACTTATGGTACTCATTATTTAGAGTAAACGTAACATTTTCAGAAAAAGCAAAACCAACGGGCCTAGATTATTCTTTGATAAAGAGAATAAGATCAAAATGATTGAATTTGGCTAACGTTTCGTTGAGAAAACAGCTATATCCCAAACCCTTAATTTCACGGCAAAACTAGGCAAATACCAAAAAAAGCTTCAACTGTCCTTCTCGCACAGTTCGGTTCGGGAGGCAGGGTACACTATATCACAACTATATACTGTGTATTATATGTATAAAAATAAAGTAAGCATGCATTAGTGATGTCAATAAGATTTATCGATTTTTTCGACTAATAGTGGTGGGAAAAATATATCGATAGTTACCTCTTTATCGACCTATCATGGTTTTACCTGTTAGTTTTAATGTTAAGACTAATCTAAATAAACAAATATAAAGACAAATAATTCTAAGGAAATTTATATTATCTCTAGAACAGAATATTTTTCCCTGAAATTCTAAAAGTTGTTACGGTGAACATTAAAATGATTTCAAGTTATGTTACGTTTGAATAATTAAATATGATTTATGAATAAGTGACTTATTTTTCAAATATTTTTTAAAATGTTAAAGTTCGAGTCGTACTCGCATACAAAGGGTTCCGTACCACTGTAAAATATCTAAACAGAAAAACACAGAAAAAACATAACATTTATTGCATGGACATACGTTTATTTATAACTTTTATTATTATTATTGAAAGTTTTGAGAGATAACGATAAGTTATATTGACAGCAAATCGCTACGGAGGCTATATGACCCAACACTTTACTGAAGATATCCCGGAGATCAGCCAGCAAGAGCTTGAAATGGCTCTCCGACAACTCAAAAACCGGTCAAGTGCAAGTCGGACTCGTGCACCGAGGATTCCGTACAGAATATGAATTAATGACATACTGAAAATCATAAATAATAGGTACGGTAATATGCACCCAACAATGCTCTACCGAAAATGAAATTCTAAGTTAAATTACATGCTACGAAGTTAAGTTTGTAAACATTAAAAAATCAATTTTACTGTGTTACAATTAAAAAATTCAGATTTATTCCTATGGTTGTGCTGTAAAAACATTCTTCTTGCCAAATTTCAAGACATTCGGTCAACGGGAAATACCCTATAGATTTCGGTTCCTTTGAATTTTGTACGGAAATGGTCTAAAATACAGCTATATCTTTTTATTGCGTTGACCTATAAGTTTCATTATTTCACAGATCTAAGGGACAGCAGACTTCAGTATTCGATATCAAAGTGATCCTCTAAGGATTCCTTTTTTCCTTTTGAGGTACTTAAAATATAAAATATAGTATATGAAGATATGAAGCATGACAATAGGAAATACGATAGATTTACCTGATATTTGTTTACTCTGGCCACCTATTTGATTTAATAAGTAATTATTTTTCGTTTTGTAGATAACCTCAACCTTTTCTTATTTCCTTATTTCCATATTAAACAAAATCTGAAATTCAAACAAAACGAAAAAATATAGTACTTGAAAGTATGCCGGTTGCCATTTTTATAGTCCCGTGTTTAACAAGAAACCCTTATAGTCTTGTAGTTTCGCTTTGCCCCTCTATTTTCGGTTTAAATCAGAGACTCGTAGTACTAAAACCTGTAATATATAGTAGTATTTTATTATTATTCATGTCGACAAATAAAAACTTGAAATATTTTTTCCCAGTTATACATCTCATACACTTACAACGGGATTTTTAACTCGTCTATTCCATTGTGTGAAGTGTCGTGAAATTACAGTTTTTAACCGACTTCAAAAAAAGAGGTTATCAATGCGACCTGTATGTATAATATTTCCAGAACTGCCCAGTTTTCATATATGTTAGTCTATACCAGCTTCTAAAGAAGTGTGCCAAATTTCTAAAGTATATGTATGTTTATCCTTGCATATATCCGGAACTTACCTAGGTATTGTTAAACTTAGGGAAGACCGCAAGTTTCATCAAAATCGGTTCAGTCGGTTTTTGAGACTGGGAATGTTAAGTGTGTATTAGTTAAATGTTTGTTACCTCAGAACGTTTGACAGGGTGAACCGATTTGGATAATTCTTTCTTATTTGAAAGTTGATGCTTTCCATGTGGTCCCATTTCAATTTGGTCCGGTTCTTAGAATGGAATCCATAAGAAAACGATATACATCTTAAATTTTCCTTAATAAAAGTAGACTTTTAGGGCAGTTGAAGTCGGTTTCTAGTTCTTTTTGAACGCTTTAACTTGTTAGGTCTTAGACTCTAGCAGTTTAGGTACTAAAACACATCTAGGTCACCTAGAGTATCGTTGGAAGACGAACGTTCGGATATGGTGAAACTAAAAGGTTTCTTTGTTGACTGTAGAACCCTAAAATGGCAAAGTCATAATTTATGTTGTATTTATATGTGATAGGTACTTACTAGTCAATTATATCAAATACAACCACAGTATGTCGAGACTGCGAACAATAATTTCTCAAAACGTAAAAAAAGGGTTGACGCACGCTCACGTCAAGTTTATTATAATTTTGAAATATACACTCTAGCCCAGGCGGAGGGGTAGCGTCTATGCGCGTCGCGGCAGGGGCCTCTTTGGGATGTTATGCAGCGTTATTTGTGTGAGTGAAAGCATGTGAAAGGCTGTATGTGTGCGTACCGAATCGCGACAGCAATAACATATTGAAATACCTACTATTCTACGGAGACTTTGCTTCATATCCCTCTTAAGACAAAAAAGTATTTTTATTTCATCATCATCAGCTGGGAAACGTCCACTGCTGGACATAGGCCTCCTTTATGGTATGCCACATTGACCGGCCCCGAACCAATTATCATCCAGCGACTCCCCGCGACCTTAACCAGGTCGTGTTTTTCGTCGTTCATTTTTATTGTATTTATAAAGCCAGCAGTGCCACATTGAAAGATAACAGTAATCGATTTGTATATGAAAGCATTCAGTTCGAATTACCGTGAATACTATGTTAAGAGTTCATGGCTTGTATATATATAAGATAGTTCTAATCTTAGTGATTTGGACTATACCGTCAGTAAAACACAACTGGGTTTCTTTAACTGTAAGAAAGATTTTATTGTATTAGATTACAAGTAAGATTCACAATTAACATTATGAGTTATGCAGTAACAAAAACACACTTTACCTGTAAGAAAGAAACGACATTTAATGCTAATAATCACTATGTCGGTTCCCAAATCACGAATATAAACGCTTTCTATTTAACAAACTCGTTTCAAAATTGTCCTCTCATGACAGCTGTATCATTAACCATAGATTATAAAATAAATGTCACGATGGCACTTGAACTTCAGGCGTCAGGCGCGGCAATATTCAAACGAAGAAAATTATATTTTTCTTTACATATATATAAATTAATTAATAATTAATCCATTCAGTCTGTATTACAGTCTCATGACAGCGCTAGCGGTCCCTGTTACAAAGCAGATTGAGAACCACTGATGATTTAAACATTCAGCGAAAGTAAAAGTTGATGACTGATTGCCCTTGAGATTTGATTTATTTATTTGTTGAATGATAAATCATTTGCGTAATTTTGAAAGTGCATTAAGTGGTTTGTTAATAAATCCAGAGCCACAAAAATCTGTACGCTAATAGAAGTGACTCTGACGCTAAATAGTAATGACTTCGCCAGCGTGGTTTTTAGAAATAGGTAATAAAAAGTAGCCTACGTTCTTTTCTGACTCTTCAACTATTAAAAAAAACATTCTGACTTCGTTACGACGTAACGAAAGGACAAACAAAAGAACAAACTTTTGCATGTATATCAGTATGGATTAACTTTTCCCACGATGTGACAAGAGTGTTACACTATCAAGAGTGTTTATACCGCTCTCCGATGGACTTTTTTCTCGAGAGGGAAATCTTTTAAGATGAACGACTCCTTGTCGAAGCCGGGTGTGTGTAATTTAGATATTTCTATCCACTAAACCCCCTCGGTGGTCATTCTCGGGGAAAGTCAAGGAGTCCTGGGAACTACAGCGGAACACACCAGCACGCCATCCGTTACCTACTGACTGATGAAGATATTCGGATACTTCCTTTCCTTAGACTCGGCACTGTTTATTATTAACATTTCATTCATGGTTTTCATAATAAGTTTCACTTTGTAATAAACCGTTTATTGTAACTTTGTCTATGGTTTAACTAGTCACGATTGTCCACGCTTGTCTATGTCGACCATGACATATTTCTATCGTTGTTTATTAAAAAAAAGTTTATGACCTAGCCAATGTATATTACACAAACGTATTATTTTTAAAATTGTTTACATATTCTTTAGCTTATGGTGGATTTGAAGTCAATAATCAAAGTAATTAGTCGCCTCCGTGGCCTACTAGCCACAAAGTTGGTCTGAAAATACGGAGGTCCCGGGTTCGATTCCCAGTCGCACCAGTTTGGGTTGGTGTTACGATTTTTTTTCTGTCCTGGCTAGCTACACTGCTGTTACGAGTATCTCTGTCTGCCAAAAAAAGACTAAACACTGTTGTGTTCCAGTAATGAAAGTTACGTAGCTAACGCCTTATTACCAGTGAGCGTGAGCAACCTTTCTATCTAACGGATTTATCATTGTCGTCATCGTGTGAGATTAAGGCCAAGTAGAGAAAACCTTCGTGCATGAAAAAGCTAGCTAATTATTCAATAAGACAACCTGTGCGAAATCAAAATAGCGGAGAGCATCATATGTATTGAATTTTCGGTTACCTCACTTGGCCAATAAAACTCTTGTAATGACCCACGACAATAAGACGAATGTAATGACGTATTAATCATCGAAATCCATTCAGCCGTTTAAGAATGGCTGGAAGTCGTACGGTTTTAGAAAATGATAATTCCATATCAAGAAAAAACCGCATGTAAATCGGTCAAACCGTTCTGGAGATAAGTGGCAACATTGGTTTGTATGTACACACAAACACACAAACAAACATCCTCTCACCCTAAACGCATACACTGTCTCCGTTCCGTCGCTGGTAAAAAGAAGCAATGGTGGCCATGAGTCGGTTCAAATACATGATCCGCGAATGTATGGCGCCCCGGCCTGGATTTTATACAGCTATTAATTTAGTCATTATCAAATAAAAGTGTTTAAAAAATAACTCTACCATCCATTGCGTCACTAATCAATGTGGTCTCTATGGTCTATTCTAAACGCGACATCCATAACCGTATGTGTCAACTCACGCACGCAACTTGGAAGCACGAGTACTTGGTTTGCGTGCGTCACGCCTGCGCCCGTTCAAATCACAGACTTATAATACTTTGAGAAGTCATACAACGTCTATTTCATATAGTAATACTTGGTCAAATTTTCCCCGAGCACCCATATTGTTATATATTATAGAACAAATGCAAGTTACGGTATTCCAAAGAATTCAAGCCGCATCGCTTGAAGAACGAATTTAACCTATTTGGAGTAAGAGTTCTCGAGTGGCGATCACACGGTACTAGATGGACAGATGATAAATCAAATCGCGGTGTGTCACTGGATGCAAGCGATTTAGGACCGGTCATTCTGGCATACCATGGGGAACATTTAGCTTAGGACGTGTCCTGTCTGATGAAAGAATTCGATGTTTTGTCAGACAATTCATCTACAATCCCATCCCATCAACAGCCTATATTGACCCCACTGCACAGGCTCAGGCCTACCCTCCTACAGAGAGCGTATGGGCCACGATGTTTTCCTTCACCGAAATGTCAATGGTAATGATTTTTATCATTCGTATCATTCCAAATAACAAATTGGAACTCATTAGTACGAGCCAGGATCGAGCCCAGACCTCGATTGTTCAAGAACTGATGCTCTACCCAACTGAGCTACCATAGATGCTATATAACAATACGACTGCGATTTTATTACAGGTACCTACCATAAGTCTCTACCATGCATTTTAATTGAAATATTTTCTGCTTCTTTATGTAGGTGTAAGTCTGTGGTTCCGAAGCCACTACCCGCTCGACGTACTAGTCCGACCTGTCTCGTTTCCGGTGGAGTCTTTGACGCTGTGTGTAATTAGAAAATACAGTTAGATAAACTTCTATAAGCACCGATAACCGTTCGAGGTACTTGAGAATCAGCACACATTAGTAAAGCCCTCGCCGTGCCCGGTGACGTCGACTGCCTCAGTTTTCACGAAAATTTTCGCCACCAGAGGTCTCTCATCCCAGAAATATGCCTTTCAGCGGGACCACCTATCGATCGGTACTCGGTTTGGTTGGTGGTAGGGCATTTTCTATGTATAAATGGCTAGGTACCACCATATTTTATCTAAGTCTGCCCCGAGACAGCAGTGTTAATAGTACTGTTAGTATGAAAGGTAGAAAAACCAGCGCTTAGCATTAGGTTGAGGCTTCTGTCTAAGCACGCTTATCATCCAATGTCCATATCGCTACTTACCATCAAGTGAGATTGAGGTCAAGCGCAAACCAATTATACACATAGATTTTTTTTATAAATACAGGCTTTGACTGGGAATATATTTCACTGTTTGTCTTTACGATTTCATTGTACCTACTGTTTTTGAATTCGAGACACAGTTGAAAAGAAACATAAGTTAAGAGGAGGGAAGTGTCACGGAGCTTCTCGAACAGTCTAGAGATAAAGAAAAGAGAGGTAGATCTCCCATCTCCTTGTGAGTAGCATGGAAACTTCTCGAACGAGTGTGAAAAGTGTCGAATAGCAACAAAAGAAAGCGTGGAAGGCTCTCGAATATTCCGAAAATGGAAGATCACTGCGAAGGATCTAGAAACAATACCGGGTATATAAAGGCACGGGCCGAGCTTCGACGACAGTTGAGTTCAGTTCTAAGTAAGAAGCTCGTAATAATATATTACAAGTTATTTATTATTGTCATCCTTCACCAGTGAAGTTGTGTCTCTGTGATGACCATGCAGCATTAATTCTAACTGGAATAACTTAAACCTACGCAAGTACTAAATCCCAGCTTACGTAACCTAAGTGTCAATACTAACCACATCATGAACTTGTCCACTTAAGCGGTTAACTTAGGGCTCGTTTACATTCCTCATAAACATTGGCCAGCAGGCGATCCAGTTACTTGCCTTTTACGCTACTCAGATTCAGTTGGAGAAATTGAGCTGTAGGGGCTGGTTGAAATACACGTAGTTCTAGTTGAATTAGGTTTGTAATGGGTTTATATTTTTTCGTCTGTACTGCCAGGGAGGAAATGTCTGTAAACATAGGGACAGGATTAAATTTCTTAATAATTTTCTTAAAGTGACAGTAGAAGTGAAGTGACAGTGAATTGAATGAACACTTGAATAATATGTAAAACTAAATTGTAACTAAGTCAAAGCAAGAAAACAAGGCCTTTTAAGTTCGACATGCGTTTATACATTTTAGAGCCTTTGTAAAAGACAAAACCTATAAAAATATACACGAAATCAGCTTCGGATTATGAGACACAGCCTTGTAAATTTTATAAAATCTCTTTGCCTGTTTACTAGTAAGATTCCAACTGATTTCAAAAATAGAATGCTGTTGCTAACGTTTTTAAGCCGCTGCGATTCATGCACGTAACCCCGACCTTTAAATGAGCCATACCCTTGGCTCAACTACTTACTATCACAATGAAAACGAGCCTTCAGAGAGATGTACACGGAAGTGGAACGGGTAAAACTAGTTCTAGTCCGTCCAGATCACCTATCTAGATTCTAGACTACCTAGGGTTTCTTATAGAGCGTGGAAACTAGCTACCTTCCAGTGATTTAAAATATATTTTCACTCGACTAGTTGATATTCCACTAGCCCGCATCAGCGTTTTAGCTTCTACGTTTATCATACGTACAGCTAATATTTAGATCTACTCGTATATAATATTCAGATTATGTTTTTCTTCAGAGAGTTTGGGAAACCTCAAAGCAAGGTCAAGTGTTGGTCTATCTTCATTTAAAAAAAAGGTAGGTAATTATGCTTGTTACTTTGTTACTTGAACATTGTTACTTATCATTGGTTGAAATTTGCTTTGTTATTGATAGTCTATTTTACATTTAAAAAGACTGCTATAAACGAGGTTATATATTCTACTCGTATGATTGTATGGAAAAATTATTACATTCATGCATATGGTAACGAATATGTTCAAAAGGGGCCGCAATCATTTTTCGAAGCGCTCAGTTCCCAAGCTTACTACTGAGCTAAAATAGTATGTTGCCGTAATTTTATGGCCTCATCTGTTAGATGGGTTTAGTTGAATGAGGAATCTTTAGAGTTGTCTTATGTGAAGTGTTGTCGACTGTATTCTCTCATCAACAACCTATATACGTCCCCACTGCACTCAGGCCTACTCTCCTACAGAGAGTGTATGGGTCATAGTCTGCCACGCGGGACCAGTGCGGATTGGTAGACTTCACACACACACCTTTGAATGTCTTCTCAGGAGTATGCAGGTTTCCTCGCGATGTTTTCCTTCACCGAAAAGCCAATGGTAATGATTTTTATCATTCGTACATAAACTCCAAATAACAAATTGAAACTCATTAGTACGAGCCAGGATCGAACCCAGACCTCGATTGTTCAAGGACTGACGCTCTACCCAACTGGGCTACCATCTGCTGGGCTGCTTTCTCTGTGGCACGTTTCTCCACTTTTGTCATTTGGGGTCTTATGTGCTACATACACAGTTGATCCTATCTCAGGCAAAGTCTTCGTTCAACCCCAGCATTCATATCCCATACTAAGTCATCTACACTACATCCAACATCTATAATCATTATCATCAGCCGGGAAGCTGCTGGACATAGGCCTCCTCCATGGTATGCCAAATTGACCGGTCCCGAGTCACTGGCATCTAGTGACGCTCCGCGAGCTTTACTAGGTATTTGGTCCATCTAGTAGGGGGACGGCTCAGAACCCGTTTCCCGCTACATGGTCGCCATTCGAAAACTTTTGCTCCCCATCAGTTATCTGTTCTTCTAACGATGTGGCCTGTCCATTGCCACTTCAGCTTACTGATACGTTGAGCTATATCGGTGATCTTAGTAAAGTTCATCTACGGATTTCCTCATTATCACATAGAGAAAAATCATATCTAATTTATGGAAAAATACCGAGCATATCTCGTTCCATAGCTCGCTGAGGGACTTTGAGCTTGTTTATTCGGCCCACAGAAAGGACCAAGCATTGGTTTTTACCAAAACCCTATATAATGCAGCGAGATACACATACCTAAAGCACATATGAATAATTCAATTTTTAATATTTATGGCAACTACCAACTTCATGGTGATTCTGCCAAAACCGATTGTTTAATCTTTGGTCACCAAAGCACATATGAATAACTTCATGAAACGGTAAAAATACAAATGGAGGCAGAAATGGAAAGTCAACTTGACACATCATTAAGCCAGTCACCGTGCAAAATTAATATGAAAGCTCGGTAAAGACCACTAAAGACAATGCATATAAAATTGTAGAAAGTGGTGCAAATGAAATGCGCATTGTGGATGCTGTGTATGGGAACTTCGTGCGCAATGAAATGAGCTGTTGTTGATTGTTAATTATGTCATGCTTTGTTTGATGATTTCACAGTTATATCTGCTGTGGTATAATAATTATAATGTGATGCGATAGGAGTAGCAACCGGTGTGTTCGAGAGAGATGTGGGAGTGTAGTGATAGGAATATTCATGAGAGGATTATGAGTGATAGGAGTGTTAGTGATAGTTGAATTGAGTGAACATTGTCGATTCGTTTTTTTTTAAATGGCTTTAACCAGTGGTTATCTAGGCAATGACGAGTAAAACTTGGTGAATAAATTTTGAGGTTATAAACTATGCGGAAGCCATTTCTTCAGCTTTCTCAATAAAATTTTGGATTCTTGACGAGAATTTCAAAAGCTAGCCTTGGTTTCAATATTATTCGAAAGAATCCATATGCCGAATGTACTCGACGTGGTAAACTCACATGGTAAACTCTTCCGATCGCGTCGAAGCCCTCGCAATTTTGCGTAATTGATACTATAACACCGTCCATGACACTTTTTGTACTATATCACACCATTATAACACAAAAAAACACATAACTGTATTATTAACTAATTAACAAAATTGCAATGAACCACCATTTTTCAAGTTCGCGCCAAGAATCCGATTAGTTACTTATTAATTTTTTGTAACAAACAACAGTCATGACAAGTTTTTAAACGTAGTGTAAAACGTCAACTGTCAAACGTCAGAATGACATTAGCGGCGCAAAAAAATTGGGACTTTTCGGGAGGCGCGGCGGCATTCGAACTTTAAAACGTTATTTTGACGTCATATTGTATTTCGTTGGAGATGCTCGTTATTGTAACATTGTCAACTTGAATAGCAAAAATCGTGTTCCTGGCGAGATTTTAATCATTTCCTAACACATTTATGAACTTATACATAGAGGTGAAAATGTTTCAATAATGCCTAAACAAAAGGAGAACAGCACATTTTTAAATTGTCCTTTCTAAACAATCTTCAAGATTGTGTCGTGTAACAATATCTGGAGGGATTTATTCAAACAACAGCGTAGTTTCAAACCACTGCATGTTGACGTCTAACGTCATCTAACAGTACAGTCGTCCGACTAAATGGTGCTCTACGTGCTTGGCTTGCTTCCATAATAATAAGGCTAAGGACTTCTACAGCAGCGTTTCCCAAACTTTTAAGGCCATGGAAAACGAAATAAATGATTTATGAATATATGGAGCTCTGGACTTGTACACTTCTAATTTTAAAAGTCATTATAAAATAATAGTGAATTAAAATAAATTTTGCATGCAACTTTTTTCGTTACAAATCTTCAGTTACGTTAGAAGTATGGCTGGAATACAGATTATATAAATAGATATGTATAGTGATTGTGTGCAGAGGTGGAAGGGCCTGCGCGCGCATATCGAGGTCAATAGATGAGATGTTGGATACTGTATAACTGTAAAATAACTTCAAGTTCATGCGGCAGTTATAATGGAATTGGACGTACAATTATCTACAGACAACTGGTGTTGTTTATGATGCGAAAGTTTTGTCTTCCGTTAGTTGCCGAATAAAAACCGGCAAGCAAGTAGAAGAGAAGGCTTTTGTCTAAAATTAAGATTGAAAATCTGTCGAGTTATTAATTTATGGAGTTTAGAATCAAACTCGTGAAAGAAAATCGTTTTACTGCCATCAAATATAAACCTACAGTAAATAGCTTTTAATAACAGATACAGGACAAATTACAGAAAGGACAAGACAATATTAGTGACCCAGAAGAAGCTTTAAAAATATATCATAATACAAGTCCAATATCAGTTGTAGTCACCTATCGAATTTTTTTACAAGAAGTTACCTCTCTAGCCGTTGAACTTTAAAATCAGGTTTACAGCTTCACATTCTTTAATGAGATTCATCGAAGACCTCACTTTTTGCCAATAACTTTTCCCGCCCGATCTGGAGTCAAGGTCCTGCCAATGTGACTTCTTTGACATTAACAAGCCGGTTCCAGAGCCACCCAAAAACAAAAGATCACCTCAGGTCAAGGCAAACTCACTCTTAAATATTAGACTTACAGTTTAAAGTTTATGCAGAAGTGTGTAGCGAGGTTGTAAGTGAAATTAATTGTACGGTCTGTTAAAAAGTCCATCAATAAATCCCGGAGCTCTAAGTTTAGACTCGTGATGTCATGTACTCGTGCCGTCATGTAATCATGACATTATGTTTTATTTCACTTATTTTCAAGTAGAAGTTATTAGAAATTATTATAAACTAGCTTCTGCCCGCAGATTAGCCCGCGTGGTCTTTATAATGTAATCTGTGGGAACTGCTTGTTCGATCGCGATAAAATGTAGCCTATGTTCTTTCTTGGCCTGTCAACTAACCCTCACAAAAAATCAAGTCATTGAAAACTTACTGTTAGGAAGTAAATGTAAAAAAAATATGAATTTTTGTGTGAATTTATCCCATGTTTTAATAGTTATCCTGCTATTCAGAACGGAGACAAATACAACAATTTAAAAACCATGAAGATCAGTCCAGCTGTTCTTGAGTTATAAGTGTTCCAACAGACCCGACTGCAAAGACTGAAAAATCGGTGTTAAACAGACAGCCTTTGCCAGCCTACAAGTGTCTAAGAATGTGCGCTCGAATTACCTGTCAAAATTCTACCCCGTCCCCTTTCTATAATCTGTTAAACAGAAACGGCTGCGTTACACCCTTATTTAATTAACATTCCAGACTCTGAGAAGTGGAATTCCTTGCCGGATTCTGTGTTCCCCGCGAGCTACAATCGGTATTTTTTTAAGGCCAGAGTGAATACGCTGCAACTTCTACTCAAGAAATATCAAATACAGTTAATCTATAAAACCTTTACTGAAACTTTGACTGATAAATAATTTTAAATCGAGTAATCATTTGTTTCGGATGCCTCGGAAAGGAAGGTCGTCGAAATCGAAATTAAATACGCAGACGGATTGATTTTACGGTAAATCTTACCTATTATACGTAAATTTACAGTAGTAGTACTTCATTTGTAATTAATATATGAAGCGAGATAAAAAGAACGCAAACAAATAATATGCTAAAATTATAAACACTAAAGGCACATAATATACAAAAAGTCACTTATTTCCAATTACAAACTAAAAAATACAATAATAATAATAATAAAAATAATAATAAGTATCTTTACAAAGAGAACACTTCGTCTAGAGTCTAGAGCTAGTCAGTGTGGCATGGTGCCCAGTACACTGGCGCTGTTGCCTCGCTGTATTAAATAAATTAGTAAATTTAATTTAATTTAATCCCATTTTTTAAATTTATTTACAAAAAATTATGTATTTAATATTGTACTCTTTCGGGTTAGACTTGTAGAATCGATATCAAATCGATATTATAAATAATGTGTTACCAGTACCACAATTACAAATTCCAATTTTAAAAGTCTGCCATTAAAAAGTATGTATACTTCTGCCGACCATACATACAAACACATGTCGATATTGGTGTCGGTCGGTACGAAACCGAAAGTGATCGCGAACGGCCGCCAAGTGTTTTGTTTATATCCAACAATAACATTATGTCGGCCGTGACTTGTACATACTAATTAGTTACATCATATTACGTACGGACACGGACCAGTTTATGTAACTGTCAGTTCATCACAGATAAGGATATGTTTCATTATAGTACTAGGATTTTTAAATGCTTGATATAGGTCCACACCAGAGAGATTTAAATATAGTAATAGGTTATAGAGCGGTCATTGGGAAACTTTTCATATAAACATTTTGATCTCAAATGTCAATGGCATGTCAAATGTCTTTCACGGCCGCGTGACGTGATGTGACACTAGATTGAGTAACTTATTACCAATTGGTAATTAGCTTATTACCAATTGGTAATAAGTTTAGGATCAAAATGTTTGTTTGCTTTGTCCGGTCTATTAATATCAAATGTCTTTGGTCCACACTAAACACAGTGTAAAAAACTATGTACTTGGCAAATACCAACCTCTAACACATTTACAAACATAACATTAATCTTTTACTTACATTATATTTACTTACATTACATTTACTTACATTAATATTCATAAATATATACAATTTATCTAACTGCATCTCATTCATCATCACTCATGCATCAACTAAAAATTAGTTTTTATTTTATTTTATTTAATTAGTATAACAGTGTTACTAAATATCTCTGGGCCTGTCTGAACATCAGCGCTGCAGCTACTGCTGCCGCATATGCTGAGACAGGTCCATTTCGGCGTTGCAGTGCAGCAGAGCAAATTTAAAATTAATGTATTAACTGTACTGTAATCTGTATGCTGAATAAATTATTTCTATTCTATTCTATTTTTTCTTTCTTTCTTTCTTGTATGTAACTATGTATGTAAACAATTTTAACCTACTTCTAAATGTCGTATCGATTTGAAAGTTTGTGATTGTATGTGAGTCGAACAATACAATATTTGGAATCGTCAAGCTGATCTGATTGTGGAGTCAGGAGGTCGATACAGGAACATTTCAATGCTATCTAGGTCTACCGCCGCAGTATTGTATTACGGTATGAAAGGCAGCAGAAGCAGCGCCTCATCGTCACTTACCATCAGGTGAGATGAAGGCCAAATGCAAGATGCAAACGAAAAATTTCATAGTCAATAAGTTATACACGACGCCTACATTGCTCACGGCCCGGAAATGCACATAAAAATTTGATTATAATATGTCTTACAACTTTGGGTATATTTTCTGCATAAGACAATAGCTCTAGAATAAGATAGCTGTTCCACCAAATTCTACATATGTATATTTCTGATTTCATAAGTCCATAACTGAATATTTTTTATCTTTTCAGATAACGATTGCTCGCCTCCAATGCCGCCCGTAACAAGGGTCTTGCAAGGGAGACGTCGAATAAACGAGGTATGGAAGCTTATACATTAGAATACTACGAAAAGCCCCGTGTTATAAATTTATAAAGCAGCTGGTCCCAAAGAGCGGAACTCCATGAAAAAAATACTTTAAAGAGCCATTAAACAAGCGAAACTTACTTTTACTCGGCTTTAATCTCTCCTGATGGTAAGTGACGGTAAGGCCGTTGGATGGAAAGGCTCACCCAGAAGTCACAAACTTATCAGATACTGTCTCTGCTACTTTTCATACTGGAACACAACAGTGCTGTTTACACAGCTGTCTGGCGGCAGATATAGGTAACATGTTGGTAGCTGGCCAGGCAGATATGGAAAATGCCTTACCATTGACTAAACCACTGAGAATAAGTCCAAGCTTGTAGGCATTACGCCACAGAGTTTTTTTAAATGAAAGTAAATATATATATTCTTGTATTTTACAATCACTTTTATACAAGAACAGATAAACAAAAAGCAGTAAAATTAATTATCAAGCTAATATAAGATAATCAAGTTATATATGTTGATTTTCAAAATGTCGATCGGTCGTTAATGAACAATAAAAACAAAACACATTCATCCCACTTAACTCTATCCATTTGCTTGAAATCGCAGACTTAATTTACTGCGATCTTATAGTTAACTCCCACAAACCCCCCATAGTTCATAAACCATGTGCTGTTTCTTTCGAAACCCATAATTTCAAAGCAACATTGCGTATATTCTCTCAATAAAGCGGCAGGGGATCACCTGCAGATTGTCATCAGTATCCAATGCGAATACAAACCCCCATTTGCTTGAACATTCAATAAAACAGCTTTTATTGTATTGAGAATAAGAGTTTAGTCCGAGCGAGGCTGTCTGGCTAATTATTTTTAAAAAACAAAAGGTATGCATGGCCCAGAGACAATATAGACCGGGCGACCATGTTGCTTGTCTATGCCAAGAGATTTATGTTGGCGCGCGTTCGCCGTAATTTAGCGATCTTTATTTTTTTGAACGCAGCTGTTTTTGCTACGAGAGTTTTTGAAATTGTTGTTGTTGTTGATAAATCGTGTGAAGAATGTAAAGATTAAAACGTATCACAATAGCGCCATAAAAGAACTAAAAGATTAGATTAGCTTATAAAAGTAAATAAATCAAGCTTAATAATTGTTTAAGACGCTGAAGACTCAATGAATATTTTTGAATGTTTTGGAAATCCAGATGAAACTAGGTATGATTGTAGTAATTTAAAAAACCCACATAGAAATAGATTAGGCTTTAGATTTAGTCGAATGTTGTGCATTAATTACAAATAATTAATTGTTACTTTATTCGATTTTGCCCGACCGAATACGTCTGCGTGTATTTCAGAAATATTCACACGGGAAATCTTTATCATTAGAAGAAGCAAAAAAACTTTGAACTTTTCGATATTGTTCATTATAAAATATTTTCCAGTGTCAGCATTCTTTAAAATAAAACAAAAGCTTAATATTCCTTGACCAACTTCTCTTTTTAAAAATTGTTCACAGGTTATAAGCATTAAAATTATTTACTGAGCACTGAATGCGTGTTCTGACGGCGCGGCGCATAAAAACATATAATTGGCGCACAATTTGTACCCTAACACGTTCATAAAATGCGAAATACTTGCATTTGTTCTTATTTTTATCAACACACACGGTATAAACACTGAAATTATGCAGTGTTGAAAATAAAGGAAATAAAACTCTAATGTCGTTCTTTGAATCACTGTTTTTGTGTTTGTGCGTTTGCAGAAAAATGCTCAAGATAACAGTAGTACAAGTATATTCTAGGATTCTTGGCGCGAACTTGAAAAATGGTGGTTTATTGTAATTTTGTTAATTGGTTAATAATACTGATATGTGTGTTTTTTGTGTTACAATGGTGTGATAAAATGCAAAAAGTGTCATGGACGGTGTAGTATCAATTACGCAAAATTGCGAGGGTTTCGACGCGATCGGAAGAGTTTACCATGTCGAATACATTCGGCATATGGATTCTTTCGAATAATGTTGAAACCAAGGCTTGCCTTTGAAATTCTCGTCAAGAACCCAAAACAACCGTTAAAATGTACACATTATACATTTTATTAAGAAAGCTGAAGAAATGGCTTCGGCATAGTTTATAACCTCAAAATTTGTTCACCTAATTTTACTCGTCATTGGCTAGATAACCACTGGTTAAAGCCATTATTTAAAATAAAAAAGGATATTCTAGTTTTTTTTATGGATTTTTGTGTGCGTCTCATATTGAAAGAGTAAAATTATGCCTCTAAAAATGCATTGATTTCTTATTAATACAATTATGTTTAAGCACGTTTAAATAATGTTACATTATGTCCAGGTAGTAAGAAGAGTACCTCAGACTTCTTCCATACCTGTGTAATAAATACTGTTTTATGTAGTTTTTGACATACGCATTCTGCATTGATTCGATTTTTAATTTTGATTGGGTTGGCGACTGGTGTCAGCAATAGATTTAGTTATTTGACAGATAAACATACACTTTACCTATAATTTAAATACATCCCAACCTTTGCGTGTTCGCCCTTCAAATACAACCGTATATCATAATTCATCGTACGAAGGCGTGTAATACTGAGTAATACTGTAATAACTGCTTGTAATACTGTAATAAGGCCTTGTAGTATTGTAATAAGGCCTTGTAATATCGTAATAAGGTCTTGTACGCTTGTAATAATACCTTGTAGTACCTGAGACTGCTACCTGTCGTTTACTTTTGACAGTAATTTGATTTGTGCCGATAATTTTGACTCGGGGCTCCACGACTTTTGGGTAACAAGTGTAAGGGTTTGTTTGTGGTATACTTGTGCTCACTGAAATTATACTCTCTTGCATGCTCTTACGGAGATAATTACACTGGAATTTTGGTAGTTAGTTGTCTGGTTCCACAATGATTAAAAACGAGTATTAGTTGACAGCGAGTTGGGTAGCGCATCAGTCCTTGAACAGTTGAGGTCTGGGTGGCTCGTAACAATGAGTTACAATTTGTTATTTGGAATTTACGTACGACTGATAAAATCATTACCATTGGCTTTTCGGTGAAGGAAAACATCGTGCGGAAACCTGCACACTCCGGAGAAGAAATTCTAAGGTGTGTGTGAAGTATACCAATCCGCACTGGGCCCGCGTGGTGGACTATGGTCCATACACTCTCTGTAGGAGAGTAGGCCTGAGCCCCTGCAGTGGGGACATATATAGCTGTCGATGATGATGATGCAGGTATTATTTACTTTAATGGACTTATGCGTCCGACAAAGAAATATTTATTTACTCACGAGCAATCAAATGACGTAATTTACTTACCCATGAAGGCTATCCAACCTTCTCAAAACTTCTCTATTCACGCCTCTCCCACGGTCGTGTAAACAACAAACGGCCAACAAAACAAGCAGTGTATGTGATGCTAGCGATTAACGCGTCACCTATAATTGAGTTAGCATTGGAGAATATAACAGTTAAGTTACGAAACTGTTATAAGAAGAGAGTATGCGAAGCGATCGATGTGGATAGAGTTTTGATCATCTTTTGTTATTTTTATTTTCTTCACAAAGTTTTACATTTTATAAAATCACTTAGTTCTAGGGTTTCGTGACTTTGAGAAGACTGGCTCCTGAACTAGAATTCTATGTGATGTGTTTTTATGTGTTGTTTTTTTATGTGTTTTTTATGTGATGTGTAAGTGATAAGAATTTAATATAATAATATATAGTAAATGAGTGAGTGAGAGAGAGAGAGAGAGCTTGAATTTAGAATATCGGTACCATAGATTATGTAGACTTCCCGTAGACCTTAGACTAAGAAGGACACTTTAAGGTAGGCGAAGACTCAAGACGACCTTACTAGTGTTGAAATAATTAAGTGCGGTCAAACTTTAAAAAACTTCGTTGTATTCTTTAGTTTCCGAAACCAATACGCAAATAATTGTAAACTCGGTCAGCCCATACATCTATACACAGTGTAGAAGCACAATAGCGCATTGCCTTTAGTGTTGGTTATGTAAACACTTGCGAGGCAAGGTTAGTCACCGGTGAAGCAATATGGACTGCGCCCGCGCCGCGGGTGTAAGGCCGCGCCTGTAGATATTTATGTTTCCGAGCCGTAGGTAGCTTCAAGCTCACTTATAACTGGAAAAATACAAACAAACAGACAGAAAATAATAATAGGTAAAGTAATATGAACCCAAGAAGTCTCTACCGAAAATTTAAGTCCAATCGAAGAACCAACTTTACTTGATGTATGGCTTTCAACTGCAAAGTTAAGTTTGTAAACTTAGAAAACTATTTTAACTGTGTTGTAATTTAAAAAATCCTGGTTTTTAGGTTCATACCTGTGGTTGTGATGTAAACCTTTTTTTTTGCCAAATTTCAGCATTCTAGGTCAACGGGAAGTATCCCATAAGTTTTGGTACCTTTGCATTCTCTAAAGAAATGGTCTACAAATACGGTGTAAGCTGCCATATCTTTTTATTGCGTTATCCTAGAAGACATACAGACAGACAGACCGACGGACAACAAAATGATCTTTGAGGGTTTAAACTTAACCATTTTAATAAAGGAATTTTGTCCCGTAGTTTTAAACTGAAATCTTATGTAAGCAATACTCGAAAGCGTCGAAAGCAAAGCTATGATTAACACTTGGCTAGGCAAAGTTTGTTGCACCGATTGGCCCCATTCAAGTCTGTTGTTTAATGTCTCATATCAGTTTTTAACGCCTGTTATGGCCGCCATTTGTTATGGCTATGGTTCTGCTGATGTAATAAATGATAAAGTTTTGTGTTTGCTGTTAAATACAATCACGACGAAGGTTTGACGAATATTGAAATAGAGATTATACTTTGGAAAACAGATACCTTATCCTCCAATCAAATCCTATAATTTGTGTTAAATTTTAAAGAAAGGCATCGATTTCGATTCAAGTCCAGACTAACATGAATGAAATTTATAAATAAATTTTTAAAATATTGTAAAGGGCTTGCCTTTGTCTCTTTTGATTGTAAGTGACAACAAGGCCGTTTCGATGACAAACTTTCTCCAGAGATGCCAAAAATTAATGAGACGTTGACTCTGTTACCTTTCATACCCGAACACAACAGTGCTATTAACACTGCTGTTTCGCGGCAGACTTAGATAACGCAGCTAGTTGATATCTAAAAATGCTGAACCGCCAAGTAACCCGCATTGGGAATTGAAAGTCACTAAGCCACAATGGCCGTCAAAATTAAACTGAATGGTTTAACAAAATATGCCTTCTGTTAAATAATAATTTTTAACAGGAAACCTTTATTATCGCTCGAAGAACCGATAACCGGTGGGGAGTAAAGGTTCTCGAGTGGCGACCACGTACCGGGAAACGTCTACCAGGCCGTCCCCCTACTAGATGGACCGACGACCTGGTTAGAGTCGCGGGGAGTCGCTGGGTGCAGGTGGCTCGGGACCGGTCGATGTGGCGTACCATGAGGGAGGCCTATGTCCAGCAGTGGACGTTTCCCGGCTGATGATGATGAACAGGAAACCTTTATTATATCTAAATAAAGAGAAGAGACTTAATGTACAAATTTGCATACGGAACCCAAGTATGGTTTTCTTTATCAACAACTTGTATTTAGAATGGAGACCGGTCCGAGCGAGCCAATATTTGACAAAGATTGGTTGACTCCACATTATTTGACGTATGAACGATGAAATAAACACCTAGAGGAAGAAAAAACCATATCTGAATGGAAAATACGAAAAAATTATTTGTTTAAAAAATAATCACATAGAGATAGCTCGTTGATGTCTTTTGTATGAGCCGAGAGTAGGCGACGTAATTAGGGCAACGGGTTTGGGATTTCATCGTCTGCTTAGACTTCAGATATTGTTCCACGGTGATATATGGTCCAAGATCCGAATAAGAAAATTTTTCATACATATGCTTAATGGGTGAAAAGTGTTTTTAGTACGTTAAAAATATATCTCGAGTCTATTATTTATTTATTATTATATTAATTTATAAGACTTTTTAAGAGGCAACTCGATATTATCGTGTTCGAAATAAAATAGCACTTATTTTCAATTGACTTCAGAAAAGGGGGAAGTTCTCAAAAAAAATTTTTGGGTATGCAACATACGCGATATATTCCGCCAAGAATTTTTGAGAAAATCAATAAAAACCAAATATGTACCCAGATTATCTACCTCTAAGGGTGAACATTTTTAAGGCAATTGAAGTCGGTTTTTAGTTCTTTTTGAACGCTTTGATGAATTAATTAAATGTGAGAAAATAACTATCATAAACAATTCATCATACCTGTTTATACCTGCCAACCAAGTAGATACGACAGAAAAAAAGGCAAACCAACATTCGTATTATTTTATAGGTTTCATACTTTCGGTTGGTATTAAATAGATTCGTTGATTACACTCACGCAGTACAACGTTGATTAAAAATTAATTTTTTAGTAAATAATTATCTTGCCAGGATATGTTTAGCCAACCCACTCCCGATATATGTTTATCGTACCAAATTTTATATAAAATAGTTTACATCCATTAAACAGATGGGTGAAGATTGTTCTTATTCAGATCTTAGACCAACAAGACTTCAATAAAATGAACCTTCAACAAAATTGTATAGTGAGGAGCCCTTCACGTAATATCTTACCATAACTTCAACTATTCAAAGACAAATGTAATTGATTCTGCGAACTCTTAAGACTTTTCTACTTTAGGTATTCCTAAGTTCCCTTAGAATTGATTTTAGCCGGCTTCAAAAACGGAGGTTTTGTTTGTTACTTCAGAACTTTTGACTGGGCGAACCGATTTGAATGATTCTTTTCTTATTTGAAAAGGGGTGCTTCCCGTGTGGTTTCACTTGGTCCAGGTTTTGGTCCAGTTCTGACAATGGGACCTATGTCTGTAATTGAAGTCGGTTTCCAGTTCTTTTTGAACGCATTTACTGTTCGAAATCATATCAAAAATGTTGAAATGTATTTTATGTGGAAAACTGATTGAAGTCTAAACAGCATTTATAGTATTCAAACAATGTGCACCTCCCACTATATCAACACTTTCCCAAAGATCCATACATTAAATTATTATTTCATATTTCATACATTAAATTTTATAGTATTTCTTTATAAGACCACATCGCACTTGACCCGAAGGTCGGCGCACAAGGTCCAGCATTGTGCGCGCGCGCAAGCGTTGGTATTAATTGTGGGTGCTTGTTCATTACTCGCCTGACAACTGATTAATATCGCTATAATGCTGTATTCTCGGCTGGATCGAGTGTATTGTCTGATAAGTTGATTCACATACATTAAAGTAGAAACGAAATAATTAGTTTTAAAAACACAATTGGCTTACATTGTGCCTTTAAAAAACGTAAAAAAACGTCTCTCGACATCAAAATATTTTTCATTTTTGTTCGAAGTTTTCAGCGTGGATTTAGAGCTGAAATTTTATAGCATGAATTTTATGATCACATTTAATTTGAGGCATCTGGGTGGGCACGGTTGCCGTTCAAAGGATATTTCGTTATTTACCATCAAGTGAGATGAAGGTCAAGTGAAAAACTATGATATATTCAATTAAAAAAACAGTCTAACGGTAGCCATTGGTCTCTGACGGTAGAGTGATATTATAAAACTTTTTTCAGTGTTGTCTTATAAAGTAACTAGCTTCTGTCCGCGGCTTCGCCCGCGTGGACTTTAAGATTTATCCCATTTGAACTACTCGTTTTATAGGGATAAACGTAGCAACGTTCGTGACCTTTCAACTATCCCTATACAAAAAATTAAAACATTCTGATTTTTCAGGTGTGAGTGTTTGAGAAAATGAATATGTTTTAGTAAATTTATCCCATGTTTTGATAGTTATTCTGATATTCGGTGCGGAGACAAATTCAAGAAATCAAAGATGAAATGGGTTTAGCCATTAAGTTATGTAGGGTGTAACTAACAAAATTTTGTTTTATATGTATGTATGTATATCGATGTACCTTATTGAATGTATACATATGACATAGTTGCATGTGTACCTACTGTAGAAACTTGGCATGTGCGTGTCAAAGGTGAAGGAAAACGTGTGTGAAACCTCGGTGCGCGTGCGCATACGACACTAGGTTTTTTGTCTTGACGTGTGAGAGCATATCGGAGCTGGCTTTAGGAATAGATGCATCCGGCTGGAGAATCTAAACACCTGGATAATTTGTATCTTTTCCAAACCTATCTGAAACGAGAATACTCACAAAAATACCTAGAACACAAATGACACACCACAACCACAGTTCCAAGAGTGGCCATTATACTTTTTTGTCCACAATGCCGTCACCAGACCGTCCAAATGACTAAGTTTCCGCTCGCATACATATTTGCTTTAACAAAACATTTGGATATGTTCGGAGTTAATCTTTAATGACTAGATACACAAGTGTTGGAAAGTGTCCGGAACAAATTAATGCTTATAAATAGATACTGCCTGGTCCGATCCGCATCTAGTTTCTTTTTCTTTGTCAGGCGACCTCGGAACTTGTTTACGGAGCGTCATTTTGTCTTGGGATCTTCATTCATAGTGGTTTTAGAAAGCTTATAATCATAATTAAATGAATTCAAAAATAATAATTAATATTAACATACCTTATGGTATTCGCACTATAGAAGTACATATCCATACATATCCGTCTTCAATTTTATCATTTTTTTAACAATCTTATGTGCATTTTCAGCTTTCGCTTTTGTCTACATTGTCGGGTTGATACAGAAATTTTGCTAATTATATAGGTCTGTCAGATCGTATTTAAAAAAAACGTAAGGTTGCGTTTAATAAGACTCTGTTATTTGAATAAAAACAGCCGTAAAGTGACCGTGAAAAATGGGTTAATGTTGCAAAATTATTCAACCAAAATACAACGGCTCTGCCAACTACATCTTTTTGGAAATATTTGAAACACTACTAGATGCATGTTGGTTTTACGGTGTATCTTGTTAAATAAGATCTAACGTTTTGGGTAATCAGTATTGACCTTCGGAATATATTAAGCATTTTTGGTGAGGTCGTCTTATTTCAAGTAATTATAAGTTTAGTTTCGCGTTTTATTGTGGAGATTTTAAATTATTATTTGAGTTTTAGGGAACGTCCATAACTATGACTAACTATATAACTAATCTTATTATGACCTGCAATAAATGTACAAAAATACAAAAAATTAACTTTGGTACTTGATTGGTTTTTATGGTTGGTTAAATGACTCTTTCTAAGTCCACCTGGCTAGCTAGCACCATGTTATCCGTTTGCCGCTAAACTTCAGTAATAACAGCACTGTTGTCTATAGAAAATAAATGTGCGCGTGAATTGCTTAGTTTACTAGCGCCTCATTGATTTAAGAGTTTTTTATGAACACTTTGTCTTACAGCCTTATCACCTTAGTAGACGATACTCGTATACGTGGAACTCGTGGAAGCCATAAAGTTATTTTTCTAGGAGAATAGAGGAACTCGGCTTCGCCTCGTGCCTATGAACACCTCGACTATAATATCCAGCTTACCGCACTTGAATCATAATGTACTATTAAATAAATGCAATTTAAAAACATTACATTAATGATCTTGGTCTTTCTATAATTTAAGTGTGGAAGCATAATATTCTGATGATTTATTTTACTGATATTTATTTTCAGATTTTTATTTGGCTATCTTTTGTAAGCAAATCTCAACTATATGTTCTTTCAATAAATAAATCGTAAGAGTACTTTGGTACTAGATGTTAAATTTACATAGTCGAGTCGGAACAAAGTGTCGATATATTTTATAAGCCCTACAGCTAATCTTAAGGGCTGATTGGATCACTGTGCAAGCTATTAGTTTTAATGGGACCTAATTTATATGAGCTGCCTTAAGTGCGCGCGGGCGTCCTGTTTTTCAATTTAAGCGTAGGTGTTTTTTAATGTAAATAGCCTTTTATTTTGTTTGATTATTCAATATGAATTTGTTCAGCATCAGATAAGTTTGCAGTTAGACATGATACTCTAGAATATGAAATTAGAAAATCATAAATACCCGTTTTAGAATGTACAAATAGACATCTTTCATATGATATCCCAATTGACCTAGTGAGCTGTGAAATTTCGATTTTCAAAGGTCACTCGGTATCGCTCCAAATGATTTGGCCCCTTTTTAAAAAAATAAAAAATAAAATTGAAAACATTTTAAAATTTATTTTTTGCGTCACCTATGTGTCTCCAATGCGTCACTATTCACAAGTGTATATTTTTCGTATGAATGAAAGCAAGGAGTTTATATACTGAACTCCTTGATGCAAAGCCATTGAAGTCGTACACCTACCATAGAATATAACTGCTGTGCAAATAAATCTGTCAAAGTTGTTAACAAGACTTTTTTGGGGGATGTGGACTGCCATGATGATTTATGACAGAGTATTGATCTATCCAATACTTTTAAGTTCTTAACAGACAGACTTATCTGAAAGTCCCTCAATTAAATAGTAAGAGAGCCCACGACCAAAATTTTTGTCCCATAGCAATATAGCCTCAACCGCATCAAATTGATCGATTCGATTATCGTGAACTCGAAAATA
Organism: Carcina quercana; assembly: GCA_910589575.2. Classification (NCBI taxonomy): domain Eukaryota; kingdom Metazoa; phylum Arthropoda; class Insecta; order Lepidoptera; family Depressariidae; genus Carcina; species Carcina quercana. The sequence goes on along the minus strand of OU342429.1, from coordinate 15,095,557 downwards.
CCAGTATCAGAAATTTTTCGCGTAGCGTTTGACCCGGCCAAATTTTCAAAAAATGTTAAAAAAATTTTCCGGCCCGTATCATAGCAATCTGTCTGATTTTTGGACTGTAGTTGGATGATAGCTGTAAGATACCGAAAACAGGTTTTTCAGAAGTCAGTTGTGTCACCTTTTTTTTTGACACAGCAGAAATGGCCTCCCACGCAGTTGCTACACTTCTTGATGTTATTATCCACCTAGTCGGGTTCAGAATCATATAATTTGACGATTTTATACAGTTTCGATCGTATTGCTAAGATACATGGTTTTGGTCGTGGGCTCTCGTACTAAAAATATTAAGTGGAACCGTTTGGAATCTCATACAAATGTATAGAAAACACAAACTCGACTAGTTCACAATTAGAAGAGCGCAAGCGCATTGTTTTTGTGAAGTGCACGTGTGTGCAGTATTTGCCGGCGGCGGCTGTGTAGTCTTCTCTTTGTTTTGACGGACAATTTACGGCGCACTTAATTATACTCACCTGTCTCAGACTACAGAGGCACAGCAGACAGAGCGGATGATGATATAAGTTAGGTTTTTACTTCATCTCAAAAAGTTATACGATTAGAAAGTTTCTTATCTATCCCCCTTGCCAAGGGTGATTATAGTATATACTTTCATAATAAAGTCTGACTTGGCAACAGGAAGGCTTATTTCATTTCATTTATTCAATCTATTACACACAAATACATCCCCATTACAAGTGTTCGTTCACTGAATTCGACAATGCAGATTCTTAAATGTATTTAAACACAAAAACGAACAGTAAATAGGCACTTTCTAGACCAACGCTTAACATCGTCGATTTTATCTTCACTCAACATCAGGTGAAGTTGAAGGCAAGCGTTGATCTTTTTTGTATAAAAACAAGAACAATAAAATATAGTAAGAAAATGTCAAAATTAGTATACTAGATATCAATATGATTATCATATCATCATTGTCATCGTCAAAAATGTAATAATCTAAATATAATTTGTACATAAATATGTCCAGCAATGGACCTATGCAGTTGTTGATGAAACAGTAAAGTGTGGCGAATCTTTCAATCTATCTGCTTACTTACCTTAGTCACCGCCAAGTACACTCAAGCAGAAAAGTATTACAACAACTACTTTCGATTGTAATCTGTATTGGGAAGAAAATTAGCGACTCCTCGAGCTCGGGCGGGCGGAATGAGAAGTGATTTATTTTTGTAACCGCCTGTACGTGGCTGTTAGAGTTAAATTAAACTCATTATTACGAGTGTTTAATGTTCGGATTGAACGCTGAGCTGAAGATACCATACAGGCTTGTGGTCAGCGGCCTATAGATGGTTTATCCGTGCCATGTGGGGTGAGCTTTAGAATAAAACTATCACACGTATTCCAGTGGGTGCCATGAAGGGGACTGATTAATATAATTTATGGGAAGTGAGTATAGTCGTCCCGTGGGTGGTTAAAGGCGACTAAGGAAAAATATTCAAGAGATGAGCATTTACCTTCGAGTATGTACCGACGACATCGTATTGCGATCACCAATCCGACTGCCAGTGTGGTGATTGTGGCAGATAACTTCATAGGAATTTGGACATGGAGATCTAGCAGGGAGGCTATGTCCAACAGTGGTCTTATGCGGCCTTATGAATAGACGTCGGGTAACTATAAATCTTGGAATGAGAGTATTATCCTTCAAATAAAAGAAAGCAGAGCGCGTACTTAGTATACTATCTACAAAATCGTTAGATAATATAAAAATTTCGTTTAGAATTTTTTTGGGAGAAATTCAATTGATGTTCAATTGAGGCTATTTTTGTGTGTTAAGTAAGCAACAATTAACACGTAATTTTATGCGTTTTAAATTATTATTTTCCTACAAAAATCTAGACTAAAATATTTATTTTATTTCAATCAATCAATTTATTTAATTCGTAAAACTTAGGTAGAGGTACAGTTGGAATTGATACATAACAGATCGGCTAAGTTTTGCCCTGTACGAAAGTTTTTAACAAATATAAAGTTTACATGACATACAAAATATAAATATAACAACAAACAAGATATCAGATTTCAATTTCAAGTGCTTAGTAATAATATAATTATACAATGTCAAAATACTAACAATAATTTACATGTCATTCAAAAAATCTTTGACTTTATAGTAACATTTTTCATTTAGAAATTTATATAAATGTCGTTTAAATTCCTGCTCACATGAATTCTTAATATATACTGGGAGTTTATTAAATATTTTAGGTGGCATGCATAGAACACTTTTGTGCATAAGGGCTTTTTTGGCTTATTTGGTCCATAATGAGGAGTTCTTAGTCATTTATACGGACAATTAACAGTTTTACAAACACGTTTAATTCAGGATAAAAAAGCTTAAGGCTCTTTTGAAATCAGAAGTGTACAAAGTCCAGGTTGGCAGACGAAATTCGAAATTCGAACATCATTCGAAGAACGTGTCTTTTTGTGTAGCGTCCATATTAAAATTGTTTAGTTAATATAGTGCTCAGTTATATATCGAGATAGACGGTAATTAAGTAGACTACAGTAAGTTAATTGTTAGGTAATCAACGGTTAACTTTAACTGAATGTAGATTGTCTTTTAACGGAACGCAGATTATGTTATTAGAGTTTGTATGTATTTTTTGTAACAGTAGTGAATGTGGTTTAGTAAAAGTAATTGTTTCTTGCGGTACAAAGTTAAATTAGAGACTTCAAGAGGAAGTAGCGTGTATTTTGGATTTTCAGATAACCCTTATGTACTGACAAGGATTTTCAACTTTACAACACTAAATTAGTGTAATATATTTATAATATAACACTATACGTGTTTCAATATTTATTTGCATAAAGGTATTTTACCTAGAATAATAAATAATAATATTATAAAAATCAGGTTTAATGCGTTCAGGTAATATGTCGTACACCGATTATTTTATGAATTAAACACAAAGTTGTATCTTTTAACTTTTTGCATTCATTATCATCACGTGAAAATATTTATATACGTTTTCAAATAATGATAAAAAAGATTCGTTTTCGTACATTAATAAACAATCTTTTTTTATGTAGATCGACCTTTTCGGAAAAGGTTCAACATTATCCAAGATATCGAAATATATGTTTATATTTAACCCGGGCATTAACATGTTAATTTTATAATAAATAAATTTATTTGTAGTTAAATATTTAAGTACTAGTTAACTTCTAAAATTACTATCACTCAATTAATTTTGACACAAAATCGACGCGATAGGGGGCGCTAATCCCTGAAGTTAATTCTAAAAGTAATTTAATGTTGAATGTAGTTCATCGAAACGTCTCAGTCCCTGCTAAGGCCAAGACACTTTGTTCAGGTGCTCAGAAAAAAGTAAAAAAGACAATTACCAGTTGTCAACAGCGGAACAGTGGGCGGCGGCGGCGCCCGCGCAGATGCACCGCGCATGTCAAGTGCCGACACAAAAGTTAAAGATGGCGACCGACGGAGTTTTTGCTCTCGTTGGTAAATACCGTCCGAACATAATGGCTTGGTGTGTCGACAGAATTTTTGTTCTATTTTCTATTCTTCGGAGTATTTCGGCCAGGTCTATTTACATTTAGTGATTGTCTGCATTCAGTGTTAAAGTGTTTTGGAATTTTCTTGTTGCAAGCCGGGTAAGAATTGGCAAATGCATTTGTGTCACTTTTGCAATTCATCATATAGAATAGTGTTTCTTAACCTGTGGTCCGCGGACTCCTTGGGGTCCGCAGTAGGCGTCCGCAGTCTGGACTAGACGAACGAAATGATTAATCACTATCATGCTTTGTGGTTTCATTAAAAATCATTTATATGCTTTTGAATTTATAATAATGAAACCAAAATACGTATTACATTTGGAGTACTAAACAAATGGTCCGTTTATGTTCTTTTAAGATTCTTTGAAAATTGAGTTTGATTTGGTCCGTGGCTGAAAAAGGTTAAGAAGCGCTGATTTAGAACATTTGGCATTAACAAGCATTTTTCTTTGAAATGAAATGAAATATAATTTATTTTCAAGAAAAACGGTTCTTGGGGTGGTAACTGGTAAAAGTGGTAATTAATTAATCTATTTAATATTTATTGTCAGTTTGGGTGAAGTATAGTTATTTAAGAATTGATCGAAACGGTAAAAGCTTTTACTTACTAGCCATTTAATTTGTCCGGAGGTTAAGTTCTTAAATTCTGAAGGTAACTTATTATAGATCTTTATACACATGTAGTAACAGTTTTTCAGGAAAAATGCACTTTTCGGTGCACTATTCAGTACCAGGGTTCCAGGTTTTCTGGGCGCTCTAGGATTTTCTTTGCCTCCACCGTAGCACAGATCATGATATGCCACAATGACTGGCCCCGAGCCACTTGTAATACCCAGCGAGTGAATTTCGTGGGAGACCGCTCGGTACACGCCCGGTACGGGGTCGCCACGAACTCTAACCCCCATCGGATGGTTATCTGTTCTTCTAAGGATGTGGCCTGCCCTGCCACTCTTTGAGCTATGTCGGTGACCTTAGCTCGTCTACGGATTTCCTCATTATTGATTGTATCACGTAGAGAAATTCAAATAGCTCTTTCCATATTTCGCTGAGTGACTTCGAGCTTGTTTATTCGATCAACAGTGGACCACGCAATCTATTTGTTTGTATTTTCTTTATTAATACAAGTTTTTACACCACAATGCCATATATGTACAACCAAGGCTCAGTCTACTTGTTTCATATAATTAAGTTGTCGTTACCTTGAAAATTACAGCTCAAATGATCTTACAATGTATTTAATATGTCTCTGCCTGTTAACGCAAAAATATGCAACAGACGCATAAAAGCACGAGTACCTGCAACTGATCATTACTCGAAGATCAATGCATTACGACAACAAGCGCTTACAATGTGCGCACGCTTCGTTGCGAATGTCATCACCTGCGGTGACGTCATACTAGTAGATGCGTCCGCGCACCTCGGAACGCAGGCGCGGCGCGTTGGTATGGTGGAAATGCGTGGGAGATATTACATTAATAATGTTACTAATTAAATAATAAATAAACACACAATGAGATGTGTGATAGTGTGTGAGTAGTATTTTTACACACGTTTTTTTTTTTGCCGAATGGACTTGATGCTGTTGGTCCTACCACTAACTAAAGCTTCACCCCAACCAATGCCGAGCGCAGATGGCACTCAGCCGGCTAAGATTTTACAATCGACTAGCCAAAGGGTGCCCACTCGGGGTCGAGCTCGAGTTTGGGCTAGGATCATTGCTCGTCGAGGGGTGGTGTGGATTTTCTGCAGTGTAATCGTGCAGTGTGCTTTTTGGGACGGATCTTTACGGTAGTACTTGAAAAGCCAAAGTGATATGATCATCGGGGTCGTTAAGGACGTCCCGGGGCGTCTCTTACGTCCTGAAATAGGCACGTGAGTTGACACTTTGATTACAAGTGGGTTTGATGTGTAGGAGCGGACTCGAAGTACTATCGCACCTAGGCAGTGATACCCCATTTGAGCCAGTGACTCCGCTTTCAAATTCCAGTCTCCTATTTTGATCCCCTTTTATGAATAAAAATACTTTGAGAGAGTGAAGAATTACTAAATACCTTAAAATAAATAAAGCAAAACGTGCTTCTTTAAGAATGACCTTTCAATATATCACACGCTCCTCCTCAGACACAACTCTCACCTCACACATGAAAGTTAAGTGGAAACTGTCACTTGGTGGCAGCTCCCGATACACACACACACGCACGCACACACACACGCACACAAACACACCCGGTAACTCGCACTCACCCTCGCCCAGTAACGCCAGCATGTTTTAAAAATCTATTGGTTACATTACAATATTGTACAAAACAAAATGTCATCCGTATATAAAGATAGCCTACCCCTGTCGCACAAGGCTCCCCCTATGACAGACTGTATGGCTACACCATATTAATTCAATTGTTTTAGACCATACATACGTATTTGTATTTTATTAAATATTTCACTTGCGTCCGTCACCTGTAAGTCGTGCTATCATATTATCTGGTATTCTTTACACGAACCATGTCTACGCCAACACATTAATGTTCGAAATAACACATTGTCAACTCGCTTTACAGTTAAGTTCTCGCAAGTGTATGTATCATAGCGTTTCGGTCATATAAATGTTATGTATATCACGTTTATTTTAGTCTGGTTGAAGGTGAGTGACTGCGAAACATACTACATTACATACATACATTATTCAATCGTGGATTTGATGTAAATAAAATACATAATAATAATAATAAAAAGTTCTCAGATTTGTAGTGACGCATGTATGTAACTAAAAGTATGTATTTTAAATCATTTTTTTTACCTTCAGTTCAGTTGGACAAGCCATGGCGGCTCATCACTTTTTGAACAATCGAGGTCTTGGTTCGATCCTGGCTCGTGCCAATGAGTTCCTATTGCTTATTTGGAAAAAATGGCTTTTTAACCGCCTTCAAAAAAGGAGGAGGTTATCAATTCTACAGGTATGATTTTTTTAAAGTGTTTGTTACCTCAGAACTGTTGACTGGGTGAACCGATTTAGATGATTCTTTTTTTATTTGAAAGCTGATGCTTCCCGTGTGGTCCCATTCCAATTTGGTCCATTCTTACAATGGAACCCACGAGAAAACTATATAAATCTTAAATTTGACTTAATAAAAGTACTCGTATATTATATAGGATGGTTATTTATTATATTTGACAGCGTGAAATTTTCCATCATATTTTGCGTCGAATAATGCGAAAGAAAAAGCGCATGAAAACTCGAATACGCGCGTTTTTCCAGACATAAGACTAATCGATTTTTCGCCCCTAAAACCCCTTAAATAGCAAATTTCTGCGAAATCGTTGATGCTGTTTTTCTTGTATATATGTATATACAAGAATTGTTCGTTTAAAGGTGATTTAAATTTATTTAAAGAGTCCAAATCTGTCATTTCTTTAGGGAGGCTATTATATAGTTGCGATTCTTCAAACAAGATTGTTTTCTTTCCTATCTGGCAATCCTATTTTGCAAGTTTTGTGAGTTTCTTGAGGATTTAGAAATCCGTTTTATTAAGAAAATAGTCTAATTGAGCAATTGTAAGTCAAATGACTAGATGGAGGCCTATGTCCAACAGTGGACGTTTGCCGGCTGATTATAATGATGAAGTCAAATGAATGTTATTGTGTTTTTTTAAATTGTAACATAAACTTTCACTTTTTTGATAGGTAAATGAGGGAATATGATGTAAAATCAAAATATCTCCATTTTTAGTAACATGCCTTATTAAAATCTTAACACATCCAATTACCTTACGATAAAATAACTCAAAATTATAAATTAAATCTGGATAGCCTAAGAGCCGACTTCAAATCCAGATTAATAGACGTCAGTCAGCATCAACGTAGAAGTAATAATGCATTTATAATAATAGAGTTGTGGCTCACTACAAATAAATGCTCAAGTTTCCTCTTCAATGATGGATAGTGGAAGAATGACTGATGACTATCTTGTCATGACTAAAACATGTATATTCTTGTCTATATATTCTTACATTGTGAGTACAAAGGTGGTATATTGCTGGAATGGAAGCTTGTCAATGCGTTGCTAGAATTATAATTGCCTTCTTTGATTGTGTGAGTCACTGCGCCTGCTCAGAATAATGATTTTTCTGTAGGAATTTGTTTACGTTTATACATTTTATGTATCAGTTGGGTAGAACCCTTTAACAATTTATGTACGAATGATAAAAATTATTACCATTGGCTTTTCGGTGAAAGAAAACATCGTGAGCAAACCTGCACACTCCTGAGATGAGAAGAAATTTAAAGGCATGTGTGAAGTCTACCAATCCACACTCGTCCCGCTTGGTGGACTGTGGCCCATACACTATCTGTAAGAGAGTAGGCCTGAGCCCCTGCAGTGGGGACATATATAGGCTGCTGCTGCTGCTACATACAAAAAAATAAAATGGATCAATGTAAAAGATTTTGACAGTAGAGTAATCTCTATTTTTATCTTCATTCTGCCACGTTTATATCATTTTGTTTCAGTTTTCTTTTTCCACTTCTTTATATCATATTAATGATTTACAAGAAATTATCATGCCGTCCCGTGCCCTTATCTTTTTAATTCGTGGCTTTTATATAACTTCTCTTTTCGTGTACGATTTTCTAAATTTTCTGCTGCCTGTTCAATTCTCGAAATAATTAGCTTGTTATATCTACTGAGGACTTTAGCCATATCTGTCTTCTAGAGGTTCCTCGAATTACAAGCTCATTTTCACAATTTCTAGAAGAATCCTTTTTCATAATTCCCAACAATACAGCTCAGTTATGATCCCAGTGTAGAGCTGTCATCGATACGGTATCGCAAGGCCTCCGTTACCCTTTGTATGCAGATGTGGCGACAAGTACACAATACAAGATCTTGTTCAGCTTGTAATGATGGCTTTAATACGCCTACCGTTTCTGCAAAGATGTCATAAAAAGTTGTTGTCGATGGATCTGTAGATGTGGCCAGGATTCGGTCCGGTGCGGACGTTTTGTGGACGACCTTGGATAACTGTGCTCCCCAGGTATTTTGAAGGGTTTTATTAATTTGAAATAACTCACAAAACGTATATCTGAATGGTAAACTTCGCTAACGCTTCAAGACACTGATATTCAATATTAGTACCAGCTGCCGGATCAACAGATAATTTTTGATCCCCCTAAAAGCTCTCTTATCGATGATCTAGTAAAGGTCTTGGGGAGTCTCTGGGTGCAAGTGGCTCGGGACCGGCCATTGTATATGCCATATATAAGTAATAATCATACATTTCTAAAATATACGCACGTACAATATGCACATTTTTGAGTAGCCGAGGATTTTTTAACGAATCATAAAGCTCTTACAACGTTAAAACCACCGTGCTTCTTTAATAGTGTTAAAATATATGTACACCCTTAGTACTTGCTCTGAGTTCAACATCAGATAATTTTTGATCCTCCTAAAAGTTATCTCAATCTGGCCACCCCTCTCCTAAGGATTGGACTTCGCAGAAACATCCACTCATATTAACAACTATAGTGTCAAAAGTTCACGCATAACGCATCCAACTAAATCCGCAAAGTTTCTCCAACAGGGAGGCAACTGTTTGCAAGACTATGTTTGATTGAATACCGCCAATCGTGGTGTATACAGCCAATGTATTGGCAAGTCCAACGTGGCGATCTAAAGTCACTCGTTTAAAGTGACTTTGACGTTTACTTTAGCGTGTCAGTTCATGAGGACTCGCAAAGTACAGTAGTAACTTTCCTAAGACGAATGGAGAAATTACATGGAAATGTTACTAGATAGTACCTAATACCACCACTGGCAAAGTGTGCTTTCGTCCAACCGAATCTAGACAGGAGAAGAAAGTAGTAGTAGTTTAATTTTCCCGAATGGGAAGGCAAAGGAACAAAGCCATACTCTGCCTCTCTGCCTACTCTGAACATATCTTTTCTTCAGTTTTTTCAATAAAATGTATAATGTGTACATTTTATCGCTTGTTTTGACGATTCTAGACGAGAATTTTAAATGCTGGCCTGGTTTCAACATAATTCGAAAGAATCCATATGCCGAATGTACTCGACATGGTAAACCCTTTCGATCGCGTCGAAACCCTCGCAATTTTGCGTAATTGATACTATAACACCGTCCTTGACACTTTTTGCTCTATATCACACCATTATAACACAAAAAACACACATAACAGTATTATTAACGAATTACGAAAAATTGCAATGAACCACCATTATTCAAGTTCGCGCCAAGAAACCAGGATAAGAAATAACGAGTCGAAGTTTACGCATAACGTCATCCAATCGGCAACGTTTCAGCAGCTAGATATGATCTGGCAACATTGTGTCTAACTGAGCTATCGCTTGCTTTGTTCCAGTAACGAGCCGACCATGTGAAGCCGGGCCCTGGACTACCATCTTGATCTCACTGTTGCCAGGTGAGAATTCTGTTATGTTTCATATGCACAATGGATTTTATCTGATGGTAAGTCACAGTAAGGACGTAGAAACGCGGCTTAGAAAGGACCAGAAAGGGCGAGTATTGTACAGAATTACATTGTGGTATTGCCGATCAAAAGACTTATAGTACGCCTGGCTAGTGACGGACCGGTAGCGAGAATGGAAACATTGCAAAGTTTTAAATTTGATTTAATTCGAATGCCATTTCGAGATTTAGCTCCAAAAAAACTAAAAACAATTGCCTTAATTTTCTCGATAGTTGTTTGGAGGAAACCGTGATATTTTAAAAAGACGCAGTTGACGTCGTGCAAGTGGCCCCATAGTGAATATATCGTTGCCTTGCAAGCTATCCTTGCAAGTTAAAAGGTACAGCACCACTGTCTGTCAGTTTGCTGTCAGTTGACAGTTGACTTACTGACAGATCAAATAAAATATTATCAAAAATTTGACTGTTTTGTATAGACGGATAAACAACAACAATGAATACCATATATATGTATTGTTTTTAAGATTTTTCCTACCAGGAAAAGGCAAAGACAAAACAGCATACAGCCATGTCTTTGATAATGATAGAATTTTATCTTAGAATTTTAAGGTTACAAACAAGGCCGAAGCCATTTCTTCAGTTTTCTCAATAAAATGTATAATGTGTAAATTTTATCGGTAATTTTGGATTCTTGGCGAGAATTTTAAAGGTCAGCCGTGATTTCAACATAATTCAAAAGAATCCATATGACGAATGTATTCGACATGGTAAACCCTTTCGATCGCGTCGAAACCCTCACAATTTCGCGTAATTGATATTATAACACCGTCCGTGACACTTTTTGGACTAATCATACCACTATAACACAAACAACACACATGACGGTATAATTAACGAATTACTAAAATTGCAAATGAACGCTAAGAATCATACCATAGAGAGGATAGAAGTTTCGTTTTAAAATCTGTAATATAAACAAAGGTACTATTTTTCAGCCACACGAGCTACGTCAGTTTCGTCGATAATTATTGTTATGTTTTTAGCAATCAAAAAACTGAAATTTAAATTAATTCAGTAAATAAAAAAATATGGTTGTCACTTTCTTAACCATAACCAAATAAAGAACTGCAATTTTCAAACTGCAAAATTTATCTTGAAACGTTGACCATTCCCGCCGTCCCTAAAATGACATATTATAATATGAGACTTCTCCAGAGAGATTAAAATATAGTAATAGGTTATAGAGCGGTCATTGGGAAACGTTTCATATAAACATTTTGATCTCAAAAGTCAATGGTATGTCAAATGTCTTGTACGGCCACGTGACGTGATGTGACACTAGATTGAGTAACTTATTACCAATTGGTAATAAGTTTAGGATCAAAATGTTTGTTTGCTTTGTCCGGTTTATTAATATTAAATGTCTTTGGTTTTTAGCAATCAAGAAAATGAAATTTAAATTACTTCAGTAAATAAAAAATATGGCTGTCACTTTCATACCTAAAACCATATAAAATCAAATAAAGAACTGCAATTTTCAAACTGCAAAATTTATCTTGAAACGTTGTCCATTCCCGCCGTCCCTAAAATGACATATTATAATATGAGACTTCTCACTGTCCAAGTGCTAGAAGGACTTAGCTGTATACCTATATTTAGATAAACCTCGTTACACCTAAGGAATGTGGTCCGCAGCGATTTCCTTTAATTATACTGTAATGTCACGATTCATTGGAATTACATGCTCCCATACGAACGTTTTCGCTTTTCTTTTGGACTCGTGATGCAAGACCTACATAAATGGAGGACGTAATTAAAGGAATTAACTGTTCAATCGTCGACATAGACGAGATTATCTCCAGTTTTTATCTGTAAATTGTAAAAAAAGACTAAGGTAAACTTAAGTGGTTGAAATCAAACAGGTCAATGTGGATAAAACCTTGTACTAAACTCCGTAGAGTCCTGTATTTTTATGTTTTACAATCTGGATATGTTTTATATGGATCTTATGATGAATCTGGATATGATTAGTCCAAAGACCAAACAACCATAACGGTAAAAATAAAAATTTCAAAACTATTACGTCATAAGCCCGTTTTGAAAATCTGAATGTATTTTGCTGTCAAAAATATTTTACAAAGTTCTTATTTTAAATTTTACTTGTTGAATTTACGAAAGGAGATTATAAACTCCTTTATTAAATTCCGCTTATTTGTTTGTTTGGGGCAATTTGATCGTCCAAGATATCGTCCTTTTAAATTGGTCCGTGTAGAGCGCTTTTTACAAGTAAACCCTTTCCATTTCGGCTCCGGTCGTTTCCAGTTATTCCAGTTTGATCTTGTTTTGTTACGCTATGGATTTATAAAGGTATTCATTATATAAATTAAACAAAATCTTTTTACAATCAATCAATATTTTATTTACAAATGACAATATATGTATCCATATACTGGATTTCTTCAATAGTAAGTTGATATGTACGTTGAGCCCTAGTAAAGCAGCTAACAAGGGAACGGCTATCTCTGATCGAGTCGTTATATCGGACACTTCAATGGCAACCGTCGCGAACACAACCAACTAGCATCCTACCCGGTCCTGATAATAGCGACAGCGATACAAAAATAAATTAATAAGTCATACAAGAAGAGAGATAAAGGTGGACAGCATGGCTCTGGCTAAGTGGTTCCTATTGTGGATACTTGGTTATGCGAATAATCTCGTTTGTTGCTTAGAATAGGACGGTTCATTCATTTCCATGAGTAGATTTGCCATAATCATCACACTTCGTAAAGTGCACCGGACATGGTACATATGATGACATTAAGAAAATTTGAGTTTCTTACATTCTAATATTTAACAACATTCATCATCTACATCAGCAGCCAGGAAACGTCCACTGCTGGACATACGCCTCTTTCATAGTACGACACATCGACCGGTCCCGAACTGACGAACCGAAACGACGAAATTTATGGTCGTCATTTACCACGAATTTAATTTACATAATATTCAATTTTATGTTGCGTACAGAATGATGCTTTTTTCTTGATTTTAGTTGCGATGGATGACATTTAATTTTAAGTGCATCCATTAGCGAAATAACTTGTGCCGGGTAAAGAATTTAACTTCGTATAATCTTAAAATAGCGTGTATAAAATTTAAATATCATTAAAATTACATGATTAAGTTACATTAGAAGTTTTAGATATGTATTAAATGATACTGAAACTATTTTTGATTGAAACTGTGATTTAAATAAGGAATTGAACGATACCGAAAGGGTTAAAATTTTAGTAATTTACAACTGATTTAATGTCGGCCATTGAGGTTTTAAGATGCATGTGAATATTTTCTTGTAGTAAATTCCGAATTATTTGAATATATTATTGAATTCACAATGTATACGTATTTGTATGTTTAAGAATTTGACATTTCTTATGTTTTGACTTTGAACACCATTATTCTGCAGTTTACATAAAATTAAAAGTAAATACAAAATGGCAGTCGTTTTGGCAAAACGCAAAAGTGCATCTGAGGTTGAAGAGCGCATGATTAATGGCTTTCCTCGAGCGGAAAACCGGCCGCGAAATTAATTTTTGCAACCGTAAATTCAGTTTTTATACAACCTGTATTTAACAGCCAATTGCTTATTTTATTTCCAATGAAAATAGTATTTTTAGATAGTCTTCTTGATGTCACAACCAATTGTAATAAAAGTTGACTCTCACGTTTTCGATGGCACGAAGAAGGACATACGAGTAAACTCCTTTGTTATTATTGGGGACAGCTACTGGGGATTTAGGGAAGCATACTTTTAAAGAATGCTCCATGTATGCTTTCTTTTTTGATGAGTTCTCTGACTGAAAGCGTCTCATGACCAAAGTGCCAAGATGGCGTCGTCAATGTCAGCTGTCACTGTCAATCTGCGGCTATCTTCACTTTAAATTCGCATTGTGTTACACTCAATTCAACTCACTCACTCGCGCGTTGTGAAAGGGGGCTAGACGGAAAAAATTCTTACGAAAAGTTGTCACCGACACTTTTTTCTATAGTAAGTTAGCGTCATCTGTTAGTACGACGTACGTAGTATTAAGACGATACCAACAGTACAGCTATGTGACCACAGATGGCTCTGATTAGTTGCCGCTACTCAATGACAGATGTCGCTAAAAACAAAACGTATCACGTACATAAAAAATCTAATGAGAAAACCTACAAAACCATATTTAAAATATAATGTTAAAAATCCGTTCAAACCTTATTGAAAATTTGTAAAATTTTATTACAATTCCTTCACTAATTAATCGAAAGGAACTTCGTTCCATCCGGGTGTCCCTTGACACCTCTCAAGTTTTTTTCGAACAACAACTAAAATCTGAAAGTTTAAAATTGTATTCGAGTGATCATTCCTTACAGGTCCATTAATACAAATCAGAAAATTTTTATCTGTGATTTGTGGAAATATTACCTCTGACTTCACCGTAACGATCGATTTAAATCAATTCAAGATGAGTTTACTGCTTATTTCCAGGGAGCGGAATCGAGAGCATTTCATTACACTGACTACCAGTTAGCATATCATATGGTAAAAAATACCTGGGTATTTCTCCAACAGTGGACTAACGCACCTGTCGATTTTATTTCATTTGTTCATACACGTAACAGATTACAGCCTCAAAATAAGTTAATATGTAGGAAAAAAGATTAGAACAGACTGCTTTCCATGTGTACACACAGAAATCAAATAATAAAGGAACGGATACCACAGAATATACTAGACAAATTTTGAGATAAAATTAAGAAAAACAAAGATATTCATAGCAATAGTACCGCCAGAGCTTACATTTTGATCTCAAACTTGTTACCCATCGGTAACAAGTCACGCAGTCTAATTTCATATCACTTAACATGCCGTTTTTCTATGGAAATTTTCTGGTGTCTATCCAAAGACATTTAACATTAATAGACCGGACAAAGCAAACAAAAATTTTGATCCTAAACTTATTACCAATTGGTAATAAGTTACTCAATCTAGTGTCACATCACGTCACGCGGCCGTACAAGACATTTGACATATCGTTGACTTTTGAGATCAAAATGTTTATATGAAACATTTCTCAATGCCCGCTCTATAACCTATTACTATATTTAAATTTCTCTGGTAATAGCAGATCTAATAAATAAAATTATAAATTGTGACAAGTGACGTATAATGTTTGAATGTTCACAATGGCCCGTCCATTTCGTAACGTAGGATGCCGATTCCATAGAGATCGGCACTTGAGCGTAGCGCGACCGGTCCCGATTAAAATCTTTTTGCATCATACCTAACGATGAGCAGGTAAACAGATACTTGTACACTGCAGTCCTACTGTCTTAACCATAGCTTTGTTTGAAAATTAAACGGAAGCTACACGGTTGGGTAGAGCGGCAGTCCTCGAACGCTCTGAGTTTGATCATGGCCCAAACTAGTAAATTCCATATACGAATAATTTTTGACTAATGGCTACACGCTTTTTTTAGTTGACTTCCGGTCATTTGCCGAAAGATGGCACTAGTAGTAGTATACATGGCGATGTTGAGTTGTTCTCGCTAAACAATGAGCTTTGCCTTGAGTATAATATAAATCAGACATTGCCACAGAACCAGCAGTTACATTCATTGTAACAGTGTTCTACTTGAGGGTTTATTTGGGAATTTTACATGCTTGGACTACCAATCTGAGGGACTGGGTTCGATTTCCAGTAGAGCCTGCTGCCAACACCGCACTGATGTGTTCCGGTATGACAGGTAGCAGAGCCAGCACTTGATTAGCGGCTTCTAGGTGCGCACGCTTACGATCTAATAGCCCGGTGAGATAAGGGCCAAGTGCAAGATCATTATAATATACAATAAACATACATAATGATGTAAGTAAGATAATAACATAGATAAATAGCTCCACGAATACCCACTGAATCAGAGTAGTTCATTAAATTATTCATAAAACTAGTCACAAGCCACAACGGTGACTAAACACCGGTCTGACTAGGTTCGCCTGGGCCCTGAGTATTTGCGACATAAATCGAGGACCTAGATTGTACAATGAGATACACTGACAATTCAGATTTACTATTATTACGTGGCTTTAGTAATAATCTATTCAATTGAGTTGTGGAGAGCATTAGCATGGGTAGTTACTGCTTTTAGGATATGATTAAGCTATGATGGCTTGAGTTTCTTATGTTTGATTTTAATCAGACCCTTCTCTTTTGCCTAAAGTACCAGAATGTCGGTCGGATATCCAATACAAACAGTCGATCCGCCGCTATTGTGATTGTAGTCCGAATGTGGGGCACAGCGTCGGCGCGTGCGCAAGGCCGCCGCCGCCGCGCCGTATGCGCAGCTGTTGTTCTGTAGCCATGTTGGAACGTCAATGATAGGACTTGTATATTGATGTAGAAACCCTATTATATTACCTAGCAGTGGCGAAGGGTCCATACAAGCAGATTCCCACCGGGTTACCTTTCAAAAATCCTTTCCACATATCATTAATGTAATGTACTATTAACTTTTATACGCTCAAAACATTACTGCAAAAAACGCCTGCGCGCAATTAAAAAGCAATATCTATCAGTGGCGAAGGGTCCATACAAGCCGATTCCCACCGGGTTACAGATATCTATAAATTGTCAAAGTCCGCCAAAACTATACCATAGGCGCGCAGCGCGCCTCTTTCTACTCCCGTGTCAAGTAATGCTCTGTCTCTTACGCTCTCGTAGTAAACGTCGCTTTTTATTTCACGAAATAAGCCGGCCGGTCGTCGGCATACTCGATTTCTTCTCTTTCGAACGCCTTATGCGGAGCGAGATAGAGAGTAATAATACTAGTAATTTCAAAACTATAATTGTAAGGAGAAAATACATCGCCAATTAGACATTTTTTCTAGCAAGTTAATAGTGTTGTAACAATGCAAAATTTAAAAAGTAGTATTTTGATAGTAAGTTTCATCGCGAGTCACATTGTTTTATTTAGGCGTATTTGCGTGTGATTTGTTCCGTTTGGATATCGATTTGGAAGTTTGGAAGTAAATAAACAGTACTTGTCCGCCATTTGTTGCGTGAGTGCTTGTTAGTATCGATGTTTTTTTATGTGACGGATTAGAAAGTATTTCACTTAGTTCGAAGTTCATGTGCTGTTTTTTGTGTTTATAAGGTGATTTACTTGCATATTTCGTTCAATACGGTGAGTTTTGTGTGCCATTATGGCTTTAATTCATATGGAATGCTGCCTAACTGACTACTTGCTCATCATCTTCCCATTTGAAGAAATACTGAGAATTTCTGAAGCCGAATTTGAATCACGCGGTAAGCATTTTTTTTTGGATTGGCTTCCCTTCGCCAAAATTCCACCCTTCGCCACTGTTACCTAGCTATTCTAATTTTATAGTCATGTAACTATTCATTATGTGGTTCCCGTAAAATTCAATCTTTAGCACTGAGGAACTTCTGGGAATTTTTTTATTCTATCTGTTGACCCACCATTGGGCCAAAGTAGTGGGTCCACGAAGAAGACGAAGTCGCGGACAAAATTACTACCTAGAGCCAGGTACCAACCAAACAATTGTAAATAACTGTTGTTGCCAGTACAATAATAAAGTCAGTGAGGCTTTTGTATAAACACGGCTCTAATACACGGCTTTTTCGTCACTTACCATCAGGTTTCACCGTCTCCGTGGGCTGCTAATGGCTACACTGTAGGTCTTACAATCCGGAGTCAACGGGTTCGATTCCCAGTGATAAAACCTATCGATACTCAGTTTGGTTGATGGTAGATTTTATATGCCCATAGGGCTAGTTACCAACATGTCACCTAAGTCTGCCGCCAAACAGCAGTGTTAATAGCACTATTGTATTCCGGCATGAAAGGTGTCAGAGCCAGCAGTTTCAGTAGATTGAGCCTTCTGTGTGCACGCTTACCGTCTTATCGTTACATAAAATCAAGTGAGTGAAGGCCAAGTGAAAAAGTACATACAAAAAGGTAAATGCAACACAATTGGACATTTGACTAAAAATCATTCTTCTTATTCGACGGACTATGTAAAAAGGTTTTTACCTTTTTAGCTCTACACAAAAAATAATCTATACGGCTAATAGCTTCTTTAGCACAAATCGAGGAAAAGTAATTCTAGTCACGCGGTGCTAAAATTCTCCATACAAATCGAGGGAGTTTTGTGACGTCACATGCTGCTTGTAGCTATATTTTGAGGTATCTCGAAAAATAATGTTTTTATGTGTCATATATCTCTATAACAAAACGTTCAAAAGCAATGAAGAAACTAAATCTAATAGGAACTACATTTTTCGCTATTTTTGATACTTTCAACTCTCGCTAAATCCCAATAAAAAATACTACCTATTTTTATAAATAATAATAAAATAAATAAAATAAATTTATTCCAGCATACAGCCATATTTACACTACTATAACAACAAAAAAACACGTTTATGTTACGATATCAAATACAAGTGATTTAGTTACCATTTTTGTATATTTTGGTTTAGTTTATTTGTTTATTTGCAAAGAGAATGATTTTGTACAATTAAAATTCAATTCAACCCCAACCTAATTAGCTGTAAAGTAAACAATTGAGTATATAAAACATATTCTAATTTATCAAATACAACTAACTATCTTATGAACCGTTCCCTATTTCGCGCGAAGCAACCAACATCTGTGGCCATGTAAAGGCGCCCGTTTCTCAAACTTATCGATAGAATACCTTCTGCTACTGAATACACACACTATAACTCAAATACACTTGATTAAACAGCATTTCTAAGTAGAATGATATGGTTATCGGTCTGTTAGTATTTCTCACAGACATCTTTCTTCGTTACGTCACGATTCTAGTAAAAGTAGGTTACGAGCTTCGTACAGGTTTACTCCGTATTTAGAAAGTCGCTCCGGAATTTGTGAGTATGTTTCCTCTGTTTAAATAGACCAACTGGGAACTGTAATATCATAGAATCAAGTACTAAAGTACTATTATCGCATGTAATTTTCAGGCAATATCATAATAACAGCGTCTTTGTAGCCTTAAATCGCTTAGACATATGCTGAGCTATTAGAACATTCTTAAACGCATATTCGATGTTCAAGAGTTAATTTTAAGAAATTGTGATGAATATACCTCTTTTAAATGTTTTAATTTATTCAATTTTCAACTGATTTAACCTACCTTAAACCTTCTTTTTTTGAAGTTGGTTAAAAAGGAGGAGGTTGAGATCGAAGAGAGTTGTAGATCGTGCAAAGAGCAACAAAAAAGTATCACATAAAAATTTTCGTATCTCGACGGGGAACCGAGTTATGATGAAAAAACTTAATTTAACCCTTTTTTCAAGATGGCGGAAAACCCACAAGGATATTTTGGTCAACAATTTGAACTTAAGCTTTTCTAGGCCCCCCCCCCCCCCCCCCCCCCCACGTAATATCCAAAATTTGGCTTTCTCGGTTCATTTGCATTTCCAAATGTATATAATGACTGGACTATGAGGGAAATGTCAAATAAAGATGAATGTGACATGGTACAAAAGTGAATACATATTTTTGTGCTCGAGTGTACATAAAACTTTTACATGTTTGCAAAGGGAATCAGAAAGGATGTCTGGTCTTTCAGTCAAAATATCTGTTAATATAAATATTGATACATATCTTAAAACTAAACAAACGATCTGCAAGCCTGCTCGGCCGATGTAACCAAATCAATACAAGCAGCGGTTACAACATAGTTTAACATAAAGAATGACGTAACGAAATGAGCCCGCTTAGCATATGTATACCGACAACTCAAGAAGACATCTCGAACGGACAAAAGTGAAAGTCGTGTGCCAAAAGAACGGTGGAGGCAACGGACTTACATCAGAGAACCTTTGCAAACCTATATGCATTTCCCTTGCACGTTATCAGTAACGCATAGGGTTAATATTGGCAAGAATTAAGTTATCCCTAAGATTGTTGCTTATTTTACGTCACAAAATTTTGGCACACATCTATGCATGTACTTCGAAATTTATCTCAAGTACTTAAGGTAAATTTTGGCCATATTCGATTTTCTTTTTAAGTTTGTCGATAAATTTACGCTCATTTATCTTCACCAGAAAATATAATAAATTCAAGGTAAACTTTTCTTTTGTATGCAAATATTCTTTAAGAATCCAGAAGCTTACAAATACAAACTGTAGTTGAACGTCTCGGATTTGTACAGAATATACGGATGGAACCTCGTTAAATAATGCGCGAGGTAAATACACACAGGCGTCTGACTTGCGCTGAATATTGACGTCTGAGTGTCTGACGTTTGGTGTACTTTTCTACGATAGTGTGTACCTTGTGCATACTCGTAAATGTCTGATGATCCTTCATATGCGTTCCACTGGATATTCTGATATTTGTGCTGAACGACTGGACGGTAGATTCTAAGATAAGTTTTTGCAGACATGACCAAGAATTGATGTCAATTGCTGCCAGTTCCAGAGGGTTGTGTGTTGAAATGTTACACGCTGTGTTGATTGATGGGTGCCATAAGTATTTTTAATTATGACAGAGCTATGTGGAACACCAGTCCGTCTGGTTTTATATTGAATGTTGTTCAACTACTTTTTATTATTTCGTAAATGGTTAGTGTTGATTTATAGTCATATCTTTATTTAAGTGCATAATATGGCAGCTTTTTTATATATATTGAAGATAGACCAACACTTGACCTCAATCTCACCTGATGGTAAGTGACGATGAGGTCGAAGATGTTACGTGTTGGTCTAGAAGGTGCCTATTTACTCTTCTTTTGAAGATTCCCAAGTTGTAGTTTTCGGGGAACACTGAAACCGGTAGTGCATTCCATATTTTTGCTGTACGCACGATAAATGTGGAAGCGAAACGCTTGGTGCGAGCTGTAGGAATATCTACAGTGTACGGGTGAAGGTCTGCCGTTCTTCTGCTTATCTCAGACACAATTAAATAAGTGAGTGTCCAAAATTGTTGATACTTTTACATAATCGTACTTACACCTGATTTTATGTTTATTGTATCAGTGTAATCATAAAACCGATTTACACTTTTTTACGCGATGGTACTGAAACTTACCGTCGAGCGTTATCAGAATTAAATATTCAGATAGATTTTGGGGTTCACGGGAATTTCAGGATGATATTTCGGTTCGGGTAGTGACGATAAGGCCGTCTGATGGTTACCCAGAAGCCTCAAGCCAATGAGTTACATCTACAGTTTGGTGGCAGACTTGAGTAACTTGGTGGTAGTTAGCCATATGCCATATCCTACCACCAACTAAACCAAGTATCGATGACCAATGGGAGTCGAACCCGGAACCTCGGGATTGTAGTCCAAGTGTGTAGTCGTAAAGCCACGGGGGTGGTCACAAATACTTACTGATGCAAAGCCAAAGAGAAGTCCAGAAACGAATAAAAAGCAGCCAAGTGCGTGTCGGGCTACGCGCACTGTAAGGTTCAGCAGTGAAACTGGTTTTATAAAAGGTAATTGAATGATATTTGTACGAAATTTTCATTTTGACCACTGCAAGCACTACTACTTTGAATTTGTAAAGATTTTGAGTAATTTAGCTTAGGGTGGCCATAGCGCAAGAGATTCGCAAGAAAAGCGCTAGAGTCGCTTCTCGTCACAATTTAAATTTTAAAACAGTACTCTGTAAATATTGTATGGGCTGGCAGACACCACTGGTGTGTCACTGAAATGGGGCAAAGGCTCATGTCCAAGAGTGGACAATGATGATCAATGGAATGGAGGGTTTAAATTACTGACACGACAAGTGGGCCCGCGACAGCTATGAATTTTCAAACACGTTTAAAACAATGCCGTGTAGGTGCAATGCCACCGCCCGCCCGCGCTCATGCAGAGGCCATAAAGTATGATAAATATGAGTACAGTTAGCTCAATAAACATGTACTTCGATAGCTAAGCCGGGTCTGGTTTTGGTTGGCCCCTGTTCAACACTCAACCAGAGTTATGCAGACTCAACTTAGTCTAACAGCACGATTTGGTTCATCATCATCAGGGAAACGTCTGCTGCTGGACATATGCCTTCTCCATGGTATGCCACTTTGACAGGTCCCGAGCTACTTGCATCCAGCGACTCCCCGCGACCTTTACTAGGTCATCAGTTCATTTAGTACAGGGACGGCCGGTTATATATTTCCCGGTACGGTTTGTTTGGGTATTTTTCGGTGCTCAAATGTTTAGTCTTTAGTCTGCTGGTTTAGTCAGTTCGCACTTGACTTTCATCTTACTCAATGCAGTTAAAAAGCTTGCTAAGAAGTCAGAAGTTAATGAGGCTCTAGCTCTAGCTACCTTTATTACCGTAACATAAAAGCGCTACTGACATTTTTAACGGTAGACTGAGAGAAGATGGTGGTAACTAGGCAGGCGGACATAACATCCTCTATACCCGCCTGCACCGACTAATTCTGCCACCAGTGGGGGCAGATGGAACTTTAGGAGCGGACGGTACTTATTTAGCTGCACCGGAACTTCCTTACAAATTGGTACCTACCTACAAAATATAGACATCAACTTTTTCATCAACAAACTCATCCGTGATCAAAAGTCCAACTGTCTAGCCACTAAGCCATCATTATCATCATCGGCTCGGAAATGTCCACTGCTGGACAAAGACCTCCTCCTTGGTGTCACAACCAAGTGACAATGACCGGTCTCGGACCACTAAGCCATAGAAGCGGTTAAATAAAAATAAATTGTAGGATTAAAAATCTCGTCGACTGTACGAGAGACAAGTGTGAAATGAGTCGTATAGCGATGTCATTTGCCTACGCGCAGCTTTATAAATGTGATAATTAAATCACAGATACTCGTACGATACCAGTTTCGGAGTCGCAGGCGCACCATAGCTTGCGCATTTTAATAAATACGTTGTAAGGCTGTTCGCGCAGGTTTCAAACGGCTGTCAGTGTAGGAGGCCTTCAGTTGCGCAGGAGTGTAAAAGTTTTATAGAGACTCACTGAATTGTTTAAATCACGATGAATATACCGTCAATGGATTTGCACTTGGCCTTCTCCTACTTGATAAGTCAAGACTGCCCCAGCCCCAGCCCGACATATTTTTTCGGGCTTATTATTATAATAATATGTAAATTTCTTTTTATCTAGTTTAGTTACTTACATCCGTTTAGTCGAGGGTTCCACAAAAATTATTTTACCCTTTTCCGATTACAACGTTTAAATTTGTTTTATTTTTATTTATTAAATTTGTACTTGAGTTGTTTCTTTCAAAGCTTGAGAAGTTGGACACTATATTCCCAGAAGTAATAAAGCTCTCAGACCTCTCGGCTATGGTAATTTCCTGATATGGTCATCGGACTGACCATTGTGAATAAATATGTCATTTTAAATGCACAAACACGTGCTCTCATGCAGAACACCTCAGCTAGCTGCATACCACACAAACCAATGGCTTCTTAGAACAGAGGTGACGTTCAAAATTCAAATTCTTTATTATGCTTAAATGTGATACGTATTGGCCCTATCACACAACATATTGGCTTCTCACATTTAACCAGAAACTGGCGTGCAAAATGTGTGTCGTAGTTACAATAAAATTAATATGAACGGATAACCTATGGGGAGTAAGAGTTCTCAAGCCACCAAGTACCGGGAACCGTCTACCGGGCCGTCCCCCTACTAGGTGGACCTACGACCTGGTTAAGGTCGCGGGGAGTCGCTGGATGCAGGTGGCTCGGGACCGGTCGATGTGGCGTACCATGAAGGAGGCCTATGTCCAGAAGTGCACGATTCCTGGCTGATGATGAAATCATTTAATCAGTAAACTATTAAATCAATAAATTTGTAAATACATAAGTTTCCGTTTTCTTATCTCATTGATTGATATGAAAACTCGTTTGATGATGTAGAGTATTAAGGAAGGCATTCTTAAAATTCCTCCTTAAAGGGGACGAAAATGAGCGATATGATTTTTTGGTGAAACAACCTGAAATTTGAAATATTTATGAAGATTAAAATTACCATTAAATAAGGAAGGCCATTCAGGTTCAGACTTGCTGGTTATAATTTAAAACTAATTTTTATTTCCGAAAAATGGACACGCACAGATTGACACATTGAATAGTCTAGAAAAAATTTCAGATTAACTTATCCGTCAACAACTAAGCAAAAAAAATATTTAAAAATATTTATAAACCAAATATTTAACAACAAAAGATAAAGTTCACAAGAAAAGAGCTAATTGGATAATCTAGACAAGGTAAACAAGTCTATGAACCAATTCCGATTAAAACCCTTCTAATATTGCAAGCGCCCGGACCGGCCAATCCATTGGCCTAATCATGGATAAAGTACTTATTTATCCATGGCCATCCATCTAGGTTTTACATCTGAAACTGATGACAAGGATGGCTTTACTGATTCAAAAACTGTGACAAGAAGATTCAATCGCAGTTCAGAATAAAAATAATTAATACAAACTTACCCATACTGCACGAAAACATTTTAAAATGAAAAATAGTATTCAATTCTTGTTTCGAGATGTCTCGCCGCAACCACAAAAAACCACGATAAAGCTAATTTCAAAATCCGATATAAGATGAGAACTGGAAACGAACTAAGGTTGAACGCCCTCTGGTGTCCAAATCCGGTGTTATATGTAATGTGAGGTGATAAATTCACTAGTTAATGCGTTTGAGAAATGTCATTTGGTGTTTTTGCGAGCTGTTTTGGGTGGGATGTGGGCTGAAGCGTGCGAGCGAGCGATTTGCCGCAGATATAGTCAAATTGCTCGCGGCTTGCTTTGGATTGCCTCATGTTTGGAGTGCATGTTATAAATGGACTTCTTTTTATCTAGTATTTAAATGTTGCTATTGGTAGAATACATTAGTCCCGATGAAATGGTTTGTAAGATGGGTGATTTGAAAATCAGCTAAGTGCGAGTTGGATTTGAACGTGAAGGACGAATATTTAATACGAGATCAAAGCAAAAAAACGTCGAAACGTTTCTTTTAAGTGGACCTCATTTAATTTCAAACTTTTTTAAATTGTTTTAGCGGTGTGTAATTACGGTTCAAAAGATACAGACCCGTGACAGACGGACAAATTTACAGCGGAAGTATAGTTATAGGGTCGGCTGGGAACCCTTTGCATATAGAACACTAAACAAAGAAGAAAGATTTCAAAAGTATTAACTTGCCCAATCCCCTGAGAAAATAAACATAAATAAAATCAGCCCAATAATGGTGGTCTCAGGGCCGAAAAGCCCGCATTCCGAAGCCATCGCAGAGGGTCCGAAAAATACGATCGCCTTAATTTTATGATGCCATCGACATCGCGGCTAAATATAGATTCGGTCATATCCTGATGACGTCACGTCCTGGATATATCGTTAAAGGAATATTAAATTGGATTCTTTAATGAAGGAAATGAGCTGAGTATATGTTGAACTACTGGAAAATATTTCTCGCTAAAATTATAGGAAGTAAAATAAAATATTTCTTTGCACCTACTAAGCGCATTGTTTTATTGTGAGCAATACTTGGATTTATTTTAATGGGTCTGTCTTGGCCTTCATCTTATCTGATGGTAAGTTACGATAAATCTCTATGCTACTTTTTACACCGGAATCAACATCCAACTACCAATAAACACAGCTAATTTTTCTACGTTTTGTGAGAAAGAGTTCGTTTATATTCAGATACTAGCTTCTGCCCGCGGCTTCGCCCGCGTGGACTTTAGGTTTTATCCCGTGAGAACTACGTCATTACAAAGCCTTAAAACCCTTTTTTCTCATTAAAAAGTACCCTATGTCCTTTCTCAGGGTCTAAAGATTGTCTGTGCCAAATTTCATCAAAATCGATTGAGAGGTTTAAGCGGGAAAGCGTAACAGACAGACAGAGTTACTTTCGCATTTATAATATTAGTAGGGATAAGTCTTAAATGTAAATCATATTCACACCAACTTACCTATGTAACACTCTGAAATAAACTCCAAACTGACATTTTGGTGTAATGTAGGACGCTGAAACATCCCGAGAATATCATACGAGTATCTTTATCTTGACTCGACAGATTTTAATTTCGAAATAATCCCTTACAAATTATAAATGTTACGATTATGATTAAATAACAGTTAGGTAAGCAAGTCTTAATTACGTTAATAAATAAATAGATAACTACATATTCACAATCGTAAAGAAGCGTTTTTTCTGGGTGTCACAGTTATTTTTAAATGAATTAAATGTGTTTTTTTCGCGTTTCTGACTTCATTTCGGCTGTAATAGTTTAAGATTCTCACACAATCCACGCCCATTAGGATTTCAATATAGCGCCTTAATATCCTTTTCGATCATTTGAACATGTATCGCTGGTCTGCAAGGATATCCACATGCTCGCGTACGTGGGTGCGCGTGCGCAACTAGCCTTTCACTGTTTGCGCAAGGTTGTCGCGGCACATTCTGTTGAGCAATGTCATATTTGATTGACGCTATCCATTGTCTAGATACTAATTTGAAATATAGATTTACAGTTTGAATTTTGATTAGATAAATTGTGGCTTCACCACTAGTGGCTTGATCTGTATTTTTGAATATATTAACGCCAAATTGACATACGCTAAAATAAATTCTTACATTATTATTAAAGTTAAAAAATATTTTAAAACAAAAAACCGACTTTAAAACCATACTTAAACTAAAAAGTAAAAAATATTTTTAAATTACTTTGAACAGTAAAAGACAATCAACGAAATTATTAATACTTATATACCTTTTTATGATTCATATTCAGCTATTTTTGGAGTTGGGAAACCAGTTTCTCTTTTGGTATTTTTTTTTATTTTCCATAGAGATAAAAAATCCTCAATTGTGTATGAAAAAATTTAAATGAAGGGACATATGTCCAGCATTGGACGTTTCCTGGTTGATGATGATATTTATATTTCCTCGAACAAATGCACAATAAATTTATCTGATCTCATACCAAAGTTCTGACCGGAAACTACAAAACCATAAAAAATACAAATGGTTCGCAGCGGTTTTTAAGGCGCACAGCTTTAATTTAATGAAACAAAAACTATTATTTTTCATAATAACTCACTATTACTACGAGTATAGCCTCAGAAACCTATAATTATGCAGTAATCATAACTTTTTGCATACATTCGTATTACATGTTCAGCGCACGGAACCGTATTAAAATCAACCATAATAATGAAATAATAATGTCATAATAATACAATAATAATCTGAAACGCAACAAGAAGCGAAGGAAACCGCTTGTTTCTTTGAAATTACTTTATAGCCGTTTTCTTCGATGAAATATGTATTTACGGAAGATTTCGACAAGTCCCCAAGATTATGTTTTGTCTTTATAAAGAGTTTATTCGGAGTCTTTGCATTAAAACACGTTTCTTGTCTGTCTTAAGTAAACATTAAAATCTAGTCATCATCAACAGCCTATATGTGTCCCCACTGAAGGGGCTCAGGCCTACTCTCCTACAGAGAGTTTTTATAGGCCATAGTGCACCACGCGGGACCAGTGCGGATTGGTAGACTTCACACACAACCTTCGAATTTCTCCTCAGAAGTGTGCCGGTTTCCTCACGATGTTTTCCTTCACCGAAAAGCCAATGGTAATTGTTATTATTATTTGCACATAAGCGTCGGTGGCGCAATGGATAAGGCGGGGACTCTCAATCTGAGGGTTTCGGGTTCGAATCCAGCCATGTACTTTTGAGTTGTTTTTCAATTCAAGTACATTATCCGATTGCTTAACGGTGAAGGAAAACATCGTGAGGAAACCTGCGTGTCTTGAACAGGGATGTGTGAAGTCCGCCAATCCGCACTGGGCCCGCGTAGTGGACTATGGCCCGTACACTCTCTGTGGGAGAGTAGGCCTGAGCCCCTGCAGCGGGGATGTCTATAGGCTGTTGTTGATGATGATGATTCGCACATAAATTCCAAATTGGAACTTATTGGTACCAGCCAGGATCGAGCCCTGACCTCGATTGTTCCAGGACTGACGCTCTACCCAACTGAGTTACAACAGCTTGTTTGTTACCACGGCTTAAAAAAAAACTAGTACCTACCCCAATACCTCCAAGCCTCTAATTAATTCATATATGTCATTGTTTACTCTGGAGGTGCACTCTCCGAGAGCTCAGCACATTGTGACACTTTTTAGCCGTAAGCGAAAGACAGTAAAGTGTCTCTAAACATAAATTAACACAGAACAAAACGGGCGCGTGTAGTGAGAAAGTCAAGTAATATCTCACGCAATTCTCTCCGCGGAACGACAAGTTTTTATATATCAACTATCTAGTCGCTTTCAATCAATCGATTTCTTAGAATAGAAAAGCATTCAATGACACGCAGTTTTCTTTTGACTTTCAGAAATGAAATTCATTACAGAACACCATATAAATTACAATATGTATAACTATATAACTATTTAATAATAAAATAAATATATAACTAGTTTTTACATGTCTGTTAGGGTATACAATGCTATTCCAGTGCAACTTCGAGAGCTACCAATACATCAATTTAAAACACGATTTAAAAAATGGTTAACTTCAAAATGGTTTTATAACCTGCAATAATTTTTAATTTACCTTAAACTAGAAAGTTTTAAATTAGATATGGTAGTTTGACTGTTTTTTTTCCAGCTATGACAGATTAATTTTTAAATATAGTGGAATATAATTTATAATTTGTGAGGAATATTTTAATTATTTTGTCAAAGGCAAATTATGTTTTGAATCAAAATTTTTTTTGACATCTGCAATGAAATTTTTATTGTTTTGTTTTGCCATTTGTTTATTGTTATTTAATTGTTTTGTAACTAAGACACATATTTTGCATGCCAGTTTCTGGCTAAATTTGAGAAACGAACATGTTATATGTATAAGACCGATGTACCACATTTAAGCATAATAAAGAATTTGAATTTGAATATTGAAGGAACTACAGTATTTCTTACTATTTCTTGATTTGCGTAGAGAGATGCAAATTAATATGTTTAGTTAGTATTTTTCAGTTGAGTTTATTACGGTTGAGCAGCGTTATTATTACCCGACTGCGTCAGAAGGAGGGTTATGTTAACGGCTTCCATGAGAAAACGATATAAATCTTAAATTTGCCTCAGTAAAAGTAGACTTTTAGGGCAACTGAAGTTGGTTTCCAGTTCTTTTTAATACGCATCTACTTGTCAAATGCGTGCTTTTCTTTTGGTGCTTTAAAGGCTCAACTATCGTAATGAAACTTGACGTCTTTGTAGCCTACCATGGAGAATAACATAGGCTACTTTTATCCCGATACATTACGCGGTTCCCTTGCGATAAATTGCGCATTCCACGAAGACGAAGTCGTGGCAAAGGTAATAGTAGCTTTCATTTTTTGAATTAATGATGTGTCATTGTTTCAGAAGTAAGATGACGCTGTTATGGTGGGTGCTGGTGTCGGCTGCGCTATGCGGTGCGCACGCGCAGTCCAACTACGGCTCGCAGGCCAACAACATAGAGTACCAGGGCGAGGGGCTGCCCGAGCAGACCGTGCTAGACGGGAAGGTAAGCAATCGGCCAGGAGTCACTCGCGCTGTAGTGTCCATTATTTAATTAATTGCCTTCCTTGCTAAATGGCTTGCCTTCACCTCATTTGGTGGTAAGGCCGTTGGATAATAAGCGAGTTTACCCAGAAGCGTCAAGCTAATGCTCTGCTACCTTTCATACCGGAACACAGCACTGTTGTTTGGCTGTTTGGCGGCAGACTTAGGTAACATGGTGGTAGCTAGCCAGATGGGCAATAAGGCCCTACCATCAACAAAACCGAGTATCGATAGGTTGTCCCTCTGGGAATCGAACCCGGTGACTCCGGATGGTAAGACCTACAGTGTAGCCATTAGCAGCCCACGGAGGCGGAGAAACCTGATGGTAAGTGACGAAAAAGCCGTGTACTAGAGCCGTGTTTATACAAAAGCCTCACTGACTTTATTATTGTACTGGCAACAACAGTTATTTACAATTGTTTGGTTGGTACCTGGCTCTAGGTAGTAATTTTGTCCGCTACTTCGTCTTCTTCGTGGACCCACTACTTTGGCCGAATGGTGGGTCCTTGGCGGTTAAATTTATGTACGGCTGAGCATGTATCTCGGCTTTAGAATGAGAACTTCGAATTTCGAGGAAGTGCCAAATCGCCTGCCAATTATCTCACAACCCTCATGGAAAGACGGGACCTGTGAGGGAATATCATGTCTAACAGTAGAATATTGCAGCTGGTTCTAAATGACCTTATTTTCTTATCAACTGGAAACTGCTGAACATCAAATTCCCCCATGGCCATTTGCATTTGCCGTTGATTTTGGAGATACTCTCATCTACAAATTATATCTCATAGTTTTTTTAAAATCACCACTTAACCACAATCTCGCCTGATGATGTGGTCAACGATGGTATATATATATGTCGGTATAATTGTACTTTTTGGCTATGAAAGTAACAACGTGTGAGCCTCAGTGTTCCCAGAAAATTCTGGGTTGTTGGATATACTGTGATGGTGGGGCCACACAAACGGGAAATGCCATTAATTACCGTGATGATGAACGTTTAGCATTGGTGTAGCCTCTCCTAATGCTTCCATACTAAATTTCTGTTGCCATAAACTTTTGAAATAGAATAGCTGGTCTTTGATAAGTAATTACCTAAAAATAGGAGACGAAATTATAGTTTCGAGAAATACATAAATATCATTAATTTACAACTTTATAGTTAGCTGCAATAGCAGTTACGCAGCTAATGGTTCATAGATGGCGCTTTGAACAATCGAAAAAACTGTTTAAAATGAAAATTGTGATTCACTGTGAAGTTGTGTGTTAATGATACTCATTTCGCGACATCACAATCTGATGTCCTTTTTAGATACTAGGATGTCCTATTTCTAGGACTACACTAGAGTATGCTCTATCACCAACCAAACTGAGCATCGATAGGTGTTCCCTCTGGGAATCGTACCCGGACCTCTGGATTGCGAGTCGAAACTTGCAACGGCTACTCATGAGGCCACGCAGGCGGTGAAAATGATAGTTAGATGAATATATGAAACTGATGCGTAACAGAAGTAACTACCGACCCAGTAAAATACATATCAAATCTACAGCTAAATGGTCAGTAATATGACCCATCATAATTACAGCCGACAATCTCAGGAAATTGTAGAAAAAGTGGAGTAGAGACACCGCAAGGTCCCGTTCCGCAGTTGTGCCGGTAACGCAGCGCAAAACACCGCGAGATGAAAGATCTGCTCTGTATATACTTATTTGTTCTTATTCTGTACAAACCGCAATGTTAGGTTTCATTCTTATTGTTGTTACGGTACATTTTGATATACTTCCAATGATTTAAAGGCATTGAAAGATTCAATTGAATTCAAAGAAACTTTATTGCACACACACACACAAATACCATATAATTAACAAGGGGTAAGTGGTGCTACATAAATAAATATATACATATTAAATTATATAAAGATGTATATAGGAATCTATTACCAGTGTCTTGTTTTGCGGTGTGATTCAGACAGGTTGACTTACTCCGTGTACCCAAGGACTGGAACACACTGCTACAACGAAACATACATAACCGCCTCCGTGGCCTAATAGCTACAAGCTTGTACTAACGATTCGGAGGTCCCGGGTTAGATTCCCGGAGGTCCCGAGTTAGATTCCCGGAGGTCCCGGGTTAGATTCGGTACCTATCGGTTTTCAGTTTGTTTGGTGGTCGGGCACATTCTATGTCCGCCTAGTTAGCAAAGCCAATCAATATTACAGTATCAGCACACATACAAACACATATCCACTAATTCATACACTCCCTACCCTCACACACACTATAATATGTCAAAATTCCCTATAATTTATTTGCAATGTATACGGTTAGTTAATTAATTTTCCTCATGTAAAACAAGTTACTTGTTCTCCAAAATTGGTTTCCGCAACACAAGTCTCCTAGTGTGGGAGATAATGTAAATTGTATGTCTTCGTATTATTCGGGAAAGTAAACCTTCTTTTTTGTATTTTTTGTATTCTGGGCGCTCTAGCTTTTCAAGCTAATTGCAAACCCATATTACATTACAAACACATATATTACAAAAATTACTCCTGTTTAAAGCAGACAAACGGTGGATCCATAGTAATTGGCACCCTTTGGGCACGGAACTCTAAAATGAAAAAAGAAAAGCCTGCTCACCCAGAAGCCGCAATCCATTCAGGGATTTTATTTTAAGTTAAATCGTATCTTACTACGTACTTTTTTATATTTTTATTTGAGATAAGGGGTAGTCCACCGGGCCCAACCAATCACTGCGACCTTGATAGATCTATTGTGACCCCTATGTGGTTAAAGTCAAAGACCCGAGGCCCACTCCGATCATATATCGGACGATATCTCTAGGGGTGGAGACCTTAATATCGTCTGGTGTGACGATATGGCCTCCAAGGTACTTTTGTCTACTGTGGTGGAGTGCAACAAACTTTAGGACAGTATTATTCTACTCTGAGCTACAATCGTTCTCTGATAGTGATACGTAATGGAGCTAAGACGTAGCCGCGAGCCAACAAATTAGTGATAAAGATTTATGTCGACAGCGGCTACAACCAAACAAATACGATAATAAACTTTAAATTCGCCGTATCTTGGCTTCAGGCGAGACCAGTTGTTTATTCAATTTTCTTTAGTCATGCTTTTGGGGCTGCGTGAATTGTAGTTGTGTAATTCAATTCAATTTTCCAAAATGTAATTTAATATTTTATGTATGTATTTAATGTAATATAAAATATAAGCCACTATTGATCAAAAATAGAAATCAAAGGATTTATAACGTGACGTTTGACGTAGCTATAAAAATCCAATATGGCCGAAGATGCGCGTGACTTTTACTCATTTTATTCAAAATGCATATTTGCTGACACTGTTGAAAGTTAATTTAAAACAACATTTTGTCCGTGGACTTTAGAAATTACCCCACGTAAATGTCTCTTTCTGTGTCGTAAGGTCGTGAAAAGATATCAAACATACAGAGTTCCTGTCGCTTTTACAATATTAGGGGGATTTGTTTAAAAAATAATAGGGGAAATACTCAGGTCTATTGCTAAATAGTGATAAACATCGTATATACGCAGTTGTAAGCTAGTGTCCACTCGAGTAGAAAATATGTATCTACTTTTGTACCATGTCACATTCACATTTTGTTTTCAATTTGACATGGTTCAAAAGTAGATAGGATTTTTTTTTTCTCGAGTGTACAATACAATATCTTTATAATTATTTAGGTTGGACTCTTTCGTTTCTTATAATATAACAAACAAAATCAAATATAGTTATCTTTATTTAAAAAAAGCACTGACACTAAAGGTCAGACACTGGCCGTCAATATGCTGCATACTTTGATTGTCAGTTACACGTGTACGTGTGTGTGTATTTTTGTTGGCCTCACGCATTATTAGACGAGGTTGAATCTGTATAGTACTTACAAATCCGCAGTTATAATGTGTACATATAATACTGTTTGTTTCAGGTCACGAAACTGGACGATTTGAGTCCAGTTATCTTCTTGAATAGAACGAAAGCTGCGCTCAACTGTGCTGCTGGTTCTATGCAGGTAAACACACTCTTTATAACATTAGAAGAAGCTACATTCCCACCTCCTCTCCGCTCCCACTGTTATTCCTGTTTTTTATTTTAGCCAGGATCTACAGCGATACACTTGAACCTCGTCCACTGAAGGTGGATGAATTTCCTACGGACTCTAGTTATCTTGGGACCCCAGACTCGTTTAGGATAAAGAAATAGGGTGGAGTGGTAAAGACGTTCCCACTAGAAGAACGGACAGAAGCACTGCTCAAGATTTAAAGCAATCCACCTCCATCAAAGTTTCATACTAAATTTCTGTTGCCATAATCTTTTAAAATGTAATAGCTGGATTTGTGTAGTAACTATCTAAAAATAGGACATTAGATTGTGATGTCGCGTGAATATCATTAACATACAACTTCACAGTGAATCAAAATTTTCAATTTAAACACTTTTTCGATTATTGTTCAAAGCGCCATCTATGAATGAAGCTGCGTAACTGCTATTGTAGCTAACTATAAAGTTGTAAATTAATGATATTTATTTCGCGCCACTATAATTTCATTTCATATTTTAGGTAATTACTTATCAAAGCCAGCTATTATATTTTAAAAGATTATGGCAACAGAAATTTAGCATGGAAGAAAGGAGAGGGTTAAGGACTGTAAGAGACATTTCTATAGGATAACGAATAGCGCTGTCTCACTCGGACGGACGCACTACATGGCGGCGAGTCTACATTATAATGCACTTTTGCTTTCGACAGTCATATAATTTTGAACTATGACTTTGGTCCTATAATCCTTGTAATTCGAGTAATCATTTATATATGTATATATTTTCAAGCTTACTGTAAAATCACTAACCACACTAACCTTTTTAATCCGGGCAATGCTGTCCGTAAAAACGACAATCTTGCCTGCATAAGAATGCAGATGATTGTGAATAGCTTTATTTGCTAGGTAACCTTATATGATATACATTACGTATTGTATATGAGATAGAACGGCAAGAAAAATACTAACAAATGTATTGTAATAAACGTGACGTCATTATTGTATTTCAAATATCGAGAACCTTAGCGTGGAAAAGTTTTTCCCCTAACTAATAACATTCAAAACAATATAATATCTGATGCCTGTACCAATATGTCAGATAATATTACACTTAAAGTATATTGTTACAAAGTCGGAAAGTTTCAAAAGCATAGATGCAGATCAATCAAGTATGCAACATTCTTGCTTGGGTTACCGTTAAGAGGTAACTACCCGACCGTTAGCTCATACCGCTGGGAAATACTGAGTGACAACCGTTTAAATTTAAAACAAATTAGATTCTCAATAGATGACGATTGTTTATTTGTTGATAGAGGAAAAGACTGCCAGCTATGAAAGTGTTGCAATGAGTTTTGTTTATGAAACTGGCTGGATATAACAGTTTCCGTTTTTATTAAAAAGATTTTATTCAGTTATATGCCAGTGCCTTTGTTTATGATTACAATCTCTTTTCGACGCATGAAGTTTTTTATATTTCAAAAAAGTTTTCATTCGCCTGCATTAGTTGATAAATACATCAATAATATTTACAGATCGAGTTAAAATTCAACGAGAAGTTCTACGGTATCGCCTACGCGGACTTCGATCGGAACTCTGCCTGCCAGGTTGGTGGGAAAGGTGCTCTGTCCTACAAGTTGGACATCCCACTGAAAGGATGTGGTACCAAGCAGGTAACATACCTTTGATTATTTTGAAAATAAGAAGATTGTAAAGTTTTTTTTTCAGGTAAAAGACACCTCAGTTTCGAAGTAACTTATTTACAAAAGCGTTTGTGAGTGGATTCCAACATGAAATAGTTTAATACGTATAGTATAGGCCAGGCCATGTTGGCTTTTATAGTAACACTGTCACAATTCTACTTGTCGTGAGCAAGGGCCATTTCAAGAATGTATAATTAAAATAACTATGGTCCGAGCTATGCTTGGAATTCCTTTGCTAAAATTCTGCATGAGGAAATCCGTTGAACGAGCTAATGTCACCGACACATCTCGACGAGTCAGTGAGATGAAGTAGAAATGGGCAGGTCATATCGCTTGAAGAACGGATAACCGATGGGGAGTAAGAGTTCTTGAATGGCAAACACGTACCGGGAAAGGTGTACTGAGCTGTCCCCCTACTAGATGAACCGACGATCGTAAGGGTTGCCGGGAGGCGCTGGAAGATGCAAGTGGCTCGGTACTGGTCAT
Source organism: Carcina quercana (assembly GCA_910589575.2). NCBI lineage: Eukaryota > Metazoa > Arthropoda > Insecta > Lepidoptera > Depressariidae > Carcina > Carcina quercana. Next base: position 15,059,636 of record OU342429.1, on the reverse strand, counting down.
TGTGGCATACTATGGGGGAAGCCTATGTCCAGCAGTGGACGTAATTACGAGTGTTCTTAATTTAGAAATGTTACTCAGGTTCATTTTACCGGGATCTTGCCACGGTTTGATTTATTATTCACCGAAAAAAAAATTAATTAAATAAATAACACATTAAGAAACGAAATGGTATAGGTGGCCTGGTCTTTCTCTTTTAAGCAACCTGACATGTGTTGCCAGCGTGAGACTTTGTTAGGGTTACCCATAGTTAATATTGACTTTTAAATATTGATACGTATTATTAGGTATATTAAATAACACAATAAATAATTAAAACGCCACGTTAACTGTGATGTTTCCAGGATCCGCTGCGCGTGTTCACGAACAACATCGTGGTCCGGTTCCACCCGGGCCTGGAGATGGATGGAGACGAGGTCATCACGATCGTGTGCCGGTACCCCCCTCCCATCGTGCCCATGCCAGTCTTCAACCCCTTCATCCTCACGTGAGTTGTACAGATTCCTGCAGTGATTAGTGGAATTCCCTACGCGTTTTTGTGTTTCCATGTTGACCACAGTTGCTTAACATGAAAAGATTTTGGTCAAACGGAAGATTACCCATCCATCCATTGATAGATATATTCTTACGCCATCAACAGTCTATATGTCCCCACTGCAGGAGCTCAGGCCTACTCTCCTACAGAGAGTGTATGGGACATAGTCCACCACGCGGGCCCAGTGCAGATTGGTATATTTTACACACTCCTTTAAATTTCTTCTCAGGAGTGTGCAGGTTTCCTCGCGATGTTTTCCTTCACCGTAAAGTCAATGGTAATGATTTTTATCATTCGTTCATAAATTCTAATTAACAAATTGGAACTCATTGGTGCGAGCCGGGATAGAACTCAGACCTCGATTGTTCAAGGACTGACGCTCTACCAAACTGAGCTTTTATATTCTACTAATTAAATGCGAAAGTTTGTTTGTTTGTTTTTGTTTATTTCCCGTCTTTCTCGGGTTAGAATGACTACATTTGTAATAGAGATAGTTGAAGGTCTGGAAACGTAATTATAAATATGTATCTTGTTACCTGACAATAATGTCGAATATCATTTAAGTTCTACATGGCGATCTATGAGGGGTGGATCATGTCCAACAGTGGGCTTGGGCAGCTGATAACGATGTTTTACCATTCACAAATACATTGCTTCTGCGGTCTGAGCTGACACACAATATTCCAGTTAGAAAAAATATTCTTGCAAAAGTCCTTACTATTTGCTAAGGCTTTGAATTCATCCTCTCATATTATTGTTCTCTTTTCAGACCAGAAAAGGTCCCTCTTCCCGCCAAAGCGCCGCTGGTTGGAACCCATATCCTGATGATTATCTGTGCCATACTGTTCCTGACGCTGATGCTGCTTGGTCTCGGAGTGTCCTACCTCTGTCTCCGCAGACGAGCTCTGCCGGCGCCGAGGAGGCTCATTGACGATTCTTCAGCTTCTATCATCAGTAGAGAGAGCGTGCCTGGTAAGTGATGACGTCAGACTAACACCAACTATCATATACGTATGTATTTATGGATAGAGCTTTGCATGCTTGCATCTTCTCACCGGGGTCGAATTTCTTAAATGGACAGTCCATCTACCGTCTTTATTTCGTATATTATCAAATGTAGTTTCTTAAAGTATTCAACATAGTTTTACAATATTCTAAAAATTTAAATAACAGTAGAATGAAACTTCGCTAGGTTTATCTATGTCATGTGAGTAACTATTTTTAGTTGTTTTTATGTACATTTTCACCTTTGCCAGCTACATATAGTTTTTGTAGCTCTTTGGGTAGTTCATTACTATATGCAGGATAAAGTCCGGAGATAAGCAGCAGCGTCTACCTATATTTCAACAATATTTTACTGCTATGACCTCAAAGAAAGTTTGACGTGGCAATCTCTTAACATAGTTCAAGTTAATAAATAATTTGATACTTTATTACACCACCACCGATAGACAGCAGTGCTACGAGCACTTGGAGTAGTTTGAAGCCGATGACGTGATGACAGTTAATCAGGTGTCCCTTCCAAATTACGTCATAGATTCTATTGTAACCAACACACCTTTTTCTCTTTACAGAAGTAAAGATACCTAGAGCGCATCCAGTTTACCCATTGGCAGCAGAGAGCGCCAGCGTCGCCTCCGACACTATTCCATCAGACTACCCGTCTGAGACTCCCAGCGAAGCTGAGCACGGTCAAGCAAACCAGGCCTTCTCCATGATCGAGGAGTCTTATCATAGTGAAGGTATACAGCGATTTAAAGAGATGGAATTAGTCAACTGTATTATGCGTCTTCGCCGTGCAGGGTAGTTCCGTGTCAGTGGCAAAAATGATTTTATGATTAGTCTATTAACCGCGTGCGGAAGAGATGGACGTGTTCCGCGGCGTTCATATTAATGGAGACGGTGTAACTGTGTATGTGCGTTTCTTAGCGCTTATGACAGCAGATATATTTGTTTAAATCTGCAATTTCACCAAATATCATATATAATAAATGCGAAAGTGAGTTTGTTTATTAATTTGCTTGTTGTCAGCTAGCCACCATAACGGGAAATGAATTTTTTTGTAAATGTTGGTAGCATATGTCTCAGAAAACGAACATATCCAACGTTTTATTCCGGTCAATGGTTCTCCTGGGATAATTTCTGAAGTATCGGGCAAAAATACTGGCTATAAATATTTAACAAGAATTATCTTTTGATTCAATAAACATAGTAGCGATTCATTGTCAGTCAACATTATTAACATACAACATAATAATAACATAATTGATTGAGGTATGTAATGATTAACCCTAAGTCAAACACATTAAATATTTATTGAAATATTACTTAACTAATTAATGTGTTATATTTATTTTAAATATTTTTACTCATACAGTTGAATGTACATATAACTAAAAATTCTTATCCATTTCAATATTCGTTGATATTAAAATACATAAACAAATAATAATTTCAAACATTAAAATTAATTAGTAATAGAAGTGGTGTAAATAAATTACTCTGAAATTAAATAATTAATACAACTAGCCTGTTTAGTATCTCTATGCCATTTCTAAACCGCCAACATATATTAATTAACAAAATAAAACCTTATAACAACATAACCTCTAACCACAACAAGGTTATGGGGAGGCGCACGAGTCGCGCGCGTCTAACGGTCGCGTGCACGCAGGCGCAGTGGTGGCGCCCCCCGCGTTCGACGTGCGCGTGCGCGTGCAGCGACCCCCCATGCCGCCCTCTCCGCCGTCCACCGTCACAGCCACCGAGACCGACGGGGGAAGCATGCGGTGAGTACACCACAGGTTCATGGGGTACATAATTTACTAAAATCACCAATCTTGGAAGAGGAGTTGCATCTTTGCTATTCAGCAAAATACAAACAACTATGTTTTACTTCCGATTATCAAATACCATATCCAGTGATTTAGCTTTTAGGGACAAACTTTTATTAGACATCTCCGTCGATTACTTTATGGTATAGTTCGACGAATGAAAGAACAATTCACTAGATTCAATTCAGTAGATAATTTGTATTATATCACTTGACAAAATTTAATAATATTTGGCGATGGGAAGTAAAAGTTCTTGAGTGGCGACTACGTACTGGAAAACTGTGTACTGAGCCGTCCCTCTAATAAATAGACCGCAGGACATGTAAAGTCGCGGGAGTCTCTGTATGCAAGTGGCTCGGGACTGGTCATTGTGGCATAACATAGGGCCTATGTCATAGGCCTATATATAAAAATAGTAATAATAAAACATTTCTCAAATTTTGCTGGGCAAAAATTCCCTTGTACACTTTACCTCTAGAAAATTTAATATTACTTGTGACTTATAAATAAATTGAAATTGGCTTACCGTCATTTACCATCAAGTAAGGATAAATACCTAGTACAGCCAATTAAAAACGATTTTATGAAATATCAGCTTTTTTCTAGCCTTTACCTTAACATTATCCCTCACCTAATGTTTCCATACGATAAGTAATAACCTAAAAATAGGATACAAAATTATAGTGTCGCGAAATAAATATCATTAATTTACAACTTTATAGTTAGCTACAATAGCAGTTACGCAGCTAATGGTTCATAGATGGCGCTTTGAACAATAATCGAAAAAAAGTGTAAAATGAAAATTGTGATTCACTGTGAAGTTGTATGTTAATGATACTGACGCGACATCACAATCTGATGTCCTATTTTTAGATAGCTACTACACCAATCCAGCTATTATATTTTAAAAGATTATGGCAACAGTTGTAAACAACTTTACCCAAATTCGTTTCCGGTTTCAGTCAAATGACGATGATAGAAGAGCACGAACGTCAAGAATCAGTTCGCACTGTATCTCCGGGAGCTCTGCCGTTACCGGTGCGCGCCTCGCAAATACAGCCTCCGGCCAGACCGCCGAGACCTGCGCCGATGCAGGTATGCTGTAGTGAAACATCTATCTGTTTCCATCGGAGCATCATTCGGAAGCCAACGTCAGTTCAATTCAGATATGTTTGGGGTACAGCGAATGAGCCAAAAATATAGATGATGCGATGGCAGCTTAGTTGGGTAGAGCGTCAGGCAACTGTTGTATTCCGGTAGTAAAGGTAGCAGAGCCTGCGTTTTATTAGCTTGTGGCTTCTCCAACAGCTTTATCGTCACTTACCATCAGGTAAGATGAATGCCGTGCAAACCCATCATACTCGTACATTTTGAAAAATGAGGTTATGATAACTTGTGCTAGACGTTCTTCATGCCCCTAATAACTCAATTTGTTGAGATATGAAAACCTTCGAGTTGGACTGGTTCGTTCGTTTCCCCCAGACGTAAGATTGAACTGAACTGACGGCATTATTAGATTTTTCCAAAATTACCAAATCATTGCATTCCATTCGCAATCAAGACCCCCAGATACATTTTTTAATAACCATGACCAATCAAGCATTTAATTTGTCCATTATTACATCGTTGTTAACATGTGTGTCCATAATTCATGAATTTTAAAATGTGCGTGTTTAATATTTCAATGAATTCATGAACTTTAACGGATGACGTCATAACTCCGTGGTATTTAACGTGTATGTCCACAATTTCATCTCTAATATGTGTGTCCATAACTGTATTAACCCCATCATCACGACTAACTAGGACTGGTCCCGTCGTCCGCGGTCCATCGTATCGCTCAACACCGAGATGACGGACACCCACTCTGTCACTGAAGTCACTGACCATTCCCATGCAAGGATGTTCCATATTAAGGTAATAACATTCTACGTTTTTCATGATTAATGATTTTTAAAGTTTGTATCCTGCTGCTGTTTATTATAGCGTTGAGATCAAGTAACTCTCACTCTCTCAATCTGAGGGTTCCGGGTTCGAATCCAGCCGTGAACCTATGAGTTGTTTTTCAATTCAAGTACATTATCCGATTGTTTAACGGTGAAGTAAAACGTGAGGAAGCCTGCATGTCTTGAACAGGCGTGTGAAGTCCGCCGTTTCGCACTGGTCCCGCGTGGTGGACTATGTACCATACACTCTCTGTAGGAGAGTAGGCCTGAGCCCCTGCAGTGGGGAAATATATAGGCTGTTGATGATGAATTGCGTGACTTGATGTGAATGGCCTTCTTAAATTACCAAACGGGAATATTTTTTTTATCGGAATAAAAAGTAGCATATATCCTGCTACATTCCTTTAACTATCTCCATACAAAGAATCAATCTGACTCTCCTTTGCGACTTAAAGGAAGGACAAAGACTCACTTTCGTATTTATGATATTCGTATGGATTACAGTCATCGCTTGTGTTGATTGAGATCCATTTGGTTAGCGATATCCTTTCAGTATATGCCCACCACAATCCATATCATCCGGGGTTTGTCGTTATGTTACGACTTTTGCATATCCATTATCTTAATCACCGATGATTTTAAGTTTGTGTAAGTTTTAAGATAATTGTGACTGTTTCGTAACGCAGATTGTATGTGTTCTTAAACTTTACGAGTAATTCTATTTTCAACTAACTTAAAAAAGGAGGAGTTTCTCAATTCAACTGTATGTTTTCGTGTTTTTTTGTATGTATGTTAAGCGATAACTCTGCCAATTATGAATCGACTTTGATGTTTCTTTTTTGTTTGTGGTGGTCCCATATAAATTTTATCGCTTTTTGAGCAAATAAACAAAAACAAAATAAGTATATACATATCTAGATAATTTTACCTCTAAGGGAAAACATTTTAGGGGATGAATACTGTAGACTTTTCGGGAAGTTGAAGTCGGTTTCTTAGTTATTTTAGAAAGCTTCAATTATTAGCAACGAGATAAACAAAGCTCCCATGTTATCGGATCATCACACTGCTCTCGAATCATTACTCTTTACTAACCAAACTCTTCTGATGACAGAAACCGCCTCCACCGCCGCCAGTTCTGATGAGTGAACGCCTCCAAACTGAAGAACAGGAGATGCTTCTAGAAAGCTTGGAACCAATACCAGAGGCGCCTGTCATGCCGGCCAGGAAGCCAGAGATCACGTCGCACCTGGTGGACGATGTGTTCTTGAGGACTATCACAGAGAAGAAGACCATTGAAGATATCGAGCGCCACAAGAGGCTCGTTACTGAGTACAAGCAGGTATGGGAATAATATTTCAGAATTGTTTTTGTGGGGGCTAATGAGGACAGTTATGGGATACTCTTCGTAGAATTTATGCTCAAGTTAAGATTATATATGTACTCGGACGCATGTATTCAAATGAGAAAATGATGTTTGATAATTCAAATTGTGATAGCACGTGCATGTTTAAAATATCATTCTGAATATGAGTAATATCTTTATTTTCGTAAGCATTGAGCTAAAGAAGCCGTTGCACTCTCAATGACACTGCGACATCAAAATCATCAGTACTTATTTACCGATTATAATCATGTCATAGGGCCATCAGACTGATGGTCTGGCCAATGTTCGCTAGGGTGCATAGCTCGAACTTCTTGCTGGTCAAAGTTGGATCAAAGTTTAACAGTTTCGAGAGAAGCCTCCGCACTTGCAAATGAGGAGTTTGATCTATGCTATTTATCAGAATAAAAACTTCACTCTTGCTGAAACTCTGAATTTATTTTGACTTTACTATTTTTAAAACCCAGTCCTAATAATAATATATTTGAGCCACGACCTGACAACGACGAAACGGTGTAGAACGTGCCCGCTTGCCTTCGGTCGGCGTGTAGTGGGGAGCGATGTCGCCAGCGCACCTGGCGAGCTGGCTTAACCTCGTCTGTATGACGAAACCTTGATAAACGAACACTTTGAGTTGCCATCGCTGACATATCTTATCTATCTTTGTTTTGCAGGTACCTCCACCACCACCGCAGTTCGACGTAACGATCCGAAACCACACCATGCCGGAGGCTCAATGGGAGAACTTCTCTGACATCAGCAGCGCGTCGGGGATGACACTTACTCCAAAAATGGAGCGCGTGCCACTTTCGCTACCGCCGCAGAAGTATATCGGTACGTCACATCTACAGTTTTTGTCTCATTCCTCAAAAATAATTAATATTTACTTATTTCTCGAAGCTACATTTAAAAAGATTGTGATAACCTGAATTTTGTATGGTAGGATAACAGATTAACTATAACTAATTATTCGTATCCTCAGGAAAGGGTGGTCCAGACCTCTTCTCCCCCGAGCTGATCAAGCAGACCGGCCACGTGTACCACCCACCGTCTTCTGATCTGCCTCTGCTCCCTGAACTCCCTCCAGCGCGCAACCCGCTGTTCAGGGATGAAGATGACGAGGATGTGCCAGAACCGAACCCAGCGCCGCCAGTACCTACCAACTGGAGTGTTCTGACCAGGGTACTGAAGACTGAAGCTCAGGATGAGGTTTGTTACATTATAGCATTGAAGGTTGTGGTTTTTTCTGTTCATCTTCATCAGCCGGGAAACGTCCACTGCTGGACATAGGCCTCCCTCATGGTACGCCACATCGACCGGTCCCGAGCCACCTGCATCCAGCGACTTCCGCGACTCTAACCAGGTCGTCGGTCCATCTAGTAGGGGGACGGCCTGGTAGACGTTTCCCGGTACGTGGTCGGCACTCGAGAACCTTTACTCCCCACCGGTTATCGGTTCTTCGAGCGATGTGGCCTGCCCATTGCCACTTCAGACACGAATGGTCTATGGTTTCTGTTGGTTGGATTTAAATACTGGACAAACAGAAGAAAACCTATTTTGCTTCTCTCTAAATTGAGGATGTCTTCGTATAGCGTGATTCGAGCGTTTTCATTGTATTAATTTGTAAAAATTCCGGTGTATTTATGTGTTCAGCTGTAGAATAATTGAACAGATTAGATATACAATTTGGAAGTATTTGAAGAGTGAGTCATCGTTGACCATGCCGTAACTTAACATGGAACTTTCAAAAAGCTTCGGCTACAACTACCAATGTTCATAGTTGTACTTGGAAATACGAATTTCTTCATGGATGCGTGATTTGCATCATGATAAAGCATCTTTCATAAACTGAAACCAGTGATGTCTAAAATACGAACAGGGTTCTGATTTGAAATCTGCATTCTTTACTCTTTTTAAGATTTGCATTTTGATCATACCTGTTGATCATAGACCAGAACAATAAAAGGCTCAATAAATCTTTTTGTAAAATACGTAAAGGTATTGGTATTGAAGGTCAAGCCACTTGATATAAGCTTGCTCACCCACAAGCCTCGTTTATGAGCCTTTGGCTACCATTACCGGAGTCGCTAGATGCAGGTGGCTTGGGATCGGTCGATGTGGCGTGCCATGAAGGAGGCCTATGTCCAGCAGTGGACGTTTCCTGGCTGATGATGATGACCGGAGAAGAGAATTTATTATTTTCTGTTATTTTCTTTCAGGTCCTTTCAGAAACCGAACGATCATACCGACTGACTCGCGAAGAGCGTCTCCGCTGGCGCGAGCTGATCACCCACGAGAGCACACTCCGACGGGAGCTGGCCAGGTCTTCCACTCGCGAAGAGTTCTCTAGAGTAGCCCACGATCATCGCTTCGCACCACTTTACCCTCCTGTCAAGTGGGAGGTCATCATACGCATCCTAGCTCCACCACTGGATAAGCCGAAGGTAAGGAATAGTTATGGTCCCAAAATAGTACCTTGGCGTACCCTTGTGTTTTTGAAGACGTTCGCCATCTTATTATTTGTCATTCAGTAAAGCCACTTGCATATTTCAACTTAGATCTAACAAAATAATAAATTTGACTTTATTATTATTTAAATAACAAATAGAAAGTCACTTATTTACAATTACAAACTTATACAATAATAATAATAAAAATACAATAATAAAAATAAAAAACAAAAAAACGTATATTTACAAAGTGAACACTTGCTGAATATAACGTTTACATAAGATTAGAAATATTGTAACAGATAATCAGCACACTTAAATGGCAACTTTATATGAAGTCGAAGGGATTCTATTCACGAAACAGGTTACTTTAATTAATTTTTCATACGTTACCATTGGTCCGTGCTTATCTAAGGGTCAGACAGTCTTTGAAGTATTCTTAGGTCGTAGTTACAAAAACCTGTTAAAGATACCCGACTTATTTAAACACTTGGTTAAAAACTTTGGCTAATTCTTGAGCAGAACTTTTGCTTTGGTGCCTTATGTGATCTGGGTGTGTGTTTTCACAGAACCGTTACCGCAAGAAGAGCGAGTGGGACTCTCGGTCGCGCCGCAGCTCGCTGCCCACGCTGTACGAGTACGACAGCGACGCGACCTCGATGCGGGACCCGCAGCGCTCGCGGCGGTCCTCATACCGCAGCGACCACGTCGACATGAGGTCAGTGAGGACCAGATAACCGCACTGGCGCACATATACCATAGAGGGACCGTCCATGACGTAGAAAAATAAAGCGTCATACATTAAGAGTAAGAAAGCATTAGAAAAAAGATAGATAAGGTTATTTGGAGAACTTGACGTTAGCGTGCTTTTTTGGTAAAGTTATCACACTCAATCTACAGTAAAAAAAACTTGAGAGGTGTCAAGGGACACCCGGATGGAACGAAGTTCCTTTCGATTAATTAGTGAAGGAATTGTAATAAAATTTTACAAATTTTCAATAAGGTTTGAACGGATTTTTAACATTATATTTTAAATATGGTTTTGTAGGTTTTTTCATTAGATTTTTTATGTACGTGATACGTTTTGTTTTTAGCGACATCTGTCATTGAGTGGCGGCAACTAATCAGAGCCATCTGTCGTCACATAGCTGTACTGTTGGTATCGTCTTACTACTACGTACGTCTTACTAACAGATGACGCTAACTTACTATAGCAAAAAGTGTCGGTGACAACTTTTCGTAAGAATTTTTTCCGTCTAGCGTTTTTTCACAACGCGCGATAAGGAACTTCGTTCCAAAAAGTTTGGTAACATTTGTTGCCATGGGCTCTCTACAGGATAAACACTGGTATCTTTATGCACCCGGGCTTCATTTTCCACTACGAGCTCTCCTTGAACGATCTTATTATTGTAACATTCCTATACATACATTGTATGTATGTAATATACTTGCTATAGTGCTATAGAAACAACCTACTCCAATATCACTTGGTCATTTTAACGATGAGTGATCTACGCAGGTGAGACTATCACCTTGAAATACTTGTCCGTGGAGGTAGACCTAGCCTTTTGTAAGTACACATCGTTAAGTTGGTAGTCTGTCTCTACTTCGATGTCCGCAACATAACCTCTACCTCGTGAGGGTGGAGCAGCTGGAGTCACGCCACAACACATCCTTCAAGTCGTTCGTGGTATGAGACCCCACCCTGCAAGCTGGAGAGAGAGGGAGAGAGGGAGGACTTCTGGCCGAAGGGCGTGGTGTACCGTCGCTTCCGAGGGAGGATAGCGACCCACACCACCAGAGCGGCACCAACGTGCCTTAGTATAGAACAATAGAATGTAGGTTTTTATAATTATTTTATGTATCTTAATTTATTGTATTGTACTTTACAACGTGTACAAAAAAGGAGTGATAAAACTTAAGTGCGGTATATGTTAGGTAAGGTTTTACCTTTGGAGCGGTAGTAGACATCTGTAAACCGTACGAATCTGGAGAAAAACGAATTTAAAATATTGACTAAAATTTTTGAATTTCATCCCTATCCTAGTTCTACATGTGTCAATAACCCCTAAAACCAAAGATAAGGTCTGCGATCATTGACCCCAGTGCTCGCGTTGGTAAACAAAATGTATGGAAATTTAAACTAACCTTTACAACGCTGCTACTTTCACAGTGTATTCTATACAAGGGATATATACAATTATACACACCTTTAAGTATTATCACTCCTTTTTTGTACACGTTGTATATATACTATGTGTCTCTGTTACCTGATAATAAAGAAATAATAATAATAACCTCCATCCAGTTTCTTCAGATATATTTATTCACACCTCATGAACGTTGGTTGCAGATCGATGTCTGAAATGATGGTAGACTACGCGCGCGAGCAGGCGGACACTCACTCGGAGGTGTCTGGCGGCACACAGCTCGGACGGTACTACGATGACGACAGCGACTCCGAGCATCCCTACCACCAGAACCAGTGAGTATCTACTGGCTCTTCATTACAAGCCACTGTCTATAAGTAAGAAGGGACATGTACGGGAATCACCAATGGTACCATTTCGCCTCAAGATAAACAGGAAAAGTACGACGAATTACAAATCGTTTAAAAATGCCTTCATCCCACCTGATAGTAAGTAGGCCTCAACTTAACAACTACTACCTTCATACTGGAAGACAATAGTTCCATTGACACTGCTGTTTGGCGGCAGACTTGGTTTTCATGGAAGTAGCTAGCCAGACGGACATAAAAATACCCTTACAGCCATTGTGGAGGTGGTGAAATGTGCATTTACTAGAAAAAACATCGTAGAAAGTCTGTTTAATCTAGCGATCGTTCAGTGAACTTTTGTCAGTCAGTGTACTCGTACTTATGCAGTCGACCGTGTTGGATTATGTCAAATGCTTCCTTCATCAGACCGTGGTCACGACACTCCCTCCACCGCTCCGTGAGCCAGCCGTCCCTGGCGCGCTCCGCCACGGAGGTGGTCGAGCAGTGGACCGTGCCTGAAGGTGACGTCACTCCGACACCAGGCCGCCGCATCAGAGGTGAGACAGCATAAAACTACTTATCATATCGTTGTAATCGGTACTCTGTCACAACGGTGTAGGACTCCTTCAGCATATGCTGAGTCAGAGCCTGTTACATGTTCCGATTTTGACTTTAAACTTGCACAAATTGATTTGTGTAGCCCTACTTCTACAGAATGTTAGATAATACTTCAGTTATAAATGCATACCAATGATACACTAGGTGCTTGACAATCCTATCATACCATGGGTATGATACGGTACCGGTGGTTTAAAACCTTCAAAAGTAGTAGAAGAAAAAAAAAAGAGAAATAATACAATGCGAATGGCAGGTTGATTATCACAGACCCACTACGCCGCCGGACGCTTAAGTGTTCAACAATTCAGTCAGGGCGAAGTGTACGCTGATTGGACCATTCAAATCCGCGCCATGTTATGAGTGGTTGAAACTTAAATGTATAAGACGTATAAGTCTAAGAGTGCTCGCCTTGCTTTGCACTTACTGACATACATTTATTCAATTCTCAACCTCATATTTGTGAGTTGCTCTAATATTTGTAAGGTTTTTTTTTCTAATAAAATATTAATCTAACACATGTTCCTTCAGGTCCTCAAGGACTGACAACATTTACTTCCTCCGAAGTTCGCACATTCCAAGCGTCGAGGGAATGGCGAGAATAACAACTTCACGAAAATACCAACATTCCAAATGAATACATTCAAGCTAAACATTTCAATAAAAAGAACTAGATAAGATATTTCACGACTTTCTTCTTTTTAAATAATACTGAATCTATTATTTGATTCTGTTAAATTTAGATATATAACATATTTACATGAAGTAAAAATGTTTAGACTGAATGTCTTTCATAAAAAAGTTCAGTAACAAATGCTGATCAATATAGCTATATTGATGTAAGTCATTAAAATAAAATAAAAAATTGAGAAAGCTCAAAGAATTGTATTCAAGTGATATGATCACTGCCTTTATGTTAAGGTTATCCTGAGTCGTGACATTCCATTTCAGTTGATCCGTCCGTTTGTAACCAATTTACCTGTTTAAGTGACATAATAACAGTATGATATAATATTAGATAGAATTAGATCTTAACTGATGGTGCTAGAATTTTTTTCAAATTTCAAATTGTTTTATCTGAGAACAGAACTAGACATCGACTCCAAAATGTTTAGAGGTATAATTATCATATGTGGTTTTCGTTGATTTTCTCAAAAAAGAAGAATCAATTTTGATAAAATTTATATGGGACCACCTCTGAAGTATGCTCTACCAAACAAACAAAAAGAATCATCAAAATACATAGATTCATAGTTGGCGAATTGAGAATTACCATTTCATCATTCATTTTTTATTACCATCAGTTTTGAATATTACCACAACATAATATAGTATTATTGTGTTAAATTTAAACAAAATAATGCAATTTTTATAGTATCTTAGACTAACATTGTGCCAAAATAAGTATATAATTTTATGCTTCCTAACAACACCCAGTTTTTCCGGAATGATATTATTTTTTTGTACAATTAGTTATTTAAGATTTTAGATGTTTTTGAAGCATTGTCTTTTTTTACTGTCATTTGTCTAGTGCGAAATTGATGTGTCGTCAAATATTTTTTGGGATTTAGTAATCTGAATTGATTATAATAGTAGTAATTGTTGATAATAGTAATTTGAATTGAACATTGATTTGAACACGCTAAGACACCGAGGGTACAGCGTGTATGGCATGTACATTTTTTTTACATTAAAAATAATAATAGTAAAATTAATAATTACAACTAGTATACTAGTAAATTTAAGCAGCTCATAGAACCAGTGCTTCTCATAATTCTAGAAATATTCCAATCAGTAGAGTATTCCACTAATATAGTTGTAAATAAGGTTTAAGATGTACTGCCGGAGGAATGTTTAACAAAACCTAGCAGTCGAGCCAAGACTATGAAATGGAATTATGTGTATTAACAGTTCAAGGGATTTTTGAAAATAATTTATAAAGTTTTATTTAAGTTTGGAGGCGAATATTTAGGATGCTCTCATATTTATACTTCGTACGCTAAATACCTCTCTCCTGAAAATTAATAAAGAAATATAAAGTATTTATTATAAAGTATAAACTTTGAACAGATAATGAAAGACTAATACACAAAAAATCTAAAATAATTGAACTATTTAAAACAGTTTATTGAAATTATAATAATAACCAAAACTAATTATTATACAAAATATTTCTTGACTCGATTGCTATGCATGGGGGTTAGGGATATGGGTTTGAATGAGTGCTCAACGAATGGTCGTCATTTTTTTTATTTGAGACATTTCCATACATCTTCAGATAATGCTGTCTCCAATAAGAAGAAAATGCTTTGGTGCTAAGCGAGAATAATATTTTTAATTTGTAGATTTGTATTTACAAAATGATTTGTATTTTGATATTTTTAATCATTATACGAACTTATTTTAACAATTTTAGTTTGTATTTTTTTATACGCTTGTCCCCTAAATAAGCGACCACTTTGTCTGACTATCCGAGATCCCGGGTTCGAATCCCAGTGGGGATACCTATCGATACTCGATTTATTTGGTTGTAAGTTGGTGGTAATTTTCTAAGTCCGTCTGGTTAGCTACCAGCATGCTACTTAAGTCTGATGTCAAATATCAGTGTTAAAAGCACACAGTTGTGTTCTGGTATGAAAGGTGTAGAGCTAGCGCCTCATTATATTGAGGTTTCTGGTTATCGGCACTTAGTTGACATGAAGGCCAAGTGAAAACCCATCATACATTAAAACAGCTATTGGTGGATAAACTGACTTCTAAACAAGAGTTTTCCTCTTTAAGGAAATACCATGGATTTTGGCATAATCAACATTGATATGCAGGTTGCCGATGGTGGCTATATTTCGGTGGTAAAAAAGTGGACGCTACGGTGTGCACCGAAATTTTTCATTCTGTCTTGTACTCATACGGGATAAAGCTATACGCCACACAGCCTTAGTAAGGTTCATCATCATTAATCGGTAGATTTCTACAGCTGAACATAGACTTCTGAAACGATGTTGGACAAAAGTAAACGAAACTTTAATTTGGGAATTTTATTTAAAAAATTAATGTCACATAGTTCATAGTAACATACATAATTTACATGTTCTACAAAATCTAACGTATTCTAAAAACGTAAGCAGTATACTAATATTTTTTTATTAAAATTTTAACGCCAAAATATTGGCCTATTTGTTATGCATTTTTGCGACATAAATCTTCAGCGTTAATTTGAATTTTCGAAATTTTATGGACGTTAAATACATAAGCAGTCGACAAGATTTTAAGTATATACAATAATTAATTTATTTGAACAAATTTAATAACCATTTAAAATGTAACAAGCAGTATAAGAAACACTAGTTCGAATTTTATAATGTACATTTTCATAAATTCTAAGCCAGCTAGCTAACATTTTAAATATCTACATCGAGAAACTTTAGACCGCTCTTTTATTTTTTAATTATATTATTTACACGAAAGTAATTATTGTTAGTGTTTTCATACTATTTAATAATTCTGGAAATATCATAATACAATAAAAAAGAATAGCTATTATTTTCATATTTTCATTACAACTATAATGAGGAAAAATCTCAAAACCAACAATTTCGGTTTCAGATCCTGTTTAACCAATTTTATGTAGGAATTACGATTAACATTAGCAGAAAAAAAATTATTCCTTTGCACTTACCCATATATACAGAACAATCTTAGATGTAAGTTTTAAAAATATAAAATCGGGGCATGCTTTTGTTACACCCCTTACAGACAATGTTTTTCTTTAATATTCTTCTATCTACGATATGAAACAACGACAGGTCCCTCATCTGTATAACTTTGGCATTTTATACGGAGCGAGTATTCTGGAATTATTTGGCAAAAATACATATTTTATAATATCTATAGTTTTTGTACACGTACTAGCTACGGATTACAATTTATGTGTTATACAGCGTGTATATTTCATATGGGCGTATAGTTTGATGGCAATAAGTGTTGGTCCTAAACAACACATTTACATAAATTTCGTCAATTAATTGTGTTTTTTGCATACAAAATAATTGAGCACGCAATGTATTAATTACATAAGTTATCGCCTGATTAATGGTTCTTTTTACACGTGTGATGTGACAGACAAGCCATGGTAGCTCAGTTGGATAGAGCGTCACACCTTGAACAATCGAGGTCTGGGTTCGATCTTGGCTCGTGCCAAGGAGTTCCAATTTGTTATATGTAACTTATGTACGAATGATAAAAACAATTACCATAGGCTTGTCGGCGAAGGAAAACATCGTGAGGAAACCTGCACACTCCTGAGAAGAAATTAAAAGGTGTGTGTGAAGTCTACCAATCAGCACTAGGCCCGCGTGAATATATAGGCGGTTGTTGAGGTGATCATGACAGGTCAAATCACATAATCCTTTGTCAAGACAATTAGGACGCAATACATTGCTGCTTGATCGTACTTTTAAAAATGGTAAACTCTTTAATAATAAAGCTATTTAACAAAATTGCTTTCACATATGATTTGTACGGCCGTAAATTATATCTGGATAAATTATAGGCCCGTGTGAAATATACACGCTGTATATGAACTACTATTATGTATTTACTTTTACATTATAATCTCGACATAGTAGGATTTGCGTCACACAGTGTCTAGAATCTGATCATTGTTACCTAAAATAAATGAATAATAATAATAATTCAATTTAGTTTGACAGAGCAGTGACTAGTTCTGATAAAATTGACTTTGACTTATATGCTTTCACACTACATCGTTAATTCGCTGTTTGTTCATCTTCGATGCCGCTGCGATGATCACCGCATTGCTATAATTGAATTTGTTAAATTGACGCAATTGTGAATGTGTTATTTTGCACGTTTTCGACGAAAAATTATACGTTGAATTTTTGTTTTAAAAATGCATTTATTTGACTATTTACAATCTACAAAACTCTTGGTTTCCGAAAAAGCTCTAAACACACAGATTTCTTTACGTCCTTCTTCGGTACTTAAATTATCAGTTTCCGTTTCTAATTCTAGATAGTGAGTGATAATGAGAAGTTGGTACAGGTAATAGAAGCAAAACATACTGCACCTAATTCCAGACATCCTTAGAAATGTTCTACGGACAGTATAGCGATCTACACGATCATTATATCCACAGCTTCACCGTGGAATGGCGACAACTATACAATTATATTTACAATTCACAGTTGAAGAAATTACTGCAGTCACATTTAGATTATAAACATATGAGCACCGGTAACGTTGTGGCTACTTGTTATATTCAAATGCAAATCAAGAATGAGGTATAGTCCAGTCATTACGTCGGAAAAATCGGGTTAGAAATGCAAATGAACCGAGAAAGCCAAATTTTTTCACCCCAAATTTATGGTTTCTTTTATCGATATCTCGATAACGATGATCGTGAAAAGAGCAACAAAAAAGTATCGCATAAAAATTTTCTTATCTCGACTGGGAACCGAGTTATGATGAAAAAACTGAATTTACCACAAATAACCCACCCACAAGGTTATTTTTGGTCGACAATTTGAACTTAAGATTTTCTAGGTCCCCCCCCCCCCCCCCCCCCCCCCCCACGTAATATCCAAAAATTTTGGCTTTCTAGGTTCATTTGCATTTCCAAATGTATATAATGACTGGACTAGTACAGATATCACATAAGGGTGTGTCATTCAAGTTGATCCACTGGCCTGGTCGCTTTAATTGATCGACGGATACCGTTCGACTAATCAATCGATCGATTGCCGGTCGACTTTGATCGATTAACCCCGGCTATATTCCATCAGTTTCTTTCGAAATGTATTCACAAGTGGACGCGGGATGTGGGTGACGGCGTCGACTATCGATACCGTCGATCGACGATCGATCGACTGGTCTGGTAGAAACTATCGACCGACGTTCACTAAACCATTCTACCACCGATCTATAGATTGGTCTGGTAACACCCTGAAATGATTTTCGAGGTTGAAAAGTTAAAAAGGGACGAGTTTCACTTCACTGATGCAAATATCATGTAAGAAGTTTTCAGTTTATGCAAAGGTAGCCAAAAGTAGTTTATGCAAATATGTTTATAAGCTGTATGCAAGGATCCATGGCGGAGAGTAGAAAAGAATGGTCGTTGATCAACTCATAGACGAAAAAGAATCCCATAGAGAATCAAGTCAAGATCAATGGCAGTTTACAATTCTTTTTTCTTGACCCTGATTGCATGGCTTATAAAATATGCAATTTATATAATGTAATGTGAATTAATTTTATTATGAATCTCGAGTTACATAATTCATACACATTTCACGTTCTCAATGATTCCTGGAACGACGCCTATATCTGGTCCATCATTAGTAAATCTATCTACTTTATATTGTATATTATATGAAATAGTACAAGATTGAACACTTAGGAGTTTTCGTGTATCTGTTATACTGAGTCCTATATTTGGCTGATGGCCCCGAGAGACTGGCGTCTTCGCGTGACTTGCTTCCAGAATCTTTTCTCGAATTGCTTCTCCTGTAAAAACAGTAGTTGATGCTTTGGTTGATTTGATTCCTAATAAGGATAAGAAAATTGGAAAGATATTACATCTGTTTTTGAGAATGTAAACATAGACTCCATCAAATGCATTTAGTTTAATGGAATTCAGTGTAATTGGCCACATACCTTCCTAGGGTTTCTTAGATAAGTTCTTTGTGGAATTGATTGAGAATTATTTTTGGCAGTGGTTTATATTTTACTAAGAATATTTAACATTGAAAAAATTGGAATTGTTTGCATTTGAGGAATATTGCACAGATTATAAATTATGCTCGATTTATATTACGATCTCAAGCTGTAACCTTGAATTACCGGTTCAAAGCTATGTAAGCTTGTCTTGGAAACGTTTTTACCATTATAGTACGAAAACAATATAATAGGTTTATATGCTATATAAAGCTGTGTAAGGAGTAGGAGTTACAACATTCAAATTGTTATTTCGGATTCACTAAGCAACGTATACAGCTGAATCTTTTTTAGGGGCTACATTGACAGTTTGAGCTTTTTTCGCACAGAGACCAGTAATTTCATTTATTTACCGTAAAATTCGAAAGCTACCTCTGCTTGTATTAATTTTTTTAAACTAAAATAACGAATAATTTTGAGGAAAAAAGTTATTAACATTAAAAAAAAAGTAAACCCTGTCTCAAGTTATTCCTTTAGGACAGTATTTTTCAATCTATGGGTCGCGACTCCCAGGGGGGTCGCAAAGCCTTGATCGGGGGTCGCGGGCAAAAAGAAAAAGGCTAGGTTCTACACTACACAGTGAGAACGAGGGGTTTGTTTATTTTTCAAAATTTGTAAAATCATGGTGCTATTTTTGAAATGTTAATAATTCAATCATTTTCTAACTGAAGTGTATTTCTCTTCTTCTTGACATTTACCTCGTACTTACTTTCAAAACTCGCGGCTTCTTGCAGAGTGTAAGGTCCTAATAATAAGTAAATGTATCTAAACATGTAAAAAATCTGTAACGCATATAGTCTTCTAATTTAATTATTTCTTTATACATTGTAATGGGGTCGCCAGAATTTTTCAAACAGTAAACGGGTAGCGAAATCAAAAAGATTGAAAAACACTGCCATAGGAAATTGCTTAAGCAAGAACGACAAGACTCACCTTGTTGTAAATAAGTGTTGGCAATCGTGATAATATAAAATTCAGAGTGTAATTTAGAATGCCAACTTCAAATAATATTAGTAATATTAATGAAAACAATATTATTATCATAAATTTTATAACTTTAACGATAATGATTTTACTGAGTATTTCTATGACTTGTAAGCAATAAATCATCATTAACAGTCTAAACATACATTATGTCCCCACTGCAGGGGCACAGGCCTACTCTCCTACAGAGTGTATGGGCCATAGTCCACCACGAGGGACCAGTGCGGATAAAATATCTAAGTAATAAATGTTCCCTTGTAATTATTAATAATTTTTTAATGTAAATAGATATAAACAGAAAAGAGATTTTATTACTTGCAAGTTACACTTATAAAAAATTCATTCACTTCAAAGTTATTTGCAATTAAATGTACCTATAACGATTTTATTTGGATAGCAAAGCATATAAGGTCAGTCCAGTCAGCGGTAGCTACTGTAACAGAGTGTCAATAATCACATTTGTTCAGTGTCAGATGAAATGAATGAATGAATGAAATCCCGCAACATGGCGCCATTTCATTCCAGGTCAAGTTTAAGTAAATATTGTTTTCATTAAAAAATTCAAATATAAAGATAAACTGTATATAAAACATATCGAAGAGTGAGAAGGTAATGCTAGCATAAGCCGCAGGGTGAAGAATGAAAAGCGCCATGGATTTTTAAAAATATATATTTTTCGTTCGAATCAAAATGGACAGATCAGTTCAACAAAAACAGCGTAATTTCAAGAAGCTGGATTTAAACTTTATTAAGCGAATTGACGTGAGCTTAGTGCCAATAACAACAATTTCAATAATAATAAACTTTTAGGCTTCAGATACGTGTGTTCATATAGCCCCCAAGCTTGAGCCAAAAGATCGAGTTTTATAGCCAATTGAGGAAAAACTTGCAGAAACAGTATTTTTTAAAATAAATATTGTCAAAAATGTTCAAATTCTGCAAGATTTTCGAAACTTGAAGTTTTCATACAAGTGTAGAAACAAAATGATATTTAATGAAAAATAAATTAAAATTGTTAAACAATGTTTTTTTTAAAAAAAAAACAATGGAAATAAAACCCCTAAATAGAAATAGCTGTAAATTTGAAATAGGTAATTTACAAATTATAATATAAAACTTCGTGGTTTTGCATTCTTAAAAAAAATAATTCAAAATCAGTTTTTTTAAAAAAAACTGATTCTCTGTTTTAAAATTTCGTTTAACCTCATTTTTAAAACAGTCGCGTTACTTCATTTGTATGAAACATCTCAAACTTTTAAGCATGGCTAAAACTATACGGTTACAAATACAAATTCCACTTCCATTCTAAGCCACAAACTTGATTGGACATAACTAATTTTTTGGCCAAGAGTGGGTGGAGAGAAGTCAGTACACCAATTTACAGCCCAAAAGCTAAAAGTCGCACGAATTTTCTTTTTAAAAACGATTGTTTATTAGATAAAGATTAATTAACAGTTAAAACTTTAAATCCTAAAGATTCAAACGTTTAGAAGGCAAATTTTATTGGCCAAACACATTGACATTGTTTACAAACGATCTCACTACTTTATTTTTATTCTTACATCTAGTTCGACTTTTTAATTTCTGTAGGTTTTCTAAATTAATTTGAAAAATCTTAAATATCAATTTAAAACAATTCATTTTCAATTTCTATGTCTATTCTATACTTAGAAATATTGTTTCGTCATTTTGTTAAAAAAAGTTGCGTAATTAATAGGTAGTTTCGGAATCATCGACTTATTGGCAGTGTTACAAGTATCAACTACTTAAATATGTAGAAGTTAGGTATTCAAGAAAAAAGTTTACGTTTTCAGTCAAAGTCATGTCATGTCATGGGAAACAAAAAAAAGAGAACATATTACGTAAACACCACTTGGTTGTGTTTTGGTTCTGATTTTTAACGTATTAATTAATTCTTAATTATTCATTTTGGTAATGTTTATCAATGCGACAAAATTTTGGCGTCAAAAATTTCTTTAAAAATTAATTAAAAAATTTTTTTTTTTAAAAAGAGACATTTGGTGTCATATTCCGTTTTTGAAATTAGTGTATGTATATATTTTTTATTGGTAATCTTTGGGTTACCTACTCGTAATCAAACGTAATAAAACGATAGTGATGCCATTCCATTAATAGATAATTAATAAACATTTCCACTGATATTCAAATTAAATTCGATTTTGATTAAAAATGTCACCATAATCTTGCCGCCATGTTTAAATCCAGCTGATTGGCACAGAGAAGCTCGTGTGTTGCGCGTGCATCACACATAGCCATTGACAAAGCATATCTTGTAATAGCCGTTGTTGCTCACACTCGTGCGCCGCGGCGAGAACGGACGGGACCCAGCAGAGCCCAGAGATCCAGGACCCAGAGAACCAGAGCCCAGAGACCCGGTCGTGCCCAGGAGCAGGGGCTCCCGACGAGGGCTATCGGAGGAGGCGCGCCGCCGGAGGAACCCCAATCTGTAATATGCAATGCAGACCTTACAACATAATCAGGATAGTTTGTCTGAAAGCCGCTGGAGAGAACGTCTATCATTACAAATTAGTGTTATTATTGTTTATAATATTAACAGTAAGAAAATACATTTAAAAAAGTGATGTTATATGTAATATGGACTCTGTGGGGTTTAGGGAGTAAAAATAATAATAATCAAAATCAGATTTATTTTTTCCACTAAGTTTTTACATTTTATAAAATTATTTCATTCTGTTTGTGACGACTGGCTCCTGCACTAGGATTCCCTGTGCTACAGGAGCCAGCAGACATTTGTACACTAAGGTATCTAAATTGAATAGGAAAATTTTAATATTTGTAGAAGTATTTGCTCTTAGTAATATTTATTGGTAATTTTAATATATCAATGGGCATAAATGGAAAACAGTACAATTATTAAGCCGGATGGATCTCCTGCTGAAAGTTTTACTAAAACATCCAATAAATAGTAACACAAAGGATCGAATAATCGTTAAATTAATCGAAGCGTCGGTGGCGCAGTGAATAAGGCGTGGACTCTCAATCTGAGGGTTCCGGGTTCGAATCCAGCTGTGCACCAATGAGTTGATTTTCAAATCAAGTACAATATCCGATTGCTTAGCGGTGAAGGAAAACATCGTGAGGAAACCTGCATGTCTTGAACTTGAGGCTTGTGTCCGCCGTTCCACACTGGTCCCGCGTGGGTCCACCACGTATATAGACGTATATAGGCTGTTGATGATGAATAAAACTTTCGCCGGAGATCCTGTTTAACCGACGCGATGTTGCACTCACATCTTCCCGTTCTGGCATAGAGACCGCGTCCGCGAACGCATCGTCTGAGCTTCCACTTGTGCCAGCTGCTCCATCTCCATAAGTTTCTCCTCTTTTTCTGGAACTTTGATAACACATTCCTATTATTATAGGAATAACAGTCGAGAACTAGAGAGTAGAATAAGTAGACCAAATATTTTGAGTAGTAAGTACGAACTGATACTACTGACTTTTGTTGAACTATGGCGTTAGAAATGGACGAACTCATAGGAACTACCTAAACAGATAAAAACCTTATAGTGATACCAAATCCGTGCATCTGAAACTGTAATTTAATTCATTGTAAAAATATGAATGACACAGTATTGTAAAAAGTACTTGAATATAATTTTCCATTTCATTTGGCTTAAAACATTTCCAATGTCAGAACGCTATTGATCTGGTAGAGACAGAATAATGATAATTACCCAGGTATACAGATAAATTATCACACCATGTCAGACCGCTACCGCTATATCTCGCCTTATTTGAGACAGGCGTAGTGTGGGAGGAAAAGGGGGTGTGACAACTGAGAGGTGGGGGGGGGGGGGGGGGGGGGGGAGCGTTGGAATAACATAGCTATTTCGTTTCGCTTCTCACCGCGCACATATCTAAGGCGGGGCACAGCGCTTGCGGTCAGACTATAATAAAAATATTTGGTCAAACTAAAGTATCAGGAACCTTTCCAAGCATATACAGAACTGCGCGAAGTAGTATGCGGGACGGTGCGGCGGGGGTGGGCGCGGCACAGAGTCACCGCGTCTGCGCTCGCCACGCGGCGCAGGAGTGACTTCTGACAGGCTGCGCGAAACGACCAGGGGTCGGACGCGCCAACCTGAACACACACAGCCGTCGTTGCAGTATCTTACACAGTTGTCTATAGGTATACACTAAATAGAATAACACTTGTCCACGGTCTCGAAGTAAGGATACGAATTGGCCTAGAAGATGCTCTAGAAAATTTCATCAAATCAATGACTTGAATGTGCCTTTTAATAACTAGCAGTAAATCAGAGGCTCGTACCACTTAGTTTGAGTAAACGTAGATATAATGGCAAAGTCGCAAGTTAACTGTAGTGGCCTTGGGAATTAAGTTTTCTAGGTCTATTAATGTAAACCATGCCCTATGAAGAACGTGTTCTCACCCAGGGTACTTCCTGGTCTGCCAGCATATCCTTCCCCCGGTCGAGCGCCAGTCTCATCTCCGCTCGAGGACTGAGTCGTTCCTCCGGTGTCGGTGGTTTCTGTTCCTCTTGTTGTGAACACACCTCTGGAGCCGGAACTGACTCCGAAGCCGCTGCAATTGCAGTTTAGTTGGAAGAAATATGCTAGTAATATTAATATACAAATCCTTCGCCATTTGTTTAGTCGCTTGCTCTTGGACTCTGCCTGGATGAAACACTAACCAGTGTTTCACCCAGTAGCACCATTAATGAAGACATAGACATAGACAGATATTTATTCGACATTTTCACAACACGACACACACAACAACAAACACACAGAAAAATATTATATAGGAAAAATAAACTAATTAAAACGATAATAACAGAACAAGTAATTTAGATAAACAAAAATATACAAACAAAATACATTAATATACAACAACAATAAACAAAAACAAAATACACAAAAATTCAATAAATAAATAGTAAAAATGTGTCGAGTTTGCCGCTGCCCGTGTCGCGCAGTGAGCGCCGAAAAGGACTTCACTCAGCATAAGCTGCACTTCAACCGGGGGTGGATGAAGCGCAGCACTGATTTTCAGTGAAGCCCTGATGAAGCACTATCTGTCTACTTTACATATGATTAGTGTAGAAGTCTGCGTGGCGGAGTTATCGGAGTCTCGTTTGGGGATATTGTTAAGAATCGTTTCATGACACTTTCTATAGTTTGGTTGGTACATTGACGTAGTACGTTGGTCCCGGCTACTATCTACGACAGGCAGTAGCCTACATGAGCCATGTCAGAGGTCTATGGTGGCTCAACCACTCTGACGACTAGGGTGTGTGAGATCGGTCATCTACATCCAACCTAGACGATAAGAAGCAGAGAAGCCTAATAACCAATTTACTTACTAATTGATGTAAAAGTTGAAATAATTTTGCCTATTCAAATTTTGATGTAAAATTGTTGTAGTTAATCTTCAGTCAAATTAATGTTCTTCAGTCTCCCATTTGTTAATGGGTTTTTGGAACTATGTAACAACGGATACTGATCTAGGTACCTATCTATTGTTTTATAACTATGTATACTATTTATTTGCTTTGTGGTGAGGTTAAGAACACCCATGTCAAAACGCAGGTATCATATAAATCGAATAAATGAAATATATTCAGGAAATGGTCAGAAGCATCTTCCTATGTAACAATATATATACCCCACAGAAGGGGCTCAGGCCTACTCTATTATAGAGAGTGTATGGGCATAGTGTCCACCACGCGGGCTCAGTGCAGATTGGTAGACTTCAAACACAGCTTTGAATGTCTTCTCAGGAGTGTACAGGTTTCCTCACGATCTTCTCCTTCACCGAAGGAATTATAATTAGAATAACATGAAGAGCACCTGGTGAAAGTAGATGCAGCGGTGTAGGGTTGTGAATGGCGGTACGCTCGAGAGTGGAAGGCGTGCTGGCTGAGCTGGCTGAGTCCCGCCGGACTGCCGCACCAGCACCGGCACGCGCCTCCGCAAACTCTCTTGAAACTGTAAGAAATGACCATATCATTACAATACATTTGTTTAATAGCTAATAATATCTGCACTACGCAAAATTCATCTCTAGGGATTTATATAAAAAGCTTATTTTAAGCTTAGCTTAGACTTTTGAAGTTATACTCCACTTTCCTCTCACCGTTACGCAAGCGCTGCCTAAATACCCGTAATCCATAATTTTATAGTAATCCCTTGTAAGGATACTAAATTTGTAACAGTCTCGTGTCTCATTCCTATTTTAAGTTGTTGTGAAAACCAGATACCACATACCATATTGTAAGGGCATCGAAGACACTTCGTTGGTGGGTGTCCGGTCTGGGCTCAGCTCGACCGCGGCGCCACCACCGGGCACCTCTCCAGCATCCGTTGCGGCGCGCGCACCCCCGCACCCTGCTTCTGTAGAATTGATCACTTTTACTCTTCAAGAAACCAGTTCGTTTTGGGAACAGTGTGTATCATGTAATATAACCATTCACCCTCCGATTTCAAATTTTAAAGCACCCACTAAAATTGTTATAACGGTAAAGCTAAAACTGCGAACAAATTACTGTAGAAGGCTAAATAAACAAAATGATTTGTTAAGTGAAGTATTCTTAGCTACAAAGATAAAATTTGGTGCCAAAACTACGCATGCGTTAGGGGGTACAAAGAATTAACAAATATATAAGTATCGCAAATTGAATCTTATCTTTTCAAAAGTCTTTTTTAAATACATGCGTCGTGCGTGACGTGACGAATTGTTTAATATTAAAAAAGTATATTGGGGTATATTGAATTGTGATAGTTGGAATAATTGTTATCATGACTTAGTCGTGACGATAGTCTCACCTCTGATCATTAGTCATGATGTCCATTTTGCTGTTGAAATGTATTAATGTTAGTATGTGTGTGTTTTATGTATGTTATGTATGAACAGCTATTAATTCGTAAATTTTTTCAACCATTCACTGGACAAGTTACGTGCAAAGCCAATACTGAAGTAAATTAGTCAGTTGTGTGCTGAAAGCATAGCGGTTTCCAAGATCAAGCTATATACATAGCTTTCTCGAACTGTTTAAATATCAAATCTATGGTATAGACACTCACACAGTCTTCTTGGCATTCTTTTAATAGTCAGTTCAGAAAGTGAATGTAGAATATGGTAGTGTCATCTAAATAAGTATACACTCACCTGGCTCGGAAGCAGAGGGCGGCAGGTGCGGCGCGTCGCAATAGTCGTCAGCATCGAGGCCACGCCCGCTGCCCTGCGCCAAGCGCCGCACCAGCGGACCAGTCACAATGTGAGATTCAACCTAGCTACGGTCTATGCGCTATACAGGTATTTGCCAATATGCCAGATCGAAGTCCAATTTAGAATTTTGGTATGAGTCGAATCATCCTAGCTATTTTGGGAGTTTCTGTACTACTTTAAGATTCAAAATATTTGAAGGCTAAAGACTACCTTCAAGAAGTAACATAAAAGTTTTATGATGTCAACATAATATTACAACTGATATTCATTGAGCCTAGAAAAAGAGTAATATAAATTATAGGTCCATGCAACAAGCATGCTACATCCCGTCAACGTTGTTTATTTATCATGCTCTTATTAATACATTTAATTACATAAAAATAAAACTAACATTATGACATGACATATTATTACTATCCAATAAAATTGCACTTTTCGTGTGATGTCTTTTGTGGTGCAATTACATTGGATGTTGATGTTTGTTTCTGTTTCATCATATCTACAAAAAGCACATTACTAATTTTCATTAGTATTATGTTATTCAAAACAAGGTTCATTTTACTTATGTTAACATTCACTACCACTATTTGTTGTACAATGTCATAACTTCTGATACCTACATTGTTAAGGTAGGCTGAAGTAATTTACCTCTATATTCTTTCTATCAGCAATTTTTTCACAAAAATGTATTTTTATATTCACCTGGTCGTCAGAGTTAGTTGGAGTAGCCTTATTATCTTCACTGCCGCTATCAGAGCATTCCTCTTCGAGAAGAGGTTCCAGCCTTCGTCTGAAAACATCCCTACGTTACAATTTAAAGGTTAGTTAACGTTTTTAAAATTGGATTCCATTACGCTAGCATTTATCTACTTCTATAAAGCTCTGGATCCTGGGTACCTAAGTAAAATAATAGCCAAATAACATTTTTCTAATTAAACTGAGTGTTTTTTCGTATTTTACCTTGGCAGAAGAGGTCTTAAAGTTGTAGGTCCGGTTATAGTAGGAGCCATCAAAAGTTCATCCATCATTAGCTCTGTGTCATCATCACCCGCATAAGACGATGACGACTTAGTTGGTGACTATAATGATAAAATTTTGGTATCATGTTTCGTATTGTTCATGTTTTACGTTAAAACTCTAGAGGATAACCTACCGAGAGTGTTCCATGTTCTGAATCTGGCAGGTTGTCAGATAGATCTCCTGAGGATGGAGTTCCCCAGGCTTCCTCTCCGCTTGCCCCACTACCTTCACCTGTTTCACCTGTACCGTCTTCTGTACCTAGTCCTGTTTTCCATTCACTGACTCCAAGGCACCTGGATTCACATAACTTTGAATTTCATATCAATGAATCGTTATATTAAAAAGAAAGGTAATCGTTCTACGATTCCAAATAAATTGTACATCTTTGCTACTTTAAGGTTCCACAATTTCAAAGAGTATTATTTTAAAATATACTAACGTAGTTTCATAACAAGTGAATAAAAAAAAATGAATTTGTTTATCAATTTTTAACGGAGCTCAATCTCATATTATAAATCTACAGGTCTACTAAGGTTTGAGTATTTCTAAAAGTAGTACTAAAATTGTGTTTAAGACACTTTACGACTTGAATTAAGTACGAGTACATTGTCATGAAAATAACACTACAAATTTGAAACACATTATACATATAGCATTTTATTTGCTACAAAATAACTCTTCTAGCTGTCAAATTACCGTTACCTAGAACATTTTCGCTAGCACATATTTTCTACTTAATAAAACGGTTCATTCAAAACATTACAACTAGCTTCGAACACCATGTTGATTGACTACTGGAAAAAAGAAGTTGAAAATGGTTTATTACAAATTAACCCTGACATACTCATCGTATTTTCATTTTCAGCCATTGTTCAGTTTTCCACCTAAATGACATGAAAGAAGATTATTCACACTCAAGATGGGAATTTGGGAAAAGAAACTAATTAAAAAGGATTTAACAGGGAAACTACGACAAAAGTTATTAAAACTGACCTTTCCAGGAACGAAGGCTGCTTATGTGCTATTGCAGTGCTGGGAACGCTTTCGGTGTAGCTAAAGATGTTCATCTTTTCAACTACGAAGGAGCCAGCGCGAGCTGTCCATCCCATAATTCCACCAGCAGCTCCAGTTACTTTTTAAAATATAATTGAATTTTAATAAACATAAAATTATATTGAAAATTGAATGGAACATATTTGTATATTAATAAAACTTTACTAGGTTCGTCATCTGATTTATTTACACACCTTGATTATAGTAGGGTTTAGCCACTTCAGGTTCCTGTGATGTCAGTCTTACGTTTCCATCATCTGTTTCGTCGGAAGGTAGCCTTTCGAGGCTGGACATAGTACCGTATCTGTAAGCATTTTAGCAGCATATAATCATGCCTAGAATATTTATAATATATCATAATGCAGTGTGCGATACGGACCTTTTAAGTGAGACGTAAGGTAAATCTTCAGGCACATCAGGGGAATCCGGAGAGTCATCTACTAGATCATCCTGTAAATTATCAACAATATCGATCAATCATTCAACAACAACAAAAACTCAGTCAAGTTGCGATATGATATTTGGAACTTACAGTCTTATTATTTATGACATTATAATCCGGCGTTGGAGGAACAACAGCAATATTTGGGACAGGAGATTCTGATTTTATAGAGCCAAGACTGCCTGGCCTTGAGTTTAAATTCCCTGGGTTTGCTGATGTCCTTTTAAAAGGTTCAACTCTCATTAAATGGGCTGCGGGGTTTATGGCAGATAAACCCATCAGCATAAGAGGTCCAAGTTCTAAGTCTTCATCTGAACCTGCGTCTATGTTGTTTGTGTTTGAGTTTAGGTCTTCAGTCCGTTCAGTCTTCTTTGTTATATCCCCATTCATTTTACTAACAGCCGAAATGCCCATTCTAGGTGATCTTCTCAAGCCTCTTTCTATTTTAAAATCATTATCATCCTCGTGTATACAATCGTCGTCTAAAAAAATCGAGGAGGTTTTGAGAGTTGATCCTCCGTTTTCTCTTTTAGCAATAATGTTGACGCCTAAAACTTTATTAAGAACATTTTCAGCTTTTTGTCTGGTTATCTGCTCTCTTCTTAAAGAAGCAGGAGAATAACTCGTTGTTGAAGTTTTGGTTTTAGTTAGAGTAATGCTTTCGGCACATCTTACTTCGTTCAAGTATTTTTCTTGAGCTATAACACATTGGACTTGATTGGCGATGTTTGAGTTTGACATTCGTAAATCGTTAGAACTAGAATTAAAAACCATAGAACTACATGTAGTGTGACTTGTGGATAATGGACTGTTATTTCTACTGCTAGACGAAGGACTTGGAGATCTTAATGAATTGTTCCTCAATTCCAATTGGCTCTTAGTTTGAGTTCTAGAACTAATACTCCTGTTTAGTAAGGGAGAATCCGTTTTCAATTCGTATGACGTTGATTTAAGCATTTTCTGACTTTGTTCGATTGAATCTATGACTTTAGCAGCCGCTATAGGAGCGTCTTCTGGACGTAACTTCATAGCACCTTTACGTTCTAAATGACAAAAGAATTTTGGCTTACGGTTACCACATTTTGCACTACAAGGACTTGTTGAACTCTTTGAGTTAGAGTTCTGTGGGGATGCTTCTAGTTTCGGTTTTACGGGTACTGCAGGTTCTTTTTGAGACACTAAAGGACTGTTTGGTTTTGATAAACACTTTTTGTGGCATTGTCTGCAAACTGGAATAGTGTCTACTACCACTGGGCTTGTTCGTACTGTAATCTGGGAAACAAAAAAAATATATTTTATTTGCATATTTGATACTGATTAGTTAATTATGGATCATGTACATGTACCAACCTGACTACCAGAATTACTGCTCTTAGATGGACTTCGGTCGTGGTCTTTCTTCTCTGCTAGCAGTGTTCTCTTGTTCTCATTATGATTTATTACTAGGTCTGCCACTTCTAGTAGGTTAAGTTCCTTAGATCTTTTTCTCAATTCCTCTATACTCCACATCTGAAAAAAAAATTATTCACTCGACAGTTTACAAATTTGCTAGCATTATTATGCGTTGTTCGTTATTATTATTTACTTGTTTCATTGTGTTTTGGGCGACAGTTATGAGTTGGAATTGATATATAGAATTTCAAAAAATTCATCAATAAGTCACGTATGCAATTTTAGTTAAAATATGAAACTATTTTCAGTGTCAATTAACGAGGGGGGTTCTATAGGCTACCAATTGAATGGCTAAGTCAACGACATGGCTGCAATTAATGTATACCCTGATATATGTAGATACCTCCATGTCTGGTTCCGGTGGATCCAACTCCTCAGATTCTGGAAGTTGAGTCATCCACTTCTGAAGGTGTAATGTGGAACCTCTACTCCTGGAGCTTCTTGCCCCTTCAGTAGCACTTCCACCAGCTCCTGTTTGCGTTTCTTGTGAGCTTCTACGCGTCTGCAGCATTTTTAAAGTAAATCATGACATCACAAAAGAAAAGTGGTCTTTGCTGTGATTAGAACATTTTTATTTGAGGTAATGTGGATATTTGATACATCAAAAAGTTTGTGTGGAACTTACCTTGATGTGAAACTTGATACTTTTCTTAACATTGTTTGCTAATCTATATAATTTGTCTGTGTTTGGGGGGTAGTAGTTACAAAAAGTGTTTAGTTGTAGGTAGTGTGTTTCATGTTATAATTTGAATGCGACGTAACAATGTCATAAACGGTTACGTTAATTTTGATTGATTTTTCTGAAGCAGTATACAAAGAAAAATGGTAGATTTAATAGAGAAACATCGTGAAAGTAACGTTAGCGTCGCAAAATTGCAAAAGTGGAGAACCATTAATAAAAGTTTTTTAACCACTGTCAAAGTCACTTTATTTA
This sequence comes from Carcina quercana, assembly GCA_910589575.2. Classification (NCBI taxonomy): domain Eukaryota; kingdom Metazoa; phylum Arthropoda; class Insecta; order Lepidoptera; family Depressariidae; genus Carcina; species Carcina quercana. Next base: position 15,027,530 of record OU342429.1, on the reverse strand, counting down.
CGGATCATTAGAAATATACTGTTCCGATCTAAACATAAATATCCAAATTTCCATACATTAAAGTCCAGTAAATGTCACATAAAACCCAAAGATAAAAAATGTTTTCTCAAAATTATTGAATTTCATATCGTATTCTATTACAACTATATTAAACACACAGCCAAAGACATCGAAAATTATCAGATTCTAGCTACAAGTCTTAACGGAAGGTCATTTTACAAAAACCCCGGGGCATTAAGGTAATGTGAACATTTTGCGATGCTAGCGATAAATTACGCGAATCACTAATTTTTACATTAAGTTACTCTACCATCACTGGCAATTACAACTATGTTATTTTGTACTATAAAAACTAAACAAAAAGCATAGTACTACTTGACTACCATTTTTCATTGTAAATATATTATGCTAATGGAGATGAGTGCTATAGAATTTAAAGGAAACAAAGCGTAGAAACAAAATGCTCTCGTGTATAAGATGGATTGTATGCTAAATGAGTCGCGAAGCTGATCGCCAAATATCCACATGACCTGTACAAAATGATTGTTAGTCTATCTACATTAAATCATTTACAGTGCTTTAATCTGTACAGTAACATTTATATTGCTAGTAATATCATTATTATCAAACTTCAGTGTTTAGGGGTACGTGATAAGCTCATTTTATAGAATGAAACGGAGTAGCAACGAACATGACTGTTAATGAGTATATTATTCTGGAACCGACATTCTGTAATTCTGGTTGGTGCAGTTTGCTCGCAGAAATAAGCTGCAAAAGTTATTAATAGAGTTTATATTGAAAATGATATCCTAGTTTTATTTACGCATTCGAGATCATTGCTACTGCAAATCATTGTTGAGCTTCATAACTAAATCGAATACCTTGTCGAACTTTGTACAATGTGTGGGCGTTAAAACAAGTTAGTTTCATCATAAGAAAAGGACGGAAGACATACGAAGCAAAAACGTGGATTCAGGTCGTACAAATATTAGCTACTGTTTGGTACCCTATGGTTACATATTTGACACCGAGTTCTATTTTTTAAATTGTAAATGTTGGCATATGCGTTTAGTAACATTTTAAGCGAGTATATTCACTATTTTGGGAGGAATATTCAGTTATATGCTTATGTTTGAGGTCCAGATAGTGTACATTTTACCCTAATCATTTTCAGATTTTTACCACTTTGTTTTTTAGTCATATCATAAGTAGATATCAGACTTAATATCAAATCTAATAATCAAAATATCGAAATTTTTCTCCAATACTGCTAATGTTCGAAAATATGTTCTCTCAAAATTTTTACCACAACCTTAATCGTCAACTATAATCATTAACAATCCAACAAATGATCGCGCCTGTTCCAGTCTACACGACTAAAGCTGAACCTTCCTTTAACTCAGAACATCGCGTCTAAACACAATCTATTCAAAACTACTAGAATACCATCTCGAGTCAGCAGGATCCCTATCTCCAAGGATAGCACTCAGCGAGCTCGGGATCCGATAATGCGGATCAAAGCTCTAAATATGCGGGAGGAGTTGGTCTTTCTGGTAACATGACCTTAGGCAATAGTGGATCATCAGGCATAAAGATACGCTCTTCAACCGCATGCTTATAAGAAGGGTCTACATCCAAATCAGCTAAAGCTAAATCAGCTTCAAATGATTCCCATCTACAAGGCGATGATTCTGAATAATCTTCACCACCATCATCGGGAGTTAATTGAGCACTTGGTGAGTTTGGTGGTTCATCATTCCTTTCGATACTTGATGAAGATACGAAATGGGAAGAGAACGTTTGAGAATCAGCCGGTGATAGGTTAGCTGACGGCGTCTCAGGGGTTGGAGCAGTCTTCCAAACCGAGCTCAGGGGGCCTCTAACAGGCTGTGGAACTGGCGATTCGTTGGTTCTAACATCGAAACTAACTCTGACTTCTTTTTCATGTCTTTCTTCGACTAACATGTTTAAGTGGGATCTATAAGAGCTGGCTGGTAGTAGAGCCAGGCTTGAGTGTCGTTGGATACTTGACGCTGATACCTGGCGTTGCTGAGAGTCCAGGGTGGCGAGAGAGAACGTCAGTTGAGGATCTGGCGAGTCCAGTGGGGATCCGAGTGGCGTGCCGGCCATCGTGTGCGCTCGGTATCTGAAAAACAACAACATTTTACTAACTTTTCTTCTTTTATGATGAGGGTTTTCAGTGAGATCACGTCGGTGTTTGAATGGGTCGATAGATGGCGCAAAAGAGCTCGAAATTAAATTGTTATAATTCATCCTGTGAACGATATACCTATTGTATTTTTCTGTGAAATAAATAATTTCGTAGATGAACAATGGTCACCGATATAGCTCGACGAATCAGTGAGCTGAAGTGGTAGGCTCGCTCAAAGAACCGATTACCGGTTGAGAGTAAAAGTTCGCAAGTGGCAACCACGTACTGGGAAGCGTGTACCGGGTCGTCCCCCTTCTAGATGGACTGACGACCTGGTTAAGGTCGGGGGAGTCGTTGGATGCATGGCATATCATGGAGGAGGCCTATGTCCGGCAGTGGACGTTTCCCGGCTGATGATGATGTTGAAATAATTTCTATTTTGTACAATGGGAATGCCCAAAGGGTGCTACCCAAAGTTTGTAAATAACTATCAATATGACCTGCCTTTTCAAGTACTTACATCTGTCTTTGCAGTAAACTCTGCCACACGGCCTTCAGGTCTATCGAAGGAGCTCTCAGGGGTATTGTTCTGGTGCGCCCAGGTGTTCGGGGTGCACAAGAGACTAGAGGACTCTCACCTCCCGTTCTGCCGAGGATCAGCCGGAATTCAGTTGCTGTGAAGGATGAAAAACTCATAACCTTTTCCCCATTCGTGGCCTAATGGGCATTTGTGACCACCTCCGTGGCCTTACGACTACACAATTGGACTCACAATCCGGAGGTTCAGGTTCGATTCCCAGTGAAGGTCTCACGCGAGAGGATGTTCTCTCATTTCTACTATCCTATTTGCGTTTGTATGGGGAGGAGAAGGGCCCCCATAGAATAGCGCTGTCAGCAGCGTAACTGATCTCAATCTCAAAAACGTCTGTGACCAATGCCAGAAGAGGACCAGGAAGTTAAACAAAAGAACGTAGATCACATTGTCACGTACCATGATAAGACTATGGTCAAGCGATGATCTATACTATTTATTTTTACCAACACTTTCGGACGCCTATGAATACCAACCCCAGTACCAACCCCAACCAGTTTCAATACCCGATGTATGGTTTTCAACTGCAAAGTTAAGTTTGTAATCATAAAAACACGTTTCTCAGCGTATTTTTAATTTGTTTTCATTTTTATTTCTTGTTGTTAAAATTTCAACTGTCTACCTATTACGGATCGTGAGATACAGCCAGCTGACAGACAGATAGATGGACGGACGGATAGCGGACGCTTAGTAATAGGGTCCCATGGGTTACCCTTTGGGTACGGGACCCTAAAAATGTTTTCTGCCGGAAAGTTGAGCAATGGACATTTTCTTGATGATGACGATTACCTTTTTTCCTAACGTTGAACTGCGCCTCCGAGACCGTCGCAAGCGCAACTGGCTCCTCGGTGACGAAGAGCACCCTGTCCCTGGAGACGGTTGTGAACAGCAGCAGGTCACTGAACAGAAGAGCCCAGTACGGTCTGACGGTCCGTCCTTCAACCTTCGACAGCTCCCCGCCAAAGATCCACTGACGGCCTGGCGTACTTAGGACGAAAGGCTGGAATGAAAAAAATTGCTGCAGCATTGTAATGTACTTATTTTATAGAGGTATAGTTGGTATGTAACCTATGATTAGTAATGATAAAGTGGTAACCGTGTGTACCCAGAAGCCTTAAGCTAATGGCGCTAGCTCTGGTCCCTTTCATGGCGAAATAAAACAGTTCGCTGCATACATAGGTACAGCATGGTAGCCATACTCGTACCGAGTACCGAAAGGTACCTGGTACTGGGAATCAAACCCAGGACTGCCAGATTGATAGTACAAGCGTGCAACACTAGACAAATTTTGGCGTTTTAAAGTGGATGGGGTTTTTATTACAGATTTTCGACGATTGTTCGTAAGTTTCAATAAGAGTATCACTGAAAATTGACAAAGGCGATAACAAAAAAAAATCTTAAAAAATTTGTGTTGGAATAAGGTATATTACAATGTTACGGGAAAGGAAAGATGAAATAAAAGTCGATAAAGTATGAAACGCCTGACTACCTAGACTAGTATCGGACAGGTTTTTTCCTCGTTAAATCTGATACTCTCAATGTAAAAAAAGCAACTCTCTTCTACGAGTACGTAGTCGTCTTATCCGATTAGCTTTTGCCTACAGTTTCATTTCTATTGATGATTTGGATGGAGATAATACCTGATGATTGTATAAATTAATTGGAAAATGGGAAGAACAGTAAAGCGATTCGTACCTTACACCTAGTGAACACGAGTCGACCCTCCAAGTCTGCGACTGACAACAGCGGCTTGCCATCACCAGCCAATCCCATCAGACCAGATCCTGCTGTTACATCTTGGTATCCAACCTGGAAATATTAATCAATGTTAAGTGTTAAGGAAAAATACACAAAGCAAAGTCACTTTATTTGTAGAAATAGGTTGCTTAAAATAAGGCGAAGAAGAAACTAAGGTACAGATCACTATAGAGGTACATCAGCATAATAATGATGTGTTACAGAAAAGCCACTGTGGACAAGACGGAAACCTAAAAAGGAAACTTGATGAAAAGTATTATGATAAATTGCTCAGTAAACAAGCTCTTGAGTAGCGATCACTTATCACTATCACTACAGGGCCAACGTTCCAATTAATGGACAGAGGGTCATAAAATTTGAGGGGATATTTCGGACAAATGCAAGCGGAATAGAGATCGGTCACTGTAGCGTAAATTGAGCCATGTTTAGCAATGGGTGTTGTTGCCGACGCCGAACTTCTTAGAATAATTGTCTATGAAGCTTTTTATTCTTTTGTTTTTTATACGTTTAGTTTTTGTTTTTACAGTACATTCATGGAACCCAAAAATGGTGGTTTTATTTAATATATTTTACGCCCGTAAATAACAGGTGTTATTCAGCCGATAATGATAGTAAATTGTGCTTATTTCTTTAGCTGTTTTATTTCTACAATTTAGTGTAAAAACACCTGATAGCAGCTATTTAAGATTCTTAAAATAAGATTGATGTCTTTTTATATTACCTGTAACTGCTCAACAATGACTTGCAACTGCTTCTTCTCAAGCTGATCGTAAGGGCCAGCACCACTGGCTGCAGCGGCCGCCCTCATCAGCCGCAACAATTCTCTGAATTGTTCCAAAGGCTTATGGACTAATGACGTGATGTCTGGCCTTCTCCTTGGGATCGGGGGACTTGTACAGAATCTTGAGAACGCACCACTTGGGTCTTTAGATTTTTTTACCTGGAATACAAAATCAATCGTCATTCTAAATCATTCGTTCCTCGATATTATGTGTGATGTTTTATAGTTTTCTTGTGGCGTTCCTTGTTCGTAGCTTTCTTAAATAATTTTGGCTGCATTATTGCATGTCAATGTCGAACTTGAATGGATGTGAAGTTTGCGAACGATATTGTTTGTTATATTAAGACACATACGTAACTTCAACTTCAATTTGTTTTATACTCAGTTAATTTGTTTGAGTGGCGCACTCAGAGAGAGGCTGCCGAAGGCTTGTACATGAATACGTAACTTGTTGCATGAATTTTGCATGAACTCACCAAAACGCAGTCGGCTCGTTTCAGTCCTAAACAATACTTTTTATAAAGACTAAGGAACACAGGGGTCTTCTGCAGGTACACGGCGACCACCGTCGATGTTTGTATCTCGCCATCATCTTGTACCACTTGGTCTAGTATGTCTTCTGATAGCCTGAAGATCTGGAAAGACATTAATTCTATTACACTGCGGGTATTTTGCACTTTTGCTATTCGCAATCAACATACTATGGAAATTATGTCTAGCAGTTCACTGATACGTTTCAAATTCTTTTAGGTTTAATTTGATTCGCTTTTATATGTAAACTGGATAACACTATGATAATGAACGTCTTCAAGACGGTTGCACGCAGTGGCTCCATCTAGTCCGCTGGCTTACGTTTCCTCGTTTCACTCCTCATCTGTTTGTTAAACGAACTGGTCACCCTCTCTTTCCTGAACCCGACGAAGACGTAACAAAATTCTTTCAGTGAAATAAACTCCGCATTGATTCACTCACCTCTTCAATATTTTGAAACAGTAGCTGGTGATCATTGGGTGCGATCAAATCTGCCCTCTCAGCCAGTGGAGAGACGAACCTCACCAACCCAAACTGCATGCACGTTGCGTAATGCTGTTCCCGGGCAATCACTGCGAGGAGAGCTCGCTTCCTGCCATCCGTTGATAGCCCTGGTGCGTGCTGGGCAAAACGGGCATTTGGTTTATTATTTCAGCTGCAGTAAGACCTGTCTGTGTGTTGGGCAACCAAAGAGACGGATGAAAGAAAAATGCATTTGCCAATGATGTGAATGTTTGGTAGTGATGAGTACGAATGTTGATGTATATAACTGCTTCCGTGGCCTTATGGCTAAATGTTGGATTCACAATCTGGAAGTCCCAGATTCAATTCTCAGTGGTGCCTATCGGTTCTTGATTTGGTTGGTGGTAGGTCATTTTATATATCCGCCTGGCTAGCTACCACCATGATATCTAAGTCTGCCGCCAAACAGCAGTGTTGAGAGGAGCACTATTGTGTTCCGGTATGTAGGGTAGCATACCCAGCGCCTTATTAGGTTGAGGCTTCTTACCATCGAACGGCCTTATCGTCACTCACCATCAGATGAGATGAATGCCATGTACAAAACCCATCATACATTAAAAATTATAGAAGAAGAGGAAGACCTAAGAAGGTATGTATGGATTGTGTGATGATAGATATGTGTGTGAAAGGTGTGAGTACGGAGATGACGGTTGATTGAGATGAGTGAAAGAAGAAGTAGAAGTTGTGTAGGTGTTAATATTTGGTGTTAATAGAGTTAGCGAAAAGTTTGAAAGTCGTTGTCGTCGTTGTTTGTTTGTTTGAAAGTCGTTGAATTCAAAACGCGATCCTCGATTTCTCAAGTGAAGTCTTACGCACTCTTTATTCCGCTCACGCACCCCTAAATCGACTACTTCGACAGCAATAGCATTAAAGTTGGTGACGACATATTTGCGATCAGCTGGGCTTTATTAGGGCATGTAGTTGACATACCTTTTGGTCGCACTTAGTTTCACTTAGAACTTTATCATGAATATAGCCACATCATCAGTAATCAGATGAGATCATGGTCAAGTGTTGTTAATAAAAAACCACAACATTTATATCATTTTCAGTCGCGAGATTTCAGCTGCTAAATCTCTCCTGATTTTGTATCAACGTACATCCTCTGGAATAATCCTTAAGAGTTCCCATTTTTTTATTACCTGCATTAGTCCCTTATCCGATATGAATCAACACGTCGTTACGTCAGATTTTCCATGAGAGAATATTGTGATAATCGCCATAAGATTTTTCGGATACATCGATGAATTCTGTTGCCTAATCCATTTCGTTTCTGTTAGTTGCTTTCTATGATACCTACAGGATGACATGGGATGATACTTAATGATCTTAAAGCTGTGACCACATGAAAAGTTGCCTATTAATGTTTGTCTCTATCGCTGTTACGACTTCGTACCAGATTTAAAACATATTCTTAAAAAAACCACCTTAAAATTATTTAATAATTACCAATTACTTATTCCAAATTCTTTAAGTTGCATATTACAATAGCTGCCGACGGTTGAGGGTTATGAAAAATGAAGTAAACAAAAATAAAAGCATAAAATTTATTTGCACTAATGTTACAGAAATAAATTAGAAACGAAATAAAAATAACAGGAACCAATTTCTTTTACCAATACGAGAAAGAATAAATTAAAATTAAATACAAAATCGAATAGTGCCTAAAACAAAATATTACAAAAACACAATGCAATGAACTCAAAATATTTATATATAGAAGAAAATAAACACACAGCAATCTATGACAAAGAAAATAAATAAAACATCAACAAAGACAATAAGTTTCAACAAAAAACATGTTAAACGTAACGATTCCCCTTCGCAAATAGTATCTACCAAAGTATGTACTACGCAGAACACAAATCTAAAAATACAATACTACAATAAAATTATAAAAAGAAAAGAGTGCACGTGAAACTTAAAAGCTAAAATAGCAAAAACTCTTAGTATAATGGAATGTGTATGAAGTCTTTGCAGCTTAAAAACAACATATTGAAATAAATAACAAAATGCACTTAAAAGTTACTGTACAATAACAGTGACTTAAAATGGAGAGAATTAGAACACACAAGAATTTAGAAGATATTATGAAGTCATCTATATACACTAGCAGCACCACTTTCCCTAATGTTGAGTTTAAACGATGACGAAACCAATCCAGCACAGTGCAACAATAATTATCGAAATGTATCAATTACATTGGATTCTCCTAAAACTAAGCTAAACTGCACTGGTTAATTCGTCCAAACTCCATTTAAAATTTCAATACTCCAATAAAATTTTCTAAGATGACTAGTATGCAACGAAAGGAAAGAGATTCCAACAAAAAGTATCCAAATCAAACTATGATGCCGTTACCGACCTCCTTGGAGAACGTGACTTGTGGTAGGTGCAGTTTGCGTCTGTCCAGTGATTGGCTTGTTGACGAGCATGCTGTTGGTGGCCTGGCAGCAGTAGCTGGTGATGCTAAAGCTGCTGCTCTAGGAGACCGAGGCGGGGGTGGAGGCGTGGATTCCGCAGGGGCTGGTGGTATTGTCACTTGAGAGACTCGTGGTCGAATCCCGGCTCCGTTTTGGGGTACTCTTCTGAATGTTTCTATTATTAAATTTTGGCCGGCTGCTCTGTAAAGATAAATAATGTTCTGTTAAATGTGGTTCGGTTGTAATAGTTGATTTGCTTGTAATTTTACTATAGTTTTGTAACAGCTTATTACTGACAGACGTTGAAGGTAGATTTAAGAATTTTTACTCAGTGACATGATAGTGAAGAATTTGTTTCTTATGCTCAAATTTCAAAATTATTATTTTTAACAAAGTGAATTAATGGACGACTATACTATTGGATTTAACAGAGAATTTAGCAGAGGATCCATGTGTTATCTGGATGATATTAAGGATTTAAAACTGGCCTTCTTATAAGCTGATATTAAGTGAAATAACGAAGTCGCTTAAGATAGATCAACGCTTGACCACTAAAAGTGTTCAACGATACCCGCGTCGTTAAAAAGTCTGGTATGGGATGCATGTAAATCAAAAATATTTATTCAATTCAACTTATTTACAATACTTTATTTTGGGAGATCTTATTTTCCCGCATGTATTTCGATTTACACGCCACATCGAATGATAATGTGAATACTCACTTGACAAGGTTCCTGACTTCCTCTTCAGGTGATGTAACGACGTTCTTGTTCCCTACAAATACAATGTAATCCCCTGCCCTAAGTCCGGCCCGCTCGGCGGACCCCCCTGCTGCGACCCTCTCGACCCGGGGCGGCCGCGTCCATACCACGGTGAAGCCGAAACCTCCATTCGTACCTCGGACGAGTCTGAAGAAGAAAAAAAAACATTGTTCAATTTAAAACATGTTGACAGAACTTTACGCGAGTTTTCCTCTCTCTAAACTGTACATAATTTTACTTCATCAAAAGTCTGATCAGAAATAAATCAGATCTAATACTTGTACATATTGTGAAGACCAACGCCTTAATTTTCACTTGAAAGCTAAAATAAATGAGTTTCTTTTCATAGTTCAAATACATTTTAGTAGACTTGAGTTAGAGGACTCGAAATATGAGCCTGACAATTTTAGAGACAGCCACAAATCCAAATGGGCAGGTACTTAGTTTTGAAAGCCATTTTTAATTAATTAAACATGGAAAACAAAAATTATGCTGCATTTGTAAAGAAACTAGGAGATGATTGCCCTAAACACGCAATTAAGCTGAAAGCTAGTACATTCTTTTATAATCTAGTTAGGTGACGATAGCACAATGCCATTGATATTTTAGAGCTTGTATATTTAGAAGAAGAAAATAAAGAAGAAGAAAAAACCGACCCTTGTAGAACTTCTCTAATTAATCTGTGAGTTTTGTTTTACAATTTGAGACATAACAATATAGTTTGCTTACTTTCTAGTTGACGTGAAAGGAGTACGTCCGTTCCTCTGGGTTTTCCTGGGTGCTGCCGGATCTTCCGGAGGGTCCAGCTCCAAGTATCTGAGGAACAGGTGCTCATCAGCCTCTCGCTGCAGCGCCGCCGCTACAGTTTGCGCCTGGTTCGCGCCGGCCGAGCCGTTCGAGACACCTGCAAGCGGACACAACAAAATTATACACAGAATATAGCGTAGCAATGCTGCGAGCTTTATGGTAACCTTTGCACCAGGAATGACTGAGAGTAGGGTATTTTAATAATCTGACCAGTTTTGTATGCCCTGTAACATTATGTCTGCCATGGCCTTCGCAGGCACTGGTACAGTACCGGCTAATAATAAATAAATTTAAAATTTTAAAACCGCCTCCTTGGCCTAATGACTAAATTCTAAATAATTTTGGATTCATTCCCTATCGGAGGACATTTTTATATGTCCGCCTGGCTAGCTATCACCATGCTATCTAAGTCTGCCGCCAAACAACAGTGTTGTGTTCAGGTATGAAAGGTAGCATAGCCTGCGCCTCATTAGGCTTCTGGGTGCGCACACTTCCCATCCAACGGCCGTATCTTCACTTACCATCAGGTGAGACGAAAGCCAAGTGCAAACCCATCATCAAAAAACATCGTTAAAAAAGGTGATCAAAATTACGTCCAGAACCCACAGGACTTTAGCATGTCATTTAAATATGTTATATAACACAAACTTTGAAATATTCTATTAAACTGCTCATAATAAATCACCATCATGCAATTGTTACATAACTTATCCCTCAGGTTACTTTATGTTATGTTGCAGTTACGGCAACAACAAGTTTATTGAAAACCTGTAACTAGAAGAAATCCCTACTCTATCATTTCAACTAATTTATACTAAAAGTAGACATGTTAATTTTGCAAGGAAGCAAAACTGGTATAACAAGAACTGACAGCGCAACTGTGAACTGTAATCGACATGGTGGGAAAGGCATTATAGTGCATGCTATTTAAAAAAATATCTTGGTCTTTAATCGGGAAATAACCTGAACAAAATCTGCGCAGAGCATGTTAGATACCTAAAACCAAAGAGATTTAAATATAGTAATAGATTATAGAGCGGTCATTGGGAAACGTTTCATATAAACATTTTGATCTCAAAAGTCAATGGTATGTCAAATGTCTTGTGCGGCCGCGCGAAGTGATGTGACACTAGATTGAGTAACTTATTACCAATTGGTAATAAGTTTAGGATCAAAATATTTGTTTGCTTTGTCCGGTCTATTAATATTAAATGTCTTTGCCTGTAAATCTTTTCTACGTAGTCAAATTGATTTGCTCAAAATGGTTACTTGCCTGAATGTAATATGTACTGATTTCTAAAGCAGCTGTATGAGACAAATATTTTTTATTTTATTTCGAATACAAGCTTTTTTGTTCTGTTACTTTCTTGTTGCACTATCACTGAATCTATTTCTTATTGTTACTATTTATTTATTGCCAGAAAACCTAAAAGCTATGTTAGTATAAATTAAATTTCAATTACAATCCACAACCTTACAAATTACATGTTATAGAGAGATTACGGATGAATGCAATTCCGTCCAGTGCCTATTAAATTATCTTACCTTGCTTTTATGTAATAGTACCCATCAGAACAATTCAAATGAGCTCAAGCTTATATTGTCACCAATTTTACCAAACTAAAGTACGCAAAGGAGATGTTTTATGCACTTGTACCCTATTTAAAACATCAAGTAATAATCTAAATATGTATAGAAAAATACTAGAATTACATTTTTGCGTTTATTTTAATTGTACACATTCATTCTTTTTGTACTAAGTGACAGCGTCATTTGACGCCATCTTTGTTTTCAACGTTAAGTATATTATACATTATACAAAAATGGTAACTAAAGTACGTTTATTTCATAATGGCCTTTTGAAATTATAAGTGTACAAGACCATGCCTTGGCTCCATACATTCGCGGAACGTGTCATTTCAGCTTAAACAGAAATCAGCAAGTGGTTTAAATGCACTTGTAAGATTTGTCCTGAACATTATAACAGGTGAAATTTGTAAGGAAAATATATCACGCGACTCCACGATAGCGCGGACTCGCTACGCACTATGCAAGTTTAGTGAGCACACACAAAAAGCATTGCCAAAAAGTGTTGGCGTTGCTTGTAACACGTAAGTACATGTAGTTAAGCTTACCTTTGTCAGTGTGACTGTCCTTGCCATCGTTGGTTCCAGTCTCAACATTGTCGGTGGCCATCTTGCACTGATCGGTCACGCGATCCTCCCTAGCGCATCTGTTCGGCGCGGGCGCACCGCGGCCGGAGGCTTGCTGCAGGAAGTAGGTGCCGGTGATGTCACTCTTAATAGCATCTTTTAGTGGGAACGAGACGCATCCTAGAAACTCGCTCCGTCTGAAACAACAAAGATCGCAATTATAAATCTTCTGCATCTTCACAAGTCTTGACAAAAATGCTCTCGTTCGAGAGACCATGTGGAGAGATGAATATTTCTTTACAAAGAACAATTTAATCCTTTGACAGGCCATAACAATTTTTTCTTGGTTTCCTTTGAATAGCTACAGTGGTCTAATGGCTACACAGCTCGACTCAGAATGTGGAGGTCCCTGGTTAGAGTCACTTTTTTTTTCTTTCTCGAATTGATTTGAAGATTTGGTCCTGTGCCCACTAGCAGCTTCACCCGGATAATTTGGCTAGTGCCTATGGCGCTCAGTGGGGAATCTGGTTGGTGGAACACGCTTGGACTAACATCCGGAGGTCCTGAGTTCGAATCCCAGTGGGGGTACTTACTGGTACTCGGTTTGTTTGGTGGTAGGGTAATTTATAGAGAGCAAAGTAAAGTCACGGACGCCATTAAACGAGTCGCAAGTTTGAAGTGGCAGTGGGCAGGGCACATTGCCCGTAAACACGGTTCTTGTGGCAAGGCGGTCCTAGAATGTAAACCTTGGGAGGAAAAACGTCCCCGAGGCAGACCACAGTTGCGTTGGAAAGACGACGTTAGGAAGGTTGCGCGGAACAACTGGATGGAAGTGGCGCGGGACCGGGATAGATGGCGCAACCTGAAGGAGGCCTACACCAAACTGGTAGAGAATGGCTAGGAAGAAGAAGAAAAAGAAGAAGAAGAAGAAAGGGTAATTTATATGTCAGCTTGTGTATCTAACATCATGTTACCTAAGCCTGGTTGGTTTCCGATAAGAAAGGCAGCAGAGCCAACACCTATTTAGCGTGAGGCTACTGGGTGAGCACACTTTCCGTCTAAGCCAAGTGTAAAAAATTTAATCACCTTATCCCGGAAGATGGTGATGATGAATGGTTAAAATTATAAATATTTTGTCAAGTAAAAGTCTTTTTAGTAGCTCACTAGGCTCACGTAAGCGATGTATCGCTATAAAACATCATGACTGTTTTAAAATGCAAACGACAATTTTCGTGTGTCAGTAACATTTCTTGGATCAAAGGCAATAGCTATTTCTGCTCCGATCAATAATGGACGAAGTTTCAACGAAGTAGTTACAGAAAACGAATCGAACCATTCTGTAAATACGAGTAATAACTGGCCAGTTCGATATGCTAGCATGGTTCCGTATCATTTATTTCATCGACAATCCAATGTGTATTGTTTATAATCGCAACAATAGAATAAATGAATAAAATCATTTTATTATCAGATGTCAAAGATCCATATAATTGTTAGTACTGCTTATAACTATGTTAGTAAGTATATGTCACAAATGAGGTTGTCAACCTATTTACATGTCGCAGGGCAATGATCAATAGCTGAAATTTATTGAGGTAAAAACGCTTGACAGATATTTCAACAACAACAACAAAATTCAACCTTGGGTAATGAAAACAAGAAGATAGTAAAAACACTTAGAACCAATTAGAAATAATGTATTGCTTATATGTTTATATCCACCTATGTGTTTCGGGGATGCATTTATTATTAAGACGAACAGTTAAGTAGGTACTGAATGAAATTTCGTACATATGTACATGCATTGAAATGATTTAGGTTAGCCCGATCCTTGAACAAGAGCACGCTCTTGTTGAAATTTGATACAAATACATAAATACAATTAATAACAATTCACAACGTTTCTCTCTCAATAAATATCGAATTCCTCAAGTTGACATGGTTTATTATTATTAAATCGTAGAGTACCTTCCTAAACTGTAAAACAGACGAACTGGAAAGTGCAAGAGTATTTGACGAACGGACCCCTAACCACAACCCAAACGATAAAGTGCGAAACGTAATATCAATTTCAAAATTGCAGTTCAGTTGATTTTTATGAACGAAAGGGCATATAAATTGGATGAATCGACGAAAATTTGATCGACCTTAATGACACAATGACTAAGAGCTTGTGTGACCTAATTATACGCCTATTCTTACATTGACACAAGCTATAAATATCCGGTCAACATCAAAATTATATCAATTTTGTTCGCTACTAGCTTCGAATACTTACGAAGTTACTATACACGAATCAATTCATTACTATAAATTAATAAGTCATTCTAAATTTAATATATAACTTATTTTAAAAGCCCTTGTTGTTTTTGTGTCAGAGGTCTTGTTAGTACAGAAAATTTCAAAGCTAAAGACGAATTAGAGTCACTGACATATATTGACGAGTCAGTAAGATGAAAAGCTGAGGGCAGGGTACATTGTTTGAAAAACGGATAATAGACGGGAAACAAGAGTTCTGGAGTATGAATGAAAATGTGGAAATGTGTACCAAGCCGCTTTGTGTACCACTGGAAAATCTTATGTAGCAGTGGACATTTTACGGCTGCTGCTGATTGAATGCTCTTTTAAACTTCAATGACTATGAAACAATTACTTTTGTCTGTCCCTCTGATGATCTGACAATAAAATTTGTACAGAATCGTGTACTGAGGTACACTGTAAAATATCCTAGACTCTCGTTATTAATTGATAAAAAATATTTGTGTATAGCTTATAGCATAATGACTCATTAATTTTGCATGCCTAGTATTAATGTGGCTAAACATGTATTTGTACTTAAAATTGTAAAATAACACATTGTAACCATGTTTACGCAAAATAAATATTATGATTATGATTAACCGCATCTCATATTGGAGCACTTTCTACGATTGGATGTACTATTCGAGCTTTAACATTCTTCGATTGGCTTCGAATCAATTCGTCCATATCTTGCGTGTCAATGCCATTGTGAATTTTTTATGATTTCATCATTTCTTGATTTCGATGTGACCTACATTTCTGTGTGATAGTTCGTGACTGAATAGCTTAGTGGCTCGGGAAGCCTCCGTTTCTTTTCTACTGAGGCTACGACTGACTGTCTAAGTACCTATTCATGAAGTAGGAAACGGTACTTAAGTTCCATTAGTGTGTTCTCAATCCTTTCTAATTCGGCCATTTCGTGAAATATTTATTTTGAATCGAGCCAGCCAGCCATTGTACAATGACGTAAAACATCCATTATACTTCTGTGCTGTATCCTCGAGATTTAATAACATGTAGTCCGTTATTTCTACGTACTGCACCGTCACACTGTTTAGATTCTTTGAAAAAATCTAACAATAACACAAAAAGAATTTTCCAAACATTCTTATGAATATCCTGTAGGCCGCTATATATACTAGAGTTGTCAATACTGTCATTTAGTTCAGAGTGTTTTACCTGCGGACATCATTCTGGTCTGGGCATCCACCCAATTGGGAATCAAACCCAGGACCTCCGAATTGTCACTCCAAGGCTATTAGGCCACGGAGGCGGTTAAATCTGATTATGATATTCGGTCAACAGTAAAGGACCACGTTTCGGTTTATTATGTAACCAAAGAAATCGCAAGTTCTAATAAAAAATAAAATTAAAAATTTTGAAAATACCCGCGACAATTGTAAATGTTGTAATGGGAAAAGGGTTAAATAATTTTTTGAGAAACCCTCGACTAAATGGAAGTAAGTAACGAGATAAATAGAAGCTTACATATTATTACAATAATAAGTCCGAAAAAATCCGTCGGGGGCTGCCATTCCCGTTTCTGAAGGAACAAAAATTTGCAGTTTTATAAATATGTCACTAGTTGAAATTACGTTGGGTACCTAATTTTTTTATGTAGTCTTGAATTGATACCGCCTTATTAACCATCTCCATTTTCTAATGGCTACACACTTGGACTTACAATATGTAGGTACTGGATTCGATTCCCAGTACCTGTCGGTACTCGGTTTGGTTGGTGGTACAGGATTTTAGGTGGTATTTTCTATGTCTGCCTGGCTAGCTAACACCATGTTACTTAAGTCTGCCGCCCAACAGCAGTGTTAATAGCACTGTTGTGTTCCGGTATGAAAGGTAACATAGCTAGCGCCTCATTACATTGAGGATTCTGGGTGCGCACACTTACCATCCAATGAATGAAATGAAGGCCAAGTGCAAACCCATCATACATTTAAAAAATGACTGCATCTATACGAGATAAAAAATTATTTTATTACTCCTACATTATAATTGGAAACGACAACAGATTAGGCAATGGCAGCCCCCGACGGATTTTTTCGGACTTATTATTGTAATAATATGTAAGCTTCTATTTATCTCGTTACTTACTTCCATTTAGTCGAGGGTTTCTCAAAAAATTATTTAACCCTTTTCCCATTACAACATTTACATTTGTCGCGGGTATTTTCAAAATTTTTAATTTAATTTTTAATTTTAAGCTTTTTAGAGAATTTATATGTTGTAGTCTAAATATCGTGACGTGTGAAGTATCATGTCATGACAAACAATATGTGCAATTGTATTAAAAATCAAAGGTTTCCCTATCTGACAGAGTTTTTTTAAATGTATAATTTCGATTATCAGGAGTTCATGTACATATGCTAATCACCAAACACTCGATAAAGAGCTCAGGCATAGTTTATTCGCTATGTTCCTTCACAAAGTTCCCCTCAAAGTTATTCTGCTCAATCATCAGACCCTCAAAAGTTTATGTGCAGGTTCTACTCATCAAACACTCTCAAAAGAGCCCAAACACGGCTTACTAGCTATTTGCCTTCGCAAGGTTCCCTTCAACGTCGTTCTGATCCATCATCAGACCCTCAAAAGTACATGTGCAGGTTCTGCTCATCAAACACTCTCAAAAGAGCCCAAACACGACTTACTAGCTATTTGACTTTGCAAGGTTCCCTTCAACGTCGTTCTGATCCATCATCAGACCCCCAAAAGTTCATGTACAGGTTCTGCTCACCAAACACTTTCAAAAGAGCCCAAACACGTTCTAGTAGCTATAAGCCTTCGCAAGGTTCCCTTCAACATCGTTCTGATCCATCATCAGACCCTCAAAAGTTCATGTGCAGGTTCTGCTCATCAAACACTCTCAAAAGAGCCCAAACACGGCTTACTAGCTATTTGCCTTCGCAAGGTTCCCTTCAACGTCGTTCTGATCCATCATCAGACCCTCAAAAGTACATGTGCAGGTTCTGCTCACCAAACACTCTCAAAAGAGCCCAAACTCGAGTTACTAGGTATTTGCCTTCGCAAGATTCCCTTCAACGTCGTTCTGATCCATCATCAGACCCTCAAAAGTTCATGTGCAGGTTCTGCTCACCAAACACTTTCAAAAGAGCCCAAACACGGCCTAGTAGCTATAAGCCTTCGCAAAGTTCTCTGTCCCTCATTTTAATGAGTTAAAATCTTGATTGTAGCGCCCCCTGGTGAGCTAGCGCCATACCACCTATCTAAGAACCATCGCTGACGTATCAGCAACCCTTTACAAAAAACCGCATGTAAATCGGTCAAACCGTTCTGGAGATAAGTGGCAACATTGGTTTGTATGTACACACAAACAAACAAACAAACATCCTCTCACCCTAAACGCATACACTGTCTCCGTTCCGTCGCGGGTAAAAAAGGTTCAGGCCAAGGGTACGTCACGTCGAAAGTGCTACGTAATTACTGGATATGCAAATCATGATGTAACACCAGGGGTGGCGTGTTTGCAGTAAAGGTTCAGAAAAGGGGAAAGTATGTCTGGCCTTGCGCCTTGTGAACTTGCAATTATCATGCACTGCCAACTAGGTCTCGTAGACATGCCAACAGTTTCCGCGAGTGTAGAGAGTGTTTTAGCGCATTTTTACTCATTAGATAATGCCTTTAGATGAAATAGAATGATGGTTATTTTGGGTTTGGGACTTATGTGATCTAGTCATTGAGGAAAGTAACGTCACATATGCTCGAAAGAGCATACGGTTGGTGATTGCACGCATAACTTAGTCTGTTCCTGCAGAGCGCCTGGCTGAAGTTATGCGTCGTTTGACGTTTCGTAAACATACTCTCCCGTACCGCTCAGACAGATTCAGTTATGCGTTAGACATGTTGTTATTGATTTCAGTATTCTAGATATTGTCCATTCAATGCGAGGTCAGCTTATACTGGAAATGTATAGCTTGATGTGTAGCCGTGTGTACTAGCCCAGCCTAGTTTATGCGCTATATAATAAAAACTTTCACATTATATTAGCATGATTGTGAGTGAAAACAAACGATAGTGGTATTAATAAATGATAACAATATTTTTTTGTTTTTCTAAAACGTTCAAAGATAAATCAGCTAAAGTTGTCATAATTCCATTACCCATTTGGAATTGAATGATACTAATAATCAGTATGAATGTAAGTAAATTATAGAGTTTCATATTTGTACCATTTCAATTTACAATTTCAAGTTTATCCATATAAAGATGTAGGCAATTAGTATCTCTGATTCAATAGCAGGCTATTTTCAACTTGTTTTAATTGTTGACCCTGAACTGTATACAAAAGTTTAGTGATTTAATAAAGGACGCTACGAAGAAAGAATAAAAGCTTGTGAATCGATAATGCGGTTATCGTGAGACGTTGAAAGTCACCTTCCTACGCGTAGAATTTTGTCAGCTGCCACTGAAAACTAAATGGCATAAATAATACAGTACGCTCGTATCCAAGGCAACAGAAAATCAGACAACACTCATCAGAAATAACCAGCAATGCTCTTTGACATTCACATTAACCGCCTCCGGGGCCAATGGATACATACACATACACGCTTGCAATAACAATCCGAAGCTCCTGCTTCGACTACCAGTGGGTGGGTAAGGTTCGAGTACCTAGGTTTGGTCGTATGTCATTTTCGATTGCCGCCTGGCTAGCCAGTTACCTAAATCTGACGCCAAACAGCAGTGTTAATAGCACTGTTGTGTTCCGGTGTGGGTAGCAGCAACGAATAGCAAAAGGTATCCAACGGCCTTATCGTAACTTACCATCAGGTGAAATGAAGTTCAAGTGCAAACCTATTTATACATTTAAAAAAACCACAAGTTTGTTAATGCCTTAATTTGAATTCTATTTCAAACACGTAAAATACACAATCAAAAGTGAGCAATCGGCCAATCACACAATAAAACATCACTTAATATTTGTTAGACACTGATATATTTTAAAACGGATATATACTCGTACGTTTTGTCACTTATACATTGAGAAATACATCATGATAAACTTAGACTCTTCACCGATCCACCTCCATCCAAATTTCATACCATATTTCTGTTGCCATAATCTTTTAAAATAAAGCTGGATTTGTGTAGTAACTATCTAAGAATAGGATATCAGATTGTAATATCGCGAAATGAGTATCATTAACATACAATTTCACAGTGAATCACAATTTGAATTGTTTTTCGATTATTGTTCAAAGCGACATCTGTGAACCATTAGCTGCGTAACGGCTATTGTATCTAACTATAAACTTGTAAATTAATGATATTTATTTCGCGACACTATCATCTCCTATTTTCAGGTAATGACTTATAAAAGCCAGCTATTCTATTTTAAAAGATTATGGCAACTGAAATTTAGTATGGAAGCATTAGGAGAGGGATAATGTTAACGCGAGGCGGAGGAAATTCAGATGAAGTTGGTTTAGTTACATTATTAGTTAGTTATTAGTATTTAATATAGTAACGATAACATTTTAAATGAAGTTAAAGATAAACTATTCGGATGAAGATTTATTTCGGAATCCAACTTAACGCTTCGAACGCTGATGATCATATATATATAGAGTATAATATTTTATCGATATTGGATCCTATAAATTATTCAAGTACTTGAATACCACACACTTATTTCGAATTTCGTAAATTGAAGTGTAATCAATCTTATACCTTTAAACGAGCAATTCTTGTATATAATAATCCGGATCTCCAAAACGGCGATTTCGCTGAAATTTGGTATTTGGGGGCGAAAAATCGATCTAGATTAGTCTCATGTCTGGGAAAATGCGCGTTTTCGAGTTTTCATGCGTTTTTTCCTTCGCATTATTCGACGCAAAATATGATGGAAAATTTCACGCTGTCAAACATAATCACTTTAGCCGAGTGGTTCACACGTGTCATTCCGTCCGAGATATCCGCGTTCAAATCCCGGTTGGAAAATTGCTTTTATTTTTGTTTTTTGTGTGTTTAGGGGCAGAAATAAAGTTTTTGTTTGTTTCTAAAGAACTACGAGCAAAGCTCGGTCGCCCAGATATTATGTAATTAAATGATAAACTGTGCTAGTTGAATTGACTAAATGAGAAAAAAAAATTGAGTACAAACTAGCCACTTGCAAAGCTTGATACGGCCAATATCAAGTTTTTATACCAGTTAGACGCAACGACTACAAATCGATTGCAAAATCGTCTCAAGAGCATAATAAGAATTCCAGTTCTTATCCACTTAGTCCATATATGACTCTGTAGTAATAATTACGAGGGCTCGTTATTTCACGGGGCCAGGAATCTATCGATGTTTAAATTGACTCATTTCCTCGGTGTCGCTGATAACGAGGCGACCCCTGATTGGTCCAATTTCGATTATGACAGCTCCCTCGCGCTCTGATGTGATTGGCGCTTAAAGTCGTTAGAGGAAATTAGAAGCCAGGCTTAATTTTGTAATTACTGCGCCGATTTCATGGGCCCGCAACAGCTTGAAGTTTCGGCTCTTCGCGTTCCTTTGCTTCTGCGTGAATCGTCATGATTGCTTCTCCTTTTTTATCTGTAATTTTGATTGTCAAAGCAAATTGATCCTTGTTGCATTCCAATTTTTAGAATGTCTATTTGTGTCAGTTAACAGGTCACCCAGGTTAAAATTTCTTCCTTAGTGGTATGCTATTCGATCGACGTTCCAAATTTAAAATATTCAATGTTGTTTGAATAGGACGTATATTTGTTAATCAGTCAGGAAAGCCTTTTTCACAGAGGTCAGAACATCCAGAGGACGTGTTCCACTGAATACGTATGAAACAACTAGATCAGACATTTGTTATACACAAAGGTACACACAACAAAAGACCAACAAAGCTCAGACACTCGGCCGACAATACGCAACGCACGTAAGTTAAACGTGTGTGTGTATTTTTGATGACCTCAATTATTATTAGACGAAGTGGAATCCGTATATTCTTAAAAACTACGTGGCCTTTGAATATATACCAATTTAAATGTCTGGATCATAATTTGTTGTTTGTTAGGGTGGTGTTTGTATTATCATTTCCTTGCACGAACAGTGATCTGTGGATGAGCTTCGCTTGCAGTCATTTCATAGTTTCTTTTTCTTCATGGTATTCGCTATTATACATATGCACATATAGATGTATATTTACATTGAATGCTTTATCCATCTCTTTCTTATTTCAATAAACATAAACACAACATATATCTAGGGTTCGTGCAAGGTCCACCCCTAGGGCCACATAAGCTTCTAATCATGCAAGGGGCCTGCCGCAAAAGGCTTTTCTCCGTGCTATACACTGTGCGTCCATGCTGTCTAGAGTGACAAGGGACACCGAGGGGGTCACTTACGGAGACTGCTGTCATTCCTCTTCGATAACTGGGGGTGTGTTGACCCTCCCTGTCACTCTTTCGATCATTTCAAGTGGCAGGCTGTTTTTCCTGTCTCTAGTTTCTGGGGGGTCCCATTCGGGGAGGCTGTTCTTTCTGCTTAGTTGGAAGTTGCGGTGGGCGTGCTGGTGGGAGCAGTGTTGCTTCGGAGGGGGGTCCTCGCGGCGGGCCTGGCTCAGTCCCGCCACGGTTTGGGAGACGAACGACATCGTTCGATTTTGTTTTTGTGCTCGCTACTGGAAACATTTGCGTTAAAGTTTATATTAAATTCATTTTACGTATTGTATTTTGTTCTTTCCGGCAAATTACGAGTAGTCATTTTGAAAAGTTACTGGGAAAGATTTTGTTTAAAAAAAGTTACAGAATTAATTCATTTCATATTCTTATTGTAACTTTAGTGTATATATTATATGTATAAGTTCATATATGTTGGACAATGATGTTCAAATTATACTTGAAATAAAATGAGCAATGAGCGCTTCAATGAAGCTACCAAATGGCACTAATGGAAAAGAGATAATTCAAATCCGCCCTGCACTTGTACACTATTTACAAAATCAAGGAATAATCTAAATATGTATGGAAAAATACTACAATTAATTTTTGTTTTAATTTACTGTACAAAATCATTCTTTATCTACTGGGTTTTACAACGTCAAATGTCATTTTATCGACGCCATCTTTGTTTTTTAAGTTAAGTCAAATAAGGCAAATAAACTAGATCAAAATACTACACTTATATTTTGAGAATGATCATTTGAAATTACAGATAAGAAGTAAATTTTATGATTATTCTCACTTGAACTAGGACTGCTGTAAGAAATTTCTTTTAGAAATAAGCTGTTCCTTTTGTATATATTTTTCTGTTTTTGTGTTATGTAAATATTTTCCGTGTACAATAAACTGTTCAATCAAACAAACAAATTAGTTTACTACAACTGTAAATAAGTATAAGGGCCCAAAATTCACTGACTATTATAGGAAAGTAAATATTTCTTCAATGACATATTAATGTTCTCTTCACAGCAGGGGCGGGGGGCAACCATGAACCGAGTCTGCGTAAATAAATCTTAAGACAATCGTTATACATAACGAAAGTGGAATCAGAAGGGACAACCGAATGAAAACACATGAAATAACTTTTCTTTGCGACGGGAACGGAAAACAAAAATGTTTTCCTTTTCAAATCGTGAAAAACAACAGTTGAGTGAGAAGGAATGTCAGGCGGGTTGAGAGGTGATTTAAATGTTTCGTTGAATGATTGAAACTGCGTGGCTTTAATAAAAATGTTACTTTGGCCTTTACCAAAGAGAAAGGGGAAGGTAATTGTTAAACCAACGGACTTACACGAAAATCGTAAATATACCGTGTATCTAAGGAAGTTCATGTCCGTAAATGATATAATGCAGCTGATTAAAATAGTGACTCAAGAAAGAGACAACACGAAATACAACACATGGTAGGTAGGTACACTCGAGTACAAAAATCTGTATCCACTTTTTCCTAAGCAGTCTGTTGAGGGAAAAGTCAATTAAAGATGAATGTGACATGGTTGAAGTGGACACATATTTTTGTACTCGAGTGTACATAGTTTGAGAGGGTATGCTGGTGTCAAAGCGCCCATACTAACGTAGTCCAGTCATATTTTGAGTATTAAGCTATGAAAATCTATGAAATTTTCAAGACACAATCTAGAAACAAATATATGTGTCGGTGGTGAGTCAGATTTTCGTTTAAATATATACTTCCAGAGTTGCAGGGCATCAAAGAATTGTATTTTACGGTAATAAAAAGCCCCAACTTTGAACCTGATTTACAAGAGTATGAATCAATTTAGAACAGTTTGGAAAAACCACCGGCACCTGAAATTTCATTACTATACTGTATTAAAAAAATGGTTACATAATATACTGTATCCTTCAAATGATCCCTGGACTACGAAACATCCAAATAACGGGTGGATAACTTCGCGTAGTGTATGCTGTCTCACCGTACGCGCTCGGGTAGGATAGGGCTCAGATAGGGACAGCAACAAAACAATCCAGATTTGAACGCGGCCACGTGGTCTTACCAACATAGCCTCTTAAAGATAGACGAAATGAATGTCGATTATAGATCGTAGAATGTTTTTTTTGTATGTTTAGTGTTTTTTCTCATCATACTCGTATAAGTCCTTTTTGCGGATAAAATGAAACTGATTACAAGTATAAGCACAAATTAGTAATTTATTCGCCGCCGTAGCTATAGGTACTAACGATCCGAAGGTCCCGGCTTCGTTTCCCAGTGGGGGAATCTTTCGGAATTGGGTTTGGTTGGTGGAAGGACATTTTATATGTCCGCATGGATAGCTACCACCAAGTTATCTAAGTCTGCCGTCAAACAGCATTGTGTGTTCGGATATGAAAGGTAGCGAACCAGCGCGTCATTATCTTGGGGCTTCTGGGTGCGCAGGCTTTCCATCCAACGGCCAAGTCGTCGAAATGAAGACCAAGTGCAAACTCATCATACATAAAATAAAATTATTTCAGACTCCTTTTCTAACCATGGAAAGACATGGGTTGCGGCCATTTTAAAATCGAAACTACTCCGAAAATAATTTAGACGAAGGCTCACGAAAGGCTTATCTTTATTTACAGTTAAAAGGGAAGCATACTGTGTCTGTCTAAAAAGTTAAACCTGGAAACTGAAAGTAACGACACAAATTGCAACTGATCACGCGACCAGTCGGGCACCCGTCTGACGTAATGGATTGGCCATTTGAATAAATTACCGCCTTGTATTTTTACTCACATTTCGCTTAAAGTTTTACAAAGTGCTTTACATAAAGTGTATTTAAAGTCGAGACTGATCAATTTTCCTTAGAGAAGATTGTATTTTGAAATGATGCGAGGTGGCTTTGTAACAAGATATTTCGTACCGAGTAAAAAATGACACATTTTCTTACCCGAGAAAGAAGCTAGTTTCAGGACAGACAGGATACGCAATGAATATTCTCGTATATGATGTGAATGATAGAAAAATCTATATTAAAAATTATACGATAGATTGTTATTCTAATATGGAAAGCGATATCTGACAATAGAGCGTAACTGACAGTAGAACGTATCTGATAGAAGAACGTATCTGACAGTAGAACGTATCTGACAGAAGAACGTATCTGACAGTAGAGAGTATCTGACAGTAGATCTATCTGACAGTAGAATATATCTGACAGAAGAATGTATCTGAAAGTAGAGAGTATCTGGCAGTAGAACGTATCAGACAGTATCTATCTGACAGTAGAACGTTGAAAAAATATAGTGAATTGTTGAACTTAACGTGATAAATATGAAGTGCAGAGTTATCAAACTTATGAATTAGGCAAACGGTACTAAAGATTCTCATCTCTCGAATGAATTTTTTTACAGAGTAGCTCATTTCCGCAACGCTGTCGTAATTACACACCAATAAAAAGCCCTTGAAGCGATCCATTCTGTGAGCAGTAGAGTATTTCACCTGATATTTGCAGAGTAATAAAAAACGACTGCAAATTAAGGCCCTAATGACATAATGGCGGTGTAATGGGGTCATTAACGGTTGCAGGGCATAGTCAGTGTTGACCTTTGGCAGACATGAACGCAGGGCCGGAGGGTGCGACTTAGGGCGCCGCCCGCCCTACTTAACTACTGGTTACAATGAAGCTTTATACTATGCTGGTTTTAACTGGATAAATATGATATATAGGCTTTAGTACTGTCCGTTTCACTGACCTTTTCTATATACATATGTACCTGTATACTGGGTTTGCATTTTGCCTTCATGTCTCCTGATGGTAAGGCCGCTAGATGGAAAGCGTGCTCAGAAGCCGTGCTCACTTAAAGATGCGCCGCCTCTGTTACCGTTCATACCGGAACACAACAGTGCTATTAACACTGCTGTTTGGCGGCAGACTTAGGTATCACGGTGCTACCACCAGGCGGACAAATACATTGACCTACCACCAAACAAATCAAGTACTTATAGGTTACTCCTACTGTGAATCCGAGACCTAGGACTTCCAGATTGTTAGTCATTAATCCACGGAGGCGGTTTTTTTTCTATTATTTTACCGCTTTAATCAAAATGATATAATTCTGTACTACTGGTGTGGGAGAAAAAATCTAAACAAATTACTTTGCTAACAGCAACATATTGCAATAATAATTTAAAAAAATTCACACTAAAACGTTTTATATTGCAAAAAATTGTTAACTGCCTCATATCAAAAATGAGTAAAATAAATAACGTTCCTTATTTACAGAGAGATTTCTATATAGTAATAGGTTAGAGCGGGAATTGGGAAACGTTTCATATAAACATTTTGAGCTCAAAAGTCAATGGTAAATGGTCTTACCGCCGCGTGACGTGATGTGACACTACATTGAGATTACCAATTGGTAATAAGTTTAGGATCAAAAATTTTGTTTGCTTTGTCCGGTCTATTACTATTAATGTTAAATGTATTTGCTTATTTAAAATAATTTCGTTTTGTTATGTGCGAGAAGAACTGGAAATAACCGAGTTGCTCACACCTAGGTTACTTTATAGCCGTAAAGTTTGAATCATTGTGCGCAAAACTTCAAGTCATAGCTGTCCACCAAATCCTTTGGGCCGGCGTGGATTGACGGCTTGCCGACTATGGACTTAAAATGTAAGACATGCCACTGTTTATACGGTAGTACGCTAGTTTGTAGCAAGCAGTTTGTTGCAAATAAAAGCTAGAAACACAATCGCACGTTGATTGTTTGTTTACAAATACAAATATAATTTTAATTTTGTTTAAATATAATCGCGTTTAAAAAAAAACTAGAATCTGACTTCAACGGTGCTAAAACATTAATCCCCTAGAATTTTCATCCTCAGAGGTATAATTATCATATTTGGTTATTGTTGATTTTCGTAAAAAGTGCTGAATCAATATCGATAAAATTAAATTGGAATTCACTCAGCTTTATCATAGGATATATATTAAGGCTCTACTTATTTGTTTGTTTTGACGCTTGTATGGTTTTTTTTTCATTGATTAATTTAAAAAGGTAAGTTTATTCTAATCAGAATGCCTTTGCCATTCGTACCGTACTAAAAAAACTACCGCTATTTAACAATATATTTAACAAAATGGGAAACATTATAATCCTTCCACTTTGACACTTTTCGTCATAATTAGTCAGTACAGCTCGGTATTGCAAACGAACGCGATTGGTGACTGAATTCACCTTAGACTAACAAATACTTAGGCGGACTACTTAAAACGTGGTCTTTTAATTTCAATTCCCTGAAACTCATTATTCCTGACCTTCCCTTTTTATTCGGTTATTAGTAAATTTTTGACCCAAAAAATTGCAGTTGTGAGGTAAAAATCGACGTTCTGATAAAAATATTGCTGTCTTGTTTTTTCATTTGGTAGATTACGTGTACAGAAAGGGGATAGATTTACAGACGCTGGTTAATGATAAATAAGATTTTATCTGCAGCGCTTCTTTTCAGCTCTTTAATATATGGAATTAACTTTGATGTTAGTTTGATGTTTTAGGACCAATGAGCTATTGTGATTGTTCGAGCAACCAGTCCGTACGCAGCGATACAACAATGTCAATGAATTATGCAAGCGATTGACACAGCGGTTGACAATGACATGTCCTAAACATATATCAATGCCAGCGACCGACCCTCCTTTCATCAAGTTTGCATCCCTTTGGAAATAGTATCTTTGGTTAGTCTTATCCTCGGGGTAATGCAGATACGTATAAAGTTTTATGGCACCGGGGATGTTACGGTGATTCGGGTATTACGGATATTTGGATATTACAGCTTTAAAGTTTTACAGTAAAAACTTATTTCAATTTCCGTCTGAGGGGAATTATACACCCAGAATGACGCCTTCATTTTTAACCCCCAACGCAAAAATAGGGATTTTGATAGGAAGATTTACTGAATTATTATAAGTAATGCATTTATGTTTGTTGTGTGTTTTACTGTCTGTTTCAGTGACGTCGCAAGTGCTCCTAAAAGGGTTATAATGGTTTTTAAACCGGCCAAGTGCGAGTCAGTCGCGCCTGAGGGTTCCGCACAGAATATGAAGAATTGTCATTTTGAAAATCATAAATATGCGCCTGACGAAATCACACGCGCAATTATTGTATTCTTATATTTATATATATCTTTATTTTACTTATTCTTATCCCAAAAATAGTTACAGAACAAAGAACTTGTCAACGTGGCGAGATCATATATGTATGACATATTAGCTAAGTTTTAACGTAGTATATATACTCCTAGTTCATAAAAAAGTTTTGAATTATACTAAACAATGACAGTGGAAATAATTCAGGAGGGAAAATTGTCGTTTAGCAGGAAATTGCTCCCTTTCGTTGTAAGGTCTTTAGGGTTGTCAAATTGTAAATTAATGTATTTAGTGACAGTGGTGTGAGATGGTTAACAAAATTTATTTCTGTACCGAATTTTAGGTCCATGTTAACTTTTTAAAGTGTTCAAATCATGAATAATTAACATAGGTAAACTAATTTTATATTCAATCCTGGGTTCGATCCTGTCTCGTACCAATGCGTTCCCAATGTTTATTTGGAATTTATATTCTAATCATTACCACTGGCTTTTTGGTGAAGAAAAACATCGTGAGATAACGTGCACGCTCCAGAGAAGAAACTCAAAGGTGTGTGTGCAGTCTACCAATCCGCACTGGGCCCGCGTGGTGGACTATGGCCCATACACGCTCTAGAGGAGGCCTGCGCCCCTGCAGGGGCCATATAGGCTGTCGATGATAATGAATTTCAGATTCACTGCCAAAAAAATAAATAGTTTTTTTTCTTGGAAGGATGATGAAACTTTACCACACTTTCAGTCGGTTTCAATTGTTTGACAGATTATTAGCACTAATTAGTAACGATCATTATAATCGATTATCATATATTAGTAATTAGTAGATATCTCGATTATGTCAATGTCTCGATCATGGCCATCGCTAGGTTAGCGGGGGCGGCATTTCACAAAGGCGACAATCTCTAAGCGAACTGACTTTAGTTGAGGTACAATTTTAGTCCTATGGTGAACCGGAAAGAGTTGACTTTGCAGCGTTGCTTGTACTCCGCACTGCCACGTGTATCCACTGACCGATATGCCTAACAAAGTTGTATGAAAAAAAAATTCTTATCGACGATATGTCTAACAAAGTTGTGTGTAA
The DNA here is from genome assembly GCA_910589575.2 of Carcina quercana. Taxonomy (NCBI): domain Eukaryota; kingdom Metazoa; phylum Arthropoda; class Insecta; order Lepidoptera; family Depressariidae; genus Carcina; species Carcina quercana. The sequence goes on along the minus strand of OU342429.1, from coordinate 14,998,112 downwards.
AAAGCATTATTATAGATGAAACAATAATTTCAACTTTATTATTGACATCATACTAATATTTAAAATGTAAAGTGGTTTGTTCGTTTATCCTTCATTGACGCATTTTTTATGCGCATTAAAATAGTCTTTGGAGAGTGACACAAGCTTATTATCTCAGTAAAGTTGGCTAATTTTCAAAGTCTCAGGCAATATAATTAATGAATAAGAAAACTATGCAAGAAAGAGAATGTAAAAGCAGTTTTCGCTTAAAACTTATTAAGGGCGTAGATGGCCAACCCTGAGTAAAGGGGAAATGCGGGTAACAGGGGTAACATTAAGGGACCGGGGGTAAACATTAGTTAAAAATATCCTGACTTTGAACGAGTTACGAAACGGGCTTAAGGCTTTTGTTTGCTTTGGGTTTAGGGGAATGCGGGGTTGGGAGATGGGTGTATAAAATCTTTTTCGTACGACATATTGCGGAAGCTTAACGAGTTACATTATGTAGCACTGCCCTTGTTGTCATTTTAATAGATTTAAAGCTCAATGCGCGCAATGTCAAGCGCAAAATGAAAATAGTTATGATATTAAATTAAAAAATGTAACATATATATCCTTCAGAAATTCTTCTTATCGTGTAGGTTGTAAGGTCGATAGCCAACCTGACAAATCTTAGTTGTCAGAGTTGTTGAGTCGCCATAGTGCTCTGACATGGCTCATGTGACTACCTGTCGTAGATAGTAACCGGTAACAACGGTTTAACGTGCCTTCCGAAGCACGGAATTATGTTACTGTTTAGACAATCAGGCGATTGAGTCTGCAATGTCCTAAACAAACTGATGAAAGTCTCACAAAGTGATTTTTGACATTGTCCGGGAATCGAACTCAGCACCTGTGCGTGTGTGGCGCATCTGAGTCTAACGCTTAGACTACTGCGCCAGGGAGGCTCATATCCTTTACAATCAATGAATTCTTTAAAAAATAAAAATAAAAATTATGACTGCTGTTTGGCGGCAGACTTAGGTAGCACAGAGTCTGAGGTCTCTAGTCGAACATGGAAATGTCAGTTAGGTCATCAGTATCATCTAACTAAACTGTCACTGCCATTGACCGTAAATCGAATCAGGGAATCCCCTGACCGTCAGTCCAAGTCTGGACGCTTGTGACAAGATTAGATTAGATTATTTATTTCATTGTACCGATGTCAAGATTACAAAAAAATATATATAAAAATGTCAGAGTGTACAATGATCGTCAAAAATATTTAAAATGTCAAAAATTATATAAAATAAATGTCAATCAGTAAATTTAATGTCAAAAATAATAATAAAATAGATCTATAATATTATAGATACTCAAAATTTATCCTATATAAAATCTTTTACATTGTAGTATTCTTTATCCAACAGAACAGAACAAAAACCAAGTGTGTCAGGATGAAATATTTTTTCTTTTATATTCTATTCTGAAACCTCTTAATACCCAGTTTTAAACGTCCATAAAGACTATATATCGACTGCCATAAGTCGTCCAGTTCGTTCGTCAAATAAAACTGGAGTCGTCATCCCTTCAGCGGCCATTTTACGACACTCCGGTTGGTAGTTTATGACAGTTGACGATTTGGGAGAGGAGAGAGGCATACCTATAACGTACAGAATATAAGGGTATTATGCCCCAGATATTTTCACGTTTCAAGGGTATTTAATTATGTTTCACTTTTGCAGTCCACTCGTTTGTTCCGAGACTGCGATTTTGCCTGCATGTAATTTTGTATGGAAGCATATTGAGAGGATTCCCGTTAATGTTAGAACGCAGAATGATTAAAACACCGGCCCAGTAGTCCTATTGCAGGTGTCTCACTCTGACAAGTATAATATTGCAATTAGCCATCCCGCTCGCGATAAACTTGTTCGCGATGAAATAATCGTAGATAATCATTTATTATGTGTTTATTTCAAGTACATGGAGGAAAAGATTCCCAACTGTGCTTCATGAGGAATAACAGGAAATGATTTTATAAACGCTATATATTAAACGCTAAGGGAATAAAACTGGGTTTAAGTAACATAGACAATTATCAAAACGCTAAATTCAGCAATTTTCTAGATTCTAAAAAAATCAAAACAAACCTCTAAAAAGTGTAAAATCTCTCTTTAACTAAATTTTAAGAATTATTTATAATAGTTATACTTTAAAAAGTAGTAAAATTGATTGACAGGCCTCCGTCTCAGTTATTCTGAACGGGTTTCGCCTTAACTTAGTTTAGTTGACTAGGTCGACAGCTCCCTAAATCTATTAAACTAACTAAACATTTATTATGTAACCGTTCCCATAGACGTAGGACACAGTAAATACTGGGAGCGTAACATGTTTGGCTAAGAAGCTGACGAGTGGCATTGTTGACGCAGTTCGGCTGGAACGAGTGTTTGGTTTGGTTCAACTACGCACTTAAGCCGTGCTGCGTTTAGTATGATGGTTAGTAGAGTAGAGACTGCTGAAGAATATCTACTACGGGAACTACGAATCTACTCAGACATACAAGTGAATTAAATAAAAAAAATAAAAAACCCAATGCAATAATCGAACCCTACGAAAATAAATAAAATTCCGTTTTATACCGAAAATGCCTAACATTAGCTTTTTTATTACAAAAAAATTCTTTAAGTGTACTTAACCCTATTGGAAGGTTTATCTGTACACCACGTGACTCGTCCATTTTACAATTCTCACACACATTATATCGTTAATTTTTTACAAATACCTTCATTTTACGATATTAATACACTGCATTTTGCTGAGTGTGACTGATGTGTGTGTGTATTTGCTGTGTACGGGATGGTAATTTTTGTTAGTTTGATTGAATTTTTGTGTGAAATGATTTTTTAGTATAAATTTATAGGTTTTTGTGTTAATACTGCTGATACTCTTTAGACTGCTGAATCAATTTTTGCCAAATAAAGCTAAGAACCACCGCAAGGAATGTTAAATAAATGAATAAGTTACTTATATAGCTAGTACTGACTTGCCTAACTCGCGTAAGCTAATAGACTTGCCCGTGTAAAGGAATCACTTTCTACGTGTGTAATTGATTTTCCGATATGTTGTAAAAGATTAATGGATAACGCAAACTAACGACGTAGGGAGGTTACCGACGACTTTTAGCGTTCGTTAATTACGAAGTCGTAAAAGTTATGATTTGGGAAGTAATGATTTGAATCTGTATCAAAATTATGATAGGAATAAAATCTGCATACTCGTAACATTTGCAACTTTTTATTAATTTATGATCGGTCTTGCACTCGACCTTTATTTAGCTTGGTAAGTAATAAGGCCATTGGATGAAGCGTGCTCAGAGAGAAGACCCAAGCTATTGATATATCGGAACACAATAGTGCACTAGCACTGCTGTTTGGCGGCAGACTTAGGTGACATAGTGGTAGATAACCAGGTACTTATAGAAAATGTTTTAACATCAATAAGAGATAAGATGCGACGTCATTGTACGTATCAGTGTATCAGAAAGAGACAGCATTAAAGACAAACGTGTGCGTCTCATTATAAGCACGAATTTTTTATTTAAGAAGGTACTGCACGATTTTTGTAAATTTAAGTCACTAGTAGTTGTACACTGAATGAGTTAAATACATTGAAAGGCCCGATCTAGCCTTTTTGTTGAAATTTGATACAAATTCATGAATAATTAATAAACAATACATGCTGTTAAAGACATCTAGAAAAAATTGATATTTATTGATACGTCATAAACATTACGTACTATTGTTTACATCATGATGTATTCAACAGATGGTGTACACACATTGATCAAAACAGACAGTCTGTGTGCGAAATAATTACATTTTAACTTAAAACTATTCAATTTAGAGGTACACAAAATAAAAGTCTACAAATTACAATAATAAATAAATAAAATTAAAAATGTATTTTTTAGAAGTTATAAAAATCATAGCAATTCTTCTCCAGTAAAAACAATTTCAATTTGTTTTAAAAAATATCAACACTACCAATAGTTTTGAAATCAACAGGATGTCAATTGAAAAGTGTGACAGCTTGATGTGGAGGGCTGTACTTTACAATATTAAGGTATGGCTTAGTTACGTGGTAGCTTGTCCTGTGGTGTGGGCCTTGGTTGAGGGCATGGGACATGTCTAATCATTCGAATTCAGACCACCCTTCACATCATTACGTCATGATGTGGTAATGGACTGAATACTTCTAGAACATGACCTAAATAACTATTCGTACATTATAACGTTCCTGCACGTCATGTAGAGATAGCGAACCATCTTCCGATAATTTGGCCAAGTGCCAAGTATAAAACGTTTGCAACTCATTTGTAGCTTTGCTCTCTTCTATCCTCTCACCAGAACGCCACAGCCCTAAGCCGAGGTCAAGCCCGAGCGCAGTAAGGTTGTAAAGGGCCAGGCACCGGCGACAGGGTTGGGTTGGGGCTCTGGATGTCTCTGGATCCCCAGAGGGCATCGGAAACAGTGTGACCTTTCCGTTGCGGAATTTATGATAGTTTAAGGTCTGGCACATCAGCCCAGGAACCGCGAAATGAACAGCGCGAGGAGAGAACTGGAGGTGTTCCTTTGTAGGACTTAGAGGTCTCTGTTATGAGCAGCGGACATCTTTTAAAGATACCATTCCGTCAAAAAGGCTAGTTGCTAGTAAAGTCCGTCTGAGTGCCTTCCGCGCTCGACAAATTCTCCATCTACAGTTGTAACGGCCGCAGGACCAATAGCATCAAATCAATTTTTTTTTAAATGAAAGGGATTTTTGACGAAAATATACCGACTCCTTAGTGCTCGAGTAGAGTTGGGTTATATGGGATTATTACCCTCTAAGCTCCTTCGGTGGCTATCCACAGCGCATTTCTGAGAGATCTGAGTTCATAATAAGAATTAACAGAACCAGTGCCTCAATAAGATGAGCACTTTAGGTGAGAACGCGTATTTGTAATAAAAAATCGGTGATGGGTCTGAATTGGTGATCTTTGAGTGAGTCTAACATTGGCCTTGGAGTCAATTGTATCAAAATATTGATAAGAGAAATATGCATTGCCACCTTACTCATAGAAATAAAATTTCGATTCGAAAAGATTTAATATTCAGGTAGACGCTGGTAGTAAGGCACGTTGGTGTTTAGAGTGAGATTTGACACTCAGATAGACGCTGATAGTAAGGCAGGTTGATGATCAGAATGAGATTTGACAGTCGGGTAGACGCTAGTAATTAGTCAGGTCAGTGATCAGAGTGAGATTTGACATTAAGGTAGACGCTAGTAGTTAGGTCAGTGATCAGAGTGAGATTTGACACTCAGGTAGACGCTAGTAGATAGTTAGGTCAGTGATCAGAGTGAGACTTGACATTAAGGTAGACGCTAGTAGTTAGGTTAGTGATCAGAGTGAGACTTGACATTAAGGTAGACGCTAGTAGTTAGGTCAGTGATCAGAGTGAGACTTGACATTAAGGTAGACGCTAGCAGTTAGGTCAGTGATCAGAGTGAGACTTGACATTAAGGTAGAAGCTAGCAGTTAGGTCAGTGATCAGAGTGAGACTTGACATTAAGGTAGACGCTAGCAGTTAGGTCAGTGATCAGAGTGAGACTTGACATTAAGGTAGACGCTAGTAGTTAGTTAGGTCGGTGATCAGAGTGAGATTTGACATTAAGATAGACGCTAGTAGTTAGCTAGGTCAGTGATCAGAGTGAGACTTGACATTCAGGTAGACGCTAGTAGTTAGGTCAGTGATCAAAGTGAGACTTGACATTAATGTAGACGCTAGTAGTTAGTTAGGTCGATGATCAGAGTGAGATTTGACATTAATATAGACGCTAGTAGTTAGCTAGGTCAGTGATCAGAGTGAGATTTGACATTAAGATAGACGCTAGTAGTTAGCTAGGTCAGTGATCAGAGTGAGATTTGACATTCAGGTAGACGATAGTAGTTAGTTAGGTCGGTGATCAGAGTGAGATTTGACATTCAGGTAGACGCTAGTTAGACATTAAGGTAGACGCTAGTAGTTAGGTCAGTGATCAGAGTGAGACTTGACATTAAGGTAGACGCTAGCAGTTAGGTCAGTGATCAGAGTGAGACTTGACATTAAGGTAGACGCTAGCAGTTAGGTCAGTGATCAGAGTGAGACTTGACATTAAGGTAGACGCTAGTAGTTAGCTAGGTCAGTGATCAGAGTGAGATTTGACATTCAGGTAGACGATAGTAGTTAGTTAGGTCGGTGATCAGAGTGAGACTTGACATTAAGGTAGACGCTAGTAGTTAGCTAGGTCAGTGATCAGAGTGAGATTTGACATTCAGGTAGACGATAGTAGTTAGTTAGGTCGGTGATCAGAGTGAGATTTGACATTCAGGTAGACGCTAGTTAGACATTAAGGTAGACGCTAGTAGTTAGATAGGTCAGTGATCAGAGTGAGATTAGACATTAAGGTAGACGCTAGTAGCTAGATAGGTCAGTGATCAGAGTGAGATTTGACATTAAGGTAGACGCTAGTAGTAGTTAGGTCAGTGATCAGAGTGAGATTTGACACTCAGGTAGACGCTGGTAGGGAAAACCCTTCACGGGAAACCACCGAGTCAATCCTAAAATCAGCCACGGCGATTGTTTCTTAATTTTGCGTATTGATGACCGATTATAAATATTTTTGTTCTTAGACAAAGCAAAATCATTCTCTACACGATTTTCAGGAAAATTTGCCTCTCATCCAGTGCTTCGAAACAGCTGACTAGATTGTATTGAAATGAAACACTTGAACCTCGTTTGCCTTTTCAGCTGTAAAAGCTTACTCGACAGATGCTTTTGATCGCAGCTCAAGAGTCTTCAGGTTGTCTGAGCACAATATGGCGACAGACGAGAACCGAGCTCTTTTAGTGGAATTGTGGTTTATAGCAGATTGTAATCGATGATATTACGTACTTGCTTAACCTCTGCTTTCTTGAATCAGATTGAATTGAATTGTAATTACAAAACAGCTTTATAACAAAAACAATTAACATTAGATCCATTAACTTTATCCTGGCCTACACGTTAGTCACAGACATATAACTGCGATAGCAAACCCGCTCGTATAGAGTGATGATTGATCTACGAAGGAAATTCATATCTTAGACTACCCTAATAGGGTAAAAAAATGAGCAACTTACAGGATTTAAAAAAAATATAAGGTAGTATTTGGAAGTCCCATGTATGTATGAACGTATTAAATTTCATGATGATTAGTTGAAGAGTTGAATCGTAAAAGATAAACATTAATTCAGACTACTGCTTCGTTCTTCTTTTTGGAAAAATGATTGAGTGTAAGAAAGTAGGTTTATGTACGAAATTGTTTATTTAATTCTAATAGAAGACCATGTTTAACAATCGATAGAGTCATAGATAGTTTCAATGAACATATCAGGCGCAGAAGCGTCAACCTGAGTACCTACTACCTACATGTTCCAATGATCACCAATCCATACGCCAAACGTGGTGATCAAGAAAAATTCGGTCGTTGTAGCAAACTATGGGAGACTGGAGAAGACGAATTTTCACAGTAGACTGCATGGTTGCGAAGAAACGAGATTTCTGATAGCAACTATCATCTATGCATAGAGGAAATACGTCTTAGCCAAAATATTAGGTTACTATTGATATTTATAAAGTATTGATTTTAAACATAAATCAAAAAGAAACTTTAATCCATTTGCAATGTTAGAAAGAAAAGATTGTATTAGACCCATCAGTGGATTCTGAAAAGTGGGTCAAGAAATGCTAAGATTTATTTCTAGATCCGTTCCCTTGAAGATATTATTATTCTATAAAAGTCATGAGCCATTAATTGATCATTTGTTTATCGTCCATATTTAATTTTATGTTGCAGTTTTAAAATAAAATTATAGGCCTGATTGAAAGATACCATGTGATTCAATATTTTCTTCAAACAATTCAGAACTCTAATTGCATAAACAAATAATTATAAAATGGCGTAAAGCATAAAAGGACACCGATAAAAAATCAATTGATTTGAATTTGATGGAAAAAGCTACATAAAAAGCCGTGAAATACTAAAACTCTTACCAAACCGTAGTTTTATATATCCGCTGTGCAAAACAAATTTGTTACAACTATCTAAAATTCAAAATCACACACACACCCTAATCACACACAGCATGTCATTGCACGACACTAGTAATTCAATGCGTATTCTTTTTTCAAAAGGGCGGTATGTAGCGCTATCCCAGTCGAGAACAGAACGCGAACTGCCCGGGACTGGGTTCGGTGGGAATCGATGGCTGTGCGCATGAGCGCTGGTGACCCGCGTCATTCCACCCGCTATATCTTATGTATGAGAATGAAACACAGAAAAGTGAAAAATTCCGTCAGTCCGGCCCTAACGATGATATGTTACTGTTGCTTTTTCTTGTTAACCCAAAAAGGGCAGTTGTATATTTTATGTGGCCAAAGTTTCGGATTGTTGCTTAGAATTGTTATTTTTATGAGTATGACCTTTACCTTTTTTCGCCTAAAACATGTAAACAGTTATTAATTTCATGAAGGCCTTTAGGCATTCTTTAAAAAAACGTAATCGTTTTAATAAAAGATCCATTAAAAATTAGAAAGATTACGTTAAATTTCCACCCTCATCAATTTGATAGACGAAACTGGGTCGTCCATCAATGTCTCTTCGTTTGAGGAGTGACTCTTCCTTGCATTAATGAGTCCTTGCATTCTCAACTTCCAGTTTTTAATGACGAGCCCTGACGAACAATGTTGCTGACTTGTTTGACAAGATTGAGCAAGAAATGTCAAATAAATTTAGAGACGAAGTTTAGTCAATACATGTTTTTTAAATTGGATTTTGCTTGATACATCGAAAGACAATTTCTTTGATCGGACAAACGAATACTTTTCTTACTTGTTGTTGTTTTTTGCTTTTTACGTTGTTTCAAGCTGTTAAACCCTACCTAAGCTTTAGTAGGCTAAAGTAAAAATTTCTCACTTTCACTCTAAAACTCAGCTACATTCTGTCGTAGAAATTGGAATCGAAAAATGCTGATATAGTTTTAAAACTTACCGATACTTCTTATCCCTGTGCCAGACTGATATGTGAAGCATTTGGTGATCATAGACTACTGTGGGAAGAGGCAGTTTCAAATGTCTCTGAAATTCTGGTTCTCTCTTCCCATATAAGACCGATGTTCTCTGGAAGATCGACCTCTGCGAGGATAGGGACTGGCTTTCTGTGATACCACTGATTACAACCTGTAATTGAAAGGATTGGTATAAATGGGATATGAAATTGAGCAAGGAACAGATGTTAAGAAATCTGCAAATGAGCAAATTATATTACTAGAAGTGGGTCTCACCTTAGCATAAGCATTGATATCATCCATTCTTCCGGATGATCTTTGCAGATCTCGGCAACGGATAACTGCAATAGAAAATCGTACCGTCACTTCTCGATACAAATATGAATCAACATACAAAGATAGTAAAATTCGATAGTCACCACTCACCGTGAACGTCAATGACGTCATTTCGCAACGTGATTGTCAAGTCTATCGTGCCTTTTAGGACTTGATAGCGGTCACAGCTGCGGTCCAAGCGATTGCTTGCAACGCTCCTTCTCTTTTCTTCACTGCTATTTATGCTGCATTCCTCTGGAGAATAAGTCAAACATCTTCTCGATGACTTACGTTCAATAATTGGAGTATCAGCATCAATGGGTATCAAATCTTCATCCAGTTTACTAGTTTTATGTGCTCTTTCTTCACTCAGAACATTTCCAGGTCGTTTGAGATTCGATATTGGTGTTATAGGGCTTGGTATACCATTTTCCAACGTCAATCCAAAAAGTTCCCTTGAACGTTTATTCAAAGCTTGTTCATGGGACATCACGCTGCTATGTGATACAGTAGACCTAATTGAATCATTATTATTATCAATGTCGTAGTCTCTAGGTGTGTACTTAAAACACGGATTTAAAGTATCACAAATAGACACATTTTGCAGGTCAATCGTAGGACTAGGCATACCAATATCTAAAGTCAAAATTGATGATTTTTCTTGGCTCACGTGTTTCAGTTTAAACTCGCTGTTATTGCTTGCAGTAGACTTCTTTCTACGAATACATCTCTGCCTTCGTAAGCGTAAATGTGCTTCTCTAGTAGCAGAAAATAAATCTGGAGTTGATTCTGATGAAACCTGTTCAAAACTTCTTTTTTCCATAGTTGATGCATTCATTGACAATGATCTGATTAGATTTTTGTTCGCACGTTGGTTTGACCTATTTTTAGTTTTGTTTTCAACAAAACTATCTGGTGTTCTGACTTCTCGTTCATTATAGCCATCCCCGTCATCTAAAATAAAGCATCCAATAGGCAAATTCTTTAGAAGTTTATCATTCACTCTATGTACAGGCATCTTTTTAGACGGACTGCTTTTCGGTGAAACTGAATTTTCTCGAGACAGGTTCACATATCTGGCTTCTTTAATCAAATTAGCTTTGTTTTCAGCTTGAGGGTTGACAAATAAATCTTTGACAGAGTCTAGAGGAGGTATCTCATCATCATCCGTTGGTTTGGTTTCATTTTCTTTATTAAGCATTCTTCTCCTGGATTTTACGATTTTTGTACTTTTTATTATATCTTCTATCATCTTCTCTAGTGTTACATCTCCCATTTGAGTAGTTGAAACTGTCGATTCAGTAATATTCGATAAGGAGTCCTTACCTAAAATGAACTTATTTTCCATTTCAGTGACACTCTCTTCATCTCTCAGAGGGATAGTAAAAGGATTTTCTAATTTTGGAAAATATTCAGTGACATCGTTCGTGAAAGCAGTTCTCTGAGATTTACTATGTGTGCTTATTGTACTGAATCTTAAAGCTGCAAGTTTGTTTGACAAAGGCGTAACTGAAACGGGTGAACAGCCGTCTCTTACTAGCGTATGAGCATCTTTCTTATCGACTGAAGGTGACTTGAATGAACTTTCGAATTCGTTAGATTTCTTCCTATTTCTTTTCAGTGGTCTTATATTAGTCTGCCCTTCATTTTTATTAAAGTAGAGAGGATTTTCCATGAATATGTGATGTCCGAAAATGGGCAGTGTTGATTTAATTGTGTTTTTAATTGGTATAATAGGCAATGGCTTTTCTACACAGTTTATGACTAAATCGTTATCGTATTCGATTTCTACTAAGCCTGCATTTGTCGTCTTTGTTGTGCTAATGGGAAGGGTTTTTAATTGTTTTTCTAATGCAATGGAATGTCTGTTATTCGTAGTTGAAGAACTTAGTCTGTCAGAAAGATCAGTTAATGAGGGCTCCGAATTGCTATGACTCAGTCTTGGCGAGACGTAATTACTTCTGTCACTATTTATCCTTCTTTCTGATTTGTAAGCACAACTGTCTCGTCTGAAGAACTCACTATTTGAAGAAGACATTTCTAGTTTTCGTTTCTTTGCTTCTCTAACTCTCCTACTATATGTAGGTGGAGTCGGCGGCAAATCTGGAGGACTATCATCTTTAGTTCCGTTAATACAGTATTTTCTCCTTTCATAGTTCTTTACTGGAGTAGTAGGAGTTATATTACTAACATCTTTAAGAGCTAACGCATCAACTTTCTTTAGAAAACCTTCTTTAAAGTAATTAGGAGTATTTCCAATATAATTGATATTCTCCTTGTCAACTGTTTTGGCATTCTTTCTTGCTGCTGACCCTAGAGATCTCCTTTGGTATCTGCTGGGCTTTTTACTTTTCTTAACACTTTGAGCGTCTAACGATCGTCTTGCTTTGTTAGTGTACTGTTCGCTATTCAAATCCTCTTCGTTTTCTGTTTCTGGTGGACGGGTTTCTTGGTTCTGATTCTTTTTACCGTAGACCGCCCACTTCAGCATTTTGAATCTGTAATAGAGATTTGTGAGTGTTAGGAAACTGTTTGTACTGAAGAAAATGTTCAATGTGTTTATAAAAAGTCATGTATGATAATTTATTTCATCATCATTAGCCGGGAAACGTCCACCCGCTGGACATAGGCTTCCTTCATGATACGCCAAATCGACCTGTCCCGAGTTACCTGTATCCAGCGACCCTTGCGACTCTAACCAGTGATAAAATCCGGAATAAGAAAATCCGTAGACGAACTAAGGTCGCCGACATAGCTCGACGTGTCAGTGAGCTAAAGTAGCAATGGACAGGCCACATCGCTCGAAGAACAGATAACCGGTGGGGAGTAAAAGTTCTCGAGTGGCGACCACTTACCGGAAAAAGTCATACATAATTTAATTAAATACATAGATAATTTCTTTAGTATTCGACAAATGTATTATTTCTGTTGGACGCTGTTCCTAAATTTCATTTTAGAATGACGCTCAAAACACGTGAACTTTCTAAACGCCCTTGATAATACAAATTCTATGGCCCTGTATTGTATCTCTCTAAAGACGAAGGCAGATCAAATTCTGAATCAAATTACGGAGGTTCTCAAAACTGATGGACGAGAATGTGGAAAAATCTACAACGTTGGAAGAAGAGTTACGCTGACGTCAGTAACTTGGCAAATGGTAATTTATCTGCCTTCCCCTGCGGAGGGACGGGAGGGGAGGGTCTGTATGTATTTATGTGCGTATGTTCGTGGATGGATGGGTACATGAAGTAATTTGTTTTCGTGCGATACCGTCTATATCAAAATAACGACCGGTGGATCAAGCGAAGAAATATTGCGCTGACTGCGATTTTCTAGCCGCGTTATTTCAGGGTAGGACAACCAATGCGCATGGAACATGATCTAGCGATTACATAGTTTAATCCCTAATCCGGACGGTGTGGGTTCGATTCTCAGCGAGGTAACTGTATATTCCACAAATCCATACTAGACCGTCAGAGACCAGCCGATTAAGTAATGCCACGGAAAACCTTTTTACTTATTCCTTAATCTAAAACGTACTTCAAACGGATACATTGAACTACGTGTCGCGGGAGTGATGGTGTTGGATTAACGACTCATTCACAGAAAGCTAAACATGCAATAGAAGTCGCACACCCGTGGTAAAAGTGACGTGTGACGCTTGCACCACAAGCTAGCTTTAATATTGCTCGGACATCGGGAAGGAAATACTTCCGTAACTTTTTTAAATGTGCGACTGGTAATGTACTTGTCATTCATTTCACCAAATTGTAGGCCGTTGGATGATAAGCTGGCTCTGCTACCGTTCATTTATAGCCAGTTTCAACTTGTGGTTACCGATCTTCGATCAACAATGATCGAAGTTACCGATTTATTATCTACTTACCTTAATTAAGATGAAGGTCAAGTAAACCACCCATTTTATATGTATATAAAAATAATTTTTGAATTTATTTCTGCCCCTATTAGCAGAGTAACTATTAAAATATGTGATAAATATACTAACAATAATAATGATAAAAAAATCTCATACATTTTGCATGGAACTCATTTTTTGATGATATCTCGAGAATGTACTAATTTCTAAAAGTCTGTCCGCTTGTTTGTCCGTCTTTCAAGAAGTAACAAAGATTCAGAATGACTTGATTATTTGTATGTGATTAGTTGAAGGATCGGATAGGGACATAGGATTGGACAAGTAGCGCCCTCAAAAAAAACCCCCTGAAATCTACGCGTCTGAAGTCGCAGGCAAAATGATTACATAAAATTTGTAAGAATACGGATGAGCAAAGAACGCTGAGACACGTTTTTGAAGATGCGTGTTGATTTCATTTCTATTAAATATTTATTAAGTTTTCTGTGTAGTAATTCGTCAACTGTGGAAATGACGGATTGTTGGCTTTGTCCACATGAAGCCGTTACTCGGAATATATGTCATTCGTATGTGTGGTTTATGTGTGCTTTGCGTATTTGAAATTATAGTTCACAGCAAATACAGCCCTGCCGTAAGGTTGTAAGGGTGTGCTTAGTGAATAACACGACATCTGTCATCTCTCAGCAGCTGCTAGAAACTGAAATATATTCTGTTTCTTGGCGGTTAGATATTGAGTAAATCAAATAATTCTACAAGACGATTCAGTTCAGTATGTGTCTTCATACAGTTATCGTATTCTGGTATCTGGTAAATTTCTAAGTGTTGGACTCACAATCTGGAGCTCCTAGGTTCGATTCCCAGCGGGGGTACCTATCGGTACTCGATTTGGTTGGTGGTAAATTTTCTATGGCCGTATGGCTAGCTAAATCTGCCGCCAAACAGCGGGGTAAATAGCACTGTTGTATAACGGTATGAAGGTAGCATAGCCAGCGCCTCATTAGATTTTGGCTTCTGGGTGCGCAAGCATCGTCACTTACCATCAGGTGAGATGAAGGACAAGTGAAAACCGATCATAAATGAAAAAAATATTCATTCAAGTTTCTTCTAAATGTTAGAATCTGTAATCTTACTAAATTTCACAATTTTAATTTCTCTTTTCTTCTCACCTCCATCGTGAGCTCGAAGTCGCCATGATATAGAATATACCCCCCCCCCCCCCCCCCCCTCACACACACATTTTTTTTGTTTTTAAAGGCAAATTATGAATTCAAGAGGGATGGCATCGTAATGTTACGGATGCTCCTAATTCACCGTCATAAATGACACATAACAAAACATAACATATCTGTCTGGCCATGATCACAAGATGCGTGTCGCGATCATAATGGATCACGACTCGAAACGCCGTTACCCATTGTTACGTTAACGCAGACGTAAATTTACTTACAGACACGTAGATACGTTTTGTCATTAAGCCGATACTTATGACAATTTTCAAGGGTATAAAAATAAGGTTACCGTTCTTCGCAAACTATGATGTACTACCGACAAAGTTCCCGCCTGACCACCATTACGTTACATCCATTTATTATAAGGTATTAGTATTGATCTACTATACGATGCCCACGACTTTGCCCGAATTGAACCTCCTTCCTTAGCGGTTCTCAACATCATGGAAGTTATCGATGTTCCAAATTTAAGTTACTAGCAAAAGCGGTTTGTCAATCAGTCAGTCAAGAAAACACTAATGAACTGAACCATTTTTTAAAAATTAATTTCTATTTATTAATTTTTGGCAGATTGTGTAGTAACGAGGTAGAAATTAACGTACTGATAAAAATGTTGCAGTCTCGTTTTTTCATTCGGATGGTTAAATTGTGCTAAAGTAAGATAGATTTACAGGCGCAGGTATTTTTATTATTTAAACAGTTTATTGTACGCGGAAACATTACATAACACAAAAACAGAAAAAAATATATACAAAAGGAACAGCTTATTTCTAAAAGAATTTTTTCCAGCAGTCCTAGGTCAAGGAGAAATATTAAAGATAGGAGGGCAGTTAGGCGTGTACGATATAATAAATATAATAAATGATTACATAAATACGAGATACAAAACAAACTAATATATATCAATAATAATACATACATACTTTACATACTATAATTAGATATTAACTTATAGTGATAGAAAATGTTCCTTGACGGTTTTCTTAAAGGCGGAAACAGTTTTGCTGTCGTGTACAGTCAGTGTGAAGTATATGATGAACTAGATTGTAACTATTGAGCGTACTATCTTTTAGTAAGAATAGGCACAAAAAGGCCGTACGATGAAACCGTGACCACAATGGTTCACTCAAATACCTAGATTTGTTTTTCGACAATAGCGTAACTCCATTGTATTTGTTACCTAGATTGTAAGAGCATTAACAATGCTCTGATGCATAGTAGGAATTATGCTCGGTCGAGAATGTGTTGTATCCAACAATTCCAACAAATTCTCGTAACGTGTCAGAACCGTTATCTGTTATAACTTTACGGTATTCCATACGATTTAACACCGTGGACAATCGACTATGTAGGGTAGTAGGCTCACAGCCACCTCTAACCGTCGTTAACTTTAAGATTTTATAGTTATTTTTATGATTTTGTTACAGCTTTAAAAGTATACAGCAAGCACAGCTTGTAAAAACAAATTGCAGGAAGTTGAAATTTGCAGTGTGAAAGTTGTTTCTGCAAATCGTCGTTTACAAAGTATCATCGAAATATAAACATATTTATTAACCAAAACAATTTACAATTATATGATATAGCCATACAGTCATAGGGGAGCCCTTTGAGACAGGTGTAGTCTCTCTCTCTTTTCAGGTGACATTATGTTTGCTTTGTAATATTAGGTAATTTAAATAAGATTATTTAGTGAGTGTTAATATAATTGGATGGGAAAGAGTCTGGTGATCTGAAACTCAGGGAAATCAACACACAAACACAAACACACACACACACACACACACACACACACACACACACACACACACACACACACACACTCCACGTACTTGTGTATACCAGAGACAAGAATTCCGTGCGGGGAGACCTGGTTACCCATTACAGGCTATATTACTTGTATAAAATAAAAAAATGTAGCTAGGTATATGACATTGTAGAGAGAGAAAAAAATATATTTCTATTGCGATACAGTCTCAATTGTTAGAATTGTATACGCTATGTGAATTAAATGAAGAATATTTTTAGGATTATAATTTTAATATTTTTTGTAATAGTTCTGTTTTAGTTTCCTTGTTGTGTTGTAAGTAATTGAATAAAGTCTGGGCTTTAGAATATTACCATACTCACTTGAGAGTCGAAAAAGGCGACTAAAAGAGACGAGCTACCGCTAACCAATATAAAACCAACATGTTTCTGTAATTACCGATCCCCGAAACAAGACTGGTGAATTTCGTAATCACTGTACAGAAAACTCTTTCGTCGTGGCGATGTGTGACTGAGGCCCATGTCCACCAGACTTGTGCAGTTGATAATATAAAAAAGCATTTTTCAATTAAATTTTCCTATCTACATAGTAAATGCGATGCTTAGTACATTTAGTTTTAAACGAGACAGAGTTACAAAAAGGTATTTAAATATTCGGAAGCGTTCAAATTTACATAATTTGAAAAATTATCTGAAAGGGAAAACAACGCCATTCATCATCCACAAAAATAGGGAAAGCAACCTCTTGCGGAAAAAGAAAGCGGAAACGAAGTGTTGCCGCAAGCGAAAATAGACAAGGAGTTCTACAAAACATACGAATGCAAATTTACATACAGTTTAGCCCTCCTACTGAAGAAATTACATAACAAACGGAAGTAAATCACAAAGAAAACTCTAGTTGACGTCATTATGTTCCAATTATACGCCAACCATACCAACTAATCACTTTAAAATGTAAAACAAGCATTGTTGTCATGCAAAAATTTGCCCCGAAAAATTGTTATCAATGGCCATTGTTGGCGCATTAAAAACGGCAGATTTCACTTCGGTTACGGCTCGGGCAATAACTCATATTACCCGCTGTACCAAATTGACTGTGTAATTACGTAAGCATTCATTCTACCGTCTGGAGACATGCTGGGTTCCAAGAAACCAGACTGTGCGACATATACAGCAGCCGCTGGTAAAATCCGAGCGTCTAATCGTACATGTTGTAAGAGGTTTGTCAGCGGCTGGAATACGCGAGCATTATTTCGCGTATGTACAACACCGCAAAAACAGGGCTTACGACTTGCTCCATTATCCTCTCCCTACCTATTCAACACCAAATTACTATTGAATTTAAGATTTCGCTGAGCTTGAAATATCGAATGCACGTCTCGAATCGCGAAACTTTAGGGTCGCAAACAAAAACTTCCAAAACATAGTCCCAATACAGTTAGTTTTTATTTAATATCGGAAGTACGAAGGAATAAGGTTTAGTTTTATAAGGAACTTGGCTTTGGGAGCGAAAAGTGAGCGCTGAACGTGAACGACTTTGCTCTGAATACTGGCTGCAAGGAACACGTTTTCGGTTTTTGAATTCGAATTTAGAACATCCAGTCGCATCTCTTTATTTATAACAAAACCTATCAAGGTGAATTGATCCTTATCATGAGAGAAATAAAAATGCAACTCATGAAAAAATGATCTGAACTGATAGCGATCGCACTTTGGATTTCTTTAATTTTTCAACCGCCTTACGACAAACGGTGGTTTTACGAACTGGTTATCAAAGTGAGCATCTGAAGCAAGGAGAATCTTTTTGCAATGCATTAAAGACAAGCCTAAAACAGTTATAGAATTTTGTGTCAAAAAGTTAACTGAATTACCCAGAAGTTGAAGTTTAATGCCAATGAGGTTTATTACTTATAATGACTGATTCTTCTAGCAGACACAAACAATCAATTATTTATTTTCTGTTTAAAACTTTTAATTTCTACACCTACACAGCCTACACTTGTTAGAATTTATAGAATTTACGCTATTACCATATAAACTTTTGTAATATTTAATTTTATGATATCCGTGTTTAACTGTCAGTCACAGACGATTTTTGTCAATAAATCTATATCAAATTGATAGCAAAAATTACTTCCGATTCACCGTCATATAAAATTACAAAACTATGAAAATAAAATAAAACTTTATTTATTTTAAAAAAAGAATATCTGCCTCTAACAGGTATTTTAGAAGCCAAAACCGCATTAGGTTGGTTTCAGGTAGCATCCAATCTCGAGCACGGGCGGAAGCGGTTAAAATTTCAGAGAGATTATATTGAATTTTTAAACATATTCCCGCTTAGGCTATATATTCTGACGATTTCAATACACATATATAACTTTATTGTACATATACAATGAATATACTTGGCGGTGGGCTTTTGTGTACAAGGGTCCACATTATACGATTTGCTAAGTTACTTTTCCAGAATCAGAATATTTTATTGTGAATATAGGTGGTTTAGTGATGTAGACATGGCATCTCTATATCCTAAACGAAGGCGTACAAAATTTGTGAATTTAAAAATCGAATTAATTTTATAGTCTTAGCACTAGGGTGCAATAATACTTATTATTTGCTAAGTTATCACTGACGGATTCACGTGCAAAAACTTGCAGTTCTATTTGCATTGAAGTCGAATGGTGGTGATACTTGTATACAAAGTAGTCAAAAAAACTGTTCAAGTGTGAGTTGAACACACACACGAAAGGTGTGCAATGTTTAACATAACATCAAATACAATCGCGGAAAAAGTATCCACCATATTTTTACTTTCTACCCTTTTAATTTGTATAAGTTTTCTACCGATTTCAAAAAAAAAAAGTTTTCAATTCGACGGTATGTTTTTTTTTGTATATAGTTACGCGATAACTCCGCCAATAATTAATCGATTTTGATGGGTTTTTTGATTTGAATGATGTAGACTTTTAGGGGAGTTAGTTATTTTTGAACTCATTATTAATGACACTCTGCGAAGATAAGATTTGAAGGGTGAAGAAGAAGTGTCTACGGTTCAAAAGCTAGAGCCCTGTGACAGATAGACGATCAAACAGCGGAACCTTATCATTAACGGTAGGGTTTCACTTCGACTTGAAGTTGTCAAATAAAATATATATATTCTATTGGTATGGTGTTGTCAGACGGTTCGTATGCGGGCGGGCGTGGCAGGAACAAGAAAGCGGAAGGAATATGTCGCATAGTGAATGTTGGACTCTCAATCCAATCTGCAATCTCAATCAAACCGGGGTGTGGGTATCTATCGGTACTCGGCTTGGTTGGTATGGTAGGGCATTTCTATGTCCGCCTGGTTAGCTACCAGTTTACCAAATAAGTCCGCAGCCAGGTATGAAAGGTAGCAGAGCCAGCGCAGGGCGGCGTCCAGCTCGCGCAGGACGCGGGCAGCCGCAGATATTACAGATGTGGTTCCGCCTTCTTGCTCGCTGGCCACTTGTAATGTAAATATTTCAAATATTTTTTAGAATAAGTATTTGATGTTTCTTTTTGTTTATAGTTTTTCACTCCTTCTTGTGTGGAAAATTGATTTTAGTTCGTTGTTGTTGTATATATTCTTAGAATTAAACGTTTTCATTTAAATTAAACTCGTTTGCCTTGACATTGCCCTGGTCCCGGCTCCACCGTCAACAGCAGCAGTCTGCTCGCTGTCGTCGCACGCACCGACGGACCGATGCTGCGACACTGGCTGTCATTACATGCACCAGTGTCCCAGTAGCATGTCTGACGTCATATTTAATTACTAACATAGCACTAAGATTACTAACACTATAGATGTAT
Source organism: Carcina quercana (assembly GCA_910589575.2). Taxonomy (NCBI): domain Eukaryota; kingdom Metazoa; phylum Arthropoda; class Insecta; order Lepidoptera; family Depressariidae; genus Carcina; species Carcina quercana. The sequence continues at coordinate 14,978,014 of OU342429.1, read as the reverse complement.
ATCTGATTTAAATAAATATTAATAATAAAAAAATTAGGTCAAGGCTTCTAGGTGCGCACGCTTATCATCCAACGGCCTTATCGTCACTTACATCAGGTGAGATGTAGGCCAAGTGCAAACCCATCATACATTAAAAAACTGGTCTCGGCTGTAGCATAGTTAACCACCGAATGCCATCCCATGGGTGTCGTGTAGTGCGACAAAGGACTAAATTAAGGCGGTGTGTCTATCTGATGTACGAATACTTATTTATAACACAAAAACTCACATAACACATTAATGAATTCATAAAATTGCAAATATGACACCATTTTCCATTTTTTTGGTAAGATTTTTTCCTACCGGGAAAAGGCAAAGGCAAAACACCATACAGCCCATGTCTTTGATAATGATATTCTATCTTAGAATTTTAAGATTATAAAAACAAGGCCGAAGCCATTTATTCAGTTTTCTCAATAAAATGTATAACGTGTACATTTTATCGCTTGTTTTGATGATTATTGACGAGAATTTAAAAGGCCAGCCTTGGTTTCAACATAATTCGAAAGAATCCATATGCCGAATGTACTCGACATTGTAAACCCTTTCGATCGCGTCGTAACCCTCACAATTTTGCGTAATTGATACTATCACACCGTCCGTGACACTTTTTCACTATATCACACCATTATAACACAAAAAACACACATAACAGTATTATTAACGAATTACTAAAATTGCAATGAACCACCATTTTTCAAGTTCGCGCCAAGAATCTCCTTGTCGTTAGTTTTTTTTTCTACTTTGAAAATGCAAAGGCAAAACACCATACAGCCAGCTTGGTGTTACAGTGGTATACTATATACGGGTATATATATATACTGTCGGAGGGGTGGATGCAATAAATTCTGTCCAGTGTTTTTAGTTCAACCTGTCGAAGACACGGCACCAAGTGATCCGTGAAGTTTAACACGCAGTTTTAACGACTTCCAAAGACCAGTTTTGTAACTACCCTATTCTAACTGTATTTAAGAAATAAGCACCTCCCTATTTACTGTATGCCCGTACATTTAAACGTATTAAGCTATGACTTTATATACCATAATATTTAGCAAAGTATGAATTAAAAATCTATACTCATAATAAAAATGCGAAAGTGAGTTTTTGATAATTTGTTTGTGCTTTCTTCCCGTCGTAAAGGAGGTTCAAAATGACAACATTTTTAGTGTAAGGATAAAAAGTACTTGCTGATCCCTTTACAAAAAATTATTGTCATTCTGACTATTTGAAACGACGCACAGAAAGTGCAAACAAAACTTACTGTCGCATTAATATAGGAAGTGAAATATGGTGAAATCATATTACTCAATTATTACATAGCATATATTACACGTAATCCTGAATAATACAGTTGGATATGCATTAACAAGTTATTATGATTTTTAGTATAAAACATGTTTATAGTATACAAAATGCGAAGTGGTTTTCTTTGTATAAATTCTGTTCATGCAGGATAAGTGGCAGGAGAAAGCTAGACATCATCAACAGCCTAAATATGCCACTGCAGGGTCTCAGGTCTACTCTCCTACAGAGAGTGTATGGGCCGCTATAGTCCACCACGCGGGACCAAAGTTAGTATCCATATATAAATCCATACTACTACTAATACTACTAGATAAAATCCATACTCAAACAATTACAAAGTGTGAATGACTGTTATTGAAACTCGATCCAAGCGCAAAGTTCCCTTTAAATTTTTCATTTGCCTGTTATTACCATAAAGTTTTACTCTACAACGTTAACTGGTAATAAATAACAACTGTTTACATATTTCCAATAGCTTTAAAAATGCTAAAATGTCCCTTTGCGTCCATTATTTTACCATAACCTATGCCATAACACCCGCGGGCGGCACGCACCGCCGAAACTATGGTGTTTTGAATTATTCATGAATTCGCGCCACCTGCTGTCCAACCGACGAACTAGCTGAGTGGGATTGTTTCAAATGGCTGATGTAATTTAGCGTCATATTTTTTTTTCATTTTCTTTCTTGGGTTCTCCGCATTTAGATAAGAAATTTTGGCAGTTCCAGATTCCAGAAATGTGGACATTGCAGCATAGATTATTAACGGCGTGGGGTAGTCGCGAAGTATGTTTAAAGAATCATACTCCCGTAGAATTTAGTACATTTATTGCTCTTAATACGTATGTTTGTATTGTGTAGTGAAAATAAAGGCCGGGAGACAAGCGGCGACACCTTATTCTCATCAATCCATACTAACATTTTAAATATCTATTTGTTTTAAATTGAACCAATAGCAATCAACATAAATTATTTTGCAGTCTCAATTACGATTCAGTAGGCACCTGTTCCATCCGTCAGTCCGCACGAGCCAAAACCAATTAAAATACAGGTGAATACAGCTTCTCGTCGATCGTGATATAGTTATAAATAACCATGGAAACAAGCGATCTCATCAGTTCTTTAGTAAGTCATCAGTTCTTTATCAACCGACTCCAAAGAAGGAGGACGTTCTCATTTCGACTGCATTTTTTAAATATGTTTGTTACCTCAGAACTTTCGACTGTGTGAACCGATTTTGATGATTCTTTTTTTATTTGAACGCTGGTGCTTCCCGCGTGGTCCCAGTTCTTTTTGAACGCGTTAATTATTGTGTTAAAATAGCATTATACGTTAAATTGGCTTGTCAGTAACGAGGCGTGGTAAGTATCATAAACTTATTATTATTATATTAGTCTAAAGTACTTTCCTATTTAAAATTTTATATATAACTTCTGTATCAAGTCTACAGCCAGTGAAGGCTGATTGAGCTCCTCGAGACCTCTAACAAATGCACACCGGTGACTCATAAGACCCCCTTTGTAGCGGTGGTAATTGCAGGAAACTCCAGTTCTGATTCAATTCAGCATCGTTGAAGCCAAGCTGGAAGGTTGGATCTCGGACTAGGCTACCCACCCACTGAGTACTCATTTGGCCATTCCTGTAAACTTATGATGTCCTATCCTCCCTCTAAGAAATCAATTGGACCAACATACAGAAAAAATATCTTGCTTGAATTTTGGCACTGGTATTTGGCAGTGTTCCAGATGTACCTCAACTGCGTTTAGTTTAACAATTTGCTGAAGATTTGGCTGACGTTAGCTTCTGTAACCGTGGTGGTTGACACTTGACAGGTGACTGATTCCATCACATTTCGACTTGTTAATTTTTTGAAATTAGAATTGTTGTACATTTTCTTCAAAAGTATTACTAAAGTGACTTTTTGGATAGTCAAGCCTCTAAGTCGAAACCCCTGCAACGGAGGGCATTACACCCTCAATATTTACAAGTTGCGCGTACGCAGCTGTCGGCGCGCCCCCGCGCAGGCGCCTCGATAAGTGACACTAATTACTATGCAATTATTACTATTGTCTCTCGTTCATTCGTAGCATGAAGGTATGTTCATTTGTTAATATTGCCTTATTTATTGTATTGGTTTACTTTTGGTTATTAAATTTATTTATTATAGTGGACATGATGAATTTTGATTGTTTATTCAAAAAGTATATAACAATGTTTTTTGTATTCCATGACCGAAAGAGAAAGGTAAAAAAATTCATATCTTTACACTACCCAAACTTTCACAATTATACATGGGTATGCTATCTCAAAAGTTTTAAAGTAGTGCATTAAATGCGATTTTTTATAACGTAAGTTATTTTATTAACCGACTTCAAAAAAGGAGAAGGTTATCAATTCGACGGGTATGTTTTTTATGTTAGTTTGTTACCTTAGAACTTTTGACTGGGTGAACCGATTTGGATGTTTTTTTATTTGAAAGCTGGTGCTTCCCGTGTGGTCCCATTACAATTTGGTCTAGTTCTGACAACGGCATCCATGAGAAGACCATATAAATCTTAATTCCTTAGTAAAAGTAGACTTTTAGGGCAATTGAAGTCGGTTTCCAGTTTTTTTTTGAACGCATTCACTTGTAAATTATTTATTTCATTAAAAATTACTTGAAATAATTTATTAATTTGTAATACAATTCTGGTATCGTATGTTATGCGTCTATGACATAATTTATGCATGAAATTTACAAAGTGTAACAAATATCGAAATCTTTTTCAAATGAAAGTGGATTTAGTATTCAGTATCTAAGAAATACCACTGAAATATATTATCCTTCAGTTATACTCTCATATTTATAATAACCATATAAATAATTATGATAAAATAAAACTCTCCCTAAAATATGTTCTAATAAATAAACGAGACATATTAGTCAACAAACTTTCACCTCCTAGTCAACGTCACCACAATATGTTTAATTTGTTTAGCTATTATAATTTTTATCTGCTCTATCATATGTACCATATGGCTGCAAACGGGTGGTCAGTGTGATAAGCGAAAGCGGTATTGCCTGCGTAGCATGAGACGCGTGAGAGCGGCGAGAATGAGATACTGTCATATCAAACCGTGTAGACATTTGGCATTAAAATGTGACATATCTCACTCTTACCACTCACGGGTCTCATGCTACGTAAGCTGGTAGCGTAACAGGATATCATAGACAATAAACAATTCATTTAATAGAATTTTTTTATACAACGTGTACAAAAAGAAGTGATAAAACTTAAGTGCGGCATATGTTAGGTAAGGTTTTACCTTTGGAGCGGTAGTAGACATCTGTAAACCGTACGAATCTGGAGAAAAACGAATTTAAAATATTGACTAAAATTTTTGAATTTCATCCCTATCCTAGTTCTACATGTGTCAATAACCCCTAAAACCAAAGATAAGATCATTCATCATTGACCCCAGTGCTCGCGTTGGTAAACAAACATTTAGGGTTGTTAAAAATTACGACGTTACACCTATGAAATAAAAATGTATGGAAATTTAAACTAACCTTTACAACGCTGCTACTTTCACAGTGTATTCTATACAAGGGGTATATACACACCTTTAAGTATTATCACTCCTTTTTTGTACACGTTGTATATAGCACTGTTAACAGCACTGTTGTGTTCAGGGATAAAAGTTAACAGAGCCAGTGCCTCATTAGCTTTCGGCTACAGGGTGAGCACGCTTACTATACAACAGCCTTATCATTACTTGTTAAGTGAGATGAAGGCTACATGAAAACCCACCATACATATAAAATACATATTAAAATAGTAATACAAGAATATAAGAGTACACACGGCTACAAATCAAGCTATACATTTCCAGTACACGCTGACCTCGCATTGAATGTACTCCCGCACGATGCTGGTTCAGCTTATACTGGAAATTTATAGCTTGACCTGTAGCTGTGCGTACATATAGATAAGATTTAATAATATAAGAATATATACAGAATATACGAGTACGTTCTATCTTTTGTGTAAATAAAACAGTAAACGGCTAGACATATTTTTATGATCTTAATTTTTTTGAATTTGTGTCCGCCTCGGATAGCAAAATAACGATAACATGGGATAAATAAAAAAAGGTTCTTATACATTTTGCATGTAACGGCGCGGACGAAAAGCTTGTTACATATATAAAAATATAAGTGTAAAATAGATAGATAGTCAACTTCTTACGATGTACTCGTACGCTCGAGTACAAAAACATGTATTCACTTTTGAACCATGTCACTTTCGTCTTTAATTGACATTTCCCTCAACACACTGCATACGAGCAAGCAAGAGTGAATGTGATATGGTTCAAAAGTGGATACATATTTTTGTGCTCGAGTGTACCAATATGTACTTTTATTATATTTATTGTGCCAGTTAGTTTATTGAGTTATGACCACGATGAGCAAATGATATGGTCTGATCATCACCAACTGCTTCTACCCCACGAGATATAAACTCATTTACCGTAACATTTATAGTACGTAAGTTGCTAATTAGTTATTATTAACATTATCCCTCTCCTAATGCTTCCATACTGTTGCCATAATCTTTTAAAAGAAAGTAACTGGCTTTGATAAGTAATTACCTAAAAATAGGAGATACAATTATAGTGTCGCGAAATAAATATCATTAATTTACAACTTTGTAGTTAGCTACAATATCAGTTACGCAGCTAATGGTTCATAGGTGGCGCTTTCAACAATAATCGAAAAGAAAAAAGAGTGTTTAATATGAAAATTGTAATTTACTGTGAAGTTGTATGTTAATGATACTCATTTCGCGACATCAGAATCTGATGTCCTATTTTTCGATAGTTACTGCACAAATCCAGCTATTATATTTTAAAAGATTATGGCAACATAAATTTTGTATGAAACTTTGATATTATTTATCATAAATGTACAGAGTAATGATGAAAAACATATTATGAAGCCTTGACTTATAGATTTAAAATTTCAGTACTAGCGTCCGGCCTGAGCGTTAGACTCACCTGCATCCAGATACTCCCCGCAACCATCTGTAGGGGAACGTCCTGGTACACGTTTTCCGGTACATGGTCGCTATTCGATTACTTTTACTCGCCAACTGTTATCCGTTTTTTGAGCGATGTGGCCTGTCCATTGCCACTTCAGCTCACTGACTCGTCGACCTGTCAGGGACATTAGTTCGTCTACGGATTTCCTCATTCCAGATTTAATATCTTAGAGAATAGCCCATCCCACGTTTCACTGAGTGACTTTGAGCTTGTTTATTCGGCCAACATTAAAGGACCACGTTTCGGTTCCGTATGTAATCAATGACAACACGCCATTTTAACGTAATCACCTCAAACTTAACGACAATTTAATTCATCAAGAAATAATACTTCAACTAACGAGTTGATTTTCAATACCTTAAAAAAACGAAGGCAGATGTGTCCTGTCAAAGCTACGAACCCTTACCCAACCAAACTGAAACTATTGTTGACTTAACAATCGCGGCGCCTTTAGGTATACCTTCCGAAATTGGAGTAATAATAATAATCGATTGTCATGCAATCTGGAGCAAGACGCTGGGGTCTCACATCCTTTTGTTTGGCCTTCCATTGTTATTCTTATGAGGAAGTGTGCAGAATTTTTGGACAAAGCAGATGCGCCTGCGGTTCATAAGGTCAAAATTAAACCATACTTCTTCAAAGTCTACCTATAAACGCTATCGACTTTCTACACATCACTTTAAGGTTGACTTCTATTTTATTGACTGTATCGTTAGTTTTGCGAAGGATTTCGTTCCGATCTAGTTTTTTCTTCCGATGTCCTTTTGTAAGATATCTGTTCATGTATTCGTATGATTTATTTTTGACAACAATCGTTTGAAGACGGCTTGTGGGAAATTTACGAGGCAGCTCGAAGGGGCCAAGCTGTTCCATGCTTGATAATTTATGTATGCCGATTATTATTTCAAATAGTATGTACTCGTATATTTCATAATGGTAGAAGTCGGAATTAGTGTGCTATCTATGATTAAAAGCTAATTATTAATAGAGTTTTCTACATTATTGGACAAGTTTTGCATAAGATATTCAGTCTTTTATTTTTCTTTATTCTTTCTTTATTTTTCTCTATCTATACTTCCAAATATGATTATGATCCCACGACGAAAATTTACGTTAGGGATGTGGATTGGTCATCTTAGCAAGATATCCTACTAATATTATAAATGTGAAAGTTTGGATGTTTAGATGTTTGGATGTTTGGATGTTTGGATGTTTAGATGTTTAGATGTTTAGATGTTTAGATGTTTAGATGTTTAGATGTTTAGATGTTTGGATGTTTGTGACGCTTTCACGGAAAAACTACTGAATGGATTTGAATGAAACTTTACAACAATATAGCTTATACTTCAGAATAACATGTAGGCTATAATTTTTAAAGACATATTATGTAAATGCAAACTTTCGCGTTTATAATATTGGTGTGAAGACTATTTGAATGTACTACGTCAGATATTGAAATGTATTTTGTTTCTTTAAATTATTAGACTACGTAACAGAATAAACACTATTTTGTACATTATGCTGTACAATAATTTGTCATAAACGTCACCTGTGCCTATCGAACAAGTAGAATACATCCTGAAGTACACTCGGACAAAGTTGCGGGCGGAAGCTAGTCAGTTATAAACACCAGGTAGTCAAGGAATAAGATACTAGGCGGGCTTAAACTAGTGCAAAAACGAGACATGCTCTTTCTCTTTCCCCTGTTTGTTCAAAGCAATCCAAATGTAATAAAAATGTTCCGCTCTGTAGCAGTCACTAGTTAAATAATCACACACATTTATTACATCACACTAAAACTTTATAGATCTTCCTCCGGATAATAATTGAAAAGATCTGGACTTCATAATAGAACAGTTAAATTGTTTACGATCTCTCCGGCCGGTGCTAAAAACATTTACGATAATAATAAATAATAATATAGCATCTATATTAGAGAAACGACGAAACGAGATCTTTTTTAGAACTTGAGAACTTGCGATTTTTTCCCCCTTCGGCAGTCGATATTTCATTGTTGTACTGGGTTGTATGCTTGTACCTTTGCCATTTGTTATATGCAGAAAAAGTTCAAAAGTTCACGTCTATTGTCGACGTGGTTCGATTTTTTTCGAAAAGCGAACACGTTGCCGTGTTATTTTTCAAAATGGCGGGCTTTGTTTTCTTTTGGAAAAGGGTTTTGGAACCAGTTTGAGGTGTTTAGTTTTAACGGTCAGTTGGCAATCTTGATAGATGGCGTCCAAAAACACTAAACAATTGAACATTGTCCTGACATTATACACTTTGCAGGTGTACCTCAAAAGAATAAGTGGCATCCATATAGTCACTTTGTTGTCTGTCTGTCTTTTTTTCTATATGTCTATCTTTTTGTCGTGAAATGATGAGTAATAAAGTTGAATGATGAATCTGGATCTGTGTAAAAGTATAAATTATCGAAATAAAACATTTCCCTTTGAACTAGGCACCTAAAATTTGGCAAAACGCGAGGTCGTAAAGTAAAAATATAGGAATAAATCTGGCTCCCATATTTTTGTAATTACAATCGCTTTTATACGATATAATCCGACCAACATTATCGTTATCTCATTGTTCGGTGACCTTACCTATTATTTAAGATACATAAATATAAATACTAAAATAATTAAATCATAAAATTCAAGTCGCGCGAATCTGACTGGCACTTCGTCCTTTTTAAAATTCTCGTAGTGTTGTTGTTGAAAGCAAATCAGATCACAATATTTGGCGTTATTATTCTAAAGTCATAGAAATATCTGTTTCTAATTATGATAAGTTCACACACTTTAGCCAAGCAATATCTAATACATATTATAATAGCAACTATTACATTCTGCTGTAGGATTTAGCTGCAGCGGATCTTATAAATAATATCTTATCAGGATTATTTACTTTACATTTTCTTCAAAACAAGTGAAGTGGAATCTGTGATGAGACATTACAGATTCGATCTCTTAGATGTAAACAGGCCATAACAATGGCCTCATATTTACGTTAACGGGATCCCCTCCGAATGCTTCCATACTAAATTTCTGTTGCCATAATATTTTCAAATATCATATACATATATATATCATATCATTACCTAAATAAATAGAAGAAGATGAAATTATAGTGTCGCGAAATAAATATAATTAATTTACAACTTTATAGTTAGCTACAATAGCAGTTACCCAGCCATAGATAGCGCTTTGTACAATAGTTGTTAATAAAAAAAATTTAAAATTAAAATTGTGATACTCATTTCGCGACATTACAATCCGTTGTCCTATTTTTATATAATTACTGCACACATCCAGCTATTCTATTTTAAAAGATTAAGGCAACATAAATTTTGTATGAAACTTTGATGGATATGGATCCCGTTAACGGTGACCACAGGTAATAAAGTTAATTTGAAAATAACCAATTGCTATTATTATAAAAATGTTGCCACTGCCATAAATGGTCATAACTTTCGAATAAATTGTTGTTAACTACATAGCAAATACGGATAACGTAGCAGGCATGTGCCCCTCACTCCACCAAGTCCTGGGAATGATTTACCCTAATCCTCGGAACCCGCAGGTCACCGGGGCAAGCAGGGTGATTTATATTTACTTATCCACACACCTGGGCACGGCAAGTTTGTACAAGCTTCCTTTAAGCAAGTAACTTACTTTATGTGACGTAACAAAGTGGCGTAGGTAGGTCAGTAATAAATTCATTTTACTTGATTCTAAACATAGGACATCGGATTGTAATGCCAGGATGAATAGACTTAATTTAAACTTCATAGTTAACCACAAATTTCATTTTTACACACTATTTTTGATTAATGTTTAAATAGCCGACTAGTGAACATTAGCTGCTTAGCTGCAATGATATTCATTTCGCGTTAATACCTTATAATCCGATCTCCTATTTTTATGTAATTACTTATCCAAGCCATAGTAACCCAGTTGGGTGGAGCGTCAGTCCTTGAATAATCGAGGTCTAGGTTTGATTCTGGCTGGAATTGGAATGATAAAAATCATCATCATAGGCTTTTCTATGAAGGAAAACATCGTGAGGAAGCCTGCACACTCCTGAGAAGAAATTCAAAGGTGTGTTTCAAGTCTACCAATCCGCACTGGGACCGCGTGGTGGAACTATGGCTCATACACTCTCTGTAGGAGAGTAAGACTGAGCCCCTGCAGTTGGTACATGTATAGGCTGTTGATGATTTGTCTGTGGTCAGTTGATCAGTAGTAGTAGTATGACATCCAGGCCTAGTGGTCTCATTGCAAGCATCTCGCTCTTACAAGAATAAGTTTGCAATTAGCTATCCCGCTCGTGTTGAACTTGTCCTTATAGATAATCATGTATTATGTGTTTATTTCGTAGATAAATAGATTTCCATAAGTCTTTAACGAGCATCATGAGAAATAAAAGAAAATGATTTCAAAAACTGTATATTTAACAACAAGAGTTTTCAGTCACCTAGACGTACCCGAACACGTAAATTTTTAGCACTTTTCGTGATTCTTTTCTATCGAGCGAAGTTTTTTAAATCATGTATAAAACTCCATACATATATTAAGAAAAGTTAAAACTATTAAATTGTTATATCCTTCATAAGTAGCTAGCTCTATAATTTTAGCCATTTTTTACATTTTATAGGGTTCCGTACCCAAAGGGTAAAAACGAAAACGGAACTTTGCTAAGATTCCGCTGTCCGTCTGTCACCAGCGGCCTTATCGTGTAACTCCAACACCGATCACGATCCCTTTGAATTTGACGTTTGAAGATGATTCACGAACTTCACACCGCTCAAACGCGACTGCTAAATGTCATTGAAAGGTATAGCGACTAATCACGAGTTTGAAAGATTATGAATGAACGAAATCGTAATTTTGACATAAAATTGGTACCGTGTAACTTTTTGACAACTAGAAATCGCTTTCAAAGCGACTCGCAAGTGTCAAATGAAAGATTCAACACTGACCTCGAATCTTTCAAAGATTTCTCGCAAGTTTATCATTGTTTTATAACTTTAATGATTAATTTAGTTTCAATGTCGTTATATCAATTGAATTAGTAGCAAGAACTATTTTGATAGCTAGCGTAGAAGAAGAAATTCAGCCGCACAATATAATAAATTGATGTTTTATTTATAACTCTCAATAATTTCAGATTGTTTTTATTATTTGCCTAAATAAGTAATAAAATCAACAAGATAATATACGTTACGTACGTAAATAATTATTTTGTATTAATTTCGAGTATTATGGTATCTCTTCAAAATTAGCTATGATGGGTGATTGTAGGTGACTACTGTTGTGTAGATAATAAATAATAATTTGTGCTGTTTGTTTACGGTGCTATGTGTGAATGGATGAGACCCACAATATAATATTTGTATATAATTTATATTATATATACTTCGGAAATGAACTTTCTACACCACTGGTGGTACCAAGGCTATCTTAGTTATTAGATGAAATGAAACCTTAGCAATTTTTGTAATAAAAAGATACCAAAACGAGCGATAAAAATATTTTAAGATAACTAAAGAAGTGGCTGTAAGATTCAAGGACCATTGCCTGTTAAGGTAACTAAAGAATTGGCTGTAAGATTTAATGATCGTTGCCTTTTAAGACAACTAAACAACTGGCTGTAAGATTTAAAGACCATTGCCTTACCTGCTAAGGATAATGAAAAATCACAACGACATCATTCGTTCCGAAAGCGATTGTGATTAAGAATGTTAGACGATACCATTTAAGAGTCGCAATCCCGATCGCGATCCCGATACCTTTCAAAGGTATCGCGATAGGTGTTGGAGTTAGACGATAAGGCCCCAGGCTGTATCTCATGAACCGTGATAGTTAGACAGTTGACATTTTCACGGATTATGTATTTCTGTTGCTGCTATAACAACAAATACTGAAAAGCAGAATAAATATTATAAGGGGCTCCCATACAACAAACGATTTTTTTGCCGTTTTTAAAGAGAATGCTACGGAACCCTTCATGGGCGAGTCCGACTCGCACTTGGTCGGTTTTATGGAAGGGAAGCCTTGGATAAAGTATCGTCTTCCGTCCGTACCCTGTAAGTAACACATCAGAAATCCACGAACCGATTCAGTTGATCTATATCACTTAATTCAGTTCCTGGGTACGTGGATCACCCTTTTAAACTCGTTACAATTTCAATTTTATTGTTATCGATATTTTTTTTCGTTCACTTGTCTATGCCACAGGGGCGCCGTGAGAACTGGCACAAAAAAGATATCCAACCTCCTTGGCGCAACGAAATTTTAAAAATAAACCAAGGATGTACGGCTAAATCCTTAGATTAGAAAATACCAATAGATAATACGACATTTCATCTAAGGTTCTTTTTTTGTTTTGTGATTAGTCCCTGGGTAGTTGCCATAAATATTAAGAATTGAATTGAATAATTAATTAGTACCTAGTTGTCAAATTTTGACAGATTGTGACGAGTAAAACTGATAAATTGTTGCAGCCTTGTTCTTTTGGCGGGTTAAATTTGCAAAATCAGGAAGGTTTATGCGAAAATATTATCTACTAGATCTGAATCTGAATCTTTTCTCGTATAGCGGAGCGTAGTTCTTTAATCTATGACTTAAGTCGTTGCCTTTTCATAATGACATAATAATGGAGGAAAAAAACATTAAGATGTGAAAATCTAATGGTGTTTCATTTAATTACTTTTTAAATGTTTGCTCGATCGTTTTTTATCAAGGAGGAATGTTGTAATAGGTACTCGAAAGGCACACGCTTAGCACGTTCTCTCTCCCCCACAGTGTCTCTTTCTCTTTAACCTCAGTGCTGTCTCATAAAAGATTGAATCATAGAAATACTAACTTCAAGGTTCTCATGCAAGACTTTTTCCACCACCACTCGATTATGACTTATTGATTTGAGGCTGCAGAGTGAGCATGCTTGTAGTAGTTGGGACAATTTTATTTCAAGGTTGGAGGTACAAACATGTTATTTAAGCCTGCCGCAAAATAGCAGTGTTAATAGCACTGCTGTGCTCCGGCGATGACAGACAATATCGCCAGCGCCTCATATACAAAACGGCCTTATTGACACTTCCACATCAAAATTCTATATTTATTGAATCGCAGTTTCGAAAGAAATATGTGCTTTTTAAAATTGAAGGATATCGTAGGACGTACCTAAACTCGCGGTTAAGTTTGCCACGGTTTTATTTGTTCGTTCGTTCATCTCATAAGACCGCGGTCTCACTGCGAACCACGTGCGAGATTTACCGCCGTATAAAACCGCGGTAAAGTTCATCTGTCTTTACATACTTAAAGATAAGTCACGGTAATTATACAATTATAAACACTGGTATAGATTAGACAATATTATACTCGGCCAGAGTTTGTCAATATTCTAACAGCAGTTTACCAAAAGATGTTTGAGACAAAATAAATCGTATAACATACATATTATATAGGTATAATTTCATTCGACAGACTTTGTACTGTACAAATTTCAGTTTTTCCATTTTGATTTCCCTACCCAATCTAGTTGGGACCGTTACGAGCTGTAAAAAAACCCAGCCAAGTGCGAGTCAGATTCCAATGAAATATAATATTAAAAAACTTTCAAATTTATTCTGGGCAAATTTCAGGATTCTAGGTAAACAGGACGTACCTTATAAGTTATGATTCCTTCTATATCGATATTGTGTTGACTAAGAAGCTCGATTTTTCACAGGTCCAAGGGACTGCACTTGAGTATTCGATATTAATTTCAACTGGATACCTCCACGCGGTTCTGTGTAAAAGGGTCTTGCTCTTGACAAAAGAACAGACGGATAAGAAATTAATTCTATGAGGGTTTCTTTTCTCCTTTTGAGGTACGTAACCCTAAAAACTATGCCAAAAATAAACCTCCCGTACACTTTTCCTAGCTTTTGTGTACATCGTACTCGAGCATAAATATTGATAACTGTTATCTCATTATGTTAAACGTATGCGCATCATTTCTATAAATTAACCTATCAATGGGTAAACTTGGAATAATTTTATCGGTCAATAATCGTTCGGAGATCCGATGTGGTTGGTAATAAATTATTTGGCATAAAGCTTACTAACACTGAAGGGAAGAATTGGGAAGAAACAAAACATTTATTATTATTATTATTGACACATTACTGTTTTATTTTATCCGTCATTTTAGTTACCTCTAGATAAAACACGGCATTTATATTTTCTTTATTTCTCTTAAGTCCTGCTCTCAGTCTTCAAAGTATACTAGGCCTTTCTCTTATACTTCTTCCTTCAATCTTATATCCTCTTTTAAAAACATTTATGGATAACTAACGAGTTCAAAAAAATTAGAAACTTCAATTGCCTTAATTTTTTTTTGGTTTTTGTTGATTTTCTCAAAGACCGATCAATCAATTTCGACAAAATGTATACGGGACCAACTCTGAAGTATATTCTACCAAACAAAGAAAGAATTATCAAAATACTAAAAAAGTACCGTTAATTTTTTTTATGATTTCTAAAAATAATTATATATGTTATATAGAAAACATCGCTTAGGTTTTCCTGTAATATTTACACAAAGTCCTGTCTATTCTTGTTATAACATATAGATTTTACACTTTCGGAGAAAAAATGGTTTCTAGTTCCTGTGATAATCAGCTGTGACAGAGAGACAGCCGTAGTTGCCTATAATTGCGGCAGCATTTAGAACTGAATTTGTGTGTGTGTGTGTGTGTGTGTGTGTGTGTGTGTGTGTGTGTGTGTGTGTGTGTGTGTGTGTGTGTGTGTGTGTGTGTGTGTGTGTGTGTGTGTGTGTGTGTGTGTGTGTGTGTGTGTGTGTGTGTGTGTGTGTGTGTGTGTGTGTGTGTGTGTGTGTGTGTGTGTGTGTGTGTGTGTGTGTGTGTGTGTGTGTGTGTGTGTGTGTGTGTGTGTGTGTGTGTGTGTGTGTGTGTGTGTGTGTGTGTGTGTGTGTGTGTGTGTGTGTGTGTGTGTGTGTGTGTGTGTGTGTGTGTGTGTGTGTGTGTGTGTGTGTGTGTGTGTGTGTGTGTGTGTGTGTGTGTGTGTGTGTGTGTGTGTGTGTGTGTGTGTGTGTGTGTGTGTGTGTGTGTGTGTGTGTGTGTGTGTGTGTGTGTGTGTGTGTGTGTGTGTGTGTGTGTGTGTGTGTGTGTGTGTGTGTGTGTGTGTGTGTGTGTGTGTGTGTGTGTGTGTGTGTGTGTGTGTGTGTGTGTGTGTGTGTGTGTGTGTGTGTGTGTGTGTGTGTGTGTGTGTGTGTGTGTGTGTGTGTGTGTGTGTGTGTGTGTGTGTGTGTGTGTGTGTGTGTGTGTGTGTGTGTGTGTGTGTGTGTGTGTGTGTGTGTGTGTGTGTGTGTGTGTGTGTGTGTGTGTGTGTGTGTGTGTGTGTGTGTGTGTGTGTGTGTGTGTGTGTGTGTGTGTGTGTGTGTGTGTGTGTGTGTGTGTGTGTGTGTGTGTGTGTGTGTGTGTGTGTGTGTGTGTGTGTGTGTGTGTGTGTGTGTGTGTGTGTGTGTGTGTGTGTGTGTGTGTGTGTGTGTGTGTGTGTGTGTGTGTGTGTGTGTGTGTGTGTGTGTGTGTGTGTGTGTGTGTGTGTGTGTGTGTGTGTGTGTGTGTGTGTGTGTGTGTGTGTGTGTGTGTGTGTGTGTGTGTGTGTGTGTGTGTGTGTGTGTGTGTGTGTGTGTGTGTGTGTGTGTGTGTGTGTGTGTGTGTGTGTGTGTGTGTGTGTGTGTGTGTGTGTGTGTGTGTGTGTGTGTGTGTGTGTGTGTGTGTGTGTGTGTGTGTGTGTGTGTGTGTGTGTGTGTGTGTGTGTGTGTGTGTGTGTGTGTGTGTGTGTGTGTGTGTGTGTGTGTGTGTGTGTGTGTGTGTGTGTGTGTGTGTGTGTGTGTGTGTGTGTGTGTGTGTGTGTGTGTGTGTGTGTGTGTGTGTGTGTGTGTGTGTGTGTGTGTGTGTGTGTGTGTGTGTGTGTGTGTGTGTGTGTGTGTGTGTGTGTGTGTGTGTGTGTGTGTGTGTGTGTGTGTGTGTGTGTGTGTGTGTGTGTGTGTGTGTGTGTGTGTGTGTGTGTGTGTGTGTGTGTGTGTGTGTGTGTGTGTGTGTGTGTGTGTGTGTGTGTGTGTGTGTGTGTGTGTGTGTGTGTGTGTGTGTGTGTGTGTGTGTGTGTGTGTGTGTGTGTGTGTGTGTGTGTGTGTGTGTGTGTGTGTGTGTGTGTGAGTGTGTGAGTGTGTGTGTGAGTGTGTGAGTGTGTGTGTGTGTGTGAGTGAGTGTGTGTGTGTGTGTGAGCAGCATGCTACACAACACTGATTTAAAAACATTCCCTGCAAACATTCACAAACCTTTGGATCGTCTCAATGTAGATTCGTGGTGTCGTTACAGTGCACAGAATTACAAATTCAATGTTGGTAAATGCTATTGACTTTAATTTACTTGATGCGAGTCCTCTTAACACGGTCTAGACCCTTGTGCTTGCAGTGAAATTACTACACGGTCTGGTAGAGACAGCAAATTAGCTTTTGATGGATACATTTTATTATATTGAGATAAATTTACAGAGTTAGAGAAAATTTTAAGACAAAGTCACTCAGCGAGCAATGGAACGAGCTATGCTCGGAATTTCTCTACGAGATAAAATCAGGGATGAGGGAATCCGTAGACGAACTAAGGTCACCGAAATAGCTGGACGAGTCAGTGAGCTGAAGTGGCAATGGGCAGGCCACATCGTTCGAAGAACCGATAACCAATGGGGAGTAAGAGTTCTCGAGTGGCGACCACGTACCGGGAAACGTATACCAGGCCATCCCCCTACTAGGTGGACCTACGACCTGGTTAAGGCCGCGGAGAGTCGCTGGATGCAGGTGGCTCGGGATCGGTCGATGTGGCGCGTGGGATGAAGGAGGAAGGAGAAAGGAAGGATGTCCAGCTGTGGACGTTTCCTGGCTGATGATGAAATTTACCGAGTATTGGATGTCTGTTTTAAATCTGATTGGAGCTTATATTATTTTGGAATTTTTAAGGTAAAATGGTGGAAGAATGCCAATCAAAATTTGATTTTGAACGCCAGATGTGAACTACACAAATATTAACAGTGGAAATATTTAAACGCGTCAAAAATTGTAACATTCCACTATAGAGGTATGGTGTTAAATTCAGTACATACTTGAAGTTAGGATAAAAATTAAGGAGGCTTTAGTGATATGAGGCCATTTAAAAAAATGATATCTATTTTCTGTCACTCATGAATGGCTTATTGTAGCAATTATGATCGACTTCTATATCGGTTGTAAGAAAAAAAAAACAATATACAATTAGAATACATAAATACAAATCCTCTTTTACTACAAGTAGGATAAAAATACTTTTAAGATTCTTGTAAAGAAGCTGCAACTAACAGCGTCACAAAAATATAATGTTATATTATTTCTATAGTTTTGCGAACTCTACCTACAAATAACCCCTTCAGAAATCGCGTTGCAAACTTATATAAAAAAGTTAATGCTATCCAACCGATTGAACAGCCTTCAAGTGCCCTTAGAACACTCTTAACGAAACCACAATGAGACAAAAGGATCATAACAACCACTTCTCACGCACTTTAAAAATACATCGGCTCACCTTCAAGGGTCAGTTATGCCCTTAATTAGTGCTAAACAAGGACAGCTATATGAACTAGGTTGTTATTAAAAGGAGATGGTAGAGCAAAGAGATTATAATAAAGCACCCTTGCAGTTCAGCGGACCGTGTGGATTTTTTGCGCGCTTTTTTAAATAAGTTTTCGTGGCATGAGAACTTTGTTTTACGGTCTAGCGAATACTGCATCGTAAGTTTATGGTTTTTGTCGGATTTTATAAAAACAGATTTTACTTTGTATCCTTTCGCTGTACCTAATTAGTCCTTGCTTTGCAGTAACAGGGGGATATTTCTAAAAGAGAATATATGCACAATAATTACCAAGCTATTTTTCAATAATTGAAATTTGATTTGAATGAAAATTTGTAAGACTATTACTATGGCTAACTCAAAAAGAAATATTTTAATGAATTTTTGTAACTTAAATTTTTTTGTGTATAAATTCAAGTTATTTTAATGGAACGCAACGCAAACTGAAGTCTTTGTTTTTAAAATTACAAACAATCAAGAATAATAAATCTTTGGCAAAATCTTATTTACTGTAGTACATAAGACTTCAATAGGTACATTAAACTAGTCTTTGACAAATATCTAATTAATATTAAATTTTGAGTTCAAATAATGTTACAGTCTAGAGTGTAGGTCCTTAAGTTTTAAAGCCTTTAGTCACATATCACATATTTCACCAAGGCATAGGCAAGACAAGTCACATGCAAACAAACATCAACTTATCATTCATGACCGTTGCCTATTCAGACGAGATTAAAAAAAAACTCAAAGGAGATCCCATTCAAAAAAATTTATAAAACAAATCGTAGATTCAACGAAGACAAAAGCTAGGGGTACACGAGTTCCTTATGGCGTTAACCAAACCATAAAAATGTCATTGTTATTGTAATTTATTTGTTTAGGTTTGTAATGAGGAGCACGAATTTAATTATTTATTTGAAGGGGCTCTATTCAAAGACAAGATATGGAGGAGGGGCAAGTCAAATGTATGCTCTTTGGTGTTCCTTATTTAAAATCAATCAAAATCTTTGAGTTTTTATACATAAATTAACAATCAGAAAATATCCAATGACGAAAATATGCCTCGTCTTCGTATATTCAAATAGTAGGTAGTACATACAAAACAATACTAAAATACAAAGACATTTAACATTAATAGTAATAGACCGGACAAAGCAAACAAAAATTTAGATCCTAAACTTATTACCAATTGGTAATAAGTTACTCAATGTAGTGTCACATCACGTCACGCGGCCGCACAAGACATTTGTCATACCGTTGACTTTTGAGATCAAAATGTTTATATGAAACGTTTCCCAATGCCCGCTCTATAACCTATTATTATATTTAAATCTCTCTGCTAAAATACAATTTTAATGTTTTCCTAACAGTCTTTAGATGTTTTCCTTGATGTTTAACCCTCGACGCAAAAAGTGGAGTGTTATAAGTTTGCCGCCAATATCTGTATGTCTGTCTGTGGCATCGTAGCTCTAGAACGGATGGACCGATTTTGATAGGTTTTTTTTTGCGTAAAAGCAAGTTTTCTTGCGGTGGTTCTTAGCTATCTTTGGTAAAAATCAATTCAGCAGTTTGAAGAGTAAGAAATGATGTTTAGCATTTTCGTCATAAAATATAATTAACGCGTTTTAAATGAAATCGATTTCAACTGTCTTTACAGTCTACAGTATATTTAAGTCTTATATGGCTTTTTCATGGATTCAATGCAGAACGGGACCACAGGGGAATCAATCAGAAAACAGCTTTCAAAAAAAAAGAATCATTAAAATCGGTTCACCCAGTCAACAGTTTTGAGGTAACGAACATAAAAAATAACACCATACAGTCGAGTTGAGAACCTCCTTTTTAAAAGTCGGTTGAAAATTACTTTAGAGTTATTCGCATTCCAGGTCAGAACTCAAGAAGTTATTTCTAATGTCACATCGCTTCCAACATCCTCTCTAGATGGGATCACGGCAGATTGATACACCGTAGATGGGAATGGAATTGCGAGAGTTCTAAGCAGTGCCATTACATATAACCTCCTCCGTGGCCTAATGGCTACAAGCTAGGATTGACAATCTAGAGGTCCCAGATTCGATTGCCAGTTGACCTGTCGGTACTCAGTTTGTTTGGTGGTATGGCATAAGTATGCCGCCAAATAGCAGTGATGAAAGATAGCAGAGTCAGCTCCTCATTGGATTGAGACTTCTCGGTGCGTTTAGGAACCATGCTTTAGTAAAAATATTGTATTCACGAGGTTACACTTAAAATCAACAGTAACTTATATATTAAATTGCAATATAGTGCTGCTACTGCTACAAAATTTTTGATATTGAAATTTTTTTGTGTGTAAAATCATAAAATTAATAGTTCAAGAATATACTTTACTAAAATCTATTTTACGTACATTAGATTTCAACGCGCTGATTAGTTTTAAAACTTTCGAACATAAATATTTATCGTTTTGATTCGTTAAAATTAAATTTAACGTAAAATCTCTTTTCTAGAAAATAAGTTTGCACTAAAAGGAGTCTAAAACAAAATAACCTTATAAGTTTCATGTTGAACGCAGCTCAAAAATAAGATTTTCGAATTTCAAATCATTTTGAAAGGAATCGTTCTCAATGGGAATGTCGTTACAAATTACATTGTAAGATAAGAAAAGGTCCCGGACTCACCGATCCTGTGTATTCCCGTCTCAAGAAATCCCTATTTATTGCACAATACAGCGTTCCCTCCACACTGACAACTGTTGCTCACTGAGAGTCCACATTACACCGCGTGTTCAAAAAAAAAAGGTCTTATTCAACCAAAAACAATCACAAAAAGTTTCTAATCTAATCCACAGATAATAAAAATTACGTTTGGAAAATTGATTAAAAACTCCACGGTCCGAACTACGTGCTTTCCCGCGCAAAGCTCGCGTTCGAATAAATTTCAAACATGGAACCTACCTGGGGTCCGCGTGACATTTGCCACAACAGCCACATGGTTTCGTTGTCCCCTTCACACTATATGCACACAAAGATAGTTTTGAAGTTGCTAAATGTCGCTAGTGCACATGTACACATCAATTTATTTGCAATTGTTTCAAAATTGATATACTTTTTACCATTCGAATTCTTAGCAAAAAATTCAACCATCATTTTAGACTAATTTTTCATATTTTACTTTTAAATTTCGATCTCAAAAAAGATTTTAATGAAAACAGTTCCTATTTAAACCGCTTTCAAACTTATCTTGGTTATACAATGCGATCCTAAACACAGTTGAAAGTGGGACAGAGAAGAAAGATAGCGAAGGTGGAACGGTCAAAAGTATCTTGGGGTAACTTTTTATGGCATTGTTTTGGCGCGTTATCTTTTACAATATGACCGTAGTCTATATCAGTGATAAGGACAAGGGTCATTGATAAAAATTGCTTTTAGAGGGTTTTGAATGGAATATTGTGGATTTTTATGGGTTAGCATTGTTAATCTTAAGTAAATCCTAATACGAGGGGCATACCGAAATGATCGGGAATATAAAACAATACATACAGGAAATAACTAAATTTATTTTTATTGCTTTTCGAAGTATTCTCCGTTGCAGTTAATGCACTTTTGCATTCGTTCGAACCAATTATTATAGCAGCAATTCCAGTCCGAAGTTGACATGGTCAAAATCGTCGATTTGTATGCTTCCACTGCTTCTTCTGGACCTTGAAACCGCTGACCACGCAATAAATCTTTGATTCTAGGGAATGTAAAGTAATCATTGGGACTCAGATCAGGGCTGTATGGAGGATGATCCATTAATTCAACGTTTTCCTGCTTGAAAAACTCGCTTGTTTTCTGAGCGGTGTGAGAGCTCGCATTATCGTGATGGAGGATTATGCGTCGTTTCGGGTTACCTCTACGGAGTTCGGATATCATCTGTGGCAAACAAACCGTTGTATACCAATCAGCGGTAACCGTTCTCCGTTCCTCTAAGGGAACTGTGACTACATGTCCTGTTTTCGCGACAAACGAAGCGACCATTTTCTTCGATACGCTGCGAGAGCGGACAACTTTTGTTGGCTTGATCTCACCTGCGAAGACCCAGACAGCCGACTGATGCTTTCTTTCTGGCTCATATGAATAGATCCATGATTCATCACCAGAGACAATGTTATAAACTGCTTTTGACTTTCCTCCGTTGAAGCGTTGCAGAGTAGACCGGCACCAATTGACACGAGCCGCCTTTTGCTCTTCGGACAAATTATGGGGCACCCAGCGGGAAACTAGCTTTCTCACTCCCAGTTCACCATGTAAAACAGTTTGTATCGCAGTCATACCTATCCCTAAAGTAGCCCGAATCTGCTCATATGTAATATGTCGGTCATCCTGTATCATTCGGCGCACAACAGCGACATTTTCTGGTGTAACCGCTGTTTTTGGCCGGCCTGTGGAAGGTACGGTGCCAAGAGAAGCACGTCCACGCCGGAATTCAGAATACCAGCGATATATTGTCGTCTGGCTAGGCGCTTCACTCTTGAATATAGATATAAGCTCAGCGAGACATTGTCCCTGAGATAATCCTCGTCGAAAGTTGTAAAAAATTATGGCACGGAAACTTTCTCTTGTAAGCTCCATTTTTTTATCGACCTATCAATTTCAAACTGATATTGTTCTTTAAAAAAAATTTTTTTTTTAATTCTGTCAATTGTATTCGATTTTCAACTAACCAGTGTTTATTCATCAAAAAGAGTTTTTAATCTAATTAAATCGAAAGTACTCGATTACCGATCTTTTCGGTATGCCCCTCGTACAAGTTTTTTTTTAACTTAAAAGGAGTGTGCCAAAAGTGTGTCCCATCTTTTTGGATTTTAAATGCTGAACGCTTACAAGTAAAAGGTTGATGTGCTTGTGAAGTCAGACTCACAATATGTAGGTCTAGGGTTCGACTCCCAGCGAGCACCTAACATAACTGATGAGGAACAGTTGCGACCTCACCAAGAAATTCTGGATGAACAGAACATCCAAGTAATGCTGTTGATTATTCATTCAATTAATTCTCAAATCTTGATCTTTCTGATGTCCATTATACCTCTATATGAATAAACCGTGTTTTATTATAGCTGTTTGACTTTAGGATTTATCAAATGGGAACTATTTTATAACAAATGTCAAACTGACGCGACACTTCCCGCCAATGAGTTCACGTCAACGGTTGAGCAAGCATCTTTAAAAAACGCAAAGTAAAATATTTTGACCGAAATATTTCAATTAAGTTACAACTGGACGTGGCACTTAAACCCACTCGAATTAATTCAAAAACTAATCAAATAGAACATGAAGATTCATTTCACTTGAACTGGGCGAACAGATCGTCTAATTACCGCGAACACCAGAGAGCCCACTGACCGGGATACCCTCAGACCACAGTGAAAACAGTATCGACAGAGCAGCGGTGCCTTCCTAAGGTCACACACTGCGGGTGGTTGGTTGGTTGATGCCGGCCATATTGTGTACGTAGCGTTCGTTGGCGTGGTCGGAACCGCCGTCATCTCGCATTTGATGTCATTTTACTGACATTTCAGAATTGGGGCTCTGGGAGCCGATTTTTGAATTTCACTTGTAGACGAAAAACAAACGAAGGATATAAAATTAATTCAAGTTTCCCAATTTTTGAAATTCATACAGAAGACTTTTTTAAACGAGTGTTCACTCAAATTCAGATTCTACTGATACAATGAACGTCAAACATTTTGATGTCAGCGTCAACAAGAAATATTTACGTTCTTATGTATTGTAGCCATTTAATGCAGAAATCGTAATGTGACTCACTAAGATTTGACTTTTGGCACGGATGGCAAAACTGTGTGCGGCGAATTTCTAGGCGAAACTTAAAACTGCCTCCGTGGCCTATAGTATCTATACGGTTAGTATAGAACTCATAGTATAGCTAGAGATGTACGGTTTGTTACTTGGATAGTTTGGAGTTACTTGGATAGATTGGTGATGTTTTCGGCTTTAGATATGTCATCATCCTGTGGGTGTACTCAGCTTTAGAATATGACCACCCAATGTCATCCCGTTACCGTCACACACATAGTTAAGGTCGTAGGGAGTCGCTGGATGCAAGTGGCTCGGGACCAGTCAAAGTGGCGTACCATGGAGGACTATGTTCAGCAGTGGACGTTTCCAGGCTGATTATGATGATATCATCCCGTGGTTGTTGTAAAATGGCGAAGTAAAATTATAAGTGTTTTACTTTACTGCGATCACTAATCCTGCGGCATTTTTGGTGCGACGGCTTTGGTTACGGCAAATCATAGTTAATAGTTTACATAAATATTTAAAATGACACCCAAAAATCTTTATTCAAAAAGCTCAGTTTGTTTACAATACATTTCTGATCAGAAAATCTTATGTTACGAATGCATTTGTGATAGCTGTTTGGTTGTAAGCACTTGCGATCTGTCTGTTCTTTATTTCTGGTGTATGCCGGTCACCGCTAACCATATACGTATTGTGCAGTAAGTAACGGATCGGAGATGACTGGATGGATTTCGATTGGTGACGCTTTTGTACTGAGAGGTGTGGAGATTTTAGAGGCAATTTCACGTATTTACTGTGAAAGTGGTCTAGTGCTCCAAATGACTAGAATAACGGAGTAGCTTTGGCTACGATCGGAAAACTTTCATTGGTAACAGATAAGGCCATTTAAAAAAAACATTCCGCTAATTTATAGATCCCGGCTTGGACTTTGTACACGTCATAATTAAAGAAAACTGTTGCTACCATTTTTTGGGATCTTTACCTCAAAAGGAATAAAGGAATCCTTATAGGATCACTTTTTGGTCTGTCTGTCTGTGTCAAGACCGTTTGCGTGGAGGTGCATACGAGTATCAAGTTGAAATTAATATCAAATAGTATGCAATGCACTCATTGACCTAGGATCTTGAAATTTGGCAATTAGTTATTATTATAGCACAAGTACACCTGAAAAGTATATTTTTAAAAATATCATGAAAATTTTACGGTTACAAAATGTTCCAGCGCCATCGTTATTTGTATTTTAATGTGTAAATTAAGAATTGCTGGAGATTTTTTGCCAGGCGCTTAGTTTTAAAACAGTGTACTAGTATGTTATTAATTTTTCATATTCAATATGGGACCCTCGGTGTGCGATTTTGACTCCCATTTTGCCCATTTATTAGGGTTTCGTACCTCAAATGGGAAAAAGAAACCCTTATAGAATCACTTTGTAGTCCGTCTGTATGTATATCTGTAAGTAAATACCTATTTTTTTAGTAACATATCTTCTTCTGCTTGGAAAGAAGCAAAAAGTAACAATATAAATGAAAATATTGCGTGTAACGAATTTTACGACTGTTTGATTTACCGTAAAGCAATGTCGGCTATATTTTTCGAAATCCAAACTTTTAAAAGAAATAAATCTAATGTCAACTGAACGGGGAAACATTATACATGTTTTTGGGGAAACTAAACACGCTTATAGCTCAGCTGGAACGAAGCAACATTCTTGTAAATCACACAATGTAACATCTCTTACATGGATGTGGTACCAAATGAGAAAGCGACTCTGTTTCTTTGTTACCACTTAACGTATCAACGGCACTACTAA
Source organism: Carcina quercana (assembly GCA_910589575.2). NCBI lineage: Eukaryota > Metazoa > Arthropoda > Insecta > Lepidoptera > Depressariidae > Carcina > Carcina quercana. The sequence goes on along the minus strand of OU342429.1, from coordinate 14,952,335 downwards.
ACTTGATAAAATTTGGGATGCATGTAGTATATGACATGTAAAAGGACATACGTTAGTTTTTATCTCGATGCACAATGCATTTTCTGGGAAATAATTCCAGAAGTCCATGCAGACGTAGTGCTTGGAAACAATTGTTTCTTATTTTCATTAACATTTACTTGTTTATGCTTTACACATTGGTTCCATGACAGAAGGTTCCAAACGTGTGTGAAGAGAGAGACAACATTAGTATAAATATACTACACTTAACAGTCATAGGATGCGTTGAATGTCTGATCGACGCGTGCGCACGATACGCACCTGCTGCTACATAAAGTGATCTTCAAACTTCACTACGACGGAGATTATTAAGATTATTCACTCGATAAAACTTTCATACTAAATTTATGTAGCCATAATCTTTTAAAATAGAATAGCTGGCTTTGTGAAGTAGGTCATCATCATCATCAGCCTGGAAACGTCCACTGCTGGACATAGTCTCCTTCATGGCACGCCACATCGACCGGTCCCAAGCCACTTGCATCCAGCGACTCCCCGCAACCTTAACCCGGGACGGCTTGGTAGATGCTTCCCGGTACGTGGCCGCCACTCGAGAACCTCTACTCGCCACCGGTTATAGGTTCTGCTAGCGATGTGGCCTGCCCATTGCCACTTGCTCACTGACTCGTCGAGCTATGTCGGTGACCTTAGTTCGTCTACGGATTTCCGCATTCCGGATTTTAACACGTAGAGAAATTCCGAGCATAGCTCGTTACATTGCTCACTGAGTGACTTTGAGCTTATAAAATTATAATTAATCGCAACAAACGTCACTTTACATCAGATGAGATTATTGTCAAACTCAAGCCTGGCTAATGCCATAATCTATGCTAATACACAAAATTTATTTCTACTGCTGAAGTTTGGGAACCGCTGCCATCTTTTGTTCACTAATGTTTATACTCTGTTCTGAAATGTTTTTTGGTAAATCCTTAATTATACCGTGGGACAGGTGGAGCACGCCGTCTTGGTGTTATTTCTGTTTATAAAATAAATAATTTTCGAAGAAATCACTAATACTACAAAGGTACCTTATCTATTTTTGGTCAGTTAATTGCTAAGATTACGTCTATGAATATAGTATAGCATACATAGATTATATGAATCAGGTTTCAAATAACTATATTTTAGCCTTTCTAACATCATTGAATTGACATAAGACAGAATGAGACAAATATACATTCTCTGTTGCAAATTATGTGTCAAAACTAAACGGATTGTAGCATTTTGGGTTAATACTTTTCGGAAAAAAGTTTTTAGTTAATCTTCAGTACAAATAACAAACATTTCAGTTGTAAAAAACCATGGCGCTGAATTAAAAAGACGTCCAAAAGTGTCTACCGTCATCTCTTATTAATACACAAACGTCGCCATTAAAATGACGAGTATACTGAACCGATAAAATTGTTTAACTTGAAATAATCAATGTAAAGGTACTTGCATCATAGATTATACATATTTGGCTACGTCACACATAATATGACGTCACATAAAAGATTACTAAACGTCAACCGGACATAGTTCCGCTGCGCGCGCGCACCTGCTCTAATTAAACGTGAGAAAACGTCCAATTTACGAACTTTACCGATATAATTCAACACCTCATGTACGATAGATGTCATGAGTAACACAAAATATCTTCTACCCAACGACTTTTTTGGAAATGCTGAAAAAACGATGAGGGTAGTAGCTCTAGACTTGTGGACATGATTAATCAAGCAGACATATTAAAATTGTAATACTTTTTATGATTATTTACCCAACCATTACTAAGTTTCCGCTGTTCGTTTGTCCGGCAGTCACAGGGTTATACCTTTTAACCCACATTATGTAAACCCTTGACATTTTTACAGAGTGTGTAATACTGAAAATGAAATCAAAATATTTTATTTCATAAACTAAAGTAAGAAATTACATTTAACGCTGGAACTTCCTGTTAGGCATAGAAATACCTGTGGTAGGAAGCCCCGCTCCTCCGCTTTACACAATATTTTAAATTTATGAAAAGTATATACATATTATAACACAACTTAAATAACCTATGTATATAAAAAACATATATACTATTTAAATCTAATTAGTTAATAAATATTTCAGTGTGTGTGTGACGTATGACAATACTATAGCTAATATAACAACAAATAATGACATTACGTTAAAATAGTTAAATGGGGTTGTTGAAGTCTATTTCTATTTCTTTTTGAACGCGTAAATTATTTCAGGCAACCTTTTTAAACATAGTTTAAAAAACTGCTATCACGTTACCTAACGATCTTTATTACATTAGATTTAGTTATTAAATTCAACCGCTATGAAAGCCATATTGTCTAACAGGTGACCGATGATAGATCTTATCTTTAAATTAAATTTGAATTTCGTAGCGACACGCGATATGGTCACGGGGCGCTAAAATTCGGTTTTACGCGTATGTACCTGTATCCAATACCTGCTTTTAACTGAGCACGATTTTATTCAACGGCCTTATTGTCACCGTCAGGTGAGATAAAGGCCAAGCGACCACCCATAATAGAGGTTTACATTCATGGAACCTTCTCCGTGGCCTAGTTTCTAGACATCTGGACTCACAATCCGGGGTTGGCGGCTTTGATTCCTTGGGTAAGTTGGTGGTAGGGCATTTTTATATACCATTGTGTACTTAAACCTATATATTGTAGAGCTCGACTGAACTTAAAATATAGCTGCTCCTACTCCTGTGTCTGCTTTAGTTCATTCTTCTACTTTAGCATAGCAAATATACAGCAGGAGTATATTTATTAATTCGATTTAATATATTATTGGTAGATAGGTTATTTTTAAATTTTTTATTAATTGTAGGGGGTTTAAAAATATTTATAGCTGGTATTTCTGCTAATTATGAGTTTGATTTAAAAAAAATATTGCTTTATCTACTTCTTCTTCTTCATTACAAATCCATTGCAGTTCGAAACAACAAAGCCCACATCTGTTGACCGGTTAATAATCTAATTTGTACAAATCGTTCCCGGCACTATAAAATAAATAGAATTATAGTGAACCCTCACAAATCCGGAAGTTGTGCGACGGAAAAAATAAAGTTTATAGCGTAACAGTTGTTAAAGATATACGAGTGGGATTGGGCCCTGACGTAGCTGTGGGGAAATAATAAACATGAATTTAGTTTTTTATGCTGTCGTAGACGGGAATAGACAAAAACAAAGTGATAATTAAGTTAACTTTTTGATGGGTTTGCTAAAATTAACTTCAGGCAATCTAAGTGGTATGACCGTAAAAAGTGAGGCGAATCCCGCGGGTGTTGTCAAAGCTAAACTAAGGCGTCACGGGCCATAGCCTCTTGGCCAGTGAAAAGCAGTTCACACGCTTTTTCATATATTTTGTGGACAGCCACCACGGGCTACACAAAACACACAAAGCGAGCGCTGGAACTAGTTGTCCCTCTATTCAAAGTAGTGTTATGTTGCTCTATGCTATTACTACCATGATGATTTGGTAAGGAAATATCTGTTAATAATTAAATCATATGTTCCCCGTTTACCGCGACATACATAGCTGCCAAAGTTTACCATCGCAACGTATGTACGTTGTCGTGAAAGTTCTCTACTGCGATGTACGTTACTGCAAAAGTTGACCATCGCGACGTATGTTCTCGTGAAAATTCTCTACTGCGATGTACGTTACTGCGAAAGTTGACCATCGCGACGTATGTTGTCGTGAAAATACTCTACTGCAATGTACGTTACTGCGACTGTTTACCATCGCGACGTGTGTTGTCGCGAAAGTTTATCATTAAGACGTACGTTTTCGTGAAAGTTCTCTAATGCGATGTTTATAGTAGCTATGTGCGATAGTTAAGGTCTCGAAATTACGCGCTATTATCATGTAAGTCATGTAGGAAGGGATATTAATAGTAAGTAAAGACATGGGGTTTAAGTCATAGTTAAAAATCTCATTATTATCTACTCAGAATTTCCATGCCACTAGTGAAAAGTTTAGTGATCAATATCGCATTACCTAATATTTTCATAATTACACTTCTTTGTTGTAACTCAGTGTAATCCAAAGCCCAAAGGACACTTTCAATCCTAACATGCAAAACATACATAACCATGCGCTCACAAAACGTAAATTTATTCTGAAATAACTCACAAGTAATACAGCCAGTAGATACACAATATCATTGTCGAGAAGCAGAACTATTGTGGGTCGCAAAAATGTCAAATCATGCTACATAATAAAGTCGATAGCTCTGTCTGGTGGCTTGGTGCCCCGGGACCCTTCTTTGGGAGGACAGATGTGGTCCCCAAGGGTCACCTTCTACACTTAAGAGGCCAATGAAGCAAAGTCTCCGTAGAATAGTAGGTATTTGAATATGTTATTGCTGTCGCGATTCGGTACGCACACATACAGCCTTTAACATGCTTTCACTCACACAAATAACGCTGCATAACATCCCAAAGAGGCCCCTGCGCGCCGCGCATAGTCGCTACCCCTCCGCCTGGGCTAGAGTGTATTTTTCAAAATTATAATAAACTTGACGTGAGCGTGCGTCAACCCTTGTTTTACGTTTTGAGAAATTATTGTTCGCATATTGGTTTAGTCTCGACATACTGTGGTTGTATTTGATATAATTGACTAGTAAGTACCTATCACATATAAATACAATATAAATTATGGCGTTGCTATTTTAGGGTTCTACGGTCAACAAAGAAACCTTTTAGTTTCACCATATCCGAACGTTCGTCTTCCAACGATACTTTAGGTGACCTAGAGGTGTTTTAGTACCTAGAGTGCTAGAGTCTAAGGACTAACAAGTTAAAGCGTTCAAAAAGAACTAGAAACCGACTTCAACTGCCCTAAAAGTCTACTTTTATTAAGGAAAATTTAAGATGTATATTGTTTTCTCATGGATTCCATTCTAAGAACCGGACCAAATTGAAATGGGACCACATGGAAAGCATCAGCTTTCAAATAATAAAGAATCATCCAAATCGGTTCACCCAGTGAAAAGCTCTGAGGTAACAAACATTTAACTAATAGAATAGAAATAATTTATTCGGCATACAGATTACAGTACAGTTAAAACATTAATTTTAAATTTGCTCTGCTGCACTGCAACGCCGAAATACACACTTAACATTCCCAGTCTCAAAAACTACTGAACCGATTTTGATGAAACTTGCAGTCTTCCCTAAGTTTTACAATACCTAGGTAAACAAAAAAGGGATTATTTAAATCGAACTTGTAGTTCCGGATATATAAAAAATAAATTAAATAAAATAGCCTTTATTGCTGAACTAATTTTTTGTTACAATTTTCTTAAAAATATGCTTACTTTATACGTTACTTATCTTTTTATATTAAGTATCAGTAACCGGTCGTTCCTACATTTCAGCTTGTCTTTCGACATAGGCCTCCTCTAAGGATTTCCACTCTATTCTATCTTTCGCTATGCGGGTCCATGTTGGACCCACCACTTGTCTGATGTCGTCCTCCCATCTTCTAGTCTGTCTGCCTCTTTTTCTTTTGCTATCTCGTGGTTGCCATTCAGTTATTAGTCTTGTCCATTTCTACATACTCTATTTCTCCATTATTTACTGTTATGGGCTCTGTTTGTGAGGAATTTGACATTACTTTTGTTTTCGTTAAGTTCGTTGACAGGCCTGCTTTCTCGCTCTCTTCCGCTAACTGTTGGAACATTGTCTGTAGGGTTTTCGGGTTTTCCGAAAGTAAGATCAGGTTGTCTGCAAAGCGTAGGTGACTCAGCTTTTTGCCATTTATATTTAGTCCTTTATTCGTCCAATCCAGATTTGTGAATATCATTTCCAGGATAGCTGAAAATATTTTTGGTAAAATTGGGTCTCCCTGGCGTACCCCTCTCTCAATCGAAAATTCTTCGCCTGTAGATTCTAGCTTCACTTGTGCGGTGCTTTTTGTGTATATGTTTTTCAGTATTCTTATGTATTTTGCATGTACGCCTTTTTTTCCAGTGCGTCCCAGATAAATCTATGTTCGAGTGTGTCGAATGCTTTGTTGAAATCCACGAACCCTATGTGTTTTTTTCTTTTGTGTGTGTGTTCCGGATATATGCGAGGACAAACAAACATACACTTTAGAAATTTGGCACACTTCTTTAGAAGCTGGTATAGACTAACATATATGAAAACTGGGCAGTTCTGGAAATATTACATACATACAGGTCGCATTGATAACCTCTTTTTTTGAAGTCGGTTAAAAAACTGTAATTTCACGACACCTCACACAATAGAATAGACGAGTTAAAAATCCCGTCTTAAGTGTATGAGATGTATAACTGGGAAAAAATATTTCAAGTTTTTATTTGTCGACATGAATAATAATATCGTCGAAATCTATCGTATTTCCTACTGTCATACTTCATATTATACTATTATATTTTAAGTACCTCAAAAGGAAAAAAGGAATCCTTATAGGATCACTGTGATATCGAATACTCAAGTCTGCTGTCCCTTAGATCTGTCAAATAATGAAACTTATAGGTCAACGCAATAAAAAGATATAGCTGTATTTTAGACCATTTCCGTACAAAATGCAATGAACCCAAAATCTATACGGTATTTCCCGTTGACCTAATGTCTTGAAATTTGGCAAGAAGAAAGGTTTTACAGCACAACCATAGGAATAAATCTGAATTTTTTAATTGTAACACAGTAAAATTGATTTTTTAATGTTTACAAACTTAACTTCGTAATATGTAATTTAGCTTCGAATTTCATTTTCGGTAGAGCATTGTTGGGTGCATATTACCGTACCTATTATTTATGATTTTCAGTATGTCATTAATTCATATTCTGTACGGAATCCTCGGTGCACGAGTCCGACTTGCTCTTGACCGGTTTTTGAGTTGTTGGAGAGCCATTTCAAGCTCTTGCTGGCTGATCTCCGGGATATCTGTGTCGGGTCATATAGTCTCCGTAGCGATTTGTACATGCGATGTCCATATAACTTCTCGTTCTCTCTCAAGACTTTCAATAATAATAAATAACAAAAAATAATATAAAAAAGCTTTTAAAAAAGTTATAAATAAACGGATGTCCATGCAATAAATGTTATGTTTTTTCTGTGTTTTTTTTTCTGTTTAGATATTTTACAATGGTACGGAACCCTTTGTATGCGAGTCCGACTCGAACTTTAACATTAAAAAAATATTTGAAGCATAAGTCACTTATTCATAAATCATATTTAATTATTTACACGTAACAAAACGTAACAACAACTAAGAATTTCAGGGAAAATGTTCTGTTCTAGAGATAAAATAAATTTCCTTAGAATTATTTGTCTTTATATTTGTTTATTTAGATTAGTCTTAACATTAAAACTAACAGGTAAAACCATGATAGGTCGATAAAGAGGTAACTATCGATATATTTTTCCCACCACTATTAGTCGAAAAAATCGATAAATCTTATTGACATCACTAATGCATGCTTACTTTATTTTTATACATATAATACACAGTATATAGTTGTGATATAGTGTACCCTGCCTCCCGAACCGAACTGTGCGAGAAGGACAGTTGAAGCTTTTTTTGGTATTTGCCTAGTTTTGCCGTGAAATTAAGGGTTTGGGATATAGCTGTTTTCTCAACGAAACGTTAGCCAAATTCAATCATTTTGATCTTATTCTCTTTATCAAAGAATAATCTAGGCCCGTTGGTTTTGCTTTTTCTGAAAATGTTACGTTTACTCTAAATAATGAGTACCATAAGTTGAAAGAAATTTTTTCTGAAATTTTGAGTTTTGAGATGCCCATAATTCTAATTGTAGACAAAATATTGAAAAAAGCAAAACCAACGGGCCTAGATTATTCTTTGATAAAGAGAATAAGATCAAAATGATTGAATTTGGCTAACGTTTCGTTGAGAAAACAGCTATATCCCAAACCCTTAATTTCATATGAAATTTTTTATCTGCTGTTCCCTCTTAAGTACGTAAACTAGAGTAGGTTTCAGAAGTGGGATCGGTGTCTACAACGTAATTTTATTTGTGTGTTCCAAAATTGGGCCGTGCTGAAAATTTGAGCAGCGGTAAAACAGGAAAGGATATCTACTCGTATACTGAGTTCATAATTTAATGACTTTTTAACTCAGTCTTCTTTTCACCTGATTGTAAGTGAAGTTAGCTGTAAGATTGGTGGTTTCAGGATTAGCCCTAATAGATATTTCAAATCCATCCTGCTATTTAATTACACAATTTATTTACACTATATAAAAAAATCAAGAAATACATATCTAAATATACTCGTATGTATAAAAAAACACTAGAAAAACATTTCTCTTTCCTATATAATAGTTGCTTCGTTATAGTGTGTACACAAATTTGTATACAAAACCACTCTTTTTTGTACTAAGCGGAAAACGTCAACTGTCATTTGATTGACGCCATCTTTATTTTCAGGTTAAGTGTTGCCTATTCTGTGAGTATTTAATGTGCTATTTTAGTGCTATTAAACCTCGTACAAAGTAATAAAAAAATATTAATTTTATAATTGCTTTTTAAAATTAGAAGTGTACAAGTTTCGGCCGGGGCTCCTTGTATTCGTGGCACGTGTCATTTGTTCCCAAAGATTGTAATTCGTTAAAGTTTATCAATCACTCGCTGCGTTTGAAAATGATATCCAGATTTTGGTTGTAAAAACATTAAACGTTTGAAAGCTTCAAACTTAGAAACAAAGCCTTTAGAAGAGCCCAAATTATTATTCGCAAATAAGGATTGATTAATCGTATTACTCATTATATTCAGATTTTATCCTACTCATGGTCGTCGTCAGGACATGTTTTCTCTCTCTCTCTCTCTCAGATCTCCTTATATTACTGGCAAAAATTCTATACAGATGTGAATCATTTCTCACTTCACTAAATTAATTACTCTGCACTCAAACTATCCATTTGAACACCATTCAATTATTTGCATTTCTTTTGTCCAGTCGGGGGCGGACTGCCCACTGTGCGGCCCTCTATGCGCAGCATGTGGGCGCCATTGTTCCAGTAGCACGGCGCTAGCACAGTGGTGCGAGCACACAATCACTGGACAAAAGGGGTAAATGAATCGACGTGTAATGAGCACACTGGGTGATATTTTGTTGAAATTCTGGACGCGTGGCGTGTAGGGTGTTGTTGCGCTTCGGGCGTGAATACGCTGCCGGCTGTTTTGATATTGATGATGTTGAATGAGGGCTTCGTAATTCAGTTGTGTTGCAATTTGGGTTATAGCTTGACTAAATTAAAGAAAGAAATTTGGACAATTTGTCCATGTTATTTTTAATTTTCTTATTTTAAAAGTCCAAATTGAGATAAATCCGCATTTAAATATGTGTGTGTGATTCTTCACATTCCTTATTTGTTCCCTATTCCGTTTTATAATGCGAATGACTAACAAATATTCTTAACTGTACACTAAATAAAAAACAAAACAAAAAGAGAATTTAAATGGATGTCCAGGTTTGTTACTGGCGTACTTGAATTCACGGCAAAATATTAATTTAACCTTTTCTGAAATAGCGTCATAGAAGCCACACACCTCGGCCTTCGTCTCAAAATTCACACATGCCCATAACAATTCCATTACGGTAAGGAAATGGTCGCCGTTACCATATTCCAGTAAAAACAAAGGTCAATCGTTGGAATGTAACGTCCGAGCGACCTTTGCGCGCGCGCACCTTCTATGTCATTGACTTACATCATAGACACCCAATTGCAGAAAAGATAGTCATTCCCTTTAGCTCTAATACATCTCCTCCACATCTCACAAATATCCAACGATTCAAGTCGAATAAACGTACACTTTTTGACAACAAACTTTATTCAAAATGAGGTCGCTTCAATCACTTCAAAACACAGTAGGGGCTGTAAGTGTTTGTCTAGATTTTTTTGGGAACACAAACCTCTAGCAGAGTATTCAAAAACTTACTGCTGGACATAGGCTTCCTCCATGGTACGCCACTGACCGGTTTTGAGCCACATCCAGCGACTCCCCGCGACCTTAACTAGGTCATCGATCCATCTATTAGGACAGCCCAGCAGACGTTTCCCAGTACCTGGTTGCCACTCGAGAACTCTGACTCCCCATCGGCTATTCATCGGTCGTTCTTCGACTGATGTGGCCTGTCCATTGCCACTTCAGCTCTTTGACTCGTCAAGCTACTACTTGTACCAAAGCAAATGCACTTGCACTCGTTTTATGGCAATTGAATGATTTGATTGATTGATTGCACACACAGTACAATACCGTGAGTTATGCTAAATAAGTCACAAAGTAATAATCATTTTTACGCAGTTCATCTTATTATAATTTCTATTATAAGTGTTTAAAAAAGTCAGGACCTAAAACCACTGCATACGCCAGCTTGGGACCTACTTTTCTGAACCCGATATCATTGGCAATACTCTGTCCAACACTTTTGTAAGTGAATACCTCTGTGCAACCTTTCGCGCTTGCACCTTCTCACCCATTAAACGGGTAGCTGATACTGCATTTACCCAAGTCTTTATGTGATTGTTATTAATTGACTCCTAATTAGGAAGCTAGCGTGTTGAAATGGCTAATTTGCATTCATAGTCCGCATTGAGCTACGCAAGAATAAACATGGAAAGCTTGAAAACCTGACGACGAAGGTTATGGCTGACTGGTTTCAATATAACGACATTAAATCATCGATTCTGTTCATATTTCGTCTTGAGGGATAGTATAGGGTAAGTTTATTTTAAAAGCTCCAGTGTGAATGCTGGCATAACTCTCTTTATAGGGATAGGCATTTCATATTGTACAATATTTATTTAATTTCATATTTGTCTATGTACATATATATGTGAGACAAACAATAGGATCACGTACGAGTACGACAAGAATATGGTTCACGGTTGCGTAGAAATAGCCTATTCACTTTGGCATTAAATATACCCAGGTTGTAGCACTCAGGTAACTCAGAAGCTGGCAGGGAATTCCACCTCTTAACCTATATAAATGAAGAAGTGAAACTCTTCGTGCGAAATGATAGAATGTCAAGTAAGTAGGGGTGGAACCCAGGCGTTCTTCTGGTTGACCGGTTGTAGAAATGGACGGTGGAATTAGGTCGTGCAGTTCCATTGTACACTCTCCTAATTGAAGCCTGTAGCAGACTTAAAACTTAAGTCCTAAGGGATATTTAACGCTGGTATTTGCAGTTTGACTATAACAAATGAGCCGTCGCCAGTTGAGTATTGTATCGCGATGCTCTATTGAGTTCAAGTAGCTAATTGAAAATGGTCTGACCCATCCCACTCATCCATGACCAATTTATTATACAAATAATAACAACACTCGGCATTTTAATTGAAAACTTCTACTAAACACTTTACGACCAAATAGATTCTCTGCAAAAGAACTGGCCGAATTTAAATAAGACAATCTCTTTTTAAATTATTATTCCTTTCCGAAATTATCATTGCCAGCCAGCTACAATCCTACAAAAAGCTTACATCCACAGCCACTAAATCATTCAGAAACTATCCGTACCTAACGACCCGTACAAAAAATCTATTGCAATTTCTTTTTGCGCTCCTTTCCACCTTTCTGCCAAGTGAATTTTTTATGTCGTACCCACGTTTTTTTATTAATGGAAGAGGGACTTTAAAAATTACATCACCCTATAAAAGAGGGGTGATGGTTCTTTGCTATGATATTTTTTAAAGACAGAATTAATTTGACAGTTATCTATGTGGAGCAAAATCTATTGAAACTATTGTTTGGGAACATCTTAAGAACGCCCTTGCAATATACTTTATAGAAGTACTTGTTTTGTCTGATACTTTATTGACGACCTTTTCATGTATTTCTTTATTCGATAGTCGACATTATAGTCGCAGAAATATGAGTCAGTATTGAATTGTAGGACAGCTAAATTCATTTTTGTAGAGTGGTAAAGAATTAATTCTTGACAGTTTGTATTGATACGATAATTACAGATTATATTAATTCTGAACGGCTTCTAATAATAATGTGGTAATTGGTATTACCATAATAATTTCACGAGCAGAAAATTTATATATAAGAATATATACTTCTCATCAGAAAAATCGAAACACCTTGAAAGTTTATCCACTTTTGAACCTTGTCACATTCATCTTTAACTGCCATTTCCCTCAACAGACTGCATAGAAACGAGAATGGGTGAAAAGTGGATACATATTTTCGTACTCGAGTGTACCTCTTCGCGTTACGTCAGATCGTCAGATTGACAGCTGTTATTAGTTTGTTAAAAAAGCGTCGGTGGCGCGGAATCTCAATCTGAGGGTTCCCCGAAACCAGCCGTGTACCTATGAGTTGTTTTTCAATTCAAGTACATTATCCGATTGCTTAACGGTGAAGGAAAACATCGTGAGGAAACCTGCATGTCTTGAACAGGCATGTGAAGTCTGCCGTTACGCACTGGGCCCGCGTGGTGGACTATGTACCATACACTCTGTAGGAGAGTAGGCTTGAGCCCCTGCAGTGGGGACGTATATAGCCTGTTGATGATGATTGACGATTAGTTTATTGGGAACTGCAAAACTTAATATTTCTTTGAGCAGATGCTTTTTAACTTCACAAATAGGTATAACGGACTAACAGCTTAACAACCGTAAACTAGAAAAAATACAAATTAAAAACAAAAAGTTGACATTTTCAAAGGTCTGGGCACGTGCCAAGGCTTGCATCTGCCAACGGTTGCGGTAATTACTAGATACTCGCGATCCCTAGGTTTTTATTAAAGTCTAGATAATGGATTGCTTGTTGCTATCATAGACCGATATTCCAGTTTATTGTTGACAGGTGAGGCGCGATGTCTTATTCACAGATACACAAATATATGTACTTACATACCAGAGAGCCACATAGCCATATAAAGCTTTAGATATATATAATTGGGCCTCAGTAAATGTTTTATGCGGGCTTTAAAAATCGTCGTACGAGAACACTGGAAAAAATTCTTATAGAAATGAGCTGTGGTTTTATTTTAGTTCCTGTTATTTTTTGGGTATTTTTTTTAATTTATTGGACCAGTCAACAATTACTACACTCCACATTCACAATTTATATTATTCTAATTCAAGTGCGTAACCAATTAAAAGCTGATACTGAATACAACAACAACAAAATACAATAAAATTGAAGAAATTAAAGAATATATGTCAATGTCAAGTAGTAGTACAACTAACCTAACCTAACTTAATCTAACTTAAAGGGAGTCAACTTAAATATACCAAATTACATTATTGGAGTTTTGTATTCGATTCGAATCTCCCTCCCTTATTTAATATATTTGTTTGTTTGTTTTGTTGTGTAAAAAAGTTTAAATATACATTTTAAAAAACCATCTCACCTGATGGTAAGCGACGATGTGGCCTACGATGGTGTGCGTTGGTCTAAAAGGTGCCTGTTCACCCACGACTTGAAGACGTAGTTGTAAAACTCTTAAAATACGTACACTGTAGTTTTATGGGAATATAGACCCCGCCAGTGCGTTGGTGCGAGCGTATCTCGGTATAGGATATCAATGCATGTGGTACGACTTGCTACATATATGCTGTAATTTCATAATTATCTAACTTTAGATGTTTTTCAAAATCGCTATAATTCGCTCATTCCTTCGCCTTGGTTATTATCCTTCATTATTTATCTTCGCGTTTCACATCTGCAAACTCATACAGATGCTCTAATTTCTGTACTTTTTTCCTCGTTTTGTATGTAGTCACCTGGACTTGAAATTTGGTGCAGAAATTTCACACAAATCTTGCTGAAAAAGAAGCTTATTAAGACATATATAAAAAAAAACGGCCCAGGGCGAGTTTGATCTTAATGCGGACACCCAGACACTCCAGATTTTTAATCCAAGATGGAGGCGATTACGTAATTACACCAACTGTGCAACTTTTCCCTACCGATTGAATCCACCTTACCCCCCAACCCTAAATCACTAGAAACCAGTTCTTTACAAACTCGTAAACCAGAAATAAATACGAAAACCCACGGCTCGTCGCCTGCGCCGGTCCCTTGAAGAAATAAATCAACTTTATTTTGACCCCTGGCCCGGCTGGGATTGGGGATTACACCATGCGGTCCCACGCTTAACGATTGTATGATGACACTTTAATTTTAAACCGATATCTTTCACGTACAGTTACTTTTGACCATGATATTTAGTAATTATGAATGGTGGGCTATAAATTCAGTGGTCAATGAATTTATGAATGTGACGTTAATGAGAGTTCCCGTTTAAAATGAATGTTTAAATCATTTTTGATCGCATTCGAAGCCCAGTGTCTTCTCAGTTGGAATATCAATCCAGAGGTCCCTAATTGGATTATCAGCGGGGGTATTAGTGTGGTTGTTGGTAGGACAGTCTTCTATGAAATGAAATGAAAGTCATTTAATCCATATTTTTTTTAAAAATTGCAATTACAATTATGAATGATGTCAAATTTCTAAGTTAAAATAGTATGTCTAATTTAAAATAGTAGAAGGCTATGCTCATATACCAGCTATACCAGTATAAATCTGTCGCCAAGCAGTAGCGTTAATAGCACTGTTGTGTTACAGTTTGAAGTCTGCTGTTGGATATCACAAGACTCCCTTAGATTATAGAAATATCAATAGATAAAACGTTCACGACGTAAAGCTTCCTATTATTTGTTTCCTAAAACTCATTTTCATCGTCATCATCAATAGCCTATATACGTCCCCACTGCAGGGGCTCAGGCCTACTCTCCTACAGACATAGTGCACCACGCGGGCCCAGTGCGGAACGGCGGACTTCACATGCCTGTTCAAGACATGCAGGTTTCCTCACGATGTTTTCCTTCACCGTTAAGCAATCGGATAATGTACTTGAATTGAAAAACAACTCATAGGTACATGGCTGGATTTGAACCCGGAACCTCAGATTGGAAGTCCGCGCCTTGTATGTACAATACGCCACCGACTCTTGTCCACCGAAACAAATTTTACGTTTACGTTTTTAACAGATTGTGTAGTAATGAGGAAGCAATCGATATACTGATAAAAATGTTGCAGTCTTGTTTCTCATTCGGCGAATTATGTGTGTGGAAGCAGGAGAGACTTACAGACGCATGTGTTAGGAGTTTCAAAACGCAGTGTAAAACGTCAACTGTCAAGCGAGAGAGTGACATTAGCGTCTCGGAGGATGGGATAGCCGTTTCGGGCCGGCCTTCGAACTCCAGCTAAAATATAGTATTCTTAGGGTTTCACATCGTATTTACTTGAAATGCTAAGTCTGATTGAACAGCAATTAACGTTGGAGATGCTC
Source organism: Carcina quercana (assembly GCA_910589575.2). Classification (NCBI taxonomy): domain Eukaryota; kingdom Metazoa; phylum Arthropoda; class Insecta; order Lepidoptera; family Depressariidae; genus Carcina; species Carcina quercana. The sequence continues at coordinate 14,936,981 of OU342429.1, read as the reverse complement.
GGTGATGTATTTAACATGGTATTATTGTGTTAACCTGAAGAGAAATACACGTGTTCATGAAAAGGTTCTAGTTTGTTCCTAACACATGTTTATGATAAATTAGATTTTATCTTTCACGTAGCAGAATAGCCTCCCCATATATCGCCTTGTCGGACTTTTGACATAACAACCATGTTTGACAGGCGGATCGGTGTTCATATAAAGATGTTGTTGTTACATAGGCTGTAAAGGAGGTGTATGACAAATACCCTCATATACCCTCACAGAAAACACGTTTCAAGTGGCGATCTATGGGGGAGGTACATCAGAAGACATGCAGCTGATAATGTTTACACTGAGCAGATGCTAACAAACAATGTTATACCAACTTCGGCTGGAGACACACCGAGTGAACTCCGACAAAACGGGAGCACAAGAAAACTGACATCTCGGAAAATTAAAATACCGTTACCTGTCAAGACTGCATTTTGAAAAAAGAATGCGCAATCTCCAAGATCAGCTGCGTTCCGGACAATACGGTGCTCTCGTTCGAGCCACCCCATTGTCAGTGTTGCCATTGTTGCACCATTGTTGCCGTGAAATGCAGCTTATTTTTAATTCAGTACTTCCGTGTGCGAAAACCCGAAGACTTTGACAATGGGCGCTTCGCCCTTCGTAGTTTTTTCTTCGGGTCCGCGGAACTAGTTCTTTTTTTCATGTAAATTGTGATTTATTTTAGACAACAATACATTCGTTGGTATGGGAACGCGGAGGTCTAGAGCTGGTTGCCAAGGGCTGGGATATGTTGGTCTAACCTGCTATGCGTTGTGTTAAGGATACGTGGCTAAATCGAACGGAACTAATAATTCCTTTCGATATACATATAATTCTCGAACAAACACTGAATAAATAAATAAATAAAAATCGAATATAGAGGTATATTATATCTAAGATATTTGTATTTTACCCTCTTTGCTATTAAATGCTTCGTGTCTTCCTATTTTTGTGTTGAGTATAAAAATATTTGGATACTTAATTTGTATTTGTATTATTCGAGTTCAATGACTGATCTTATAATTGACAAAATAAATATTTTAATTAATAAAAAATAAATTACCAAAAAAAGATATTACCAAAAAATTAATATTCGTAGAATGATGTTTGATTTGTTAACTTGTCAAAAGGCGCTTGCCCAATCCCGTGCTACGCCCTTAAATAATTTACGTCTAGCAAAGTAATGGCGTGACAATGAAACGAAATGAAGTGGGAAATTTGCCAAAAAACTAGTTCTAATTTATTTAACAACTATTGTCATTTGTAATGCTTGCAAATATTTTGCTTTCGAGTTCAAGGGTCGCTATATTTGTCTAATAGAAAGTGCATTGTATGCCCCAAGCCTTACTTTCTTCGACAATCTTGTTACATATTTTGAAAGAAAATAGAAAAAAAATTAAAGCGACTGGACTGGAATTTTTAACGAGTTTAGGGGGGAAACAATACACCAATTATGATTTTTAATTTCACCCAATTGAATTTTTTGTTTGTTTCTTGGTTGTATAATAAACGCGCCAAAACATAGAACCTCCTATTCGTTTTCACCATTAGCGCAAAATCACCGTTAGCTATCTGTATTAGTATAATAAAATCGGGTTAGTTACACCATTTATTAAATTTTTGAATTGGTCTCCACCCCGAATAGCAGAATGACTATTAAAACATGGGCGAAATTCACTAAAAAATATGCATTTTGTCATACATTCACGACGCAACGGAAAGTCTACATTTTTGAATTCAGAATGACTACATTTTTTTAAAAGGGATAGTTGGATGGTCGGAAAAGTACATAAGCTATCATTTATCCCGATCGAACAAGTAATTCCCGTTGGATCAATCATAAACCTAAAGTCAACGCATACAAATTCGTAGGCAGAAGCTAGTTTACAATAAACATATATATAAAAAATATCATGCTACCTAAATTTACTTTGCAGATTCATATCCTAAAACTAGCGCAAAAGTCCACCCAAAGCAAGCTTTCGGAACCTTTATGCAAACTCAACATATGGATGTATAATTCGGATCAATCCCTGATCAAAGCCATCACAGAGCGGCCCAAGCATCAATCATATCGGAGTGACCTCGATAAAAGAACGCGATCCTAACCCGAATGTTATTAGTGAACAGTTTACTGGTACGGCGGCAATTTGCCCACTGTCCGAAGTTACGACCATATCGATTGTACTGGAGTACGAAGGCGATTAGAGCGGCATTTTATTGATAGTTAAACTGTCATGGACGTTTGATTTGCTTGTCTAATAAGACCATAGTTTTTGCTAGTATACATAGTACTCACAAACAGAGGGGCACTCTGCAGACCGCGATGTGTCAATTATTAACGTATAAATGGGAGGCAAGGCAAGTTAGCGGGTGGAAAGAAATGTATGTCCTAGTGTTTTATGTCATCTACTCGTAGTTCGAGGGATAGTTACCATCACACACATTCCGTCTGTACATGTTTGAAATTGCAGAGAGCTAACTTCAGAGGGGCAAACTGATTTTGCGAGTACTATAGCCACTGCTTTTTAATTGGTAATCCAGGGTACTATTAAGGACTCAACTTAGTTGATATAAAGACATTGTTCTTACCTACAAATTAGCCATGAGTCGGGCATAGGCCTCCCCCATGGCACAGGCCGGACACTTCCAACAAATGTCGTGATATCGGCACAAATATATTTATATATAATAATTATGTTCCCGTGGTTTTTAGCCGACTTCAAATAAGGAAGTTATTAATTCGACCTGTATGTATGTATGTAATATGTCCAGAATTGACAAGTTTTCGTATATGTTAGTCTATATCAGATTCTAAACAAGTGTGTCAATTTTCAAAAGTTTATGTTTTGTATGTGTGTATATTTGTATGTTTGTCTTCGCATATCTCCGAAACTACCAGTCCGATTTTAATAATTCTTTTTTGTTGAACTAGATATTGTTTAACTTAAGAAAGACTGCAAGTTTTATCAAAATCGGTTAAGTTAAGATTATTCGGTTGACCTATTTATCTAAGCTGGATCTACCTAGTTGAACTATCAATTTTAGGTATACGTATTCGTCTACAAGAAGTTTTTAATATGGTAATAGGTTATAGAGAGGGAATTGGGAAACTTTTCATAGAAAAACTTTAACTGAAAATGAACATACTTTTGTAAATTCTATTTTTGCCTTTGAGGTTCTGTCCTGCCCTTTACCCTATGACCTTTTCCATATTATAGGCTACACAATTATATTCCTATCAGTGTGAATGTTTAAGATTTTTGATTTTAATTTACGAAACCCTAAAAACAAATAAGATTAAATTCCATATTCGTACACGAAATAAATATGAATAAAACATGCTCGGTCTGGCGACACCTGCAGGCACCGCCGGTCACTGCGCAGCAACGCTATCATTTACCGGATGTATCAATATTGCTATGACATTGCTATTACACAAATTTGATTTAATTTCCTCTATGAGCGTCAACAAATGGTGATAGGTCCAAGTGGTACGCAGTACGTTCTTGTATAGGAAAACAAATGAATGCTAGTAATGGGAAAGATGCATGGAAATAGTTATTTGTTATGTAAGGCTGCAAAGTTGTTGTTTGGCGCGTGTTTAGTGATTCTCAAAATAGAATCATGAGCGTAGCGAGGGTTTTAAACAACGAGACGCTAAATTACTTTGCTGCCGAGCGAAACACACAACTTTTCATCTCACTAAAGCGAGTAAAATGGCAGATTAAAACAGTTGAACGTTTGAAAACAGTTCAAAGGACTAGTGTTTTTTTCTTTACAAACAAAAGAATGTTTTTCGTGTAAAATCTTCGGAAACCATTACTAGTGTTTTTGCCTATTCACTGGGCAGTATTTGCAACACACTCTTGGCTACCATCTCACTAACAGACTACCAGGTTGACATAAGTGTAAGAGAGCGTGCAGTATCATTTCTTTAGCGCAGGCAATTTACCATTTATTCCGAATAAAATTCTGAAAAATATTTTACAAGTAACAAGTTTATAAAAAGATCTCGCGTCTGTTTTATTAGATACTTTTTACTGCATTGACATGTTCCAAGCAGATTGATTTCAATTCGAGTATTTTTGAAATAGGAACGCGGGACATTAAAATGTATTTAAAATTAAATATGTTTTTAATATATTAATGCTTTATATATCTCTATATCTTTCTCTCTCTCTGAATTTTGATTGGTAATAGCATTAAATAGGAGACAGGAGAGTGCTCAAAATCTTAGCTGTCACTTTGTTAGGGTTCCGTACCTAAAGGATAACCAACGTGTCCGTCTGACTGTGTGTCAGCGGGCTGTAAACACGATCGGTTAAAGACAGATAGTTTATATTTTCAAAGAATGAATTTCAGTTGCAGCAACAAGTAATAACAATTAATTTAAAATTTAAGGAACTCCTCTACTCGGGGCGTTTTTTAAAGCAATAAAAAATTCCAAACAAATCTTGTTATGCAGTCGAAAAAATGATTCCTTGCTAGCTACGGAACCCTAGCGAGTCCGCCTTGGACATAGTCGGTTTTTACTAGAACTATTCTACGCAAATAAATCCGCGTGCTCCAGTATAATACCAGTACAGTAATTGTGGACTTAGTGGCGAAAATAGCGAAGTGTGAATTTTGACAAGTCAATATTGAGTACAAAAATCAACAATCTGAGTAATTATGAAATGACCAAGAAATCTCGCACATTCGACAGAATGTGTTAGGTGATTATATGGTAAAAAATTACAAGGTCCCGGCATTGGACTGTGGATCTGTGGCTCCAAAATTGACACACACACTCTCTTACATACGCACACTCGCGCATCCTCTCAATATCATTGCCAGTCGTATAAATATATGTATATACAATGGCCAACCTTCCAAAATAAATAGTAGCAGATTTAATTTGGTTTTTGGGTAGAAAATGACAAACGAATGGACCTGTATTTTTTATTTACTGAGCTAATTTAATTTTTAACCGACTTCAAAAATGGAGGAGGCTATCAATTCGACGGGTATGTATATTTTCTTTTTTTATATTTCAACATCAACAGCGTATATACGAGTACGTCCCCACTGGAGGGGCTCAGGCCTACTCTCCTACAGAGAGTGTATGGGACATAGTCCACCATGCGGGCCCAGTGCGGATTGGTAGACTTCACATGCCTGTTCAAGACATGCAGGTTTCCTCACGATGTTTTTCGCAATCGTTTGTTATCTCAGTACTTTTGACTGGGTGAAGCGATTTGGATGATTCTTTTTTATTTCAAAGCTGGTGCTTCTCGTGTGGTCCCATTTCAATTTGGTCTAGTTCTGACAACGGCATCCACTAGAAAACGATAATCTTAAATTTGACTAAGTAAAAGTAGACTTTTAGGACAATTGAAGTCGGTTTCCTTTTTGAACACATTTACTTGCATTCCAGATTTTGACAAAAACATAGCGATATTTTTCGACGGAAATGACGTAGCTCGTGTGGCTCAAAAAGTAGTTAACTAAAATATCAAAAAAACTAGTATTACCTATACATGAAAGTTGTGATGAATTTGCTGCTTCTAGTCTATCCTACAGGTTTGGGAGAGTGGGGATAGGTGTGTGTGTGTAGAGAGGGTGGTGGGGGGTATCGTTGGATAGATTTGTAGTATCACATGCGTGACGTTATCACCGAATTTTTATTTATCTGAAATCACTATCGAGATAATTCTTTTTCATGTTCCTTATAGCTAAATCTCGAAATGGTTTTCGAATAGATCAGTTTAAAATTTTCCAATGTTGTCCATTATGCATATTTACAATATGGTTTGAAAATTAAGATTATCATTCGATATTTAATTTATACATAAAAATCGAAACCGAAATCGATAAAAATAATTTAGGGGTGCAATAAATAAACCGTAACACAATATCTCAGAGTATTGAATGCATGATAAGGGCGGGGGCGCACAGTCGACAACTGTCATCCTGTCAACAGTAGTTGACATTGCGACGTATCTGTCAACTCGACGCATCCATTTGCCGTCCATGACTAAGCACGAATGAATATACACAATTCGAATTTGGAATAAAAAGCCAGTGCTCGCTCTAGCGTGTAGCAAAGTTGAATGGGAAAAAATTATATTTTCATGCGCATTTTTGGAGCGTTTTTTTTATTGCTTCGCGAGTTATGTTCAGATAGATATATTTGAGTAACTTTGTAAATTTGAGTAAGTAGTTTTGAGTAACTAAATATAAACTTTTATGAGTGTATAAATTGATTTTTATGACTCATGAATTATTTGCAATTACTAAATATGAGTGAGGAAAAACTGGCTCCAAATTACTATGGTTCATTACTATTTATATGGAATGTTTTATAAGTATAATAATGAGCAAAAATTGTTTTTCGTTTCTTCTCCCCGTACATCCCTATGCGCATAGAGTTAGAATAATGCATAGCAAGTGAGTCTATGGACGACAAGGCATTCTAGCTTAGTTAGCTTATAAACTCGTTAAGGTCTAGATCGAAACTTAGTGCTTTCAGGGTTTTTAATTAAAATTGATGCTTCTATAATATTACGTGTCTTAAAACACACAAAAAAGTAAATGTTGTACGTGCTTAAATATGTTTTGTTTTTACTTTCGCGAGATGTTGTTTTGCTTCTCTTATGACAGTTTTGTTTAATCTAATATCACAAGTTCAAATATAGTGACCGACAACGTAAAAACAAAAGAAAACCCATGAGACTATCTATAATGCAAAGTATTATCCTTAAAATTCCCTTACATATATTGACATCTTTAATTAAGCTCCATAATTACATTGCCCAACCTTTAAGTGGTCCCATTGATAGACCATTGAATTAGCTGTCAAATGCTAGGTAAACTTCCTGTTAAGTTTTTACCGCCAAATAACACTAGTTTTCATTTGACAACTGCGTGTACAATGTATACACAGCTTAAGATTTTGATACAAATGTTTGCAATTGACTTCGGACTCTAATGAATTGATTTAGAACTTAAATTATAATGCTTTATAATGAATTTGGTATTAAAATAAAGGTGTGTTGTACTAAAAAGTTGACCCCTTCTGTAATGCGACCTCAATTCCTTAAATAAAGTCAAGTAATTTGAGTACTAATTGTGTGAATTAAAAGTGTGTATTTAGCCACACTATTTACGCACTCACTGTAAATATCATTTGATTTAATGTTACTGGAACAAGGTTCAAAATTGTATAAATTTTGGATTGTAAAATGAATAAAGATTGGTAGACACCATAAAAACTGAAATCAGCTGCCGTCGTCGGACCCTTCTTGTTTGATTCGAAATAAATATATTCTTTTGAATAGTTCTGTAGAAATAATTCGCGAGATGCTATGCGGTTGAATGGATGTTAGAAAAAGTTTAGAGATGGTGTTGACATTGAAAGATGTCGATGAAATTGTATTTGTCGAAAGGAAAATGGAAGGGATTCAGTGTGACAGAAACTATTCGATGGAGCGTCTCCTCTCTTTCTGTCTTCGAAAAAAGCCTTTGAAATAACAAGCATTATTTAAAAATGCGTACTGAATTTAAAAATAGTACGGAAAAGTCAGTGACATAGTTGAATTTTGAATTTCGAACCCATAAGGCTGCGTCAATGTTGCTGAGGGTAAGGTGACAAGAAAGAACGAACGAATGAGAGTCTAAGTTGACTACTAAAGTATTAACAAATAACTTGAAACCATTTTGATTAAAAAAAGCTAATGAAAGGTTTCCATTCGTGGGGAAAGTCTCACAGTGTAATTTTTGTCAGTGTCCGCATTTGGAATCAAACTAGGACCATCACCCAGGACCCACCAGGGAGCAGTGATAACAGTTTACAATAACGGATACAATAACGGGTATAAACTATGTTGAGTTTATCTAGTCTCAGTCCCAAAACTTTTATTAGTAACCTTTAAATTAATTTAATTTATTTTATGTAGTTTAGTTTAAATATTAGTAAGTGACTGTATATCAGTGGAGACTTGATTGGTCTATGTGTAATATTTATTTTGCATATCTTTTCTTATATTAACACTTTATGTCTTCCTAAAAAATAAATAAAATAAATTTGTTTATAGATAAACTGGCAATCAAGTCTAGACTTATCCCTAAAATCTTCAACCGGAAGTACTTCTGCCTATATTAGCCCCTACATTTACTTAAGCACAGCTGTTAACAAGACATGCGACAAAAAACTGGTACAACTTATTTGGTTAATATCGATAAAAGAGTTATCTATAATGTACACATCACTATCGTCCAGGTAGGGCACGTGCGCAGACGTATTTGAGCTCTTTGTGGAGATCGAGCCGCCTACTTAAGACGAGAAATTGTAGGCTGTTTTATAGAGAGTAGTTTTCTTGCAAAATATTGAAGTGTTTATGGTTTTCTTTTGTCGCAAACTGCAGTAGTTGTCGTCGAAGGCCAAAAAATATTGTCTTTGTATAATTAATTGTATAATTTTAAATTTAATATTAAAATATCATCAATTTCTTGTGTGATTACGGATATTTTAGGTAAATGGGAGTCCTTCCTCAATTTCTTTGGAAACATTCAATGTCTCTTTGAAACTGATTACTATGGCGGACTATTCTCATAAGAACAAAATTTTAATTTTAAAATTGGAAGTACTGCATTGCCGCCTTTAAACGTTCAAACAAATCTACTGTGATTTATAAATAAATTCCAAGTTAACGCAATGTGTCCGACAATTTACCTCCATTTATAAAATGGCAGGACATTACCGATGACAAATCCTTCGATTATTGTCAAATTTTAAAATGTCAGCTATACATTACTCGACAAAGTTACCTAAACATTAAACCAATTAAACTTCACCGACACTCTGTATGTAGAAATCGTCTATTGGACCGCACATTTAAAATTGTTAGTATAGGCAACATTGGCAAAATTATGTCTACAGTTGACATCCTAGTCCATCAGTACTAATTCTTCGAATTGATGTCAATATCAGCAGCAAATAAAAGTTTGTAGTAAGCTACTTATTTATGTCAAAGGTTCTTTTTGGTCGTATGTTTGAAGTTACAAAAAAAACTAACATCTTAGGATTATAACAGAAAATGGAGCAGGCACGTGGCCAGCAGCTGCTGGTTTATAAGTAAACAGTTGTTTCCTGGATTTGCTTGTGTGGAAAAGTTTCGTCATGTTTGATTGGAACCACTTTCCTTAACTACCTATAAGTAAACCATAGAGTTTTAGTTACATCGTCCTCGTATATTGAATATTTAGGAACTTTCTGTAGCTTAAATGGTGTTTGTGGTGTATGAGCCAAAGCATATTCATTTTGTAGCCATTGGACCACGGAGGCAGTGTTTTTCGACATAGTACCTAAATTTGAGTGTAATAAAGTAAAAATTAACAATTTTAAGGGATATATTCCTTTAACCCACATAATAGGAATAGACAATACGTCTATAAAACATTGAGTCAAACAGCCGTTTCGACATTTATCACCTTGAAGGCGGAACCAGTAAAATTACTTTTTTTCTAACACTCGATCCAAATCGTATTTGTTAACAGCGTCGGTAAATTGACAGGTGCTTTAGCGTTCCGTAGGTATAACGGCTAACCCATTCCTGTGTCATCGCTTTGGGTGTACCAAGAATATGGTATAAAGGGACTCGTTGAGGAGACAATAACTAACGCGTTCAAAAATAACTAAAAACCTTAATCAATTTCGATAAAATTTATATAGGACCATCTCTGAAGTATGCTCTACCAAACAAAAAAAGAATTATTAAAATCGGTTCACAATTGGCGGAGTTATCGCTTAACATACGTACATACCAAAAAAACATACTCGTCGAATTGAGAACCTTCTTCTTTTTTGAAGTCGGTTGAAAATTGGTCGACGCTACACATCAACGAGGCCCGTTAGACAATATTTAGCTTAAATAATTTAATATTATAATAGTTGGGTACTATAGGGATGATATGTTCCTGGTATTTGAGTATAACTATTTGGCGGTTTTTCCCCTTCTAAGTTCTTTTTTGGTAGTAATGTTTTTTTATGGTGTGATACTTTATATTCGCATTTCCGTTACGGTCATTTCAAATCTACCATGTTCGATGCAAATAAACTTAGGGTTATCTTTAACGTTAACAAAGAGATTAGTCAAAATTTCTACCAAATATAACAGCGTTTATACATATGTGGCCACTTGTATGATCTTAGTATTAAAAGGGATTTTTGTAAAGCTCTCAAATTAAGTTTAAGTTCAGATAAACATATCCTGGTATTGAATAGATTGAACTTTAAAAGTATTTTATGTAAATAGTATGTATTATATTAATTGTACACTATGCGACTATTCTTCAATCCATTTGTAATTTCGTTTGACATCATTTATTTTTACAGTGTATAATACTTCAAAATTTAATTTAGTATTTGTTTATTTACTTGTACTGTACTGAGTTGGAGATATACGGAACCTCTACTAGTAATCTCAATTCCTGCTTCTTTAATAAAATTTATAGCGCCATGTGCTCAAGTGGAAACGGTCTATCATTTAGACCTTTAGAATTAAAGCTACAAGTTTATTTTTTTTTTACATTTAAAGAAGTTTTAAGGTTGTATTAATAGATAGAGTTTAACGTTGAGTCTACTTCAATATAAGTCTAATGTATTATATATAAAATGTAATTATATAATCGTAATCGTCGCTGGAACCACTCTCGAAATTGTTCAGGAATAGGTTTACCTCTGGCAAACTATACAGTTAGTTACAAACAATTTCAAGAGCGAAGCCGATAGGAGGATACAGTTGGGGTGGGCATCATTTAGGAAACTACGCTATATCTTTACATCGTCGATACAGCAATGCCTGGAGACAAAAGTCTTCAATCAGTGCGACCTGCCCGTGATGTCTTATTGAATCGAAACGTGGACACTCACGGCACGACTGATCCACAAATTAAATTCGCTGAGCGTGCTATGGAAATAGCTATGCTCGGAGTCTCTCTGACCGACCGCATTCGAAACGAAGTGATTCATCAGAGAACCAAAGTGACCGACAGCTCACCGAATTAGCAAGCTGAAGTGGCATTGGGCTGGTCATATAGTCATCTAAGTCTGCCGCCAAGCATTAGTGCTATCACAGTTGTGTTCCAGTATGAAAGGTAACAGAGCCAGTGCTTCTGGGTGCGCCTGCGCATGATTATCATCCAAAGATGGCCTCATCGTGCTGCAGTGCAGTGTAGACAATGGACACCAACAAGAACGGAGTATTTAAGGTCATATTATGTATGTATATAGTTAAAGGGATTATTTATAGTAAACTGATGCCTATACCTAATATAATAGAGTATATTGTAAGTAATTGTACTTGTAGGTAATCTTCGGGAAAACCTTGAACTGGCACCTTGGCGGTGGTGCTCTGTTACACTAATGTAATTAACAGTTTCGTATGTAAATATAATTAACAGTAATTGGTATTACTACGTCACAACATCAATATCAACGCCCTATATACGTCCCCACTGCAGAGACTCGTTCCTACCCTCATACAGAGAGTGTATGGGCCATAGTCAACCATGCGTTCAAAATGCGGATTGGCGGACTTCACATGCCTGTTCAAGACATGCAGGTTTCCTTACGATGTTTTCCTTCACCGTTAAGCAATCGGATAATGTACTTGAATTGAAAAACAACTCATAGGTACACGGCTGGATTCGAACCAGGAACCCTCAGATTGAGAGTTCGCGCCTTATCCACTGCACCACCTACGCCGGTTACTTCGTTACCCTGCTAACAATAAATCTGTTTAAGGTGTTTACGTCGATATAACTTTCATTTCTTTTACAATATCTTTTATAGTATGATAGCTGGCTTGGTGCAGTAATTATCTTCAAATAGACCATTGGATTTTACCTCTAAGGACGCGAAATTGGGTTTCATTAACATATAATTTCGTAGTGAATCACAATTTTCACATATACACTATTTTTGATTATTGTTTAAAACTACATCTACTGATCATTAGCTAATTGTAGCTATTCATTACGCGATAAAATAGTCCGATCTCTTATATTTACGTAATTATTTATCAAACCTAGCTATTATCCAGTTCCAGTTTTAAAACATATGTTAATGTTTTACGCCAAATTGGCATACGTTGAAATAAATACATAAAATCACCACTCAACGGTCATGTTCGTGCATTAATTTAAAAAAATGATTTCCCTGTAACCAAAACAAACGAAAGTCAATAAAAATAAAACTTTTTGGTCACAATTTTGCAACGATATAAAAGCGAGATAAGGTATTACTTTCTATTGTTGTCATAAATATGACAAATTATAGTGGGTTTGTGTTGCTATCTCGGCATCTCGCACGCGCCGCGAATATGTTCGCAATTATAATTATAGTGGTTTAGCGATAGGACCCCTGCCGTGTCCAGCCCGTTGCCATGGTTACCGCAAATTGTAAATATATGGGGATTTGATTAATGATATACTTGTTGGAGCGACAATATAAAAATATTATTAATGTATAATGGATTTGCACTTGGCCTTCATTTCACCTGACGGTAAAAAAGCGTGCACCTAGAACCTTAAAATGCTATCAATATTGCTGTTAGGTGGCAGACTAAATGCGCTACATTAAAACCCAAATGAACATTGCTTGTGTGAGGATCTGTAACTCTAATACTAGAGGCATAGGGTCGGGAATGTAATCGCTCCGCGTGAGCCTTGCGTTTAGAAACGCGAAAAAAAATATTTAATTCTTTAAAAAAATAACAGTAAGGATTAGAAAAAAAACGCCAGTTGAAAATAATATTATTGTTACCTATTAATTACAGCAATTTATATTGTCATACCTTATGTCGTTCAACAATAATTTGAGGAGATATGATTTTTAAGAGGTATTTTCGAAGATAAAATCGGTCGAGCCCAAATCATGTAATCACGTTTCTGGTAGCTGCAAAGTGAAGATAAAGCCATAAAAAATACATACTTTACTTAGAGATTCTTCGGATCTTTCAGCGTTTTTTATCATTACACCAAAAAGTCATAAAATTCATAAAATTGCCTTAAAGGTAATATTGTGGTAGCTATGATGGTAGCCATAGAAAATGCCCTACCATTAATTTAAATCAGTACCGATAAGTACGTCGGTCAGTTTGCTAGTCCAACATTTAGTTATTAGGCCACGGAAACCTTCTCCGGCCCTTCATCTATCCTTAAACAAAAAAATCAAGTCATTCTGAATCTCCGATACGAAGTAAATCGAGAACAAACTTTTGCAAAAAATGGGCATTTTCAATTCAAATCCAACAACCATTTTCACAGTTGTCGCATAAAAATAAAATTGTCATTAAAATTAACATTCCGTGAACCCTACAAACGGTAAGGCACGCGTCACACCATGTGCATTATTTTTAATGACGACTGTGGAAATTTTTAATGACCGCATGGACAATTTCATGTGCCAATAATGACGGACACGCATCCTGATGTGCTTTTAAACGCGTGCGCATGTTTCGTAATTATTCTATTTGGATCAATTGTTTATGACAGATGGCATTGTTTTATTATTTGATTAGTAATTTTGTATTTTATCATTTCGATTTTTTTATAATGAATGAATGAAAAATATGAATGAAGCAGTAATGCTCTTTAGGAACAATAAAACCGAATTCAAATCAATTTGTTCAATTCGTAGAACTCAAGGTATAAGTGTAAGGTATAAGATGTTAAAGAGGCTAATCGGTTAAGTTTTGCTCTATTTATTGGTTACTAGCTTCTGCCCGCGGCTTCGCCCGCGTGGACTTTATTTTTCGCATTAAAAAGTAGCCTATGTCCTTTCTCAGGGTCTAAAGATTGTCTGTGCCAAATTTCATCAAAATCGGTTGAGAGGTTTAAGCGGGGAAGCGTAACATACAGACACTATACAAGTAGGGATTTAACCGCATCTGTGGCCTAAAGTGGCAAAGGCTAAATGTTCTGGAGGTCCCAGGTTTGATTCCCAGTGGGGGTACTTATGGGTGTTCGGTTTATTGGTGTTGTATGTTACCTAAGTCTGCCGCTAAACAGCACTGTTGTGTTCCGGTATGAAAGGTAGCACATCTAGCGCCTCATCAAATGGAGGCTTCTAGGTGCGCACGCTTACCATGCAACGGCCTTATCGTCACTTACCATCAGGTGAAATAAAAGCCAAGTGCAAAACCATTAAAAACAGTGAAATGACCATTATATTCTTAAATGGAGATAATTGTCATACATGAAATTGAGACTTGCTTTGCTTGCTATTGCTTGACAACTTGAACTTGATTTTATCCGATCTCTTCATCACAAAGAAGCGCCCTAAGCCGAGGACGAGCCCGAGCGGGCGCCCTTAGGTCTGTTGCTAGTAATAACTGTACCGGCTGAGCGCCTTCCGCGCTCCGGGTCCGGGTGAAGCTGTAGAGGTCGCAGGATCAACACCACAGAATTAAGTAAAGTATAGACACAATGTCGCCACATAAAAATAATAACTACTACTTGACATTTGCCGATTGTCTTTTAGCGAATTCAAGGAAAAACTAAAATCATATTTGAAATCAGTCCCTTCTATTCTATTAACGAATTCATAGAATTACATATGTCCAAATGAAATGTTTATTTCTACTTAGATGTTCGGGTTAATATAATTAGGCTCGATGTGTATGTATCATGAAATTTGTTCCAAGTGTCCGGCGTGTGACAGACAGTGTAGAAACGTTTTTAGAATTTAATTTATATTTGAATTAACACGTAAACTAATTTACATTTCTAATGTTTATTGTCCATCTTTGAAATTCAATTCTCTTTTTTTGACAACCAGTTCTGGTTTGGAATACGATGCTTACAATTTGTCCCACTTATGTGACAATAGGCAGTTTAAAAACGTCACTTTTTGGATTTGTTTTGTGAAGGGCTTTGCTTTGCAATTCGAACAATTTAATAATCAATTCTAAGCCCAACGTTTTTGGTAGTCTTTCGATAATTTCGTTGATAGTATGATAGGTGTCATAATTACTCGTTTGACTATATTAAATGATACAAAAATTCTTCTTTTAAGAGTTACGAGCTTCAAAAGAAAAAAATAACCATTAAAGGATAGGATTACTTCGTTGTCCGTCTGTCTGTCCGTTTTCTTCGGAATACGTGAAGGTATCAAGTTAAATTAATATCAAATACGTAAGTCTGCAATTTCTTGGAACTGTGGAAAAATTAAACTTTTACATATTTTTTACAGTTGACTTCAATCTCACCTGATGTTAAGTGACGACGATGTAACGTGTTGGTCTAGAAGGTGACTATTTGCTCTTCTTTTGAAGATTCCCAGGTTGTAGTTTTCGGGGAACACGGAAACCGGCAGTGCATTCTATATTTTTGTTGTACGCACGATAAATGTGGAAGCGAAACGCTTGGTGCGAGCTGTAGGAATATCTACAGTGTACGGGTGAAGGTCTGCCGTTCTTCTGTTTGACCGGTACTTGAATGGCGAAGGTGGAATCAACAAGAATAGCTCCTGCACACTTCCAAATGTATCCTATAAAATACCGAAAGGCAGGCAACCTGACGCCTATGTTCGAGGCTTTGGAACTTTGCCTTATGTAGCGTATCGTTGCCTATCAGTCTTATAGCTCGACGCTCCACCGAGTCCAAAGCAGCTAGTTGATAGCGAGCTGAACCATCCCAAAGATGGCAGAGGTACTCGATGCATGATGTGACTTGTCTAATAATATAACAAATACACCGCGACAAAGAACCTGCATACACATGTTGTTTATGTGTCATCCTCTATTAAAAAACTACTATTTAAACAACCATAAACGTGGAAACCGTTGAGAAATACTAAAAAATCATGGATACATCTGCCGCCCGCATCGCACCTACCCGCTTTGTTACAACTTTAACAGAATAGTGAAATAATAAACACTCGATATGCTTAATAAATACAAAATAATGAATAGACGCGTTAGGGCCCTATTATATGACCAATGGACGGACTGTAGGGGGGTTACATTGCTGCTACAGATGAATTTTAGTAAAATTGATTTTTGCTTTGACTCCACTCAATTTTGATGAAAGTTTTGGGAGTAAACTTTTTAGCCAAAGTTAATATGTATTGTACTAGTGGCAACTAGGAAGTCCTGGAATGGTACCTCAGTTGGTTAGAGCGTCAGTCCTTGAACATTCGAGACCAATGAGTTCCAATTTGGAATTACCTTTTCGGTGAAGGAAAACATCGTGAGGAAACCTGCACACTCCTGAGAAGTTCAAAGTTGTGTGTGAAGTCTTCCAATCCGCACTGGTCCCACATGGTGTACTATATCCCATACACTCTCTGTATAAGAGTAGGCCTGAGCCCCTGCAGTTGAGATACATATACTTACTATATAGGCTATTGATGACGAAGGTCCGCGGTGCGTGCGCAGCGAACATGTCACGGAATAACATCATTAGTCATTTTATTACTATCGCTTTACCATAACGCCAACTGATTGACGTATGGTCGGATAGGGTGCGCAGGAGTGTGTCAGTTTTGTAATGAATGTGCAGTCGTCAATTGAATTACGTCACAAATTGGTATAGCTCGTGAAGTGTGGGGGGTAGAGTTATTGGTAAATATTTAATGATCTTTTCCTATGTTGAGTTTAGTAAAACAAAGATAACACATCCTATACCTTTCCATCCGTGGTCCTTAGAAACACGCTCTATTTATTATTTACATAATAATATGTACTAGTGGTCGCCCGATGGTGTTAATTCGGCCATAATTACATAAAATAAAGTTTGAACATTTAAAGGTTCTGTATACAAAATTTCACGAATCACTTGATCAATGAGATTACGCAGTTCAATATTTGCAGTTTCATAATACTCACACAATTGCATATCTTGCTTTATTACATCAACAGCTCCAACAACAATCAGCTTCTTCTATTCTCCGCGAGTATGTGGGAACTGGTGAACCAAGTATCTAACATGACACAGTATGAACATTCAGTGCCATCAATTTAGTAGTTATATAGAGAGCTCGATTAAAGGGTTCTTCTTCTTTGTAAAGTCTCAGAAAATCGTCACTAAGATCCAAAGACCTTAAACTCATCCCTTCTTCATTATTGCTTAAATGTAACCAAATCAATTCCGCATTTGTATATATTGAGTGAGCGGTATTTCATTAACAACTAATATATAAATATTGTAATAAATGGAATTTATTATGACTATGTTCATTTTATGTTTGGCATTTCAACATTTGGCAAGTAATATTAATGACAAACAATATTACTGTTTTTTATGAGAAGCATTGGCAAAGTTACCATTAGCTTAAATATTTGGGTTTAAAGACATTTATTTACTCAAATAAATTTACATTTCGCTTAACTGAGTAAATTACAAATAAAACACTAGTAAGTTTTTATAGATAACAGCGCATGCAAATCAGTTTAACAAAAATATAAAATTAGACATATTTACAGGAAGAGGGTATATATACAAACGGAGGATTATCGGTCATTAGGCCGCATTTTACAAAACAAACAGAAACAATTTATAATTTAGAAATATTAGTAACTTAAAATAAAAACAGGAAACTAACATAAAATATTTTCAATTTTTAAATACAGCACAACATTAAAATTCAAAACAGTAAAGTATTAAAACCTCTGACCAAGTTAATCTATTCTTGATTTGACCACAGACTTTAACAATAAACAAAACAGTATATAATATATGTGTGTGTCAAATATATGGTAGTGTGTGTAACGTTTATTTTATTGATTTAATGTATTTTTATGCTTTATAATAAATATTAGCATTCTGCACTCCTTCTCTATATAAACTATAAGTGTGCAAAATTGCATACTCCTCCATCTGCACAATTTTCAAAAAAAGGGGTACAAAGTTTTTGCTTTACGTATTAAGATATTGATAATTGATTGATAATCATGCATACGGAAGAAAATTATCTCCTATAGTACAGTCAATTTATCAATGCTTGCTACATGCCGGCTTTCTCTATATGTCTGATAACTAATTGCAGTTATAATATTCATTCTGAAGTTGGTGGAGGTTTAAACAGTTTTTTTTAAATTAGGTTGTATTTTACTCAATACTTAAACAACACTAAAATTTTATCGAGTAACTAGAACAAAATTAATTTACACACAAAATTAGAAAACTATCAAACAGACTTGTATGTATCAAGTACAGTGAAAAGGCTAAAAATTAAACCGGTAGCGGAACAATGGGGATAGAGAATCTTAGATACAATGATAATTACTCGAAAAATTTAATTTTGACATCAAAAACACACACATACCCAAAAAAACTGCCGCCTTAAAATATTTTTGTGCATTCACCATTACTGCGTGACAGTAATTAACATTGTCCGGTATAAAACACTGATACACATGAAGAAACATTTCTTTTAAACTTGTTGTTAAATTTGCTCGTGGGAACAGCGACGCCCTCCATTAATTGACCAAAAGTGTCCCGAAATTGTCGCTGGACTTTGGGGGTGGTGTCTTGAATGTGACAGGGTTGTCAACTACGAATTCGTAAAACTTCATTTGATGTGTTTTATTTACTTTATTTTTCGTTTACGCAGTAGTAGTTAGTTCATTCATATTGTTAACGGTGGAGCCGGGAATTCAAAAGAAAACGTTTTATTTTAACAACATTTACTGAACAACAACGAACAAATCAATTTACCACAAAAAAGGAGTGAAAAATAAAACAACAGAATATCAAATACGTATTCTAAAAATATTTCAAATATTTACATTATAAGTGGCCAGCGAGCAAGAAGGCGGAACCACATCAGTCTGTGATACATATATTTGAACAAATTTGCAATATGGGTGTAGTGAATTTTACTAGCGTTTTAATTTGACATTATTTAATTATTATTAAGTCGAACATTTATGAAGAGGTGTGTCCCCAGTAGTACTAGTATAGAACAATTTAATTTTAAAAAGGGTTTTGGGAATATCTATTTCCTAAAATCCCCGAGGAAGAATGAAACAATTCCGTTTGCGAATGACTTTATAGTTACGGCATTCTTGTGGCGTTCAGTCGGGTACAGACGCGCACGAATTGATTGAGACGGATCTTGGAAGAGGGTTTTCTCCCTGATGGTACAATAAAGGATATTGAACGACTCTGTGCCTTGTGTAGTGTGTAGGTCGTGAGATTTAGTAGACTTAGTGCGTTTGATTGAGCTATATTTCTCTTATAGCTTCAATTTTTGCCTCCGTGGCCTAATGGTTACACGCTGGCACGGTTGGACTCACAATCCACAGGCTTAGATTCGATTCCCAGAGCTTACATTTGTTGTACGTTAATGATATTCATTTCGCAATACTATTCCAACCCAATAAGGTTTTTAATAACTTATCAAGGCAAGTTATTATATTCAAAAATATTACGCCAAAAGAAGTTTTATATGGAAGCATTCATAGTGAATTCCGGTTAACAGTTACCCAGTA
Organism: Carcina quercana; assembly: GCA_910589575.2. Lineage (NCBI taxonomy): Eukaryota > Metazoa > Arthropoda > Insecta > Lepidoptera > Depressariidae > Carcina > Carcina quercana. Next base: position 14,917,467 of record OU342429.1, on the reverse strand, counting down.
CAAAAAGGGTATGGTTCTATTCTAAGGCCAAAAAGACAGCTTTCGTAGTTACCTTAATAATGAATGAGAGTACATAGATGAAATTTCAAACTGTAGCCATCACAGGCGCAGCCCTGAACTACAACTATCCACCCGTGACCTATATTCCTGATAGAACTATTATTACTAAAGCACAACTAGCAATTTACCTATGAGCAGTATTACTTTGTTCCACCCATTCTGGTCAGTCCCATTCGTGACAATAGAATGTAATTGGTGTTATGTTTGACGTGGATTATCTGTAAGAAACGGACTTATTCATGTGTAATTTTATTATACTGTCGTAGATGATGATGAGATGGATGATAGAATCTTTTATTTATTTAACAATTTACTGTACACATAAAAATACAAAACACACAAAAACAGGGAAAATATACATAAAAGGAACAGCTTATTTTTATAAGAAATTTCTTACAGCAGTCCTGGGTCAAGAGAGAAATAATGAAGCGAGGTCAGGCGTGTACATTTAATATATCTAAATACAATATAAGATTACATAAATACAAGATACAAAATATTAACATAAATCCTAAGTCATACATACATACAATAATATATTAACTTATGAACTACTCTTAAGAGTCAAAAAATGTTCCTTGACGTTTTTCTTACAAATAGGAACAGTTTTACTGTCACGTACAGCGTGAGGCAACGAGTTACACAATCATGACTTATCACCGAGTATTTTACTTAAATAAACTGTTCTTATTAACTTTTTAGTGCTTTACATTTAAACGAGCAATTCGTGTATATTTATTTATACATACCGGCGATCGCGGAAACGGCTCTAGTGATTTCGCTGAAGCTTGGTATCTGTGGGTTTTCGCGGGCGAAAAATTGATCTAGATTAGTCTCATATCTGGAAAAACGCGTGTTTTCGAGTTTTCATGCGTTTTTATTTCACACTTTTTACGCTAGATATGGTCGCTAGTTTCACGCGCTCGGGCATAAGCATCGTGGTCAAGCGGAACAATTATGAAGTCAATCAAAAAACATTAAAATTATGTCTAAGAATTACATTAAGGTAACCTTAATTTTTACATTTTATTTGCAGTCTAATTCAAGGCGATGATGAGTCTGAGGACATTTTACTGTTGGTTATGTTATAATCTATGCTTTGGGCAATTTCTTCTACATTCCATTCACACCGAAATTCACGACCTTCCATATGGTATGGGGTCATACATTGGACCAGCTATTTTTGCGGAACAACGCCATCTATTCTCAAATTCAAAATCTCGAATGAGACCGTAAGTTAAGGCCGTTCATTCACCAACCTAACGCCAACAAATCACAGAGTAATCTCGTCTAATCCAAACGTCAGTACTCACCCTTGTCCGCGTCCATTGACATTAAAAACACAAAAAGCAGATGCGATCCAAACCCCATTCTAAACCACACTTATAAATAAATACCAATCAGTGACCACGGGCCATTGTCAATGGCCAAAATTTATTTATAAAGTTAACAATACAACGAAACTGACCATTTAGTTCTTGCTGTACAATTTATAGTGCAACCTAATTATTTCGTTAAAATAATGATATATGCTTGTTGGACAACAATGCGATCGTGGGCAGGAATTTTGTGGGGTAATTATGGTTGGGGTACTGTGAAAGGGCTTATGGTTCATGCATGGTTGTGACGTCATAATGGCTACTTAGCGTATAGTTTGAGTTTACGTTTTTAGTAACACCCCCCCCCCCCCCCCCCCCCCCCACACACACACATCTCACACTCCTCACTCCACTTGGCACTTTTAGATATAGGTATTATCTGCATAAAAAATAACTTTTATACATTATACCTCTAGAAGAGCGGGGTCTCCTAATACAAGCTATCTTTAGATTAAAAGGAGTACCTCAAAACCTGTATATTTTAGTAGACGATGCAATAAACACTTTTTCATTATTCTTCTTCTTCAATATTTAACACATGTGGCATGCCATGAAGGAGGCCTATGTCCAGCAGTGATCGTTACCTGGCTGATGATGGTGATGAATTCAACCATGTCAAACTTTTCTAACCGCCTCCGTGGCCTAATGGCTACACGCTTGTACTTACAGTTCCGAGGTCCCGGGTTCGATTCCCAGTAGGACGGTAAGCATTTCTATGTTCGCCTGGCTAGATACCACCATGCTATCTAAGTCTGCCGCTAAACAGCAGTGTGTTGCACTGCTGTGTTCCGGTATGAAGTGTAGCAGAGTTAACTCATTAGATTAAGGCTTCTGTGTCCGCACACTTACCATCCAATGGCCTTATCGTCACTTACCATGCAGGTGAGATGGAGGCCAAGTGCAAACCCATCATACGTAAAAAAGGGTTTTACTACGGGGGAGTCCCGGCATGGATATGTTCAGCAGTTGACGTTTCTCGAAACAAACGAACATAATTCACATAACTATAGTTTATGTGTGATTTTGTACAATACAATTAACAATTTTATAGCTTTCTAAAACTTCATATCCTCAAAGCATTTTCCCAGACAAAGTCTCGTATGTTGAAGCATCTCCCCGCGCTTTCATATCAGAATAATATTCCACTTAAAGGAATTACAATGGCCATAAATTTTCATCGGTAAACCGAAAATATCTCGTAAAAGTGGATTTAATCGACCGTAGTCTAACCAAAGACTAGAAATCGCAGAAGCGGTATTCCTCGTTCCTTACCTGGTGTATTGTCAATTCGGAATATGTAGTGACATCAATTCATGGCTGTCACTAATGCTAATTTTATTTCAGGGCTACGCAATGAAAAAACAGAAGAATTAGATTGGTTTAGTTTGTGGTCTCTAATACATGCTTCAGATTTATTTGGTGCAATCCACTACGTACAAACATATAACGGCTTACGGACGTCTTTGCTGATGTCATTCGATATTAATCCTCGGTGCGCTTTTTTATTAATTTGTGTGAATTATAGCATACTAGAGAAATACTAATAAAAAAGCGTCGTTAGCGCAGTGGATAAGGCGCGGACTCTCAATCTGAGGATTCCGGGTTCGAATCCATCCCTGTACCTATGAGTTGTTTTTCAATTCAAGTACATTATCCGATTTCTTAACGGTGAAGGACAACATCGTGAGAAAACATGTCTTGATCAGGCATGTGAAGTCCGCCAATCCGCACTGAGAGTAGGCCTGAGCCCCTGCAGTGGGGACGTATAGAGGCTGTTGATGATAGCATACTCCTCCTTTTTTATATAAAAGTCGAACAAGTGTCGCTGCAATTATATGAAACATTTAGAAGCAATTTTGACAGTATTCTCCTTGGTTAAGACTACGAGGCTTTCCTGCCAGCTTCTGTGTTTCAGAGTGCTACAATCAGTATGTCTTCAAGGCCACAGTCGACCACGTTCATCAATCACATCGTCGCTTAAAATTTGTGAGAGTTTTATCAAACGCCAGCCTACTATAAAATTATTAAAATATACATTATGCTATCATTTGCTAGACATATTAAGCGTGATGAATATCTATTTTTTTATTGATCTTTAAATTTAAAATATCAATCGATAATTTTCTTTGCAGGTAAAGGCATAAGTGAAAAGCTATATGTTCCATGCAAATATGCATATGCAAAGTATAGAACTAAAAAAGTGGCAGTTCTGTAGCTATTGTGTAATAAGTTCTTTGGTCATTCTGTTGTCATAAGGAACGTGCGTAACCGCGAAACCGATATCGTACGGTGTCGCACGCGCACGGTGTGCGGGGCGCGGGGCGCGGCGACATACTTCGGGAAATGATAATTTTATATGCAAATGTTTTGAATATCTCAAGTGGGATCGAAATACTTCGTGCCCATTTAGGGGATGGTACTGTCGCGCACAACTGGGAGTAGTGGAAGCGTATCCGAGAATCTAGACCGATCCTAAACACCTCATGCGAATGTTTAGTATTCTAAAAAGTCCACACATTTAATGTGCTCAATTTCTGCCTAATTAGTTCAGATTCGTTGAGTCGCTTAAGCGCGATAGAGCCGAGTCACAATCATCCATAAATTAATAATAATAATAAAAAGAAAGTAAAAAGTGTTTATTTCTTAAATAACTTTTACAGAGTTTTGCAGGGGCCTTCCAGAAAGTAGTCTTTCGACACTTGTGTTGGAAGTGCACCGCGTCTTCCAGACGGATTTACACAGTATTATTTAAGGAAAATACTTATTATTATGTTAGTAATAATTTACCTGTTTTAAATGTTATGGTTTTCTTTTAATCTTAGTTCCTATTTTAAGTTTGCTATGCTCATGTGTGTGTTATTAATGATTTAAATAAATTAAGAAAGATGATTGCTTTGTATTTTTCGTTTCATTTGGTACTTGTATTTATTAACAAAAATTGGTAATAATTTTCTGAATAAATAATTTAAAAATAAGCTATTTCATGTTTGCTTCTTTACGCATATTATATTAATATACGAGTCTATTTCTTATATTAATACTAAATAATGGGTATTTACAGTAGAAGATATAAACTTATTTACAATTACAAACTAATAAAAATACAATAATAATAATAAAAAAGTATATTTACAAAGTGAACACTTCGTCTAGCGCCAGTCCGTGCGGCATGGTGCCCAGTACACTGGCGCTGTTGCCGCGCTGTACGGCGAGGCTGAGCCGCTGTGCGAAAAAGGCGCCGGCTCTGGGGTCACCCGCGGCCAGCACCAGTCTCACGGACACGTCTTTTACGAACTTCTTCGTGTCCGTGGACCAAGGCCCCATGGTCTCCATTGCAAGCGCCGCAAACTCATAATCGTTGGCTATTGCAGAGTATTTGCGGCGCTTGATAATTTGGGCATTTTCAGCAGCCGTGCCGGCTTTGCGAGCTGTCCCCTGTGTATGAGACGGAGCCAGCGTGTCGACGCAGGTTACGTCCCATACAAGGGCACGTCCCAAACACCATGGCACTAGAGTTGCGCCATCAGGTCTCTTGCCATCGTCCCGAAACATGCCACGGGGCTCGAGCGTAGCAGGCACCGAGGCGGTGACAAGTGCCCTCCGCACCAAATCGTTTAATGTCCCATGGCGGTAAGCTCGGCCGGCGCTTCGAGGGCAAGAAAGACCATGGAGTCCAAGCTGGTCCACAAAGATGCCGCACGGACAGCGGTGAGGCTTACATGTTTTTATTCCAAGGCGCAGGCTCACGGCTACTCTCAAACAAGGTGGGTCGAGAACGGTACCCAAATTATTTGAGGGCAGTGCGTGGAGCCAGTGTCCGGATTCATTTTCAGAGACGGCCAGTAATCGAGCCCGGTCTGTGTCATCAAGGCAGCTGTCAAGAAGACTAGCATGCTTTGATTTAATGGCCGGGAGATCCCAAAGGCTTTGACTGGTGGTGGTGGTGGTTGGAATACACTCACCAGCGTTAGCCCCGTGCCAAGCTGCAATTGCACCCGACAAGTCCGTCACACGAACATCGCAAACGTTTGTTTTGTTTAAAATCTTGCTGATGAGTGTGACAGAGCTATGTGCGGATGACAGGAATGCGGGAAGAGCGACACTAGATGTTGTACGGATCCCCAGGCCACCGTATTTTATAGGCAAAGAGGCCTGCAACCAAGAGTTGCCGTCAAAATTAATATTTAAAATTTGAGACACAGTCGCCTGCAATTTTGAATCAATAGCTGATGTTATTGAAGGGAATTTCCAAACTGGACAACATCGAAGGAGGTACATGAATTTTGGAGTGAAAAGGCAAAGCCGGAGAATGAATAGAGCCATGTGTGGTTTTAATTTATATAGACGATCTGAGGATAAACTAAATTTTTCGATCTTTGAATTTAAAATTTGTGGTATACCGTCGTCAAAAATGGGTGCACCAAGAAGGCTAAGTCTGTTTTTGTCTAAAATTTTAATATTTGGCATCAAATTATTGAATAAGGTAAAAATTTCAGTGCGTCTGTCAGTTTGTAAGTCGTCAGGGATGTAAATTTCACATTTATCAAAATTAAGAGTCAAACCTAACTTGGCAAACTCATTTATGACGAAGGTAAGGTCTTCATGAACCGATGATGCTGTACCTCCAAGCGAGCCATCGTCCAGGTACCAAAGGTTAAATTTTGAATTTAGTTTCCTTATAATTGGGTCGATTGCCAGGCTAAAGATTACTGGCCCAAGGGGATCCCCTTGTTGGCAGCCTACACAAGAAGGAATTTCGATATCTCCAAAAAGTAATTTTGATGGAGCACCATAACATTGCCAAAGGTAGCTGAAAATTTCTGGAAGTTCTTTTTGAATAACATTTAGCATGGCGCCCCTGTCAACCGAATTAAACGCATTTTTGACGTCAATTTTTACAAAAACTTCGTACTCACTTGAGTTCAGGAAAGAGCGGGCTGCGTGTACAGCAGCCTCACCACCTCCACGAACTCCAAAACCAAACTGTCGGGGCTGAAATTTTTTAGATAATCTATCAAGAAATGACCTACAACATACTTTAGAAGCTAAACGTCGAAAAGTGCTCCCGACAGCTATAGGTCGAATTCCACCATCCTTTTTGGTTAAAGCAACGAGGTTAGCACCATAAAGAAGGTCCGTAACCTCGTTGCATACTCGTCCAGAAAGTATTAAATTTATGAGGCCAGTTATTTCCCTGAGTAGGGTTCTTCCAGCGTCCCCAACAAAAGGATTTAGTAGGTCTTTGAGATGTTGAGGAGAGATGCCATCCAAACCACTAGCTGAACCGTTAGGAAACGACTGAATAGCAGCCAGGATAACATCTTCCTCAACTTCAAGGGTTTCTAAAGGGGTGGATGGTGGATCCGGGATCCGAGTGTCACTTAAAGGGCTTGGATGTTTCTCTTGCAAGGCTGTCAATGTCTCAGCGGAATTCGTCGCTAAGGAGTCACTCGAGAACAAAATTCTGGCGGCGCCCTTTACATTACCGTCAGATATTTTGCTCTCAATCGATCTGATAATACTATTTTCGGATGCTGCAAAAGGAAGTGGGCTATTAACATGGGGTATAGATGGTTGAGCGGTATTTTGTTTGATAATTTTGGTGAGTTTATGGCCATGAACATTTTGGCGTAAATGAAGTGTTGAAAAAGCGAAAGTAAAAAGTTCTCGCCAAGAATCAGTATTATTAAATCGAACTACCCTAGCCACGACTTCAGAAAGGCTGCGAGCCACAGCTATTCGAGCACCCTTGGGTATGCGTCTTACAATGCGTATTGAATGCTTATAGAACGCGAGGCTTTTAGCCAGATTTTGATGCGACCCATCTGTGTTGACAGCAAATTGTGACGGATTTGCTGGAACGGTGTCTAGTGAAGAAGCCACAGAATCGATCCGAGGAACATGTTTCCGACTCGAATGAATGGCTAGGCCACGTTGGCCTTTGTATAACCTGCTATCGCCGCAGATAGGGCACTCGACTAGCTGATTTTGGGAAGAAGTGCTCACTTGACTGGACATATAAATTAAATTAAAAAACAAAACAAAAAGCACTTACAACAGCAGCGACTAAAACAATTAACACTTAAACTACAAAATAATAAATAAAATCAATTCAATAAAATCAATTGTACTTGAGATATTAATATCATAGATAAAGATAATATATATATATATAATAGATAAAGATATTGTACTTGAGGTATCGTAGAGAACAGGCGTGTTCAAATGTTCTTCTCAAAATATTAAAATATTAATTTATATACATTAACTATAATAGTCCTAGTCTCTTAAAGTCAAGTTGTAATTTACAATAATCGACTGTGTGCGCCTACGACGTTTTACAATCGGCTTCAAGCAGACCGCATCGAGTATACATACAGGTAACCGCTCTTCATCCCCTCGGGGGAACGAGAGGTGCTCTTATTTTTCTACTCACTCAAGAATCGGCCATAATTTCGTCACAAAGTGTGACGCAGACCAACATGAACGTAAGGCACTCCCCAACTAGAAGTGTCATGAGTGGACGCAGTGACTCTGAACCGAACTCGAAAAGTGGAGATAGTAATTCTGAATTTCATGATGTGCTGCAATCGCCACAGGTGTCTATTCGTAATAAACGTAAGCAAACTGATGACCGTGAATTCGTTACAATAGAGTTAAGCGAAATGCGTAAACAAATGACGATTATGACGGCAATGCTATCATCGATGAATGCCAACCAGAATGAATTCATAAACCAAATGAAGGAAGATATTACGGGCATCAAACACCAAATCTCAGAAATCAAATCTACCACAGATTCTCTTACATCTAAACAGATAAAAATAAAATCTGACCTATCTGATATACTGAATAAAAGTACAATCGTGGAAAAACGCATTCAAACATTAGAAACTGATGTACAGAAGTTGAACACTGCTAGCCCTCACGCATTCAATCCCTCTGCGCAAGAAAATATTATGTCTGAAATCCATGAACGCAGCACAAGAAGCAAAAACGTAATAATAGTAGGGCTTGCTGAACCTATCTCCACTGACAACAGTGAGCGACAAAACATGGACAAACAAGCAGCCATGAAGGTTCTAAAAAGTATTTACGTTGACTGTCCCGAGCCATACAAAACAGCACGGCTTGGAAAGTACAAACCCAACAAGTATCGTCCAATAAAAGTGTGCTTTGCGTCTGAAGTCACAGCTAAAAATATACTTCGCAACAAAAACAACGTAAATCACGAACGCATAAAGATTTATAATGATCAAACGCCCCAACAACGCCAGTACCTGAATAATCTAAAAGAAGAGCTGAAACATCGTTCTGAGAATGGCGAAGAAAACATTACAATCAAATACACCAAAGGCATACCCAGGATAGTCACTTCAAAAAACGACTAAAAATAGATACAACAACCACCCAACATACTGCTGCAAGTGACAATATCAGTTACCAAACAACCGTTGATTATACTAGTATTAAGACAAGCAATAAATCTGTAAAATGTCTGTATGCTAATGCACGCAGTATTGTCAAACCCGGCAAATTTGATGAATTACGTTGTATTATACGATCTTTTGGATGCCTACTTCACCTTGTTGTTTTAACTGAGACCTGGATAAAATCCAACGATGAGGCAAAAAGATTTCAAATACCTGGATACACTCACTACTACAATTTTAGATCAGACACAAGAGGAGGCGGAGTCTCAATTTTTGCTCACAACAATCTAAGACATAACAAAATTGAAGATCTTGTCTCACACGGAAACCATTATTTGTGGATTCACATCGAAAACTACGCACTTGAAATCGGTGTTGTATATAGAAAACCAGATCAATCGAATGTAACAAAATTTCTAGACGCCTACTCACAACAACTTGATAAATACAAGAGAGCCTTAGTGTTCGGTGATTTTAATTTTAATCTACTTAGCACAGAACGCTCGACCAACAACTATAAAGAAGTAGTACAAGAGAATGGGTTTCAATTCATAAACAAAATCACTGAAGAATATTGTACAAGAGAAACCACCTCAGCAAAAACCATATTAGACCACGTGTGTTCCAACCTGAAAGAAAACAACTTCCATCTAGCAATCATAGAATCTTCCATGTCTGACCATAAACAACTATTTCTAGAAATGAAGAAATACCAACACAATATGTACGGAAGAGTAAACTATGAGACAATTGAATACGGAGTACTGTATAAAACCGTTGAAGAGAACAATACTTGTAACAAAGAAGACGAGTATGCACTATTGGAAATGAAACTAATGTCCTGTATAAAGAAGAGCAAAACCACTAAGACGAAAATTCTTAACCCTCCAAGACAGGACTGGATACGGAAAGATATTATTAGTGAAATAAGTAAGCGGAACCAACTATGGCTTGAACATAAAAATGACCCAAAAGATAAAAATAAAGAAGAAAATTTCAAAGTTAAAAGAAACAATGTGTCAGAGAAAATTCAAAAAACAAAGACTGACTACTATATAAAAGAATTCGATAAAACTAAGAAAAACCCTAAGAAAATGTGGAACCTAATTACCAATTTATCTAATAACAAAACAAAAGCAAATTCTACGCCGAGCAAGCTACAAACCCAAAATGGAGTGGTTACAAACACAGATGACATTTGCGAGTATTTTAATGATTTCTTCTCGACTGTTGGTTTAACTTTAGCTAGTCAAATTCCTCAAAAGTATCACAATATACAGAGCAACGTAACAACACAAGTAAGAGCAACATTATCCGAATTCGAGCACGTTACACAGGACGAAATTCACACAATTATAGATGGTCTGAACCCTAATACTAGCTCAGGAATAGACGGAATTACAACTAAAGCTTTAAAATGCGTAAAAAACCTCATTAGCGGAGAGCTGACAAATTGTTTAAATAAATGCTTAGACCAAGGCATATTTCCAGATAGTCTTAAAATAGCGAGAGTAGCACCCATTTACAAGAGCGGCAACAAAAGTGATCCTGGAAATTACCGACCTATTTCAGTCCTCCCTGTTGTATCAAAAATCTTCGAGAGAGTAATCTATCACCGTCTGCAAAAACACCTACACTCACAAAATATCCTATTCCGAAAACAATACGGCTTTAGATCAAAATCAAACACCCTGTCTGCAGTGATGGACCTTGTTACAAATATCAAAATAAATATTGACCAAAAAAAAATAGTCTTAGGCGTATTCATAGACTTAAAAAAAGCATTTGATACCGTAAGTCATGATCTGTTATTAACAAAACTACAAGCTATTGGTATTAGTGGAGTCGTCTATCGTATGTTAAAATCATATCTATCCAATCGGTGCCAAGTAGTCCGAATAAATTCATCTCAATCTGATCCTAAACCTATTACATACGGTGTCCCGCAAGGTTCCATCCTTGGACCGTTATTGTTTCTCATATATATCAACAACATTAACGAAATTGGACTAAAAGGTGATGCAACGTTGTATGCTGACGATACCAGCTTATTCTACTTTGGTCATTCGATTGATGCGGTAATCAATGACGCACAAAATGACCTAAATGTAATAAATGTGTGGCTTATGAGCAATCTCTTAACTATAAATGTAACTAAAACCAATTATATCATATTTTCTTCTAAGAACAAGAAAATTCCAAACCATAAACATTTAACTATCAATAATCAAGCAATACATAAAGTTCAGGAAGAAAAATATCTTGGCCTAAACCTAGACAGTCATCTAACCTTCAAACCGCATATAGAAAAAATGAAAAGAAAACTGACGTCACTAACAGGTCTTGTTCGTAGTATTGTAAAGTGCCTACCGCGACAAGTTCGGTATATAATTTACAACTCTTTAATAAAACCACATCTTGACTATCTAGTCGAAATCTGGGGCTCAGCTGCGAAAACGAACTTACATATAATACAAGTGGCACAAAATAAATTAGTAAAAGCACTATTTAAATACGACTTCCTCACTGCTACTGACACGCTGTACCGCGAAACGAAAATAATGAATATAAGTCAAACATACACTTACTACACCTGCATCTTAGTTCGCAAAATTCTAAATAAGGATATTCATACGCAAATAACTTTTACAAGAAAACGTGATCTGCATAAACATAGACTAAGGCATGCTAATGACTTAAATCTACATGCACCGCGAACAAATTATGGTAAAAGAAATATTTTGTATGAGGGGGCTCAGATCTATAACAAATTACCAAAAGACATAAAAGACTCCAAAAGCATTACAACTTTTAAAAAACTACTTAAATACCACATCACAAAAAGACAGCTTAACCTTAAGTAATTCTAAAAGCATATTTTATTTATCTTATTTATCAACTACTTTCATTTTTCGGTACATATTTATAGTCTTATAGTATTATTATATTATTATATTTACATCAAATAACATACATAAAACAACATTCAATCACATAAAACAATGCCATATCTAGTTGCGCTTGCTCTGTGTATTGCGCTCGTTCCAGCGAACGGCCGATACTGGTTCTTAGTTAAATAGTGACTGACCGTCACTCAAAATTAATTTTATTTTAGTTTAGTTTTACTTTACTTCTAAGATACCCTAGTTGAATAAGTATAATATGTATAATTTCTCATGTAAGTGAAAACAAATTTCTTAATGAGAAAAATAAAGTTCTTTAACCACAATTGACATGAACTGCCAGCTGTCAGGAAAAGACGAACATTGCGACCAATCACGATCAGGGCAAAAATTATCTTGGCCAATCATCAGTCAGAAATATCTTGCTCGCCGAAGCCATGTCATAAAACTCTCAGTGGTTGCCAGGCGACTCCATGGCAACCGCTTGACTGCGGTGGCCACCATATGTCAGCAGAAATAGTATTTGAACATTATTTGAAATACTCCGTATGAGTCATACAGCAGTACAATCGATGCACAAATAATTACTCACGTGTGGGAGACTATAAGGCGTAGATCACTACAAATTTTATGCCGCTCCCACACGTAAAAACGCCAAAAATGATTTTAGAAAATAAGTGACGTTTCCAGCGACCGTCCTTTCCGTAATTTCCGAGATAAAAATAATAAATATAATATTAGTAGAGTTGGGACTTCTGTCGTCACCAGTACCGCCGGAACAGATGCCAATGTCGAGCTAATTTGAATGCAGTAAGGGTTAACAAATGTACACGGAGCACCGCGCCGCCGCCGCTGCTGTTATTTCAAATACAAGTTTCATCATAATCAGCTACATAATTTAAGAACACTATTGAAGAAGAAAAAATTACATATTATCGTTTTTACCCGACTGCGCCAGAAGGAGGGTTATGTTTTTCGAAAGTATGTACGGTCTGCAGCCCAAACGGCTTGATGGATTTTTAGCTTGATATATTAGTATTTCCTGTGATAGTGACACTGGGTATATCAGAATTATGCAGTCGGGTTTTTAAAAACTTAGTTTTCTTTTTCTTGATTATGAATAAATATATAAGTTTTCATTAATGACGTGCCATATTGTTTTCATCCAAGAGGGTATAAACTTTATAAAAACAATTTAAATAAAATTTAATTGGGATTTTTGCAAAAAGTTACATATCATGTAACACACTTTTAAGATGGGTCTGCATTGGCCATCATCTAAACTGATGAGGCCTCGGATCTTCTACCTTTCATATCGGAACACAACAGTGCTATTAGCACTACCGTTTGTTAGCAGACTTACGTAAAATGGTGGCAGCTAACCAGAGGGCATAGAAAACCACCAACTAAAGCTTGAACAGTGTTTTCCCTTTAAAGAAAACATAGGTCAAACAGTGAGTTTGTTCAAGTAAACACGGAAAGACAACTGACTTGATTTTTGTCTTGGGATAGTTGAAGGGTCAGAGAAAAATGAACGCTACTGTTCAGTCACGACACGTCTCTTATTATGAACCCATATCTTTATGTAACCGGTACGCGTATACTAGTTGATTCTGGTAATTTGCCGAAAGATGACGCTAGGAGTGGTATAAATGGCGGTGTTGAGATGACTTTCGTCTCGTATTCTGTAATAATTTTTTTTACACTAAACCTACTGCAGGTTTAAACCTACTGTATTTATTATCTTGGGGTTCATTCTGTGGTTTTCATCGGGAATTTCACACTTCTTTTATCTATATCTTGCAATTAATTTCTGTAGGATAGTTTCTACAGTTCATTATGAACTGTTCATAAAGAAGAAGCCAGCAAGAATACTTCTGTGCTCTGTTTCCTATTTTGCAACCAGATGTGACTGACAAATGATATCAAATGTTGTCCGGCTGGTCCTAACAAAAGGTGGCTCACAATAGGTCTCGATCATAATGTGGTTAGTATTGATTATGGAAATTATTAGTCTCGATGGAATCCGTAATAAAGCCCCAATGGAATTCCATTCCGTAATGAATCTTTGGAATTTTTTATTTGGAAGAGCGATCATTTATATTTATGACACTACAGTAGGAGAGGTCAGTAGACATAGTAGTCGAAGAATTTCATAAGGAGCATATGTACAATAATCTGCCTAAAAATTTATTAAAGGAAACAAAGGACAAGGAATTTATGCAACAATTAAAAGAAAAATTATAGAATAAATACAAGAATATTTAAATGATAAATGTCAAAAAGGTACTGTATACCTTAATATTTTCCTCTCTTATGTAGCAGTGCCTTCAGAAGGTCCATAAATGGGCCATATTATTCTTGGAAAGCAATAAACAAATACAAGCGTACAAGCGTCGGTGGCGCAGTTGATAAGGCACGGACTTTCAATCTGAGGGTTCCGGGTTCGAATCCAGATGTGTACCTATGAGTTGTTTTTCAATTCAAGTACGTTATCCGATTGCTTAACGGTGAAGGAAAACATCGTGAGGAAACCTGCATGTCTTGAACAGGCATGTGAAGTCCGCCAATCCGCAATGGGCTCGCGTGGTGGACTATGTCCCATACACTCTCTGTAGGAGAGTAGGCATGAGCCCCTGCAGTGGGGACGTATATAGGCTGTTGATGAATAAACAAATTGAGTCTTGACAAGAAAACGAATTTGTCACAGACCGTCTACCACATAACACGTGCGTCGCCTGCGCATATGGACACATACGAGTATACTAATCTATTTAGATTCCACGTGGATAAGATAGAATCATTAAATTTGGTAGCAATTACAACATTCTTATCGTTTAATAGGGCTCCTTGGTCATTAAAGGGTGAAGTTTGGGTGATTGTTGTATCAAGGATAATTATTAATATTGTTTTGTCTATTTCGGGGAGAATCATCGCAATATGGTTTACGTTTAAAACAACGATAACAGCATTAATGGCAGATGGGTTAAAGGGGTAACTTTCTAACTAATTTTAATTTTGCCGTTAGTGACATCTAGAAAATTTTGATATTTATTGAGATGTCATAAACGTTATGAATTGTTTATAAAATTATTTAATTGAATGTGTTTGTATCAAATTTCATCAAGAGCGTGCCCTTGTTCAAGGATCTGGCTAACCTAAATGAGTACTTTCAATGTATTGTATTTAATAACTAGCGTCCCGCCCCGGCTTCGCACGGGTGGATATTTATTTTGGCATAAACGTAGAGTAAATGTAATCTTTCTATAACTAAACGCATGATGTGTGTGTCTGTAATTTGCTGTAAATTTGATCTAAGATGTATATATTACTTTTTTCTTGATAATTTTTATGTAACAGCTAACATACCAAACATGCTAACAAGTAACATACCAAATAAATAAAATAAAAATTTCACTGATTCAACGCTCTCGTGATTCAACGACGAAAAATTGTTATAACTTATATATATTTCTTAGAATATAATTGTAGTGCATAAAATGTATTGATATGCATATGCATTAATATATAAGCATCTCAATAAGTTACTTACTTACGGATGCATTCATGTGTCATTTTCACATGAGTTCTCTAGATAAGCAGTGCGAATGGCCGTCAATAATTTAATCCAATTCCCATTTTCATGAATACCGTCGGATTCACTAATATGGACAAAAACAGTAATCTTCAATTGGGGTTGTCTAAAATGTTAATATATATAGGAATCAACGAACATTAAAATAGGCACATTATAATGTCGATCATCATCATCATCGCGTAAAATCTTCGACCTCATCGTCATGTCAGGTCATGTGTTGATATATCTTTTATCAACCAACTTCAAAAAGGATGAGGTTCTCAATTCGACTGTTTGTTTTGTATGTATGTTACGTGATTAATCCACCCATTATGAATCGAATTTGATGATTCTTTTTTTGGTTAGGACAACATACTTCAGAGGTGGTCCCATATAAATTTTATTGAAATTGATTTAGCGCTTTTTGAGAAATTAAAAAAAAACACATGTACCCGTATAATTCTACCTCTAAGGGTCAACATTTTAGAATGAATTCTGTAGAATTTTAGGGCAGTTGAAGTCGGTTTCTAGTTTTATTTGAACGCATTAATTCTTATTTTTTGGGTCTATGCAGAAATATTGAATTTAGACGGTAAGCTAGCTCCAAAATTAGTGTATAGATCCATTATTTGGGCAATTGACATAACTGCATGAAAACTACCAAACGACTGAGAAGCTGAACTCTAAGCACAACTGAGTGACGTGATGTGACCCTAGACCAAGTGACTTATTACCAATTGGTAATAATTTTAGGATCAAAATTTTGTTTGCTTTGTCTGGTCTATAACTAGTTAGTTATGGTAAATGTGTTAGTCGATCAACCTGAATCAGAACTGCAACACGATCGTGCAGTCAGCATGCAGTCAATAGCTTATTAATTTTCATTCTCAAGAACGTTACGCCAAAAAATTCGAAAGTCAGAGTATTGAAGTAGAATGAAAAGTTTTAAAAAGTATTTTTTGAAACATTAAAGACAAATTATTATTCATTATCTTCAAAAATCTGGTCAGTTGTAAAACAGACTTGCATACTAAGGGTTCTTCTATATTTAACGTAAAATTAATCAAACAACAATGATGAAGAAAAAAAAATGGGAATCCTTTTTATTTTTAACTGTAATTTTTTGTTCATTTCTTAATATAGCGGCTTCAGTAATACACACTCTTGTGCGCCGAAATTTCAAGTGTCTGCCTACTAAGGTTAAGAAGATACAGCCCTAAAAACCAAATCTAGAAAGAGCTTGATTCAAAATAAATTCAGACCAATGGCACACAATGGGTTCATGAGATACAAAGTTGCAAAACATTGTGCTAACTTTAGACATAAACCAAATACCTGCACACATAGAAATTTGAACAGTTTTCAAAAATGGAACATTCCCAGCTCTCTGCTCAATTCTAAATACAATAGCAACTGTACTAGTATGTGGGCACATTCGATCGTTGAAACAGATGTACTTCGCACTGGCTGGCTACATCGCGTCGCAGGCACTGGACTGAGTCCAATGAGCCGTGAAGAACATTCGTTACTGGCTGTCGACGTGTCTATTTATCCATGGCCCTTTGATCGTTGAATTCCCTTGTACGCATAATGAATGAGCTTGTTAATGGCATTATTTATTTTAGTTTTGGTAAGGTTTGGGTGTGTTTATAAAATGCTGTCGGAATTGCGTTTTAAGAAGGCACTGCAAATTTAAGGTACTGAAATTTTGTTATTTTATTTATTTTCTAGGAAGACACACAGTGTTTATATAGGAAATAGATATGCTAAATAAATATAACACATAGATCAATCAAGTCTCCACTGATATACACTCACTTATTCACAAAAATTGAAACGAAACTACCTAAAAATGTGAACAATACCATTAATTTACCAAACAACTGACTTTTTCAACATTATAAGGTACCTAATAATTTATACATAAACATTTAAATCTATACAGCACTTAGAGAAATTTTTTGAATATCTGATTTAAAAGCACTAATTGATGAGGAGAAAATATAATTATAGAAATTGTAAATTAAAGTCTACTAACGCTAACTAAATAACACTTACGACATCTAAATATAAAATTTTACTAAATGTCATTAACATCATGTATTGTTTATTAATTATTATTTATGTATTTGTATCAAATTTCAACAAGAGCGCGCCCTTGTTCAAGGATCGGGCTAACCGAAGTAAGTCATTTCAATGTATTTGACTAATTCAGGGCATAATCTTAGTGACTTTAATTTACAAAAATTCGTGCAGTACCTTTTAAAGTGTCAATAGAAAATTTTTATTTTTTTGGAAATATGGAAAAATTTCGATACGAGCGGGATTGGTAAAAATAAATGTTTTTGTATTTATGACATTAAAGCTTAAGGAACCCTAAAAATGGTGAAATAAATTAATAACAATTGCCATGACGTCATCAATTCGTAACCCACTCTTAATAGCCGTAGTACCGCATCATCCACATTTTGTAATAAATACATGCATAGATAAATCAACAAACAAAAAAACGTCGAATCACCACTCACCAAAGGGTTCAGGGATTATGCCTAGGGCAATAACCCTATTGTTGCCGTCCTCATAAACGAGGCATTAGGGTATTTTGGGTATCCAAATATTTCTGGTAGGGCAAACAATGCGAAGCTTATTTTGTGATTAGAGGACGCCCTGTCGTTTAAGTCTGGCTGAAAGTACATCTTTTGTATACAATCTGAGCAATAAACTAGGCACAAACATTTTGATGTGAAACATCTATAGCCGCACGTAAAACAAATTCCTGGCGTGGCGACGCATGCCGTGGCGTCGCCACGCTCTATGATGGTATATATATAAGATTCTTAAGTTTACTAGTATATTAAAGCCAATTAAAATTTTCTTTATATTTTAATAATGTCGATGTTTCACATCTGCCAGGCGTCCCTTGACGGCTCACATTTTTTTTAAATCCTTACGGTTCACGAATGTCCATGGCATGGTCTATGGCAAGCATTCTTGGCGCAAACTTGGATAATGTTGGTACATTTGCAATTTTAGTAATTCGTTAGTAATACCGTTGTGTATTTTTAAATGTTATAATAGTGTGATATCGTGCAAAAAGTGTCATGGACGGTGTTATATCATCTATTACGCAAAATTGTGAAGGTTTCGACGCGATTAAAAGGATCTCGTCAATAATCGTCAAAACAAGCTAGAAAATGTAAACATTATACATTATATTGCGACAACTAAAGAAATGGTTTCGGCCTTGTTTTTATAACCTTAAAATTCTACGATAGAGTATCATTATCAAAGATATGGCTGTAGGATGTTTTGCCTTTGTCTTTTCCCGGTGGCAAAAAAATCTTACTAAAGAAAGGTCTATAGCAACATGGATAATATGGAATTGAACTCTAACAAAAAATTTCATTATATTATATATATATAATATTATATATTATAATATTCAGTTTTTTATGAATTAAGGTTTCGCGTTGTTTTATGGTGTAGTTGATTGAGTTAATTGATGAGACAGCAGATTTAAACCATAGGTTTATATAATAGGTTCATTTTGAAGTTAAGTTCAGAAATCATGAGAAAAATATATATTTATCAGTTCCTTGTAAGTTGATAAAAAATCATAATGTTTGTTCACCATAAATTTGATTTTTACTCTATTTTTGCTTTACTTACTTTTATAGAAAATGATTATCTAAAATACACATATCACAATAACTAAATACTGCCCATTTATTTATTTTTCACGCATCATTATCCTATATCAATCACGTCTAACATGAATATTTTCAAAAATAGAACACTCATGTTTTTCTAACCGGTAGTGACATCCCCTTTGTCATGGTCAAATAATCGCCCCTGCATTCAATCTCTTTTTATCCAAACTCTATGCTTAGTCACGTAGCAAAAATTGAAAATGTATCAGTCTATGGCGGGATGCTTTTTATTTATTTTCGGCCAGTCATTATCTGTCCTAAAAAAAGGTCATACTATGATATCGTTATTTTGTTTAAATTTCGAAAGCTCAATAAACAAAGATTAGCTTCAGGTCTTTGTTATTATCATTTATTCGATGGGGTGACGCTATTGATATGTAAGGATTAAATATATTAATGCAAAACGTTTGTGAAGTCAAACGCTTAGCAAATATTTAATGGCAGACATTAAGGAGTATTAGAAGCGAAATTAGTTATGAGTAGAACTTTTATAAATTAAAAAAAAACTTTGTTTAGCATGATCATGAAGCTAAAAATATGTTACTGTGCCTCCCACCCCCGGGCGATAATTTTTGTACTTTAATGAGCGTAATCGACTGAAACGTTAGAAAAATTTAATTAATAAAGTTTACATTATTTATGACAACATAATATGCTTTTGAATTACAGAAGTTAATTTTTCACTTAAAATATTGTTACGTGTCTCGATTCCCGATTTAGAAATTTCATTAAAAAAAAGGTTAAATAATGTTAGTTTCTAATTTGATATGCAATTGTCTTTTCTATAATAATAAAAAAAACGACTTTGTTCTTAAAATAGAGGCAGATTTTAAACAAGAAGTTTTCTTTCAGATTCAATATAATGCAGATAAATAAAATAAATTCAGTCAAAAAGATAAAATTTGAACTCTATCTGTGGTAAGGTTATGCAGTATATAACAAAATAAATATTTTCATGAAATTTTATTTTATACTTTCAGCGCTATCTATAGTTATTGTTACCAACTACAACGGTAAAACACCTAACAAGCTCACGTACCATAAAGCAAGTGTTTGTTGTAGTTCATGTTAGTACTACAGATGGCGTTAATTTACAGTTTTCGATCAACTTGTCTAAAGCGTGTAGACGGCTATCTATGATGAGTAAGCAATAATGTAAATTAATAATAATATATTATCATAATAAAAACAAATTTATCTTTCTTAC
Organism: Carcina quercana; assembly: GCA_910589575.2. Classification (NCBI taxonomy): domain Eukaryota; kingdom Metazoa; phylum Arthropoda; class Insecta; order Lepidoptera; family Depressariidae; genus Carcina; species Carcina quercana. The sequence continues at coordinate 14,897,198 of OU342429.1, read as the reverse complement.
TGAAAATTAATTTATTCGGGAAGTTTTATCGGTTTCCTTACATCCAAATACATAATTTATGGCATGGCAATTATTAGGGCCGAGAATAGAATAAAATCTAGGTTTATTGGCTGTGATAATTATTACCTAAAAATAGGAAATCGGTTGATAATGTCGGGAAATGATTATGATTATCGTACAAGCTATAACAGCTGAAAGTGTTATTGTTGAAAAATAATCCAATGTCATATTTTAGCTCATTACTTAACAAAGCTAAAGTTAAAGCTAAAGCTACTGGTTAAAGTTTAGTGCGGAACTTTTTTAGCTAAGTGGCTTTTCGTATGTAGTCATATAATTATTGTTATTGCTGGGGGACTAGGACGCTTTAAAGTTATCCCTCTCCTAATGCTTCCATACGAAATTTCAGTTGCCATAATCTTTTAAAATAGAACAGCTGGCTTTGATAAGTAATTACCTAAAAATATGAGATGGGATTATAGTGTCGCGAAATAAATATCATTTTTACAACTTTATAGTTAGCTACAATAGCAGTTACGCAGCTAATGGTTCATAGATGGCGCTTTGAACAATAATCGCAAAAATTTGTTTAAAATGAAAATTGTGATTCACTGTGAAGTTGTATGTTAATGATTCTCATTTCACGACATAATCTGATGTACTATTTTAGATAGTTACTTCACAGACTGATAACCAGTGGGCAGTAAAGGTTCGGCTCTCGCGACCACTAGATGGACCGACGACCTCATTAGAGTCGCAGGGAGTCGCTGGATGCAGCTGGCTCGGGACCGGTCAATGTGGCGTACCATGAAGGAGGCCTATGTCCAGCAGTGGACGTTTCCCGGCTGATGATGAAGACTACACAAATCCAGCTATTATATTTTAAAAGATTATGGCAACAGAAATTTAGTATGAAACTTGATGGAGAGGGATCGCCTTAAATCTTATCTGTTTTCATCGGACGATTAGAACTCGATAATTTTAAAATTTAATGTAATTAGAAAATATCATTTTTCACATAACGTATTATGTCAGTATGCCTACAGCATCTTACACATAGTCCACTAACCACATGTAATTAAAAGTATAACAATTTGTTCGTGTTTTAATACTTTAATACTTCATAATAGCTTGTTAAGCTAAGCTGTACGTATGCCGTGACACGGAGCTAGGAATGAAAATGGACACGACAATTTAAACTAATGTAGCTTGTTTTTTCTTCTTCTTAAAATACAATAAACTAGCGGCCCGCCCTGGCTTCGCACGGGTGGACATTTATTTTGGCATAAACGTAGAGTAAATGTAATCTTTCTAGATCATTACAGAAATTTTCTGAACTTTCCAGAAGTTCTCATGTGAAGTTCACACGAGTTAGACTAGGACAGATATATAGTTTTCACATTTTGGCCACCTACGACCACCCACTTCCACCCATTTCGACCAAACTCCCTTACTTTCAGCAGGAGACCAAGGGGTATTCACTACCCCAACGGGAAGTTGATCGGAGTTAGTGGGGATAGAGAAAACCCTGTCCTAACGTACTAACACTATATATATATCGATTGTGCTCATTACATTGAGGCTTCTGGGTGCGTATGATTCGATTACTACTCGTACCCAACAGCTTCGGCGGCGCTGCCTTTGCTACCTCTCATACTGGAACACAATAGTGCTATTATCGATTCTGCTTACCGTAGAGTTACGTAGTATGGGGTGGGAGCTAGCCAGGACATAATAATGCCCTGCTAATCCAAATCAAGTAACGATCGTGTACAGACGTTTGTGTAACATACTTTGACGTCTAATCTCCATTGACGTGAGAACACTGGATCCTATAAAGCCAGAACCAAAAACATTACTTTAGTCTAGGCTATGGTTATCTATTAATTAAATTTCTCCGCAGGTTCCCATGACGGCGCCATCTTACAACATGGCGGGCGCCGCGTCGGCTGCGCGCGCGCTGATAGTCATCGCGGACATGACGCGCTTGCGCCGCGCCGCCCGCCGTGAGAAATAAGATGCTGTGATAGTACACAGAACGCCGCTAGTTGAGGACTTGATTAATTGACGATTAGTTAATGAAATGTGGACTACGACACTGCAGTGAAAGTTATATATATACAGTGAAAGTTATATATTATATACGTATACAGTTTGATGCATGAACTAGCTTTTGAATACGGATTTGCGAATATTATTTTCAAACCCTTCCAAAATAGAAGTAGGTCCTCCTTTGTCAGTATGTATATTAAGCTATCACTCCGCCAATTATGAATAAATTTTGATGATTCTTTTTTTGGTTGATCATAATTTAGAGGGAGTCTCATACCTATACAAATTTTATCGAAATTGATTTAGCGCTGTTTGATGAAATCACAAAAACAACAACTAAATATATGCCCAGATAATTCGACCTCTAAGAGTGAACATTTTAGCGTATGAATGTTATAGACTCTTTAGGACAGTTGAATTCCGTTCCTTAGTTTATTTTCGACGCGTTAATTATAGTAAACTAGCTTCCGCCCGCGACTTTGTCCGCATTTACTTCAGGATGTATTCTACTTATTCGATAGGCACAGGTGACAAATTATTGTACAGCATAAGGTACAAAATAGTGTTTATTCTGTTACGTAGTCTAATAATTTAAACAGACGAAATAAATTTCAATATCTGACGTAGTACATTCAAATAGTCTTCACACCAATATTATAAACCCGAAAGTTTGTATATACGAATTTATTTGGTCGGTTGTTAGGCAACGCGTTTTTGTTATGCCAAAATTGCCCATGTAATCCCACTTATATTATAAGTGTGATTTTGGACAATTTACACAATATGTCTTTAGAAATTATAACCTATATGTTATTCTGATGTATAAGCTATATTATTGTAAAGTTTCATTCAAATCCATTCAGTAGTTTTTCCGTGAAAGCGTCACAAACATCCAAACATCTAAACTTATAATATTAGTAGGATTAGAGATCGCAGAAACTGGTATCTTTCTGTTCTTAGTCTTGTAGTAAAAGTTGTATGATGGTAACTTCACTTCTTGATTTATACGACGCTCCTTGTTCAGATAGAAGAAAAAAAACGGGAGGTTAGCTTATTTTAAAAATGCATAGCTTGATACTTAAGATTTTTCCTCTGTATGCGGAGATTCCAGCATTTATCTCACGGTAAAGTTGTGTCTGTCCTTGAAGTCTTTTCGCTGGAAACGAGAGGATATTTGTGTCTGCAGCTATTTGGCTTTTCTAAGGAATAAGTAACAAGAAAAAGATTTGTGTCTTTCGGAATAACAAGATGAAATGTCTATGCATGTCATGTCGTTTAAGTGTTTGGTATGGAATAACAAGATAAAAAGTTTACGCATATCTTTCAAGACTTTTGTTTGGAATAACAAGATAAAATGTTTATATATTTCAAAAAAGTGTTTTCTATGAAAAAACAAGGGAAAATATTTATGACTTCAAGAGAGAATGTGATTCTGTCGTATAAGCATATAGAATATTCATTATATATGTTTGACCCACTAATATTTTAACATATAAATGGTAACAGTGTTTGCTTGCGACTTTACATGCGGCGTGGATTACAGAATTTATCCCATGGGATATCTGTATCACTGCTAATCCATACTTTCATTATAAATGCGAAACTGATTTTGTTTTTTATTACTTTATGTCGTAACGGAGGTTCATAGTGTTTTTTGTAGAGGGGAAGTTGAAGGGCCGGACAGTGACAAAACTACTTTTCTCCCTATCAATAGTTTACGAGCGATAACGAAAACTCCACGCAAATGAAGTCGCGAGCTAAGTGAGATAACTTCACGCGAATGAAGTTGCAAGCAAACGGTCCTTCCATGACATATACTCGTAGGCTACGCGATGCAAATTTCGTGCTAGCGTCATCAAGACAGTCGTGAAAAGGCAACTAACGGACAAAGAGAGTAACTTTCGATTTTTGTGGATCACTAGCTTACGTCCGTGACTTAGTACATGTGGACGAAGTGGAACGAACTATTTGATCGGAGTAAAAGTATTTTATGTCCTTTTATGACCTTTTAACTATCCGCATACAAAAAATCAAGTCACTCTGACACTCAACTTACTTGCGACGTAACGATAAGCAAATGCGTTCAAAAAGAACTGGCAACCAACTTCGATTGCCCTAAAAGTTCACTTTTACGTTTTAAATTTAAGATTTATATCGTTTTCTCATGGATTTCGCTGTCAGAACTCAACCAAATTGAAATGGGGCCAAATAGGAAGCACCACCTTTTTTTTAAAAAAATAATCATCCAAATCGGTTCACCCAGTCAAAAGTTCTGAGGTAACAAACATTTAAAAAACAAAAACTAAAAAACATACCCGTCGAATTGCTAACCTAAAAGGAAGACCTTTTTTGAAGTTGATTAAAAATACAAACGGACTCTCTTTCGCATTGAAAATATTACACATTACTAAGGATTGTTATATAAAGTATATACCTTAGATACATATTAAAGAGAACTTTATATAATGACGCAATGTTCTCGCTCACTACACTCAACACGGAAATTGTAAATCATCCATCACTTCACCCTTTCTTCTAGAAATAAATCATTACATCATTCCATACATTCCTCTCGGATTACAAAGAAAATTACTACAATCTAGGGCAATTTCAGTAATGACCACGAATGATCATAGGACTGCTGGCATTAAAAATGGTGGCACACACGGAACATGGTACGTTGTGTTTGTAAATCCTCACTGTGGCTGTTCTTATAGAGTTATATCAGCTTCTCTTACCGAGTGGGAGATGAGATCTTTTACCAACATTTCATATCTAGACTTTACTGCCATCCTCAACCGCATCATTGAGATTGGGTTCATACAAGAGCCTATAGTATGCACTATTTTAAAAACCTGGCCAACTGAAAAATGAAAATTAGAAATAAAAGGTCATCATCTATATATGTTTCAACTGCAGGAACTCAGGCCTATTCTCCTACAGAATGTGCATGGGCCATAGTACAACCCGCGGGCACAGTGCGGATTGGTAGACTTCACGCACACCTTTGAATTTCTTCTCAGCAGTGAGCAGGTTTCCTCACGATGTTTTACTTCACCAAAAAGCCAATCCAATGGTAATGAGTTTTAGCATTCGTGCATAAATTCTAAATAACAAATTAGAACTCTTTGTTACGAGCCAGGATTGAACCCAGACCTCGATTGTTCAAGGACTGACGCTCTAAACAAATAAATAGTGGGCTTGACGAAATCGAATTTTTTTAAACAATATAGAATTAAGAATACCTTTAACGCGACAGGACAGTTTGTAATCAATAAGAGGCGATTTCTGTATGTAATTAAAACATTGTACTTTTCAGATTGATTCGTACAGTTGTGCTGTAAGACCTTGCTTCTTGCCAAACTTCAGAATTCCAGGTTAATAGTAAATAACCTGTAGTTTTGATACGTTTTCAAGGGAAATGGTCAAAATAAGTCGCGGTTTCTTTTATCACTTATAAGTTTCATTGTTTTACAGGTCAAAGGGATAGCAGACTTGACAAAAGGAAGTAAGACAGACAGACGAAAAAACGGACAGCCAAGTGTTGGGTCCTTTTTACTTTTGAGGTACGAAACCCTAAAACAGTGATGCCTATGGCCAAATTCTGTAGAATTTGTTTTTCCGCTTCACTCCCTTCCCCCCCTTTCCCCTTGTTTAAGTCCCTTTGTTTTAATGCACATTAATATCTTCATTTAAACGCATCAGACGAAAACAAAAATTCAAGTCTGGAATATAGCGCAGAGACGAACTGAGAGGGCTTCGAATTTTAAAACTATGCATCTTTAGGGGGGTTTATATGGTAATGACAATAGATTTTATCCGAATAATTTTGCTAATGTTAGTTTTATTATTATTATTTAAACAGTTTATTGTACATGGAAAATAACAAACACAAAAAACACAAAAATATAGACAAAAGGAACAGCTTGTTTCTAAAAGAAATTTCTTCCAGCAGTCCTAGGTCAAGGAGAAATATTGAAGAAAGGAGGGCAGTTAGGCGTGTACGATATAATAAATATGATAAACGATTACATAAATACGAGATACAAAACAAACTATTATATATTTATTTATTTGACTAAAATGTATGTAATACATAATTAATTTCATTATAAAAAGGCAAGAACCGAACAAAGAACCGACAGACAAAGTACGTTTAAATTTATAAAATTTCTATAGAGTGTTTATTATTGATTTATTTGTGTTTATTATGTTCGAAATATTCGGTTTTATATAATAAACTATTCGCTTTGTTGTAATTATGGGTACGGTAATTAAAAACACTGCGTGGAATGAAATTTTGAATCCGCCCCTGTCTAGTGATCATACCCATAACGAGTTCTCGAGCAAAATCTCAGAGTCACGAATTTTGACGAACGAGACGCCGATACGTGGACTAAGTAAGTGCGATAAAGACAGAAGATGGCGTTACCTTCCATTATGAAGGTTCCCACGGCGTGTAATACATCTGTACATTACATGTATATGTATATATTTGGGCACATACGCGCTTGTTACCAGTTATGATCATAAGTGAAGATGTAGATATAATATTTGTGATCTACCGGATAAGCATTACTATAACTATAGTATACTACAGGTCTAACGCATAGCTGACTCTGTTCCTGAGGTGTGGGAGCGGTACAGGAGGTTATGCGACGTTTGACGTTCCGTAAACACACCTAGCTATGTGTTAGACCTGTAACTTGAGGGAATAACTAGCAAATTTCTTGGATCTGGGAAAAATGAAACTTATAGGTCAACGCAATAAAAAGATATAGCTGTATTTTAAACGATGACCATGCGAAATACAAGGGAACCAAAACCTATAGGGTACTTTTCGTTGACCTAGAATCCTGAAATTTATTAAGAAGCAACGTCTTACAGCACAACCCTAGTTTGGCCCTAGAAACCAGGAATTTTTAATCTTAGCACATTACAAATGGCATTTTTATGTTTACAATCCTAACTTTGTAATTGAAAGCCATACATCGTATAAGTAATTTAGCTGCAAAGTTAAGTTGGTTTTTCAATCAGGATTACATTTTCTTTAGAGCATTGTTGGGTGCATATTACGGTACCTGTTATTTATGATTTTCAGTATGTAAATTATTCATACACTTGACCGTTTTCATTTATTTACAATGAGTTTGCAATAGGACTTATCTCACTGAAGTCTCAAATTAAGGAGAGTCGGGTATTTTTCAAGGGAACATTCTAGAGAAAATCGTCGTTATATTCTAAATCCAAAGTTTAAAAAGAAGAGTACATAGTCACCTAGACCAACGCGTAACATCGTCGACTCCATCGTCACTTAACATCAGGTGAGATTGAGGTCAAGAATTAGTCTTTCTTTAGTTAAAAATATAGATCCAAAACCACACGGCGCAGATACTTTACACGAGTAAATCTCTTACCTAATACTGTTCGTATGTGAACAGTATGGTGCGCTTACGCATCTAATCCTAGAGATGCATGTGTACAAGCCCTTTTGTCGGTGCGCTGCGTTAACGCACACACAATCACCATACATTTTAATGATTAATTGGTTAAAGTCCAAGTGCCGACAGGTATAATTAATGAATTCTAGTACTATTTATAATTAAATTCTTGCGTTTCATCGGTTTTAATTATTTGAATGTTTTATGTTTATGTTATACCATATTTTTTCTTGGAAAATTATGATTTTTATGGAATAAATAAATAAGAAATGAAGAATCCATACTAATTGGTTTTTCTTTCTTTTCAACTTTCAATTCAACTGAGAGTCACAATGTGAATGTTATTTAGATAGGGGTAGATTAAGGAATCGAAAATGATATTGGATACCTTTTTAACCGACTTCAAAAAAAGATAAGGTTATCAATTAGTCGGGTATATTTTTTTGTGCTTTTTTATATTTGTTACTTTAGAAATTTTGACTGGGTGAACTGATTTGGATGATTTTTTTATTATTTGATAGGTGGTGCTTCCCGTGTGGTCCTATTTCAATTTGGTCCAGTTCTGACATTCGTTTTGGACGCAATACATTGCTGCTCAGGTGTACTTTAAAAATTATTAACTCCTTATTTATTCAGCTGAGTGACAATAGAGTTTGCAGTTTTTGTAAGGAGGATGAAGAGACGCCCATCCATATCCTCTGCCACTGTGATGCTCTTCATCACAGTAGGAACAGACACCTTGGAGGCCACACTGCCACAACGGACAGCATCAGGACCTCCAAACCCAGACCAGTCGTACGGTTCATGACCAAGATTGGCCTTGGGGAGGTGATTTGATCCATAGGGGACTGTCACTATAGATCTGCAAAGGTCGCAGTGACATACAAGACACACGGACTGCACCCCTCATGTCCAAATAATAGGCTAGTTGACAAAATTTGAAAACTTGGTTAATTATATACTTTAATCTATATTATATCCCCAAAAAGCTATATTTTAAAGAAAAAGCAAAATTTACATTACGTATTTTGTATTTAAAAAAAGCAATTTATATTTCCCTCGAAAACGCTGAATAGTGTCATGGCGTCTTGAATGACGTCACAGCTCGCGAAATAACCTGCTCTGTGGTATGAAAACGTCAACAACAACAATGATGTTTTGCGAGGCGTGACGTCACACTTTCTTGCGCCGCGTTCTTCGTGTTCGTTGTCACGTGACCTAATGCCTATTTTTTTCGAATCCATTTTCTAAAAATATTAATAATCTTTAACTTTTTTGAGAAATATACTAGTTTTTTCTTATCTTCGTCTCCTCATTTATAATTAGAAACTATAAACCAAGCAATTTGTTATTAGTGGAAACAGGCCTATTATAATAATGTATATCTTGATCCTTGATGGTTTAGCACGCTTACAATCCAACAAATAGATGCAAACGAGAGCCTTATTTGAATTAAACTCAATAATTCACTAACTTTACTAATGCAGTCTACTCTCAGCGTAACAGACCACCCGCATCCGTAATCTTCCGTGCCCTAATGTTATCAAATTCCTTTGTTCTTTATAATAGTTTTAGCTCTGGGACTAAAGTTCAAAGCCATTAGATCTGCGGTTCAACCCGTCCCAGTTATCTTTGAATCACGTGGAATCACTTTAAAATGGCGCGGCTTGCTCTCATTAGATGTAAACTATGTAAATGTCAGTCAGGTCCTGATGTAAAAATAATAATTAAGTGATAATGTATATGGAGCAAGGGTGTGGAGGTGCATCCTCCCTCGTATCCTTAATGACCTGCATATAAATCTGACAGAGGAAATCGAAGTACTAAATAATAAACAATTGAAAAAGGTTATGAAACGATTCCTGTCGGATTAAGTCCAAGGACGCAAGGATGAAAGAAAGAAAGAAAAAATTTATTTGCCAAGTACATAGTTGTTGTTTTTTCAAGGTGTTTAGATAGCAATTTCAATTAGTTCGATGTACTTAACCTGTCCACATGTGTGCAAATATTATAAACATATCTAATAAGGAATTTAATTGTTAAAAAATTAGTTTACATCGCAGTTGGGTATGCGCCCCCAGACGTGTTCTCTGTGTGTGAACTCTACAGGGTCATACAATTTTTACAAAATGAAGATTAAGGTCACTGGAAAATTTTAATAATTTGTGATTCTTTTTGTTGTTGTTGTAAACAGTTTGAATGACACGTTCCGCGAATGTATGAAGCCAAGGCCTGGTCTTGTACACTTATAATTTTAGAAGGCCTTTATCAAATAAAAGTGATTTAGTTACCATTTTTGTATATTTTGGTTTAGTTTATTTGTACAAAAACATATAAAACGCATGAAACAGCTAAGAGTTAACGTTGAAAACAAAGGCGTCAATAAAATGACACTTGCCGCTGTTACTGAGTACAAAAGGAACGATTTTGCACAATTAAAATAAATACAAAAATTTAATTCTAGTACTTTATATACATCTTTAGACGATTACTTGATTTTTTTAAAAGCAGTCAGAATTTGAAACAACACTTTTTTTCCAATTTGTTTCTAATAGTCTAGTCAACAAGTTCAAAAACGTGAAAAATAGAGATAAAGGTCCTAAAAATATGAATCACCTCTAGAAAAATGTTTTTGAAGGATTTTGGTGCAGGTAAAAAATTGCAATTGTTATTAACAAAATAAGACGAAAAAAAATGATATTTAGTTTTTCGTTAATAACTCGAAAAAGATTAATATTTAAGGAATTTGGAAAAAAGCTCGTTAAAGAGGAGAAAATTTTCGATAAAGAAATCCGTACTTCCGAAACTCTATCTCTATTATTTATAATTTTAATTTGAGTTTAACAATTTGTTATAAACAAACTACTGATTTTTAGCGGCAGACTTAGGTCTAGATATCTGGCGATATCCTATTTTCAAAGGTATAGTAAAAGAATCACCTTAAACAAAATCGTAATGTATAAGAATTCGTCCCTTTCCACGAATAATAGCAACTTAACAACTGTTAAATTGCCAAGACTGAGTTATACGGCACCTATTGCACGGTCCATTGTCCCAAAGCTGCAAACACATCAAGAGTCGACATCAAACATAGATTTGACCGTGTAAAATCGATCTTGTTCGGACGAAACTTTAATTATGAGAAAAACACAATGATGGGGTTTGTATTGTATTTATTTTTTAGGACACTTTCATTCATGCATTTAATTTATTTATATAATATCTCATCATCATCATCATCAACCTATACATGTCCTCACTGCAGGGGCTCAGGCCTACTCTCCTATAGAGAGTGTATGGGACATAATCCACCACGCAGGCCCAGTGCGGATTGACTAGACTTCACATGGTGGAGTGTGCAGGTTTCCTCACGATATTTTCTTTCACAGAAAAGCCAAATTTTATAATTCTATCTATATCATTTGATTGTTCAAGGTTTGACGCTCTACCCAACTGAGCAAATATTTTTTTAAATGTTTGTTACCTCAGAACTTTTGACTGGGTGAACCGATTTGGATGATTAATATTTTATTTGAAAGGTGGTGCTTCTCTTATGGTCCACTTCTGACAACGGCATCCATGAGAAAACGATATAAACCTTAAATTTGCCTCAGTAAAAGTAGACTTTTGGGGCAATTGAAGTCGGTTTCTAGTTCTTTTTGAACGCCAAACACCTGTTTATTCTGTGATGTCTCACCTCTTTGTAATGATACTCGTATTTATTTATTTGCACCGCTTCCGTGGCTTATTAGATGGTGGGTATGGCATTTTCTACGTACGTGCTAGCTGCCACCAAGTTACTTCTTCTGTCGTCAAAAAGAGGTGCCGCATCATCGTCATTAGATTGATCCTTCTGGGTGCGCACGCCTTCCATCCATGCTTATCATCACTTACCATCAGATGAGATAAATGCCAAGTAAGAGCAAACCCCTTTTTTACATACCCTATTTTACATTTCGGATTTGCATCGTCACTTCACAATAAAACTGTAACGAAAACTGTTTATAGTACACACGCCTACACATCAAGCTATACTTTTGGAATGGACTCCCGCACGGTGCTAGTTTAGCTTATACTGGAAATGTATTTGTATAGCTTGACCTGTAGTCGTGCGTACCTAAACCTTTATTATTAAACAAGTATCACGAATCACTTTATTTTACCGGTCATCTTGCAAAAGCAAAAAAATCTAATACATCTGTTTGAATTGAATACAAAAGTAGGTACACAAACCTCTATTATAAGAAAACTAATGTTAAAATTTTGTCAAACAAAGCATAATAGATATGTAATGACATGGGCTTTCGTAAGTCACCAAAGTAGGTCAAAACACCGTAGAACCTTGAATGAAGCACCAATGTTTGTCATAAGCGGACTATGAATGAACAAGAAATGTCTCGCCATGCGTACGCGCATACAAAACACAATCATTGTTTTGTTGGAACACAACCTCTGATGCGTGGGCGACGACCAACTTATCTTTGACGTTGGTAATGGCGCTAGTTGTCGAACAACTGCAGATTTAATCGTACAATAACTGTCGTTCTTTTGTTGGCCACTGCCTTGTGTTAAGTTTGTTTTCGAGTAAGTTATGGCTACGGTTGCCCTAACACCATAAAATGCGTGACATAATAAAATTATGAGCTCGTAACGTTCGAAACTGGTATTCAAATGGTTTTTGGGGGAATTGTATCGATTTTTAGATGTTTTGTTAAGTTGCTTTTATTTCTCGCTTCTGACTTCTCCTTGAGAGTTATAAAGATGAAAGTTATTCTTACATTAAAAGTTAGAGTTATTCTTAAAAGTGCGATTGCATGAATTAAAACTATAGAGAAACATATTACTTATATATTATTTATTACGTTAGATTTTAGTCTTTATTCCCCCACTTCGTCCGCGTGGACTTCAGAGTGTATCCCACGGAACTACATGCTTTATCGGGATAAAATGAGGACTTCAGCAATAATACCAGGGATAATACCGGGATAAGATGAATGTCACACATACTCACACATAACTAAGCAGCAAATCTCGTCAATTCGAAACCGACTAGTAAAACCAATAAATACACAGTACATAATAAGTTTATTACACCATTTTTCATTGGGACATAATGTCTATTATAGATTTCTTGCTACGCTAAAGCATTGGCGGAGAAATATCTTCTGCTGTCAAATTCTTTAACACTGGCCTATTTCACCATCGTTTACTATCTAACACTCAACATGCCCAATCCAAAACACCTTATTAAACGCTCCATACCGTCACACACGTATCGCGCCGGATCGATCCGGGTTTCTAGAGGTGCTATCACTACATTATCCATCTCGCATTGTTTACGATTCAACCGGGATGCGCAAGAGTGACCAGGTATGCAGAACTTTTCAGAAAATCTGTGGCTCTACTTTCCTACGTTATCCATTTTTAACAGACTTCGAAAAAGGCGGAGGAGGTTATCAATTCAACGGGTATGTTTTTTCTGTCTTTTTTTCCTTCATTTTTATGATGTTTGTTACCTCAGAACTTTTGACTGGATGAACCGATTTAAGTGATTCTTTTTTATTTGAAAGGTGGTGCTTTCCATGTGGTCCCATTTCAATTTGGTCCAGTTCTGACAACGGAATCCTAGAAAAAACTATATAAACCTTAAATTTGCCTTAGTAAAAGTAGATTTTTAGGGCAATTGAAATCGGTTTTCGGTTCTTTTTGAACGCATTTACTTGGCAAAATTTCTTTTTAAATCTATGCTTAGCATTAGATAATTGTTTTAGCTAGAAAATATCAGTTTGTTTCGTTGATGTATTGTTAATTTACAAATCAGAGTGTTAAGTTATGTATCAACTACATAGAGCTATACTATACAACCAGAAAACGGGGTAACATAAATAAAATTGATGATTGGCGCAGATTTTTCAGTTCTCGTGTTAAGGGGTTATGTACTGGATTGTGAAATCGTGATGAAACCTTAATATATAAAAACAAATACACCGTATTACATAAAAACGTTAAAGGAGTTTTTGTTCAGGGTTAACATGGCCAGTGTTGTCTCTTGTCTTTTACATATAAACTGAGCAAGACGGTCGACGCGATTCCAGTCCCGACCTTCTCCAGTGTGTCCTGTTCTCTTCCTCGAGCATGGTCGCCTTACGTGGACCCACCGCTGCCAGAAACCCGAGCCGGTTCTGAAGCCCCGCGACGACATCCTATCTCGGCGTGTGGAACAATAACGCAAGGTAAGTGTTTATTTATACGGAACTTAAATTCATAAGAAAACAAGGGAAAAGTCATTTCAATACCTTCATAATCCATAAATGTAGAATGTGTGCCAGTGTCTGAGATTTGAATTATTTACTATAGCTAACAATATATACTCGTAATCTAAGGTACTATTACATTTTTATAGATTATTTCAAGTTGAAGAATTCAATCGATACTTGTCATTTTAATGACGTCGTTTTGTGTATTGAAAAGAGATGGCACTAGCCACATTTGGACGTCTTGTAACACATTTCCCTGGTTTTGAGCAGCTGAAATGTTTTTATTTTATTTTTATATTTTTAAATAATAGATTTAACCAGTGATTATCTAGCCAATGACGAGTAAAATTAGGTGAACAAATTTTTGAGGTTATAAACTATGCCGAAGCCATTTCTTCAACTTTCTCCATAAAATGTATAAAAAATGTTTACATTTTATCGCTGGTTTTGGATTATTGACGAGAATTTCAAAGGTCAGCCTTGGTTTCAACATTAATCGAAAGAATCCATATGCCGAATGTACTCGACATGGTAAACTCTTCCGATCGCGTCGAAACCCTCGCAATTTTGCGTAATTGATACTACACCGTCCATGACACTTTTTGCACTATATCACACCATTATTACACAAAAAAAACACATAACAGTATTATTAACCAATTGGCTAAAATGATTGTTAGTTGTTCTGAAAGTTAACTAATACATTACTAAAGAATAGCTTTTTTTAAGTATTATCCCAAGTGGTGCCATTTATTTAATTTTGACACATAATTTGCGACAAACGTATATGTATCTCATTCTATCTTATGTCTATTCAATGATGCTAGAAAGGCTAGAATATATTTATTTGGATCCAGATTCATATAATCTATCTATGTCATACTGTATTGACGACTAAAGGTAATATCTGGAAAATGATTAGGGTTTAGGGTTATCATCCTAGACCACACGATAACATTGGTCAATGAGTTTTATGGGTACTATGGCTTAAATGAAGTCCAGTGGTACAATTCACTAAGGCCAAGCATCCTTACAACCTTACGGCTCACGGATGCCTTTGTTGATGCCATTCGACATACGAGTAGATACTTGATGCCTAGGAAATTAGATATATTATATATATGCCGTAAGATTGTAAGAATGTTTTATTTCGTGAATTTCAGCAGATTTAAAATTTGAGAAGGACACAAGTTGATAAGGAATTCAATGCATTATCAGTTATCATAAAAAATGAAGATACGAAACTGAATTGATTCCGTACAATTTTCTTCGTATAAATAAATACGAGTAAAAAACTGAAGAGAAGCTTTCACTTTCCCATTTTCGCCGACTTCAACAAAGGAGGAGGTTCTTAATTCGACGCGTATGTTTTTTGTTTTTGTAAGTGTGTTACGCGATAACTCCTAAAATAGTGAACCAATTTTGATAATTCTTTTTTGTTTGATAGAACATACTTCAGAGGTGGTCCCATATAAATTTTATCGAATTTGATTGGTCGCTCTTTGAGAAAATCAACAAAAACCAAATTTTTCGGTTTTTAGTTCATTTTGAACGCGTAAATTATTGGTTAATTTAATACTATTATACCATTTAATCTCTGCAGCGACTTCGGAGATATGATATCAGAATTGACTTTAAATAAACCTCACGTTGAGTTATTGATTACTTACGAGTTAGAGATATGAACGAATATAAGGATAGAAAAAATAAGTTTAAATAAATTACTCTCCTGACATTTACGTAACAAGCAGCAACTTTAATGATAGTGTATTGACCAAGCCAAGCCTAGTACAATACAGTAAACTATTCCTAAAAGCCCTTCTAGAAACAAATAGAAGTGTTTTTCCGGACAAGTTCGGAAGGAACACGTTCTAATACGCAGTGCGCACGTTAGTTTTATTTTTCCATCTTCTTGGCGCCAAAACCGGCAGTTACAGCGCGCCCGGCCCCCCGTGCGCATGCGTGAACGGCGGCCATCTTGCGGTTACCATAGTGACGAGTTTGTAGTCGAATAAACAATATAAACACGAAAATTCATAAAAAGAAGCTGAACAGTGTGTTTTGTTTTAATTTTTTGTTTTCACTATGGTTTCATTTTGTGTGAACTTATTGAAAGTTTTTATGGATTTTTCGCTTGCTCGAGAGTTTCACAGGTAGGTTCAATTGCGTTCCAAATTAAGTTAATATGGCGTTAAAATAAGCGATAATTTTATGAAGATTAGTTTACCTTTCCTTGCGTATTGTAGATATTTGCAGATTCTCTTCACAATAAAATTGT
The DNA here is from genome assembly GCA_910589575.2 of Carcina quercana. Lineage (NCBI taxonomy): Eukaryota > Metazoa > Arthropoda > Insecta > Lepidoptera > Depressariidae > Carcina > Carcina quercana. Next base: position 14,881,173 of record OU342429.1, on the reverse strand, counting down.
GGAACTCAACTTTAATAACCAGATTATATATATAAAATATATTATCTGCTCTGAAGATTTTGATAAGAAAAAACAAAGAATTCAGTTAGCGCCCCCCTTTTGTGCGCCCCAATATACTATAAGCAATATAGTCAATGACTATAAGTAATGAAAATATTAAATTGTATTTCACCTACATACATGGCCCGGTTCCTAGTCCCGTCATCATTCGGCCAAATGTACGTAAACTGTCAAATTGCCTGACAAGCACGTAGCAATATTTGTAATGACCAGAAATTTTGTTAAATAATAATTGATGTTTAAAAATTAATTACACGTCACGATTTGTGAGGTCATTATTGATACTGCCCAGACATTGTAAATATTGCCCTCATTAATCACTGGCCCCATAACATATATTATATTAGAATTAAAACCAATTTATCACAAATTTAATTGATTTGCCGCAAATAATTAATAAAAATTGTTGCATAAAATACAGCCTGGGCCTGGAAATGTGCACCAACTGTTGCTAAGAACGCTATCATTTGCTTGGGTAATGTTCAAATTGTCCAAGGGTGTACCGGCTAACTACGTAGATACGTGGATAATGCAGACTAATGCGACTAATGCGCATAAAATTGAAAGTGAAATCTTACATTCACTAGGTTTCAATAGACTCAAATAAAATTTCATTTAAAAATAGACCTAATAGAATGACTTTTAAAGCTGAATGCTTGGATTTGTAGCTATCAAAGCCTTGGCTTTTGTTTATATTATTGTATAATCATGTAATTATTATTTTTAATACTTAAATCTCTTGCATAAAGCTTAGATGATCTTATTCATAATAAAAACTAAATTTAAAAAAATTAAAATATTTTATTTTGAGCAATAAAATATTCGTAACATTATCATTTAATATTCCTTTTCTGGGGGCACGGCAGTGCCCCCAGACCAAGTCGAGCAAGAAAGCGTCACGGCCGTACCATCCTTTTCTCGAAGCAACTCAGACCATTTTCGACCCCCTGTAACTTCGTTGTGGATAAAACTAGAAGACTGAAATTTTCAGTAACCATGCAGGCTTGTAAAGACACGGTATATTTCAAATTTCATTCAATTTGAACCAGTATTTTAAGAATTATAACGGGTCAAAGTGTCAATTTTTTTTAAATTTTGTCACTCACTGACTGACCGATCATCAAAAGTCTAAGGCACTTCTAGCAGACCTAGAAGCTTCAAATTTGGAATATAAGTAGTGTTTGGTGTATGAATCAAGGAAAAACTAAAAAATCTAAAAAAAGACCGCAAAAAAAATTAAAATTAATTCAGTAAAAAAGACGCTAGATGTCGCTATTGACGGAACATTTTGTGCATCGCTCTTTGAATTTTAATTAAATTAAAATATAAAAACATCGTTTTGTGTGCTGATTTGTGTGTGATGTGCTGGGACTTGTACTAAACTATGTTATTCAAGCACTATTTATGAATATTTGAATCAGATTTTACGAAAATACGGAAGTTTACCCTCCACCGAATTTTAATTCATGAATGGGGCTTTTGTTGAGTAATTTATGGAAATTGTGAAGAAATCACTGAAGAGGAATTCAAAAATTAGCATACTACATGAAATGTGAGTTAATTCAGTACAATTATTTAATTGAATCATCGACGACAGCGCCATCTAACTGAAACTGCAAAACAATCAACGATTTAAGTACTACGTTGCGCGCCATCTATTAGTTCTGCTCGGAGCTACTGTGATTCTTAGGGCACTCAAATCAACGTACGATTTAGTTCCACCAACTATCATCAACAGAGGGAGCTGTACATATGATTCGCAATGAATGCGACTTGCGACTCGCGTTTTTGACCATTCTTTTACAGGTGGTAATGAGTAACTGGATATGTAAACCTAATTTCGTATTTTTCCAGAGCAAGACTGATAATTTTAGAGGTTTCTAATGTGATGTCGTAAATAAACACATATTTTAGCGCTTACATTGCAAACGCTGGCTAAACCCTACCAGATAGATCAAAATAATGTACTACTGTATTGTACATCTCAGAAAGATCAACAAAAAAGTCCGCGATGGTATATGTCTAACTATTGTAGTTATGTCACTATAACTACTTTTATCTATTTTTTAAGTTGATAGAAATGCCGACCAAAATCAGACCATGTTATCCATACCTTTATATTAACCCTTATTAAAATAAATCATTTCATATTCGAGACTGCTTCAATGTCTGTAGATAGCTTCTTGAATTATTGAAATCGGACATTCCATTCAAAAGATATAACATTTAAATAATGTAATATTGACCGAAGTGCGAGAGAGAGGCTTCGCGATGCTATTTAGCTATGTATGAAATGTAAAAAAAAACATAAGAAAAAATTAAACTCCTTAAAAATAAAATACATAAAATAAAGGGGTCAAGTGCGAGACGGACTCGCGCACCGAGGGTTCCGTGAAGAACTTGATTAATAAACAAACTGAAAATCACTATCACTAAATAGTATAATACCTCAGCGTCTAAAGACAAATTCTTTAATCAGTGGGTGTTGCCAGAGATGACATACGGAACTGAAACGTAGTCCTTTACTGTGGGCCGAATAAACAAGTTCAAAGTCACTCAGCGAGCAATGGAACGAGCTATGCTCGGAATTACTCTACGTGATAAGGTCCGGAATGGGAAATCCGTAGACGAACGAAGGTCACCGACATAGCTCGACGAGTCAGTGAGCTGAAGTGGCAATGGACAGGCCACATTGCTCGAAGAACCAATAACCGGTGGGGAGTAAAGGTTCTCAAGTGGCGACCACATACCGGAAATACCGGAAAACGTCTACCAGGCCGTCCCCCTACTAGATGGACCGACGACCTGGTCGGAGTCGCAGGGAGTCGGTGGATGCAGGTAGCTCGGGACCGGTCGATGTGGCGTCCTATGAGGGAGGCCAATGTTCAGCAGTGGACGTTTCCCGGCTGATGATGAAATAGTATAAAACAAAGTCGCTTCCCGCAGTCTATATGTATGTATGTATGGAAACTAAAATCTTTAAAACTACGCAATGGATTTTGACACGTTTTATTTAATTAACATCAAAGCCTCCCAGAAAAACGCATAGAGACAGGGAGTGGGCTCTTAGAAAAACTGTAGCTGAAGCTCAAGAAGTAGTACCGGAAAAGAGAAAACGGAAGGCTACCTACAAAAATAAGAAAAGTTCATAAGTCAGAGAGAGGGCTTTAAGAAAATTCGTTGCTGGTAGATATACATATATACAATAAGTAGAAGGTACCGAAAAGGAAAAAAGTAGAACTGTCTACAAAATACAAAAAGAAATGAGATCCAATCAAAAACAATACTTGTCAAAAAAACCAAGTCTCGCAACGCAGTTGTTCTGCGGTAAAAAGTTGTGAGATCCATGTAATACCAAGTCGGTTATTAATTTATTCAGTCTCTACTTAAGCGACTTTCTGTCTTAATACGTTCAGTCTCTAAGACCACGATCGTGGTCTATAACAATTGAAAATCAATTGTGTCTGGAATCTCCGTACTCGAAGCATTAAGTTGTTACGTAATAATTAACAGCATCTTATAGTGACGCATATCAATATTAAAATTCTTTAATGTTTTATATAAATATATTGAGACTTGGCCATCGCCTGAAAACACGTGTAAATTCAATCGCCTGAAAACACATGTAAATTCAATTATTTAGTGCGATGGCCAAGTCTCAATATATTTATATAAAACATTAAAGAATTTTAATATTGATATGCTTCACTATAAGATGCTGTTAATTATTACGTAACAACTTAATGCTTCGAGTACGGAGATTCCAGACACAATTGATTTTCAATTGTTATAGACCACGATCGTGGTCTTAGAGACTGAACGTATTAAGACAGAAAGTCGCTTAAGTAGAGACTGAATAAATTAATAACCGACTTGGTATTACATGGATCTCACAACTTTTTACCGCAGAACAACTGCGTTGCGAGACTTGGTTTTTTTGACAAGTATTGTTTTTGATTGGATTTTAGTTGTCTGGAACCATGTCGGGAAATACTTGTTTAATCAGGATGAAAATCTGTTTATGTCCTTTTTCCTTCAACTATCCCTCTACAACAGGCATTTTGACATTCAGTTCCTACGTAAAGGAAGGACAAACAAACAAACAAACTTACGCGATTAGTATGTATAGGCTATACGCGACAAATGGCTACGGCAATTACACTGCTAGGAATAAATACCCTTCATCATCAGCCGGGAAACGTCCACTGCTGGACATAGGCCTCCCTCATGGTACGCCACATCGACCGGTCCCGAGCCACCTGCATCCAGCGACTCCCCGCGACTCTAACCAGGTCGTCAGTCCATCTAGTAAGGGGACGGCCTGGTAGACGTTTCCCGGTACGTGGTCGCCACTCGAGAACCTTTACTCCCCACCGGTTATCGGTTCTTCGAGCGATGTGGCCTGCCCATTGCCACTTCAGCTCACTGACTCGTCGAGCTATGTCGGTGACCTTCGTTCGTCTACGGATTTCCTCATTCCGGACCTTATCACGTAGAGAAATTCCGAGCATAGCTCGTTCCATTGCTCGCTGAGTGACTTTGAGCTTGTTTATTCGGCCCGGTTCGGTTATAAATACCCTTAATAGAACATAACCTTAAAAGTAAAAAAAAAACTTTAAAAAAATTAGATTGGCAAACATTTTGTATCTCATACATTTAAGATCGCTCTCGAAGCCTAGAACCATCATTTTGGCTACAATCTAGTGCTCATTGTTTATTACCTAAGAGTCTATTACAGACTTCTACCGAGTGCCTAATTCGTACATTCTAATTGCTCTGTAAACCGCATCGCATCGCCTTTCGTGCGATGTTGTGTAAAACCGCACTGCACTGACAAATGTAGACCTGACGCACAGGGTCGATATCCTCTTTGATGTATACTTTCATACTGTTTGTGATACTCTAAAAGAAAGAAAGATGATATGATCTATGTATATTTAGAAAGTCAGAAAGAAAAGTTTATTTACATTTTCCATTACATGTTGTTACGATATGGTAGGTATTTTTAAGCTTAAATACTACTGTAAAAAATATCTATGTTTATTTCTGTCTATGTCAAGAAGGCCACCGACTCAGCATACTGCTGTCGCTACAGAATGTAGTGACAGCGCTGCAAAGTTACATTTTCTACTGTTTGTGATACTTTGTTACTGTTTGTGGTACTTTGTTACTGTTTGTGATACTTTGTTACTGTTTGTGATATTTTGTTACTGTTTGTGATACTTCGTCACTGTTTGTGATACTCTATTACCGTTTCGAAAACTTTAATAGTAATCAAAACGTACTATAATAATTTCGATATTGAATGCAACACAGGGATGCTCTCAGTGATACTTGACTCCAGTTTGTGCAAACTAGTTACTAAAAACCTTATTAAACAATCAAAATGCAAAATTTCTACGGAATCAAATAATAAAAGAAAACATCGAACATTAAGTTAGTGGCAGCCCTACAGTAGCGGGCTCGGCGCACGAGTTGAATTTTTTGTTAATTTTCACCGTTATAGTGCGGATGAGTACTCGCGATGCTTTTGCGCCATACCACCGCGATAATTCATGCGAATTATGTAGAATTCGGGGTGTATACTGCCCGTGGCGTCGCCTTCGAAATATGCTACCCAGCACACACCGCCTCTAGTCAAATGATTTCGATTTCGAACTCAAAGAATGTCGCTAAGGTGTACATCTGCTGGTGAGATTGTTGTGCCTTAGCAGTCACTGCTGGTTGTACAAAAAAATGATTTGTGTTTAATTTCATGCGACGCCATTACCGTTTTGGTTTTTGCTGCCTAAATTCCGTAATGTGTATTATTTAATACTCGTTTATTTTTACAGTAGCCATATATACCGATCTGGTGTACGGACACACACAAAGCAAAGGGACTAAAGCGTTACGCATTCAACTCTGTATGGGGTATAGATTATTTAGAATCATTGTTCGAGGAGAAAGTGGCCTAGTGGCTACAAACTTGGACTCATAATCCAGTCATCCCGGGTTCGATTCCCAATTTTTCCCAAGAGGTTTTTTCTACGTCCACCTGGCTAGCTACCACTATGTTACCAAAGTCTGTTTAAATGAGACTTCTGGGTATGCACGCTTTTCTTCTATATTAGTTGGTCGCTACATTTAACTATAACTTCACAGGCTCGGCAAAGACCACTTTTTCGGACGTCCACACTCGCCCACGGTTCTCGTTACACTGTCAGTCATTGACACTGACGTTTAGCAAACCACACAGTGATACACGAGACAGTGTGCGCTATAGTGTATACACCATCTAACGGCATCGTTACTTACAAATGAAATTGCCATTACACTACCATAAAAATACACTGGGGTTTTGGTAATACATGATAACTTGATCTTCATCATACCTGATGGTAAGTGACCATAAGGCCGTTGGATGGTAAGCGAGAAGCCTCAAGATAATGAGGTGCTATCTCCCTTACCGTTCAACTGTATGATTTATTACCATTTTATATACTTTCTCTTCTTTTTAAATATCTCATACATCCTGTCGGAAATTAATAGCTTATTAAGGTTTCCTCACATTATTAATATTATTTGGATAATACACTAGCAGCTCTTCGAGCTGATGCGTGCCTACATAGAGGCTTGGTGAGCTTCATTGAGTGAACAAGGTTCTGATGTTGCTCACATTGCAGTGTCAATTGAGTATTTTATAAGTTTCAATGAGGTCACCTCGTTTCCTTCGCTTTTCCAGTGTTGTCAGATTAAGTTGGAATAGGCGTTCTTCGAAAGATTTGTTTCTAAGAGATGCAACCATTTTTTTCGCATTTAATAATGTTTCTGTAAAATTGTTAGATTAACTAGCAAAAATTAGACTTTTATCACTATTGTTTGGCGGCAGACTTAGGTAGCATGGTTGTAGCTAGCAAGGCGGACTTAGAGAATTCCCTACCACCAACACCATACAACCGAGTGTCGCAGCTGAGTACACCCGAATATATTTGCACAGTTGCTGAGACCGTTACTGTACTACCATATACCAAAGAAATACAGCATGACTACATTACATTCTTTGACACAACTCTAAAGTTGACTCAAACCACATAATCAATAAAGAACCAGAGAGATTTAAATATAGTAATAGGTTATAGAGGGGTCATTGGGAAACGTTTCATATAAACATTTTGATCTCAAAAGTCAATTGTATGTCAAATGTCTTGTACGGCCGCGTGACGTGATGTGACACTAGACTGAGTAACTTATTACCAATTGGTAATAAGTTTAGAATCAAAATGTTTGTTTGCTTTGTCCGGTCTATTAATATTAAATGTCTTTGTATAGAAATAAGTTCACTGCTTCCCACCTTTTAAAAAAAACTGTATATAGATCAACGCTTGGCCACGATCTCACCTGAAGCGACGATGGTGGGCGTTGGTCTAGAAGGTGCCTGTTCACCCTCGACTTGAAGACACACAGGTTGTAGTTTTCAGGGAATACAGACGCCGGCAGTCGAACTCCCAGGCTGTACGCATAATGAAATTAGAAGCAAAACGCTTCGTACGAGCCAAAGGAATGTCAAATATGTACTGGTGGATCCCTGCTGTTCGTCTGTTTGATCGATACTTTCACCTCGCGATACCTCACTTCCCCCCTCAAGAAACTGACCCGTATCTTTAAGTTAAAGGATCGGCAATATGGCGCGAGCGACTTTACTCACATTTGCGCGTGTAAACAAACGCCATTCGTTCGATGTGTGAGAATATTCATAACGTTTCCCGGGTGATGAGGATGAAATCCCTTCGGTGTCCACTCTCTCGACATTTATGAACAAATATATACATTATCCACATAATATATTTAAATATACACTAGTCAAGACTGTAACGAGATAAAACATCTTTCGTACTCATACAATCGTATCGTGAAGGAAATATACAACGCACACAAATAATTTTCCACACGCACACGTTGATGTGTTCAATAAATACTCGTATTACACCGATTGTAAGCGTGGGAGTGCGTCGGCGGATCCATAGTAGGTAAAGCGTAATTTCGACGCGCCTGTTGCCGTCCCTGTGGCGCAGAGGATAGCGCGTTGGACTTCTAATCCAAAGGTCGTGGGTTCGATCCCCACCAGGGATGCTTCTATATTTTTAATAAGTTTGAAGTCGAATTTTTGTTATAAAATATGCATACTTTGTTATTCATGGATTCTTATTTAATTAATCTTTGGTCATAATTCTTGTGCGGCGTAACAAAAATGAGATATTTATTCTTATTATTTGAATATTTCCTGTCAATCTAGACTGGCAAAATTCAAAAATATGTTATCCGATTTATATTCTTTGTAAAAGTTTCGTTTTAATTCGCAAGTTGTTTTTGTTTGTTATATGACTAATTAGTAAGAATCGCTAAGGTGTCGTCTATAAACTACGTGGTTACTTCAAAATTTCTTAAGAATATTGGGGTCACACTTTGTAAATGTCATGTGCTATTTATCGTTAAACTAAGCTTTGGCCCACAACTTCGTCCATGTGGACTTCAGAAAGTATCCCACAGGAACTATTTGCTCGATCGGGATAAAAAGTAGCTTATTTACTTTTATGGCCCTCAAGTCAAAATGACCAGATTTTTTTGTAAAAAATGTTACTATAAATGCAGTTTGACTCTCCGTGACGTTGTAAAGAAATGTCAACTCTCATTCGCATTATTTTATAACATTAGTATGGATGTAAGAAACTGCACTATTTGTGACCTATTTATTTATTGTAAGCAACAGTTTCACAACTTTAACATGTTTTTTTCTAGTTTAACGATAATCGAAGAAGCACCGTAAAAATTCATAAATATACATTTAAATATTTAACGAAGAGGTTAAATATGTTTTAATATTGTGATATAATTTGACTGTGTTTCAAACCAACTTCTAGACCAACACGTAACATCGTCGACCTCATCGTCACTTACCATCAGGTGAGATTGAGGTCAAGTGTTGGTCTATCTTCAAAAAAAAAAAGTTGATGGAAACATGAAAACCCTATCATAATATACGCATGGGTAGGGCAGGCTACATCTTTCAACGGAGAGACAATCGTTGGAGCAGATAGACTGGGTGAAGTGGGATGGGACGGCCTCCACACCGCTGGTCTCACGACCTAAAGAAATTAGTGGGGAATGAATGGATGAGAAGTACTGAAGACTCTAAGGAGTGTCAGTGATACGCTAAGAGACACGAACTGATAAGTTATCATATTCGGAAAATATAAGCCAAGAGTGGATCCTAAAAGGTAACACTTATTCAAGGTCTTAATAACTAATTACGGTTTTTTAAATTCAATTTAGTTTATGTCGCTTCAGATGACACTGTATGACAGTGACTTTTAATAAATGATTCATTTACAATTCAAAATACCAAATTTAAATCAAAATTTGAACTTTTTAATGTCTCATTTCACTTGTAATTTTGTAGCTAATGTTCATTACATTTCAAGACCAGCTTCAACGACTGGAATATTGCATAGTATAATCACATAATTTACCGGAAATAGATAGTCTGTTTTCGATGCAATTTACTTGATTAATTGTCCTGAGTCACCAATCATTCCGTTACGTAGTTTATAGATGGTGCCTCGGTGCAACTTTCGCGATGGCAAATTCTTGACATTATTTCCGAACTCGTCCGGTTTCCGACCGACTCGCTACGGTCCGGTTCCGATCGCACCATCCGGTCAGTCGGTCAATGCGTGAGCGGCCATCGATCGATGAAGCCATAGAATGCGCAAACGTGCAGATGGGTCAGGTTTCTCTGCCCCGCGGCATATCGAACACCATTCTTTCTCCACCCCATCGCCTTTACTGATAACGAAACTAATGATTAAATAATACGTAGTGTATTTGACCGGGGGAACCGATGGAGAGTAATAGTTCTCGAGTGGCGACCACGTACCGGGAAACGTCTACCGGGCCGTCCCCCTACTGCTTGGACCGACGACCTGCTTAAAGTCGCGGGGAGTCGTTGAGTGCAGATGGCTCGGGACCGGTCGATGTGGCATACCATGAAGGAGACCTATGTCCAGCAGTGGACGTGTCCTGGATTATGATGATGTGTTATTGATAATACAGTAGGGTGAAAACTTGATCAGTGATTACCCATAAACCTGAGTTTGAATATGCACTGGCTATCATCAGCCGGGAAACGCCCACTGCTGAACTATTTCATCGCTTACGGTACGCCACAAATGGCCGCTTGCCCATGACCATCTTTCTACACATTGATCAATGGTCGATAGTATAGGAGGAATAGCGTATCCAAAGCACAATAATGGCTTCAAATTGGCAAGATCTAGTGTTCCACATTTGCCATTGCCACGAAAATAATAATCCATGCAAACATCATAAATACGAAAATGAGTTTGTATGTTTGTTTTATCTTCTCGTCGTAACGGAGATTCATAATGACTTAATTTTTTGTATAGGGATAGTAGAAAGGCAGGGAAAGTATATAAGCTTCTTTCTATCCCGATGGAACAAGTAGTTCCCGTGGGATAATATCTGAAGTCCACGCCTTGAAGCTCTGTCTGAACGATTTTTTCATCATTTACCATATACTCATACATTCATCCATACACGAGTGAACTTACACACCCTTATATACATACTTATGTGATAAAGGTGTCAGTGTTCGCTGCTTTTCGTTTTTCGTAACTAATTTGTTTTATTTTAGACTTGTTTAACGTTCGATCGAGTTTGTTTCTTAAATATTGTGCTGATTAAATTCTGCGAATGATTTGTTGAATAAACATGTCGATAGTTGGTTCAGTTGGGTCTATTTACATAATTCACTTTACATCTCACATAGAAAGTACTCCAAAGTACAGTCGCGGTATTTCCTTCGTGTGCAATGAAGGAAATAAGTTCGTGAGACCAGTAGTGTAGGACGTCTCACTCCACATGTCTCGGTTGGCACTTAGAAAGAAAGAAAAGAGTTTATTTGGCACAGAATTTACAATAAAAAGAATACACTTAACACTCTAAAAAGAAAAAACTTAAATACATATTTCTAAACTATGAGTAAAAAATATAAAAAACATTAACCGGTAAATATGTACATACATATCTGTGCTGTCCCTACAGAATGCAGCGACAGCGCTGGTTTTCAGCGGAGCACTAGGTAGCACATTTGAATTTCATCTCACCTTCTAAAATTGAAAAGCGCGCTCACCTACTATCCTGAAGTGGGAACGTCTTTACCACTCCACACTATTTCTTTATTCTAAACGAGTCTGGGGTCCCAAGATAGCTTTAGAGTCCGTAGGAAATTCATCCACCTCCAGTGGACGCGTTTCAAGTATACCGCTGTAGATCCTGGCTAAAATAAAAAACAGGAATAACAGTGGGAGCGGAGAGGAGGTGGGAATAGCCTGAAGCTAATAAAGCTCTGGGTACGTTGACATTCATGACCGGAATACACTGATGTTAGGCGGCAGACTTAGATAACATGGTGGTAAATAGGCAGGCGGACATGGAAAATGCCCTACCACCAACCAAACAGAGTACCGATAGATATCCGCTGGGAATCAAACACGGGACTTTCGCATTTAAAAGCAAATTATGTAGCCATTACGCCATGTCTGGTTAATTTATCTGCCATACGAAATTATTAAGGCATTATTGTTTTTGTGAGTTTGAAATAGGAATTTAAAAAAGGAAGGAAACAAAGGGTGACAGCTGATTCTAGAAAACTAAAATTTGGAAGCATTGTATCTAGCGCAGTAATTTATATTTACAGAAATACAGACACAAAAGGGATAGTTATCATTGTTATGTAATTATTTGTTGCCATTGTTTTTGTAAATTATGAGAGTCGTATAGTTCAAGGTTAGCGCGTAATAAAAGAATAATGTGAGGTTCACATAAGATTAAAATCATATTAAAATATGCGGCAACACTCAGATATAGTAAATCCATGCCAACTGTGTTGATTTGGATAAAGCATGGAACAGAAAAAGGCACGTTTGTATTAACAATGAGGAGTATCGGTACTTGGTTAGGTTAGTGGATGGGCATTTATATACGAGTAAGTCTGCCGCCAAACAGCAGTGTTAGCAGCACTGTTGTGTTCCGGTATGAACGGTAGCCAGTCCTATCTTGAGGCTTCTGGCTGAGCACCAAAGTCATTTAACATTACTAGCTAAAGCCCGAACAAAAAAGTCAAAATTTTGATCAAAAACATGCTACCAATTGGTAATAAGTCAATCTGTCTAGCTACCTAGCTAGAGTCAAATTACGTCACGCTTCTGCACAAAAAATTTGACGTTTTTTCTTTCGAGATCAACGTTTTTGTATGAAAAATTTCCTAATACCCACTCTACCTGTATAATGACCTATTTAAATCTCTTTGGTGCAATCGCTGACACTCCAACGGCCATATCGTTACTTACCATCAGGTATCTCACCTGGCCAGTGGCCAGCGCGAGTGGATGAGGAGGATTGAGGACTGGAAGGAGTTGCGAACGTTGGGAGAGGACTATCTTCAGCGGTGGAGAGACACGGGCTGCTGAGTCAAGGATAAAAATATGTCTGAAGTGCCAAATTTTTTTCAACAACAACAATATGTCGACAACAATGCGGCCTCGAGTTATGATCTTGTGTCATTTGTATTCAGAACTGTAATAGACCAAATATGACTCAACTGTGGAGACTGGCCGATCATTCAAACAAGACTACTTTGTCGACTCGTGACTTGCGAAAATCTTTGAAAGTATATCACAATTTAACCAATACATTGGATACGTGTTAAAAATTTTGGTATAGTTATACGATAGACAAAAGTCTTTAATCAGTGCGTGTTGCCAGTGATGACATACGGAACCGAAACGTGGTCCTTTACTGTGGCACGAATAAACAAGCTCAAAGTCACTCAGCGAGCAATGGAACGAGCTATACTCAGAATTTCTCTACGTGATAAGGTCCGAAATGAGGAAATCCATAGATGAACGAAGGTCACGACATAGCTTGACAAGTCAGTGAGCTGAAGTGGCAATGGGCAGGCTACATCGCTTGAAGAACCGATAACCGTTGGGGAGGAAAGGTTCTCGAGTGGCGACCACGTACCGGGGAACGTCTACCAGGTGTCCCCCCTACTAGATGGACCGACTACCTGGTTAGAGTCGCAGGGAGTCGCTGGATGCAGGTGGCTCAGGACCGGTCGATGTGGCGTACCATGAAGGAGGCCTATGAAAAGTGGACGTTTCCTGGCTGATGATGATCATAATTCCTAACTTTCTGTCTCCATTTTGCAGTAACTTTTAAAACAACTGCCTATTTTATGTCAGGCTTCTTTTGAAGTTTAGTGGTCTTCACAGTGATACCACCAAACATTATTGAATGTTCCCGCCATATGTTCATGGTTTTCTTTTTAATTTGTGTAAAACTTGGGTATATATAATACCAAAGTTAATATATATAATCAAATAAAAGCCACGATGTACTCTTTTTAAAAATCTAGTCATTTTGTACCCAATACTTCATATCAACTTTTATGTACGTAAAAAATTAACGCGTTCAAACGCGTAGAAACCGACTTCAACTGCCCTAAAAGTCTACAGCAAATTTAAGATGGATGCTATTGTCAGAACTGGACCAAACTGAAATGGGACCAAACGGGAAGCACTAGCTTTTAAATAATAATAAAATCATCAAAATCGGTTCACCCAGTCGAAAGTTTTGATGTAACAAACATTTAATAAAAAATACCCGTTGAATTGTGAACCTTCTCCTTGTTTGAAGTCGGTTGAAAATTCGTTTGATTTCATATTCATATATAATTGCTAGCGGCTCTTTTTGTAAATGGTTTATGCAGTAATCGTGGTTTGACCTCTTGGGCATATGATAATTGACCTATTCCACTTCAATAATTAGAGTGTTGCCCCATCAAACGCAAACAACAACAACCTTTTATTCTAGATTTTAATTAGTATGTTGTTGTTTTAAAACATTGAACTCCATGAAGGTTCGAAATATCACAAAGTAAGTTTATAAAAACTGAAGCGGAATTATTTCCCAAAAAAATTAGCAGTCTGTATAGTCGGTTTACGGACTATAATTTAACGTGATAAAGACAAGAAAAGATGCGTCACAAGCTGAACGCTTAGGCCGACCGTGCCTCTCTATCACTTTTTCCACGCTCTCACTCGCACGCTTGGCTAAGGCGGAACGCGACCCTTTTTCGTGCATGCTTCCGGCGTTCATTGATTTATAAGACTTTATCACATCAAAAATTCTGTCAATTTTCTGTATCTTAGAAATTCAGTTTTGGGCCTGACTTCCCCTCTCACTTCTAAAGTTATCAAATTAATATCAAACTTACCGTATTTTTCAATCATAGCTACCTACGCGCATTTGTTCAAAGGCTCCATTACAAATTATTCAAGTAGTAATTTTATTGTTGTTTTTCGCTATACACACTATCATAAAAACAACGATACGTTTTTTGCTTGTTATGTTTTTGTTGGCGATACGATGAACTCTTTCTAGAAACAATATCTCACTGTGGCAAAAACAACTGGTTTTTTCCCTTGTTTTACTCGACTGCTATGGCAAAATAAGATACAGATGCAACCTATTTCTTGATCATCACTGGCAGCAAGTTAGTGTAGCGGTAGATTTCATCAAAGAAGACATCATTGATATAACACAAAAGAAATATCATGCAGAACTCACGGTTATTGATCAAAATAGTGATGGGTTATGAGGAAGATGCATGGAAAAATATTTTTGTCTAAATCGATAGTCCAAAAGGTTATTATTATTTTTCTTGATACGACTAATACTTTTTTCTTCTTCTTCTAGTAAAGTAAAAAGTAATTATAGTCACACGGTGCTAACGCTCCATATAAATCGGGTGACATTTGAGCGTGACGTGTTTTTTGAGCGTTAAAATGTATGGAGCTTGTTCGATATTCGTAAAATAATGCTTTTATATGTTATATACCCCTATAATAAAATGTCCAAAATGCAATGAGAAAACAAAGTCTAAGAAGAATTTTACTATTCGAGGAACCAAATTTTTGAGACATTTAGTCCTTGCAAAATCCAAATAAAAAATAAAAATTATTACGTATTTTTCTTTTGAGGATTTTAATGTCCGTTATGCTATAAAATACAATTCAACCCAATCTAATTTTGCTGCATCTGCATTGATTATAAAAGACAAGCTATAATCAAACACCTACAAAATTAGGGCCTTTCCAGTGCCACGTTTATTTCATGGATAAGTCGTGGCCCGATCTTAAAATTTCCCTCATCACGAAATGACCGAATGTTTTCATTAAATTAATTATACTGGATCATCGATAACCGTAGTTCGGGTACCCTAAGCATGTTCAAACAGTGAAAACAGAACGCTATAGTTTATGTAATAACAGCTAGCCAAGACGCAGAAAAATCCAAAACAATCCGTAAAAGTTCTAGAAGTACTTCGTACACCCAATGTATGCACATCTTTAGCTGTCTTTCTTTATAACCGTTCGTCGATTGATTTGACCTTAGCGTTGCCTGCCTGTTAAATAAACGACAGAGGGCTATTTCGAAACCAAATTGGCAATTCACTTTGCAAGGGGGTCTTGGTCAATTTGAACAATAAGGCAAGTGCATGCGTGCACGCAGTACAGACCACCTTAGAGCTAAACGAGCTAATATTTACCTCAATAAACGGTAATGGTTGGATCGAGCGTTGTGCGATCAGTGCTAGGGCAAACGAGGTCGTGGTTCAGGGCCGGATTTAGAGGTACAGAGGCCTCGAGGCAATAAAGGAGCGGAGGCCCCCTCGCCCCAAATTATTTTCCAAATAAAGTAAACCATTTTTTTTATCGAGTTTTTCAATAAATAATTTATTGTGAAACGAAGTAGATTCCTTTAATATTGAACAAACACATATAAATATAAACGGAAAAAAGAATTCTCTGAAATTAAATTTTAGGGTTAACGAACGGAACCGGATCGGAAATCGGAAGGTAAAAGAGCAAAAAAATATATACATATATCAAAGGAAAAGATGTTGACTAGTGTTTACTAGTTGGAATTTGTAACAAAAATTTTCCGGAGTCTCCGCCCTCCCCTAAATCCGGCCCTGTCGGGGTTCAATCCTGACTCGCAATTAATTTCATTTCACACTCCTGAGGAGAAATTCGAACGTGTGTCTGTGTGTCAAGTTGAAGCTTGGATGCAGTTCTCTAAGGACAAACATCCTAACAACCTCACGGCACACTTATGTCTGCTGACGTCATTCGATAATGATCATTGTTGCCTTGTAAACTAGAGATATCTTCAGATTGTATAGGAAAGAATCGAACCATAGTATTGTTTCGGCTTTTGTTTACGGTTATTTAATATTCCAAAAACCGAACCAGTCTTTTTAAGGTTTGCGTTTACAGGTATTTCTGTTGGGTTGAATAAACCATAGTCTTGTTACGGTGTCCGTTTACAGATAGTTTTTTTTACAGTAGATAGATCAACGTTTGACCTCAATCTCACCTGATGGTAAGTGACGATGAGGTCGACGATGTTACGTGTTGGTCTAGAAGGTGACTATGTACATAATCTTCTTTTGAAGATTCCCAAGTTATACACATATTGGACTGAATCGACCGTCTTGTTCCGTATTTGTTTATGGTTATTTCTATTGGATTAAATCGAACCCGTAAATAATTTCTGTGTTTGTTTACGGTTATTTCCGTATTAGATTGAATCGTACCATAGTATTATTACGGTTTGTATCGAATTGAAACAAACAGTCAGACGTTTATCTTCTAGTATTGTCTAAGCGTAAGTAACCTTGCCAATACCTTTGAGAATATACGTTTTCCTTGTGCCACTATTAGGTATTCCATGACGTCATCGAAGAGCCGCCATTGCACGGACTCCATTACAATATTTAAAGATAAACTAATTTATTTTAAATGACTCTAGCTCCACATGCTTACAGTCTAGATGTAGAACATTCGAAAAACGAACAAAACAATAAGTTTGTAACTCTAGACCGAAACATCGAAACATTGTATCGGAATAGAACCAGTGTGGTCGAGAAAAAACTTTTTTGTATTTTTGGTAAAAAGTTACACTTAATTAAATTATCATATTTAATGAAACATACAATTGCTATATAATACCGCGTTCAAAAAGAACTAGACACGAACTTCAACTACCCTTAAAGACTACAGCATTCATCCCCTAAAATGTTCAACCTTAGAATTGTTGATTTTCTCAAAACGCACTAAATGAATTTCAATAAAAAATTTATTTTGTATATTTATATACCTCTGAATTATGCTCTACCAAATAAAAAAAGAATTATCAAAATCGATTCGTAATTGGCGCAGTTATCGCGTAAAATAACCTCCTACTTTTTTGAAGTCGGTTGAAAATCGTCGTATATCGTACAGGGGCCGTATTGAGTCTAGGGGGAGTCTAGGGAGTCTACGTAGTTATTTACTTTTTACACATATGGCAACCTACACATTGTCTATGCTTGAAAACGAGAGACATTTTCGGGGGTTCCCACAAATAATGAACACTTTTTTCTTATTTCTGCTGATCATGAATTAATAAAAAAATTGAATACATTAAAAGAAAAATGCATATACCATCCTTTACGCAAGCATGGGAGAGGGAAGAGAATCACAGGGAACGTTAAATGTTTCCTTGAAAGTCCATATGATTAATATTAATATTTAACGTAGTCTGGGTTCGTTTCAAATATCACCTTTCGCTTTTTAATATTAACACCTAGCTATACAGATATAGATAAAGAAATGGCTTCTGAAAATTGAAACCGCGTTTCGTGGTTTCGATGACGTCATCAGTGAAAGGTTAAGACCGTCGACCGACCCTTTCTATTTAGGGCTAACGGAAAAACTGTGCCTATTTAAAAGCTTTTTATTTAATTTTACTCATAACAGCCCCGGGCCTGATTGACCAATATTGACATATTTATTCACATCACATTAGCAGCCTATATACGCCCCCATTGCAGAGGCTCAGGCCTACTCTCATACAGAAAGTGTATGGGGCATAGTCCACGGACGCGGACTCGTCAATCTGAGGGTTCCGGGTTCGAATCCAGCCGTGTACCTGCGAGTTGTTTTTCGATTCAAGTACATTATCCGATTGCTTAATGGTGAAGGAAAACATCGTGAGGAAACCTGGATGTCTTGAATAGGCATGTGAAGTCCGTCAATCCGCACTGGGCCCGCCCATACACTCTCTGTAGGAGAGTAGGCCTGAGCCCCTGCAGTGGGGACGTATATAGGCTGTTGATGATGTAATATTATAAATGCGAAAGATAGTTTGTATGTTTGTCCGTTCTTTACGACGCAACGTAAAGTATTCAAAGGTAAGATTCAAATTATATCAATTCCGAGTAAACAATCAGTAACAAACGCCAATGACTCAGCTTTCAGTAATACGATATTTATCTGTTTGTTGATTTAAATATAATACAATTTTCCTTAGCTTACAACCCAGCTATCAGAATTCATTGAGTGCCGCCTTATCGGGTGTGACGAACTGGGCCGATACGAGGAAATACTTACATTCAGACAGTCAAGTTGGAAATCGAGAGTTCGATTTTTGTTTTGTTTTGTTTTAGGGCTGTATAACAGAACGAGGAGGTACTAGAAGTTGTAGTGCGAAAGTACAGTCGAGGTAGAAAAATGTTAGTGTACTAGTGTGTCACATGGTGTCAGTATCGACAGACCGGCGTCAAAAGTGTCAAAGGACTCCATACGTAAAATCCAGGGACGGACTCAGTGCAGAAGACTTGGACCCAATGAAACAGGGACGCACTCTGTTGAGGGTGACCCGTGATTTTGAAGATTAGTTTGTGGACCTGTGCTACCAATAAACTCCGGAACTTTGGACTCTTGTTTTCTTCAATCTCAACCCTTGAGCTCGCAACATTACTTGGTGGTTATATAAATATTGTCATAAAAACTTTTCTCACAATGTCTTTCCCCAGATTAAAAAACTACGCTCCGCTAAAACAAATGAAGAAGCGCATAAACCAGCGGAAGCTAATAAATCGTTCTTTCGTTTAGTGTGGTTCAGTGTTACACACCACCTCTACTCAAAGGATGTTGAATTCGAACTCGAACGGTGCCGCTTAGGTGTACACCCGCTGGTGAATTTTATATCGAGGCATCGCCGTGAGGTTCGTTTGTGCTTTTGTGGTGCTTATATGGAAAATGTTTTAAGCTCCATCATGTAAGTGCATCGATTTTTGCTGCCTAAATTCAATTACGTGCATTATTTAATACTTGTTTTTATTACAATAACCAATATACGGTTCGAGTGTACCGATACTATCTAAGCCGGTACTTATAAGCGCTTAAGCGATATTAATTCATTTGTTTTCAATGATCATATCAATCGTTCATTCACTCAGTGTTCCAATGACAGTCGGTCGCGCCGGCTGTGACCACGGCATCGAACTGACCACGGAAGTGAAGTGCGCATTGACCGTTCATTTATCTGACCACCTGTTTTGGTTCCGGTGTATTTGCTGTGTTTATTTTAGCGGTAACATGTACATATAGAGATTCGATAGTGATGTTAAAGTGAAATGTGTTTTAGACTTTCTTTTCAATTCATTAAGTAAGTAATTGATTTATTCAGGTTTTCGATGAGAATAAACTTATTATGTGAATCTTTATCTAGCTATAATATAATGTTACTGGCCTTGTAAACCAAGTGGTCATGCAGTGAAGTTTTATTATCAACTGTTTTATACTGTGCGAAAGCGAAAGTGTGTTTGCTTTTTGTCTTTCCTTTACGTCGGAAAGGAGAGTCATAATGACTTAATTTTTTGTATATGGGTAGTTGAATGTACTGAAAAGGACATAGGATACATAGGGTTTTATCTCTATCGAACATTTAGTTCCCGTGGGATAACTTCTGAAGTCCACGCGGATGAAGTCGCGGGCAAAACGCTACTTTTTATATTTTTTATTTGAATGTTTGCGAATCAATTACGTATAAATGACTGGACAAATTTGGAGTAAATTTAGTCTACTAGCAGACAAACTGACAAACGAGGATTTTTTAGTTCTTTAAGTGAAATTCTCTAAATAAAAAACATCCTTACAACCTCATTTACGGATTTCTTTGCTGACGCTATCTCTAGTTTCTTAGTAAACAAGGATCAATATCGAATGAAGTCAGCAAATAAATATGTGAGCCGTGAGGTTGTAAGGATGTCCACAGTGAATTCCATACCATCTAAAGCTATTCTATTTCATTTGAGTGTCAACACATTACAACATAGAATCATTGATCGAGTAGTCAATAAACAATATTATCAATATTTTTCATCTATTGTGATTTTTTAGCAAGGAATTGTATTAGAACAAAAAACTGGAACTTCTATTTCTGCCCATTATATGGTAAATAATACTATAATAGCTAGGATTAAATAAGGTCTCTGTAGGAGAGTAGGCCTGAGCCCATGCAGTGGGGACTTGTTGATGTTGAAATAAGGTCAAAAATTTAGGTTTAACAAATGACACGTTCCGCGAATGTATGGAGCCAAAGCCTGGATGGACACTTACAATTTTAATAGGCCATTATCAAATAAAAGTGATTTAGTTACCATTTTTGTAAATTTGGTTAAGTTTATTTGTACAAAAACATATAAAACGCACAAAACAGGGGATACTTGGCGTTGAAAACAAAGATGGCGTCAATAAAATGACATTTGACGCTGTCACTTAGTACGAAAAGAATGATTTTGTACGATTGAAATAAACGCAAAAATGTAATTCTAGATTTTTTCTATACATATTTAGATTATTAATTGATTTTGTAAATACTGTACAAATGCAGGCCGAAAACAACTCTTTAATAACGGGTTTTACTTTTCTACTTGTCACCAAAGAGGATTTGACTAACTACAAACATCGTTACAACATAACGGCTCGCAGATGTTTATTTTTTAACGTAAGATGGGTTTGCATTTGAACTTCTGGTGGTAGTGACAATAAACCCGTTATATGGTAAGCGTGCGCACCCAGAAGTCTATTATGATTATGAGATCATCAGAAATGGAATTTTAAACTATTTGGTCTTTTAATTTCACAAAAATTCACGAAAGAGTCGTCCAAATCTACGTTACGTAGTCGTAACTGAAACCCGAAATCGTATAGCCTGGAAAGAAAACTGATACTTTTATAGAATTATTGATATATCTGGCAATACCTTATAGAGAAAATAAACTAATATGGCAACGGCAGTGGCAGTGTATGGCGCGCGTTGGGCGGTCTCAAGGGTTCTGTTACGTCATCAATTGTCTACTCGGAGAGGCATTATGTGAAATTGATTTTAGATCTCCTAAGATAACATTTATATTTTCTTATTTTAAAAATAGCACAATGATGGGGATAGATCGGATTTAGAATACAAAACATTATTAAATAAAGCGATTTTGCATCGACCGTACATTACATTTTATATTCGAAGTTTCGTACTTGATCTTATGAAAGTGTTAATCAATACTAATATTATAAATGTGAAAGTTTGTTTGTTTGTCCTTCCTTTACGTCTTAACGTACAGTCAGAATTCCTTGATTTTTTGTACAAGCAAAGTTAAAAAGCCATAAAAGGACATAGTCCAATTTTAATCCCGATTTAGCTAGTAGTTCCCATGGGATCATTTCTGAAGTCCACCCGGAAAAAAGTAGCTGAATTGTTGTATAGAAGTATTTAAAAAATAAACGACAATGTAATTTTTTATTCATTATATCGCTAAGATCATGTAATCCATTTGGCACTTATTCGTAATAACCTATTTTACGCACGTGTATTATAAATAACTATTATAACATTTTACCAAATTAAACTATCTCTTTTTGCGGCTACTCTTCTAACATAATATTTCTTAACAGACATTCCGTAACGGTCTAAAGGAAATTACACTTAGTCCTTTATTAATTCCATAATCCAATTAATGAATAGCATGAAACCTTACTTTGAAGGTTTTCGAATCGAATTTGAAATTTGAAGCTAAGAAAGAGTTTTCCACGCGGACAAAACTAAGGTCTGGATACAGTCGCAAGTAATAACTTTCTACTCCATGTAAAGAGTTTCCTCAGTTCCCACGAAGCCACATAACACTTTACCACGCAACGATACTAAAAAAGAAGTGAGCAATTGGTTTCCATCAGCAATCAGGAAATACTAGTATCTATTTAGTTCCGTTCGAAACAAGAACATCCTAAGGCTCCGTCTCCTAGTGATTCCAACGTTGAGTTGATATTGGTATCGGTACTCAGTTTCGTTGGTGGCAGGACATTTTTAAATAACCATGGTAGCACATTTCGGTAGAGCATCAGTCCTTGAACAATCGAGGTCTGATTCGATCCTGGCTCGTACCAATGAATTTCAATTTGTTATTTGGAAATTATGTACGAATGATAAAAATTATTACCGTTGACTTTCTGGTGAAGGAAAACATCGCGAGGAAACCTGCACACTCTTGACTACTTCTGAGAAGAAATTTAAAGGTGTGTGTGTAGTCTACCAATCCGCACTGATCCCGCGTGGTGTAATGTCCCATACACTCTCTGTAGGCGAGCAGGCCTGAGCCCCTGCAGTGGGGACATATATAAGCTGTTGATGATGATATAGATAAAATCCAAATGCAAATCTATTTTATAAAACCTCTGTAAATGATTCATTCTTCCACCATGTCATCTCTAGTTGTCTCTTGTCACGCGAATTTTCGTCAAGTCTCGGGCGTGTAGCTTCAGATTTAGAAAGTACAAATTTTAGAGAAACGCTTCGAAATTGGCGATGATTTGGTCAAGTAACGATATAGTTTTAGGGTTCGGTAGGATTACAAGTGAACCTTTACTCTACTACCTGTAAGGAGTAAAGGTTTTCGAGTGGCGACCACGTACCGGGAAACGTCTACCAGGCCGTCCCCCTACTAGATGGACCGACGATCTGGTTAGAGTCGCGGGGAGTCACTGGATGCAGGTGGCTCGGGACCGGTCGATGTGGCGTACCATGAGGGAGGCCTATGTCCAGCCGTGGACGTTTCCCGGCTGATGATGATGATGATGACAAGTGTATTGTTATGTCCCTCTCAACTTTCCCTCTGCGAAGTCATTCTGACTTACGTTACGACGCATTAGAAGGATAAGTTAACAGTCGGTTTCACGTTTACATTATCAAATATGGATTACTTGGTCTTATCTCATTGATGTTACTCAAGTAGAAATTGCTGCCAAACACCTGACCAGTTTTCTTACGATGATTATTGAATTATCTTCCGGTAGTTATAGTTACAAATAATAACACTTGAACGCTGAATAAATAGGTCACGGTCCAGCTGAAAATCAGCGCTGTGGGTCACAGTATCGGACTGAGCTGATGCCGTTTTCCAAGCTAACTTAATTTTGCTGTAATTATTTGTTTTTATTTTCTGTATGTGTCATGTGTGTGTGGTTTTTTTGTTCATTACGTGTTGTATTTATTTTTAGCTTGGAATAAATTATTTTCTTTCTTTTTTTCTTTCAGTTTTCCGAATAATAATATGGGTGGTCCTATTCTAAGGCTGAGAAGGTAGGGCGTGGGCCATGATCTAGAGATTATATTATTAATTATAAATAACTTTGGGAACCAATTTAAGCCCCTTGAAGTAGTTGGTTCCTATATTTAACTATAACTTCACTGGCTCGGCAATTCCACGTGTTAGGTTAGGTTGCTACTAAACGTCCACATTCGCACGGATCGCGTGACACAGTCATTGACACTGAAGTTTAGAAAACCACGCATCGACACACGAGACAGTGTGAGTATGATATGGTACGTACTACACTATTGATACGTGTTCATGTTACATATTATTATAAAGAAAGTATACATGTTATGATAAAGAAATAACAGTAAAAGCGATGTAATTCAATTAAAAACACAGAACCCTCCCATCTATGTGGTACATGGTGGTACATCATGGTAGCAGTGTAACAAGTGAACGAGTAATTGCGCGGGCGCAGCACCGCACGACCGGCGATTCTCCGCGGGTACCACCGCGACCAATCGCACCAAACAATTTGTCATAACTAAACTGTTAACTGCATTTTCACAAGTTTGTACCCGTGAGAGATCTTAGGTAAACGATATGCTTTACGCAGTTTAAACCCGTTTACCAATCGACTTCAAAATTCGAGGTTCTCTATTCGACTCGTATGGTTTTTTGTATGTGTATTACGCGATAGCTCCGCCAATAGTGTACCGATTTTTATAATTCTTTTTTTGTTTGATAGAACATACTTCAGTGGTGGTCTCAAATAAATATTATCGAAATTGATTGATCGCTCTTTGAGAAAATCAACAAAAACCAAATTTTTAAGGCACTTCAACTTACAGGTTATGTGCCTAGAAGAGATTTTTTCTATCTGAATGTTTGAACTAAATAATCTAAATTGGAAAGTTCGAATGTCTGTAATGAATTTTCATGAGGTTATCAAAACTCTAATCGCTTTATAAAATTAAAATATTTCATTGTTTATTATGATCCGAGTGGAGCCTATTACAAAATGTCGCTCGCACACGACAATGTACGACAATGTATTCAAATGAGATGACTCACTCCTGACTGATGCAGATTACGAAACCATTCCCAACAACAACACATTTGCCGTATTTAACATTCAGAAACATTTTAAACTGGTTTCGTATTCGCGAATAATTGAAAAATCATGTAATGACAGATAAAATAAGTATAAGTTGAATTTTTTTCTGTCTATAAGAAGCAACATAAATAATGGTACAAGACATTTGTAAAAAATTGTTAATCCTGGTCTTGGCACCACTCACTTTCCTCTATACATACAAGCCAAGTACAGTCGAATACCAAAGTATGTACCAACTTTTATACAATATCACATTCACCCTACCTAGTTCCTATGCGCTGTGTTGAGGGAAGTGTCAATCCTAGGAGAAATATGACATGCAGAATTTTTTTTATAAATATTTTTATACTTGAGTGTACACTCGAGTACAAAAATATGTATCCACTTTTGAACCTTGTCACATTCACCTATTAATTGTAATTTCCCTCAACACACTGCATAAAAATAACAACAACAATAATAATAATAGAAAATAGATAACAACAAGAATGACTGAATGTGACATGGTAAAAAAGTGTATACAGATACTAAAGAAATAACTGCGGTTGCCGGTGTATTACCACATTGTTTACGGTTTATCGGGCAATTCTCGCAATCATCAAATCATAACACTTTTATCCGCTTCGGGTTATTGACTAAAAATACTTCCAGAATTAGCTCACGTTACGAAACCCCAATCAACCCACGTAACACTCCGCAGACAGTAATCGTATCCAATCCAAACGACAACACATTTCCAACAAAACCACCCAATACTTTCTTAACTTACGTAATACCGAATCGAGTTTCAACGTACAAAAAATCTATATCACGATAGATCGTGACCGGAGATAGGAGGCGCGTGCGCCGAGCCATCCTCGACGCTGCACTAACGATCACAGAAATCTAACAAACACAAATAGAAATACTTAGTCGTAGCTGCTTGTGAACCCTGATGAAATCGGGTCTTTGAAGAGCAGCAATGCAATGCTGCAGCAATATAGAGTCGGTGGCGCAATGGATAAGGCGCGGACTCTCAATCTGAGGGTACCGGGTTCGAATCCAGCCGTGTACCTATGAGTTGTTTTTCAATTCAAGTACATTATCCGATTGCTTAGCGGTGAAGGAAAACATCGTGAGGAAACCTGCATGTCTTGAACAGGCATGTGAAGTCCGCTGGGCCCGCGTGGTGGACTATGGCCCATACACTCTCTGTAGGAGAGTAGGCCTGAGCCCCTCCAGTGGGGACATATATAGGCTGTTGATGATGATGAATGCAATGCTTGCTTGAATCCTGGAGTGCAATTCACTACAGAGAAATTGAATACAACATCAACATCAAACTAAAATTTGCTAAATATATCTCTAGTTTCCTAGGCATCAAGAATCAATGTTGAATGACGTTATCAAAGACATCCTTGAGACGTGAGGATGTAAGGCTGTTTGTCCTCTCCGTATGCGCCCCCTGAATAAGTAACAATCAATGTATGAATAAATGTATACGTATAGTAATTTAAATACGCGATGAATATTCTTGACAAAATAGTAATAATTAGTTGCTTTGCTGGTGTTTTAAAAAGATCTCGACAGAAGGTATTTCAACTTTACACTTGCGGCTTAGGAAATGCTTTGCAAAGATACTTATGACATGTTTACTGTACTTCAAGAGTTTCTGATCCAATTTTGATGAATTTATATTATTAGATTACAGGTTTAGTTTACCTGACAATCTCTAACATATATAAAGCTCGTTATATACATATTTTACAGGTATTACTTAAATACACTTTTTGTAAATACCGCCCTTTTTAGGAAAGGAATACGAATTTGACGAAACACTTGATTTTCTCATGATTTCTTCTGTAGGGCATTTCTATATGTGAAAATTTCAGTCAGCAATCATTGACAGAGTTAGATCAGATGATATTTAGGGCACATTCTCTAGGTCATCGACCTTCTACAATGCTTGACCTTCTTCAATTGGATCAGATTAAATTAAGATTTTAAGATCATTATGTATATACATAGTCAGTTTGATAATAGGGCACCTCAATGCCCGCCTGGCTAACTACCACTATGTTACTTAAGTTTACAGTCAAACAGGCGTACTTATAGTTCTGTTGTGTCTCCATAATGGACGATAAGGCATCTATGTGAGCACGCTTTCATTCTATAAACTTACCACCAGGTGGCTCGAAGGCCAAATATGAACTAATCTCTCTAATCTAGACTAATACATAGTACTCTATAAAAAGGTTGAGTTTGTAAGGTTTAAGAATACTAATCGATTCAACCAAAAAATTAGGAACATTTAGAATAGATCTTTCTGTACATAGGATATGTTCGGATATGACGCGGGTGTCTACCTAAAAAGTCTTTAACCAGAGCGTGTTGCCAGTGATGACATACGGAGCCGAAACGTGGTCCTTTACTGTGGGACGAATAAACAAGCTCAAAGTCACTCAGCGAGCAATGGAACCAGCTGTGCTCAGAATTTCTCTGCGTGATAAAAATCCGGAATGAGTAAATCCATAGACGAACTAAGGTCACCGACATAGCTCGACGAGTCAGTCAGCTGAAGTGGAAATGGGCAGGTCACATCGCTCGAAGAACCGATAACCGGTGGGGAGAAAAGGTTCTCGAGTGGCGACCACGTGAAGGGAAGCGTCTACCAGGCCGTCCCCCTACTAGATGGACCGACGATCGCAAGGAGTCGCTGGATGCAAGTGGCTCGGGACAGGTCAACGTGTACCATGTCCAGAACTGGACGTTTCTCGGCTGATGATGATGACGCGGGTGAAATGGCGTGCAACAACTAGTTGTGGATAAAAACATCAGTAACTAATAAAGTCTCTCTGCAGTTTACCCACGACTTCGTCCATAAGAAATTATCGCATGGGAACTGTTTGCTCGATTGGGATCAAAATAGTCTATGCCCTTTTTCAGCCCTTCAAATTCCCTCTACAAATAATCAAGTCATTCTGGCTCTCTTTACTATTAAAAGGAAGGACAAACAAAAACACATTTTCGCATTTATAATAATGGTATGGATGAACCGCGGGAGTAAGGAGATATGAACATAACATATACTATATAAAAGTTTCTTAAATCATAATCCTGATTTTGGCTTTACCGTAGTCGCGTAATTGGCCTTGTATACGTGCATACCTTACCTTACCAGCCAGTCCAACTCATATAACACCGGAGGCTATATAGCTCTGTGACCACGCGAACTAGATAGTGCTTGTAGCAGTCCCTATTGTGCGTAGTTAGCAGCCGTGACGTGTGGACGATTAACAGGACTCGGATGGGGTTTTATTGTGTTGTCACTTCATTGTATTCTTTGTGCAACTGATTATGCAGTGTAAATTAGAACTGTAGGTAGCTCTTGGTCTATTCATGTAGCATATATATGTTTGGAAACAGTACAAAAATCGCGAATCAAATCCCAACTTCAATGAGCCTGTAGTGGTCTGTGACAAAACATACTGTCATACAAAACGTCCACTGTTGGACATTGGCCTCTCCCATGGCATGCCACATTGACCGGTCCCGAGCCACTTGCATCCAGCGACTCCCCGCGACCCTAACCAGGTTGTTGGTCCATCTAGTAGAGGGACGGACCGGTACACGTTTCCCGGTGCGTGGTCGTTACTCGAGAACTTTTACTCCCCATCGGTTATCGGTTCTACGAGCGATGTGGCCTGCCCATTCCCACTACAGCTCACTGACTCGTCGAGTTATGTCGATCACTCCTGTTCGTCAACGGATTTCCCAATTCCCGACTTAAACATGAAGAAACCCTTTTACAAACATTTGTAATTCTTCTCATAAATTTTAATCACATATATGGTTAGTTACGGTTCAATAAAAACCACATAATAACACAATTAAAATGTTTATTATAAAGTACATTATGCAACGGAGACTAAGTAGCTATAAATTGGGGGCACTTCACTTGTTTACGCTCAATTTAATCCAAATTTCTTCCGTAAACAGAAATTTCGATCATTTTAAGTGACTGACAGGACAGTCGTTCATAATGCTCGTATATATAAAAATAGAGTATCAGAAATCTAAAAATTTTGGCACTAGCAGGGTCGCTACACTGGTGACTCGTACACCACAAGCGAGCGTAAATATTTCTCGGAAAATCGGAAAGTGTATAAAATTATGTATTATTTTATTTATTTTTATCAAATTTCAACACGAGCGTGCCTTTGTTCAAGTATCGGGCTAGCCTAAATAAGTCAGTTCAATGTGTTTATCTAAACCAGCGCATAATAGAATAACTTTAATTTACAAATTTCGTGCAGTACCTTTTTAACTCCTACAAACACATATTTCGCCCATTTCCTATCATTTCATTAGATATGTAGCGTTTTAAGTGAGTAAGTGATATCAGTCGAAGTCTGCAACGCTACAGTGGCTGCCGTGTGAACTTGTAGCTGTCCCTCAGAGCGTAACCTTGGTGTAAAGTACGGAGAAATTGTAGTGTAATTTGTGGTATAGCCTTTTTTTGGGTAGAAATTGTATGTTATTGTTTCTGGCTATTTATTCGTTTGTTACAGAAAATTACCACGACATAACAAGAAGAATAAAATTGGTATGAACTACCCGAGGCATTTCATTTTTAGGGTTCCGAAACGAAATTTTAAAAAGAAACTCTTATGGATTTGTCTGTCATAGTTTCATAGTTTATTTCGTCTACAACAAAAAAATGTATGTGACATTCCTATATCTAACATAAAATAAGATTAATTATTAAATCAATTTTTTTATACAAAATAATATATCAAGACACACAAAAAAAGATTAAAACATTGTCATATTTAAAAAGAAACAATTGGAGCCATTAAATTGTTGATTAAATCATGGTTACTCACACAGATTGCTTATGTCAGTAACTAAAATGTCATCATCAGCCAGGAAACTTCCACTGCTGGACATTATCCTGGCCACAATGGCCGGTCCCGTTCCACTAGCATATAACCACTCTCCGCGACCGTTAATAGGTCGTCAGTCCATCTAGTAGGGGGACGGTCTGGTACACGTTTCCCGGTATGTGGTCGCTCCGCTCGAGAACTCTTAATACATATCAGTCATCCCTTCTTCGGGCGATGTGGTGTGCTACATCAGCGCACTGACTCGTCAATCTATGTCGGATACCTTAGTTCGGATCACGATAAGAAATTCCGAGCATATCTATCTCCCCCTCTTCCATAGCTCGCTAAGTGACTTTGAGCTTCTTTAATTCTACTCAAATGTATAATTATAAGAATAATGTTTGGCATCCTTTACTTTAACTTAAAATAACGTGCAAAAAAGGTCCAAAAAAATTATCAAAAATTTTAATTCTTTTGTGTAGTGTTTTGTTTTATGGTACTCCGAAATTTGTAAAGGTATAAATCTGATATAGAGTGGATAAAAAAAATATGCTAATAACCATAATTGTCAGCCGAGAAACATGTAATATTACAAACTGAACTGGCATTTTTTGTTATAATCTAAAATAGTATTAATTACATTCCTGAGTACGGAACCCTCTGTACAAGGGTCTGACACGCACTTAGCCTGTTTTATTTTTAAATAGTTACATCGTTTTTCCGGGTCAAAAAACCACACAAAATCTACAGATATTCATTTTTCAATCGACTTAAAAAATGTTATCAATTCGACTGTATTTTTTTTCTGTTTCGTATGAATGTTATGCGATAACTCCGCCAATTATGATTCGATTTTAATGATTCTTTTTTGTTTGGTAGAACATACTTTAGAGATGGTTTCATAATTTTTTAATCGACATTCATAGATAAAATCACAAGAAACAAAATATGATAATTCTACCTCTAATGGTGAACATTTTCGTGGATTAATGCTTTAGATATACTTTTACGGCAATTGAAGTCAGCATCTAGTTCATTTTGAACTAGTTAATTATTTTAACACTGCACCAATAAAAACCTTCTCCCCTCCACAGTCCCTTCATCTCGTGACTGCCGTGTTTTTCCTACTTAATTAATCACATAGATAATTTTATCTCATTACTATCTTATCTATAAACACACAGACCAACATTCAGATCTTTATTATATTTAACGTTATATCTTTTACGTTACAGACGTGAGGAGGCGCGCGCGTGATTGGCTTTTCCAACTTTGGGCGATTCCAGCCACTTCGGGCCACTTGCAGCCACTTCGAGCCACTTCAGGCCACTAGCCTCTGGGAATTTCTGGACTGTACCAGTGTGACGTCACCATGAGATGGGAGCTGTGTGTGTTGGTGTTGCTAGGCGCGAGCTGTGCGCTTGCGCAAGGACCGGAGAAAAGTGAGTATTGAGAGATTTTTTCTTCTTCAATATCTTATAATTATATAATAATAAATATACTTTTCTTTTGTAATTTCCTCAATGAAAAATATTCATTAAATATTAGACATGTTTTACTCAATTCTAACCTTTGACATAGTTACTCGTATTTAAGAGGCAAAGTAAATGTTCAGGCCGAATCAAATATTTATTTAAAAATATAATACAAAACCACTAAATTACTTATGATATAATAATGACACGCTGTTCCTTTCAATATTCTGAAGAGTTGTTTCAAATTCGGCCTGCACTTGTACACTATTTAAAAAATCTAGTAATAATCTTAATATGTATAGAAAAATATTAGAATTACATTTTTGCATTTATTGTAATTGTACAAAATCATACTTTTTGTACTCAGTGACAGCGTCAAATGTCATTTTATTGACGCCATCTTTTTTTTCAGCATCAAGTCCTACCTGTTTCGTGCGTTTTATATGTTTTTGTACAAATAAACTAAACCAAAATATGCAAAAATGGTAACTAAATCAGTTTTATTTGAGAATGTCCTTTCTAAATTATAAGTGTACAAAACCAGGCCTTGGCGCCATACATTCGCGGAACGTATACAAAAATCTGTCAATCAAAAGAAATATGAAAGGAAGCTAATGGATTGCCTTACTACGTAATAAATCATAATTTAGATAACTTACACGTATTAGTTCGATAAAAACTGATATAACTGGGTTACTGCATGCTCTCACGGAGTCGTGGAGTATCATTGACTTCCTATTTCCGTTCTCTTGTTTTAAATTATCTATTTCACCGTGGGAATAACACTGGTCACTACTAGAGTTTACATTAATATATCGGTTTGACTTTACATTTTAGGGTGTTTAGAATAAAGATAGTTCCGTCCGTGCGTCCGTCTGTATGTCAGAGGCTTCTAGCTCCTAAAAAGAAATAGACACAAACTTCAAATGACACGTTCCGCGATTGTATGGAGCCAAGGTCTGGTCTTGTACACTTATAATTTTAATAGGCCATTATCGAATAAAAGTGATTTAGTTACCATTTTGTATATTTTGGTTTAGTTTATTTGTACAAAAACATATAAAACGCACGAAACTGGGAATACTTGACGTTGAAAACAAAGATGGCGTCAATAAAATGACATTTGACGCTGTCACTTAGTACAAAAAGAATGAATCTGTAGAATTAAAATAAACGCAAAAATGTAATTCTAGTATTTGTTGTTTATATATTTAGATTATTACT
Organism: Carcina quercana; assembly: GCA_910589575.2. Classification (NCBI taxonomy): domain Eukaryota; kingdom Metazoa; phylum Arthropoda; class Insecta; order Lepidoptera; family Depressariidae; genus Carcina; species Carcina quercana. Next base: position 14,848,890 of record OU342429.1, on the reverse strand, counting down.
TGACTTTGTAAATAGTGTACAAGTGCAGGCCGAATTTGAAACATCATAAGGTAATCTTAGGTTATGAACATGGTACGTATATAGGCTGTTGATGATGATAATGATGATACATTAATGACCTTTTTCAGGTAACTGATTCTCAGTGCTAGTTATACTACTTTGCATTATTAGAAGATTTTCGTAAACCGTCGAAATAGAGGCAAAGGAACTGACACATCCACTTTGGAAGAAGTGTGCGGCGTAACCAGATTACTTATACACAATATATTTGTCTACTCTCTCATCCATTTACAAATTGAGGGCACGGCGCTACGGTTTGCCTTCGCTGTGTGCCACTTTATCTAAAGCGAACTAAAAAATGTTTGCTACGACACTTGAGTATGATTAATCTAGTTTGTAGTGGCTTAGTTTTATGACAGTGTTAAACATAAGGAACATAAGGCACGTAGATAATGTTATGAAGAATCATCATGAAGATACGGTTGTTTAAATCAGTCCACAGCTGGACATAGACCCCCTGACATATGCCACAATGACCGGTGTCGTGCCACTTGCATCGTTTTAATGAAAGTAAACCCTTTTTTAAACATTGCTCCAAAAATCATTTTCCGTTCAGAAAATATAAATAACTGGGTGGAAAAACATGAATTTCAATGAAACTATTGTTGTTGAAATCTTACTTACAGCAATATGGACATAAAAAATTCAAAGTACAGATTGGAATGGCACACGAAGTAGCCCCATACAATGTTTAACATAATATAGTGATTACACCATTTCTCTCACGAAAACTATCACTATTTCACTAATTTATTACATGAAATTTTCTTACTTTAAGATATAACAAGACAACTTATCTGAAGCTTAAATACAAGCTTTAAACTTAGTTGAGCTACAGACGCTTTCAAATTTAACAAGTCACATTAGCTAACACAGATTCATGTTTAAAACTGTAAATTTTTCATGAATAAATTTATACTTTTTTTACATCAAATCGCTTGCTAATAATTGTCAACTTGGTGCTAATTGCTGTGAAACGATTTCTTTGCGCTACTTTCACATCTCTAAAGCTTATTAAACTCTATCATTTTTCAATACACGTCGTTCGTAAATTGTCGGTATTTAACGGTACTCTGACTTGGCATTTCGATGGAACAATGTTAACAAATAGGAGTGCTCTACTGAGCTCTGAGGCCGTAGTTAAAAAAGTAATTGTTGCATTGTTGACTTGATGGGATGCGTTGTTCTTATTTCAAGTCTATTCGTGAGCTAGTCCTCACAATAGCTGCCTGTGAGGGCTTGGTCATAAGGACCAAACATAAAAAATTTCACATCTATTACTAAAACTATAACAGTCACTCATGGTCTTCAAAAAATTACTAAATAACTACATTTTAAAAAGCTATCCTAATAGCAAATAAATATGAAATCGGTATGTTCTTTTTTAAATAAAAGAAGCAATGTGAATGCACCCTTATATCATGCTCTTCGGATTCGCCATTGTTCTCTACAGTAACTATGCGATATGTACCCTCAACTTTTTTTGTATAAATCGTACACACTGTGTTGCCATTGGACCCTACGTTTAATGTATATTTTAGTTAATGTTTTTAATGTAAGTGATTTATAATCTTAACGAAAAATAAATATTTTTAAACCGTAAACTATTAAACAAATTACACCTATGAATATATACTTATAAAATAGGAAAGTTTAACGCCCTGAAGTTATATAGTATAAGGTGGCACATATGGCATTTCATAAATTGAAGCCTTTCGCTACGTAAATTAAGTTATGCATCTACGATTCCGTACAAAATCACGTTTTCCCACACTACGCCTCCTCCTGTCTCCTAAGCTGAGGGCTATCAGCTTTTAAGATTAGAGCCAGATTTTGTATAAAAAGGTACTACTTGATAGTTAAAATTTTCACTCCATTTCATTATTTCTATTTCTACTTTGAGATTTATATTACAAGCAGACATAAATTTTTGGGATTTGGGAAAAATTTGGGATATCGAGAACGATGCTAAGGATAAAATTAACAGATTTTTCGTTTAGGGGTCAAAAATCGATTGATCAAAGGCAATAAAATTCATGATTTATAGCGAAGCTCGGTCGCGACGCCTCGATGTTCCAAATAACTTTGTTTAGATATACTACTGATTGACATACTATTTTTACTTCAAATTAAACAAACAAAGTTCCGGCTAATGAGTTACTAGCACCGTTAGTTGGTACAATTACGAATCGATTTACAATAGCTCGACTGAGTGATCGATCACTGACGCGACGAGTCAATCGATTCGGCGCGCGCGCAGTGAAATACGGAACTAGAACGCGGGATTAAACTACCTCTATACTATTTTGGTTACTGTTCAAATGGATATCAATACTTTTAATTTATTTTAGGTTGATTAAGGTTTGTTCTGTGATTCCATGCTAGGTCAAGCAGTCTCGCCTTTAGAATAGGGTTACCTTGTCATCATCAGCCGGGAAACGTCCACTGCTGGACATATGCCTCCTTCATGGTATGCCACGTTGATCGGTCCCGAGCCACTTGCATCCAGCAACTCCTTTCCTTCCCGTAATTCGTAAAGCCCGTTCAGACGTGGCGATATATTCGGATTCAACAGTAGGTAGAGTACGAAGCCGATAACAAAGATTTTTAAGACCACATAGATATTGTTTCTGTAAAATGCTATTATTGATTATGTTACTGGTTAGGTACCTGTAGTTCACCCTTTTTGATCGGTGGTCACTTTTAATGTATTATTTGAAAAAGTAGTTCTTAGCAAGGAGACTTGCTAGTTTCTGTGGTGGAGGCGCACGGCCGACGTCGACTCCTCCCGCGCTAGCCCCGCACTTCTCACATCTATCAGGCTTTTACATAATTAAATTGTACCGAAATATAGAGGAGTTTATAGTATATTTTCCTTTGTTTTAGTTTTTGAAGTTTTAGATTTGTTTTTGTTTTATGTTCACTTCTTGTCAAAACTGGATCTTGTCGCTGTCGATATTGGATATTTCCTTTATTAATTACTTTTAAAAACTTTCACGTATTTAAACTACCATTTCCTGTCCCTGTTTCCGGTTGCACCGTCAACAGATTAATTGTTAAAAATATCATTTTCAATACAAGTTTTATTGTTGACGTTTTTTTTTTTTTTTTTTTTTTATTATTTGAAACAAGGGGGGTGGTCCACCGGGCCCAACCATTCACTGCGACCTTAATAGATCTATTGTGACCCCTATGTGGTTAAAGCACTTCCCCGAGGCCCACTCCGATCATATATCGGACGATGTCTCTAGGGGTGGAGGCTTTAATATCGTCTGGTGTGACGATATGGCCTCCAAGGTACTTTTGTCTACTGTGATGGAGTGCATCGCAGTGACAGAGGATGTGGATGGGTGTCTCCTCTTCCTCTTTACAGAATCTGCAAATCTTATCGTCTCCTAGACGCATATAGGTCAGGTGCTTGTTAAGTTTGCAGTGCCCTGTGAGCGTTCGTGACAGAATCCTTAAAGGATTTCTATCTAAGGAAAGTGCTTCTCTTGCAAACTTTGCGTTGTAGCCTGCTAGAAGCGCTTTTGAGTGGTCTTGACCTGGTGTCGCTTTCCAGTATCGTAGTCCTTGCTCGCGGGACCAGTTTGCCAAGACACTCCTGATAACGCACGAGGAGACGCCCACAATCGGTTCTGGACCAATTGTTGACGGTACTCTATCATTGCATTTTAACAAGACAAATCAAACTAGCCTAAACACGATGGGTTTATCATGAGTAGCGGTAGCTTTGGAGCTGGTATTACCACCTTCCGTCTCCAGCATCAGACCGGCTGCATGGTGCCATAAAATGCATTTCCATCGAAACTAAATCAACATGTAAAAATTCAACTCGAAGTAGTAAACACCTACCTAAACATAAGCATGCATGCCATACATTCAAAGATTGCAAGTTAATAAAACATATTTTAATGAATAAACCTTTTGTTTGAGATTAGATTAGACGTCGAAACTTTGGTCGTATCGATCCATTAACTATAATGGATTTGTCTGAGTTGGTACTCGTCAATCTCTGAGAACACTTGGTAGTTAAACTGAGGGAACCTTGAACGTAAACGTAAAAAATAACCTTCACATCTCGCCAGTGTACACAACTATACACACCTACCTACTAAGTTTGTTATAGATATACTTACGTGCTATAAAATAGATAAAGTATGCAATGTAATAGAGTAACGAGTACGTGTTTATTCTACAGGTTTGCTCGGCCATATTACAAAATGGCGGCTGTTCAAATCATCATTTATCTACTCTTCTTGAAACGAGTGGTCTAAATAGATCTCGTCTTAAAAGACGTTTTTATGAGTTATTATTGAAAATTATTTCCATATGGAATAAGCCACAAAAACTGACATTTGAAAAGAGGAAAATGGGCATCGTAATTATTCACTATGAGAAAGTGCAAGTGAGAAAATTTTACGAATGTTCTTTTGATATTTTGTTAAAACGCATGGTCAATGGGTAGAGCAATCTAGCTATAAAATGACAGGTACGAAGACTACCAAATTAAAGCCTTCAGGCAGGTAACAAAAGCCAGTAGGGACTTTCCAACATCAGGTGTATAGTACCAGTAGAAGCGATACCATACCACATCTGCTAGTTGAGCACTACTTTTCGTATTTTTGCATGTGTTGAGGACGGAATCAACCAACTACTTCTCACTCTAAAATGTGCCGTATGTTGCCTATTGCTTACATATATTCTGTTTTAATTTCAGGGCGTACGGGCAACGTATGCCACGCCGACATGGAGTGCCCTGACAACGCCTTCTGTCGCCTCAGCAGCTACTGTGTCTGCAAGGACGGGTTCGTGTACGCAGCTGTCAACGGCACGCATAAAGGATGCTTGAAAGGTAAACCCTTATTGTTCCTATATGAATATTCTAGCGAACTCGAAACCACTTCCCAAGGTGATTATGGCAATTCCCTTCATGGATAGTCTGACGTGGCAAGTCAAACAGTGGAAATACGCAGCTGTCGAATATTACGTTACCAAAAATGGACGCCCATGTTATTTGAATGTTTGTAAGTCTGACAGTTGTTGAGGGAAGCTTTTTAGGGCTCCGTACCCAAAGAGTGCTATCATGACCCTATTCGTCTGTCACAGGACTGTATCTTTGAACCTTGAGGATGGAGTTTGTTTACTCGAGAATGGTTTTTGATTTGTTGTATTTTTTTCGTCCCGAATAGAAGAATAACTGTTAAAAATGGGATACATTCACACACACACACATTGTTTAAAACATTCACGACTTAATAGAAAGTTTTAAATGACTTGATTTTTTGTAGACGGATAGTTGAAAGGCCGAGGAAAGACATAGACTTCGTTTTCCCACGTATTACATTTTAAAATCGACGCCATCCAAAAATATTTTAAAAAAGTAAACGATTAAAGGGAGACACGAGATAGAGGATACAAGAGACTGGGTTTTGGCGTTATTTCCTCAATCTTGTGCTAAATATTGTGTGCGAGTCCGAGTACAAGGGAAGTAGTGGAATCAACCCGATGTTTTAACTTATAAATATTTTCCGTAACATTTTTCAGAGGCTAAGCTGAACGAGGAGTGTGTGCAGCACATCCAGTGCCATTCTACTCTGGGCGTTCACTCCGAGTGCGTGGACGGTACTTGCGTATGTACGCCCACCGCACACTTCGAGGAAGACAGGTGCTACGAGAACGCACGTAAGACAACAGCATGATTATCAATTGTAATAATAAAGTACCTACGTATGTATATGTAAACTGTCAGTAGTCCGTCCACAAACCCCATCTTTGTCAATAGCATTTCAATTTACAAGACAAAATTTGATACTAGGAGCACAGAAAAATGCAGAGGAAAATTAAGAGAAGGCTGATAATTTATTAAGAGAAAGTAGATTGAGTAAACCTTAATTTTTGAAATGAGAACGCGTGTTTTTTGTTTTTAAAATCTATATAGACTCCATCACCAGTATCATAGATTAAGTATAAAGACTTTGCTACGTTATAGATAAAATATAATTTAATAAAAACATGCGCCTGTCAATCTATCCTGCTTTCGCAGGAGTACAAATGAAAAAACACGACGATACAGCCTTCTCTTAATTTTCCTCTGCATTTTTCTGTGCTCCTAGTATCTTGTCTTGTAAATTGGAATGCTATTGACAAAGATGGGATTTGTGGACGGACTACTGACAGTTTGTGCTACTTTATTTAATATAAAAATATTAGTAGCGACAGAAAGGTCGATTCCTGCAATCAAACAACATGCCTTTCGTGTATTAGTTTAGCTTTAAAATTAAAAAATCTCTTCAAAGATCTAAGTTTATCTAATTATCAAGATAATAGGCCATGAAGCAACGCTGCGTGATTTTCACTCAGATCACTTATCTCTATATCACTCACGTTTCTGAGCAAACATCACGCAATGATTGCTTGATAATGTTATCATTATCAGTAGGAAGCAAGTAGGTTCTCTTTCGATCAACTAACATCAGCTAGCAACCCTAGCAACACTTGTAGATATTCTATTTGTAAATATTGTCTCTGGTTTTAATAATAATTACGAGTAAATATTATTAATGTTACACTCTGGTATCAGGAAAAACGAATGGCGTCATGGTTTTTATTCGTGCGTCACATTTAGGAATAACTTTTCCAAACAAATGAAAATCACACTTCTTAACCGTAAGTTCAGTTCTTAGATAAACGACTAATGACAAAACACTAGTTTTATAAGTAGCATCATTTTTTTTGTAAGATTTTTTCCTACCAAGAATAGGCAAAGGCAAAACACCATACAGCCATGTCTTTGATAATGATATTCTACCTTATTTTAAGGTTATAAAAATTAGGCCGGAGCCATTTCTACAGTTTTCTCAATAAAATGTATAATGTGTACATTTTATCGCTTGTTTTGACGATTCTTGACGAGAATTTCAAAGGTCAGCCTTGGTTTCAACATTCGAAAGAATCCTATATGGATTCAACATGGTAAACCCTTTCGATCGCGTCGAAACCCTTACAATTTTGCGTAATTGATACTGTAACTCCGTCCGGACACTTTGTGCACTATATCACACCATTCATCATCATCATCATCATCATCATCAGCCGGGAAACGTCCACTGCTGGACATAGGCCTCCCTCATGGTACGCCACATCGACCGGTCCCGAGCCACCTGCATCCAGCGACTCCCCGCGACTCTAACCAGGTCGTCGGTCCATCTAGTAAGGGGACGGCCTGGTAGACGTTTCCCGGTACGTGGTCGCCACTCGAGAACCTTTACTCCCCACCGGTTATCGGTTCTTCGAGCGATGTGGCCTGCCCATTGCCACTTCAGCTCACTGACTCGTCGAGCTATGTCGGTGACCTTCGTTCGTCTACGGATTTCCTCATTCCGGACCTTATCACGTAGAGAAATTCCGAGCATAGCTCGTTCCATTGCTCGCTGAGTGACTTTGAGCTTGTTTATTCGGCCCACAGTAAAAGACCACGTTTCGGTTCCGTATGTCATCACTGGCAACACGCACTGATCAAAGACTTTTGTCTTTAGACACTGAGGTATTTTGGACGAGAAGATATGCCGTAATTTCCCGAACGCTGCCCAGCCGAGTTGGATTCTTCGGTTGACCTCTTTGTCGAAGTTGGACCTACCTAGTTGAACGATCTGTCCCAGGTATACATACTCGTCTACAACTTCGATTGTAGTGTTCCCAACCACTACCGGCATAGGTGCAACATGGACATTTGACATGATTTTCGTCTTGTCCATGTTCATTTTTAAACCTACCTGTTGGGAAACTCTGTTGAGGTCATTGAGCATTGCGTTCAGATCCTCCAAGGATTCTGCCGTTATGACTATGTCATCGGCAAATCGAAGGTGAGTGATGTAGTCGCCGTTGATGTTGATGCCCAGTCCTTTCCAGTTCAGAAGCTTGAAAACATCTTCCAGTGCAGTGGTGAAGAGTTTCGGGGATATAACGTCACCCTGTCTTACACCTTTCTGCACTTGGATCGGTTTCGTGCATTCATCCTGTACTCGGACGGATCATTATAATATCACACCATTATAACACAAAAACCATACATAACAATATTATTAACGAATTACTAAAATTGCAATGAAACCACTATTTTTAAAGTTCGCGCCAAGAATCAGTAGCATCAACAAGCTTTAGTTTTTTTTAAGGAAGACATAAGAAAGAAAAACTGTGTAAAAAAAGAGAGAAAAAAGAAATAACACTCAGATCAAGTCTCCACAGCTATTTAGTATTAAAACAATTACTAAGTAAATAAATTTGACAAATTTGGGTACACAGAACTGAACAACATACGTACATTATCTTGTCTGGTTTGTTTACATGAATGCCTCTTTGTTGTCTTTGGGATTTACTCGACTGAATATATCAATATCACAGTATGTTATATTTGTTTTAATAGAACTGAAAATAAAATTAATCATGACAGGCTTCTCTAAGACGACTCACTGATTATTTTCTTGTTGGCTTGCGAGAGATAGAGAAAGCGATACTTACTTTCTCGGCGGCAGAAAGAGATATGCATATCATATTGTCTCAAGAAAATTAACGTAAGAGACAAATCATTCATTGCTAGAAAACTAGAATATTAATTTAAAAATCCTTTGTGCTAAACTTAGGTACCATAATTTCCTTCATAATTGCAGGTATAAAAATAATCTGAAAATCTTAAGTAGATTCCTAAAACAAACAGTTTAAGAGCTTTAAAAGAGCAGACTTTGAAAAATTAATCTATCGAGAAAATTTTCACAGATCATGTTTCTGGTTGTGCTATTCCTTGCAGATGTCCTCGAGATATCATTGATATAATATCAAGTCTCTATCTGCTACCGTGAGAAAAATAGATTTTCATAGCCTCTTAAAATCAGTGTTTCCTCTTAACGACATACTCTCTAAAAAGCGTTCAAAACAAAGTCAGATTTGTTCGAAAACTTATAACTCAAGAACTGCTGGACCTATTTTCATGGTTTTTGATTTGTTGTGTCTTCTCCATCCCGAATAGCAGAATAAATAGTACAACATGGGATTAATTCACCCAAAAAAATCATTTTCTCATAAATTCACGATCTAAAAGAAAGTCTGAATGACTTGGTTTTTTTTGTAGAGGGATAGTTGAAAGGACACGGAAGGACGTAGGCTTTTATCCCAATCAAACGAGTAGTTCCCATGGGATAAATCTTAAAGTCTACGCGGGCGAAGCTGCGGGCAGAAGATATTTAAATAAATACAAATTATATACAAATTGTATTTATGCGAGCAGGTTCTAGATAGGTGAAGCATATTGAAAATCGTCTAAGCATATAAAATTTGATACAAAATGTAAACAAATGTATATCGTCATTACTTGCAGTGGTTGGGGACCGATGCGTTGTAGATCACAACTGCTTCCTGGGACAGACGGGGGCTGACCGGCAGGCGTACTGCGTCAGGGGATACTGCACATGCCAGCTGCAGTTCAGCCCGAGAGACAACGGCACCAGGTATGACTATATATTAAACTCAGCGGTTCTGCGGTTCGGGTTGTGCAGCAGTTTAAGTACTTAGGGCACATACTGACTGACGACCGGAAAGACGACACAGACATAGAGAGAGAGAGAAGGGCTCTCTCTGTAAGGTGCAATATGCTCGCGCGTAGGTTTGGCAAGTGTAGCGACGCTGTGAAAGTAACGCTTTTTCAAGCGTACTGCCAGTGCTTCTACACTTGTCAACTCTGGACCAACTACCTGAGAAGGTCGATGAGCACCATCAGGGTGCAGTACAATGACGCGTTCCGCATCCTGATGGGGCTGCCGCGTTGGTGCAGCGCGTCGAGCATGTTCGCCGAGGCGAGGGTCCCTGACTTCTTCTGTATCATCAGGACACGTGTCGCGTCTTTCTGGGAGAGACTGCGAGCGACAGACAACGCCATTCTCCAGGCTGTGGTAGAGGGGGTGTCCAGTCCTATTTTTGGCTACTGGCTCTCCGTGCACCGGGATGCAAACCGGAAATGATGTAGATATAGACCTAAGACCTAGTCCTATAGACTAGACTAGTTTGTTTTTGTCTTCTTCTTTTTTTATATATTTTTATTTTATTATTTGTATTGTTTTATAATTTTTGGGTTTTTTATGCCTTTTTAATAAAATTTATTATTATTATTATTATATCATCAGTATTGGTATAACTATTCTTGATAATTATGCCTATCATTGTCTTGCTATGACTATTCTTTTTATGACTATTAGCGCTATGACTATTCGTGGCATGATTATGATTGCAATGACTATTTTGAGTATGACCATCATTTGACTGATTTAACTATTATTGGTATGACTATTCCCTTTAGTCCCTTTTCATAATTGCGGTTTCGTAATTGACTACTAAAGAAGAACTATTTTTCGCTGTTACGTAGTTAATTATCAAACAATATTTATTTCCTGTTTTCGTAATCAAGTATTTCTTCTTCCGCAGTAAATTACAAAGCTCATTCCTTATTATTTTATGAATCTTGCGCACTGCTAAGGCGCTAAATCCTTTGCTGGCTTTCGTTTGCCGAGCACTACAATGTAGAATGTTACCCTTAATTTAAATTTAATGTAGATAATTCATTCTGAGATAAATTTGATAACACCGACTGAAGCCATATTTTGTTTTATTTTCTACCGAATTTTCCCTGACTTAAACTTAACGTATTCACTTAAAACAAATATCGGTATCTATTCCCATACATCGAACAGATGACGGTTGTAAACACGTGCATGTAGTTTAGTCATTAATCCTATGTCTATACTTTACTATTGTTGGTAAAACTAATTTCACACAGGGATCATAATAGAAGTCCCAGAGTCGCCTATGAATGGTAGGTTATAGTGAACCTCTCCCTAAAATTTTAAAACCACACGTGTGTTAACAGATGCGTCCGCGACGCGGTGCTGGGAGAAAAGTGTGAGGATCAGCTGCAATGCGCTGGACCCGGACTGGAGTGTCGGGGGACCTGCCGCTGCCGGGAGAACTGGGTGGCCCACAACGAGAGCAACTCCTGTGTCGAATGTGAGTGGATGTTTCACTGGAAATAGGAGTCGCAAAGTTGTTGAATTCAAAAGCCTAACTGTGTACTGAAATGTTTTCTGAGTCCTTTAAAGACAGGCCAGTTCGAAATCTTTATGCCAAAGTCATTGACGTTTCCATGTCTTTTGGATTTAATGGCAAACCTGGCAAAAGAACACTAAGCAATTTATCTTTCTCTCTCCATTTAAGGTCTGCATCAGTACATGCGACAGGACAGTGTAGGAAATACTGGACATTGTATGTCACCATGTTAAACAAAAAAGTCTATACTCCAATTACCATTAATTTTAATTTCACTTTTTGATAAGTGTGTCCATCTTTCGATTGGGAACTAAAAGCACGATGCACATAATCTGTTACGCATTTAATTTTGAAAGTGAGCTCTATTAAATTTGAAAGCATCTTATTTAAACTTTGATAGTAAAATCACATAGCTGATGCGATGCACCTTTCTTATTTACCACTAAATAAAAACAATGTATTGGCCTACAGCTGTGAAGACACTGGGCGATCCGTGCGAATTCGACGTGCAATGCGACAGTTTCTCGGGGGTTCCCGAGGCGCGTTCGCCCGGGGCATCCCTCTGTCTAGCAGGGAGATGTACCTGCGCGTACAGTGCCCGCGCCGTGGGGAACCCCGCTCGCTGCTGGCACAGACGTCGGCCGGGTATGGAGTGCAGGAGGGATGAGGTAAGACAAGAGTATTGTATTGCACAAAATTGCATATAAAAATATCATACAAAATTCATTTTACTATAATCTTTTAAAATAAGATATCATCTCAGTTTTGATTGATTTTGAACTGGATGTGAATTATTGAACCGTACTTACTTTGCTCCTATACATTTAATATCTGTATAAGGTTACTTACGTGTAAATGAAACTATATTTGATGTCAGATTTTTTAATTTTATCAATATTTACATTATTTTTTATAGAAATTCACAACTACATGCTTATCTAATTTTATTTACAATTCTCATGTCACTTAATAACGAAGCTAAAGTTTATTATTTACATAGGACAGTACAGGCTAAATATTATAAGAAGTTTTATGAGTTAGATGTCTAATTTTGAATGAAACAAGAAAAATGAGAAACTCGTCTTTGATGTGCTAGAACAAAGCATCTTGAAGTCTAGTTAGTTGTTAGCAGCGTAATTTTTAATAAACATTTGGAATAATGTCTCATAATCTTTCTAGGAATGTGTATCTGAAGAAGACGAGCCTGGATACTGTCTGTCAGGCCGATGCACCTGTAAGACGTGTTCACCCGACGCGCGCGATTTCGGCGGCGCCAGCACTTTGTCTCGTCCGCCATTATTCATCGCCGCCATCTTGTCAATCGCCGCCATTTTGAGGCACTAACCAATATAAACCTAAAAGAGATTATTTTTTGAAATATCTACCGGAATATTGAATGTGTAGTGTTGTGATACTGTAAGATTACCAGTGAACAAATAGGCTTATGGTTTATTGGAAAACTGATATTACGTAATGAAGAATCAGTTTGACTTTGATCATGTCCTTTTGCACGGTTCATCTTTGAAATGCGTTCATTTTTAGGCAATTTTAAAAGATTTTATATTGGTAACTAATTCAGTCTCGAATTTTATAGAAATCTTATCAACATAATAAATCCAAGTGTAGCTATTTGCATAATATGTATATGGTTTCATCTTTGATCATAAGTGTCTTGCGGTACATTCGACCGAAAATTTCCATAAACTTGAATATATTTTTAAAGTGTTTAGTGATTTATTGCACAAATTACTATTTTAGTTACGTTGTTATGTCGTTTGTAGTTTATTTTCAAAGTCTATAATAAGTTGTAAATAAATAATATTTTGTTTCTGTTATTGTAAAGTTTTAAATAAGAGTAGATTATAACAATCCGTTTCACTTCCTCCTTATGATGTGTTTGGAAACAGTATTTTTGATGTGCAATTTATTTTTGTTTTTGACTTTTGAGAACATGTAAGCGAATGGGTAGATTTTATGCCAAAGAAGTTGTACACAAGATAATTAAATGTGTAAATAAATGTACCTATTTATTTCGAATGAATTTTGTTTCATTTACAAATTTATCAAATAAATCCAAAACATTTGGAAATTCTATTTACCTGGAGATCATTTAACTTTGAGACATTATCAACATGATCAGTTAAATAATGAATCCACTGCTGGATTGAACCTCACTCATGAGGGTATTAACCTCACTGGTAGGAACATTAATGCCTGTAGTAATACCAGTTTCCAACTTACATTTTCCCTGACTCTTCTTTTACGACGCCCAAGCCTTTTGAGTCAAAAGTTGAGACTAAAAGTGCAAAACTGACTACCTACGATATGCATAGTAACGGTAATTCGTTCAGAATGATTCTATACAAAACTTCTATAATGGAATATATCAAAGCCACACCGAATTTTATTATAGATAATGGCGGAAAATGAATATGGTTTTCTTACATCTTTAATGCCAGCTACAATTGCCGTTACACAGCTAATGGTCCCTAGATAGTATGTTGATCAATACCCAAAAATATTATGTAAAAATTTAAATTGTGATCAGATGAGGGTGGAGCGATATACTTGACTACACATATTAAACTATTAAAAGAAAACCATACATGAAAAATAATGGCCCGTGCTATTTGTTTATATTTATAAACACTTGCCTTCATGAATATTAGGCTCTCTGTACACGTGGCGTCAAGGGCACGTCGGTAGCTCGCGTCGAACTGGATATGGTGAGGGAGTCTCGTAAGGCCCGGCGCACACTGGGCGACGCGGCGGCATACACAAGCGGATTGAGGGCGGAGTTCGCGTAGCCCAGCCACGTGCACCACTCCCAGGCAATGTCTGAGACGCATTCGCAGAGAGAATCTGAAATTACAGAGAACTTCTTCGTTTATTTAATCGCAGATCGCGGCCATTGTGAAGCACAATGGTACGGCCACGGATTTTTAAAGAATGTACGGATTTCACTTCGTCTAATACTGAGTGAGGTCAACAAAAATACACACAAGCCTGTAACTGACACTGACGTGCGCTGCATATTGACGGCCGAGTGTCTGACCTTCGATGTACTTTTGTTTTGTGTACCCTGTATATAACGAAATTAAAAATCTGACCCAGTTGCTTAATACTTAGTTAAACTTTTGTTTTCGGTTGATGATAATTGACAAAGAAATATTCATGCAATCTAAAGCATTGCTGGTTGACCAGGTCCACTTACCTACAGGTAACATGATGAAGAACGGAGTCCAGCAGATCAGGAAGAGTGACATCAGCCTGACGATTGTGCGGGTAGCGCGTCTTTGTCGAGGTATGATTCCACCCCTGCAAGAATACGATACATTAACATGTATCTAATAGGTATCCGTTATCTGGAATGTTTCCGCAACTCGACGTCAGATGCGCCTATTTTGCGTGATGGGGTGCTGTGCCTTACTCATGCCACCCCAGCTCCTGCAGAAAGCCCAACATCTTATTTGTGTTGTTGAAGGCCTCCAGGAGTGACCTCGATGTTCCGATGTATTTTGGCCATAGTGTTGCTACTCCTCCGCACTCCGAGGACGTGAGCAGCTGTCTCCTCGGTAGCTAGGCTACAGGATATATTTTGAAGAAATTTTAGTTGATTCTACCATCGACATTCAAATACTTATCAAACAGAAAACGGCTGGCCTCATTTTATATTGAATATTTCTAGAGGTACAGCTCGCACCAAGACTTTCCCGTTCACTTTTATGTCATAGAATGATGTGGCGCACTTTCATTTAATAGCATAAACATAATTATAGCGTAATATGGAATACCAGCTACCGTGTTCCCTGTAAACTTGCTAGTATTCAAAAGGAATATAAACAGGCGTCTTCTAGGCCTACGATGCCTCATGCTATGTGTAAATCTATATTTCAATGACGAGTGATGCTTAAACAGGTAGATAACGGGAGGAAATTCCCAAAACATGGTGTATGAATATTTGTATTCAGTTTTTGATAACTTACGGTGACCCTGTCTTGCGTAACGGTGAAGGCACAGGACACGCAGTATTTGAGCCATCGGGAACAGTTAATTGGTTCTTCTTTGGAGTTACGAACCTAAAATCAGTAGAATGCTTTATATTAAAGAGAGTAAGCGACATATTCAAATAAATAATTTTTATTTCTTTCTTCTTCTTTCTTTCATATTTTTAACAATAGTATGTTTTGGGCTGATTGACTAAAAAGGTTTCGCACTGGTCAGTAATCAGTATGTCCATGTAATGTCGTGGAACTCATCCTATACCAAGATGACTAAACCATGACTCCTTATTTGGATAAACGATACAAAGATTGGCCTCTGAAGGCGCATTTAAAGATAACAATAACAAAAATAATTTATAATAATAACATGACCGTGGCTAAACATTGAGGAGCGCTCTCTGATAAATAGTCACATCGGTAAAACAGGTGTGTCACGAGTGAGAAAGCAAGGAGGATATATATTACGGGTGATCGCATTTGTTTCTTCTATCTATTATTACTAAGTCAAGATAGGGCTGTTGGATTATAATGGACTAGACGGAAGCGTGCGTACCTAGAAGTCTCAAACTAATGAAATATATTATTTAGCTATTTTTTTATAACTGTATTATATGTCTCACTTCACGTCGACGTAACATTTCAGTGATTGGATATCAAAGTTGGCCTGCTGCCCACCGACTGCTCTACCACACTGCAGTTTGACTCACTTCTTTATTTTCTTAGTGAGTTGGCTCACTGGATCAAGAACCGGAGAGTCACACTTGCATATCGGCGCAGATGGCGCTGACTTGTTACCCTGGAATAAACAATCACATTATTTTGATTACATTTAAATCCAACCAACGATCGATCACTGTCGTTGACAGGTGCATTTTGAAATATATAAAATTGTATGGCAATACAGTATCAGTTTTGATGGTAACAAATGAGTTTCGATTTATAAATATGCAATTTAAATGAAATTCTAAAACTTTAAAACCTTTGGTAAAATTCCTGGTGCAGCTACCGATCCAGGCTCATTTTGGTCACATCACTTTCTTACAAAACTTCACCTGTAGGTGTGTGTTTGGGACAAATATTTCTACTTAATTGTAAACCACATGTTGTATTAATTTGAGCTGTAAGTTCGGTGGCGGTATGGTAGCATCGAGCTGGTCCGATGATGGAAACGGAAGGTGATCATAGGAACTCCTAAACTACTCACGATAAACCCGCCGTGTTTGGGTTCGTTTGTTTTGTTTTGATGGCCACTATGCAGATCCGATGACAATGCAATATTTAGTATCGTCAACAAAAAACATTTAAGGTATTGAAAAAGATGTTTTAAATGTATGATGGGTTTCCACTGGGCCTTCATCTCATCTGACGATAAGTCCATTGGACGGTTAGCGTTTACGACGAGAAGATTCAATCTAACGCTCTAAGGCGCTGGCTCTGCTCCTTTTCCTTTTCATATCGGAACACCAGTGCTATTAGCACTGCTGTTTGGCGGCAGATAGCTAGCCAAGCAGTCATATAAAATGCCCAACCACCAACCAAATTGAGTACGGGTAAGTTTCGCTACTGGGAATCGAACCCGGTACCTCCTTTAGGCCACAGAAGCGTTTTTTTTTTAACAAAAACTTGTTTAATGTACTAACCTGTCCATTCAACGCGCGCGGCGAGCGTCCGCGATGCGCTCGTATCGGAGGCGGCACAGATAAAGACCGAAGGATCCGAGCGTAGAAGAATAACATGATGAAGGCAGGAAGGTAGAAAGAGAAGGTAACACTCGAGAAAACATAACTGAAACGAACAAACAAAAAGTTGCAATTTTTTTCTACGTTCATCAAGCCAGCAATGTATAAGCATGTACGCAAGTCAAGCAATTTTTGCTTGAATATACAGGAAGTGCATTCATGAAGGACAAACACTTTTACATCCTCACGGCTCGCGGATATCTTTGCTGACGTCTTTCGATTTTGATCGTTATTACCTAGGAAATTAATGATCCCTTTTATTACTTGGACTCAATTTCCAATGACAATCAGGGTCCTGTTTCATAAAGCGACAATTCGTAATAAAGTAGCAAATGTCATGTCGTTGTCGACCATAGTGCCCGTTGATTGGTCGAATTTCGAAAAGTCGAAAATAGCTGTCAAATTTTGTTTGTTTATTACGAATTGTCTGTTTATTAAACAGGCTAGCTAGAAAAGGCTATTCTCATAATTTTGTGTTAGTTACTTTTTAGTCTGTTGTTGTTGAGACTAAAACCACAGCCACAAGTCAATTTTATCAGTGACCGCCATTTTTATTTTACATAGTCTTGTAGCGTCTAATGGTATCATTAGAAAAATTATTCAAACAATATAACTGCATTACTTTCATCCTTTTGCCCGAAAATATCGGTCTCAAGAACTCTGATCATTTACTAGATAAGAGAAGAAAATAACTATTTTGCGGCACAGCACCTTACACAACGTAAATCTTAACATCTCAGATAATTGTGATACAACGGAGGTTTTATTAACTTACGCAATATTAGTATTCACTGTACAAGCTTTAGCCATTTCCCCTTGAAGGTAATGCATGGGCGAGGGTACGAAGGCGGTGGGCATCGCGATGACCGTGGACACTGGCCAGATCAGAGCCGCGGAGATCTTGGCACGCCGGGACCTCCTGGTACGAGCCAGGGGCGCTGTGATGCCGCACCAGCGCTCCCAGCCCAGAGCGCAGATGGACAGGATCGAGGCAGTGCAGCAGAGGACATCCAGGGTGCTCCAGAAAGCACAGATGTACCAAGCTAAAAACATATGTTACAAATTTATAAAATCCGTATCCGTAAGATTATTTGGAAAAGAATCGGGATCGGTCCCTAATCCGTCCGCCAATCGTGGTGATTATGATAAATCTCCGCAATAAATCTCCGTCGGATAGCTATGATACACGCTCAGTTCAGAAGTGGACTTGCAACTGTTGATGATCGTTATAAATGCGAAAGTAACTCTGTACCCAATGTGTTTGCTGCCATTTCAGGAGTAAACTACAGAACCGAGCTTGATGAAATTTAGGACCCCATTAGTCTATGGCATGGAAAGGGACATAGGCTACATTTATTCCTGAAAAGTGTTCCTGTGTCATTCTGAGGTTAATTCAGACCAAATTACGAACAAGAGATTGTTAATGATATCCGTTTTTATGATTTAAATTTCGAACGATTTCTGTTGCTTAAAGTCACAATCTCTATAATTTTTAAAACAAAACTATGTCAACGTTCTTACTTACGCAAACGAAATACAAGCAACTCCCGCGCAGCACCGATGGGTAGCACCGCCAAGCCTACCAGCAGGTCAGCCGCCACCAAGCTGGCCAGTGGATAATGAGCCGGCGCTCGCTGGGCCTTCCTCAACGCCACCATGACGACCACGTTCCCAACAATAGTGGTCAACGTAACAACAATCATGGCCGCCGCTGACGTCACCCATCCTAGCGTGATCGACCCTCGCGGTTGAATTTCGAGCACTGGCTGGTTGATTAATAGAATTAGCAAATATATGTTTTCATACAATGTTATAACAAAAGAGGTACTTTGTATTGTTTTCATTTATTCATAAACATCTAATCTTTATTTTGCCATAATCTTTTCAAATAGAGCTGGCTTTGATAAGTAATTACCTAAAAATAAGAAATCAAATTATAATGTCGCGAAAAAAATACCATTACCTTTCAAAACGAAAATTCTTATTCACTACGAAGTTCTAGCGACATTACAATCCAATGTCGTAATTTTATATAATTACTGCAAAAAGCAAGCTATCCAAAGACATTTAAAATACTTAAATCTCTTTGCAGCTATCCTATTTTAAAAGATTATGGTAAAGAAAATTTATTAAGAAACGTTTATCAACGAAATCTCTTAAATTCTTAGTAGGACTACATTTACATGGAATGTAAAAATTTTATTCCATTTCTAAAGGGGTGGTGAGTTATTAGAGTATTTAGAATATGGCAATTATTTCGCGCACAGACTGCTTTTGAAGTAAATAAATTACATGGAAGTATATCTTTTCAAATTCTTAGTGGCACTATTACCGTTTAATTAAAAAGAAATTGTCATTTGACAATTTAACATAACAATATGCTGAGTTAATCCAAAACACATTCAAATTTTTTGTGTTCATTTAACTTGTAAATGCACAAATTACAAAGATCGTTTGCACCACAGGTATAAAACTACAGTCAACGAAAAGACACGGCCTACAAATCAGTATTACAAAATTATATATATTTATAACAATTACTTACTCGTATATTTTATTTTATTGTCTTCTGTAATTCATATTTCAACACACGAAACACACTTTTCATGACGCACACTGTTTTTGTTACTTTTTCGTTCACATAACGACTTTAGTGTTTATAAAAGTGACGTTTAGAATGACAAGTGGTAAAAAAAATCGTCAATAGAGGGTAGGAGTTAAAAATTTTATAAGGAGCGGCGCACACCTAGGAAATGGGAACATTATACTAATAAATTATGTACTATATTGCATTGCAGGGACGTATATCTGATTCGTAATTTCTTCAAATAATTTAAATTGGAAGTTTGGATGTTCGTAAAGATGAATATTATTATGTAATATTAATTGGACATACATAATAATGATAATTTAATAATTTTTTTAGCTTCATTATGACATAAGTATTTTATAATAATATATATTGCAGTCTCCCATCCGAGTTCATGTCTGGATTGAATATAATTTTAACTTTAAGATCTTATATGTACACGACATGAAGCAATAAAATGATTGAATTGAGGGTAAAAAGTTGGAAAATGGGCAGCAGTATCTACTTTAGTAACATCTTACTGCTTTGAATCCGTCTGACAAGCTACGAATATGATTATACAAGTGATTATGATAAAAATCTTAATAGCTTTATTGAGCTGACTATACGTATTTGACTATTTGTAAGCTTGTATGTATCTGCTGCACTTACTCTTTAGTTCGAAATATTTATTCATCCGATTAAATATAGTTTCTAGAGCACAGGTCAGTTCGACAAATAAAAGTCATAAGTTTAAAATTTATTCCTTTATTTAGTTACGGGGAAAATATTTAAAATTTCATTCTCCTCAAAACTTTAGAACTTACAAAGAAATGCATTTCAATATAGTAATGATAAAATGTATTTACAGTCGCACTTACATTACAGTTTGATCTTCAGAACTTAGTTTAAGTTAAATTACAAAGTTCACTATCACTTAAATTACGTTCAAAGGCACACGGAAGTTGAGGACCAAGTTCTAATAAAATATTGTGCCCTTTTTACATGCATGACAAAATTTTGTGCCAAATGTATAAATTCAGTATGAATTAACAAATGCCAAGTTCCGATTAAAAAGGTTATTTTTCTTAGACAAGTTATCGTTTTATTTATTTCGATTTCAAATAACGGTGAAATTTGGAGACATACTATTTTTATTTACATCAAATATTTTTGTACTTAAACCAATACAAATTCAAGTTTAACTATCCACTAAGCTTTTCTTTTATTTATATTAAGAATGCATTTAGAGGAAGCACGGGTTTATCTTATTGTTCCCTACTTATATATCTTCTAATACGACCAACAGTTTCTGGCAACTTTTTGATAATCATAATTAAAATGAAATGTGTAGATGAAACTAAAATGAACTTTAAAATAAACTTGTCACAGGTGCCAATTTTCCAGTCGACTAGCACTAGTAATAATAACTTCATGTCACTTCAAAAACTGATTAACGACAATCTGTAAAACTGCCAATAAATGAATAAAGAAAAGAAAATAACTTGGCTCGTTGGCACTTCGTGATGACACAAAAACTTAAATTAATCCTAAAAGTAATACTACGAAGATCATTTTCATTTAATTAAATATGTAAAAATGTTTAAAGTAATATTTACAATATTTTAGGCGTATAGTTTTCTCGACATCGGTAGAAGTTTTCCGAACTAAGCAAAGAAGTAGCTATATTTAAAAATATATTTTACAGGTATGCAAGTTTATAAAACAAAATTGAGCATGCAATGGTCCCAAGAACAAGTAGTTTAAAAACATTTTTAAAGCGAATATGGAATGATGAGATCTTTTTTGTACAAGATGTACAAATTTGGGAATGGAAAGAACAATTTGAAAATTTTCAAAAATGGATTTGTCTCAATTTTTACCACACTTAATACGTACTTTTAAAAAAATACGATACTAGTTTGTATTTGTTCCCAAGTTATCAACAATGGAGTGGAAGCAATAGTGGAATGGTATGAAAAACGTGGAAGATTTGAAACTTCTTAATGTCTCTTATAACTTGAACTGAGATTGATGCCTGTTCTTTTCGTATCAAATCGCGATAAAAATAGGAAAAATCTTTGATTTTTTTAAACATAAAAAAGTTAATAAAACGAGCAGTCATCAATCTTAGTTCAACTTTAAGCCTTAAAATTATCTAAAAATAAAACAAAATCTATACACTAAAGTACATTACAGTCTAAGCGCTAAAGAATCACACATAAATAAATTTTCCGTTCACGACAGTACGCAAAAACAATCTTATAAGCGAAAAATACGTATTTACTATTTAAAAAATAGTGATTCAAAACTTAGTGTCTGTAAACAATAATAAAAAAATATTTAACAACACAACAATACAAAGTTTAATGTCAGTGTTAAGATTCGGTGCATTTTGATAACATGATGGAATTCATGATTCGAAATTCAAGAAGCAAGTCTAGGTTTTGTAAAATTTGTTTCGTAATATTATAATATTAGTGCCAAATAATTTAGCAAGATCAAATAAAATAAAAACTAGCCAAACTAGCTGAAAAAAAAAGGTGCACACTGTAGTCTTGTCATATAGTGAGATTGTCCAGTTAGTGCTTTAAACTATGTTTACTCTACATCGAGTCATGGCTGTACAAATCAGTCTATATCTACGGCACTCTAGCACCTTGAGATTTATTATTATTCGAGCACTCTTCACTTTTAAATTGAGAACTTGGCTGCGTGCACTTTCGTGCGCTCAAAATCCTTGGTGCGTCAATATCATTTATCTTTGAGATTTACAGTTCATTCTGCTCTTTGAGCCTTTACCCTTCAGTCTGTCTTAATTTTTAAAATACTTTAAGGCGATATTGTCTTCAATTACTTTGCTGCTACCTAAATTACCTTATCGTAAATTTTTTTACAGTTCAAATCCTAACGTAACAATTAACTTGAAACTTTGACCATTTAATTACCGAGATAGGGTTCCAATACTTTTGACCATAAATTTTCGAATTTGCGAGACCTATGGAAAATACTGTTAAAAATACCATTATAATTGAAATTTTTTATCGTTTTATATCATTTGCAGTCGAAAATTTTGGTTATCTATCATACGAGTTTTCTTAAAATCACCACTTGGTCTCTTAAACGAGGACTTTCAATCACTATTTAGCAATTTATATTCTTTATACCGATGACTTCCAATTAACTATAGGTGAAATTTCAACGGTCAAATTCGTTACATGATATCAGTTTTCTTTTTTTAACTTCAGAGCAAAGATACAACGATTTAATCAAATATCTAAGCAAAAATGGAAACACCTAATATCTCAAAACTTATGACCCGAAAACAACAGTAGATTGGACCCCTAAATCATTTTCAAATATATATCGCCTCAGTGGCTCCTTTATTCGTCTGCTGCATGTCATTGGGCGACAGGGCGGCTCTGTCCGACCAATCAGAGTGCGGCGATTGTGTTAATGGCGTCTGTGGCGAGGGCGTCGACCAATGGTCGGGCGACTCCGGCGACGGAGTCGGAAATGTATCACCTATGCCCCAACTGCCGTAGAGACCTGAGAGAGATGGAAAACTTTATAAATAAATGAACATCTTACCATCGAGGCACCTGCCTGAATGGTGATTATGGAAAATCTCCTCCAGTAGTAGTTGCAGGGTTTGACAATATCAAACTGTATCATAAATATAATATCATCATCATCATCAGCCGGGAAACGTCCACTGCTGGACATAGGCCTCCCTCATGGTACGCCGATCCCGAGGTCCCGAGCCACCTGCATCCAGCGACTCCCTGCGACTCTAACCAGGTCGTCGGTCCATCTAGTAGGGGGACGGCCTGGTAGACGTTTCCCGGTACGTGGTCGCCACTCGGGAACCTTTACTCCCCACCGGTTATCGGTTCTTCGAGCGATGTGGCCTGCCCATTGCCACTTCAGCTCACTGACTCGTCGAGCTATGTCGGTGACCTTCGTTCGTCTACGGATTTTCTCATTCCGGACCTTATCGCGTAGAGAAATTCCGAGCATAGCTAATTCCATTGCTAGCTGAGTGACTTTGAGCTTGTTTATTCGGCCCACAGTAAAGGACCACCAAATATAATATATTGATTGACTAATTTGCTTAGAAACAACTAATCGACAAAATTCAGAAGTTATTCATTGAGAATGGGAACATTCGTATTTTATACACGACAAAAAAATTCACACTATTTCTGATTCCTAACTGTATAAAAATCATCAATATAAATTATATCTGGTCCTTTAAAACCTACATTCGGAACTCTCCAAATACGAGTTCAACTCGCACTTGACTTATTATTTAAAGTCAGACAATATTACAGCTGTTTAGTTTCTGTTTTCAAATGGCGCAGCAAAAACAAGATGGCGTTGTAAAAGCAAGATGGCGCTGCAAAACAACAGCTGTCAAATATATGTATATACCATATTATTTATATAAAGATATATAGGTTTCATTCTTGATGAATTTCAAAACTAGAAGACTTAATCTCACCTGACATAAGGTTAGTTATTGCGGGATGCTGTGCTCCCTGCACCTGGCCGAGAGCGGCCGCGTGCGTCATGACCGCTTGCAGCTGCGCGTTGTGTTGACTGTTAGCACCTTAATTATAAAAAAATCACATTAACCAAAGAGAATATAATATATTTATATTACATTTTAAGAAACGGCACTCCATACAGCGAAAATGAACCTAGCAAATGTAAAACGGGGCTAAATCAACGCAATTCTCTACCATTCGTAATATAAGGACAATGGCGCCAACAATGCGCTAGCAGCGCCTTTGAGGCATGTTTCATACAATTTGTAATGAACTAATTCGGAACATGAATATCTCAACTCCCCGCGACCTTAACTAGGTCTTCGGTCCATCTAGTAGGGGGACGGCCCGTTACATGTTTCCCGGTACGTGGTTGCCACTCGAGAGAGGTTGAGAACTTTTACTCCCCAGCGGTTATCGGTTCTTCGAGCGATGTGGCCTGCCCATTTCCACTTCAGCTCACTGACTTACTGAGCTATGTCGGTGAACCTAGATCGTCTATCGATTTCCTCATTCCGGATTTTATCACGTAAAGAATTTCCGAGCATAGCTCGTTCCATTGCACGCGATTTCGAGCTTGTTTATTCGGCCAACATAAAAAAAAGCATGCATGAGCAAAAACATTTTGATGTCCACATAGACATCACCACATACCTACACTGAACCCTATCGATAAACTATCGATAAGGTATCCCATATAGCTTGGGACCGGTCTCTAAGGCATTCCATGAGTCCACTTGATGAGCATTGGACGTTTTCGTGGTGTACTCACTTAGATGCGCGAGCGCAGAGTACGCCGCCGCGTCTAGCTGGTGCTGATGCGAGTGACGTAGCGCGGCCATGTGCGCCGGCGACGTGGGAAGCGACGGACGTGACTTTCCGGGGGAAGGGGAACCTGGACGAAAACAACAAAGCTACTATTTTTGATCCGTTAAATTACCAAGTACTCACTAGTCACTGGGCAGTTAATAACTGTCAGAATAAAATATATCCCAATCATGACATATTTGAATATTGACTATCATAAACCACTGGCAAAATTTCATATTACAACACTGTCTCTGTTTTATATTTTGACTAAATCATCATTTAATTGATATCTTGTTTGTCGTTCCTTAAATGCTAAAAGGTTCATGCAATGAAATAGTCGTGATAGCTCATTTGGACAGAGTTCTTGGACAGAGGTCTGGGTTCGATTCTGTCTCGTACCAATGAGTTCCAATTTGATAAAAATCATTACCATTGGCTTTTCGGTGAAGGAAAACCTCGTGAGGAAACCTGCACACTTCTGAGAAGAAATTCAAAGGTGTGTGTCAAGTCTACCAATCCGCACTGGGTTCGTGTGGTGGAATATGTCCCATACACTCTCTGTAGGAGAGTAGGCCTGAGCCCCTGCAGCGGGGACATATATAGGCTGTAGATGATGATGAACCAATAGCATACAATGTTATAGCACCCATCTTCAAACACTGCATCATGTACCACGTACCTATATAGGCGTGGTGGGGCGAGGTGGTCTGGTTGCTGTGGGTTGGGGAGTGGTTGCTGTAGGGAGGCGATAACGATGCACCTAATACGCCGCCGCCGTACGACTGTTGCAGCGTCTGACCCGTCTGTGGACATACAAACTATATAGTTACTGTAAATAAGCTGTACATCAAAATAAAGACCCATTAGACACTGGTATGTTCTTAAACGAGAAAAGGCTTCTTATGCCAAGCCACAAAGCCTAGATTGCAGGAGAAAAGTAACATGCCAATTAGTATTCTACAGAATATATTTTGAATTATGTTCGCTTATATTCATGTTTATTTCGAACTCACTATTAATTAGGTATAGTTCCCGGCAAAACAAATAGAATAATGACCGTGACTGCCATTGTGACTGCGCAGTAAACGATATTGGGGTCTCTTTGGCGGGGAGCGGGAGGAGAATGTGATTCAAACGCGTTTAAACGCGTTGAGGCGCGTGATTGGCTTCCTTTGCGCCCATCTCGTTACTCGGAATGCATGAGCGCATCCCTACTATGCCCATTTTTGTTCAAGTTGTTTGCCGAAAACTATACCTTATAAAAAATAAACAACAGGGCTCAATCATAATTTTGGCAACATTCAAATTTAAAATTAGAAAGAATTCAAATCGATAGCTCTTTTAGACTTGCTTTACCAACTCGAAACACTCTCGATCAAATCGTCACTTACTATGAGGTAAATTTAGTATATTTTTCTATATATAACATTCTGAGATAACAAAATACACGAAATACAAAGGTATTCATATACAAGTGGCCAGATAACTATTTCAATACAAGTAACATCACTAACTATACAATTTGAATCTTTTTGTCAGAAAACTGAAGTTCGCGATACTTTTGCAAAGCTAACTACAGTACTCGGGGCAGTCAAGGATTAGCACCAGAGCATCTGAGCAGATCTCAGCGTGGTATCTAGCTAGACTCTGACTGAATTGCTTGCAGATCCTGTTAATACCAGTGAATAGTGAGGTATGAATAGTATGTGTGTATTTACCTTGACGCAGTCCTCATAGCTGGGCGGCTGTTTGTGCTGCATGAGCTGCTCTATACCCGCGAACTGCGCCATTGCGTTCGAGTACAGTGACGTCGCGTCGTACGGCGACGGCAAATCCTGTAATACAGACACACACATGTTGACACATACATACACACCCTCGTCAACTCGTTACTTGTATACATAAACCATGTGGTTTGAGAGGCTCATGTCCAAAAGACTCAAAAAGCCAATTATGATGACGAGTAAAAACCGAATTATCATTTTTAAATTTTACATACGAATTGTTTAATATTTAAAAATATAAATATTGACTTTCGAAATTAAACATTTCAATATTATGTTTTTTTTTTGATGTACGTCTTTTTGGAAGTACAAAACTGACATTTTAATTTTAAAAATTAAATTCGTTTTTTTTCTTCTTTAATGATATGTAATGTATCATATAAGGTATGATTTCGTCTTAATTATAAAATCGACGAGTCATATGTCTGTAAGTACCTGTAAATTTTGAAGCGGTGATTCAACTGGACTGAGGCTCGACCCGAGACTCTCAACGCTTTGTGGCACTTCCTGCGCCACCTTCTTGTTATTCTTTTTTACACTCGGTTTTCTGCAGAAATAAGAAACATGACATTAATAACTGTAGATTATCGAATATGATAAAACATTGATATTTCTCAAAGATAAATAGTTGTTTCGTGACAGATATGGGAAAGGAACTGTGATTACCGCTTTAGGTTCTCATCAGTAAGCTGCCAAAGTAATGGGTCAATTGTAAAACTTCTTTCCAGTTGTATGAACTCACCGTCTGATCGCCGTGCTCTGCAAATTATTATTATCGTAGATCTGGTCTTGGGGGCTGTCTGGCCCCGCTTTTGCCCGGGGCTTTTTGGGCTTTCCCTTCCCCGCTGTACTGATGACTGTCGGCTGACTGATCAGCTGATGATGAGGGGTTGGTGACGCTGCAAAATAAACATAACGTTAGGGGTATGTTAATTAGTAAGTTTAACTGCTTTAAAAATGTTATTTGTGAATATTTTTTGCATTAGTCTGTCAAGTATGACTCTGTCCCAGTAAACCAGTCCAAATTATATTGTTGAAATAAATATTCTACTTTCGAATATTCTGTATATGTATTTGTACTATTGAATATTATGTGACTGTACTTGCACTACTAAATATTATGTGCTTATACTATTGTAAATTATGTCACTGTACTTGTACTATTAAATATTATATGAATGTACTTGTACTATTGCATATTCTGTGACTGTACTTGCACTCCTAAATATTATATGCTCGTACGTGTACTACTGATTGTTATTTTACTGAACTTGTACTATTGAATATTATGTAACTGTACTTGTACTATTGAATATTATGTAACTGTACTTGTACTTTTGAATATTTTGTGTCTGTTTTTGTACTATTTAATATCCTGTGAGTAGGTTAACTGTCTAAGCACAAGCATATTTCATTGACTGATAGTGATGTTAACCACCAACTTAACACTCACACATGAGATGATGGTGCTGCGGGGGTGGCCTGGGGCAGTGTTCGTCGAGCAACCTAACGATGTCGTCGTGCATCCTCTCCTGGGCGACGTCGCGGGGCAGACGATCCATGTGGTCGGTGATCTCTCTGTTAGACATAGCGTCCAGCAACGCGCGACAAGCGCCGTAGGAGCCTTCCCGAGCGCCGAGGAACAGTGGTGTTTCATCCTGGAAAACAACATAAATTATTACTACTACAATGCATGATATATTGGCAAATGTATTCTAGGAAATTCACAAGTAAGTTTTAGGCATCATTATTTCCTTTCAGAACTTTAATAAGGTACAATCAAATAGCTTGGAATACAGATTATCCTAATCTACAAACAAAAAACTATCTCGAATGATGTGACACAATGCACAACTAACAAAGTTGTTGCGGGTATTTGTAGAAAAAAAATTCTGAATGTAACATTTTTCATCCTTCATATACTAATTTAAATATCAAGGCATTGGGTAACTTTTCTTTAGTTTGAAAGTCTATGGTACGTCAAATGTCTTGTACGGGCGGGTGACGTGATGTGACACTACATCGAGTGACTTATTACCAATCGGTAATAAGTTTTGGATCACAATATTGTTTGCTTTGTCCAGTCTAAAACTAGTCATGTTAAATGTCTTTGATTTGTAATTCCACTACGTATGTAAAGACTGGTTTCTATTTAATAAACTGGTATATTTTCACTGACCTTATCATCCTGGGCATCCCTGTTTGCTCCATGCATAAGCAGCACATTGACTGCGTCCACGTTGTTGACGGCCGCCGCCCAGTGGAGCGCGGTCTTACCGCTGTTGTCCGCGGCGTTTATATCGGCGTCCGCGTTGATTAGGTCTTCTACCATACCCTCTATTGCTAGCCTGGAATAAATATTACGATTGCAATGATATTTTTGCCGCAAAATCATTATAATACAGGTCCAGTTCGATCGTAACCAAGGGTGACATTCACTAAGGATAAAAATCCTTACAACTCAGGGATATATTTGGTGACGTCAATCGATATTGATCCCTGTTTCCAAGTAAACTAGAGATATCGTTAGCAGAGTTATACGTGAGTGGCGAGGTTGTAAGGATGCGTGTCTGTAGTGAATTGCACCACAGAATACTTTTAATTACAATTTGTAGGTAGATGGACGTCAGTGCGAAGGACATCAAATTCATGCTTTAACAGATTTCTAACTCCAAAAAAGAACAAGTTTTTTTAAAAAAAAGGTTTGCCGTAGTTTCTCTGATTTAAAATAGGATAGTCCCATGTCAACCCATGGATGTCGAAAAAAGCTAATAAGGGAAACCATCAGGAGCTATCAACATTTTAGTGCTATCTGTCTGCCAGTGTAAATATGCCGAACTCATAAAATTCGACGTTGCAGTCTATGAGGTCACTTATGCAGCTGACACTGCAACTTACCTTGCAGCTAATATTAGCGGCGTAGTGCCATCATGCATCCTAGCATTGAGATTAGTGGCTCTGTTCCTCAGCAGTATTTGGAACACCCCCATGGCGTCAGCAGCGACGGCCGCGTGTAATGGCGTCCGTCCCGTGTTGTCTTGCGAGTTTGCGTCTGCGCCGGCGTCGAGGAGGCGTTTCGCCGCATCTGCGCGCGCGTATCTGTGGAAAAATGACGGACATACGTTTTTATTAGCAGACATTTGTATATGTACATCTATATAAATCGGTCGGAGTCCATGACGTCACCGCCCGCTATTGGGAATTATCTCGTAAAAAATACAGTTCTAATATTACAACCTGCATATATTTTGAAAACCCTTCCAGACTAATTATGACAATATATTACCTAGACTTATTAGAGCTACAGTCTCTCCAGATACACTTAAGAGGATCATGTCCAAATTTCGATAAATACTACTATGCACTGAATAACTTAGACACATTCGAAGAACTTATTTAGTTTAGTCCTTAAGTTATTTCAATTTATTTAACTAAGTTAGCGCATAACAGTAGACTTTAATTTACAAAATTTCGTGCATGACCCAAAGTTATTTAGCAAGATAAATAGTTCAAATCAAATATGGCTTGAAATCTCACCTTGCAGCTAGATGCAAGCTAGTCTCCCCGGTCTTATCCATAGCAGCATTCAGCTGAGCTCCCTGCGCCACCAGCTCAGATATGATGTGAGCGGTTTGTTCGTCTTCAGCATCAGACCCTGTGTCGAGGCCACCGCCCCTGACCGCCGCCACCATGAGCGGCGTCATGCCCAGCGGACCTCTAGCGTCAACTTCCACGTGACCGTCATGCTGCGAAGATGAAGGTAAGTTTATATTATTGTTAAATCGGCAATTCAAATTAAAATCAAAATTTTAAAAACTATGAAAGAATAATAAAGTATCTCAAAGTACTCGATCTTCATTGACCCAAAAAATAATTATATTTTAAATCAATCAAGTTTAGTAAATTATATAGGACTTACGATGGCTGGAGGCGTCATCATGCTCGGCGGCACCCTGATATCAGCCGCGTCTAGATGCTGCTGCGTCCAAACCCTCGAATCATGACCAGCTTCTTCATAATCTGTAATCGCGGTATGGTCTGACGCGTAACCTCCTGGAACGCCATTAGCATCCCCAGGGCCTCGGGCTCTTTTTGCCCTTGGAGGAGCTGACCCATCATCATCTTCGTCAGACCACGAATGGGGAGGTCCCATATGACCACCATTGATATCTACGTCAATATGGCCCATTGATCCTTTGTTTAGGTTCCGCATTTCTTGCCCATCTGGACCACGGCGTCTCGATCTTCGTCTCGTCGAAGAATTTGTTCTGATAAAGCCTTCTGGAAACCATGTTATACCGGCAGCACGTTTTCTTTGTGCAGTGACTAGGACGCCGATGAACAAACCAGCAATTAATACTAATATTACGCCAATGAAAACATATTTGGAATTTGTAGGGCTTTCGTCGGGTGGTATTTTAGTGCTGACGCCCTTGACTTGAAAAATTGGAAAATCTGGTGATAACGAATGCTTAGAAGCAGTTGCTGCCAAGAATTCAGCTGCTTCTCTAGCTGAGAAGAAGCACTCGGACCCAGACATGGACGTGCATTTTCTATTGTCGATTTCCAAATACACTTGAACACCTGACTGATGTCTTTGTGTGAAAGCTATGTGGTTCTTTTTGCCGAATTCCGTATCTTGAAGACCTACATCGGTCGCACCTTTCCATGGATAAATCATGTCATTTCCAAGATGATCCTTCTTAATCAAAACTGTTGTTCGCAGGTGGTGGCCCATGTCTCTCAAGAAGGCAACAGAGATTTCTTTGAAGGTCTTAACGTCCATGAGGAGAATTACTGATATGACGCCTTCAGCAAGATCCGGAGGTTCATTCTCGCAATCTAGACCGTCCCAATTACATTCGGCGTTGTTGCAGCCATAATCACAATGTCCATTGGCGTAGTGCTTCTGGCAATAAGCGTCATATATAGGATTACATCTTTGTAGAGATTTTTCACAGTCTCTCCCGTCAAATAAGCATGCCTGTGTGTTGCATACTTCATTACATTCTCCATTCATGAATACTTCCCAGCATTTGATTGGAGCTGTACAATTGGCCCAAGGATTTATTCCCAGAGAACAATCATTGCCGTCAAAGTCACAGGCATAGTTGTTGCATTCTTCGTCACAATGATGATCGCTTTGCTTTTCTTTGCAACCTAGCTTGACACATTGTTCTCTTTGGAATGCCAAGTCTAACTCCTGAAGGGTAAGTGTTGGGTTTTTGTTGTAGACTCCTCCTATTGGACTTCCATAGCCCCCTCTTGAATGTGGGTCGTGGATATCGCAAGTCTTGCCAGTCCATTGTCTTGGACAGTAACATAAGAAGTCTCCAGGCTTGTCGATGCAGCGTGCTTCTGGATGCTTACAAGGGTTGCTTAGACATTCATTCATAGAATCGATTTCACAGTTTATGCCAGACAATCCTGAAGGGCAATCACATACATATCCCCCTATTTCTGAAGTTCGGCAATACCCGCTGTTCTGACAAGGATTCGAATCGCAAACGTAACCTGAATACTCGCAGTTTTTGCCATAAAATCCTTCATTGCACATGCATTCATGCCCACCTTGTATCGCTGTACAAATTCCTCCATTTTGACAAGGAGAGTTGGCGCAAAAGTTGACTTTAGCATCGCAATGTCTTCCCATGAAGCCAGGCTTACAGTTACAGTGGTAATCGTTTATCAGCTGAACACAGTCCTGAGTACCGGGAGCAGAACAAGGATTTGATAGGCATTCGTTAATATCTCCTTCGCATCTCGGGCCAACGAACCCCGGCGGGCATTTACACTCGAAGCCACCCACTTTATCCATACAAGTCCCATTATTGTGACATGAATCAAGCTTGCAATCGTTAACATTTATCTCGCAAATCTTCCCAAGAGTTCCGAAAGGACATGAGCAAGAGAAGTTATTGATTAAATCGTGACACGTTCCACCATTTTGACAGGGGTTCGGTAAGCAGTCGTTTACGTTTAGTTCACAGTTCTGTCCCTGGAAGCCTTTGGCACATTGACACTGGTATGTTCCGACTAAATCCTTGCAGACTGCACCGTTTTGACACGGAGCTGACTCGCACTCGTTGATTTCCTTTTGACAGTACGACCCTGTGTAACCATCGAGACAATGGCAGCGATGTGAATTTCCAATGTCTTCACAGGTTCCATTGTTGCACAGTTGCTTTAATTTTACACCTACGGGAAATAAACAAGCGTCAATACAATCAAACTAATCGAACTAAAATAAAACATCAATAAAATTTAGATCGTTGTGCCACTTCTTGATTTCAGACGCTCAAATTGCCAAATAACTTCGGATGCAAATATGGTTTACCATGAATAATGAAGGATATCGTTTTTCAATTCAATTCTTGATATTTATGGCAACTACCAACTTCATGGTAATTCTGCCAAAATCTGGTGTCCAAAAGGATATCGTTTTTCTCCTACAAAAATGCTGATCTTATTCATCGGCAACGAAACAAACAACGAAACTCCAAAAAAGTTGAGTCAGCCTACGTTCTCTCTATCCATTTCTTTCCTCTTTCTTTCTCTATCAATTTTGTTCATTAAAATTTTCCAACAAAAAAACTCACCTTTTCTAATCGAAGCATCCTTGCACGACACCATTTCCACATCGCATAGCTTCCCAGACCAGCCCGGGGCACAGGTGCAAGTATACTGAGGTCCTTTCTGCGAGCATGTGGCTCCATTCTCGCAAGGGTTCCCTTCGCACCAGTCTACGTAAGCCTCGCAGTGTTTCCCTGTGTAGCCATATGGGCAGTGGCAAGTGTAATACGTGATGTGGTCGTGGCAAGTGGCTCCGTTGTCACAAGGGGAGCTATCGCACATGTTGATCCGGAATTGACAGTTCGAACCCGTGTACCTGGGGAAGATTTGGGAAATTAACAAAGGCAAGTCTTATAAATCTTCTAGTACCTTCCAAGATAAACTATCTTACTCGTAGAACTGGTTTTATTTGTTCCTAAAAAGATGTTGAAATTAATAACACATATGCTTGCTTGACAAATTGCAGGGCGGTGTTCAAGTCTATCCATGTTTGTTGACAAACACCATATGAGCAATCTACCAAAGGAAATTCATAGATTTAGAACGCCTCTTTACTCCCCGATAGGAAGATCGCGGCTAATAATAACCTGATTTAGTGTTCCCTTATACCACATCTGTTAAAAAAATAATATCTGGCCCCAGCGTGTACTAACTGTGATAATTACAGCAATCCTCGGGACGTTCGTTTAATGGAGTAATAACAAGACAGCTCATGTCCAGCAGTGTACTTATCAGATGATGATGAGATACATACCCAACAGGACAGGAGCAGTTGTAAGAGTTGATGCCGTCGATGCAGGTGCCGCCGTTCATGCAGCTGGAGTCGGTGCAGTCTTCGTCGTTGGTCTGACAGTTGATGCCAGAGAAACCCAACGGGCAGGTGCACGTGTAGGAGGCCACGTACTGTTGACGAGGCGGTACATTATTACAAGTTAAGAAGACCGAATACAGCGGCTACAAATGTATTTATTTGATACGAGTATATGCAATTGAATCTGGTAATTTTTAATTATCTATCCATCTATGATATATAATATTATAAACGCGAAAGTGAGTCTATTTGTTGGTCCTTCGTTCACGTCGTAACTGGTAGTCAGAATGACTTGATTTTTAGTACCTATATGGATAGTGGAAACACACGTCGGCCACTTGAAGCAAATGTCGTAATATCGGCACACATCGAACGGATGATGTTTGCATAAACGCGCATATCTGGGTAATCCGCTATACTCTATGATAATATTTTGCCAAGTAGGTACTATATTAATTCTGTGGTTGAAGGGCCTTATAATGAAATAGGCTATTTTCCTCCTGATCAGGCATGTAGTTCCCGTGGATTACTTTCAGAAGTCGCGAGCAAAAGCTAGTAAAAAATGACCGCAATAGCTCACCTGGTTGCAAGTAGCACCGTTCATGCACGGCCTCGACTGACACTCGTCTATGTCTACCTCGCAGTGCTTCCCCGCGAACCCGCTCGCGCACAGGCAGTTGTAGTCGCCGATGCTGTCCAGACACGTAGCACCGTTCTGGCAGGGGACTGAAAAATACGTCACTATGTTTACCCCTGCTTGAAGAACCCCATCACTTCGAATATGTGTACTAAAAGATTGAGTACGCAATCGAAGCACGAATGTCATTTACCACCATAACAACTCAACTGTAATTACTCGCCTAAAACTGTGTTTCTGCCTTAGAAAATTAATATTTTACAGTTCGACAACTAGTAACACCGATGTGTTTTGTATACATACACACTTACATACATAACACATTCAACTAATCTTATATATAAAGCTAATGTTAGTACGTTAGGACAGGGTTTACTCTATCACCACTAACTCTGATCAACTTCCCGTTGGGGTAGTGAATACCCCTTGGTATCCTGCTGAAAGTAAGGGAGTTTGTTCGCGATGGGTGGAAGTGGGTGGTTATGGGTGGCCAAAATGCGAAAAATCTGCCCTTGTCTAACTCATGTGAACGTCACATGAGTGAAGAAGTTCACATGAGAACTTCTGGAAAATTCTGAAAATTTCTGTGTTGATCTGGATTTACTCTACGTTTATGCCAAAATAAATGTCCACCCGTGCGAAGCCGGAGCGAGCCGCTAGTTTATTATGTGATTGTTCAATTTGTAACGGGATCCAATAGGAGAGAGCCTGGTGTAACTCAAGTAAATCATTCCTTCCTAAATTATAATGCTTTATGTACGTACATGTTAGCATAAACAATACTTTGATTGTTTTGGATTTTTTATTTTTCTGTCAGATTATCTTTTGTCTATTAAAATCACTGTGTTAAAGCAGGACATATTGTGATAAGAATACTTACACGAAGCGCAATCATCGGTGTTGATCGCGCAGTCCTTCCCCTCGTATCCCCTGGCACAAAGACACGTGTAGCTGCCATCATTGTTGATGCAGGTGGCTTCGTTGTGACAGGGGGCGGTAATAGAACATTCGTCCACGTCTCGCTCGCACAGCGCCCCCGTCCATCCCACGGGGCACTGGCACGTGAATTCGGCGTACGATGCCTCAGCGATGCACCGGGCGCCGTGGCGGCATCTAGAATGATTAATGATTAGGTAATGGAAATCCGCTCTGAATGCACCCATACAAAATTATCTTTGCCATAATCTTTTAAAATAGAATAGCTGGCTTTGATAAGCAATTACCTAAAAATATTAAATCTGATCATAGTGGCGCGAAATGAATATTTTTAACGTACAACATCGTTGTCAGCTTTAATAGCAATTACGCAGCTGATGGTCTCTAGATGACGTTTTTAACAGTTATCAAAAACAGTGTGTAAAAATAAAATTACACTAAACTATTAAGTTGTATGTTAATGATACTCATTTCGCGACATCACAATCTGATGTACTATTTTTATATAATTACTGCACAAAGTCAGCTACTCTATTTTAAAAGGTTATGGCAACAAAATCACCTTAATGGTTCGTATTCAATATTGGTTATCGATCTATTTATCACTTGCTATAATCAAATACTTGTAATCTTCTTTCAAGAATGATCCACAAAATTTCGCCAGAAAGAAGTTTTAGCAAAAAGTTTACTACACAACCTCCCGCATAAATTCGCACATATGACAAATTTATGTTTGTTTGCTAGCTTCTTAAATCACATTGGCTATCATAAGGTTATCGCTTTAGTGCCGAGTGGGAAAACCACATCCTGACCGCAAACCATTGATAAATAGAGGAGACTGGACGTAAATGTTTGATTACTTGATTTTAATGGATTTTTTTATAAATTGAATTCAATTTTTGGGGGGTATTGGTCAAATTCTTCGTGGGAGATTTGAGAGAATTGTTATAAATACATCTATCTAGCTGCAATAATACCAATCCCTCATTGATACTTTGTTTTCTTATAAAGCTATTTTTATTGTAATAGACAGCTATAGACTGGTCTATTTTGACCACAGCTCTCCGAGTTGTCACATAAGTGCGTGTTGGTTAAGAGTTGTCAAACAGGTTACCTGCGGGTTAGGGGGTACTCACTGAACAATAATTATAGTGGAAGGTTGTTCTAATAGGCAATAAATGAATACGTCTTTCAAAATCACCATTATTCAAAATATGATCCTATAATTATACACGAGTAGTACCATTATCAGCAACATCGTCGCAGAGATTGCGTCCATTTTGAATTCCGAGATTGCGGCCATCCCTAATTCTATTCCAAATTTGAATTTATAAACTTACTGGTTCGGCGTGCAGGGGTCCAGGGTGTTCTCGCAGTTTCTCCCGGAGTGCGGGGGCGAGCAGACGCACCGGTAGCCGTTGACGAGGTCGATACAGGAGCCGCCGTGCAGGCAGGGGTTGCCGGAGCAGTCGTCGATGTTCGTTTCACAGTTTACGCCTGGGAAAATAAATAAAGCAAACTTGTGGATAACAATAATTAAGAGAGTAGGCTTTGCTTATCTTACACGTTCTAAGTCACATTTTTAGATAAAACTTGACTTAAGTCTAAAGACGCTGAAACATCGTATTTTACAAAACTCCATAGCCAGCAATAGTCGTCTGTAATCTCTATATGTCTAATACATGTGTTGTTTGAGTTTTAACGCTCACATATAATATAAAAAAACCTATTTGTAGGATCTATATTTCTTTTATTTTATCTATATATATCTAGATTCTAAGAAGTATGGCTGGCGAGAGCCTGAACGCGGTTTTGTTCTGAACAAAATGTGCTGATTTCGACACTAAGAGACACTAAGATGTTCATGTCGGTGTATCAGAAAGGGACAACATGAAAATACATCAAAGCGCGTGTCTGAGAAATTTAAAATTAAATCATTCTGTTTAATAAAATTTTATACATGTGAAATACAGACAGGACATAATAAATTTTTTATTCACAATCTGTAACTTCGCTCAAATGGATTTCAGTATTTATTTCACGACCACTGTTGTTCGTTCGGGATACAAAGCCTATAAGGATCCCAATGTGTGGTTGGGTCCAGTAGTTAGTAAAGAAATACAAGCAAAGAGTTTTACTAAAATACAAGTAAATGCTCACCAGTGAATCCCAAGACACAGTCGCATTTGTAAGCGTTGAGTCGGTCGTGGCAAGTGCCGCCGTGTTGACACGGGTTCGAGCTGCACTCGTCTATATCCCGCTCGCAACGTTGACCTGCACAATTTATAACTCAAGTATTAGTCAAAAATAAAATTTTTTATACTTTCTATACTACACATTAAAGTGAACAGCAACAGATTTTTTTAAATAATTCATAATAAAAAGAACACAATTCGTCCAGCAGTATTCTATTTACTGAAACTTTTTCATATACAAACTTTTTTGTAACAGCTATACTGGCCAGTTGGCCACAGACACAAAATGTATACCCAAAGATATATAATCTTTTTGGTACAATATTATATACCTATTTGATTTTGTTTATAAATAAACGAATAAACCTATTTCTTCTAATGCATTAGTTATTATTTTAACAATGTTTACCTCCGTATCCTGGCAAGCAGTGGCAGATAAACTGGTTGATTCCATCTTCGCAGGTGCCTCCGTTGGTGCACGGATTCGAAGCACATTCGTTGACGTCAGACAAGCATCTGTA
Source organism: Carcina quercana (assembly GCA_910589575.2). Classification (NCBI taxonomy): domain Eukaryota; kingdom Metazoa; phylum Arthropoda; class Insecta; order Lepidoptera; family Depressariidae; genus Carcina; species Carcina quercana. Next base: position 14,810,610 of record OU342429.1, on the reverse strand, counting down.
AAAACAGTTTTTGCATGTTTTCATATTAATTATATATTAAACTCAATACTCGGAATAGATATATTCTGATAAATATGAGTTAGGGCCGCTATAAAAAAAATAGACTTCTGATATTTTTGAGTTCAATGTCATATTTTTAAAAATGCACAACAGGTTTACACTTCTCCTATCACTATCACCTGATGACAAGTGAAAAAGGGGCTAGAAGGGTCCGTTAAATGGAAAGCTTTCTCAGCCAAAAGCCACAGCTAATGAAGCGCTGCTACCTTTTATACCGGAACACAACACAGTAGTTCCATCGCAAAAATTGGTAGCTAGAGCCAGGCAAACATAACAACTGTCCTTCAACCAACCAAACTGGGTACCGATAGGTACTCTGGGAATAGAACCCAGGGCCTCCGTTTTACAATTGATTAGTCTAAACATGTTATATATTAGTATAAAGAGTCGGTGGCGCATTGGATAAGGCGCGGACTCTCAATCTGAGGGTTCCGGGTTCGAATCCAGCCGTGTACCTATGAGTTGTTTTTCAATTCAAGTACATTATCCGATTGCTTAACGGTGAAGGAAAACATCGTGAGGAAACCTGCATGTCTTGAACAGGCATGTGAAGTCCGCCAATCCGCATTGGACCCGCGTGGTGGACTAGGGCCCATACACTCTCTGTAGGAGAGTAGGATTGAGCCCAAGCAGTGGGGACGTATATAGGGAGTTGATGATGAGTCTAAGCGTGTATCCACTAGGCCATGGAGGCGGTTAATGAAATCAATAAACAAAATTTAACGTGCTTGAATCGTTTATTACAAGTTATAAGGTCTCTTTTCACCAGATTCAACTGGAGCGGCTACATATGACATGAATGGAATCTGAGTGGAACAGTTGATACATTTTGTTGTATCCCAGATAGTAACTCACCTAGCATCGTAGTATCCCCTGGGACACTCGCACCGGAACCCATTGATCCTATCGATGCACTTCCCCCCGTTCGCGCAGGGGTTCGGGATGCATTCGTTGATGTTCGTCTCACAATGGATGCCAGTGAACCCGGGGATGCATTCGCAGGTATATCTGATACAAAAAAGGCGAATATAATATTTGTCATATAAGGCCGATCTAAGCCAAGCTATGCAAACGCTTCCTAATGTACTGGTATCTACAGTCCTCCCTTCCAAGTGAATGATGAACGAATGATTGTAAGCGATCGCAACGCGCTTTTTAACTTTGGAAACCCATGACAATACGAAATCGAAATCTGGACTAGGTTTAAAATTAGAATACCTACATCCAGCCCTTTGCTGCTTAGATATCGAATAATATGTCGGTATTCTTTTGTACTTTTAGTAAGGATTATTTTAAAATTACAGACTCTTTAGTTTTATTGATTTTAATCAATACATCAATAAACTTAAAAAGGTTAAGGCGTGCATTAGACGGTAGGTTTTGCTGTCAGTTTTACGACACCCACGGCTGTGAGTGACAAATAACCAACCGTGTAATGTGAATGATGGTTGCATGACATTTACTGACAATTGTCTGGATATTTTGATTTTTGCGTCATGCAACCGTCAGTCATGAGTTTTGCGTGAACGGGCATGCCATAAAAATCTACCGCTGCAAATAAAATGCTGTTGAAAAAAAAATTCGTTCAAATTGTATCTAATAACAAGCCACAATTAAATCCAATTTACAGCTCTCAGTACACTCCATTTTATTGTGTTAGGCCTATAGTAATTTAAAACCCCACTTAATAACTAAGAAGAAAATTTAAAAAGAAAACTAAAATAAATTTATTTATCATGCATAACTTACTCAAACCTATTGCTGCTTGAAAAGAAACATAAAGTTAATGGAAAAAGAAAAGAAGAAACTTAATGAAAGAATAAAGATACAGTAATGCGAAATAAAACAAAAACGAAACAATTTACAAATTTCAAACAAAACAACAGCTTAAATTAGACTAAATAAAAATTAAATGTAAGTTATTGTTTCGCAATATTACAAAGCGATATCTAGATCGAATTAGATTTACGACTAACATCGGAGATTGCCTTGGCCCCGTAAATATAACAAAATTCAAACTTCGTCCGCGTGGACTTCGGAAAACGAAAACTACATGCTCGATCGGGATAAAATGTAGCATATGTCGTTTTCCGTCCCTTCAATTATTCTTACTCAAAAATCAAGTCATTCTGACACTCCGTTAGAATGGAAAGGAAAGACAAACTCACTTTCGCGTTAATAATATCAAGTATGGATTATTTAACTTACCTATTGATGCCGTCAATGCACGTGGCTCCATTTCTGCATGGGTTGGAATAGCACTCGTTGACGTTTATCTCGCAGTTTCGCCCCGAGGTGCCCGGCTTGCAGCGGCACTGGTACCCATCGATCAGGTCTTCACAATGACCTGCATGATAATCTAAATTAATGTCTTTGGTAATACATGTAAATTCAAATACCTTACGTATCGTATGTAATTATTTTTTTAAAAGAACGTACCTTGTGTAAAAATTTAACCAGGCGCAGTTATTTTGTCTTTGGCATATTAATTTCAAGATAATGAAAACAAGCTTGACATTTATCACCATTAAGAAAGCTCATCGCATTTGTTAAAGACTAAACTGGAAATTGTTATTAGAATATAATATAAATAAAGGATAGCCGTGGTAGTTCAGTTGGGTAGAGCGTCAGTCTTTGAACAATCGAGGTCTGGGTGCGATCCTGGCTCATACCAATGAGTTCCAACTTGTTGTATGTAATTTATATACGAATGATAAAAAACACCATTGGCTTTTCGGTGAAGAAAAACATCGCGAGGAAACCTGCACACTCCTGAGAAGAAATTTGAAGGTGAGTGTGAAGTCTACCAGTCCGCACTGGTCCCGCGTGGTGGACTATGTCCCATACACTCTCTGTATTAGAATAGGCCTGAGCCCCTGCAGTGGGGACATAGACTGTTGATGATACGTTACCTCCGAAATGGCAGGGGTTGCTCTCACACTCGTTGATCTGTGTCTGACAGACGCGTCCCGTGTACCCGGGGTGGCAGTTGCAGGTGAAACTGTTGTCACCGTCGATACACTCGCCGCGGTGGCACGGCGCCGACAGACAGTCGTTGATGTTCGTCTCACATGACATGCCTGAACACGATTCATGTTTGTTAATGGATTCCAAAAGAGAAAAAGATTATTCATTGTTAAATACTGGTTTCCATCACGTTCTGATGGACGCTCTGTCTCTAATGTATCTCTGACTACAACATAAGTATTGTTGGATCCAATTTTGAATATCGACAAGATGGACACGAAATGTTCATATTGTATCAGACAATAAATATTATTAAAAAATTATTTTATGCTAATAATGTAACAACCGACTTTTAAATAGGAATGCAGCTATGCATTATATTACACAATAAAAAAATACTAATTGATGATATTAAATACTTTTTGGTGAGTTCCTCTATATTGTCTGCATCTTTTTTTTTTATTATTAAAGATAGACCAACACTTGACCTCAATCTCACCTGATGGTAAGTGACGATGAGGTCGACGATGTTACGTGTTGGTCTAGAAGGTGCCTATTTACTCTTCTTTTGAAGATTCCCAAGTTGTAATTTTCGGGGAACACGGAAACCAGTAGTGTATTCCATATTTTTGCTGTACGCACGATAAATGTGGAAGCGAAACGCTTGGTGCGAGCTGTAGGAATATCTACAGTGTACGGATGAAGGTCTGCCGTTCTTCTGTTTGACCGGTACTTGAACGGCGAAGGTGGAATCAACAAAAATAGCTCTTGCGCACACTCTCCAAAATGTATCCTATAAAATACCGAAAGGCAGGCAGCCTGACGCCTATGTTCGAGGCTTTGGAACTTTGCCTTATGTAGCGTATCGTTGCCTATCAGTCTCATAGCTCGACGCTCCACCGAGTCCAAAGCAGCTAGTTGATAGCGAGCTGAACCATCCCAAAGATGGCAGAGGTACTCCATGCATGATCTTACTTGAGCGCAATATAGACTCAAGAGCTGTGAAGGCTGGAAGTACCGTCTGACCTTCGATAGGATGCCTAGTTTTTTGGCCGCAGTTTTTGCTATGGACTCGATGTAGCTCCCGAAATTGAGATCAGACGCGATTTCTAATCCCAGGAGCTCGAGACGGTTTGTTAACGGTATCTATGATACTGGCCACTAACAAAGGAGCATCACATATTCTTAGATATGCAAACTCTTTTGTGATATAAAATCATAATAACAAATGCATTAATAGGAGACGTATACCTAATAAATTAAGAAATAATGGTGTGCAAAATTGCATTTATCTCAAGGCACCTTGAGACCCTTTTGGAACAAATCCCACTTGTAAGAATCTAAAAGTCCTTCTTGTCTTTGTTAGTGGTGTTTCGTTTGTGAGAGATTAGTATGGAGACCTCAATAACTAGGATACTATATTTAAAAAACTTAAGTAAAGGTCCTCTTGCATGTAGTATTGAAGTGTTCGGATAGACGTTCGATATTTGAAATTAAAATTAACAAACACAAAGGTAGACGGATACGTACACTACTACATGTAAGAGGGCCTTTAACGCGATCCACTTCCACCAAAGTTTCATACGAAATTTCTGTTGCCAGCTGGATTTGTGTAGTAAGTATCTAAAAATAAGACATCAGATTTGATGCCGCGAAATGATTATCATTAGCATACTACTTCACAGTGAATCACAATTTTCATTTTAAACACTTCTTTTTCGATTATTGTTCAAAGCGCCATCTATGAACCATTAGCTGCGTAACTGCTATTGTAGCTAACTATAAAGGTGTAAATTAATGATATTTATTTCGCGACACTATAATTTCATCTCCTATTTTTAGGTAATTAATGATCAAAGCCAGCTATTCTATTTAAAATAAAAGCAACAGAAATTTAGTATGGAAGCATTAGGAGAGGGACGTTAAGTTGTTTATCTATCCCTACTAATATTATAAATGCGAAAGTAACTCTGTCTGTCTGTTACGCTTTCCCGCTTAAACCTCTCAACCGATTTTGATGAAATTTGGCACAGACAATCTTTAGACCCTGACAAAGGCTACTTTTTAATGCGAAAAATAAAGTCCACGCGGGCGAAGCCGCGGGCAGAAGCTAGTACCTTATAAACTCGTGAGGTACATACCAGTGTAACCGGGTGGACATTCGCAGGTGTACCCTGCGATGGAGTCGTGGCAGACGCCAGCGTTGCGACACGGGCTCGACGCGCAGTCGTCGATGTTCACCTGACATCGGGCACCCGTAAACCTGCAATAAGATGGAAGCACGTTAGTGAACCAGCTTTATTCACCTTGTATGTTGCTGATCCTGACCTTGTGAACAAACATGCAACTGACAAAATGTGTAAGCTCACTGTTGGACAAACGGCACTGTTAATAGCACTGTTGTGTTTCGGCATTAAAGGCAGCGGAGCCAGCGCGTCATGTTGAGGCTTCTGGTTGCGCACATTCACCATAAAACGGCCTTATCGTCACCAATCGTCACTTACCATTAGGTGACACGAAAGCCAAGTGCAAACTCATCATATATAAAAAACCAGCTATCTGTTATCAAATCAAATATCAAATATTTATTTATTTCCACAAAAATAATAATTTAAATTTTTTTTGACGTAAATGTAGTTATATAAAACAAAGCCAAATATACCAATTCGTCAGAAAATTGTTTGGCTTTTAGGTTTTAAACTTAAATTTAGCCACTGCTGCCGAACTAGGTGGAACCTGTGCTTCAGCTAGCAGGGCCGATCCTCCTGGACTCTTATCTAACTCGTATTAGCCTATTTTAGTTTAAGACAACAGAAAAAAAGGACAACAGAAAAATAAATAAATATATATACTATATAAAGTACATACAGGCATGGTGTTGTTCAATTATAAACTATGAATAAGTTGTTATTGTGGATGATGATGTTGGTGGTGATCCTCTCTGTGTGTCGGGTGTATGTGTATGTATGGTGTGAGAGGTTGTGTGTGTGGTGTGAGTGCAGGAAAGTTGAGTTAGCGCTACCACTACTACTATATAACTCAAAATCAAATATTCTTTATTGCACACACACACAAACAAAACATAAAAGGTACAATGAAGGCGGACGTATCGCTAAGGGCGATCTCTACCAGGCAACCTTGGGGCAGAAAAATCATATAATTATATATATACATAATGTATAAACAATAGACAAAATATAGTGGATCAGAAAGAAAAGACAATCAGAGGAGATCAGTAAGGAAAAAAGAAACGGCTGCTAAGGAATAATCTGTTCAAGGATTTAGGCTTTTTAGACGTTCTTAGGATAGTTTTGAAGGATTGTAAGGAAGGGGCTTGTCTGATGGTTTCAGGGATAGAGTTCCATAGTAGTTATTTAAAACAGCTTATTTAACAATCCAGTATAAGAGTACCCACCCTACAACACATGTGCACCGGAACGCGTTGATCATATCATGGCAGACTCCACCGTTGAGGCATGGGTTGTTAGCGCACTCGTCGATCTCAACCTCACACTGCGTTCCTGTGAACCCTGGGGAACAAAGACAAGCTATTAGTGGTAGGGTCATTACATCGTAAACTGCATAATGCCTTCTACAATACCTCTGGATGATACGCGGTGAACATATTTTAAATCTGTTACCATATAGCTAGTAATGCATTTTACAATCATAAAAACGGCCAAGTGCAAATCGGATTGCCGCACCAAAGGTTCCTGACAAAATATCTCAAAATCATAAATAATAGATATGGTAATAATCACTAAACTAACTATGGTAATAATCTCTAAAGAAAGTGTAAGACTGGCTGACAAAGTGAGCTTTGCTGTTAAAAATGGTATCCCATACAGCCGTCTATATATTACGATCAATTCTCAAATGCAAATTTAAGTTTGTAATCTTACTAAAGAAATTTTACTAGGTGATTTAATTTAAAAATATTTCTTAGGTTAATTCCTAAACTTGTGCTGTAATACCTTGCTTCTTTCTAAATTTCGGGATTCTGAGTAAACGGGAAGTACCCTACAGGTTTTGAGTTCCATACACCGCAAAGGCAATAGTTTAAAAATGGGGTATGAACGGCCGTTGACTTATAAGTTAGGTTTTTTTACAGCTCTAAGGAATTGCAGACTTGAGTATTTGATATGAACTACAACTTGAAATATTAACGATTTCCTCAGACAGGTCTTGACAGACATCAAAGGATCATAAGGGTTCCATTTTCCTTTTGAGGTATGGAGCCCTAAAAATAAGCCCTCTACCATTTTCACAAACAAACAAAAAGCATTGTATGCATGTGAGATTTTGTTAAGACGCATCACGTTGAAAAGTGACCTGATAGTGGAAGATAGTAGAAGTGAATATAATGATTTTGATGATTCATTTCATTTCAAACTGAATGCAATAGAAACCTTGAAAATTAACTTTACACCTTGTAAACTACAAATTTTCGCAAATATACAATGCAAGTTTGTACACAATACTCAACTTCGCTCCGACGCGTAAACCATACTTAACGAAATAAAAACAGCTCCAGACTTCATATAATTGTTAACAATCACAGCTACATAATATTTTACAGCTCGTATATTTCTTAACCAAATCTGAAATGCCACGACTCAAGCGACAAAAGCATCGTGTCATTCATTAACTTAATCCTTGAATAAGTAGAAGCAAGTCTCGTAAAGTAAGACAAATTATGTTCCTTACAATGTTCAAGAGTCCTGTAAAGTGGTAGTAAACGGCGACCAGTCGCTAATAAGCTAAATAACATGTGTAATTGCTAGAAACGTAAAGCTTTACGAATCGAAAGCTGGACAACGCTCAAAGAAGCTCTTTTTCGTGATGTTTATACTACCAATTGGTATTTTACAGTTACCTTTTGTACAAGATTCTAATATAAATTAATACAAAGATTATTCGTCAGTTACATTATTGTGAATTGTATATTAGTTTTTGTCACTTTTATTGACCAAAACAATGAAACAGATGATCAAATCTTCCAAGTACCCCATTTTAAGGGACCCTAAAGTCGACGCCAGAATTTCACGGACAAGTTTGACATAAGTGTGTGTAGAAAAATGTGGCCCAAATTGTTAAATTTTAAATATTGAGGTGCCCATGACAGTATTTCATTTAATTTAGGCTTAGTAAATGAAATTGTGTAACTATCAGAACCACACTGGGTGAACTGTGGCAGCTTTCGTGTCTAATGTACTGTCAAATTAGTCCGTGAAATTTTTGCATCGACTTTAATTAAATTGAAATCATTTTACATGAGTGTGAGTAATAAATTAATAATAACCAAACATAACCAGTATACAATGTTTCTCTTCCCACAGTCAACAATATTGAGACAGAAGTGACCGTCATATCTATGTCTCGCTCACGACAATTTCCTTTTAAAAAGGGAGAACATTGCAGTCATGACTGGTTCGTCTCAGAAATCAAACCGTGAAGTTCCCATCACTAAAGACATGACAAATAGACAAACACACAAAAACCATGTTTACCCTGCGCGATGGGACTGCGCAGGAATGCTAATTGGACTATCCAGACGCATCAAAATCATTCTAACTGCACTCTAACCTGAAACATATCTTATATCAAAAGTAACAGCGTCGCTTCTCCTCTGGCAGCACGACATGCGTGGTTTCATACTGGTTCCAAGGCTTTAGAATGAGTCCTCATTGAAAATCAACTGTAATTTTATCAAGTTACAGACCAATTTGGTTTGAAAATGAACGAGAAATTGCCTGAGGCAGGACAGTCTAGCTCAGACGACTGTCCGAAGGTGCCCTTATAAAGACGCCGACTTACCTTTGCATTCGGATAAACACTTATATCAAAGTGATAGAAATCATTTTCGTTTGACACTGATATATGGAATACCAGGACTGTATGCTCCAAAATAGGAACTACTCGCGAGTCAAAACCATTAAAACCTGAATCTTATGCCTTATCAATAAAGGACATTCGGCGTCGGGACGAGATTGACATTACTTGATCTTTCAGCGACGTATAAAGTTTAATTAAAGTTACTGAGAAACCGTTATGGAATTGAGAATGTTTGCGTTTGGCAATAATTGGATATCCGGGCTTTAGGTAGGTTATTGATTATAGACTTATCTACGAATTTATACAGAACAAATTAATGAAGTTCTTTCTCATACTGTACAATATTTTCATGGTTTTAACAGTAATTACTGATTAAAATATAAGCTTCATTGTTTCTGTGATATTGTACGCATGAGGTTTTATTTATTTTTGTCCAGGAAAAAAACGTCAAAGACATTGTTTTGGGGGTATGGCTATAAAAAAACGGTAGATTTCTTTTTCAAGTGGTAAATTATTAATTTATGAGACTTTTCGAAATTAAAAAAATTAACAGGATATTATTTAGTACATCACCCAAGATATCCTAAAAGAACATGAAGAAATACATTTCGAACAATCGTTCCCTCCCAAGACATTCGCAATAGTCAATTTCAGTAACTTTCCAAAGTAGCACTGAATTTGGGAGCAAATCGCCTTCGAGTATTATTTCGCAGTAATTCAGTGTAAAACGCTCAGAGCAACGTCGTTATTATTACGCAAGTTATTCTATTCTATATAGCCGACATGGCCTATTGAACGTTTATCGTAAATGGTGTGGGGGAAGTGGGGTATTGCCCCGCCTAGGGCGCGGGCAGCGCGGGCGCATGTATGGCGCTGGGGCAATCTGCGAGCGAGAAGCGTTTCTCCTGTTATTCATATTCCATATTTGAACAAAAGCTAATATTTCGTTCTTGGATTTTGTTTGATAAAGTTCAGTGTACTTAATAATTATTAAAAACGGCTAACTCGCGTAAACTATACCGAGTTAGCCGTTTTTAACAATTAATATATATAATGCCTCACGAAAATTTAAATAATTCAGTGTACTTTGTAAATTATACAAATCCTCGGCGTTATAATCAGATTAAAAATCCTCTTCTAATCTATACGGTTATTAAAGCCCGTGGCATGTCATTTATTTTATTATATTATTTGAGACAAGGGGGTGGTCCACCGGGCCCAACCACTCACTGAGACCTTGATAGATTTATTGTGACCTCCATGGCATGGCATGGCTAAACGGCTACAATTCTACCACATCCCACGTTTTATATGTATATCCTCATCCAAGCTTCTGTCTGTGTGATTATATGACTAAAATCTAACTAAAACTTACGCCTTTCCACAATCCGACTAAATTTTACGCATCATATATGCATATTCAAATGTTGTCTATGAGGCTATATGACCACATCCCACTAAATCTTGCGATTTATGTATTCACATCCAAGCTTTCGTCTATCAGGCTATATGACTACAATCCGACTAAATATTACGCCTTATATCACATTCAGCTTTTGTCTATGAGGCTATAATGACTCAATCCGACTAAACCTTACGCCTTATATATTCGCATTCAGCTTTTGTCTATGAGGCTATATGACTGCAACCCGACTAAACTCAATGTGTTAACCTTATCTAATATCTTACCTATGAGGCTATATAACTCTACCCTGACCAAACCACATGTATTATTCCACCTAAAAGATTGGCAACGAGGCTTTAATAAAGCCACTGAAACCCATGCCTTATGTAATGCGCTCATCTAAACTCTAAGGAGCTATATGAGTACTATTCGACTTAACCCTATGCCTTATAGAACGCGCCAATCGTCACGATTTCGGATCACAAGCCACATCGGGTATGTCCAGTGCATGCTAATGCCGACTTTATGCGCATATCTGAATGTTTAATAAATGCTAGGCCGTACATATCACCGGAGGTCGGAATCCGACTGTTTTTGGATTGTGACTATAAACTATGTTTAATGTTCTATGTCCATAGACACGTAAGAGTTGTTTCAAATACGATCAATAGCTACATTTTTGTTTGTTTTGTACTCTGTGGAAACGTCAAATGACATTTCATTGACGCCATCTTTGTTTTTATTACGTAAAGTCTTGCCTGTTTTGTCCGTTTTTAATGATTTTGTACAGATGATCTAGGCCAAAATCTTCAAAAACAATAATTAAATCTTTTTTATTTGATAATGGCCGTTTAAAATAAGAAGTGTACAAATCCAGGCCGGGGGCTTCATACATTCGCGTGTAGCGTGTCATTTATTTCTTATCAATCAATCAATCATTTTATTTAATCAGAATCAAATAATTCCATAATGTGTTAGTATATTTCTAGCCTAAGTTAGTAGTACATTTTAAAAATAAGAGTTATCAAAGCATTCATAAAAAATAATAATAATAAAAAAAAATGTCAAATACAAAATGTCAAAAATGTCAAATACAAAATGTCAAAAATACAAAAATAAAATTATCGCAGAAGAATATATTAAACTAATAATGCTATTACTAATACTGTTATTGACTAACCAACCAATAATGTGGTCCAATGCGCAGCAATTGGACAATCGTGCCTGCCCCCAATCACTCTCAGGATGGTGTTGTCGCTGCCGTGCACCCTGCTCATCAACGAGGACACTTTCTTTCGGATGATCGCGTGGAATCCATCCGTGCGTGCCTCGGCGAACATTCCGGACGCGCTACAAAAGCGCGGCAACCCCAACAACATCCTGAATGCGTTGTTATACTGGACTCGTAGGACATTGTGAGTCTTCTGCGTGTACCTAACCCACAGGTTGCTCGTATAAAATGACTGACAGAACGCCTTGAAGAGGGTGATCTTCACCTGCTCTGTACAGCGAGCAAACCTGCGGGCAAGCATGTTACTTCTGACTGCCAATGCCCTACGCTCCCGCTCAATGTCTAGGTCGTCCTTCAGGTCCTCTGTTACGACGTGGCCCAGGTATTTAAACTGCTTGACTCTAGCCAAGGCAGTTCCGTAAAGCTTGACCGGTGGGACGTCTCGCGGAGTGCTGCTGCGTGCGGTAAAGACCAGGAGCTCACTCTTTTTGGTGTTGTACCGCAACCCGTTAGTTGTTGCATAGGCTTCACACACATACAGCAGCCTTCTGAGAGCCCCGATCGACGGGCTCAGCAGCACCATGTCATCTGCGTAGCTGATGTTGTTGACGTTGACGCCATCGATAGAACATCCCGCATGCATGCTGCTGAGCTCGCGGACCAGCTGATCCATGTACAGGTTGAAGAGCTTCGGAGACGTCAAACCCCCCTGCCTAACTCCGCACTCCAACCTGTACTCGTCCGAGCTCTCCTCCGCCCAGCGCACGTAGTTAACCTGGTTGTCGTACCAGTGCCTGAAGATACCGACGAGCTCCGACGGGAGACCGGTCCCAGACAGCTTGTCCCATAGAATCGGGTAGGACACCAAATCGAAAGCCTTAGACAAGTCCAAGAAACACGCATACACTGGGGTGTTTCTGTCCGTGTAGTATCTAACGGTGTGCTTGAGGGCCAAGATAGCACTTTCAGTCGACAGGCCAGCCCTGAATCCGAACTGGGCATCGTGCAAGCTTAAGTGCTTATCTAAATGCCTGTCCAGCACGCCGTCAAACACTTTTGCTGTTATGGTTGCTAGCGAAATGGGTCTGTAGTTGCTCTTATCGGATATATCTCCCGTCTTGCTTTTGACAATGGGTACGACCACTGTTTTCATGAAATCAGGAGGCAAGTACGAGTGTCGTACACATAGATTGTAGAGCAATGCCAGTGCTCCGGGCAAGTGAACCCCCGCATGTTTAAAATGCTCCACGCTGAGCCCGTCGTGTCCCGGTGATTTCCCCCTGGTCATGCGCGCTATCACCTGCGCCACCTCCTTTGCGGTGATCAGCAGCGGTGGGGGAGCATCACTAGCCTCGACCTCGGAGGACCGACTCTCAGGTTTGGAGCTCGATACAGGCTGTGACGGGACACGAAAATGCTCCTTAAACATGTTTGCCACGGCTTTAGGTTCATTTACCCCCTCGACACTCACGGGCAGGCTCGGCTTACTATTTAATTTATCTACATTTTTCCAAAATTTGTCGAAACGTTTGTTATAGTGACTTGTTGCTAATATATCCATTTTAATTTGTTCTTTATTCCTAACACACCATTTTAATTTAGCTTTGAAAACCCGTCTACTCGTACACATTTTCATATAGAAGTCACCACTTCTCAATCTTCCATTTAATACCCATGACTCGAAGTCTCGCCGTGCCTGCCTGTGAGCGTCACTGACGTGCCGGTTCCACCCCGCCACGTAACGCTTTTTATTAGCTGTGCATCCCTTGTTGTCACGGCTACTCGCCGTCACCGCCGCATCGGACAATATATTTATCACTTTACTGTACAAGGTGTCAATAACAGTATGATGGTCAATATTCTTACACATATGGTCACTACATGACTGACATTCCTTCGGAAAATCAATTTCCCTTAATTTCTTGTGACACGTATCATGATAAATTTTAATTTGTCTATTATTCCTTTCCCCCCATGCTATATTATTAAAAACTTTACTACTAACTGACGTCACATTTTGTCCTAACAGACTAGTATTACACAAAATACTCATTGGGAAATGATCCGACCAGTACGTGTTGTGACACACTTGTACATCCACTACTGAAGGCCAGGCTGCCTTCGTGACAACACAGTGATCAAGCCAACGTTGGCAACCATGGGCTTCACTTATATAGGTAAAACAGTCAGAATTATGACCTAGCTTCTCTAAATCTGCGCATAGCCAGTCTTGCTCATCACAAAAAGTCAATAGCTCCATACCGAATGGTTGTCCAGGATGTGCATTGAAGTCCCCTAGCACGTATACGTCACTCACCCCCACACTCTCAATTATAGCGCTCACCGCGCTCAAACAGTCCGTGAACGACGCTAGGTGTTCAGCCGCATCTGTGGGCATATACACACTTAGAACCAATAACGTTCGGTCGCGCACACAAACTTTAATGGCACATATTCTTTCGTTGTCACACTGTACCACAGACACGTTAGTGAAGGCCGCGCGGCGCCACAACAGGGCCACTCCCCCGTGTGGCCGGCCGCGCAGCAAGCCCGCACCCGTGTCCACCGCCGACACGCCGGTCGCGCTGAAGTCTCGGTGCACGTCGCCCAACAGTGGGATGTCATGCGGCAGGAGCCACGTCTCCTGCAGCGCTATCACGTCGGCCGTCTCACATAGCCCACGAACACATTCCATCGATTTCTTTATCGATCTACAGTTAAAACTAATCAGTTTCATTTCGTTTTTAAATCTCATTTCATTTCTTAATGCGATCGACCGTTATCCATCCATCCATATGAATGTATTCAGGTTTCACTTGAGCTATTTGCGTTGTGTTGTGTCGCGATCACCAAAATTTATGAACTGTCTAAATTTCACGTCAGACGGCCACAATTCACTATCCAAATAGAGGGATAGTTTACTTTTTGTGACAAAAATCTTGTAAGAATCGTACATTTTTTCTCGACGCATACGCAGTTTTACTATAGAAACCCTCTCTTTAGTCTTCTCATATATGTATTCCTTTACATCATTTATCGTGGTCTCCTTGTCTACGTTATAAAGCAGCACCGGTACTTTAGTCTCAGCTGCTTTAAACTTTCCAGACGCTTCTGTGCTCGCGCTGCCTGTTTTTCCTATAAACCGGTTTCTTAATCTCTTTCTCTGTACCTCAATCCATCCCTGGTCCGGTTTATTCTCCTTCCATTGCTTATCATTTCTCAACATTTCCGCCATCGATTTTTCTTTAACTCGCGCTTCAATCTGAACTGCAACCGCCTTGTTTACATCAGCTGTCGGCGATGACGTCATCTGTCATCTTACTTATAGTTATCTAAATCTTCAAATGGATTGATGCTTTATAACTCTGCCTGCCTTATAACTTTGTAACTCAAATGGTTTGCCGGTACAAACTTTTTACTTCTTTTGTTTTATTTGTGGTAATATACAACAATAAAGCGATGTTCTAAGTATCAAGTCCTAAGATTCAAGTGGTTTGAGCTAGTCGATCATATGCCAGATAAGAAAATCTTAAATACACCAATAAAATCTCTACACTTCCATCCTATTCAACCGCTAAATGTGGCCCTTAATAAAATGATTTTCAAGAAGCTATTTTCAAGTATCTAGATAATTTAGAAACATTCAAAACTAATTAAAACTATTTTCATTTCACCACGATCTAAGTCTCCCAGCACCATGTAAGAGTATACTAAAACATTACTCAAGATAATTACAAGTTTTTGAACAGGTCCCTTGACATAAAAAGAAAATCTTAGAATTAAAAATAGCAAACAAGATTCTTGACCAGTTTCGCGGGAATGCAGTCACCTCTATTAGGTTCGTCTCCAAGTACTAACATATACAAGGAAACTTGGGAGTCTAGCGACACCAACTTCGGAAAATAAGGCATGAGTGCGTAATGCGTAGAAAAACTCACGCCCAACGAACGGGTGATTTCCTGATTTTGGAGAAAACATAAAACTAGCGTGTATGTATTTTATTACAGAAAAGCTCCAAGACTAAAACTCTTAAAGTTTTAATTAGGACATGTTTATTTTTCACCATCCAAAACTTGCAAAAAAGAGAATCAAAGAGTAGAAGATACAAAAGGAATTATAAGAAACATATTTATTTATACGATAAAGAACATGTTGCCAAGCATATTGAAAATGAAACAAAACAAATGAAAGCCTGGTTGACGTTATACATAAAACCATATTCCAGAATTTCTTAACTACCCATTGTAGGCAAACTAAAAAAGCTTTTAAATACAGTTTTACGAGAGCTGGACGAAAAAAATTAACAAACAATCCTAGTCAAATATCAAGAGTAAAAAGGGGTTACTTAATCTTAAATCAATAAAATAAAAATTAATTTATTGCATCAGAATATGGCTATAGACCGTTGTTGTAGTAAAAACCTAGGGAGCAAGAACCTACACGACTATTAAACGAAGAAAAAATTATAATGTCATACACAGTTCCTTAGCATGCCCTTATTGGATACCCACTCGACGGACAGGTCCGCGATCACTCATGCATGCCACGTTACACGACCAAACTCAATATACACTGCTCCATATCGCCTTTCATATCACCTCAAACATAGTCAACTTGGCAGTGTTGTGTAATGCTCCAGGTGGGGTCACGTGGGGTGTTACCCAGGTAAGTTGCGTTGGTATCGCTGTGTATGGATGGCGTTGTGGGGACGAGGAAGTTACATTTAGTTGGATTATAAAAAAGGGACGTTCCGATGAGTGGGTTCGTCCGCATCATTGAATCGGATGACATCTTTAGCGTACTTGACAATGTGGATAGGTTAGAACATGTTATTATATTATATATGTAGCTAGATAAGCCCATGATCTAGTGCATGATATTCAAACGGTAAGCTTTTTTAACTGTACGCATAAGCTGAGTGATGAACTTCAGTTGGACGAGAATTTCTCCATAAAAACATGTACTTATTGCTATTCAATTTGACAGAATACAAATTACTTTGATTCACAGATCACGATATAACACTGATTGAGATAAGATGCATCGCCCAAAGAATGTTCTGTTTTTCTGTCGAAGTTCGAATGCCCTCCTCGAGACCCGTCCAAATCCAAGACCCCTGTCAGTTAGACATATGTCAGTTGACGTCTAGCAAATTATGGCTTTACTCCACCATCAAAGATGATATGATATAGCTACAAGTACCTTTTCAGAACTAGCAGAGGAACAATTCAATCGATACTGGATACTCGTCATTTTAATTACATCATTACGTGTGTTAGAAAGAGATGACCATAGCCACATTTGCACGTCTCGTAACACAGCGCCCCTATTTTTGTCAACTGATGTTTGTTACTTGTCCTGTAGGTCAAGTAATACAGTTCTAAAGAAAAGCTTTTTTTCGAAAAGTATGAACCCAAATGGTGCAATTTGACGCAACATAGAATGTATATTTATCTCGTTCTGTCTTATGTCCATTCAGTGAAGTTAGAAAAGCTAAAATATAGTTATTTGGATCTTGATTTAAATAGTCTACGACATTCTATATTTAATATTTAGGTCAAATATTTCACGTTCTATATTTGTTTGTTGTAATTCAGACCTCTGAAATCATCAAGACTGTCTTAGGCCTTTTTAAAGTGCTAATTTTATTGAAATAACGGATAGAAATACGTGACGCTGTGACGTTCTGCACCGGGTAGATGAATATATTTGTATTGACTACTCACTGTGTCTATTGAATATTTTACTCGAGTGGATTTAATATTAAAGATTTGTACGTAACAGAAATACGATAATATTTTTCTAATCAGTAATCAATCTATCTTACAGAAAGTATCATGGAAGACCATAATGTAGCCATTATAAAACCATTGATTAACATTTCATTATAGCACAGAGTCCGGTGCTATTATAGACATAATAATTACTTTTCAATAAACTTATCCCATAATGGTTTACGAACAAAAATAAATGTATGGTAAGAGTTTCATAAAATCATTGCAATTACTACAATGGCAGTATATGAACTATTTGATTTTGATTGCTTTTAAAATTTCAATACTTGTTTTTCCTATCCTATCCTAGGATGTAATTAATTACATAAATAATTTTAAATGCTTACTGCAATTGTTTCGATATTTCTTTTGTTAATTGATTTTTATTATACAGTGGTTTACCAATTCGACTAGAAACTAGTAAATGCGTTCAAAAAGAACTGGAAACCGACTTCAATTGCCCTAAAAATCTACTTTTACTAAGGCAAATTTAAGATTTATATCTTTTTTTTCTCATGAGTGCTTTGTCAAAACTGGACCAAATTGAAATGGGACCACACGGGAAGCACCACCTTTCAAATAAAAAAGAATCATCCAAATCGGTTCACCCAGTCAAAAGTTTTGAGGTAGCAAACATATAAAAAAAACATGCTCGTCGAATTGATAACCTCCTCTATTTTTGAAGTCGGTTACAAAGTACCATTTACCTGCGATGCGAGCTGATTATGACAAATCCCCTGATACAAAGCTTGACGTGGCGATCTATGATGTAGGATCATGTTCAATAGTGGACTTATAGCGGATTATTAATTCAATCAATTAATAGTAAGCAATTGACTAATGACGGTTTACGGGTGGCCATAATTTTTACTAATAAAAAGACAAAATACAACTCTTATTTTAAATTTGTAGGTAAAAATAATTCCCTCTAATTCCACAGCATCATCATCATTATCAGCCGGGAAACGTCCACTGCTGGACATAGGCCTCCTCCATGGTATGCCACATTGACCGGTCCCGAGCCACTTGCATTCTAGCGACTCCCTGCGACCTCTAGATCGTCGGTCTATCCGATAGAAGGACGGCCCAGCACACGCTTTCCGGTACATGGTCACCACTCGAGAACTTTTAGGCCCCATCGGTTATTCTTCCACAGAATTCGGCCAAAAGTACAAGTTTTCTACGTAACCAATTACTTAACGCAATCATGAGCAAAACTCAATAATACGTACATAAAACATAATCTAAATAGTTCTTATCGCGTTGCAATAAAGATCATAGGTGTGGGTGCGCTCGCGCCGCTTCCGTGTTGAGACAATGAGCGGGCCCCGTCGCCGTCGCCATGGGAACCGGGTCTAAATTAGGGTTAGCACAGGTTCTGAGGTAAAACTGCGCAAAATTGCGCAATACGCAGCCATTGCGCTTACGTCTGTGAGCCATTCTCAGGCAGCCTGATTTAATATAAGACAGCTAATTGTTTCTTGATAACATCTTTACAGTATACTTTAACCGCCTCTGTGGCCATAGGCTTGGAATAACATTTCGGAGGTCCCGCGTTTGATTCCAGAGCGGGTACCTGTCGGTACTCAGTTTGGTGGTAGGGAATTTTTTATGTCCGCGTGGCTAGCTATTCCTTATATTTTTGGCTAGCTGTTCATATTTCCTTATATTGCATGTATTATTATATAGTAGTATATATTCCTACGAGTATATTACCGATTCTTGAACGGGTCACTTTCGTACGGGGAGAGGTGATCGCGGATGGTGGAAGGCACAGAACGTCGGTTCTGTACGTATTACTATATTAACTCTGTTTTATTTTTGCCGTGGTGTAAAGTTGGCAGCCCTGCACTTATATCTCCACATCGTTCGCACAGCGGCTATCTCTGTCTAGTTGTAATGATAATCATCACGCCGTCAACCAGGGAGAAAATTGTAACTTCGCGACGTCAACCCAGGAGGTCTCGCGGCATTTACCGTTTCGTGGAAGGCTAACTCCGGCAACCGTGGAGAATGGCTTAGATTTATTTAAATCACAATAGAACACTACTGAACATATAAGATACTGAGTAAACATAACCAACAGCAGCTTTTTTTCAACCGACTTCAAAAAAGGAAGAGGGACTGTATGATTTAATCGATGTTGATGATTCATTTTTTTGTTTGGTAGATGATACTTCAGCGATGAAATTGAGTTGGCGCTTTTTGAGAAAATCAACAAAAACAAAATATATACCCAGATAATTCTACCTCTAAGGGTATATATTTTATGAGATGAATGCTGTAGACTTTCAGGGTAGATTCAGCCGGTTCCTTAGTTCTTTTAGAACACGTCAATTATATAGCTGCAAATTTTGCAAAGCCGAACTCGCGGTAAGAACTGAAAAACATAATTTAAGACTCACCTGGCATGCAGACACATCTGAAAGTTCCCGGGTCGTCGAGACAGGAGCCATCGTTCCGGCAGGGATGACTCTCACACTCATTCACGTTGGTCTCGCAGCGGGGTCCGGTGAACCCCACGGAGCAGTTGCAGGCGAAGGAACCGGGGGTGTTCACGCAGATACCGTCGTGCTCGCAGGGGGACCCTGGAAGAGACGTCATTAGGCTAGAACATAGGGGAAATGCCAACAAAGAGTTGTACTAGCTTCCTAAATTTGAAGGTAAGTAATTAATAAATAACTAGACTAAAGTCAACCACGAGTAACTAAAGAATAATAACATACCCTGTTCGCACTCGTCGATGTCCTCCGAGCAGTCGAGACCCTTGTACCCGGATGCGCAGGAGCACGTATAGGACCCGTTGATGGGGCTGGTGTCACAAATGGCGTCGGCGTGGCACGGGTTGGAGGTGCAAGCGTCGTCAAGGTGGCAGAGAAGACCTGTGCAAAGAAATGATTCCTATAAACCAATATCTAAAAATCGATCTTGATTGATCACTCTTAAATTGCTATAACATATTATTATGTTATCATCTAAAAATATTATCATACCTGCAACGGTGTAACATACAGTTCCGGGACGATAAACTAAAATTCATTTACTTACAACTCAATAGCATTTTGGTTAGAGGCTTCTTACTTATTATTTCCTAATAATCCCAGTACTGTCCAATAAATGTCCAGTTCACATTATTCCTTTGCATGTTTTATCTATTGATTCACTACTTTATATTCCACTTCTTTTCCCTTCACGCTTTCTAGAGCCTAGAATCTAGGCTCTTACAGAATTACCAGCGTTATGGACTCATAGTCCACAACATTATGCTGAGTTAGAGTCTTTTTACTGGCATGATACGTTGCAATTGTTTTTACTCTGTACTTTTAGGGTACTCTTCATTTTATGTATATGTAATATAAAATGATTATCTATCAATTTAAAATGTGAGCAACATCCTGTGACCACCAAAACCAGTTAGAAATTTAAATGCATCAGTTGTGCCCAAAACATAAATTTTGCTAAACCCATACACGACGAACTAAGTATTGCATTACAGTCGATGTAACTAAATTAAGTGAACCGTGTTCGAATATTGATACGAGTATAAGCTAATGAAATTCCACAGTCAAGCTAATACTGTTGTTATTGATGTCCTTTACACGTGAGCTGTAAACTAATTTGTCACATGACAACCATTGGTATGACAATGCACTTTGTATAGATGTAGTTTAACTTGCTAAAAAGAGTTGAGCAGTTGTTAATAGGCAAAAACATCAATTAAATATTGAAAAGTGTAATAGAGACCGCTTTATAGTGGCACAGAGAGCGATGGAGAGGGCTAGGCTTGGAATATCCTTGAACGACAAAATCAGGGATGATGGAATCCACCTACGTAAAAAGGTGACCGGACATACGAGTAGCTACTCGAATCAGCAGGCTGAAGTGGCGATGGACAGGCCACGTCTGTCGACGAACAGACGGTCGCTGGAGCCGAAAGGTTCTTGAGCGGAGACCTCTAACCGGGAGACGCGGGGTGGGATGGCCTCCAACCCACTGGTCTGATGACCTTAAGAAGATAGCAGGGAGCGAGTGGATGAGAAGGACTGAGGACTGGAAGGACTGTCGCACGTTAGGAGAGGCCTACCTTCAGCAGTGGAGAGACACGGGCTGATAAGTAAAGTAATAAAAACAACGGGACTTACCAGTCTTCCCAGGGGTGCACTTGCAGTAGAACGCCCCAACCCTGTCGATGCACGTCGCGCCATTGAAACAAGCAGCACCTGCGCAGTCATCGATGTTGATGGAGCACTCGGGACCGGTCCAGCCGTTGACGCAAATGCAGGAGAAACCACCGACGGTGTTTGTGCAGGTAGCGCCGTTCTGACAGACTAGAGGCCTGGTGGAAAGGAGAAAACCAGATTTAAGTAGGATTACAACATTTTACAGCGGTTTAAAATCAAAGAAATCTCATTAAGCCACAAGTAAATATACCAAACTTAATAAAGACAAATTCTTCGCAAATGTATATGAAACATATAACAGTTGAGAAATGGGAGCTAATTAAATCAAGTACCTCTCACAAAATTGCTTTAATAAATTTCCAAAATCTTTAACAAACACCGCTACAGAAGTTGGATCGTAAGGCACGCGTAATTTAATATTTTCTTTTCCGAAATTAACAAAAAGCGCCGACGCCAATGTCGCATGCCAACTGGTTTCAAAAACTTTTTAAGTATCAGTTATTAGCGCATTAGCAGATGTTTTTGTGAGAGCATAATTTTGTTGGCGACATTCTATAAAGTTTGAAATTCACTCGGTGTCCCTTTTGTAGACATTTAGCGTATTTTCTTTTACATTACTGTGGGATTCTGGAATTGTTTGCCGAGTGCATTTGGGTTCCAAACCGTCCTTAATTGACTTAGGTCATTTACGACCTTCCCTGGTATCGTAAACATTTTGGAGATAGTCAGCGTCCATTATGTTTTTATATTTACATTTTTGGAGTGGTAAAACTTGTTCAATAAATCTTATTAAAATATGCAATAATTAGTTATGATGATGGAGTGGAATGAATGATAGCTAACGGTTCCTAAACGAAGACGAAACAGCATAAAGTACCTATTCCTAATCCAGATAAGGCAAATCAGTAAGGCCTTATTTCCATGATTTATAAAGCTAGCCCGGGTCCGGGCAAAGATCGAGAGCGGGCGAGGCACGAGCGCGTGCGCCTGCGCATATCAGATCAAATTGCTACTAATATTACTAAATCCAATTCAACTTCATGCCTAAATAAACGTGCTTAAACTTAACATGTACCAAGATTTACGAAGACGTAACGGAGCCTACCTCGTAAAAGTGATAGTTTGTAATCAATGATGATGGTAAATAGCAAATAGTCACTGTTTTAAAAAAATTGCTTTTAAGATCAAATATGATACTACTTGTTTTGAGCTCAATACCTAAAATACAATATGCCATACTATTGCTTTAATCGTCGGAAATGTTCGCTGGCGTCCTACACTTTGGGCCAACAAAATAAATCTGTAACCGCAATCTAATATTCAGAATAAGCTTTCCGATCGTAAATTCCGTTTGAGTACTCATAAATTATCGACTTTTAAGCCCCATTGACATCCAGTGTGAAATGCAAAGTTATAAAATAGCTACTACCGCCATAAAATACTAATTACAAGAAATATTTGTATTATTACGTCAATATCGTTTACCAAAACAACTTTAACTTCAATAATGCAACTTTGCCCAATCGATAGAAACTTGTAATAACCAGAATTTATTTTTATAACACCTTAGTATATAGTAACCGCCTCGGTGGCTTAATGGCTTTGACTTACAATCCGGAATTCCCGGGTTCAATTCCCCGTGCAATTGGTGGTATTTTCTACGTCTGGCACCTGGCTAGCTGCCACTGCTAAGCCTGTCGCAAACAGCAGTGTTAATAGCACTGTTGTGTTCCGGTATGGAAGGTATCAGAGCTAGCGCCTCATTAAATTGAAGCCATTTGAGGCTTCTAGGTGCATCTGCGCATGCTTAAAATCCAACAGCCTTATCGTCACTTATCATTACGACGAGAATGAGATAAAAGACAAGTGCGAACTTATCGTATATACAAAAGTACATCACTTTCGTGAGCTCACATACTTTTCAATCTTTGTATTCAATAACCTAATTTTGTACAAAAGGCTTTAACACTGTGTGCAATAACCCAAAGCTTCAAGCATAGGGAGACCCCTCACTGGAGCTTCCAAAGGCCAGTGACATTTGAGATAAATCACGCGATTCTGTCACTGAATTTACGTCTGATTAATTGTAATTTATTGTCAGTAGCCTAATTTCAACAGCGGAAAGCGTGTCAACGGGAGACGCTGGGAAAATATATCTTTTGTATCCTTAAGGCCATTTTGCAACGGCTCTTTACGCAGAATTGTAAAATTGTGTTACGAAACGTGTCGCCGAGCAAACTACAATGGCGTTAATCCTGATTTAAATATCCCAGCATCTGAACATGGATCAAAATTTAGCACCCATGCAAATGAAATCCACTGTAAGCCTCGAAACAGATGATTGGATTATCATATTTGATTTAGCACAGTAGAATTTGCTAGAGCTAAGATATGGTTGCAGTGAGTGTGTGGTGGACCCTGGTGGTGGTGGCTCAACTCCTACACCAACCATCGATTGTGAGAAAAAACGTTATTAAGACTAATCTTATAATTTAAATAATGTGGTAAAACTGGTTTTCCAATTTCAAACACAATAAACTGAGCAACCCCTTACATGTATAATTCACACTCACCACCCAAAAAATCAATTTTCTACTTATTTATTACGTTGAAAAGATACAGGGCTGGTACCATGAAAAACTACCGATCGAAACCCGTTTAAAATTCGAATTTCGGATTCATACAATTTGCACTCAATCCGAAAGTAATCCGAAACAGAAACGAAACACATCTTGTGGTATGGCCCTGCCCAGTGATAGACAGATGGAAGGGCAGCGGAGCAATAAGTAAGAGAGAGAGTGTTTGTCACCCAAAACCACAGAAAACATAAGCAATCTAGCGATCGCTAAAGTTCCACCAAGATATTTCCTAAGTCTTTCTTGACCCCAACTAAGTTCTAGCATTTTATAGAACGGCTAAGTCCAGCGTACTCGACGACACGGAAGCTACTCGTAACAACTGATAGTTTCCCCCGATGGGATGATTGCCCAGCATGAGGGCCATCAACATTAATCATGTACTGTCGACAAAGTTCCCGCCTGACCACTGTAAGGGTCACTTTCGCATACAGTAGTGTCTGGCGCTTCGCGGATAGGCTCCGCCTTAACTGTTTTGGTCGGGTCGACTATCAGGGTTGCCAATACAGGAACGAACCTTTACAATATGGATATTGCATCGGTATTCAAAAGGAATTCGTTTTAAGCATGTTTTTAGAAGATACGCCGATTTTATTTGAATTATTTGCGAGTTTAATGACAGGTTGAATACTCATTTTACTATGTGGAATACATTTTTAAATTCATCCGCCACTTATGTCACTCTGACGTTTGACAGTTGACGTCCTACATACAATTTCCTGATATTTATTTGGATTGAGATTGTTTTTGTTTAAATTATTGAGATTAGATTTTGATTAAGCTTGAAAAAATTTCTATCATGACCATTTTTTTCGTCAAGTCTTAATTTAAAGTCAAGTCGTTTCCAAGAAGAAATAACTTTTTGTGAATATGTTTATTGTTTGTCGTTCTCTTCTTCCTCTGTACAATTAACTCTTTTAATGTTTAAATTTAATAGCTTAAGGCCCCGGTTATTCATACGGGCTCTCGCTCATAATTTCTGTACGCCACAACTCTAAGGTTGCCGACTCTAAGCCCGGTAGCTTTATGCGTTCTCGCTCCTTTAATGATCAACACGAGAGACACGATCATGCCAAATTATCATTTCCACAGCTTTGTCATAAACTTTAATTACAAAACCGTCGTGCAATCTTCTTACGATGAAAAGCAATTAGCGAACGTCGAACAATTCTGTTTAAAAGTTCATATTTTCGGGAGTAGTATTATATATTTATAATTTTTTATTAAGTTTATAATAAAAGCAAGGACGAAATTATACTCGATGTCAGATTTAACCATTTCGGCTCTTGTGATAAATAAGTGCGCAACCTTCAAACATATGTACGTAAAAAGCACATTGAATACGATTCTCAGAACACAGCTAAGGTAAACGAAGAGCAGTTAAAGTTTTA
Organism: Carcina quercana; assembly: GCA_910589575.2. Classification (NCBI taxonomy): domain Eukaryota; kingdom Metazoa; phylum Arthropoda; class Insecta; order Lepidoptera; family Depressariidae; genus Carcina; species Carcina quercana. The sequence goes on along the minus strand of OU342429.1, from coordinate 14,785,130 downwards.
TCAAACAGAAGTACGAGTTTATCGTTATAAATTTATTTTTTCACATAAATATAATAACACACTATGACAAACCCAGCCTCTAAGCAAAAACCAAACTGTCCATTTAACTATCTCCGTGGCCTAGTGGTAATTTGTACTCAGTGGTAGGGCACTTTGTATGTCCGTCTGGTTAGATTGTGTGTTAATAACACTGCTGTATTCCGATATGAAAGGTGGCAGAGCCAGAGCCTCATTTGGTTACAAGTGAGCATGCTTTAAATCCTACGGAGTTAACCTAAGGCCAAGTGCAAGCCAATTATGCAATCAAATCAAAATTAAGAACAAAAAAATAATCAGGTTACAAACAGTAGCAACACAGAGAAAGCACATTCGAAAAGCAGGTTATAAGCTATTAGCACCAAGCGCTATGCTTATAGAGGTAGACGAGAACACAGCAGCACCATTCAAAGATTCAAATCAGCGATAATAAATTACCATTTATAACTGCACATTATCAGAGCACCCACAACCTTTGCTACTAAGCATAATTTGCATGAGACCCGATGCCGACGATAGCATTAAGAGAAAAAAAATACAAAGTCTTCATTTACTCAAATCAAGATAGTGACCGTATCATTTGTTACTGACGGAACGGTGGCCAGCCCGATCGATACGGTATTCAATTTCGAGATTATTGAATACCTATTAATCATTATCGGTAAAGTAGACGGAGATGGGACGGTGAAAGATGAACGGAAACGTGTGGATGCTAGTGAGGAAGTGATAATCGTGGTTTAATAGATTGTATATAGCTTTGATGCAGCTGAATCCGTTAACGATAGTGGAGACGAAAGAAAGGAAAGCATTATTGATAAACTAAAGCAGGGAGAAGTTTACGATGACAGAATGAAACTAAGTACAGCAAATGTTAATGACAAGTGTTTTGTATAGCATAAGAATATAATGACAGTAGCAGCAATTTTAAGATAAGTTATAAACCTGCCAATAATAGAAAGTAACTTCTACCAACAAGAGAAAATAAACATCACAGGAACTTTAATCTCAGCAAAATAAGGTGTTCGTTAAAAAACGTCACGGCAAGCATAAAATAACATAACTGTGAGGCAATCTTCTAGTCACCACTAACTGCTAGGACTGAGGAATTGTCGTAAAAAACAAAATTGCCAGTTTAACTACGTCAGGTAAGTGTAAAGTGATGTCGTGTCGGCACGAGAGTAAATCTTCGCCGTTTTTATAACAAATTGAAATAATCGTAAATTAAATTAGCTTCGTTTCAAGTAATGAAATTTTCTAGAAGCTAAAGGTAACTATTTTAGTCATTAGTTTAATGATAAAATAAAGAAGGATGATTGAGAAAGCTATAGGTAAAGATATGTTTAATGTGCATTAAATAATGCCCAATAGGGCATGAATTTTAATACACACTTTTGAAATTGAGACATATTTATGCTTTTTGAGTTTAATAAAGGATTGGAATATCATATCAGTTCATTACGCAGCAGTTTTAAACATGCCAAGTTAATTTTTTTAAACCTATCATCATTTTTTTTTTCAATTCAATAAACTTCGAGGCATTGTAAAAGTAAAGAAAATAAAAAAGCGGACCTAAAGTGTAACCCGATATACACCACGCATTTATTCTTGTCCTTCGCTTTTCCTGAACAAACGGGGTTCAATTGACGCCATCCAAGAACACAATGTACCTTTAGAAGACAACTTTATGCCGTGAAGATAAGATAGCCAATAGAATGAAAAGACGAAAGGATTTAGAAGGTATTAAATGTACAACAAGAGTCAAGAGACAACGCAAAGCGGTTAACTGGTGCAAAGACAACGTCGTCCTTGCAGTTCCGGATGAAACTCTCAGGGAACTGTGAACTTTACGTCTTTCAAATAGAAGGTACAGGAGAAAGGATGAATGGTATTGATATATACGTTAGATTGAATGTTTCGAAAGATCTCTTTACAGCGGGCGGTCTCCATGTTCATATTGAGTCGATATATTAATAGTTTATATGAGAAAGATTAATTTTAGAGAAACAGGGAGCCTAATAAAGTACCAATTTTTTGATATCATGCCGTGATTGAATAGAAGAGCGAGGGTTCGAATATTTTTATGAATGTTTGTTTATGATTAAGCTTATAGATTCAATTACCTTAAATTATGTGGCACTTGAGGCTGAGGCTTGAGGTATTAGGATATTGTGTTAATATTTTTAATTAATGGTAATTTAAAGCTTATGATGAACATTTGATACTGATATTATGTTGATACGGTTGTCAAATAGCTTAAATTAGAGATAAATACATAAGAACATGCATGTTACTACTATATTTCATATACAAATACCCTTTTACAGAGTCGATTCTATAAATAGCAATATTTTCGTAAACTACATCTCGTTTATGCTTGTTATGTTAACCTCTTCATTTGAATTCAGTTTAGCATTCGAATTTACTTTTGTATATCTAAAATTAGTATTCATACAAATTCGAAGGATAACCAGGAAGCTTCATATTAAAATGTATCATCATCAACCAGGACACATCCACTTCTGCACATGGTCCTCCTCCATTGTATGCCGCAATGACCGGTCCCGAGCCACTAGCATCCAGTGACTACAAGGAAACTTTACCAGGTTGTCGGTTCAACTAGCAGGATAGAGGGACGGCTCGGTGAACGTTTTTCAATACGTTATTACAATTTATTTTATTCAAATTAACAGTTTCTTTCTAATTTTTAATTAATTTATTTATTTATGCCAAACTGGCTACACTAAAGAGACTGAAAGACAATGTTAATAAAGTATTACAAACAGAATCAGAACGTCAAAATTCAACAATTCTTTAACTAATTATAGAGTTCTAGAAACAACCGCGGAAATCCATTAAGTCATTACCTGACGGTAATTTGGAAAAACTTTTCTGTCTGAATGGAACCATAGTTCATCATATTTATGTATCTCATTATTGCCTCTTTCCAGCCATCTGACACCGTGCGACTGTGAGAGACCGTTGCGTTTTTTGTGCTCGATCATTAGCTAACAATTAATGTAGGAAAGACGCTACGACGCATCGCGCATGCGACTAGGACGTTGATCTAGGTGTTATGTATAAGAGAACAGCGAAAAAAGAGAAGACTTTATCGCATGTCGCTTGTGAAGTACTTCGTAAAAGGGTTAAAATACTCAATGCATATAGATACAAGAAGAAGGAAGCCTCAATAGACGGAATAATTGAGAATAATAACAAAACATTATCTGAACAAAGTAAAAATCAAAACAAAGATGACATACTTACAAAAAGGTAAAGGGGTTTCAGTAAACCATTACGATAAATTATCCATAAGGAATATTATTTCTTCGGCACTTTAAAACAAGTATTTAAACAATGGAACAGTTGAAGTACAGTTTGATACTACAGTATAGGTTTCTTTTAAAGACAGAAATGATTGGAACCATGAATAGCAGTGTCGCTTAATTTGCTGAGTGTGTGACGAATAACAGATATACTTTACGTATTAATAACATTAAAACATTGTCAATAAGTCATCGACTTTCCCTTGTATAGTATTCCACTCGAATTTGTTTGTACTACATCTACTTTTACATAATAAATCAGTGTAGTGTTGAGACCTGAAGGGCTACGTACCATGTATATTATAAGGGCTCGCTTCCCTCCTCTCGCTTCCAACTCGCACCAAAAGGCCATTGACTTCTTGACGAGTTATTTTGTAATTAACACTCGATACACGGTCGGCCACATTGTACTACAAAAAACACGTACGTACTCCATCTCAAATGTAGATATCATTAGCTCCTCTCCTCTTGATTAGGTGCTCTTTCATTGAGCTGTCGGTTTTTTCGTCAATCAAGCACACGCCACGTAATCAAACTTGGCAGAAAGGTTTTATATTTTGTTTGAATACTCCAGCAATTAGTAGTAGTAATGGTATTTAATAGATCGTGCTCAAAATAAGTCTAAAGCTAAAATTCTACAGAATTTGTTTGAAAATTTCTACGTAATCTTGATTCATGATCATCATGTATTCATTCTACTATGCCTGAGTCTCTCCTAAGATGCGGAACTTAGCCATCTGCTCTCTTCGCGTATTCACATCCAGCTTCCCTATGTAAATCATTTTTCCATCCAGCAGGAGGATTTCCTATACTCTAATGGCCTATATTGCACTAGGACTCATCTGCAGTAACGATTATCAACTATAACTTCGGCAAATACAACAAGTTTTCTAGTAGACCACATGTATCTTCTATTTTCTAAGATGACTTGATGCAATCCTATTCCAAGGCTGGACTAACCACTCACTGATCCATTTCTAATGCAGACAAATCAGTCAACTCTGCGCCACGTCACAAGTGGTAGGAATTAAAGTGCATAAGACATATTAGTCTAATCTGTTGTCTGAAAGTATTCCCTTCGCATTACGCGTCTAGTGGGTGGTTGATCTGTGATTCGAGACCATATAACGCAGTGGAATTCTAAAAGATGTAAGGTTTACATCATGTCATGTCATAGTTGTTATCAAAGTCAATTTTCATCCAATTGAGAGACGGGGCCCGTTGACCGAAACCGGTATTTTTTTGCAATATTATACCTGATCCGTTCCAGCAATCATTTCAACTGGATGCCGAATTAATTGGACCCCTCCACAGACCAACGCCCTTGATATAAACCTTCCTCAATATTTTTATGGTCGAAAATTGAACGTTTGCCAGCAAAGGGCGCAAAAGCCCAATTATAAAGTGATCCAATAAGGATATTGCGGTGATACAAATTGGCGTATAACTGTAAATTATTAGTTGTTTTATTGAAGTATTTCGGATTGACATAAACACTGAAAAGGTATAAAATACTTGTAACACTGTCATGTAGAATCCCTAAACTTTATTATCATCTCGTGTGACGGTGAGAGAGTGAATCGATTCGAGGTCTTAATTTTATAAAACACTGGCTCTTTTATATTTCCTTGTCGCTATAAAACGGCAGAATTCCATAACAAGAGACGCCTACCTAGCTAAGTTTGCGTAAATAATGCATTACTACAGCTACTAAGCTAGCAGACCAGACATAGAAGCTAGTTTAAAAATTTCCTTTGAGTTACAAGTAAAGATTCACAATCAATTTCTTCTCCTTATAGGTCACCATGACCAAGTATAAAGACCACGCTAGGCAGAAATGTGTTGTATAAAGATGTTTGTGAAACAAAGGCAGATCACACAGCCGTTGAATGTCTTATATATTCGCCTATTCTTATATAAAGTAATCCTATTATAAAGCTACGACTCCAACGCATCATTAAAAGTTAAAAGAAAAAGTTTCTTACCTCAAAGCACATTCGTCAACATCGGTCTCGCACAGGGTCCCAGTGAAGGTAGGCGGACATTCACAGGTGTAGGAGTTTAGCCCATCGATGCAGGTAGCCCCGTTCTGACAGAGATTCCCAGGGCAGTCGTCGATGTCGATCTCGCAGTTCTGCCCTCGATACCCTAGGACAAAAGAATCACAAAGGTTAGAATCTACGTAGTAACTACATTAAAGTTCAAAACAGATAGCATTCTTATAACAAATATCTACCAGATAGACATATACATAAAAAAATATTCCAGGGTTCTGATTGAATCAGAACTAACGAACGAACTACTACTGTGTCTACTCATTGTCTAAACATAGGTCACAGCATTGATACTCGTATTCTACCAGAACCAGGAAGTAGTGTTAGCATTCAACTCAAAATCATAATTTAAAATAAATATAATGAAGAATAAGAAATAAATAAAGAGCATGATCTATCAGACACTTTGTAAAACTTTGACGATAATGGCACTTCTGTTATTGCCATTTTGTATTTGTTGTAGCATTATGTGAAACAGAATAGTTATTTCATTCATAGAAACAATGAACATAGTAAGAGAAATCTTAGTCTCAGATCACAGCAGTCAAATTTAGGATTCATTTCATCGTCAAATACTACCACTACTTCAAATTCAAGTAGACCACAAAACTATGTAACAGAATAACTGAAATAAAACACCACATCATCAAAGCAATAATTCAAATCTTTCTTAACGAATACTGTCTGTCCGTCGTGCAAGCATAAATCGATTTGAGAACTTAATTCAACAGATATTCAATATTCTAAATAGATTTTATAATACTTATAAAAGTGTGCTCTTTAAGACATTTGATACAACGACATATGGTTAAAGTTACAACGACAGCTAGGACCAAAAAAAGCCACCCATAGTTCCGAATTTTATGATATCGTGTGACTATCATTTTATACGACATTAGTCATCTGCTAGATGGTTGGGAAACGCATTTTATTTTTGAATGAATTAATTTTTTGTCACTTTTGGTGTAGATCAAAGACACTTGAATAAGAAACAAGAAATAAAACTTAAGTAAAAGACACTTTATTTTACAATCACAAATTCTTATTGATCGAGATACTCAGAAGAAGCTGCAATAGCTTCAAGAGAACCATTGTACAGAAGCGATGAAATACCACCAACACCATTTCAAGAGTCTTGTTAGCAGCTAGAAGAATGTATTAAGGCGTATGAAGAAGAATGTAACAATAGTAGAAGACAACAAAAAACAAATCTACACGTTATCCAAAAATCCCACACATGTTAACAAGGAAAGCAGAGGGCGTCAATTAAATTCAAAACACACGTATCAAATTAATCCAACGGTCCTAATGAAGTGTCAGAGGCCTTCGTCCATCAGTTGCCCCACACAGTGGGCCATACAAACTCCTTCGATTAGCAACTTATTAGGTGTTCGTTAGGTTGCCGTTCCCACGGACAACATGTGTGTCTGTTTACGATTTAAAAATGTAACGGGGCGCCTGCCTTTAAACATTTCGACGCCTCTTTTTGCTACGAACATTGCCTCGAATAAAGATGCACAGTATCATAAACTAATGAGACATACCTACCGTTGCATAGATTTAGAAAGACCGAAAGATAAAGCATTCCGACGTGACAATGTACCACCTAAAAGTTAGCTGAGCTTCTTTTTTTCGTTCGGTTTATCACAGATCACAGATTGCGTGGGCTGAAAAGCAGGTCTGCCGGCGGCTGGCCAACGGTAGACCTGAGCCCATCGGCCGTTTTGTTCCGAGTAGTTATTAAGACTTACGTATAGATATACCATGTTACAAGTTAATAGAGGAACAAATAAAAAAGTATTTTTTTATTTATAGATTGTGTAGTAACGAGGTGGAAATCAACGTACTGATAAAAATGTTGCGGTCTCATTTTTCATTCGGCGAATTATGTGAGCTGAAGCAGGATAGATCTATAGACGCAGGTTTGTGCTAAATTAGATTTTGTCTTTAGCGTAGGAAAGCGTAGTTCTTTATGAAAATATGAATCAAGATTTTTTAAAAGTTTTGCAATACCTGAAAGATTGACTTCTTCTTCACTACGCAATGTCATTGTGTCACAACTGAGCATTGGTTATAGTGTAGATCTACATTTAAGAGATCAACGATGCCAGTGCGCAGAAAAGTATAAACATTTACGAGATTTTAAGGATGGGTGTTCCAAAGTCGGTCGATTAACTTTGAACATGGGAAAATAAATTTCACAAAGTCACATACTTGATCCATATTTTCATGTAAGTTATATTGTTATGTACTTGTTAGTGACTCGAACATATGGATTGTGAAATAAGGAATGTACTCTTCATTGTAATTTTATGTTGCCCAAAAAATTAATTGCATTTGCTACATAAATAAGTGCATTTGAGCATTCGTGACTATTTGAGGTGCAATTCACAAAGGAAAAACATATTTACAACCTCACGGCCAACGGGTGTCTCTGCTGACGATATCTCTAGTGCCCTGGGCAACAAGGATCAGTATCGAATGACGTCAACAAAGATATTAGTGAGCCGAGAGGTTTGTGTTTGTTTGTTTTTCAAATCTTTTCTGATGTCACTGACCTCTTTGTCAGTGACTCTCTGAATCTACTGCTATTTTTAACCCACCCATCATCAAAATAAATCATCATCAAACTTGAAATCAATAACACGAAATCAATTTACTGAATCGCTCTGTACCGCGCCGTGAACTGCAAAACCCTCAAACACCATAAACGTCGTCATCAATTTCACGCAACGTTTTGAAGTCTCGAAAAACTGGAAAATAATTATCTAATTAAACCACTATAAAACGGCAAGAAAAGTTATAAAAGTCAGACGCTATAAAGTCTATCTATCAAAGATTTTTATTTAATTAACGTTAAATTAGGCTGTTGACATCGGACCAATATGGGAATTGAATAAAATGTGACGGGCGGACGTCATAAAGCGGTCATCGATGAGACATGTAAGCGTGCGCAAGCGCAGGATTTTTGTCTGGATATTTCAATATATGAATTTAATAGGAAACTACATCATCGACATAATCATCAAGGCCTTGGTTGACGGAATGATCGCATAAATATGTTTTAAATACACAGGTAGATACTGCACCTACTGAAAATTTCTCTATTCAACATTTGTGTAAAAAAACTTATCTGTGCCCCTAAATGTGCAGCATATCAAAATTATTATATAAGAATTAAGAAATGAATGATAACATAACAAATAAATAATTAAAAGATACTAATCATTTTTTTAGCAATTTCTTTCATCGGAAGTTATAAAATAGCAATTAGCAAGATGAGATGACTCTCGGAAATTAAATGAGGATCTTTCGTCTTTATTGCATGAAGATAAAACTCACTGCCACTGCCCTTAGTTCTTTAGATAATAACAGAGTTAATAATAACGAGTATACAGGTACAGTAAGATATGATCAACATCGGTAGGAAATGTATTTCAACAGGAGAAATTTATTTTTGAACTGGTATTTAATGAATGTCAAGTACAATGTACAATGAGTTTAGGAGACACCAAAAAATTCGAAGACCTCGTGACCGTTCCAGTGAAGTATTACCATTAAATGGTTAATATGTCTGTACCAGGAAACGATCTGATTACTTGAATGAAAGCAACAAATTTTCTAACTCATAACGACATTGTCATGTGACCCCCGACATTTTGTGTCGGAGGTCACAAAGAATAATTCTATAACCAGAATGCTATTTCCAACTACATTATACAAATCTGTCAGCAAAATACATTGTTGATAGAACTGTGTATTCCAGGAAGCAAAGAGAACACAGACCATGCCTCATTAAATAAAGACTTCTGAGCAAGCTTATCAGTACGACCTTATTGTCATTTACCGACAGAGGAAACGAAGTTCCAGTGCAAAACCATTGCACATTACACAATCAATAATCATATAAATAATGATTCATCTACATAGGATTGACAGGAACAAATGGGTTGACCATATTAAAAAACACGAGACCACACGAACAAGATACGTAATCGAAATCAAGTATAAAATTTGCCTTGCCCAGTACGTGGCCGTTATTCAATAAATTTTCAATTTATAATATACACCCATTGATTATTTATCAATTACATCAAGCTATGTGTTGTAGGCATAATAATAAAAACACTAATAAAGCTGCCAAATAAACACAATAAGAAAACAACTTAAGATTATAATTTGACACAAACAAACAATGGAATTATCATAAAATAAGTGTGAGAGAGACATATCCATGCTTTCCCATGTTACGCGGACACAGCCAAATATACGGAAGCTATTATAGCTATTACTGAAGCAGTCAATTTTAAAACACATGTGGGACGATATATTTTTAATATTAGAGACATGTGGCCAGCCAATTAACATAACACACTTGTCTTTGATGGAATACTATGTAGTCATTGACATAGTCACGATTGAAGAATGAAAGTCTGAGATAGGGATAATAGACGAGAAAAAGATGAGGAGGTGATTTTCACTCATGCCTGGCATAGTTGTTGTTGATGATGCTGAGGAAAGTGGTATCTCCGTACATTCTAATACAATGATCAAATCAAAACCAAATTGAATACACGAAGAAATTGAATACAACGTAACAATAGTAATCATTAAGATAAGCTTATAATTTAAAAAAAATTGAAATGCTTATTAAAAGATTATTTATATAAAAAAACTTTTATCTAAGAGTATCATACTCGTATTGTTTTAGATTTAAATGTATAATATGAACATAAATTCCAAATATCGATAATTCAACACATCTACGTAAATATAAAGTCAAAATTTATAACTTTGGCTAAATATAAAAATATATTTTTAAGTTTATGTGTTTGTAAAGATTGTTTTATTTCTATGTACCTCTATATAGAATCCAAGTTCCTAAATTCATTACGAATTTAATCGTTCGCAGATTCAATTCGTTTACAAAATTTAGCAAAGATACAGACGCAATCAAAATGTTTACGATCTTCTCAGAATAGTATAATCCTAATGGTTATTTACTCAAGTATAATTGACTAAACATAAGGGAAGGCAGGCAAATTGTTTGAATAAGTAACAAAATTCAATACAAACAAGTTTCTTGTTGTGCATCAGGATTGAGAACTAACAAGAGATCGATGGGAGCGTTTTGCCCACTTTGCCTATCTCCACAAACGAAGGCTAATAAACCAATACACCCGTACATTGACACGGTGTTAATTAAGTGTGGCTCATTACGTTACTGTTCCCACACTTGAGTCCATGTGACGTCATTGAAAAGTCTATTTTAAGTGGTAACTGTTTGATGAATTTAAGATGACCCCTCCGGCTTTCAAACTGTTCCTAGTTAGGGTGATTTGGAATTCCATCATGAGAATAACGGATGTAGAAGTGTAGTGAGTCATGCTTTCAGTGGGAGCAAGTAATGAGAACTCAAATTTGTTTCTGTCGTTATGTAACAAACGATCATTGAAGACAAATGCTATTTTGTAGAATCCCAAAGCGGGGCAGAGGCATTAATATTATTTTGGTACTGTAACACTGATAAAAGGAAAAAGTAATTGTAACACTATTGTTAGACTATAGAAGAGTAGCACGTGACATCCCCGAAGGCGTAAATGGCAATAATGGAAAGTTTTAAGAGTTTGCTAGCTCTACTATGGTGCCAGAATTTTAATATTGACTTATAAAGAAGCTTAACCGTACAAATAATTGAATAAATTACAGTGACAAATAATCGAACATTTAAAAGTGGTCATGATAGCGTATTAGGAATGCAATATCGAGGAAGGAATATTAACTGTGGCTAATATAACTAAATGCTTCAGAGACACAGTCAGAGGTCAAAATCGGTGACAGGAATAGAAATTACTTATTACGTTCTTACGTATTACAGAATATAAAAATGTAGCTACTATAATACCGCTGATAGTAAAAACTTCAAACGCTACAAACAAACCAGTACGAGCTACTTTGCATGTCAGAATTGACGAGATAATAGCTCAAGTGGCGCTTGGCGAAGTATCACCTGCTGCGCTGGAATGCTCAGTAACAGCGGTAGGCGAATTTACTTCAACAAATTATGTAATAGTTCGCATTTTAGATTGATGTTTGAGGCTAAGCGAAGATGTGAGCTTTAAACATTCTATCAACGCGTAATGCGTAATACTACAAATGACGCAGATGTGATTGATATGATGATTTGTTTTCATATTCAAACTATACAATAAGTTGTTCCTGACGCAATGTAGTATGTTTTGAAAGCTTCGATCAAAATTTGAAAGATTTGAATTCTACGAAGAAGGTTCTTATCCGTTATCCAGTTCTATTGGTAATTTTAAGGCATAATCTGTTATTATATTAATATATTTAAATCTTATTATATACTAGCTTCTACCCGCGGCTTCGCCCGCGTGGACTTTATTTTTTGCATTAAAAAGTAGTCTATGTCCTTTCTCAGGGTCTAAAGATTGTCTGTGCCAAATTTCATCAAAATCGGTTGAGAGGTTTAAGCGGGAAAGCGTAACAGACAGACAGAGTTACTTTCGCATTTATAATATTAGTAGGGATGAGGGTTTTGCTGCTTGCACGATGACAAGGCCGTTATATGGTAAGCGAGCGCACCCAGGAACCTCAAACTAAAATCTAATGAGGCGCTGGCTTTGCTAGCTTTCACACCGGAACTCAACAGTGCTGTTAACTCTGCTGTTTGGCGGTAGACTAAGGTAAGATAGGGCTAGGAGAGCCATAGAAAATGTCTTACCATCAACCAAACTGGGATATACCTTCACCGAGTAGCCATACAGTCACAGAGGCGGTTCAAAAATATACATATGTTGTATTGTTATAAGTCGGTTTATCTGTCATTTTTACGGTTCCGTACACAAAGGGTAAAACGGGACCTTATTACTGAGACTTCCCTATCCATACGTCCGTCCGTCTGTCACCAGGCTGTATCTAATGAACCGTGATAGTTAGACAGATGAAATTTTTACAGTATTTCTGTTGCCGCTATAACAACTAATACTAAAAAACAGAATAAAATAAATATTTAATGAGGCTCCAATACAACAAACGAGATTTTTTAACCGTTCGATGTAACATACAACTAGCTTCATCTAGTGTCGTACTCGTCTACTACTGCATAACTAAATTGATAATGAAAATCGCGGCGCATTCTTTAGATTAGTTTCCGTATATTAAATATCCATATTCTGTAGGGAACCCTTCGTGCGCGAGTCTGACTCGGACTTGGCCAACTTTATAGATATGTCTGAGGTTTGACCACAATCCCGTCTAATTTTGAGTGGCGAAGTGGAAGAAAATGGTTAGTCTATAAGTAAAAATTCACTCTTTGAAAGTCATCACGTAAGTTTTTTTTCGGTTGGACTTGATGCTGTTATGGTCCTGCGACCGCTACAGCTTCAACCGGACATTTTGGCGAACGCGGAAGGCGCTCTGCCAGTACCCCAGATATACTTAACCATTTATAAAACTGACACACATCTAGAATAAATTGCTTAAATACCAGTAGAAGCAAAGACATTTAACAATAATAGTAATAGACCGGACAAAGCAAACAAAAATTTTGATCCTAAACGTATTACCAATTGGTAATAAGTTACTCAATCTAGTGTCACATCACGTCACGCGGCCGTACAAGACATTTGACATACCGTTGACTTTTGAGGTCAAAATGTTTATATGAAACGTTTCCCAATGCCCGCTCTATAACCTATTACTATATTTAAATCTCTCTGAGTAGAAGCCTAAAGATAGCGATGCAGCATTTCACTGGAATGTATACATTTTCTGAGTGAAAAATTGAGTGAGTTACTACAATCTGCATGTTGCAAGCCAACCTGCACGGTTTTGTAAGGCCGTAATGAAGCTAATGAAGGCGAGATGCGCCGGTGCTGCGAACTATATAAAACTGTGACGTAACGCGGTTTCACCATGCAGACATCATTTCGTGAGTGACATTAGCTTTATTTTTGCAAATTATGTCTGCAATCAACGTAATGAAGTGTGTAAGAACATGAACCGTGCCGCCGCGAACATATTTGAGGAATGCGAGACACCATTACTCATTCTAGACAAAAACAATAGTCATTGCGCATGTCAAGACAAAGCGAACGAATCAACTTTGCAACTGTTTTATAGGTATTTATTTAACCGACTTCAAAAAAGGAGGTTATTAATTCGATCTGTATGTATGTAATACGAGTATTTGCTGGACTGTCCAGTTTTCGTATATGTTAGTCTATATCAACTTCTAAACAAGTGTACCTTTCAAAAGTGTATGTATGTATATTTGTCCTCGCATATCTCCGGAACTACAAGTTCGATTTAAATAATCATTTTTTATTGAACTAAGTATTGTTCAACTTAGGGAAGACGGCAAGTTTTATCAAAATCGGTTCAGTAGTTTTTGAGACAGGGAATGTTAAGTGTGTATTATGTTCGTTACCTCAGAACTTTTGACTGGGTGAACCAATTTGGATGATTCTTTTTTTATTTGAAAGTTTCCGTGTGGTCCCATTTCAATTTGGTCCAGTTCTGAGACTTTAAGGGCAGTTGAAATCGGTATCTAGTTCTTTTTGAACGCGTTAACTTGTTAATTGTTCAAGTTTATTTTATATACTCTCGAAAGCATACTCAGGTAACTTATGCTGCCACCGTCATGGGAACGTTTGCGTCGGCCACAAATCGTGTTCTAAGATTAGTTTCTTTTACTATTATTTTAAATTATTAGACCTTGTTGTATCTCTAAACGATATCATACATAACAGCTTAATGCAATACTTTTAATCTGACATACACTTCATCCACGAGTCTCAAATAAATCAGCATTAATAGTATATCCTATCGCACATGGATATACGGACGCATTTCGCTTCTCCAGGTAAAACCTACTTATCGCAGCTCCCATGAATCAAGCAGAAAAGAGACATGAATTTGCTGCGACCTCACAATCAATCGAGAAATAAGACGATTTAGCTATCAACCTGCGATTGGCAAGCATTACCCGAATGAAACCAGCAACATGAGCGAAATTATTTACACTCGACGCGGCACATAAACCAGCTTATCTACAAGTATAAATAGCGAACCAACATTATTTATATGCCGTCTATAGTTAACCTAAGTGTGGCTTTCGAACCCAACTCGGTCCAGTCGTGGTCGCCGCAGGCAATAGCCGACTTTTAGTCCTAGACTATGATATAAATGATGCAGACATGCAACTTGATATTATTGATTCGTTATGGACAACGTGTTGCTAACGACACGTGCATTACGCTAGGACCTGGGGCTGTGGATAAATTATAATACTTATGTACGCTGCAGGGAAGATATGTAGGAAAGGCGATTGAAAAAAAGAATTAAAATGTTTCGAAGGTCGAATGAAACAATAATTGTGTGTAATGAGGAAAAGATTTAAGTATATATAATAAAGTAAGACTTAAAGTCTTTTTTTACGCAGCAGAGACATGGACGCTCACATTGGGGATGGAGAGGGCTATGCTTGTATTATCCTTGCGTGACAAAATCAGGAATGATGAAATCCGCCGACGTACAAAGGTGACCGACATAGCTACTCGAATAAGACCGGGGTGGGACGGCCTCCAGCCCGCTGGTCTGACGACCTTAATAAGATAGCGGGGAGCGAGTGGATGAGGAGGACTGAGTACCGGAAGGAGTGGCCCACGTTGGGAGACGCCTATCTTCAGCAGTGGAGAGACACGGGCTGATAAGTCAAAGTCTTTAACCAGAGCGTGTTGCCAGTGATGACATACGGAACCGAAACGTGGTCCTTTACTGTGGACCGAATAAACAAGCTCAGTCACTCAAAACCCGTAGACGAACAAAGGTCACCGGTATAGCTCGACGAGTCAGTGAGCTGAAGTGGCAATGGGCAGGCCACATCGCTCGAAGAACCGATAACCGGTGGGGAATAAAAGTTCTCGAGTGGCGACCAAGTACCGAGAAGCGTCTACCGGGCCGTCCCCCTACTAGATGGACCGATGACCCGGTTAGAGTCGCAGGCTGGCTTGATGATGGATGGATCGCTGGATGCATGGCTTGGGACCGGTCGATGTGGCATACCATGAACGAGGTCTATGTCCAGTGGACGTTTCGCGGCTAATGATGATGATGAATTAAGTAAGGACACCAATTAAAGTATGCGAAATAATAAAGAATTATGGTTTCCATTTCAAACATCATCACAACAACTTACGCTTTTTTTATGTCAATTTCATCGAAAGTAACAAGTCTGTAGGTGAATTCTTCTTGGTACAATGTTTCTATACAACTCTTAGGCTTAACTTTTTCATTCTTTTTACGCATAATGTGTTTGCATGTGACCTTCATCCCATCCCACGTTTTTTAAACCCCAGTAAGAAACCCCGTGCAATTTCTTGTATCGACTTTGTTACATAAACATTACACAAGTCTGCCACGAAACAGCAGTGTTAATAGCACATTTGTGTACCGACATGAAATGTATGAAGCAAAGCCAGCGTTTCACTAGTTTGAGGCTTCTCGGTGCGCACGCTTGCCATCAACCGGCCTTATCGTCAGTTACCATAAGGTGGATATTACGGTAAACACATTTATACATTTAAAGAACATCAAAATGTAAAGAGTGGTTCATAGCACAAAATAAATGGTTTAAAATGATCACCATCGATTTTATCTTAATAAAAGGGCACCGTTAAATACGGTCAAAGTTCAAACTGGCGAATCGATGACAGATATAGAAATAATTGGACATAGAGACTCGGAGATAAACTGGCTTTGCAGTCGTTAAATTTTATGGTCAACTATTAGGTAATGTTTTATACCTGAAATAGGAGTATTATGGGACCCACCAGCAGTCCTTGTGGAACCCTGTTTGTTTATGCGACTGATGAATCGATGCTTTTACATTTTGTTTGTAAATAAATTTTGTTTAATGTCCCTATCTGGGTCATTACAAGCATTTCGCTCAAATAAGAGAAAAAGGAGGCAGAGGGAAGATGCAACCATATTAGATTGGGTTGAATTGTATTTTATAGCTTAACGGACATTAAAATAAATCCCACCAAAATAAACACACGTAAAAATTTTGCTTTTTTATTTGGATTTCGCAAGGACTAAATGTCTCAAAAATTTAGTTCTCGAATAGTAAAATGCTTATTAGATTTAGTTTTCTCATTGCATTTTGAAAACTTTATTATAGGGGTATTTAACACATAAACGAGACATTTTACGAGATAACTCAAAATATCAAACAAGCTCCATACATTTTAACGCTCTAAAACACGTGTGACGTCACAAATGTCACCAGATTTATATGGAGCGTTTTAGCACCGCGCGACTAGAATTACTTTTCGACGGGTTGTAGTAAAAAAAGTATTAGTGGTATCGGGAAAAAAATGGTTGAGGTATTTACCTTTTTACATGGACTATCGATTTAGACAAAAATATTCTTCCATGCATCTTCCCCATTTCATGCGTATTGACGACGGAATTGTTTGAATAAAGCAAGGCCAAGCAAGCCATTTTACTGGACCTTCATGATAAACCTGTAATGCTACTCTATAAAGTAAACTTGGCCTTGCAATTGGATGTTATTTTCACTTCGCTAAAGTTTTTGCTGAATTTTGCACGGAACGCAATCTGTTTTAACAGACGAGATGTGACTTTGTGCTAAAATAATATGAAAGCGTCCTCAATCAGAATCCGTAAAATAATGATCGAGTTTTTTTTTTATCAGCTAACAATTACAACACTTTAATATTATATTTACACGTTACATTATTCTAATTCTAATGCGTAACCTATTACAAGCTGATACTGCATGCACAAAAAAAAGTTATATAATAAAATTGAAGAGATTAGATAATAATAAATATATGTCAATGTAGAACTAACTTAACTAACTAACCTAACTTAATCTAACTTAAAGGGAGACTTAAATATACTAAATTACATTATTTGATTATTTTTTCCCTCCCTTATGTAATATATTTTTTATGTTTTTACGGAACTTTGGAAGGGAGTCGAAGAGGTTAGCCATATTAGTGTCGTCTGTTGAAACACAAGAGTGCTTTTAATATTGAAACCAAATCTTGTGTTTCTCAAATTAGATATAACAGCAATTAAATTAAAAATATGTCAAATTTAAAAGTAATAACAACCATATCCGACATGTCGAAAGCTTACTCGAAATCCGAAAAATTATAATATCGAATAACAGAGCTTCCTTATTACAGTAACGGTCGGTAATGAATACATTAAACTCAATAAAGTAACTTAACGATCTTTTAAGTATAAGCGTACTTCCAAAGCATCCAGAGAAAAAAGAGCTGCGTCTCTTTGGAAATAAAACCACATTGCCAAGTTAGGAAGGTAATAGAATATAGGAGGCGTAGTTACTTTAGAATTGAAAAAGGATTTAACAGCTGCAAAAACCTTTACACATGTGACATTTATAGCACGTAATATGGATGGGTTGCATGATGGCATAGAACTAGATTTGTTCGATACATTACTTAATGACAGATTCTTCATTCCACTGCTTTGATTTTTAAAGACGCGCGAGCAAAAAATCATGTTGTAGATTGTAGATGATATATTTATAAATATAAATGTGAACGTGTACAAGGTATATAATAGATCGTTATTTATAATATATCTGAAGCAATATCTAGAAACATCATCGGATATGTTATATCATAACATTTTATAAAACTAAGTCGCGCGCCGCGTCTGTTTGTCTGTTCGCGATAAACTCAAAAACTACTGAATCCATTTTCATGCGGTTTTCATATATCAACAGAGTGATTCTTGAGCAAGCTTTAGGTGTATAATAAGTTAAGGTTTTGTGTATATTGGTTAAATATGACGATAATTGTTGAAGAGGTCGGAAAAATCAAGCATCATTGTGTTTAATAACTCCAGTTCTAGCAGAATTAGTTTTATATATAGCTAATACTGATTTATCTATGGAAATTTAGATCCCTCTTCTTCTATTCGTGTCAATGGCAAACGTGGAACATTACATTTTACTAGCCCAGTAACCTCTTCATTGGCACTAAGGGTGCCCTGCATTAGATCCATACCTATACATGGTAGAAAAATTTGTGTACGAATTCAATTGATTACACTGACTGTATGACTTATAAGTGGAAAAAAAACATTTGGACATATTAATAGGAACTACAAATATTTCTTTCAATGAATTTATTTTCAGTTACGACTCCTAAGCGAAGAACAATATTCCGACCCCCGAAGCACAGAGCTTAACTAGCTTTGGAGTTAGAAGCTTTATAGAACATAAAATCGTTTACTGCATGTATTACAAGCAGAGTATTCTAATGTAAAGCGTCGGTGGCGCATTGGATGAGGCGCGGACTCTTAATCTGAGGGTTCCGGGTTCGAATCCAGCCATGTACTTATGAGTTGTTTTTCAATTCAAGTATATTATCCGATTGCTTAACGGTGAAGGAAAACATCGTGAGGAAACCTGCATGTCTTGAACAGGCACGTGAAGTCCGCCGTTCCGCACTGGGCCCGCGTGGTGAACTATGTCCCAGTGTGGAACACTCTCTGTAGGAGAGTAGGCCTGAGCCCCTGCAGTGAGGACGTATATAGGTTGTTGATGATGATAATGATTGTAATGTAAAAGTAAGACATAATTCAGTAAAGAAAATATTCCCAACTTACCCGTTGGACAGTCGCACTCATATCTCAGCTGATCCAAGGGCGAACATCGTCCTCCATGCAGACACGGCGACGGCTCACAGGGTACGTACTCTGCATCACAATCCCTGCCCGTGTACCCCGGCTCACACACACACGTGTACGAGCCGTGGGTGTTGAAGCATCTCCCATGGTGGCAAGGTCCGGAGCCACTAGAGCATTCCACCACGTCTTCTGTACATCGCGGGCCCGTGAAGCCAGGTGGACATGCGCAAGAGTAGCCAGCCGTCGTTGTATTGTCGGCTACGCAACGTCCTCCGTTGCGGCAGGGTTGTGAGGCGCAGTGGTCTTCGTGAGAGCATTCGTCACCTGGAGACAACAGATAAATAGGTTTTAGATCACAGTTACATCATTTACAATTCTACACCAAATGGCAGAGGGATACAACGCACATCCAAAACAGTACACCGAGCAGTTTGAAATTTGGAAGAAATATTCCTTGAGTCTGTAGAGATATACTATTTATGATATTTTTCTAAATCGATTCCAAAACGGGTAGTAAAAGCAACGATTCAGTGATCACGCCAGCCGAACTTTTTTTGTTCTCCAAAATTTTTACGAACAATCGAAGATTTATATTTAACTAAAGCTAAAAATTCTTTTAAAATATGTGAGACGATACAAAAGGATAATCAAATAAGGGCAAAATATATCTCTAGACAATGATTTATTAATCTGGACCTAAGGATTCCGCGGATAAAAGTAAAAATATCGAGAACATAAATAGAGATAAAATATTATACACTTTTTTAGACTATCAGTTTATGATCAAACGAGTTACCGGTTTAAATTCTGGGGTTACGAACTTTTGGTGATATCATTAAAAAAGTCCAGGTTCCCACCACTTTTTGAATTCGATTCCTAATTAATTCTCTCAAGACGAAAGAATTCGAATGTTTTCGTACAATCCCATCATAGAACGCCAATCAATAGAACGGTTTTTAACGATACACAATTTTGCATATAATAAAAGCTATTTCATCAATTTGCATAGCGTTTAGGACCGGTTCGGTTCATTATTGTAATATAATAAATTGTCATAAAACGTCAGATATATAGCGATTTAAATAATGTTATTTTAATAGGTAAAAGCACTCCGCTTGAGCTTCAAAAACATAGATGTTATTTATAGGACGTGAGAATTATAACGAAGAATCTATTAATCCGCGACTTCTTCACTTCACAAAACATTTCAAGAAAATCCGTTCGGTCGTTAAGTAATATAATAATGAATTCAAAAATTCAAACATATGTATAATATTAGAATGAAGTAGGATATAGAAGTACAGTGAGTTGAAATTTGAACTGTACACAGTCAATGTAGAATTGAATTTCAGGAAACTCAAAACGAGTTAGAGAATAAATTTCATACTATTCATTCCAACGTTACATAAATAAGTGAAACACAAGCATTAAAAATCGAGAGGAAACTACTGACTGGATATTTCTTAAGTTGCAACATAAAGATAACAAGTTGACACCCAAAACTGTATGTTTCTAGTCCAACTGGATCTAACGTAATTTCCTTTGAACTGCAATAAAATTATGGTTTTGATTTTGTTGACGTGAATGGTATAGTTTTCACAGCTATATCGTATTTTGCTATTAAATTAATAAGCCTATAAAACCTCTGGTGATGTTATGGAATATGGCATTGAACACCAGTGGACATGCTGACCGATCCCAATAACTTACTATTACTGAAACCAATTAATAGGGCAGTCTCACACACACACCCTCACAAGATTACAGCGTTCTTGTAGCAAGGGGGTCTCTGAGCTAAGCCACGTACGTAAAGACGGACAGAGCGAAACTATAAGGGTTAATTGTTTGATTACGGAACCCCCAAAAGCCCAAGCGTATGAGATTCGAAATCGCAATCATCTTGCTAGGAATTCCTGGCTGACTAATCGACAAGACCTACTCGCATGGAGAATTCTGTCTGATTGGTCGAAACAAGCTCAATTAGACGCTTTGAATAATTATGTCTATGAACTAGTTTAAGGTTGAAAATGCCTCAACAATTAATTTTATGTGATTCAAATTTAATTTAATTTTTACAACTACCTGGCCGATCTATGTAAATCTATACAAATAAAACAAAGTCGTTTAGTTTCACCATTTATAACTCAAAAACGGCTGCGCCGATTTTTTTGGTCTTTGATTTTTGAATTTGTCTCCGCCCTGAGAATGAGAATGAATGGGAAAAATTCACATAAAAAAAATTAAACATTGTGAAAATACCTACCAAATGTAAAGGTATCAGAAAACGGTTAAATAATTTTTTGGGGATCCTCGACTCTCGACAAAATGGAAGTAAGTAACTACCTACATAAAACGAAAGTTACATATTATCCAAAAAAAACGTCGGGGCCTCTCATTGCCTAATCTGGAGCCATTTTCAATTAAAATGTAGGAATTAGAACAGCGTTTTGTATCTCTTATACCACAGCTGGACATAGGACTCCTCCATGGTACGCCACATCGACCACTCTTTAGCCACTTGCATCCAGCGACACCCCGCAAACTTAACCAGGTCGTCGGTCCATCTAGAAGAAAGACGGCCCGGTACACGCTTCCCAGTACTTAAAGTATGCTGCATCTAATTTTGATAGAAGCGGAGTTATATCACTTTAGTAATTTCACACAGTAGTAAATAAAAATAGTAAAATGCATTCTAGTAATCAACCACTTAGTGTACAACGGTACAGTAATATGACGTACTAGGATAATGTTTCATGTTAATAAAAGCTTTGAAAACATTTCTATGAATTTTACGTCGTTAGGAAATTTTTGGTATGATTGTAAACTATTACAAAAATAACTGGTGTAACCATGTTAAAAAATTGACAGAACTATTAGTAAAATATTCAATATGGCCAGTTCGTTAAAAGTTTGTAATTTGGGACGATCATCACGCCTACAGATTAAAATTTTTAAAAGCCCCGTTAAAATCTAATAAAGTTGTCAAAAATCCCAATTTTAGATTTAGAGAGATTTAGAGCTCAAAGAGGAAGTGAAGTACCGAAACTCCACCTCCAATTATAATCACGCGATAATCCGTCTAAATCCAGGAAACACTAAATTGATCGGACTTTCTATTGCACTTTCTCTGTTAGTACCGGTTCCATGTGTACTCTTGCTTTAATGAAATGAGCTAAGAATTAAATGCATTTATACTCGTATTTGTAAACAAGGAAGTGATATATGAGCTGTGAAAAATCTCGATTTGCATCGTATTCGTATGAAGCGCATAAGATTCTTTATAAAAAAGCAGCCAAGTGTGTGTCGGCGCAGTGTAGGGTTCCGTAGTTACACTGATTTTATAAAAAGTGTACGAAATTTTCATTTTGACCTCTCCAAGTACATTTTATAGTTTGTTCGACTATTACTCGTTAACCTGTAAAGCCACCATAGCCGTGATACTTAGTTTTCCTTTAAAGTTCAGTACGTTCAGTCGAAACTATCAAAACATTTTTTTGTTTTAATCATGTTAGTTCTAAACCCAAATAACTGCTAATTCTAAATTGCACACCAACTGAGGCAAACTTTGGAAGATTAAAAATACAATTTCAATACCCGTGTGCGGACGTCATGACGCGGCCATATAGAGATGGTTGCGCGGGCGCACAGCGGCGCGGCAGCGGCGGGTGCGATGAGTTTTTGTGTAAATTGGCTCCATATGGCAGTGCCTAGTTAAATTGAACTAGATACTTAAGTTCCTAAGCACAATTTTTAAGCTGCTAGCGATTTCGTTTTAACATAGTTAAATTCTATGTTTAGGTATATGATAAACTAATATTAGGAGTTCAAGTAAATTGTCAGTTTAATTTCTTTTACCTTCTTAAATACTCGTAGATACCACCTAAGAAAAAAATATCTTTAGAATCGGTTGAGACTACCGCCTCGGTGGTGGTTTGGTTGGTGGTAGGGCATTTTATATATCCGCCTGGCTATCTACCACCATGTTACCTGTCTGACGCCAAACAGAAGTGTTAATAGCGCTATTGTGTGCTTCATTAGCTTGAGACTTCTGGGTGCGCACGCTTACCATCCAACGACATTTTTGTCACTTACCATCAGTGAGATGAAGGCCAAGTGCAAAATCATTATAATTTAAAAAACACTGAGATATTTTAATACTAACAGGCGTTAAAAAGCGTAAATTGAAATTATATTTGATGCAGGTGGCACGGGAAAAATAGCTGTCGATAATAATTTTTTCCACATTTCCATATGCTACTCGTACCTGTTATACCGGAACACAACAGTGCTATTAACACTGCTGTTTGGCAGCAGACTAACAAGTCGGTAGCTAGCCAGGAGGACATAGAAAATGTCCTACCACCAACCGAACCGACTACCGATAGGTACCTCTCTAAGAATCGAATCCGGAACCTTCGGATTGTGAATCCAACATTTATCCATTAGCCAAAAACCACAAAAATTGTCTAAGTTTTATGATATTGATAACATTAAAGGATATAATATAAACTTTACAGACTATAAACAAACTACAAGCAATCATTTTCTTGCTAAGAATGAACTAAAACGGTAACGCCTTATACCTTCAAGTAGCTGCATGCAGAATGACTAAAGCCGAAGTGAAATAAGGCGTGTTCTAACACCTGCCTCTCAAGCAACGCGCCTGTATGAAGCAATGCCAATTATCTGCTTAGATTTATATCAGCTGCGACTTCCGCTGATTGCGGAGACTAGACGTCTTATGGGGACCATTAAAATTATTGGGAATGGCTGCGTCGATAGTAAAGTAAATGTTATCGTAGGATTTATAAGAAGCTTGAGGCTTCTGAGTAAATACGCTTTCTATTCAACGGTGAAAGAAGTAATGTTTATTTGTATTTGACTAAAAAACAATCTTTGTCTCGTTCATCCAATTTTTTTTCGATACGACTAATCGTTTTTTAGCACAACCCGCCGAAAAGTGATTCTAGTCACGCGGTGCTAAAACTCCATAGAAATCGGGCGTGTTTTGTGACGTCACATTACTATATTGGAGCGTTAAATGTATGAAGCTTGTTCGATATTTTGAGTTATCTCGTAAAATAATGTTTTTATATATTATATATTTGAAAACCCCTATTGAAAACGTTCAAAATTTAATGAAAAAACGAAATCTAATAGGCATTTTACTATTCGAGGAACTACATTTTTCGTAATTTTTGAGACATTAAGATATTGAAAGATACATATAAAAAATTAAAACTATTACGTATTTTTGTTTTGGTGGGATTTCTTGTAAAATACAATTCAACTCCAAACTACTTAGGTGTCAAGTACCCAATTTGTTGTTCTGCTGTTTTCATAACCTCATCATCTGCATATGTCCGTTGCCCTCACACACCATGCACAGCGACCGCGCGGGATGGAATTTACAATAATAATTCAATGTCAGATTTTGTTAATGCATAGTTGAATGTTGCTGCTCATCTAAATTTACCAGAAGTTCATTTACGGCATCAATTACCCAAAAAGTGATCTTATCCTATACTAGCTTCTG
Organism: Carcina quercana; assembly: GCA_910589575.2. Classification (NCBI taxonomy): domain Eukaryota; kingdom Metazoa; phylum Arthropoda; class Insecta; order Lepidoptera; family Depressariidae; genus Carcina; species Carcina quercana. The sequence continues at coordinate 14,760,465 of OU342429.1, read as the reverse complement.
TCCGCGGCTTCGCCCGCGTGGACTTTAGGTTTTATCCCGTGAGAACTACGTCATAACAAAATAACAAACTGAATCAACAGCCTAAAAATAAGTTTCAAGCTTCTAGCTCTAAAAATAACGATACCTCTATACGACTTTTCATCCCCCCTTTTAACCCCTTAAAACCCTTTTTTCGCATTAAAAAGTAGCCTATGTCCTTTCTCAGGGTCTAAAGATTGTCTGGGCCAAATTTCATCAAAATCGATTGAGAGGTTTAAGCGGGAAAGAGTAACAGACAGACAGAGTTACTTTTGCATTTATAATATTAGTAGGAATAGTAGGGAAGTAGGGATTCAGGACTAGCTGTGCTCGAATTTTCGTTATCAGCCGGGATATATCCACTATCCACCGCTGAGCTTGTCCGTATAAACAATGAGGAAATTTTTAAAAGAACTAATGAAGACTGAAAACCATGGGAGATCGACACATAAAACAGAGAAATGAGAACGTAAGAGAAGTAAAGGTTTTGATCTACCACTAAGAAACATGTAGCGATACAGCTTACAACTTGTAAGTTTTTCTGCTGATCAATTATATTTAGTTGTATGCACTGATTTTTGATCATATATGAGTATTTCGGAATCATGGATAAAATAGTCCATCAAAAAATCAATAACATAATTATGCAAATAAACTGTGCAGATAAGAAGTGGCAAAATTAACAATATCAATTAAGGACTTTAATAGAACAGACCCACAAATCAAACCGCACGGAAGCTGTTAGATAAAAGACAACTTTCCAAAATTTATCACTGCAGTTGCCAACTTTATCTTTGATTTGTTAGATTCGAGTACATTAATTATTTTAATAGCGGTGGAACTAGTTTTCTTTTAAAGCTAGGTTTCGCTCTCTTTTGACCTTCTTCTGTTATATATATCGTTAATAAAGTTTATTTGTGCTGTTTGCTTATCTTTTTTGCATTTTTATGATGAAGACTATCGTAATATTATTTGTTTCGACATTTAGCGCTTGCATTTATATCTTCGCTGCGGGCTACATGTAACTACCTCTTGCATTCCAAATTTGTGTAAAAAGTTAATTCGTTCGCATATATGGAGATTAAAAGCTCTACACGATCATGCACATGGGTCAATTTCAACATGTCGTGATTTTTTAACATTTTTTAAAGTTTTTAAATTAGTTTTATCTTTAAGTTGTCCTTCATTCTACTTTAACTATGTACGTCAGATGAGATCAAAATATCGTACTAACGAAAGAGATATTTGAGATGAATTTTTATGTCACCGAATTGATCCATCGAAGTTACATCTTGCCACCGAAATTAGATTTGATCACGCTGAGAGCAAATACGCACTGAACTCGACTCGCATTTGTAGCATTCTCAATTTACGACACATATTAAATCACGATCGCAATATAACTTTAAATCGACACAAACTGTGCAATTACAATGAAACAAACTACATCATAAATGTAATAAATACTATCATTCACGTTCTCAGTATAGGCTACTATAATTAATTCGCCTTCCATAGACTTGGGAACACCTGCGGATTAGTCATCAGCGTGTACTTTATTAGGATTTACCTCATTATCTTCGGTTCGATCTATAATCCCATTGACATGGTCAATTACTTAGTAATCTTAGTATTGAGTTGCTTGAATGAAATGGAATGTTGGTTTTCTAATTATAGTGTTGTTTTAAGCTTGCAGTGATGATTATCATGTTTTGATTGTATTCTTGGCTTGAGTAAATGAATCGATTACGCGATATTTTCTATCGTTACTTTGTTTATATTTTTTCGAGCTCTCACACTGATTTTCTTTTGTTTCTAAATGATTTTATTTATTTATTGATCACATATGCTGTGTAGTGTCGGCTTTAGACTAGAATCACCTCATTTCGGTGGAGCCTCGAAATGTTCAGGAGATGGGCTGAGGCTTCTACCTAACATGGTTATTATAGGAAACCCCTCATGGTAAATCCGACGTGAGAGGTTTATGTGCAAAGTGGACTATTGCAGCCGATTATGAATGAAGTGACAATATTCCATGTAAAGTTAGAATCACACTCACCATTGACGTGTGTTGCATATCAACTTGTGTGCCTTGTGTATAACAAACGAAAGTGTCTGACGTAGTTCCTTCAGACGTGTTTGGTGCACCACAACGTCTGGGTATTCTGATGTTGGTGCACATAACAACCATCAACTATATCTTAGCCAAGCATTGATCGATTTAGAAGCAATAATAATGTTGCTACAGTATTTTGTGATAATAAAGCTATAAAGGAATCTAGTGTAACCTGTATATCCAGGCGGACAATCGCATTCAAACGTGTCCAATGACGTCAGCCTGCACGTAGCCCCGTTGAGACAAGGCGCCGAGTCGCACGCAGCCGGAACCGTGATCTCGCACAAGGAAGCACTGAATCCGAGGGGACAGTCGCAGGCGAAGGACGGTGGACCTCCTCCAGCCCCAGGTTTGACCCTGCATGACCCTCCGTTCTGACACCGCGGACTCGACTCGCTGTGGCATGGGTTGAGGTGTTGACAGAATTCGCCGGCGTATCGGGACGTGCAGCTGAAACAAACAGAAAAAGTTTTTTTAGAAAACCAGTAAGATCCTGCCCTCCTTTCTTCAATATTTCTCCTTAACCTAGGACTGCTGTAAGAAATTTCTTTTAGAAATAAGCTGTTCCTTTTGTATATATTTTTTCTGTTTTTGTGTTATGTAAATATTTTCTGTGTACAATAAACTGTTTAAATAAAATAAAATAAAGATCTGGTGAAAATAGTTCAGCCACGTTTCAAAAACTTTATTCCAGATATAAATACAAAAATGTTTATTTTCCACAATAAGAATGCATAATATACACTTCACTTCAGCTCCCACACTTGGAGACCTGTGATGCGGGCATACAATTTAGGCTATAACAGAAAACATATTATACACGAGGAATTAAATGTATACATTGCAAATTATTTGTATTCACCAGAGATTAATGTGTGTGTGTGTGTGTGTGTGTGTGTGTGAGGGTAAGACAAAAACAGATTTTTACATAATTTTGACACTTACAAAGATCTCGATTCCAGAACGATTTTTGAAACCCTGAACTTAACTATACATGAAGCTCATCTAAGCTGAAATGACGCTTCCCAGTACCACATTTAAGAGGGTATGCTGTTGTCAAAGCGCCCATACAAACGTAGTCCAGTCATATTTTGAGTATTAAGCTATGAAAATCTATGAAATTTTCAAGACACAATCTAAAAACAAATATCTGTGTCGGTGGTGAGTCAGATTTTCATTTAAATATATACTTCCAGAGTTACAGGGCGTCAAAGTATTGTATTTTTCGGTAATAAAAAGCCCCAACTTTGAACCTGATTTACAAGAGTATCAATCAATTTAGAACAATTTGGAAAAACCACCGACATCTGAATTTTCATTAGTATACTGTATTAAAAAAATGGTTACATAATATACTGTATCCTTCAAATGATCCCTGGACTACGAAACATCCAAATAACGGGTGGATAACATCGCGTAATGTATGCTGTCTCACCGTACGCGCTCGGGTAGGATAGGGCTCAGAGAGGGACAGCTACAAAACAATACAACCTTGAAACCGACCACGTGGTCTTAACAACATAGCCTCTTAAGCAAATTCCCAGCAAAGACAAAAAATAAGTAGATGGGCGAGCCATTTCAGCTTAGACGAGCTATACCTAAAATCTAAACCGTTAATTGATTACTCTCTCAACTCCTAATCAACCGAAAACCTTCACAGCACACGTGCATTTTCCCATTCATTTCCCACAAAATAATCCTATACATTCGATATCGAAGATTTGATCAACCTCATAAAAGAATACGCAAGATTACACAGGTTACTTTTATCACCGTCAAGTTAGTCTAGAATTACTTGGACGCGTATTATCATGGTGCCCTGATAATCTGACGTATATTCTCCACATTAACATTTACCACCGCACATTCCTGCGCAGCCTACGCCTCGCGTGGTCTCTCTAGGCGGTCCAGACAGACACAATAGCCAGTCACCGCAGCGTATAAATTATCTAACAATACATGAGCGCACACGTAAGTTGAGCTTGTATTTAAGTCTATTATTATTTAAAAAGGAAAACTAAAACTCGTAAGAACTCTGTACCATTATTTACGTGAGTATTTTGAATATCGGAGATGAATACTGCTGAATTTTGTTTGGTGGTAGGGCGCTTTCTGTGTCCGCCTGGCTAGCTATCACCATGTTACCTATGTTTGCAGCCAAACAGCAGTGTTAATAGCACTGTTGTGTTCCGGTATGAAATGTAGCAGAGCCAGCGCCGAATTGATTGAGGCTGTTTACCATCTCTTATCATAAGGTGAGATGAAGGCCAAGCGCAAACCCATTCTACATAAAAATATAGAGATATTCACCTTAATGAATTAAGAAATGTATTATGTTATCAAATCCCGCGTTTTTATCAAGAATCTTCATTCCTATAATCGCTAAAATCGATTAAATAATAATTTTGTTCTACCTCACGTCTCACTGATGTATTTGGTAACGTGATTCGATATGCCCAGTAAACTAGAGAGAGCCGTGAGGTGAGGTTGTAAGGATGTTTGTCTTTAGTGAATAACGCCCCTGGAAGCCAGAATTGAAATCGAAACATCAGTAAATAGCAAAACATAATTGATATGATAAAACATCACCAATGATGATCCTAAGTGAATTGAATTTCACGTTGAATGAACCGCGTTTCGCGTGCACAGGCATCTAATTAAAAAGCTAGTTCGAATCGAATGGGAAACTTCCAAGACAAAAGTAAGAAATTGAATAATGCAGACTTTAATGTAAAAAGACGAGAGCAGCGCAACATAACCTAACATACGAAACACATATCCCAATAAGCGCAGGCGCAGGCGAGCTGGTAGGTGAACACAATCGCGCCCGCGCCGGACGTCGCCAATAAATAACGCAGATACGTCGCCAACACGACCACGTGACGTGCGCCCGCGACGCCCGACGCAAGCGTCGCCTTTGTATCGGTGCATGTGGAGTTTTCCAATGCTTATGAGGTCCCAGAAGTAAATTTAAATAAAATTTTAGAAAAGCTCGACTCATGATATATGGCCAGCATTTCTCAGTCCTTCCGCTAAGTTATCTTTTGATATTTAAGCTGTACTCGTACCAAGTGACATAAGATTGTTTAAACAACATGAAAGTAATACATCTATTTAAATAGCAACTACCTTCACCGACGATACAGCAACATACAAGAAAAATATCGCTTTAATGATTCTAAATATCCGTGACTAAGGATACTTAAATATTTTTTGGCATAGCCCCTGAATTCCACGATGACATATTTAGGACCTAAATATGTTAAAATACAAACATACCGATAAGCCATTTGACTTGAAATCAAATTAGGTGGCTAATTAGTTGAGACAAGATGTTAATGAATAGAGGTTATCTGATCGTTGGAATAGAATTAATGGAAGAAACAAATACATCGATAAAGATGTAATAAAGAAGTGAATGATCGAATAGGGGAATGAATAAATAATGTGAGCGCATCAAATTGTTGAATCAAACCAGAAACAAATTACTAAACATTGAAAACTATAAAGTTCGTTTATTCGTGTTATCGTATTGGAGTCACAGGACAGAAACCTATGAAATGTATAATAGAATCAGACAAATTAAGTACACATTTAGAGATTATCAAAACCAAATACAACTAAGTGGAACATTGAGTGACTTATTTAATGCCAATCGACGTTATTCAAATATAATAATTACAGCTCTGAACCATAATCAAATACAACCAATCATGACGCCTATGCCCTGTCGTATCCCTAGCTGTTGGACCCACCCACGTGTATGTTAATATTTCTACTTTAATGAAGTCAATCTCATTTATTATCGAGCTTGATAGTAAGGTGTTTGTGGGAAAATGGGTAACGCAATATCCGTAAAACAAACTCAATGGAAATGGTAATGTAGTTTTCGAAAGTAAGACAGCATTCGTAGGTGAGAGATATCTTCATAAAGATTCATGGCCGTTTTCCAAGATAATAGTGAATTTAAACAAGAGACATCACAGTTGGTAGAATAAGCCACAGTTCGTTATGGCGTCAGACATTCAGTATTCAAGGAAATGTTTATGGCTCTCAAAACAGGATTCTTACAAATACCTTGAGGCGTTTTGTCGTGCAATTGGATCTCCTCGACGTTCAACTTGATGCGATCCTGTACGTTTTGTGCCGTGGGCGGCTTCACGGAGCCTGTTCTCTGTTCACACCTACGCAGTGACCTCTGAAGTCAGGGTACTGGCACTGAACCTTGAATTATGTGAATTATATTGTTATGAATGCATGGGATCCCTAAAGACACGTTTTGAACTCCGCGAGTGGGGTGGCTGAACCCAGTGTTGATATAGGTGGAATTGACAGCCGTATGCATACTAATTTAATACCTACAAAACGAGTTACTAGAAATGTTAAGACTTAATGTTAGACTCTTGAAACAAATATAAAATTTCAAATAAGTACTATTAATAATAAACTTGAGACGAAACATTATAAATTAAATAATAATAATAAAACACCAAGCTACTGAGCTGTTAATTACGGCAGAGAAAAACAAAGTAATGTGGGCACATTGCAAAAAGATGACATTGTAAAAAGACAACGGGCTACCTGCCCCGCGCTTATCTCAGAAAATTATGAGCCATCGCAAAAACAAGCCTTTGTTCAAAGAAATTGTTTACCGCAGTTTTGTGGAAGCTAAATCTTCATTATAGAGTGCGCAATAAATTTATTATTGGACGTATCGCCGATCTAATTACGGAGTTTTGTGAAGAAGGTGGAGCTTCAAGAGAGTGCTGTGAAAGTCTTGTAAGTCTTGGGCGATGTCGAACACTATCTAGCTGGGATATAGGCCCTGCGAGCAAGGGTGGCGCACTGCAATATTTTATAAATGAGACAGGAGATTCCTTGTTGTAGTGCAAGAGTGCGACCGCAGTAAATAAAGTATTGCGTACAACGTTAGGTCGACAAGAATCGTCGCTTGTTGGTAATACGATACCCAGATAACGTTTTTGAACTTTAGCTGATTTAGCGAAGCTTTAGCGTGTTCTACACTTGAGTAAATTAGTAAGAATCCAAAATAGTACACAAATTATCGATGCTTCACAATGTTGGTGCAGTTCAAATATGATTCAACAGACATATTGAACTGGGTACCTGTTTTGCTTTGTATTCTTGCTTTGCTGTTAAAGATTCAAATTCAAATTATTTCATCTCAAATAGCTGTTAAACTTGGTATGAATGAATGAAATCCTCAGTTCTGGTAGACAAAACCCGTGACTAATATTCAAGTCGTCCGGTGCAGTGTGGACTACGGTTCCTGGAACGTCGCGCGGCATGTCCCCGGTTATCTGATGCGGGACGCGCGCTGACGTGGTGCGTGTGCGCAGAGATGCGCGCGTCGCGTATCTTCGCGCTTCATCGTCACCGCTATCGAGATTTTGGCGAGGCTCTTCCTTAAATAGACTGACCAGAACATCAATTCAAAATAATGATATATTTAACTATTTCCAGACAACATAAACCTATTTGATAAATCGTATGACCAACACACTTGCTAATGCCTGTGAAAGGATATGTTACATGTTACCTATGCCCATTTAAGTTTATAATAAAGTTCCAAGGTATATTAGAGAACTGCCGAGAAATTTCTCGAGCATAAATTGCTTGATTGACTCATTGGCTATAGGAAAAAAGCTATGTATATCTTAAAAATAATAATGTAGCAATGTTAAAATAATATGCTATATATAATAGTAATTAATGATGTTCATTTAATGATTAAAATATTTAACAAATTAAAATAATTATAGTTCTCCTTATAGGTAGAATGTAAGAAGCTAAAATTTTCAGACTGCCAGCAGTATTTACTATGTTAGAAGCAAATTAAATTATTATTATTAAAAAATTTATATTATTAAATTTTATCTACAATGAGATTGCACTAGACAGTCACGGTAAGTGAGTGAGTAAGTGACAACATGGCTGCATGAAACCAGTGCTGACTCAGAAGTCACAACTCACAAGCTTATGATGACTTACGATACGATGTTTAAAAAGTCTTCATGCAACATTTACTTAAAAAAACAGCTACAATCCTACAAGTAATAAATATGGAGGAAGAATACTTAGTTTGGAACCGCCTCCGTGGCCTTGTGTCTACACACTTGGACTCACATTTCACAATCGCAAGTACTCTCGAATATATCGCTGATATCCCATTTGGTTGGTGGTGGTGCATTGTTCAGCGTCTATAGTACCTAAGTCTGCCACCCCAAAGCAGTGCTAAAATTACTGTAACAGAACTGTGCCTTTGGCTTTGGGGCGAGTACGCTTGCAATCCCAAAATACCATCAGATCATATATGAAAATATAAAGATCAATTAAATTATATATATTAATACTACGAGTATATATGTATTTACCAATTAACCGATAAATGAGGATCAAACAAACCTTGAGAATATCGAACAAATATTTGATGAAAAAGAGCTCTAGTGCTAGCGGGAGCGGGACAATATTTTTTCTCACAGTACAACTACGATGTCATCCGAACCAGTCCAGTTCCTGTCGTCATTAGTTGCGCCGGCGCTGGTATGGACGTGAGCAGTTATATTACCACTGAGTTGTACAAAACAGGAAAAGTTCACATTCGCGGTGCATCTTCGAAGTCGGGATGGCAAGCTTACTTCTAGATACGGCGACACTAATTGGCTGCAGCATTATTAGTTTTTTATCAGCACTGCCAACAGCACTGTTGCAATTCAAACATTCTGTAATATTTAACTAAAGTAATTTCAACAACATATTCACAAAGACTCTACAAAGGATGGCAAAGAAAATTGAAAGGTAGCAAAAGATCAAGGAAACTTTTATGAAACCAAGCCTAATAATATGTGAAGCTCTAAAAATAAGAACGTAAAGGAAGTAAGGAACAATGTTCTGCAAATATATAGCCATAAACTCATCAACCAAACTCATATAATACGCAGCAGCATTTCTCAATTAAACAAGAAAGTACCACAATGTACAACCACATCGTTACGGAGAAATAAAAGTCCGTCTTCGACGGACCATAAACGAGTCGCAAGCCCAGTAGCGCGAGCGCATTGCCCATAGCTCATCGGCTGTCTGTTCCCCAGGGTTCAACATCGTATACCGCTTGTTCAATAAAATACTATTCCTTACTTGCTATTTCTGTATCTTCGTATGCTAATTTCGTTGACTGGAAATGTCTGACCGTTTTGAGGAAGACGTATTACGTCGAAGACGGATCTTTTGTGTTACGTAGCCATTTCTAAAACATTTTCAAAGTCAAAGTAACATATTCAATGAATTCATGAAGTTTCGTCTGGGTTTCTCCCTGCAAAACTTATTGAATAAACCTTTGTCAAAGACAACAGCAATGTTGAAATCGATTCAGTAAATGATAAAAACGTCTAATTGGAAAAAGGCCAAGTCAAGTAACCCTACAGACAGATAAAGAAACCACAAGTATTTCTCTTGTAAACTTGTTTAAAGCATCATTTACTTAAATCCTTAGCTATTCCCTAATTAGCCCCCGTTTACAATGGGAGATACAGCTATAAAGGCGGATTGTATCTTGGTCCTTCGAGCCTGACTTCCTACTGTAAATCTTTGCGATAGCGCCTCGTGGACACGAGACGATAAGGTACAGACCCTGGTAATTGACGTTATAAGAGAATGGAAGTACTCTGCAAAGCATTTTATGAGGCTTTTCTACAATGTAAATAAATTGGAAGAAGGACCTGGGCTAAGTGACATTTTGTTGAGAATAATAGCTATTATACCTTATTTTTATAAGGCTAGCAACAAAAGTCTCTAAATATTTATACCGTTGGAAACAATAGCCACCGTTGCATTAAATTCGAATTTACATAAAGCTAATCATAAAATCTCTAAATATATACTGTTGACTTTGTCTAAAGGAAACATAAAATGTACCAAGCAGTGTCATCTAAAATGAGACCAGAACGTAATTGATGAGTTGGATTCGAAGAAACAAGAGGTTACATGAAAGATCCATTAACCTAAACAATTGACCTGGCTATTTGTATATCTACTTGTATTGCAGTTTATATAGTAAAATAGAATCATGAACAATCATCAAATATCAGTACATAAAGTGAACTATAGAGTTCAGAGTCTAGTCTAGATCGACTAAATTCAGATCTATGTTGATCTGCGATTGGGCGAGAGAGCGGCGTCGGCGCAGTCGCGGACGCAATTTGCCGAGGGGCGTGGCTACGGTAGCTGGAGGGGACCACCGGTGAACCGGCCACTTGCGTTCTGAACTGACTAGCTTTTGAATCACAGATAGACAAACCACGAAATGTAATACATTATTTTCTAGTATAGATTATTCCAAAACTATAATTCTAAAATGCAGTTTTTTAACCTCTTTAACACTAAATCTCATGTACCACGTATAGTTATATAAAAGTATTATACGAAGTCTCACACGCGTGCAGCTAAGATTTTTAATTACAGCAAGCAGCTTTAAAGCATCAATAAATTCCACGACACGAAATAGTATCAAGATAAAAGACGTCCGAAAATGAGTGCAAGAAATTACAGTGTTGATTATTAACCGAACAAAGGACGAGCAGAACGAAAGCAAAACGACAACCGGTGTCACTAACAAAAGGCAATTAGTAATAAACAACATCGAAGGCACACACGTCTAAGGCAATAAAAAGGGGATGAATTCAACTCGCTTTATAGGAGTTGTATGAGAGTCAGCGAAGGCGCATCGCCCGGGGACAAACAATAAGATCGCAATAAATGAGCTCGCACATACCCGCGCGAGCCGAACCACGTAATGGCCAGAGAGAATAGATTTGCACTTATACTACTACCACCCACGTCACTAGAAATAGACTTCGTAGACAAAGGTTCAAGAGCATTTGTTCAAATACGAGTATCACGGGCGGGGTGGTCCGGTCCACACCTGCTCTTAAATACAATAGATTAAAAACAATAAAACGTTAATGAACTCAGTTTGGGCATCGATTCGTGTCGAACATTGCCTTGAAGAGATAAATCGAAATCTGGACCTTTATTAATTGACAAGGCAAAGATCGAGCCGTTTGAAATTTGAAAAGAACTGACAAGTTACAAATTTTAAGATATCTCTATCGGAATCAGAGGAATAAAAGCTGTAATCGGCGGATCTCGCAAGTCACTTATCGAGCGGGCTATCGGAGTATCGAGAAAGGAATCGAGACGATGGAAGGTAAAAAACGTCGATTTGTTAAATAATGCACAATACCGCGCATGTCACAATCGGCGCACGCGTCCGCCGCGCCCGTTCCCACGCACACGCACACTCGCGCACGCGACCGCCCCGTCTGTGTGCGTGAGGCGCGCGCGCAGCTTGCGCACCGCATTTTCATAGAATAGATCGCCGGCAACTAAATGATGCGTCACTTTTATTGACATCACTCTTATCTACGAATATCACGTAACAAGTAAACATATCCTTAATTAGACTAGTTGCATTGTTGTACTTTTTAATATTAAAATAATATCAAATTTTGAAGCATAATAACATACATCTTTATCGCTTGTAAATTGTAATTAAAGTAAGTGATTTAATAGATAAACAAGAAGTGCGAGAATAAAATATGTATTGAATTCACTCCAACTCTTAACTTGTATAGAATGTTAGGTTCAGTTTTAAAAGGGATCAAATATCATGAAAGCGATGCGCAGAATTTGCAATTTGGGCCGCCTAAGGGAGTCTTGCTTGGGATGTTTGACAACACACGTGAAATTAATGAAATAAAGTATTATGAATCCTAGCCTGATTAATTTTATTATACTTGTATATCCTAATCAAATAATATTTGTATTTGAACAAATGACCTACCTATCAGACGTCCTATCTACCCACTCGCCCGGTCTATGTGGCCCGCACGTCAACATCCGCCGAACGCCATTGAACACACGTCAGTCAGATGCTGTAGCTGACACGCCACGAACCGAATTCGATCAAGGTGAAACCTTGTGACACCGGCATTATGCGCTGCAAATCGTTCTATTGAGATCGCTCGGTGAAACTACCTAGAGGGTTATTAATGAATCCGCCGTGGCTTATGAAAGTTATGTTCTGCGAGTCATGTTGAAAACACTTAATCACCATTAGGAATAAGGATAGATGAAGACAAGGCATGAAACAATACATGTAGACAACGAAGATACAAAAGGGAACGAAAGGAACCACTACAAAGAAGCTTAAGATGAATTGAAAAGGTATCAACATATCAGCAATGATTCTGCTGACAGCATAAGATAACAACTTTTTAAAATGAAACCAACTGCTTAATGCAACTTTTCAGGATACAATGTTTCTTAAATCAAAAGAGCCGAGGGAGCCAACTCAACATTAGATAGGACAATATCTATTCAACAATTTACCCTTTACAATTCACAATGTTGCAAGTTCTAGTGTTGCTATATTCGTGAATGACGTTCAGTAAGATGCAGCTATCGTTCGCGGGTCAAGAACAAAATAAAGATAAGAAGGAATCACGTTACATTTTCACGGAAGTCGTAAGGTTTTATTAGACATTTCTGAGAGGAGGGTCCATTGTTTCAAATGTGAGGAACGAACAGCATGCGTGCCCCGTGGGATAATAAATAATTGGCTTATGTATTCAATCTTTAAAGTTCACCTTACGATACACTTGATTATCACCGTGTTTGTTAACGTGTTAAATTGAAGAATATTTAGCTAGTTTAACTGAAATGAGGAATCAATTCAGATATTACAGTCACTTGCCTCATAATCAGCCAGGAAATGTCTACTGCTGGACATATGCTGGGCATCCAGCGACTCCCCGCGACCTTAACCAGGTCATCGGTCTAGTAGGGAGACGGCCCGGTAGACGTTGCCCGGTACGTGGTCGCCACTCGAGAACCTTTACTCCCCACCGGTTGTCGGTTCTTCGAGCGATGTAGCCCATTGCCACTTCAGCTCACTGACTCGTTGAGCAATGTCGGAGACCTTCGTTCGTCTATGGATTTCCTCATTCCGGATTTTATCACTATCATATAAATGATTAAAATTAAGTAAAAAAAATTATAAATAATTTAACCAGCTCTGTCACAATAAATGGCTACATGCTCGCTTGATTGGTACTCGGTTTGGTTGTTTGTCAAACTGTATTCCGGTATGAAAGGTAATACAACAAGCTCCATCCAACGGCCCAATCGTCACTTTCCATTAGATGAAATTAAGGTCTAGGGCAAACACTTGGGAATCTTCAAAAGAGGAGTAAATAGGCACCTTCTAGACCAACAAGTAACATCGTCGACCTCATCGTCGCTTACCATCAGGTGAGATTGAGGTCAAGTGTTGGTCTATCTTTAATAAAATAAAAAAAACACATTATTGTTAAAAAATCAATGGGATTTTGAGTTTGGAGTAAAAGTAAATATGTGCATAGCATAAAATATGAATTTAAAACCTTAGGTTCCATTTTTAAAACTTTTTTAAATCAACTCTTCTCTTGACGAAAGTAAACATCTACCTACTTCAAATTAATTGCGTATCAAAGCCCGATCATCTTTGGGGCGGACGAAGTTCATCTATTCATGTGGCATCCCCTGCGAGCGGATCCATTGTGTGGCAGTGCGCAAGGATCGAGCCGTTTGGGCCCCGACAATATGAAATTATTATCTACACGTTGGGATCGAGTTACTGCACACACGTGCACCCCTGTACTTATATCTTATATGTCTGCACGCAGCCAGTTTATCTGGTAATGTTCGTAGCAATTTTGTCACGGCTCCATCTGAATTTATTTTTAATGAAGCAGATGATTTTTGAATAAAACTCGTCTATGATCCCGCGACAGATGGACTCTTGACATTTGTATGTAGTATGGTAACAGGTGTTTCTTGTTGTCAGGCGTCGAGGATTGGGGATTGGTGTTATGGAATAGAATAGAACGCTAAGGAGTTGCTAATATACAATCTATGGCTGAAGAATAACCCGAGAAAACTTTCTAACAAATGTTACATGTGTAGAAATGAGTCTATTTGTTTGTTTTACTTTTATGTTACATAGTCGAGACGGAAGACGACGGTAATAGTTATATAACATTTATAATTGTCTATAAATGTGTTTTAGATATGCTAATAATTAAATCAACGGCTGTGAACAATTAGTAATTCCAAATTGGAGTGAATTTAAATAATATTTTGATAGACGAGCTAGAGATAAAGGGATATGGTATCAGAAGATGCAAGTAGAGCCACCTCCCATTCATTCCCTGGTTTAACCAGGTTTGTCTAGGAAGGAAAAGTATTGTTTTGTTGTGCAGTTTCCTACACAAAATCTCTTAAAAATTAGATATAAAACTATTCAATTGTATTTTCTGTATAGCTCTATTTTAACAGGAAAAAATAGATTCGTAATGTCGTTTGAGAGATATATAACTAAAACAATATGATGGGATTGCACCAAATTAAAGCGAAGATTTAAACGAACGGATTCAATGAACAACACTACTGTATCACAGAAATGAAGCAGTGAGCGCGATTAATAAGCTCACTTAACGGCTTGCTAGAATCGCGTTGGAGCTTGAAACACGCTAGGTGGTCCATTTGACGCCAGATCGAAGATAAAATCGCTAAAGCTAACACATTACTCGATAATTGAATATATCAACTGTATATATATAACAAGTTTCCAATTCTATGCTGTTTAAAAGTCAATGGCAAGTAGCAACTTCATGCAGTAAATTGTGTTACTCGAAATTGCTCGAGGCGATGAAAGACGTAACTCAAACTATACTTACACATCCATAATCATTATCATTTGATATAAATACATCATCCAGATAAGCAAAGTAAATTACCATCTAGCGTCTATTATTTTCACTTTAACTGTGCCTATTATTATTTATGGCTAATCATTTGAGTGTAATTTACAAACAGAACCTATAGATTTCGATGTTATCAATCGTGATCGAACTCCACCAATATATGTAACGCATAACAAGAACAAAACCAATCTGATGATATCGGGCACCTCGATCAGCATAAATATTGAGATGGGCGTGACCCTGTCATGTTGCACTTAAACGATGAATATATAATCGTTTTCTTTGCTTTTTAATTACATCAGTTGGCGCCAACACCCTAACAGAGAGAATACTGAGGTGCGTACATGGGGCCAAGCTTATGTTAGCAATTACCGATGAACTTGGTGTAAGCACTGGATTCACAGCGGTTCGTGATAATGGTGTGACAAACGTATGGAGAACGCGCGTCTGTGGCGGCGGCATTCTCGGTCCCCGAGACCATAAATCTAAAAGCCGGCCGAAAGGACGAGCGCAACCCTTTATTATACCGAGACATGATTGGCCTCGGGCGCTCGAACAAAACGAATGCGCGCTTAGTAACGAGCGACTGACTCGTATCTCCGCGACTTCACTTTCCAACTGGACGTGATTTTTTAACCTTTTTGGGCGCTATCATGATTAATACCTCAAGTTCTAAACCAAAGGGGTCAACGGTAGAGACAAGGACGCGTTTTTAACATAACGGTTGTGTTGTTCCAATGAATACAGTAGCTGTTTATCAACATGATTGTTCCCTCAAGGTGGAGATATGTGACACTTGAAGTGTAAACAAACCCGTACTTAAGCTTGACTTGAATACTGATTCACTGGAAAACACGCAACAGTTATTTTTTTGCCAATTGAAAATTCAGTTTTTTGTGTGTTTAGAAAGAAGCCTTATCTATTTAGTAAGCTGTCTACGTTTTTGGGACTTGTACCGTAGATCCAAAAGTCTTGAGATTACGTCGCTGCGCCGCCAATCATGGAACAACAAATACCTCAGAGAGCACGATCGGTATTGAACGCGGCAACAAGAGAACAAAATGTAAATCGAACATGACATCCGGGTGCGAGTTCAAGCGAGCATCTCGCTGCGGATTCAAAATGGAAACATTCACGGACGCCGCTTAATCTCATATCGAATCAATGAGATTGTTCAGGGGAGCACGCTTAAGGTCAGGTCACCGTGCTAAACGGCGCAACAACTCTGATAGTAGTACTCATACAATCACAAGAATACGTGATGTGCCGAGACACTGTACATGCTCCCGTCATAACCAGTTCTGACCGATTGTGAGCCATATGCTGAGACTGTAGCACTGCGATCCGACGGACGCTATTAGCATAATTGTCTTAGTTGATGAAGTGAGTCACACAATACGAACTTTACACATAGGTACCAACCTATTTTTGCTCGAATTAAAGTCAATAAACTTTACAGTTTACGTCATCTTGTTCTATATCTCCGTTAAGTTACTGACTTACTTGTGGTTATGTTTTTTTCTATACACCGTTATTTATACTACAAACAAGATACGAAATCAGCAGTCTTACAAAGCAATCTTTATCCAGTCCAACCCCAGCTAAACCTACGTAAAATGCAAAGCTGGAATTGAATCGTACACAACTATGATGCATGAACAGTCCCCAGTCACACGACGTTGCATCTTTGCTCCAGATCTCGCTTCGTGGTCGCGCCGCTTGGGCATTATATGCAAATACGCGCCGTTCTCCAGAAACGTAAGCTACAAACGATGGCGATAATTCTCCCTCTTTGGTCATTGACTGGTTCCAACTGAATGTATGTAAGAAGAATTGTCGTAATATTTCTGAAGATGGTAGTGTAAAGTCAAATAGTAGAACAATATTGAAATCATAATCAAGACATAACTCGTCAAGACTAGTATTTGTAAAGCAACAACGAAAAAAAACAACATCTATTCAACACAGGAAGTAATACTACAAAAATAGTAGGAAAGCCTTATTTTTTCTTCCAATTCAAATTTCATTTTAGTAAGGAATTTTGAACAGAACGAAAAGAATGTAACTTACACCATGGACAAAGAAGTTATCCGCCAAATAAATAAAGATTGAGCAACACGTGTCACCCTACTGTGATGCTATGACGTGCTCGCAGCGTTTAACTGTTGACATTAGACGCCTCTAGAATTTATCCAGATCATCACATGTATCATTGAGCAACCTTGTTTGGTATGTGCAGGACAAGGAGAAAGGGTGAATTTATGGTAGAAATCCAGAGTAATAAGCATTTGCATGCAGTGGCCTAGTGTTACTGGTTTATTCGAAAGTTATGAACATGATATCAAGATCTAAAAGCGTTCTCGGACAATTTCCATAATGCAAATCTTGATTTGTCGACATAAATTTCGCTTCATTAGTACCTGAAGGTATTACAGTTCTTAGTAGCATTACCTTTTGGATTTATGTAATTTAGCTTTATACAGTATTAACTCTGGACTCCCATATCAGATTTCGTGTTATTCACCTTCTATTATGATTTGTTATCATCGAGTTATGCAGTTACTCTGTGAACGATTTTCAAGCAATAACTTCCTCTTTGTACGGTTACATTTTCTACAGTCCTTGCAACAAAGCAGTTAGGCTGTTAGAGCGGGTTTGTGGGAAAGACTCGGTTCTCGCATGGGAGCCCCTCCGGCTGGCATTCCCTCCGCGATTGGCCTCGCGTCCGCCAACTGCCCCGGGCTACCAAGCCGACTTGGCCCCTGCCCTAACCATCGGTTCTGTTACGTTCGTGTCTTTCAAATGAGAACTCGGCTGCTCTAATCAGAGGTTTAGAAGTGGGTGTTACCTTTTAGACTGATAAATGTTTAGGTTGGTCCTATCTGACCAAATCCCTAAACGAAGCATTTACAAAGTCATTCAAGTTACAGGAATATAAATATATTAACTGTACATTTCTTGTCACGTTTTATTTTAATCAATTCGATTCCTCTTTCTGTTCACCACGAAACACATTCAGAAGAGTGTCTGCACAAGCTATTTTTGTCGATCCCGCCATTGCCATTCAAGTACCGGTCATACAAAAGAACAGCAGACCTCCACCCGTATACTGTGGATGTTCCAACAGCTCGCAACAAGCGTTTCACTTCCACGTGTATCATGGGTACCGTACAGCTAAAATATTGAATACAGTACCGATTTCCCCGTACTATGAAAGCTACAAATTGTTAATCGTTAAACGAAGAGTAAACAGGCACCTTCCAGACAAACGAGTGGCATCGTTGATCTCATAGTCACTTAACATTAGGTGAGTTTAAAGATCCAGCGCTATCTTTTATAAAATTATACTAACAGAAAACAATACCATCGATATACTTAACTTTTAACTAGTCTCGATGCTAACAGTTACCTCTAGTAAGGAGTTCAGAGGCAAACGCAGACAGACAATTGCTTGGGCGTGCTGCGCCACTTTTCACATTGATTTGCGTAGACACAACAGTAAACTAACGGCTAGTTACCACTGCCTATCGTTAATCATAGTATTCTCCATGCCTAACACTAGGTTTCTCTGTACAATAAACAAAGCAAGAAATAAGGTACGAAGCGACACTAACGAAGGTGTAGAGGAAACTACCCACTTATTTAAATTCTGGTGGTTTTAAATCACAGGAGTCCTTAGTGATGTGCAAAGACACGTCCACGTAAAAAAGTTTTACATCGGTTCACACTTGGCTTCATCTCGCCTAACGGTAATTAACGATAAGGCCATAAGATGGAAGCGTGCGAACCCGGAATATATCAGTTATTGAGGCGTTGATGTTATTATTTCATTGCCAGAAAACAACAGCAATACTGACAATAACATACCGAAACGTTGACCATAAAATGATTTTTCATATTTCGACAATTTTGTTGATGACGGAAGGTCATATTTAAAGTTCAACTTCTAAATATACCGGCCCTTTTTTGTTTATGAAGACCAATTTTCAAATTAATAAATTCCAATTCAAAACTATTTTAAAACCTAATCAACCTAATTGTATTTTAAATTACCACGCTTATTTCGCATATACTCAGTAACTTCTGCATCTCAAACTTTAAACATTGACTGACATTTGCAGAGATAAACTTCAGCCTATTTATAATGCCCGTGTCTTAAATCTTATCTTGACGAGAAGAGAACTATAACTATTTATTGGAATAACACATAATCGAGCGAGTGCGGTTCCTTCACCGCAAGCAAATGGGTTTTTTGTTGACATAAAACTTGATGTGCTTGTTTTTGTTGCTATAAATGTAAACATATCAGTACAGCACTGTAAGAAGGCTAATCGAAGTTTATAATGAGACTCTACTAAGATCAAAAGACAGGCAGCAAAGAAAAAAAGTAATAAAAGAATGATCCCAAAAAGGAAAAAATACCGAGACCAATTTTGGAAGGTTCGTAGAGCGAAAGCACGCGTCAGATGGAGCGTGATGCGCGGAGCGGCGCGCGCGCATCTAATGTCGAGGTCGTGGGCGGTTCACTTGTAAGATACTATCGAAGATAATGGTTTAATATGACGCGCGATCACCGTTTTAGGTGCAAGGGAAGATGGAGTTATCGATTCTGGCGAGCACGACCTCACATCTACTATTTTAAGAAGAACTACTAACTAATGATAGAAACAATACAACTACTCGAAACATAAAACAATAATCAAACAGAAGAGGAAAATCGATCTGATATTGTATATCATCTATAATGACATGACTAAATCGAAATCGGTAGCGATCAAAGCCGTATCGACATTGACCTTAGTGAGCACGTTACGAATCGATTTGAGCGAGCCAATAGGGCCGCGTCGACTGATGCTGCGCAAACATGAAGTTCGACGACCCTCATCTTGCGCCTGCGCAGACAATTTGCATACCTAGAAGTTGCATCATGAGTGACCAATGACCATAACTCGTTCGATGATATGATTTGTTCGCATGATGAAGTGCATGGTAAATCCTATTTGAAAGCTTAGAAGGATGTATGATGTAATATTTGTTATCATATCTCTGGTGAATGTAAATGCCTAGTTGGTCTTGATTGAATGTATGAATGAATACAAAATATCCATGTATGCAAGGTACATCACAGATAAATATGCTACATCTAAAACTCGGCTTCTATTAATCATGAGACTTTCACTATTAAACAAAAAACGTATCAGCCTCGTACCAGAATCGATATTATTAATTTACAACACTTAATACCTTAATTTAGTATCATTTGATAGTAAATTACTTGACCAATAAGCCCGCGTGATGCATTAAGAGGGAACAGCAGATAAAAAATTTCATATGAAATTAAGGGTTTGGGATATAGCTGTTTTCTCAACGAAACGTTAGCCAAATTCAATCATTTTGATCTTATTCTCTTTATCAAAGAATAATCTAGGCCCGTTGGTTTTGTTTTTTTCAATATTTTGTCTACAATTAGAATTATGGGCATCTCAAAACTCAAAATTTCAGAAAAAATTTCTTTCAACTTATGGTACTCATTATTTAGAGTAAACGTAACATTTTCAGAAAAAGCAAAACCAACGGGCCTAGATTATTCTTTGATAAAGAGAATAAGATCAAAATGATTGAATTTGGCTAACGTTTCGTTGAGAAAACAGCTATATCCCAAACCCTTAATTTCACGGCAAAACTAGGCAAATACCAAAAAAAGCTTCAACTGTCCTTCTCGCACAGTTCGGTTCGGGAGGCAGGGTACACTATATCACAACTATATACTGTGTATTATATGTATAAAAATAAAGTAAGCATGCATTAGTGATGTCAATAAGCTTTATCGATTTTTTCGACTAATAGTGGTGGGAAAAATATATCGATAGATACCCTTTCTCGAGCTATAATGGTTTTACCTGTTAGTTTTAATGTTTAGATTGATCTAAATAAACAAATATAAAGACAAATAATTCTAAGGAAATTTATTTTATCTCTAGAACAGAACATTTTCCCTGAAATTCTTAGTTGTTGTTACGTTTTGTTACGTGTAAATAATTAAATATGATTTATGAATAAGTGACTTATGTTTCAAATATTTTTTTAATGTTAAAGTTCGAGTCGGACTCGCATACAAAGGGTTCCGTACCACTGTAAAATATCTAAACAGAAAAAAAACACAGAAAAAACATAACATTTATTGCATGGACATCCGTTTATTTATAACTTTTTTAAAAGCTTTTTTATATTATTTTTTGTTATTTATTATTATTGAAAGTCTTGAGAGAGAACGAGAAGTTATATGGACATCGCATGTACAAATCGCTACGGAGACTATATGACCCGACACAGATATCCCGGAGATCAGCCAGCAAGAGCTTGAAATGGCTCTCCAACAACTCAAAAACCGGTCAAGAGCAAGTCGGACTCGTGCACCGAGGATTCCGTACAGAATATGAATTAATGACATACTGAAAATCATAAATAATAGGTATGGTAATATGCACCCAACAATGCTCTACCGAAAATGAAATTCTAAGCTAAATTACATATTACGAAGTTAAGTTTGTAAACATTAAAAAATCAATTTTACTGTGTTACAATTAAAAAATTCAGATTTATTCCTATGGTTGTGCTGTAAAACCTTTCTTCTTGCCAAATTTCAAGACATTAGGTCAACGGGAAATACCGTATAGATTTTGGGTTCATTGCATTTTGTACGGAAATGGTCTAAAATACAGCTATATCTTTTTATTGCGTTGACCTATAAGTTTCATTATTTGACAGATCTAAGGGACAGAAGACTGGAGTATTCGATATCACAGTGATCCTATAAGGATTCCTTTTTTCCTTTTGAGGTACTTAAAATATAATAGTATAATATGAAGTATGACAGTAGGAAATACGATAGATTTCGACGATATTATTATTCATGTCGACAAATAAAAACTTGAAATATTTTTTCCCAGTTATACATCTCATACACTTAAGACGGGATTTTTAACTCGTCTATTCTATTGTGGGAGGTGTCGTGAAATTACAGTTTTTTAACCGACTTCAAAAAAAGAGGTTATCAATGCGACCTGTATGTATGTAATATTTCCAGAACTGCCCAGTTTTCATATATGTTAGTCTATACCAGCTTCTAAAGAAGTGTGCCAAATTTCTAAAGTGTATGTTTGTTTGTCCTCGCATATATCCGGAACACACACACAAAAGAAAAACACACATAGGGTTCGTGGATTTCAACAAAGCATTCGACACACTCGAACATAGATTTATCTGGGACGCACTGGAAAAACAAGGCGTACATGCAAAATACATAAGAATACTGAAAAACATATACACAAAAAGCACCGCACAAGTGAAGCTAGAATCTACAGGCGAAGAATTTTCGATTGAGAGAGGGGTACGCCAGGGAGACCCAATTTTACCAAAAATATTTTCAGCTATCCTGGAAATGATATTCACAAATCTGGATTGGACGAATAAAGGACTAAATATAAATGGCAAAAGCTGAGTCACCTACGCTTTGCAGACAACCTGATCTTACTTTCGGAAAACCCGAAAACCCTACAGACAATGTTCCAACAGTTAGCGGAAGAGAGCGAGAAAGCAGGCCTGTCAACGAACTTAACGAAAACAAAAGTAATGTCAAATTCCTCACAAACAGAGCCCATAACAGTAAATAATGGAGAAATAGAGTATGTAGAAATGGACAAGACTAATAACTGAATGGCAACCACGAGATAGCAAAAGAAAAAGAGGCAGACAGACTAGAAGATGGGAGGACGACATCAGACAAGTGGCGGGTCCAACATGGACCCGCATAGCGAAAGATAGAATAGAGTGGAAATCCTTAGAGGAGGCCTATGTCGAAAGACAAGCTGAAATGTAGGAACGACCGGTTACTGATACTTAATATAAAAAGATAAGTAACGTATAAAGTAAGCATATTTTTAAGAAAATTAAAACAAAAAATTATTTCAGCAATAAAGGCTATTTTATTTAATTTATTTTTTATATATCCGGAACTACAAGTTCGATTTAAATAATCCCTTTTTTGTTTACCTAGGTATTGTAAAACTTAGGGAAGACTGCAAGTTTCATCAAAATCGGTTCCGTAGTTTTTGAGACTGGGAATGTTAAGTGTGTATTTCGGCGTTGCAGTGCAGCAGAGCAAATTTAAAATTAATGTTTTAACTGCACTGTAATCTGTATGCCGAATAAATTATTTCTATTCTATTCTATTAGTTAAATGTTTGTTACCTCAGAGCTTTTCACTGGGTGAACCGATTTGGATGATTCTTTATTATTTGAAAGCTGATGCTTTCCATGTGGTCCCATTTCAATTTGGTCCGGTTCTTAGAATGGAATCCATGAGAAAACAATATACATCTTAAATTTTCCTTAATAAAAGTAGACTTTTAGGGCAGTTGAAGTCGGTTTCTAGTTCTTTTTGAACGCTTTAACTTGTTAGTCCTTAGACTCTAGCACTCTAGGTACTAAAACACCTCTAGGTATCGTTGGAAGACGAACGTTCGGATATGGTGAAACTAAAAGGTTTCTTTGTTGACCGTAGAACCCTAAAATAGCAACGCCATAATTTATATTGTATTTATATGTGATAGGTACTTACTAGTCAATTATATCAAATACAACCACAGTATGTCGAGACTAAACCAATATGCGAACAATAATTTCTCAAAACGTAAAACAAGGGTTGACGCACGCTCACGTCAAGTTTATTATAATTTTGAAAAATACACTCTAGCCCAGGCGGAGGGGTAGCGACTATGCGCGGCTCGCAGGGGCCTCTTTGGGATGTTATGCAGCGTTATTTGTGTGAGTGAAAGCATGTGAAAGGCTGTATGTGTGCGTACCGAATCGCGACAGCAATAACATATTCAAATACCTACTATTCTACGGAGACTTTGCTTCATTGGCGTCTTAAGCAGCTTGCAGGTGTGACCGGTCCAGGCGAGTCTTCAACCTGTCATAATTAAACGCGATCGGACCTTTTTCAACGTAATTAGCGTCTTTCCAAGACTTTGATGCGATGTTTGGTTGATCTCGCGACCTTTTCGCTTCGTCAGTTTTTTGGAGCTCATTATTGTTAAAAGCTTTCAGTGTCGCTTGTGTATCGTAAGTGTTATGTAAGTTCGGTTCTGTGGTATCCTTGTATTTACGTCGACAAAAATAGTATCAGTAGCGTCAGGTTCTCAAATTGGAAGGATCAGAGTAGCTATATTTGTGAGACACCTTTGAATTGTTCTTAAATCACACCTATACCTGTACAAAGTTACAAGGTCTTGTAGTTGTTGACCGTAAAGAATCAGTCTATGTCGTTTCGAATTTGTAGCTCCTGAACTATTTTTTGCCATCGTGACCTTCAACTATATAACACTTTTACTATAAAACTAGTTTAGTCAAACTTTAGTTGTTGTTTTTAATCTTTGTAATACATATTTATGGTAAAACCAGGAAGAGTAGGGGCTGCTAACACAAGTCGTCAGTTATTCAAAGGAGGTCCTGACAATTTAAACAATAACTGAAGCCGACTTTTAAAAAATTTAAAAATATATTATTCGACACTCAGACAAAAAAACAACTCAAAATATACTTTTCATCAGAAAAATCGAAACACCTTGCAAATTATGTTTTGTAAGGATTCTCTGAAAAACCTATGAAAATATAATTTGAATTTAGAACATTAACCTTTGGAAACCTCATATTACGAGTATCCACTATTAAACGTACGCAAGTGACATATATTCCTAAATATACCAATTTTTCTGATAATCCTTACAAAACATAAACATGCAAGGTGTTTCAATTTTTCTGATGAGAAGATATTTAAATATGGCACACGTCAGTGCGCTGTGACAGAGCCCCGCCCGATTTATTAAGCTTCAAGAGATTCAAGGCAAACATGGGGCAGATCTCATTATTCTGTTTATTATTTATTTATACTGTTTCACGTGATTCCAAACGATCATACCAAAAGATTTAAGCGTAATTACTTACGTAACAACCATAATAGCGTTTACTGAAGAAGAAATCGGTAAGATCAAACTGAAGTTGATAAACGTTAAACTACGAAGATCTCTAAAACAATATTAAGTATAATGCCATCATAATTAGAAAATATCCATACAAATTAAAAATATATGAAACGATACCGCTATAAACCCGCCAGATCAATATAATACATCGCTTCATTTATCTGAGGGGACCAATTTGTGCATCAGACCAGTTTTTTCTTCACTAATAAAATCTGTTAATGGACCAACATTAATAAAAGCGGTACAAAAAGCATCAGAGCCATATTCAAATTTGTTTATGGTTTAACTGCGATAAAGTCATTGTGAGGAATCGAATATTTTAACAACAATTTGAAGGATTAATTTGGTTTTATTGGTGGGGAGATTTTGTGGGTGTTTATGGTTCTCGATTTACGATGCTGGTTTAGCGATACCGAGATGTGCTATATTACCACATACCATAAATACATATCATTCCCATTCATACGCTACCATACATATTATGTTCTTCCTACAGAAAATTGAATCGTTCTTGTAAGCATGAATTTCTTTGTTCGTTATCATTGTGCAGCATTGTCTAACATTTTTCTTTACCTTGACACAGCTATCGTTGGTATTCCTATCCAACCAAATTCCGTCTCGTAAAGCTCCATACTTTACCTCCAACAAGTCCCGGAAATACATATAACCATATTCAAAACAGTATTCGTAAATAAGCCCAAGACCCATTTCTATGCTAAC
This sequence comes from Carcina quercana, assembly GCA_910589575.2. NCBI lineage: Eukaryota > Metazoa > Arthropoda > Insecta > Lepidoptera > Depressariidae > Carcina > Carcina quercana. Next base: position 14,734,741 of record OU342429.1, on the reverse strand, counting down.
CAATCCGAACATTCCTTACACATGACATTTTTAAGAGATTCTTATCTTAACTCTCATACTCAATGTGTCCCGTGAAATCTTAAAGACAAATAAATACGTTTGAACTGTACGACATGACGTTTCAAAGAACGCCATCGTTCGTTCTTCAGACTCGAATCACATCTTCAAGGTGGCTCCAGAGTGGTTATACCATTTATAAGAGTGTCTAAACGATAATGATTCTCTTCTCCGTGATACGTATTAAAACATTGTTTATTTAATTTCTCTTTTTCTAATTCATGCAATTGCGGGGGCTTATTCAAATGAGAGAGCTAATCGGACGTTGGCACCGAATTAACGCTTTTTATAACTTTAGTGGCGTTTAAGTTACAAGAGATCATAGTGTACAGCTTCTGATGAGTGGTTTCGGTGTACAAGTAGGCTCTTAGGTGCCGTTAATTTCATCTTGAACATTCAATGAGGTTTCTCAACTGGTTTAGGTCTTTGGCATCAAAGTGTACATATAGTCAACAAGAATAGTCGTACAGCATTATTACTGCGAATGGAATGATTTTAAAAGCTTTACAACCTGACATGTAAAGTTCAATCAATCCCATTGGACTCCTAGGTATTCCTGCTTATACCGGTTGCCTCGCCAAGGCTGCAAACTTGACCCAAACATGAAATCAGTGTTGGTTTACCGAAACGCGTTTTAATTTTATTAACATTGATCCCGAGCACTTGTTTAAGAGCTGATAGATATGGAGAATACGTAATTACTAATGGATATTTCTTTAAATTAGACGTCCCTATTTTTTTATATTTATCTCTTATATGTTATTATCATTTAAATAAATTCTCTGGACTGGTATGTGTCGGACACTGATTGGGTATTAAGTAGCCACTAATAAATTTTAGTTTTATGAGATTGTCGCTTCGTGTTACACCGTCAGACACTTTGGTAGCGCCCAGATATTGATAAATATATGTAGAATGATATATTTCATATATTTGAAGAAAACACCTGCAGGCCTCATTGTTAAAATATTATAATGATATGGATTGACGTAAATGATTTTAAAATCAATCTTGATCAGACATCTAACATGAGTCATGATAACACACATAGAACACATCTTGATATAATACATAAAGTAAATAATAATATTGGTGTTAAGTTACACGAAGTTCTACTTGACATAACACTCGACGTCCGCGTCGAGACCAGATCAATGGACTCAGATGAACTTGGCACAAAAAAGCATGAAGAATCTTTTAAAATAAACATCATCGGAATCGATTCGAGGCTTCATAGTCGAGTGTTTACTTAGTAACAGCCCGTTTTGAATAAATCGATTTTGAATGGAACGTCTGTTGACAAAGAAATATAAACTATGGACTCTGTTGCGTAGGAAGGAAATTCGAATGCGGCGGTTAGATCGGATGGGTCTCAACTATTTGTTTAGGAGAAATGGACCAAACTAGTTTTGAATGAAAGCTGGATTTTGTTTGATTACATCGTACGTTTAGACGGTCAAACGACGACATCCGCTAACATGCGTCTGATTCTGGAGCATCACGATAAGAAATCTCGCGCCTGTGGATCTGCGTCAGCGGAAGTCGTGACATAATTTTAATTTGCAACCACAATAATCCTGCGCCTCAAGAAATTGATTTTACGATCGAGTTTGTCATCGTTGAACTTTTATCCTCCTTGATATGAAGGGGAAAGCTTAATGTAACTACTTTACAATATCTGACGCCACAAATGCACTGCAGTAGTATACTACTGTAACTGACACTGACACTACACATTTACAAAAACTGGACATTTCGGATCCGGGAACAGCAGTAAATAAATTTTTTCTTCTATGCTATAATATTTAGATATGTAACCGTCATCTAAGTCTTTTTGTAAAGTGACTAGAACTTAACGATAAACTAGCTATGTTTACGTATTCCTGAAATTATGTTTTATGCTTATACTTGTTAAGAGGAAACACTGCTTTTGAGGGGCCGTGAAAATCTATTTTAACGGTAGCAGATAGAGACTTGATATTATATCAATGATATCTCGAGGACATCTGCAAGGAATAGCACAACCAGAAACACGATCTGTGAAGATTTATTTTTCAAAGTCTGCTCTTCTAAATCACTTAAATTGTTTGTTTTAAGAATCTACTTAAGATTATCAGTTTATTTTTATACAATTATGAAAGAAATTATGGTTCCTAAGTTTAGTACAAATGATTTTTTAATTGATCTTCTAGTTTTCAAGAAATGTGATGCTATTGCAAAATTACAAAATAATCAGTAAGTCGTCTTAACATACTAGTATTATTTTATAATCGTTATAGAATTAATATACTGAAATGACATGTGATAATCAACCATTAAGACATGAAAAATATACGTTCGCAAGGCCAATGCCCTAAAAATACCGCTTAGTTCTGACAAGGGCTTTCAAGGTTTGAAACACGTCACCGCCTTGTCTGAAATGAATGCCAAAACGTAACATTTCTTGCCCTCGATTCAATTACAACAATTTGGGGTATTGCACGTAGGCGCGTTGACCCTAAACTTGGGACTATCGATCAACATTGGGGCGTGTCGTGTTCGCCTTGCCTTATGCCAAGCATTACTGGTAATAACAGGTTGAAAGGCATTGAGAACTGAACAATATGTTACCGCGTTTATGAGGGACTCCAGACTTGGACGTGTATATGATAATGATACAGGGAGATGTGAAGTAAAATCATAAAGTTCCGAGGATAATAGAGAAGATCTCCGGTGTAATAAAGACATAAAACAAGAGCAAAACCAGAAACAACAAATTGAAGAGTAAAGAAATATGCTAGAGCAATCAGCACTTTATCGCTTTTAAGCTTATACTATTACCATTCATAAAGAATTTCTGAATCCAGATAACAAAAATTCTGAATCATGCATACCTGATAAAAAGTACGGAGGAAAACCAACTTAGAATCGCCAAGAACAAACAATAAAGCACTACAATTCATGCAGAAGAAAATCAAAAAACAACATTCCAATGGCCTATTTCACAACTTTCCCCAGCAACTATATCAACTCTAATTAAGCACACTTAACAGCTGCACCGCGTTTCGACTGATGCGTCTATTTAACGGGCACTAACGTTAACTACTACTAAATGTCACGCCATATATTTGTTAGAGCCTCTGTCGCTTACAATGTTTCCTTTGAGATGTCGTTGTTCATTTCCTACTTGTTGTTAATAGTCGTCACTTATCACAGTTTCGTCAATTTGTCCAGCTCCGTCTTCAACATTACATGGTTCTTACATCTCGATTAAATTACTAGTCATTTATAAACATTGCTGTTAACGAAGTACTAGCAATTTCAATAGCATTAGCTTCAACGGGAGAAAGGTTAGTATTTATACCAACAATAATGTAATAATCTAATCCTGCGGCGGCGTCCCCTACTCCACCGTAATCAATGTCAACCGCAGATACTTCGAAGGAAATATGCGTTCACATTTAAAAGACAACTTTATGGACACTATGCAAACTTCGCGTCCAGACTTTAGGCCCCATAAAGAGCGTCTTGAGCTGGGTATTTTGACAACAATGTTGTTTATATCGTACTAAATCGCTTGCTTTTTGTGTCGTTGACTCCTTTACCATTGTCCGGCTTTGACATACAATCGCTAAGGGTCTAACGTCGGCCAGGTAATTGGAAATTATAGTTCGGCTTGTAGTATTGTAAATTATTATAGCGAGCCTCATCGCTAAATCAGTCTGATAAATCGTTGTCCGACTGAAACGCGTGCGTGCACGCAGAATCTTAATTGAAGTCTCCGATGTTAATTCGTCTGACATCGATGGGACATCAATTTCTTTATCTTTCAGTGTATTTTTTGCTCCAGTATCCATACAGGGATTGGAATCTTTATCTTTGTAAACGTATACGCAATTATAATTATTATTAGCAATCAGAACGATGAAACGCTAATGGATACAAAGCAAGCTCGGATGCTACTAGTAAATGTACAAGGGATATCCAAATACTCTAATAAACCAAAATTACCCATAAGTTTTTAAAGTCAGTTTTTATCAAATTTACTGAAACCGAAACTAGCATATCTCAACGTACCCTTCTAGGAATGATAACGGCCACAGATCTAACAGATCGTGCATGGATAAACGGCGATGCTGAGCAAACAGTGTAAGTCGTTCTGTCACGGTCGCACCGCTCTAATCTAAATCCTAAATTAGTTTGTTTTTTGTCGCGGGCCAGCGGCGGCAGCCGGCGGGAATCCGGGCCGGTCACGTCTCACTCTGTTGGTATTGTTACAATCTTTACCCATGAAATGGAGACAGTGAAAATAAGAAACAAACTGGATATATTAAAAAGTATTCAAATCATCGAGTTAGATTAAAATGTCAGTAATACAAATATTGTGACTGTACATTTTTTTGCTCCGTTCGTACTTACTTCAATAACAATAGTTGAATGTGTTACGGAATTCTGATAGATATAACAGTGTATTTCGTGAAATCCTGTGAAATTTATTATTTAAATAAAAGTTGAGTAAAGAATGATGTTACACCCTTTTCCAAGTCTCTTCAAATAACCTTAAAAAGAAAACTATTGAAATCAATAAAATGCAATCCAAAACAGCAAAGCCATTTCCAACCTAAACATCACACTCGTGTAAAATAATCCTTTCAACACGATCGAATGACTGACAAATAACAAAATGTGAGATATATTCGTTTCTATTGCGGGTCATAGTTCACGACTATATTTTGTCAATACGTGCGGCGATGACAAGCGTCAATAGAAATCAGCCGCTATTCTTTCCTCGAAGAATGCTACAAATGTTATAACATTCATTTTGTTAGTGTGACACATGTAAATGTCAAACACAGATTTTTATAAGATGGTAAATATTAGTACAACAGACGCGAGATGCGGAGAGCAGAGGACTTAATTGAGTGATGCATTCTGGAAGACGCATATGTCCAAAAGTAGACTGTCGCAGGCTGTACATGATGATGATGAAATATTAGTATTTACTACTAAGAAAAGAGAAGATGTAAGAGAGATTTCAACTATAGTTTTTAAAACAAGGGAATGGCATCATAATGAACTAATTCTACATCTACTCTGAAAAGTAAACTAAAAAGATAAATGTTGTGAATAAGGATTTAGTTAAATTAGGAAAATTATGAAAGACTGAAATCGTAATCGAAAATACAAGGTAAACCTTTTAACAGTGAGTGCTAAATCTGAATAAGTATCAACGTTATGCAATTTTCCACTTACAAATGAACAACCACATAAAATCGAAAGTAATAATGCGTGCGACCCTAGAACTCACGACCACGACTTCAATCCTAACACACTATTGTTTCTAAGCTACTTCACTGTTGCGTGGAACACGCGCTAAGTGTAGGGAAAGTAGGTAAACAAAGCTTCGCCGTCATTAGGAAACGTAAATGTAACAATAGCTATAAAAGTAGCATCAATGACCATAAATAATAAAAATTGTAGCACTATTATAAGACATAATAATTGATGCCTAAATTCTAAAGCTTTACAAACGCTTGTAATTACGAGTATGTTTTAGCGAACCGTTCGAGACGATACCCACCATAATTTTAATCGATATAAATTCAGATACGGCAATACATTTTTTTATATTATCATAACATTTAATTCGATTCTAAATGCACAATCGTACAGTATTATTAAGACTTCAGTACTTAGACGTAGATAAAAAACGGACTTTCCTATTCATGTTAGAAGATATTCTGTTAGATTTCTTATTCCAATGTCAATCTAAATCAAAACTAGACACCTCTCCATGCATAGATTTCACGATGTCAAGATCGTTCGTTATTTCGTCCGTCACTACGACGCCTTTATGAACGCGATGATGAATCTTTAGCTTCGCAACTTTTTGTTTTACAAGTCTATTCATTCGTAATTAATGGTTTTCGGACGTTAAGAGACGATGTGGTAATGATATTGCGGCAATAGTTTTAAAACGATAAATGTTAATAGATAGACAGACATACAGCTTTCGTTGAATTTAAATTTGGCAGACGAATTCAATCCTTAGCGTAATCAAAGATATAAATATGTGTATGGATCATAATCTGTTTGAACATTCTATTCAAAATGTAATATTAACTCTAAAACAGTTGAAGCAGACAAATTGCACGTAAATTTCTTTTCAATAATTTCATGTATCACTATATTCTGGCCAATATGAAGACTAACAGAAGCAATAAAAATCATGAAGCCTTTTGATAACAATCAACGTTTGATGAAAGGAAACAAAAAAATTGGTTGCCTGTAAAGTCGGTATACGGGCGAAAGTTTTACGTGACAACGACTTTGAGTGGTAAAATAATTTTAATGTGAATATTCATTCAGGGACGCGTGCCTTTCACTTTTTATGTCTGTCTCTCTCGCTCTTAGGCGGGCTAACCATGCCCGAGTGGAAGGGACGCGTGCCTCTCACTCGCTCTCATTGTGAGCGCATAACGTGAGCGGAGCGTAACGCAGTTTCTTGAAGTGTCACCCGGCAAACCAATTTATAAGACGTTGTCACGTCAAAAATAACTAAACGAACGACAAGCACAAAAGCTAAATGACACGCAAAAAAGTATTCAAGACGCTGAACACATCACTCTAATTTCATAACCGGATACTGCGATGTTATCTCTGCCGCTGTAACGAGACGCATAAACGCACTGACTTAGCTGTCTTGTACATATAGCGAATCGTGATGTTCCGTCGGATCTGCTGCTATTATTTCATTAGAATTATAATTGATAGTTAACATTTCAGGTGTTGTAACTGTTGGATTGATAGCTCGTGTTACGCGTCCATAGCAGACGTTCACAGTGACGGATGTAGATGGGCTTTTTGGTAAGTGTAATTGAATAACAGTGCCAACAGTGCACTGGAACATAATTTGATAATATAGTACACTAACATTACATTTGTGTCATTTAATGATAACAAAAAACATTTAATACATTTGTGAAATGTTGCCAAATGTTGCTATCAAATGAAGAAATAATAACATTTTAAAATTACAACAAATCCATTTAAATAATACTGCACATATTCAGTGAGACCCAAAATAACTTAAAGTTAGTTGAGATAATACGATAGATACTATATATGAATATCCTGTTCTAGCCTAGTTCTCTGGGAAAGAAGAAAAATTTCTGGTATATACATTCCAGACAGAATAGAAATAGAAGATAGCAAAGGAAGATATGATTCAAAATAGCAATAGACAGGTTACTTATAGTACGAATGAATAATTTTTGGAAACCTAAATAAAGGTAGAAAGCATTCATATCCTAAACATTCAGTCTAGACTTCTAGATGCATCTCTGTTACTCTATATACAGGTATAAGTACCCACGTCTGGGTGGCGGCTTATGTTACATTAGAATGAACTCTTGATTTACCAATACGCGCTAATGCCTTGTTCTGAATGAGTGATTAAACGTATCGATTTATCATTTCGTAATAATAGTGCATTGTTGAAGTTTGAGAGGCTCAATGCGTTGTTAAGTTGTGATAGGTTATTTTTTATTTCTGTTGCTATTTGATAGTGATTGTTAATAGTGTCGACAAGGACTGCTCTCTAATATTTCAATGTTACACCTACTCGGATGTGTTGTTCATAAATGTTTATTCCGATACGCTAGAGAAATTGATTACTCTCTACAGCTTTGAAAAATCATTATTGATTTCACTTGTTTTAAATAAATTCTAATCTTCAGGTTAGCTAAAATCTACTACAATTCAGATAAATATCCTAAATCAAAAAGTAACAAGAAAAAAGATAGTAAATAATATAGCGTAACAGCCAATAACTATGTTAATACCGGACCTGGGATTTAACTTCAAATGACAGTATATAACTATAAATGATATAAACTTTAATTTAGAATTATTATCATTGATAATATTATAATAAAGGATTCTACAGTTCACTTCAACAAAACAAATATCACCACCAATCAACCAACCACAGCAGTCCAAACAACGATCAGTAATGAACCGCGCGCGTGCCATATAAGGCATTCGTTTGGTGCGCTAGCGCAGTAATCGCCTTACCCCGCAGATATCTGTATCACATCGCATTGTCGCTAACGATGCGGTCTTAAGTCTGATACATTCTAATGTATTGATGCTTATGATGTATGAGGTTTAGGTACAGCGGCAAGACTTGGTAAGGCTGTGCGGACATCGTTAGACGGATCAAAGGAGCTGCAATCAGATCTCTATAACGATGAAGCAAGGGTTTCTATCAATGGCAGCGCTGCTGATTTAGATGACATGAGGTTTGAAACGCAGTGGTCAAACTTGAAAATATAATTGACGGAAGAATTGAACTTCGTCTCAACTAGTTTAACCGTATTTGACATATTGTCAGCCAGAGCCTTGTTAGTGTGACCGTTAGACGAGAAACCTAATCTGACTTCATTAGAAACAGAGAAAAAATGAAATTTAAACAAAATTATACGCTAAACTATGATTAATTGAACTTATTCTCAACGTGCTTAACCTTATTGATATCTTGTCAGCTAAAAGCTTGATAGTCAAACCACTGGTCGAGTCACCGAATAGTGCTTTCTTAGATACAAAACCAAATTTCCAGAAAATAAAACATTTAAACTTAAACTTTGCCCGTGAACTACGAATGTCACGTTACATTGTCTCCATACCTTAGTATCATATTCCAAATCTTGATGACAGCCATAAACATGTTCAAAAAGCACACAAAAACAACAAAAAAGTTTTTGAAGTAATTCCAGCTTTAAACCATCCAGATAAAACACAACGTGACGGTAACGAAATATGATATATGCCCCATACGTGTACATACACCTTCGCTTAAGCAAAGGCACGATACGGTAAAGCACGTCTCGTTGTACGACCCCCATGTTTTATCTTACAGTCGCTACGTCTTAATGGCTTCACTAACTGTAAGACCACATGAGTGCTGCACGAAGGTTTAAACTGGAACATGTGTCGTTATATTGTTAGTCATACGAACCCATCCCGGAAGCAGACGTCCAAAGGTAGTGTGGATTCTTGTGTTCTTAGAAATCAATTCTGCATACGACAGAGACGAACGTGTTTTTTAAGATTACATTTTAAATGATATTTTCCTAAAGAACATTAAATAAATAATATAAGTCGATAAATGGTATCTATTTCGGTCTTTAAAAGATGTTTGTGTTGAAATGCCACAAGCGTTGAGCAGCGACTTTTTCTGCTTGGACTTCAACTGAATAAAAAGTAACTTAAGTGTTCCTCAAAAGACAACCAACACAGCAGAGTTGTTTAGCATTTATAATATAATACAATTGGTTTAACATAATATGAGCAAGTGAAATCCCAGTAATGAAAGATAGCAATAAAATGAAAACTGAAAAAAGAACCATGGCTCTTTTTAGAGCTAAAATGCCATAGCTTATTTCATATAGTCATACATCGGGACACTGCGATAAAGATAACATCAAAAAACTAACTACAAAATGTAATCCAAAGTGATGAAAGAAAACTTTAATCAAGTAAACACTAGGAAACCAACACAAACCAAAGAGAAAATTAACATACGTAACCAAAAGGAATTAACAGCGCAAGGAAACCAAAGACAGTGAATAAATCAAGCAATCCAAGCTAATGTAGTGTTTCGCAACTGGCCCACTGCCGGATTCATTAGAGGAGTTAATTGAATAAGTACTACATGCTCCAGTTTATTAGCTGGAGGACATTTGGACAACGTTTCTAGTCGCACTGTGCGTGTATTTACCATTTGGGTAATGGAGACTTCTGTTGCAATAGAAGGCGAAATGTATTTGTCCAAGAAGCTTGTTCGTCTGAAAAGCGCTTTAATTCATTGAAAATAGCGAGTAAGTGTACCTTGAAATATATATTTCTGTGATTTATTTAATATCATAACTTAAAGCTAAATATTCAACAAAGCTTGTAATTAGTCATATAGTATGTGTATTTTAAAATCTAGAATCTACGTTGAACTTCACTAAGATCTCACCTACGTAAATCTCACAGCCTTCTAAGGAGCTACTCATCAAATAAACATATGCCTACTTTATCATCATTAATAGCAGCTTCACAGGTAAACTGCAATATAGTATTGTCGAATTTACGATCTATTCCGCATCCCTTTTATCAACTATTTTACGGACCCCTCAAAAGAATCTGCCATTTTATACTCACTAAACCCGAACAAAGGTTCTGCGAGACTGTCAATATTTCTTTAAAAGCAAAAAGTTCCGATAAAACGACGATGCGACGGTTCGTGCCGTCCTAAGTCCAGCAAAGTGGGCTATCGGAATGCATCTGAGGACTTTGTTACTTTATAAAATACAATAGGAAGCTTCGCTGTTCGTTTTGGGTTGAAATATTTCAGAAATTCTAAACGAAAGGTTAAATTTCAAAAACTGGAAGAGCCAGTTGAGAATACCAAAAAACCAGACATAAGCAATAACAAAATAAACTGTTCGTAAAGAAAATGATATATCACCCAAAGTCATTGACTCTGATGAAAGCATCGAGTCCTTCTATGACATTGAAAAAATACTTGTTGAAGTATAGAATTTGTTATGACAACAAAAAATATGCAAAAGAGTAATCATAAAGCACATCAAAATTAATATTACCACCAAAACGAGATTCCAAATTATATTTATATGTGAACTTTAAACTCAGTGTAGGTATTAGTTTCAAATGAATCGGTGATACGTCAGCTTTAGATGGTATTAAAATTCAAATCGATAGATTACGGTACAACGCAAAATGCTCTTCGTGTTTTATAGATGTTGTGTGTCACAACACTACTAAGTTTTCGTTTGAGTTATAATGGGAGCTTTAGCTATTTTGAATATCTATAGGAAATCAATGATTTAGTATGCATTGAAATATTAGAAAGGACATTTTAGTGTTTTCGTTAACAATAATCTAAAATAAATCTTTGCCAATATTTGTGCCAAGGATTATGATTTTAAAATTGATAAAACTGCGAGTGTTTTGTATTTCTCAATTATTACGAATGATGTCACACTTCAGAAGAAGTAAATGGATTTTCTTTGGTGATTCAGGCAAAGCATTATAAACAAGTGGAAAGTTAATAATCTAAATCAAGCAAAAGCTAAGGACTCGTGGAAGCACTACCACCTAATCAAAGATATCCCTTTACAAAGCAACGCAAAATTGCAGCTACACCTATAGCTAAGTACATGCGGTTAACAAAACCCCGCGGTTACACTGTCTTGTGAAGATTGTATCGTGTTATTTACAGCATGAAGTCATGGTTCAATACCTTAGGGTTTATTATTATTCATTGGGTAGTAATCCGAAGGGAACGATAATGAATATGCATAATCAATTTCTGTTTAGTGGTCCCTTAGATGTTTGATGTTGTCCAGATTACCCGGTAGCTGTTATGTATCAGGAGTCTGTAGATTAGTTACTTTGTCGTTACTAGAAGTTGAAAATGCTAAGATGAACTTACAAAAACATCTATCAATGATCTTTATACCGGTGGAGATGAACTCAACAATTCTTGAATTGAAAATTACAAATACATTTCGAAAGAAAGAAAGAAAAATAAATTTATTGCTTTGTTAGAGGAAAGAACAGAGATTTATAAACTAAATATATACTAAAGCAAAAGCCCTATCTCAGCCTTTTTTTGTTTGTTTGCGAGTATGTATATACTTTGACAAAACCGCCTCCGCGTCTTAACGGCTACAGGCTCGGACTTAAATTCCGAAGTTCAATTCCCAGTGAAGGTACCTACTGGTACTCGATTTGGTTAAGGGTTTTCTATGCCCGCCCGGCTGACTACCATCATGTTACCTAACGCTGCCGCCAACCAGTAGTCTTAATAGCACTTTTGTGTTCCGGTGTGAAAGGTAGCAGATCCAGCGTTTCATTAGATTGAGGCTTTTGGAAGCGCACATTTACTATCAAACGGCCTTATTACCTTATTATCAGATGAGAAGAAGGCAAAGTGCAAAATCATACATTAAAAAATCTACTGTATTTTAAAAAGATATAGATTCAAGAGACATAAGTTAATGCACTCGTATCTATGAAACACATTACATTAAAGCACGTAGCAAAATAAACATGATGTATTGTCCCGGAACCGTGTGCGCTCACGTATGGCTGCGCGGGCGCAGGTCGCATGCGCAGACGCGGCCATTGTTTCAAATTCGCCCAAACGAACCGGTTCCGAAGATAATGGTACGAAAATGATCGTCCACGCATGCTCGCCAGCGGACCTAAAAGAAATTCCACGTGAACGTAGTTTTTTTTCTACCTTTAGGAATCTTAGTCATATAAAACAAGGTCTGAAATGTTATTTATGAAGGTTCGTCTGAAAATAAATTTTCGAAAAGCCTTCATTTACCGATTTACAAACGCTACTGAATAATGTTACGATCCTCAATCCGTAAATAAATCGTTAAAACAATTTCGAAAGAGATAATATTTGCATAATTTTTTGTGAATGTCGTACCATTATGGTCGCAGTTGGTGGTAAGCTTAAATGAATACTCTGGTGCGCACCGGCACAACGGTAGGCATTGATTTAAAAGTTTGGATATCAATACGGATGTTATTTTTAAGATTATAAACTGTATAATTTGTATCACCTTGTACTAAAGAGTAAAGAAACAAAACAGAAACCCAAATTTTACTTCTACTGGTAGAAACTTGAGCATTTGACCGCAATGTCACCAGATGATATAGGTGCAGACGTGAGGACATGTTGGTGTATCTATAAGGTATCCACCCTCAACTTTCATATCTTTAAATGAATCTTCTGGCAGGAAAATGTTGTTATTTTTCGTGTGAAATTTTTGTTGCTTACTTCTGGCAGGGTCTAGCTTGAAGTCAATTTATTGCGCATAAATTCATTCACATTTAAGAGACCCTTGATTCACAAGCCTCGAAAAGGGCACGTGGTGAAAGAAAACAAAAGCCAAAAAGTTTAATCTGTCTGGTGCGGCTACCAACACGTAACAACGAAGGCCCAGACGCGGTCAGAATACGAGATTAAGGATTTTGCAGCCTATATTTATGAAAATTCAGTGCATAATCGCATTTCATCGGAAAACAATTCAGGCCATACCTCGTCCGACGCACGTAGATGGTAACCATTTATCGGTCAAGCTTGTTCCAAGATTTCAGAGTCTTGGGAAGTGTGGATAAACTTATACATAATGAACACGATATGTTTCGAAACGAAATATGTATATCGATCGGTCTAGAATTTTCGATATGTCTGAGTACCATCAGAGTTTTTTCCTCTTCATAATAAAGATCATTACAGCATTACATTGGTGTTTCGATTCGAAAATATAACGGAGCGCAAACCGCAGATCATTGGTTTATTAATTTCGAGTAGCGTTGAGGTAAATTCAATCCAATTTTAGTGTAATTTCAATAATTCTGCGATGTTACAACTCTTGCGTTTCAAGGTGCTATTGAATTCAATTATTTAGGTTAATAATAATAACAATAATTCAAAACAAAGACCCGTCGTCTAGGTGAGATTTTTACCTGTAATTGGCTCTATCAATAGGAAACTGAAATCTGTATTACACACATTCATGGGCCTGAATTCTGGAGAAATACTAAAAAAATTATGGCCTAAAGATAGAACCCATCCCAACCGTTTTTATAAACGTATTCCGTCTAGAGTAATAACAAGGCAAAGGCTTATTACAGCCAACCGGTCCAAGATAGACTGAAGAAAAATTATGTGCCAATGACAAAAAGTGCGGCTTCTTCTGATACAGGTCTACGTGATTCATTTAGATTTAATCTCCTGGCATGGTCTCAAGCACCGGCGTGGTATGAGCCTGCTGTGCTATCAGAAAAACAAACCAGATTGTATTTAATAAGGTCTGGTTTTGAATTTTAGGGATTTAAGTCAGAGTCTTGAACTGTCTATGTAAGACACAATTTGGATGACGATTCTTTCCTTATAATTGTATGCCGGTTGGTAGCGGCCATACTGATCATGAGCCAAATGTTTGCAATTCTTGTACTTTTGCTTGCATGGGCCTGCGTGCTGTCTGCTTTCTGTATTATTATTATTTTCCTCACAGATATATATCCATCTGCGTGGACTTCAGAAATTATCCTATGAATCAGAAAAGTTGCCTATGTCCATGTATAGGAAGCGTGAGTTCCATACATGATCAAAATGACACGTTCCGAGAATGTATGGCGCCAAGGCCTGTCTTGTACACTTATCATTTTGAAGAAAAAATATATCAAATAAAACTGATTTAGTTACCATTTTTGCATATTTTGACTTAGTTTATTTGTACAAAAACATATAAAACGCACGAAACAGGTAGGACTTGATACTGAAAACAAAGATGGCGTCAATAAAATGACATTTGACGCTGTCACTTAGTACAAAAAGTATGATTTTGTACAATTACAATAAATGCAAACATGTAATTTTAATATTTTTCTATACATATTTAGATTATTACTTGATTTTTAAATAGTGTACAAGTGCAGGCCGAATTTAAAACAACTCTTTTGTTTGTGGGTGGTTTTCAATTTTGTCTCACTTAATGAAATAAAAATTAATAATATTTTTAAAGGTCTTCTTGTTGCTGCCTGTTCACGCATCACTTCACTAAACCGGTCTATATTGTGATTAATTAAAAAAAATCACATTAATAGCTATGTGGTATTACTGATAGACGGGAAGCAAGGCTTCACTGAAAGTCAGTTCTGCACTTCAGCAACTTCCGGTTGAATACAGCAGCAGTGGAGTGTTGTTCGGAGAAGAAATGACTTAAATAGACAGATTTGAATAAATTTTAGACAGAACGGTCGATGAACTTCCCTATCTCCCAGATTACCCCAATTTTGTACTACAGATCCATCATCACTTAATGCTTTTATAATAAAGGCGGTAAATAAGAAATGCATTAGCGTAATCGCACCCTCCTCTATACAGTACGGAGCTACCTCGTTACGCCTGTTCTACAACCGGTATGAAGCCAAGCCACTCGTCTGGTAAACTTTTTCTTGGTTTGTTTGACTTAGTTACAAGAAGATAATAGCGGTCACTTCCTCAAATTCGTTTCGAGATGACTCGGTCGAGAGCGTGAGAAATAAAATCATAGTTTTTGGATTGTTCTTCTGAGTGTTACGTACTTGATCATAGCTGAGATTTTAATCGGTGCATTTGATAACTTTTGAGAGCTTTTACAAACAATAAGCACACCATTAACTTTATTGTTTCTAATTGTATTCATACAAAATTGTTATCAGAAATCATTCACTTTAATTATTCATAACGAATTAACTCAATTTTCAATGTCTTAACGTACTCACGACCTATATTTATTTATTTAAATCTTTATGCCAGACTTATTCGTCCAGATATATTATAGCTTATTACTATGTTAGTAAGTAGTAAACTAAAAATATACAAATCAAAATATACAAATAATGATTAGAATCACATTTATGTCCAGACGACAAAGGATTGGAGTTAATGCAGTATTCTGATTTCGTTTGCCTTCATCGCAACCCCAACTGAAAGAGACGTCAAAAAGGTATAACAAATGTAAAAGATTATAATTTACATGTAAATTTTCATGCTATTATCAAAGGCTAAGTCACTGCGTTGTACTGTTGACTATCAACTAAGACGTGACCGAAATGTTTGACCCAAATTGGAAATCGTCAAAAAAAATAATGTTTTATAAAGAACATTTTATCCAGACGTTCAGCTAATACGCATAAAAACTCTATAACATACTTACAGCTAATCTGAGAGGAGAATCTTTTCTAAAAATCATGACGAACATAGAACTTACACTACTGCCCGTGCATTAACATGGTTTTAGTTTAAACTCGCCCGTCTGACTCATCAAAGCGTCGCACATCATCACCAATTGCGAAATTCCGTACTTAGAACGTACAAATGTAGTGTCATTTAAAATTCACGGCGGAATCTTGCACAAGTCCTCGATACACATTTGGGCAGTTCGGACACTTCGTCGGCTTTCGTTTTACGCAAGCCATCCGTGTGAACTTCATCTACATCGGCTTTAATGTCCTTTACATCTTGTTTTATTGGTCGCCTTCTAAATTATATGCGTAGTTAAACCTCGGTGACTATATGCGCTTCTATTATGTTTTGTAATTCAACCTCATAAATGTTTGTAGCAGACTCTAGTGTGTGAGATTTACTTGCATTATAATGCGTGATTGAAATTTGAGCTACGGTCGCTTTATGCTTTTATCTAGCTGCTCTGAATTCAGATAATCGGTAGTAGTCTGGCTTGTTCATGTCATGTTTGTAGATTTATCCGACTTAGATGATTCATGCGTAAATGCGACTTTCAAGTGACTTACTAGGAATATTTTTAATGTATAATGGATTTGCGCTTGGCCTTCGTATTTCCTGGCGGTGACGATAAGGCCGTTGGATGGAAAGCAAGCTCCAGTGCTGTTTAGCGGCAGACTTAGATAGCATGGTAGTAGCTAACTGATAGACCTGGTAATCGAACCCTAGATCTCCGGATTGTAAATCGAATTTTGTCTTTTAAACGGGTATTTAAAAGAATTATCAAAGTATTACCGAAAAATAATTCGGGATACATTTTTTACTCTTACTTACTTTACATAAGCTCTTCAGAACTGATAATGTAAAAATTCAATTCAATTTCAAACCACAATCAATAACCTAAGCCAATATTAAGGATACATTTTAACAAGCTAGGCTCGCTCTTCGTTGGTTATTCATCATAACTAAACAAAGTAACGTATTTCATAACATTCGTTGTACAAATAACGTTTTCGTGAGTTGTGGGACGTGTACCGACCGTGGGTCGCGGGTTCAATCTAACGTGGCACATTATAAGGGCAATACATGCAGGTACATGTTTCTCGGAATTTGAGGCAGTTTCGGAACATGTTACACGGCTATCGCAGAACATGTTTTATGCGTAATTCCGCTTTTGATAGTCTTTAAAACTTTTTTTAGAAATACTCTATGTAAATGGAACAAAATTGTATACAATATAAAAGATCTCAATGTAAAATTATTTAAAACCAGATTGTATGAGATTTTAATTAAGAATTGTTTTTATAATACGCCAGAATTTTTTTATATAAATTTTGAATTATTTTTGGCAAGTTATAAAATTGTATACCGTAGAATAAAATAAAATATCCTGTAAAGTTATTATAGGCAGGCAACTTGTCTATGCTCCAGCACTGGCGACCAGAGCTCCCTGATATGCACAGTGGATGCCCGTTTAGTTAGTAAGAATATCACATAACCTGACTCTTTTCCAAAGGAGTCGGGTATCTTATGAAGATTGCTCTTCGTTAAGAAAAGCCTCGGTGGCGCAGTAAATAAGGCGCGGACTTTCAATCTGAGGGTTCCGGGTTCGAATCCAGCCGTGTACCTATGAGTTTATTCAATTCAAGTACATTATCCGATTGCTTAACGGTGAAGGAAAACATCGTGAGGAAACCTGCAGACTCCTGAGAAGAAATTAAAAGGTGTGTGTGAAGTCTACCAATCCGCACTGGGCCTGCGTGGTGGACTATGGTCCATACACTCTCTGTAGGAGAGTTGGCATGAGCCCCTGCAGTGGGGACGGGACGGGAAAAAAAGCCTTCGGAACATAGCCTTAAGAAACACATCGTTGCTTATCATTCTTATGCACAGAATAGCAACAAATAACTCCTAATGCATCAGACCTAGATCATTGGGTAGCCCTATCCGATCATGAACACAATGGCCAAAGTACCGCAAACTGAATTACGGAAACTACAATCATTGCCCATATAAATAAACTAATGCTGTTCGGACTTGATGGAAATACTATTGCTGGCCAATAACTATAAAGAGTTAAGGAACTACATTTGCAATTGGGCTTACGAGAAAACATTCAGTTGCGTGTTTGAAAGGTATCAACAGAAAAGATGATAAATACAATGCAGTTTTGTGAAAATCACTTTTAAAAAAGTTTCTTAGTACCCACGCGGTTATAATATTTACACCATTAGATAAAACTAAGGACAAGTTTACAACAAAAATAATAATGTGTCTTGAACAAACTTGCTAGCCAAATACTTAAATTAATTTGTTGAGCAAATGAAAAAATTTCAAATACCCCTAACAAAATTACTTACTTGGTTGAAAATTAAGAGAATAAGCTCTTACTAAAGTCAAAAATAAACCTTCTTTTAATCGTATAAAAACTATTGTTTATAAGCACTTCGTTCAATTTAATATTCAAGAAGTCCATAACTTACGTACTTATTATTAAACCGACGGTCTTTTAAGGAACTAAAAGACAAAGAACGAAAGCATAACATTCCTGAAACACAGTAACACCGTTCATCACTGGTGACATTAGGTTTGTAGAAGCTCTAGCAAGAAATGTGAATACTGAAGCTACCTTGCACTTTTTCAAATCTTAACTGACAATTCTATTAGCTAGCTAAGCTACAATAGTATTAACTTGTAAAGCGAATCCAATTTACCAGTACTTTTAAAACAAAAGCAAGCACTCGAAGTGATTTAAAAAGAAATCATCGAATCCACTTTGGGAATTTCGTCAAACCGAAGCCCATTATCATTTGAACCCTTTATCTTCCCCGGCTTTTATCCACCTAATGGAAGAAGGCGTGGCAAACATCGGCGGACCCGAAATTGATTTCAAAAAGACAACTAAACTCTATTGTCTAAATTGTACGAAGGATAATTTTGAAGCCACAATGCATAATGAACGGTTATTTGACAGTGAATTGGTTATTATCATAATTCATAAGATATCAACGTCAAGGAGGGAAGACCTGCCGTTGAAAGGCAAGAACAAATATTATGCAGTAGACATCAACATTTTGGCAATGCAAGAATTCCAACAATTTCAAATAGAGCATAAATCGTGTTTTACGTATGACTTGAATTCACATGCGTTTGTTTTTTTAGTGACTGATAGCAGACAGGGCTAACATGAAAGATGCGAGATAATTTTGTAAAGCCATTTTGTTATTGACAATGTTGATATCTCGTGGCCTTGATGTTAGCCCTGCTGGTCGTCTTTGAATCGATTAATGATAACATGAATCTGTAAATACTTCATATACATACGTAGGTACATTCCCATATTTTTAATCTGGAACATATTTGCCACGATAGTTTACATCTAGATAACCATATTTTTACAAAACTTTTAAGCACAATACACATCCAAGTCATCACTAAACCATACACAAATATATCCCTTTTCAACTTTTATCACACATTGATCACCTTTAATCCCATGACGGTCCGGGCAACATAACTTGAATAGACAGATCTAGCCGACACGTGTCCGAGATGTAGGGGATACTAATAGATCTTTTTATTTGAATTTAACAGTAAATCTCACCCTTCAATGTAATAATAGCAAATATTGAGAATAGTACAAATTTGTCATGAATTTGTGAAATGGGAACGCAATCAATAATTTCGCTGCCATTTGAAATGATATGAAATATTACAGACGTAGGAAAGGATAAGATAATTCAGATTGAGATTTGAAATAACTGTAATCAATAAAGGATGGAAAAGAGTTCAAATAAATGAAACATTTGGGAGGAGTTATTAATAATTACAAACACAAGAAAGTTAAATAATAATACATAAAACATGAACTAAACATACTTGTACGTAGTTCACGCCACATAAGCAACATCTGCACTGCAGAGCTCAAAAGCTGATGTCACGCCGACATTATCAAATGACAAACAAGCACTTTCTCTGCACAATAAAAGCAAATAAATGACCAGTAACGATCCAATCGAATCGCATGCTCAGGCGCATGACATCACAGCTATCTGGAACACCGCCCACTTCCATTAGCAGTTCACCGGCATCGTCTAGACGAACGTTTTTAAAACCTTGTTGAGACTTGTCTTCAAGAATCACGACTCAGAAATATCTTTTAGAAGCACAGAATCAACAAAATTGGATTCGTTTGACTCGATATTTGATCTAAACAAAGACTGCTTAAATCCTCTAAGTACGAGTATCAAAATTATGTTCCTGCTGTTGAGATTGGATAGTCAGCAGATATACATAATCTTCTACGATTATATAACTGATGCGCTGTCGTTATTCAGTCTACCATTTGACATTTGTCTCTGCATTAATAATATCACCTGGGAGGTCCATTGTCTTAACTTCCAATTTAGAGATTCACTGCCAAAAAACAAGATCAAGAAGCGCTGTTCTAAACGAGCACAGGTAATGAACAATACGTATCTATCATCTAAGATACGCGATATTGGTTAAGAAAACGGTAAATGATTCATTAGATATCTATAAATCTTCGGATCTATGAGAGCGACATCAATAAATCATTGGGTGTAGAGGGAGGGAAGCGAGTGTCAGTGGATCTAGATTAACGGACTGTCCGTTAAATGCAGTGCTTAAAGTAAGCTGGGTTTAGCTTGGGACATTTCTACGTTAACACCATTGATTTAATACTTTGCCATCATCAGATAGAAAACATATATTACTGAATATTGAGTTCCAATATGGTACGCCATGATGACCTAGACGCGAGCCACACATTTTGTCACAATGATTCATAAAATAACATTATACGAATATACTGTGCATGACACCAAAATGAAACGGTAGTATTGAAATAATAAAATTAGAAAATCTAAATTCAATGAAGTGCTAGATGAGTTCGAAAAGCGTAAACCACGTAGACACAAATCTACACGACCGTACTCTTAGTCCACTAAACACTGTTTAATTAGCTAAACTAATCATGTTAAATATTTGAATACGAGAGGTATTTCCTTCGAGGTACAATAAGCGCACTTCGCGCCTTCCTAAGCCGGCAATGCCGTAGATGGCTAACGATTTTAATGAGCCCCACAAATGAGGAGAACAAAGGCATCCCGCGGGGTGCCTGTGTAACATGTTTACCACAACTACGGAAAGGAAGGAAAAGACAGTGAGAAACCTACGAGAAAACTAGCAACTATGGGAAACCAAATGTAAGCGAGGAACGTCCGAGTAAAAATCGAGATACTGAAGATTTGGATACACTCAGTGCTAAGTAAAACTTCAGTTTTGTTACTAACTTAGAGTAATCAAATTTATTAAAATTAAATACAACCGAATTGAATAATGAAAATATTTTGCACAACTAGGGGCCTATGTTAAATTATTCATCAGGAATAGAGACCAACGACACAATTACTGACTATGTAATAAAATCATTTCACTGACGCTGAACGAAACACTAAAGGCAATGCCATTCAAAGATAAAATATATAATATATTACTAAATAAATGATGATAAACAAAACGGCAGTTTTAGTCAATAACATTACCTTTTTTACAAAAGGCTGAACCGCAACTTTTATACTAAATTATTGTAATCAAAAATTAGATAATTCATCAGATCCTTACAGAGGCAGTCAAAGAGCAAAGTAATTTAAAGTAACAATACATTTTGCATATTTCACACATTCTAGCAGATTTCATACAATATTTGAACATCTTACTGCAGAAACCATCAACAACACTTTAAAATTTGGTGATAAAGTCAATTTTCAAGCCATAAGTCACCACAAACTCACTTAGTATACTACACGAAGTAGTAGACAGGAACTTGTGTGCACTCCATAATACCTGACATATAAGGCAGCCTGATAACAGTACAAAATACATTACCAGCACACTCGCAACATAAAGGCAGGCTTTAGACCCCAAGCGGAGTTCATACGAGAAAGGTATAACAAGAATCGATGCAGCATAAAGAGAATTTGCATCGATGGTTATCATAAAAGGTACGGACCTTTCAAAGGGTAAGATTGACACTGAAGCAGGACTGAATGCGTTTCCGTGTCAAAATATTGCAACTAACGACATCGGTGTCATGGGTAAAGTTGCAAGGTCATGCAGAATCATTGCAGATGCAGATCATACATTGATGTTAACGAAACGGGATATTAATAAGATGCTTGAACCAGTCGTCTTGGTTTTGCTAACTATAGATGAAAAAATAATAAATATAAACTAAGAAATATCATATTGGTTTTACTCCTACTATCAACTACAGTTATAGTAAGACCCTTTTCAGTCATTAGCTTTATGAAATTGAATGAAATCTCGGATTATTACAAACTTCCCAATATAAAACCGGTTTCGGTCCACTATAAAACTTTGAAGACACCGTCTAAAATTTACTAAGCCCAATTCCAAGCAATGAATAAATTAACCTACAGACCACATATCAACGAACGCAAGTGAAATGCATCGGCCCATAAATGCACATTTGTTTTTTATGCAATTAAGGAGCCACTCGAGTTTAGTAGGGTTATACATCTGTCCCTACACATGCGTCCGCGCATGTCGGCAGCTCTCCGACGCACACTACTGTAGGATCGAAGGGCGATATGCCAACCACCCGTGCCCTCGTGGTATCTAAGGGGAGCGTAACGGTTTTTCTGCCATGTGCGTTATGTTTGAATTCGTTTGTGTTGTATTCCATGTAAGTAACATCAACTGTATTAGTCAGTTTTGCTGTAATTCTGTACTTCATCATCATCAAGAGATCTTTACTTTGTACATTCTTTATTTACCTTAGTTGATTCTTTCCGTATGTTTTGACATACTGGATCTGCTAGCCCCATCGGCTTTGGGAAAACGTTCATTAAGTAGCAGAGATTGAACACTTTCAATTTAAGCTCCCTTTTTACAACATCGTGTCGTCCTTCCGTCTTATCAGAAACACCCGACCCGTAATTTATGACGTCCTTTTAACAAGGTTCACGAACCGAACCAACAAATCTTTTATCTTTCATCACACCGCCCGACATCCAACGGTCAGTGTCACCGAGTGTATATTGCACGGTGTCACTGACAGATCACACAACTCCAAAACGATAAATCTTAACCGTACACTTACTTGCAGAAATATTCGCCTCTCAGCGAGGACAGACACGTCCCGCCGTTTTTGCATGGCGACGGCGAACAAGACACGAAACCTGTTGGACAGAAAAAAATTGGTTAGTATGCACAAATTCGAGGCATCATGTTATATTGATCGGTTGATGGGTACGTTAGCATACATAGTGGAAATTAAATGATGTAAAATGACGGTAGCTTTGAAAATGACGATAGTGTTGATACGGGCAGTAGCGGAAAGTAGCGATTACAAGAAAAGTCAGTTGTATTAGAAAAATTGTTCCTGATATGGTCGTTGTTATTACTTTGAATGAAACATAGGCGAAGACTCTTTGGGGAGAAGATGTTAACTTATTATATTAAAATGTAATGACTAACGAAAATTAGTCACTAGTTTCAGAAGAAATTTGAAAAAAGAAATTAAGAATTATGTAATAAGAATAAAAGATGTCGACAGGGAGAAGAACAAAATAATACATGAAAATAAAAAGACTAACGTACTGAATTGTTTTACTGAATATGAAACCAGTTACAAGGCAAAGAAGTTACAAAAGTCATGAATGACAAAAACTGTAAGAAAGTGAAACAGGCAATTATAAGACAGACAAAAATCATTAAAATCTACTAGATTCCATAAAAGGTGAACGAGGTCGCATCTGTAAAGAGGATGTTACATGTCAAGACGAGCCGCACTCATTGTGGTGATGGAAATGAATTGGCAAAACAAATTATAAATTCAAGATTGATGGACGTAGCAATATAGATTTAGTGTATCAAAATCTTAATGATGATATTAGCAGAGCGTATTAATGTAAAAACTGAAGAAATACGAACCCAAAGGATTCAATTGTTTTAAACTTCAGAAATCAATCCAGGAGCAGGATTGAATGGAGGTAACAAATTGTAATGGCTAAAAGTCTGATCTGGCGCGGACTCTCAATCTGAGGGTACCGGGTTCGAATCCAGCCGTGTACCTATGAGTTGTTTTTCAATTCAAGTACATTATCCGATTGCTTAACGGTGAAGGAAAACATCGTGAGGAAACCTGCATGTCTTGAACAGGCATGTGAAGTCCGCCGATCCCCTATGGCCCATACACTCTCTGTAGGAGAGTAGGCCTGAGCCCCTCCAGTGGGGACATATATAGGCTGTTGATGATGATGATGATGATGAAAAGTCTGATCTGTTACTTAAATGAGTTTTAAATTATTATGTTAACTTTATTGATACCGTACATGCTATATTCTCGTAATTTGTATTGAGCAAATCATTGCTAACTTGTAATCTACTTATCTAAATAACATCGAAATTCAACTAATAATTGAAAACATCGAAACAGAACAAAACCTGTCTGAGTGAACAAGGAGTGTGATGTGTATCGTCACCCAGAAAAAATATCTTAGCACCTAAATAACATATAAACAGTAATATATTTATCTTACATGGTGTAGTACCACAAAGGAAAGATTTTACAGTCAAACTCGCAGGCGGACTACTAGTTAGTGATAAAAACTCGAAACAAAGAAGCGAAAGGATTGATTATGCTTTAAAACAAGACGCAAAATATACTCAAAAGCAAACTCAAGGCTTCGAGAAGATCGATTGACTGGTAGAAACATTCGAGGACCCTGCTACCGCTCGAGATACGTATCACTCGACGATGTGATTCTGATCTCAGAATTATTCTTAACTTTAACATATTAGCACTTGCGATGAAGAGATAAACGTACATTGACTTGCGATTAGTGCGTGGCCAAAAACAGAAGAATAAGAACTGATGCTCTAAAGTTAGAAGTCAGGTTTATGTAATGCAAAAGGTTGGCAGTCAAAATGGGGAAGATATTTTTGACTAAATCGATAGTCCATGTAAAAAGATAAATGTAAAAAACCGCTATAATTTTTTTCTTCGATACGACTAATGCTTTTTTAGTACAACCCGCCAAAAAGTAATTCTAGTCACGCGGTGCTAAAACGCTCCATATAAATCGGGTGACATTTGTGACGTCACACCTGTTTTTAGAGCGTTAAAATGTATGGAGCTGGTTCGATATTTTGAGTTATCTCGTAAAATAATGTTTTCATGTGTTATATACACCTATAATAAAATGTTCAAAATGCAATGAGAAAACTAGTAAGCATTTTACTATTCGAGGAACTAAATTTTTGAGGCATTTAGTCCTTGCAAAATCTAAATAAAGCATTAAAATTATTAAGTATTTTTATTTTGGTGGGATTTCTTTTAATGCCCGTTAGACTATAAAATACAATTCAACCCAATCAAATTTCGTTGAATCTTCCCTATTTAGAACGCATATGATCGCAAATTCAAAATCTTTATGCACGATTTATGTTTTCCAATTGTGTGAAATAGAGTCCCTAATTTGGTAAAATTTCATGGATTTTCATATTAAACTTTATTAATGTAACTTTACAGATTTGACGTGTCTGAAAAGGTACTAAACTATTCTCTAAAATTAAATCAGCTTTGATCACTTTAATTCAAAATTCTTCAGCATCGAAGGTCAACCCGACTTTTCATCTTTCCCTCAGCCTCTCCGTGAACATTTGCATGCAAAAAGAAACTAACAAAAAAGCAGGATAATTAATTCAACGTGTTACAAATTCTATATTTACGAGACATCGCGCTATCTGTACTGATCAATCAGTCAGTATCAGGACCACCCGAATCCAACGGACGCGACCAAACGGAAATAAAGAAGATGTGCATCTTATTTATCGCTTTATAATATTACAAATTGATTCAATCAGGCATTGCCACATTGGAGAACCTATCCAAAAAGTTTTAGTTCATTTTCGACATACTTGAATATACACTTCCATTTGAGCTCAGTTTCAGTAAATTCAATGTTAGATTTCTTGTCGAATGAACTCGTATATCCCTTATTGATGGAATGCGTCGACATTTTGTGAGACATTTAAAACTTTTCTCAATATTGATATAGTAAACAGAACAAAACCAATAATAAATAGAGAAAAGAACTATGTATCTGTTATTTTATTATGTGGTGCAATTCACTAAATGCAAACATCCTTACAACGTCACGTATCTCAGATGTTTTTTCTGACGATGTTTCTAATTTCCTAGGCAACGGCAAAGACATCCGTGAGCTGTTGCAACGCAGCGGTTACTCCATCCATACTAATCCAAATCATTAAACTAGTTTATTATATGTAGGTATGATCTGTTAGGAATTGGCCTTCATCGCCTGATGGTGACGATAAGATCGATGGATAATTAGGCGCTGGCTCTGTTACCTTTCCTAACGGAACACAACACTGTTGTTTGGCGGCAGACTTAGGCAACATAGTGGTAGCTAGCTCCGGGACCTCCGGATTGTGTCCAAGCATGTAGCCATTAGGCCACGGAGGCTCATATCTTGGTTTTAGGATTCTGAGGATCTCAAACATTGAAACACCTACCAAAATATGACGCCCCCTCAACAAGTTTGAGTATTGGATAACTTATCAATCAAGAATAAGAAATGATGTCGATAACTTATCCATCATTTCACTAATCTACGTGTAAATATTGTTGCTCTTGAGTTGGACAGCCGCTACGAGTGCGGAGTATGTGCGTGGGAAGACTAAATTTTGGACAAACACCAACACTTCTCAACAACGCAGTGGTTTATATCCGTTATTTCTTATCGCAGATAACTTTTACAGGAATTTCGGGAACCCGATTGTCGGTTAGGAAATAACTGACACCTGTGAGATATTCCTTTGGAAATGACACGTTTCGCGAATGTATGGAGCCACGGCCTGGTCTTGTATACTTATAATTTTAAAAGGCCATTATCCAATAACATTGAATAAGATACCATTTTTGTATATTTCGGTTTAGTTAAACTTTACAATCACACGATCCCCATTTAAAAACGAAAACGAAACGAAACTTCGAAACTTCTACAAAGCAAGTAAACGACCTCATCTCCTTTTTACTTTTTACCCGGTTCCCGAATATGCGCAGGCAGTACAGTCAGGAACAAAAACCAACCGAGCGAGTGGTATCACCTTATAAGGTCACCCCTTTGTTTTTACTCGGCGACTGTTCGCAGCTAAGGGCGTCCACAGACGGTGCGACAGACTGCGATTGCGATCTCCCACAAGTATGCGGGTGTTTAGGCATAACATTATACAGAAGCTGCTGAGAGAACTTTCGATTGGTGCCTAAATAGGTTTTATTTTATGGTCCTTATTAAAGATATCTGGAAGATAAATAAGATATATTTGCCCTTTAGATTTTTACTATGAAACTAATGGTATATGGATATCTGAAATAATTATTTAAATAAGTTTGATGGTCCAGGGAGGAAACATTTTGTTTTACCAGACAATATCTATATATTTTTTGCATTTGCCTGAAATAATTGAGTAGATCTTATTTGAGTGACCTTGTACAAATATAAATAGCTCTGCCAAAGATTTTTCGATATTACTTAAACTGTATATGAGCACTTTATATAGGTTTATGTCGTGAAAAAAGGCATTCAATCATCGTACTTTTTATAACATAATAATAATAAAAATTATTAACTATTTTATTCAAATAATTTAAAAATATTATTTATAAGTACAGAACAAACGTTCACCGTTCCCCACCGATACGTAATACCTCACCTCTTCCCGCAATAATGTTGCCCGCTCAGGGATCGTCAGTACGTAGCATGCGTACTCACTCACGCGTGTATACAAACGTCATCCTTTCAATGTATGTATCAAATAGAAACCGATATCATGACATTTGTATGAAGTGTCCGGCCTGTGACACAGACTACAATTGTGTGAGTTAAAATCGCAAGTATGTGTAAGTCCTTAGGCATGAAAGCAGAGCGCGTTGATCGACGTTTACCGGTTCTTGTAAAATCACTAAGAGGCCATGTCTCGTGTCACATTTTATTAATTTTGAACCGATTACCAAAAACTGGTCGAGTTCGAACATATTTCTTCCAGCCAAATGCTTGTTACGACGCCAACATTAATAAATAAATTCTGACGTTAATGATGTTTTGCAACTTTTTTGAAGAATTGAATTTTTAATACATATTTAGCCTTATTGATTTACAAAACCAATCATGGGACGATATAATGCTCGTAATACGTATAACAGATATTCGTGTCGTTTACAATGAACATCAACTTGATTATTAGACAGTGGAAACAAACACATCGCCGCAAAAATGTAAGCAAAAGTGTCTATGTGAAATCCATGAAGCTAAAAAGATGTTTATGCCGCCCGCCCCCAACTGTAGTAAGTAGGGCGGACGATAATTCATTTTACCTTCATTGTGAAATCCCACCAGATGAACTGTACTTTGAAATGAAATTGTTTTTAAATTGTAATGAATAATGTAACATTATTCACATGTAATCTTTTCGAACATATAAAGTATTAACTTATAGAAGGTACAAAATGAAAGCTAAGGTATTTACAAAATATTTATAAATATTCCCTTATAATTCCAGTGTAGTATAATTATTTGTGAACATGCCAACTTTTTAATACTCGTATATTCTGCAGCTTATTCTATACTGTTACAGCTGTAAACAGTTAAAAAAAGGTTTTATTTATTAAATATAGTCAAACGCTTGACCACAATCTCACCTGTGCTTCTACCATGAGTTTACGCAGGCGATAACGTATATCGAATACTATCGGAAATGATGCTCAGTCGAGATGCAGGTGACAGGGACAGAACGATAGTTAAGAAGCTTTGTTGGTTAGACCACGTGGCCGCGTTCAAGGTTGCATTGTTTTGTAGCTGTCCCTATCCGAGCCCTATCCTACCCGAACGCGTACGGTGAGACAGCATACACTACGCGAAGTTATCCACCCGTTATTTGGATGTTTCGTAGTCCAGAGATCATTTGAAGGATACAGTATATTATGTAACCATTTTTTTAATACAGTATACTAATGAAATTTCAGATGTCGGTGGTTTTTCCAAATTGTTCTAAATTGATTCATACTCTTGTAAATCAGGGTCAAAGTTGTTATTACCGTAAAATACAATTCTTTGACTCCCTGTAACTCTGGAAGTATATATTTAAACGAAAATTGACTCACCACCGACACAGATATTTGTTTCTAGATTGTGTCTTGAAAATTTCATAGATTTTCATAGCTTAATACTCAAAATATGACTGGACTACCTTTGTATGGGCGCTTTGACACTAGCATACCCTCTTAACTATATACGTTTTCGCCTGCGTAAACTCATGGTAAATGCACTGATCGTAAGTGACAATAAGGCTGCATGGTAAATGTGCGCAAATAGAAGCTTCAATCTAATGAGGAGCTAGCACCTTTATTATTTATGCTGTTGTTAGGCGGGATAATTAGATAAAATGGTGGTAGAAAAATACCTGCCCTACCACCATCTAAACCAAGTACCGACAGGTCACTGGGAATCGAACCCGGTACCGTCGTATTGTAAATACAAGCGCCATTGTGTAGTCATTAGACAACGGAGTCTGTGTAAGTTCGTCGAAGATGTTTTTACATAGGTTTATGAAGTCACTGTAAGAGGATAATGTCCAGCAGTGGACATTTCCAAATCATTCGACATTAACATGTCCTTTAGCATTATTCAAACAATATTTAGATTCGGTATCGGGTCGGAGCGTTGCGGAAGCCATGATACCGTTATCAATGAAAACACCGTGAGAACTATGTAACAGTGATAACAATTACACATGAAATAATAACATACAGTATTTACAATGCATAGTGCTCTGTTAGGTCTCCGGCGTATTTTCCTGTGTCATTCTTAGAATTGCCCACATCATAAAGTGACCGATCATTTCAAGAAGTGCTGACGTTTCATTATTTGCTACTGTATTGGCCATATTGCTTTATCTTCAACGTTCGTAGATTTGTCTATCCACGACTGGCTGTATCCTATTTTAGGGAGGGAGTGAAATAAATCTTGATCAGGAACCAAAACTGTTCAATTTTGATACTGTCATTTATATGTAAATAATTAACACAGCGTGTATATGTATATATACATACGGTGTCATACGGACCTATATTTTGATTTTGAAAAACACATTTACGGTCCTTTTTACACGTCATATCATGACAATTCAATAAACCGTTTACTTTTGTCGTCAAAGTCAATTTGGTCGCAATACCTTGCTGCTCGGTCGTACTTTTAAAAATGACTAACTCTGTATTAATTAAGCTATTTAACAAAATTGCTTTCACATATGATTTGTATGGTCGTGAACGACATCTGTGTGGCAATGGGCGGGCCACATCGCTCGAAGAACCGATAGCCGAAGGGAAGGAAGTAAGAGTTTTCGAGTAGCAACCACGTACCGGGAAACGTCTACCAGGCTGTCCCCAAACTAGGTGGACCGACGACCAAGCTGAGTCGCTGGATGCAAGTGGCTCAGGACCGGTCGTTGTGGCGTCCATGAATGAGGCCTATGTCCAGCAGTGGACGTTTCCTGGCTGATAATGAAACTATATATGGATAAATTATACAGTCGTATGAAATATACACGCTGTATTTTCAGGGTTAAAAATTCGCCTAAAGCTCACATCCGCCTGGCCGTGAGAATTGACTCTTCTATATATTTAGAAATGATAATGTGTAAGTCGATACCTACAGCTTTATCTAGCCAGAGATTGTAGGATATTTACGATGTCATGTTTATGGGCTTTTGGTGGCTTTTTATTGATTTATTTTAGAATGGAAATGGTTGAGAAAATAGTTATGTATTTTATTTTGCATACTAAAATCATACTCAAGAGCCAGCAATGATATGCGAGATTGTTGGACCATAAAGTGGTCTCTTAATTTTTAACATATTTAGTAACTAAATTTCCCAAAACCAAGCCAGACAATTTGTACTCATGACTAGTTTTCTATTTATCTACTTAGATAATTTATCTACTTAGATAGTTTGCCCGCGAGTGTTTGTACTTCATACATTATCCCAAGGGAACTACTAATTTAATCGGAAAAAAGTAGCCTTTATCCATTTCCAACTATGCTTTTATAAAAATTCTACTCAATCTGAATCTGTGTTATAGTACTCGCACAGTAAGTTTGCCCCTCTGAAGTTAGCTCTCCGCAATTTCAAACATTTATAGACGGAATGTGTGTGTATTATTTTCGATAATAACTATCCCTAGAAACACTAGGACATTTCTTCGCGCCCGCTAACTTGTCTTGCCTCCCAATTAAACGTTAATAATTGATGCTTCGCGGTCTTTTGTGACTAACTTCAGAGGGGCAAACTTATTGTGCGAGTACTATAACACAGATTCAGATTGAGTTGAATTTTTTTAAAAGGAAGGACAAACAAATTCATTTTCACATTTATAATTTGTGAATTTATTTGTGAATATCAAAGTGCCCACATTCTGAAGTATGCTGATCTACATAGTAAATACAGATTCAAACTGTCTTAGACCATATAGCTTCAGAGACAATAACCTTTAATGTAGAAATTGCTATCACCCGAAAAAAAACGTTCTCAGTTGTTTTCTTCAGTAATTCAATTAGCCTTAATTACTGTTGTGACGATCCTAATGAAATTTCAATGATAGACAGGCACGCGTTGCCACTGGTCTCTTGAATTTTTCGTAACGCAGTGTAAACCCTACAACTGTCAAACGTCAGAGTGACATTAGCGGCGCTCAAAAATTGAGTCTGTCTTTTCGGGACGGCATGCGAACTTTAGAAAATAGAACATTATTTTGTTGTGACATTGTATTTCATTGTAATATTAAGTCAAATTGAATATGAATTGCCGTTGGAGATGCTCATTAATGTACCTCTCATTGTAATATTGTATCAACTTGAATAGCAAGATTCTAGTCAATTCCTTACAGTTAGGGGATTGGCAATAATCACCAAGATCGAAAGGCGTATTGGATCAGATATATCTATCATATATCATATATGAGATATATCTATACTAAAAATTAAAATGTGAGAAGTGCCAACACAAGATGGCCGACACAATCGCGTGACCACGCATCGTAAACGTCGGCTGCAACTCTCAAAATAACCGCCATTTGATAAAACTAAATAATTATTGTTTATTAACCATTTCACGCTCGACGGTTCTTGTTTGACATAGGTTGTTTGGGGGCAATTTGTCGGGAATTTCAATAATCGCACCTAGACTCAACGAAAGAGAAAACTTGCGAAATTTGATGGCTCTGTGTGTAATGCAGAGTCGATGAACTTGTCAATGCTAAAGTTGTGAAGGATATTGATGAAATAAATAAAAGCTGTTTTAGAAGATCCAACAGTGTGTCTTCGTTTCCTTCCCTGAAGACAGAAATTATCCTAATGTGGCAAAAAAAATTAATAATAATAACACACATTAAATACGTTTAGTAAGCCTGCTTCAATATGGTCGTTTGTGACGATACACATGAAGTCGTTTAAATGTCGCAAGTCGCTGCGACTTATGCGCATGCGACTTTTTGCGACGATCACAAAATTGCCTTGTAACGAAATAAATAATACCCAAAAAAGTTAAAACTCCCAATAATTAGTAATTGATTGTTTTCGATGTTTAGTAAAAATTGAATTATCTTAATTATGCTAAATCTAGATTTTAATGTGAGAGAAACACATTTGGTGATTAATATTAATTTTAATATAATTTTAGTAGTAACTAAACAACCATAAATATGAATTTTATGCGTTCATCTAATTCCAGTACTGTTCTAGATAAATAACGATAATGACTGTTTGTTTGGCATCGATTTAATTATTGTTTGACAGGAAGCAATATGTGAATATGAAATCATGTGTCTCGCTCGATGCAGCGACGTGCAAAGCATATGTTATTATTTTAATTTGTTTTATATATATCGTTTATTACATTGACAAATACTTGCACTAAAAATAAAAATAATAAAAATACTTCAAATTGTGTTACATTAATTGTGAGGTAGTATGTTACATTTTGATGCCAAAAATTTTGGCATAAGGGCGGGTCACTAGTCTATACATATTACGTATTGATAGTCAATACACGTAAGCTTTCTAAAAGTGTAATTTGATTCAACTATAAACGCAAAGAGAACCACTACGATGATGAACGCTAAGAGAAAAAACTTGAACAGTGTTATTATAGGCAACAACGATAATTGTGGTAATTTTGGGTGCAAAAAATTAATACGACTGTATTTGGGTGAGGTTCACTAATCGCACTGGGCCTGCACTACGGTCCTAGGATGATATTGCTCTTTAAGAGTTGCTGTCAGTACCTTTCAAGTCCCATGGGTAACGCTAAGCAACGCTGGCAAAAAACGTACATAATTTCGTCGTATCCAGTATTCCTTTCCAAGTACATAAAGTAATGCCTTAATTAATACCAAATCACCTCACACAATACCAGATTTCCTCACACATGTCTACCGATCGTAGCAGATATCATCAAGAACCAGGTGACCAACAAAAAATACTCGTAACAGTGAAATACCGTTACCGGAGCTTTATTATACGCGGAACTTAAAGTATTTACGTAGGCGTTATGGCCAAAGTCACTGTTATTTTTATGCAATATCAAAGTTTAACGTTAATTAACGCGTATCAATTAATGGGCGGCTTTGACTTCGTTATTTCGTGTGGGAAGTCATTTAAATGCGGTCAGATTTTGTTGTTAGTGTAAATTTAGTATCTTTATGTGGTTTTGGACTCGAAATATCTTCAGGTTGTTTTTTAAATGATATTTTCGTGTTTGGTTCTCCAGTCAGTTTTCTGCGTATTTCACAGTTTCCTTTTTTATGTAGAGAACATGTATGTTTTGATTTGCTGTTTGAACTTATACTGGGCCCCTGCCACAAGATTTGTTTCGTTTCTGTTTTGGATTGTTTTCAGATTTGTCGCAAATTGTGTGAATCCAAGATACGAATTTTAAACGGATTTAGATCGATTGGATCTTGTCGTAGGTTTATTTCAGATTATTTATCTGTATTTCGAATATTTTTTATACATGGTGGCCTCTGCGAAAGGTAACGATAGGGCCGCATATTTAGACATAGACATATTTTAAACGTGTATCAAGTAATAAGCTATAATTATCCATGTGTGTGTATCCACTTAGTGTATATTTTCGTATACATATATGTATATATGTTTTATAATTTTTTCTTACAACAACAACAGCACTTTGCAATTAATTAAATAATAGAATGTAATAAAATGTCTCACAAAAAACCTTATTGAATCTTCTAGCTTTCAAAAAAATACTGTCAAAAACCAATCATATTTTCTAGAAAGTTCAAACGTTCCACGCTATCGATCCTTTATAATTATTATTATTAACTACAAAAACGGGCATGTATCGTTCAAGAGGGTCGTGCTCACCCTCTGTGGCGAAGCGGCGCGCGCGCAACCAACGTTGCCGTTTTCGCGAGGGACAGGAACAATTAAATTATGAGTCTACCCTTCATTTATGTTGTCCTAGAATCGTATACGGCAGTGGGTGTGACAATAATACAAATTATTCTTGTCATTTAATATAAGCTAACTTTACTCGAGACTTATTTTTCATCTTTCTCTTTTTCTTCAACTAATATGTTGAGACCCTTTCTGTTTCATGTAGTATTCGAAATGGGTCTTGATCTCACTTATCCATACTTCCAAACTAATTTTATAAATGCGAGACTGAGTTTGTTTGTGTGTCTTTACGCCACAATGACAAGATTTTTGTATATTTGTATTGTATATTTTGTATAATGGGAGTAGTTGCAGTCCCAGAAAATGGAACAAACATATATTAAGTTTTATCCCAGTCTATTTAAATCTCTCTCTGATACATAAATGTTTCTATCTATCTATTAGTAGATATCCTTCCATCACACATTTTGAAGTAGGTTGTTGCGTTGATCTATACTCTGTAAAAAAAAGGTAGGTCGAAAATTCAAAGATTTACATAGGTGTCATTTTTGTGCGAAAACATCTTGCACCACTTGTGAACCAATATACAACTGCAAAACCCGTCCCGCCTGCCAACAATAGTAATTATAGCAAATCTCACATGAGAAACTCTCTATGGGAAGCTGATATTCAGCAGTGGAAGTGTCCAGCTGACACTGATGATGGTGGATGAAAGAATATTTAAGAAATAATAATCAGACACAACTCATTAACAGCAAATGATTACTATTTACGCCGACTTTGAAGCCTCCAAACTCAAAACTTCCAATCAAAAACTGCTTAAAAACAGCGGGAGAAAGCCTCAATCGAATAACAAATGACAGCGACGACTTCGAACAAAGTTTCGACATCCATTGTGTGCGCGTACGCAGCATTAATGAATCGTACATCGATTCATCACCAGACAATAGCTTGGGTTTTGTCACACGTGAACCTGAGTTAACAAAGTGTCCAAGAGATCGATTGACCGGAATAGACGAGAAAGAGTTCAAGAAACCTTAAACTATAGAGGTGAGGTCTGACATTCTTGGGCAAACGATTTCATGCTTAAAGGTTTGCTAGAGGTTTCTCTTTGTTGTTAAAACGTATTGTTTAAGTCCCTGACTTTAGATGATGATTATCATTGAGTCCCGAACATTCGATGATAAAACGTAACCTGTCTATCTTCATATCCGTCCCTTCTGTCACAGTTAAATATCTCAGTTCTAACGCTATCAACTTAAAATTTGGAATAGTTATCGAGAATAGTAATCTACAGGTGCTGCAACTGAAATGATGAATAAAATATTTGTATTTAAAAAAGAGGAAAAGGAAAATTCAAATGGGGAATCGCATAAAAGAGCTTTATATCTGCATTCTAAAGCAGGGCTTCTCAAACTAAGCGACGCGACGCCCTGGATCATCGCGTCGCAGCATTGTCCCGGCAGCGTCGTCTGTCGATTGAAGTTTCGAGAAGCTATACTTAGAAAATCAAGCCATACTTCTCATTAGCAGTCAGACAACAATAAAATAAAGGTATTTTTACATTTTTATGCTTTTGTTTTGTTCTTAGTTTCAAAAAAACATTCAAATAGAGTTTTTCTGATAACCGGTTTTTAGGCTAGTGTTAAAATTGGCGGGTATTTTTGGGTAGGGTACAAATAAGTTTGAGAAGCCCTGTTCTAAAGCATTTTTAACAACGATCTTGCATTCGGTCTTAATCTCCGCGGATGATAAGTGATATAGACACGAGCTGACCTGGAAAACTCAAATAAACAAATCTCCGGCTGTATTATCTCTCATTACCGGAACGCAAAAGTGCTATCAACACGATTACCGGCTTTGGACTGAGATAACTTGGTGGTAGCCAGCCAGACGAGCAAATAAAAGGACCCTAACACCAATCAAACCGCGAACCGATAGTAACCTCTGCGACACTACTAAACAAACGATTTATAAAGAAATAATGCACATTCACATTTGTAGATTATAAATCTAAAAATAATAGAACATTTTTAAGTATGGGACAAAAAATTTAAGACACTACCAATAAGGCGGAATCAATGCTACAGCCAATGAGCTAAAAACAAAATGTCACTGTTTA
The DNA here is from genome assembly GCA_910589575.2 of Carcina quercana. Lineage (NCBI taxonomy): Eukaryota > Metazoa > Arthropoda > Insecta > Lepidoptera > Depressariidae > Carcina > Carcina quercana. The sequence continues at coordinate 14,698,215 of OU342429.1, read as the reverse complement.
TATTTTGACGATTTTGGACCTAGAATTTGATTTCAGATAATATACACTCGGTAGTCAACAGGCCACGGAGTCGCGGTTTCTACTTCTGCAATGACGGCACATCAAGCCCGATCCGCATCCAATGTGTACTGTGTATAAACATAATCATAATAATACGAAATTGCAAAACTGCTACACTATTCATGCACGCTTGTATTTGTTCGGTTCTAAGAACTAACGGGACTCTCGCATTGAACCATAATATGCATTGTTACGGCCTAGATCGGGACTGTCTGGGATCTTGTAGTTTTTGTCAGTCTAGTTTATAACACGGCCCGTTCAAAGTACACTTTAGCAGGCGACATGACGGTCTATGTTCCGTTGGGGTTTTAATTGTAAATTACTAGTATTTTCGCGAGCGACTGCGCCTGCGTGGACTTTAGAAAATATCCCACGGGAAACGCTTAATAGGCTGGGATAAAAGTCCATATCCTGTTCCATGCCTAACCTGTATGCGTGATACTTCTATAATATAATAATATATCATTGGCAGTTCTCGTATTCTAGAATACATATACTAGTTTTAATAGTTATAAAAAAATTCTCGTCTAATCCTATACTCGAATTGTGTGCATTTTCAAACTAAAATATCGTTTTAAGAAAGTCCAATAAAAATACCTATAAACATAATATCCAAGATTACGCTCACTCAGCTAGAAACTGTTACCACGAAAACATATTTAATATTTACACTCATCAATTGTTCTCAAGTATAACATTAACCGTTATAATACTAGAAATTACGGTTTAATATTCATCATTACGAAATCAGCTCATTCATCCGCTAATAGCTTTCTTTTATTTTCATTTGATTTATGAACTGACCACACCGTCGCACAAATGACCGCGCCATTGTGAAGCTGTGCTCTTCAAGTTTATGTGCTCATGTGATTAGAATAGAACAGTTGTAACAAAGACAGTATTGTTGCCATCAGAAAACATGCTCGAATCGCAGGAAGCGGTTGTGTCAATAAGAAATAGACACCTTTATTCGTTTGATTTCACTTGTAATTGGATTCTTTCTTTCTGCTTTCTTATGAAAATATTCAAGTTTATTATCTGTACTAAAGATACATACGTATATATCTATGGTACACGTACTCTCAGATATATTATTTCAAGTTAAACAATTATATTGAGGGTTCCGGGTTCGAATCCAGCCGTGTACCTATGAGTTGTTTTTCAATTTAAGTACATTATCCGATTGCTTAACGGTGAAGGAAAACATCGTGAGGACACCTGCACACTCCTGAGAAGAAATTCAAAGGTGTGTGTGAAGTCTACCAATCCGCACTGGGCCCGCGTGGTAGACTAAGGCCCATACACTCTCTGTAGGAGAGTAGGCCTGAGCTCCTGCAGTTGGGACGTATATAGGCTGTTGATAATTTAAAAAAAAAAGAGTATTCTATTCTATTATATCGATATACCTCTAGGATGCTCGGCATTTGCAACCGATTTTCGCATGTATGTTACGAGATAACTCCACCAACTATAAATCGATTTTGACTTTTCTTTTTTTGTTTGGTACAACATACTTCAGAGATATTCCCATATACATTTTATCGAAATTGATTCAGCACTTTTTGAGTAAATCAACAGAAAGCAAATATGTATCCAGATAAATCTACCTCTTAAGGTGAATGAACATTTTAGGAGATGAATGCATACTTTTAGGGCAGTTGAAGTCGGTTTCTAGTTATTTTTGAAGGCGCTAATTATAATGAAAGCATTAAGTGCATTAAAAAGAGATGACAATAGCCACATTTGTACGTCTTATAACACGCTCAACAGATTCAAATGACACGTTCCGCGAATGTATGGAGCCAAAGCCTGGTCTTGTACACTTATAATTTTAAAAGGACATTATCAAATAAAAGTGATTTAGTTAACATTTTTATATATTTCGGTTTAGTTTATTTGTACAAAAACATATAATACACACGAAACAGGTAAGACTTAACGTTGAAAACAAAGATGGCGTCAATAAAATGACGTTTGACGCTGTCACTTAGTACAAAAGAAAATATTTTGTACAATTAAATACAATGGAATTAAAATAGTATTTTGCTATACATTTTAAGATTATTACTTGATTTTTAATTAGTGTACAAGTGCAGGCCCACTTTGACACATCTCTTTTCGAATACAATAATCAATATCCAGCCACAGCAATAAAGATGAAAGGCCAACCGTGCAGGAAGTTACAATAGATGAACGAGTCATCCGCTAGCATGCCCTGATTCTGTCCCCAACGCAGATGGCTATTAGGGCTTGCAGAGCGGTCTGACAACATTACAGCACAAAATTTCTAGCCTTCAGAGAGCAAAACCTGTGAAGGTTATGTTGCTGTGATAAATGCAAGCATATACCTTGTGTTTTGGGGTTCTGTGACAATGTCTGTGATTCTGTAGTACCTGTCGAATGGATCAGCTGCAATTAGTAGTAGTGACGTCATCTTAATGTAAAAGTTTGGCCCCAAAAATTGTAGTCAGAACCGCGAAGAATTTTTTTGAGTGCCAGAACTTTGTCACTTTCAGCCGACTTCGGTCTATAGACTTACAGGGAAGTTGAAGTCTGTTTCTAGTTCTTTTTGAACGCGTTAATTATTTAAAATAGTAGTCAAGGATGACTATTCGTCAATAATTAACCTCAATCTCACCTGATGGTAAGTGACGATTAGGTCGACGATACTTACCGACTAGACTCTTTTATGTTGACTATATTGCAATCAAAGCTAATGTCAAGTGAGCAGTATCCTGTCAAGTCGGAAGGTTTCATTTATTATCACTATAATGAAAGGTACTGGCAATGCTACATAGCCCTGTGAACCATTTACTCCGTATAACACAAGTTAGGCAACAATCGGCAAATGGTGCAGCCTTGAATCTGTCAACCTTTGCCGCGGAATTATGGGAAATGTCGTAACGGTCGTTTGGTGTAAATACCGCGCCTGCGCCGATACAATCACATGTTCCGGGCACATCGGGCATACTGCCATAGATGAACCAGAAAACCACGAAGAGGCCTTGAGAGGCGCATGGTGGAGCCAATAGCAAAATACTTCGGTACAATCCAATACATTGGCATTCGAGCTCTCACCAGACGTTTCGCTTCCATCAAGCAATTATATGTGCATAGCTAACATTTTGTACATTCCACCAATTTCCATGTTCCTTAAAACGACATTTTGAAATAACACTTTCGACGTGTGATCGCAATGAGCGTTGGCGAGCGACTAATTGAGTTGATGTCGGTCGGCATCAACTCTCGGAGCAAAAAATTCGAATTTCCCGTTTTCCTACTAGTTTCCTACCCATTTAAATGTGATTGTAGTGCATGCAGTATAAGGGCGACACACACGGTTGTACCATTGTTGGTTAAGATAATGGTCGCAAGCGCAGCAATCGAGGCTTTTCCTTTTGAACTGAAAGACTATATTTGGCATAGAGATAAACTGTATAAAGGTGGTATAAAGGGATATGTGAGCGGTACCATACTCGGTGAACGATACTGTACATGTCCTTAGCAAGAACAGCCTGCACAATGGAAGCTCGAAATATTAAATCGATCCGACCGATTCATAACGGTTACAACGTAACGCTTGGCAAAATTTTGTTCATTATCGAACGTTCAATTGGGATCTGAAGTTAAAAGAACCACACTAGTTTTACAAACAAAAAGCCAAAGAAAATGACGGGATTAAAATTATCTCATTTTTCTTGGCTCCGTATGTCTAGTTCCTCATGTTTAAAATTTAATTCTAAAAAGAAAACATAGCCATGTTGGTTAGACCACGTGGCCGCGTTCAAATTTGGATTGTTTTGTAGCTGTCCCTATCCGAGCCCTATCCTACCCGAGCGCGTACGGTGAGACAGCATACACTACGCGAAGTTATCCACCCGTTATTTGGATGTTTCGTAGTCCAGGGATCATTTGAAGGATACAGTATATTATGTAACAATTTTTTTAATACAGTATACTAATGAAATTTCAGATGTCGGTGGTTTTTCCAAATTGTTCTAAATTGATTCATACTCTTGTAAATCAGGTTCAAAGTTGGGGCTTTTTATTACCGTAAAATACAATTCTTTGACGCCCTGTAACTCTGGAAGTATATATTTAAACGAAAATCTGACTCACCACCGACACAGACATTTGTTTCTAGATTGTGTCTTGAAAATTTCATAGATTTTCATAGCTTAATACTCAAAATATGACTAGACTACGTTTGTATGGGCGCTTTGACACCAGCATACCCTCTTAAGATTGTATGTATTAGGTTTTATTTTTTTATTTCCCGTCTATATACCAACAACAAATCAGTTTTATTTTGACTAATGAACCTATTATATAGTCCCATTTGAAAATATTGTTGGCAAAAACTTCTGATACTTCAGTGAAGGAAATCAATTTCTTTTAAACTAAAGTTACCCAATGAACAGAACTAACGGAAAAACATCTAATTAAAAAAGAATAAGATATAGAATTATGTGCTGGTAGTGAAACATCGATAAAAATTAATCGATTAAAAGAGCGATGTGCGAGAACTACACTAATGAGCTTTAAATGTGTTATCGATGTTAGTAAAGTTATAGTAACATAATATATATTAACCAAATATGCTAATTTTACTTCCAAATATATAATATAATATCTGCATGGCAATTATTTTCTTGGAAGGAATTGTTGTTGTGAAGGAAACTCAAAAAGCAAGCTTTAAAATTGTGGACGGATAAATAATAATAAAATGAGCAGGTATCAGTCGTAAAATCGTTGTTATACCTTTCGAAAACAATTAAATTCATTTATATCCAGATCATTTCTTAACCCAGGATGCAATTCGAAAATTGAATGTAAGCGACATTGTACTTGTTCGATATTTAAATATTCGGTTTATTTTACGTTGAATTGAATTCAGATCACTGAGCGAGTCCGAATTGAACAACATAATCACAATTACGAAACAAATGAACAGCAAAGCCAGTCTCTTTAAAAACTCCGCCACCACCAAATTAAGAAGTCATGGAACAGTAAAAAAGCCGCTAAAAGGCTCAAAGACAGTTCAGACACAAGAACTGTCTTTCAAATTAAAAGCCAACGTTCGATAACCTGTTATGGATATTTTAATTTTTATCGCAGTGAAATCGCGAAGCTCGTTTCAAGTATGCATGGACGAATTAAAAGGTTTGAAAGCCGATGCTTTATCTTTGGGTTTAAAAACGATGTTTTAGTACTCGTATTTGATTGCATGCACAAAATAATTGTCAAATGTGTAAATGTATAAATTCAAGATAATTGTTTGAACTAATTTCAGTTGTGTTGCGAGTACAATAGGTATGAAAGCTAGCTGGCACCGACTATTGTAGCTTACTTTTAGGGAGTTCAGTATATTTAGCAGTTTCAATTTGACGTGAGACGATATGGCCTCCAAGGTACTTTTGTCTACTGTGGTGGAGTGCATCGCAGTGACAGAAAATGTGGATGAGTGTCTCCTCTACTCATTACAGAATCTGCAAACCTAAGAAGCATGCAGCATGTAAATCAGGTGTTTTATAACTTGAAAGATTTCTGTCTAAAGAAAATGCTTCTCTTGCAAAAGACTTCTAAGTAAATGTTTTAATAATCCTAACCCTTATCATTTTGACAGCTGACAACGAAAGTAGGAGCCATCTTTAATGGCAACAAGCTGTAAGGTGAATTACGTGTATCCAAATAACTAACACGTTGACATTTTATGGTCCTTCGAGCCGGATAGAATGTAACTCTGAGTACAGAGACTTGTCCAGACGTGTCTCCAGATAAGGCGCCAGGTGTTTGCTAGCTACGTCATTTATCTTCAATATCTACGTACGTACATACTTATATTACAGCCTTCACACGTAAAACTAGTCATTATTAAGGGCTACATCTCTCACATTATAAAATAATATTTTTTCTTGTACATCATATCTTACATCACGTAAATGGTTTGTATTGAATTTTCAATCATGAAGTTTCATGATAAATGAAATAAGGCAGTAAACTCAACCATCCCACTAATAGTTTTTAACCGACTTCAAAAAAGGAGGAAATTCTCAAATAGACGGTTTTTTATAAGTTTGTTACCTGAGAACTTTTGAGTGGGTAAACCGATTTGGATGATTCTTTTTTTATTTGAAAGATGATGCTTTCCGTGTGGTCCCATTTTGTCCAGTTCTTTCAACAACATGAGAAAACTATATAAATCTTAAATTTGGCCAAGTAAAAGTAGATTTTAGGGCAACTGAAGTCGGTTTACATTTCTTTTTGAACGCATTTACTTGTTGGTATAGGTAAATAAATTACACGTAAACAGATCATGCCTTATATGACGTCAGTTCACAACACAGATTTTTACAAATGACTACAAAAAAATAAAATTTGGATTCCTGAAATTCCACGACCGATACATCCAGATAAGTACAAAATCTATGAATCAAAGAATCTATGTTACCAAATCAAGTATTATTGTAATTTTTTGAGGGGAAGAGAAAAGCACGGCAAAAATATCGAACCTTTCCTCCTGTGAAAACTAGGGCTGTTCCAAACAGAATCGATTCAACCGAATACACCAATTAGAATTGAATTTACTATCTTTACGGTGACGTATAGATCCTATGATATCCCTAGCTTTTGTTCTTTGTTTACGACTGGCAGCTCAATGGGGGTGATTGAAGTTTCGCACTCACTGTCATTGTTTGAACTTGCTTCAGTATATCTTTTGAATTGATTAGAACCAGACAGACTGGAAATGGATCAAGGGATTTATATCTATGAATCCACGATAATGGCGGGGTTTGAAACAAAAAAGCTCATGGATTGTTGAAGAGCAGTCTTTTCATGTCTAGCAAATAATTTGAGTCAAATCAATGTAATCGTGAATTGTTACATCATCGATATCTCCGAAATGAGTTGCATGGCATGACACATCATCCTGTAGATGACTGAGAGAAAAGGGCAGCAACATCTATCTATCCTTTTTTGGCATACATCTATTCGCGTACTGATTTAGGCAAATTCTCTCTTAGAAGTCCCTCATACTCAGAAGTGGGCTTACGTAGCTAATTATTTTAAAATAGAACACAACACTGCTGTTTGGCGGCAGACTTAGATAACATGGTGGTATCTAGCCAGATGGACATAGAAAATAAAATAGACCATCAACCAAACCGAGTTCCAACAGGAATCAAACCCGGGACTTCCGGATTGTAAATTCAAGAGTGTAGTCATTAGCTACTTAGCCAAGTGCGACGGTGTTGTCAATGTTTAAAAAACAAACGAGTTCCACTGCCTCTATTATATAATTTATCGGATCGCAGCATATCTCAGATCCCAGGAGGTATCATTGCGTGGGCTTGGATAAACGGGCATGGACCATTTACACCATTGCGACTGAATAATGATGTCCTAATGAACCGGGTACACTTATAAATAGGCCCAGGAATGAGAACGAGCGCGTAACGATCAGAAAATAGTTAGAAAAGAGAACATTTGCTAAAAGATAAGCTTAGCGATAACGCAAGAAGGCAAGAATAATGAATTGTGAGTAGAAATTATCACTAGTGAATTATCTCATATAATCTTTTGATAACTTCACAGGACTGTCTAAATGTTTTCATTGACATAAAATTAAATGTTTATCATACACAAGTCCTAGTAACTTGCTGGGAAATCTAGGAGTCTCAATCCGAAGTATTTGAAGCTCTTGCTTTTTGGGCATACATACTTTTCGCTCTAGCTCTAGAGGTATTTTACTAGAGCATCTCATTGCAAATAATACAATGTATCTAAGCCTTCGCTACTGACGATAAGGCGGAAGAATAAAGGCGTGCTTACTTAAAAGACTCAAGGTAAATCGAAACGGATGCTTCGTAGTGTTGAGCACAGATAATAGACTTGTATTTCTCGACAGAACTGTTAAATATGTATCACGTTGATCCCTATCTTTTAAACATGTGTTATGTTAGCATGCGCCCGCGCCGTGAGGTCTCGGCTTTAGAATATGGATGGAAATCCCATTGTTTTTCCCGTAGGTTGGAATTGTTAAAGATGACTTCGGGAAAATTGCAGAAAATAACATCATCTGCATATCCATGGAATACGAATATTTAATCGTAGGGCAATTTATTTGTTGCGTGAGGTTGCAAGCGACAGCACAGCAGCCAAAGATTGTTGCTCGCTTAGCGACATGGGACATGTGCAGGGAACTGACGGCACTGTCTACTCGTAGTTTTCTAAGCAACAAGAATCAATAACGAATGACGTTAGCAAAGACTTCAGTGAGCCGTGAGGTTGTTTGTCTTTAGTGAACTGCAAGTGTGCAGAGTTGATACCATGTGCTTATTCGCTTTGCTACGTAGTTCAAGTTGTAGTATTTAAAATACGTATGCACCGTTACGACATAGCTCGACGAGTCAGCGAGATGAAGTGGAAATGGGCAGGCCACATCAGGAGTAAAAGTTCTCGAGTGGCGATCACGTACCAGGAAGCGTGTACCAGGCCGTCCCCCTAATGGATGCAAGTGGTTCGGGACCGGTCTTTGTGGCATGCCATGGAGGAGGCCTATGTCCAGCAGTGGACGTTTTCCGACTGATGACGTTGATTTAAAATACTAAACTATTGGTGCACTATCGTTCAATTACTCGGGGAATGTTTCGAATAGAAATTTATTATTTATGAAAATAATTAAAGAATGCATTAAAATGTAAATGAACTAGATATAAAGACACCGAGGGACACTCAAGAAACAATCATGAAATAGCGTTTCGGAAGTGCTAGCCAGCAGATATCTCACACTAAAAGCGTGACGCATTTAAAGATTAGTTAATTATTAACTCTGAATGTACTGGGACAGTTAACTATGTAAATTAAAGCGTATAATGCAGTTAGAATATCGGGGACTTTAAGTTGATCGGTGTTCGGGAAAACTTCATTGATAAAATATCACTCTAGCTAGAGTAGACGCTGTAATAACAATATGGCTAGCCGTTGTAGCTCGGTTGGGTAGAGCGTCAGGCTTTGAACAATCGAGGTCTGGGTTCGATCCTGGCTCATACCAATTAGTTATAATTTGTTATTTGGAATTTGTGTACGAATGAGAAAAATCATTACCATTGGCTTTTCGGTGAAGGAAAACATCGTGAGGAAACCTGCACACTCCTGAGAAGAAATTCACAAGTATATGTGAAGTCTACCAATCTGCACTGGTCCTGCGTGGTGCACTATGTCCCACACACTCTCTGTAGGAGAGTAGGCCTGACCCCTGCCGTGGGGACATATATAGGCTGTTGATGATGATGAATAGGACTAGCTTTTACCCGCGATTTCGTTGGCGTGGACTTTAGAAATCAGGATAAAAAGTAGCTTATGTTCTTTTTCAGGACTTCAACTACTCCTGTACATAAAATCAAGTCATTCTGATTCTCCGTTACGACGTAGAATAAAAACAAACAAACACATTTTAACATCGATAATATTAGTATGGGTTGTGATTTAGATGTCTTGAATCATTCACCCGATATAGAATAGAATTTGTCAAAAGAAGTCAGGGGAAAGTCTTGTAATATTTAAAAGCGAGGACTGAAAATTTTGGCATCATGCAAGCCAAATTCAATCAAGATCGGTCAATATGTACAGTTATAAAACGAAAGAATCAAACAGACGAACTGAGAGACCGATTTCCTGTTCAGAATTAACACATGGCATACTTACTGGTCACATCCCATTAAAGTTTTCCCAAGAAAAAATCCACGACCACGCAAATGCGGGCTAAAGCTGTAGATAGTTTCTTATCAGACTTGTAAATTCATAACGAACCTAACGTCAACTATCCCTGTTCACGTGACAACAATATGCATAAGTATTTCCCCTAGCACGGCACTAGCTCATGAGAGGAGAGATAGTCGTGGGATTTATCACTACCAACCCGATACGGGGAGAGTAGTGCTAGTGACAAATCGTCGCGGCGACGGGCGGCCCGCAGTGTAAAGTATTGGCCGATAGCTCCCGGGGTGAAACACGACAACGCGATTACTGATACACAGGTTCTGTAAAATACATAAACAGGCTATGGGTGCTTGGAATGTCCTTTACTTTTCCTTACTTTGTCCGTAAAAATACACTAAAAATTAGGCTTCATTCTTTCTTTCTTGTGAGCATTGCTGCCAATCACTAAGGACGAAAATCATTACAACCTCACGGCTCACTTATGTCTTTGTTGACGCTCTAATTTTCTAGGCAACAAGGATCAATATCGAATGACGTCAGCACAGACAAAATTATTAACATTGTACTAATTGACATGTGATGTAAACTAATTTTTAACAATTTCATTCCTTACTAGATATGTTTATAATATTTGCTCACCTGTGGACAGGTTAAGTACATCTAACTAATTGTAATTACTATCTAAATACCGTGTAAAAAAACTATGTACTTGGCAAATAATAAATATGTCTTTCAGATATCTGTTAGCCGTGAGGTTGTAAGGATGTTTGTAGTTAATGAATTGCACCCTCAACTTTTCTTAAATGGAATAGATTTTTTGAATTCAAAAAGAAATACTGTAGTAACAATATCTATCTTTCCAGTGTAGACAAAATTAATTTTGAACAAACCGGCGTGCACACGAAATCGGAGATGCATCTCCGTGAAATTCAATTAAAAGCGATACAAGGCGAAATGCCAAAGCAATTTGGCGGTACAAGGAGACACATGAATGCAGGCGGGCTGTCCGAGACCAAACTCCTCTGAACACGTTATTGCCATAATAGAGGTTTAATAGGGGCCCATTAAATCGATTCATAAATCGATCTCAGCAGAATGAAACGATTAATCAGAGCAGTTGAGCAATGCGGACATGTAAACCGTAGATTAACATGTGTTGACTTTTGAATGCTAATTGTTGTATCGAAATTGCGGGGAAAGTTCGTTAATCTATTTTGTGCGGAAAATTCAATGCGAGAAACTTGATTAAAGCAGTTATTATTGAACGGCTACTCCGTTCTAATAGTTTCGAAGGTCTGTGATATAATTTCAGCTTTCGAGAGCAAGTTTTCTTAGCTACGATAAGCTAAGTATTATATTAGGGAAATGGACGGTACATGTATGGAAATAATAAAACTTTGCTTAGTAAAATAATATAACTATATTTTTTTCCTATTTTTTTCTTTATTATGGTTCAAATCCCAGAGGAGGTACCTCCTCCTCATCGGTACTCGATTTGATTGGTGGTAGGGCATTTTCTATGTTCGCCTGGATAGCTACCACCACGTTACCTAAGTCTGCTGGCAAACATAAGTGTTAATAGCACTGTTGTGTTGCGGTATGAAAGGCAGCTTTTTAGCGCTATTTTTAAATTTAACAAAATAATTTAAAAGCTCCAAATCCTTTTTTTTTACATTACATGTCAACACTGACGAAGGCACTGGCAAAGTGATAATTTGGCATATGATATTATTGTTTAATAAGTTAAGTTTTTTTTGTGTGTGGAATTAGTTGGCGATATTTAATAAATAAATAAGTTTGTGGTGTTTGAGCGGCTTTATCATCACTTACGGTCAGATGAGATGAAGGCCAAGTGTATACCTTAAAAAACATAACCTACTTTGTATCATGGTTAACATCATCTATATAGAGATGATAATACGTCCTTATTAAAATACGAATATTTAAAAAAAAACGAGTTTTGACTTTGCCACCTGGCTCTAGATTCAGGCTTATTCAGATACTCATAATGATATTACTTTATTTGCAGTAATATATAATTTTATAGAGAACCAAGTTTTCTGCTGCACGGAATCCGTTCTTTAGCGCACTTACGCTTAAATACAAATTTTAATTAAAGTGTTGGAAGGCAAAAGGTAATCAAGCTCCCAATTACTCCAGTAAGCTACATCAAAGTGCCGAAGCTAATTGTACGAGTATGAAACGCGTCAATTAAACTGATTCGTCTCGGTAAATAAAGATTCAAGATCAAAGTTTGTATGAACCGTTATACAAATCGGTATCGAGAGATTTGTCTATTTTATGTCTGAGAATTCGGTTATTGCTATTGCAAAGTAATGTGTGTTGATTGTTTGTTCCGATTCTTTAATTTTTTTCATTTTTCTTTAATTAATTTTGGCGTTGAATTGTTTGATGTAATAATTTTGTACTAGTTTGGAGTGATTTCGAAGCAACTGAAATCTAGTGAATGGTTTTATGAAACAAAACAAATCATCAGCATAGTCCAATGTTAGTGACGCAAATTAAAACATTTAGTAATTCATTTCTGTCATGAAAATGAAATGAATGAAAATGAAAAAATATTTCTTTTATAAACTTAAAAATTACAAAAAACTTAAATTATTACTTGCACTGGGTCTTCCTGCATATAAATGCCTGTGGTAGGAAGCCCCGCTCCTCCACATTACACATTATTTTAAGTTTATGACACATTTCACAGTTTTTACACAGAAATACATATGTGTGTGGGTGTGAAGGTGTAAGAGTGAGCGGGAATGTGTGACATATATGGTTGTTTTTTTAATTTTCACAATGGGTTAATCCATCATTCTAGAATACTTTCCCGGAGCCCCAACAGTTGTTCTCTCAAAACGGGAATTGTAAGAAGATAAAACATTATGAAGACGATATGTCTTGGCTATATCATGTATACCCCAATTTATTTTACATTATTATGTCAGGTGTATTTTAAATATGGTATGGGTCTTGATAAAAATTATAACTGATACATTTTTAACCAAGTTTATTCATCAATAGTTAGTTATTGAAAATATAGTTCAAAGGTACAGCTAAAATACTGTGTAATATGATTTAAATTGTATAAAATTTTACCAAGCTCAGGAAGTCGGACAATGGTCATTGTGGATCAAACATAAGGACACACCAATTAATCTCGAATTCTTGTTCCTGACTTAATGTCAAAATAACCGACCTTGCATTGTGCGAGATTAATCGTTCCAAACCAATCATTTGTCATACGCAAATTATGTTCGTTGGACTTTGTAAACTGTTTTTAAAACGCCTCCGTAATTTAATGCAAACGATATAATTGTACCGAAAAAAAAACCATTTATAAGTGATTGCATACATAACTTTTGTCAATTTTCTTACATGATTTAATGTAACTTATCATCATCAACAGCCTATATATGTGCAGGAGCACAGGCCTACTCTCCTACAGAGAGTGTATGGGACATAGTCCACCACGCGGGACCAGTGCGGATTGGCGGACTTCACATGCCTCTTCAAGACATGCAGGTTTCCTCACGATGTTTTCCTTCACCGTTAAGCAATCGGATAATGTACTTGAATTGAAAAACAACTCATAGGTACACGGCTGGGTTCGAACCCGGAACCCTCAGATTGAGAGTCCGCGCCTTATCCACTGCGCCGCCGACGCTTCAACATACAATTTTATTATCGCTTAGTAAATATGTGTGAAAAAGACTCAAGTTTTTCGCGACGTCTGTGAACTGTGAAAAAATCATACCTATAGATATAGCTGTATTTTAGAGCATTTCCATACAAAATGTAAGGCAACAATGACCTATAGGATACTTCAAAGACCTAGAATCCTGAAATTTGTCTAGAAGCAAGGTCTTGCAGCACAATCGTAGAAATAATTCAGAAAACCAGAAATTTATAATTACCTCTGTAACAAACTTTTTTATCTTTACAAAGATAACTTTGTAGTTGAAAGCCATACATCGGGTATGTAATTTAGCTGCAAAATAAATTTGGTTTTTCAATCGGATTTACTTTTTCGGCAAACATGTACGTTATGTACTTAGACATATGTTAATTATTCATATTCTGTACGGAACCCTGAGTGCGCGAGTCCGATATATTGACGTAAGATCGTACGATGGGCGAGAATGTTCAGCAGTGTACGTTTTCAGCTGTATAAATCCTACATTTATGAACTAGTTCATTCACTTAAATCACATTGTCACTTGAATCACGGCCAGTGTACACGGTCGTATCCATTCAGTGTTGCTACAGTCACATGGCCAAGGTCGTGGTGGCTGGCAGGTTGCTGTCATAGTGATTACGTGGCATGTACCATATAATATACCTGTAGTAATTGTGTCAGTAAGGTTGATCTATTTGTAATTCCGGCACGCAGTAAAAAATTGCTAATAATTTTGCTAATACGAATGAGATCAGAGGTAAGTGGTGTCTCAGACCACATTAATTGCGTATATATGTTCTTTAAATTATATGGATTTATAATAGAGGTTGGATTGATTACATGGTTGGTGTGTTTGTTGTGTCACTTTTAGACAAAGTAAGAATCAGGTTTTGGGTAGAGCAAATTCTTATAATACCATCCTTACAGTCCTTCAAACTATCCTAAAAACGAATTTCCTTGAATAGATTATTCCTTAGCAGCCGTCTCTTCTATCCTTCCTGATCTCCTCTGATTTCCTTTTCTTCCTGATCCACTTTTATTTTGACAATTGTCTATCCATTATACACACATATATATATAATGTGTTTATATGTAAATACATATTTATTTATTCGAATTATATCATATTTATGTAGCACAATTTACCCCTCATTAATTTTACGATTCCACTGCCCCAAGGTTGCCTGGAAGACATCGCTCTTAGCAATAAGGCCGCCTTCATGTATCTTATGTAATCACTAAATAATCTAGAAATCTTTTGCAGTCTAAAATTAGCTGTAGCAGACGAGTCCCTCTTCGCTTCGCTTGGTGGATAGACAAACGTAGTGAATTTAGTGCCACACTTTAGAAAAGGGCTTTGTCCAACAGTGGACTTCTGCAGGAATTACATGATAGGACAGTAGTAGGTTTAACAGCCAACAATCTGGAATTTTCAACTGATTACGGGGCATAATTTCTATTTATACTGAAATATGGAAACATCGTAAAACATTGATATGTTTATATTCATTCATACCCTTGTTAGCACTAGAGAGTAGTCTAAAAGATTCAGAAGTGCCAGCAGAAAAAGACATCCGAAAGGCTATCAAAACCTTTTTGGAACACCTGTCTATCATTTTGAAAAACTAAATCGCGTACGTAGATCTTTGTTGAATAAATCCAAATCCATACTGTATAATATAAATGCGAAAGTGAGTTTGTTGATTTTTTTGTTCGTCTTTCCTTCCCGTCGTAACGGGTCAGAAAGACTACATTTTATACGGATAGCTGAAGGGACGGAAAATGGCACAAGCTACTTGTTATCCCAATCGAGCATGTCAATTAGTTTCCGAAGTCCACGCGGATGAAGGCAAACGCTAGTAATAAATATAAATAATTATTTTTAATTTAAAATATTCCTACGATATCAAAATATCACAGTTCACACTAACTGTAGTAAAAAAAACATAGTTTACACAGTTTGGTGTCATGTTTATGTATTAAAAATGCAACGGTAGCCGGTCTGTCTGTTTGTTCACAATCAATATTCAACGGTGTCTGTGAGAATGTTTCGTTTGTGTACTACACCGAGGCAGGGGCTCAACTATTGTTAGATGGAATATCTTTTGTACATAGTTGGTGTAGGAAATAACATACTCATTTTATAAAAATTAATAATGCAGTCTCCATAGCCCTATAGACACGTCACTATAATTATGAATTTGATGACAACATTTTAACCTAAATTAAATTATACGAAGAACTATGTAATGAAAATATATTAAAAAATTGATGCAGTAAATGGCATTCGTAATACATTCACACAAAATAATGTCTTTCAGTTTACTTACTTTCAAATTTAAATGATAATTAACTATATATGTAATATATAAGTAACAAGTTCGATTGTTTGAGTTGTCTCTCTTTGTCAGGACATTTTTGATCCGGCAGGGTGAGTGAAAGGGGACGTGAGGTCCCGCCCCCTTTGACTTTCATGTGGTTTAGGGGGAGTATCAAGAGTTATATATTTCTCAAAGTAACTGAAATAACAATTAAATAAAGTGATTCGAAATTTTAATAATAAAATGGCCTAGATTCAAATAGGCTAATAGGCTAAACTATTTGAGTATGAGATCTGTTCTAAGATCACCAGGCACGCTACTACTGCTGCCAAACTAAGTTGTTGATAGCACTATTGTGTTACGGCATCATCCAGTGCGAATTGACTATACTTTGAGGAATATTTGGTGTGATACTCGTAAGTATACAATGTGATCTTTTAGCGTAAAACCAATGTGAATTAATAATTAAATATTCCTCTTTCAAAAACTAATTAAATTATTATGTAAATAATGAAACCTAACGAAATCATTATTGCGTTTTTACATTGCACTCATTAAAATACGTAAGTTCTGTGATTTTATATATTTCACAACTTTATGAGTTTTGTGTCATTAATGTTTTTACGACGAGTGTAAAGTATTGGGAAGTCAGTTGACAAATTTATGTCACCATAAAGTCGGTGCCCGTGGCTTTTGTTTGAAGTATACCTTCTTCATTCCATACATAAAACTTCGAAATATAAACTAATTTTTGACTGCATAGCCTACTTGAAATTTAAAAAAGTATTTCCTCATTCCGAACTTTATCAGACAGAGAAATTCCAAGCATAGCTTGTTCAATAGCTCGCTGAGTAACTTTGAGCTTGTTTTATTTTACGTTAGACAATCGGACGAATGCTAGAAAGTCTGGTGGATTTATATTGTAGGACTATTGTATTTTATGTACATTTTATAGCATGTTTTATTTATTGGTACTCAAGTACATATAGTTCGTATCATATGAATTTAAATGCGATTGAGTTTCAACATGCGTCGACATGGAAGTGTACCGTTAAAATTGTATGGGTTTTACATTTGAAAGCAAATAAATAAATATAAGAGTAATAAATTTAATACTTGGGCATTTTAATAGTTGCAATACACTGCAGTTAGGTGATTTAGTGGTACATACTTATACTCTTTGGCATTCAATTTAATTTATAATAAAAATGACGAAAAACTTTTAGAATTCTACAGTATTTCTGATTCTAATCGTATTATTATTTTTATCCTAGTAAAGCATAAAAAACAATATCGAGAAATGGAGTACTATCAAAATTGAAAATAGCGAAATAATCGCATGTAATTTATAAATAGTTTTTAGCCGCCTCCGTGACCTAATGGCGACGCTTGGAATTAATCCTCCCGGGTTCGATTCCCAGTGGGGATATCTATGGTACTCGGTTTGGTTGTTGGTAAGGCATTTTCTATGTCCGTCTGGTTAGCTATCACCATGCTGCCTAAGTCTGCCGCCAAACATCAGTGGTATTAGCACTATAAAAGGCAGCAAAGCCACCATTCATTAGCTAGAAGCTGCTGGGTGTGCACGCTTGCTACCGAACAGCCTTATCTTCACTTGTAGTGCAAAGTTTATCATGCATAAAAAAATGTGAAAGCGAATTTGTTTGTTACCACTTAGCGACACAACGGCACAATTAATCGTGATGAAAATTAGCACACAGATAGCCTAAGCAGTGTTTTCAATCTTTCTGATTTCGTGACACCTTTACAGGTTGAAACATTCTGGCGACCCCCTTGCAATGTACATAGAAATAATTAAATTAGAAGACTACTCGTAGATGCGTTAAAGATTTTACATATTTTGATACATTGTTAGGACCTTACACTCTGCAAGAAGCCGCGAGTTTTGAAAGTAAGTACAAGGTAAGGTTGTCAAAAAGAAGAGCAATAGACTTCATTTAGAGAATGATTTGATTATTAACATTTCAAAAATAGCTCCTCGATTTGACAAACTTCCCGTATTACTATCATTGTGTTTTTATTGTAAAGAACCTTGCCTTCTTTTTGCCCGCGACCCCCCGAAACCCCAACCCACAGCCACATTGAAAAACACTGGCCTAAGGCATAAGGAAAGACATGGGTTATTTTCATCCCGGTCCGTCACATGGTTACTGAGATATTTCTGAAGACCCATAACACGTTATTAAATTATAGTAGCAAATTCATAGCTAAAGTGTAACCACTGGATGAACCACAGAATAATCAATAAAGTCATCGTTTTTTACGATGTGACACAAAAGCACGTGATTGTATCCCATGTCCTCTACTACAGTATTGTATAAACACATGTGCCGTGCCGCCAGATGTTGTGCACTTGAGTTCGGAAGGGTGGCGATGGGAACGGGCGCGTTTTGACCGGGATTTCACTCTCCCTTTTTATCCCTTGATATGATTAATGTCTCTTCTCTTTTGTTTAATCCTTGAGCTGTTTTGTAATGGCATTAGGAGTCGCACTTGCTAAAACAAAATTATTCGTTTATCAGTTTTTACGGCGTTGATTCTGCGGCGTTTGGTGGAATAAAACGTGTAAAAAATGGCGCAAAAAGTTTTTTATAACACGAAATTTTTCTTCCATCTCGATTTGTATAGAATTTTAGAGATTTCTGAATGATTCTGGATACATATCTTGACAGCTTTATAAATATTACTTCTTGAATACAGCGCGTACTAATACGTGAACAATTTAAATTTAAAACGATTCAACCCTAAGCTACGAGTGTAACCCTCATAAACCTACAGTGCACTCAAAATCGACGCATTTATTCGCTGGTGAAAGAGCGAGATAGATGTATACAATGAGTAACCTTTCGTCATATTTTTGCACCGTTCAGCAGAAGTCGCATTCTTGCACATAAATATGTTAGTTATTCTATGACAGTCACATATTTTTCCTGCGTCACGATAAAACAATACCCCATTTGACCCTCGTTTCTGATCTCGGAGACCAACTCAGACACAATCACAGAATAGCCTCTAAACCACCGAAACACCTTAATAATAAAAAACTTTAATAACCACCAATTTACATACGTAAGTGAGGACATTAAAAAACTCCGAAAATCTGTAATTGTTACGGCCGGTTGTGGACGTAAATTCTCACAGCGACATTAAAAATAACATAACTAATTAAAGCTATACAGTAAGGAATTAAAAAGGTTTAGTTGTTAATTTAACAGAGTTTAGTTTTAATGGTTTTTAGTTCGTCGGGTTGTCATTCATGCGCGCAGCGAGAGGTCTGGTGATGCAAGTGGGGGCGGAGGGGCAGAGCTTGGGTGTCGTGTGCTTGAGCTATGGCTGGCTTTCACTTTGGTGGTGATCTTTACGAGATAAAGCTAAATAGTATGATGACATTGATATAGATCTTTACACGGAGGATTCTGTTAAGAGGCCATAGAGCGACAGAGGCGCTTCTTATTCGCTCTTTTCTGCATTTCTCCGCATTTAAAAAAAAAAATATTTATACAATAACTAGCGGCCCGCCCCGGCTTCGCAAGGGTGGACATTTATTTTGGCATAAACGTAGAGTAAATGTAATCTTTCTAGATCATTACAGAAATTTCCAGAAGTTCTCTCTTTACTCGTGTGAAGTTCACATGAGTAAGACAAGGACAGATAAATATTTTTCACATTTTGGCCAGCCACAACCACCCATCGCGACCAAACTCCCTTACTTTCAGCAAGAGACCAAGGGGTATATATATATTTCTAAATTATCCGGACTTATTGTACTTATTGCTGGTTTACTCGTACATTTTATCGATACATCATGAATTGATAGATCGATTGTGTGGAGTTACGATCAATAAAAAGTAAAAAGTGACCACTTTAGACGGTTCAATTTATAATAACTACACAGCATCTAAACATGAATCCATAATGTATCGATAATCCTTAAACCAGCAATGACTACAAAAAGTGCGGTTTAGTTTTCGAAATTATTGTATAATTGCGTCGAAATGTAGAAAAAAGTGAATGAGGGCGCCACTGTAGCTCTATGGCCTCTTAATGATTTATACGTTCCGTCCGAGGCTGCGAAAAAGTGCCGCTCAATCAAAATGGCGGACAACGGATCACTAGAGCGGGGACATATTAGTGGTGATGTCCCCGTGATGATTACCGATTGGCATTATTGATCGATTTCCAATCGATAGCTTCAGACTAAGGATATATTTCACCGATTGTGATAAAATAACGGTACAATAGCGCAAGAAGTTGAGTGTTATGTTTTCTACAGCATTTTTGCGAAGTTTCGGTCCCTTTGAGGAACACTCTTTAAAGTTACTCTACTGCTTTAATACTATCCAATATATTCGCTACAAATATTCCAGGAATACACCAACTCCAATAAGTTAGAAAACCACCCGTGTATTACTGATACGTGAACACATTCAATCATGCCCCCTTGGACATGAAACCAATTTCTCACGGAATCACCCAATCATCTCCAGTCTTGATACCTCCGTATTACAAAGTCATTTATTTACTGGCAAAGGACATAAGTGCGAGGCAAAGAACCTTCATCACCCGTGATGCAATATAACGGAAACAGGAGAGGGGGGAGTCAATCTATATGTGGGTAATGCGTTTTTAATGACAACGCTTCTCTGATAAATAAATTAATGACTGATGCGATGACCGCTTTGTTGGTGTCATCTGCGGTAACTGTAAGTTTCTTTAAGGCGATAGGTTACGTGGGAGTCTAGGTTAGTACGTATAATTTGTGTTTTATGGCATTTGTTTAGCATTATAACAATCATCAACAGCCTATATACGTCCCCACTGCAGGGGCTCAGGCCTACTCTCTTGCAGAGAGTGTATGGGGCATAGTTCACAACGCGGGACCAGAACGGCGGACTCCACATGCCTGTTCAAGACATGCAGGTTTCCTCTCGATGTTTTCCTTCACCGTTAAGCAATCGGATAATGTACTTGAAGTGAAAAACAACTCATAGGTACACGGCTGGATTCGAACCCGGAACCCTCAGGTTGAGAGTCCCCGCCTTATCCAATGCGCCACCGACGCTTTCGGTTACAACAATAACTGTTATGTGTAAGCTATGTAGAACTTTGACACCGGTATCCATTACAATCATTCATTTTAACAACTAGAAGAAAATAAGTATACATGTTTTTAAATATCCGAGGAAAGTCCTTGCTACAGGTCTAACGCATAACTGGGTCTGTTTCTGAGGTATGGGAGCGGTAAGGGAGGGTGTTTTTACGGAACGTCGAACGACGCATAACTTCAGTGGGAACTCAGAAATATACCTCAGTAAAAATACCTCTGAAACAGACTCAGTTATGCGTCAGACCTTTACATGTGTGAAAAATATATCAACGTTACGGAGACTGATTTTTTAAACATTAAAAACGTGAGTGAACTTTCTGTTCAGACGAGAATTCAACTTTTTAAGTTCATAAGTAATTAAAAATGATATACAATACTAAATGACCTGACAGACGTTTCTCTGACCAAATTTCAATTATTTTAACTTACATTTAATTAATTTTTTTAAAGCGGTCGATCCATTAAGTTTTTGCGAGACTAGGCAAGGCAATTTGTATGTATAAATGTCATTAACCTAGGAGTTGTCTATTACTTTACTGGCTCGGCGATGTCTACATGTTCGGTACTGCTAAACCCACGGCTCTCGTGACACTGTCAGTCATCGACACTCTGACACTGACGTTTAGCAAACCAACACATAGGCACACGAGACAGTGGTAGCATACATGGCCAAGTCAAGTCAGATTTTTTATTCAAAAAAACACTGAATTATTTTTGTACCCGAGATTCGTTGAAAATTATTTATTATTTTCTGACTGCCACACAAAAATTGGCAATTAATCATCAATGCTGAAAAATTACACTACGCCACAGAGCAGAAGCATAGACTACATAGAAGTACAGTAAGCAGCTAAAAAAATATACAAAACTAAAAGAAAAAAAACCTGATAAATCGACCGCTGTCCGAGATCAAAGCTATCAAACACATGCATGTAGCACGTAATCCGATTTTTTGTTACGCTTTTGTGTTACATTTCATATGCCATTACGAGAAAAAATATGAAAAGACTAAAGCAAACAAAAAACCGAGACGCGGTAAAAAAGAGACGAAAAAACATCGGATACGAAACACGTGGCTATCGAACAAGGAATTCAACCATAAAGTTCTTTTGGTGACGTACTTTATAGACGGTTACTGGTTAGAAAGAAATTTAGAGACCATATAATCAAAATCATTACTCAGATAAAAGAAACAACAGTCGCAAATCAATCCGCGTTAATCCAGATTTGTAATGAAAATGAAGAAGAGGAAAATTCAAGAATTCCAAATTTACAAATAAAAGGGATTAAGTGACTGAAAAGTTCAATTATAAGTGAACGAATAATCAAAAACTATCAAGAAAAAGACGCAACTAATTTAGCAGAAAGAATAAATAAATAATAAAAAGTACCAACAAAATATATGTACGCAAATATACGAATATTACGCAAAAATGTAACAAAAGCAGAAACAACAAAAATACATACAGACATCAAAATCGATAAAGACTGCAACAGTAAGTTGACCGGATGACAGACACCCAGAGAGAGATAGTGAATGTAAAAGCTAATGTTAGAAAGAGAGGTGTAAATAGTACGTTAGTTGCAGCTGCCACTTACGTCGGGGGTCTAGGGTGTTGGGACCAACCATGCGCAAGAGTCGAATAAAAATGTTTTTGTAAAGACTTGTCTTTGAAATTGGAACGAGGGCACATAATGCCGATTCGAGACGGACGTAGAAACTTGCTATAAATGGCAGGGTTGGTGATTTGACTTGATTAGATTTAATAAAATATAAACCGAATTCTTATAACGATTTTTATCAATGGTTTTTCTATTGCCGAAAATGTTGAGTGGTTTCTGCTTTAGATTGGCGGCAATCCTATATTCACAATTGTATAGTCTACAATACATTTCCCTCCCACGTGTAAGTATAACATGCGCAAGCGCCGCTAACAATTACCAGTCCTTAGTGGTTCGTGCTCTGTCCGAAGATAAGGTACAACATAAATAAACTCTAATTGATCCCTTTGTTCATTTAGATTTCGCTATTTTCATGTCTAATTAGGAAACAAAGCGAAATTCCGATAAGGTGGTCAGAGGTAAGAAGGAAGCTGAATTAATAGCGAATAGTATTTCTGGTGTAGCTCCAGCTTTACAATGCAACAATTAAACACATTAAACTGAAACCAATTAAATTAAACTGAATAATATAAAAGGTATGAAGTTTTGGCAAGCCAATGAAAACAAAACTTCCTCTAGACTAAGATACTACTTATTCCAATAAGCTATGAGTAATAAAAATTATAATCTAAAATATTTATTTATATCAACTTTTCAGCAACGAGTAAATCACAAAACCGTATAGTGTAGCTAGGTTTCTAAATGCCTACTCCAAAAGCAATGAAATAAAACTATTAGTAATTTTACAGCATTTATTTGTAGCATTCTCAAAGGAGTTGAATTGTAAAAACATTACTCATACAATGTTATAATTGGAAATATTCAAATTGCAACGAAGCAAGTATCGGAAAGTATACCACAAGTCGATTATATTACAAGTCGGGTTGAGATGATGATTACTTACCCCACAATGGTGTCTATCATCTAGAATAGACTTGTCGAAACGCCGTTAGTAGACGGGTGTGGTGCAAACGAAAAAAAGACGCGAGTAGATAGTAGCCAAAGAATCAACGTGAAAGCAAATTTTGAAGTTAATTTACAGTTCCGGGTGAAATTTTCGGAGAAAATGCTGAATTAGAAGCACCATAGATATGCAAATCTGCAATCATAGGTCAAGAATTTGGTAGCGTATGAAAGAGACAAGAACTAAAGATAGTAGAGTTATATTTGTGTGAACAAAAGTTTCAATAAAATTACTTTAGTAACTAGTTAGTACTTACAAGAGTATGTCAAAATTTTATAGATTAGTCAATTATGCGTTTAAAACATTTTCCTTTAGATGTTATAAAAATTAATGTGAACAGAAATACACATTGGGGGCCGTCCATTAATCACGTGATCTTTTTTTAAGCATTTTTTAACCCCCCCCCCCCTCCCCCTTGGTGATACATGGTGAGGTTTAAGACTACCCCCCCACCCCCCATCCAACATCACGTGTATTTTTCGTATCTACAAAAAAATCTTAAATTTTTTAGAACTAGAATTGTCTTGCGCGCGCAAGCGCGCGTGTTGAATTTATATATTAATTTGGTATCGTATATGTCATGATATATTTTTGTGTCATTTTACTATAATACATGTAACTGTCAGCCAATCACAAGCCTGGAAGCTTGGCTTCACATATATTTGATCTCCTTTTTATGTTAGGATATTTTAGAATATTATCTTAAATACATGTATAAAGTATAATCTTATTTTATTCTGAAATTAAGGACCATGATAAAAATGTCTGACAGAAAGGTTGCAGGTTGTTTTTGAATGGCATAAAAATAATAATAAACGAATGGTGTAATCACCCACAACTCATTAAATTCTTTCTGAGCGATACTAGGTTTTTTCCTTTCTTATACTCTGCAAAAAGGTCTTTATACAGATCACCTACTTTAAACATTGTTTTAATAATGCAAAACGTACTAAGGTATTATAACCGTTTACGCATGTACTCGGCGCGAAAACAACAGAATAACTGGCGATTGGCGTGCCGAGCGGGCGGTCGTCGGCGGCGCGTGAGAAGGTACTTCGTTCGTTGTCTAGCAACGGCGAGTCAAGGTCACACTACACGCCGCTTTTCGATTTAAAAATCGCGCGTTTGAAAAAATAATGAAAAAATAAATACACGTGATATCTTACTACACCCCCCCTCCCCCCTTGTGACATTTCGTGATTTTTGTCAAACCCCTCCCCCCCCCCCCCCTTTCAAGCCTCACGTGATTAATGGACGGCCCCTTGCATTAAACAATTTCAACAACTCTTACAAAGATAAAAAATAACACAACAAAACTGACTCGGATTCCTCCAAGAAATATTACACTTGGCCCAAACGAGACACCCAGGGAACTGAGAAAACCATCTCGCCGAAGAATAGTAATTCCGATTCGTCATGACGCTAATAGACGTCGAGATATCAGAATTACCATGTAATTGTCCGCTGCAAGCTCGGACGGTTATACTGGCAAAATATTGGAATAAAACATTCGAATTCCAAATGAATGGCATCACAGACAGTCCTATTGGTTGTTGTTGTTTCTTTCTACGCGTACATTCAAACACACTGATCTATAATTAGATTTTAACCCTTAAAGATGAGATTTTAGTCAAAAAGAGGAAAGACGAATTTTGCATATCAGATAAAATGCAAGTAAAGAAGATTTCGATCACATTCTTTAAAAAAATTAAACATGTACAATGTAGTTTAAAGTTGAGAAAGTGAATTGTAAACTTTTAGAGCCTATGAAATTGTTTTACATGCTATTGCAAAAGACAATCAAGAGAAAAATATCGGCCGGCATTAGCCGCATGTTCCTGGATATTAAATCGGCATCGCTTATAGCTCTACTCGTAGTGATTAATGGTAAAACCGTTTAGAGACGTAAATTCAACAATGATGACGATGAAGCCAGAGCAAGATAGACAATTGAAATATACATAAATGTGTACCTAGTGGAGAAATAAGAAACACGTGAATCTCTGAGATAAACCAGAAAGACGTTGACCTAACATTAGTCAATTTAAGAACTTTTATCATTACCAATAAATATCGGAGCCAAATTTGAATCTAAATAGAAATGACCCGTAACGGAAGATACGAGAGCAGTAATCATTTCAAATATTTCATCCGACCGCGTTCACAGAACCGTACCAATAAATTTCGTTTTGAAGCACCTAAAGAATAAGACGCAGTCGTGGGCCGATCAATTAATCAGTAAGGCCGAAATGAAGCCTAAATCGGATTATTAGAGCCGGTGGATGGCCGGTGGCCGATAAATATGAACAGTGCCGGTGGCGCAACGTGTAAGCCTTAACGGCCATCATATGTCTTGCGCACGGTGAGCATTGTACGGGATGATGCTCGTATATTTTCAAGTATCGAAGTCTCGGGTGTTTTATTGATGGAGATACAGTTGAGAAGCAGAAAAATTAACTGGTCTCGAGACTTGAGACATTCGTCTGACTACCTGACACGTATTATACAGAGGTTGAACAAACCACGCTACAATCGAGTACAAAAGTATGTAACTATTTTTCCTCCATGTCAGATTCTCGTTAAATTGACATTTCTCTTAACATGCATTGTGTATAAGATCTAGAAAAGGTGAAAGGGACACAATACAACAGTTTCTATATTTGAAAGCAATTAGGGCTCATCACTAAATTGGAGATGTATCTTGTTGATATCAATAAGAATCATTACAATAAATTTACGGAGTAGTTTTTGTTTAATGTCTAATTCCAATAAAGTAGGGCGTTATAATCTCGGTAGAGTGTGTCTTTTACGGTGTGGTAAGTGCTTTGGAATAGGACCACCCCATATCAACCCGTGGGTGTCGCAAAAGGCGACTAAGAGAAAAAAATTCTGGACATGCTGCAGCATCTAAGTACTCTTATGTAACAACCGACCATCAAAAAGGAAATTACTAGTAACAAATTGAAATCAAACCAACCTAAAGAAATCTAAACGCAATCAAAGAAAACAACCCAATTGCAATGAACCGCATGTAACGTGTCACTTCGAGAACAGCAGCGACTAGTCGCAACCTTGTACACAGTACATACAAGTCGCAATGAATTACCCCTCAACTCGTTAGGCTTAGGTTTGTCACAGTTAGCCTGGTGGAAACTGCTGGTGGAATGAGTAATGCCACAACATCGGTTACCTCTAACGACGATGACAGCTCAGAGATCGTTTAGCTGCAGTAATAAATCGCTCTGTTGTAACGTGAGCTACGCTCCGATTGAAGCCATCGTAAAACTTGCAAAGCTATAAAGCTAGTCTGTTTGGAATTGAAGGAGAGCATAATGAAAACAACCGCGGATGTATTTTATAGACAGACAATTATAGTGACGTGGTAGTGAATCAAAAGTGATATTTGCTCATGCCAGTGTTAGATCAAACATGAAAGCGATTGCAAGACAAAACGTGAAAGCGATTGCAGATGGGAATTACTATAACTGAGCACTTAGTGAGGATCGTATGCAACTATTTGTTGTACCTCTGCTAATTTGAAGATTATTTTATTCCATGACAGTTAATTATGAACCGTCACACAATAATTTAACATGATTAAAAGTGAATAAGATTTCGAGAATAGTACATATTCGATTTACTCTAGACCATCTAAGTTGATTCCACTTCTTAGCTTCAATATACATCAAGTTTCAGTTGACAATTAATATCCAAACACATATGATCAAAACGTGTAAAGTCTATCACAACATATTTATGTTTCAGTTGGTTGAATTCTAAACGACCGGGCACTTCTTGAAAAAGATTGATTCGAAAAATTTAAAGAGATGCATAATAATAAAAACGTTTATTTCCGACAGAGCTCATATTTTGTTAGTATGAAAAAAATCTAATGCATATATTGCAAGAGAATTTAAGGGAGACAAATTATATAGACTCGAAGTTCAAGACTGCATATCCATAGAAAACACACGTATATAATCACACCCATCAATAAAACACTAACTATTCCTTTTTAGTACAAAATTGGCTCCTTTTAAAGCATGACGTCCCGTTGCTTATGGCGAGCTTCGTCTAATTAGATTCAATACTGTCCAATTTTCTGCAGAGGTTAGGGAACGGTTGACCTGTGGTTTAAATCGGTGGGTCGTTTCGTTCGCTGGATACGTTTCAAACCCCTCGGGAGATCGACGAAACGGCTTAAATACCCCATATAAGTCTGACTTACAATAAGCTGCTTTTCACGTTCTAGTATAATACACGTAATTTAGATCTCGCATTTGTGGTGCGAATACGAGTAAATGTTGAAAAGATAGGTACCAACTCATGGATTCTCTCAAGAGATTTTGCAAATAAATAAATAATACGAGTATTCCATTCGATAATTAGGACGTGTAAATTATTTAAATAATAAAACAGTCTAGTTTTAACGTTTCAATAAAAAATAGTACTATTTTAGACCACGGAAGTATCTGGGAAAGATACCCAAGGGGATATCTATCGGTACTGGGTTTGGCTATATACCAACATATTATCTAAGTCTGCCGCCAAACAGCAACTGTTATGTTCCGGTATGAAAGGTATCAGAGCCAGAGCCTCATTGGCTTAAAGCTTCTGATCCGACGACGATGATCTGACCATCCAACGGCTTTATCGTCACTTACCATCAGATGAGATGAATGTCAAGTGCAAATTCAGTGATTCTTTTTTTAAACTACTGATTAATAGGTCCCCTTTTAAATGTTTCAGATTCAACGATGCCATTCCTAGATTCTGTTTTCGAAACGAATTGACATTGAAGAGTCCTTGTGACCTTAAGTTTCTAAGCTTGACCATTCTTAGAAGAAAACGCTTACCCCATATCACCTGGCAATCATTCAGCCATTATATTTAATAACCTGAGACGTTGCGTGACTTATACCCAGTGAAAGCTGCCCTAATCGATGAACTTAAAAGCCTTAAAGAAGATTAAGGTAGGCACCAACGGAGGTCATGCATTATGTAAAAGGAATATTAAAAGCCATGTTCTAACTAAATAACGAAATTTATCTAAGCGCATTAAACTTACAGGCTTGACCGCAAACAATAATCGAGTATAAATCATACAGTATAGACTCACGCGAGGTGAATCACTCTTCCAAGAAAGCGGAAACGACCGAAATTCCCCGTTCTTTTTTGTTATAAGCCGTCTGATTTTAAAAAGACACGGTTGCTATGGTCTTGGAGTGTATTTTTGTTGTTTTTGTGAATTAGACGGTTAGTACGGTACGGCGTGCGTCGTTCGGCGAGCACCTGCGCTCGCGCACCCGGCGCAAATCTCGGAGGGTGCGGCGTCGGGACCGCTCCGGGCGAAGGGACCGAGCAGGTAAACGGTCCACAGCCCTTCAAAACCGTAGTTACAAATAATGTTTTGTTGTTGTTAAAATATTGTTTCCATTAACAATAAAACCTGCGATGGCGAAGGTTTTGAAATATTCAATCAACATGGACAAATTACTGCGAAGTCTAAAATTCAAATTGCTATTTGTAGCATCAAATCTTTACGAAACTCATTATTGATAGATTGTAATTGTACTGGAAACTGTTTAATACTGAAATAATAACAAATTTGCTAAACTCTGGGGGTCAACGCAATCTTGTACG
Organism: Carcina quercana; assembly: GCA_910589575.2. Taxonomy (NCBI): domain Eukaryota; kingdom Metazoa; phylum Arthropoda; class Insecta; order Lepidoptera; family Depressariidae; genus Carcina; species Carcina quercana. Next base: position 14,669,023 of record OU342429.1, on the reverse strand, counting down.
ATTTATTAAAAGTGTTTATTCCTGACATTTTACCATATAAATAATACACACACAAAATACAAAATATAAATTCCCAAAAATAAATTTAATATGAGTAGTAAGTCTTCAAGTTATTTCTTTATAAACTTAATTGAGAAATCGCGAGCATCATATATTTCGCAAAATTCAATGACAAATACATAATTACGAGTATACATGTACTTAGTTTTCAAACTGCATGTAAACAAAAACACAAACGTGACTATCTATTAACAAGTTTATTGATGCCTGTGACTTCATACGCGTAGAAACCTACACTATTAAACGCTCATGTCTATCTAAAGGTCCATTCTAATTAGTAGTCAACGAATTTTTGAAATCGGATCGCTTTCATCGGATCGACTTCATCCCACCTGATAGTAACTGAAGAAGACCGTTGGATGAAATGCCTAACGAGGCGCCGCTGGCTTTTACCTTTCATACCGGTACATAACAGTGCTTTTAACACTGGTACTGAAGACTTAGCTACCATGGTGGTAGCTAACAAAGTGGACATGGAAAATAGCACCAACCAAATCAAGTAACGATAGGTGTACCCCCGCAGGGAATTGAACCCGGGACCTTCGGACTGTGAGTTCAAGCTTGTAGACACTTTCGGATAATACCTGTTAGATCCAAACATCCAATGTTAGCTTAGCTTATATAAAGATAACGAAATTTGCTAAAATCCAAAACCGAAAGCTGATCCCTATCTCTAGACCCCGAGGTCACCACCGTCTCGCAAACAATATTTGGGAATTTCAATCGACATTTACGCTAGAGAAGATCGCCGTTGATTGCGATTTAAAATAATGAACATAATTGCAGAGCACGATGTAAAGAAAACCATCATGGTCTCACCTATTGCGTAAGTATCCTGTACGTTGCGTGTTTTTGGATGCGTGCGCGCAACTGCGCACGGTAGGCAACGCTTGCTACGAAACTTCTCATCGCTGTGATGGACAAAAAATAGTGGAATAGGTTACACGGTGGGTATACGATACTTTTTAACTGGATACGCAATAATAGCTGGAAATGTGTAGTTGCATTCATGTATGTTTCTTTTCTTTCACTTCGCCTTCATTTCACCTGATGGCAACTGACGATAAGTCTGTTAAATGGAAAGCGTGCTACCCTAAAATCCTGAACCTAATCAAGCTGCTGAGGCGCTGGCTCTTCTAACAGGGTTAAACAATACTATCAACTTCCCACTACGGATCGAATCCGGGAACTCAGCATTGCGAGTCCAAACTACACAACTAGGCCATGGAAGTGGTTAATATGATATTTTTCAGTAACTACAGGAACTTTACAAGGAAGCATTTAATCTCAGAAAAGCTGTCGTATACAGCAGTACTACAAACACACTAAAAAGAGTAAGTAATGACTATGGAAACGACTGGACTGCCCAGGCTCAGTAGTCGTAAATCGAAGGCTGGGAGCTAGTCGTAAGCCATAAAAGCCATCTATTTCATGGGATTTGCTTAAATCTCGAAGGTTACTCAATCATTGCTCGCTAGGCAACCAAAAGTTCAAACAAAGTATGATAAATTTTATTAATTATACTTTCAAACTGGTTTTAAAATTCGTGTGTATGGATTGGCAGTCTGCCTTTTATGATGTACAAGTGTTTTGCGTAGAAAATCATCCAAAAACTTCGAAACAAGTTCGACATTGAAATATTTTTTCGTAATCTTGTTTTAATATCTGGGCGACCGAGCTTTGCTCGTAGTTCTTTAAAACAAAGAAAAACTTTATTTCTGCCCCTAAACACACACACACAAAAAAAGCAATTTTCTAACCGGGATTTGAACGCGGACATCTCGGACGGAATGACACGTGTGAACCACTCGGCTAAAGTGATTATGTTTGACAGCGTGAAATTTCCCATCATATTTAGCGTCGAATAATGCGAAAGAAAAAGCGCATGAAAACTCGAAAACGCGCGTTTTCCCAGACATAAGACTAATCTAAATACCAAATTTCAGTGAAATCGTTGAAATATATATTTCCGCGGATTCAACGTACAAATTTTGCAGAATGAGGCTGTTAAGGAATGAATAGTTGAGTTGTAGATCTAGGTTCGATATCTGAATGATCAAGGTATTAATTACAGTAAGGTAGACATGATACAAGCGCATTATGTAATTATACATAGCTTCCATCTCTCAGCTGTACGTGGCAGCCATTCTATTCATTAACTTGTCTCGAAGTATGATGTATTTCGACTTGTTATTTGATCTTAACATGAATTCAATGAATTTACATAAAGAACCCGTGTTATTTTAAATATGGATGAATTTTTAGGTTTATCAATTATAATTTTAAATGACTATTTCTTCGCCTCGACTGTGTCCACGTGGGAAAGACTTTGTTAGAGACGAGTTTTATTAAGTTTTATAAATATTCAAAAGACGGGTTTTGTTTAAGTGGTACATGAATCACATTAGCAATTGAATCAGCAAATTTTTCTAAGACATTAAAACGTCGTTGAAGCCTAGTTTCATATTAAATTAATAAGCTATGCTCTTCTACCCTAAAGATAAAACACCACAAGAAACGACCGATTGAAATTCGCTCAAAATACGAATTTCGGATACATACAAATTGCATCAAATACGAAACGAAATGAAAGTGGTGTATCATTGAGTAGGTACTTAAAAATCATCTTTAGGTTTCATAGGTTAGGTTTCATTTCGAAAGACCATTTAGAATCTACAACAATTTAAAGTTGGTTATTGATTTTTTTAATTTAAAGTTTACTTTTTACGCATTCGGCTTTTTACAAATGTACCTTCAATTAACTTGTTCAAGATAATAATAAATCAAGAAGATTCTCAGATTAAATTAGGAGAAGTTGAAAATGAAAACAATTTTTTGAAATAACGTGCGCTCATCGTGATGAAGTAATAAGTTTGACTACGAGAATAGTACCATTAGGCACATATTTAGTCGGGGTATTATAAACTAGCGAGACAAACTTATCGACCTCGCGTGCATTTGTCGCGTATTTAAAACTTTACCGCGGCTAGTAGCAGGTAAAACCGTCAGATGTCCGCCGATAAATTGCTTCTACATCCTCATTTAAAATCCCAAACGAATCGAAGAGTAACGAAGAAATCAGGTACGTTTTAAACGATCTCACGCATTAAAGTATTTAACGGAGGGCCTAATAAGGCTGGCCTTTTGGATCCAGTAGCTTTATAATAATACTGGGGTAATTATGCGAGACAGGCGCGGTCCGCGCTCCGCGGTCCGCAAGCCAGATGTCGATTTTATACCCATAACCGTTACTGTGACTTGCTCGCTCTCTGAAGGCATCTGAAGGATTATCCTTGTAATTAGCTCACGAAGATTCATCATTTACGTGTTTTTTTCGTTTTGAGAGTAAACTTCTTTACTTTTTCTTAACATTGATTGGCCTTCGAGACAAATTTGAAATATTCTCAGTTTCTCACGCTGTTACACGAGATATGTCGCCTGTGCTGCCTAGATGATCTTAGCAGTCATTGCGTGAAAATTGTGATCAATTAAAAGCAGCAGCAGTTACAGAAATCGAAGATTTTCTGCTGCTAAAGAACTGCATGTACCTTTTCCAGTACTGATTAAAAATGAAGAAAATTAGTCTATAAATGAAGTGATTTAATGGGCATCGGAGTGTGTGATCAATTCAATAATTTGAAGATAGCAAGCTTTTAACTTCTCGACATGTTGTGATCGTGGCAACGCCCTCATGAATAGTTCATTCGACGTCAAATATGAGGAAGTTTAGCATTGAAATTGAAAAATAGAAATAGATAAATGCGCTGAAAAAATAGATACAGTTGTATTCCAAATATCTAGCGCGATTATGAAAATGTTGCATGTGTTTCCAACCAACTTCAATCGCGCAATTTTAAACTCAAACAAAACCATTCAGGTATCAAAACATTTATGTCAGACTCCACCGAGATTCCATGGAAAGGCTCGTCACATTTCTGACAGGTTCTTAGACAAAAGATGACAACAGGTAAAAGCAACAAGTGCTCGGAACCTGAGTTTATGACGCTTGGCCAATTGTTTACGATGTTCTGTCGCCCGTTGAATAGTAGGAAATGGTTCGCCTTTCGTACAAACACTGGCGGATTCAAGAGCGTTTAATGGCGCCCAGTAAAATTTAAATAAGAGACGTTGTGTGCAATGGTTTCGTTGTTTATGAATTCATTTGAAACTAATTACAGTTCATCTAAGACTGAGTCTGTCCTGCGCTAGCGCTCACGTTTGTTCACCCCAACCCAATTTTCTAATACCTTTTATTTAATTGACAGCTGCAGAAAATTTAAAACCATCGCTTATTCATACAGCATTCAAACAAATATAGTATATAATATAGTAATAAGCTAGGTGACGGTCATAGGTAAGGCTCAACTTGAATAAACCAAAACTTATTTCCATCAATACGAGTATCACCTTCTAAAAACGATCGTTTCGCTAATATAATAATATAATAATAATAATAATATAGCCTTTTATTCAGATCACATTTCACATTTGATTCTTATGTAACGAACTAACATTGAAAACTTATAATGAATAAAAAATTTAATCTAATATTTGTTGCTTCGTTATCTTTTCTAAATCTGTTTGCCATTTGGCATAGGCCTCCTCCAACCTTTTCCATTCCTTTCTTTCTTGAGCCACTCTGTTCCATGTGACTCCTGCCACTTGTCTAACATCATCGTCCCACCTTTTCTGTGGTCGACCTCTCTTTCTCTTGCCTTCCCTTGGGTACCACCATGTCACCTTTTTGCACCATTTTTCGTGTCCTCTTGCCATGTGGCCAGCCCATCGCCATTTGAGTCTTTTGATTTTGTTTATTACATCGGTAGTTTTTGTTTTGTTTCTAATGAGGACTTTTTTTACTCTGTCAGACTTTCTAATATTTAGCATACTCCTTTCCATGGCATACTGGCAAGTTGCTAGTTTGTTTAAGGTCTCCTGATTTAGGGACCATGATTGACACCCATATGTAAGGACTGGTAGTATGCAGGTATTAAATAGTTTGCTTTTTAGGTTTATATGGAGCTCTTTGTCTTTCATAGCCTCTCTTAAACTCCAGTATGTCTTCCAGCCATTTGTAATTCTTCTGGCCACTTCCTTCTGCATCGGATCCTTTTGAGTTATAAGCTGACCTAGATATATGTACTCGTCTGTATATTTGATTTCAGTGTTCCCTAGATCTATAGTATGTTTGTACCCGTTTGTCATCACTCTAGTTTTTTCCGGATTCATTACCAACCCTACTCTCTCACTTTCTTTCGCAAGTTCTTTTATCATTCTGGTTAGGTCCTCTGCTGTTCTTGCCAGTAGCACTATATCATCGGCAAATCTTAAGTGCGACAGTAGTACACCGTCTATGTTGATTCCGAGATGTTCCCAGTTAAGCCTTCGGAAGATTGATTCTAGTACTGCGGAGAATAATTTCGGAGATAGTGGGTCTCCCTGCCTGACTCCTTTTTCTACTCTGAAAAAAGCACTTTTCTTTTCTAGTTGAATTCTTGCTCTGCTGCTGCTATATATGTTTCTTATTAATCTAATATATTTGAGCTCAACTCCTTGTTCTAGTAATGCCTCCCATATTTTATCATGTTGTAGAGAATCGAATGCTTTGCGATAGTCAATTCAAATTCAAAATTCAAATTCAAAATTGTTTATTGCATTGAACAAAGTTGTTTACAGACACAAGGTTGAGACCCTCTTGTAAGTATAAAAATACCTGTAACAGAGGGTCCCACTCTTCCATAACAAAAATAAATTTATATTTAAGGAAATATTTGCTTAGGCTAACATGCTAATACATATTTCATATTATAACAATAATTGTAATTTAATTTATGTAGGGATTAAGGGAAATAATTTAAGATAGGGATAGAGAAAGGGAGCGTGGGCGTGTTTGTGGGCGTGTTTGTGTGTGTGTGTGTGTGTGTGTGTGTGTGTGTGTGTGTGTGTGTGTGTGTGTGTGTGTGTGTGTGTGTGTGTGTGTGTGTGTGTGTGTGTGTGTGTGTGTGTGTGTGTGTGTGTGTGTGTGTGTGTGTGTGTGTGTGTGTGTGTGTGTGTGTGTGTGTGTGTGTGTGTGTGTGTGTGTGTGTGTGTGTGTGTGTGTGTGTGTTATTAGCTTATTTTAGAAATTGTAATAATTCTTCTGTCTCGTCATATTTTAAGCCAATTATCCAACTGATAAGTGTTTTCTTACAATCATAATATTTCATATTATAAATGTTAAGATATTTGTTACTTTTATTATATAAGTGAGTAGACAGTTTGTTCAGTTGTCGTCTAGCAAAATTTGTATTTATTGGATTGATGTGAGGAACAGTGTAGTGTCTTCTGGTTCCTGTACATGCAGCGTCAAAAGGTAATTGCCGGTGTAGTCTCAGAATGATGTGAACAATATAGAGCTTTCTCACAGTGAGAACGTTACTGATTGAGTAAAGGAGGTCAGTAGGGAATCTGGATGGTTTAAAAAGCATTACTTTTATCAAGAATCTTTGGGCTCTCTCCACTTCTAAGAATGCTGTTTTATTAGCTCCACCCCAGATGGGAATACAATACGCTATGACAGACTGGGCCAAACAAATATAAATTTTGGTCAGTAGGTCAATAGGGGCTACATGTCTCAGAGTTTTAAAGATCCACGTCAACTTCCTGACTCTATTGGCTACTATTTCCACCTGCTGATGCCAAGACAAGCGCTGATCCAGTATAACACCAAGATATTTAGTAGAGGACACCTTATCAATGTTGGGGCATATACAATTAACATTAGCTCTGTCGTCACACCTATGGATTTTAATACTGAATTGGTTATCCGGCTGTGAGTTGTTATAGATGGAGAAACAAATGTAATTTGTCTTGTTGGTATTTAGTGTGAGTAAATTAGTCTCAAGCCAATCAGCCACTTTAACCAAACCCAATTCAGTTGCCTTTCTAACTTCCTGCCATGAGGCACCAGTGAAAACGAGAGCAGTATCATCAGCATATGAAAATATTTGGCAATTCCCAACGTTCAAGTTACATAGATCGTTTATGTACACTAAGAATAATGTAGGACCTAGAACACTCCCCTGAGGTACGCCGTAACTTATGTTTGCGTTACTACTCAGGAGGTTTCCAATTTTAACGCGCTGGCTCCTTTCACTTAAATAATCTTTCAGCAAATCGAGGGATTTACCTCTAATGCCAGTTGCTTCTAATTTTTGTATAAGAATGGGAACGGAGACGGTGTCAAATGCTTTTTTGAGATCTAGAAAAACGGTGAGGCATTTCTGTCCTTGATCAAGTGTATCTACAATTAGCGAACTTAGAGCTGCTACCGCATCCTCAGTTGATTTGCCCTGTCTAAATCCGTATTGGTAATTGGATAATATATTGTATTTATCAAAATATTTTATTAATCTTTTGTTTATAAGTTTTTCAATTATTTTAGAGATGACCGGTGATTCAATAAATGCAATGTAGTATGTTAGTTGGTATTCGTTGTATTTCTCAAAGATTTGACGCACTACGTGGATGTGATCGATCACTGAGTAGTCTTTGCGGAATCCTGCTTGCTCTATAGGTTGGTGTTCGTCTAGAGTTCTTTCGACCCGTTTTAATAAGATCTTAGCAAAAATCTTATATACATTGGACATAAGGCTAATAGGGCGATAATTTCCGATGTCGTATTTATCCCCTTTCTTGTACAGTAGGATGATGTGAGACTCAGTCCATTGCTGGGGGATGGTTTCAGTGTTCATGATGTCATTGAACATGTCTGTGAGGACAGGTATCAGGGTCTCTTTGCTATATCTTAAAATTTCATTGCTTATGCCATCAGGCCCGGGTGCTTTCTCGCTCTTTTGTGTATCGATAGCCTTGCTGATTTCAGCCTGGATAATACTGGGGGCGTTTGAGGTATCCGCCAGGCTGATTTCAGTTTGCGTAGTGTTGTTTCGATATAGTTTTTTGTAGTATGACGTAGCTGTTTTTAATATGTTAGTTCTGTGATGGTCCAATTTCCCTCGGTCGTCTTTCATTTTTACGATCCAGGTCTTCGTGTCAGTCAATTCTTTGAGTGCTTTTTTAGCTTTGAGCTGCTCCCATACGAACATACCTAATACTAATAAAAACCAATAGCAATTAAAGAAGGGCGAACGGAAACCAAAACCAACCAAAGAAACTGCCAATAAAGAAACAAAAAGACAACGAACTCCCCCAAGCCGACTGGTCCTCGAGGGGGAAAGCGACCACAACCCTCCAAAATCAAAAGCCAACAATCACCGAAAATCAGTAATATACATAGCATCCATCAATGTCATCAATCATCAATCATCCAGAAAATCTTACGGAACTGACACATGCACTAAAACAAATCAAATGGGACATAATAGGGTTGAGCGAAGTAAGACGAATGGGCGAAAGTATTACTTGTCATCCAGACTATTTACTATATCACATAGGGGAGACGCAAGGCCAATATGGGGTAGGATTCATTATCAAACAACACTTAAAACAATATGTGGAAGAATTCATAGGAATATCAGAACGCATAGCGATTATGAATCTGAAACTACCAGGATACAAAAAACCGTGGTCTATTATACAAATATATTCACCTACAGAGCAATCAAGTCTGGAAACAATAAACAACTTCTACCGTAATTTAAACGAAGCAATTCAAGAGCACACCCATAAAAACCTTATAGTCATGGGAGACTTCAATGGCCAAATTGGAGCAAGACATGCAGGAGAAAACGCAATACTAGGGAAATTCTCATATAGTAACAAGACCAGAAGTAGAAATGGGGAAAAAATTACAAACTTCGCACTAGAAAATAAATTAACAATCCTAAATACTATGTTCAAGAAGAACCGGAAGAGCATGTGGACCTGGATCTCGCCGGATGGTAAAACGAAAAACGAAATTGATTTTATTATGACCAATAGAAACAACTACTTCACAAACTTTACCGTCATTAAAAGATTTAACTTCCACACCAATCATAGGCTACTTAGAACTGAGCTTAAAACAAAGCAACCAAAGGCGACTAGACCGAGACTAGACTCAGGAAACAGAAAACTCAACGAACAGCAATTGGATCAAATAGCAATAGCGCTAAAAGTTGAACTTAGAGACTTTAAAGAGAACACTAAGGAACTAGAAACCCAAGATAAATACAATTATATAGAGAATACTATTAAAACTCAAACTAAACTCAAAGCAGATACTAAAATTAGTGCAAAAGGAACACTATCAACAGCCACTATAAAACTCCTAGAGGAAAGAAACCAACTCATTAACGAAAGAAGTACTCAAAATAGAAGACAGAAATTAGCCAAAATTAGCAAAGATATCAATGAAAGCATGAGAAAGGATAGAAAACAACGGAGGATGCAAACGATAGAAAATTATATACAGAAAACCGGTGGAACTAAAAAAGCACTCAAAGTTTCGCTAATATACCAGTCTTAAAATTGAACAAGTGAATCAGGTTAAAAACCTTTTTTTAAACTACGTATCAGCGGACTAAAAATCAGCGGATACTATTCAAACTGCTGAAACCGTAAGGTAACATGTTTTCACGTAAAAAAAATCATCAAAATCGAACTCATCCGTTCGGGAGCTACGATGCCACAGACAGACATTGGCGCCAAACTTATAACACCCCTCTTTTTGCGTCTGGGGTCAAAAAGAAGGAAGCCCAAAATCAATAGATCTGTAACAAACATTTTACGACACCACTTTATCCTTTCTTCAACGCCGAGAACAAACCTATTGCTATGAGCAACGCACCATTCATTTGTTTTATTGAAGATAAAAGATTTTGTGAAGAGTCCCAGGTACCAAACAAAATTAAAACGGTTCTCCACAATGCTTTACGAGGTCTAGTAGACGCATTGTTTAGAATTCTTGAAGTTTATGGACTGCTTTTGTCTTGAGTACAGCTTGAGTTAAGTAAAGAGTGAGATGTGCTATTAAAATATTTTCTACAAGGTAAAGATTTGTGATTTATTTGTCTTGCAGACCACACATTCACCGTGTGGCGTAGGCCCATCTCGTGCCATCCCTTGGGTGTCGAAAAAGATGACTAAGGGAAGAATATTCAGTAAATGTGACAACAACACATTGTGATTACAAATCGAACTACTAGCGTGATGGTTATGGGAAATCTCCTCAAAAGTCTCACACTACCAAAAGCTGTGCCTTATACCACAAATTAAAACCAAAAAACTAGAGCCATTTTATTTATAATCATGGCATGCTAAGACGGCGACATAGTCGATAGTTATCGACAAAATATAAGCGCGACATTATAAAACATTTGGCGACAACAATAAAAATAAACTTAATTGAGGTTATTGAGAGAAACCTTGCAGAAACCGTTAGCTTCGCAGTTTATCTTCCTCCCCCTACCGCCTAGTACCTTCGCCTCAAAAGAGAACACAGCACTGTCGTGACGCCAGCATTAAAAGTAAAAGACCCGAATGACGTTGAATAAATGGCGCATCATTCCATTGAAACGCGAGAATATATCAACGTTGTTGAAGGAGATACACGAAATATCATTGACTTTGCGGTGTCCGGCGGAAGCGGCGCGATAGGGCGTGTACAGGTCTGGACAAGTCAACGGAAGGGCGCTCTCGGAAGCGTCAGCTATCGCGCCCGGACCGTGTGAACTCCGGCTATCGGCGCCTGCGCACATATCACGAGTATCACGACCCATTGTTGCAGTGACCTCGAAGTAGATCCGACTGCGAACTGGCGATGTCATTGGCTAAAGTTCAGCTTTTTCTACAGACTCGTATTTTTCCGGGTTTGATACGCTGATAATAGCTATAAGATATGACATTTTTTGCCAGCTCCGTCCCAGTACGATGGCCGTATCCATGTACTATACAGTTGTTCTTCTCATCATATATAGACAGGAGAGAGATAGATAAGAAAATGTAGTCACTAGATAATAAAATAAAAAGATTATCTCGCATTGAATCTCGGTCGCGCAACATTTATACATTATGCTAAAGCATTACTAGGTTCATGGGCGCATAAATCGACGTTTAAAGCATAGTTTAGTATAGTACTGAAATATATATCTATTTACGATGCGGACAGTCCTCTCCTGATACAGCAGCAGTTTATACCTACTGTAAGATTATTTTCAAATTAGGAACAAATAAAATATACACATTTTTGTGTATAAAGGGTTTACAAAGGTGTTCATCTCACCTTATGGTAAAGCTGGTCGAGCTGTTTGGTGGTCGCTAGCGTGTTGTGGTGGTAGCCAAACGGACATTGTAAAATCACCATAAACTAAATCTAGTATTAGAAACACGCCGCAATGTGGCCATGAAGGTAGTCATTTGATAATTATTATTGTAAATAGAACAACGCTAGACCACTATCTCGCCTGGTGGTAGGTGAAGGTATTGACAACGATGGTACGCGTTGGACTTGCTAGAAGGTGACGGTTCATTATGGAAATACCGACCCTGACAGTGTGTTCCACTCCTTAGCTTTACGCATGCCGAAGTTAGAAGCAGAACGCTTTGTGCGAGCCATAGGGTTCTCTTTAGAAACGACTGTTCATAATACAACATTATAATGTAACGAATAGTAATTCCAGTTTAAAAAGCGTTAAAGCGCAGTTAGAATCAGGTACCTATTTCATCAGATTACAGTAATAGTCGGAAACTTCTGGGACAAAACGTTCTCAGGGCCCGCGATACTTTCCGCACTTTCGTACCCGACCGACTGCGCGCGCGCAGCACCCATTATTGTAATAAGCGACGTAAGACACGTAATGAGATACGTAACCGTGTCTTTATTTTGTATAAAACACCAGCTTTGAATGGCTTTGTCATTGGAACGGATGATATTGCAGTTGAGACGGATGTTTTCGTGATAAACCATAACTTATGTTATTTTCTTCGGAGTGCTTTATCTTTTGCGTAATGTAGCTTGGGTTCTATTCTATGGATGATAAACATGTAAGTTTGACTATATTGGTTTTAGATTGTACTATAAAATTTGACATTGAATTATTATTGTATAAAATTTGACATTGAACTATTATTGTATAAAATTTGACATTTGATTATTATTTTTATTGTATAAAATTTGATTTATATATTTTTGCTATGTCCTGACAGGGTTTATGTATGTAGATCCAAATATTATTTAAAATTTTGATTTGATTCTTCACTTGTATAGTTGCCAAAGACAAGTTTCAAGAGAAATTAATTATTAAAGTCGTCGCCAAAATTTCACAGACGTCTATGACAGTGCATCGGATAGGAATGATGCCACAGTGTGGTTCTTATTGATAAACAGTTTTATGTACTAAGCCTACATTTAATGGCATATTGTCATCGGTACATCATCATCATCAGCCGGGAAACGTCCACTGCTGGACATAGGCATCGGTACATCACTATTTTAAATTTACTAATTTTAGTCACACTTTTCCACACGCACTTGTGTCAAACTAGTCCGTGGAATTCTGGAGTTGACTTTATTTTATACTCCGTGGTGTTACCAGAGACTATAAATACACCCAGCTTGAGCTGTCAAGATTAAACATTCGATTTATGAAATTCAATATGCAAATGTATGCAGGAGTACCAATATAAAAATTTTACATTGAAATCACTCCGTCTACAACCACTTCTGTCATTTTAAAAGCTTAACCAGCGGAAGCAAAAACTGCAACCAAAAAATCTGAATACAAAAAGTTTAGACGTGATGCGGTTGCCAGACATTATGCACCAGTTGCCTTTGATTATTTCTTAATCCAATTACACGATAATTATCACTGACTTCTTATTGCACTTATGAGATGCAAATCGTTCAAGGAACTGACAACGTGATTGGAGATTTGCATTCTAGTAAATAGGTTTCAATTTATAATTTAGAAGGTCAAGTTGGTATTTATTGAGCTACATTGGCGTGGTGAAGTTATAAATGAAGGGTGTGGCAAACGTTATTGAAATAGATATGATATTTATAATAAATATCAAATGCATGGGAGACTAAATAAACTTTGTAGACATCGGTTTGATAATGAAGTCGGTGAATCTTATGATTAGGATACGTTACATATTGTTCTGACAGATAAAACTTAAGGTAAGTTAATTAATAATGACTTTAATCTCTACGAATAACAAACCAGTGGTACAAAGAAAACAGATCTAGTATTCTTCCCATGAAATAACTCAACTTATTTCCAAACAAAACAAAGTACTTGTAAGAGTCATTCTGATGATGAAGCACCGAATCAGCTCGCGCCCGGCGGCAGAATTTCATAATCAATTCATGATAAAGCTTCTGTCGACATTTTCAAACCGTTACCTCCCAGCGATGACCAAAACAAAACAATGACCACTCGTGTTAATCCATCACAAACAATAGTCGCCATGATGGTTATCTGTTTTTAATTCTCAATTCAAACATTCCAATTTCAAACGAAGCTTCTTTTAAATATTTTACGAAGAATATTTTGCGGCCAGTGGCATCGTCGCAGTTACTAATTAAGTTTTTTTTTTATTGGCAACATCGAAAAACTTTTAGCGAGTATTTTTAATCCTTACAGAACTTAGCAATACACATGTGTACACTCGGTTACATATCAAGCATTACATTTCCAGTATAAACAAACCTACAGATATAGATTTTCCGTGCAATGAATGCTTATTTAGATTATTTTTTAAAGTATGAGAAAATAGACCGCCTCTCAAAGCTTGAGGGTGGCTTGAGGATTCTGAGAACACACGCTTACCATAAGCAACCGCATATCTTTTCCAGTGGGTTTACCATGTCAAAAAATCTTTAAATAAATCAGAGTAAACTATAAGTTCTTTTTTTAAACATACATTATACGTTATTTTTTATTAGCAACAAGAGGCTACATGCTTTCAAAATGGAGAGTCACTGCAGTAAAAACTATCTCATAGATCTCAACATAAATTTATTTGAAGCTGTAATTCCATAGGAAACAGCAATAAATTCGATCCCAAATGCCAGGTAAGGCAACAATGTGTGACTTTATGACGTGGTCCATAAAACCCGAGTGCTATGGTGCCAAGACTGGTTTATCAAAGGTCACCGAATGCTTTCCACAAGCACGCGTTTGTTTTTAACTAGTTTATTGACAATTAGATTAGAAACGCATTAGGTGGATTTGTTGTTTGACGCCGTATGTGTTTATATAAGATATTGTTGTGTTTCAAATGTTGCCAGAACAAAAAATAGTTCAATAAAACATACACACACAATCAATGTCGCGATAGCTTTGAAAAATATTACAGAAAGATGTTTTGCTGATGTTAATTGTATATTGATTCTTGGCGCGAACTGGAAAAATGGTGGTTCATTGCAATTTTGTTAATTGAATAATAATACTGTTATGTGTGTTTTTTGTGTTATAATGGTGTGACATAGTGCAAAAAGTGTCATGGACGGTGTTATAGCATCAATTACGCAAAATTGCGAGGGTTTCGACGCGATCCGAAGAGTTTATCATGTCGAGTATATTCGGCATATGGATTCTTTCGGATAATGTTGAAACCAAGGCTGGCCTTTGAAGTTCTCGTCAAGAATCCAAATTAAGCGATAAAATGTACACATTATACATTTTATTGAGAAAGCTGAAGAAATGGCTTCGGCATAGTTTATAACCTCAAAATTTGTTCACCTAATTTTACTCGTCATTGGCTAGATAACCACTGGTTAAAGCCATTATTTAAAATAAAATAAAAATAAAAAAAATTGAATATTTCACACAATGCAAAATGAGTCTTTTTATTATCCGAGGAAGGAAGCTTTTTTTTCGAAAGCTTTAATTCCGAGGGTAAATACACGCTACATTTAGAAGAAAACAGTTTGTTATTACTTTGAACAAAATGTTCCGACACATACTAGACATTAACTTCAAAAATCTACCTTATTTCCTAGCTACAAAACTAGCTTCATTTGTCGAGTAAGAGAAAAAAAGATTCATTTTGTACTCGGTACGAAATATACTATTACGGTATTTTGATTTTGACATTTTCACATGCAGAAATATTTACAATATGAAAGATATTACTTATTACATCCACTTCAATGATAAACTAGTCAATATTTCGGGATCGGGAAGTGAAAAAAGATTCCATGCGATTCAGTTTAGATGGCGTCGAAATAAAAGAATTTTAAAAAAATTAAAAATCAAATATACGAGAAACAAAACGCTAGACATTTAAAAAAGAAATGTTAGTCAAAATGACAGACAAAGAATCGAAGCACTTAAAGCTAATATCCATAGGATAAGATAAGGCGACAAATGAACTAACGTTAGCTCTAAGTAACCTTACGAAGATTACAACGATAAATCTAGACATTCTAGCTTTCTGGTATGGCTACGCAATTAGCGGTCTAGGCGTAATTTGCAATTGACAGGTTGGAAAAATTGAATGGCAGATGAAACTGGAGCAGGCAGTTAATTTTGATGTAGATTAGACTGCATTTGTTAAATGCTCTTCTAGAATACGTAATGTTGAAAGTAACTAATTGAAGAAAGATGGTTAGTGATGTGCACACTAATGATTGTAACGGTTTGGACTTCGAAGCTATGGAACGTATTAACGTAAAGAATATGAAAGAAGTTGCTTTTGACTCGGAGTAAGAGGTAACTGTTAAAATTATTATTCAAATATTTTACTAACAAAGCTTTCTTATAATTGCATATTTTATAAATTACAATTGTTGAAAGATACATTGAAATATCGAAACTTTGATTTACATTGCACTTTATGTCACAGTCAAGAGAATGCTACTAAGAAATCCTAGAAGACGGACAGTAATTTCCACCTAAGTATCGCTAACATCATACTGCGATCTCCATCACAACGCCAAACAGCATTTGCAGCGAATTTTCTCAAAGAAAGTTAGTTCACAGTAACATCTTTAAGATTTTTAACGCTGACTAAGAAGTATAGCCAAATCAGTTACGTGTATATGCGTTAAGGCCATGTAGCGGAATTTTGCAAAAACTGATTTCTATCACTGGCAACAAAAAGATATTTTCAATTTGGCCTACACTTTTACTATTATACTACTATTTATAAAATCAAGAAATAATGAAAAATACATATATATATAAATACTATAATTACATTTCAGTCTGTATTCAGTTTGTACAAAATCATTCTTTGTTTGTACTATGTGTTCGTCGATTTTTGAGTTTTTATTTTAATGTTTATGTATATGACTCGACGAGTCAGTGAGCTGAAGTGGCAATGGGCAGGCCACATCGCTCGAAGAACCGATAACCGGCGGGGAGTAAAGGTTCTCGAGTGGCGACCACGTACCGGGAAACGTCTACCAGACCGTCCCTCTACTAGATGGACCGACAACCTGGTTAGAGTCGCGGGGAGTCGCTGGATGCAAGTGGCTCGGGGCCGGTCGATGTGGCGTACCATGAGGGAGGCCTATGTCCAGCATTGGACGTTTCCCGGCTGATGATGATGATGATGTTTATGTAAAAATTAACTCGGCCAAAATGTTTACAAACTAGCTGGTGCCCGCCACTTCATCTGCGCAGAATTATTGCTTCGAGTAGCTTATTTCCTTTTCTAAAGTTCTATCTATATTGTTACCAAAATTCATCAAAAGTTAATCTGCGATTTAGTCATGAAGGCGTTACAGAACGACAGAGATCAATACAGAACAAGAGTTTCTTAAATTAATTATGTCTGTATGTTATGCCTTCACGGCTAAACTATACATTAGATGCCATAAACGATTTACTAAAACTGATTTTGATTTTGAAACAAACAAAAACACGAGTTAAGTAAACTCGCTAATTGATTTGCTCAACCAAAGGCTTGCAACAAACAGTAACACCTGAAAGCGAAGCAGATGTAACAGCTGATAGGGCAAACACAAAAGGCAACGCTCCAGATTCCACGATCACAGAACAAAGTTAATTAATTAAACAATAGAATGCAGCAAACGTACAATCAATAATTAAACTAATAGTTGACCGCTTTGTTATCAATTCCGATTCAGAAAGGATCTACGCGGTCGACGCTGCTGCCATAGAATAGGAATAAATACAAGCTTTACTTTGCAGTCAAAACAAAGAACATGCGCTAGTATCAAGCTCTATTCAAAGAACATAAGATTGAAGTTTAGTGAGGAGTAAATTAAGCGATGAATCGTAAAGTTGGTGCGCAAGTAAGTGTGGGAGAGTGCCCGGACATTCGATACGCAGGAACCAAAACCATGAACCTTTTGCTTAAAAGCGTTGAGGGAAGGGTAAATAAACATTGATGATATATTTACTGAGATTATATTTAATCATTATGTATATACCTTGATGAATGTTAAACACTACTTATATTCTCGAGGCTGTATGAGCTAATTTTAGAGAGCGTTCATTAGGAATAAGCATCAACCATTATAGCAATGATATTTTACTGAGATAACTAACGCTAGTTGGCAACGCGGTGGTTAGAGACAATCCCCAGAAAGAGGTTCACTAAACGTATACTGCTAAAGACACAAACACAACAAACAAATTCACAATAATATTAAAGCTTATGTATCGAGCAGAGATTTAGTCGTATATTTAAAATATATTAAGCAAAAGCCATAAATTTCACAGCAACAACAAAAAACAGTTCCTGTCACAACATTCTGCCAATGAATATTAATAGATCCCAGCCAAACCTTAACAACGAATGGCCCCGAAAATTCACTTTACATATAAATTTAAAAACCTAAAAGCACTCTCCCGAGGAGACCAGGCCATATATTTAAAACTTTTTTCTTCTTTTATACCTCATCCCGCTCGGCCCGGAGCGGTGTTTGGTGTTCGTGACACCGGCTATGCGCGAGCGCAGCTCCGGCTTATTATTAAAGCAAACGACGGACGGACGGACGCACCGATAACCACTTGTGCATATGCATACGATACTGTGTCAACACTACAGACAGTACATTGAATTTTAGAGTTCGGGGATTGCTTGTGCGTGGCTCTGGATTAAATACTTTTAGGCTTCAATTTTATATACAATGCCGCATTTTCTTCTGCTAAGAAGTGCATAGTTTCTGAAAAGGCGTATTATTGATTTATAGACAGATCATTATCCTTTAATTGTGCGGTTTCTATATCTACACATTTTATTTGATCGACATTAGCTGTTTGTTAATACTAAAGATCGCGACGCGTGCCAAGAGATCATCAACGAATTTTATCGTACAATGCACTCATTTGTATGAATGTCACAAATGATCTGTTGCAAGAAATTCCACAATAATATTTGTATAGTCAATAGTTTACTTATTAAATAGTGTATCATTTTAAAGAATAATTTTTGGAGCTTTTAGATGCAAGATGTGCTACAGCTTTATTTGCAATGTGCGGTTCCCTTTTAAAAGCTACTTCTACATTAGCGAAATAGGAAATCCTGACACAGCATAATGTTTTGCTTTCAAGTTTCCACAGGCTATCAAGACGGACGCTGACACTAGCAGTAAGTTTCAGTACGTTTTTGTTCCTATCTTGTAGCGTTTCTTTAAACACCTCCAAAGGTACCGAGGTACACGGCTGTTCAACAGTCTCCCTCGCGTTATCTACGATCCTTGCCTTGTTTGCTGACAAAACATTCAGGCTGGAAGGGCGAAGCTTGTTCAAACATAGACCCCACGGATGCAAGACAGGTTTGTTGCCGTGTTCAATGGATTGGACAAAGTTTGGTGAGGATTCTTTCTGACCGTTCATTTTGGTGGAGAGTTTTTAAAGATTGCGTAGTTTAAGGGAGGTAACTGTTTATGCAGTTTTAATGATGAAATAAAGAGAGGCATTCAATTCGGGTGGCACAAGCTGATTTAAAATATGCAATTGCATGATTAGAAATTATTGAATTGCCATACCGAAGTAGATGCGGTGAAATGACCATTTTAAACCCACGAAGCAAGTCATCTTATTTTTACTCCCAATCGATCATTATGAAATATATTTTAGGCATAGGTTTGCATTTCTCTTTCTTCTTATCTGTTGGTACCAGGATTGGTAAAGGGTGTGCTCATCCAGCAGACTCAAGTAAAAGAAGCGCTGGCTAATAGCTATGTTATCTTACACTACCGGAACACGAGTGCTTTTAAACACTGCTATCTGTAGACATAAAATATGGACATAACCCTCAAGAAAGCCGAATGTGAAAATTTGACAGGACATGAACACAAAAATAAATTGGTAGTTTCATCATCATAAACAGCCTATATACCCTCATACAGAGAGGATATGGGCCGAAGTCCACCACGCGGGACCAGTGCGGATTGGCGGACTTTACATGCCTGTTCAAGACATGCAGGTTTCCTCGCGATGTTTTCCTTCACCGTGAATTGAAAAACAACTCATAGGTACACGGCTGGATTTGAACCCGGAACCCTCAGATTGAAAGTTCCTCAGATTGGTAGTTTAATTATGTCTTAATATAGCAAACTAACAATAACTGCCATTAATGCCTTCCTAACTCAATGGAGGAAAAGCTAAACACAATGATATGACTTGCGCATGAGAACCCAATATTTCCCAGACAATACTGTAGCGAATGTGCAATAAAAACACAAGCCCAACCGCTGGTGTTGTAAAAAACCTCAAAACAATACTTTTACATAATACTCCCGCATGCAACCTCTTACCAATCAACACCTATGATCACACGAGAATGCAAGTAGACAAAAAAGAGCATGACAAGTTGAAAAGCATAATACACAAACATGCTATACTAAAAGTAGCAAAATTTGGTGAAAAATTTGACCGTTACGGCGATATTTGTAATAATTTCACACCACAACCACGTCCATCAAAGTTTCATACTAAATTTCTGTTGCCATAATCTTTTAAAATATATTAGCTGGATTTGTGTAGTAACATAAATAGGACATCAGATTGTGAAGTCGCGAAATGAGTATCATTAATAACAACTTCACAGTGAATCACAATTTTCATTTTAAACACTTTATTTTCCATTATTGTTCAAAGCGCCATCTGTGTAACTGCTATTGTAGATAACTATAAAGTTGTATACTAATATTTATTTCGCGACACCATTATTTCGTCTCCTATTTTTAGGTAATTACTTATCAAAGCCAGCTATTCTATTTTAAAAGATTATGGCAACGGTAGTAGAAGCATTACGAGAGGCATAGCGTTAAGACAAAAGCCCAGAAATCTACCGCGACAGCAAAATACAATGTCTTTCAGACTTTGATCATCAACTAAATAATACTCATAAAATATCCAGACATACAAACACAAATAAATAATTAATATATCAGTGAAGCACGCTGCAATCTCTAAACAATTTTACACCATTTAATAACTCGATAAAGACCGAACAGTGCTCCAAGGATGAGACAACAAAACACAAACTTTAT
Organism: Carcina quercana; assembly: GCA_910589575.2. Classification (NCBI taxonomy): domain Eukaryota; kingdom Metazoa; phylum Arthropoda; class Insecta; order Lepidoptera; family Depressariidae; genus Carcina; species Carcina quercana. The sequence continues at coordinate 14,648,565 of OU342429.1, read as the reverse complement.
GGAGTAATCAAAGGAGTAATGGTCATTGCAGTAAAGCATAAGTGTTGTGTTGCTCTCAATCTATTTCCATATACTGTTTTATAGCGTAATGATTAACCATATAAAGCAGTGAGTTTAAGTACTGAGGGAATATAGGGCGTTATTGAGCAGACGGTAGTTGAAGTAAAGTGGCTGTAAAATCTCGTGATTTGAGCATAAAATATAACAAAGGGCGATGAATATGATGCAGAAATTGTTAAATAGAGTTTTTATTAATCTTTTGAAGCATCTATATCTCTGCACTTGTAATAAAAATAGAAACTACTAATTAAATATACATTTTTACTGAAAAGCTTGTCGTATGAAAAACATAAGAAAATGACATTATAATTGAAGTTGATGGTTTTCATTACAAATATATGTGTAATAGAATGCTTTTAAGAAATAATAATTTCAAAAAAATGAATACTGTTTATTTTCAAAAAACATACAAATTATCGAAAATTCAAATGCGCAAAATCTATATATTTTTTTAAATTATATGCACCTGGATAATTTCACATTTATGTAGCTATTTCGAACAAGTGTCTGGGGCGCATCCCCCTCGCGACTTATTCTGACAGAGGAATCGTTTCATCACGTTTTTGAATTGTTTATTATTTAGTACTTCGGTTTCCTCTGTCAGATTTATATGTAAGTCATTAAGGATACGAGAGAGGATGCACATCCAAGAAAAATGAGATTGGCTATTGATTATCAATCTCTATTCAATATGAAATCAACAGATATAATCATGAAGTGGACCACGGACGACAAGTAACTAATATAGAGAATGCAGAACTTAAGAAAACGGTCACAGAATGCATTTTCAATGAGCCTGTATCTATGTACAGGAGTGCGTGTGGTCCAAACATTTAGAACATAAATGGCAGTGTAGTTAGTAGTTTAAATTCAGTAGCTTTATATGGAGTTGATTGATAAATTATGTTTCGCTAAAACGGCAAAGGTATTGATATGTTCAAAGAAATAGAGTTGCTTAGAGTTATTGTAACTCTAATTGGTATTTAGAAATTTTAAGAGCGAATACCAGACATTTTGATCATGTATTTGTTGTAAATATTAAAATCAATATCGTGACACATAACGATACGAAAGGTTCCACATCTTGATCTATAAATAACCATATTTTAGACAATGTCTTCACGTTTAAAAATATCAAGGGTGTACTTGTACTTCTGGACCTATTAGATTTTTAGCTGTCCAAATATATTTGGGAAGCTTATGTTCAGCGAAGCAATTGCTAATTGATTTTACTTCAGATATAATAGCTTACATAGCCAGTACTAAAAAAGATACAGCACAAAGAATACCATCAAGGAATAATATAACAAAAAACCGTCATCAGTAGTAAATGTCAAGCAACTAAAGCTCGGTCGATTCAAGTTTCGAGCAAATTAATCAATTATTCAGTATCCCTGAGACCCTGAACGGTGCAAATAAGTAGAAACGATTCTCAGAACTTGCTTCGATTGACTGAAAGCACAGCATAGTTAGCGGTGCACCCGATACATGCAAAGTAGCAGCTTTATCAACAGTAATAAGGTTCTTAATGGGCATGAATTGAGTTTTATAAGAGCAAACGCGAATAAAGATTTTAAGTGAGAAATTGCCAATTGCTCGTAGCCTGTTTTAGTTGAGATTTATACGTGACAGCGAGCAGTGTGCGATGACCTCAGAGAATAGAGATGGGTAGAATTCAGTTCATTTTGTTCAGAATCAACAGCATTGTATTGCTACGGCAAACTTTTATATAATAAACTTTTGACCAGCACTCGATTATTGTCCCATCAGAGGTGCGATTCACTACTGACAAACATCCTTACGACTCACGGATGTATTTGCTCTATCTCTAGTTTCCTAGGCAAAAATGATTAATTTCGAATGGCCACAGCAAAGAGGTTGTAAGGATGTTTGTCCTTAGTGTCTTGCATCCCCGACGGTCAGTAACACTGTGGAAAATGTAGCCGTGATGTTAAGTATAGGCCCAGCAGATACATATTCACTTCTACTCCTTTATTGGTAAAAATAAGGTAAAAGTACGAAGGGAATGATTTGTGCGTGCTATAGGAATATCCTGTTAGTATAAAGGCCTGTTATTCCTTTTGACCAGTATCCTAGCTTTAGTTTAGACAGTTAAGAACATTTTAAAATTTAACAGCGGTTCTAAGCGTGCAAGACTTCACACGTCAAATAACCCCAAAGAATTTATCGCAAATTAGCGCCTCCTCTCATCACTACAATTCAATTGGCCAGCAAGTCTAGTGGCGAACAATTGCCTGTTAATTGCGATTGTTTTTAAAAATGGAACGTTCGTATGTCTCTAGAACTAGTCCCTCCAGTCTCCATTGTCTGAGACATCTGCGCATCGACGCCTCAATGTCGCAAAATGAAACATCTTTATTTTAATTGCATTGAATTGATACGAATAGTGAATCCAGAACGCGTTGCCAATGTCATTAACAGGTGTTTTAAGAGTAAAGGAAGCGGTAGATTAGATTTCGAATTGCGTATTTATGTTTAGAATAGATGTTACGTCTGATGAAGATAAATTAAATTATCACTCACTTTTCGAACTCTAAGTCCACAATCGTAAAAGACACTAAGACTAGATTTTTATTTATCTATATTTTATATAGAAACTGGTAATGTCCGGGGTTTTGCGCGCGCGGTAATTCCCTTATATCTACATCATCATCTAATGGATAAACACTGTAGTGTCCTGGGCATCAGGAGCCACTCCGAGCTCTTGACCTGATGGTAAGTGACCATAAGGCTGTAGAATGGAAAGCGTGCTTAACCAGAAGCCTCAATCTAAGGCGATGCTGGCTCTGCTACCTATCATACTGAAACTCAACAGTGCTAACACTGCTGCTTGGTCAGACAGAATACGTGGTGGTAGCTCGCCAAGACATAGAAAATGCCCTACCACCAACCAAACTGAGTACCACCGGAGCCAGTAAGTAAGCCACGGATGGGATTCCTTGTGTTTGTTAAGAGGCTATGTTGATAAGACCACGTGGCCGCGTTCAAATTTGGATTGTTTTGTAGCTGTCCCTATCCAAGCCCTATCCTACCCGAGCGCGTACGGTGAGACAGCATAGACTACGCGAAGTTATCCACCCGTTATTTGGATGTTTCGTAGTCCAGGGATCATTTGAAGGATACAGTATATTATGTAACCATTTTTTTAATACAGTATACTAATGAAATTTCAGATGTCGGTGGTTTTTCCAAATTGTTCTAAATTGATTCATACTCTTGTAAATCAGGTTCAAAGTTGGGACTTTTTATTACCGTAAAATACAATACTTTGACGCCCTGTAACTCTGGAAGTATATATTTAAACGAAAATCTGACTCACCACCGACACAGATATTTGTTTCTAGATTGTGTCTTGAAAATTTCATAGATTTTCATAGCTTAATACTCAACACTGGACTACGTTTGTATGGGCGCTTTGACACCAGCGTATTTGAGTTGTAATTGTTAAAAGTCAAACAACAAAATCTCAATTTTTATAGAAAAATTTATAAAATCGACATTTTGGAAGGAATTTTGCCGTCAACTCAAGCTTGAATAAAATTCTCCGTCCCTTTCCTCTATCCCATAAGACATAACTAAGTCCTTTATATTACATTACAACTGTGTGTGATTAAGAAACAAAATTAAAGATGCCACAAGGTACTATCGCAAGTATTGCAGGAAGCAAACAAAGTACAGTTCCAAGTAACACTGTCTTATCTTAACGAAGACTAAAACAAAAGCTTTGTACGCGAATGTGAAACGGAAATACTTTATGACTCTAATATTTGAAGTGTTAAATGTACCATTGTTAAACTTGAGACTTGACGTTAATTTAAAAATTATGATTTTAAAACAGAAAAGGATTAACACAGGAAAAGTACACAATAAAACCTTTAATTTATTTATATCAAATAGCAAAATATAAATTCGGAGTCAGGAAATCCATAGACGGACGAACTAGGGTCACCAACATAGTTCGACGAGTCAGTGAGCATGTCGAATGAGTGGAAATGGGAAGGCCACATCGATCGAAGAACCGATAACCGATGGGGAGCGAAAGTTCTTGATGGGCGACCATATACCGGGAAACGTGTACCGGGCCGTCCCACTCGCGGATCGCAGCAAGTCGCTAGATGCTAGTGGCTCGGGACCAATCAATGTGGCATATCATGGTGGAAGCCTATGTCCAGCTATGGACGTTTCCAGGCTGATAATTAAATCGTGGTTAATTTTGGTTACTACTAACAGTTTTAGTCAATACAGTCTTTGTAAAGCTTGCAGAGCGTCATCAAAAGTACAGTCACAAACAATAATAGCATCATGTAAGTCATATGACACGCACTCAACGTATCGTAACAATTCTTGGAGCTACTCGCTATGAATCCAAAGACACAACTTTCCCTCAAGCTGAGAATTTCGTCCTTCTCCACCGCAAACGCCATAACACTGACTCAATCAATATTCAAAAGGAACTATCGTAGTCCCGACCACAGAAATCGTGTAGAAATGCATCGAATACAAAGCGTTAGGTGATGACCATTTGTATTCTAAAAGACAAGCTTAGGCGAACACAGCGTGAGGACTATGTATTTAAAATTAAACGGTTCCTCCTTATCTTCAAAGATCTAGAGTTCACATGTCCATTCTAAACATACAGATGTAAATGTGAAGGTTGCCAATAGGTCTCGACTTGAATTTTTCACAGTTAGACCTAGCAAGTTGTCAGATACGACTAGGTCTTAGGTCGCATCGTTTGATAACATCGAAAGCTGCAATAGTAAGTCACGATGACTGAGAAAGTGGATTTTTAAGGCTTGCGCTGACTGGCACCTAAGGCTTTGCACGCGCCAATTCATCATCATCATCATCAGCCGGGAAACGTCCACTGCTGGACATAGGCCTCCCTCATGGTACGCCACATCGACCGGTCCCGAGCCACCTGCATCCAGCGACTCCCCGCGACTCTAACCAGGTCGTCGGTCCATCTAGTAAGGGGACGGCCTGGTAGACGTTTCCCGGTACGTGGTCGCCACTCGAGAACCTTTACTCCCCACCGGTTATCGGTTCTTCGAGCGATGTGGCCTGCCCATTGCCACTTCAGCTCACTGACTCGTCGAGCTATGTCGGTGACCTTCGTTCGTCTACGGATTTCCTCATTCCGGACCTTATCACGCGCCAATTATTGGTTTGTATATTAATTGAAATCCATAGCTATATGCTCCTGAGTTATGGTAGCGTACGCAAGGGTGTGTTTACGGAATTGTTACGGAACGTCAAATGACTCCCGAAAATATAATAGCGACGGCTCAGTTATCTGTTAGACCTGTGATGTTATATATGAGAAAGTGAGTGTTTTTGTCCTTCCTTTACGTCGTAACAGACAGTTCTTCCGATTTTTTGAAGTAGATGGACAGTTTAAGAAGTCAATGCGGACGAAGCCGCGGGCAAAAGGTAGGTAAAATGTATAATTTCAATAAAAATCCCGCCGTTGTATACCGCTGTTCCAAATTTTTAGCACCCACTCATAGTTTGGGCTTTGTGTTCATAGTTTTGTAAAACAGTTTGAGTAAAACTAAATTTTTGAAAAGAGAACAAACAAAAAGAGGGGTGTTATAAGTCTGACGCCAATGTCTGTCTGTAACATCGTAGCTCCCGAACGGATGGACCGATTTTGATGCGGGTTTTTTACGTGAAAGAACATTTCCTTGCGGTTCTTCTTAGCTATATTTGGATAAAATCGATTGAGCAGTTTGTTTTCTTCTCATAAAATAATATAATTCACTTGTAAAAATCTACAAAGGTAGAACTCAGTTCCGCTTTACTCGAATGCATTACTCACAAAAGCGTGTGTTTATTTTTTAGACTTTAATTAATCTTATACCTACTGCGTGTAATTCATTACTCAGTGTCATCTAGCAGTAAGTAATAAAGGCACAACAATCGGATATTTAGTGTTGACGGTTGAGACACTTTTGCCGTTCCCAAAACTATTTAAACTAAAAATGTTCACAAAAGATGAATGATATTATTATTTTCGATACCCCATTGTGTTGTAATTATAAGAGAACGGATGTGGTGCCGATGCACGCTACACTTCTACGGCAGTTGTTGCCACGATGTATGAAGCTTCGGCAACTTAATTTTTGTATTAAAATGTACTACAATATCAGAATATCATGTGAAAGTTGATTGATCTAAAAAGATTGAGTAAGCAAAGTTAAAGTCAGAAGTAAGGTAAAGTTAGAAGTTAAAAGAGTCAGAAGAAATGTTTGTTAATGTTTAGGTAGCAAAGATAATAATGAAACCAGTGTCACGAGTCTGATTAAGCTTAGCTAGTAATGTAATGATGATAAGCAGAATAGGATTTTAAAGTTCATACTAAAGTAATGACTAGTAAAACAAGCATTCGGCGGTGTCATAACAAAACCATCTCAAGTTGCACATAGTCCAAGCTTAATGTCAACAAACGCGATACAATTAAAACATTAAGAAATGCGATGCGTTGACTTCACTCCAGTTTTTAAAACGACTCGTTTCTCAAGTACAAAACTGTGAGAACCGAGGTATAAACCGACCGGTTCTGCTACGACGCCGGAGAATGCAAGCTTCGCAGCTGTCTACGACAACTCGCCGCGGCCGCGCAGCCTCGCAGACCGCGCTTATGAAAGCTCAACACTCCGTAACTACAGGAAACTACCACTTACCGTTGACACCCTGGATCCTGACGGCCAGCGTCGACAGCAGGAGGCACCAGGACAACAATTGAATCCCATAATCCGGTATAAAGTTTCTCGACCACATTTTGCAGCACAACATTTACACATGGATCACACACATTTGTTTTACTTCTCCGATGTCGTTCACCACCCAATAATCAACACTCACGGAACTAAATGTAAAAATGGACACTTCATTTTGTTATTGTACTGTCGTTACGTCCAAATTATTGTTGATATGAACATTTTAGCGGTAAAACACGTTTGAAAAAAACGTAGCGGCCCGGTATGCACGCGCGCAGTCGCGTCCCGCTCGCATCTGACGGCTTTGTTCATAAATACACAGCGTACGGTAAATCAAAATGGCCGCCGCCGCGCTTGTGTGCGTGTGCGCAGCTTGTAACTTAAAATTTATACTTAACTAATCATTCAGAGTCCCTATCGACAATTCTAATGTACACATGCCAGGTAATTACAAATAATTTCTGTCATGAAATTAGTGAGTTCCTAGTAAAATATCTAAAGAACACCCTAACGCACACAATGACAGATACGCGAAGGAATGTCGATTCAATGGAGAAATCAAGCGATTCAACCACCACGAGGGGCGCGGCGCAACCAATCCCGAGCTTTTTGGCTCTGTTGTTCCTCCATTATGAGGCAGATGGCGCTTTTGAAAATACGTATTCGCGGGGTTGAAAATAGGGTCTCATAACTTCATACTGTAATAATGTTTAGTTCAGAAGTATAAATTCGCGTACTTCGTGTTTCGTTTCCGAAATCAAAACCCTTTGAAATCTCCGATCCCGACGAGTCAAGTTACATTTATTTGTTAAATCAATAACTTCGTTGCTATATAAGTTTGCGCTGTTTGTTTTCAAGAGTTCAATTCCTTATTTTTATTTTATTTTTTACTACAAATCCGATAAAATGGCTATGTGCTATCAAAAGCATCCGTTCGAAATTGAATCCGAAGATCGACTTACAACTATAAACACAAGAATATTTGAAATCAAAAAGAAAATACAACTTTCTGGTGCGTACTATAACATTTTAGATAACTTATGGGAGTATTCAGGAATTATGAAATATAGAAAACATTAAAATAGCTTTAGGATGTGTTGAAACGAGATAGCAAGCTGTTTCGAACCTGTCATTGTGTGCCATGGCGGCGACCTAAGTTCAATAGTTGACGTATTCCGTCTGATGATGATGATGATGATTTACGGAAAATTATTAACTTCGAACATGAAGAATAAAAAATTATTCAAAAAAAATAACAAAAGTACACATTATACTAATAATAATAACGAACAAAGGCAACACAAACACAAATACTTAATCTGCAAAATAAAATAAAATTGCTGAAATATTTCTTATAGATTAATGTGACAGACTCGGTCAAGTCCATACAAAAGTCATAAACCTAATTACGTCAAACCTTTAGTTGTTCTATTGATTTAGTTTCTGAATAGCTCGATATTATTGCTGTATCGTGTGTATATCAAGTGCAGGTAGTTTTAAAAAATCAGGACGGATTTTAAAAATATTGACATTTCACTTTTTGAGCACTTTCGAGCAAGCCTTCGAGGTCTTGATACTGTAGGGTACTGTGTGCTGTGAAAATATTACACAAAAGAAATACGGAATAAAAATACGCTCTAGAATATTCTAAATACCTGTTTTATACCTATTCTATTACCCACCTACCTGGTTTCGGTAAATCTGAACCGTTTTTAATTCGAAATTACTCAGGAGTAACAATTTCCTGCTTTAATCGTAAGTTTTTACTATAAGGTGTTTAGAATAGGACTGATGCATGTCATCCCGCTGACGGGTGTCGTAAAAGGCGAATAAGGCACATTTTCGAGATAAATTCTTATGGCGATCACCAATCAGCTTGCTATGTGCAAACCCCCTCTTATAAAATCCAACGTGACGATCTTTGAGGGAGGCTCATGTCCAATCGTGGACTTATGCAGCCAATTACAGGTAGTACAATATATACTTGGCAACAAGTAAATGCGTTCAAAAAGAACTGGAAACCGACTTCAACTGCCCAAAAGTCTACTTTTACTAAGGCAAATTTAAGATTTATATCGTTTTCTCATGGATGCCGTTGTTAGAACTGGACCAAGTTGAAATAAGACCACACTAGAAGCACCACCTTTCAAAAAAAACATACCCGTCGAATTGATAAACTCCTACTTTTTTGAAGTCGGTTAACAATGAACCAAAAAACCTATCTTAAAACCAAATATCCAGTTCAATAATAGACTTATTTAAGCTACGCTATAAGAATTAATTGATTATGTATGAATCCTTGTGTGAGTACCTTAGTGTACCTGACTATGAATTTTGACATGTAACGAAAGTTATTAAATATATTGATTATGATTATGATAGTAATGATGCTATAACGGATAACAGAGGGGCAAAGGAAGTCCAACTATGAAGAAAACGAGCAAGAGAAGAGACAGAATAACGATTTAATAAATACTCTCAAGAAGGAGATCAAAATAAGACTGACGGAGCTGTCGCAGGCGCGCGCGGTGTTCGGTGAAGACGAGGCTCAAGTAAAGAAATACATAAACGATGTGTGCCCGCTAGCCAACAAAGGTTCTGATCAGGTAAGTAATAATAATAATTCGTGTATGAAAGGTAGCAGAGTCACCGCCATACATTAAAATAAAGCTATCGTTCCACAAGACTATCCGATATGTCCAAATCGTCAAAAATACCTAAAGTCACTCGCTACGAATATATACTATCAGCTTTATTATATAACAGATAAGTTAATATATATTTACATTTAGTCACGAAAGAGAACTCTTCATAACTCCATTTCATTTGTAACGTAAAGTAAACGCGTTTAAAAAAATTCTTTGAAGGAGGCTTTTACCCTTAAGGGGCCAAAATTAAAATACGCAGCAATATTGACTCTTTTTACTAGTATTTAAAATAATATTATATAATATAGCTAATTTAAATTTAATGATTTATGATGATGACTTCTTCTTTCGTGTAAAGGTGATCAGCAGACCCAATTGGTCTTGTCAAATTCTACCTACATAGTGCCTTGCGACCTTTATACCTCGGGGAGTAGCTAGCGCTCGGGCCCCTCCCGTGAGTAACGGCGAAAACACTAACCGTGAAACCAATTGCTACACACCGAAGGTGATCAACCAGCCAATCTTAAATGATGATGACTGTAATTTTTTCATGGAATTAATTATATAAATAAATAAATCGTATGAGATTATTTTTCCAGATTATACACAATTTGGACCTTAAAGTGATAGAACAACGTAAAATATTAGATCTCCTCAACTACGAGATCAAAAACAAGAAGAGGAAATTGAAACAGCTCGAGAAGGAATATGAATATCTGCTAATAGAGAGCACTAAAGGCGAACTTGTTAAATCTAAGATCAATAGCGCTGCTAAGAAGGTAAAGGTCTCATACAGTATTAAACTGCAAAACATCCAACAATCAATCAACACAAAAAATCAATGTTGATTAGGTGTAAGGTACTTCGTTGATGTCTTTTGTATGGTACTTTACTATGCTACGAAGTCTACGACAACATTTCGATGATCCATGTAATTATTATTGACATAGCGATAGCTAAACGCATTCTTGATGATGGTTTAGCGGCTACAGCATATAGTGATCTGTGGCTACAGATGGCAAAAAAGTGTGGAAAAATGAGGGCACTTTCGCATTTTAGTCACCCCGTATACTGACTTCAACGAAATTGATACTTTTTTGATACTCCGAATAGTCTTGTTCATTTTGAAGTGTTCATATAGCAACGCAAATTGATATATTCTTTACGTAAAAGCTACTAGTACTTGACAGCAAAATAAGTGTTGCCACCAAAGAAAATATTTCATTACATCTGTCACCACCTCAAACTCTTTTTCCCGCGTAGTTACAAAAACATGTTGATTCAAACACAGAAGAATATCTGTAATAAAATAATTGTATTTCCAGAACGTGTCACATCTAGAAAACGAAATCCACAAAGTTCTCATTCAATGGACTGAAGCTGAGTTGGTAAAGAAGAAGTATGCGTCCATAAGGTACTCTTTTTTAATGTGTGATGGGTTTGAACTTGGCCTTCATCTCACCTGATGGTAAGTAACGATAAGACCGATGGATAGTAAGCGTGCGCACCCCTCAAGCTAATTAGGCTGCGGGATACCTTTCAGTGTGCTATTTACACTGCTGTTTGTCGGCAGACTCAGGTAGCATGGTGGTAGCTAGCCAGGCGGACATAGAAAATGCCCTACCACAAACCAAACGCTACTGGGAATCGAACCCGGGGCCTCCGGATTGTGAATCCAACATTTTGTCATTAGGCCACAAAGGCGGTTAAATATATAAATATATATATTTTAAATTATTCTAGATGTTCTGTCGCCATTTTACTCCTTCTTTATTACTATGGTATTGAGAAGAACTAATTTATTGAATTATGACCCACTTAAAATTGATTACAATTCAGAAAATTTTCTATCAATACAAGAAATTAATGTTTTGTCAAAGAATTGAGACTAGAGCTCAAACTTACAATGATCTAGTGTAATAAACGGTGGTGCAATTCACTAGTGAGAAACATCCTTACGGATCTCGGATGTCTCAGATGACTGACGATATCGACGATAAACCGGTAAACCAGCAATAGCTACAAAAAGTCCAGCTTGGTTTTTTAAATTATGCGAATGAGGGCGCCACTCTCGCTCTATACCGGCATAGTTACGCTGAACATTTTTCAATCATATCTAGGGTGAAGAAACAATAATTTTTTATATTATTTATATATAATTGTTTACAGACAAGCCCTGATAGACGATTCAGTAAAATTTGAAAGCTCTTTAACCCACATAGAGGAATTATTGCGGAGACAAAGTGAAGAAATAATCAAGTTAGAGGTAAGCTTCGGATATAGTATATAAAATATGTTACTTTACAAACTTTAAGACTGGGGTTTACGGTCTATATTCGAGTGTAAAACCAAACAATACTATTTACCTGTAAAAAATTAGAATTAATATAGTGCTACGTACAGAACACACGTTCATCGCCTCCCACGAATCCGCGATACCTCATCTCTCCCTGCGAGAAAGTGACCCGCTCAAGGATAGGTACTATGGCGCGCGCGTACTCCTTCAAACATACGCGTGTGTACAAATGTCATCCGTTCGATGTATGGGAATAGGAACCACTAGCACGACATTTGTTTGAAGTATCCGGCCAACATAGGGTCAGAAGCAGAATCCAACTCTCTAGGAGTGGCACTAAAATATCTCGAGATTTGAACTTGAAATAATGCAGTTTTAATTCACAGTAACTTTTTTGTGTATCAGCAAGTACGTGAAGAGGCTGGAGAGATGCGCATACGAGCGACAGCTGCGACGGCAGCGGAGGCTGCGCGCGCGCACGATGCCGAGCACGCGCGGGCCACGGAGAGAGCGTACTTCACGCAGAGGTTTGAGGAGAGAAAACAGGAGCTGGAAAAATTGGAGAAACGAATTTTCCCGCCGGCAGGTAATTTTTTTAAATTACTATGTAAATATATGTTCTACAAAACCCAAAATTCATTACATTTATAAGACAAAAACTGTAAATTTACCTGTCAAAAAAAAGCAAAATATACATTCTTTAAATGTCGTTAAATTTGCTAAGTTTGATTGTTTCTGCTTATGTTGAGATTAAGCAAATGTCATTTTTTACACATCAACAATTTATGAATATTTCGGGGGTAAATCAAACGCTTTACATTCGTTCTCTTAATCAAAACTAACAATTAATAAATTTAAAATATGGTCATTTCTTTTGAATGGCAATAGAATAGGATAGCATAAAAATACTGTTGAAATGTTCTATTGAAGACAGTTCAGCAAATTATACCTCTAATGAGTCAAAGGTTTCACATCGCACCGATTTACGGTGACATTTAGAATAGCCAAATGTTTTTAAAGTATGTTTTGTTTCCATTTGAGAATTGGAATTGGAAACCATTTTTCTCTGGCAGCAAGACCCGTCCGAACGGAATCTACCAGATCTACAGAGGGAGAGGCTGCGACTGAAGAGATGACAGCTGCACAGCTTATGGAAGACATCTTCCAGAGACTGATGAAGTTAACAGGTAAATGAATACCTTCTTGTGAGGCTATTCAGTGAGCAAGCTTCTGTGAAACGGTATTATAGTCACTTCTCATCCGTCTTAATAAATATCTATTTGGTACCAGGGGTAACGGACGCTGAGGAGGTGTTCGATAGGTTCCGAGGCCAGCGAGAGACATCCAAACGTCTCAACTACCTCCAGCAGACCACCGAAGAGGAGAAGCTCCAACTGGAGCAGACTCAGACCAGTCTCATGGCTGAGCTGGAAATGTTTAAGTTCGCCTCAGTCAAGGACAAAGATGAGTAAGGGCTCGAAGATTCGAATCTATCGTACTGAGTTTTAAATACTTTATCGGGATAAAGAGTATTATAATATATCCTTCTCTATTCCATACGCTAACAACATTAAAAATTTCATCAAGGCAGGTTGACCCATTTAGCTGTGAAAAGGCACCTAAAACAGAGAGAAACTAAGTGTCTTTTGCTTTGCTAATATTAGTGAAACTGCCCCTAAAATCTTTAGTCACGTTTAGTTTAGTTACGTAAAATCGATAATTCAAATAATTATAAGCTGCTGCCATGTAAAACTCGGCATTAAATATTGATCCTTGTTGCCCCTTACACAATGATATGTCTAGTTTCTTAAAACTAGAGAAGAGATATCGTCTAAAAAGACGCCCGTGAGCCGTAAAGTTGTAATATTTGTTTGTTTACACAGAGGGCAAGACCAAATAAATGCATTGAAAGAAGAAATTAAAGAAGAAGAAGAGAAATATGCTGAACTGGAGCGTAAGCTTGAGGACCTGGAGACTCACCTCCTGGAGATAAAGCGGTTACTATACGAACTGTGTAGGTTATTGGATGTAAGTAGATGCAGTCTGTACCGTGGCCTGGGTAGGTTTCTACGCATATTTGTACCATGTCACATTAACTTGTAAATGACATTCTTCTTGATGTGTGCAATAATATCAAGTTAAAATGAATGTGACATGGCAGAGATTGGCAGAGGTACTGGTCCTGACTTTACAACAAGAGAAGGACGTCTGCTTCTAAAATATAATACTTTTTGTATAATACTATAGAATCCCAGTATACAACGACATTCACCGAGCTGGTTAATGGATGAAAAGTATTTTATGTCAAATTAAATATATCGCAAATGGGTTGACTAAATAAATTCAGTCCAGAATATGATTAATTAATAATTTAAAAATTAATTTTGCTGTAATGCTGTGTCCTCTTTTATCGCACGGGATGGTTGCTGGGACCTCTCTGTCACACGTGTTCTATACGGGGTTTTAGACTATAATGTTCATTTCAATCCAATAGAAATTGACATCAATGACAATCAAAGTAAGTATTCCGAAGCTGAGTGCATTCGAATTTTAAGACTATAAGGGGCTACGTTTGATTGTATTTCTGAGTGATAACTAGCTACACTGGAATAGATAAATGCCCAACCACTGATCAAATCTAGTGCCGATATGTCATTATCTTCATCAGTCTGGAAACTGGAGATAGTCCTCCTCCATTTTATTTCTCATTGACCGATACCAAGCTACTTTCATCCAGAGACTCCCCACGACCTTTACTAAATCGTCGGTCCATCTAGTAGGGGGACGGCCCAAAACACGCTACGTGGTCGACACTCGAGAACATTTGCTCCCCGTCGGTTATCGAACGATGTGTCCAGCCCATTTCCACTTCAGATCACTGATTCGTCGAGCTATGTCGGTGACCCTAGTTTGTCTACGGATAGACAGAGACAAACAATCCAGTACCTGCGAATGTGCTGGCAAATGTAAAATCAAAGAAAAATGATCTTGCACCTTACTTTCATGAGAAAATATGTTTTTATGGAAATCTTGCTCACCCAAAAGCTGCAAACTAACAACGCGCCTGCTCTGCTCCCCGTCATACCTGAACACACCAGAGCTATTTACACTGCTGTTGGTTGGCGTTGGATAATATGGTGGTAGCTATCCAAAACTATGTCCTTTTACCAGTGGTTATTAAAACAAAACTTATTGATATCTTGAGTTCATTTTATTTGGAAATAGCCACACTGAAGTTCACTTCCTACTGTCGCACATAGCGAATATACAGAATGAGCAGAATTTCAGCGTGGACCAATCCCAGCGCGGCACGGTCGGGTGCGTGCCTGTGGCGCCAGCGCGGCGCGGTGAGAGTTCGCGGCAACTACGTACACTGCTCTGTACATGACGTGCTAGTTGCGATAGTCAATGCATGCCATATCCTCTTCCCAGGTTATCCCGGATATACCGATGCCGGAATGGACGGCAGAGGCTCGCGACGTGCAGGAGATAGTTGACGTCCTGACGGCGCGGTACGAGAGGGCCAGGGATAAAGTAGCTGACATCAGGGAGAGACGGCCTGACCCGACTGCCATGGTCATACCGTCTAATGTAAGACTGTTTATATTTTCACTAGATTTTGCCGTCTTCATCCGCGTGGACTTCGGGAAGTATCTCACGGGAACTACATGCTCGATCGGGATAGAAAGTCCTTTTCCGGCCCTTCAACTATCATATGTTTACCAAAAAAAAGACATTCTGACCCTCCGTTACGACGGGAAAGTAGACAAATAAACTCACGTTCGCATTAATAATAATTATGTATTAGTATAATCATGGTATCTCAGTCGTGTAAATCGTCAGTCCTTGAACAATCGTGGTCTGGGTTCGATCCTGGCTCGTACCAATGAGTTACAATTTGTTATTTGGAACTATGTACGAATGATAAAAATCATTACCATCGGCTTTTCGGTGAAGGAAAACATCATGAGGAAACCTGCACCCTCCTGAGTTTACCAATCCGCACTGAGCCCGCGTGGTGGACTATGTCCCATACACTCTCTGTAGGAGAGTAGGATTGAGACCCTGCAGTGGGGACATATGTAGGCGGATGTCGATGTATTAGTATGAACTATGGATTTCAGCCAGGAAACTGCATTCTCAACTCATGACTCACTCAATACTGTGACAAAACAGAAGCATAAAAGTTTGATACGAAATTTCTTCTATCGGAATCAGATTTTATATACGTCGGATTGTAATGTCGCGAAATGAGTATTCAATTTTTACACAATATTTTTTATTACTGTTCAAAACGCCGTCTCGGGACCATTAGCTGCGTAACGGTTATCGTAGCTGAGAATAAAGTTGCGACAATATAATCCGCTCTCCTATTTTTAGGAAATTATTTATCACAACCAACTTTTCCATTATTTCCACGACTATGACAAAAATATTGTATGGAAGCATGAGCATTTTGAGCGCATTTCCGTTATACACCAGAATTGCTAGTTTAATACTATATAATTATTATAATAACAATGTGTTTGTGTGTTTCCCAGCCGACCAGCGGATCCCCCTCCGTTGCCGGGATCAGCGTCCACAGCCACAGCACTGCTAAGGAAGTTGAGAAGGTGGTCCCCACTTACAAGGAGCTGGTTCAGAAGGAGCCCACGAGACCGCCGCGTACGCAAAAATATTTATATGTAGCAATAGCTTTTGCCCGTGGCTTCCTCCGCATAAAATTCGGATAAAAAGTCATTTTCCGATCCTCCAACTATCTCTATACAAAAAACAAGTCATTCTGACCCTCCCTTAAGTAGAGAAACAAATAAACTCACTTTGACAGTTATAATATTAGTATATCTTCCACAATCTTCCTGTTCCTCTAACCCAACCTTTTTTACGGAGTGGAAATCTTCAAAAGTTTCGGGGAAGTTATGCTGGATTCTTACCAGCTAAAACCACTCCGGTATCCCTCTCTCGCCATTGGTTGCCGAGTCACGGGAACTTACCACTCTTCCGCTACTCGGCAGGCGGCCCCATACATCCCTTACATTCCTGCATCCCCCATTTCTCTTGTGTCACATCCAGCCGATCGTCAGTTAGATGTGACACACGAACCCACACATCCAACACCTTCACAGTGCGTGTATGGGAAATGCTAGACCGACCACAGTGTGTGTGACAAATAAACACACACCCTGCGCCGACCCAACGCTACCCACACTCGTTCCTCCCATTCCTTGTTGGCAGCAGCGCGATACCTGGCACGCTCGCTGACCGTTCCTTCATCTTTCGTACTCCATCCCTCGTATCTAATCGTTCTAGATGCGTACGGCGAGATATCCTTCATGTATCTCTTTTGCGCCAACCGCACCCGACCAACGTCTAACCCTACCCTACCCCTACTAAACGCCGTCCCTAATAATAATCCAGGCACTTTTCGCTGCTATACAATACTCGCACGCTATGTTTGCCCCTCTGAAAATAGCTCTCCGCAATTTCAAACATGTACAGACGAAATGTGTGTCTATTATTTTCGATAATAACTATCCCTAGATGACATACAACTCTAGGACATTTCTTTCCACCCGCAAACTTGCCTTGCCATTTATACGTTAATAATTAGTACTTCGCGGTCTTTTGTGGCTAACTTCAGAGGGGCAAACTTAGTTTGCGTGCCGCTTTTGTCCAATCCTCTCAGTTCGAGTCCAAGCGGATTGTTAGTAAAATTTTACCCAGCTGAGCGCCGCCCGCATACAAAATGGCTGTAATGGTCGTAGAACCGGAACAGTATCAAACCATTTCAAAAACTCTAATAAAATTAAGTTTGAAATATTTTCTAATTCGTGTTATTTGCGGTTTTAATTAATGTGGTTGAGTCGCCACTGAGTTGACTAACAAATCAAAATAATACAACTATAAGTTCTCTATAACTAATCTGTGTTATTTATTACAGCATCTGATGAAGAAGACGATATACCTTCGAGGTGCTACCTGAAGAGGCAGGCGCAAGTCATCGTAGATACGAAATGCAGAAGAAAAGGGTTCCGACCTCCATATCCTAGAAAATAAGAAACTGGTTGAATCATTTAGTACGATTAAACAAAATTGCATATACATACATGACTTTTATCCCAAATCTATGTTGACCTCATAATTAAAAAAAGACGAGCATATTGTTTAATTTTTAAACTCAAAAACCTATACTTACTACCTCTATATTAGAAAACAGCCTTGCTCAATCGTCATTATTGGTTGTATAAGTCCACTATTGGACATGATTATCCCACAAAGATCGTCATATCTAACTTTATATGAAGGTATTTTGCGAATCGCAAGGCGTATCGCAGTAAGATGTGTCCACCGTGTGGCCTCGGCCACAGACCACCCCATATCGTCCCGTGCGTGTCGTTGAAGGTGACTAAGGAAATTTTCAGGGGATAAGCAGTAGCATCTACTCTATATAGTTTGTGCTATGCATTTAAAATTAGGGAACGGAATTTCTAGACATTGGCCTCTGTATACGTCTAACATCTATCGCAACGTAGTTCATTAATCTATAGCAAGGTCGAAGAGAGACACGAATTCCGTGTGGGGAGACCTGGTTACTCATAACACAGGCCTCGAGCTTAGTTTGGGAACCAGCTCCCCCACAACTACTATATTACTTGTTTTTAAATAATGTATATTATTCATATCTAGAAAACTAGATACATGATGTTGTGGAGAGAGAAAATAAAAACCTTTTTTTTATCGGACACCCTATTCACTTGCTATCCACGCAGATGAAATCGCGGGCAAGACACAATAAACTTAAAACATTAACTTTTCTAATGCAAACTTTTTTAAGGCATCAACCAAACCGGAACCACTGAGCAAGTAATCACTACACCGGAACCTAGGAGCATAGAATCACTGCGACCGAAACTGTCAATAAGCTGTCAACACAAATATAAATATTTAAACAATTTTATAGAAATATTATACGTACTTTATTTTAAAACGAAACGAACCAGAATTATGTTTTGTCAACACAAAAATTCTTATCTGCAATTGGTGTGTTCGGTGAACCCTAAAGTGATCAACAAGGCCGTCGATCAAGCCATGATGAGGATCAACTTTGATCCTCGGGATGGTAGGTAATCCATTTATTTGTATACAAAATACTTCAACGCTTGACCTCAAGCTCATCTGACGTTACGCGTTGCTCTAGGAGGTGCCTATTTACTCTTCGTTTAAATATCCCCAAGGTGTAGTTTTCGGGGAACTGAAAAGAAATGTTTCAAATTCGGCCTGCACTTGTACACTATTTAAAAATCTATTTAGTAATAATCTAAACATGTATAGAAAAATAATAGAATTACTTTTTGCATTTATTGTAACTGTACAAAATCATTCTTTTTGTACTAAGTGACAGCGTCAAATGTCATTTTATTGACGCCATCTTTGTTTTTAACGTCAAGTCTTACCTATTTCGTGCGTTTTATATGTTTTTGTACAAATAAATTTAACCAAAATATACAAAAATGGTAGCTAAATCACTTTTATTTGACAATGGCCTTTTTGTAGCGTATTCCATATTTGTACGCATGATAAATGTAGAAGCGAAACGTTTGTTGCGAGCTGTAGGAATATCAACAGTATATATATGGGTGGCGGTCTGCCGTTCTTCTGTTTGACCTAGAGAAAATCGCGACTGATCGTGTCGATATGGTCTTATGACACAAACGTATGCGTGTTTTAGAACCAACGGTACAGAAGCGTCTGGACTCGATGCAGCCGTCGCTCTATGCTCCCCACGTGGACATCACCCGAGCGAGGTTGGGATTTGGCCGAGTCGGTCTCAGGCTCATAAACCGAGGTCTGCACTCGCCCGACTATTTGACTCAGTTGCAGGCCGTGCATTCTGTATTGGATCAGGTATTCTTCTCATAAGATACATTTTTATACAGCATTCATTAAAACTCATCATGTTTAGGATTTAAGCTTTAGTTAAGAATTAATATTGGGCTTTGGGAGAGTTTGTTTGTTTTCAGAGCTGCAAAAGTGCTATTTATTTTATTACATATATAGATTACACCTGGAATGAGCAAATCCGTAGACGAACTAAGGTCACCGACATAGCTCGTCTAGTCAGTGAGTTGACGTGGCAATGGGCAGGTCACATCGCTCGAAGAACGGTTAACCGATGGGGAGTAATAATTATCGAGTTGCGACCACGGACCGGGAAACGTGTACCGGACTGTCCTCCTACCAGATGAGCCGACGACCTAGTTAAGGTCGCGGAGAGTCGCTGGATGCAAGTGGCTCTGGACCGGTCGATGTGGCATACCATAAAGGCGTATGTCCAGCAGAGGACGGTTCCCGGTTGATGGTGAAATTACACTCAAAACATCCATTACGTGCTTTTTGGTTCTAATTACTTCGCTCTTTGGCTTTCATTTATAATGGACTAAATACTAACAATATACATTTCCGACCCCCACAGGTACAAATATCAGAAAACGCAATGTTCCTCATCAACCTGAACTGCCCGTATCGCGTCATTGACCTCCTCAAGCATAGAGATCCAATAATCAGGGAGCAAGCCTGCATCATCCTGACCCACTTATCCTCCTACTACCAAGGCAGGAACAGAATTCTGAGCAGACCGTCCGTCCTGGACGACCTCCTGGACTTGATAACAAGGGACCGGAACGAAATAAGATACGCGGCAGCCATGACACTAAGCCGGCTAGCTAGAGAACGATGGGATTGTGAAATAATCATGAAAAACGAGAAAATAGTCGAAAACCTGATTAAAATGATCAAAAACGACTACACCGGCATCGTTCTGTTACATTTGAAGACGCTGGAGAGATTGGCCGAGTGGGATCCTGTGCCAGCGCTAAAATCTAACGCCTTCCAGGTCATGAAAACGCTGTTCCTCGACCCTGATTGGAGGATCGTACAGAAAGCGATGGACTGCATGACTCAACTATGCAAACACGAGGTTGGAAAGTTATTGGCTGACGAGAATGATCTCACTTTTGTTTTAATGGAGTTTTTAGTCAATCATGCAATCGAAGTCGTCATAAGCGCCGTTGGGATAATGCAGTACACCACATTGACTACAAGATCGAAATGGCGAGCGAAGGAGACCGTTACAGAGTTATCCAGTTTATTGACGAAACTATGCGTTCATCACAATATGCCGTTGCTTCAGTTAAGATGTCTTCAGATTCTAATAAACCTTTGCGATATACCAGACATGAGAAACCATATCCAGTACCATTGGGAAGGTACGATTAAATCTATCAATCTGAGGACCCACGAGGAATGGGACGGCACCTCTGAAACAACCAGCTATGGGCTTGAAACCGGACACAACTATAGGACTAGGTGTATCGAGAAAGTTGAAACTATAAAGAATGAACTTGGCGAAGTAGCTGATATAAACGTTCACAGCTATATGAGGCGTATTGATGAGAAGAAACAGCAGTTGATCAAAGCAATGAATTGGAAATCGTATTTAGATTAATATTTGGTTTGCATGTAAAAATTATGAAGATTTCCCGGGAAATGGTCCAAAAAAACACGGCATTGTATCGTTCTGTTGTTTGTTGAACTTCGACCTTAGTTTAAACGTTCCCTCTCCTATGCTTCCATACTAAATTTCTGTTACCATAATCTTTTAAAATAGAACAGCTGGCTTTGATAAGTAATTACCTAAAAATTAGAGATTATGGTGTCGCGAAATAAATATCATTAATTTACAACTTTATAGTTAGCTACAATAGCAGTTACGTAGCTAATGGTTCATAGATGGCGCTTTGAACAATAATCGAAAAAAATAATTAAAATTGTGATACACTGAGAAGTTGTATGTTAATGATACTCATTTCGCGACATCACAATCTGATGTCCTATTTTTAGATAGTTACTGCACAAATCCAGCTATTATATTTTAAAAGTTTATGGCAACAGATATTTAGTATGAAACTTTGATGGATCGCCTTAAGATCATTTTGCCAGAATTAATCGTTAGAAAATTTTCAAAAACTACATACCTGAATATTATTAATAATTAAAACTCAAAATTAATTTACTCGTCGTTTATTCCGAATATATTAAAATTAAAAATAAATTGAGCTACACATTTGGTATTCATTACGCTATTTGTTGTGCGGTTTTAAAGCAAATATCAGTCGTAGTACCAATACACTATGGTATTCAAAAACTTAGTACCTTAGTTCAGAAAACTATGTATTATATATAATCGAGTAAAATGATTGTTATGCGTTCATTTGCATTCTAAGTACGTAAACAATATTATAATACACCCTATACAAACACTTGCATTCGTATTTTTCTGTTCAAATGACTTTCTTGTAAATGAAGTTAATTT
Organism: Carcina quercana; assembly: GCA_910589575.2. Taxonomy (NCBI): domain Eukaryota; kingdom Metazoa; phylum Arthropoda; class Insecta; order Lepidoptera; family Depressariidae; genus Carcina; species Carcina quercana. The sequence continues at coordinate 14,626,446 of OU342429.1, read as the reverse complement.
TTTTTTTGGTTTGACTGTAAGGTTCCCGGCCACGGAAGCGGTTAAAAGTTATTCTTTTTTTTTATATCAAGTTGAATTTAATATGAGACAAACAACATGAAACAAAAGTGTGCTGTCCATCGACATAGCAAATAATAATTACAGATGTAACGCATAACTTCAGTCAGGCGTCGTTTGACGTTCCGTAAACACACACTCTCCCGTACCGCTCTCATACCTCAGAGACAGACTCACTTCCGCTTTAGACCTGAACTTTAAATTATCGAAAGATTCGTTTGCAAAAAAGTCAAATGTTAAACCAACTAGGACTATCTGCTCTATATTTTAATCTAAGTGTGCATTTGTAATATAACACAGTGCCACTGCAACAGGCTACAAAGGAACAAAAATATTCCAAAATTGAATCAAAAGTAACAATAAAGGATTCTTGGCGCGAACTTGAAAAATGGTGGTTCATTGCAATTTTACTAATTCGTTAATAATACTGTTATGTGTGTTTTTTGTTTTATAATGGTGTGATATAGTGCAAAAAGTGACAAGGACGGTGTTATAGTATCAATTACGCAAAATTATGAGGGATTCGACGCGATCGAAAGGTTTCACCATGTCGAGTACATTCGGCATATGGATTCTTTCGAATTATGTTGAAACCTAGGCTGACCTTTGAAATTCTCGTCAAGAATCCTCAAAACAAGCAATAAAATATGAATTATTATTATTAATATGAATGAATAAAGAGTATACAAACAAACAAAATATATACATTATACATTTTATTGAGAAAACTGAAGAAACGGCCTTGTTTTTATAACCTTAAAATTTTAAGATCATTATCAAAGACATAACTGTATAGTGTTTTGCCTTTGCCCTTTCTGGTAGGAAAAATCTTACCAAAAAAAGTAACAATTAAATATTTGAATAATGATCCGCAGATGTCAAAAGATCCAAACACTAAATGAGTTCAATATGATGACATCATTAATAACACAACACCATGAAGCTAAAAAGATTTTACTATGCCGCCCGGCGATAATCTTTTTACCTTCATACACAACACAACACCCTGTATAATCAGGCTGTATGTGGTAATTTATGTCTATACCGATTTTAACAGATGTTTCTCTTGCATTTAAAAACTCGAACAGGGTATTTTGAATATAGACTGACCAAACCGTCAAGTCAGTTCCAGCAACTATACACTTGATAATCTGACTGAATGACCTGTCAAATGCCGCTAAATAATAGCTGGGCAAACAAAACAAAAAATTCCAAACGAACGTCGGATGAGTGGTACTTGAATCTCAAAAAATGAATCAAGTCAATTAATTAGCGAACCCTTATAATTAATACCTTTTGGAACATTATGGCCCTCATATTAATAAAATAACCGCACCATCTGGTTTCACATCTGCTGCCAAAATAAATTCAATTAAATTAAAATAGAATAATCAGGAAAAGAAACGAAAGAAATTAAAATTAAAAAAATTCTCTCTTATCGAAATCGAAGACTTTAATTTGAAGTACAATATTGCACTAAAGAAGTTCAAAGATATTGGTTGAGTGACTTGGGACCCTGATTATAAAATATTGAATAATGCAATGTTGCTTCGTTACTGTAAAAATGTTCAGAATCACTAAAAGTCATGACAATTTAATGTTAAAAGTCAATTCTAAAATACTTCAGGAATTTAATTTAATTCTAAGCTTCTTTATGTAAATATAAAGCTATATGGTAATAACTTTTATATTACCACTAAGCCATACGATTCAGTCATGAACAGTCTTACCAACACTACATTTTCGCCACCAAATCACCAGTCGTTACAAACGTCCTCCTAACGTCACCAATGACGTATGACGTCACTTATTTAATAAATATGACCCGCCAAACAATACCACATATTCGATGGTATCCATGACATATCACGTCAAGCTTAAATTAATATTGAAGTCGGTTTTTACAGAGCTCACGTTGAATATATCCTATATTGAATAATCTGGACATCGATTACAAGATTTAATTTATCAATGCGAATTCAATACGTCGTTACTCAAACTAAAACATATCACAAAAAAATAAGACGTATCACGTCCAACTAAGACGTATCACGTCCAACTTATAAGAAGTATCACATCCAACTGAGACATCACATTGACGTATCATACCCAAATAAGGCATATTGCGTCTAACTAAAACGTATCCCATCTGAGACGTATCCAACCATCTCTGGTGTACATAATTGAACTTTGACGTAATAGAATCCAAATAAGACGTATAGAATCCAGTCAAAACGTATACACAGGCTCACTGTCTCACTCGCTGCTGCTGTATTCCTTGTCACTGTACTGGACGTATTCGAAGAGCGCCTTGCACAGGTCGCGCATAGTCGGGTCTCATCTGCCACCGCCTCGTTTGTTCAGAGGGTCGTACACCTCCGCCTCAGAATCCATTTCGTCTTCCGACAGCGAGAGGGAGCCACCGACGCGGCGTGTGCGCAGGCCCTCCTGTAATGTTTACAATTTATTCTATTTTATTCAATCACATAGCAGTTTATTTTAAGCGTGATGGTAAGCAACAATCAACAATGGTAAGAATCAGTCGACCTAGAAATTTGATATCTTCACGATTTTTTCCTTCACACCGATATTTAATGTCTTAACGATTTATTGATTTTTTTTTCGCTTTTGCTTCTACTTGCTTGCTACTTGCTTCTACTACAATCCCACCTGAAGTTGTAATGGGTGTTGTCGCGAATTGTCTAAAAACATATGCACTCTTGAAGGTCTTAAAGAGATCTAATAAGAGAGATAAAATTAAATGAAGACGTGAAGAAAGCCGTGTGCATTACAGTAGAAAATCAACTAAATAAGAACAGAACTTTTCTTCTGTTGGTTTGGTTTTATAGACGGGGCGGGGTGGGGTTAGCGCATGTACGTATTGTGTACGGTGAACGCCTGTAGTGTAAGCGAAAAGATTGCTTTCTTTTTTTCGATATGACATTATGCGGTTGGTACCGCGACCTTCTACAATTTCCCTGGAGGCTGAGAACAGAAGGTGCTCAGACGTTGTTATCCTCAGCTAGGGATGTTCCTTTGAAAAGAGAGGATCGATCAAAGAGAAGATTACTTTCGAAACTGTACACACAACACTGGCCGTAAATGTCCGCCATTATCATTCTGAACGCATCTAAATAAACGATAACAAGCGAACATTAAAACATCTTACACACGAGTCAGTCTTCGAAACAAAATAATACGAATATATTAATTAAGTCAACGAAAGCCACTATCAGCTAATAAAAGCAGCTGAAAAAAAAGAATCAAACTTTATTTTAATTTCCCACAGAGCTCAATTAATTTTCATCGTTATTGAAGCTACGATTAGATTATATCCATCCATGTGCCCAAAGTTAGCAGAATTAAAAAAGGTGTTAAAAAAATGTGCTTAACAATACACAAAAAGATTAGATTACAAATTATTAATGTAGCGTTTCAGACTATGAATAGGAAAACGAGTACAATAAGCCATTGACAGTTACTAAAAGGTATGCTCGCACAGATGCGTGACGGCAATACTCGTTTAGAACGCGAGCGACAGAGACAAGTAATATCGGGTCATTGTTCGAAATTCTTTCTGCTAAGTGACCACCACAAATCTTAGCGTTCAGAGGCGTTTCAAGCGCCAAATAATCATTGTATATTTTTGATGTAGATATCTAGTCTTTATAATCAACTATTGACGTCCCATAGCAGTGCAATGCTTAAGATTTCTTTAGGGACTGTCTCAACGCGTTAGCTCAAGTACATATTTTAACGTCCAAAAACGTACGGCACTCAGACAGTTTACTTGAGGTCGACTCAATCTTGAGCAAGATTTATAAATGTTGCCTAAGTTAGCAGAATTATATAAGCTTATAGATACACACATAAGCAGGATTTCCAAAAATATCTGGTTATTCTTTTCCGTCACTCAAACGTTGAAGTAACTGCCAATGGCTTAATTCGAAGACTACACTAAGAAAAAAACCGAAGCCCCAATACGCCAACACAACCACCTGACACTGTTGTCAAAACATTCGACAACGTTACGTTAGCTGTGACTGTTCTCATTGCTATACTCATTATGCAGCTATTTATATGAACACCGCTGTACTCTAATCATACCTGAATTATTTTATTCTATTCAACCTTAGAGGTGATATCTTGTCGGTATAGTGACACATTTTTGACATGACAATCTTTAATTTCTTTCCAAATATATTGCCAGTGACAGAGTTAAGTTATACATGAACACAGTTTTAGAACTTGTCACAATACACTGTTTAAATATTATTATTTCTGGCAGCACTGTTGAGTCCAGTTGTCATGCCAAAATATATATGGTTTTTTTTCTTCATGTAAAATGATGAAAGTTGATGGAAGGCGTCCTTGTCCAGAAGGCTCAAGTTAAAGACGCGTCAGTTGTGGTATATTTTCATTGTTTCTTTTATTTTTTGGAAATTGACAGCGAATGCAACGATGCCCAACTGTGCGAAGATAAGTTCGTTAACTTCCAGAGGCCCATAAGTAACCTAGACATAAAGTGCTCCCAACACAAAGAAACAAAAATTTAACCGTTAACGGTGTTAATAATATCAAGACACTTCATAGATTTTCTTAATTTATGGCTTGATCTGGCAAAAAAAATTACACTTAGTACACTGATAGCAGTATAATGAAATAAATCGTTCCTTTATCATTTCTAGAGCCAATGCAATGCCATAAATTACGATAAATACTACAAAAACCGCGTCCAATATGAGGCCCCATAACCTAGACAAACATTGCTCCCAACACAAAGAAACAAAATCAAAAAGAGAACTCTAAACCGTGTTATCTACAGAAGCGTGCGTCAATATGTGCGCACCAGTTCCGTGTCACTGATCCACGCCGCCCGCTCCTCTAAACTGGACGACATCTGTGGCACACACACACCCTCAGTATGTTTAAAACGGAAACCATTCAAAATTAGAACTTGCCTGTCCGAGTGACGTATCAAGATCATTTTGGTAAATATTGATTACCCAAAATGAGTTTTGCACTCGATTTGTTTTTAGTTACGTTAATACAATTTTGATACCACTTTCTAAGATACAATATCGTAATTTTGAATATAAAATATATGAAAATCAATTCTTTTGTTCAGTCTGTAGTTTACATGTCGTATATCGATCATCATTCAAAATAATTTCGTTATGAGTATTTTGGAGAATTATGTATAGTTTTAGCAACTTTAACTGTCATTTCCTTCAACATCGCGACACACAAGTAAAATAAGGATAAACGTGGCATAGTACAAAATTTGGTTCGTATTTTTGCTATTGACTGCGCGTATATATGTCAAGAACCAAATCACTCAAGATGTTTAAACACAATCACCTGTAACTACCATCCTTCTGTGTACAAGTGTACATACCTCTAGGATCCCAGCGCTGGGCTCCGAGGCGTACCCCTCGAAGTGTCGTTGATCGTCGTCGTAGTCTGAAGATGAAGAGGATTCGTTGTCTGCGTCACGGCCGGTGCGTACTGCGCACACCATCTGAGCCAGGTCCGTGAACGTGTAGCTGCAATGTGACGTATGTTGGGTTCATGAAGAGGCTAGGCTCAGGGTCGGACTGGCTTAGTGCCTGTCTTGAAAAATAATTCACCTTTGTGTGTATATTTTAGCTACCTCACATCTTGCATTTTCTTTCAATGCAGGCGAATGTCTGGGAATGTCCAGCTATAAATATATAGATAGCTTTTGGTCCTGGCGCCAAAATATAGATAAAGAAGTCATCCGGTGACATTGTAACTGTCAGTTTGTAAGAATGATAAAAATTATCATTGTCTTTTCGGTTAAGGATAATATCGTGAGTTGTGCACACTCCTGAAAAGAAATTTAAAGGTGTGTGTGAAGTTCACCAATCCGCACTGGTCCCGCGTGGTGGACTATGTCCCATACACTCTCTGTAGGAGAGTAGGCCTGAGCCCCTGCAGTGGGGACATATATAGGCTGTTGATGTTGTATTTCTTTTAAAAACAGATTTATAACAAGTTTATTTTAAATTAAAAATACTCTGAAGTGTCTCGAATTAAAAATTCTCTGACTGAGACAGAGATATAACATCAACTCACTCGGTGAGCGATGGCTGCACGTCTGGTCGTTTCCCCTCGGCCGCCGCGCCGCTCACTCCGCCGCCCCCGCCCCGCCGCTGCCCCTCGAAGTAAGCAGTTCCGTGCCTGTACCCCACCTCACGGATCTCATCGAACGAACCGAACTGGAGCGTTTTGTACGTGTCGATAGGGGGGCGGATGTACTCGCAATAGTCGGACGTTTTAACCTCCTGTCAAAACATGATTAAACAATCAGCACAGGATATAGAACTACGCACAGACCGAACGCCCACCGCCTCCCACCAATCCGCGATACCTCACCTCTCCTCGCAAGAAAGTGACCCAGATACAGATCGGTAATATGGCGCGGGCGAATTTCCTCACATTCGTGTGTATACAAACGTCATCCATTCGATGCATGGGAATAGTAACCGATATCACAACATTTGTTTGAAGTGTCCAGCCTGTGCCATCAGTGTCGCCTGTAAAGTCAAGTTGCTACAAAGTTGGGTTTTAAGACTAAGATACCCAGAAGTCTGCCAGCAAATAACAGTGTTAATAGCACTCTAGCGTTCCGGTGTTAAAGATAGCAGAGTACGTTTTCCATTGGACGTGCCTTATCGTCACTTGCTATTAGGTGAGATGAAGGCCAAGAGCAACCCCATTATTCATTTCTAAAGGTACCTGTGAGAACTTAGTGCAGTAACATACCTCTAACTGCCGATTGCAGGACACGTAAGCAAGTCGGCTCTGAATATCCGGCAAGTTGGGCACTTTGACAGGATTGGTGAAGGGATTCCATCTGCGAATCAATAACGTGGTCCCTGGTTAATAACTGATAAATCATCAACATTTTGTATGCACAAAGAAGCCAATACACTAAGTAGCAAGAACATATAATACACAAGAGAATTTTAACGATAGCTATCTCCAATTAGGATTTTAGCGACTAGGCATTAGATATCAAAAAAAATCACTTTTGCTTGCTTTTTATATGAAATGGACTAGCTTAATGGAAATCATATAACAAGAACTACTTGCTTAATCAGGATATACAGTAGTTTAATCCTTTTGCGTCCCGTCAACTATCCCTTTACTCAAAATCATGCCAATTTAGACTCTCGATTACGACGTAAAAAGGAAGGACAAACAAAATAACTTTCGCATTTATAATATTAGTTTGGATAACATGGTGGTTGATAACAAATTAAGGTAAAATTTTATTAAAGACACAAAATAAAAATGATTACTTTTTGTTTATGCCAACATTATACTTACTGGCACCTCTTAATTACAAGGACTTAAAATATACGAAAATCCAATAACTCGGAGTGGTAGGATCAATATTAAGTTGTGGCGTTCTATTTTAAAGTTTCCTAAAAAGGGTCTGGACAAAAGACTTTTAAAAAATCAGTAAAATATCGATCCAAAGTTCCTGCACTTCAATAACACTCCGAAATCTATGGGCGGCGTCACGAGCTGCTTCCGATTTGCACGGAGCGTTGTTGCATCGCGTGGTTTAAATTACTCTTTGACATGACAGGGTTTCTACCATTTCACATAGTCTCTCGATTGATAGCAATTTTTTGTCAAATACCCAATTATTACTTTTCAAAAGCTGTCATATAAGACATCAAATAATTGCTCAAATTACGAACCTACTAACAGTGTGCAAAACGCACATATAATCTTTTTTGTAAATTGTTTTTACATTTTATTTTTTCCATTATTTTTTAAAATACATAGTTCTGCTCTTCTTGTTCAATTTTCAAGCCGTAGAAGTTCCATCGATTACATGTCCATGAGGCATGATTCCCAGCGTTTTAACAATCGCTAACAAACAGTGTATCAAGTCATACCTCTTCCACAGAAGCCACCACCCTGACAGATCGTCGCCGTAGTTGGTGAGGTCAGTATCGTCCTGCGAGCCCACATCTATAGCCAGGATGTGCTTAGCGCCAAGGGACCGCATCACATCAGCTGAAATTTAAACATGTATTTTAATGTAGGAAAGGTGAATACCGTGCGGGAAGCGGGTCGACAGCTCATGCTATAATAACCTATGAAATAATAGCCTAACACTATTACTTGAACGCGTCCGGAGCGAGAGTTTTATTTCTATACTAAATTAAGTATTCTTAGTTTAGTCCGGTACGTGGCCGCTACCGAAGAACTCTTGCTCCCTGTCTGTTTCTGAGAAAAGATGTCTGGATCTGTACAGTATGTCATCAACAACTACAACAACACAGTACACCCAGCCACATAACTGTTCGGAAAAACATTATAAATATCCCAACCGAAAACTCTTATGACTCTCTCCCGAGGGATGATGACAGTGAAGAAGAAACAGAACCAGAGTACTCCTCATTTACATCTGAGTCAAATACGATACATTGTGAAGGGAAACATTGTCATTTGAAAAATGTGGATAAATTTAGAAAAAGAATGAAATTATTAGAAGAAAAATTGGAAATCGCGGAAAATGAAATTAAAATACTATGTGCAGATAATCTTCTGTTAAAACTAAAAATCGAAGAACAAGAGAAGGAAATAAACATTAATAAAAACAGATCAAGATGCACTCCTTCTGACAAAAGACTAGAGCATGTAACAAGGTTGGAACCTTCAAATCCATCAAACGTAATCCAAGAAATTGACACAAACGTACGTAGTGAAGACAAATCCATTCATAAATCGATATCAACACCTTGTAATGAAAATATTAGGAACGTCGATCGATCGAAACCACAACAACATAAACCGACTAACGCAAGTTTATTACAGTCAGCGACAAACTGCTCTAGTGACAAGAAGTTATCAAAGCGAAAGATTATTGTGATAGGTGATGAAAACCTAAAAGGTCTAGCAGCTGCATTGACAAGATCGAGACACGGGAAATGGAACGATGATTATGAATCTTCTGCGTTTATAATAACTAATGGTACAAGCTCGGAATTACTTAATTACTGTGAAAAATTAGACAGTCTAAACAGAAACGACATTGTGATACTAGGTGTAGGAAATAACGATAAAAATCCTGAACTATTACGTAGGAACCTATGTTTAATGCTCAATATAATGAAGAATGCCACCGTATATGTCGCCCCCGTGAATTATAACCCATTTTTAAATGAATACACATTAAATTATCATTTAAATTGGTGGACTAAAAACCAGGAGAAAGTAATATTCATGAAAAGTGAACATATAAAGTTAGATAAGCGCTCATTTATCATTTGGATCACAAATAAAATTAATTACTATATTGATACTGCTGATTATAAAATAAAATTTTTGACATTAAAAAATATTCCAAAAAATCAGCCACAACATACATACATCAAGAAAGGCACAATACCATATTATTTTGCTAAAATAATACCTAATGGAACGAAAAACAAGTCCAAGGAGGTTATAAATAACAGTTCAAGTAATTTTTTTCGTAGCTCAGGAAACAAAAAATCAGTTTAATATTTTTCACCAAAATATTCAAGGCCTACTTTCAAAGAAAGAACTAATTGAGATTACCATAGCTGATATTGATAACAACCTAGATCCGGATTTACTGTGCTTCTCAGAAACATTCGTTAAATCAGGAGAGGAAAAAAATGTACGTATTAAAAACTATGTATTGGCTTCTTTTTACTCAAGGGGGAAAAAACGAGGAGGCGTGTGTATTATGGTAAAATGTGGCATTCCTTTTAAAAAAATTGACCTCTTTGATGAACTAACATCAGACTTTCATTTCGAATGTTGTTCGGTTTTAATCCCAGATAGTAATATAGTTGTCGTATGTATATACAGGACACCAACAAAGCTTAAAAGGCAACTCGAAGAATTTTTTCGGAAAATGGAACTCTTGCTACACATCTGCGTTAGCAAATACTCCAAAAAGAAAATAGTAATTGCAGGGGATTTCAACATAAATACAATACAGATAAATCAGACAACAGCTCGTTTTACAGATATAGTAACATCTTCCAACCTCATACTTCATATAAATCAACCTACAAGAGATAAATCATGCATAGATCACATTATAAGTAATATTAAGGAGGCGACACCGTCAATACTACCACTGTGGTTGTCCGACCATAACACAGGACAAGTTTTAAGATTCCCAGTCAAATCCAAAAAGGTTATTCCTAAAGTAACATACATATTTAAACGGTGTTACTCTAGAGAAAATATTGATAAATTTAAAACGTGCATAGGATGCTTGTCTTTCTCAGAAGTGTATACTGAAATTGATTTTGACGAAGCATTTAATAAATTCTACGATCTATTTATATTGTTCTATAACCTATGCTTCCCCATTATTAAAACCAAAAGTAAAGTTAAATCCTACCTTAAATGGATCTCCAAAGGTCTGAAACAAAGCTGTAATCGGAAAAGGGAACTGCGCTACAATTACTACACTAATAGAACGACATTCAATAAGAAAAAATATTTATCATACAACAAACAACTAAGAAAATGTATAAACTATTCAAAGAAATATAATAACAATAAATATATCGTCAATAGTAAAAACGCTTGCAAAGCCACATGGGAAGTTATAAATAATGAAACAGGCAGTACTAATGGTGATAGAAATATTGAGTCTATTGAGGCTAACGGGACCATGGTATCCAATCCTTTAGAAATAGCAGACAATTTTAATAATTACTATATAAATTTAACGAATATAAATAATTATAAACACATAATGACAAATACAAAAAATAGACTTCAAAATACTATTTACCTGACACCCATTGACAATAATGTAATAGACAAAGTAATAATGACGTTGAAAATGACAAACTCGGTAGGTTATGATAATATCAGCACAAAAGTTGTAAAGGAATGCAGGGACCAAATTTGTGAAGTGTTAACTTATCTGATTAACTTTTCGCTTGAGGCCGGTATTTTTCCAAAGAAACTAAAAAATTCAGTAGTGAAGCCCCTTTATAAAAAAGGAGATAAAACAGATATGAGTAACTATCGACCAATAACCTTAATACCCATATTTGCCAAAATCTTTGAAAAGATATTACATTCCAAACTGACATCCTTTTTTAACAAATATGAAATAATTAATAAAAATCAATATGGTTTTCAAAAAAATAAGTCTACGGCACTTGCAGCTTTTAATTTGATCAAATGTACATTGCAGAGTACCAATGACAACTTATACACTACGATACTATTCTTTGATATGTCAAAGGCATTTGACTTTGTTTCTCATGATCAACTGCTCTCTAAATTAGAACATAACGGAATCAGAGGACCAGCGTATAATTGGGTGAAAACATACCTACAAAATAGACAGCAATGTGTTGAAGTGTCAAAACTTAACGACAAACACGAAAATAAATCATACGTCTCAAAATTTAAAGAAAATAGGTTGGGGGTCCCTCAAGGTAGCATACTAGGTCCACTGTTATTTTTGTTATACATAAATGATTTGCCGGATATAACCAATCATAAATGTATTTTATTTGCAGATGACATATCTATAATAGTGAAAACTGATAAGCGTCTAACCCTAAAAGAACACGAAGCTGAAGTTAACCGAACAGTTAAAACGGTTATTCAATGGCTTAGAAGTAATAATCTGACAATAAATTTGACAAAATCAAACTTCATTAACTTTAATAATTTAAATAACAATCTTGACATTAACTATAACGGACAAAGCCTTCAAAGCAAAACTAGTGTGACATTCCTGGGTATAATCATTGACATGAAACTTAATTGGAAAGAACATGTTGAAAGGGTATGCAATAAAATAAACAGATTTCACTTTGGCCTTTATAAACTCACAAAAATTGCAACGAGAAAAACTGCGGTTATAGCATACTATGCTTATGTAGAGAGTGTACTTAGGTATGGTTTAATCATTTGGGGGAATAGTACTGATGTTAACAAAGCTTTCGTTGCACAAAAGAAATGTCTACGGGCAATCTTTGGCGTATCACCAGACACACCATGTAGACCACTTTTCAAGTCACTAAAAATCCTCACTTTGCCTTCCCTCTACATACTAGAATCAGCAAAATTTGTAAAGAACCACCAAAATGAGTTTTATGAGCACAGTACAAATCCGAGGTTCCCAAATACACTTATAAGTAAAGAAAGACCGAAGTCTACATGCTTCCAAAAAAATTGCTACTGGATGTGTAGATCGATATATAATAAAATACCTCAAATGATAAAAGAGCAGCCTATTAGCAAATTCAAAACGGCGTTACATTAGTGGCTTCTTCTTAACAACTTTTATTCTGTTAAGGAATTTTTCGAGCTAGGACAAAATAGATAGGATTTTAATTTGGTTTATGGATATAATTTTATTATGTATATACATTTGACTAATATTATTTGACATAGTTATAGATATCAATTAGGTACGTGTCTTGACATCATAGAATTGTATAATTTAAATGCTCGATATTATTACTTTTAATTACTGTTTGCATGTCAAAACATTGGCTAAATGTGTGATCTAGAATAATTTTCCTGAACATCTGAAATGTACCACATTTATTGCAAATAAAGGTTTATCTTATCTTATCTTATCTTTAATATTTCTTTGAGCGATGTGGCTGGCCTATATTGCTACTACATTTTGATGACTCGAGAAGCTATGACGTTGATTTTAGTTCGTCTAGGGATCTTATCATTCCGGATTATATCATGCAGAGAAAATCCGAGCTCGCAACGTGTTTGAGCTTATTTATTCAGGCAATACTAAAGGTCCGAGGTTCGTTTCTCTTTGTTTGTCTTTCCTTTATCACGTAATGGAGAGTCAGAGTGACTTGATTTTTTGTACAGCGCTAATTGAAGGCTCATAAAAGGTCATGGGATGATTTCTAAAGTCGACGCGGACAGATTTACTTATTGATTTAAACCCACACGACATCTGATTCATACTGAGTAAGCTCTCGTTTCATTCAGTTAACATTAAAACATTTTTAATTAAAAATATCACAAACCTGGAACGTTATTAACGTAGCATCCATCTAATAGCAGGTGTCCATCCATGGGGTCGCAGATCGGTGGGAAAATGCCGGCAATGCTCATCGAAGCTCGGCAGTATCTCCATAGCATACCTAGAGTCCGCTCTGTTAGGTACCCGTGCACCGAACATTCTTGCGGTGTTGCCATCACTTACCTTTTGGGGTGGCTGAGTGTAAATATTCCAGTAGAACAAAGATGTTAATAACATACATTGTTTAACCTTTATTGCTTTTCATGATATGGAAATACAGTTTCTAATAACCTTCTCAGCTGATGGAAGAGCAGATAAAATAGGTTTTGGGCGTCCAGTTCTTTACTAATTTGTATTTTGACCTTGTCCAAAACGATCTCATCAATTTAAGAGAGCGTTCAACTTTTTGAAATAGATTTTGGTTTCGTCCATGAGCAATTTAACTAGTTCAGTTTGCATAAAATTGACCGCAACCTTCAACTCGAACGACCGCCATCTTTAAATTACGCCATTTTCGATGAGTGAGTAAGTGTGAGAAATATGTTTTTTTTTCCTTTCTGGGATGGGTGACCTCTTGACAAAGTGGCGCCAATTTGTGGCGAATATATTCGTGAAAACCCTTTGGAGGTTGTCCAAGAATTGTATGTAAATTATCATAAGAGATAAGTTTTACCCCTAAAATTTGATGGGATTGAGCCTAAAACTGGGAAGTTTTGTGTACACACATGAATAGACCGAATAAACCGTAAATACATTGAGTTGAATTCATTACGACTACGGCAGATAAATTCATTCAAAAGTCTATTGGTAACGTGTCATAGAACGATTTTTATCGTATGAAACCCTAAATTTTATGTTGTTTTCATAATCGAGAGACTAATCTAATTCCCGTACTACTAAGCAGTATCTAAAAATATTTTAAAGAATAGGAAAATGAAAAACGAAAAAGAGAAATAAATAAAGCCCGTTTCCATTTCAAACATATCCAGGCATTATAATATTTTTTTCAAGATATTTGATATTAAATATTTACACTCAGCCTAAATTGCGAATCTTGCGAATTTTAGCCAATTGCGTCGCTTTCTAACACACACAAGTGGCGGTGGTTTGTGATTGGTTTACCTGGGAGGTTGTTGACGTAACCGCCGTCCAATAGGAGGTGGCCGTCTACGGGGTCACACAATGGCGGCATGTAGCCACTGAGCGACATCGATGCGCGTATGTACCGCCAGAGGGAACCTGCGGCGCGCAATTCGTTAATTTTCGAATTTCGAATGATTTATTTGCTTCTATTTTTGCATGACATTTACGGCCTGGATATTGCTATAATTCTGTTATATAGTTTTGCTCATTTCTGATTGGGAATCTCAGTTACATTTAATTTACTTCGAAAGAAGCTCAAAAAAGCCTAAAAAGTCATGGAAATTAGCTAAAATTGTGTTACACTAGACAACACAGTCCATGGAAAGGAAAAAAATGATGATTGATGAAACCCATCCCCAACGTATGCGGCGAAACAAACATTCCAAGTTAGTTTTGGTTATGTATAAAAAACTTTTATTTTACCAACCCAAATGCCAAACATAATGTAATCAAAGAAATAAAAAGATGGCGTGATATATATAATGAACGATAATGAATGAAATGTGAATGTTGAATAATAACAGATACAGTATTTTCTACAAGTTGTACATGCATCAATAAACCAACGAATCAGAGCAGAGAACGAAGTCTGGAGCACGATATATCGGCCAATAAGAGACGAGTATAATTGCAAGAGTAATTGGTTGAATTTAAAAACAATGAAACTTAAAATTATTTTAGCTTTAATTAGTTTAGAGGATTTTGACAGAAGTGTCAATACAATGCGATGGACGCATCACACTTCTGTCAAAATTCCGTAACCCATTCATTATATATTTGTAACATCAACAACCGACATCCTACACTACTGGATTACATCTAGTGCAGCTAACAGCCTAATATGAACTCATCTAAAAAGCGACACGTTAACTGACGTTGATTGATGTCAACTCGTATTTATACGGAGCCCATTACTTGGCGTTTTTTGACACGCACTTTGCATTATGTACAATTTAATTATTCGTAATCCCTAAAAAATTCATACCACTAGACGGAAAAATAATACTGTCAAATAGACAACATTTTATTGATCGCAATAATTTTGTTAGCAATTTTGTCTCCGACAATGACCGATACTATATTAAATCGCTAGTTACGAGTAACATCAAAACTATGAGACATCTGACTCCCAAGCTAGAATATGTGTTATGGGAGCCAGTGTTCCTCGTTTCGTTGTAGCAGATTGTACGATTATTCGAAAATTCGGAGTAGACTTATATGGACTCACTGATAAGTTGTAAGTATGATCAAAACTAGTTAATAAGTAATACAAACAATAAAAACTATGCACAGCATTGTCATTCACACATTTGCCTCGACGTACTCGATAAACTAGCGCCATCTGTTAGAACTGGCAAGAATTACGTCTAGACTGGTCTAGACTGGACGTGCGACGCAGGCACGACTACTGCCTGGACCTTTGACAACGACAGTTCGTGAACGTAATCGCCGTGTGATTGGTTGACACTTCGGTTCTAATTTGACGTTTGGGACCAATGAGTTGGTGCCATTAAGATTTTTTTGGGTCCGTTCGCTGTCACAGTTGCTACTCTCGTTACCACTTTTTTCGCTCTATTGCACCGCTATATAGAGGAACACCCGCCAAAGCTCGAAGACAGTATGAACATTTCATACTTTCTATTATAAATTCGAATGTAGCTCTGTCTATTTGTTGCCGTTTCACAACGAAAGGCTGAATCGATCTTGATAAAATTTGGCTCGCAAATCGACCTTGCTATATAGAACGACGTTACCTGATTTTTATTACGATAACGAGTTCCTATGTGATGATTGTTGTAGTCAACAAAAACGGTAGCGGGAAAAAAGGTTGTAAATCTCTCCGACGATTATAGACGTGGTTTTTCTTCTTCATTATTTTGAGCTTATTAGCCAGTATGTAGAAATAAATGTATATTCTTCACTGTTTCCGTCTTATCGATTATAATTGTCCATATTATCATTGCGAATTGCCCGTGTGTATACATGTCTCGTCTGAGTCGAATACCTAAACCTCAAGTAGACATAATGAAATCTAAATAATTTAATCATGCAATAATATAATACGTATGAAGAAATATCACTTTTCAAACGCCAAGTGACGTCACTTGATCATTCTTGAATAACATATAAAATATGACGTATAAAACTTTATAAAATAATACTACAGAACTTTCACTCTTGCACTTTTCAATGTCTTCTTATCCAAAGGTAAGTATAATATCTGGTGATTCGTATCTCAATATCGGTTCCATCACAAACACTATATCACATTTGGTTAAAAAACTATTACGAAAAAACATTCTTCCTAATTATTATTACATATTTTCGTTCTCTATTGTGTACTTCTACTTCTCTAAGACTTTTCTTCTGCGTCCGCATTTCTAGGGCAACCATCGCCGATTTACTTAATGTAAGAACCTCTTTGTACCTGAGGTTTACGAAAAATAAATTCAATCTAATGAATGGTTCCAAACTACATTAGCATAAACAATCAACTACGAAACGATGAAATGTAAAAAGAACAAAAGAAAAACACTGTACAATACAATGGATCACTAAGAACCACACTCATGCAAATACATGAAGGTGATGACAGCACTAGTGTTGGGCCAATCGGAACTAGTATAGTCGAAACTTTATGATATCATCTACAACGGATATGCTTTCCGAGGCACTAAAAGAAATCGCATTTATTAAGACATGGCCAAAAGGTTGAAATCATGTACTTGTCTTTAAAGAAAGGCCTTAAAAGGTTCAATCCCAAATTTTTGCTACATAATAAAATTAATCCCAGATTTTTACGGGAATGTCAAAATTTAAATTACCAGCATGGGCCATCACTGAGTAGACAACACATGTATGAAGGAAGGTATGAACAACATAAATTTACAGGTTTATTAGCAAAATTCAACCCGACATTGTAAAACGTATCGAAACTTTAAACTCCCAAAATTGTAAGCATTATACGGTAAACCAATCACAAGCGCTCAATTTTTTATTCTAAAATATTTTTAAGTAATGGCAACACCCCAAAGCAAATGTCGGATTCATATACGAATTAGTTGTTTTTTAAAACACCATTAAAAATCGATTAAATTATATTTACATGTAGGGACGAAACATACATAAACATATTGTCTCAGCCTCGATTGTATGCATAAGGCAACATATAAATTTGGTAACATTAAATACACGAAACACATAAATGCAAGTGAGTGTGGTTGTTTAGACGACAAAACATACTGTAGCGGATAAATCAACGAAAACATAACGAAAACGAGCCACGACTTTACAAAAAGAAAATATTTCTTTTGAAAGTTAATAGTGGCATAACGTTTGAATGTCGTTGCCATTGTAGACATTAAAAATCATACAATGGCATAGACAAGCCGCCAAAATAAGCTTCGAAATTTGAATTTTGAACATGAAGCCATGTAAATGACTTTGGCAGTGTCATGTCGTATATTGGTGCCAAAAATCTGGTCTGCAGATTTTAAAGGCGGGTTTGATTATATTTCATTAAACTACAACTTCATCAAACTTTACCATGCACAGTTTTATATATATATAACAAATACACATAAATACATTTATTTCGATAAATGCAACATTTAATTTTATTTGCACACCAAAACTGGCCGCCATCTTTTGAAAAAATAAAACAAACAATAAGCAAAAATATCTTTGGGTTAGTAAAGGTGCAAACGAAGCGGTAAATCACCAAAATGTCAAATCAAAATACACAAATTCCTGTCCATGAATGTGTTGTGTTAAATTATGAAGGTTAACATTGCCCTTATATAAATTACACAATTATCTTGCCTTTTCATTTTCAACATTTGAATAAATTTTTTAAAACAATATTTTCTACCAGTGGTGTAAGTTTGTAATTTAAGCAACAGTTATTTAAAATATTAAAGACAAACAAAAGAACGTAAGTCTACTTGGAGTGAGATCTATATGGATAGAGGGACAGTCTCTGTCACCAGAAGTCAGACACATTCCTTTTTTATATAAGACTGATACCTCTGGCAAAAAATACAAATCACAGAACTAAGATCAATGGGGAAGATGCATGGAACAATATTTTTGTCTAAATCGATAGTCCATGTAAAAAGGTAAATACCTCAACCATTTTTTTCCCGATACCACTAATACATTTTTTACTACAGCCCGTCGAAAAGTAATTCTAGTCGCGCGGTGCTAAAACGCTCCATATAAATTTGGTGACATTTGTGACGTGTTTTAGAGCGTTAAAATGTATGGAGCTTGTTTGATATTTTGAGTTATCTCGTAAAGTGTCTCGTTTATGTGTTATATATATACCCCTATAATAAAGTTTTCAAAATGCAATGAGAAAACTAAATCTAATAAGCATTTTACTATTCGAGGAACTAAATTTTTGAGACATTTAGTCCTTGTGAAATCCAAATAAAAAAGCAAAATTTTTACGTGTGTTTATTTTGGTGGGATTTATTTTAATGTCCGTTAAGCTATAAAATACAATTCAACCCAATCTAATTTGGTTGCATCTTCCCTATTGTAATGATTAGCCAAAATTTGAAATTATAATCGCCTAATTTTTAACATTCCAAAGAAATTGTATGTTACATTTGAAGAAATTTTATATTGAATTTGAAGAAATTTAAAATGTCAAAATACCTCAAAAATATATCAAATAAATTGATTAATTTATTATTTATAGGCCACTCAACTAGATAATGTTAATTTTTTAAATTGATACGAAAGTTCTTTTTCGTTAAAATAATCTGGGAATATCGAAAAATGAGTGGCATACTCGTATAACTCTAAAAACTCTGGCTTAAAATTGTCTTTTAACTCTGTACTGTGACAATAACCTGTCAACTTACCATGTCGATGCACCCTCATGCAACTGGCGCTGATGTCAGTCGTGACAGTGAAGTACGGAAGCCAGAGGTCCTCAATATGTACCTCGCCGAAGGTCGTACGAATGGTCGTGTTGAACTGGCGCCCGGAGAACATAGATGTCGCTGGGTACGTCAGGTCCAGCAGCTGACGACCCCACTGGGTCATTTTCTGCGGATTCATGTTATATTTTATGGTAATCTTGTGTGACTTATTCGACTTATTCTAAATCTATTAAAGTCATGGATGGATGAACTCATGGAGCTATCCACAGGTTCCTATATTTATCGATTAGTTCCCAAAAATATCAATGTATCTGAACGATGTAAATAATCTAACAGATTATTTAAATAAGGTTCTTTTTACCGCACGCAAAATTAAATTTGTTCGCACTAACATAACTTCTCACAAACTATGCAAGTTAGATACCTCACTTAGGTTTTTCTGTAATATTTACACAAAGGCCTGTATACTGTTTATTTCACTTAAGTATTGTAATTTTTACACACATTTTTCATAATAAGTCATGTCAAAACTAAGCTGCAAAGAAAATTTGAATTGTTTTAGAATATACAATTAGATAATTTTCATATGATATCCGCTATGACCTAGTTACTCAATTTATGACTAGCACCCCTACTTTGACCAATTTTCAAATAAAAATGGCGGCATCTATAGATTTTTGCTTCTTTTCTAAATAAGCCCATTTCAACTATTATAATAGCGAACAAACGCACCTTCTCTGGCTAGCGTCGCTTCACTTGCCAATTTGCCAGCTGACACTCTGTTCAAAGTTGCAGAGGACTTCTATCAAGACTATACTAAAACTATGTATCTCACCTGAGACCACTCCCTAGCTTTCTGCGTGACGGTGGTGATGTTCCTGTCCATGCACCACAGGGCGCCCATGAACGCACCGATACTAACGCCCCCCACCATGTCGATAGGGATGCCAGCCTCCTGCAACATTACAATAATCAGGGGTTTTATTTTAACTTGAAATGACGTTCTCGTGAATGTTCATAGATGGCGCTTTAAACATTGATTTAATCTGTCACTGTCAAAAACACCGTCGCTTGCCCGCAGTATTCTCTTTGGCCCATAGTATCACTATACGAACCTACGTTTTAGTGGACTTACACACTTGTATGTATCCAAAACTGTAAAATCCCAGATCAATAAGAAATATAATTTTTGTTAGTATAAATCGAATTCAGAATGCCACCTAGCACGTTTTATAATAACAAACAGAAGAACGCTCACTGTTAAATTAAAATGCCTTTTTATTTCTATTTACAGTGATTATGGCAAATCACGGAAGAATGATTGGCCCCCAACAGGATGAAAGTGTACGCTGATTGGCTAGTTAAAATTCTAGTAGACATATTGGCCTCATATATTGGCCAAATTGGCATAGTATTAAAGCTATATTCACCTGTATGGCTCTGATCATGCCGACATGCGCCGCCCCCCTGGCCCCACCGCCGCCAAGCACTAGCCCCACCGAGGTCCCAGTCAACCACCGCGCCAGACGGGAGAAGTCCGAATGAACGCTAGCTTCTGACATCAGCACTTTGCTGTATAGCTCACTCTGAAATAATTAATGATTGTGACGCGCTAAACGTTGTTGCTTCTTTTTATCCTTTGCAGGAGAGGCAATGGTCATCATGCCTTACAGCCGATGTTTAAAAAGTAAAAATAAAATAACTCGCTTAATGACTTGTAAATCTAAAATAGAATAAGAAAGAAAAAGCAAAGTGCTTCGACCAAAACAGTGTAATATCAATTAAGGGTGGAAGCCTGACGTTATCCTGTTGCCTGAAAAAAAGCTTGCTTAACGAAGTTAAATCGCTTTCGTGGCCTAACGTCTACAGAATTGAACTTAGAATCCGGAGGTCCCGGATTCGATTCCGAGTGGAGGTACCTACTCGGTATGGTTGGTGGGAGGCATTTACTACGTCCACCTGGCGAGCTACCACCATGTTAACTATGTCTGCCACCAAACAGCAGTGTTGTGTTCCGGTATGAAAGGTAGCAGAGCCAGTGCATATTTTTTTCTGTCAAAAAACTACTGTTGTAGTTTGGCTGTGGAAATTGTTGTAAAATTGATTTTCTTGAATAAAATGCTTGTATCTTATCTTTAACTTATCATTAGATCGAGGCTTTTGGAGGATTCAACGGCCTTATCGTCACTAACTATCACGTGAGATGAAGGCCAAGTGGAAACCCATTATTGATCATACATAAAAAAGACTCCGTATAAAAGGAAATCAAAGGGATTCAGGAGGTAAAGAAGAAGCTGCAGGGGAATAATTCAGATTACCTACATACTTAAGGAAATGAGGTTATTGTATGATTGTATTGTATTGTATGATGTTAGGTTAGATTTGAATGTAAAGTGTTCCTCACAATGCGGTACTGGCTCTTCCTGGTGAACATGCGATGCGGACACCGCACGTGGTGGTGCTGGCTGACCCAGGTGCGCATGTTGAGCCAGTGCACGGTGCCGGACGGGTTCACGCCGCCCTCGCGGTGCAGCAGCACCAGCTCCTTCTGAGTGCGGATCGCTAGGCGTTCGATCTCCTTCTCTATCTGGAAACATTACACAATATCATGTAAGTTGGGTACTCAAAAGTGTCAATAGATGGCGTGGAAAAGGCAGACATTAATCTGACATAAAACATCATGGCAGTCCACATAGACCAAAAAGTCTTTGTATCAACTTTGACATATTTATTTACACAACTGTTATAAATTTCTATCTTCTCGTAGAATATATAAATCAGTATCTAAAGACATGCTTTCAAATAGTGCGTGTTGCTAGTGATGACATACGGAACAGAAACGTGGTCCTTTACTGTAGGCCAAATAAACAAGCTCAAAGTCACTCAATGAGCTTTGGAACGAGCTATGCTCGATATTCCTCTAATAACTTATCAAAGGCATGTTGTATATTTTAAAAGATTATAGTAAAAGAAATTTTGTATGGAAGCATTCTTAGGGAATCCCCGTTTCATCTAAAAATCTATGGTAAATATGGTTGGTTATACCTTGCCAATGCTGGGCTGTTTGTCGCCCAGGGCCACTATGAGGATGCAGTCCGCCTGGCGGATACAGCGCTGTGTCCACTGAGTAAGGCTAGGGTCACACTGATACAGAGCCACCTGAGAACATATAAAAATAATATATAAGACATCTAATACTGGAATTATAAAACCTACAAAGATAGAAGATACTGCATCTGTCAACCATCGTCACAATCGGTCGCTTTGCCGATTGTTGATCGCAGTTTGATGTTGGTCCTATTCTAAATCCGGGACCACATGTCACGATCTGTCAATATTAAAGCATAATCTTTTTGCATGTTGGCAATATTATCTTTAAGTTCATATGTTACAATATTTGCTTTCTCCCCGTTGTATCGCCGCATTTATTCACTGCGGAAACCAAGACCAACTTTTTTTTTCTTTTTTTCATCATTTTTCCTTAGTCCCAATTTCTGCCATCTACAGAAAAACATGGCGGGTACAGTACTCGCAATCTAAGTTTGCCCCTCTGAAGTTAGCTACAAAAGACCGCGAAGAATAAATTTATTAACGTATAAAAAGGAAGCAAGGCAAGTGGAAAGAAATTTCCTAGTATTGTATGTCATTTAGGGATAGTTATTATCGAAAATAAGCTTCGGTGGCGCAATGGATAAGGCGCGGACTCTCAATCTAAGGGTTCCAGGTTCGAATCCAGCCGTGTACCTATGAGTTGTTTTTCAATTCAAGTACATCCGATTGAAGGAATCATCATCATACATCATGAAGGAAAACATCGTGAGGAAACCTGCATGTCTTGAACAGGCATGTGAAGTCCGCCGATCCGCACTGGGCCCGCGTGGTGGACTATGGCCCATACACTCTCTGTAGGAGAGTAGGCCTGAGCCCCTGCAGTGGAAACATATATATAGGCTGTTCATGAGGCTGTTAACTTCAGAGGGGGGAACATAGCGTGAAAGTACTGTATAGTAAAGTCTGCGCTGGTGTGACCTACCTTATGCTTATCTTCCTGTTGCGCCAGCCAGGAACTGAGCCTGTATTCGTTGTTGGGATCCATGATGGTGAGCCCCAGAAGTTTCCGGATCACGTCCGAAGTCAAGCGCACCGTCGGCCCTGAAAGGTATAAGCTCATTAGCTTGAAGTTTCTGGGCATACTTTCCATCCAACGGCTTTGACCTTAGATACAGTTGGCAACTGGCAACGTTTGAAAAACTACATCAAGTCTTTACATCGTCGGTACCACAGTGCTTCAAAAAAGTCTTCAACCAGTGCGTCCTGCTCGTGATGCATTACAGAGCCAAAACATGGACATTCACGGCATTCGAAGGCGCTCAACCGGGTCGCTCAGGGCTCCGGGCTATGCTCGGAGTGTCTCTGATGGACCGCATTCGAAACAAAGTGATCCGTCAGAGAACCAAAGTGACATACGAGTAGCTCCAGTATTAGCAAGCTGAAGTGGCAGTCATCAGCATCATCATCATGTACAGCCTGCGGCAGTCCACTGCTGGACATGGGCCTCTCCCAGAGTGCGCCACTCGATTCGGTCCTCTGCTCTCCGCATCCATTCACGTCCGGCTACCCTACGTAAGTCGTCTTTCCACCTCGCCGGGGGACGTCCTACACTACGTTTGCCTAGGCGTGGTCTCCACTCGAGAACTCGTCTGCTACAACGACTGTCTGTCCTTCGGCAAATATGACCGGCCCACTGCCACTTCAGTTTGCTAATACGGTGAGCTATGTCGGTCACTTTGGTTCTCTGACGGATCACTTCGTTCCGAAGTGGCAGTGGGCTGGTCATATTTGACGAAGTACCGACAATCGTTGGAGCAGAAGTAGTGTAGGACGTCTCCCGGCTCGGTGGATAGACGACTTACGTAGGATAGCCGGACGTGAATTGATGCAGAGAGCAGGAAACCGAATTGAGTGGCGCACTCTGGGAGAGGCATATGTCCAGCAGTGGACTGCCGCAGGCTGTACATGATGAACGGCTTTACCCAACTATTTTTGAAAGTAATAGTCTTATAAACCTTGAGTTTTTTATTTTCAGCTTGAGTTTACGGTTTAAGACATTTATTTCACAAAACAGAATACAATTAAATGAAGGGAAAAAATGAATTCACAAAACAATTCACTTATATTGTACAATACAAGATACAGTGGGTAGTAGTTAATAATTTAACTTGTGGGTAGGCTGGTTATTGAAATCTACCTATATTATAAAAACAAAACAAAGTGGTACCCTATTACATGTCGGAACAATAGTCGGTTTAGCTTTATAAAACTCACCAATAGCACACAGCGAATGGTATAACTCGTAAGTGAAGGCTGTGAGAGGCACGTCGTCGCTCACTGGGACCACGGCCACCGTCGAGAAGTTGTGCTGGGACAGACGAGGCTCCAGGGGCGCAGCGCCCCCGAGGCCAGCAGTCGGTTTCTGCCACGATCCTATACCAGATTACAAACACAAGTTATGGAATTTGCTACCTTGAACCCGTTGAAATTGAAATCACAAAGTAGAAAGTGAGAAATACAATAAATATCTACTTTAGATATCTGAACCTGCTCTCGAATCCCCTTAGGATTCGTGGGAAGATAAATACAAGATCATGAGGTTTTATTCCAATAATAGACAGATAATAATTGCTTACTCAAGGGAATATTATGTTGGGTTTTTTGGGGTCCAAATACTACTGACGTATACGAGTCTCTCATGTATTGAATTTAGAGAAAATTTAACACAACCACCACGCAAGAACAGGATTTATTATCTCAACATGATATTGTTTATAAGAACGAAGGTAGGTGCTGTAGAATCTCTCCTGAAAATTCTCTTAAAGTCAAGACCACACGGTTGTGATTAAGTTGCAGAGTCTATAGGGTTTCCACTTTGCGATTCCACAAAGTTAAAATTGAAACCGCAAAGTTGAAAAGGACAAAGTGGAAACTCTATAGATCCTGGTTCTCTCTCTCTCTCTTGTGACTTTTATAATACGTTACCTAAGATCCTATGTCCGAGTAGATTGATCAACCTGGTGACCACGACCGGGAATCGAAGCTTGATCGCGTTGAACAGTCCTTCAGGCAGCTTGGCCAGTTCAGAGTCCCTGACGGCCATCACGGTGGTGCTGCGACGAGTTTGGGTCACCATTTCCACCTGAAATCATACACTTGTTAATCTACTTCGACAAAAACTATCATACCAACTTACTAATCACACAGTTGCATTTTCATACAAGAGTTGGTGGTTTCCTTTCCTTCACACACACACACACGCACGCACACGCAAACGCGCACGCACACATACACACTACATAGAAACAAGCAATCGTGAATGTGACATGGTTCAAAAGTGGATAATATTTTTGTACTCGAGTGTACATACCCAGGCTAATGATATTGTGTTTTAATAAGTTACATTAATGATAGTTAGCTTATTAATTAAAGCCAATGGTAATGATTTTTATCATTCGTACATAAATTCCAAATAACAAAACTGGAACTCATTGGTACGAGCCAGGGTCGAACGCAGACCTCGATTGTTCAAGGACTGACGCTCTACCCGACTGAGCTACCGTGGCTTGGCAAGGCATTTAGTATTTAGATCAAATTAATTGCGAATTTTATACATGTTTCGTAAATAATAAATCAGTTAAATAGCATACGTCGGTGTGTATTTATATGTGGAAACATCCGAGTAGATACTCACAATTCCGACCAGGTCCCCCTTGCCGTATTCCCCGACGAGCTCCTTCTTCCCGTTGGGATGCGTTATGACGGACCTCAGCCGACCGCTCAGCACTATGAACGTAGATCCGGACTCCTCGTCTTGTCGGTACACCGCTCGACCAGATTCCAGGAACACCTGGGAAAAAACACAGATTTTTTGTTACACCTGGACGCCTTAGACAAGAATACAAGACTACAAAAGCTTACCTTACTTAACCTACCATCAGGTGAAATGCCTATGGCGTGGGCACCTCCCGGCTGATGATTATGATGATGAATCTTACCCAATCTAAAGCGAAGTCCACTTGTCTGACGAATGGTGACAGCCGCCGTACCACCGCGTTAGCTATATGCAGCACCACGGAGGGCCGCTCCCTCATGATGCTGTACACCGTTGTCTTCGACAGCAGACCGATGCGAGAGAAGTGCTTCGCTCGGATAGAAAAGAAGCTGGGCTCCCCTGTGATAACTGCCAAGCCTCCTTCAATTTCGCCTGTAATAATAAATACATTGCATTGAATCAGTACTGAGTAAAGACTTGTCTTTAGACCCTGAGATATTTTGGACGAAAAGATATGCCGTAACTTCCCGAACGCTGCCCAGCCGAGTTGGATTCTTCGGTTGACCTCTTTGTCGAAGTTGGACCTACCTAGTTGAACGATCTGTCCCAGGTATAATCATCTAAAACTTCGACTACCTCAGCTTTTTGAACGGACACGCCACAACTCCTATTAACTCTAGCCTTGAAGACATCCCAAATCGAAATAATATAATGTAATTTACCTGGGTAAGCTGTGAACATGTGCACTTCGCCATCACCTTCTGCAACTCTCTGAGACACTATCAGTGCTCCGGACAGCAAGTACACCAGGGCAACGTCCTAGAAACAATATCATCATCATTAACAGACTATATACGGTCCCACTTCAATATACTCAGTATAATAATAATAAAAAGAGTGTTTATTCTCCAATTTTTTATGTTACATTTCACTTATAAACTACTGCGATGTGTGCAGCTAAGGTGTGTAGTGTGAGAGCGGAGAAGATGAAAATCATACCCAAGGAAGGAGTAAACCTGAGTTTTGGATACTCTTCTCGTCCTTCTCGCTGTAGCAGTATCGATAAACCCTCAAGGAACAATGTACCCCTATTGCACACTAGGCGAGGCTGTGTGATGGGATACAGTGAGATTTTGTAAGATTGAAGGATGGAAAAGTGTGTCAGTGTCAAAACAAGTAGACTAGGGTTACTCTTAATTCGAGATTGGTCAAACGTTCGACCAACTTTTAAAAACCGGCCAAGTGCGAGTCAGACTCCCGCACCGAGGGTTACGTACAGAATATGAATAATTAATATACCAAAAATCATATTGTATAAGAATAAGTTTCACCCGGCGAAAAAATACGAACATTTTTTTTCAGACACGAAAAATTTATACGAAATATGACTGAAACAGTTTGTAATCGTATAAGCGATTGTAATGTAAAGTTGTGCTGTAAAACCTTGCTTCTTGAAAATTTCAGGATTCTATGTCAATGAGAAAGCGATTGTAATGTAAAGTTGTGCTGTAAAACCTTGCTTCTTGAAAATTTCAGGATTCTATGTCAATGAGAAGTAAGAAAGAAATCGTCAAAATATCGTCGTGACAGTTTGGACACATAGGATTTGTGACTTTAAATTATTGTCTTGATATAGGTTGTAATACGCATACATCGAACGGGTGACGTTTGTACACACGAGCATGTGGGAGTAAGTGCGCGCGCGCCGTATTACCGGTCCTTGAGCGGGTCACTTTTTGCGGGGAGGGGTGAGGTATCGCAAATCGGTGGGAGGCGGTGAATGTCCGTTCTGTACGTAGTACTATATCAATTCTGTGCTGTTAGTCAAATTTCACGAGGAGATAAATTAGTCACACGTAATGAATGTGATAACTATTCAATCAATACTTTTTCAATGAAACTTTACGAGTAAGTACATAATTTAGATATTCCTTCTAGCACGGGTGTTTGAAAGAAATATGGAACTCCCACAAACAGGTACGTCTGATAAAGGGTCAAACACACACAATCTACCTGCTTTATGTACGGCTCTCCGGGCACATCGTAACACATCTTAAGGGAGAAAATCAGAATAAATCGTTTGTGATATTGTCAGCTAACAGTAACATAAGAATACGAATATTAGCGCTGAAGTGCGAAATACGACAATGTCCAGAATAACTGGCTAGTCTGCAGATTACCTACTACGCGTAACGTACAGAAACAGAATCAAAACAAATAAGATCTGTAGCGCAACTGACATAATTCATACGAATTATTTCTAGGTAGACAATAACTAGTTACATGTCTTTATTATTTTTTCTACAATTTTCACAAAATGTATTTAAGGTTAGATTTAGAATTACAATGTAGCTTACAGTACGGGGCCGTAAATATTGCAATCGGCAATAATCACATTTCCCAATACTACCTAATGCTAATCTCCATGCCCATGTATTATTAGATTTATGTATATCAATTTTTTTTAAAGAACTATATAGAGCTGGTAAACTATTTTCTTTGTTAACTTGTTATATATTTATTGTTGCTGTTAAAACTCTTTTAGACTGTTTATAGTCAGTGATTATTACATAATATTCCGTTGACGCAGTGACATCGTAGATAATTATACGTAATAGCCATCGTAGAACATAAAATTATTTAAAGTGTGTGTTTGTAACAACTCTATCTATATATTTTGAACTGGACGCGACTGCACTCTATCGCATTTGAACCATTAATGACAAACGTCATATAGGTTGTATGCGACATAGATAGCGCTCTACGAAATCGAAAATAGCCGATTATCTCTTTCCAAAGGACGATGTGCAATATTTATGTACATTTCTTAAGTAATTTTAAACTTCACTAAGTCTCTAAAAATAATTATGTCTAAGACAGTCTCTTTACGATTCTTAGCACTAAAGCACTATCACTTATTTTTAATTCACTATACTAAACTACCTCAAAAGGTTTTGTGCTGTTGCCTTCTACATCTATATACTACATCTGCATTGTTCCTAGGGCATCATGAAAAATAGGTTTCAAAAAGTCCTTGTTGACTCCGGTCAAAATAGTCGAAAAAATAGTGTCAGGTTTACAATGATTCGCGTAGAGCTGAATATTGGTACAGACCTTGGAGACATCATTACAAATAAGTCTTATCATAAAACTAGATTAGACAAAGTTGTAAATTATGAAATTATCTACAAATTGTCACATGTTTTTTAAGGATCACCATTTCTGCGATTCTAAAACTTTTTTGCAGATGCAGATCTATTCTATATGCAGTGTTTTTTGTAATATGTCCCCAAGGTACTAATTTTTAACGTCTACTTCGACCGAAGTATAGATAATCTGCAGATTAGCCAGAAACTGACAGCTCGACTGACATAACATACCTTATGACTCTCTTCTTTCATGATGTAGGTGCCGGCAGGCAGATCTCTGACTTGGACGTTCCCTCGGAGCAGCTGATCGTCCTCCAGCCCCAGCTCCTTGATAAACGCCTCCGTCGCTATCTGGATGAGCGCCTGCTCGTCCAAGTTTTCGTTGTTGTGTTTCTTGAAGGAGCCTTCCTTAGATCTTAGGAGAGACGGCGTTGGTTGCACGTCCGGCTGTTGCTGAAATATAAGATAAATTGAATTTAGCTTTGATGAAGAACCCCTTTGAATACTAAGTGGACAGATTACAAAATGGCGTACAGCGGCCATTTGCTTTTACAGTTACGTCATCTATCGACATTAGATGAACTAGCTATTAAAATGACTGATAAATAATTTGAGATGAATTCTTGACAAAAAACTTTCAGGGTGGGTTTGCACTTGACCTTCATCTCGCCAGATGGTAAGTCGAGAAATCGGTAAGGTAAACACTTATACACAAGAATCATGTTAATAAGGTGATGGCTATCTAATCTTTCATAACTGAACTCTGATAACATGGTGGTACAGAAAAGTACACTACCACTAAGCCGAGTACCGATGGGCACTGGGAATCGAACCAGCCAACTTCGGATTGTGAGTCTAAATGTGTAGCCACTAGGCCACGGAGGTGGTTAAAATAGGCCAAAATACACTTCTCATCAGAAAAATCGAAACACCTTGCAAGTTTATGTTTTGTAAGGATTATCAGACAAAACCAATGAAAATTTAATTTGAATTTAGAATATTAACATTAGGATTTGAAAACCTCATATTATTCATTATTAAACGACATTTGACATATATTCCTAAATATACACATTTTTCTGATAATCCTTACAAAACATAAACTTGCAAGGTGTTTCGATTTTTCTGATGAGAAGCATATATTATTTATAAATATCATTTTAAAACAAATACCAACTAAGCACGAAAGGTTTTGCAAGGCGAACACTTTCAGAGCACAAACAAGACTAATACGTCTTATACAATTTAGATTCGACCAATTAGAAGATGGCGCGAATCGGAACCGCCCAATCAGTGTGCCTCTCCTTCTGGGACCAATCAGCGTGCAGTAACCATGGAAAAAATAATTCTAAAATAATGAACATTATACGACGAGTGATTGATCTTTATAAGTAACAGATACTACATTTAATTATATTTATTTGTACATATATGTTACCTGTGGCGTGTTGGAGGACGTGATGTCAGGGACCATGTCGGGCCTGGGCTTGCGTCCTTGGATCTGTATCGGCGAGGAGACCTCGTGACCGCTCTGCGGCTGCATGCATTAGTCGATAACACCGTGTTATGTTAGTACCAACAAAACCAATCAATTCACGTTATAGGCTGTTATTTAGGTATTGGGGACTTTATTATTACACCATCCGTCGGATATATATGCGGACGTTGCCGGTATGCGATTCCTAAACATCGCACACTTTTTAACCGTCTCAGTGGCCACACGCTTGGACTATGATTGTTAGTTCCGTAAGCCCCACGTTCGATCCCCAGGGCGGATACCTGTACCCGATTTGCTGCACCAAAATAATTATTTATTAGACTAGACTATGGTGTATCAAATGAAACTGATTTTAATTTATTTCGTTGGTGGTAGGCCATTTTCTATGTCCGCTTGGCTAGCTACCACCATGTTACATAAATCTGCCACGAAACAGCAGTGCTAAAAGCCAGCGCCTCATTACATTGAAGCTTCTGGGTGCACATACTTACCATCTAACGGCCCTATTGTCACTTACCATCAGATAAGCGCATCAAACGTCATTTCGTCGGGTCCGCTGATATTTCCGATGAGTTGTAGGATTATTTATTTCTATGAATATCAGATGCAAGTGGCTTGGGACCGGTCAATGTGGACCATTTAGGAGACCTATGTCCAGCACGTGGACGTTTCCTGGCTGATGATGTATTTTATTAATGTTTCTATGGTAATGACGTGTTACAATAGCAACATGAACGGGCTAACATGAAGTCCACG
The DNA here is from genome assembly GCA_910589575.2 of Carcina quercana. Lineage (NCBI taxonomy): Eukaryota > Metazoa > Arthropoda > Insecta > Lepidoptera > Depressariidae > Carcina > Carcina quercana. Next base: position 14,595,074 of record OU342429.1, on the reverse strand, counting down.
AGATAATTTTGTCACGCCGTTTTGTTATGCAGAATGTCGATGTCTCGGTATCTCGTTGTCTTCAAGTTAGCCGTGCTGGAATAGTTAAAGGGTCGGAGAAGTATATATGCTACTTTGTATCCGGATCATTCAATCATTCATTCATTCACCCACCATATTGTCTGTGGGTCTGTCGTGGTGCGGCGAGTGCATACTCGTGCTGTTGTCCACTAGAGTGGTCTTGTAGGTCTTGCCTGGCGATGACGACACCGTGGTAGGGCGGCGTCGGTCCCGACCCTGAGAATAAATGAAAATCAGTTCTCTATGTGTTCATTTCCATGAAAACTTGCTCCGACAAACAATGGTATTAAATGATTTTTTTATATGTAATGTTTATTAATTTAAATAAATAATAAATATGCAATAATGCAAATTTCAAGTGGTTTTAAAAAATATTAATTTAGATAAAAATAAAGAAGAAAAAAACAGTAGATTTGCGGGCTTTAAAAATAGTATTGATTGATAGTACATTTTATGTTACATTATTTGTTTTTTACTGTGTTGTATATGTTTTTGCGTGTCTTGAACAGGCATGTGAAGTCCGCCAATCTGCACTGGGCCCGCGTGGTGGACTACGGCCCATACACTGTCTGTAGGAGAGTAGGCCTGAGTCCCTGCAGTGGGGACGTGTATAGGCTGTTGATGATGATGTGTTTTTGAAGAAGGCTTTGTCTACGTCTGTGTCACCATCAAGTAATTGCCAATGCAAGTTATGTTTTTCTTATATCTCACCGGGTTAACAAGCTCTGCACTCAATCCCAGGTACTGATGGAGCGCGGTGAAGGTGACCCTCTGCAGACGCACCATGATGATCTGAATGACCCTCACGAAGATGTCCGGGTACTCTTTGAACACCTCCTGGAACGCCCGCATCGGCAGTTTGATCACCTGCGAATCTTCGAGAGCTTTCGCGTTCACTGTTTTGTAGGGTTGAGAGTGGCCCTGAAAAAAAAAGGTTGTCTAACTATAAAGTTGTTGCTGACGTAGTTCCAACTGGTTAACTTCGACTGTACGAACTTTTGTTCGAGTAAACGTGCCAATTTCACGTATTCTCGTAGTTATAGTCCCAAAAAGTATTGTCTATGATAGTATTAAAGTATTGTCTATGTCGTTTGATTTATCATATTTGATTTTGGATGGTTTTTATTTGATACCACCAACGTTAGCCTTCTGTTTTTATATGATTATTCTTTGCGATGTATTGCATACAATACATAACATTTCATTATACACAATAATAAAATTAACAAAAAAAAACAATGAAAACTAATTTTTAGGGTTCCGTACCTCAAAAGTAAAATAGGAACCCTTAAAGGATTACTTGGTTATCTGTCAGTCAATACCCTTTTTCTCAGGAACGCGTGGGGAGGTATCAAGTTGAAATTAATATTAAATACGCAAGTCGATTGGAACTGTGAAATACGGAAGCTTGTAGGTGAACGCACTAAAGAGATAACTCTGTTTAAACCGCATTTTTCGACGTAAAGCAATCAAAACCTACAGGGTCCCATTGACCTAGAATCATGAAATTTGGCAAGTACAGGAATTATAGCACAAGTATAGGAATAAATCTGATTTTTTTTAAATTATATCTCATTAAAATGCTACAATTACAACCTGTTCAAGAGCCTGTCGCTATTTGTATTTCAATGTATAAATAAACAACAATTGCCCAGGTCTTTCGTCAGGAACAATTAATTATTGTAAAATATGATTTTAAGTATATTAATTATTCATATTCCATACGGAACCCTCCAGAGCATTCGCTTAGCAGTGTTGAGTTGTTTTACATAACGAAGCTGTGTAGTATATATACCAGCTAGCGGTTATGTAAAACGTCTTACTAAGACATATTAACCGTTCAGTTCGATAGAATACGTGTGACGCAGTGTCTGTGCTTTAACTCGCTGGAACTATTTCGGTTTAATCGCTCTAAAAACATTTATGTGAGGTGTTTTAAAATAGCAACTTGTTTGTATGTGAGCTTACCGTGAGCACATCAGTAAAGGAGAGCAGCGAGGTGACACTCTCGCCGGCGCGCACCACCTTCAGCGACAGGCTGGAGCCGTCCTGGTTCGTGATATACACGTTCACGCGCCCGTTCTGGACCACGTACACGTTCTCGTCCGTGTCGCCTGCGCAGTCAACAGCCATTCATTTATCACAGACCATCCCCTGAGAACGCGTGGTCTGACTGCTTAGTCCGACTAATCGGACCACGACGATTCTTTCAAATTTTGGTAATTCGATAGGAATCAGGATTTTAATTTTCACTCGAAATTGTTTTTTGCATGTCATTTAAAGCGCTTCTTGCCACTTGGCATCTAGAGCGATCGCTCCTCTCGCTCTAACCCAATATCGGCAGTGCGTACTACGCAAGTTTTCACAACTAACCTGCGCCGATCTTGATGAAATTTGGCATACGTGTTTTTTTACCCAAATAATAATAACAATGGGATGATTTAAGTCAAATCTAAGGGAATCACGGGCAAAGGGGCTGTTTGTTAAATAAAAAAATCTAAAATGTGTATTTCATTCACAAACCTATATTATTTATTTATTTATTTATTTATTTATTTATATACGAGGGGCATACCGAAAAGATCGGTAATCGAGTACTTTCGATTTAATTAGATTAAAAACTCTTTTTGATGAATAAACACTGGTTAGTTGAAAATCGAATACAATTGACAGAATTAAAAAAAAAAATTTTTTAAAGAACAATATCAGTTTGAAATTGATAGGTCGATAAAAAAATGGAGCTTACAAGAGAAAGTTTCCGTGCCATAATTTTTTACAACTTTCGACGAGGATTATCTCAGGGACAATGTCTCGCTGAGCTTATATCTATATTCAAGAGTGAAGCGCCTAGCCAGACGACAATATATCGCTGGTATTCTGAATTCCGGCGTGGACGTGCTTCTCTTGGCACCGTACCTTCCACAGGCCGGCCAAAAACAGCGGTTACACCAGAAAATGTCGCTGTTGTGCGCCGAATGATACAGGATGACCGACATATTACATATGAGCAGATTCGGGCTACTTTAGGGATAGGTATGACTGCGATACAAACTGTTTTACATGGTGAACTGGGAGTGAGAAAGCTAGTTTCCCGCTGGGTGCCCCATAATTTGTCCGAAGAGCAAAAGGCGGCTCGTGTCAATTGGTGCCGGTCTACTCTGCAACGCTTCAACGGAGGAAAGTCAAAAGCAGTTTATAACATTGTCTCTGGTGATGAATCATGGATCTATTCATATGAGCCAGAAAGAAAGCATCAGTCGGCTGTCTGGGTCTTCGCAGGTGAGATCAAGCCAACAAAAGTTGTCCGCTCTCGCAGCGTATCGAAGAAAATGGTCGCTTCGTTTGTCGCGAAAACAGGACATGTAGTCACAGTTCCCTTAGAGGAACGGAGAACGGTTACCGCTGATTGGTATACAACGGTTTGTTTGCCACAGATGATATCCGAACTCCGTAGAGGTAACCCGAAACGACGCATAATCCTCCATCACGATAATGCGAGCTCTCACACCGCTCAGAAAACAAGCGAGTTTTTGAAGCAGGAAAACGTTGAATTAATGGATCATCCTCCATACAGCCCTGATCTGAGTCCCAATGATTACTTTACATTCCCTAGAATCAAAGATTTATTGCGTGGTCAGCGGTTTCAAGGTCCAGAAGAAGCAGTGGAAGCATACAAATCGACGATTTTGACCATGTCAACTTCGGACTGGAATTGCTGCTATAATAATTGGTTCGAACGAATGCAAAAGTGCATTAACTGCAACGGAGAATACTTCGAAAAGCAATAAAAATAAATTTAGTTATTTCCTGTATGTATTGTTTTATATTCCCGATCATTTCGGTATGCCCCTCGTATAGTTACATATACTTCTCATCAGAAAAATCGAAACACCTTGCAAGTTTATGTTTTGTAAGGATTATCAGAAAAATGACTATATTTAGGAATATATGTCAAATGTCGTTTAATAGTGAATAATATGAGGTTTTCAAAGGTTCTAAATTCAAATTACAAAACATAAACTGGCAAGGTGTTTCGATTTTTCTGCTGAGAAGCATATATACATGTAGGCTCTCTTTTTAAGTGTCGATAATACTTGTACTCTTCCCCGCGGAAAATAGCCGCAGCAGAAGGCTGAGTAATGAAACACATTTCAGACTAATCCCTACTAATATTATAAATGCAAAAGTAACTCTGTCTGTCTGTTACGCTTTCCCGCTTAAACCTCTCAACCGATTTTGATGAAATTTGGCACAGACAATCTTTAGACCCTGAGAAAGGACATAGGCTACTTTTTAATGCGAAAAATAAAGTCCACGCGGGCGAAGCCGCGGGCAGAAGCTAGTTAAATATAAATATAATCCATGTAACAAACACATTGCGGTATGAGGAAAAGTTGACGCGAATGACATGCGAACATTGCGAAGCTTCTCGGTATACAGTAGTTTGTGCTTACCGACTTTAAACAGAAAGGATCCAGCAGGCAGGTTAAGTATCTCTGTATGCTTGCAGAGCATCAGGAACACGGGCTTCTCGAAGTGGCCGAAAACTCTGATGCTGTGCAGCATGTAGAGAGCGTCCGGGGGCACGCGGTCGTCGCTCGTCAGGTCTTCTTCCAGATACTCAGCTGGTGGTTCTAGCACCTGGGAATTGGAAGTTTACAACGATGAAAAAATATATGACCAATGGCCATATTCAAAAGTTACCTGAACGGAATCCCTCTCCGAATGCTTCCATACTAAATTCCTGTTGTCATATCTTTTAAAATAGAATAGCTAGCTGGCTTTGACAAATAATTACCTAAAAATAGGAGATGAAATTGTAGTGTCGCGAAATAAATATCATTAATTTACAAGTTTATTGTCAGCTACAATAGCCGCTACGCAGCTAATGGTCCCTAGATGGCGCTTTGAACAATAATAATAAAAAGTGTGCAAAATTGAAAATTGTGATTGACTTTGGTTGTATGTTAATGATACTAATTTCGAAAGGCATTACAATCGGATGTGCTATTTTTAAGTATAATTATAACTATACTGCACAAAGCCAGCTATTCTATTTTAATGATTATGGCAAAGGAAATTTAGTATCAAAATTTGATGGAACGGGATCCCGTAGCATCTAATATTATATTGTAGTACTATTGTATCTATAAAATAGAGTATATTTAATTTGTCTGCATTTATTAAATTATAAATATTTTTTGTAACTCCTCCACCAAAAATATTACTTTATTTCCTCTACGCAAAGGTTGTCTAGTAGAGATCGCTTTTAGCGATAAGCCCACCTGTGTTGTGCATATAGCGTACAATAGAGCTATATTGAATTGAACAAGGATGAATCTTATAACTATAGCCCGGTGAGAAAGAAGAAATTCGTACAATGACCCATTGCTTGTCTCTGTCACTCCCACGCAAAAATATTGTCATCGCGCTCACATTACCACCGGGTCATTGCACGAAATTCTTCCTTCTCCGCGACCTCACTTAATCAATTCGATTTTTACATACAGTTCTTTCAGCTATAACCTTTTTTTACCTTCAACTGTTCAGGAACTGACTCCTTCTTGAGCTGCAGCAGTTTCCTGGCGAACCTCATAACGGCTCGTCTCTTGCGCCCCTGTCCCGAATTCGATATGGACTTGACTTTCCTCAGCATCCGTCTACCGTAGAACAGCATCTTGTCGCGCTTCCTAAACCGTTTCGCCGGTTCCCCGGTGGCGCCGACGGTGTTCCCACCGCCAAGCAATTCTAAAAATAATACAGTTACATTTAAAGTTACGTTTAATCCGAACTCTTTCAATGGATTATGCCTGGTGATAATGGCTAGTTGATTGTGTGATTCACTATGGATTTTGCATATCATCATATTAAGAGAAATGTTAAGAACGCGAAAATAAACAAATCTGGTCCAGGACCTCAATTTTTGAATCGTTCATGGCAGACGGACGGACAGCGAAGTCTCAGTAACAGGGTACCGTTTTTAACCTTTGGGTACGGAAATGCGGAAAAACACGGTCCATCGAACAATCAAAAATTGAGCTCATGATCCTTTTTTACATTCCTGCTTTTCAATCATTACCATCGTTTTCCCGCAAAAATTGTTTAGACATTTTCCGGGGTAAAATAATGTAGCCTTTCTATCCACAAAGCATACCATTACAGGCTACACGCTCGGTCTAACAATCCGTAGGTCCCGGGTTCGATTCCCAGTGGGGGTACCAAACTGAGTACCAGATATCTGGTAAGGCATTTCTATGACCGCCTAGTCCGGCAAGTCTGCCGCCAAACAGCAGTGCTATCACTGCTGTGTTCCGGTATGATAGGTATCAGAGCCAGCGCCTCTGAGCTTAAGGCTTCTGGGTGTGCACACTTACCACCCAACGGCCTTATCGTCACTTACAATCAGATGAGGCAAAGACCATGTGCAAGCCTATATACTCGTAAAGGAGCCACCTCCTAAAAAAACTTACCTTTCGTCCGCCATCTCCTATAGTAGTAGAAGAATACAACTAACAATGTCACTAGCAAACATCCGCAAAAGGACCACAGTACCTGAAACAAAATTACGAGTATTATAAATAAATTTATGATTGTATTAAGAAAAAAAAGATCAACATTTGGCCAATGTCCAAGGAGTATGGGTGAAGAGAGTTTGAACGCAGTTCAGTTCTAAACAAAACTCACCGATTTATGGTGAACGCGTGGTAGCTGCGACAACATCATTCTACATATCAGTGTATCAGAAAGGGACAACATGAAAGACATCAACGCGCATGTCTTATAAATTTAATGTTTCAACTTTGTTTTAAATGTGAAATGTAATCGAATCACTTGCAGAACTTTTTTCTTTACAAATATAGTCATCATCAATACATCTGAAAACCACTTTTTGATTGTTATATCACAATAATATAGCTTTTTTAAGATTTAATCAGGCTCATATTTTCAGAATTGTTCAGTGAGCTTACCTAATGTACTTAATTATGATTTTCAGTATGTTAATAATTCATATACTGTACGGAGCCCTCAGTACGCGATTACGACTCACATTTGGCCGGTTATTTTATAAGCTAACCCCTAAATATTCTCAAAAGTGTACAAAGTGCAGGCTGTTTGATTGAATGAATGAATGATTTGAATGAATCATCATCATCAGCCTTCTTTCCTGAAGGGTATATGGCATAATCACCACGCTTGCCAGAGGATTGGTGATCGCAGTATTGTTGTATAGTTCTTCAGGAGACTGCTGCCTTTCCTTTCCCTCATTCTGAGCCGGAACCAAAAGGAATTGAATAGTATTTTTTTAAATAATAAAAAATGTGGACATACCAGGCACAATAGAATTACTTTCGGACTAACATAATAGTTACAGAACTTATTGCCGAAGCGGCCGTTTAGATTCACAAAACACGCCATACTGATTGGTCGAGTCCTTGCGCGTGCGCATATCTGTGTCGCAAGCGAGATCGCGAAACTAGTAACGTTGCGTAAAATCTTAACGCTGGCTCTATTAAAAACACTGTATCCAAGTATTAATTTGCTACTGGCGAGTTGAATTTATTTAAATGTATCCGGTTATTTATGTCGGTCGTAATTAGATTCATTTTGTAACGTTATATTTTACAGGTCTCTAAAGTTTGTCATTGTTATCAGCTACGTAAGTCCACTGTAGGACGTGTGTGTCACTCATTACATCGGCTCGTCCTCTTCATCGACATCTAAAAACGTCACTTGCTAGCATATGTTAAAAAAAACGAATAACGGATACCGCCAATTTCGAAAGGACGGATGTCTCTAGAAAATAAAGGGCGAAATAACTAACAGTACGATCTATTGTAGCTATCCTAACTGGCTATACGAATCAGTTACGATACAGGTAGTATTTTTTCTACTGTGCCCAACATTGGTAAAGTACAGTTTTGCAGAAAAAACATTTTTCATTAATTAACACATTGGTGTTATTAAAGTCGACCAAGTGTGAGTAGTAGTGAAATATTATTTGGCAATTCCAATTATTTTATTAAGCAAAAATGAAAAATGAAATGAAAAATGAAAAAAAAAACTCCACAGTTTTTTTTTCTTCATCCTAGACCTAAAATTTTGCGTCAACCTTCCAAATATGAAAATCTGTTTTAGAATACATAAAAATTAACTCTACGATACGACATCATATTTAAGTGCTAACTGCAATAAATGATATACTGCGTCATCGACATTTTTAGAACATAAATTATTAGTTACACATACTAAAGTGTTTTTATTATTATTCTTGCATTAGCAATAAAAGCAGACAAGTATAATTTATATCTTTTCGAAATCACGAGTCAATAGGATTAGCAGTAGCTTATATATAAGCTGAAGCAGCATAAGACAGTCTCACAATAATATGAGTTAAATTTTTACCATTGTGCTTTGGAACCCATCTGTATATTTATACTCCAGTACGTGATAATATGATATGCGTGCACAGTTTGGTTCACACGAATTACAGACAAATATACTTGCCACGAACAAAAATTAAATGTTGCATCAAATTCTTAACCAACTTCAAAAACGGAGGAGGTTCTCAATTCGGCTGTATGTTTTTTGTATGTTACGCAATAACTATGCCAATTATGAATCTATTTTCTAATATATTTTTTGTTTCATAGATACTTCAGTGACATGACATGACTTGAATGTGACACTGTTCAAAAGTGGATAAATATTTTTGTTCTCAAGTGTACTGCAAATTTTTTATCAAAAATGATTCAGCACTTTTTGAGGAAATGAACAAAATGATGGTGATGATGATTTACACATCATTAATGGCAGCTAACTAAAGCTAAAACCAAACCAAGTATGTACAAATTGTACACATCCTGAAATTGAACCTGAGGCCTCTAGGTCTCATACCTATGATGACACTGTAAACAAGTGTAATTTAAAAAGCATAATGTTATCTGGTTTTTGATAAGGAATCCTTATCTATACTTCCGCCTACATTACCCTGTTTCATTTTATCACTATTTAGCTTCAACTGATAAACAGTTGTATTATTCAATATGGCTCATTAACTAATGCCCTATTTCATAAACTATGTATTCATCCTATCGATATTCCTACAGCTCGCACCAAGCGTTTCGCTTCCACATTTATCGTGAGTACAGCAAAAATATGGAATGCACTACCGGTTTCCATGTTCCTCGACAGCTACAACTTGGGAATCTTCAAAAGAAGAGTAAATAGGCACCTTCTAGACCAACAAGTAACATGGTCGACCTCATCGTCACTTACCATCAGGTGAGATTGAGGTCAAGTGTTGGTCTATCTTCTATATAAAAAAAATCATTATTGTATCCCAAAAATCTTACAACCATATAACAAACAAGCTTTTTGCCTGTGACTTTATCTGTTTGACTCACAAACTTAAAAAAACTGAGTACTGGGAATCGAACCCGGGACCTCTGGATTGCGAATCCTCCATTTAGTGATTAGGCCATGGAAGTGGTTAAACTTCATTGAACAGATTTATTATTTCATGTATTTAGAATCAATTTCTTATTTACTGTAAATTCACACATAATAATATTGTCAAAAAGTAATTAATCAATTAACTAAATCAATGATTGGTTGATTATAAGAATCAAAGGAGTATTACATATACTCTAGTATTTCAAAGAAATGATGCATATTATTATTATTTTAATTGTCCTTGCCACAGATGTGTCCACCCCAGCCTAGGTTTTAATTTAAATTTAATGATTATATCTCACCCTCCTTGAATAACATTCATTTTAATTAGACAAGAATTGAATGCCTTTTTTTTACATCAAAATCATTGATCTCAAGGATACACGATCTCTATTATTATATCTGAGCGTTATCTAACAACGTAATATGGAAAACTACTAAATTATAATACGTTAGTCTCAGCATACGCAAAAAAATACGCAAACAATACAAAATTCATATAGATCGCAATTGAGAAAATCAATACTTACTTGATTCTCTTCTATATTATTCGACCACTCTGAAGTCCACGTTTTCACAGCGAACATGTCTGATTTATCATTAATGTTAGATAATAATCCTACTACATCCATTGTTATACCTAAAATTTATAATTTCGAAAATAATTTTAACATTTCAGCCAAAATGTAGTCAGCTGTTTGACAGATTATACTTATCTATGTTTGACAGTTTGATACCTAAGAGGATATAAGCAGATATAAATCTACTTCTCTATCTACTTGCTCTGTGAAACCTACACATTTGACACAAAGAGGATATAATAATATACGATAAGTTTGATGACGGAGTGTTCGCACTTCACCGCCAGACTTTTGCCATTCAAAATATTCAAATAAAATACGTCACAGCGCGGTGTACTTCGTGTACTAGGCTGAGTAGGCTGTACATTTGTGTTAAAGAATGTTCAGCCAAGGCGAAAAAGGTCAATTTTGTATATTAATTCCGCTGATGTGCAAAAATGACTGTAAAATATGTGGCGGTGAATTATTGACACTGATTGACACTATCAAATATTGCACGGTCTCCTTTTGCACAGCTAAGGTCATGTCAAGTAAATGTAATTCGATGTATTAGGTTTGATAAGTGTTTTAGTAGACACGAAACAAATGTGAAGGCGATAAAAATGTATTTTTAAGTGAAGCGATTTAATTCATATACCTTGCAAGTACAAAAAATGTACGTAGCGGAAATTTTACCACGCGAGACACAGCCTAATATTTCTTTTATGACGTACATGAAGTACGCCTCATTCTTAACTCATTCGTTCTTCTTACCATTCATTCATCATTAAATCAATCAATTCTTTCTTGCAATTCTTTTCTGACGCTTCGCGAGGTGTGCGTGCTGGCGATTTCAGAAATTTCGATCACAAAATAAGGAAATACAGTTAATATCTACATCTGTGCTTAATCTTGAGTCAGCTTTTCCTGACAAGGTAAGATTTCTGTTAACCTCTTTATTTTTCAGAATTCTTTAGAATCTACTTTGCTATCGTCAATATGGCGGCATAGTATTGCGTTACCAATGCGTTTCATTTTCTAGATGTCTCGCTATCGTGAATGGGATCTCTCATGCAAAGTCTACGTTGGAAATCTCGGCACTAACGCTTCTAAATACGAAATCGAGAAAGTGTTCTCGAAATATGGAAACATAAGAAATGTGTGGGTGGCTAGAAACCCTCCTGGATTTGCATTCGTTGAGTATGAAGATCCAAGAGACGCCGAAGACTCTGTAAGGAGCTTAGACGGAACGTAAGTGATCATTTTATATACGTCATGAATGGCCTATTTGGACTTTCTATTCTATTGATTTTGTGGAATATTTCCACCCACAGGCGCCATGTTCACGCGGCCATCTTGATAATTTGACCGAATATAAACGTAATTTCGAACTATGTTACAATATACATAGTCTATGTACCTAAATTAATTACCAGACAAGTATCTAACAAATTATTAGTCATTGTGTACATGTGATTGAGCCTTAGCAAAAAGAGCTGAATTTTAGCTTTTTTTAAAATAAGATTTCATAAAATGTATACTCCCAAGACCCTGCTTAGAATATGCACACTCCTTAGATCCGTTTCATTCTCAATGTGAAACGCTTGAGTCATAAGCGTGCTAAAGTATGATACCTCCAAACTAAGACTGATATGTGGTCTTTTATTTGAGTTTCACTTGTCTTGGAGTGGGGAACATTTCATTTCCATACTAATTATTATCTACCTACTAATCTGCTGAGCACTTTGATCAGGACACAATCGTAAGAATGGCTATTATTTTTATATTTGCAGACGATGCTGTGGCACTCGTATCCGCGTTGAAATGTCCAATGGACGTACTAGAAGAGACCGTCGCTATTCTAGGTATGTGTTGTTTCAATTTTTGGTAAATGTTTTTATGTTGTACTTTTTTGGAGTTTACAAATTCTTAAGGTAAATTACTTCCCCTGAAATTTTAATTAGTCAATTTCTTATCTATTTAAGGTATCACTATGAGAGCTCTCTAGTTGATTTATTGATGAATCTATTGTTTCATTTACATACTAAATGTAATTCTGAATGTGTATGCTCCATTATTATTATTTTTGAAACCAATCTACTATTTGAGAGCACTTCACAGCTTCTTTTCTAAAATGAAGTGCAATAATATTTTTTATTCATTAAAATATTACTCAGTAACTTACCAAGAAGATACTAAATGTGGTGGGTGTTGGAACGTTTACAGGTCCATTTTATCAACCAACCACCAACACACCAACGACCTCACCACATCTCTTCACCACAACTACGGCTCGTTTACTGATAAGACATCGGCGATCGCCGCTCGCCTCAACATCCCGCTCTACGACTGGCTCTCCAAACTTCTACGCGCTGCCGGAGCCTCCACCTGCGTCCCTCTAATTCTCCTAACAGCAGTAACCTAGCTCCTAAAATACCTTCTCCTTGGAAATGTAAAAACGAGAGCCACATAGCATAGGAACCTCTATCCTGTGTCATTGCAACCTCCTGCGTCCTGACGCTTCACCGAACTGCACACACTCGTCGTCACCGAGGCACCGTGCCAGAAATAAGATCAGCAATCAACTCTCCCCGTGTCACCACAATTCGTTCTCGCAACTTCCGATTAAAGCCAACGCTTCAACGGAAGATAACATAGAAACTTGCCTACGCCTCAGTTATCAAGTTATAGTCCCTTCGGCCTCACAGCAGCCCCACAACGGTCAACCTTCGCAGGCTCACCAAGTCTCGGTACTATTTGAATCCTATACTTAGCACTACCTTACCTTTTTACCTGTATTTAGCACTAGAGATACTTGTTTTGACGTAATAGGACATGTAGGCCTTTACAATGTGAAAATATGTAGATTGTGGAGCTGTAGAATAAATTCCAACTAACACTTGACGAAGTTTCGAAAACTAAAGGACTTGTTATCTTTTTTTAAACATTAACATAAAAAATATTTACAACTTTTCTCTATGTGCAAATTTTCAGTTTATTTTTTTATTTCATTCAATTATGTAATGAGTAACCTGTGCAGGTCACGCAGTCGCAGTCCTCGTCGTCGCTCATATTCCCGTGGAAGATCGGGATCGCCTCGTCGATCGCCGTCCATTAGACGTCGATCGCCATCTGTGCGTCGATCGCGGTCTCGTGATCGACGAAGCCGATCTGCCAGCAAGGACAGGTAAATATCGCTAAACATTTACAATTTGTGTTAATTTATCTATAATTTAATGGATGTGCTCCATGAGAATTTGCAGTTATGAAGTTAGTCTCAGGTAATGTGGAAAATGACAGCACACTCACAACGCTCATGAAGCATATTCGAAGCGAATGTCCATTATGTTTCTTAAAAATCGCGTTGTAATGAAGATGGTTAACAGTTTTATCCATCTTTTCAGATATTAAAATCGTCAAGCCCCAGGCGTAAGAAACATGTACAATCGGACAAAAATGGACTGTTTAGTATACTTAGTGGCAATAACTGTTAGTGTCAGTTACTGTGTTTGAAGTGTTTCTTCGTGAATTTAATTAGTAAATTTATTGAAGCTATTACACCTGTAACAATAACTATTTTTTTATATTAGAAGATTAGGATTATATAAAATTTAAGTCACTTTACAAAAAACCAAATTGTGTAGTGGTAGCCAAAAAACTTTTTAGTACTTTGGATGATACATTTGTAGGGATAAGATGAATACAGTTTTAGATTACAAGTCAGTGTTATTAATGCAAGTTTATATTCAAATTATATTTGATTTTGCATCAGTTTTGAAGATATATTCAGGACAACGGTCGTCAGCTCACCAAGTCTCGGTACTTGAAATTTATTTTAATTTATCAATTAATAGAGTTCGTGCCATGAAACATTTATGGAAATTAGCTTTGATTGAACCTACATATAAACTACCTGATGTTAAAATTAATGTAGTAGCAATTGGCAAGAATCAGGAGAAAACTGGTTTTCCTGGCACACACTCGGACTGCTCACGAAGCGAAAATTTGCAAAACAGTCAGACACATTTGAGGATCATAAGGCTCAACCAATTCCCACATCGATTGTAAGCCCATATTACAAGCGAATTCTGCGAATATTCGTTTCTTATAAATATGTTGGTATTTAATTAAATTTCCAAGTAAACTATCATCTCAAATCTAGTAAATTCAACAGGAATGGCGTCGCCAGCCCCCGTCGCTCGGTCTCGCGTGGGAAATCACCACGCCGCACACGATCTCGCAGCGGAGGGTATGTATTATTTGTTATCGTAGCTCGAACTTCCACAGTGTTTATAATGCGTACACTCGTACAGCTAGGGGATTAGCGTATTTCCCCATAACTAAAACCTGGAAATATTTAAATTTAGGGGAACACTTGGACATCAACCTGCCATCACTGAACCATGATTGCTATATCGTTTAACATCAGGTGATATCTTGGCCAAGTATTGTGCTCTTTACAAAGTCATTGCTCAGTTTCAAATCAAACAAATAGCATAATCTTATATCAAGTTATCGTTATAGTCCTTTGCTATTTGCAGGGCGAAGTGTATATAGGTAGAATAAAATATGTCTTGTGTATTATTCCAGGGCATAATCAACTCAGCTAAATTTCGTCAAAATTCGTTCTGCCTTTGCGGCGTGATTGAGTAAGAAACATTTTCGCACTAACTAATTCAAATATAATTATTACTTTTATTTTGGAAATATATTGGTCTACAATGTTTATAGGTCGCACAAATTTCACTTAAAACAATGTTAGATCTGGTGTGATAAATAAACAAAGATATTTTTCAATAAGTAGGAAGTGATTTAAGTAATGTTAACTTGGAGATTTACGCAAATAACTGATCGAGAGACTACGCTCCAGGAAGTGACCACATCACTTACCCATTTACTTTCCGAAATCAACAATACAGATTGATTTCTTTCAATTTGATTGAGTTCTTAACAATATGGATTAAAATCTGTTATACTTTCCAATATTATGCGTTTAGTTTGTGTGCTTTGCGTTAATCTCACCTAGTTGAGTTGAAGATAGTGTTGGGACAGTGATAAGGAGTTCGAAAATGCTAAGGCTAATTATAATTAACCTGTGGCTAAGGAATTACGTTTGTTAATGCAGATCCACATTAATATAATCCTCTTTTGGTACTTAGTACTAAATCTTACTACACATTAACCTTGGATAAATTAATAATTAGGGTCAAAAAGGAAAAAAAACTTTTCATAATAGCCAATAGGGTGAAGCAGGTTATTATTTCTGAGAATAGATAAACGAGGAATAGATGGTGTTTGAGAACCATTTACAATTTGAAAATCATTATTTACAGATACTAACGGTTCCTGATTATGAAGAATGTCAAGACCATATCGGACAAATGAGATGTGTGATGAGTTGAGAACATTTTAATTTTATTTTGTAAATAAGGACAGTGTATTTAGTATTTAAGTTAAATAAGTTGTACTGGTAGTTCAATACATTTGCTAAGTAACTTTAAATAGAAATAAGAAAAATAAACTTTTGACTTGTAAATATTTTGTTTTATTATTTTATTATGTAAAATAATCACGATCATAAAATTAAAAAATTACTAACAATAATAGTGGATAAATTTTCTCTATATGTATATACTTTGCTTGCAAGCAGAAAACAACAACAACAAAATACGTCGTATGATAATTATATGAAATATATTAGTAAAATCTAATAATAACGACGGAAAAATTAACTCTACAGATTATAATATAAAACCATATCAAAAAACATCACTTCTTCAAACTGACAGGCCTTTGCTTCTGACCAACAAAAAAGTCAAAATATACATAAGTACCGATTGTAACAAATACTGTGCCTATCACGTGTAAAAATGTTAAACTATTCTTAAAAACTATGGAAGATATCAATAGTGACACAAATTTTCTCAATGTAAGAATAAAAGTAACAGTAACTGACGTTTCCTTTGTCGCTAATTCATGCACGGACTGTGTGCAGTAAAACTGTGATATAAGATTTATAACGAGGATGACCCAAATGTCTAAAGGTAGACTTAAAGCTGTACTCTGCAGTTGAGGGTAGATGCATAAAAATAGTGGCAGCGGTAGAGCCGATGTGTAGAAAAGCATCTGAAATAACAATAGATAGTTAAATATGATGAATTAGAGAAAGTGACCCGTGTGTATTTAATTGTAAATACATTAATTTCATATCACTCCTCGCAGGGTCTTCAGAATCCATCACACAGGAATGTATAACTGGGGCACTATTTGCCATTGCATCTAATGACAATATAGAAAATGATTTACTGTCCAAGACTACATCAGTTATTAATGCATTAACATACAAAAAACAACAGTCATACAGAATTATTGATCATCATCATCAGCCGGGAAACGTCCACTGCTGGACATAGACCTCCCTCATGGTACGCCACATCGACCGGTCCCGAGCCACCTGCATCCAGCGACTCTCGCGACTCTAACCAGGTCGTCGGTCCATCTAGTAGGGGGACGGCCTGGTAGACGTTTCCCGGTACGTGGTCGCCACTCGAGAACCTTTACTCCCCACCGGTTATCGGTTCTTCGAGCGATGTGGCCTGCCCATTGCCACTTCAGCTCACTGACTCGTCGAGCTATGTCGGTGACCTTCGTTCGTCTACGGATTTCCTCATTCCGGACCTTATCACGTAGAGAAATTCCGAGCATAGCTCGTTCCATTGCTCGCTGAGTGACTTTGAGCTTGTTTATTCGGCCCACAGTAAAAGACCAAAAGATTATTGATCAGCCAGTGCTTAAATAATAGGACTGTAAGTCCTGTAGCATAAGCACTAGCTAGCACGTTGGTACAACCGACAGGCAAAATGGTCTATGTGCCCATCTTAAGGCGATCCACCTCTACCAAAGTATCATACTAAATTTCTGTTGAACTATCTAAAAATAGGACATCAGATTGTGATGTCGCGAATCGAGTATCATTAACATACAACTTCACTCACAGTGAATCACAATTTTCATTTTAAACACTTTTTTCGATTATTGTTCAAAGCGCCACCTATGAACCATTAGTTGCGTAGCTATTATTGTAGCTACCTATAAAGTTGTAAATTAATGATATTTCGCGGCATTGTAATTTCATCTCCTATTTTGGGGTAATTACTTGGACAACTAAGTGATATAAGGGTTTCTTTTTCCTTTTTAGGTATGGAACCCTAAAAATATTGTATTATACTAAAAAGTAAAAATTAACAATCAAATACTGTCATACACATAAATAAACAGTTATATACAATACATATACCTCATTAGGATGCTTCCCATATTTCATGAACAAGATCTCCTGCTGCAAACCAGTTAAAGCTCCCAGAAATAGCATTGACAGCAAAATAACAACTCCTATACACCAGTAGAAGAACTCTCCTTTATTCTGTTCAGCAACAGTGGCTCCACCATACATGGCCAGAATTACGCCGACTGTGATGAGGCCTGAACCTACTATTCTGTTGGGTCGTGGTGGCTGTCTCTTAGCATACCAAGATACTAGCATACTGGCAGGCGAAGAAGCTGATCTGAAAAATAATTATTACAGTTGGTAAAATCTTATGAGACTAGTGTCCAAAATTAGAGTCTAAAACTGACTTCCCTATGCTTGAAACTATCCCTATGCAAAAAAATCAAGGCATTATGACATTAAGAAAGGATAAAGAAACCAGTACACTTTCACATAATAGCTTTAATTCACAACTAACAAAACATTATTACTATATATTTTAAAAAGTTAATTCCTGTTCGTTTTATACAGTGAATTTTTTTTGTAACAAAGACCTGTGAAGGCCTCACTCTTTAACAGCAATATGTCTGGGAGTTTTTTCATGTGAAATATTTAATTTATAGTTACTAAGCTGTGTATAATATATGTACCTGTTATTATGTATCTGTCGCAAATATTGTGAATTATTTTAAATGTGATGTTTTTTCAAGATTGAAAAGAAAGATTACATGGCAGTTGGGGGAATAGGTGCCCAAAAATACTCAACCTAATCTTTAAACATTCAAACATACAAGTTAATATGTTCACAAGTTAAAGTGTTCAAAAAGAACTAGAAAACTGACTTCAACTTCACTAAAAGTCTACTTTTATTAAGGCAAATTTAAGATGCATATTGTTTTGTCATGGTTGCCATTCTCATAACTGGACCAAATTGAAATGAGACCACACAGGAAGCACCAGCTTTTAAAAAAAAGGATCATCCAAATCGGCTCACCCAGTCAAAACTTCTGAGGTAACAAACATTGAACTAATACACACTTAACATTCCCTATCTCAAAAACTACCGAACCGATTTTGAAACTTGCAGTCAACAATACCTAGTTCAACAAAAAAAGGATTATTTAAACTGAACTTTCAGTTCCGGAAATATGCGAGGACAAATATACATACACTTTTGAAATTTGGCACACTTGTTTAGATGCTACTACTTGTAAAGAACTAACATATACGAAAAGTTGGCAGTTCTGGGAATGTTACATACATACATGTCTATTTGATAACCTCCTTCTTTGAAGTCGGTTTAAAATAAAACAATATTTCACCTTATAATCATATGTAGTGTAGAAGGCACATGCAAAGCATAAACATAGTTGTTGGCAACACTCGTAACAAAAAACAACATTACTAAAATCCCATATTGATTAATGGGTATTTTTCTTTCAGCCTGAAAAATAGAAGCAAAAACTAAAACTACAACATAAAAGTTACAAAAATGTGCAGTTAAAAACAAGGTTAATATATGGTAACCCAGCTGTTATCAGCCCATTTTAAACACTAAACATTTAAATATAGTACTACTTTTGTACTACACAAGAAGATTTCATACAGTAGATCAT
Source organism: Carcina quercana (assembly GCA_910589575.2). Lineage (NCBI taxonomy): Eukaryota > Metazoa > Arthropoda > Insecta > Lepidoptera > Depressariidae > Carcina > Carcina quercana. The sequence goes on along the minus strand of OU342429.1, from coordinate 14,576,118 downwards.
TAATGACACCTGTTATGAAGCATGTCTCATCCTTTTAGGTCTTTATGTAATGACATGGTGTGCTTGAATACCTTAAGTTGATAATATTTTGGTAGAACCCCGTAGGCCTTAAGGAGACTCCATCTCCATGGAGCACACATTGAGAATGGTTGCTCTAACCCACTAATGATGACATTTGGTTTGGTTGTTATCATTGAAATAAGGTTTATAATAGTGTAGATGAATATTAGAAGAAACCAAAAGTATGTTATTTCTTTTGCTGATCAAAATTTCATTAACAACTAAAGCATAGCAACTAAGCATGCACAAAGAAATAAATCCATATATGCTACCAAACAAGCATTTCAACCCTTGGTACATCACCAAAGGCGTAGTTGAATTTATTGGTTAAGATGACACTTCGACCATTCAGATGAATTAATAACAATTCTGGGTTCTAATTCAAGGCTGTCATGTAAAAAAATTGCAGCAAGTACTAATAATATAGTATATATTGCCTTATAAATATAATTCAATACTATAAATGTTATTTAGACTTAATACAGCAAACGTAAAGAATACATCGAGATGATGCTCCTGATTAAATCTGAGGATACTTACCTTTCCGAGTTTCGAAGTAAAAACAAATCCCTGTATAGCAATAAATAAAAACTGAAGAAATGTGACCAGATTTGCACTATTTGGAACCTTTGCCATTAGAATTTCCATCAAAAATGAGCTCGCACAACATCCTGCAAAAACTTTTGCTATAGTTTTATTGAAATGCATTTTAAAGTTTTTTAAACATTATCATTTGTTTAAGAACTGAAATGGTTATTGGAATTGCCAGAAGCGAAGCGCATAGAACAACAGTAATAATAAATATTGCACATAATTCCTGTTTAATTAACAAACTTTTGAAAAACTTTGAAACAAAGCTGCTGCCAAAGAGAATACAATCACCCCGTTTAGACTTGTTTGACGCTGCCACGGCGGCGGCGCGCAGGGTCTCCAGATTACGTTTGCTAAATTTCCCCAGATACGATTTATTTTTTCCCAATTTTTTTCAATGAAATGCAAAATCGTTTAATGATTATTTTCATTCATTTATTATTGATAAACCATAGTATTTAGCAAAAAAGCTTACAGTATTTCAAAAGAATTACGAGTTTGATTTACATCTTAAATTTTATCATACATTCATCCACATTCACTCATAATTAAAATCCACAGTGTTTGTAATTTTGTACATTTCTTCGGATTTAAATGTTTTCAACGTGTTTTTGTAGGCTGTAACTTTCCAAGTCGCGCCAATGATTGCGCGCGATCTCAGGTTGTGGTAAACAAAGTGAACAAAATGACTGTTCAGTCATATCTAGAAGCAAACTAGAAGCTTGTATCAGTTATTCCCCAAACTTACGCCCAAAAAAATATGTTCGCCAAAGTTATCCCCGTAGATTTGACTTCCCCAAAAGTTCCCCAAAATATTTTTTTTCCCCAGAATGGGGGAAAATACTCCTAATCTGGAGAACCTAGCGGCGCGGCGCGACCGGCGCGCAATGCTGTTTATTTGTTAAACCTGTCAATGTCAAAAATGCTTTGGGTGTTTAACTTTAGAATCGATCGTATTGACGAAGAGACAACCATAGTAACTATACTCTTTGGAGACAAAGCTGTAACTGACACGGACGGACTGGGACTATTCATATAACAAAATCAAGTCATTCTGCCTCTGCGGTACGACGTAAAGAAGGGACAAAAAACAAGCAAACTCACTTTCGCATTTCTTATACTAGTATATATAGATTTAGACCATGCTAGAAAATATTTATGCTTACATAATATAATAATAATAAGTTTATTCATTAATCATCTTATACATATTTTAACTTAGATCGAACAAAACTAATTTATACATTACTAAATATTCAACGACCTCTGTTGTAGGCAAAGCCTGTGTCACAGAGGTCTACCTTCCTATTGCACAAATAATTTTATAAATGTTCCTGCAGACAAAACTAATATATGTATATAAACAAAAAGATTATGAGATAAATTTTATTACAATTACATACCCTGTTTAAGAAGGTTTAACATAATGTTTCGTAGAGGAGAATTCAAAGATAACGGACATCTATGGAGTATTTTCACATCGTGAACACGTGAAGACTATCAGCACAGTAATTTTTCGAAACAGATTTAGGATTTAGAACTATGAAAACTAAAATCGGTACTTTTAGTATGTGGCTATAGAAGACGAAATCTCAAACTAAAAAACGGATGGTGACTTTGGTCGGAAAACACGTGGAAGTGGAACTGTGTGTCGCGCAAATATCTAATGTCCCATCCACTTATTTATAATATTTATGTATCTGTTGCTAGTTATGATCAGGTGATCTTGTTTACTGTTTATAAAAACAGAAACGAGATTTGGATTGTTCAATATCTCGATACAAATGTTAACCGGAAGGCTAACTACTATCACAGCCACAAAAAGCCTACTGACTATGGTGCGCTGGCCGAATCCGTGAAGATCAAGACAGCACGGCTTACCATTATCCAAATATCAAAGTAAAACTTGGATCATTTCACGAAGGAAGGTCGGATGGTGATCAACAATGATAGTGGCGTCGCAAACCACGTCGCAACGACCGTCACCGGCTGCACAGCCGGCTGGCAACCGTGCATGAACAGTGAACGCCCAAACAAAACTCGCAACTCGCAAGTCCGCCTTGCCGCGCCGTTCAGTGAAGACGCGTCGCGATTCCGCGCGAAAATGTTCCAAACGCATCCCGAGACAGTGATTTGAATTTCGAAAACTGTTATTTTTATTGTATAACAAAAATTAACAGTTCGCTTTATTTAATTCTGTGCGTGATAACTTTGTGTGGTGGAGTTATAACTAGATATTTTTTCGTCTGCACGATGCAAACGATTCTGAATTTTAAATCTATGTTGTGTGTTCCTGTTTTCGAGTTGCTACAGTTGAGAAAATGTTAACAGGATATTTTGTATTTTCTCTTTTACTGATCGACACATTCCCTTTGGGTAAGTTTGTAATTTTCAAACAGAATGAGTATTTTAAACTTACCTAGTGTACACGGAAGGGAGCACTGCGCTCTGCGCTGAGAAAAAATAACTTAGGGTGCATGCTTTTGTGCACTTCAACCTTATTTTTCTTATTTTAAATCTACCCATATACTTGATATATTCCACTACATTCACTAACATTATGCTATTTGTTAAGAGTTAGCAGACAAATGCTCACTCAATATTTATAACATGTTTATTTAATTGACTTCCAGTAAGCTTTCAAGAATTTTCTATTCGCACTGTCTAATTTGAATCCTATTTGTTCCGGAATTTTAGTCTAATCGAACTTTATAAATCTGCATTTGAAGAGTAAAGTAGTTTTAGACTTCTTGCACTGACAAACAAGAATTTTTTTGGTAATCGACGAGCTCTTGGGCCGATATGTGAACTTTGAAAAAAGGCGATGTAACCAAAATATTATCTAAATTACTAACTAACTAAATCTACCAATTTCTCTAATAACAAAGCAACCTTGTGCTCTTTTCAAAATCTGTTACCCGCAATGGTGCTTTCAATATCCTTACAATAATCTTATATTTAGATATTTATAGTATATTTAAGGTTCTGTTATCGTTATTGAAGCACCAATATCTGATTAAAACAAGATTTTAGCACTAGACTCGTAAGAATTAGATAAAATCTCTGTTTCTTGCCACTCACAAACGTCACAAAAGATTAAATACATATAAAACATAGTCAGGCTGGGGCTGTAAATCGATTTTACGGGCGTGAACTGTACACTAAGTGGACACCTAAAAGATGTAAGATAATTTGCATTCAATTATTATGACTTAAGCAAGTATTTGTTTATAAAACGGATACACAAGTCCAAAATGAAATAATTTCGACCAAAGTAGTCACGACTATGTCGTAAGCGTGAAATATAGAGAACTTTTAATCAAAACAATTTAATTAGCGTTATAGTGACACCGAAGCTAAATCTGTCACGAGAATGTGAAAAATCCAAATAAATCTTTTGAATATGAAAAGAAGTAATTTAATACTTACCAAATAAGAAAAACAACTACAAATTTCATTTTATTTCGGTGTTATTTTTGCCTTGAGTCGATTTTTAAAATAACAGAATTATGTTTGATGAATAAAGTATTACGCAGTCAAAATAATTATATAGTTTTTAACTGACTTGGCTGTGGCTGTAAAAAAAATCTATTCATCACCATTAGTCAGAAAACGTCCACTGCTGAACATGGCCTGCCCCATGGTATCCCACAATGACCGGTTCCGAGCCACATCCAGCGACCCCCCGTGACATTTACTGGGTCGTCGATCCAGTGGGTTCGTTTCAAGTACCACTGTTGATCCTGGCTACACAAGAGTTATAGCAGGAGGAGGTGGAAAAAAATATAATGGGATCCCCATTGTTTGGTAGTGAACGTTTCCTGGCTCATTAGGAAGATAAACGCCGGGGTAAATAGTCAGGGAAGAAGAAAATCAACACCCCGGACTGGTAAATTTCAATAAGAGTTGAAAATAATGATGCATTCGAAAAGTAGGTAAATAGAATTACTGCAATAAAATTTTAAGCCGATTATAAGGTCATAGCAACTGCTTCATAGTTACAATTATAACGTTACATATGAACGTTATCTAGACAATCCAGTTCCAAATGAGTTTGTCGAAGCAGGAACTAATAAAACCGAAAACGTGGGTAGCAGACATAATAAGAAACATAACTGGTTACTATTTTAAAGTACTTGCTTTAGCATAGACACGATAATAACTAGCAGTCGTTATGTTTTTAAAATTTTGTCTAATTAAATAAATGACAACAGTTACGTCAAGTGTTGTGTTTGTTACGCCAGTGTAATTTGAATTTGGAATAACATATACTATGTACTGGCTGGAAAATACTAATGGGAAATGCATAGATTAAAGAACTCCGCTCCGCTCTAGATACATTTTTTACATACGCTATCCGCCGAATGAGAAAACAAAATTGCAATATTTTATCAGAATGGCGATTTCTACCTCGTACTACACTGTCAAAAACTGACAACTAGAGGTTAACAACGGTACGAAAGCAAAATAATTTCAGGTCAACATCAAATGAGTTTTAGGGAGCATAGAAAAATAAGTTCACGTAAATTGACGTTTTAGGTAGCTCGCTGTCTCGTAGCGCATGCAGGTCTAATGGTCAAGGCTGAATTGCTTTTAGATTTTTATTATTTTTAAAATATCTGTTTATGCAAGAAATGTGTGTCACAATGTTGTGGTATATTTCAGGTATACCTGAAACAAAAAACAAATATTGTAACATAAGAGCATTATTACGCGTAGCTTACACTCACACGTTTAAAAAAAACTCTTTTGACAGATACGGTTGATAAAAGAATATCCTTCTGGGCATTATTATTCTAAGGTACTACATATTATAGACATTTATTTTGACAACTAATGAAAAATTACAATACTTATTCTAAGAAGCATAAAATATCTAAGGGTCGCTTTACAACAGGCTTCAGATTTTTCGAGCAAACAAAGCCAACAGCTGAAAATTCCCTTTTAGCATCTACCTATTCTACTGTAGAGATAAATACATACATTACGCATCTGTATTTTTAAAAAATAATTGACAGTTAACTTTTATTATTCGTTGATTTTTGTAAATAGTATACAAGTTGAAACATCTCTTTTAACTTGAAAGATTTGATTCAATTCCACATAAAGAGACAGATACCGCGGGACTGGAGAAACTAAATAAATGCCCGTAAAATCTATGGAAGACCGACACGTTCTCGTACGTTTTTAATCTACGCAATGCTCCGAACAGTTCCGTGGAGATTTGATTTGCCATTAGGCTTGCACGTGCAATTGTTACTGCCGTAACAATTTTATTGATTGTGACAAATTTCGCTTGACGCGTGACTACAGGAAACTTGTCTCACAAGAACATGGTGATCTGTGCACGAGAACAATGTAACGTGATGAACTATGCCTATCTACTTCCATACTAGGTATAATTGACGTGCGTGAAAATTTCCATAAAAGTCGGTCTATTAGTCGTGAACATGCAATATATTTACAAGTTTAAAAATCGGTTTACAGGAAGCGGTTGAAAATTTAATAAACGTCATTTACGAGTATCTCTTAATTATATACGTTAGTGTATGTTTTTCAAAAAAATCGAATATTATTTAGTAATAAAGAATTATTACAATCTTATCAGAATCGACACGTCATTCGAACGATAAGTATTCCGAAACATTTTCTTCCAAATTAAATGGGGATGGGTCAAAAAGCGCGTATTCAAAATTTTGAAAAAAAAACTTAAAATCGGTTCACAATTGGCGATGGTAGGTAACATAAACAAACACAATAAAAACACAGTCGAATTGAGAACTTGTTTAGTTTTTGTAGTCGGTTGAATAGCCACATCTGCAGATAGACAGACACCACGAAGGTCACTTGGCATCAGAACAGCAGACCGTCCGGCAGCACTAATAATAATTGAAGCGGACTGCATTTCCACTAACGATCTTGAACTTGGAGATATTACTAAAGCTTCGAGCCAAGAGCACTGAAAGTGTTATTTTAAGATACGCTGCATAGTAAAACAATTTGTAGATATTTGTTATCTATTAAACTGAACGTGAACTAAATGGTTTTTCGGTGGTTCACCTTTAACAATTCTCTGGCAGGAATCCAAACGAGACACGTATTAGAAAAAGAAAACATTTAAACGAGAATCAAGGTGTAAAACATAATTTCGAAGTATTTATCACTCCATACTAAGATCCAATTACAATAACAAGGCTCCAAAGATAACCTGCTTTGTAGAAAATTTAACAAATATTACGCAATTTGCTTTAAATTTAAATCAGCACTTCCTGTAACAATAGGTATTCAGCGCTGGCCAAAATGCTAAAACGCGCATAACTGTAATGAGATTTTTCACCTTCATGACGTAAAACGGCTACCCACGATTTTAGAACGGAAATAACTCCGACAGCACCTGGTGAAATCGAAATTTGGGCATTTATATACGACGAAGGAAATTTCAAGATTTTTAATGAATTAGAAACAGTGCTAGTTACAAGAGGCGAGGAAATAGGAACGATAGATCTAATGCCTGATCTATATATAATTACAGTCATAGATCATTTATCAATTGCTAAGATGATTTGACTACCTGTTCTTCAGCTATGACGGTGCACCTGAAAAATCCAACATTTTGAAGCCTGTCTTAAATGAAATTAGGTTTAAAATGATTGGCAACCATTGGTAGGCAAGCGTACCACAGGCCTTATGTTCTTCTTCCATTTCATTTATACCCTATGTATTTTGGGTTCGGCCCTCCTACTATTTAATAATCGTCTTTATAATGCCATTATGGACTAATTCATCTACATCTACACTAACATTATAAAGAGGTTTTGTAAGTTTGAATGTAGAAAGTTATCTCGAATACTACTCATCCAAATATACAATCCTTTCCTCAATATTTAGGCTAAACCTATATATGTATACATAGGCTAAATAATAATGTTAAATTTCTACGCAGATTATTTGATGGAATAGCTAGTACACTACAATTTTAGATCGGTTATTGTAAAAGTTTTCGTCACAGAGAATTTGATGTTTACCATTTTGTTTATATGTCCATTGAACTATCTTTCGGGAGCAAAGTTCCCATTGAACTCTAATCGTTCTATGTTTGACAAGACGAGAGGGATAGAATAGAAAACGGTCGTATCGACGTCATCGGCAACAGTGCTATTTCTATAATACAAGTGAGTATGTGAATAAAGTACTCGAAATGTTGTTTGCCAAATGTGTTGCAGACAAACAACAAAAAAATCTCCCTGTAGACGATTGAAAACTGAAGTTTTTAGCAAAGGGAGGTCTCAAATGTGGCCTACACATTGTACACAGATTCTGTTCACAAATATAAGGAATAATCTAAATAATACAGAATACTATAATTGCAGTTTTTGTAGTATCTTGTTGGAACAAAATCATTCGTTTTTGTACTAATTGGAATCAAAAAACTAATTCCATAATAACGTTTCTAAATTAGAAATGTAATGCCTTAAACATTCGTGAAACGTCTTTACATTCTTCTTCCCCTTGTTCATTCGGGAACGGTTTTTCTAATTATTAGGCTTCGTTTTCTTCTTTATTGCGTTGGTAGTAAGGTTTTCTTGGTAACTTAATTTATCTGCAAAGTGCTCTTCTCCGACCGTAATATATTTTCTGTCACGCTATGCAACCGTCAGTCGCGAGACCGCAATTTTTCTGTACCGGGTGCCACGTTTCCACAATACCAGAACCATGGTCGAGATCGGTAGACTTCTTCTATCGAAACAGGTTCAAAATGTAGGTCAATATTCTTCACTTTTCAAGATTCATCAGAACACGCTGAAAAGGAAAGTAAAGATTTATTGACTGTTTTCTAAAATTTTGTGATCAATTAAAACGCACGTTCGAATGTTTCACTTGAGGTCTTTTTAAAAGTCCATTGTTCTGCATTTGAAATCATCAATCGTCTGAAAAAGTGGGCCATTTAAAAAGATTTATAGGTGATTATAGTACAAAAAAAGGTAACAAACATCAATTTGGTGATTCATACCACTTTCTAAGCTATTTTTATACGCCAACGCAGGATTTGAGGTCACCACTAGTGGAGAAAGTATTACATGTTTACATTATTTTTCTAACAATAACGCCGTATGTAATCTCTTGTATCTCATTTGCTATGCAATTCAATGTCCATTGTAACCTATCTTCAATGGTTTCTATTGAGAATTCATTGGAGCCTTTGAAAATATGAATAAGTCTACGCCTGCGTAATGCTAGTTTCTAAGGACTACCTATTTTAATTCATAAATGAGTTGCGATTACCTTCCATTTTCGAATTAAAACTAAAGAATATTTTCTATGTCAAATGCCAAACATTTCAAGTATTTTATGCATGCATTGCGTAACAAATAGTGATCTGTGGTAACAATCACAGTGTTTCAAGTGCAAAAATTTAATCATAATCATCAAGATTAAAAAAACCTTTACCGTACATCATGTTTCTTTTACTTATCGATGTTATTATTACAATCAAACCAACCGCAAACGAACTTATTCGTGCGAAAAGAATCACCTGAATTCACGTCGCGTTCTTCTATTCGGCAGCGACTTTTTGCTCGTCCACAATAACCTAAACCTGTAATTATGTGTAGACAGGCAGACGGTCTCGTTACGTTATAGAAATGGATTCAACTTTCTATTTGCTAGTCTTTAGGACGTCCATGTTGTTTCGTAATACCTGCTTAGCTTTCTTCTTTGAACAAATGTTCGAGGTCAGCTGTTATTAATGGCTTCGTTTTTGGTAGGTTATTTTTGTGCATTGGTAAAACCACATTCTAGCGCGTGTATGTTTCTAGTAATTGGTATCGTAGTTTTAGTAAGTAGTGATGGGGGAGTTCGTTTTCAACCGACTTCAAAAAAGGTTCTCAAATCGACGGCTGTGTTTTTTAAAAAATGATGTCGCCTCAGAACTTTTGATTTTTTTAAATTAAAAGCTGGTGCTTCTCGTGTGGTCCCACTTCAATTTGGCTCAGTTCTGGCAATGGCATACTCGTACATGAGAAAACCATATAAGACTTAAATTTGCCCGAATAAAATTAGTCTTATAGGGCAGTTGAAGTCGGTTTCTAATTGTTTTTGAACGCGAATGTTTAATGTTTCTTTCGAAAACTAAGCTATGGACTCAATTACATTTAAAAAAGAATTCTGAAGTTTTTCTTGCAGTTGTCGTGACTTACGCTAGTGATTCCAATTACATCTGCGACACGTTTTTACATTCTCTGCCATAGTAGATAGTTCCCGTTTTATTAAGGTAGTTATTACTTCTCAATAATGTTTGTCATAAAATATATCCACTAGAACTCATTTATTTTAAACGGAAGGATACGACCATTCACAAAGCCTACTTGCGTACTTGAAAACGCCAGAGTGATTTTAAAAACGGAACCTTTAGTTTTTCATCAAATGTTTGGAACAGGCAGATAGACACCAGAGTGATTTAAAAAACGGAACCTTTAGTTTTTCATCGGATGTCCGGAACAGGCAGATTATAAAATCACTCTGTGTCTCTCACTGTTATCTGCCTGTCACAGCTGAGTATCTCAGCAACTACAATAGGTGTCGACTCAAGTTAGGCGAGTTATTTCTACCACACAACTGGGTACTCTAAAACAATGACTGCCAATGCCACATTTAGGACCAATGATTTGGTGCGATTGTTACTGTTCAAAAGCCCGGTTTGGTCTCAAAGTTTATATCTGTGATTAGAACTAGCATATCATTGTCTTGTCTATTTTAATCGTTCTTGTATGTTCTGGTATTTACGTTTAAACGACCATGACGTTTGATATATTTAAAAAAACACTATAAATATAATTATTGTCTGTCATGGGTCAAGCTCGTATTTCTTTGTGCCCGTTTACTTTTCTATAAGTACATTTAATATATTGATTCGGATATTTTTTTGCTTAACGATGTTGACTATAGCGTATTCAATGTCGAATTGCTCAATTACTTTCATCCATTTGACATTGACCTTTCTAATAAAGCGACATGTTTTCGACCATATTTTCCACCAATTGACACCTTCATAGGAGTCAATTAGCAATGTGACGACCAAATCACCGTTCTACGGTTGTATACCAGATGAGGTCGCAAAATGTTAAGGTGATTTATGAGTCTCAGGTAACAGCAAAAACGTCATCCGTTGTCACAAAGTACGAGGAGCTTATGAAGTAGCTTTGAACTTCATAGTCACAGGCCGGACACTTCAAACAAGTGTCATGATATCGGTTCCTATTCTCGTACATCGAATGGTACCTCTAGTGAATGAATAATCACAGTTTCGTAAACGCGAGGCGCTGCACAATTCTTCGTTCAAATCTGACGTAACTCAAACGCGATAGTATCGGTTAAAACTCACGCTAGAGGTACTGATGACGTTTGTGTATATGTGAGTACCGATTCTTGAGCGGGTCACTTTTTTGCGGGGTGAGGTGAGGTATCACGGGTAGGTGGGAGGCGGTGGACGTCCGTTCTGTACGTTCTAGTACTATGTCAACTCTTTGACTTTGGCAAATGGTAAGCCGCAATGACCGGTCCTGAGCTGCTTACATCTAGCGGCTTAATTGTCGGTTATTTTTGGTGTAATAGTCCTAAGAACCAGATTTCGAATTCAACATTGTTCTGGTCTTCTTGTTTCATATCCAAGAAGAGATGCAGAAGAATCTTGTAGCTAGGCTAGAACTACTAAATTAATTAATTTTGCGGTGCTCGGCCTATCATCGATCAAAGAACATAAAATACCATCATTATCACTATCATCAGCTGCCAAAGTACTCCGCTATGCGTGATCCTCATGGTTTAGCTGGTGCCCTGAAACACGGTACTACCTTATCAGGCACCAGTTTCACACAACATCATCTTTGAATTTATTCTAAGGATGTGTACAGGTTTCCTCTCGATTTTTATCATTCGTACATAAATTCCAAATAACTAATTGGTACGAGCCAGGATCGAACTCAGACCTCGATTGTTCAAGGGCTGACGCTCTACTCAACTGAGCTACTACGGTTTTTTTTTCACACACTGCTTGCTTATTATGTATATAAATGAAGTGTTTATGTCCATCCATTAGTCGCGCCATCTATAAAATTTAGTTTCTCAACTAATATGTTTTTTGTTCAAACAGCTATGGCAGCAAACATTTTAAGAATGTTCTACTTAATTCTATGTCAACCATTATCTTCATTTTCCATAGAGTTCTCTAGTAAGTGTCTAAGTAGGGCGGTGTCTTCCCAAGCTTAGTTCTCAGCGTCGGCAGCCAGGTCGACCGTTTGTTGGCATACTTGGCATTGGCAATAAATACGGATATTCCATGTTGGATCCGTCTTAACGTTACATAGTTGATCTAATACCTTACTTGTAGTTGTAGGAAAGATTTTATCCAAATAGGATTTGGTTACGTTTTTTAAATGGCTAATGGGTCTGCACTGCCCTTGGCTTTCATATCACCTTATGGTAAGTGACGACTTGCCCATTGGATGGAAAGCGTGCTCACATACAAGCCTAAAGCTAATGCCTATTGAGGCATTAAATGTGATTCCTTACACAGACGTCTTTGTCCAATGTCCAAGATTTGATTAAACATTGACAGGTGCTCATGACACTTGTCCAACATCTGTATCCAAGATCTATTTGCAGAGTTTGATAAAATGGAGGAACGTGGCGAAACTTATGTCAGAGAAAGAAATATATTTGATTAAATTTAATGAAATCGTCCAATTTATTTGATCAAATGCACATTTGACAGACATTGGATATGGTGGCATGCTACGTAAAATAAAATTCATAAATGGAACACTACTTTTACGTCATTACAGCTTTGTGATTACATATTACGTTACGATGTGCTAACCATCTCTCGCTTATCTCAACCAATCCATCACGATAGCGTATTTATTGTTGTCATAACTTATTTATAGCTTTTTTATAAGGAATAATGTTTAAACGCGATAGGAAAGGTGACCTTTCTAAAAAGCCTGAAATGAAAGACATTATTATGGCATATGCCAGCGTCATGGGTACTTACGTTTGCGCGTTAGATGTGAGTTTTTAAATTAGTTATTTAGTTGTTATTTTTGTTGTTTTTTTGGAACCTTTTTTCTAGTATTTTACATTTATTATTATCATCATAATCAGCCGGGAGACGTCCATTCCTGGACACAGGCCTCCCACATGGTATGCCGAAAGGGTTAACTTTCCTGAATGGTATATGGCAAAATCACCACACTTGTCAGACAGGTTGGTGATCGCAGTATTGTTGTTTAGTTCCTGAGGAGGAGGCTGCTGCCCTCTCCCGAACGATTGGCGGAGTTATCGCGTAACATACATAAAAATCATACAGTTGAATTGATAACCTCCTCCTTTTTTGAAGTCGGTTGAAAATAACTTGTATATAAGCGCCACTTTCAATATATATGGGAAGTATAGGTGCGGTGATACTTGTGTTTATGAATATGACCGTATAGGACATTTCCTCAATTAATTGTATCTTTAATATATCCTGTTCACGCATTACAAATAAATCATAGTAATAATGCAAAACAAACTTAATTGATAAAATCAAACGAACGAAAAACATGTTGTTTATCGATGCAGACTTCGTCGCCAACGTGTTTGAAATAATGATTCCCTACCTACACCTTACGCAAGTAAAGCTAAAAATAGATAACGTATGACTAGAGGCTTCAAGTTGCAGTTAAAGGCATTGCCCCCGATGCAGCAATTTCTAGCGCCATTTCCTGTCCCTGTTCTACCTTTGCATCATCTATCTCTCCATCTTATTCTGCAACCTCTTTCTGAAGTACCTATTAGCATACTTCGATGGGGTTTAAAGCTTTCCAGTTTGAAATTGTGACGTATGCAGTTTGTCTCTAGGAGAGCTGGTGAGAGTTAACCTAGATTCTACTAAATTGTATTATGTAAATCGTCAAAATAAATAAATAGGAAATAAATATCCGAACATTAAAAACTGCATTGATTTTGATATAAATCTCACTGGTGGTTAAATTGATATGTATGTGACAGAGACCTTGCAAAGAGCCGGACTTTCTGGCAGTTCTTAAATTTTAAAACTTCAGAAAATAAATTATGTATTTCGTTTTGTTCTTTTGCTAAGTAATGCAGATATTTTATTCATTGTTACATCTAAACCTAGTGACTATTGTCTCAGGAATGTATTTAATGATATTGAATGAAGACAATGCATGTGTAAATTTGATGTCAGCTTGTACGAGCTCAGCTTTGAAGGAAATGCTAGCAACTTATTCAAACTAAGTAAGTTCGTTTGTACCAAAGTGTATACGGTCGAGGGAATAAGTTGTTGTTGTTTTGTGAATTTGGTGTCTTTGGAAATGTTACTACTAAAAACTTGGTCTTTTATATATTTGATTACCTTACAGACAATTATTTGCGTAACATGATTAACTGGTTGATGCTTGGTACAATTTTCAATTCTGACTTACAATGCACATTAAACAACAACCATTTCATCATTAATGGAAGTGATTATTCGTCATTAACAAATATTCATGCGGATGTGAGGAAGGTTATTTCGTACCAACTGTACTGGTTTTGTCCATTAATGGCTTGATGTTCGGTCTGTCTCACTATGATGTTTTGATGTCAGTTGACATTTTTAAGTCTTGTTTTAGTATATACCTCTTTAATTTCTTGTGTAGTTTTTGTAGCCGTCCTCTTGTTATCATTTCATCGTGCGAAGTTTGTTATTATATGTCGTATATATTACAATTGGCTAACGATGTTATTCCTGGCATACAGTTTATCAGTTTCAAAGTCAATGCTCTTATCAAATTTGTGGAAAGTAAAACGACGGGCGAATGGTTATGGAGCTACGGAGTCGTGGAAAAAACCTGAGTGCATGCAAAAGTTCTTGCGCTTTGCGCTGGAAATCCTAGTCCCAGAAGATAGGAACCTAGATAGGAACTACACAACTATTGCCAAGAGCCAGGAATGGTTAAAATATTTCTTCATCGACAAAAAAAGCAACTTACGTCTGGTAACTGTCAGAGACAATCACTCTCCTTCGACCCTCATTCGCTCTTTTCTATAAAATTATTTCAAAAACCAACCCGGATTTTAAGTCATTATTTGTTTTCGGTTTAAAGAAACATCATGATATATGTATTGTGTGCAGCAATGACTGCAAAAAGTCCGGCAGAGCGATTAAGGGCGCCACTGGCTTTGAAAATACTCCATATATTTTGTTAGTATTTTAACTGATATTGGCGTTCATCAACATCATCATGTACTCTTACTACCTGCAGGTTACTGCTGGTCATATGCTTCTCCCCTGACGCGCCACAAAAACCCGTCCTTTACTCTGTCTTTCTTCTCTTTCTCTCTGTGATGTTTATATTGATCAATCAATTATTTTTGGATGTACCTAGTCGTCTACAATAATATTTACGTTGAATCTTTTATCATGCCAACGATGTAAAACAACTTAAAATACGTACAATGTAAGTGTGATTTTAGACAAGCATTTGGTTCAGACGTCTTATTTATCTAGTTATTCCAATCGTAGTGTTTGTTGTTGAACTTTTCGATGCACGATCCTTCTTTAGTAATTCACTTAGTGGCTTACGTAACTTGTTATCTTGGATTTTTAACTGCGTTATGGACCGTGTTTATTTCGATATATACCTGTAAAGCTGATCACGAATAAAAAGTGACCGTTTTAAATCGAGACGAGGATAATATGCTTCGAAACATGATTTAGAAGGCGTTAGGAAATGTCATAAAAGTATTACTACTTTACAAGTTCTAGAAAGGTTTCTGGCGAGGTATTAATTTCTGGCCTAATAAATTAATATTTAAAAAGTTTGTCTTTGCAGAAACTACGACTATTTACGTGCTTTTATATCAGTATTTATGATTCTATTTAGTACTCCAAAAGACTGTGATTTCGTAAAAGTTGTCTCTATTGGGTGTGACAGAATAGAGTATGATCTTATGACAGTAAATTTTCTCTTTGAGGCCCGTTATTTCCTTTCCAAACGTTTACTGGTAAATTTTGATACTGATGTTTTTTTTTGTCCACAGGACTGTGCTCTAGTCTACTATGCGGTCGCACCAAGGAGGTGGAGGTGGGGAGCGACGTCGGCGCCGGCGCAGCACTTGCGCTGGCGCTGCTCCGGCCCCCCACCTCCGCTCCTCACACCTCCTGCCAGCTCAGACTCACTGCGCCTGATGCTGCAGCCTTTACTGTTAGACTTATTGATGTTAAGGTATGTTTTATATTATATGGTTATTACGAGTACACTGTAGTTCTCTTTCTTCGATAGTGTGCAATGTACTATGTACAATGTAATAAAAACTCGGCTTCTAGGCAGCGTATCAAGATTTAACATGCACCAGATTTTAAGTAACACCTCTGGCAATACGATTCTGAAAACCCTATCTAATTTCGTAGAGTAGTTTTTGCGTGAAACTCATACAAAGATGCAGAAAGACAAAAATTCGATGGATAATTGTTTTGGACATCTCGAATGTACAGATATCGGACGGTTACTATAAATCGTCTGTTTCATATTGATGAAATTGCACAGTATCATTGGAATCTATTCCATTTGAAACTGTTCCTTTACTTTATACCTGGGCAAGCACCATATTATCTAAGTCTGCCGCTCACCAGCAATGATAAAAGCAGTATTGCTTGGGGTAGATACCAAAGCCTAATTCCCTTGAGGCTTTTGAGCATGCAAGCTTATATCAAATGGCTTTATCATGACGTTACTCACCTTTACGAGAGATTTTTCTGAGTTCTCAGTCTTGTACTTTGGATCGACGCAAATTCCGAACCACCACTTGAATGTTTCCCTTTTGTCTACACTCTATTGAATTTCGACTTTAACTCAGAAATGACTTGCACTGAGGGCTGATTTGCTTAAAATAAATTTCAGTACACAGCAAAATCATTGTGTTATATTTATAGTTCCAGTGTCATTCATTAAATCTCCTAGCTATACTCGTTATTACTTGTCAGGCGGAACTGACTTTGCAAAATTTCCATTACCACGCCTTTACGTGCAGCTAGTCTGTTGCAAATTGAAGGTTTATCTTGTACGAAATTAGAAAACTGACTCTCTTTTTAAACTGGTTTAAGTATATTAATATTCTGTCAGATGCTATCATGAACCGTTGCGGTTTTCCTCAAATCGTCGTGGGAAAATCTTAAAATAGACGTCTTCTTGACCTTTGCTTAAATTTGTTCTGCAAAATGCCAATTTGTGGTTGCATTTATGTGTACAAAATTTGCATATTGATGTCTACATATTACTAAATTTCTATAGTCTTCAGAATGACCTTTAATTTCATGCTGTCTTCTTCTACTAACCTTAGAATTCCAACCTTAGACTCATTAATAGCAGTTTTTCCGCCTTTTATATTTCATTACATTTGAATGAAATCTGTAAATTAGTGAAATATGCAGACGTACTTACGGGCTAACGTTTGAATTCTTCTATCAGTTTCCATCATATTTGATGTGGTTAATTTTCGATGTAAACTCGCGGTAAATGATTGTTGAATTACCCACATAGTGGTCGATATATAAGAAATAATGTGCCTCCTAACATCCTATCTACTATCATTCAATGTTCCGCTTTCCTAAATTGCCTTGAGACAACCTTGAAATAGGTTGTCATTTGACCATGCTGTGTTAGCGTTTGTAATTTATTCTGTCTACCCGTTGTAGCATCATTTACAACCATTGACTTCAATCCAACCATTTTCCTTTTTTGTTATTCTTCGTCTTACAGGAAAGTTATCTTACTCTTTTAAACATGATCATAAATCGTTACGACAAGATGACCTTCCACTAGAGAGCCATGATATATTAGTGGTAATATACAAGTAGGCGTAGTTCGCCTGAAATTTCTTTACCCACGAGTCGCAATGGCGTCAAACATATAACCACATTGCAAATCTATTTATGGCACATTGTATATCCAATATCTATTTATAGTTCGCTCTTTCGTCTTCATTATAATAAATTAAGTCATCGGCTATAAAATGGCATGGCTACTACAATGATATAATAGTATATTGAGCTAAGTACTATATGGTAATGTTCCTTTGTCACAAGTTCAAACATCTTCATAAACTATACCAATATATCTTTGTGGCTGTATACGGACTGTCATGTATAAAATTAGCTTAAGTAGCTGATACGAGTTAGTCAACTGCTGATTCACCTACAATCAGTTATCTATGAATAGTAATGTTTTGTTTATGAAATCTTAAAGAAAGACTAATAAAGCCAAACTGTTTATTTAGCCTAACAAACATTGCTACTCAATTCAATGTACTGCGAATAAAATTAATGAGTTTTTTTTTAAATTCTATGAAAGCTACGAGTATCGTAAGGAATGATCAGACTAGGCCTAAGGGAAATGCTTTTACCACATGTGGGTTGGGAGATCTAAATAAATCTTTCAAGGATTATGTAGTTGAAATTGTTACAAAAAGAGCTTTGCGATTCCGCCAAACAGTGGTCTCATTTCAACTGCCTGTATAATGCTCCTGATAATATATCGACCACAACCATTACTTGTAATGTGTATGAGGTATCATCAAGAATTGTAGTCGTAGACCAGTCGCTAGATAACCAACATCTCAAATTATAACCGCACGGTTGGTATGAGAGTATGTTAAAACGTTATGTAAAACTATGCGTCCTTGTTTAACCAACATACTATGTAGTATGAAATTGCCACAAGAGTCAGCCCACTAACTTCTCAAATTTCAAATCAAATAATTTTCTTCCAGTCGTCTTTTCAATGGATTGATCAATTTCAAGCGTTTAGAAAATATGAAATAGTGCCTCCGCGACATAGTTCAACCATTAGACGTTTAGTACAAGGTGTACACTTTCACACAACACATTAATTTTAAATATCTTTGCTACTTTAGTTCTGAACAGTTATGACATGGCGTAAATTCGAACGGACCGAGACCAATCAGCGGATATTTATCTTCCCCTAAGGCCAATGAGCGTTCACTTTTCCTCTGTACACTTCATTACATTGACTGATTTGTAATTTAGGTACATATATTAGTCTGTGTTTAAAATAATGAACATCCGGTTTCAATGGTCAGTTTCTGTGTGTACAGTCAAAAGTTTTTTATTTTTCAAGTAAATTTGTAAGAAATCTTATTTGACATCGATTAACATACTACGAATCTCCCTATTGGCATTACAGAACAACACTGCTGGTAAGGAATGCAATTCGTATTTCCAGACAGCTTAAACTAGGATTCTCATCAGCTGCATCAAATCACCAGTTATTCTGTATTTTGTGTACGAATGCTGTGATATCTATTTAAATCTCTTTACGTCCAATTGTGTATGTCCATGTCGTTGTACGCTTTGCTAATCTTATGTAGCAACTTGACAATGCACATTGCGTGACTGTAACTGGTGAAGGATAAACACAAACACCCATTACAATCATCACGATGTTTGCACATATCAGTGCTTATTACTCGAAAATACTTCCTTAATCGATAGGAAGTCTTGAGTCTGTTATAGCGAAGGACTTCTCTTTTAGCAAGTGATTTTTAAACTATTTTGGCCGCGCTGCATTTTTTTTCTTCTATTTTTGGCTAGTAGTAAGATGGAACTAAAACCTGATCCGAGCTATATAAATATAGCAACATGGTCTTAGTCTACAGTGGTATAAGCGGTTTTATACACGTAGCTAACAGTTGCATGGCAACGTATACTGCATCCCAGATGTGATTAGAAAAAGCACAAAAGCAAAAGTGATTAGAAAATCGAAAGGTATTACAAGCCTTGCATTTAGTACAATAGCGACTTTCGTCTTGGAAACTCCAAACTTTGCTAGTGACTGCATACGATACGATGTATTTAAGAAATGCAATTTTCAAGTCCTGTGACTATTATGTTCTGGAATATATTCATCGAAATAAGTTACCTGATACTTCTTCTAATCTTGTATGTGACGTTATGTATAATTTCCAAGCTTGCAGTTTTAAAATCTTTTAAAAAATCAGCAAAGAAGTACGCTTCCAAAGGCGTACTGCAAAAAACACGATCTTACGTCTTCAAGGTAAGAATATTCATGCGTTTTTAGATAAGCCAAATGCACCGCGAATAAGTCACATGATGATTGATAAGTCATATGTACTTCGTGCAAATGTAATTGATTTAGATCGTTAATTTAAACAGATGCAGATAAGTAAAGGCTACGTTTGTAATTTCGAAAAAAAGATTTTGGTAAAAGACGTTAAATATTGTTACAAAATTAAGAATGCATTGTTTTTTTTTGCCTTCAGACGTTTGCCAGGTTGAATATTGATTTAATATCATTTATTTTTCTTCATAGTATTGCTTTAAAGTTTTAAATGTGTTTGTATATTTGTTAATGACTGACAAAGTGACCGCTTTCTTCCTTTATCCATTTCGTCACTAACTACTTCAGAATATTTTTACATTGGTGTAATTTGCAAATCATCAAATAGTCTTTTACTTACTTGCCACAACCAGGAAGTTGCATTAAGTTTATGTATGAGCGAAGACAATGTGCAAATAGCACCATCTGAGCGACAATGTGCTATGTAGATTATGGTAATTCCTTCTTATGCAGCTGGTGATTTCATTTATGGTAACGACTCTTGAGGGTAATGGTATGCGCAGGTGAGACGTTTTGTTTTTCTGCGTCTGGGGCGAGCTTGTTTGCAACATGCAAGTACATTTTGTCTCTGTATGTATATATTATTACATTTTCTTGATACGTGTTGCCACTTGCCATGGGTTTGTAGGTGGAGCGATCGGGATATGACTGGAACCAAAAGCTACTCAATGAAGACTGACAGTTTTATGAAAATACCAATTTTATAGGTACTTACGTGTAGTATTAGGGATACTGTGTATGTGTGTGTGTCTTCGTGAAAATTCTTCAGATTTTACACACATATCTTGGTCGTGTTCTTGTGTTTCAATAAAGATAATTTCTTTAAAAGATGCGATAGATCAGGAGTTTGCTTCCGCTCTCGACGTTTTTCCGAAAAAATATTTGTTATAAAAATCTTTTAAATATAGATATTTTGTGTTTGAGTTTGACATACATACTATATACCTTCCTCGCTATCTTATTCCTTTCCATAATTCTATGTTCATTTCTGTCCATTGAATCAGAGGCTAGCCACATTTCATTCGTTTAAAAAACACTTCATATTTCTGACGTGTCGAAAAGTAAATTTTTTGCAACTAAGGTTCGATTAAGCTATCTTTAAACTTGGCTTTCATTTCACTTATGATATAATGAACGTTATCGTATGACGTAAGCGTCTTCACACCGAAGCCCCAATTCCGTCACAAAACGAAAAAAAAAGTATGTAAAAAATAATGATTCCTGAAGCCATACACAATTACAACCAAGGTTATTATAATAAGACATATGTACATTAGATACCAACTCCTCTAGCCCAAGGGCAATACCCACTGAGGTTCAAGCGCCCTTGTTTCAAGGGTATTCACCTGTATCCAAGGCCATTGGGCATTTGATTTATACACCTTTGCCACTGAAGAAATAAACCACTGAAGTGTTCGTATTGGTTCGTAGTTATTAAATTGTGGTTAATATTCTACTTCTGCAGTGAAAGAAGAAGACTTCTTTTAATAAAATAATGCCAAAAGAGAATGCTTACCGATCGAGGACTTTCTTGAAAAGGCTATATTGTTTAATAAGACGGATCAGCGAGCTTTTAAGGAAAGGTCAATGAATGATGAACCCAGAATTGTAGTTCAAGATCAAAGTTGCAATCCATATCTAGACGGCGTGAGGTTATATAATAATATTCTTAGAAGAAACTGCTTAATAGATCAAAGAATAACTCCAGGTAAAACCACAGAATATTTAATACTGCGTAATGCGCTTGTTTTTCATATCGTTTGACGTCAATAGCATGGTTACTGTTTAAGCGCTTTGAGTAAGTTCTCAGAAACTGTACCTCTAGACAGAAAGATACGTCAGATCCATAAATCCATTCGTTACTTAAGCTAAAAACTACAGCTTAACTGCACTTCACCTGGTCTTGGCAATACGTTATATGTGAATCTTTGTATTTCAAGAGGTTCTAAATTATCGAAGTCTACCACGTGTAAACTGATTTGGGATTGTCGACCTTCGGAGCGAAGGCGCCGAAGAACAAGTTTTGATTTCAGAAAAAAAAATTGCAAGGACATTTGAATGTTACTCGACTTGTTTGTCTAGTTTGATCTTGTCATAAGCCGACGCCCACAAAATTAACGTACGATTTACGTCTTGCTAAAGGAGCCTTAATTTGTCAGGATTATAATAGAAGGAAGTAGAATCAGTTTGGAGCCGAAGTGCGCATCATTCGTGGTTTATTACTCATTATTATTATTATTCTCGGGCTTGGCAATTGATTAAAAGATAACTGCTAGACGCTTATTAAAACGATCACCATACAATAGTAACATTGATGCACCTTTGTCCCCGAATTTTTGATATGTAAAAGATTCGACTACAGCTTTGATGGAACTACACAAGATATGCTTGTTGCTACTGCTGTTGATATTGATGTGCGGTAGTTATTTTGAATGTAGGTCACTAACAGAAATTGTAAAGTCAAACGAAAATATACAGTTCTGAATCATGTTATCGATAAACAGTTAAGGACCGAGTTCATTCCCTTGGAGAAGCCCAATGTTTACGTATTGAATAGAGAAGCCTTTCAATTATTTTAAATGGCATGCGCTAACATCGTGCATTTCCACCATCTTCACAATTGCCTTTATTTATTCCTATTGGACTCGCATGTCGAGCGCGTGTTCTAATAAATACGAATATGGCTTCATCGTTTATCGCGATGAACGTCCCGTGCAACTGCAAACCTACTGCGCCCTTATCCATTTCCTCAATCATATAATGTAAGTTGTTGAATTAACATTTAAACTAGACAAAATGTTCGAGACCATTCGAGTTATGGGCCCTCAAGTTTACAATAGGCTGCCAAAACAAATTAGAGAGGCTCCGAGTCTGTACTCTGTTAAAAATAAACATAAAAAATGGCATGTTGAGCAGTGTTTCTATAAAATGGACGTCTATTTGAAATAAATTTTTTTAATAATTTAATTTTACTTTAAGCTATTGAATTATACTAGCAGTACTAATAAATGATGATTATGATGAATGTCACCTTTATTTATCATTTATTTGTATGAAATGAAATACCGTATTATCTTGCGTGCCTACCGGTTGTTTATCTTTATAGTTTTGCTTGATACATGCATCTCTTCTTTTGATATGTATTATTATTCAATAATAATATATTAAATAATCATAAAACTAACTGTTTTTTATGGAGTCAATGTAATGTTTTTGTTCGATTATTTAATTTAAAAAATCAACTATTTAAAACACTAACCCAATTTAAACTCTTAAATACGCGTACAAATCGTAATCCGGAAAGGGTACAGTACATTTTACGGTCAATTTAACATTCGGTTGCCATAGATACGGTGTCAAACAAACAATGTGAGCTCATGGGCCGAAACTACAGAATAGATAGACGCTATTGCAAAGGTAGAAGAGTTCAAAATTGGAGATATACAAAAACAAAGTCCAGACAAAGGAAGGTCAAAACCTGCATCAGATTGTTGATCAGGAAAAAATATTTTCTGAATAAGAGATAAGGTTTATTTTGAATCGTACATCGAATTGATTAGCAAGGTCTTAATGTTTTAAAACTAGTACATAAATAAAATGTAAATAGATGTGTGTTATGCTATGTTATAATGATAAGCAAGCCAACATAGTTTTATATGAACTTGCATTTTCATCATTTCATCAACAGCCTATATATGTCCCCACTGGAGGGGCACAGGCCTACTCTCCTACAGAGAGTGTATGGGCCATAAGTCCACCACGCGGGACCAGTGCGTAACGGCGGACTTCACATGCCTGTTCAAGACATGCAGGTTTCCTCACGATGTTTTCCTTCACCGTTAAGCAATCGGATAATGTACTTGAATTGAAAAACAACTCATAGGTACACGGCTGGATTCGAACCCGGTACCCTCAGATTGAGAGTCCGCGCCTTATCCATTGCGCCACCGACGCTTTTTTTGAACTTGCATAAATAAAATAAAAGCCAGATAACTCGAAAACCGAAGTAAAACTTTCATTTATAGAAATGACGAAATAAACCAAATATGATTTATTTAAAGATAAGGTAAAAGAAGAAACTGTTATAGGTACACTACATCGTAATATTATGCAACTAGTTAAATAACTGTTTTTTAAGAAAGAGTGAAAGCTTATTATAAGATACTGTTCTTCATAAATCAAGTACATTACGTTACAAAACCAACTTAATTTTGCGTGAAATAACGAATTAACCTCGTGTAAACCCTCGAAACACATTCATAAACAAGCAAACCGAAGTTTGTGAGGAATCAAGTAACGTTGGTAAAGAGAAATCGTAATGAAATTAATCGTAACATACGTCGATTTCCTTAGTGCAATACAAGATGATATAGTATGAGATAGCGAATTTTATATGTTGAGGAAAGTTACGTATTAGCTGAAAATATGCATTACTCGAATACCGCTCCGCTAGTACATAGTCGACATCGCTTTGGCTCGCACTAAAGGTTTTGCTTCTAATTTTGTCTCTCGCTCATCTAGGGAGTGGAACACACTGCCGACGTCTTTATTCCCACAAAGGTACAACTTGTGTGTATTTAAGTCGAGGGCGAACAGGCACCTTATAGACTAAAGCGCACCATCGTAGGCCACATCGTCGTTTACCATCAGATGAGGTAAAAAAAGTTTATCATTGTATAAAATTAGAGCAATAAGGGATGAACGATGAACCAGTGCCTTAGATGCTTTTTTAAACAGAGAGTAAATTAAACAAGGAACAATAAGTTTAGTTACCCATATTTTAAATTAAAACACTAAATTTTAAATTGGTTCTCAAATCGTCTTTTGACTTTTTTGTGAGTTAACAAATTTCCCTGTAACTTTATATTTCAGAGTACTTAACAATGTAATATATAAATTCAAAAATTTAAATGAGAGGTTGAAGATAAATTCCACAATGTTGGTATCGCTCACGAAGGCTGCGCAGCTTGGATCTAACCCGTCGCGCAGGCTCGAGATCCAAAAATAGCCGCGCAGTAACGGTGCGCACGCGCACCAGAACACGTACTTTAGCCATTTCTCCTTTCACTGACAACGTAATTTGCGCCTTAATGGAAAGCTTATTAAATAAGTTTTGCAAGGAATTTTTGTAAAATGTATAGTGATAGGAAATGACGCAAATCTCAACTTAGAAGGAATGTATGATGTAGTTTAGAATAGTGACAAAAATACATTGTGTATCACCATTTATATTATTTTTGCACACAAACTTATAAGTTTAGATATACTATTTTCTTATTGGGAATCCAAAATGATTGTTCTTCGACTGCTGTTATTTTAAATTGTTTTTACCGTCATAAGATCCTGACATTTCGATTCCTTTCATAAATCAACGAGCCAATTAACTGAAACAAAACAAGATTATCTCAAACCTTGATGTTGACGTTAGTTATTAATTGTATATAAAGTATAAATAACTAGTTATTTTGATTGATCTTGTGACATTACTTTTCACCATCGGAGACCTCTTAAAAATATCACAAACTTTCATTCTTTATTCTTGAAGTCAGTTGTTAAACCGCGGTTCTAAAAATGCCAGTAAGAACTTGCCAAGACACTAGTAACTTGGTTGCGCAAGCGCACCTTTATTTCCAAATACGCACAGTACGAAGACATGGAGGAATTCTAACAAATCAGGCAATTCGTTAACATCCTCGGACTCTGTTTTGAAACTCGGCGTCGATGAGAAAACAGAATCACGTTGCGAATACAAAAGTGATAAAGACTCGACTCGAGGACGTGTCGGTTTTGCAATGCAATTCTTCGAATCGATTTGAGACGAACGATCGAATATTTTACGTAGAAAAACACGTCATATGCAATTTTGCAAGAATTTTTCTTATTGATTATCCTCACTGAATACACATCCCTCATTTAAATAATAGGCAGTTTGTATGTACGTATGTATTTATTTATAATTTTTATATTATGTAAATTGTGTTTTTATTTATTGTTAGGCTTTTTTTCTATACATTATCTTCTCTAATATATACTTTTGTTTTGTTTATGTACATGTATGTAGGTCTACCTACAGTATATTTATTTTTTGAAAGCTCCAGTGTGCCTGGAGAAATATATTGTTAGTTAGTAATTATTGTTATGTGCAATAAACAATAAACACACACTGATATTCATCATCATAATCAATGATCCACCTTAATCTTACGGTTAAATCAATATAATTACAAATCATAAAATCACCTAGCAGGTAACTATAGGTAACAGTTATTTTTACTTCACAAAACTTGTTGTAAAACTCCATACAGAGAATAATGTGGAATATATCAATGGCACACGCAGGTCGTGATATCGATTCCTATTCCTACATATCGAACTGATAACGTTTGTACACCTTCCTTGCGAGGAGAGCGCTAGATGAGCGCAGAGGAGTGAAGCGGTGAACGCCTGTGCCAATGGTAAAAGAAAGAAAATAATTTATTCCAAGTTAAAAATAAATACAATACATAATGAAAAAAAAGAAACATATTATTTAGTACAATTCGTTCGCTTGTGTCTACTAAGTCGAAGGAAAATCACAAAAATACTAAAAAAGCGATGTCAATAAATTTGACAAACATTGAAAGACTAATAACGCGAATAAACTGCAGGATCTCGGTTCTCGGTAGATTTTGTTTGTGTAACTTGTATGCTTCGTATGCGTCATCAATTCATAATAATCGCTGAGAGAAAATCACGCATTGGACTTTGGCCTTGGTGCTGACGACCTTATTCATTGGCTTTAATCTCTTATGCGGTTTAAATAAGGCATTGCCGATAACCCCATGACTTTGAAGTTTAAGCGACTATGACGAACTAATGATCGTCCGAAAATCCCAGTAATACGCGCTGACAAAACTTATCTATATATCTATAATATTAATACGAGCAAATCTTGTATATTTATTTATTTATACTGATCTCGGAAACAGCTGTAACGATCTAGGTTAGGCGTATATCTAGGAAATCGCGTGTTTTCGAGTTTTCATTCGGTTTGGTTTCGCACGCAAAATATGGTCGCTTATTCCACATTATTTGGCATAAGTATCGTGGTCAAGACCGCAAACGAGATGGGAAGACGAAATAATAAAAATATCTGGCCCCAGCTGGCTGCAAGTAGCTCAAGATAGAGACAACTGGAATTCTTTAGAGGAGGCCTTCACCTTCGCCTGAGGAGGGGTTCTTGCATAGGATTTTTTCTTTATTATTTTAATTATATTTTTCCTTAGCTTTAAAAAACAAATGTAACCTTCTTGCAAGAAATAAAAGGCTTTTTTTTTATCGTGGTCAAGCGGCTAAGGCGCAAGATTGACAGTCACAGGTGTCCGGGTTCGAATCCCGGTCGGATACACAGTTTTCATACTTCAGTGGCGAAGGGTCCATACAAGCCGATTCCCACCGGCTTACCTTTCAAAAATCCTTTCCACATATCATTAATGTAATGTACTATTAACTTTTATACGCTCAAAACATTACTACAAGAAACGCCTGCGCGCAATTAAAAAGCAATACAAAAAACGCCTGCGCACAATTAAAAAGCAATATCTATCAGTGGCGAAGGGTCCATACAAGCCGATTCCCACCGGGTTACAGATATTATCTATAAATTGTCAAAGCCCGCCAAAACTATACCACAGTTCCCGTGTCAACTAATGCTCTGTCTCTTACGCTCTCGTAGTAAACGTCGCTTTTTATTTCACGAAATAAACCGGCGAATTTCGGGTTACTCGATTTCTTCTCTTTCGAACGCCTTATGCGGAGCGAGATAGAGAGTTATAATGCTAGTAATTTCAAAACTATAATTTTAAGGAGAAAATACATCGCCAATGAGACATTTTTTCTAGCAAGTTAATAGTGTTATAACAATGCAAAATTTAGAAAGTAGTATTTTGATAGTATGTTTCATCGCGAGTCACATTGTTTTATTTAGGCGTATTTGCGTGTGATTTGTTCCGTTTGGAATAAACAACTTTAGTACGCGTGAATGCTTGTTAGTACTATCGATGTTTTTTATGTGACGGATTAGAAAGTATTTCACTTAGTTCGAAGTTCATGTTCTGTTTTTTGTGTTTATAAGGTGATTTACTTGCATATTTCGTTCAATACGGTGAGTTTTGTGTGCCATTATGGCTTTAATTCGTATGGAATGCTGCCTAACTGACTACTTGCTCATCATCTTCCCATTTGAAGAAATACTGAGAATTTCTGAAGCCGAATTTGAATCACGCGGTAAGCATATTTTTTTTGGATCGGCTTCCCTTCGCCAAAATTCCACCCTTCGCCACTGTTCAAAAGTTAAGTTATTTTTCGTTTTTAAGCCAAATTAAAAAGACATTTGTAATTTTGGCCAAAAACCTCCGAGCACAGCCTTTATTGGATTGGACAGGGCACTTTATTGGATTCGGACAAAGTCTGCCTTCAAGGAAAAAGAACAGAGACACATTTTGTGGCGAATATATTCGTGAAAACCTTCATTAATTTTTCCAATCTAATTTTGATATTTCTCGTCCATATTGTAACACTAGTTTCTTCTCACGCAATTGTCTCACAATTAATTTGCAATCTTACCAATTATGGAGAAATATTAAACAAAGAAGGTAACGGTTTACTGTTGTGCAGTTACACTGTGCGAATCTTAACTGTCAGTTATAATTAACTTTTGTTTGTTATCGTTTGCAAAATGTGCATGTAGTGTGTGATAATTTGCGCAGATATTGTTATTTTTGGGAAGGCCATAATTATAACGGTTTCTAGGTGCTTTCGATCTTTGTTGTCTGACCTAGATCCTTTCATTATTGTTTATTTTGGTTTGAACCTGAATGTCTGGTTTACCGTTATTTTTTGAACATTTTCTTTGAATTGAGAGTTTTTACTGTCATATTACTCATTGTCGCCATTATGACTAAGAATTCATCACTTACTGTACGAATGATTAATATTTTGTAACAACCTGTACCGGAATGTTCTGGGTCTACACTAATAGAATTTCGTGTGATTTCCTCGATTTCAGTTGATTGCTTCACATATTTGTTTCCGCTCCGCTGTTTAGAATGTCAAAAACGTAAGGAACCCTGCTTATATACCCCTGAGTCCTGAGACTGCTCAGTCCGATTACTTTTTTTTTACAGAGTATAGATCAACGCTTGGCCACGATCTCGCCTGATGGTAAGCGACGATGTGGCCTACGATGGTGCGCGTTGGTCTAGAAGGTGCCTGTTCACCCTCGACTCGAAGACACCCAAGTTATAGTTTTCTGGGAATACAGACGCCGGCAGCGCGTTCCACTCCCTGGCTGTACGCATGATAAAATTAGAAGCAAAGCGCTTAGTGCGAGCAATAGGAATGTCAACGACGTATTGGTGGAGCCCTGCTGTTAGTCTGTTGGATCGATACTTAAATGGCGATGGCGGAATCAACATGAACAGCTCTTGCGCGCACTCTCCAAAATGTAACCTATAGAATACAGAGAGGCAGGCCACTTTTCGCCTGTGTTCAAGGCTTTGGAGTTTGGCCTCCACGAGCGAATCATTGCCAATGAGCCTCTTTGCACGTCGTTCTACCGAGTCCAGGGCTGCTAGCTGGTATTTAGCAGAGCCATCCCAAAGGTACTTGGACCACGCGGATACTTATAATCTTAAATTTACCGTTATCTTCGGTAATAAAACTATCGTTGTCAAAACACGCATAGCTTTGTTATATTAAATCATACATACACCTTATCTATAATATGAACAAGTACTAAAATAGTTTCTCGCTGGGGATGAAACCCTCAACCTCTTGACCTATGATTCCTTAATCGTAATTTTCCATTATGCTATCATCAGCATCGCATCATGCTTAAAAACTCAAGTCAATAAATTACGCCATTGAAATCTATCGTAGTCCCAAATCTTACGATTCCATTCATGCTCCTACCACATATATTATCATTTGTGGATATGTATTCAGGTCGTGTCCAGTTACATGGTTACTGGTTACATAATGTAACCCTCGATTATGTCAGAGGCCTTGGTTACGCCTCTACTTGACGATATCCTATGACATGCATATCGTCTAACTTTGTCATTCAGTAGACGTTTATGAAATACGTCATGGTTGGTCCATGTTTACGACTGCGTGTCACATTTCGTCACGTTCGTGGAAACCTGTGTAGTTTAAAATCTCAACCTTCTTTGGACTCACTCAGACGGTTTGTCTAGAAATCACTGTGTCTTACAGTCGTTTTTTCATTGCATGGGCACTGCGACGATTGACAAATTCAGTTGTATTTCGGAACAAATGAGAACAGGCAAAATAGAAATCTCTGTTTATTTCCATTTTTAATGATTCACTGTTCTGATTCTAACTTCTCTAAAACCTTTGAATTAATACGTCACAGTTCCATGCTAAGCGAAAACGCCTATAATCATCTGTATACCATATTAAACAATTCAATTCAATAACGACTAATTTGCCTTTAATTACACACTAACCTCAATTAAATACATTTTAAGATTCAAACTGTTAGTTGTAGATAAAATTGTGGAAAGTATTTTGAGAAAATTTTCGTTGTCAAAATGATGTCAATTAATACAGAGCTCTTCAATCTACCAATGGGTTAATTGAATTGAACTCGCCTCATCACACATTCACACAGCAAAATGTGACCGTATTGTATGGACATCGTCTAATGGATGACGAGGCAAGGACTCTTCGGAAACTTCCGTGTCGATTGTCGTATTCTGTAAGTGAAGTGTGTTATTGTTAATTACGGAACAAATTATTATGAAGTTTAGCTTTTTGAAGACGTTGTTTTGAGAAACAATTTTCTGCTAAATAAATGTCTGAGGTTTGGAACAAGGCGTAATAAAGAAACTTGGTAAACTGTAAAAGGTGTACTTAAAGTTCTTTGAGCAAGCAGCTCAAGGAATATTTTTGTCGTCCACCGCTTCCGGCCTTCCTACTCGTATTTTACCATATGTTCCAATTTAATTACAATCAATTTTTCCGACTCCGATTTTCCCATTACCACATAACTAAACACAAAGCACTATGGTTTCCGGTTAATAGTAACAGTCAATATCTTCGGTTGTTAGAAAAGGAGAAAGGTGAATTAGGGAAGCACCACCAGGGGCCTGTTTCACACAAATAGAATTCACAATAAACTGACAAATGTCAGCTATTTTCAACGATCATCAATGTCAAAATGACATAAATTGTCATTTTCAGTTTATTACGAATTGAATTTTTATGAAATGGGCCCCTGGCAACAAGTAGACGCTTGAAATTCTCATAGAGTTTATATTGCTTTATTTGCTTTAAAAATATTATAATAATAAACACTACAAATAAATATAAATTGTGCGGAACCCGTCATGCGCGAGTCCAACTCGCACTTGACCGTTTTTTTAAAAGATTTTTATAGATAATGTTAATATAAAACATTATTATTTATGGCCAATCTATAGTAGTTTTATTACACTTAAAATTAGATAACAATAGTAAATAGGATTAGATTCAAACCAGATTGTATTCTTAACCCAATATCGTTAACTAAACAAACCCTATCAACTCCACAATCCACAATTAACAGTTAAACACCCTTCAATCATGCAAATGACATAAGTGATAAGCTCAAACATTGATGTCAACATCGATAGAGTTATTTCTTGTAATTGTCTAGTTATTATGGTGGTTGATGGACATGACATACTTTGATATCAGCTGGATGCATGGGCCTTAATGAATGTCATGTTTTGTTTCTTTCAGATGTTTGAAATTACCAAGTAAATGCGTTCATAAAGAACTGGAAACCGATTTCGATTGCGGACTTTATCTAAAAGTCTACTTTTATTACGGCAAATTTAAGATTTATATAGTTTTCTCATGGATGCCATTGTCAGAACTGGACCAAATTGAAATGTGACCACACGGGAAGCACCAGCTTTCAAATATAAAAAAAGAATCATCCAAATCGGTTCCCCCAGTCAAAAGTTCTGAGGTAACAAACATAAAAAACATACCCGTCGAATTGAAAACCTCCTTCTTTTTGAAGTCGGTTAAAAACAACAGAATGTCAACATTTTCAAAATATGATTTTTTTCATATTTTACCTATTTTTCCACTGCTGTTCACCTTTGTGATACAGTGTTTTTTTTTCTTCATTATCTTCCAATTAAAACGTCGGAACAAGTTGGGTTGGGTTTTGGATGCAAACCAACCACTGCACTTCTGTCCCATCCTTTTTTTTTTTTTTTCGAGGGGGAAATCTTCTGAAGATACCCGACTCCTTAGGAGAGAAGCCGGGTTATGTGAAATTTTTATTCACTAAAACCCCCTCGGTGGTCGTCCTCCGCGCAAGTCCCATCCTAAACTCCTATTACTTATTGATGTTCATTATGAAAGTTTAATTTGCGTCTGAAGTACGACATGGGACTATATAGGAGGCTCATGTCCTCAAGTCGCTTACAAGCAACTGTTGATGATCAAACTGCATAATTTAAGAAAAACCTGTTCTTTGCAATTTTATATTGAAAACAAATACACACTATCCATCAACCATTCCCATCCGCTAAAATTCTAGTTCTAGCCTAAACGAAGCCATAACGAAAGATTCGTTAACAAACACGTACGTAATGTACAACATTACGAAACACCCATTAATAAGATCTTATCAACAGAAACCCGTTCATTCATTCTCTCGTCCTGTTTTCAATAATCACTGGTGCAATGACTACACACTCGTAATAAACAGTGACACGATATCACCACAAATTAACTAGGAAACGCATAAATCTTTGGCGTGCCAATAAAAACTTCATTACGGTACGATGTGGAGCAAGATAAGGCACGACCTAGTTTACTCCGAACGCACCTGTTATATGTGCTATTACCGTATAAGGTTATCTGTACGCAATCATATACTATATTGAACTCTATGACTATATGTATAAGTACGTTTATAGCAATCAATAAATATTATACATATTACCATATATAGAACGAAGTCTAACCTCCATCTTTTATTCTCTGGGGTAGAAACTTTTCATTTATTCATATATTCATTTGCTTGTACATTTCTATTTTCCATTATTGACCATAGGTTCCCTGAATCACAAAAATCCACATTATAGCTATAGTGGTTCGACCTTAAAACTGTTTACCCTTGTTCTTCCCCTAAGGGGTTGAATTTCTTAATGGAAAACCTTTCTTAAGAGGGAACAGCAGATAAAAAATTTCATATGAAATTAAGGGTTTGGGATATAGCTGTTTTCTCAACGAAACGTTAGCCAAATTCAATCATTTTGATCTTATTCTCTTTATCAAAGAATAATCTAGGCCCGTTGGTTTTGTTTTTTTCAATATTTTGTCTACAATTAGAATTATGGGCATCTCAAAACTCAAAATTTCAGAAAAAATTTCTTTCAACTTATGGTACTCATTATTTAGAGTAAACGTAACATTTTCAGAAAAAGCAAAACCAACGGGCCTAGATTATTCTTTGATAAAGAGAATAAGATCAAAATGATTGAATTTGGCTAACGTTTCGTTGAGAAAACAGCTATATCCCAAACCCTTAATTTCACGGCAAAACTAGGCAAATACCAAAAAAAGCTTCAACTGTCCTTCTCGCACAGTTCGGTTCGGGAGGCAGGGTACACTATATCACAACTATATACTGTGTATTATATGTATAAAAATAAAGTAAGCATGCATTAGTGATGTCAATAAGCTTTATCGATTTTTTCGACTAATAGTGGTGGGAAAAATATATCGATAGATACCCTTTCTCGAGCTATAATGGTTTTACCTGTTAGTTTTAATGTTTAGATTGATCTAAATAAACAAATATAAAGACAAATAATTCTAAGGAAATTTATTTTATCTCTAGAACAGAACATTTTCCCTGAAATTCTTAGTTGTTGTTACGTTTTGTTACGTGTAAATAATTAAATATGATTTATGAATAAGTGACTTATGTTTCAAATATTTTTTTAATGTTAAAGTTCGAGTCGGACTCGCATACAAAGGGTTCCGTACCACTGTAAAATATCTAAACAGAAAAAAAACACAGAAAAAACATAACATTTATTGCATGGACATCCGTTTATTTATAACTTTTTTAAAAGCTTTTTTATATTATTTTTTGTTATTTATTATTATTGAAAGTCTTGAGAGAGAACGAGAAGTTATATGGACATCGCATGTACAAATCGCTACGGAGACTATATGACCCGACACAGATATCCCGGAGATCAGCCAGCAAGAGCTTGAAATGGCTCTCCAACAACTCAAAAACCGGTCAAGAGCAAGTCGGACTCGTGCACCGAGGATTCCGTACAGAATATGAATTAATGACATACTGAAAATCATAAATAATAGGTATGGTAATATGCACCCAACAATGCTCTACCGAAAATGAAATTCTAAGCTAAATTACATATTACGAAGTTAAGTTTGTAAACATTAAAAAATCAATTTTACTGTGTTACAATTAAAAAATTCAGATTTATTCCTATGGTTGTGCTGTAAAACCTTTCTTCTTGCCAAATTTCAAGACATTAGGTCAACGGGAAATACCGTATAGATTTTGGGTTCATTGCATTTTGTACGGAAATGGTCTAAAATACAGCTATATCTTTTTATTGCGTTGACCTATAAGTTTCATTATTTGACAGATCTAAGGGACAGAAGACTGGAGTATTCGATATCACAGTGATCCTATAAGGATTCCTTTTTTCCTTTTGAGGTACTTAAAATATAATAGTATAATATGAAGTATGACAGTAGGAAATACGATAGATTTCGACGATATTATTATTCATGTCGACAAATAAAAACTTGAAATATTTTTTCCCAGTTATACATCTCATACACTTAAGACGGGATTTTTAACTCGTCTATTCTATTGTGGGAGGTGTCGTGAAATTACAGTTTTTTAACCGACTTCAAAAAAAGAGGTTATCAATGCGACCTGTATGTATGTAATATTTCCAGAACTGCCCAGTTTTCATATATGTTAGTCTATACCAGCTTCTAAAGAAGTGTGCCAAATTTCTAAAGTGTATGTTTGTTTGTCCTCGCATATATCCGGAACACACACACAAAAGAAAAACACACATAGGGTTCGTGGATTTCAACAAAGCATTCGACACACTCGAACATAGATTTATCTGGGACGCACTGGAAAAACAAGGCGTACATGCAAAATACATAAGAATACTGAAAAACATATACACAAAAAGCACCGCACAAGTGAAGCTAGAATCTACAGGCGAAGAATTTTCGATTGAGAGAGGGGTACGCCAGGGAGACCCAATTTTACCAAAAATATTTTCAGCTATCCTGGAAATGATATTCACAAATCTGGATTGGACGAATAAAGGACTAAATATAAATGGCAAAAGCTGAGTCACCTACGCTTTGCAGACAACCTGATCTTACTTTCGGAAAACCCGAAAACCCTACAGACAATGTTCCAACAGTTAGCGGAAGAGAGCGAGAAAGCAGGCCTGTCAACGAACTTAACGAAAACAAAAGTAATGTCAAATTCCTCACAAACAGAGCCCATAACAGTAAATAATGGAGAAATAGAGTATGTAGAAATGGACAAGACTAATAACTGAATGGCAACCACGAGATAGCAAAAGAAAAAGAGGCAGACAGACTAGAAGATGGGAGGACGACATCAGACAAGTGGCGGGTCCAACATGGACCCGCATAGCGAAAGATAGAATAGAGTGGAAATCCTTAGAGGAGGCCTATGTCGAAAGACAAGCTGAAATGTAGGAACGACCGGTTACTGATACTTAATATAAAAAGATAAGTAACGTATAAAGTAAGCATATTTTTAAGAAAATTAAAACAAAAAATTATTTCAGCAATAAAGGCTATTTTATTTAATTTATTTTTTATATATCCGGAACTACAAGTTCGATTTAAATAATCCCTTTTTTGTTTACCTAGGTATTGTAAAACTTAGGGAAGACTGCAAGTTTCATCAAAATCGGTTCCGTAGTTTTTGAGACTGGGAATGTTAAGTGTGTATTTCGGCGTTGCAGTGCAGCAGAGCAAATTTAAAATTAATGTTTTAACTGCACTGTAATCTGTATGCCGAATAAATTATTTCTATTCTATTCTATTAGTTAAATGTTTGTTACCTCAGAGCTTTTCACTGGGTGAACCGATTTGGATGATTCTTTATTATTTGAAAGCTGATGCTTTCCATGTGGTCCCATTTCAATTTGGTCCGGTTCTTAGAATGGAATCCATGAGAAAACAATATACATCTTAAATTTTCCTTAATAAAAGTAGACTTTTAGGGCAGTTGAAGTCGGTTTCTAGTTCTTTTTGAACGCTTTAACTTGTTAGTCCTTAGACTCTAGCACTCTAGGTACTAAAACACCTCTAGGTCACCTAAAGTATCGTTGGAAGACGAACGTTCGGATATGGTGAAACTAAAAGGTTTCTTTGTTGACCGTAGAACCCTAAAATAGCAACGCCATAATTTATATTGTATTTATATGTGATAGGTACTTACTAGTCAATTATATCAAATACAACCACAGTATGTCGAGACTAAACCAATATGCGAACAATAATTTCTCAAAACGTAAAACAAGGGTTGACGCACGCTCACGTCAAGTTTATTATAATTTTGAAAAATACACTCTAGCCCAGGCGGAGGGGTAGCGACTATGCGCGGCTCGCAGGGGCCTCTTTGGGATGTTATGCAGCGTTATTTGTGTGAGTGAAAGCATGTGAAAGGCTGTATGTGTGCGTACCGAATCGCGACAGCAATAACATATTCAAATACCTACTATTCTACGGAGACTTTGCTTCATTGGCGTCTTAATGCTCCCAATTTTATGTTGCTAGCTCAAGCCACCTCTAACTGAATGAGCTGCGAAATGCTTTGTCAATCTATCTGTCAAAGCAGAGGGTACATACCAAGCTATAATAAGCTATATTCAAATACTATTCTCAAAATAATTTAATTACAAATCTTTTTTGACGTCAATAAACATATCCACTTCTTTCGGAAGGTGTTTTTCAGAAAAGTATGAATAAAAGAAACTGACCTCAGTATAAAAAGACCAGTATAGGAAGCTAACATCATTGTATAGAAAGCCCATAGAATGTGAGGTCAGCTTACATTAGTCATGAAAAGCTAGACCATCGCCAGTAAAATCCTGTACCAATTCTTGTCTCTCAGGAGTGGATGATAGTCGATTTGTAGTGTTCTACTCTGTTTCGCCGATAATGATGATGATGTTAATTTTTCATTTCGAAATGTGTCTGTCGGCCACGCATAATCAGATTTCACCTACAAAATGCGCCGCAGGCTCTGTAGCTTTCTCATAACATAAACTATTTTATAGTGCTGAGCGTTTCAAATGTTTTTGTTGTTGCGTGATTGATAATTTAGAAAGGCTGTGGACGAAAGTTCAAACCAAGAATGTTCTTGTTCTTCTTTTTCTATATTCTTCATTTCTTAAACTAGCGGAACTCCATGTTGGCTTCTGAGTTCCATCCTCACCCCTTCCCCGTTCCATTCTTATAATAACACTATAGTTAATCTGTGTTATTACTACCTAATTTTATAAGAAACATTGATATCAGTGATATAGCATATTGTGGCGTACCATCTGGTAGGATCACGGTCGGACTATGTCACAGTACACTGATATACAGTAAGCACAAAGACACGCTCTACACTAGGTCTAAGCGTGCTTCGCTGTGCACTATGATGCTTGTGACGCATCGCAGTGAGACGAGATGTGTCCCATCGCAGTGAGACAAGACGTGTCCCATCGCAGTGAGACGATATGTGTCCCTTTATGGCTGCTTAGATTCCTCTATTTTAGAGTTAATTGGAATTACTAATCTATTGACAGAATTGAAAAAAAAGTAGCCGCCATTTGGAATCATTAGGGGCTGGTCCGATTGAGTGCAAAATCAATATTTTGGGGGTGCAAGGGCTCCCCAAATTTGTGTAATCCCATATTACAAAAATAATACTGAGATTTATTTTAAGAACAATCTAAGTTGAAGCATAATATAAAGTAATAATAGATGAAAAATATTAGGATTGACTTAAGATGAAACCATTCTTAGATGAAAATGAAGAAAACAAATTCAAAATGTATGAATTTGGATGGAGATGGAATACTGATCTCGAAAGGAATTTTTTATAGAGCCATATTTCATATATGCTATTACAACATATCTAAAAGCAGCAATTGAAAAAGATTTGTATTTAGTAAATGAACTAAAAGAAGAAGAAAAACTAACAAAAAGATGCAACTAAAGAAACGTGGCTTTTGTCCACTGTTGCCTTGACTCATATCCGAGTGCCAATTTCCACAAAGTCATTTCTCATGGCTACACTAATAATTGTAGGTTGTAAACACACGCACACTTGACCGACTTTAATAAAATAGGCGCCATTTTTATTGGTTGATTTTATAGCAACGTGTACAGTAGGGCTTCACCGTAGGTCGCAAATTGAATGGGCCTTGAGGAACAGCGATAAAAGCATTGACGTTGGAAACTGTGGACAGCGTACAGCTTAGAATTAGTACTAGCAGGATGTATGGTACACTCGAGTAGAAAAATATGTATCCACTTTAGAACTATGTCACACTCATCTTTACAGATATTCTACAGAACAGCTATACAAAACTAGCAAACTCTTATCCGTCAGAAAGCTATATATACTCCATCTTATTCTCAAAGTCCATAGGTCTCTAACGTTTGATCAAAATTTATAAAACAAACGACGGAAGGACATTGTAGCTGGTACACACTCGGTGCGAACAACTTTTGCTAGTCGGCAATACCCTTGTCAATCTACTTATATATATAACAAGGTAAACAGACTGATCAACATATACCCTATGCAAAGTTACACCTGCAAAAAAACGTTAATAACATGGCTACTTTTTTTTCTTTTTTTTCTTCTTTAATTGACATATCACTCAACTCACTACATAAGAACAAGCAAGAGTGAATGTGACAAGGTTCAAAAGTGGATGCATATTGTTGTACTCGAGTGTATAAGCCGACGAGTATTTCAGGATATGGGCATCAGTAACATTTTGTGTCAAAGAGATTTAAGTAATAATTTAAATGTCTTTGTTTTGTGTCAATCTCTCTACATTGCCGCGTTTGTCCTATAACTGCTTAATAAAATTATCACCAATAATGACTTGGTAGATGTTTTGACTCATAATTTTCTCTATAATTGTTTGTGTTGTTGTTGTTAGTGTTAGTTAGTGTGTAGTTGTTAAATTCATAATTTGCAAGTCGTCTAGTGCAAGTGCACCCAAATGAAATAATCACCTCTTTAGATGTTTGTGGCATTGCCATGGTTTTTACAAGCGAATTATGAAAATCAGCATTTTGTAGTTGTTACTGTCTAATAGATTAAAGTCCCAGTGATTGTTAAGTTTTTGTTGACCTTTAATTTCGTCTTTAATTGGCTTCAATGAAATCAATTCAATGAATCGTGCTAAATCTACGCTGGATGGATTTATCTAGAGTTTGTAATTGTATTTGAACTTGAAGTTCGTTAGATATGTATATTCGAATGCAAAAGAATCTAAGGAAAATTGAAATGTGTAAGCTTAGAGTCTGCGCACACTGCGGCTGCAACCGCAATCACAATCGCAAACAACCGACAAAAAATATGTGATAAAGAACGGATTACCCGTGGGGAGTAAAGGTTCTCGAGTGGCGACCACGTACCGGGAAACGTCTACCAGGCCGTCCCCCTACTAGATGGACCGACGACCTGGTTAGAGTCGCAGGGAGTCGCTGGATGCAGGTGGCTCGGGACCGGTCGATGTGGCGTACCAAGACGGAGGCCTATGTCCAGCAGTGGACGTTTCCCGGCTGATGATGATTGCCAAGGTGGTAATTGCAGCAAATTCCTTCAAGGCGATTGGAACCACATTTACTATGGTGATCCGTGTGTGGACATTTTTGGTGCATGGTCTTTCATCATTATTATTATTAAACAATAAAGAGCGTATGGGAGTGATGTTGTCACACAATATCTCACACGCTCTCGTGAGTTTCAAGCTAGCCCCCCCATAACAATAAATAAAACACAATGACGACATATTACTTTAAACAATCGTACGATTTTGTAGGTTACAAAGATTTCGATGTTCAGTAACATTATTCAAAGTCTTTATGTTATTTCAACGAAAATTATGCGATTTCGCAATTTTAAAACCTGTTGGAAAGTAGGTATCGCAGCTAGCTGATTATGTAGCTTGTTAAACCCAAATCTTTGCATGTATTTGATGTCAGTCATCGATTTATCGCGTGGTTATCATTGACCAGTAAATGCAAAGAGGGTAAGTTAGAAAAAGGCTAGGATATTTTAAAGTTTTGGGTACTTCTATATTGACCCTTTTAAAAGTTTTCCCTGATTGTGAAACTTTGCTGTTTGTATCAGACATAATATTCATTTACTAGTCTGCGTGGGTTTCATAAATTATTCAACGGGAATTACTTTATCGAACCTTCATCATTCCTATCAAAATCAAGGCATTCGGAATATAAGTTAGGACTAGAAAAACGGACACACAAACTAAATCAATTTAGCGATTATTATGTTAGTATCGATTAAAAAATGCGCCTATTTATATGTATCAGTTTCTTAAATTAAACGTGTTTTAAACCGAAGAAGTTTTAAGCGTCCATAGACATACAGAGATACTTTTTGATTGTACGATTTATATGTTGCTAATAACGGCACCAGTCTAACTGGTCTAGTCTTCTAGTTGTATTATAATATATATTAAAACAGCCATTTTAAATATTTGTAGGCATACATAAAACAGACATTGCAAATCAAATATTTTAAGGAAAATACTAAAAAACGATTTTACGTATCGCTTCTCAAAAACTCATAAGAATCTATCTCGAACCACGTGTTCCATTCGACACAAAAATACATATAACACAAAGAGAAACTAAGTTTTATCCGTTCAACTTTCACTACCATTGTTCGTGAAATGTCATTTATCATTGTTACACGAATATAGTGCTACTATGAATATTATTTCTAGATACATAACTGAACAACAGCCGTTGTAAAACTTAGAGATAGACTCTACTAAAATTAGAGACGCTAGAACGCTACGTGAGGTCCTACTATTTTAAATAACCGAAATGGAAATTAAATAAGTCA
This sequence comes from Carcina quercana, assembly GCA_910589575.2. NCBI lineage: Eukaryota > Metazoa > Arthropoda > Insecta > Lepidoptera > Depressariidae > Carcina > Carcina quercana. The sequence continues at coordinate 14,535,048 of OU342429.1, read as the reverse complement.
ATGATCACACTTTGAATTCGAATTTAGAAAGCCTGGAAAGCATATTGATTAGCAAGAAACTTCTGCAACGTATAAAAGCAAACCTTAGGATATCTCGCTGACTGCATCTTTCGTATTCGAGGCTCGTAGTTCAGAAACGTTTTTATTAATCTGCAAACGACTTATCGCATTCAGATCCTCTTTTCACCATCGACACGATACTCACAAAGTGTTTCTCTTCTTTATTTATCTGTGACACTGGTAAGGAGTGGAATTCTCTGAGAGTTTCTGCATTTCCGAGTGCTACTATCTGGATCTGTTCAAGGGCAGAGTAAAGGCTTCTTCAAGCAAGCGTATACCATTCAAACATAAGTTGATGTTTTGAGTATTTAAAAGTTAGCCGAAGTATGTAAAAAACTCTTGCCTTAGATATTTTCAAGCAATCGTAAATATTGTAAAATAATCCAGAAACCAGTTAATGTCAACCTTAAAGAATTATCGCAAACAAGGTGGCGTGATCACATTCCGCCAACCCGACCACATCCATCGATTTCAGAAGGGTGGTTATCTACAAGATGGTGGCAGCAATAACTGTACCTCCACAAATCGGCTGGTTAGCGTATATTGACTGTCCAATGCGTAAGCGCCGATTACGTGCGTTGTAGAAAACCAGTTCCATAGTTGTTGACTCAATACAAAAGGATCTTGTGTGTAAGGTCCTTAGCATACTGAGTGCTTTTGATTGAGCTTTTGTTTCATTCAATTTTTTATTCAGTCATTCATTCCTTGTCAAATTGACTGAACCTGTCAACCGTACGTCTATACATTGCCAGTTTTTTTTGGGACAACGAGTGCAGTTCCTGTGTCCTGGGTGTCACTGCGACCTTTGCAGATCTATTGTGACAGTCCCCTATGGATCAAATCGCCTCCCCAAGACAAAAAAATCCTGAAATAATTTGGTATAAAGTAGGCGCTGATGTTTAAAGGCCATTAAACCGGGAAACAAACAAATGCGCAACGATTCATTATGTCATCAGCCTATCACCCACCTCCAAGGTAAAGTGTGGGTGTGTGGTGTATGCCTACCGTCATAGTAGCGCGTAGTTGTCTTGCTACATACGACTCGGTTGGCTTTGTGCCAGCTAAATGACACATTCATGTAGAAAAGTCATGTTTTCAATTTCATGTTAACCTTCGTTTGAATGAGATATCTGTACTACTAGGTTATTTAAACAATAAAATTGAATACTAAATTTATTTTACTACAGTCTTTTGAAACAGTACAACTGGCTTTGTACAATAATTACCTAAAGGGGTTTGAAGATTTAGGTCTTAGTGACCGGCCGCCATCTTGTTTTTTTTTTCAAGTCAGTTATCTTCGAACCCCTTAAGACTATAATAATAACTAATGATAACTCAATTATGGCAATCACTTTCATTACCCGCATAATCGGTTGCGATCTTTCGCTCTTTCTTGCTAATATTGTCTATTGTATCATTGATAAGGAAAATCGCAAACTTCAACTTACAAAAATTCATATTTTGCTATTTTCTGCGTCTCTTCATTTGCTTACCAATTTGTCGTGTCTTGAGTTTCTTTGACATTTGTTTACTTACGTCTGTAGTTTGTCTCTAGCGTCCCTTTGGCTGCTACACATTCTCCTGACAATGTTTGTTTTAATGTCAACTATGTATTTTGTGCTAACTCATTCATAATGATGTATGTTTTGTTTGGACTATAAAAATTTCCCTGTGTCTATATCTCATTCACATTTTCACTCTGTTTTATCCTCTCCTATATCCCTTTGTCGGTACCAAATCTCTTCACCAATATCTGTTTTGTCGTATCCTATATCCCTTTGTCGGTAACAAATCTCTTCACCTATATCTGTTTTGTCTCCCCTATATCCCTTTGTTGGTAACAAATTTCTTCACCAATATCTGTTTTGTCGTATCCTATATCCCTTTGTCGGTAACAAATTTCTTCACCTATATCTGTTTTGTCTCCCCTATATCCCTTTGTTGGTAACAAATTTCTTCACCAATATCTGTTTTGTCGTATCCTATATCCCTTTGTCGGTAACAAATCTCTTTACCTATATCTGTTTTGTCTCCCCTATATCCCTTTGTTGGTAACAAATTTCTTCACCAATATCTGTTTTGTCGTATCCTATATCCCTTTGTCGGTAACAAATCTCTTTACCTATATCTGTTTTGTCTCCCCTATATCCCTTTGTTGGTAACAAATTTCTTCACCAATATCTGTTTTGTCGTATCCTATATCCCTTTGTCGGTAACAAATCTCTTCACCTATATCTGTTTTGTCTCCCCTATATCCCTTTGTTGGTAACAAATCTCTTCACCAATATCTGCTTTGTCGTCTCCTATATTCCATTGTCGGGACAAAGTTTATTATCGACATCTACTTTGTTGGCTGTAATCTAAAATAGCTCATTACAAGACACCAATTCGTTGTTCCACGGGCTATAATTTATTTTTATATTCTGTGTTTGTAAACATAGAATAGATGATTATTAACAGGTCTCTTGAAGTTATCACTTTGTATTTTCCTTGCATTGTTTACGACGATGCCGTGATTCATTTTGTTGACATATTTTTAATTATCATGTTCTTATACATATGCACGAGTATATGATAATTGAATTGTTTAATTGCCCTGCTGTTCTATTGTTAGAATGTGTCTTAATATGCTTTAAGGTTAGATTAGCAAGGTTTTATTTATGAAATGTTAGATTCATGGGAATGGAAATATCATTTTGATTAGTCTGAACAGTCGAGAGAACACAATTTTTTGGGAGATTTTACATCACACACACTTCGGCGGGGTGAGTCCGCGGTCCGCGTAAGATTCAGACTCGCAACACTAGATTTAGGTTCAGTTAGCTCATCATATGTTTTACCTTTTTTGAATGTTAAAAATAAACACATGTCTTGGATATTATAGAGATCTGCTAATCAGCGTATCTAATATGTCGATTTATATTTTGTAGGGCAGTGGGTCGCTATGATGAGAACGGTATCTAATATATATGTTATATATGTATGTTATTAGCACAACTGTGAAATGTAAAAAGATGTCCCTACGTCACAGCTTTTAGAATTGCCTTACACTGTCCAACAAATATTTGCGATTGCACAGTTGTCTTAACAATACTCGTAGTATATTGGAATGGTTACTCTCAATACTTTATGGAGAATTCGCTTTGTTTAAACTTGAACGCTTGAATCGATTTTTAAATCTTTTGTAAGCGAATTACATAGGTGCGTAAGATTTCATTCATTAGCATTGAGGTACATACTGTGTGTAAAGACTACCTATTTTATTTATAGCGTGTTTTTGTTGATGATGTAGCTCAGTTGGGTCGAGAGTCAGTTCTTGAACAGTCGAGGTCTGGGTTCGATCCTTGCTCTTACTAATGAGTTCCAATTTGTATTTGAAATTTATGTACGAATGAAAATCATTACCATTGGCTTTTCGGTGAAGGAAAACATCGTGAGTTAACCTGCACACTCCTGAGAATAAATTCAAAGGTGTGTGTGTGAAGTCTACCAATCCATTCTGAGCCCGCGTGGTGGCCCATACACTCTCTGTAGGAGAATAGACCTGAGCCCCTGCAGTCATATACAGGCTGTTGATTATATATATTTATTACCACACATCTTCCCTTATCATCAGCCGGGAAACGTCCACTGCTGGATATAGGCCTCCTTCATGGCACGCCACATCGACCTGCATCCAGCGACTCCCTGCGACTCTAACCAGTCTCTTCCCTCGGGTGTCATAAAATGCGATAAGGGAAAAATATACAGGAGAAGATGGGCGGCAGCGTATTATCTACCTATGTAACAAGAACATCTTACTACGATCAACAATCCGCTTACCAAACGGGGTGGTTATGGCAAATCTCAGTAAAGTAATGGCTATCCATGAGGAGTCTCATATCCAAGTCCAACAGTGGACTTCGGCAACTGATATCGAACTAACAAAGGTAACATACTGAAATAACAAGGTAACGCCACCAAGTACTAGTTATATAATTCTGGTTGGCTTCCATACAACTATTTCGTCAAGACCCCTATAAACAGCATTCGCGTTATATGTCTTTAGAGGCTTTAGCCTACAACTTCTCTAAAAATCCAGCTCAACCAGTTTTATGTGCAAATAAAAGGCACTATTTTTAAACATTTTATCGTTCAGTAATTTAAATTCGATGCAAATTACACAGTGACTCAACCAAAGCGCTCTAACTTGACGCCAAACTTAGGCAAACTTAAAATAAGTATGGAGGCAGCATACTTCTTCAAATATGGTTGTGCCCATCTGATCTGCCCAGCACGGAAATCTAACTAAACGTCAGTAGAACTGGCCTCTGTCAGTTGATGACGACAGAATGCTAAGGTAGTTCCAGTACAGGTACAGCCGAACGGAATATGTGATTGTTTTAAAAATACTAGTATTAATAATGCACATGATTTAATTTACTCCACAAAAAAGATGCAGCATAAAATTGAACCTTACTCTTCATCACATGAAGTTTCATTAAATTTTATGCCGTAAATGTCTCACTCTTCAAACTGCTGAATCTATTTTTACATTTACATAAAAAACGCATCAAAATTGGTCTATCCGTTCGAGAGCGATGAAGACACAGACAAACAGACACTTGAATCAAACTTATGACATCCCTTTTTGTGTCGGGGGTTCAAATGCCAAATTCACCAGCGATACGACGCAGGCGGTATCATTTGACTAGAGGTGACGTGTTTTGGGCGGATTATAACAAAGGCGGCACTATCTAAGCTAACTGCTTTAATTATAACATTTATAGGTCTGGACTTGGACGTTGTGTCGTGTATTTGGAGAAGAATACTGAAGACCAACCTGTATCTTTGCCGCGATGCGACTGTCTTGATGACTTCTATTGTCCTACTAACAATTTAGATTTCCGTGGCTTCAGTACGGGGCCTGACAGGCATCAAGTTGGATATTTTTAGCACGGTAACTACCAGTTATTTTATAACTTGCAAGAGAAAACGGACCGGTTCCGAGGCGGTTTAACTAACTATAAAACTGACGGGTTGTGTTGTGATTCCAGCGAACCTTATATCTATAGTGCCTTCAATACCGAGGTTTCGTCATTTGTAAGGAGCCAGTAGCTGTTTGCAAGTATACTTCTTGTTTTGTATTTACTTATAAACAAACATATTGAACCATGACAACACGAGAAGAGAAATGCGTTTGGAATAAATTTATTATATACAAATGAAACTATTAAGTATATACAATGTGAAAATAAATATATAAATACAGTTTTAAAGTATTTATTTACAAAGTAAAGTCTTTAAATATAGGATCGATCAATGCTCATGAATGACTGCTTCGCCACAATTACGAGATTGATCTCATAAGTGAAAGAAAATGACACGTTTTGCTAAATGACTTGTATACTACGAATTTTAAAATGATATTATTAGAAAATGGGTTTTCAATTACTATTTTTGAATATTTTTGTATAGTTTATTTGTACAAAAACATTAAAAACGCTCAAAACAGACAAGACTTAACTTAAAAAACAAAGATGGCGTCAATGAAATGTCATTTGACGTTTTCACTCTTGAAACTTGCTTGAAACCCACACAAGATGCCACTACCCTCAGAGCCAGAAATTATTTTGTATAAAATGAATTATTATAGTTTTTTGTAAATTTATTTAGACTATTCCTTGCTTTTTACGAGTAAATAGTGTACAAGTGGCCGATTGAAATCTCTTTCCTGGAGACGATCTTTTGAAACGAATATACATGACTAAATTCGTTAGAAGTTCACTTGAGGCTATAGGGAACGCTAACTCTTAGCAGGGTTTCAGGTACATGCCTAATATAACCTAAGCATACTCTTTTCTACGTAACCGCAAACGAATTTTTTATTCCCGAAGCCTTCGGGCGCCGCAGGCTGTCGCCGGTCGCTCACGTTTCAACTGATATAATTTAGTTATTTACGTCAGTATGCAATTATTTTTTTACTTAGGTCCGATAATAAAAACTATGGCACGTTATTCTTCTGTATTTTACTATTCAAGGAGGTCGTATGTATTCTGTTGTTCAACCTTTGGGTGATTTAATGCAAACCTAATCATACGTTTTATATGAGTCTTTCTTTCATTCTAAACCTTTATTTGCAATAAATGTGGTACATTTCAGATGTTCAAGTAAATTATGATCGCAAATTTCTGGTTTAGGTAGAAACACTACTATTTTTATACTTGTTACCTTATTTTTAGGGTTTTGAATATCCGATGAAATACCCTTATGAAATCTCAGTCTGGTGTCATTCTGTCTCTCCTACTACAGGTCCCAGGAACTACTAATGTAATTAATTTGAAATTTGGCTATTTACGAAAGCAGAAGTCTATCAGTCCATCAGTATAGCCTCTGGGTTTCGGGTTATACCTGCAAAAAGCGGTTCAAGGCTCTACCATGAAGTACGAAGTTAAACACATCAGGAAGGGTTTCCAATAACACCGCAACAATTCCATTAATCTATAGACATGTTTATCTATTGTGTGGTTTTTCCTACCGCTTCAGAACTGGACTAAGGTTAACTAAATTATTACTCGTGACCGGAGAACCAGTAAGGACAGCAGTACACAGCCGCGCAGTACACTCACTAGAGCTAAGCTTTGAGAGATAGCGGAAAATATTTCCACTTTTATCGTGCGACCGATAGCTCTATGTTCCCACAAGAATACGATATGTGTCTTCAAACGAAGAAAAAAACGCACCTTCTAGATAAGTGGTTCCCAACATTTTTGGACTAGGGACCACTTAGACCACCAGGGATCTCATAATTCAAAACAAAATTCCAAAAATTGAAAAATAACTTAAATCATAACTTTTAGTTAAGCATTGTTATGCTTCTTATGCTTCCCTGTCAGCGGTGCCGTCAATGTATATGATTTTGGAAGTCTAATCTTAGTTTTGTTCTCACTGACCACCGGACGACTGATGATCGGGTGCCACTGCTCTGCTCTCTGAGGAGTGCCATCTTTGACCCCATCACTATTCTTAAAACTAGGTAAAGAACTGTTTAAAATAATCTTAAAGCTTTTTACGCGATACTGTTTACATTTGTTTATTATTAAATATACATCTTACATTAACAGTTAACAACTTACATGTAAGAATTAGTTATATTATTATTAATCAATTTGACTTTGTAATGATGTTACAAACAAATATGTTTGTGACAAAAGGATGCTTGACTGTTTGAGATTCCTACTCCGTCATGTTCTTATTAAAATTTAATTCATTTGAATGAGAGGTTTATTAATTGTAATATAATAATTATTTTATTGCGGGTTAAAGTATTTTAATAGAAAATAAATTCGTTACTTACAATTAGTGAAACAAGATGAAATGATAAATTAAACTTTATTGAAATGCAGTAACTGTAGTGTTGTTTTCGCATTTTTTTCTCTTTAGATCGCTTTTTCGAAAGGGTAGTAGATTCATTTTTATGTGATCTATCAAAGTATTAAATATCCGCTGCCTTCTGTCCATTAGTACAAGACTTTGAGCAGACAGGCACGTAAGGCTTGTAGGTAGTTCTGAACCTACTCTGCAGAATATTCTGGTAGATGTTTCCGGACCTAGACGTTTCTACTACAAAATTACTAGTGTTTAGTTTGCTATTGCTTAGATTTCAAAATTGGTTTAAAGTAATTGATACAAGAAATTTTGATATATCCGAAAGGATATTTCCCTGAACCACTACGCTTCGTGATTGATGGCCGCAGTCGCAACGGCCTCAGTGGCGCAGTTGTTTGAGCGTAGACTCAGACGCTCAACACACGCACAGGTCCTGAGTTCCATTCCCGGTGGACCATAGTCAATCATCACTTTGTGGACTTTCCCCAGTTTTGTTAGGACATTGCAGGTTGAATCACCGGATTATCTGAAAAGTAAGATGATTTCGTGCTTTGGAAGGCTCGATAAGCCGCTGTTCCTGGTTCTTCGGCAGGTGGTAACTGCATGAGCCGTGAGCCATTTCAAAGGAATGTGTCGGCTTAACAATCGACCTTACAACCTACACCATAAGATGAAGATATGCTGCTGCGAATCTTCTCAAAAAAATTCGCTAGCTTTTACGACACTCTCAAGATGACACGAGGTCATATTCTAAAGCCGATACCAAATCCCATGGTGTCTGAATATGTCTAGACTGAACTTGTAGTAAATAACCCCTGAATAAAGCCACTTTTTAGCACCCTGTCCTATTCCAACTCCGAGTAAAATAGTATTTTTAACACCGTGGCGGCTCGTACTAATCTCTACAAACTTTTTGCTATATCCCATCACCCTTCAAATGCCTAAGTCATCAAGGAAATTAACCTGAAAATTACGTATTGTTACCTCACAAAAGACGCGATTTTTTGCTGAAACTTGTTGTGCTCCTGCGATAAAGAATCAAGTATTACGACATACTATTATTGAGTGAAATCGAACTTCCATAATACGCCTTTCTTAGACTTTTTAGAGAGTTATACGAATTGATTGATTGAGTCTACTTTAAACGTGATTTGGTTTTCTGGGGTCGTATTGTGCAATTTTTATTGTGCAATCGTATTTTTAAGCAGCATCGCGTCTTGGTTATTTTCTGAGTATTTTGAATCAAATCTGCCATTCACATTCGAAAGGAGAAAATGAGCTGTGGAATAAACACTTTCCTTTATTGTTTATATCATCTACAAAATTCCTGAACAAGGGTCTGATTTATTTATTTACTTACTTTACTTTACCTCACACATTAAAATCTAAATAATTTCTCTAAATCACTAATTTACAGTCAAGGGCTCCATTTCTTTATAAAATTTGAGGTCCTCTCTTAAAATAGGGCTAGGTCACATTATAAGGTGACGGGCACCAATGCTAAGGCCCAGCCGCTGTAAATTCATTATATCCCATGTAATAGATATTGTAAGGAAGGGATTTGGATTTGGAAATTGAGACAAAATATTGACATAATAAAAAATGAATAAAGGTTTGGCAGATTGGTTTGGTACACGTGTATCTACTATTCTTATTTTAAATCTGAATAAAATTGGATTACTTAATTAAACAGAACGTGTAAAAGGCCATGAATGTAAAGGTTAAATGCATTTTGAGCCGCATGCGATTCAAGGTTTAGTGCTTAAGTGTGTGTATTGTGCATTCATGATGGACCTTGCCTTTAGTACTTACCTTGGACCTAGAACCTTCCTATGCCTGTTTGATTGTACGCGATATAAGAGAAGAAAAACATCGTTTTTGTACGTCATAATTTTTTTCATTATTTAACAAGTTTCAAGTCTCTTTACCTATACGGTAAAAAAACAAAAATAGAATCATCAGCCGGGTAATATCCACTCCTGGACGTAGGCCTTCTTCATGGTACGCCACATCGACCGGTTCGAGCCACCTGCATCCAGCGACTCCCCGCGTCGTCAGTCCATCTAGTAGGGGGACGGCCTGGTAGACGTTTCCCGTAGACGTAGCCCAGTGCCACTTCAGCTCACTGACTCGTCGAGCTATGTCGTTGTACTTCGTTCGTCTACGGATTTCCTCATACAAAATCGAATACAGTACACAAATATTGATAGACCAAAAACGGATTACAATTAAACGGTGTAATTCCTAAAATATAAATAAATGACATTCCGAAATAAACTGACTTTTTGGAGTGTTGCTGACGCTGAAAGATCACGAGAATCTCAAAGTAAGGCATTATATTTCTCAATATCTTTATCTTAATAGGTAACTATAATATTCACAATCGTAAAGAAGCGTTTTTTTCTAATTGCAGCGGTTATTTCTTAATTATTTTATTCTTGTTTATATCATATCTTATTGTATCATATGAGAGGAGATTCAACCTTAGAAACTATCTCATTGTCAATATTTATGTCAACCGCTGGGTAAGTAATTGCTCTAGCCTCAATTATATGCTTAGATAATAAACAATTGAATCTAGGGCCAGCTTAGGACACGGAAGGCGAAACAATAGCTGGTTACAATGTTCATAGACAATCCAACTCAATGTTAAGCGACAGACATGAGCGATTGTAGTACATACTTACATTTTATTCGTTACGAGAGTAATTAGGAAGTGATATGGAACGTAGGACTAGGCAATTGATTATAGGCATAAATATATGTCTATGGTGAGTTGGTTGGCCGGTTTGTATGTTGGTTGTTTTGAAGAAGAAGAAAAAACTTTTTTGCGAGCAAGGAGACGTTTATTGATTTTTGTAATATCAAAAGAGATTTTAATGCAATTTTTTGGCATTTTATTTGAAAAAAAAGAAAAAATGTTCTAAACTAAAGAATTGGCCTTAATTTAGGTTTTTCATTCGTGTAAATTACAAAATGAAAATGCAATATGAAATAACATTTACATAAAACCGGCCCTATTTCTATGCAGTCAAAGCGTTTATTCAAGCGCATTCACCATCTTTCTATTGGACGAAACACGATCGGTTCACGCATCTCATTTCGTAAACGGCAACATGCGGTTTCGCGGTTCAACGTGGTTCAAAGACAGACTATTTCCAGTCACTTCACTCTCTTGCTACATCAACCACTAGCAAACAGTTTCCTAGATCTCAAGGGCGAATTGGCTAGATTTATGGGACGGCAGTAGGCGAGGGGTGCCGTGCTCGAAAACTTTGGGAACCGCTGCTCTGGAACATTCTCATTAGTCTGCAGTTGGATTGTTCTATACGATACCGAATCGCTGAGCTCGGCTTTGACTGTAACAGATTTTTTAACTAACCACAAAAAAGGAGGACGTTCTCGATTCGACGGGTATGTTTTTTAAAAATGTTTGTTACCTCAGAACTTTTGACTGGGTGAACCGATTTGGATGATTCTTTTTTTATTTGTAAGCTGGTGCATCCCGCGTCGTCATGTATGGCCCAGTTCTGACAATGGCATCCATGAGAAAACGAGATAAATCTTAAATTTGACTTAATAAAAGTCGACTGTTAGGGCAATTGAAGTCGGTTTCCAGTTCTTTTTGAACGCTTTACTTGTGGTTTATGGATAGTCGAATGGTCGTAGAAGGATATACTGAATACTAATTTATATATGTTCTGTGTCTAGGCTGTATGTGCCGTTGCACATGCCCGCTGTTGTAACGCTTGCATACGAGCACATTGTTCCATCGCAGCAATTAGGTAACAGTTCCATTGTTGGCTTTTCATAACCTCTTCATTGTTTACAAATTTCGCAGTTTTGCGAGATGATCGCTTTCGGCGATACGGTTGCGAAAATCTGGTAATTGTTTTAAATATGTTTCGTAGAAATTATTAGTTATAGCAAAAATGTATACCTCCACGTAAGTTTTATAGTTTACTCTTGTTTTTAGTGCTACTTAATTCTAATAATTTTCTACTAGTGAAGACCTATACGTTATATAAGCTTTCTGTATCATCATCAGCCGGGAAACGTCCACTGCTGGACATAGGCCTCCTTCATGGTACGCCACATCGACCAGTCCCGAGCCACCTTCATCCAGCGACTCCCTGCGACTCTAACCAGGTCGTCGGTCCATCTAGTAGGGGGACGGCCTGGTAGACGTTTCCCGGTATGTGGCCGCCACTCGAGAACCTTTACTCCCTACCGGTTATCGGTTCTTCGAGCGATGTGGCCTGTATACTGTATTTCTGTATACTAGCTAGGTTATAAAATAGCTGTTAGTCTACCGAATTGATAAAATAAATAAAGCGAAAATACGGAAAGTGTTTAAACTTTAAATGTTGAAATTGTCCATTTTGTGCTTATTTGACAGTCACTAGCTAGTATTTATTAATAATGATACGATTCTATAGACGTTTTGGACTTCAATTAATTGGGATTAACACAGATGCTAGACTTTATAGTGGTAGCTAGAAGTGCCCTACTATCAGGCAAATCGAGTGTTATACATATAGTTACCCCGCGGAAAATAGAACCTGCGCTCTCCAGATTTTGAGTCCAAATAGCCTACGAAGGCCGTTATTTAAAATTTTCCTGCGAATATTTTAAAAACAGAACAATTCATATTTGCGGATAATGACTAAAGCATTTATTATTGCAAAACCTACTTAATGGTCGCTTAGCCAATGTGAATTCGGCTCGTAATTTAATAAATATAATCGTACCTACCGAAAAAACCACTAGAATTACAAATTATTGCAAAATAATAATTTGCTGACCTTGCTATGAGCGGAAAACACGAAGTAACGTGGTACTATGTGTAATTAAACTGTGAATAAACTCACTTGTTTTTCACTACGAAGATGTAATGAATCGAATATATTATTAACTAGCTTTTGCCCGCGACTTCGTCGGCGTCCCTATACAAAATATGTAGTCATTCGAACCTTCCGATTAAAGCTTTAGAATAGCTTGAACACAAATAATTGGGTCCTGATTTCTTTTTGAACCTCCAACGCAAAAAGAGGGATGTTATAAGTTTGACGCCAATGTCTGTGGCATCGTAGCTCTCAAACGATTTTGATAAGTTTTTTTTTACGTGAAAGCAAGTTTCCTTGCGGTGGTTCTTAGCGATTTTCGGTAATCGTATAATTATGTCGTGTTTTTTTATTTATTTACTTGTTACCAGTGAGATACTTCAAAGCAACACACAGGACAGAAACTGAACTACTGCGACAATAGTTTTTTAAATGTATTTCTTTGTTATGCAATCAACGCAAGCGCATTTATAAATATTCAGAATCTGCCTTTACATGAGCGGTACACGTCTGTAATCACAATTAACTCCTGCCACCATATTGAAAACATGGCATGACATGGCGTCGCGTCGTCGATTGATTCCATTGAAGGCATTGATTAAATCAAGCTGTGATTGAGATGTACTCAACTGCGTAGTTTAATAAAGCTTCGTTGTATCGAATAATAATAACAGTTGTACCAATACGGAATACCTGCAACTAGATTTAGTAATTAAAAATAACACTGTCTTTTTAGGGTTCCGTACCCAGAGGGTAAAAAACTGAACCCTATTACGAGTACTAAGACTTGGCTGTCCGTCTGTCACCGGGCTGTATCTCATGAACCGTGATAGTTAGACAGTTGACATTTTCACAGTTGATGTATTTCTGTTGCCGCTATAACAACAAATACTAAAAAAACTTAATAAAATAATTATTTAAGGGGGCTTTTGCTCGTTTTTATAAATTTGCGGGAGTCCGACTCGCACTTGGCCAGTATTTTGTAATCTATTCAATGTTGTCCCAGGAATGAATTACCTTTTATAACTATAACTATAATGCGTCATTGGAATATCGTTTTAGTTCTTTTTGACCCCCGACGCAAAAAGAGGAGTGTTATAAGTTTGACGCCACGCTTTTTCAACGTCCGTATCGTCACCGTCATTTATTATGCGAACGCCTAATGAGTGGAATTCCCTGCCGACTTTTTTCTAGTGCTACAATTTGGTGAATATACTATATCTAGGCAACCCATTGTGAATACTCGTAGAAACTTCTGCCAAGTGCGAGTCTGAGTCGACACAAAGGGTTCCGCAACACTGTACAATATTTTATAACTAAGTATATAGTATATTTTTTAAATTATTATGATCGAACAAAAACGCTGACAAAACAACAAGTTTCTTGGATTAGGATTCTATAATATATAGTTTAAAGCACATTGAATCTATTACAACATACAGAAGCACTTCTGTAATACGCTCTGCTTCTGTCCGAGTATCATGTTTGTCAATGTGTCATGAATTGATTACATTGACGTTGCTAATCACTTCGTAATGATGCCAGCCATTAGTGCAGTGGACCATGTGCTTTACTCGTGGCCTATAAACCTTTAGATAGATACAAAGTAAAATAAGTGGAATATATAGTCAGGAATTATATTTTGGTGTAGAAATCGGTAATCAAGACAAGTGTTGGGTTCCTCATAAAGTATGTTACGAATATGTTTGTATCGAGGATCTTAGGAAATGGTATAAAAAAGAGAAAATTGCTTTTAAATTTGCTGTACCCATGATATGGACAGAGCCAAAAAAAATCATTTAAATATTTTTTTTGTAGCATAGATGTTACTGGATATAATTTTAAAAATAAAAAATTGTCGATCCAAACGTTACTTCAGTTGATCGGCCGATAGCACATGGTCGGAGATTTCCTGTCCCTGTGCCACCTGAGTCTATTAATGACGTTTTACAGTCTAGCCTGTAATTCAGTCAAAGTCCACCGACTGATGATGATTTCCAACGCTCTCCAGAAAATTTAAAATTTATACTCAATATCAAATACATATAAAATCATATACAATTTTCCCTCTTTTTTAAAATATGTAATCGATGTCGTATTGTAAGCGAATGGTGGGTGATAAAAAAAACTGCTATCACATCCGGTTTCAGCATTCAAAAATACATAAGATTAAAAATAAATAAGGTAAATTTGTTTAAAAAGTTTTTACAAACATTTTTTTCGTTGGCCTGTGTAATATTTAGGACAGTATTGTTCCTCTAGTACTCTGTTATAATATAAACCTACCCAAAACAATTCAGAGAATATTTCAAAAAGAGAACGCAAAGCACAACTGTAAAATTGAAAGAAGATTCTGTAACAGTTGTATGTTATTTGCTCACACAACGGCGAATTTACCTCATTTCACGGAATTATTGTTGTCTCTTGTGTGAATTTTAAACAGAAGGAAACATTGCAGTCATACCTATTGGTTTCATGGAAAACCATGCAAATTTTACAAATGTAGTTTACATGCTCTTTTAAAGAAAGATAAGGTCATTGTTCTATTCTTTGAATAATAGAATTAGTGAAGAGCTTAAGTATTGAAGATTTCTCACACTCCTTTATATGTCGCGATCTTTTTGTTAGGAATTGCCTTAGTTGGTTTCTCACATAACATATAAATTTAATATAGCGCGTGCGTTATTCATAACGACGAAGAAATTTCGTAGTTTATGGAAACATCATTTAAAGAAAGCTTAAAGGAAGAAGGCAAAGGAAGGCATAGGATACAGTACTTGTGTCGTATCTTATCAGAAGGTTAAGAAAATGTCGGATAAAAGCGAATAGTGACAACAAAACGACAACCGCGAAGCTGGTAAATTCGATAATAATAAGAAATTGTAATTGTTTGGCTTCTATATGATTTGTGTCTGCTTCAATGTATATCTGAGTTCCGTGATCTCTTCGATACGCGTATATTCATTCAGTAGGTCAGATTTGTTGAAGGCCAAGTTTGGAGTACGCGTGATCGATCCTGGCCTTTTACGTCAGTTTCCGAGACGCCATTTATCGTGCGGTGCACTATAATTTCAGTTTATTTTAGTTGTTTGTTTTAATTGTTCTGTGTCGTGACAGACAAAGGCTTTATCTACTCTTTTGTACTCCAACGGCGTACCAACATACGAATAATTTAAGTACTAGTTAGTGTTATGGTATGTACCGATTTGGTGTTGATTGTTAATAAAGAATCAGGTTATGGTTATTAACTGTATTGTGTTTTTTAATCTGCTGCTAAACAGAAGTGTTAATAAATGAATAAATGTTTTTATTGACAGGCATAAAAAAAACATAAAAAGAAAAAAAAAAACCATTAGACTAATTTAAGTACAAATATGTACATAGTCAAAACGAAATAAACTTATATCATCATCATCATCAGCCGGGAAACGTCCACTGCTGGACATAGGCCTCCCTCATGGTACGCCACATCGACCGGTCCCGAGCCACCTGCATCCAGCGACTCCCCGCGACTCTAACCAGGTCGTCGGTCCATCTAGTAAGGGGACGGCCTGGTAGACGTTTCCCGGTACGTGGTCGCCACTCGAGAACCTTTACTCCCCACCGGTTATCGGTTCTTCGAGCGATGTGGCCTGCCCATTGCCACTTCAGCTCACTGACTCGTCGAGCTATGTCGGTGACCTTCGTTCGTCTACGGATTTCCTCATTCCGGACCTTATCACGTAGAGAAATTCCGAGCATAGCTCGTTCCATTGCTCGCTGAGTGACTTTGAGCTTGTTTATTCGGCCCACAGTAAAAGACCACGTTTCGGTTCCGTATGTCATCACTGGCAACACGCACTGATCAAAGACTTTTGTCTTTAGACGCTGAGGTATTTTGGACGAGAAGATATGCCGTAATTTCCCGAACGCTGCCCAGCCGAGTTGGATTCTTCGGTTGACCTCTTTGTCGAAGTTGGACCTACCTAGTTGAACGATCTGTCCCAGGTATACATACTCGTCTACAACTTCGATTGTAGTGTTCCCAACCACTACCGGCATAGGTGCAACATGGACATTTGACATGATTTTCGTCTTGTCCATGTTCATTTTTAAACCTACCTGTTGGGAAACTCTGTTGAGGTCATTGAGCATTACGTTCAGATTCTCCAAGGATTCTGCCGTTATGACTATGTCATCGGCAAATCGAAGGTGAGTGATGTAGTCGCCGTTGATGTTGATGCCCAGTCCTTTCCAGTTCAGAAGCTTGAAAACATCTTCCAGTGCAGTGGTGAAGAGTTTCGGGGATATAACGTCACCCTGTCTTACACCTTTCTGCACTTGGATCGGTTTCGTGCATTCATCCTGTACTTGGACGGACATTGTGGCTTTATTGTATAAACATTTCAACACTTCGATATAGCGATAGTCAATGTGGCACCTTTGGAGAGACTGAAGCACTGCCCAAGTCTCGATTGAATCAAAGGCTTTCTCGTAGTCCACAAACGCCAGGCATAATGGCCGATTATACTCCTCGGTCTTCTGTATAATCTGCCGGAGCGTATGTATGTGGTCCACGGTGCTGAAGCCTTTTCGGAAACCGGCTTGTTCGGGAGGTTGGAAGTCGTCAAACCTGCGTGCTAGTCGGTTCGTAATGACTCTCGAAAACAACTTATAAACGTGGCTCAGAAGGGATATCGGTCGGTAGTTCTTCAGTAAGGCATTATCGCCTTTCTTAAAGAAGAGCACCACCACGCTTCTGCTCCACGCTTCTGGCGTGCAGCCTTCGTGTATGACGGACTGAAAGAGCTTCTGAAGGACTACAAGTATCGGTTTTCCACCCGCTTTCAGAAGCTCTGATGTGATTCCGTCTTCACCTGCCGCCTTATATAAGTATATAAACTTAGCCGGTATATAAACTTATATATACCGTTATTTTCTGTTTGCATCTCTGTGGACGGAGAGCCAGTGTCTAAAAATAGGACCCGAGATCCCGTCACATACTGCCCTCAGTATGGCATTACTGGAGAATAAGAGCCTCTTCCGGAACACTATCACTGTGTTTTTTACGTTATGAATGTAATGTTATACAAAACTATTTGCTGCAATAAATAACTATTTTAATCTAGCACGCGCTCTCACTATGGTACTATACTGCTGTTTTTTTAATGTATAGCTATTTTCCTTCATCTCACCTGATGGTAAGTGACGATAAGGCCGTTGGATGGTAAGCGTGCGCACCCAGAAGCCTCGACCCAATGAGGCGTTGTCTCTGCTACCTTTCATAGAAAGAAAGAAAGAAAGAAAGAAAGAAAGAAATAATTTATTCGGCATACAGATTACAGTACATAGCGGATCACAACAGAGCTAACACTGCTGTTTGACGGCAGATTTAGGCAACATGGTGGAGGCGCATTGTGATTAGAAACCTTTGCTCAATGAACATGCTATTATTGATTTCCTTTAGAATTTTATTTCTCTAAAAAGAAATTTACATTTCACTTATAACTACAGAAAATACAATTTATGTTATAGTAGTTATCTATTATTACAGAGTTGTGCAAGCTTATGTCTAAACTATTTCTAATTAGTTAAGAGGTTGATCTGCTATGTATTGTTTTAATATAAATTTAAGTGTATTTAAAGAGTCCAGATCTGTCATTTCTTTAGGGAGGCTATTATATAGTTTTGCACCTTCAAACAAGATTATTATTTTTCTTTCTCCGTTGATTTCAGGAATCCCTGCTGGAATGGGAGCGAGGCACAGGCTCGGTGCAGGCGCCGGCGCCGGTCGCCGGAGCTCCGGGGCGCAAGTGGAGCGCGCGCACATCGCAAGTGCAAGACACCACCGCCGACCAGGTCGCGCCGGTCGCAAACAGCACAGACGCCTGCAAGCTACTCGTTGTGAGTATCAATTTTAATTCCAAGTGCGAGTTAGA
Organism: Carcina quercana; assembly: GCA_910589575.2. Classification (NCBI taxonomy): domain Eukaryota; kingdom Metazoa; phylum Arthropoda; class Insecta; order Lepidoptera; family Depressariidae; genus Carcina; species Carcina quercana. The sequence goes on along the minus strand of OU342429.1, from coordinate 14,516,858 downwards.
CTTAATATGCGTGGAGGCGGGAGCTGACTGACAATATGAGTGTATGTGTATAGCACTTTAGTCGAGCGTGATCAGGCACCTTCTAGACTATGTAGAATATTCTAGACCACATCGTCACACACCATCTGATTAAGTGTCTTATTTCCAATAATATTGATGAAAACGCTACATCCCCAATTCAGGTTGGAACATGTACAGAATTGTAACATGCTAATATTATATGCGAAAGTAAGTTTGTCTGTTTGCCTTACTTTACGTCGCAATGAACAGTCAGAATGACATAATTTGTGATACAATGAACAATAAATCGCGCGTTGTGAAAGGGGGCTAGACGGAAAAAATTCTTACGAAAAGTTGTCACTGACACTTTTTGCTATAGTAAGTTAGCGTCATCTGTTAGTACGACGTACGTAGTAGTAAGACGATACCAACAGTACAGCTATGTGACGACAGATGGCTCTGATTAGTTGCCGCTACTCAATGACAGATGTCGCTAAAAACAAAACGTATCACGTACATAAAAAATCTAATGAAAAAACCTACAAAACCATATTTAAAATATAATGTTAAAAATCCGTTCAAACCTTATTGAAAATATGTAAAATTTTATTACAATTCCTTCACTAATTAATCGAAAGGAACTTCGTTCCATCCGGGTGTCCCTTGACACCTCTCAAGTTTTTTTGTATAGATATAGTTGCAGGCCCGGAAAAGCACAAAGGCATTTTTTTTCCCGATCGAGCAAGTTTGAGGTCCATGCGGCAGAAGTACCGGGCAAAACGTTAGTTAGGAATATTTATAATTTCTATTTCAATGATAGAAACGGGACGAAATAACGCCTTTTAAACGCAATCAAAAAGAGGGGTGTTATTAGTTTGACGCCAATGTCTGTCTGTGGCATCGTAACTCTTTTTTACGTGAAAGTAAGCCTTGCGGTGGTTCTTAGCTATATTTAGTAAAAATCTATTCAGCAATGAAGGGTATTAGCTGATGTTCGGCATTTTCGGCATAAAATGGAATGGTATCATTATTGCGTAGTTTTTTTTAATTTTAATGGCTTGCGTTTTTTTATCTATTTACCTACAGGCAGAATGTTATCAAAATTGTATATGTTTTGTATCCACATTAATACAACTTTAGAACAAAACATCGATTGATAAAGTTCCATATTATAATGAATGGAACCATAAATGAATGAATAACAAATATGATAATGATACAATACCACTTAAATAAACATTCACGTGAAATAAACACAATTTATACTGTATACATTTTATTTTCGCCGTGTTTCATGAACTCATGACTTTTATATAAACAACCGTCTATAAAACCATTATCATTGTTAATTTCAATCAAACTAAAATTTTATTATATATATATTTATTTAACAATTTATTGCACACAGAAAAATAAAAAACACACACAAAAAAAACAGAGAAAATATACACAAAAGGAACAGCTTATTTCTTTAAGAAATTTCTTACAGCAGTCCTGAGTCAAGAGAGAAATAGTGAAGAGAGGAGGGCGGTCAGGCGTGTACATTTAATATATCTAAATACACTATACGATTACAATACGTAGGTATAGAAGATAAGTCGTTTAAATGAAATTGACATATTACAAAAACAATTGACGCGTTCAAAAAGAATTAAGAATCCGACTTCAGTTGTCCTCAAAGTCGACAACATTCACTCTCCAAAATGAGGTAGAATTATCTGGGTATATATTTAGTTTTTGTTGGTTTTTCTCAGAAAGCACTAAATCAATTTAGATAAAATTTAGAATATGAAACCATCTCTGAACCGTCTACCAAAACAAAAATGAATCATAAAAATCGATTTATAATTGGCGGAGTTATCGCGTAACAATCGTAACATACATACAAAAAACATACAGTCGAATTAAGAACATCCTCCTTTTTTGAAGTCGGTTCAAAAAATTTTTTTTAATGGTGAATGGAAACTTGATTTTGGTAATAACGCCATCCGCCGTCATTGATTTACGTAATGGCTAAATCGGCACCTACGAATATTTATTGTGATTGATCTTGAGTTGTATGTGTACTTACTCGAATGCCAATGATACCTGTTTTTCTTGATGCTAAATATGTCGTAGTTTTTAGGGTTGCGTTAAGGGTAAAAACTGGACCCTATTACTAAGACTTCGCTCTCCGTCGGTCTGTCTGTCACCAGGCTGTATCTCATGAACCGTGATAAACCGTTGAAATTTTCATAGTTGATGTATTTCTGTTGCCGCTATAACAATAAATACTAAAAAGAGTAAAATAAATATTTAAAGGGGCTCCCATACAACAAACGTGAGTTTTTGCCGTTTTTGGAACGAAGTTCCTTATCGCGCGTTGTGAAAGGGGGCTAGACGGAACAAATTCTCACGAAAAGTCACGCGACACTTTTTGCTATAGTAAGTTAGCGTCATCTGTTAGTCTATCTATCTATCTATCTATAGTCCTCCTCGCCGTGTCCGGCGACGGCGACTCCCTCAATTATCCAAGTCCAGGTTGTGGTGCGCTCTGACGTGGCTCGCGAACCCAAACTTGGATTTAAAGATCTGTTAGTACGACGTACGTAGTAGTAAGACGATACCAACAGTACAGCTATGTGACGACAGATGGCTCTGATTAGTTGCCGCTACTCAATGACAGATGTCGCTAAAAACAAAACGTATCACGTACATAAAAAATCTAATGAAAAAACCTACAAAACCATATTTAAAATATAATGTTAAAAATTTGTTCAAACCTTATTGAAAATTTGTAAAATTTTATTACAATTTCTTCACTAATTAATCGAAAGGAACTTCGTTCCATCCGGGTGTCCCTTGACACCTCTCAAGTTTTTTTAGATAATTGTACGGAACGAGTCCGACTTTTTTTCTCCTTAAATACAGAAATTTACAAACGATTAAGATAAAAGCAAATATTCAATATCTGACTTACTGTGCAGAAACCTATTAATTTTTAACAATATTTTTTAGTATATTGAGTAATATTTAAAAAAATGTTTCGTTTCAATTTCGTGACGTTTGCTTGTTGCGTTGTAGCATAAAATATACATGTACTCCTCTATATTTTGCGATTGTGTATGTAATCGTAGCTGCAAACAATTAACTATTTTATTGTAAACTAGCAGCCCGTCCCGGTTTCGCACGGGGTAGACAATTATTTATTTTTGGAAATTTGGATATAAAACACTTTTTTTCACAAATATTTTTATTTATTAAAAAATTATTATTTATTAATTATATATTTAAAAAAAATTATTTCCGTGCCCCCTCCACTCCGCCCGCCGCGATGCCCGGCGCGCTTTTCAGACTGCATCGCAAACAACGGCCACGGCGCTATGGCGGTTTTGTTTACTGTTTGAATTTTTTAATTCGTAATATCTTTTGAATGGAAAGTCCAATTTAAATAATTTAAAAACTATTTTATAGGTAGTTAAATGGTCTTGACCATAAAATAATTTATTTGGATAAGGATTAATATAAACACATAAATAGCATGGTTTGAATTTGGTTAGCATTTTCATTAATGTTTAAAATGAAAAAAGTTGTTGTAGTGACATAACTACAATAGTTGGACATATGCTACCGCGGAGTTTTTTGTAGACATTATGATGTTCTTCAATATTGTTTTACATTATTTTGTTCTATCGCTAATAGTTTCGGCAGCGCATTCGACGAAAGACATTTTAAGACTCATTTTTCTACACCTTCGGTTACATTGTTCAAATTTTACCAAGGATCCCTAATTTTTTTCAAAATGAAATGTAGCCTATGTCAAATTGGAAGAATGTAGCATTCTATTGGTGAAAGAATTTTTTAAATCGGCCCAGTACTTTTTGAGCCTATTCATTACAAACATACAAAAATAGTTACAAATCTTTCCTCTTTATAATATTAGTGTAGATAAATATAATTATTGCTTACGGCCTTATAGTTACCTACACTCTATTAGGCAATATAAAGGCCACAGACACCAAAAAAAGTCTTACTTAACAAGTAAATGCGCTCAAAAAGAACTGGAAACCGACTTCAATTGCCCTAAATGTCTACTTTTATGAAGGCAAATTTAAGATTGATATACTTTTATCATGGATTCCATTGTCTGGACCAAATTGAAAAGCTTTCAAATAAAAAAATAATCATCGAAATCGGTTCACCCAGTCAAAAGTTCTGAGGTAACAAACATAAAAAACATACCCGTCGAATTGATAACCTCCTCCTTTTTTGAAGTCGGTCAAAAAATTAAATTTGTTATGTCTTCTGGAGAGGTATAATTATCCGACATTTATTTAAGAACATGAATAATAAATGAGCAAGTTAAACAATATTCATTGCAAATACATTCTTTTCAGACGCTGTTAAATAAATATGACAAAATAAAAGGAAATACAAAAATAAAATTAAAATACATTCGAAAACATAAACATGAAAATTTTGCTGCAGGAATATGCACTTCGAAGCGGATTCGTCGCTCGATTCTTGCTTTTAATTTGTATGAGCTAAGGTTAATTGAAGTTAAATGGAGAAGCAGCTGTATCCTGGCGCTATGACACACGTCTGACCATCTTAATACGTTATTAATTACTGTTATAGTTTCATGCTACTTCATATATCGATTTAAAATATATAGTTTGTCCCTACTATATGTCCTAACTAACGCATAGATTAACAGACCTCCGTCTTAACAAACTAGGATGAATTTTTGCCCACGTATTCCTAAAGTTAGATTTTAACCGTGTTCAACTCAGTCCTTCAGATTATCAGATTCATCAACATCAACAGCCTATATACGAACCCACTGCATGGGCTCAGGCCTACTCTCATACAGAGAGTGTATGGGTCATAGTCCACGCGGGCCCAGTGCGGATTGACGGACTTCACATGCCTGTTCAAGACATGCAGGTTTCCTCACGATGTTTTCCTTCACCGTTAAGCAATCGGATAATGTACTTGAATTGAAAAACAACTTATAGGTACACGGCTGGATTCGAACCCGGAACCCTCAGATTGAGAGTCTGCGCCTTATCCACTGCGCCACCGCCGCTTCAGATTACCGACATTCAAATGAACATTTAATACTGAATATGTCAATAAAAATATCCCTTCTAATTTACAGTATATCGGAGATTCCAAGACTCCAATATGGAAGCCGTCACTGTGCGGGGGCAACGCGGCATCTATCGCAGCTAAAGCTGGCACCAAACTGCTGCCTCCCAAGATAAAGATAGTGTGGAACCCCCCCACCTCCCCCTACCAGCACACAGAGAAGCTGCGGCTGGTGGTCACAGCAGTCAATAGTGGTAGGTAACAAGTCTTATAAAAAAAAACACCGGTAGCACTCCGGGAGTGCCGGCAGAAGTGAAAATTTTAGTATTAACGTTGTGTTTAATTATAAGTACAAAAATACTATCATTTATGAGGTAGAATACACAAATATGACAATTTACATGTTATTATGTAGGAGCAGCACACTCAGGCACGGTAGAAAGAGTGGGAGATACTAGTTCCTCTCCCTTCCCCTCGATCTTACCCTTTTTCGATCAGCATCACGTGACCCTGACGCGAGTTTGGAAGTTTTTACCCATCCAACAAAAAGTGCTCAGCGCCGCTAAAGAAGTTTTCACTTCAATAATCTGTAATCAAATCAAAATGTTTTATTTGCAACACACACAAAAACTTATTCTTTATGTTTTATATATTAGCATAGATAACATTTATATAATTCAAACAATGTAATTCAAACAGTTTAATACAAAGGCCGAAGATGTTTTAATGCCAATTACCGTAATGGAGCTGTGTGTGAAGCTGGTGGCTGAGTAGGTTGCCCCGTGTTTCAGGAGACCTGTAATATCTATATTAAAGTAATATCTATATTACAAGCCTTTGTGACGCACTATACTATATCTAAGGTGATATATTATAAGAATATTAAAAAGTACAACAAACCAACGTCTTTAATCAGTGCGTGTTGCCAGTGATGACATACGGAACCGAAACGTGGTCCTTTACTGTGGGCCGAATAAACAAGCTCAAAGTTACTCAGCGAGCTATGGAATGAGATATGCTCGGAATGTCCCTCCGTGATAAAATCCGGAATGAGGAAATCCGTAGATGAACTAGTCATGGACATAGCTCGACGAGTCAGTGAGCTTAAGTGCCAATGGGCAGGCCACATCGCTAGATGAAAGGATAACCGATGCGGAATATGAGTTCTTGAGTGGCGACCACGTACCGGGAAATGTGTACTGGGCCGTCCCCCTACTAGATGAACCGATGACCTAGTAAAGGTCGCACGGAGTCGCTGGATGCAAGTACTTCTTTTTTCAAATTTTTAGCTTTTCCAGTGATAGACGGAAAATTGAAATGGGAGAAAAAGGACCACCAAAAATGTAAGACTTTTGGTCCAGTAGTTCATAAATCAAAAACATCTGGAATTACTGATTAATATACTTGCGGGTGGTGTAATGTATGCGCTGTAGCATACATACACTGTCTCGTGTGTCACTGTGTGGCATGCTAACAGTCAATGTTAATATGTCAAAGACTGAGAGTTGTTTTGATCATAAATATACCCCCGTTAGGAATCGAACCAGGGACTCATGTACACATAGCGGTTACGGAAACGGCAAAAAAATATATTACCAAACCGACGAATTTGAATACTTCCAGGAGCAGTCTGTAACAACGCTTCTCAGTTCATCTGCGGTCTGACCAGCCTCTGCATATCCTCGTACCTGGTCTGCGACGGCGTGAAGCACTGTCCGGGGGGTGAGGATGAAGACGCCAGCGCATGCTCCCACCGGCGGGACCCTCCCCTCTTGGAGCTGCTCAGGAGATTCGCTGCCAGGAACCAGGAGCTTTTAGGGCTTGATCAGCCTGATGGAGCGACTAAACCTTCAGTGATAAGTAAGTATCTGTAACGTGAATACTTTAAAGAAGAACGTTGGATGATGGATTGACAGTCGGCCTGTGTAATTTAGTTAATCGATCGATTGAGCTCATTGATTTGCTGTAATGGGTACTGTAGACCTCGACTGGTCGATTGGGTGAGGTGGTAACACCTTTTTAACAATATGAAAGCACCAATCACCTTAAAATGACTAATTTTTCGGGTCATCTCAATTTACAAGAGTGAGAACGAATGTGTTTCAGTTAATAATTATTTACTAGGTTGTACCTGCGTTGTAACGTAGACGAACGAAGGTCACCGACATAGCTCGACGAGTCAGTGAGCTGAGGTGGCAGTGGGCAGGCAGGGTGGGAAGTAAAGGTTCTCAAGTGGCGACCACGTACCGGAAAACCGGTGGACCGGATGGACCGACGACCTGGTTAGAGTTGCAGGGAGTCTCTGGATGCAGGTGGCTCGGGACCGGTCGATGTGGCGTACCATGAGGACCTATGTCCAGCAGTGGACGTTTCCCGGCTGATGATGATGAGACCTGCGACTTCGTCAACGAGGGCTTCGTAAAATCCTGCGGTATCTTTCCAGACCTTCAACTATCGCTATACAATAAATAGAAGGAAGGATAAACACATTTTTGCATTTATAGTATGGAAAGTATGGATTAAAAGTCCCTTGGCTTTAATTTCACTTGACGGCGTGATGGAAAGTCCATTGGATGGAATTGCATTCATCCCAAAGCTTCCTTTCTTTCCTTATGCGCCTTTATTGGTACTTTAATTTTCCATAGTTTTTGTCGTACCCTGATGCGGCCAAATGGCCCTTATCATTGTCATGTTAAACGCGTGTAAAGGCCAATGCAAAGCCATTATGAAATATAATGGTAAATTTAAACAATGATATTTGAATGTTTCAGTGAAAATAAGTGAGAGCGAGCAGAAATCGAACGCGTTCATGGAGTTCGCAGCGGCGTTGAAGCCGTACGGTCCCTGGAGCTATCTGGTGGTGGGAATGCTGGTGTGTGCTACCATCCTCATGTTCTGTCTGGCTTGGGGTGAGTTCTCAAAATTCGCTTTGGCCTAGTCTTGCATTTCATTTCGCTTACACGGTTTCTAACAGGTGAGAATAGAGAAGGTAGAGCATAGCGCCCGACATCGATTTTATCGAAATCATCTTGACTTTGTTTAATGCGAGACCTAATATTGATTGAGATTGGATTTCCAATATCCAAAATTACGAGTAGATGAAAGTTCGTTAGTTTTAAAGTATATTCACCAGTATGCTTTTAAATTGGTATATTTTTATGAATTTTGTGAAAACCGCGCATCTATAGCATTCATCACCATCATCAGCCGGGAAACGTCCACCGGTGGACATAGTCCTCCTCCATGGTATGCCACATTGACCAGTCCCGAGACACTTGCATCCAGCGACTCCCCGCGACCTCTACTAGGTCGTCAGTGCATCCAGTAGAGGGAACGGCCCGATACACGTTTCCCGATACGTGGTCGCCACTCGTTAACTTTTACTCCCTATCTCACCATCGGTTATTCGTTCTTCGCGCAATGTGGCCTGCCCATTGCTCCGTCAGCTCACTGACTCGTCGATTTCTCTAAAGCATTATCCTATTTTAATTTCAGAATGCTGCTGCAAACGATCGAAGCCCTCCGACACGCCGATTAACATTCCCGCGTCTTGCATCGATCTATCACCGACTGTCACAGTGACAGCCGCTTCGCAACAACTCTTCACCCCTCTCCCCAACCCCCCAGAATACGAGCCTCCCCCCTCCTACTCCTCCCTCTTCCCTCGAGCCTTCAAATCCTCCCCCACTCCGGTACCCCACTGCTCTCACCAGGAACCTCCCGATTGAAGATCTGATATGATTCATATGTAGGTAGTTAGGATTTTTTAATAATCAATTGAGATATTTAAGTTTCTTTTCAGTATAACAATCCGTATATTTTCTGATAAATAAACGCAGGAACTTTTAAATCGTTGATTTGAAAAGGCGTTGCTTATAGAAAATATTGCGTTTAAAAGTTTAGAACTCACTTCCAAACATCCACTCAGTTTTCAAAAACATATTTTTTGCTATAGTAAAAACATGGAAAAGGCTCGACTTAGAGAGATGTAAAATATAAACTTGACAGGTATACTTTTGGACTTGATGAATATGAAAAGGATGCCATTCACGAGGCTTTAGTCAGCTCAATGGAAGCCCGTTGATGTCAAGCTTCTCTTTGACACTCGTAGAGATGTACCCTCACACCAGCAGTAAATCAAACAGAAGTTGAATTCTGTCAAAATTAGTTTGGTTTTGAAAATCGCTCAAAAGCTTTCCTAAAGTCTTTTTTTCGATCAGCCAAAACAAAGTCATGTTTGAAATATCGGTCGAGTTATGTAATTTATTGGACCGAGAAATGGACGACGAATCGATACAAATCGAAGAATCGATGTTTCGTCAATCGACGACCCTAATTTGTAGCGATAATTTCGTCTTTGCTACAGATAAAAAAGTCAAGCTACACGCTTTGAAAAAAAGAAATTGAAAAAAAAAAGAAACTTAAATAACCCAATTCTGACTGTGTAATAAATAGTTGTTGATGGGGCAGGGGTGAAGTCAGCTGAATTGAATCGTATGAAGTGAGAGCTGGTGGTGTATGGTGAAAATCCATTCATATCTGACAATACCCCTGACTGAAAGCTTCGATTAGAACTGAAACTTTGAAATTTTAAATGTGCCTTGTGACGACTTGTGATTCATCACCATTTGTATTGTGAATTGACGAGTATTTTGTATTCATATAATTATAGAGTTAATTGATAATAGTTATTCTAATTAAGGGACATGTTTTGTATATAGCGAATGACGGGCCACGAATGCGAAGTACAATTTTTGAACTTAATTTTTTGGGACCAAAAACTTTTATTATTCTTTTCAACCATTTTGTTAATATAGTATTTTATTAGGAGTTAAAACAAGTCGCACGTTATTTTTTAAACTGAGCAGGGAAATAAAGACAAACCTTTTTATCTTTCTGGTCAGTTTAGTAGGTAGATATCGACTTTATATTTTCTTATCTACGATTTAATTCTCGTAGTCTTTGATCCAGTTCCTACTTAATGGTCGTACTTACGTACTTACAAACATTTTCTGTTAACTGAAGTGACACCACCAAAACTAAGATGTGTTCAAATACTTATTGATTTTTGAAGGCAACAATCGAAGGCTGCATAGAGGTTAGTGGCGCTCTCACCCAGTTGATTCAAACGATTATGTGTATTTAATGTTCATTTCAATCAATGAAAAAAATTGTAAACAAACACTTAAACAAAAATTCAAGGCTTTACGATTTCTTAACTGAGTTGCATTATAATTTTCAACCGACTTCAAAAATGAAGGTTCTCAATTCGACGGTATGTTTTTATTTTTTGCATGTATGTTACACGTTCATTGCTCCAATGATGAATCGTTTTGATGATTCTTGTTTTGTATGGTAGACCATACTTCCGAGGTGGTTCCGTATAACTTTTATCGAAATTGATTCAGCGATTTTTGAGAAAATCGACACAAACCAAATATGATGATAATTTTAGGGGGTGAACGCTGTAGACTAAAGGACAGTTGAAGTCGGTTTCTAGTTCTTTTTGAACTGTGTTACCAGGACACATATCTTTTTGATAATGACAGTTACTTATGAGTGACTTCTAAACGCTTCATGCAGCCTTAAGTTTGATTAGTAACGCAATTAAAAGCTTACTACATATATTGTTGCCTTTGAATTTCTGTAACGTGCGACTTTATTCTCTTAAATAAATTTATTTTGTGTATGTATGTCAGAATGTATGACTTGAGACAGATTGACTATGAAATTATCATTTGATTTTGTAAAATAATTGTATAGTTGACGTTTTCACAATTGAGTATTAAAGATGTGTTGGTATATAGCACTACGGTGTGGACAAAAGTTTTATTGCTTAAAGTTTATCGACTGCAGTTTCGAATGTTACAAAGTTAATCTATTGAAGATGACGTCACCAAAATGTTGACAACATAACAGGGAATGTGCCTGAAAATTAATTGCGTACAATCTTATTAGTTTGCCTGATTCATAGATACTCAGTTCAACGGATTGAGGTACTTTAAATTTGACAGCTTTGGGCTAAACCACTAAATTTCAGAATCCCTTATCCGCTAATACCTCTGCTAATACCCCTAATTTTCAAATTACCATGGGCTCATGACACCTAAATGTCAAATAGTCTCATTCTTAAAATAAACGAAGTTCATTGGAAATCGGCCATATTAAGATTGCGATGTTTAAAAAAAAGACATTCTGCACTGCAATTTAGGTATTTTGAGACAAAGAAGTTTTGAGATCTGGGAATAAAGCATTTGACAGCCTTAAAATATTGCCACCGTAGGTATTTGCTATAATAAGAAAAGGGCGGCCCATTAGACGGCTTATGTTAGTAATTTATGAAACAAAGTATCAGTGAACGTAATGAGATGTGCAAATTCCTAACCAAAAAAATATTTTATGGGTTTGCATATTGATCCGAAATTCACAAAATATCTTCAGACCGATACACCTGTTGTGATGTCCAAGTGTTCACCTTTATATTATATCTAGTGAGGGTTTAATCTGTGCTTCTTTTAGGAATGCCAAAAGTTGATATAGAGACTGCATTCTAGATTAGTCCCCAGACAGTCTATTATTCGTTGTTTTTTTCGGGAATATGTGATAGTTGTGAATGTGATTGACTCTTAGTACTAGCTATGTAAATAATAAAGAAATAATTATAGATCTGTGCGTTTACGTTGTATTACTAGTCTTCTTAGCTTCTTTAGGGACTTGTTATTACCTATTAACTGTATATTGTAAGTATTTCTAAACTGAAATTCCATACAATAATTTAAGCAGTACAGTCAATAAGTTCACAATTGTAAATAAAAAGTGATATGTATGAAAAGATGGTGAAATAAAGTAAATATTTATTTTAAATGATTTTAGTTTTATTTTGCGTCAATAGTTCGTTAGAATGGAACACTTCAATAACACTTTTTTTAATGTACACTCGAGTACATATATACAGGGCTACTTTTTATTCAGTGCACAAACTTTGAGAACGTGATGTTTATCAAAATTAAGAACACCCGTGTTTTTTGGTTTAACTCGGTTTAGAACAAAAAAACAAAAATAACTGCACATGAACGTATTTATTGAAAATGATTGTTTTGTGTTGACCATACCTGTCACCTATCACACAGACACTTGGTGGTTACTACTGTGAGAGAGAGCGATGAGAGAATCCAATTTTTCCTTCATACTTAAACGGGCTTAGGACCGTCAAAATGAAAAACAAAATTATAACAAAACAATTAGGCTCAAGAGTTATGGTGATTTGAAATAAGACGTTATTACGTAATTGCATTTTGGCGTATTTAAAAAATTGGAATCAGCTTTTTACAATAATTCACAATCAAAACCCAATCAACCTAGCCTAATTACTGGAGTCCTTTTTCTCAACACTAATCTACATACTTAAGCAAATGTTCAAAATGTTTACCTTCTTGTTCTAAACAAAGTCTCGCACGTTTTTGAATGTTTGTTTCCAGTCGACTTAGTACAGCCCGGTAGTTCTCACTTTTGAGTTCATCAAAGGCACGCACAATTTTATTTTTGAGGTCTGTTACATACTCTTTAGTTATTTTCTAATTGTCTATGTCCTTATGTCTGAGACTTTGATAGATACAATTAAACTGTCAACATGAACATGGTTTTTATTTCCACATAATAAGATATAAAAGTGGCGACGAGGACTAAAGAAAACACCCAAAATGAACCCGCAAGAATTTACGGAGTTCCTACGTATACAACAAGCTCAACAGGAGCAAATAACACAACTGCTCCAATTAATGACAACATTAATGTCGGATCGTGCGGCACACAATGGCCACAATGGAACATCGAGAGGGAACACAAACGGTAACACCATCACGAACACTAACAGAGCAGGCATCTTCAAAAATTTCGACATGGAGAAATTCAATCCTGACAAGCGCGTCGAAGATTTTATAGAATATTTTGAAGCCAAATGTCAAATCTTCTCCATCGAAAATGACATTAGAAAAGACCTTTTGTTAAACTGTCTCACCGCAGAAGTCTTCCGTGAGGTGAAGATAGCTTTAACACCGATATTCGAGACGAGCTCATATGAGGACATTCGGACGAAGCTACTTGACCTATATAGGATTAAAAGGACTAGATACAAAGCTCTGACAGAGTTTTGGAACTGTGTGAGACAAGACGCAGAATCAATGGAACATTATGCCGGCAGACTCAAGGAACTTTGCAGAGACTGTGGGTATGACGACGCCTTGCTAGAACGGCAAATACGAGACCGTTTTGCTACTGGTCTTAATCACACTGAACTACAGACAGACTTGAAACAAAAATGGCCAGATCTACAAGAGCTTACAGATGGCAAAATAGTAGAAGTGACATTTTCACAAATTTTTTGTGTAGCTCAATCAAGAGAGCAAGCCGAAAACGATATACCTACATCACCTGTCAATAAAATTAAAAAGCCACCGTCACGTAACCCAACTACACCGAACCATTACAAAACAAACGCATCCACATCACGAAAAATTCGCTCTACACAATGTTTGCGCTGTGGCAAACACGAAAAACATAGTCTATATAAATGCCCAGCGAAAGACCATACATGCAACGAATGCAACACTGGCGGACACTTCGAATATTGCTGCATAAAGAGTGGCAGAGCGTACATTTCCCCTTCTCCGGGAAAGAAAAAATTCGTTCAAAAATCTAAACTACACAAAGTTGATTACAATAGCAACTTTTCAGGATCGTCACAAGCGTCTACATCAGATGAAAGTGACAATGAGGAAGAAAACGTTTACAATATTACAAGAAAACGAAACAAAGACTGTAAAAAGATTGACGTTCACATCAACGGTATTAGCTGCACGATGGACTGGGATCCAGGCTCAACGTATTCCATTATAAGCTCATTGTTTTGGAGAAAGATAGGAACACCGCCTTTAACTGCAGCGCCGAAATTACGAGCCTATGGCAATCACACACTAAAACCTAAAGGGTTAACTGACGTTAACGTAGAAGTTGATGGGAAACATAAAATACTTACGGTAATAGTCATGGATCACGCAGATCCAATGCTATTTGGTTTGCACTGGAGTGAGATTTTCGGTATGGAATTTCCAAAACCAGTATACTCAATCAAGAATACTGCATCAACCACACTTAAACAAGTACTAAACAAACACAGTACACTATTTGACGGTAAACTGGGTAAAGTCAAAGACTATCAAGTTAACATACACATCAAAACAGGAGCACAACCTGTACACATACCAGCAAGACCGATAAAATTTGGTATTAAAAAAAACATAGAGCTAGAATTAGATCGCCTTGTTTCAGAAGGTATTATAAAGCAGGTTGACCCTAACTTAACACCTGTGGAATGGGCAACGCCTACAGTAAACGTTATCAAACCTACAGGGCAGGTGAGAATATGTGGCGATTATCGCAGTACCATAAACCCTGTTTTAATTGAACACGCACATCCAATACCTCTATTTGATTTACTGCGACAAAAGCTAGCCAATGGTCAAAGATTTACAAAAATTGATTTAAAAGATGCTTACCTGCAATTTGAAATTGCTCCAGATTCAAAAAAGTATTTAACTATCTCAACACACAAAGGCTATTACCAATATAACAGAATGCCCTTTGGAATTTCAACAGCACCTTCTATTTTTCAACGTTACCTGGACAATCTATTAGGAGATTTACCTAATGTAGCTGTTTACTTCGATGACATAGCAATAACAGGTAAAAATGATGCAGAACATTTGCAAACACTCTCACAGGTTTTCAAAAAACTTATGGAAGCTGGTCTTAAGGTAAACCTAAAGAAATGCTCATTTTTACAACCAGAAATTGAGTACCTTGGGCACACAATTAGCAAAGACGGTGTACGTCCAGCAAAAGCGAAAACAGATTCAATATTAAAGGCTTCACCACCAACGAATGCACAAGAACTGAGATCTTTTCTAGGACTAATCAATTTTTATGAACGGTTTGTCCCACACCTACACAGTCTTTGTGCGGACCTTCATGAGCTGACAGGATCACGCCGTGAATGGCGGTGGACTTCACACGAGAACAGAATTTTTGAAGAAGCAAAGGCTCGTATTGTTAAATGCAGGCCACTTATAGCTTTTGAAGAAAAACGTCCTTTATATCTGGCAACTGACGCATCTGAAAAAGGAGTTGGTGCAGTTTTGTACCACAAAGAAGGAAACAAAGATCAAATTATCGCATTTGCTTCTCGCAAACTAAGGCCAGCAGAAAGCAAATATTCAGTGATAGATCGTGAAGCACTAGCAATTTTCTTTGGCGTTAAGAAATTTGATCAGTATGTACGAGGGACGAAGTTTACACTCGTAACAGATCATAAGCCTCTGATATACTTACTGGGAACACGAAGGAATTTACATAAATTGGTGAACAATCGCCTCACTCGTTGGGCTCTTCTAATTGGCAGCTATGATTATGATATAATGTATACAAAAGGACAAAATAACTTAATTGCTGATTGCCTTTCAAGACTGCCTAATTCTGAGGAAAACCCATCTGAAGCTGAGAAAGGTATACATAGAATTGTAGCACATTTACATGCTGGTTTTGCAGCAGATCTTACATTGACACAGGAAATAATACGAGAGCGAACACAAAAAGATGAAATTCTTAGCAAGGTATCCACTTATATTAAGAACGGTTGGCGCATGCATTCCGTTCCAAATGACCTGAAACCGTTTTTCCGAAAACAAACTGAATTGTCAGTAGAAAATAACATTATTATGTGGCAGGGCAGGATCATAATCCCGGAATCTTTAAGACATGCGGTTCTGAAACATATACACAAAGGCCACCCGGGAATATCGGCAATGAAAGCTTTGGCACGTTTTTACGTGTGGTGGCCATCCCTGGATGAAGACATAGAACAGTTCGTCAAGAGATGCCCGAGATGTCAGGAAAACAGGCCAAATATTCCAGAACTTCCTGTATACTCGTGGTCTGTCCCAGATAAACCTTGGGAAAGACTTCATGTGGACTTTGCTGGTCCTTTTGAAGGGAAATATTAGCTTATTCTGTGCGATGCTTTGACAAAATGGATTGAAGTCAAACCCATGAATAAAACTACCACTATAAAACTTTGTGAAAAACTTGACAGCGTGTTTACCACTTTTGGTTTGCCTCAGCTTATCGTATCTGATAATGGCCCACAGTTCACATCTCATGATTTTCAAACGTATTGCAATAGCAGAGGTATTGTACATATAAGGTCATCTCCTTATCATCCAAGAACTAATGGCCTTGCTGAACGTCTTGTTCGAACTTTCAAGACGAGAATGTCTTCAAGCCGAGACGATGGATCAAGTCTAAAAGTTCGTCTGCAGAATTTTTTAATCACGTATCGGAATACTCCTCATAATACTACAGGCAAGGCTCCATCAGAGCTGATGTTTGGACGCCGACTAACGAACCTGCTGGACAATTTGAGACCTAACCTGAAGAGATCGTTACAATTTAAGCAAATTGAAGCAAATATCAATTCAGATCACCTAACGCCCAATTACAAACCCGGTGATCGAGTTTTTATCCGTACGAAAATAGAAAAGAATTGGAAGCCAGCAGTAGTATCAAAACGAACTCATCGATACTCATATGTAGTAACTACACCTGAAGGCATGGAGAAAAGGCGCCACGCTGATCATATGCGACCCAACCATCCTGTCGACATGAGCGAGTCTTGTGGACCAGAGATGATCTCTCCGTCTGCATCTCGACAAGCAGGACTTAATACACCACGGCACCTGTCGCCTAACGATGCGTCTACAAAATCAACACCGCACACAACGTTCTCTCCAGCTCAAAGAGAATGTAGAGGGCCTGGCTCATCAGCACCGACAGTCCCTGTGGACATACGCTCCGGATCACCTAGCTCATTGGCAGCACCGACTTTGCGCCAAAGCAAGAGGACCGTCAGGCCGCCGCGCCGCTTAATTAATGAAATGTAATGCTTATGTGAATGGGGAGAAATGTTACATACTCTTTAGTTATTTTCTAATTGTCTATGTCCTTATGTCTGAGACTTTGATAGATACAATTAAACTGTCAACATGAACATGGTTTTTATTTCCACATAATAAGATATAAAAAGGTCCTCAACACTTTGCGCCTCCTCTAAGTAAACACGCCGTTTTACTTCGCCCCACAAAAAAAAGTCACAGGGTGTCAGGTCCGGGGACCGAGCTGAACAAGGTACAGGACCACCGCGCCCTATCCACCGGTGCCCGTAGCGTTCCGTCAAGTATTCTCGTACGCTTACAGCGTAGTGAGGGGGTGCGCCGTCTTGCATAAAAAAAAATGTTGATCCCTTAGGTCTGCTATTGGCAATTCGTCTTCGATACTTTCCTCAATCACGCCTTGTAACATGTTGAGGTAATTGCCTCCTGTCAAACGTCCTTCGATAAATATGGGGCCAATGATCACATGTTTGTAAACACCTGCCCATACATTCACACTAAATCTCTGTTGGTGATGGTTCTCCCTTATGACGTGCGGGTTATTGTAGGACCACCAATGTTCATTGTGCACATTGTACAGACCCACCCTCGTAAAGAGCGCTTCGTCTGTCCATACTACGTGCAGGTTAGCATTCTGCTGCAGCCAGCGGCAGAAGTTTTGCCGATTCTGGGCGTCACCAGGATGCAGCGCTTGCACCGGTTGGAAATGGTAAGGGTGTAAGCCCTCACTGTTTAACAGCTTCCATACTGCATACGTACTGCGATACCCCAAACCGGCGTGCCGCGTCGTTTGTGCTCCTTCGAGGGTCTAGTTCAAAGAACTCAAGGATTTCGTCTTCTAGTTCTAATGCCATGCGAGGCCTGCCGTGGTGTTGAGCATGTGCCGGCACAGTAAATTATCCAAAATCTAAAAGTCTCTGGTTAGCCGCTAAAATCGTTCTTAGGTTAGGCACTCGCGGGCTAATAATCCCGGCATTTGCGAGTCGTGGAACACTTTCTTCCATGTACATAGCTTGCGCAGCACGTAAACTTTCACCACTAGTAAGGTAGCAGCGAACCATCTCGTAAAACTCTCTGTTGGTGTACATTTTTACTAGCTATCGATCGCGATCGCAGGGGCGCGAGCACGTGGCGTCGCGAGCGCAGGAACGACACGCGTGCTCCCACCTTGAGAGCAGGGCGCAGACTAAGCGGGGGCGTGCGGGGTGCGAGTCGCGAGCGCACTGGCTCGCGTCCTCGATCGGCGCGCGGGGTTGTTGTCAAAAGTACGATCAGCACAGCAATTTTTATTCAAGTTTACGGGATGGCAAAAAATGAGATAAAATTTGCAAAAAAAAAATTTTTTTTATTTTTTTTTCGGGGTCTGTTAACGATACCTAATACGTTGTTAAAGTTTGTGCACTGAATAAAAAGTAGCCCTGTATGTATCCACTTTTGAACCTTGTGAAATTCAAATCTAAACAGTTTATTTGCATTCATGTACATAGTCATTAATAGTGTTTGAATCTTCATACATGAACCCTGACATAGCCAAATGTATAATTCAATATTTTATACAAGAATAATAACTGAATGTCAAATTATATACAATAATAGTTCAATGTCAAATTTTATATTATAATCTAAAACAAAGAAAGTTAAACTTTATACATGTTTATCATCCATAACTTCCTTTTTTGTAAAATATGATTATCCAATTAGGAGCGACCCTAATTTATTCTTGAAGTGGTTATCTGTCTCTTGTTTTAAAATATCAGGAATATTATTATTATTAAAATTCACACTTGCTTGTTCCTATGTCAATTAAAGATGAATGTGACATGCTTCAAAACGGTATACATATTTTTGTGCTCGAGTGTACAATGGGATTGCACTTGGCCTTCAATTCACCTAATGTTAAGGGATGATAAGGACGGTGTACGAAAAGTATGCTTCCCCAGATCCCTGATACTAATCCTGGAACACAACCGTGATATATTAACACTGCGGTTTAGCGACAGACTTAGGAAACATGGTAGTAGCTAGACTGATGGAGTCAAGGCTTACACATTATAAATAACCAAACTGTAAAATAAAGAACATAACATAATAATATACTAAATAAGTGGCTGTATAGTTTACCGACCACTGCCATTAGTGTAAAAGATAAATAAAAAACGGTAGGTTTTGACTTTTTGACATTGACGTTTGCAATTTTGTTGATTCCAATTTACATTTTCGTTGGGGCTCCCAGAATCTATTTGAAATCTCGTAGAAATTGACTTAAATGACTGATGAAAGTCAGCTAAACATTTATATTACATTCTGCGGAAATCATAAAAATGGGGAACGATCATAAAAAAGGCACCGTTTGCCGTATTTGCCTTTGTTCCGTTAAGAAGAAAGGTATGTCATTGTTTCAAGAATACAAGAATTATTTGTTGTTTGAGCACATAAACACTATAGCTAACGTGGATATTAAAGAGGACGATGGTTTGCCACACAAGATATGTTCGGCTTGCTTATTAGAACTCGAAACAGCAATCAATTTTAAAACAAAATGTGAAAATTCTAACTATATTTTGCAAACTAAACTAAAGTGTGAGAATTCTAACGTGGTTTTGGAAACCTCTTCCATAGAAACCCAGAATAATCTAGAAGTAGATTTAAATGAAATTAAGGTCAAGAAGGAAGTAAAAGAGGAAGATGAAATATATACAAGCTTTTTTGATGATAATTCCATATATTTGGATTCTTCGGATATTCTAGAAACTGTGGAACCTAAGACGGAAACACAATCAAACAAAGCAGACTTAGGCATACGTAAGAGCAGAGCAAAAGATCTACATCTGCAATGTGATGATTGTGGGAATTATTTTAAGAGCAAATGTAAACTTCGAGTACATTGGAAAAAAGAACACAGCACTCAAGGACTTATATGCAATAACTGCAAGAGAACATTCAAAAGTGCTAAAGCCTACATTACACATCAGAAGAATAAAAGGAAGAGCTGTCTAGAATCAACTAATTTCAGAATTGAAGGTTTCGGCAAAAGCAGGACTTTCTTTTGCAAGGAATGTGAATATAAGTCTCTGAGAATGAAAGACATGATTACACATTGGGTCACACATACTGGAGATCGTCCATTTGTGTGTGAAATTTGCTGCAAGACACATACTCAACAGTCTTCTTTGCAAGCACATATGGAATCTGCCCATAAACTGTATAAAGTGGAAATGACTTGTCATTTTTGTGGCAAATTCATCAAAGGAAGGAACAGAATCTACAGGCATCTAAAAACCCATACAGACATGGGTATGAAGTGTCCGGTCTGCCCCAAAACTTTAAAGAACAAAAATAGCTTGTCACAACATATGCGCCGTCATAGTGGAGTCAAATCATTTACTTGTGACAGGTGTGCGAACACTTTCTATACCTCGGCGGAACTAGCAAACCACAGACGTGCAGTACATAACAAAGGAAAATATTGGTATTCATGTGATCTGTGTGACTACAAGGGTATAAGAAGTGAAACTGTCAATAAACACAAGAGGCGGCATACAGACACGAATATATCATGTACCATTTGTGGCACGTTCTTTGAAAGTCCACAAAAGTTAATCTTGCATCAGAGAAGGCATTTTGAAGAGAAAAAACACCAATGTCCGCATTGTGAGATGAGATTCATTCGCAAAGATTCTGTTGGAAAACATATAAGAGCTAAGCATAAGATGACAGTGCCTCAAAGACCTGTCGGATGTGCGATTAAACAAGAAAATGGAGAAAACAAGATAAAAATCAATATTAAATATATACCTGACTAAAATACTACTTGATGAAAACACATCATACAACTCACTAGGTAAATCCATCTATTAGTCTTCTACAGATGTAGATATATATTAGAGAGTATTAACTAGAGATGTTCCTTAAGATATACTCATCTTCAGTTTATTAATAGGGCATTTAAGTGTGTACAAACATACTAATATTTGCTATGTTAGTGACAAGGAAACATTGTTTGTAATATTAAGCCAATATGAAGCAATTTAACATAAAAGTAAAGTTGCCCAAATCTCACCTGATGTTAATTTAAGCTTTGAACAATGATGCTACTTGTTGACCCTCATGGTGCCTTTTAATTGCATAAACAATTAAGGTTATAACTAAATTTTAATCTGATTTTACATCCATGCATGTATGGAATACATCAGACACTTAAATATTCCCATTATACATACTGAATGGAATGTAAAATGAGATTTTACAATAAATAGCAATATTAAAATGGAATCTATCAGTATGTAAATTAATAAATGTGTAACAAAAATTGATTATTTGTGAGTGGTTATGCAAAGAGGGACCTCAAGGGAAAAGAAAAATAATTGATTTCGAGTAAATCACATTTGAACTTCTGAATGAGTTTCACCTCAATCCTTTTAGGTCTCTTTTTGCATAACCACTCACTTGTGGTATGTTGTTTGTGCTAGCTCACTTTTTAAAATTAGTTTGTAAACTATACAAGTTGCAGGAAGTTTTAACAGAGGTTTATAACTAAATAATACAAACATACACTCATACACACAACATACACTCTCAGTAGGAGAGTAGGCCTGAGCCCCTCCAGTGGGGACATATATAGGCTGTTGATGATGATGATGAATACAAACAACATGTAGGAGATTATATACTTTCATTATTTCCAACATACCTATGTATATATGTTTTCATTATTGTTAATAACGTGTTCATTCTTTAGATTATAAGTCAAACTGACTAATTATTTGCAATATGTACCGACATAATAAAATACAGATGTATTTATATTAGGGCTAGTCCTTGTGGACATAGATAACAAATTAAGCAAATATATCTTTTGTTTTCTCTAGTGCTAGTGTTTTGCTTAGAAACCTAATTGAACGTATCATGGGCCGGCAGGTAGGTACTCTTCAAACAAATAAATAATTTGAGACCTAAAGAGTTTCCAGCGGGGGACCCTATTGCCATGGCTCCTTTCTCTCCATCTATCTGTCTGTCACAAGGCTGGATCTTTTGAACCGTAATATAGAAGACACTTGAATTTTTACGTTGTGTGGCCGCTATAACAGTACAAAAAATAAAAATGTAAACATATGAAATTTAAGTGGCTCTCATAAAAGACGCGTGTTTTTTCGACGTTTTTATTTCAGTCTTGTGTTTTCATTCAAGCTCTGCTAACACATATTTTTTTAGACGTGCGTTTTATCTATGTAGTAGCGCCATCTAGGGACGAGTAGCAAAACTAAATCGAGGAGCATTCGTTAGAGAGGATTGTTCGATGCAAATTATCTATGGTTTTCCGTATTTTAAATATACGTACATATTCTGTACGGAACCCTCGGTACGCGAGCCCAACTCGCACTTGAACGGTTTTTTTGTGGGTATTTTTAAACCCCGACCCAAAAAGAGGCTTGTTATAAGTTCGACGCCAATGTCTGTAGCTCTCTCGGGTGGACCGATTTTGATGCGGTTTTTTACGTGAAAGCAAGTTTCCTTGCGGTGGTTCTTATTGTAGCTGTATTTGGAAATCGTATGATTATTGCGTAGGTGTTTTTAAAATTTAATTTGTGACGCTATTCGTTTTGTTTTCACTGATCTGTCAATAGCTGGCGCCACCGTATAAAATTATTTTGTTTGACCACAGCTTTTGTCTGCACCTTTGGCTTTCAGTAACTGAAGTTAATCTTAAATACACGAGAAGAAATGTAAATTATGATAATACTCCTGTGTTTATTGTTTACGGTTACTGACAAAGATTGGTGAACTTATTTTCCTGTAATAAATACAAAAGTATTTACTCAAATAATGGGTTTTCGCAGTACAATTACAGGGTGTACAATTGCGTACATATTTTGCGATACTAGGTTGATCAATATGTTTTTGGAAAAGCAATGAAACTTTAGGAAAAGTACATGTAAATTATATATTTATTTTTCAGCGTTGTCTCCTAACATTCTTCTAAGCTAATACGCTTTGAATATCGTTTTGAAAGTTGGATGATTCCCTTGGGAAAAAGGCAAAGACCTCTAGAGCTCACAAGCTCATCGTCGCCCCGTCCACGCAGGTGCTTGTTTAGGTAAGTTAAAAGATAAAAATCACCTAACCGCACGAAGTTCGAGTTTCTCGCACGATTTAATTTTTCGGCAGTTCAAAAAATATTTGGTGTAATTATATATTTTTTCTGGCCTCATAAATACGAATGAATTTAAGATTGCATTTCCATAGCTAGTGTACAAGTGTAGGCCGAATGAAATACCTCTTTTACGTTTAATTTCACGTCCACGCTGTTATACAAAACCGCTAATAATTGCTCCGCTGCATTGATAAATGCAAAACGCTCATTCAATTCCGCATGTTAATGGAACTGTTTAGTGAAACAGCTAGCGGTTATGAAAAACATCTTATTAGACAATCCAACTACGACACATATTTACTTAGATGTAAATCTTTTATAATAATAAAAATATAGCATTTATTTAATTTAAATTTTGTTCATATTTGCTAAATCGTACTAAATAAATACGATTAAAGTTCGGAAACATTGTAAAAAATCTACAATGAACCGGTCCCTGCGCCAGTGGTACACTGTTGCTCGTGGCATAGATAAACATCAGACAGACAGACAGCTTACTCCTTTCAAGGTTTAAAAATGATATGTATAGGTATACGTCGCAAATGAAAGAAATAAAAAAATAAAACGATTTTTATTGGAACTTATATCTATGCCTAGGTTACGCATAGCTAGTTTCTTCCAATGACGTTTTAACTAATTCCAAAAAAATAATTTTAACGCTACATTAGGACTGTACGGATAACTTACATGATTTGGTATACTATAAATCAAAATATTTAAAATTTATGTTTTGTGAATAAGAATAGAGAAATGATTAAAAATTGAAAATAGAAACAGGTTTAATTAAATTGCTAACTTTACACAACACTAACCTACAGAAATCAAATTTAGCTTCTCTCTCTCTCTCTGGCCATTGTTTGAAAGAAGTAATAGCTATGCATAAATATTACAGATAATATCTGCGTTTAAAATTGTAGAATTATTTTAATTCTTGAAATGTAAATTAAACAGATCGTATTTAAACTGATGTAACTTTTTATGAACCAAATTGGATTCTTGTTTGATTAAAGCAGTACGTTCGCGCGATATTGGCAGCCTTTGAGCCAACCACTTACTTGGGGGCAAGTAGCTCGGGGGTAGAGGTGAGGTATTGCACACCGGTGAGAGGTGGTGAACGTCCGTTCTGTACGCAGTGTCTGTGCATCTGATTATAAAAAGATATTTTTAATTTTCAACGGTTATAGTGTTATGCATATACTCCTGGGAATACAATACTGCCATGCTTGTAAATTAATGATTTTAGTCTCTCTAATCAAAAAGTATTTGCGTAATAATAAATGATAACTAAACCAACAATCAGACATTATAGGATCACTTTGTTTTCCGTCCGTCTGTCTGTCAATACCCTTTTCCTCAGGAACGCGGGAAAGTATCAAGATTAAATTAATATGTAATACGCAAGAACCTTGGACTTGACAAAAAATGAAGCTTCTAAGTCAACGCATTTAAGAGATACGTCTGTTTAAGCCGCATTTTTCTTCGTTGTAGGGTACTTTCCATTGACCTAGAATCATGATCTAGAATCACCTAGAAGATCTTATGGCACAAACATAGGAATAAACCTGAAAGGTTTTTATCGTTGTAGTTTTAATTCAAAAGTAATTTCCAAAACCTTATTCCAACACACGAGCAATCCAACCAGTTACTCACCTGGCTATTATGTAATCCTACGCTTAAACTAGGGTAAAACCTTGATAAATAGGTTTAACCCGTAACTAATAACCGCCTTAACCCTTTAAATTTATGCTGGACAAGGCGGGTATAAGGACCTTCTCCTTGTTTACCTGTACAAAACAGTAAAGGGCTGGTCATTCGGAAAAACAATGATGTCAGCGTTCTAGATGACCTACCCTAGAACAGCAAATATGAGGTAAGTACATATAGATAAGTGCTAGGTGGTGCTAGAAATTCTCTGTGTTGGCATGAGCTGAAACAAAAAATAGTTAGAGTGCAATAATCTTATTTAATTCGTTTCCTTTCTCCAGCTATCTATTTTCAACCTTCCTGAAAACATAATGAGTTTTTAAAGGTTTAATAGTCGGATATTGAGCATTGATTTCATCATTATTAAATCGTTACAAAAGACGTCATCAATATAACGTCTTTACATAGTTATCCCTGAATCTAAAGAGCTGGTGATCACAAGACTTTGATGGTGTCGTGGTGAATGCTGCTCATCGTTCTCTATTATTTAGGAGTAACAGTGAAGTTTGTAAAAGTAGTATTGAAAAGATTAATTCTTTTTAATTTATTTTGAAATATTTAATCAACATCTTTAGAGGAATTTCAGCTGTTTTTACGAGTAACAACACGAATATTTTGTCGTTTCTTCTAGCGAATTTCCAGGTCAACATTTGCGTAGACTACGGATTAAGTAAATTGATCTTTTTTACTTAAATCTATTTAATTTCCCAACTGTATCGTTTGCCATCGTGCGTACTGTTGAAAGTATTTTCTTCAGTTGTTTTTTTGTGAATAAAAAGGAAAATAATCCTTTGATCTTTCTTTTTGCGAGTTGAGGTATCAAATTGAACAAAGGCACTATCCCTGAGGACTTCTAAATCTAAAGGTTTTGACACATGATCTGACACCTCGTCTTACGTTAAATCATTTTTGAAGATGAGTAAATACTGAATACACTACTGGTCTAGGCGAACAGTTGTATGTAAAAGAGTTTTTATTTTTTCCTAGATGTTACATATTATTGTTCTACGATTATTATGGGAAACAATATTATTATTGTTATTTGAGACAAGGGACAACAACACAATAATAAGCACTAATAAACTAAACAAGACAATAATAAGCACTTCCCCGAGGCCTACTCCGATCGTGTATGGGACGATATCTCATGGGGTGGATGGAGACCTTAATATCGTCTGGTGTGACGATATGGCCACCAAGGTACTTTTTCTACTGTGATTGAGTGCATCGCAGAGTGACAGAGGATGTGGATAGGTGTCTCGTCTTCCTCATTACAGAATTTGCAAATCGTATTGTCATAGGGAAACAAACCAACATTATAAAATATATTAACTGTATAATTCTTTTATAAACTAAATGTAGTAATGACGGATTGATGAAATTAACATTCACTGGAAACGTATCAAAGTGATGATTTTTTACAAGATTGCAAATGATACCAAAACCTATTAAACAATAATTTATTCAACTATTAGCGACGTTTAATGACGAACCATCAAAGTATCAATTCATAACGGAACAATTAATATAAGTGTTTTTGACGAAGAAAGAAGATTGAGAACTTTTTGACCTATGTAAAACTTTCATCTGTGGAATATTTTTTCTATCATCGCAAAATGTTTTTATAAACAAATTCGTAACAATAAATAGTTCATCACGAATATTTAATTCGGTACCACGCTTTTCACAAAAACGTTGCTATTCCTATTCTCAATTAGAAATGCAATGTTGCTTGTTTGTACGGGTCTGAAACCATGTTTCGAAAATAACTATATATAGAACGCAACATCGAGTGAAAATCTGAACGACACTATGCACTGATCTCCTGGGAATACAAAAACTATACGTAGGTACAAATTCAGAATGATTTCTCCCATCTGCTTTCTCACCTGTGCACTGACGCATGATCTTTGACCGTGCGGCGCCGTTCGCTAGTTGGCGTCGCCATTTTTACCTCAGTCCTGTTAGATTCGCGCCACGGTGAGCACGTACCACTCCGCCGCCCGTCCACGAAACGATCGCGACAAATAATATCATCAACACGAAACTAATCAGTTCATTGATTTATTACCGTTAAAACAATGAGAAAGCTAACATTTTAACGACAGAGTGTGAGAAAAGTTATCGTTTGTCTGGCCAAGTTTTGCAATTTTTAACAGTTGAATTAAGTTTCGTATATTGTTCAACGGCCATTCGGAAAATCTGGCCGTAGTGCTGTGAGCGGTGGTTTTTGTTGAGTTTGTGTCGAATTGGATTCTAATTCGGCATTGGACTTGTTTTTTTTGGGACTTCGCTGTTTCGAGGC
Organism: Carcina quercana; assembly: GCA_910589575.2. NCBI lineage: Eukaryota > Metazoa > Arthropoda > Insecta > Lepidoptera > Depressariidae > Carcina > Carcina quercana. Next base: position 14,489,626 of record OU342429.1, on the reverse strand, counting down.
GACGAGATATTACAGGTTCGTGGACCTTTTTCATTTTAAATTAAAAATTATATCTAAGCAATACTTGTTCGGTACACTTATCTGAACAAACTATATTTTAATCGTGTATTATAATTGTAAACTTTTATGTAATGATATTTTAGGATATATTGCATGTTTAGGAAATATGTACGTCAGCCTTAGAGCAAAAGATATCAACATTAAAACCTTTACCCAAGCACATGTTTATCCCATTTATGTAATAAAGTTTAAGTAATAATGCTCTTAAGTTATTGTTGATATAGGTTTCAAATTGCCCCTGTTTCTTACCGTCTTACTTGTTGCATCCGTGAGTGATATATTTATGTTTCTACCTAGCTAGGTAGCTACGTTTCTCTATTCAATATCGTCCTATCGATTTTTAATAAATGACCTTGGAATCGATAAAATTATCATGAATATTATGGCATGTTGATTATATGTATGTGTATTTTTGCTAGAGGTCAAGGAGACAGACACAGTGAGTTCAAGAAATATTAAAATACATGCAGGCTTGACTAATCTCACCTGTGTTCTTGACTTGACTTGGTGCCTATTATTATGTATTTCTGCCTCCCATTTTATCGCAAGATTGTCTAAAAGAACTAGAAACCGACTTCAACTGCACTAAAAGTCTACACTACGACCTGCCACAGAGTTAGCTCCGTCACACACCTACCGATTCTGTTATGTTTTAGATGGAATTAAAACCGTAAGGCTACACAGACACATATTTTGCATGCCAGTTCTGGCTAAATGTGAGAAACCAACATGTTATATGTAATAAGACCGATATGTACCACATTTAAGCATAATAAAGAATTTGAATTTACAAAATTATATTTATCATATCGTACACGCCTAACTGCCCTCCTTTCTTCAATATTTCTCCTTAACCTAGGACTGCTGTAAGAAATTTCTTTTAGAAATAAGCTGTTCCTTTTGTATATATTTTTTTCTGTTTTGTGTTATGTAAATATTTTCTGTGTACAATAAACTGTTTAAATAAATAAATAAAATAAATAAATGTACCGATTGTCACACACCTACCGAGCAAGTATGAATCCGTTCGGACCGTTCTAACCGCCTCCGTGCCTAATGGCTACGCTTGGTCTTACAATCCAGAGGTGCCGGGTTCGATTCCCAGTGGGGTAGCTATCGGTACTAGATTTGGTTGGCAGGTCATTTCCTACGTCTGCATGGCTAGCTAACACCGTGTTACGTAAGTCTTGCCCCTAACTAGCAGTGTTAATAGCACTGTTGTGTTACGGATTGAGGCTTTTGGGTGCGCACGCTTACCATCCAACTTACCGTCACTTACCATCAGGTGAGATGAAGGCCAAGTGCAAAACCCATCATACGTTTAAGAAAGGTAGATCAGATCGAGTAAGTTATGTCACAGACCTACAGGCCTTACTCGTTGGGGAAAAAATTCCAACCAGTCACACCAAGCGTAACTCGCGTGACGTCTTCGTCACGGGTTTGTAGGTAGATGCATAAAATTTGCAACAGATTTCGTACCTACCCACCCGTTTGAGAAATAATAAATGAGTCGTCAAACAGGTGCCTTGAAATTTAGAATGTTTCAACAGCCTTGAGATTTTTAAGGATTATGTCAACATTGTTAAGGACAAACATTGGACGAGATTCTAAAGAAATAGCTCGAAGAAGAAGCTTAGAATATGAGAAGAGCCCCATGTCATCCCGTGGGTATCGGATAAATTTTATTAGACGGATAGCCAGCCTACTTCCCTACATGCCAACATCTTACTGCGATCAAAGATCTACCAATCGTGGTTACGGCAAATCTCATGGAAAGTTCGATGTGGCAATCTGTGCCAAGCAGCTAGTTATTGGAATGCCAACTATTGCTAGCTACAAATAAAAACGTCCCGGGTTCGATTCCCAATGGTTTGGTGTTAGAGCATTTACTATGTCCACCTGGCTAGCTAACACCATGTTACCTAAGTCTGCCGCCAAACAACAGTGTTAATAGCACCTTTGTGCTCCGGTAGAAAGGTACCAGCGTCTCATTCAATGGCCTTATCGTCACTTATGATCAAATGAGATGAAGGCCGAGTGCAGACCCATTACATAAAAAAATAATTGCTATAGCTATATTTTACAAAGCAGCTAACTGTGTTCAATACAACACAGCACCAAAGGTGTCTACTGTCAGATTAGTGCCGGCAAACAGGATAGGTTGTCTGCAAACGACACATCCGTTATACGTACATTCACTAATAAAACTTTAGACACTCTACTGATAAGATATATGTGCCTCGATAAGTAGGTCCCTGACAGATTGTTGCATATTTTTTTCCTGCAAATAATAACTATCTAATTTTTTTACGTTCAACCACCTTCGTGGCCTAAATACTAATTGTTGGCCTAACAATCTGGAGGTCCCGGGTTCGATTACCAATGTGATACTTATCGGTACTCGGCGTGGTTGGTGTAGAGAATTTTCTATGTCCGGCTGGCTAGAACAGCTGTGATGTTTTTTCCAGTATGAAAAGTAGCAGCGCCTCCTGCTTTTTCTCTCTTTACCTTGAGGCTTCTGGAACCGCACACTTACCATCCAACGGCCTTATCGTCACTTACCATCACGTGAGATAAAGGCCAACCATCACACATTAAAAAAAATTGAAATACTCGCACGCTGTGTTTGCCCCTCTGAAGTTAGCTCTCCACAATTTCAAACATGTACAGACGGAATGTGTGTGTATTATTGCAAACTTGCCTTGCCTGTCACTTACACGTTAATAATTGATACTTCGCGGTCTTTTGTGACTAACTTCAGAGGGGCAAATTTATTGTGTGAATACTATAATACTAAACCAGGAAGGACAGAAAGCAGACATAGGTAACATGGTGGTAGCTAGCCAGGCAGGCATAGAGAATGCCCTACCACATATCAAACCGGGTACCGATAGGAAATCCCCGAAACCCTAACAAAGTCCAATATTCAAATAAACTACTATTTCTAATAAACTATTCTTTCAATGGGATGAAATGAGGTAATATAAAAATAAGCCGTGGACACACGGTCAGTTACTACAATGCAGTTTGACTGATACAAGTCATCGACTAGAAAGGATATAGACGTGTCTCGTCTTCTTTCATTGCGTTTAATAAATAAAACAAACACCGCATCGCTTCGTTATTCAATTGTTTGCCAATCTGGGTTTGACAATGCTGTCAATGTGACAAGATGTGTCACGAGTGTCATGGACAATGTACTTTTATTGTTCTAATATTGAGTATGTGTGTGTATGTTTATGAAGGTATATAGGGACTTTAAAAAAAGAAAATAGTTATTTTTTCGTATAAATTGAAAGCAAGGAGTTTACATACTGAATTATTTGATGCAAAGCTATTAAAGTCAGCTGTTGTATACCTACCAAAGAGATTATAACTGCTGTGTAAATTAATCTGCCAAAGTTGTTAACAATACTTTTTGGTGTTGTGATGATGGATTTATGACAGATCGATTTCGAGCTCTTCCGCGCCATCTATCGAATCATTTAAGTATACAACTGAAAGACGTCACTGAAAGTCTCTGATTGAAAGGACAATTTGCTTTAGACTAAAAAGCGCCCTACACGGTACAATTAGATCACCTACTTTCGTGTCTTTTATTCCCCAATCAGAGAATCCCGTGTAGCGAATGGCCAAACACAGACGAGATTGGTACGAAATTGGCCGATCGATTTGCGCCGTGTAGGGCGCTTTTAAGAATATTCTACTATCAATCGAATCTGTCGAAGTGAAGCATAAAATCTTACACGTAGGCGCAATCAACTCGTACATACTTACGCTCTTTATGCTACAATATGTATTAATTAATAGTTATATCAAAGAGTTAAGTTGTCTGTTGTATTTGTAAGACTCGACATTGACCTCTGGCGGGTTTGTAGCCAAACTGAGCCAGCAAGGCTTAGTTTAACTTTGCTTCAATTGTCGTGTGGGGACACTTTGTAAGCGTTATAATTATTTTTTTACACAGTGTAACTGAACTTTTTACAACATACATTATTATGCAGATTAAACGTACCTTTTCGTAAAGTAGGTCATACTCTTAAGTCAGAGCAGTCTTAAACCGTATCAGCCCACCTTGTATTGCCTTAACAGAGCTTGCCTCATGTTTTGACAGTTTGCTGCGAGATGCAGTTGCATTGACCCGCTTGCAGCACACAACAGGGATTTCAACTTTTATGTATCGCCCAAAATTGTTCAGATTACCACTATATGTGTCAGAATTTCGCCAAAAATCTATTATGGTTAAAATCTGTGACGAATTTTAACGAGCCATGGTCACTACACCAACAACAGATAAAAGTAGTTTCAAATTATCGCAATGCATGAAACGTCTTTTGTTCGGTGTTTGAAACGTTGGTAAAGAACCATTCTTGTGAGAGTCGATTTGCACTTGGCCGGTGTCCTGTTTTTTTTAATAAAATTATACTAGTTATAGAAAATTTATTCATTCATAGGAATAGCTCTATATTTTATTCTAACTAAAACGAGTCGAATTGTCTTTAATAGAGGACGGATAATTGATTTACAGATTAAAGAATGTAAATGCAACTGCAAGTTTTTAAATCGCAAAGGATTTAATTGTCGCCATATTTGTTTTAGCAAGGTGGTTTGGTTTCGGATTGTGGAATAAATAGTTGTTTGAAAGACTTAAAATAAATTGCACTTTCATTTGTATTTTGTAACGTGAAGGTCGGGCCGGGTCTGGTTGAGTGTAGAATTCGAGTGTGTTTTTAAAACGTTCAAAATGAATGTCGTTACATCTATAGTAGGAATCTAGTATAGGCGCTAGTGCACTCCATACAATCTGTCTTCGGTTTATCAAATTTTCGTTGAAGATTACATTTTATATGTAGTTTTAATTTAAAAAAGACATTCCTCTAATGTACGAGTATGAAGCCGAGGTGAACTTTTTACACTTCTAATTTCAAAACGTCATTATTCTTCTTATATTCTTGAATTTATTGTACTAAATCATTTAAAAACACAAAATAGGCAACATTTAACCAAAAAATAAAGAAAATTGTGAGGTACAATTAGTTTTGGAGACAAAAATAATTCGTGTCACAGATTATATGAGATTATAAAATCTTCGAGTAGTTCATAGAGAGCTGTCATAATGACAGTTGAGTTTTTCTAATTTGAAGGCACTAAAAGCCTGCCAATGTTTTACAAAGGTGGGTATTTCAGGTCAACTATCAGTTATTTATTCTCTTACACTTCAGATAACGAGACATCAATTACTGAAATTAAGTTGAAAAGATTCAGGATTCTAAATTTAAATTCCTGCCAAAAATGTTATTAAATGAATCACGAAGTTAGGTTCGTTACTAGAAGGTATTTCAATATTTTAATCCTATGTAGGCCTTCGAAATTCAATAAAGAAGTCAGTAATTCAATTCTGTATTTGGACAACGGCAAAATAGTTGAATAATTTAACTAAAAGTATTCGAGTTACGTTGAGAACCTACAACGTTCCATTTTAGAAATGTGAATAATGTTTTGTTTTAAGGGAGACGATATATACACAATTGGAGAGACATTTAATTAATTTTAATATGTTTTTCTTTCGTCAGTTTCACTCCATCGTCTGTTTTTACGTCTGGGTTATGAATGTTATCATTTTTGAGTGTATGTATGTATATATCTATATATTTCTTAGGCACGCTCTGTAGCCTGAACGGCTTGATGGATTTTGGCTTGAGATACACCATTTGCCATTCTTTTTTTATTAATTGTAAGACTAGCACTGGGAATTGGGTATATCAAAAATAAATTAATAAAAATACCAGATTTTGGGCGCCATATTCAAATATGTCTTCCTCAAAACCATCAAAACCTACCGGGTGGGGTTTTCTAGTAAATAAGATTTTATAAATGGCTAACCTGTATAATTTTTATGTAATTTACGTGGTCGGGATTTGCGAAATTTACTCTTTATTAACAATTTATTATAGTCAATTTTGTAGAATAATATAGTAGTTCGGTTTTGACTTTTATTTGTAGGTATTAGTTAGATTAGAGATATTACATTAAATTATGTCTTTGTAACATATTTATGTGTTTCACGGTGCCTTAGTTCGAAATTTTTCCTTAGTCGCCTTTTACGACCCTCAAGGGATGACTAAGAGACACAATTCTAAAGCCGAGACCACACAGCAAGTTGCGCACCATACGGAGGCAAACTCTATAAAAAGGAGGTCTCGCGTAGGTCTGTGAAATTGACTTTCGTAGCCAAAGTCGAAAAACAACTAATATTTTGCTGTTAGTAAAGGTCACAATAAATTAAAACACACACATTTGACCTCGAGACTAAATTCCATCATTGAAACGAACAACCCACAGATCCTAGCAACTTTGTGCTAAATATTTAAAAGGTCACGCCAGACATTGATCAGTATTAATAACATTTTCAAAGAAACTTCTACAGATTTAGTCATTTAGAAGTACTTAAGGGGGGGGGGGGGGGGGATTTTACATGTTACATTAACTACTAACTAACTAACTCTGTCGCCAGTCAGTGTTGCACTGTTGAATACCGATAATCGAAGGCCAAATGCATCCAACAAACATCTAATACCTTTAAACGAACAATTCTTATACTCGTATATACATATATATTTATTTATATAGGCGATATCAAAAACGGCTGTAACAATTTCACTGAAATTTTGTATGTTGGGGCGAAAAATCGATCTAGGTTAGTCTTATGTCAGGGTGTTTTCGAGATTTCATGCGGTTTCCTTTCGCATTCATCATCATCATCAACAGCCTATATATGTCTCCACTGGAGGGGCTCAGGCCTACTCTCCTACAGAGAGTGTATAGGCCATAGTCCACCACGCGGGCCCAGTGCGGATCGGCGGACTTCACTTCCATTATTCCACGCAAAATATATGGTCGCTTATTTCACACGCTCGGGCACAAGCATCGTGGTCAAGCGGCCCACGCGCAAGATTTACTATCATAGGTGTCTGGGATTGACGGACACAGATACAAAGTTTTTCCTTTTTTGTATTTACATTCAAGTTTTTAGTTTTAGTTTTTTAATCCAAATAAAAAAGAAAATTGTACTTTTGGCCAAAAACTCTGAGCAAAGCTCGGTCGCCCAGATTCATTACTAGAAAAATGATGTACAATCGCGGTATAAATATAGTGTTTCCTTGTTCTTACTCACTCGTCTCACTTACTCGTCAAGCTATGTCAGTAACCTTAGCTAAGTTAGACCAAGAAGTCTCTTTGCAAATTTTAATCAAATATGCGATACGTGATTTAGGAACGCCTTTAGTCTGTTAGGGTTGGCAAAAGTTTCTCAACAATCAGGGACTTTAAAAAAAGTAGAAACTATTTCTTAATTCATGGATACATGACATTCAATTTTGTCGTATCAAAATTCAACTGTCAAATGTATATAGAGGTGGTTTTAGTATGAATTGAGAGTAAGGAGTTTATATACTGAATTCCTTGGGTTGGACTGCCATGATGATTTATGACAGTTTAATTTCGAGCTCTTCCGCGCCATCTATTGAGTCCTTTAAGAGGGTATGCTGGTGTCAAAGCGCCCATACAAACGTAGTCCAGTCATATTTTGAGTATTAAGCTATGAAAATCTATGAAATTTTCAAGACACAATCTAGAAACAAATATCTGTGTCGGTGGTGGGTCAGATTTTCGTTTGAATATATACTTCCAGAGTTACAGGGCGTCAAAGAATTGTATTTTACGGTAGTAAAAAGCCCCAACTTTGAACCTGATTTACAAGAGTATGAATCAATTTAGAACAATTTGGAAAAACCACCGACATCTGAAATTTCATTAGTATACTGTATTAAAAAAATGGTTACATAATATACTGTATCCTTCAAATGATCCCTGGACTACGAAACATCCAAATAACGGGTGTATAACTTCGCGTAGTGTATGCTGTCTCACCGTACGCGCTCGGGTAGGATAGGGCTCGGATAGAGACAGTTACAAAACAATCCAAATTTGAACGCGGCCACGTGGTCTAACCAACATAGCCTCTTAAGTACTCAACTGCCAGACGACTCTGAAAGTCTCTCATTATGAATGCTCTGAGCCAGATCTGCCGAGTAAACAGCGGCGCCATCGTTTCACTTATTCAGGTAGAATCCCTCCCGGGACACATAAATCGTCATTTCTATTCTGCTTTATTTCTTTGCGTTTCTTACTAAACAGTCAGCCAATATTTACCTTACCTGCTGCAATCTTTATATGTTCGTTATACATTGTCGTATTTCTTGTCCTGGATGCTTTTGTGTAGCACATATGTGTACATGTCATCTCATCACTATCGACACGGCATACGAAGGAAAATCAGGTCATTTGCCGATAATTACTACCACTGGCATTTGCTCTGGTAATCGTAGATCTCGGTGGTGTACATTGCAAGAAGGCAAAAGATATTGCAACTGTACATCCGAAAATCCAAAAAAGTTTATATAAGATTCCTATATAAGAAACTACGGCTATTATCCGATCTTGTACCCCACACTCTATATGCAGGGTACGAGTATGGTAGGTTTCCACTCGTTAGAATTACCGTCAAATACTTCTTTCGTGTACTACTTGTCCTTGTAACCAGCTCAGATATTCTGGCTGAAATATCATTATACGTGCCACCAGTGTGAAAGCATGCCCTATATCCACGTCCCCATCCCACCTCCCATGTTCCCACAGCTAGAACTAAAGCGCTCTCTACATCGCCGATCCACTGCGTCCTACAACTTCTTTATAAAACTATCACCAATGATGAGTCTGTAGACGTTTTACATGACTCAGAATCTTGGTTCCTCTCATCAGCCGCCCGATATCAAGAGTCTATTTCTAGTCCCAGCACTGTGCGCGACTATGAACGATCTAGAGGTGGGTCTAGCAAAAGATCAATCGTAGACGTTTTTTTTTTGTTGATAATATTATTATGTGTGGATTTTCTGTAAATAATAATAATTCTGAATAAATTTTTCGAAATGCTGGTTTATCTAATAAAGATTTTAAAGAGCTCTTCCAACTGGCACTATGTCTACACAAAATAACCTTCCAGCACAAGTGACAGGCTCTACCAATAAAAGTGGAGAAAACTCAAACATACTAAATAAACAACGACACTTGGAGATGCCGATAATCAAACAATATCAAGTTGTACCATCTGTGCTTGGATTTCATATCAAACATATTGGGTGTTGATTTCAGTGTCGACAAGAATCAAGGCCAAAGCTATCTTTTTATCTTTATTCCACGGGAAAATATGTGTAAGTGGGCGCTGCTTTTCGTTAGTAAGCTTTAGTTTGTTTTCAGAATTGCAGTATCACAAAACCTACTCTAAAGCTATTGCGATTAATTCGTAGGATCAAAAGCTAACTTTTTAGCACGAGCTGCCACGTATTCCTCTCAATTCTCAAGTGCATTTTGTACATAAAATGATGGTATATTTTGAGATTAACGAATTGTAATTCTATTGCCTAAACCTGTGTACGTTGAAAACTGGTCATTTCTTATCTGGGAGTATCTGACAATAAGTTCTGTTGCTATTGCTGCTACATTTGCTGAGGCAGGTCTATTTCGGCGTTGCAAGAGTTCACGCTGTGGACTATATTTAAAATTTTCATCTTTGTAAATTGCTGTAACTGCAAAGCGGAAGCGGTACATTACTGCAGCTTGACTGCAGCGGCCAGCAAAAGAGGCATTGATGGACGAACGTGTAAATGTGTTCCGAGGCGAAAAATCATCAATCGTAGTTGTCGCCAAGGCTTTTATAGTACTTTTCTCAAATAATGTGCCGAAATTAAAAATAACTAGTGCCTAGACAGAACTTACAGCAAACAACAAAAATTTTCCCTCCGCCAAAGTGTTCATTTGTTTTCAGCTTTCTATTTGCAATCCAGTTCGAAATTTAAATAAAACCTTTGATTAATTACCTCCTTGGTCGCCATGTTTCGGAGTAAAATATCGTTCAATTGAGTTAACATACTAATTTATTTAGCCGCTAAAACACGACAAATATGAATTTTCATAAAACCAAACTTTTGCCGACCGCTGCTCGCCTGTATCGCCTGCAATTTCGATTTATCTTAAAGAATGGTGTCATAATAATGCATGTTTGAGATAAGACCCTTTTCCGCCTTTTGGCTGGTGGGTATTAGCTTTAGTCACCTTATTCAATTCGATCGTCGTCTGCTCTAGTAAAAAGTATTGTTGAAATCAAACATATACCCGTTTTATAAATGACAGCAGTCAGTCGAAAGGTCGTTCTCGGACCGCCCCTGAATGCGGTTCTTTTGATAGATTGCCCATTGATAGACCTAAACCGACCCCTCTTAATTAACATTTCTGCGTCATTTACTGCCATCGTTTAGACTTCATCAAACCCTAATTCAACCCGCGTGGTCACTGACAGCGAGACTAATCGCCACTGGTCTGGGCAACGAATCACTAAAGCAATGGATATGCTTTTTGAAATAGGCAAATTTTTGCTGAACAAGTTTCTTGGGTTGTTACCTGTTGATTGGTCACCTGAATGTAAAGTTTATTCTGATATTTCCTATCCCTTGCAGTACTTTACCTTGAGTTTTGTCTTCTACATTTTCGCGTCTTGACAGATGTTGTTGTAGAAATAAACGGTCATGTGCGTGTCGGGTCACCAGCAGTGTTGAGTTCCGTAGTTTAACTGGTTTTATAAAAAGTAATTTTAAGTGAAAGTACGAAAATTTCATTTCGACCACTCCAAGTATATTTTATGATTTGGTCGCCTATCAGAAAGAAAGAAAATAATTTATTACAAGCTAAAAATAAATACAACACATAATGGAAGAAAAAAAACCATACATGACACATACAGAAAAGAAAAACAAATAATTACAGCAAAATTAAGTTAGAGCCACCCTTAAAGAATTTATTTTTCAAAATTTTATTCTATCACTTTGTCGGCGTGATATTAATATGTATACCCGTACCAAATTACAGCGTTCTAGTAGTAAGGGTGTCGCCGCAAAGCCGCGGACTGACATAGCGAAACTATAAGGGTTCCTTGTTAGACTACGGAACTCTAAAAACATTGTACATTTCCATCATCTCTTCATTCACACTGGAGACTAGGCTGCGTTCTAATGATGATTCATTCATACATCATTTTCGAGGAGAGAGGAGTATTAAAATACTAAAAGGTATTAAATCATTTTGAGACCATACACCTCAAAGAAACCACAAGAAATAGACATTTTCATAGCATTCTCTTATCACTAGTGCGGTAGTGCGATTAAGTGACTGACAAGATAGGTCTATAAGCATTTTAGGAGCACCTAGTTTTCGCGTTGCAAGCATACAGACAAATATCGTATTATAGTTTTGTTAGTCGTTTGATTCTGTGATAATTTGGACCGCGAGCAACATTGGCATGAGAAATGTCGGTCGCCCGCCCTCATTAATCGGCTCTAGCCAAGTCCTCTCTTTATAGATGGGAACATTATTGAAGATGTAATGTTTCTTGTAGTGTAGCTAGGTAGATGTCTCGAATTTGTTTGTTTTGGGGGCGAAGGTCTAACAAGAACATCCCCCAATGGTTCCGGAGAAGGGTACTTAGAAATTAAGAGGGTATGCTGGTGTCAAAGCGCCCATACAAACGCAGTCCAGTCATATTTTGAGTATTAAGCTATGAAAATCTATGAAATTTTCAAGACACTATCTAGAAACAAATATCTGTGTCGGTGGTGAGTCAGATTTTTCGTTTAAATATATACTTCCAGAGTTACAGGGCGTCAAAGAATTGTATTTTACGGTAATAAAAAGCCCCAACTTTGAACCTGATTTACAAGAGTATGAATCAATTTAGAACAATTTAAAAAACCACCGACATCTGAAATTTCATTAGAATACTATATTTAAAAAATGGTTACATAATATACTGTATCCTTCAAATGACCCCTGGACTACGAAACATCCAAATAACGGGTGGATAACTTCGCGTAGTGTATGCTGTCTCACCGTACGCGCTCGGGTAGGATAGGGCTCGGATAGGGACAGCTACAAAACAATCCAAATTTGAACGCGGCCACGTGGTCTAACCAACATAGCCTCTTAAAGTTCGTTTCCAAGACAGCGGATTTATTGTGGTTCTGTCTTCGTCTCATAATACATTGGTTAGGCCGAGGTGTTATACTCAGCATTACACATGTCAACATCGCCATGTAGAACTGCGTAAAACGCTCACAGCGACATCCATCGACGAATATTGACATTCCACTATTCATTCGTCAACAGCCTCAGGCTCAGGCCTACCCTCATACAGAGAGTGTATGGGCCGTAGTCTCACGCGGGCCCAGTACGGATTGGCGGACTTCACATGCCTGTTCAAGACATGCAGGTTTCCTCACGATGTTTTCCTTCACCGTTAAGCGATCGGATAATATACGAGTACTTAAATTGGAAAACAACTCATAGGTACACGGCTGGATTCGAACCCGGAATCTGAGGGCAGATTGCGAATCCGCGCCTTATCTACTGCGCCACCGACTTACCACTATGCTATTGCATAATACCGTTGTACACAAGGGTAGCCTTAAATTCGAAATTCCACTTCCTAAACTTCTTCCTCTTGAACTTGAGCAGACTCGGCATACCTTTAACTATGTGGTAAGGCAAAATGTGTTGTTTTGTTGCCCTGTTGCCGGCGTGGTCTCGCCATTATAGAATAGCAGTGCATTATAGAATAGAACTGCAGTGGGTGTCATAAAAGACGTCTATGCATCGTTAAGAGATAGGTCCGCATCAAAGGACGAAAAACAAAAGACGTCAAAATATAAAGCTTTACCAGGATGCCTTTCAAAGTAAATTCAATGTAAAGTTAGCAACTTCTCTCACATAGCTACATATAAACTTTCGAACCATCAGTTAGCGCAAATTAGTTAAGCGATATCTAGTCAGGGGAACAAGACAACGCAACTACAGTGATTAGCAATGCAGTGTTTCAGAACCGTTACAGATCCATTCAGCTAGTTTGGGAGTTACACAATGAATCAGCGAGACTTGTTCCATGTTTACCATTATGTAGAGTTTCTGGGGATTGTCGAGTTAGCAGTTTTAGGCGTGTGTGCTTTGTTTTAGCTGCGTATTATGTATTTTGTTTACCCGACGCCTGATGCCTGCGTAGATTTTGTAGGAACAGGCGTGTCGCATTTCACAGGCTCAGGTAATGAGTTCCGATATAGAATAAGATGATTCCGTGACACGGCTCTCGTAAGAAGTAAGGGGGAAAATAGTACCAACATTGTTGCGATCATAAACCCGTATCCTAATTGTGATGATAATGGATATATGGCGATCTTTGAGGGAGGAACTTGCCTTTGACTCATGCACATGATGATAAGTGTGGCAAGACCTTTTTGAGATATTTTCATAGTAAGTATTTAAAAAATCTTAATTATTATTGATACTGTTATGTCATATAATATCAGCCTGTAAGTGACGCAAAATATGATTATTATTGCTAACAAGAAAAAACAATAACTGTATGAAAAACACACATTAGATCAGTTAGTGCAAAAAACACATCTTCCGACCGATGATCTCAAAACAAACAAAAATGGCGGCAGCTAATCATTCTAAAATGGATGTCAACATTTGAAAATAGAATCGTCTTTCAAAAGGCTACAGATAACATTGTTTTATCTATTTATTCGAGCCGAGCAAAAGTAGTAAACCTTACAGCCACGTCTGGAGCAACAAAATGTATTTCTCAGATCTATGGAAGTATTAAATAATCGATTTTGAATCAACATTGAATCCAATCGATCGATAAATAGATTAGTCTCGTTACGTAACCGGTTTCATTTGTTAGAATGAATCGCCATTATGAGGCGGTTTCTTTTTGTGGTGTGAACATTTGAATGATTAAAATAATAGCTTTTTACACGGTGCTCTATTATTATAGTTTTTTATTGTTATTGATAAGTACTGTTTGCAAAATACCTAAAAATTATTACATTGCGTGCTGAATTATTTTGTATGCAAACAAATACACAATTAACGATTTTTTAAAATCATTTTTTGTTGAAAAATGTCTGGACATATATTGTTTTGGACCGATATTAATTGCCATTAAAATACACACGCCCGTATGAAATATACACGCTGTATAAACTGGCATATGACTTTCGTTGAGGCGTGAAAAGGCAACAAACAATTGCCATCGCATTTCAGTGCGATATGGATTTGACTGCTTTATTGAATTATATGGCTTAGTGGTTGTAACCTTATATATAATTGATCAGGCTTTCACAAACTAGGGAGAATATCTATCAAAATCGAACTTTGAAATTGTAAGGCTTTGAAAACTTAAAATGTTTTAGTAAGCTTGCCTTTCTTGTCTATCAATTTGATGTTTAAATAAATTAAGCTGTCCGTAAAGTTGGACGTTTCTGATTGAAATCAGCTTTTAATTTGTTTTGTATATATTTTTTACTTTTCATTCGGTATTAAATCTTTTACCGTCATTTGCCACTTGCTAGCCTTGAAACCGCTTTGGAAGTGACGAAAACTTTTGCTCGAGTGATATTTTACTGAAGTTTTAAACGTAATATTTATAGAACGGGGCATGGACTCGCTGCTCAGTAAAATTACTACTCGGCAGAAGCAAGAGATTAGATTTAATCAAAAACGTATACTTAAAATCACATGTCAGTAGTAAGGGCGAAAAAATACACTGATTATCTCTCTTTTTGTTGATTTTCAGGGCTAAATCGAATGTCGATGAATTTGGTGCACACCTAGTCGTAAACCATGAAGAGGCAAGCTGATTTTATATAAATTATATAAAATATGGAAGCGTCGGTGGCGCAGTGGATAAGGCGCGGACTCTCAATCTGAGGGTACCGGGTTCGAATCCAGCCGTGTACCTATGAGTTGTTTCTTAATTCAAGTACATTATCCGATTGCTTAACGGTGAAGGAAAACATCGTGAGGAAACCTGCATGTCTTGAACAGGCATTCAGGCAGTCCGCCGATCCGCACTGGGCCCGCGTGGTGGACTATGGCCCATACACTCTCTGTAGGAGAGTAGGCCTGAGCCCCTCCAGTGGGGACATATATAGGCTGTTGATGATGATGATGATATAAAATATATTCCTAATGACTCAATTCAGCGTCGTATACAGCGCGGGTTGTATACGGCATTTTTCGATGACAGTAAATTCTGTGTGGTTTTTTATTGTTTGGAATTATTATAATTATTAATAATAATTAGATTATATATTATAATTAATTAAAATTCTGAAAACTGGCAAATAATCTACCTGTTGAAATGTCATAGCTAGAATATTGTGACGTATTATACACGCCCATCCCATATGAATTACTATAAATGTAATTTGAACAAACTATAATTTGAAGGGTCAAACAACAACAACTATGCTTAGTAGAATGTCATTAAACTTGACCTAAGTTGGATACGCGAGACCCCGTCCATTTGACCTGCCTTAATTCAGTTGCAAGGTCAAAAACAGAAACTTTTGTGATGGAGGTTTGTAATATACTATTCATGCTCTGACTCTCTATTTACCCATGTCAAGCCTTTTAACATACTGTGTGGTATACTGGTGTCATATGCAATGGATAGGAAATTACATAAATCCTGGATAGCTTCTTGAAAAATAAAGAACCTGTGATTAGAGACTTCAAAGTAAATGACACGTTCCGCGAATGTATGGCGCCAAGGCCTGGTCATGTACACTTATAATTATAAAAGGCCATTATCAAATAAAAATTATTTAGTTACCATTTTTGTATATTTTGGCTTAGTTTATTTGTAAAAAAACATAAGACGCACGAAACAGGTAAGACTTGGAATAGGGCAGGACGCCGTGGCGAACGGACGTGTCCGTCCATTGTGTCGAGTCGTCCCGTTTTTGCTGGACAAACGCGTAGTGATTTAAAAGTTTTAATTTTAATAGTGTGGTGCTATTTAGTGTGTTCTACCAGTGCCTAGTTATCTAGTTACATTTTCATGAGATTGGTGTGGACGAAAATAGTTATCTGTGTTCGGACTGCGATGGAACACTTTTATTCTACACAATCGCACCTCGAACTGCGCACACGCTACCAATCACGTCGCAACTTCGCAGGCTGATGAACATATCGGGTGAGACCGTTCCAAAACTTCTTTTTTCATTTGAACAGGTTGTTGCTGTTCCTGTTGGCCTCCATTGTAAACGTGGGTCTAGTCTACGAGCCAAGCAACAGTCATTTGATTTTTGCCATCAAATGAATCCCAAACAAGGACGGTATTTAACATGTGGGGCAGAGTATATGAACCAAGCAACAATATCTGTAGGGCTTTATCACGCGGTGCCGACAGTCGCCAATCTTTACTTGGTAGTCCTTGCGGTAAATACATTATTTAAACTTAATTAGGACTATAGACGGGCAAATTGATTTTGGCATTGCATTACACTTTGTTTTGTAAACTTATAGGTAGCTTCTTCGAGATGACAAACCAACGAACGAATATGTTAGTATTTCGTGGTATATTCGTAACTACTCCAAACAGGACCGTTCGTTCGTCGTATTGTTTTGTTAAAGGTTGGGAACACGTGTTCGCCAACTGCGTAGCGTTGGCGGTGCCGGACACTTTTGTCCAGTAGGTACCCCTGACTATTTTTTGTCACATTCCGAAATAATGCTTTGTCTTGCACAAAGTAAGACAACAGATGAAAGATACGCAGCAAGCTTCGAAGCGTTCTTATATTTGAATTTGGACTTCACAAGAAACTCACAGATTGTTTCTAACATAGTTCGAAAGTTCAGTATTTAGGAGAACTTGTACGCATCATCAACAAGCATTTTAGTTTTGCTTATGTTGTAGCGCCCCTATTACTGCTTGAATACAGTGTGTGTTGTACTTTTGTGGAAAATCTGTTACGTCTTGTGTGTGTGAGTGTGAGGGGCGAGGGGGGGAGTAACTTACCGTCAGTACAAGTACTCTAGTGAACTAAAACATTTACACTATCGTTGTCAGTGAAGTGCAAGTGTAAACAATAAACCTTTTGTACGGAAGGAAATGAATAGATCCGAGCTTGCTCACGGAATCGCTTCCCGGAACGTCACAGATACCTGCTTGAATAGTTCGTCATAAAACTCCGGTCAAGTTTTTTAAATAGGTATTATCACTGGAGCAAGATAGTGTCAAGGGCACGTCACTTAACAGTTCAAAACAACTGGTTGAAAATTTCTCCTACGTAGTTAACGAGACCAGGGGCACAGCCGCCGCTCCCCGGTCAGTGTTGGCTGACATGCAAGAGGTCCCGGGTTCAAATCATCAACCAGACTTTTACAGTTTGGAATTAGCAAAGAATTTTCTTGCATAATTGGTTCTTTGAATAAAATGAGAAGGAAGGAGTAAAAGGGATAGATAAAGAATACTAACAGAGAAAATTGTAGGTTATTACGTAGAACATTCTAGAAGCGGCAACGAAACAAAAGAACCTAAAGGGTAAAACAAGTTTTGTTCTGAGCAGAGCAAAAAGTGAACAAAAGCGAAGGAAAGAAAACCGGCAGAAGAAATAAGGTGGAAGTAGCAGCAAAGAAGCAGTGCATAAGTGTTAGGGTACCAGTGGTGTCAATAGTGACAGAGTGGTGTCAATGGTGTCAAAGGACTCTGTGAGGAGAACTCGCGTACGAACTCAATGCAGAAGACTCAGACCCCGTACTCAGTGAAGACAGGGACGCACTCTATCAAGAAGACATGACTTACATTTGGCTGTTGATACAAAAGCAAAGAGGATACAAGGCAGCCGAAACCTATTCTGAAACGGTGCTGGAAGAAGCAAACTAAGCCCAAAGACCAGACCCAGCCAAGACCAGCATCCAAGTCGCGCCTGCCAACTGAAACGTATCCATAGCAGCAGTTCCCAATCAAACTCCTAATTATATATTACACACCAATTATAGAATCTATACTCCCCGACTATACGGTGCTAGTATCCGGGTCGACTAAAATCCTGTCCCAGCCCTTTCCGGAACTGCAGCTGATAAACTTATTACATTACCCTACTCCCTATTTACCTGCACGCCGGTTGCTCGGACAGAAGTAAGGAGCCCATGTAGTGTGGACAGGGTTGGGTTGGCAGCACCGCGTGTCTCGTATCGCCACGCTATTACCGTGTATGTGATAGTAAGCTGACGGGAGCTTGATCCAGCAAACCCAATGCATAATCGCAGATACGTTACTCCCGTGTAGAAACGAGGCACGCACAGATAGCCATCCCAACGCTCACCAATACTGGATGGACGCCCCTTCGAGTCCTTGTGGCAGAACTGCTGGCTGGTGGTGCAGTGGATCGGATCGGATCGGATCGGACGCACGAAACAGGTAAGACTTGACGTTGAAAACAAAGATGGCGTCAATAAAATGACATTTGACGCTGTCACTTAGTAAAAAAAGAATGGTTTTGTACCATTACAGTAAATGCAAAAATGTAATTGTAGTATTTTTCTATACATATTTATATTATTACCAGATTTTTTATAGTGTACAAGTGCAGGCCGAATTTGAAACAACTCTTTTGAAAACCTACGTCCAATTCGTACTTGAACCCTCGTTTCTTGACCCTTGTGTTTTTAAAATGACATTTTACGCATTCTGTGGTACAATATCTAAAGATATTTTGTGTGAAGGCATATATTAATCAAATTAACGAAATAATTGTCTGGGCACAATTAATCACTATCATATTATGCAGATAATTATTTTATACAAAAAATATGTATTGTATCCATAAAATAACGTATATTTAATTTGTCTGTATTTATTATTATATATTATTTATATATAAGTATACAATATGTGTTTATTCAAGTACGTATTTAATTATAATCTATCAATATCTGTTACACCTCCACCCAAAATATTGTGTATTATTTCCTCTACCCAAAGGTTGTCTGGTAGAGATCGCTGTAAGCGTTAAGACCGCCTTTTGTAAAAAAAATTAAATTTAATGTTCTATTTTATGTTTTTATTGGTGTACAATAAAGTAATGTTATATTTTATTTCGCGGCGAGTAAGAGTGACCGGTGGAGACTGAGAAAAATGATTTAATATTTCGAATCTTTCTCTAATCGTCCGCAGCTAATTCCTGCAATAAGCCCGAGGCAACATTTTGACGTATTGCGGAAGTAATTCTTAACAATTAAGAACTTTAGAAACATAATATTATCGTCAAAATTCGAGTAATTGATGTTTCCTGTTATTGCGATATTAATTGATTGGACGTTTCGCGCTTCGGCCGTTTTGACACGTTGTTAATTTTTGTAATTAAATGTCCATTCGTTGCGTAACGGAGTCACTGTTATTTTATCTGCATTAATTACGATACTAGCGTATCGGTTGCAACAGTTACTTTACTGTGATTTCTATTCGATAAATGCTCTATGATTTCTACTGGTTAAAATAATTATTATTACCGTGTCTTCTGATGACTGACTTGTCTGAGTCTTCTCGTGATATTTAGACCGTCATGAGGACCTAGCTACTAGGTCGTAAAATAAAGTTTTTATGTCCCCCTACTAGGTGAACCGACGACCTGGTTAGGGTCGCGGGGAGTCGCTGGATGCAGGTGGCTCGGGACCGGTCGATGTGGCGTCCCATGAAGGAGGCCTTTGTCCAGCAGCGGACGTTTCCCAGATGATGGTGATGAGGACGAAGCATGCCGTGACGTTATTTTAATAAATGCGCTTGGGAAAGGATTTTAATTGCAGTTGAAATTCTGTGGATTACATCTATAGTTTATTACTTGTTATCATGATTGGGCGTAGAACGACTGTTTACTTTCGCCTATTACGAAACCTAGATATAAAATTCATAGCGCACTGGCCAAGGGCAGGACTGACTGCGTAGCGCTAGATGAGCTCTGGTGTGTTCCTAGGAGATCCCAGGGCTCTTCGACTTACGCGAAGGATGACCAACGAGGAGGTATTAGTGAATAAAAATTTCACATAACCCGGCTTCTCTCCTATAGAGTCGGGTATCTTGAGAAGATTTCCCCCCCGAAAAGTCTAAAAGTCATGAAGTCATATCTTATCTGTCAATATTCGTGCCATTGTCTCCTCCTGGGGTTTGTGCCACAGAATTAATATAGTAATAAATACAGAACGGACGTTCACTGCCTCCCACCGATCCGCGATACCTCACCTCTCCCCGCTCAAGGATCGGTATTGTATCGCACACGTTCTTACTCACACATGCGCCTGTATACCAACGTCATCCGTTCAACGTGTGCCGATATCACGACATATGTTTGAAGTGCCCGGCGGCATTTATTTCGCGGGTATTTATTTTCACTCTATGTACATATTTTAGAATCCAATCCAATATCCAATTTTTTTAAAGGAAAATATAATTTTAAACCTAATGGTCCCTATTTTTCCGCACGGCACATAATATATGTAGAAAAAAGCGAGCGTGTCTTTTATATGTCCAGTAAATAACATTCAAAATATGTAGCTTCAATGTACGTGTGTGTGTACTGGACAATTCACGCTTCGCATCACGTAGCAATTGTAAAGTATGTAATTAAATCTACATTCCTTACGTAAGTGAATCACAGGTATTTATCTCGACCGATAATAATTAAAATATTCGCGTATCGATATCAGGAACAGTTATTTTGTCACGTAATACGGTGTCTCGCGTCGTTATACGTGACCGGAGCGTACCCGATGTTATTTAGGAACAAATGAATACGGAACTCCTTAGACATCTGTCTTTTCTGAAGAAAAAAACTATTTAATGAGGAATATAGGAAAGCCCATGAGGAGCCGTTTTACAGAGGGATGGAACACGGTATAAAATGGTAGTACTTAATTAAAATGCTAATAATAAAAAATATACTAAACAGAATACTCGATTGTTTCTGTTAAAAATACTTAGCTATTATAAAACAGTGCTTATTTTGTTGATGTCTTTCGGTAATTATCCTGTTTCATAAAGTACTTATTTCGGAATTCAAATGACTATAGATTACACATCTAGACATCTAGAATTACTAGACATCGATAGTTGGGTGCATCTGGAAATCTGAAGATTGTCGTGGGACATTATGATAATAGAAGCATTGGAAAGGGTAAATACGAGTAGGCCTTTAGGCCAACGTGTAACATGCAAACACTAAAAACATTATCTCTAGTTTCCTAGTCGACATAGATCAATATCGAATGACGTCATTAACGATATTCGTGAGGCGTGAGGTTTAAGGATGTCTGTCCTTAGTGAATTGCACCCCATGGGAGATTGTATTCAAGCGTTGGACGCTCATTTAATTTGAAGAAAAAAATCTTTTGAAATTTTTTTCAGCAAAATCTGTAATTTAAGTGTACACTGAGAGGCAAATTGGTCGTTTTTTTCCGTCGTAATTTCGAAAAATAGAATAATTTCAAAATTGAGGGTGGTTGAACAAGGTATATATTTTGATAGCCTGATTGATGTTATTATAATCGATTTATTTTAGAAGGTAGTAAAGTAATGGAATTTAATTCCGGGGTCGAGAACATGCGCAAACTAATATTCTAGGCAAACTTCAATAACCGACGGATAACGGCTGTTTGATTTTAATCAGGTACTTCGTAAGTGCTAGCGTAAGCTAAATATATTTTAGAATTTACAGAGCCACGACGAATTTTATCTCAGCTCAAACAGCATATTTTAAAAAAAAACACTATGTCTCTAATTCTTGATTAATCGCTGACTTGTTTACATATTTTTATCTAGTTAGGTCCACCCCACGCCCACGGCTGTGCTATTTTTAAAATGGGAAACATTCATCTATAATGTAAAAAAAGGATCTGAGTTCCAATTTCAAAACTGTAGCTCGGGTTTGTATTACGCGTTGATGTGACAATCTTCATGCTTCATATGTAAATACAGATCTAAAACCTTGTTGGCAATGTCTGCCTATTTCTACCTACCACCAAGTAGTGGTATTATGGGAACTAACTCCCACGAACCGCCTCGGCACCGCCTTACATAGTATATCTGCGACGGCGAGTATTACTGACGTAGTCGTGAGAACTTATCTGCTATAATAGCATAAGACAGTGGTTCACAAACTTTATTTGTTGTATTTATATAAAAGTTGTATTACTGCGTAAAAACGGCCAAGTGCGTCTCAGTGCATCTACCATGAGTTTACGCAGGCGATAACGTGTATCGTTAAGAGGGTATGCTGTTGTCAAAGCGCCCATACAAACGTAGTCCAGTCATATTTTGAGTATTAAGCTATGAAAATCTATGAAATTTTCAAGACACAATCTAGAAACAAATATCTGTGTCGGTGGTGAGTCAGATTTTCGTTTAAATATATACTTCCAGAGTTACAGGGCGTCAAAGTATTGTATTCTTCGGTAATAAAAAGCCCCAACTTTGAACCTGTTTTACAAGAGTATGAATCAATTTAGAACAATTTGGAAAAACCACCGACATCTGAAATTTTATTAATATACTGTATTGAAAAAATGACTGCATAATATACTGTATCCTTCAAATGATCCCTGGACTACGAAACATCCAAATAACGGGTGGATAACTTCGCGTAGTGTATGCTGTCTCGCCGTACGCGCTCGGGTAGGGTAGGGCTCGGAGAGGGACAGCTACAAAACAATGCAACCTTGAACACGGCCACGTGGTCTTACCAACATAGCCTCTTAACTATCGCTCTGTCCTTGTCACGCGCATCTCGGCTGAGCAGCATTTCCGATAGTATTAGATATACGTTACGACCTTTTTTTGCACATTGTTTTTTTCATCTAGAGTATAAGTTAGTTTTATCGTGTCGAAATAAAGTTTTTTCTTTCTTTCAATGACTTACCTGGTATCAACTAGATGTAAGTGGCAAGGTTGCCTGTCAGTATTTTTCAAAAAAAATAAACATAAGTTTGGGAACCGCTGAGCTAGATCGTGTCATGGTAAGCTCAGTAAGAGTCTGGCTGAAGCTTATTTATTAGGCTTCAGTAATGTGTGAAATGTAATGGATCAGCGTACTTAAGTTGTGCCATGTTTGATCTAGCCGGACTGATAATTCGGCTGCTCTAACAAGTAAAGGAATAAAATCTGTACAAGTACATATTTTTGATTCGAGTACATGTTGCAGATGGATTGCTTAATAAGCTGTTTTGTATAACCACTAGCTGTTTTACAAGTGAATGAAAAGTAAATTTTAAAAAAAACCGACTGCGTAATTTTTTTACTTTTTTTTATTTTGATATACCCAGTGTCACTCTGACAGTAATACAAATCTAATGACACCTTTCAAGCTAAAATCCACTGAGCCGTTCAAGCAGCAGAGCGTGCCAGAAAATTATACATACAGACATACTCTCGAAAAAATTCCCTCCTTCTGGCGCAGTCGGGTAAATAGCTGTACAATGTATAGCTGGATAGTCATTGCGTTGCGTTCTGTTGCGTAAAACAGCTACCCATTGACAGGCAACTGATGTTTAGACGTTTTGCAGAACGGCTGCAGTTACAAGAAGCGTTTTTATAAGGCAATCATGATTAAATATTTAAAAAAAAAACTTAAAATCACTGGTTTCACTTAAATTTTGGTTATTTTCACTCATATTACCGGGTTTTATTCGTTAATTTTGATGAACTACATTCTGCTTTGGACGCCATTGTTGTTTTTATGCCATACAGATACAGAGCTACCAACGTCAAAATTTAAAACTAAAATTTTAGACTATGACGTTTCATTTAACGCTGTTTTACAATACCGTTACTCATTGACCCGCTGCATTGATGAATACAAAACTCTCATTCAATTAAAGTTCAGCTAATATGAAATAAAAGCTTTTAAAATCACTTAACGTCGCGTCGTTGAGCTAGCTGTTATGTAAAACAACTTGTTAAGAAATCCAACTGCGACATACGTATAAAAATAATATTAATTGTCATCATAGATGATTGTACTGATTCTGAGTTATTTCCGACAAAATAATTAGGAGCCTACCACCAACATTTCACAGACCACCAAATCCAAGAACAGCGTTATTTTTCCTATAAAATAAATATCTTGAGTATCGTGAGTGCAGTCGTGTCGAATACACGAATAGCGGATAGATAGCGAACGAACTCGTGACGGCTCGGCTTTTACGTCCTCGATTGATATACTACCGGGGAACACTTTTCGAATTGCCTGTACTGTTTTGAGTGTTTCGTGCCGAGGGCTTTGGCACGAGACTGAAGGACTGCACGTTTTTATCGGAAAATCGGATGAAACTGGCTGGAATAAATCAAAGAGATTGGTACAAAATCTGCACTGATCTTTTTGTTAGCGAAACTATTTTTTAAACGTTCGTATTGAGGGACCTTAAAAAAATTCTTCATTCGTTCTTCATTCATCCATAGATGGCACTTGTATGTATGATGGTCAATTGTATATTTTTTGTATGAATTGAGTCACAAATTATTACGGTCTGTTTATACGAACCTTTAGGCCAGTAAGGGTTACGTGTCAGTAAACTTTTTAAATGTAATCAAACTAAATATTACGTTACAAAACTGTGCCACTATGATGAATGATGAGAGCTAACGTGACACTGGGTCCCCAGCGGGAATTAATGTCACTATTCAGATTACACGCTGAAACTTTTCTCTTTTACTACGTGACTCGTTCGGGAAATTTCCAGTATAAGATGACCTCGCATTGAATGGACCCGCGACATGATACCGGACTGTAGCCGTGCGTACTTAATTCACTTACATTTTAATTAGATGAATACTCGTAACTCGCACATTTTTCAATGCACGAAATGTTTAAAATTTTTGTAATTAAATAAAACCTATCAACTTTTCTGTTTTCAGGTACGTCGTTATGCGACTAACGAAACGGGTCGGGGGATTCCCGAACTGTGCTCATTCCACAACCGTATTTACAGAGGCAGTTTTCGGTGAGCGAGCTCTTTAATATGTAAAAGGATACACATTAAATTCTAGTTAATGTTTAATTTCGCAGGTCCGATGAGCTGCCTAAATAATTTATTGAAGAAATTGCAGTGATATTATAAATTCGAACGTTTGTCGGAAGTAAGGTCGATTGGTCGATTATTCAAGAATAAACGGCTTAACCGATCGTGATGAAATTTGGCATGCACGTTGCCTATGATATGGAAAAGGACGTGTACAAATTTTTATCCCGGTTGTTCCGACGGGATGATTCTTCACAAAGTCACGAGTAAAAATGTTGTTAATTTCTGAGCGTCTTCAGGTGTTTTCAACCGACTTCAAAAAAGAGGAGGTTTTTCACCGAAACAAATTTCATCGAAATTGATTGATCGCTTGATTTGAGAAAATCAACCAAAAACATTTTTTTAAATTGAAGTCGGTTTTTAGTTCTTTTTGAACGCGTTAATTATTTATCTTCTACATTATACCAGCTTTTGCCAGCGACTTCAGTACCGTACCAAAATTGTGTCCAGAATGTATTATGTTCAGCTTATAATGTGTGATCAAGTGACGAACATCTAACTAAATTTTCTCGTGTATACCAGTAGAATTTATGACTAGTAGTCAGTGTAGAATAAACATACGTCAAAATGACATATTACGCTGAACAATCTACTTTATTACAAACAAATGACGTTTAAATCACGAATTAACCGTCATATCGCGTGCTCCGCCACTGTCATACACGCTTTTTTAATCACGCAAGTTGTTTTGCCTTTGCCCTTCATTTTGAATATGATTTAAAAGGGTTGCGTCTAGTTTTGAAGGTCAAAGTTTTGTAGTGCCTATATGTCACTCAGGTATGGAACAAGCTGTGCTCGGAATTCCTCTACATGAGGAAATCCGTAGACGAACTAATCTAGCTCGACGAGGCAGTCAGCTGAAGTGGCGCTCGATATAATAATAATTAAATCCCAAAATAATCTCCAAAAGCGGTAATACGTGGGTTTGTAAAAAAACTTTCATTATGAAACTGTGTTGAATATCTTGGTTTTAAAAATAGAATTTTTGATAATTTTGAATAAATTAATTGACACGAAAAGCTGTTGAGATGAGAGTCGATATGTCGAACTGTCTTACCCTTTACTCTTACACGCAATGGAGTGGAGAAACGAGGCCCAAAAACTGCATTTCTTGAGGGTCAGGGAACGGCCCTGTAGGCTGATGTTGTTATGGTCTTGAGTTAGCATAGTTGTAGATTTAGACTGATGTTATCTTGAAGGTATGTGACCTGCCAATTATCACGTCAGCTTCACCTATACCGCCGTGATTGCTCTTACAACCTGTGACCTTAATACCTGCTCATATTAATAGTTATTTAAACTCACAGCCATAAGACCACAGAACCCAGACCGTTACCAAACTTGTAGAAGTGTCGTCCGCAAATCCCACCGGGCGACTTCTAGTCTGTAGTGATCGAGCATGACGTAAAACAGCTAAGGGTTAATTAGAGCTGTAAACATTAAGAGGGTATGCTGGTGTCAAAGCGCCCATACAAACGTAGTCCAGTCATATTTTGAGTATTAAGCTATGAAAATCTATGAAATTTTCAAGACACAATCTAGAAACAAATATCTGAGTCAGATTTTCGTTTAAATATATACTTCCAGAGTTACAGGGCGTCAAAGAATTGTATTTTACGGTAATAAAAAGCCCCAACTTTGAACCTGATTTACAAGAGCATGAATCAATTTAGAACAATTTGGAAAAACCACCGACACCTGAAATTTCATTAGTATACTGTATTAAAAAATGGTTACATAATATACTGTATCCTTGAAATGATCCCTGGACTACGAAACATCCAAATAACGGGTGGATAACTTCGCGTAGTGTATGCTGTCTCACCGTACGCGCTCGGGTAGGATAGGGCTCGGATAGGGACAGCTACAAAACAATCGAAATTTGAACACGGCCGCGTGTTCTTACCAACATAGCCTCTTAATCTACACTACACCATCATTGCAATAAGACTTACTAAATTCGATAATTACAGGCGACTGTAAATGAAACACTTTGAAAATGGGACCCAGTTCCAGTTGTCTTGCGATTACGTAATAAAGACATATCGTGGCAAAGATTATATTTGTCCATGTGGTCTCAGATTTAGAATGGTCATCATGGGGTCGTGAAATGGTACTAAACGAGCAAATATATCAGCCGTCCTCATGCTAGTGTGAGGAACGATCTCAGGAATAACAACCAACAGCGAATATAGAAACTTATATTGTTCAAACTTTCAACAGCAACACTTCACAAAACTTATTAGCACTATACAAATCTAAACTTATTGTCGAACCACCGGCACAACCTTTCGGTCCTGCTCGCATGGCGAGCCATCGCTCTGTTTTATACTGAGCCTCAACTGCCGTTTTAAATTCGTTGGCTAGACTTATACAGTGTTGACACTGACATATTTTGAAAACCATCAAGTAAATTATTTATACAATAACGGAAATCTTACACTAGTTGGATCGACGACCTAGCTAAGATCGCGGGGAGTCGCTGGATGCAAGTAGCTCGGGACGGGTCATTGCGGCATACGAGTACCATGGAGGAAGCCTATGTCCTCAGTGGACGTCTCCAGGCTGATTTTGATGCTGACATATAGCAGAAGTTGACGATGATGTTCAGAGGCGGTCTGCCTGTGCAACTATCAATAACATCTGCGTCTACCAAGCGTGGGCGTCATGGCAAATCCTGTTAGAGAGAGTCTTTGGCGAACTGTGAAGAACGACCCCTATCCATCAGTAAAATAATGCAGCTGATTATTTATGGGCTGTTTACAACTCAACCTCTGCAAAAAAACAATGTTTAGTCTTCATGTGTTGGTTTTTATTGAACGAGAAAACAGTGTTCATTATAATATTTAACGCTATGCCAAGAACATACACACTTATTACTCTATATCTCCATAGTAAATAACTGACTAATTTCCTGTTTTTCTGTGCTTTTTTCCTCCATCATTTAAAAGAACGTTCCTGAACTTCTATTTCTAGGCACTAAAATAATCCGATTTCTATGTCCAGGATCAAGCATCAAAAACATCAGTGATCAAATACCTAACCTTTTAATGTCAAACTCGCTAATGTCGAGTTCTCGTGAATGATGCAATGACATTAGAGCGAGATCGCATGCTTGCGAGTTGAGTTGAGATTGTTTAATAACACTGCATCTTATAACATAACACACTAGTTTTAAGGTTTCGAATCAAGTGGTAAGTATAAACCATCATCATAAATTCGGCCTATGCTGTTTATGTTTTACGCTGGGAAGAGTGGGGGAGCTTCCACGATCTGTATTAGATCTAAGCTTTTTAATATACAGGAAGACTTGGAATTCGTGATCAGTTTTTTTCTGACTCAGCTAATTATCTCTAATTACTAATAATAGAATTATGCAACGTATCACGTGAATATATGTATATTTTCTCCATTCATTATTCTGAAAAATGAAAAATGTGGTCACCCTACAATTGTGATTTCTGCCTGAAAAATCCCTTTGGAGCTTACATCGTCGTTGCATTCAGCTACAGGGCGTTAAACTCTTTGTATTCAATTTATGACTGATAAATCGTGATATAGACATCGTCAGATGTAAATAATTAAGGTTTTTGGGTGCTGTAGGGTGACCATGTACTAAGTCCTTTAAATAAAATCATAAAGCAAAGTATTTTTAAGAAAACAAAACAAAATGAGGGGTTGATTACAAAGCCTTGAACACCGGCGTTAAATATCCATCGTAAAGGTCTTCATTTCAGGGAGTGGGCGATTGAATTACACAAACTAATTTCACGATTCTATTTTTAAAACCGGACAACAAGAACATCGTCTGAATTCCACCCCTTTTAGGTTTTCATTGCACCATTTAGCATGAAGAGTTTTCCTTTATTCTCCGTACAGCTAAGGGGTGGAATTCCCTGTCTGCTTCTGTATTACCCGAGCGCTACAAACTGTACAGGTCAGAATGAAAACGCTATTTCTAGACCATTGCAAAACAATTATACCCCTCAAACGTGCTTCCTAAAATCTTAGGACCAACTCGTTGGTGCCATGGGGTTGTTTGTTTGAAAACCCGGTACATATTCAGCTAAAAGTAACAATGTATATGCTTCTACCCGAATACATTCCGCTACTCTTCTCTCCGCATAGGTGGATTATTGACCTCGAAGTTAAACAGATTCAAGATGACATCGACAGTGAGTGAAAAGTCAAGGACATTGTAGTCAAACGTGTTACAATTGTGGCCTTGTCTCCTAATGTTTGGAGTTTAGATCAGAAATGATCCGAATCTACAATTCTAAATGATTATATTAACTCTCTCACTGACATTGGACTGAGACCTAGAATTCCTAACCACAGAATGGAAAGGTCAGTCGTGAGCTACGAGTATGTCGTTCGTGTCTTAACATTAGATTTAGATTGTTTTTGGTTTTTATTTGACTTAGTTGATGTCTGGCTCACACCATGTTAAACCAAGAGAGCAAGACGCTTCATCATCGCCAGGGAAACGACCACTGCTGAACTTAAACCTATGTACTACAATGAACGGTCACGAACCGCTTGCATTTGATCTCCCACTGGATGGACTTACAACCTGATAAAGGTCAAGGCAAGCCCTTGGGTGCAAGATTCTTCACTATTGCTATCAAACGCGTTGCAAACCTTCTTCTTCCGAGGCCTTATTTCCCTCGGGATTCCGGCGTCTTCATGACTCTTCTCTCATTGTTTTGTTTCGTTCATCTTCTGTTTCGTGATCGATCGATTTCGAATCGTGAGTTGCAATCAAGTTTTATGACAAGAAAGCCTCATCCATTCCGAACTGGATAGGTTGGAAAGTGATTGGTCCTAGGCCGAATGACTTGCAGATATATTTGAGAATCTTGTTTTTCTTTTATCTCTTCACTGTGCTCATAAAATGCAATGAAACAAATCTCTGTCGTTGAGATGGGCCTCCTACAAAATCGTGACTCGGACTATCAGACATCTTTCAATTTTGCGCTCCGTTGATTCATTCACTGCTATGATTGGTGTTTTAGATCTTTATTAGGATTAATGGCAATCATTTAAGATAATATAAATATATATTTTTACTTCTAATTGAGATCATTGTGTCGTTAATCAGTACACTTTCAAAGCGATCTCTTCCGGGTAACATAGAGGTATTAGGGAATTTAAAAAAATGAACGATAGGTTTGACCTTGACCTTCATCTCACGTAACGCACCTCCTAACACAAGTCATCAGTACTTAAGAGGAGGTCTTGAAAGTATTGTTTAAATTCTAGCCTCTTTAAGAAAAATAAACTATTTTATTTTTTATTTATAAACGTAAGTGACGATAAGGCCGTTGGATGGTAAGCGTGCGCACCCAGAAGCCTCAACCTAATGAGGCGCTGGCACTGCTACCTTTTATACCGGAACACAACAGTGCTATTAACACTGCTGTTTTGCGGCAGACTTAGGTAGCATGGCGGTAGAAAGCCAGGCGGACATAGAAAATGCCTTACCACCAACCAAACCGAGTACCGATTGGTACCCTCACTGGGAATTCAACCCAGGACCTTCGGATTGTGAATCCAACATTTAGCCATTAGGCGGAGGCGGTTAAAAATAGTACTAAATAATTAAATGAAATAATATATAGAGGGTAGTGTCTTATAATACACAATTAGACTCTTCAACTATTATATCATTATTGATAACTAGGCATCTTATCCAAGGTCAGACGGTACTTCCAGTTATCACAGCTCTTGAGTCCATACCGCGCTCAAGTAAGATCCTACATGGAGTACCTCTGCCATCTTTGGGATGGTTCAGCTCTCTATCAACTAGCTGCTTTGAACTCGGCTTTTTATATTAGCTATTTTTGTTGATTCCACCTAGACCAGGGTCGATAATTTTTAAAACCAAAAAAAATAATAGTAGGATGAAACCCATTAGAAAAGGAGGGGAATATTATAAAAATGAAAGGAAAAATAATTTACGGGCGATCTGAGGTCGGGAAGGGGATGGGGGTGAGTTTTTAAGGGTAAAAAATGGTTAAAAACCAAGTTTTTGGTTTTTTATTTTTATCTTTTACAAAAAAATCCAAAAACTTGGTTTTTTTATTTTTCACATAAATTTTGAGGTTATGTGAAAAAAGTGTGAATACAAAAGTTTTAGATCTTTTTATTACCTACAACTTTGCCATTTGACTTTTTTCGATACGACTTTTAGTTTTGCCGGAAATCGAGAAAAACCATTTTTTACCCTTAAAAACTCACCCCCATCCCCTTCCCGACCTCAGATCGCCCGTAAATTATTTTTCCTTTCATTTTTATAATATTTCCCTCCTTTTCTAATGGGTTTCATCCTACTATATTTTTTTCACTTTTTATTATTTTTCAAGGCTTCTACCCTGGTCTACTTCGCCTTGTTCAAGTACCGGTCAAACAGAAGAACGGCAGACCTTCACCCGTACACTTTAGATATTCCTACAGCTCGCACCAAGCGTTTCGCTTCCACATTTATCGTGCGTACAGCAAAAATATGGAATACACTACCGGTTTCCGTGTTCCCCGAAAACTACA
Organism: Carcina quercana; assembly: GCA_910589575.2. Lineage (NCBI taxonomy): Eukaryota > Metazoa > Arthropoda > Insecta > Lepidoptera > Depressariidae > Carcina > Carcina quercana. The sequence continues at coordinate 14,457,997 of OU342429.1, read as the reverse complement.
ACTTGGGAATCTTCAAAAGAAGAGTAAATAGGCACCTTCTAGACCAACACGTAACATCGTCGACCTCATCGTCACTTGACATCAGTTGAGATTGAGGGTAAGTGATGGTCTATCTTCTGTAAAAAAACTGAATACTATTTCATTGTCCTTAAACACAAATGAAAGAGGGAAAGCTTTTTTGTAACCACAAACTGACTGACCCCTTGCCCGACAAAATTGTCTCTTAGACCACGTCGCAAAGTTCAAGCGGAGATCAACGTAATTATATATTTTTTAACCTAAACCTGACTGGGTGAAAGTTAACAACTGTGCGATTTGTCTAATGGTGGTTATTTGTAGAAATGTCGGACTTGTCTGCTTTTGCCACTAAAGTTCAATACAACGGACAATAGATGTTCATCAAATCTAATTTGTTGAATTGAACTACCTGTAATACCGAAGCATAAAAATAGCCAAAATAATCAAATAATCGTATCTATAAGCGATATCTCTATATTTTGTTATGCGGTCGGGAAAATGAACTATATTTCAAGGTACATAATAATATATGTACGTTTCTTTCCACCATTCGGAGCCCTTGGTGCATGAGTATGACTCGCACTTGGCTTCTTTTTTGAAAATTTATGTCACTTAATATGGTATGCAATAATTTTTTTCGTGTCAACCGATATTTTTTATTTTACTTCCAAGAGTTTAGTTTTTAAAAAAACCTACAATCATTGATTAAATCCTACCAATTGTTACTATGCTTCGAGGATGCGAGGATGTAAAGATTCCTATACATATACCGTTAACAACCGTACCCTGTCTTTTATGTCGCAGTCTTATAATAACACAAAATAACTAATGATAACAAAAAGAAAATATAACAAAAATAAACTGACACAAAACAATATGTCGCGTATATTAGATGGTCACAGATTTGTTTTGACTCGAGAAGAGATTTAAGTGAGAGCTGAGGCCAAGGCACTTTTATTATTCGTTTTTTTTATTTCTGTGGCTTTGAGTCGTTATGTCGTGGATGCGTTCAAATGTCACTGTGGATTGTACACTCGGGCAGGTAACAAGTCATTTACAATTTTACAATGGTTTCGACGAAGATTAGATGCATTAGGCACGGTCTTTATTTCCATTACAATACGATACGATGACAAAATACGCAGCGACATGACGTAGTTAATTGAAAGTTTTAAAAATTAGCGACATTGCGTACAAATAGAATGTAGGGATAGGCAGAGCTGAAAACAGTTTGCACAAAAGTGATTAATGGATTGTGCGTTTTGTATGGAAATTTGTACTACGAATGACAGTTTAACAACCTGTCGTCGCACGCCGGACACATCGAACAAATGTCGTGATATCGGCACACATTGAACGGATGACGTTTGTATACATGTTCATGGGTGGGTAGTCCGTGCGTGCTATACGTAATTTGGTCATTTTCTGCGCCAGTCTCTTTAGGGGGAAGTGAGGTATTAGATCGGTGGGAGGCGGTGAACGTCCGTTCTGTATGCAGAAGTATAAATTCTGTGCTATCGTCCAAAAATGACTTCGAATCCCTTCAGGTAGTGTGGTCAAATGCTAAGCCGCGACCAGAATCACTTCTCACAATATCAGAACAGCGAAAGCAACGGATGAAACGCTCTAGATAAAATTTCACACCTGCGCGTGCGCAGCCCTTGCCATTGGAATGATGCTTACTTTTACTGTGGTAGTTGTTTTAGTTTCTGAAGTCCTATAAACTACATGGTCCTATTAACTCTCTAACAATGAGCTGAAGCGAAAACGGGCTGTCCACATAGCTGGAAGAACCGATAACTGAAGGGGGGTTAAAGTCCTCGAGTGGCGACCACGTACTGGAAAGCGTGTACCGGGCCGTCTCCCTACTAAATGGACCTACGACCTAGTCAAGGTCGCGGGGAGTCACTGGATGCATCAGCTCGGGACCGGTCAATGTGGCATACCATGGAGGCCTTTTTCCAGCTGTGGACGTTTTCAGGCTGATGATAATGAAACTCTTTACCTGTGCCTTTCTTGCGTGGTTACTCATGAGTTTTATGTAAACCTAAAGCCAAATGTCGCGTATCCAACGCCCGCGAATATTTAAGTGATATCACTAGAGAATAAAGCTCTTTTTGGCGTGGGATGTATGACGTGAGGACTTTATTATAATGTCAGAGAAAGGTACAGTTGTATTCCTTAAATTGTGAATTATATATTTATAGGGTTCCGTCACAGGCCGGACACTGCATAGAAATGTCGTGATATTCCCAAAATACGGATGACGTTTGTACACACGCGCGTGTTTGAGTGAATGTAAAGAGAAACGCGCCCGCCATACTACTGACCCCTGAGCCGAACCATTTCCGGCGGGAGTGGTGAGGTAGCGCGGATCGGCGATATGTACGTACAATATTAATTATGTGGTTCCGTGTCCTAAGGGAATGAGAGATCTTAATAATTCATATTTATTTTGTGAGTATTAAATAAAAAATAAAAAGAGAAAGCCTGACACATACCGAACTCATGATTGATTACCATTTTGTATATAAATTTAATAAATATTGAATAAATATTTCCTCTTTGACTAGAGCTTAGAGTCAAGTGAATCTTGATAAGATTATGATACAGATATTTATGGGTCCAAAGTGCGACAGTTACACCACATTTGGTATTACACATTGGTTAGCAATTATACACTAAATTCAAAAACCGAGACGGACTTTTTGTAATTATTGCTGATTTACGGTTTATTCATTTGTCATGAATCGATATATCGATTGTGTGCGGTTACTATCATTAAATTGTTAAAAGTGATCATTTTAGGCGGTGGAATTTATAGTAACACAGAATGTAATGAATTCATGATGACTTGATGATACACCAGCAATGATTACAAGAAGTCCGGCTTGGTTTTGGGAATTATTCTAAAAATGCGGATAAATTTAAAATAGATTGAATAGATATGCTTTATGTCTCCTGAAGTATTTTACGTTACGTGCTAGTGTTAATTAGATGGTAGTTTAACTAAGTTTTAAAATATTTTTGTTTTGTATTTCTTTCCTCTTTTTGTCTATGTTTCATGACAGCTTTTTGAATTTGTTACATCCAAAGCGCGGTGGGTCAGAGCCTGGTGTAACATAGTGTCACACCTATTTCAGTCCCGTCTCTCACAGGCAGTATTAGCATACAGCACAAGTGAAAAATGTAATATTATTTTAGGAACTTTAAAATACAAAATAGTTTTTTGGCTAAGTTAGAATGTTAAGAACTGTCTGTTTTTTTTAAAAAAATCTTATTGTTATTGTCTACATTTGGATTTTAGTTTAAAAAATATTTTATATGAAAAACTTAAAAAAAAGTATATGGGTGATGTGGTATGTATTGCGACATCGTGTGTGTGACGTGACGTTAGCTATAATTACAGTAAGTTTCACTTTATATCTAATTCTCAAAAACCTGAACATATTTCAAGAGCAATAAACAAATCTATTGTTATTATAATAAAATATATTGTAGACTGTACTTTCGTCAGGGACCCCCGTTCCATCGTAGCATCTTATCCCGTAGCATGTGAGCGGAACAACTTCCTGCCTGCGCGCGGACGTGGGCGGGACGTAATGGCAGTCGTTTTAACAGGTGGTTTATAAAGGAGGCTATGATCGTTACAGATTTGTTTCTCTTTATTGTGAATCTTCCTGGTTTCAACAAAAGGCTGGGACAATGGAGGCGTCTCATTAAGTTCATCCTTGCCTTGTGGCTTGAGTTGCTTACTGGTTATTGTTAAGGCGGATGGAGGTGGATCTTCCATCAAAGAATCATACTAAATTTCTGTTGCCATTATCTTTTAAAATATAATAGCTGGATTTGTGCAGTAACTATCTAAAAATAGGACATCAGATTGTCATGTCGCGAAATGAGTATCATTGACATACAACTTCACGGTGAATAACAATTTTCATTTGAAACACTTTTTTTCGATTATTGTTCAAAGCGACATCTATGAACCATTAGCTGTGTAACTGCTATTCTAGCTAACTATAAAGTTGTAAATTAAAGATATTTATTTGGCGACACTATAATTTCATCTCCTATTTTTAGGTAATGACTTATCAAAGCCAGCTATTGTATTTTAAAAGATTATGGCGACATAAATTTAGTATGGAAGCATTAGGAGAGGGATAACGTTAAGGTTAGTATTATTTTATATTCTGTTTGTAGACAAATAAATTTAGACACATTTTATTTTTTAAATATGAAAAGCAAAAGCTCTAATTATTGTCATGTCGCTCATATTGAAGAAATTAAATCAAGTTGTTCCGACTATCTGTTAAAGCGTAGAGACAATCAAACAAACTCACTTTAGCCTATATGATATTAGTTTAGTACGGCTATTATTATTATTATTTATTTAAATCAGATATACATCCATAGTGTAAGTAATCTTAGGTCTATGTTAGTTAGTTATTTATAGCGTCAGACATGCTACTGGGACACTGGTGCATGTAATGACAGCGAGTAGACTGCTGCGGCTGCCCGCACCCTGCGCGCGCTGGAGGCCGCCCTCGTGGTCTAGAAGCAGTCTACACGTGCCTCGGCAAACATCCCCGAAGCGCTGCAGAAGCGAGGCAGACGCACAGAGCCCTAAACGCATTGTTGTATTGACCGCGAAGGGTGTTGTAGGTCCTCTGCGTGTTTGAAACCCACAAGCTGCTCGTGTAGAAGGTGGTGCAATAGGCCCGAAACAGTATAGCTATAGTTTAACTGATCTGAATTTCAGCAAAAATTTGAAATATGTCCATTAAATACAATATTTATCAAAGTAAATTTTTCCGATTGGTTTTGAGAAACTCTCTACCAGTAAACACTGCTTCCACATGAGATGAGATATATAAAAATGATGTTATTCCTGAAGGGATTAATATACGAGTATTTAAGAAAAATCGTAGCTAGTAAGGTTAACCGATAAAATCCAAGAAAAGCGTCTTATTACGTATTATTTTCGGAACTTTATCCCGCATAGACCAATGTAACCTACGAAAGCCGATCCTAAGTACTCTTATAAGCACTACATCAAAAACTAAACGGTACTTAGTAGATGATAGCCAAAATCAGGTCACGTACAGCTCTTAACAGCAATGGATTGGACGTGTCCCATAAAAAATGGCGTTTTTCTGGAAAATATACAGATATTACCCGCGACCCTTGTCAGTCTGTCCGTCGATACACATAGCACCACGTCCACGTAACGCGACGTAACTGTCACTATTCTTATGTTGTCTAGGAAAAGAGCAAAGGTAGAATTTATCCCGTATATACATACAAACGTATTATTACTTTTGTTTACAACTCAGCCTGCATCCAGGCGCCCATTGGCCAGTGTTTGCAGCCAATTTATTCTAATTTGAAAACTTATAAGTGTATGCGGCTAATAAGTTTATCTGTCACTAAATTTAGTCGGATTATAGTCGTTTGACATTATGAACAGTAATGCACACATAGAGAACACAGAGAAGAAAAAAGGGTGTATACCCTGAAATGAAGTTGTCTCCTTTTAATAAAGGGCATCCGGTATAAGAGCGACGAGTATATATATATTTATCTATCGGAAGGAGATGAGATGCATTTTTTCTTTCGAGTTTCGAGGTCGAGGGCACTAACAGGCACTAAAGTCGACGCAATAATTTCGCGGACTACTTTGACAGTACGTCAGGCACGAAAGCTGCCACAGTTCACCCGGTGTGGTTCTGATAGTTACACAATTTTTTTAAGAAGTTAGATCAACACTTGACCTCAATCTCACCTGATGTTAAGTGACGATGAAGTCGACGATATTACGTGTTGGTCTAGAAGGTATAAAGCCTACATTAAATGAAATATTGTCATGCGTACCTCACTATTCAAAATTAAACAATTTTGGGCACATTTTTCAACACACACTTATGTCAAACTTGTCCTTGAAATTCTGGCGTCGACTTTAGGAAACATGATTACAAGTGATGCTTCAGCCTGATCGTTATTTAATTTAAATAAAAAATACCGTAAATATACATATATATCTTGCGAATAACTATGCCAACAAAATAATAGTATCTTGTCGTATTCGGGTTTTACTTTTTACCTTCTTGTTTCCTAAGTTAGATTATCTATAACACCTCAGAGGTTTAACTTTCCGCGGCAATTTTTGGGCTATGCCTGCATAAATAAGGATTGGAACCCTAATTCATATTCATTACGACTTCACGGAGTTACTTCGGATACGCTAAGAATATGCTAAGTCGTAAATAACTTCGGAGTGGCTTAGTGGCGGACTCGCGCTCTTTCTGTGTTGTAATATTCGACCTTGGGTTTCAGCTCAGAAAGTTTTATAGATGCTTAGCGTTCTATCATAAGAGCCAGCTTAATAGCCGTGTGCTTTCTCAATTTTCTCAAACTCAGTGCTCAATTCATTACGAAATTTCCGCAGAAAGCCACTACGGCAAAATACATTGGGCAGTCCTATGGATCGCTGTAAGAGCTGCTATTATGCACGAGCGTCTCGAGACCGGTTACTATAGCATAACATCATTATAACACTGTATCAATTTACGCTGTTATCACAACAGGATGAGGACAAGAAATAAATTATGCGCTAATCATCATCATCAACCGGGAAACGTCCACTGCTGGACATAGGCCTCCCTCATGGTACGCCACATCGACCGGTCCCCAGTCACCTGCATCCAGCGACTCCCTGCGACTCTAACCAGGTCGTGGGTCCATCTAGTAGGGGGACGGCCTAGTAGACGTTACCCGGTACGTGGTCGCCACTCGAGAACCTTTACTCCCGATGTGCGACTGCGATGTGGCCTGCCCATTGCCACTTCAGCTCACTGACTCGTCGAACTATGTCGGTGACCTTCGTTCGTCTACGGACTTTCTCATTCCGGACCTTATCACGTAGAAAAATTCCGAGCATAGCTCGTTCCATCGCTCGGTGCACTAATAACTTTAGATATCATTTTTGGAATACCTAACTTTTAAGACTCCAAAACCTAACAAGCTTTGAGTTCTGTGGCATTCGTTTTGAATACCGAAGCCAAAGATTTTCCTTCTGTATTATTATCTGAAAAACGTATACGAGTGTATCCACGTATTTCAGTTAGAGATATAATGGCAATTGTAACAGTCAGATATAATGGGCATTTGGGCAACTATGAAACGAAAAACTTCGCACAATGCCTAGGCAATTAGTTTTTGTAATATAGTCTGTAATAAAGACTTCGTAATTCTTACGTGATTTAATCGATTACGTTTGACCTGAAAAAGATTCAGCTTCACTTTTTTTTCTTGATTGTGATAGGATTGGATTTGTGAAACTTGTATAAGGCGATTTTGTTTCCTGTATCTATCTTTTACATGTTTTATCTGGAGATAGTGAATTACATTAAAAGAGATGTTTAAAAACCGGCCTGCATTGGAATAAACTAAAGATGTATCTACTTATCATACCGAAACACAACAGTGCTATTAACACTGTTGTTTGGCGGTAGACTTAGGTAACATGATGGTAGATTGCATTACCACCAACTAAAGCGAGTGCCGACACGAAACTCCCGTCCGCGTCCTCACGACTTCCAGAAGCGTGGCCACATCACGGGTAACTGTCCTAGCCAATCCAGGATTCGTAATTGGCTAGAACAGTCAGCTCCATTTGTTTAAAGCAACTAGACCAAAAAAACTACTCTTTGAGACATACAAGGCGACTAAAGTGCCGCGCTAGCGTCCGTGAACCATTGACATTATTCTGCTATTACTAAAAACTCGTCTGCACAGTGTGATTATGGCTAAATTTCGTCTTGGAAAATCCTTCAGCTATAGTAGCCTACGAGGTAGGCCTTTGGTTTAAATTTATCCGTTAGCATTCTGGCTTTAAAGTCACAGTTTTTTGCTGAATGCAAGCAGCTCGTCATCGGTCACGATGTCGTATCATAAGGGAGGCCTATGTACCACTGGACATTTCCCAGCTTATGATGATGAAAGTATTTGTTAGTTGTGATTGATTGGCTCACGATGCACGCTGTAACGGTATTTTTTGTACATAGTGAGTTTATGGTCCGAATGGTGTGTCACCGTGAGATAATATGTTTTGTTCATAGTGAGTTTATGGTCCGATTGAAGGGTGTGTCACCGTGAGATAATATTTTTTGTTCCTAGTGAGTTTATGGTCCGATTGAAGGGTGTGTCACCGTGAGATAATATTTTTTGTTCCTAGTGAGTTTATGGTCCGAATGAAGGGTGTGTCACCGTGAGATAATATTTTTTGTTCGTAGTGAGTTTATGGTCCGAATCAAGGGTGTGTCACTGTGAGATAATAGATTTTGTTGAGATATTATTATTTGGAAATCTACAGATACAATTTCGCAAGTAAATAATAAATAAATAAAAGTTGCTCTACAATAGTAACATAAAATTAGTGTTTCGGACGTCTTTTTCTGACATTATCAAATGCCTTAGAAGAGCTAAGAGAAAGGGCTGTGTCTTAAGATGTAGGATCTTATTTAAGCTACATCGTCGTTTTATGTATCGAAACACTCTAAACCTAGCAAACTTCTACCATTTCACTTCGAAACTTTCTTTCTATTCGTAATCCTAAAAGAAATGTTTACTCTAAAACTTTCGGCTTTAGCGATGAAGGCTAAACTTTTTCTCGTTTAATATTCAGACTACATTTGCGAAATCGATGATTCTTTTTGCTTGCTAAAGTTTTGCTGAACACTTCTAAGAGCTGGCACCATTACGATGGAAATTATGCAGTCTCGGCTTTAGAACAGACTAAGAGATGTGCAGCCTCATTAACCTAGGCTGATCAGCATCCGCCTGCCAACCGTAGTGTTTACGGCAAATGTTGTTAAAAGCAAATACATTTAGCTGTACAAGCGATAGACCGGACAAAGTCACTCAGTCTCAAATCACTTCACGCGGCTGTCCGCACGGCTACACATCAAGCTATACATTTCCAGTCGCATCGAGCGGGAGTTCATACAATGCGAGGTCAGCGTATACTGGAAATGTATAGCTTGATGTGATGCCGTGTGTACAAGATAGTCTAAGATCCCAGTCAGTATACAACGACCTTCACCGAGCTGGTTAATTGATGAAACGTATTTTATATCTAATTAAAATGTCAATTAATATATTGCAAATGGGTTGACTAAAAACAGTCAAAAATATGATTAATTAACAATGTTTTTATATATTTCACTGGTTCGGTTAATAGACAAATTCCGTACGTTTTTTTTATGTTTGTTACCTCAACTTTCGCCTGGGGGAATCGATTTTAATGATTCTTTTTTTATTTGAATTCTGGCGTGTCCCGTTTCAATTTGGTCCAGTTCTGACAATGCCATCCATGAGAAAACCATATACGCGTAAGTCTTAAATTTGTTTTAGACTTTTAAGGCAATAAAAGTCTGTTTCTAGTTCTTTTTGAAAGCGTAAATTTGTGTGTTTATATATTTTATGCGTACAATAAATTGTTTAAAAATATTTTACCGAAGAAATACCGCCAAAGTTCCCGCCTGACCACCATTAGGGCCAGTTTCGCATATAGTCGTACCAGGCTCGGGTTATTCCGCCTTAATAGTTTTTATTGATAGATCATAAAACTATTTAATTTTTTTGTAAAAGTCCCGCAAGTTGGGTGCCACAATGATGCATGATAAAATGACCCTAAACTATAAATAACTACTACAATGGACCCTAAAAAGTCATTAAAACTCATAAACAAAAGCGGTTTCGTCTCTCCTTATTCAACAAAAGAAAAGGCGGGTCTAGCTAAGATCACAACATGCAAGCAACTTGGTTTTGAAACTGATCAGGCGGGAGCTTTGTCGATATTACATAGCTATCTACCAACTACCTCTTAGCGAACGTTAAAAGCGAAAAGTGGTCCAGTTTGTATTCAGTAGGATACATTGTGTTTGTGAGGCCTTATCTCGCGTTTTTGTACGTATAAGCGGTAAAAAGGTTTTTCTGCGTGCGTGGCGTTGGCTGCTATTTCCTCAATCGAATTCCTTCCTTACACATGTGACGTGAGCAAACAAATCTTACCTTCAGCAGTGACACGTAGTGATTTTGTCAGTTACAGCGTTTTGCTATCACAGTTATCCATTGTTACGTATTTGATACTGACGTACTTTTATGTGTCTCTAATATCATAAATGCGAACGTAACTTTGCTTGTATGTCCTTCCTTTCCTTTGAAATGAATCATTTTTTGTATAGGGATAGTTGAAGGGCCGGTAATGGACATAGGCTGCTTTTTATACCGATCGAGCAAGTCGTTCCCTTACTTTCCGAAATCCTAGCGGATGAAGTCACGCACATATGCGAGGAAAACATATCTGTTACCGGCCAAACCTGATTTTAGGACAATCTAGTTTCTACTAGGCCAAACCAGCGGCCTTATCGTGTAACTCCAACACCGATCACGATCCCTTTGAATTTGACGTTTGAAGATGATTCACGAACTTCACACCGCTCAAACGCGACTGCTAAATGTCATTGAAAGGTATAGCGATTAATCAAGAGTTTGAAAGATTATGAATGAACGAAATCGTAATTTTGACATAAAATTGGTACCGTGTAACTTTTTGACAACTAGAAATCGCTTTCAAAGCGACTCGCAAGTGTCAAATGAAAGATTCAACACTCAGCTCGAATCTTTCAAAGATTTCTCGCAAGTTTATCATTGTTTTATAACTTTAATGATTGATTTAGTTTCAATGTCGTTATATCAATTGAATTAGCAGCAAGAACTATTTTGATAGCTCGCGTAGAAGAAGAAATTCAGCCTCACAATATAATAAATTGATGTTTTATTTATAACTCTCAATAATTTCAGGTTGTTTTTATTATTTGCCTAAATAAGTAATAAACTCAACAAAATAAAATAATATAAGTTACGTACGTAAATAATTATTTTTTATTAATTTCGAGTATTATGGTATCTCTTCAAAATTAGCTATGATGGGTGACTGTAGGTGACTACTGTTGTGTAGATAATAAATAATAATTTGTGCTGCGTGTTTACGGTGCTATGTGTGAATGGATGAGAACCCACAAAAAAATATTTGTATATAATTTATATTATATATACTTCGGAAATGAACTTTCTACACCACTCGTGGTACCAAGGCTATCTTAGTTATTATAAGAAATGAAACCTTAGCAATTTTTGTAAAAAAAGATACCAAAACCATCGATAAAAATATTTTAAGATAACTAAAGAAATAGCTGTAAGATTTAAGGACCATTGCCTGTTAAGGTAACTAAAGAATTGGCTGTAAGATTTAATGACCGTTGCCTGTTAAGGAAACTAAACAACTGGCTGTAAGATTTAAAGACCATTGCCTTTCCTGCTAAGGATAATGAAAAATCGCAACGACAACAAGCGCCGATTTCATTCGTTCCGAAAGCGATTGTGATTAAGAATGTTAGACGATACCATTTAAGAGTCGCAATCCCGATCGCGATCCCGATACCTTTCAAAGGTATCGCGATAGGTGTTGGAGTTAGACGATAAGGCCCCTGTTCATCCTATATGCGATAGGATAAACCGGTACAGACCAGTATAAACTGGTCCGTCCTATAACCGATAGGAGAAACTAGTACAACCTAGGCTGAACTGTTTGAACCTAATATTAATAAGTACACTTCAGGATAAAGGTTTGGCCTAGTCTATACTAATTTTGCCTAGTTGAAAATGTTTAAACGAGGACTAAGGTTAAATAATGAGGACAAAAACCAGAATAACAAAAATATTTAAGGGGGCTCTCATACAACAAACGTGATTTTTGGAGACGCTTTTTTACAATATTTCAATTTTATTCAAGCGTTAATTTTTTTAACCCATCCAATCAATATTGGTAACGCATAACTCAATGGATATTGGTGTATAACACATACAGATTTTTGAAAATAGGCAAAGGTACTTTCCAATACAGCCTGATCTCTCCCCGTTCCCGTTTACGACATCTACGGGAGAGGCATAAGCTATCGGATCATATGTATACTTGTAATCTAGCCAATTACATATAGGATAATCTAAGCCCACAAATAGACACCGAATCAATAATACCTTCCTATTTGACCTCAAACCGTCTGTATCTAAATTAAAAGTCTATATTTGGTTTCTAGTCCGGCTTACTTTACCTTGGACCTTTTACGAGTATGCACAATCAGCACACAAAATGTACAAGACAAATGGATGCTTAGCTGCATAAACTATTAAGTATTCAATTTCCTAATCGGTACGTACGGCTATACAGTTCCAGTATTCGCTATCCTCTCATTTTAAGAGGGTTTTACATGCATTTCATTTCGCTTATGAAGTATACCTCTAGGTGGGAATAAAGAGGCTATAATAGCGCCGCGGCATCGATTTATGAAAATGCCATATAATTTCCGCATTTATGCAACATCAAATCTTCACTATCACTCCTACATTTGACGATATTTTCAGTCAGACATTGAAAATACAGATTTTTAAACAGGTGGCTCACGCTCTATTTACATTGTGATGAAGCAGGTGGTCAGTATCACTTTGCCAGTTTCGATAGAAATCCACGTGTTTTGGCATTTACTGACTTTTTATAAAAAATTTTAAAAAACCTAGCGCGTTGATTTTTGGTTTTCATAATTTTCATAAAATACATATTTATAAATATATAGAGCAACATTGTACAGTTGTAGATCTTGATATAACTTGTCATGGTCCAAGTCTAAGCACTTTATAAATGTCATTCGTCCCAGATTCGTGTTTTAATTACTAAAATATGCATTGTATAACACCGCCAAATTTAGAAGTCCAGTCACCTAATAGGCAAAGTTATGTAAGTACATAATGTAATATGCAGCTTGTATCAAATACCTGGGTAACAGGGTTACGGTTTGTCAATTCGATTAGTAAACTAGGTCAGGGACAAAGAAAATATGATAAAGCTGCTAATGAGATGATTAGTCCAATCTTGCTTTAGATGGCGACATAGTATTACGTAGACCCTGTCCCCTAAATTCCGGAGGACTGTCAGTTGTATCCTTGATATCACAAAACGTTTTCCGCGATCACTATCTATTGATCCATATCTATGCGAAATAGAGTTTGTTTGTTTCTCCTTATTTCCAGTTGTAACAGATAGTCAGAATGACTTGATTTTTTGTATAATGATAGTTGAAGGACCCAAGAACATATGCTACTTTTATCCCGATCGATAGTTCCCGTCCCGTTTATGAAGTCCACGCGAATAAAAGTCGCGGGCAAAAACATTTACCTCAAAGTAATGGACTAAAGTGACGTTATATTTTATTATCTACTATATCATAGTAGTCAGCTGAAGTGGCAATGGGCAGGTCACATCTCGGTTAACTTCAGCACAGTGTGTATTAATTTCACCGATTGGGGCAATCGGCTATTCTTAAATAAAACAAATAAATGACATTAGGCTATGATCGTTAATGAGCTTGTGCCTTTCCATCGGTATCGTTGATCTGACGCGTGTCATTTGTTTGACCACAGAAATGACTGTCTCTGAGAGACTGTGCCACTTTGTACAAACGCATTAAATACGCGAGTAATATGCAGCACTACAGTTTTTACTATTCATCATCATCAGCCGGGAAATTTCCACTGCTGGACATAGGCCTCCTTCATGGTACGCCACATCGACCGGTCCCGATCCACCTGCATCCAGCGACTCCCCGCGACTCTAACCAGGTCATCGGTCCATTTAGTAGGGAGGGAGTTTTACTATTACATCGAATAAATTCAGTGGACCCGTTTGGAATCAATTTAAGGAATAACACCCGGTGGGAACAACAGAATTTTAACATCGTGGACCACTGGAAACAAGCCTTATTAATAAAGATGGCGTCCATGACATATCATTTGACGTTTTACACTGCGTACTCAAATAATGCTTACAAACAGAGTGCTACGAAAATTTATATTTAAGTTTTCTAAAAGCCTTGTTATATTTTTTATTCATTTTACAATGAACAGATTGCAGGTTTGATGAACGGCTCTTTTATTTATCTGTTAAAGCAGGCGAAGCCTTCTGTTTATTCTTCATACGAATCTGTCAAAGTTTGACACGTGTCACACTAATGATATGATTGCCGTTCCTCGACCACGGCAATGACAGCCCCGTCACGTCACAGAGCTGTCATTACGCAATGATTTATTTACGGCGGACAAACTGACAAATAGTCGTAACTCCACGGCGGTGACGTGTTTGTTTTTATAAACAGGCTCGTTTCGTTAGCATTCTTTGTCTTGTGTGATAAATTGATTTGTTACAGCGTTCCCTGGCTTTGTTGCTTACGGTTTGTTGTTGTTATTCGTATAAATGTAAGGGTCGTGTGTGAAATAAATGTTTTCCATTTTGCGGGGTTTCCATACTTGTTTTTTTAACAAAATATTTTATTTAATATTTACGCTGTTTGCTATTTGTGTTTTTTGAAATCTTTCTTAGTGTGAGACTTAGGAATATTGCGCTTTCTATACCATTAGTTTTTCCTCGTAACCGCGATTGTCGGTGTTTCACAGATTATCTCAAAGATCACATATCCGATGTACAAAGCATCCTATATCTAAATCTAAAATGAATAGTTTGCCAAATTAATCACGATCTAAATTAATCGATGTTCAATTTTTAAAAATAATTCTCGCAGTTTTTCTATTATCCGATGTGTTGTTAACAGAAATAGTTCAAAACGTTATATTCAATATAAAAGACGCCATTGACGCGCATCACAATCGTATAAAATCGGTACTGTCCCTTATATAGCTGACAAAAGCGGCAGAATTCGGCCTCGTTAGCAATGAACTGACATCAGGTATCCGGCGCCGTAAAATTTCACCTTTTTCGGGTATAAAATCTTTTTTCCTCGGCCCATCTGCGAAAGGGTTATGTTGGATTACGCGAAGTGGTTTCGCCATAATTTATTGCACTTTTTAAAGGGTTAAATGCCTAGGAGTTGAGTTTGTTTTGTTTTAAGATAAATTAAGAGTGGCATCATTTAAGTGGGATTTCGTGTACTTTTTCTGAATTATGTGGAGTTTAAAGTAACATAAACAATAGGCAGTAACTGTGCTGGAACTTCGTCTCCCCACATTTATTAGTCCACGGGAGCCTGGTTTATTTTGAAACTGCCGAACGATTTGATGGAAATAAAATGTTTTATTCTATGCAAAAGTGTCATTTCTAAGTATTTTATCTGACTTTTGAGCTGACCCCTAATGTCAATTACTTCTAGTTATTTTATGTGTATAACAGTGTAGCGTTTTGTTTTGATTTTTATGATAGGTGCCATTTAATATCCAGTCTACCCACTAGTTAAAATATTACTAATACTACCCACTTTATGTTGTATTTCACAATATAAGTGCATTGTATTCTTTTTTGTGAAATAAATGTCTTAAACCGTAACACCATGTTACAAATGCTATAAGCAACCTTGGTTTAATGATCACGGTAGGTGTAAGCTACAGTTAGATGACAGCTGTTAGGTGTTGACCATCTCTGGAATTTTTATTTAGTCTCTTTTCGACACCTGCGGGATGACGCGATCTATCTAAAGCCGAAGCAACGCGGCTAAACTTGTTTTTCCGGTAAAATTTCGGGACGATTGCGTGCGCCCGCGCAAACAAACCGGTATTTGGCAACACATAATTTTGTGCAATTAACAATTAACCTGCAATAAAAACCGCATTGAGAGCTAGTGGCTAATCTAATCTCCCGTGTAAAGCAATTAGCATTGTGTGTTAATTTGTTTGGCAAAGTTTAAGTTGTCGTGGCTTATGAAATGGTACTGGATGAATTTGTGGTTTGAAATCATATTTCATTCAGAAGACGTTTCATGAGAAACGATTTGTTCTTCGCACAAACAAAAACTATGGTTTTCAACCGACTTCAAAAGAGGAGGAGATTCTCAATTAGACTAATTTTTGGGGGGTTGTATGTTATGCGATAACTCCGCCAAATATGAATCGATTTTTTTCTTTTCTTGTTTTAGAGGTGGTCATCTAAATCACACATATAAATTTTATCGAAATCTACAACGTGTACAAAAAAGGAGTGATAAAACTTAAGTGCGGTATATGTTAGGTAAGGTTTTACCTTTGGAGCGGTAGTAGACATCTGTAAACCGTACAAATCTGGAGAAAAACGAATTTAAAATATTGACTAAATTTTTTGAATTTCATCTCTATCCTAGTTCTACATGTGTCAATAACCCCTAAAACCAAAGATAAGATCATTCATCATTGACCCCAGTGCTCGCGTTGGTAAACAAACATTTAGGGTTGTCAAAAATTACGACGTTACACCTATGAAATAAAAATGTATGGAAATTTAAACTAACCTTTACAACGCTGCTACTTTCACAGTGTATTCTACACAAGGGATATAATATACCCACCTTTAAGTATTATCACTCCTTTTTTGTACACGTTGTATAAAGCTCTTTTTGAGAAAATCAACAAACACGAGTATGTCCAGATAGTTCTATCTCTAAGGGTAAAAGCATTGTAGGTGATATCGGTTCCAGTTCGTTTTGAACGCTTTAATTATTGTTAATTTTGATAGTGGCAGAACACGTATTTAGCTACTTCAGCGCAAACAGCCTGCCGGAATCAAAGGGGTTGATAATGGTATTGAATATTCTTTTGACAGACATTTTCTCACAAATGGACGATTCGGAAACAATATGCGTAGGGCCAGTTCTACTTAGCAATCTTCAATCGAAGAGAAAATAGGCTCCTTCCCCTTATCGTCATATAAGATGTGGTGAGATTGAAGTCAACCGGTGATTTATCATTTATTTAAAACAATTTAACATCGTGCCAAGTGCAGCAACCAATATTTACATTGAAAAATACCAATTTATTTAATTTATTTTTTTCTTTTGTTGCAGGTCTGTATAGTCCCGCATTGATTAAAACTTATGGAATACGCTCCGCCATTATCCACATTTATGTCAGGTGAGATGGCCGTGTTGCATTAGGTTGAAAAGTTTCATCAACAAGTAAATGCGTTCAAAATGAACTGGAAACCGACTTCAATTGCCCTAAAAGTATACTTTTACTAAGAAAAATTTAAGATAACAGAGCACGAAGTCATATTATATTCAACCCAGTACCATTACTAGTACTACTACTTACCATCTCATTAACTGCACATACATGTCAATTTCCCTATACTTCTAAGTGTACATGCTATCAGCTCCAACAGGTGGACTCAATAAGATATCTAGGATTACAAATTGACAAAGCTCTCAATTTTCAACCTCAAATAAATGCACTCAGTGGTAGACTCAGAAAAATGATATTTATATACAAGAGTCTTAGACATATTGCCGACCAAAAAGTTATAAAACAAGTCTACTTTGCTTTATGTCAATCTGTTATAGGGTATTGTATCTCCTGTTGGGGCGGGGCTCCAAAAACTCACCTTATCAAGGTATAACGAGCACAGAGAGCTATACTTAAAGTAAGTGCATTCTTACCCTTCCTGTTCCCTACCGATGAACTCTACAAACTATGGGACGTACTCAGTGTTAGGCAGCTCTTCATAAGAGCCACAGTTCTAAGGAAACATGCAACTCTCACGTACGACCCAAGCACACAAATAAATAGACGGAGACTTGGAACGGTATGTCAAACTACCCGGTACAATACAACCTTCGCCCGGCGTTCCTTCTGTTTTCTGGGCAGTTTTCTCTATAATAGGATTAACACAACATTATCAATCTACAGTTTACCGAAATATACATGTAAAAAAAAGCTCACTGACTGGTTAACGGAATTGGGATATAGCGCCACGGAAGATCTATTAGCAGTTGTTACATAATATTTATTCACTACATTCAATTACAAACCGAAATAGTTAATATACAAAGTTAATACATGTAAATATATCATTACCCAAAAAAAGCACCATCTAACACACACACACACACACACACACACAAACACACGCACACACATTCTTACTCACTACTTCATTCATCACATAGACTAGATATAGTATACAAACATATATAGATAAGTTATTTTATATTCTTAGCTGTAATAATATGTTTATACGTAGCTCTAAAGCGCCGTGGGTGAGAGCCTGGTGTCCTGTAACACAGGGTCACACCTATCTCAGTCACCAGACTCTCACAGGTACACCTACCTTGTAGGACTTATGTTGTCTATTATTTATTTTATGTATAAGGTATAAGGTGTCACTGTGAGAAAATAAATAAACATTTTATTATTATTATTATTATTATTACATACTTCTTTCGCGAAGCGCAGTCTTCTCTTTTGGGGAATTTTCCTATATAATAAAATGAATGAAACTATCAATATAGATAAGTTTTCTTACCACGATTGTAAAGAAAAGTTGTATGAACATCTGTTGTCTTTAAGTTACACTCAAACAGAACAGATTCTCTGCATAATGAAATAACACTAAGGACACTTACAGACACATACACATACACACGCACACACATACACACACACACTCACGCCGCCTTAGAAATATTTAATAAAATCTATCTCATAATCTTTTTTGTTTATATATATTAGTTTTGTCAGCAGGAACATTTATAAAAATTATTTGTGCAACAGGAAGGTAGACCTCTGTGACACAGGCTGTGCCTACAACAGAGGTCGTTGAGTATTTAGTAATGTATAAATTAGTTTTGTTCGATCTAAGTTAAAATATGTATAAGATGATTAATGAATAAATTTATTATTATTATTATATAAGATTAATATCGTTTTCTCGCATTTCGTTATAAGGCTTATGTTCCGAATGTTTAATTAATCAAATGTTTTTCCTTTCTTTATTTGCAATTTTTTTTGCAATTATAGATATTTACCATTTCTTCTTATCCGTAAAACAATCCATAACTTAGCTTATCCTAATGAAATTTAGCACAATACATTCTGACCCGTGTCAAGCAATAGGCCTTACACGTGTGACATTCTTATATCCTCGTCATTAAATCTTACTTAGGGAGCGTTCGTGTACTACGTAACAAAATCCCGCTTATTTTAGATCCCACTAATAAGAAAAAGAGATGTATCAAAACTTGTACAACATTTAAATACGAGTAATTAAGGAACAGTGTAAATGTATACAGAAACATATTAGAACTACATTTAAGATTGTATTTTGTTTGTATAAAATAATTATTTTCTGTACTGAGTGAAAACGTCAAATTCATTTCATTGACGGCATCTTTGCTTTTAAGTCTTGTCTGTTTCATGCGTTTTCAATGTGTTTATACAAACTAGTGGTCGCCCAGTGGTTGAAATTCGACCATTATTAAATTAGTTTTTTTTTAAATGTATACTCCTCTGTATAAACTATAAGTGAGCGAAATTTCATACTCCTCCGTCCGCGCAGTTTTCGTAAAAAGTGCTACAAAGTTTCTCTTCGCGTATTAATATATAGATAAGATATACCAAAATATTCAAAAAAGGTAACTAAATCACTTACTAACATATTAAAGCCATATTTTTAACATCGTAATTATTGATTTTATTGCATCATTATTATTATTATCATGTATGCCGCAATCCACTGTTGGACATAGGCCTATCTAAAAATGCGTCACGGAATTCGGTCCTCTTCTCTTCGCATCCTTTCACTTATGGTGTTTGTTCGTTACGATTAGACGGCTGAACCGATCTTTCAGAATTTTGACATGCACGTGGCCTATAAGATGAAGAGAAAAATACTTTTTATCTCTGTAAAGAGTTTCTATAAATCTATCTTTACCCCAAATAAAAAATCTTACTTCTGCTGACAGTAACGGGTAAAAACCTCCTTCTGTAATAAAAATATGTATCACTCCACCCCTTAAGCTGAAGACCTCATTACGTGATACTAGAACACCCCCTTGCCTATACCCGCGGAGGGAACAGTAAGTAGAAATAAAATAAAATAAAACAAAAGGCTTTGGTACGAATGTAACAATGAAGATTGATTGGCCACACGCATTGCTTTGTCTCAGTAATGCAAATAGCATTTCGTTTCCATATTGGATGAGGCTGGCAGACATTGATTGACACACGGCATACTAGATTTTGCTTCAGTATCAGTATGCAATTGTGAATGACAATTGGTGTACAAGTACTTAGACTATTAAAATTTAAAACGGTTTTAGGCTTACGATGGGAGAACTGGGAAACTAAGGCTTCCTAACGACACTGCATTTCTAATTCAAAATTGATGATATGAAGTTTTTTTTGTTCGCCAATTACTCATGGTCATTGTCAACCGACTTCAAAAGAGGATAATGTTCTCAGTTCGACTGTATGTTTTTTTATGTTTGTTACCTCAGAACTTTCGACTGGGTGCACCAATTTTGACGATTCTTTTTTTATTTGAAAGCTGGTGCTTCCCGTGTGGTCCAGTTCTGACAATGGCATCCATGAGTAAACCATAAAGTATTAAATTTGCTTTAAGTATTACTTTATTTTAGAGGATAAATGCTGTAGACTTTACGGGTAGTTGAAGTCGGTTTATAGTTCTTTTTGAACGCGTTTATTTATTGAAAAACATTTCAAAGTTTATTCAATATTCGATTTTAACGGAAATGAAACGCACAATTTTGTTAGACACGAAATCTATATTTTATTCTCTCACTCGGCTACGTGAGTAATGTCATACGAAATTGCTTTCGTGGCAATTTAAAAGTTATATTTTATTTTATTTATTGGATCAGCTAACAATTACAACACTTTAATATTATATTTACACGTTACATTATTCTAATTCTAGTGCGTAACCTATTACAAGCTGATACTGCATGCACAAAAAAATTTATATAATAAAATTGAAGAGATTAGATAATAATATATAAATATATGTCAATGTAGAACTAACTTAACTAACTAACCTAACTTAATCTAACTTAAAGGGAGACTTAAATATACTAAATTACATGATTTGATTATTTTTTATTATTATAGATATATTATATTTTGTTATAGATTAGACTAGCAGCCTAACAACGTATTTTAATATTGTCAAACCAGCCGGGGACTCAATAATTAAAAAAAAAAGTCCCTGTTCTTGTTAACGCATGAACAATCTTGAACAGTCGCGTTTGTATCTAGATAAAAGAAATTTATTGCTCGTTTGAATTCACCCAAATTATCTTCAGGGAAAACGGAAACTGGGATATTTAAACAAGTGAAAGCAAACGCTTTAAGTTCTGCCGTCCTTCTGTTTAACTAGCCTTAATTTAAACGTTATTTGTAGCGACATAATCTACTCTATTATTTGATAGTTACCAGGACCTCAGAAGCGAACGAAAGTGGCTCGTTCACAATTCAGCTCATGTACGAACATAGTGGGCTGTGGTTAGCGCATTGTCAAATATTCATATTGAAAGCATTTCTCCTGTACGTGCTAGTCCGACGTCGACATAAAGAAAGTGCTTTTACTGTCTCGAGGTAAACTGTACCAGCGCGTTACGCATTGCGTATTTTCTTTGTTTTGAAGTGTTGAGAGAGTTTGCAGTGTAAAAAATAGCTAGTGGCCTTTATCTAACCTTGTGGTATATCGACCGGTCCCGAGCCATCTGCATCCAGCGACTCCCTGCGACTCTAACCAGGTCGTCGGTCCATCTAGTAGGGGGACGGCCTGGTAGACGTTTCCCGGTACGTGGTCGCCTCTCGAGAACCTTTACTCCCCACCGGTTATCGGTTCTTTGAGCGATGTGGCCTGCCCATTGCCTAATCCCAAAAAATCTTCACAATGTAATTACAAAGCAAAATGTATTGTAATATAAAAAATTTAATTCGAGCAAGTTTTAAAAAAAATTCGGGCTTTATGTGCTGTAAAAGTCTTCTTACTGCACTTTTTCCTTTTCTATTCGGGTATTCCTATTACTAAGCCTTCGCTGTCTGTCCGTCCGTGTGTCTGTCAGTGGGCTGTATTACATGATCCGTAACAGGTAGGCAGTAGTCCGCAAAATGTGACCAAATTTAACTTTGCAGTTGTAAGGTATATATAGAGTTTGGAATTTAACTGCAAAGTAAAGTTTGTTTTGCTTGAAATATGGGTCACTTGTGCGATTTATGGTACCAGTGGCATATATATAGTTAGGAGCAAAACGAAACCAAAAATGGTTGGTATTAGGCACATTTGTTTGAGCATTGTTCGATGCATAATATTTATGATTTTCAGTATGTTAAATTATCCATAGTTCGTTTTTTACGTAAGTGCTTTTGTAGGTATAGATTGCACATATATTTTTCCTCTTTGGTTTGCAATATGTCCCTTTAATAACAGTTTGTTTTCCCCTAAGGGTTGCTACATTGTAGCGAGATTTATGATCTGCAATAAAGTATCACTACAAAATTGAATACTTGGGTATCAATAAATCTGAAGTTAAGACTTCCGCTCGGCTCCACTCAATACCTGCAATTTTATTCTGGAACGGCCCATTGGCTGGAAACTAGCTTCGTTTTATAAACGTTCGATGACGTAGTCTGTATATGTAATATCGTCAAAGCTCCCGCCTGATCAGTTTCAAAACCAAGTTGCTTGCATGTGGTGATCTTAGCTAGACCCGCCTTTTCTTTTGTTCAATAAGGAGAGACGAAAACGCTTTTGTTTATGAGTTTTTATGACTTGGGGTCCATTGTAGCAGTTATAGTTTAGGGTCATTTTATAATGCATCATTGCGGCGTCCATTTTACGGGACTTTCACAAATACAACAATGCTTTCTTGTTTTTTTTTATAGTTTTATGATCTATCCCCAAAAACTAGCAAGGTGCAGCGCAGCAGCCCGATCCACAACTGTATGCGAAACAGAACCTAATGGTGGTCAGGCGGGAACTTTGTCAGTAGTACATTTCCAGTTTAACCTGGCCTCTCATTGTTAGAAAAACTCATATATAGCGAGTTCAATACTAGTGATCTGTCGTCATTCTAAGGTAGGTATTCAGACATATGTATTTTGTGTTAAATAGACTCAATGCATATTTATTCCATAGTATCCGAAGCAGACAGATAATGTCAGTCAGACAGGCTGACAGACGGGTCTAGATCGAAGAGAAAGCGACAAAACAATAGCGTGGCTGTGGAGCACTTTCTACAGCTGAAAACAAAGGCTGTAAGACTATATAGCGCCGGGAGTAACGACCTTCTATGGCGGATAAAGTTTGAATCATTGTCCAAGAGCCAGCTCTAATATGGTTTCGAATTTAAGTTTGACCTAGACAAGGACTAACTGGGCGCGTAAGCTAACCAATCGACGGAACGTAAAATTATATTTTATTATAAAGTTATAGCCAATTATAAAGACTTCACCTATAGTAAAAATCCCCTAAAACCTATTTCAAATCTAACAATGTAAAAAAATTTAGGTGGTATGTATTGTAAGGCAATTTATTGGCTGACTACATTGACAGCTAGTCAACGAGATGCACGTACAAATATACTTCTCATCAGAAAAATCGAAACACCTTGCAAGTTTATGTTTTGCAAGGATTATCAGAAAAATGTGTATATTTAGGAATATATGTCAAATGCCGTTTAATAGTGATTAATGTGAGGTTTTCAAATCATAACGTTAATGTTCTAGAGGTAAATTAATATTTCATAGGTTTTTCTGATAATCCTTACAAAACATAAACTTGCAAGGTGTTTCGATTTTTCTGATGAGAAGTATAGTTTAATTCAAATCTTTGTCTAACTATGCTGACTCCATGTTGTAAGAAAATATCAAACATTACATACGTGATTAAATATATTACGAAGCGAACAAGGGCCAAATTGGAGAGAACATGCGAATACCAAAACGAAATTAATGTTTTGTTATTAATAAAATGCTCTCACAAGCCAAATATTTGTAAAGGAAGAATGAACGAAGGCTGACATAAAGTAAACAATACCTTTGCATTGTGTTCAACGTAATTAGAGGAGAAATTAGACTGAAATAAAATTATAGACTCGGTACATCGAACTCTTTTTTCAGAACTATCTTTAGAGACTTTAGAAGTTATCCCATGGGAATTTTTAACAAGATAAAATATATCCTAGGTCCGCATCCTTTCCATAGACAAAATGCATGTCATATGAGGTAACGAAAAAAACTATAATGTCTCACGATAGTTATGTGCCGTTTGAAAAATATATATTTCTCAAATGTTTTAATGAAATACATTTCCTTTTCACCCTAAAAGTAATATAACTTAAAAAACGGACAGTAAATCCCTGAAAGTTCGACTTCTCGTAGATTTAGCGACAGCATGACAAAGTAGGTGACACGGACCTAAGTTTTACGAACAAATCATACGTCTAGTAACGCATTGGAAGTTTTTTTCTTAGGTTGTTTTGACGTGAGAACTACTTTTAAAATGTAAATGTGTAATTAAAAGTTTATAATTTATTACGTAACAATAAAGTGAACTCAACTTGGAAAACGGTAAGTTTTCGCTAACGTGGGATTGCCGTGAGACATTGTTGTCACAGTTACGTAGGTTTTAATTATAACGTAAGCGAAATACTTACAAATAGCGTAAATTTACAGTTTGTAAAGAGAGGAGAGTCCTGTTGCCACTCGCCTCCTATGGATGGGTATGCCCAGTGTCAGCTGCCGTGGGCTCAAAAGAGCTTCGCGACACAATAGATTCAAGATTCACTTTATTGACCTAGTATTATGAATATAGCGTCGGTGGCGCAGTGGATAAGGCGCGGACTCTCAATCTGAGGGTACCGGGTTCGAATCCAGCCGTGTACCTATGAGTTGTTTTTCAATTCAAGTACATTATCCGATTGCTTAACGGTGAAGGAAAACATCGTGAGGAAACCTGCATGTCTTGAACAGGCATGTGAAGTCCGCCGATCCGCACTGGGCCCGCGTGGTGGACTATGGCCCATACACTCTCTGTAGGAGAGTAGGCCTGAGCCCCTCTAGTGGGGACATATATAGGCTGTTGATGATGATGATGATTATGAATATTACACTCGGCACGTCAGAATATTACATATTTGCATATTAAAACTATACTTAATTATCCTAATTATATTAACCTTAACATTTAAATAGAAATGATTGGTGGAATACTCATTGGTGACACCTCACTGGTGAAGTAAAGTAAACTGCAAGGTCTGGAACACCGAAGTAAAATAGCCAGCATATTCTATCTTCTACAGTCTTTATTAAACACAACCGCGTTTTGAGATATTTTTGTCATTAAAAATTACTATATTTTTGATTTATAATGTCGAAAACAAAATAGGTATTTTAACAGGGGTCTGTGCCTGAAAAAGTTTAAGAAACGCTGTTCTACAGGACTCATTTCGGTGAGTGTGCAATGGTACACGACCTAATTCCACCGTCCCCTTTTACAATCGGTCAGAAGAAAGACTGGGTTCCACCCCTACTCAGTTGACATTCAACTTCGCACGAAACATGTCGCTTCTTAATTGATATTATTCGTACGGCTATGGAGTGGATCTTCTTGACGGTTTCTGTGTTTCGCGAGTGCTAGAATCTGAATTTGTTCAAGGCCTGAGTGGGCCTGTAATCCTAGAACACATAATCACAACATCGGGTGAGATAGTGGTCAAACTGGCTTACTTATTGTTGTGGAAGCTCAATCACCAGCTAGTCGGCTGCTTGTGTTCCGGATAAAGTATCCAGCGCCTCATTTACTTGATGGTTCTAGATGAGCACACTTCCATCCTCCGGCGATCATCACTTACAATCAAGTTAGATGAAACCAATTTTGTATAAAAATAGAAGATTGATTTGAATAGCTAAGTTTTTAGCGATTATAAAAAGAAGTTAATTAAAAGTAAATTAAACTGAAACCGACAGCAATAATTACATAATACGTAATATTTTCGTTGTATATATAGTTTTGAAAGCCATTTATAAAACCCTTTGTTTTGATCCACCACTTTATAGGTTTTGAGGTTAAACATTTTTGAAGACACAACTGGGTGCCCAAAATCGACCGTGTAAACGTTTTATAATTATTTTGATATACCCTACAACACTCAAGCTAAAATCCATCGAGCGGTTTAAGCTACAGAGCGTGCCTAAGAAATATACGTACAATTGAAAAACATAACCCTCTTTTTGGCGCAGTCGGGTAAGATATATTTGAATTCTTGTGCCATTCATTCATATGGCCATGTCTAGACGAGTAACAATGAAGTTCAGTTCATAAAGACCGTCGTTGCTGCGTTAATCAACGCGGGTTTGGTGCGCATTTCCCACACGTTGTTGCCGACATTGCCGTGTGTTGCCGTGTGTCGCCGTGCCGTGGAGGATTAATTGAAAACGTGGCGCTAAAATGTTACCAGCCGGTCGGTGATGAGTCGACAACTTGGGCGATATTTGACAGGGTCAAAGAAGAACTAGGGTCACCGGCATAGCTCCACGAGTCAGTGAGCTAAAGTGGCCATGGACACAGAATTAGTATACATGATGGGGAGGCCTTTTTTTATTTCAGGGTGGTTTCCGCACTCAGCCATGTGTTGGCCATTGTATATGAGTGGGATTTTAAAAAAACATAAAATTATGACTCTTCCTTCTCTTTATATATTTGAGTGTTGCATTTATATTAGGTAAGAATAATATACAAAATTTGCGACAAAAGGCTCTTGCTTAAACGTTTCCTCGAGGTATAAAAACGACTTAATACTGCCAGCATCGAACAGTACTCTTTTTCAAAAAAATGCCACTTATATGACGATTAGGCTGTATAATGCTCTTCCAGCCAAATGCCTGCGTTCAGAACTAACTTATGTAACTGGCTAATGAATGAATGTTATTGTAAAATATGTGACTATCTGGATGATAAAAACAAGTGACATTAATTTTATATTAGTATTGTATAATTTTTCTATAATTTA
This sequence comes from Carcina quercana, assembly GCA_910589575.2. Taxonomy (NCBI): domain Eukaryota; kingdom Metazoa; phylum Arthropoda; class Insecta; order Lepidoptera; family Depressariidae; genus Carcina; species Carcina quercana. The sequence continues at coordinate 14,431,073 of OU342429.1, read as the reverse complement.
TTATTTTGTTTGTATTGACTAGTCACAAATTAGATATAAGTACAATTTTAAAATATTGCATATCTTTGTAAAGGTTGGTTATAGTGGATTTTTTACAATGTACATATAATCTGCAATAAATAACTTTGACTTTGATGGAAGTGGTGGCGGCCTGGGGCGGCGGCGGATGGGTAGGCCTATGTCCAGCAGTCAACGCTTCCCGGCTGATGATGTTGATTTAATGGGTCTCTACGAGTATGTATTGCTCAGTTTGAAAATATATAAAAAAATTGCCGCGTGCGGGATTTGACCTGCATCTCTCACCAGTCCGGCTTTACCAACTAAGCTATCGGGTCGAATGTCGCATGCATCGTAATTTCTCACCATTATAAGTACCGCCTAATACTGCATACTTAGGTAGAAGGTAGAATGGTGGTAGCTAGCCAGGCAGGCGGATATATAAAATGTCCTACCACCGACCAATACCAACTACTGATCGATGAACTACGAAGCTGTAGGATAGAGGCATCGAGAGATAAAGGCCAAATGTCAAACCATTGCACTTAACATGCTACTATTAGACAATAGCACTGTACTCCATAAGAAATGGTGTGAGAAAAACTAACAAGTGTACAACTTACTTCAAACAGACAGGCAAATTACAACTAGCGGATACATCACAACACTAAGCTACTGTCTTTTAGCTGTCAAATAAGTTAAGTGTTGTTACAACTTCGTTGCGGCATTTTATCGTCCATTGTGAGTATACTAGAAGGATCACACGGGCCGTCTGCCGGGGACCGTGTTCCACGCGTCCGAAGCGGTTGCGTAACAATTAGCGTTGCTATACACCATCCGGTTTCGCCGGATCCGGCTGAAGCCATACTTAATACTAAACATGCGAAACTGAGTTTGTTTGTAGACTACTTGTTATAGTTATCGATAGTTACCGTGGCATAGGCCAGACACTTCGAACAAATGTCGTGATATCGGCACACATCGAGCGGGCGTCTATACACGCGCATGTGTAAGTACGCGCGTTGTATACGTCATGGTTATCATCTGAGTCAGTTTCTTGCGGGGAGGTGAGGTATAGCGGATTGGCAGGAGGCGATGAACGTCTGTTCTGTCGTAATTTCTGAAGTGAACGCGGATGAAGTCGCGGACAAAAGCTAGTTAATATATATATTTTGTATTTTGCCCTTGTCTGGTCTTATAATAATAACAATAATTAGATTCTTTATCTTTAATCTCGCGGGGTCTCAAAAATGTAACGAGAAACATTATTTTAAAAGAAGTCAACTATTACAGTTAAAGAATGAAGAATTATACTTCGCAATTATTACAAATAAGCTTTATTAAAATAAAAATCATACATCTGAATTTACTTATGAAATTAGAGGACTCACTTATTTAGGGATCTTACATATATTAATTCGTTTTTGTACTTTGCGAATTTAACATTTCGCAGTATTTTTTCTAGCTACTAAAGATTATCCTCATAAATACACGTTTATAGGTTTAGCGCCGGCGCTCACCTTTTTCGTACTTATCTCCCCTAAGACATTAGCTAAATCTTTTCCTGTTATATGTCTGCACCTTTAAAAAAGTGAGTTATTTGAGTATTCAAGGAAATAAAGAGTCGCTATTTGCCAAAATGATCTTTAAATACGTATCAAAAATGTATGCGTTGAAAAAGAATTAACGAAAGGAAACGACTTCCAATGCCTACGAACTTTTTAAATCGGGAATTGGGAAAAATATTAATGCATTAATCCCTTATGTTTCCACCAGTAGAGTTGGAGTCAATTTAAATGGGAAAATATGGGATTAAATTATTCACCCCCTATATTTAAACAACTCATGTCCTAGGAAGATCACAATCTGACGTGACGGAGCGAAACCGGATCGTCTTGAGCTGTTGCCTTGGCTATTTGTCAGTTATTGAGTTAGAATGATCTGACACCGCGGTCCGCGTGGCAGTTTACCTTCGCATCTCATTGTTTATAGTAGCAATTGTGATATTAGAAGAGAGTAAGACTTTCACTTTTAATATGAAAACCCTCGCAAATAAATGTTCTCAAAAGAACCTCATTTGAGGAAGATCACAATCTAAAATAACCTGATCAGGCGGAACGAAACCGGATCGTCTGAAGCTCACGCCACGGTTAATTTGTCAGTTAGTTTATTAGCATGACCTAACACCGTGGCAGTCGACCTTCGCATCTCACTGGTCATAGTTGAAAGGTGCATCGTTAAATATTACGATGGTGAAAGAGAGTGCTAGGCTTTTGAAAACACTGTAAAACAATGCTTATACGTGAGCGTTGCTTCATTCGAAGAATAAGCTAATAATAAGCCGGCAATGCGTGAAATGAAGGTCAAGTGCAAAACCTATTTATTTCTTCTTCTTATTATTTACTTTAATTATAATTTATTAACATTAACTAGTTATAATAATTGAATGAAAATGTAATAATATAAGGTAATGATAATGTATTTGAAGTAATACCAGGAAGAGCAGGGCCTCCTAACACAAGTCATCAGTACTTAAGAGGAGGTCCTGAAAGTATTGTATAAATTGTTATCCTATTAAGAAAAATAAACTATTTTATTATTATTATTCGGGATAAAAACATATGCTGTCTCTCTCTAGCAAAAGGTCGCTAAAGGCCAGTCAAATAGCACTGAAAGCGAGTAGCAAATGGAAGCAAATTGCTAGAATATTGCAATGTGAGATGGTTCCTTGTTTTTATGTACCAGGGGCTCAGTGTAGTGGACAATTGGATATTATGATAGCACAAACAGATAGTATAGAGATACGTATGGTTTCCTAATAAGATTAGGTTTTCAATACATATCCTTCACATTGATCTATGTGTCTATGAAAGATCGTAAGCATGGTGCAAGGTCGAAGAGCAGCAATCAAGATAAAAGCTCCTTCATTATTCATGCTTCTCCCAAAGGGGAAATAAAGTTATCCAATTTACTTCGAAATAAGTCTTGATCAAGGTACGAGATATATCGAAGCCTTATTGCGTTACTTATTGTTTCTTGAAGGTTGGTAGTAATGCCCTGTGCGTCGATGGAATTATAATGGGATCACACCACAGCATCCCGGTGGGTGTCGTAAATTACCTTAGGCAACTAAAAGATATTGGAGAAGGACAGGAGTTGGGTACCTATATCTTTTACAAGTGGTTTAGTAAAACGAAACTTATTGATATCTGGAAACAGATACACTGAAGTACACTTCCTACTGTCGCACATAGCGAATATACAGAATGAGCAGAATTCCTGCGTTGACCAATCCCAGCGCGGCACGGTCGGGTGCGCGACGGTGGCGCCAGCGCGGCGCGGTGAGAGTTCGCGGCAACTACGTACACTGCTCTGTACATGACGTGCTAGTTGCGATAGTCAATATATGCGATAATCTCAACAACATCGAATTTGCTATTCCTATCACCAAGCCGACTGCCAATAAATCGCAAGTCGATATTGCCATTTATAGGCAGGCTTATGTCCAACAGTTGACCTTATTTTTTTGATGATTATAATGATGAATCAGATAAGACTCTCCATAGAAATATTTCAAAAATATATTTATATTTATTTTAAATGATGTATTCTTGTATATAATTATCTCTCTGTGGAAAAAAACCAACTTCTAAGTCAACGCAATCAAGCGCAATCATAATTAACGCATTTAAAAAGAACTACTCGTTAAACCGACTTCAACTGCCTTAAAAATGTTCACTCTTAGAGAATTATCTGGGTACATATTTGTTTTTTGTCGATTTTCTCAAAAAGTGCTCAATCAATTTAGATAAAATTTACATGCTACCACCTCTGAAGTATACTCTACCAAACAAAAGAAGAATCAGCACAATCGATTCACTGGTTAACCCTCAAATTTAGGCAGAAACAAGGTCTTACAGCACAAAAAGCACATTAAAATTTCTTTTTACGATTACATTACAACCTTACAGTTGCAGTTGAAGCATTGATCGTGATATAGACGAATGTATGGGATAACATGTTCTTAACTGTAAAGTTCTTCAAGTAAGCAAGCAAGTAAGTTCTTCAATCAGATTTAGGGCAAAATTTGGTCAGAGAAGTAAACACACACATTTAATTCATTAAAAAGATAACCGTGACGATTATATAAAACCGCTTTACACTTGTGAATTTTGTAGTTATATATTTATTAAAGTAATTTCGGCTTGCTTAACAATTATAGTTTTTTTAAATAATAATCGTAACATATATTATTTTTAAGGGGTCATTTCAAAATGAAAAGATATCGAGGCAAAATCATCGACTTACATTTCTGGTTCTTGACGAGTCAAGATAAAGATATGAAGAAATATATGCCTTAGTTTGACATTCTCAAAATATTTCAGTGTCCTGTTGTAGGTGGAATGATATAATACTCGTAGCATTATACCAAATGGTCAGTTTATTTCAGAAAGTTGCCTTAATACGGACGTTAGACACAAATGTTTCAAGATCTGAAAAAAGTATGTGTAATTGAGTAAAAGAGACGAATGGCCGGTGCTTGAGACGTAACAGCTTCGGCAACTGATATTGACGGGCCATTTGTATCCATTGACGAAGAAACTAACTCCAATCCATCGAACGAAACCTTCCAAGTATTATTATAGAAGTTTTAAAAAACCGGCCACGTGCGAGTCAGATTCGCGGACCCAGGGGTCCGTACATAATATAAATACTCGTAATTATCACACTGAAAACCATGGTACATTATTGCCAAGGCCATGAAATAGGCAATTACAGGTCGAGAATGAGTTTGAAGGCCGATCTGTAGGCGAGGACTTCACTAATACTCGTACAAGACAGGCAATTGCCATTTCCACCGAGGCATTTTCTCAAAACAATCCAGGGAAATAAATCATACTATTTATATTATACATTTAATTTAATTAATATCAAAAGTTACAATAGTCAAATTGGGGCAATTACTAAAATTTATATTTAACAAGTACATAATAATATGTAAATAAAAAATCAAGACGAAGTTCCAGCTTTGCCGCTAATTTTTTGTTTATCATCTGTGCCGAAAGGCAAATGCATTTATGGCTATTCAGCCTCGTGAACGCAATTTGCACTAAGAAAATATACATACTTTGGTATGCCAAGCATGATAAAAGAGATCCAATCAAACAGTATTTAATAACCCGAGCACCCCAGTTGTAATGTTCCAAATTCAAAAAACGCTCCTACAATGGATTTGATTTTCTTTGTACGTAAATTCGAAACGGCGCGTGTTCTTTTTCCGAAAATAATGGCAATATTTCCATGCATGTTTGAGAAAATTATTATTTGTTGTAGTGGCAACAAAAACGCACATTCTGTGAAAACTGTCTCCCTATTACGGATCATGAGATCACCCATCACGTTAAATGATACTGATCTTCAATTTAACAAACTCAATTTAGTTTCTATCGAAGGCAAAGTATATACTCTTCCAGAAAAAGTGTCATCACCGTCTATTTCAATAAAACCTCTTCGATATAAACTAATTTAAAAAAAACATTTATTTGAATACGGTACCCTAAAAAATAAACAACAGAACGATTTTCAAAGTTTTCCACTTGAGAAAACAACATTTGCTAAAGGTTAAACTCTAATACCGAAAACAGACGTGTGTGTGAACGAAATAAAAGAAAGTAAAGCGTCACTACATACTATTCTCTCATAGCGTCACTATTGCGTGAGACATGCTAGAATCATATGAGCTAAGATTACTGATTATTTATTAATTAAGAGGCTATGTTGGTAAGACCACGTGGTCGGTTTCAAGGTTGCATTGTTTTGTAGCTGTCCCTCTCCGAGCCCTATCCTACCCGAGCGCGTACGGTGAGACAGCATACATTACGCGATGTTATCCACCCGTTATTTGGATGTTTCGTAGTCCAGGGATCATTTGAAGGATACAGTATATTATGTAACCATTTTTTAATACAGTATACTAATGAAATTTCAGATGTCGGTGGTTTTTCCAAATTGTTCTAAATTGATTCATACTCTTGTAAATCAGGTTCAAAGTTGGGGCTTTTTACTACCGTAAAATACAATTCTTTGACACCCTGTAACTCTGGAAGTATATAATTAAACGAAAATCTAACTCACCACCGACACAGATATTTGTTTCTAGATTGTGTCTTGAAAATTTCATAGATTTTCATAGCTTAATACTCAAAATATGACTGGACTACGTTTGTATGGGCGCTTTGACAACAGCATACCCTCTTAAGGGACCTTCATATGAACAATCTGGAAACGCTGCATCGGCTGACTTTTCCTGAGTAATTTTATAATTTTAAATCTGAAAAACGTTCACCTACATGAAAATGGTGCTGAGTCACAAATAACTACATGTGCCGTTTGTAATTGCGATAATATTGGTGTATGCTAAAATTACTAAGACTCCGCTGTCCGTCTTTCTGTCCGTCTGTCACCAGACTGTATCTCATGAACCGTGATAGTTAGACAGTTGAAATTTTCACAGATTATGTATTTCTGTTGCCGCTATAACAACTAGTACTAAATAGTAGAATAAAATAAATATTTAAGGGGGCTCCCATACAACAAACGTGATTTTTTTGCTTTTTTTTGCTTGATATTGATAACGGTGACAGGTAGACGCTTAAAATATACAAGTACACAGAATATTTAGTTATATATTCTCTTGAAAAATAAATAGTTAAAATAAAACAAATATTTAAGGATCCCATACAACAAATGTGATTTTTTGCCGTTTTTACAGAGAATGGTACGGAATCCTTTGTGCGCGAATCCGACTCGCACTTGGCCGTTTTTTAAAAAACACTGGCTGCGATAGCGACGTTGCACAATCTTACGTAAATACGTCCCTTCACAATAATTAAAAAACGAATAATAAACAATTTTACTCATTTTTTCTTACAAATACTTTGTTGCTATTACTCGCAGAGTATTGGTAATAAAAATCATTGGTATTCTATAAGTGGTATGATATGATCTTTATTTACTGGAAGATGACACTGATAATAAAAACTGTATGGTAAACTCAGTGGTAGTTGAGAAAGCGAGACAGGGATAGAACATTGACATCAGCCCCAAGCCGTGGGTAGTCTAGGATGGAACCGGTGACCGATTGTCAGTCACACTGTGTAGCCAGTAGGCTACCGAGGCGGTTGTAATTATACGAAGACCCTTTGCGAACACAATACCGTCCGTTTCGCTCGGCGCATAGCTGTTTATGGAGCGTAAACTTATTTGCCCTGACCGAATCGCGTGGCCCTGACTGACAATGGACTGACAGTTTTGTTTATATGCAAATCTTTTGTGTTGCATTTTGGTGACTGACTTGTTTTGATAAACGTAATTTATTATTTACTTGCTAGTTTTTTTTTTAAATAGGGTTTTATTTTCTCTCTCCACAACATCGTATATTATTATCCAGTTACACTTAATAGTATACATTACTAAACAAACGAATAACATAATGAAACAACAGAATCACTAACAATATTGCACTGTGGATGTTACGAGTTTTTTTGTTATATTACAAGTACGTGGTGTGTGTGTGTGTGTGTGTGTGTGTGTGTGTGTGTGTGTGTGTGTGTGTGTGTGTGTGTGTGTGTGTGTGTGTGTGTGTGTGTGTGTGTGTGTGTGTGTGTGTGTGTGTGTGTGTGTGTGTGTGTGTGTGTGTGTGTGTGTGTGTGTGTGTGTGTGTGTGTGTGTGTGTGTGTGTGTGTGTGTGTGTGTGTGTGTGTGTGTGTGTGTGTGTGTGTGTGTGTGTGTGTGTGTGTGTGTGTGTGTGTGTGTGTGTGTGTGTGTGTGTGTGTGTGTGTGTGTGTGTGTGTGTGTGTGTGTGTGTGTGTGTGTGTGTGTGTGTGTGTGTGTGTGTGTGTGTGTGTGTGTGTGTGTGTGTGTGTGTGTGTGTGTGTGTGTGTGTGTGTGTGTGTGTGTGTGTGTGTGTGTGTGTGTGTGTGTGTGTGTGTGTGTGTGTGTGTGTGTGTGTGTGTGTGTGTGTGTGTGTGTGTGTGTGTGTGTGCGTGCGTGCGTGCGTGCGTGCGTGCGTGCGTGCGTGCGTGCGTGCGTGCGTGCGTGCGTGCGTGCGTGCGTGCGTGCGTGCGTGCGTGCGTGCGTGCGTGCGTGCGTGCGTGCGTGCGTGCGTGCGTGCGTGCGTGCGTGCGTGCGTGTGTGCGTGCGTGTGTGTGTGCGTGCGTGCGTGTGTGCGCGTGCGTGCGTGCGTGCGTGCGTGAGTGAGTGAGTGTGTGTGTGAGTGATAGATGACATTTGTTTCTCAGCCTCAAACGTAATACACGTTTGTGGCTAATGATGATACTTATCATGAACTTATCATATTTTCTATAGTATATCCTTTTTCATTATTTACATTACTCATGGATCGCCATGACAAACTATGCAAAAATGCGTCATTGGTCATATTTTCAACCGACCTAAAAAGAGGAGGAGGTTCTCAATTCGACGCGTATGTTTTTTTGTATGTATGTTAAGCGATAACTTCGCCAATAGTGAACCGATTTTGATTATGCTTTTTTGTTTGGTAGAGAAATACTTTTATCGAAATTGATTGAGCGCTTTTTGAGAAAACCAACAAAAACCAAATTTTTAAGGCAATTGAAGTCGGGGTTACTTCTTTTTGAACGCGTTAATAAAATGTTCAATGCTTAATGCTGAAAATTTCACGATGAAAACTGACATTTTAACTGAAATATTTTTTGAACGTTTCCTTCTTTAATAACAACAATGGTACCATTCTAAACAACTTATTTATAGAACATTGTACAATGCAGGAAAAATACTATGAAGATGAGTTCAGGTACAGTTCTGTTCGCATATTCGATTTCTGTGCACTGAATCGATGTTAAACCCCGACAACTTTTGAATAGCAAAGTACCTTCATAAGTTGTACGAGCTTTCAAACGAACTGAAATTGAGTTTACTGTTTTATCGATTCGTGTCCACCAGCCAGGCAGAAGCTTAAACTTTTCTCAATCGGAAGTCAAAGTTTCAGAGCGAAACTGTTTAACTGATGAAGGTCCGATAGCTCAGTTGAGGGAAGAGAAACAGTGTACCTTCCAAGGGCCTTTACTGTACGTGCATCATGTACAGCTTACGTAAGTACACTGCTTTCCACCACCATCTAAATGCGCCACTGAATTCGGCTTTTCTCATCCATTCACATTTTTAGTCCATTTCCCTACAGGATGCAAGTAATTAAAACCTAAAGGGTACTTCCCGTTGCCCTACCCTGAAATTGGGCAAGATACAAGGTCTTACAGCACTCGTAGACGAATAGATCTGAAAACCAGGATATTTTAAATATTAACACAGTAAAAATAGCTTTTTTATGTTTACCAACTTAACTTTGCAGTTGAAAGCCATACATCGGGTATGTAATTTAACTGCAAAGTGAAGTCGGTTCTTCTAACTCTTACATGTTCGGTAAATCAATTGTTGGGTGCATATTACCTTCCCTATTAATATATTTTAATTAATTATATTTTGTACGGAATCCGTAAGGCGCGAGTCTGACTCGCACATTACCGTTTATTTGGGTTATTTAAAATACACTAATATCTTTAAAAATACCGGCCAAGTGCGAGTCGCGAGTCGCGCAAGAATGGTCCCGTACCATTATCTATAAAAATGGCAAATAAATTACGTTTATTGTAGGGGAGCCCCTTTAAATATTTGTTTTATTTCAATTTGTTTTTAAAGTAAATATATAACTAAAAATTATGTGAATATTTCAAGCGTCTACCTGTTGCCGGTATCAATATCGAGCAAAAAAATCAGGTTTGTTGTATGGGAGCCCCCTAAAATATTTATTTTATTCAGTTTTTTAGTATTTGTTGTTATAGCGGAAACAGAAATACATCATCTGTGAAAATTTCAACTGTCTAACTATCACGGTTCATGAGATACAGCCTGGTGACAGTCAGACACACATACGAACGGACAGCGGAGTCTAGGGTCCCGTTTTTTACCCATCGGGTACAGAACCCTAAAAATGCTTTCGTAAGGTTGAATCTCGTCTTTGTAGAGCCGGACTGCCAAGCTACAACAAACTAGAATCCCTACACAGCTCTTAACATTCCTCCATGCTAATTCTAGACATTCCCTTACATCCAGGAGTCCTGTATCAGATTACTCGAGGATTTACATAAACAAGACAACGAGATTTATAGAATTGCAGTTTAGTTAGAGATATAAATATAGCATGTGTATTGCATTGGCGTGGAGTGCTGAAAGGCTCCAGTGAACAGGGACGGAGCTAGAGAAACATCAGGGACAAAAATATTAGATTAACGAACTATGCGTGGTAGGGTATTTTTATGTCGACCTGTATAGCTACCACCATGTTACCTGAGTTTGACATGAGGGGGCTCAGATCTATAACAAATTATCAAAAGATATAAAAGACTCCAAAAGCATTACAACTTTTAAAAATCTACTCAAATATCACATCACAAAAAGTCAGCTTAACCTAAAGTAATTCTAAAAACATATTTTATTCATCTTATTTAAAACTACTTTCATATTTATTTTCATATTTATAGTCTTATAGTATTATATTTACACCAAATAACTTACACAAAACAACATTCAATCACACAAAACAATGCCACATCTAGTTGAGCTTGCTCTGTATTTTGCGCTCGTTCCAGCGAACAGCCGATACTGGTTTTTAGTTAAATAGTGACTGACCGTCACTCAAAATTAATTTTATTTTATTTTAGTTTAACTTTACTTCTAAGATACCCGAGTTGAATAAGTATAATATGTATAATTTCTCATTCTCATGTTAGTGAAAACGAAATTTCTTTATGAGAATATAAAGTTCTTTATCTACAACAAACAAACACTATAAGTAATCACACAATAAAAACAACTTAAAATAACAGTAAGTGCTCCTTCAACGACAGGAAACCACCGCATGGGTTTAATGGAGGTAAATATGAACGGAATTACTTTCGGATTGCTTCCATACAAAATTTCTTACCATTTATTACCATGCAAAGTCGACCTAGCATTCTATTTTATAAGATGTAGAAAGTTATAATGTATAAAAGAAATTTAGTTTGAAACTTATCGTACGATCATCGATTGGCCATGGTCACACTAAAGCTAAGTGATAACTTGGTCGAAGTGTTAACCATTGGTCTAGAAGCTTCTTCATTCAAAGATACCCAAATTCTTACTGTAAGGAAACATTTAAACCTTTCTCTTCATCATCACCAACTGCATAAGTCGGCAGCCGGCTATTAAAAACACTTTCAAATACTGCCTTGCATGGGCCCTGTTGCATAACGTGACAATTTGTGAAAATGACTGACATATGTCAGATTAATACGAATTCTTGCTTTATGAAATAGGGCCCTGTTCTTCACATGTAGGGTGAATGCTCGTGCATGTAGATGTCGCAACTGTCCGCTGGTTCCGGGGTCGAGCGCGGCCTGCGCACGCGCACCACTAGCCTTGTTTATGTGTGTGCTGCGCTGAATTCTTAACATCTGCCGTAAACATTGTTACGTCATGTGTTGTGGTCGAAAGGGATCGGCGATCGGTAATGGTTTGGCAATGCCAAGTGACACAGTTTGGCAGATGTGTTTTTACCGACAACGTGACGCCAAAGATAGGATTACGTTTTTCGTGTTTAAGTATGCGGTATTCTTTATTGTAGTAACAAACGGCCACAGTTGGCAATTATTCTGTCTGAAGCTACAGCGATTTGTATGTACAGAGTTGATTCTTCCTAAATTTACATGATCTTACTTTCATCCAAAAAAGATTCACTACTATCCACTATTGCCTAAATCTGTCTAAAAACGTAAAAGTTACTTTTTCCAAAGTCGGGTGACAAGTTCACATCACTTCCACGTTGTGTACAAAGCAGCCTGCACCCATCCATTGGCCAGTGTTTGCAGCCAATTTGTGAATTTACCCTACAAAATTGAAAACATATAAATAGTATAAACAGCTAAACAGTTTAAGTGTCACTGAATATAGTCGGTGTAGGTCAAGTGTACCGCTGTAGATCCTGGCTAAAATAAAAAACAGGAATAACAGTGGGAGCGGAGAGGAGGTGGGAATGAATATAGTCGGTTGCTGCACACATATAAACATAGAGCACGAAGATAGAAAAATCTTGACATCGGATGTTTTTGTCTATCCTCAAATACAGCCGTCTCCTTTCAGCAAAGCGTATTCGTTATAAGAGCGACGAGTATAGTTTTATGTAGTAAGCTTCAACGTCAATTTATACTCCATCTAATGCTCTAATATATCTTCGGTTGTGTATGAGAAAATTGTCAGAAAAAGGACGGTCGCTCAGGGGAAATTCGGATAAATATTAAATAACTCTGCTCCCAAAATCAGCCCCTATACAATTACCGCTCCGAAAGTCCCGTTTATGGGCAACCATGTTACAGCAAATTGTATCCGATGTTAGTTAGTACGAGATGCGGATCATGGAATGCGGTAATGAACCAACCGACTTCAGAGAGCTACCTAGCCAAAAGATACTCACTAGCCCAGGGCTTCCCAAACTTATTTTCCATTTTTTTACGACCCCCCTCAACCCTGAACCCCACCCTCCGGGCCAAAAATACCCACCAGTTTAATACTAGCCTAATAACCAGTTATCAGAAAAACTCTCTATTTGGACATTTCTAATTACTATTAGAAAATAGTAACAAAAGCATAAAAATGGATGTAGATATTTATTTTACTATTAGCTGGATGCTAATGACAAGGATGTGCTTGGGTTCTGCTCATAGCTTCTCAAAACTTCTCATGACGCCCCTTGGACATTGCTGCGACGCCACATTTGTGAAACTTCGTTGAAAAATTAATCATAACTTTGACTTTAATATCATAGCTTTATCTGGTTGTCTACATCTTATGTAAATAATTTTTAATAAACTAACTGAGCCAAAAAGCTATCGAAATGAGTCGAGAATCGATATGGCGCACTATTTCTTACCCTTTCACTCTGACTGGTTATTATTAGTGGGGAAGTGAAGCACAAAACTGAATTTCTGGTGTGTCAGGAAACGGCCTTAACCGGCATTGAGAAAGGGTCAGCAAATCCTTTGCGTTCTTTGTGAAGCTTGCCAACTTAATTACGACCCCAACTGAATGTCTCTTTTTAAGAATAAATTAAAATTTATGGTTTAACTTTATTAGCTAGCTCGGGACGCTTTTTAAATTACCCAATAAGGATAGAGGTTTATCAAGAGAACAGCCTGTTCCAAATGGTGTTGTAAAATTTGTCGTGACGTTGACGTTGAAAAGTGGAAACAGACCTTAGCGTTAATGGAAATTGGCATGTTCATACGCCTTAAGAGGGTATGCTGGTGTCAAAGCGCCCATACAAACGTAGTCCAGTCATATTTTGAGTATTAAGCTATGAAAATCTATGAAATTTTCAAGACACAATCTAGAACTAAATATCTGTGTCGGTGGTGAGTCAGATTTTCGTTTAAATATATACTTCCAGAGTTACAGGGCGTCAAAGTATTGTATTTTTCGGTAATAAAAAGCCCCAACTTTGAACCTGTTTTACAAGAGTATGAATCAATTTAGAACAATTTGGAAAAACCGCCGACATCTGAAATTTCATTAGTATACTGTATTAAAAAAATGGTTACATAATATACTGTATCCTTCAAATGATCCCTGGACTACAAAACATCCAAATAACGGGTGGATAACTTCGCGTAGTGTATGCTGTCTCACCGTACGCGCTCGGGTAGGATAGGGCTCAGATAGGGACAGCTACAAAACAATCCAAATTTGAACGCGGCCACGTGGTCTAACCAACATAGCCTCTTAATTTCATCGTAGGAGAAACATGCCCATCCAAAAGTCTCAAGTTAATTTAATCTCTTTTATTTAATGAGGCACCGGGGATTGCTACGTTTCAAAAGTCCACTATTGAAACAACAGTGGTGTTTAGTGTCAGGACTTATGACGTGCTGGAAGAAACCAGGCGGATACAAAACATTACCTACCACTAAGTTATATCGAGCATGAATGACAAAGTTTAACGTAACTTAAATAAATTAAATCAAAATCTAATTTAGCAGTCTTCAAAGTTCAACAATATTTCTTCCAAAGAAAATTAATTTATTAAAGTAACATTGATTTTGAGAGTTTATTAAAAATTGCTAATTATAGAGGTACAAATGTATCTAATGGTCCCAAATTCAATAACTCAACTTTAAAATTGTTTTCAAGTGGAACTTACCGCGTCAGTTTTGAAAAAGCTTCGTGGACGTCACTTAGTTTAGAAACTTGTAGTTGAACACTTGGAAGTCTACTTCACGGAGTAGATTTTCTTGTTTACGTCAGTTAAAAGAGATACAGCCCTTTAAAAGTGAACAAAGGAGTTGAACACAAAGTCAGTGAATCTCAAGTTGAGGTCTTGTTTCTGATATTCGTGTCGAAATAGTAGATTTCGATCATCATCATCAGCCGGGAAACGTCCACTGCTGGACATAGGCCTCCCTCATGGTACGCCACATCGACCGATCCCGAGCCACCTGCATCCAGCGACTCCTTGCGACTGTAACCAGGTCGTCGGTCCATCTAGTAGGGGGACGGCCTGGTAGACGTTTCCCGGTACGTGGTCGCCACTCGAGAACCTTTACTCCCCACCGGTTATCGGTTCTTCGAGCGATGTGGCCTGCCCATTGCCACTTCAGCTCACTGACTCGTCGAGCTATGTCGGTGACCTTCGTTCGTCTACGGATTTCCTCATTCCGGACCTTATCACATAGAGGAATTCCGAGCATAGCTCGTTCCATTGCTCGCTGAGTGACTTTGAGCTTGTTTATTCGGCCCACAGTAAAAAGATTTCGATACTAGTGCGGAAAGCCTGTAAATTCAATCCATGTACGACTATTGTCGTATTGTGACTAAACAACTCGGAACGAGATTGAGCTACTTCTGCCAGAGGCCGAAAATCATTAGCTCACTCTTCGCGAGAGTATCACTGAGCCTCAAACATATTTTTGGACTAGCTTTCACATGTTTATATGTTAACAAAAGGTTTCTGTCTATATCTATGCAAGTATGTTGAGAACCGCATTGCGTCGCATTTGCGAATCCCGCGCACGATTCATCGCGGGTTATTGTTGGATTAGGGACCGCCCGCTGCTCTTGCGCAGGTTTCCTCACTCCGCTGCAATTCTGTTCAGCTTGAATGCATAATAACGCACTTCGTAATGCCCACTTCGTCTAGATTAGGTAGATTACGGCAACTTTACTGAGAGTTCTATTGTTCCCAGATTGGATCTTGGCGAATTACTACTTAGGATTCTATTTGAAATGGAAACCAGTTCTGAAGCGCATCATATGTTGGGCCAAAGTGTTGGGCGCTTGGGCGCGTCTTATTATAATCAAACGTGACCGTAATATGGGTTCTCTGGAATAATTCAAAACTGTGTTTTTGCATATTTATTTTTTCCAACAAGCTAAATATAAATCAATTTTATACCAAAATCCTGTTTTGCCACCAGTCAACTGCATCCAAAGAGATTTAATTTAAATGTATTTGACTGCATCTTAGTCAGGGTTAGACTACTACGACTAGGGTGAAGGTGACGTGGAACAAAAGTGGGTACATATTTTAACCGACTTCAATAAAGAAGTAGGTTATCAATTCGACGGATATTTTTTTATTTGTTTGTTACCTCAGAACTTTTGACTGGGTGAGCCGATTTGGATGATTCTTTTTTTATTTGGTCCAGTTCTGACAACGGCATCCATGAGAAAACGATATAAATCTTAAATTTGCTTTAGTGAAAGTAGACTTTTAGGGCAATTGAAGTCGGTTTCCAATTCTTTTTGAACGCATTTACTTGTATTATGTATTCCAGTGTTCCATTTCGCTCCGCCCGCCCTTGACCGATTTCTTGCTATTTCATAATTCAGTGTGACCTTAACATCCAATCTGGAATAATTCAGAGGTTGTCGTCCTTGCACTAGTCTACAGGGAGATGTCGGATGTCGGCCCAATGTCGGTCGGCAATGTTAGATATAATGTGACATATTTGTGGTGACACCTAAACAATTATCTTGAGATGTGGTTTTGGGTTTTGATACGACACACGAAACCATTGTTATTTTAGTTGAAATGGAGACGATTCACTCGAGTTTTGCTTCGATCAATTGTATGTAAATATATTTATGTTCATTTGTTATATTAATATCTAAACCACTCTTGATAAACTGTTTACAAATGTGTCACGGGTTACACGGGTTGTAGGCTTTATAACGTCACGTAAAATCCAAAATGGCGCGTTGTAGTTTACATATTACTAAGTTTTATGAATTTATAAAATAATTAAAATATCGTGTTTGATTCGAAAGGGTTTTGACCCCCGACGCAAAGAGACGTGTTATAAGTTTTGCGCCAATGTTTGTGTGTGTGTGTGTGTGTGTGTGTGTGTGTGTGTGTGTCTGTGGCATCGTAGCTTTCGAACGGATGGACCGATTTTTATGCGTTTTTTTTACGTGAAAGCAAGTTTTCTTGCGGTGGTTCTTAACTATATTTGGTAAAACATCGATTCAGTACGAGTAGTTTGCAGAGCAATCAGGTGATGTTAGGCATTTTCGGCGTAGGGGCGGTAGTAGTAAGCGTACACACAGCTACACATCAAGCTATACATTTCTAGTATACGCTGACTTCGCATTGAATGTACTCCCGCACGATACTAGTTCAGCTTACACTGGAAATGTACAGCTCGATTTGTAGCCGTGCGTACATGCGCGTATTATTGCGTAGGGGTTTGAAAATATGCAGTTTAATTTTTATACTACGACTAATTAGATTTATTAAGTAGTAGATTTATAGTTTTAACACCTTTTTATCACGAATTGTATATTATGGTATAATAACTGAAGTCTTCGTATATTAAATCGTGGGGAAAACCTGTAACAAATATTAAATACTAGCTTCTGCCCGCGACTTTGTCCTCGTGTACTTCAGGATGTATTCTACTTGTTCGATAGGCACAGGTGACGTATATGACAAATTATTATACAGCATAAGGTACAAAATAGTGTTTATTCTGTTACGTAGTCTAATAATTTAAAAAAAAAAATTTCCATATCTGACGTAGTACATTCAAATAGTCTTCACACCAATATTATAAACGCGAAAGTTTGTATATACGAATTTACATATTCGTAGGTTGCTAGGCAACGCGTTTTTGTTATGCCCAAATTGCCCATGTAATCCCACTAATATTATAAGTGTGATTTTGGACAATTTACACTATATGTGTCTTTAGAAATTATAGCCTATATGTTATTCTGATGTATAAGCTATGTTATTGTAAAGTTTCATTCAAATCCATTCAGTAGTTTTTCCGTGAAAGCGTCACAAACATCCAAACAACTAAACATCTAAACATCTAAACATCCAAACATCCAAACTTTCACACGTATAATATTAGTAGGATGATACGAGTATTAAATAAGATCTTCTTTTCAAGTAATATCAATGAAAATTACTTTCCAAGTCAAAAATACGAGACGAATTTATAATGAGTGTTTGCTTGACGTAGTCTTTACTAACTTCATTCTGAAACGTAACACTGGATTCAATAATTAAGGTTATTTGTGAAGATAGCGCTAAGGCACAATGAGATAGCAATTATAACTTGATATATTTCGTTTCATTTAAGTATTCCGTAATTGGATCGCTCTAGCTGAAGTTACTCATAGTTCAAATGAAGTTATTATGTGTATTTAGATTATATTTATTGTGAAATAAAGTTTGAAAATAAGCGTCAGTGGCGCAGTGGATAAGGCGCGGACTCTCAATCTGAGGGTACCGGGTTCGAATCCAGCCGTGTACCTATGAGTTGTTTTTCAATTCAAGTACATTATCCGATTGCTTAACGGTGAAGGAAAACATCGTGAGGAAACCTGCATGTCTTGAACAGGCATGTGAAGTCCGCCGATCCGCACTGGGCCCGCGTGGTGGACTATGGCCCATACACTCTCTGTAAGAGAGTAGGTCTGAGCCCCTCCAGTGGGGACATATATAGGCTGTCGATGATGATATATTCGTTTCATTTATGTATTCCGTAATTGGGTATGTAACTGAATATTGTAACTGTAATCCGTAACTGAATATTGTAACAAATAATATGGACAAAAGAACACCAGTGTGTGCTATATATTTGGACATGACCAAAGCGTTTGATTGTGTGGATCATCAAATTTTACTACATAAATTAGAAATGTATGGCTGTAGAGGCAGCATATTAAAATTGATTGGATCATATCTCAAAGGAAGAATACAGTATACTGAAATATCTAGATTATGCCCCAAAACTAAACTTTTGAAATTTTATCCGTCAAATGAAAAAGAAGTTATCAGAGGTGTTCCCCAAGGTAGTGTTTTAGGGCCACTTCTTTTTTTGACATACATAAATGACTTACCTAATAATATTCCCTATCCTATGACATTATTCGCTGATGATAGTACGGTCGTAATAAAATGTAACGATACTTTCAGCTATGAACATAATATAAATGACGCATTAGTAAAAGTAGTTCAATGGTTAGATAATAATAAATTAAAGGTAAATATAGGAAAAACAAATATAATGCACTTCAGTCTTAAAGGGGCTCAAACATCTAATACAAACATAACGTACTTAAACCAGAATATTAATGAAGCAACTACAATTAAATTTTTGGGTATAACAATAGACAACAGAGTGAATTGGAAGCAACATTGTGAAAACCTTTGCAAAAAACTTAACAAACAAGCTTATGCACTATACGAGTTGTCGAAAATAGTAGGCATAGATGCTCTGACTACTGCTTACTACGGGATGGCTGAATCCTTACTCCGCTTCGGTTTAATTTTCTGGGGTAATAGTACAGAAAAAATGAGTGTATTTAAAGGCCAAAAAAGTTGTATTAGAGCTATGTTCAACCTGAGAAGAACAGATAGCTGTGTACCATTCTTTAAAAAAATTAAATTAATGACATTACCTTCCCTCTACATATATGAGTTGGCTGTTTTTGTAAAAAATAATCCTAAATTATTTGCATTAAATTTTGACATGAGAACAAGAAGTCTCCGAAATAACAATGACCTGTGTCTGGTAAGGTCTCACACAGCATTCAAACTTGGGAGCATCTATTGTATGGCACCAAAAATTTATAATAAATTACCGATGTATCTAAAAAACGCAGACCTACCTGTTTTCAAAAGTAAACTGCGAAGATTATTATTAGAGAAATGTTATTACAAAATTTCAGATTTCCTCAATGAAAAATCATTACTTTGACATTTATATTCTTTTATCTTACTATTATTTTGACATTTGAATTGTATATTATAATATGTTGACATTTAAATCTTATTAACTCCATTATTTTGACATTTTGTATTGTATAAATGTAATATTTGTATGCCTAATAGGTAAGAAATAGCGATCTATACCTTTATTCTACATCTTACTGTAATTTACCTATTTCTACAAATAAAGTACTTTGACTTTGACTTTGACTTTGGGTCGCTCTAGCTGAAGTTACTTCTAGTTCAAATGAAGTTATTATGTGTATTTAGATTATATTTATTGTGAAATATAGTTTGATAGACGTTGGGGATGATAATATTAAAACCTGAGTACTGCGAGTCGGTCTCGCTGACAAGGGGTTCCGTGCCACCATAAAATTTAAAACAAAATCGAGCAAAACAACGCCGGAAAACGTTTCTTGTATTGGGACTTTGTATTTTTAACGTTTATTTACTTTTTAACCGACTTTGCTTTTTCGAGTGAATGTAGATATATTTCTTAGGCACGCGCTGTAATCTAAATGGCTTGATGGATTTTAGCTTGAGAGGTGTCGTTAGATTCGTTTTAATTGTGAGAGTGATACTGGGTACATCAAAGTTATAAAAAATTAAAATTACTTTGAATTTAAATGTAATTGGCAATAAAAAATATTCAATGTTTGAAAATTAATGTGTAAGAGAGTTTTTTATGAGTAAATTTTCACGCAGTCAGTTTTTTTTTTTTCATTTTTAGGGTTCCGTTCTTCACAAGGAAGAAATAAATCCTTATAGGATCACTTTGTTGTCCGTCCGTCTGTCTGTCAAGACCCTTTGTCTCAGGAACGCGTGGAAATATAAAGTTGAAATTTGTATCAAATACTCAAATCTGCCGTCCTTTGGATCTGTGAATAAATCAAACTTATGGATCAACGCAATAAAAAGATATAGCTGTATTTTAGACCGTTTGCATACAAAATTCAGTTTTTTAAAAATTATAACACAGTAAAAATAGCTTTGTAGTTCAAAGCCATACATCGAATATGTAATTAAGCTGCAAATGTAAGTTGGTTTTTCGATCAGAATTACATTTTCGGTAGAGCATTGTTGAGTGCATATTACTGCGTGCGTACCTATTACTTATGATTTTCAGTATGATAAATATTGATTTTCTGTTCGGAACCCTCGGTGCGGGAGTCCGAGTCGCACTGGACCGGTTTAGTAGCTTGTTACAGTTCAAAATGTTTTTTGCTTGTCGTTTATTTATTCGTCCTTCTTTCTCGCGTAACCGAGAGTCAGAATTCAGAATGACTAGATTTATATAGGGATAGTTGAAAGACCCAAAAAGGACATAGGCTATTTTTTTTCCGACCGAGTAAGTAGATTCCATGGGCTTCTTTTCGAAGTCCACGCTGACTAAGTCGCGGGCAAAAGCTGTAGGAATAAAATTTGTCAATTAAATTAATTATATATTTTGATATCAACTAAAAGGTCATTTCAGCTTACTCGTGTTGCCAAATTGAATCCCTAAAAGAGCCGGGCCTCGTAATTCCAAACGCGGATTTATAAACCTCTCAAAATATTCAAAATCCATTTAAGTTGAATCTCTAATAGGAACATAACTTAGCCAATTAAGTTAATTTAGTACCGACTTTGGACTAGGTGGCAATTTGTAGAGGGTAAATATTAAATATTGGCGAAGGGTAGTTTAGCTTAATGGGGTGGATTGATTAATCCTCTAAGGGGTAATAATAGATCCTTAGTCGGTTTTAAAGACATTTATTTACTCAAAGAAATGTACATTTCGCTTAACTGAGTAAGTTCAAACTAAAACACAAGTAATTTTTTTATAGCTTACTTATTTAGAAATTACTTAGGAATTTGAGTTTACCACTTTAATACAAGTCATTAAACAATTTTTCCCTACTACAGCGAAGCCAAAATAGGTATGCACCACTGTATGTATTATGTTTTTCTATTCCCTCATATCTCCTAAACCAGTGGTTCCCAAAGTTGATTGAACCGCGACCCATGCAACAAAAACTTCCAAGTTCGGGACTCACCTGTTGACTGCCATGACTGCTCTTAGCGATAAGGCCACCTTCTTTGTACCTCTTATGTTCTTTTCTGTTTTATTTTGTGTGTGTGTATGTGTGTGCAATAAAGATTATTTAAATTTGAAATTTCTTATCTAAATAAGCTGTTCCTTTTGTGTATATTTTCTCTGTTTTTGTGTGTTTTGTATTTTTCTGTGTACGATAAATGGTTAAATAAATAAATAAGTGGGTTGCGACCAATAGTTTGGGAAACGTAGTTCTAAACAGCTTGTTCTATTTTGACAAATGAGGTTTATTTGAAAGCGATGTTTTTGTCTGTGGGCTATATATTATGTGGTCTCACCTGATGGTGAGCGATGATGTGGCCTACGATGGTGCGCTACAACTTGGGTGAAGCTTTGCGGGAATATAGACGCCGGCAGTGCGCTCTGCTCCCTGGCTGTACGCACGATAAAGTTGGAAGCGAAACGCTCAGTGCGAGCTACAGGATGTCAACTAATATACTAGAGCTGTTCATGTGTTAGATTGGTACTTGATTGGCGATGGCGGAATCAATAAGAATAGCTCTTGCGCGCACGCTCCAAATGGTAACCTATAGAATATACTTGATTTGAATTCTCTTTTGTTGCAGGTGTGTGAACTTAGATAACAAGCTCGACTCATAACGGTCCCATCGACCAGCCTCGGCCAGGAAACTGGTTCCTCAGTGACGTCACGTATAGCGGCTGCGAGTCCCGCCGCCCGCTCACACAACGTGAGTATACTCGTACTAGTGGCGAGTAATTTTTAGTGTTCCGTACCAAATGGTTAACCAACGGAACCCTATTACTAAGACAGTCCGCTGTCCGTCTGTCACCAGGCTGTATATCATGAACCGTGATAGTTAGACAGTTGAAATTTTCACAGATGATGTATTTCTGTTGCCGCTATAACAACAAATACGAAAAAAACAGAATAAAATACTTATTTAAGGGGTCTCCCATACAACAAACGAGATTTTTTGAGACGTTTGGTTTAAAGTACTAAACGCCATCTAATGACGCGTAGCAAAACTAAATGGAAAATGGTATTTAGGCGCATTTATTGGAGGATTGTTCGGTGCAAATTATTTATGATTTTCCATATTTTAATTATTCATATTCTGTACGGAACCCTCGGAGCGCGAGTTCAACTCGCACTTGGCTGGTTTTAATCTGACTTGTGGATAGCCGCGGCGATAATCCATACTAATATTATGAATGCGAAAGAGAATTTGTTTAAATGTTCTTAATTTAAGTTTTCACGAAAATACACAAATATATGATTTTGTATGGGGGTAGTTGGAAATTATCCCAAAGGAGCTACTGGTTCGAACGGGATAAAAAGAAGCTTATGTCCTTTTCCGGCCCTTCAACTATCTCTATACAAAAAACTAGTGATTCTGCCTCTCCGCTACGACGTAGAGAGGAACAAATAAACACACTCACTTTCGTATTTATAATATTAGTATGGATTGAACCTGCATCGATCGTACAACACTATCAATTGAGCAGGCCCCGCGGTACCGTTTCCTTCCAACCGCTGGTATAATGAGCGATAAGACTGGTTCCACGTTACGTCATCTGCGCACGAGTGGGCAGCTTCAGACCAGATTTATTTACGATCGGACAGCTATCAAACTGTTAGGTCAGTATCGGTTTCAAGATACCACCGAAATCTAAAAGCTAATAGAAGTCGTATGCTGCTAGTGATCTGTGACACAACTTTCTACTCGTAATGCGATCCGAATCAATTGGTGTTTAATTTTTAATGAAATGTCGGGTAAATGTATGAGTTTTTAAAATTCTTTATACTGTAGCCAGTTGAGAATAGTAGATTGAGGTTGCATCGGGTGTTCTTAAAGCCCAAACGGGAGAGTCGCGAACAAGGTGCAGGTTATTCGTTCTTCAAACTAATAGAAAAGAACACTAAGTAAGTTGATGTGAATTCTAACAAAGCATAAATTAAATATTAATATTTTTATTATATAGTAGTATATACACGTCTAATTGTACTTCACTCTTCAAATTTTTATATCGACTATTGTAAGAAATTTATATTAGAAACGAACTTCCGCGTGCATTTCATAATTTATCCAACGGGAACTATTTATCAGGATAAAAAGTAGAGTACGTCCCTTCCCTTCCTTTTAACTACCTGTATCTAAAAAAATCAAGTTATTATAAGCAACAATAAATGATCGTACCAATTTTACGTTTTGTACCACTTCTATTGGTACGTCAGTTTTCTGTGTTAGTGAAGTTACAGTTACGCAAATATTGTTTGACAGTTGAAGAGTGGATGGAATCTTACTAAGTTGTGGAAGTAAGTTTTAATTATGTAATTCGAGAGTTTTTCTTCTTTGTTTTGGTAGCAAATCTAAATCTTTTCATTAACGATATGGAAATGCCTTTTTGACAAGCTGTTGTTGACGTTTTAATTTGGAAGTTTGAATGCCGAGGAAAAGTAAATAAGAATTTAAATGGTCACATTAATTTTCCTTCTTCCACGTAGCAACGGATCTTCGAACGAAGTTTTAATTAATATTGTATACTCAAGTCTGCTGTCCCTTGGATCTGTGAAAAAATCAATTGTATAGGTTAACGCAATAAAAAGATATAGCTGTATTTTAGACCATTTCCCTACAAAATGCAAGGCAACCAAAACCTATAGGGTACTTCCCATTTACCTAAAATGCTGAAACTTGGCAAGAAGCAAGATTTTACAGCATAATCTTAGTAATAAATCTGAAAACCAGGATTTTTTAAATAATGACACAGTCAAAAGCTTTTTATGTTCACAAACTTAACTTTGTAGTTGACAGCCATACATCGGGTATGTAATGTAACCGCAAAGTAAAGTTGGTTCTATAATTGGACTTATATTTTTGGTAGAGCATGATCATAAGTATTCGCGAATTCCATCGGTGCGTGAGTCCGACTCTCACCTGACCGTTTTTTATTTTATTTGATTCACTTTTTATATAGTTTTGGGTGCGAGGAATGACATAGGCTAATATAATTTCTATGGCGGTAAATTTGGTGATGGGAGGCATGTTCATCAGTGTACGTATCCCGGCTGATGATGATGAGAGAGACAAGGACATTGTGCGTCAATTACTAAAACCCGCTTCTTACCTCTTCTCATCAAACTTCTTACATTCGCAAATAAATGTTTCAACCTCAAGGAAACATGCCAAAAAATAATTTTAAAAAGGTTATTAACATACTTTCTGTTAGGTGCAGCTATAAAAATGTAATTTAAGATAGTGGCATTAAAATAACAACGTTATGTAGTTTTGCTATTCTTATCTGCGCATCAATGTTAAATTTTTGCTTATAAATTAACATAAATTCTTTTGGTTGTGTAACCATATCGTTCACGTCACTTATTTAACGAAACTACCAAATTCCTTATTCAAACGCTTCGTAGCTTTTCCGTCACAGGCGATCGCGAAAGGTCGTTCATGATTTGCCATAAAAATTGCCCTTGGAAGCTGCGTTTATAATCTCAGTAAGTTCTGAGTGGTATACAGTCCTACCGGGAGACTGTACCGAGCCGACCCAGTAGGCCATAGGCACATGCTCAGCCGTGGACATTTCGCTGCTGCTGATAGATACATGGATATAAGCTCCTAAATTAGGCAGTGTTTCAAATAGGAAATTGTAAGACTAAGTAAGTTTAAGTATGTCTAAGTAGAATCTCTTTCAGTTTTCTGGCAATGAGCAGGTTACATCGCTAGAAGAACGGATAATCGATGGGGATTTAAAGTTCTCGAGTGGCGACCACTTACCGGGAAACATGTACCGTCCCGTCCTCCTACTATATAGACCGATGCAAACAGCTCAGGAGCGGAAAATGTGATGGAAGATCAACCATGAGGCTGTGGACTTTTTTCGGCTGCAACTGCTCTAAGTAGATCTGAACTGTGATTAACTTATCAGCCCGTGTCTCTCCACTGCTGAAGATAGGCCTCTCCTAACGTGGGCCACTCCTTCCGGTCCTCAGTCCTCATCCACTCGCTTCCCGCTATCTTAAGGTCGTCAGACCAGCGGGATGGAGGCCGTCCCATCCGCGTCTCCCGGTCCGAGGTTTCCACTCGATCTTTCTGCTCTATCGACCGTCTGTTCGTCAGTTGTGGCCTGCACATTGCCACTTCAGCTTGCTTATTCGAGTAGCTATGTCGGTCACCTTTGTACGTCGGCGGATTTCATCATCCCTGATTTTGTCGCGCAAGGATATTCCAAGCATAGCCCTCTCCATCGCTCGCTGTGTAACTTTAAAGCGGTTAACAAGCCCCAATGTGAGACCGAAGACGAACAAACGAAGAGACCTGTGATTATTTCTTTACAGTCTGAAAATTTACAGCTCCTTTGCATTCCCTGAACAATTTTTCTATCGCTTTGTACGACGCGACTTAACGGGAAGAAATAGGGCGATCTAAGACCCCAAAAAAAACACGGCGCTCTTTACATGGAAAAACATGTCCGAACAGAACTCACAAAAGTATCGACAATCAAACGGGTTAATCAGGTATTTATGTAACCGAACATTAAACTGTGAAGCGGTTTAAATTAATTAAGATTGTAGCTTTAACTGCGGTTCAAACTGACTCGCAAACCGTTCAAGTAGCAATTCCACCTACTGACCTGCAAACTTAGATTTTGATGGCCACTATCCGCTGGTATATTTCGAAATTATTTTGGATTAATTCTCGTATTTGGTAGCTTCCTTATTTGCTAGATGTACTTTAGTGTTTCTTTATTGTCTCTAAAAATTCTCGGATATTCTCTTAAGGAAATGAAGTTTTAAAATTTACTACGGGTTTTTGTCTTGGTCGTGTGGTCTGAATATGATCGCCCCATGTAATCCCGTGGTTGTCGTTAAAGGCGACTTCGAGAAAACAAGAGGCACCAAGATTTACCTATGTATTAACAACATCTTACTGCGATCACCAATATACGTGGTGATGATGATAGCCTAGACAGTTGAAAAATTGAAATAAGTGATACTTAATAAAATCAAATGTACTAGTTTTTCTCACATTGCGTCATCACACACAGGATAAATGATGAAATTCAACACTTGATTAAAATCTATATCAATTTGCAGCGAAGTTTTTTGAATATATGATGGTTTGCACTTGACCTTCATATAACCTGGTGGTAAGTGACGATAAGGCCGTTGGATGGAGGTGGAAGTCGCAAGCTAATAATGCGCTGTCTCATCTGCCTTTCATACCGGAACACAATGGTGCTATTAAAACTGCTGTTTATGCTTAGGAAACATGGTAGTAGATAGCCAGGCGGAAGTATAAAATGCCATACCACCAATTAAACTGAGTAACGATAGGTACCACTGGGAATCAAACCCAAGACCCCCTTGGGAAAATTTATAATCGATGTGGTTGCTAACTATGATGCGAATTTTAAAAAAAACTACCATCACATACAATTTTATCAAACATTTATTCGGACTAGGCCAGATATTTGTAAGACGCTGGCAATTTGCTAGACGTTGGCTAGACGTATAAAAATTCTTTTTCGGCCGTGGGAATGTAACTACAACATGAGTTGTGGAACGAAATATGCTCGGAATTCCTCCGCCTGATACAATCATCTGGAATGAAGAAATCCGTAGAATAACCGAACGTTGACTAGCGCCAACCAAATAGCTCGAAGGTCAGCTGGCGTTGCAATAGGCGAGAGAGTTTTCAAAGAACTTTGGGAAAACCCCGATCAATTGCGAGTTGGATTCGAAACATATATATATTGAAATAATAATCATTTTCTCGATCATTTTGAGGATTTTTCAAAAACTATATAAGTTCGTGACCTAGCTTAGGTTTTCCTGTAATCTTAAGACAAAGTCCTGAAAGAAATCGGGAAGGACAAATTTTTCGTGACAAGTCAAAAAATAGACCTAGTGACTCATAGTCTCTACGGAAAATGGTTCTAGCAGGAGTTTCGGAAAGTTAACCACGTGAAAATCTCAGAAGATTTTCTTCAAGGTCACAATGAACGTTATTTCTAAGCAATAACATATTCTGGCCAAGGTTGTGTTCCTTTGGAAGGACGCGGCGGTAATCAATCTTTCATCCAAAGATTTATTGATTCTTATACGTTGATCATTCATCCGATACGTTATTGTAGCGTGTTGTGCTTCTTAGAAACCCTTTTGTTGTTGACTTTGCTGTTGAGCGTGTTTAAAAATGGAACGGCGACGAAGATTGAAGAGGCTTGCACAAGATTTTTAGGGTTCACTTAGTTGTCCGTCTGTGTGTCAATACCCTTTTTCTCAGGAACTCGTAGAGATATCAAGTTGAAATTAATATAGAATACTTAAATCTGCCGTCTCTTGGATCTGTGAAAAAATCAATTGCATAGGTCAACGCAATAAAAAGATATAGCTGTATTTTAGACGATTTCCTTACAAAATGCAAAGCAACCAAAACCTATAAGGTACTTCCCGTTGATCTAGAATCCTGAAATTTGGCAAGAAGCAAGGTTTTACACCATAGGAATAAATCTGAAAACCAAGATTTATAATAATGAGATGAAATTATAGTGTCGCGAAATAAATCTCTTTGATTTACAACTTTATTTTAAGCTACAATAGCAGTTACGCAGCTAAAGGTTCATAGATGGCGCTTTGAAAAAAATCGAAACATGTTATAAAATGACAATTGTGATTCACTGTTAAGAGGCTATGTTGGTTAGACCACGTGGCCGCGTTCAATTTTGGATTGTTTTGTAGCTGTCCCTATCCAAGCCCTATCCTACCCGAGCGCGTACGGTGAGACAGCATACACTACGCGAAGTTATCCACCCGTTATTTGGATGTTTCGTATTCCAGGGATTATTTGAAGGATACAGTATATTATGTAACCATTTTTTTAATACAGTATACTAGTGAAATTTCAGATGTCGGTGATTTTTCCAAATTGTTCTAAATTGATTCCTACTCTTGTAAATCAGGTTCAAAGTTGGGGCTTTTTATTACCGAATAATACAATACTTTGACGCCCTGTAACTCTGGAAGTATAGTATAATTAAACGAAAATCTGACTCACCACCGACACAGATATTTGTTTCTGGATTGTGTCTTGAAAATTTCATAGATTTTCATAGCTTAATACTCAAAATATGACTGGACTACGTTTGTATGGGCGCTTTGACACCAGCATACCCTAGTAGTTGTATGTTAACGATACTCATTTCGCGACATCACAATCTGCTGTCATATTTGTAGATAGTTACTGCACAAATCCAGCTATTATATTTTAAAAGATTATGGCAACATAAATTTAGTATGAAATTTTGTATTTTCGAGGACAGACATGACATGAACGTCTAATTCTCGTTTGGTCGCCTTTTGTTTTCCAATGGTCAATAACAAATAATGTATCGTATAACATTTAAATCGGCCATCAATATCCTTAGTAAGTCCATTAAAAAGTCCCTCACATTGAAATTAGTCGTTATTTCCATATAACGGAACCTCACTCTATTGTGTGGTTGCATATTCATAGAGTTCGGCCATTAATTAAATAGGAGTAAAGATAAAGGGCCTGCCTAATGATGTTAACTTATTCATTATTCATCTAGGGTCCGGAAGAGTGCGCGCACACGGGCGGCTAAATATCTGCTCACGAGTTTATTGTTTATTGTTTTAATTGCATCATCATCATCATCAGCCGGGAAACGTCCACTGCTGGACATAGGCCTCCCTCATGGTACGCCACATCGACCGGTCCCGAGCCACCTGCATCCAGCGACTCCCCGCGATTCTAACCAGGTCGTCGGTCCATCTAGTGGGGGGACGGCCTGGTAGACGTTTCCCGGTACGTGGTCGCCACTCGAGAACCTTTACTCCCCACCGGTTATCGGTTCTTCGAGCGATGTGGCCTGCCCATTGCCACTTCAGCTCACTGACTCGTCGAGCTATGTCGGTGACCTTCGTTTGTCTACGGATTTCCTCATTCCAGACCTTATCACGTAGAGAAATTCCGAGCATAGCTCGGTTGATAAACACACATTGATAAACAAGCTCAAAGTTAATTGCATACATGTACTTAAAAATAATCTAAATAAAATGTACATTACATAATATAAACTTGTCAATTTTAAGATTTGTCATCAAAGTTATTCATAGATTATTCATGTTTCTCTTTTAAATAAAGACATAAAATACCCCTTGACAATATGGCGCGACTATTAAACCGCTGGTTTGCTTCGGTGATTAGCAGTGGGCGAGCCGAGATCTGTGTGTCCATTTGACCTAGGGAACCTATCTCTTCGAAAATGATTTTAACATTTCTGGTTTAAGGTTGTTTGAAAATGACACGATGGTTCTATGGCCATAGATAAATTATACATTGAATTTAATTATTTATTTCTATATTTTGGCAGATATCTTATTGAAAATGCATTCAGCAGAGAACAAATATACAAAATGGAATTGTCTTACATTGAGTTTGTCGCTTACGCTTTTAGTAAGATGTCAAACGTTCCGATTTCATTTCTGTACGACTCGATTGGTGTTTGCAGATAATTGCCACTAAGTTATCCTACTAAATTAAAACGTTACAAATTGTATATGCAGATAGTCAGTTTAAGTGTCACTGAATATAGTCGGTTTATAGTCATCGTTTGACAAGTTGCTGCTCACACATACACAGTAATGCAATCAGAGCATGAAGATAACAAAACCTTGACATCGGGTAACTATCCTAAAATATAGTTGTCTCTTTTTAGCAAGGCGTATTCGTTATAAGAGCGACGAGTATAACTTTGTGGTAAGCTTTAACGTCAATTTATACTCCATCTAATGACCTAATTATTTTTGGGAATTATCGAACGCTGTAGAAACTATGCGTAAGACGGACTGGAGGCTTCTTGTATAATTAATCACCATCATCAGCCGGGAAACGTCCACTGCTGAACATAGGCCTCCCTCATGGTACGTCACATCGACCGGTCCTGAGCCACCTGCATCCAGCGACTCCCTGCGACTCTAACCAGGTCGTCGGTCCATCTAGTAGGGGGACGGCCTGGTAGACGTTTCACGGTACGTGGTCGCCACTCGAGAACCTTTACTCCCCACCGGCTAGCGGTTCTTCAGGTCTGCCCATTGTCACTTCAGCTCACTGACTCGTCGAGTTATGTCGGTGACCTTCGTTCGTCTACGGATTTCCTCATTCCGGATCGTGTATAATTACGAAACCCTTAAAGTGATTTATATAAGTGATACTAATTTAGCTGTATCGAAACCAGTATTTGTCCACACTGTTGTTTTAAACACAGCATGAAGTAGAAACCCCATAGAGACGTCTTCGACATTAAAACAAACTACCGACAAATACATAAAACTGTTAGGACCATAACCCTCGAATTATGGACAATTAAAAAAGCACCGTAGCATCGGTAAATCCTTTAAAAAAAAGAGTAAAACCTACAATTTGGAAAGCGGTTAAAACAAAAAACAATAAAAGTGCAATCAAAATATCTATCCAGGTTGTAATTTTAAACTGTTATTGAAATGATCTGTAAAGTTGTTTTATGGGACGGCGGAAACTTTAGGGGCCGTAAAATTTTATATGTTAGACGTTTTAATGTACGAAAGTCTAAATATCCTAATTCCTACGAAGATATTTTACTTGGTAAGTGTATAAACTTCAATAATATTGTAACGAATTTGCCTTGTGGTCTCGGCTTTAGAACAAGGTCACCCTACGTCATATCGTCGATGTCGTAAAAGGGCGCACGCGCAGCAGGTGCAGTCAGCTGCTGCGATTCAGTTATGCGTCTTTGTTCAACTGCATGCAGTCGCTGCAAGGGCTGCCGGCAGTCGCAGTTTGCAGCTCGACATTATAGGAAACAAGCAGCGCCGTCTTCCTAATATCATCTTAGTGCGATCACAAATCTACCGGCCAATTGTGGTGATTATGGCAAATCATCTCATAAAAATCCAGTTCGTCGTGGCAATATGAGGGTTATGTCCAACAGTGGCCTTATGTAGCTGGTGATGTAACGAATATTATTGGGCTTTGTTTGGGAGTCTTCTTCTTATTGTGTGGATTTTAAGCTGTATTGTTCGACTTCACAAAAAAACCTAGTGTCAGAGTTGTTGAGCCGACATAGGCCTCCAATGAGAGTTTTCACGAAAGTTTTCGCCACCCCATTCATATATGTATATGTGTCTTTTTTTGTTATAAACCATGAAGGAGGCATATGTTCAGCAGTGGACGTGTCCCGGCTAATGATGATGATATTTTTTTTTTCCGGAAGACCAACAGCCAAAATAACAGTATAACAAAAAAAATAGTATACAGAAAGCCAATTACAGGTCCTCACTATTAAACAATTGAAAATGAAACACTTAACAGAAGGTTAAACTTGAGTAAATAACGTAATTTCTACACATTGTACCAATATGATAAATAATAATAGAAAATATAATAAATAATACATTTTAAAAATAGAATAAATAAAAAATAACTCGCCTAATCGAAAAATGGTTGACTCATTGATCGCCTTGCCAATGCACAGCTAGTGTTGAATAGATCTAAATCTAATGCTTTGCATAAACTGTTGAAGCTTCGACTCGCACGCCATATGAATGTATTCCGTCTAAAGTTCCGATAGGTCAGGGGAAGGAAAATAGGATCGCTAGATCTAAGTTGTCTAGTGGGAACACTAAGTGATAGTTGAGATAGGAGCTCAGCGCAGTCTATGGAGTTGGAAGTTACCTTCAAAAGGAACATCATATCCGCAATGGCACGACGCATCTCCAGTGGAAGAAGATGGTGCTTCTTACAAAATTGTAAGTAGCAACCGGGTCGATAGTGGTCTTTGAGGCGAAAGCAGAGGTACCGAATGAACTTCTTTTGGATTCTTTCCATCCGAATAATGTAAGTAGCATACCTCGGGTTCCATACCTGTGATGCGTACTCTAGATTGCTGCGGACAAATGTACAGTATAGAATTTTCAGGGTTTTGGCCTGAGTAAAATCCTTAGAGTTACGCATCACAAAACCTAGAGCTTTGGAAGCTTTGGCTACTATTTTATCAATGTGCGCGTCAAAGATTAGCTTGGAGTCGTGGAAGACTCCAAGGTCACGGACAACGGATTCTCTGTGTAATTTCTGATCCTTTAAACTGTAGTCGTGCAATATCAGACTACGCTTTCGACTATATGTGACAATACTGCACTTGATAGGATTCAAGTCTAGCTGATTGGTTAAACAATAGTTTTCGAGGCGGAGAAGATCAGATTGCAGGTTTTCTGCGTCAGCTGAGGATCTAATAGTCGCATAGATTTTCATGTCGTCAGCAAAACAGAGTAGGCGAGAAGTTTTAAAACAGAGATCGATGTCGTTCACAAAGACTATGAACAGCAAGGGACCTAGTAATGAACCTTGAGGAACGCCGCTTGGTATATTTACCCATCCAGAAAGGTAATTGTTAAT
Source organism: Carcina quercana (assembly GCA_910589575.2). Lineage (NCBI taxonomy): Eukaryota > Metazoa > Arthropoda > Insecta > Lepidoptera > Depressariidae > Carcina > Carcina quercana. The sequence goes on along the minus strand of OU342429.1, from coordinate 14,398,204 downwards.
AGCAACCGCTTGAGAATAGATAGATATAATAGAGAGAAGTTAATATAAGGTATACTCTTTGCTTACATTATTGGGATGGGACAAAGAGTACCTTATAATAACAAAAGGGCCTCCCTTCCCGAGGCTATCAGGCAAGCCAAATCTATGACCACATTCAAATTTCAGCTTAAGTCGCATTTTCTCAATAACTAATCCTATGTAGTAATCCTATGTAATCCTATGTACTAGTATGTATTGTATCCATAAAATAACGTATATTTATTTTGTCTGTATTTATTATTATTATTTATTATTATTATATATTATTTATATAAGTATACATATGTGTTTATTCAAGTATTTAATTATAATCTGTCACACCTCCACCCAAATATTGTTACTTATTTCCTCTACCCAAAGGTTGTCTGGTAGAGATCGCTGTAAGCGATAAGACCGCCTGTTGTACATTTTTAATTTTTAAACTAAGCTTGTATTGGTTTACAATAAAGTAATATTGAATTGAATTGAAAAGGGGGAAAAGGAGAACGCTGGGATGGGAGATCTATTTTGTGTTTGTTACCTTTGTAAAATTTCGAACCGAACTTAAATTTGGAACGCTGTAGCCCATGGGGCTGCGAAGGACATGGTTGCTGTTTATATCTCAATAAACGCTTTTTAAAGGAGTCGAGGATGAAAAGGGAAGTCGAGGGTGAAAAGAGAAGTCGAGGGTGAAAAGCCAGCTATAAAATTTTTATGACTCAAGGACATGGTAGTATAGTATCATTAATATTTGAGCTGGTTATTGGTGCAAATGTTGGTGACATGTGCTTGTTTGCTTTCGTTGTTTGGTAAACCTATTGGTATTTAAACGAAACCCAATATTTTTTGGTAATTACTCGTCCCTAAGGAATACGAAACTGCAAACAATAGAGCCGTTAATTAAATTCCTGCTAATTACTTCAACTTCAGTCCCTTTTTCTGGACTAAAAAACTCCTCATTTCGGGGCTGGCCAACTTTGGGGACGGACAAAAACTTTTCATTTCTATCACTGACAATAATGACTATGGATATGACACATACTCTTAACTCTGTTATTCAAAAAGTAAGTTCTATTCACCTACACACTCTAAAGGGTAACATTGGAACGCCAAATCGCGGCCAGTATGTAGGTCACACAGCACGAATACTGCAATAAAGTCACTAAGTCACTGCACAAATCATGGTACAAACAATGCGTTATAAAAGAACTGGAAACCGACTTCAATTGCCCAAAAGTCTACTTTTATAAAGGCAAGGCAAATTTAAGATTTATATCGTTTTCTCATGGATGTCGTCGTTGTCAGAACTTGACCAAAGTTAAATGGGACCACACGGAAAGCACCCCCTTTCCAATCATCCAAATCGGTTCACCTAGTCAAAAGTTGTGAGGCAACAAACATAAAATAAAAAAAACATACTCGTCGAATTGATAACCTCCTCCTTTTTTGAAGTCGGTTAACAAATTGCTCCCACACAAATTGCACAAACACAGTTGCTCTACATATGTAGTTGACAAAATTTATGGCAATCAGATAAATTGACAAATTTGCTTCTTTTTCAAATATAGTTAAGATCTTCTCAAAGCTGATATTCTTAGTACATTATAATAGGAGGCAGAATAAAAACTGTTGAGAAAAAACAAGGCAATGACGCATCCCGATTTATTATTTATTATTGTAGCTGAAATCGTACTTACTATTTACACTTCAGGCGCGTGTACATAGTTGCGTGTCCATAAGTTTTAAAACAATGTTGGCCTTCAGAGCTGTAAAGTTTCGCCTTCAAACTTTGTGAGGTTGTATACTGAAACCTAAACATCCCTTGTCGAACTTTGGGACAGAGAAATTAATAACGGTTTTGAATTAATAGCTCGTACAGCACGTGTTGATGGGATGAGCTAAGCTAAATAAAGCGTCAAAGTTTTAGTTAGCTTAATTGAAAAGAGAACAAAAGTTTCGTTTTTAGCTTTAGCACCTTGAATTGAATTATAAATCTCCTTCTTTAGCCCTTATGCAGTTCCTTCTTCAGGCTTCGAGCCCTTTCTTTTGTTTTCATGTGTACTATTTATAGCCTCGTGTTCTACGGCTAAACATTACATGATGCAGAACCGGCCCATATTCAAGAACCGGATTCTCCGGTTCTGATTCTGAGCAGAACCGGGTACCCGGTCCTTTTAGGCTCTTTAAGTCAGGAGAACAATACGATATCGTCATACAAAAAGTTCATCCACAAACAGTCGTCCTTTGCCATTGCCAACATTGCCACAGTAATTTTAATAATAAGTACATCATAGGTTTATGTGTTTTTATATTTTTTATGGTTGTGTTTGTTATAAAATTTTCTTAGAAGTGTGGCTCCTCTTAAAATATTTATTTATGTTTTTAATTAATAGCATAAGAATTCTCAGTCCCCACGGAAGACCAGCGCCGCAGCAGTATCTGTTGCGGCAATAAGATGAGTGGGGACCTTTTTTGGCACGCCATTAAATTGTTTTTTATCTAGAGTATTAGTTAGATTTAGTTTAACGTGTCGACATAAAGTTTTATCTTTCTTTCTATATAAAATGAGATATTAATTTATAATACTCTTATTGGAGACCGTTCAGCTCGTAGAAGAACCAAACTGCTTAATTTCAGGTTTGTATGATTTTCGTTTAGGAGATTTCATGATGAATGAGTGACTGCTTAGAATTTTTATACGTATTTTAATGTCTAAACCACGTCCATTCCCATGTTTATCATTTAATACTTATTGTTTAATATATTTAAGATTGTAAAATTAAGAATTAAAAAAATATAGTACCGAATAAAACGGCGGTAACAGCTTTGGAACCGGTTCTTTTAGACTAGACAAGAACCGAGTAAAACCAGTTTTTTTCGTTACCGGGTAGACCCGGTTGCATGCTCTACTATCCATTGACCTATGACCCGGTTGCATGCTCTACTATCCATTGACCTATTCAAGATTTCTAGCTGTTTTAAAAAATGATAAAAAGATAGTATCTGGTTGTGTGATTTATTAATGCTAGCAATTTAATGTATGCAAATCGATAAAGATAGGTAATTGATAAAACATTCAAACTACCGATTCAAAAGTTCGAAGTAAAATTTAAATCGCATCAAACAAAAAACTCACCAAAATCTGAATATAAACCGTCTTATTGAACCACTCAACAGTCTTCTGTAAGTAAATATTTTTTGTTTTCTGTTAAACCCTCAAACAATAAAACAAATTTAATTTTAAGTGAATTTATTTCTTCAACAAAATATTTGTTTATTTATCACAATTTGCTCCTGACGCCTGTCAAACAAACTTTTTACTTGATACTTTGAGTTCAGACTAAGAAAATTAATAATTCAGCTACTTTCCGAGCCTTGGCGTAATTTATATCTATTTATTTTACGTAAATTGCTAAAACACAAACTGCTAATTTTGTTACCGAATTCTGTTAATTCTTGAAGGCTTTCTTTTTCAAGAAGTGCCCAGTCATTTGTAAGTATTGTATAGGACCCACCCAACATCTATAGTGCCCTTTCGAGACTTTTTTTCGTATGTGACCCACAAATCTGGATTTCTGAAAGTACTTGCTCAGAGGAAATCTCTGGAGGTGAGGAAGACATTGAATTTAATCAACCTAGTCTCTTCAATTTTTTGGCATAAGTCCATCAAACGTTTTTTTAAAAAAAATTTTTATGTGTATGTATGGCTCTTGGTCGTCATCTCACCTGTTAATAAGTGCCGATAAAGCCGTTGGATGGTAAGCGTGCGCACCCAGAAGCCTAAATCTAATGAGTCTGTAGGACTGTTAGTATCCACGGATCCATGTTCCGTTCTTGACTACCATTCATTTGGCTCCACATCAAATATTGTCTTTCCTACTTGACAAGTTATTAATTTAGCGCTCTGTCTCTTTCTTAATAAGAAGTCTGAGCTCTCAAGTTTATCTGCTGGTAGACCACGCAAACTTTGCGAGACTGAAATGGTCGTTTCTTTAATTGAGTTATCAAATAAATGTTGGGTTTTTATCGGGTCCAAATATTATGTTTCTATTTAAAATTGGAATGGTTCCGTCAGTGTTGTCGTCATCCCAGTGGTTTACGTTGGAGATTATGATTCTTCTGGAATTATTTTTCTGTTGTCTCTTTCAATTTCAATACTTTCATTACGATGGTTCTTCTCAAGAAGTTAATTTCAAAAAGCTGACGTCTGGAGAACTCAGTTGTTATCTTATCTCTCTTTGTCCTGCATTCTGTGATTTTCAAAATCAGAAAAATGAGTATCTAGGAATATATATCAAAAGTCGTTTTATAGAGAATAATATGAGGTTTTCAAATCCTTATGTTAATGTTCTATATTCAAATTCAATTTTCATAGGTTTTTCTGATAATCCTTACAAAACATAAACTTGCAAGGTGTTTAGATTTTTCTGATGATGATTATTATTAGTAATAATTTAAAAGTCTTTGTATGTATCATTGATCTCTCGTAGCTCAGATGTCTATTCGTCGCCTGTACAATGAGACATTACAAACTTGCATTAATAAATAACACAAGCGATTATTAGATGAACAATAATACAAGGTAAGATTCATACGAATCTGTTCTGGTGGTTATTTCTTGGACAACAAAAGCCTTTTGTTGTGTACAATCAGTTTCATTAAGCTCACAGCAGATCGTTCACCAAATGCCCCTCATTGTCTGTTTATGATCACATAACTATGACACATGCCAATAGAAATGCCTTGTAGGAACAGTGCATCTACCATGAGTTTACGCAGGCGATAAGGTGTATCGTTAACTATCGCTCTGTCCTTGTCACCCGCATCTCGACTGAGTAGCATTTCCGATAGTATTCTATATACGTTACCGCCTGCGTAAACTCATGGTAGACGCACAGGTGTCACGACTGGTCAATAAAAATATTAAAATTGTTGGTCAATGAAACCCGGGAGACGTCCACTGCTGAATATAGGTCTTCCCTTATGTAATAAATAACAATCTATTTTACCTGATTAGTACCCACGGGAATAATTTATTGGGATACAAAGAAGCTTGTATATATATCAAACAGCATACCAATTGTTGCCTCTATAAATGTATCTCTATACAATACTCGTAAATTGCGTGTTTGCAAAATTTCATCAATATCTGTTGAGCCAAAGACAGAAACGACTGATAACTCATTTTGTTGTTTTTTGTGTTATGTTTATATCAGCATCGCGGATTTCTATTGTCGTTCGTCCAGATTTCTGTGGTTTCGATGAACATAATGTTTTCAGTATTCTCCGTTCCCTGCTTCGCGTTAGCGAGAAGGGTATTGTTTGAAAACACGTAGTTTACATTTTTGTTTACGTTTTTCTGGATTTCACCATTGTTTTTGTGTTTCGTAGCTTGCATTTGTTGAAGCTAAAGGGAAACTAGACTGTACAGAAAATCTACTCTGGTTCTGTGAATTATATTCTAAAGATACGCCAGCGTAATGCAAGAGGCAGATGCAATGTATTTAAAGAATTGTTGTACAATGTACATTCATAAAACAAAAAAGCTGTAGTGAAAATATCGATTGCAAAACGGATATTACTAGTTTTCAAAATGTCTTACAGTTTTAAATATGTCGCAGTTACTGTGGCGACATTTCTTTGACACTATCGAATCACCTACGAATTTAAACAACACTCATGAATTGCTATCCAACCGTCAGAAGCTAGAGGATAAATAAATTAATATAAAAAATTTCATAAAGAAGCTTTTATTTAAATGCTCTAAAAAGAAGAAAATAAACTTTAAAACTTTAAATTACATCCAACCCATTAATTGATTACATTGAAAAATTTACATGATATAAAAGCTTGTCGCGTGATTTACTAGTGTATATGTGTGTAGATTTACCTATTTTATAAAATACATACTTTTTTCTCTAGATCAGTTTACATAATTATTGTATTCTAGTTCATTAACACATAGGCCTCCTTCATGGTACGCCACATCGACATTAATACAAGTAAAATCACGCGACAAGCTTTTATATCATGTAAATTTTTCAATGTAATCAATTAATGGGTTGGATGTAATTTAAAGTTTTAAAGTTTATTTTCTTCTTTTTAGAGCATTTAAATAAAAGCTTCTTTATGAAATTTTTTATATTAATTTATTTTTTATTTTTTAGTTATCACTGCGTTATATTATCTAAATGTTTCTTAAGCGGTTCATTTCCTGTAAAGCGTCATTGTTGACTGGCCGTTTGCCCGTTAATTTCATACAGTCCAGTTCTTCAATAAGGAGACCTTCTAATGATTTGACTCTACTTAAGGCAACGTACGCTTGTCCAGCAGCGAAGAGCTTTGAGCCTAAGTAGACGACGGCGTGCTCGACAGTACTACCCTGCATTTTGTGTACTGTGCAAGCCCAGCACAATATAATTGGCAGCATCCTTCGTTCAGCAGTACCGTGGCTATATTTTGCCGGAAATTGTACAGATTTGGGTTGAATTACGTGAACACCGTCTTTACCAAAATCTATACGGACAGATGGTATGTCAGTGTCATACATTTGTTCTCTCCGGAAGCAGGGCCATATGATTTCTGTAATATGCCCAATAGCACCATTCACCAAACCTTTGGAAACATCTACATTGTACCGCAACATTACTTTGGCCCCAACGAATATTTCTAGCTCCTTAGGTAGACCTCCTGTTTTGTTTATGTCTGATGGTATAATGTTATTTAAATCTACGTTGTCATTTTTTCGTGTACAGTCTATCAGTGTATCTTGTGCTATTATTTTGTTAATAGTGACACCACGCGCACGGAATTGTTCAAGGACAGTTTTATTGTGATTATATACTTGTTGGTTAGTGGGATAAATTCGCAGGGCCTTTTCAATCGCAAATTCACCAGTTGGTTCTTTATTTTTTAACCGATTCATTAAAATAGCAAAATGTGCTGACTGAAGTTCACCAATTCGTAATGCATTTAGGAGGTCTTTGAAAATGGTGCTACCCTGCTGCCTCATATTTTCGGTTAGTTCAATTAATGAGAAACAACGCCATAAATGTGTAGCCGGGATAAATCTAGATGGTTGATCAAACACTTGATTTCCTCGCACAGGAGGTAGCTGCATTAAGTCTCCGAATACACAAATATTTATACCACCAAACAGAGATTCGTTGTTTTTAAGCTGTTTGAGCCGTGAATCCACCATACAAAGCATCTCATAGGGGACCATAGAGATTTCATCTATAAACAAAAATTGTATATATTGCCACTGTTGCCGCATCAAACGCAAGTAATTGCCAGTTAGAATAGGCATTTGCACTATTCTACCATCTTTTTGTACTGGCAATTTTAGCGTAGAATGTAAAGTGGATCCTCCCACTAAGCGCGCTGCTACTCCTGTTAGTGCACAAACTTTTACAACTTGCTTGCCGTAACACCGATTTACTTGATTTTTTAACAAGTTGAAAAGAAATGTTTTTCCTGTTCCAGCGTTACCTGTTATGAACAACCTTAGACGCTCATCGCTACCATTATTTAGCTGCTCTGCAATACTTCTTGTTATGAATAAAAATGCATCGTTTTGACCAACATTCATAGCTCTTCTAGCTATGACAAACTCGTCGTCGGACATGTGCTGTTCTGGCATTTCTAACTGTTCTTCAAAGCTTTCCTGTTGAGCTTCTTGATAAAAGACTTCAAAGGCATGAATTCGATTAAAGGCATTCTCTAGTTCTCGGTCACGCTGTCTAAATGTCTCCAAGCGTGTGTTCGTTGTACGGAGATGAGATTCTCTGTCCAGGAAAGCTTCTCTGGCAGTATTATAGTCAGATATTAATTCACTCTCAATTCTATAAGGTACATACTGCAGAAGCAAACTATAATAATAGTTTTCTGGATCACTTGCAGACACAAAATACGGCGCGCGTACGACGGCAGGAACTTTCCTGATTACCATTTTACTATTGTCATTTAGTGTTATTAATTGCTTTCTTGTTTGCCTCTCTGGTTCATATATGTCGACACATTCTTCTGAGTCTTGGTTTAATTTTGCATAATGAGGTTCAAATAACATTGCGAATTCTAGAAGGCACATATTGTTAAAGTCGTAATTGGGATGGTCAGTGGGCCGTTTTTCGTAACGTTCGAATATGTTGCTACAATATCCGGTAGTCGATCCGTTCGAATCAAATTTAAGAACCCTGTATCTCTGTTCAGGCTTTCTTGTATTTAAAAATGTGCATTTTCTTGAGCTATCCCTAAAATTCAAATGACAGAGTCTAAAAGCACATTCACATGCAGAAACTTGTCTTTCCTTCAAAATGCGCATACATATTTTAAACAATTTACGTGATATATCTGTTTCTTCGCGTTGTATTTCACGTATAGCTTGTGCTACACTACTATCAAGCTGAGTAGGCTCAGATTTCGAAACATATTTGGCTATGTAAAATGCTATCGCTTCATTAGTTCCACATGGCTGAATATCCATATTGGCATTCCATACTTTTAGGAGAGTTGGGTTGTAATTATTCACCCATCCAGCTTCCGGTCTTCTCGTAAGTATACAAATTCTGCCTCCATTGCGAATAAATTCGTCTGATGAATGAGATACAATACGAGTTTCGGCGCATTCTTTTCTCGGAAAACCAAATCTGCATGTTGATAATTCAGTATTATTTTTGTAGCAAGTATGTGTATGTTTGTGTAATTGATGTTTTTTTACTAGTTCATGCAATTCAGATGTCTCAGGCGGTAGGTCACAACTACATACTTGGTTAAGCTGGTGCAGACCCTCATCTGTATCAAAAGCACCGTGACCTTCCACCCAAACTACCATGTGAACATGGGGGCTTCCGCGATTCTGGAATTCAATTCTCCACCAGTAGTCTTTTATTCGACCATTTAAAATTTGATTGTTGTTTAACATAAATTTCATTAGGGCATTAAAACGATACATGAAATGTCTACTAACAATAACGGGATACTGTTCAATTAATCGCTGTGTAGCTACCATATCCAAATCATCCACATTATACGTTGGTCGTCCGTCGGCAATAAGGAGAGCTTTTCGCATATCTGGCCAGTTGAGGTCATTACAACTGAATGTTAAAAAGTAAGTTGGTGGTCCGAGACATCGAATTTGTGCCAACAGTTCGTTTAATGCAGTACGCCAATATGCTGCTGAGCCTCTAAGGTTTTTAAGATAAAGATGAACGTCTTCCACTTTTCCATCTTGACCTTCGACTTTTTTACAGCAAGCGGATATTGTGGCTTTTACCCTGTGGTACTCGAACATTGATAGAGCGTAAAACAAGTAGTCATTTCGTTGAAACCTAGTATCTTTTCCCAGAATCCTATGTTGGAAATAATCCAACGTCGAAATTTTGGAATCTCTTGGTTGATTTAATCCATTGACTCCGAAAGGCAGCAGGAAGAACCATGCGAATTCCTCTGCTTTCCGTTCATGCACGACATTGACAATGTTATCTGTTGTTTTCCTTGTAATTTTGTTGACATTATTTGATACATCTAGCAATTGTTCCTCTGGAGGCTGTATGCTGTCGACTGGAAGCATTACTGAAGTGTGTATGGGAATGATCTGAGTAACTTGACTATCATTTACAGATTGAGATAAAAATGGTGGTGATATTAGTAATCTTTGATGTTGCTGTGTATTTTGTTCCAGATTAGTTTCTGTTCCTCGTGTTATTGAATTGACCGAAGATGGAACTTGCAGAGATTGTTGCGAATTATGTGCAATATTATTAGTCAGATGAACATCTATGTAATTGAGCGTATACTGTACGTTACCCGAACTAGTGGCGCGTTTACAAACTTGAACTAGTTCATCAAGGAAAGCACATTCTATAACACACGCTTTGCCGTGGGTATCAGAAGCACATGCACCTTTAGGGCCACACGCGTGGGAGTCGGTTAAATAGTATTTATTATTATAATTCATGACCCCTAGAGATTTAGAGGCTGCAATCAGAACACCAGCTTTATGGTTTGCAAACATTGCAGTCAAAGCCTCTTTCAATGTCATCCCGAAATTTTGATCGTTCACAGAATCCAACAAACATCCAACTAAATCTGTTTCCTCATCATATTCCATTTTAAAAGAGTAAGTATACATCATGAAATTGTCCTTAATGGCACAAAAGTGGCGTATTTCTAAATAGCCTGTCTCATCAACAGGAGGTACGAGTAGGCTATCTATTGATAGTTCTCTTATTTTTGTATAAATTGCGTCACCCTCGAGCATATTTAAGTTAAGTATGTTGTTAGTCCATAAATGTGGTGATAATATTGTCGCTCTTGTGATGTTTGCCAACACCATAGCACAACATTGGCTGCCTGCATAGTTTGCATTGAAAACTTGATTGTTCCCTTGATGCCAAGAAGCTCGTATAATACGCCTTGAATTATTAATAATTGCATAAGCATCATTAGTGTTGTCTGCTTCTCCCAAGACTGTTTTAGTGGCAGGCTCTAATAATGTTTGATCATCATTCTGAGCATTATCATTTATGTTTGTTTTTTGTACTCGAATGAGATCTTCTTGCAAGATTTGTGCATCGTTATCTATTATTACGTCATGATATAATGGATTATTATTTATTAGCCACCTCAGTGCCGCATATACACGTGGACGTGATATAGTATACTCCCGTGATATATTTAAGTTTTCCAGATGTTCTGTAATGACAACCATACCTATACTGTCAGTAGATCTAGGTAAAATATTAGGCAGATTTTCCGTAAATTCAAATATGTCTTGTGCAAAAAGTACAGCTTGTCCTTTAAAACCGTATTGCCCAAATAGTCCATCATATTTAACAATTTTTACAAATGGTATAATTCTTGATATTAAACGTTGTTCGGGTTGTGTCAATTGCTTTATTACATCAGGTACTTCACCTGGATCTAAATTATTCCAGTAAGCTTTGGCTGGCCCTGAAGTTTTGTTGCTGGTAAGGTGTTTATTGCAACGATGACATACCAGTATACTTGCTTTGCTTGTTAATTCTGCAGGTAGGTACAAAGCACGACTTAAATTTATTTTGTTATTCGTGACTTGATTTGGATAACACTTTTTGGTACAGACCTCGCACACCTGGTCACAGAATATATTTATGGTTTTGTCAAAAGTTTCTATTTGTGACTTTTCTGCTGATCGGACTTGAGAGATATGCTCTCGTACAGCTGTCAAACGACCCTCTCGCTGTTCAGTAGTCTCGCCTGATCTAACTTGAGAGTTATGCTCTCGTAATGCACTTAAACGATCCTCTCGCTGCTCAGTAGTTTCACCTGCTCTAAGTTGAGAGTTATGCTCTCGTAACGCGCTTAATCGAGCCTGTCGCTGCTCAGTAGTTTCACCTGCTCTAACTTGAGAGTTATGCTCTCGTAGCGCACTTAAACGATCCTCTCGCTGCTCAGTAGTTTCGCCTGCTCTAACTTGAGAGTTATGCTCTCGTAGCACGCTTAAACGATCCCCTCGCTGTTCAGTAGTTTCACCTGCTCTAACTTGAGAGTTATGCTCTCGTAGCGCGCTTAAACGATCCCCTCGCTGTTCAGTAGTTTCGCCTGCTCTAACTTGAGAGCTATGCTCTCGTAACGCGCTTAATCGAGCCTGTCGCTGCTCAGTAGTTTCACCTGCTCTAACTTGAGAGTTACGCTCTCGTAACGCGCTTAAACGATCCCCTCGCTGTTCAGTAGTTTCACCTGCTCTAACTTGTGAGCTATGCTCTCGTAACGCACTTAAACGATCCTCTCGCTGCTCAGTAGTTTCACCTGCTCTAACTAGAGAGTTATGCTCTCGTAACGCGCTTAATCGAGCCTGTCGCAGCTCACTAGTTTCACCTGCTCTAACTTGAGAGCTATGCTCTCGTAACGCATTTAAACGATCCCCTCGCTGTTCAGTAGTTTCACCTGCTCTAACTTGAGAGCTATGCTCTCGTAACGCATTTAAACGATCCCCTCGCTGTTCAGTAGTTTCACCTGCTCTAACTTGAGAGCTATGCTCTCGTAAAGTGCTTAAACGCTCATTTCGCTGTTCAGGAGATTCAGCTCTTCGTTTTTCCGACACGTATTTACGCAATTTTGCATGACGTTTGTTTTTTTCTTCTTGTGATTCCGCTGCTCTTAATTGTTGCATGCGTTGCTTAGCCTTGTCCAGCTCGGACTGTCGTTGGGTGTTTGTTTCGCTGTTCCCCTTAACACGCCTTTTGCTAAGTCGTTGGCGTTTTGCGACGTCACTTTCAATGGCAAGTTTATCTTGCCGTTTTACCTTCGCTTTCTCTAACCTCCTCTTCCTTTGTGTTGATGTTTCTTTTTGTTTTCCTATATTGTTCCCACGAGTACCGAAGAAATATCAATCGACCCTCCCAGAGCTTCGTTTAGAAGGGTAAGAGCTAAGAAATACAACAGGGTTCGCCCCGGTGCCCTGAGGTGGTACGTTCACGACATCATCACCCTGATGCCATTCAGTCCTCGGCACGGCCTCACCTTGACTTGGGTGTTCTAAAGTATGCGCCACTTATTTCAGCTTAAAACCTACTTGTGCCTAACGAAACGCAGTTCCGGGTTTGATTTTGGAGCTTTCCTTCTCCTAGACAGGTTGGAAACCAATCCTATTGACGCCCATCTCGCCAAAATACACAAGTCATGGTATGAAGCCAATCATTGTGCCTAACGAAACGCAGTTCTGGGTTTGATTTTGGAGCTTTCCTTCTCCTAGACAGGTTGGAAACCAATCCTATTGACGCCCATCTCGCCAAACTACACAAGTCATGGTATGAAACCAATCATTGTGCCTAACTAAAAGCAATTCCGGGTTTGATTTTGGAGCTTTCCGCACAGCTTTATGCACACGTCACTTAAACCTAACTTTAGAATATTGCTATCCCATCATCCCATGACATTCACTGAGTTTTACAAAAGATGACAAAGGGAAAACCATTGAGGAGATGGGCAGCAACATCTATTCCTTTGTAACAACAGTATCAAATGCGGCTGCCGAACGTGGTGATTATGGCAAATCCCCTCACATAAGTTCAATGTGGCGGTGTATTGTCTAAGAGTGGACAAATGTAGTCATTTATTATGACGTCAACATTTGTTACAAGGTGCATACTTCATTAAAAGTTAAGCTATAAGAGTAGATAAATTAGTTAGACGAGGACAGACACAATAAAATTCTAACGGAAGCGTTTCTAAAACATCCATAGCCTTCTTTGAAGTTTTCTTGACACTGTACGTAGTCTGCAATCAATTAAATGGCTTGACTAGTGTCCAGCGCGCCGGTAAATACGTACGTAATTGGTAACGCTGTGCTTGTGTGGGCGCGCCATAATAGAGAGGCTCATGTCCAATAGTAGACTTCTGCAGCCGATGATGTTGCTTGCGGTGCCTAAGCCTTGTCCAGCTGCAACTATCGTTGAGTGTTTGTTGCACTGTTCACCTAATAACTCCTTTTACTAAGTCTTTGGCGTTCTGCAGCGGAGTCGCTTTCGGTGGCAAGTTTGTCTTGCCGTTTTAACTTCGCTTTCTCTAACCAACATTGAATTGAGTGGTACTCGGCTGCCGCAAATAAAGCCGGCAGCACGGCCGGATCTTCGGCCATATCGCCGTGCACGTGTGGGCACGCCACAAGAGGGAGGCTAATGGCCAACAGTGAACTTCTGCAGCTGATTATTTTGGTGGACTTCTGCAGCCGATGATTTTCCACACGTTGCTTAGCCTTGTCTAGCTGCAACTACTGATCCATGAAAATCACTAGCAAATATAATTGAGTGGGACTGACTTGGCTTCAGGCTGGGCTGCTCTGAGGTTGATGCGACCTCATGAGGTCGAATGCCTGGTGAAATGAAGGACGACGAGACCTCTAAAATTTTATCAGCTAACGCAGCGATCTTGTCTAGCGGCAGCTCCGATTGAACGGCGAGAATGGCCCGAATGTTATGGGGCAACTTGCGCATCCAAAGCTGTCTTATAAGGCTCTCGTCAGAGAAAGATCCACCTGCCAAAGACTTGAGATGCCGAAGAAACTGGGATGGGCGTCGGTCGCCGATTTCCTCGTCTCCGAGTAACTGCCTGACCCTCTGCTCCTCCGAAACGGACAACCTACGGATCAACTCTTCCTTCAGCTTATCGAACTTGTTCTGAATGGGGGGCTTGATTATTATATCCTCGACCTCACCGATGATACTCGAATCTAACTGTGAGACGATATAATCAAATTTAGTACTGTCCAATCTTATCCCTGCTATTGCAAACTGAGATTCTGCACGAGCGAACCATAACGACGGACGATCAGGCCAGAAAGGAGGGAGCTTCACCGAAACACCGAGAATGGAAGGATTTTCAAACGCGGTAGACTCACCTACAACCTCGGCAGGTTTAAGTGGTGGCGCTGGACTATCTACAGACATTTTGTGCAATATAGCGTGAAATTCTTAAACTGATTTTACAAGAACCAAACGTGCCAATATGCAGGCTAATTGTTGTATAAAATACATTTTACAATTTGTAAGTGGTGTTGTATATATGATACATCCGTGGTTGTCAATCAGTATGCGGGGTGTGAATAAGTGTATGAGCGGCATCAGATGCGGCCGTGCGGTGTAACTGTGACGTCAGCATGTAATGAAAATGTGCATGTTACGGTATGGGTGGGTTGTATCTGATGATACAACGGGTGGGTATAATATGTATTGTGTAATGCAACCTAACTGTGGTGTGTTTACATACCTTATAAAAGTTATTCACAACCTATTCTATTTACATTATATACATTATATATATAAAAACGCGTCAAATGTTCGAAGATGGACGAATCCAGCGACGGCGGAGTTCGTAGGACGGATGTACAGATGCACTGAATGCTGCCTGCTCTTCGGATGTCCTCGTCACAATCTCAAGCTCCAGGTGCACGGCGTCTCGTCGGCGTATTAGCGCGCGACACGGCATTCGATGGCAGAGCACTAAAGGAAGGCACGCAGCGAAGGGTGGCTATGTGGCACGCGGTGATGAAGGCGATGGGCAATCGGCGCTCGGCGTTACAGCACTCGGAAATGCGATGCGTAGCAATGGGCGCGCGGTGATGTAGCCAGCGAAGGCCCGCAGCGCGCAAAGATAGAGCGCGACATGCGGTGAAAAACGTGGGGCGCACAACATAGGGGCGCGCGGCACGCGGCGTAGGGCGCGCAGCGCGGGGCGCGCAGCGCAGGACGCGCGGTGGCTGTACGGCCTGCGTGCAGCAGCGGCGTTTGCGGGTGCCGCGGCGGTGGTAGGCTAGCTATGCCGCAGATCCTCGCGTCTTCTACACAATTTCACTCACTGTCGTGGGTCACCAATATCGGGATTATTCACTCATCACGTCGGGGTCACCAATATCGGGAAGCGCTTAGTAGGGGCTCCCCGCGTGTTCGTTTAAATGAGAAACTGCTTGTTATATTACTGAGTTTAATTGGAGACACAAGGATTTCATTACGACAATATTTTACATTATTTATCTACGACGTGTATATGCAGAAGCTTAAAACAAAAACGCATCTGGTTTTAAAATTCAAAAGTGTTGACATCATTTTGTCCAGCCAGCTACCTCCTCGCGCACCAAGGAGGCGGCACGCCACACTTTATTCGTAATTAGAAACCGAAAATAAACACACGAATTTTCTATTGGATTTCGAGAAGTTTTTCAAATAAATTTGGCATTGATTAGAAATATGACATTAGCGATGGTGATTACTTGGTGATTATATGCTCCTAGATTACTTACTCAGTGCTGTGACATAAGCTACGCTTGAGCTACGCGTTCTCATTTAAAAAACCAGCCAAGTGCGAGTCAGGCTCTCGCACTGAGGGTCCAGTACAGAAAATTAATCATTAACACACTGAAAATCATCATTTTCTAAGAATAAGTTGTGCCTGGCGATAAACACTAGCGATTTCAATACAAATAACGACAGGCACTTTGAACAGATTGTAATCGTAATATTTTAAGGAGATATAAATTATACTTTTCAGATTTATGTAAATTATACTTGTGCTGTCAGACCTTGCTACTTGCCAAATTTCAATAATCTAGGTTTATGGGCAAACAGTCGTATATTTGTAATGCGTTTATCTAGAACCTTCATTTTTTCATATCTCCAAGGGATTGTAGACCTGCGTATTCAATATGAATGTGATCCTATAAGGTTAAAATGTTTTTATTTTGAGGCAGGGAACCCTAAAATTAAGTCACTGTAGTGAAACCATAGATAATATATATCTTTGAATGACACCTGTGCGGATCATGTCATGTGAACTAGATTGAAACTTCTTCTGTTTCTGATAACCTGGTACTTCAAATGATTTTTCAGTAGTTTGTTAAGAATAATAATTAACCAGCGCTACCGAAACGATATTGCAGTTATTACACGCTCCCTTGCACTTATGTCATCCTGGTATTCTGATATTGAGATGAGCCCGAATTTGAGGGGCCCATTGAAGAGTTTCTCTTTATTCCTCCTGACTCCAGCATCAGACCAGCTCGATACTACCAAAAAAACGCATTGTCATCGGAACTGAACCAACGTGCAAAATTTCAACTCCCTAGGATAAGAGGAAGTGCTTCTAATTCAGCTTGCAAGATTTGACCCGAACATACATACATACATACATACATACTTACATACATACATACATACATACATACAAACATTGCAAGTTAAATAAAAGCTTTTAATAAAAGCTTTTAAAAATAACACACTTACACCCCAAACACCCCATCGCGATCCTTCTGCAAAAATCAGATCATATTGTCATTATTCTATTATGCCAAGTCGGCTGTATTTGTATCAACTGCAAAAAACGCCATAGCTCAATTGGGTTGATAGTCATTCCTTGGACTATCGTGTACTGGGTTCAATTCTGTCTTGTACCAATGAATTTCGTTATCATTTCATTACTATTGGATTTGCCGGAAAGAAAAACATTGTGAGGAAATCTGCACATTCCTGAACAGGCTGAAATTCAAAGGCGTGTGAGTAGTCTAGCGCATCTCTCTCTCTCTCTCTCTCTCGACCCTGCTAAGGCCTAGGGATGGTGTTCCTCACGTCCTCAGGAGTCAGTACCCGTGTACGGCACGAATACATTGTCACACAATTCAATAAATACGGAATTGTTGAAGTGGGTTTCAAATGTCCCCGGCTGGCCGCTGTTTCCGACACCTTCTGAATAAGATAGCACTATCTCGTCAGTGTCTACTTGTCGAGTGTCCGAACGTGACAGCTATACAATCGATACATAAAGATAATATTTACACCATAGTAGCTTCGAAGTGCAAATCTCTGCGTGCTGCGTGTATGCCCATAATCAACCAGAGTCCAGAGTGGCTTTGTAGTGGGTTATATTCTCTTAGTGCTTGTACGGTACCCCGGTGGAGATCGAACCTGCGATTTCCGGATTATAGGTTCAGTTGTGAATAACTTGTCAACTTCCGTCCTGCACTTTGTACACACTACTTACAAAATCAGGGGAAAATCCATTAAAAAACAACGAGGCATTTTTGTGGTATTTTTATTAGCTACCACCATGTTACCTAATTCTTCCGCCAACCAGAAGTGTTAAGAGGGTATACTGTTGTCAAAGCGCCCATACAAACGTAGTCCAGTCATATTTTGAGTATTAAGCTATGAAAATCTATGAAATTTTCAAGACACAATATAGAAACAAATATCTGTGTCGGTGGCGAGTCAGATTTTCGTTTAAATATATACTTCCAGAGTTACAGGGCGTCAAAGTATTGTATTTTTCGGTAGTAAAAAGCCCCAACTTTGAACCTGATTTACAAGA
Source organism: Carcina quercana (assembly GCA_910589575.2). NCBI lineage: Eukaryota > Metazoa > Arthropoda > Insecta > Lepidoptera > Depressariidae > Carcina > Carcina quercana. Next base: position 14,380,348 of record OU342429.1, on the reverse strand, counting down.
GTATGAATCAATTTAGAACAATTTGGAAAAACCACCGACATCTGAAATTTCATTAGTATACTGTATTTAAAAAATGGTTACATAATATACTGTATCCTTCAAATGATCCCTGGACTACGAAACATCCAAATAACAGGTGGATAACATCGCATAATGTATGCTGTCTCACCGTACGCGCTCGGGTAGGATAGGGCTCGGAGAGGGACAGCTACAAAACAATTTAACCTTGAAACCGACCACGTGGTCTTACCAACATAGCCTCTTAATAGCACATTAGCGTCAAGCTTCTGGGTGAGCACGCTTTACACCCTACGAAAAACATACCCGGTTTACACAAACCCATACACCCTCCACCTTCTTTCTTTGTCAGTCACGTAAATCTAATTACTAAGATTTTTAAACCAACATTTTTCTCAGAAATAAATCTCCCGCTAAACGGCTATAAATTCCTAGAAACAAATTGGTTTTTTGTCTGAATCCTCCAAGACACGCTCCGAGTACACGCTGTAAAACTGACAACGTAACCGTATGCCGTAAAACGTAACCGTATACCGTAAAATATGTACATTAAAATGCGAGTGTAAGCCAAATTAATCCTGGCGGAATACAGAACAGCTAAACCTGGTATAACACTGCCTATGCTATGCTATTGTAGAAGTGACGTCATAATATTCATCTAACCCTCGTACCACAGCTACCGATTCTGCTCTGTTCTCGGTAGAACTGGAGCTCTATTTTTGATTCGCTCTACGCGCCGCGAGCGCTCGTTTTATACTGATTATCGTTAGACTTACGAAATTTGGTATTTTTGAATCGCTCTTCTGCAACGAGTGGTCGGGACCACTCTGCGGAGCCTAGCGATAGACTAAACGCCATCGTCGAACACTGACATTACCACTTATTGACATTGAACTTCTATGTACTTTGCATTCCGTTTTACTTGCATGAATTACCGGTTTTATCTTTCTGCATAAAACGGATAAAATTAAACATTCAAAGTTATATCGGCAACACCTGAGGCGAATGATTCAAAAATACGGTCAAACCTGTTGTCATGCGACTTGTAGTCGATCGTGACTTAAGTCGTGTGCGACGAAGCTATGTAACACGAGCGAATCAAAAATAGAGCCCTTGGAGGTTGAAACTGGCAGGATAGAATGCAATACATATGTAACGATCGCCACACACCGAACAAGCATGAAATGTTTGTTTTCAAACATAGAACAACAAGATGGCCGTTTTCAGAACAGAATCGGTTTCAGAAAAGACAGGGCCAAAAGGAGGCTAAGATTTTAGCAACCGGGTGAACCGATTGTTCATCACTTGACAGAAATTCCATTTTGTAATTAACGATAATGGTTGAATTACGAATGGTTCAGAAAGAAAACAACTGGCATATCCATCAATAAATACAGATACTGTAGATACATTGGAAAGAACATCGCTCGCAGCACAATGCGTCGCATTCCTAACTATTAGGCCGGAACCACACAAACGTAGGTGGGTAAGAATATACCTATGACATTTTCCCGCCCTATTACTCGTAGCTACCACAAATGAAGTCTGCCGGCAAGTAGCAGTACCTTTTGTTTCAGTAATGAATATCAGTCGGTGCCTTATTGAATTGAGGTAGGTCACGCTTTAATTCTTAACTGTGCCTATCATTAGGGGTATACAAGCGCACGCGTCGGCCGCGCGCCTCCAGCACAGACACTTGCAGTCTCCTTGCTAAGAAATACTGGCCAGTATTACAGTATACAGTCTATGCATACAGCCAGTATACTAGCTGTGGTTTAACTTTTTCTAACAGTAAATAATAAACTAGAATCCATCCATAACTTTGACTTTAAAAAAAGAGATAGTGGCGCGAAAACTTTATTGTCAGCAACAGTAGCCGTTTCGAAGCTAGTGGTCCCTAGATGGCGTTTTTAACAAAAATTAAAAATAGTGTGTAAAAAGTTGAGTGGCGATCACGTACCGGGAAACGTCTACCTGGCCGTCCCCCCACTAGATGGACCGACGACCTGGTTAGAGTCGCAGGGAGTCGCTGGATGCGGGTGGCTCGGGACCGCTCGATGTGGCGTACCATGAGGGAGGCCTATGTCCAGCAGTGGACGTTTCCCGGCTGATGATGATGATGTGTAAAAATGAAAATTGTGATTTACTGTAAGTTGTATGTTAAAGATACTCATTCCACGACATTATAACCCAATGTCTTATATTTGGATAATTACTGCACGAAGCCAGTAATGATGTACACACACTGTCTCGTGTGTCTATGGGTTGGTATGCTAAACGTCAGTGTCAGAGTGTCAACGAGTGACAGTTCACGAGAGCCGTGTGCATGTGCGGACGTTTAGTAGTACCGAACCCGTGGGCATCGCCGAGCCAGTGATGTTATCAACAACGTCGTACATAACAAATTCTATTTTAAAAGTCACCTTAAAGTCCCGAGCAGACAATGTTAGGTCTGTTAGTTGTATGTTTAGGTCGTGTAGATATGGCTTTACATCGACTGGTTGCATCAAAGTACTCGTGATTCCGGATGCCGGGATATTTCCCGGACCGTAATATGCACACAGCATTAAAGTACCACTGAAAAATGTGGACTACAATTTGTTGCTTAAAATAACTATAGCGTTGTAAGTTTTGTATTCTAAATGACCTTAGTTCGCCAGTGCACAATACGCTGAAACGAGTCTGTTTTCTAAAATATAAAAATTTTATGTTTGAAATTATTTTTAATTATACATTATTTATCGATGTATATCCGTTTGAAATTTTGGATGAAATCAAGAAACATATTCTATCATACAAATCACAAATACATGTTACGAGGAAGACGTATGCCAATTTACTTCTCGAAGGTTCGGCTTAATTGCCCAACTAGAGAGTGCTGATTTACTCGCTATGATTTACTAGTCTTATAAATACTTGCTTTGTTATACTCGTACTACAACCTGTCTGCAATTATTTTAGTCTAAGGCGAGTTCCGGACTCTAGCTGAAACCGACTATTCCGGGAAATTTTAATAAGTCTTCCCTTACATTTGACAAATGGCGTTCGCCAACTCCGGAGTGTTGAATTTATTTTCATTTTGTTTGTCAAAGTTTGAAGGCTTGTTACGAAAGCAATTACCATGTTTTTTAAAAACTTTTTCGCTTTTGAAAATGTAAATTTTTATTTGAATTGAAATATAATTTAAGCAGGTTTACAGGTAAAACATGGAGTATCTTTTATTTGTTTAGTTGATGTATTCCTGAACCAGCCGCTTCCCGCGTCTTTTGGATGGACATCGGAAAATATCCTACGGGAACCAAAAGGTTGAATGTGGATAACATGTAGCATATGTTCTTCTCCAGACGCTCAACTATTTCTTTACAAAAAATCAAGTCTTTGTTACAAAGGGAAGGATGTACAAACAAATAAACTCACCTCTGCTTATAATAACAGTATGGATTACTGAACTTTTTCAATTGTACATTATTATGTCTAATAATAAATTTTCTAAATCTCTCTCACTTTTAAATATTGATGACATTACGACCTAAGTTTGTGACAAACAAACAAACTAACTATCGTATCTTTAATATTAGTAGATATAAAATTACAATTTCTTTGCCACCGTAACGATTTAAACAAAGATTTCAGTTTGTTCATATTTATACTTAATTTTTCAAATGACAACTGCCGTAGAACTTAGACATAAACACAGTGAAAAGACAAACCTTATTTTTAGCCAAAGACAAAACATGTCTATACCCATCGAGTATGTAGACATTCTAAACCTGTGTATAATCTAGGCATGTCTTATAGTTGATTTAGTGATACGATCCTATGCATTTTCATTATGAAATATTGCATCATAAATAATGCAGCGGTTTTAGAATTATTTGCATAAAACAGACAATGACCATCTGTAGAAAATAGCCTATTCGAGCCTGTAGCTACAATGATTTGTGCCAACGCCAATCCGCAATATGCATTGATGACAGTCGTTGAGATGGCAGAATGCGTTTTGAAATCCAAATATCGAAGCCATCAGTGATATAACTTGACACATTTCATTCAAGATGTGTTTTATTGCCATTAGGAATGATTCTGCTGTACTTGCACAGTGTAATCTTTAGACTCACTAACGCATGGTCTTCTTGAAATATGTCTTTTTTGACGTACGTCGATTCTGAATCCTATTTTTACCCAGCGTTTACCAGCGACCATTTTTCACTTGATATTGAGGAAAAATAATCAAGAAAATACGATTGTTTTTCTCAAATAAGGGTTTCGTTCTGCGCTGTAAATTAACATTCTTATTTTTTATGAATTTTCACACGGTGATGAAGTCTGTGACGAATAATTTAATTAATAGCATTGTCGATTTTTAAAGGTAGTAATAATTTTTTACGGGCCTTCAATTTATTTTATGTGCGGTAGCGTGTCTATACTGTGTACAGTCTAATAACAAACGCGTATATTCCGATGTCTACGCAATTAGGTTTTCGACACTCGTCATTATTTTCTCATTTCGGTTCAACCGTTCGAGAACTCTCACCAATTGACTTGCAAATGTCTCTCTATAGAGCCACTTGTTGACTTCACGGTTGAATTGTTGCGGGACAAAGGAAAACGTTGATTTTTGGGCTGCAGGTGCGTTCATTTGTTTTACTTTTAAGTTAAGGTTGTTACCGTGTGATTGGGTACTTGACACCATTTTAGATTGGGGTTAAATTTTATTTCATACCATAGCGGACATTAAAAGAAACCCCCCCAAATAATTTTAATTTTTTATTTGGATTTTGCAAGAATGTAAAGTCACCCAGAAGCCTCAACCTAAGGGACGCTGCCTCTGTTACCCTTTTATACTTGAACAAAACAGTGTTATTAACACTGCTGTTTGGTGGCAGACTTAGGTTAACATAGGCATAGAATAGACCATGCTCTACCACTAACCAAAACGAGTATTGATAGGTTCCTCCCACTGCGAATCTAACCCGGTCCTTCGGATGGTGAATCCAAACAACTAGGCCACGAAGGCAGTAAAACATTCAGTAGTAAATACTAAAAATATTAAAGACATTAATTAGTTACTGTTTCGAGTAATAAGACCAGTCATTTCATGCGATTGGGGACGAAGAGACGCAGTCAGATTCTAAAATTCTCACAATATTTCCCTAGTGATTTTGTAAATCAAGAAATTATGTTACGTTGCTATCGTTACAATTTTCTCTAGATTGGATATCTGCGCCTCATTAAATTGACGCCTTACGGCGGCGCTATTGTCACTTGCCGTCAGGTTAGATGCCTAGATGTTAGAAGGCCAAGTGCAAACCGATTGTTAAAGATAAATACATGATAATTATATTACTTTTTATTACATTAATTGTAAATTTATCGAACTTGTCGGGTAAGCTACCCAATAAAAACCTACCGTGATGTTATATTAAAAGCCGTTGGATGATAAATATTATTTGGTGCCTTACAGTGTCTCTCTTACCCAAAGTTTTAGAGAAAAAACTCAAGTTTATATGTATGTGTAAGTTATACTTAAGTAGTTCTAAGTTATTATCCCCTTTGTGCGTAATATACTTAGTGTCTCGTGGTCGACAGGACGAAATAATCTATACGTTTCAGATCCTAATTTACCCGGCTATGACGAAGCCAAAAGGAAGTTTATGATTTGACACAGCAGATGCTGAGATTAGTCCTTTTTGCACCACATTACTACACAATGCCTATGTACTTTAATAATGTATTATTTTAATTGTACCCAATTTATGTGTCAATTGTATTTTTATATTGTGTTGTGTGCGTCTTAGTTGAATAAATATTTTTCGGTTTCAAGACAACCCCTATAACCAGCCTACAATACAAATCATGCTCAAGTTATTTTTTAGCACGCTCAAAGCTAGAATTACAATAAATATAAATGTTATGATCCCTTTCAACGACCTCGGCTCAGCGTCGTCATTAAACGGACGTTTAATGATTCCCCCTCCCGCTACCGTATCGCTTTTCCTTTTCCTGTTGTTCAGCATTTTTCCTCTACCGTCTCACCTTCTCAATGAGAATGTATTAAACTCGCTTCGCTATTATGAAGTAATTAAATTGGATCGTTTTTGTTTAGCGCGACGGAATTTTTCTTGGCATTCTAGAAATAAAATTGGCCAAGTGTGAATCGGCTTGTTTCCACCGGTCCAGCCAATGCGGCTAATTTGATAGTCAAAGTAATCTCTACTTTTGAAAGCTTTTTAAATGAAAAAAATTCATGTATTAGGCTCTACATAAAGACAAACAATGTCCGGTAAGTCATATTTATTACCTAATATTTAAAGTAAAATTTTTGGTGCCAGAATTTTTGTCTACGGAATTACACACAATGTATTAACATCAAGCCGATATATCTTGCCATGTAGCCCTTGCCATGTAGCCTCGGCTTTAGAATACCCCATGTCATTTCGTGCCTGTGAAACGTGGTCATAGTGTCAAATTCCCTCATGGAAATTCTGATGTGGCAATCAATGAGGGCGGGTGGCTAACGTCAATTAGTGGAAAATATCTCTTCCCAACTCCTCATATAGCTTCTAGCAGTCGGACACACAGACAGAATGACAGTGTAGGTGTAGACGTAACAACAAGGCTCCGTTTGAAGTCTTCCGTTACGGAACCCTATAATGAAACAAGAAAATTCCGTCTGCGACACTCTCAAGTGCTTAGTCAAAAAGTTGAGTGATATTTTGCGATTAAGACAGGATTGTGACTTTATTACAGTATTGTCGAATTATCTTGGGGTTTTGTGGTATAATCCGACACTTGCAGATGTTGTTTTCATTTTTAACCGACTTCAATAAAGGAGGTTCTCAATTCGACGGGTATGTTTTTTTCAAATGTTTGTTACCTCAGAACTTTCGACTAAGTGAACTGATTTGGATGTGTCTTTTTTTATTTGAAAGCTGGTGCTTCCCGTGTGGCCCCATTTCAATTTGGTCCAGTTCTGAGAATTGCATCCATGAGAAAACCATATAAGTCTTAAATTTGTTGTTGATTTTCAGCGCAGTTGAAGTTGGTTACTAGTTCGTTTTGAACCTGGTTTATACGATTTAAATATTATTATTTGAATATACTTAGAATTTTATAAATTCCATATTATTCCATGGATGTCGTGAAAGACATTGAGGGAAGAAATCAAGGAAACAGGCGGCAGCATCTACCTGCGTTTATGTACTACTACTTCTGTCATCCTACTGCGATTACCAATCCACCCGCCATTTATAAAAACCAGCGACCTAAAAGATACTTTTAAAAATGCTCTTCAGAAATCTTGCGTCATAAAAAAATCTTTTCATGCAATGTAATTTATTGGAAAACACACTCTTTTATCTTTTCGTTTGAGCTTTCATCATAGAAATCGTAATTTCTTCTTGCTCCTAGAAATGACATCATGAAGATGCTAAAGTTGTTTGTAATATACTCCAGTTGGAAGTCTATTATGTTTATTTAATTTTATTTAACAATTTACTGTACACAGAAAAATACAAAACACACAAAAACGGAGAAAATATACACAAAAGGAACAACTTCTTTCTATAAGAAATTTCTTACAGCAGTCCTGGGTCAAGTGAGAAATAGTGAAGAGAGGAGGGCAGTCAGGCGTATACATTTAATATATCTAAATACAATATACGATTACATAAATACAAGATACAAAATATTAACATAAAACCACAGTCATACATACATACATTCAATAATAATATATTAACTTATGAACTACTTGTAAGAGACTTGTTCTATGTATCTTTCACACAGAAACTTACTTGGTTTAAGATGACAAAAAAATTAAAATACACACGAGAGCTTTGGTTTTGTTACGTCGTTAAAATGAAACTCGTTAAATTGACTAAAAAATATACATGCACGAAAATCGTTTGAGATAGAAATTAAGGATATTCATACGATAATTTAAAGTAAAAAATAACTGAAGTATATAAATTTATGTTTAAATAATTTTCTTTCTCTAAAACAAAATTTATATTTCAGTTAAAACAAATAAGTATGTAAAAGCTAGTATTACAGAGTTCTTTAAACTTACGTCTAGAGTCTAGACTATTTTTAATTATATAAGACGTTGTCCTATATGAGAGTAGGCCTGAGCTCCTGCAGTGGGAACGTCTACAGGATGTTGATGAAGACCCTGATCTGCAATGTGTCGTTTTAATTTTGATTTGAATATATTAAAAGAGTCCCAGAACTGTTATTTCTTTACGTAGGCTATTGTAAAGTTTTGCACCTTCTAACAATATTTACAAACATAGCAGAACAAAACTGTCTCGTGCAGTTTTTCTAATCTTAAACTATTTATTTCTGAGGATGGCAATTTTTTTGGCAGTGTCACTTTCCAAACTTTGCAAGCCAGTCTATTTTAAATATTCAGTTATACCTTTTAATGTGATACTGGCAGCTCACTTGAATGAACGCATTTGCTACGAATTATGTTACTCGTGTATCACGCTTCTGTATGTTTTTCTACGCCACTTCTACCGATAAAGTGATTCCAATTTCTATAACCGTTACTTATAAGGACGATTTATTTCGGCGGTATCCTGTCATTTCCCGCGGGACTTCATTTCGGATACAATATTAAAGAATCCGTGCGCCCCTTGCTGCCAACATGAACTTTTATTACATATAAAGTCTGCATATGTAGGGTTCACTTAATCGGCCGATTCGAAGTCTTAAAGCCATATCGTTTTGTCAATCATATTACTTGTATAAATGAAACAATGCATATCGTAAATAAATATGCTATTTATACTAATTTCGCCAGCGGTTTCGAATGCGATGATTTCATTAATTATCACGGGGAAACACATACGCGACAAACAGAATCATAAAGTTTAATTCATATCATATTACTTTGTGTGATTTTAATACAAAACTGTTCACCCGTTCATTAATGATTAAGAAACATATATCCGAATTGATAAGCAAGAGTTCCTGAGTGGGTAAAATGACTTAATTTTTTTAAGACTCTTGGCGCCGCGATGGGAAAACCAATCGTGATAAAATTTGGAATGCACGTCGCTTGCATGGTGGAGGATGTATGCCACTGTTTATCCTAGTCCTTTGAGGGATAATTTCTTTTAATAAACTAGTTTAAAAAACTATATTCTGTGCGCCACGAATACTCCTGTGGAATAAGTAGGCTCTCCTACATGAATATTTATCTGTAATACGGCACGTACTCAGATATTTGTGGGTCCGTCCGGTAAAGTTTACGCCAGCGTAATCCTTTGTTTTTGTTGCTAGCTTTACGGTTATTATTTTTATGGTCCGTATATACGTGTCTCGGAAAGATTACGTTTTGTTTAGTTTAGTCGGAGCATAGTAGGGTTTAAAAAAATTTTTTTTTCTTTTCTCAAAGTGTCGCATGGCACGCGTAGAGTCCGTAACTAACCGCACAGTATTAAAGTTGGAGGGTGAGGTAGGGGGTGGTAGGGGGCGAGGAGTGGTTATTATATTCGCAGTATAATCATTATCTTTTCTTTGAGAGCAGGCTTCTTGGTTTTCGGTTCTAGTTTCTACTCTTTTTAAATATCAAGGAATAACCTGTAAAGATATTGTACAGAAAATTACTAGAATTAAATTTTTATTTGTTTGTGCAAATGCATTATTTTTCTACTAAATGGAAAATTTTAGTTGCCATTTCATTGACGCCATCTTACAGCCTATTTTCTGCGTTTTTTTGAAATGTTTTTGTACAAATAACCTTGAACAAAATATACAAAAATGGTAATTAAAACACTTTTATTCGATTGTAACATTTTTAAATTATTAAAATCAGGATATATTTCGAAAGTTTTTCTACTGTTTAACAATTTAAGAGCTTTCAGTGGAACTAACCAATGCATTTAAAAATCACTTAAGGCAGTCGCAAACAAGTGCAAACGCGATGTAAACGATTGCCTTTACGATAATGGCCTTATAGTGGCGTTTTATGGGTTTAAGGGCGCGTGGCGGAAGTCAACTAAGTCCCGCGTTTGTGAACAATTTTTATGTAATAATATTTAGAAGAAGAAGTACATTTGTGTAGCTTTCGTTCTTTCTTTTTAACAGAAAGCCTTTAAGAAAGTGTAAGGTAAATTAAAAATGTGTACCTAAGATTTTTTTTAATAATTTGATTCGCTGACTTTTTTTGGTACACTACACTACGCATGTAAGGCGGGGTGGTCATCCCAGTAAGATGTCGATAGTACATTGGTGGGTGCTGCTTGATCACTTGGGAAGTCGTATAATGTCCTACCCACACGGACATTTTACTGACTTGACTTTCATTACAAAGCCTTAACTTTTATCGATCTCATTACGTAACTGTTAAAGGTTTAAATTTTTTTGTTTCTTGTACTCCGGAAGCGACGAATCAACGAATTTGTATGAAGAAGCCACTTATCACAAAAAATTTCGAATCCAAAATCATCCAAATCACGTCTTACATAAGAATCAAAATACGTTGACCGAAACAGATAATACGAATTTGAAAACATCAAACATCAATTCTGAAACCAACTTTAAATTACTTACATGTAAGAATCAGATTACATTGGCTTTTATGGCAGACGGAATGGCAAAGAGCGTCGACCTGCGCAAGCGCAGTCTTCAGTTCATTCACGCACCTGCCCGCTTGCTCAATGGTACCTTTTTAGGTACAGTCTCGTATAGAAGTGTTTCGATGGCGTAACGGTTTTGTTTCGATTTTCATGTCATCTTTTGTAACGATGAGCTAGGGGCGTTCCTTACATGTGTATAAAAGTGACATAAAATGCAAAAATGTATGAAAGTAAACGAATTTGTGCAAAGAATAGATTTCTATAATTTACCATCGAGAATATGTCAGAGCCAAATAAATGTCTTTTTGGTCGTGATGACGATAAATGTTATTATCATTATTGTTTAATTATACTAACAAAAAAGTATTTAATCTAACCTAACACACACTTGCTGTTGCTATGAGATATAGACGGGATAATGCAAAAAAAAATGGATCCTAAACTTTTTACCAATTGGTAAATAGGTCATTCTGTCACGTCATCACATCACGTCACGCGGCCTTACAAAACATTTGACATACCATTGACTTCCCAAACCCTTCGATCAGTTGATCGAAGCCCAAACCAAATTTTTCTTTGAAAAATTTCCCAGGGCCAATACCAATGCAATTGTTACTAAAATATAATTTCCTGTTAAATTTACAAGTTCTTACTCGTATTTTTTAAAATAATCACTGGATTTGTTGCGTGATTTGCGTAACACATTGTGATACTAGTTGTGCATAATTTATTTGTATCAAATATGTTAAAACCCCGGCGGCGGCGTGGATAGAAATGTACCACTTTTTTCGCGAAATGAAATTTTAAACAAAATATAATTCTCACATATATGTGTGTGTCTACGTCGGTGAGCCATAATGAGCATTATTGTGCAATAAAATAAGTGCCTTAATTAAACAACTAACAGTTTATGGCGATCCGATCCACCTCCATCAATGTTTCATACTAAATGTCTGTTGCAATAATCTTTTAAAATATAATAGCTGGATTTGTGCAGTAACTATCTAAAAATAGGACATCAGATTGTGATGTCGCGAAATCAGTATCATTAGCATACAACTTCACAGTGAATCACAATTTTCATTTTAAACACTTTTTTTTTCGATTATTGTTCAATGCGCCATCTATGAACTGCTATTGTAGCTAACTATAAAGTTGTAAATTAGTGACATTTATTTTATCAAGTACAGCCTGCGGCAGTCCACTGCTGGACATAGGCCTCTCCCAGAGTGCGCCACTCGATTCAGTCCTCTGCTCTCCGCATCTATTCACTGGCGTACGTGTCGTCTTGCCATCTCGCCTGGAAATATTTATTTCGCGGTACTATAATTTCATCTCCTATTTTTAGGTAATTGCGTATGAAAGCAAGCTATTCTATTTTAGAAGATTATGACAACAGAAATTTAGTATGGAAGCATTAGGAGAGGGATAACGCTAAAGGTAAGTATATCGTAAGTTTCAAATTAACACTCACATGATAACACTGCCATTTTCTTTTTAAAGGCCCATACAAAATTTTACGTTACGTTTCACAAAATTCCTTTTTGCCATTGACACAGTATTCCGCGGTAACGCTACCAGAATAAAGTAAGATTACCGCCGTTACAAGTGCTCATTGCCGACTTTATTCGCGGTAATCCTGGGAAATTGTGGCATTCGCGACGAGACCAACTTTTTTAATCAAAAAAACACCGAGCCACGAAATTAAGCAACAGCAACTTCCTCAATTCGCGAATAAAAACAACGATTAAGGCTTAATTACGGGTCTAAATAATTTAAATAGCTGCCATCAAGTGGGATAGTATATAATTTGAATAGTCTTACCAAAATATTGTTACATTATAGAATAAAAATCTTTGTATTTTCAACACAAATTGCGGTAACAAAAGGGACAAAGGTAACACAGTGGAAGCCTGTCAAGTGTCCCTTTTGGTTCGTGACCTTGTCTGAAGTGACGTATTGTCTTATTGAAAAGAATTTTTGCAATATGAATATTTGCTTGCTTGAAAATCGAAAGCCGCTGTGAAAGCTTCTCTCTTTGTATTACTATATTTAATTGTTTGCTAACTGTTTTAATGTTCCGTAGAAAAATAACTGGTTCGTAGTGACCTTGTATTATGCAAGCTAATTTATTCGAATATTACAAAATGGCGTCAAACGCCAGTAACATTTTAAGGTGGCATTACCGAGTTGTAAGCTAAACATTACGACGAATCCAAAAATGTAAACCATGTACATAGCCGAACATGTCGTTTGAATGCTTCGAGGGGAGACGAAACACATAATAGAGACATCAGTACATTATTTTGACAGGTCAGTAAAGAAAGCGGAACTTTGGTCCTATTTAAAATCTGTTCAGCGTGAGGAGTCCACTGTCTCAGAAAGATACACACAAAGCATTGTACGTACTTTCAATACAAATAGATCCTATCAATGAGTCTTCACCCGCGCGGTACAGGGGCGCGGGGTACGTAGACGACATTAGAGGTCGCGAGAGGTGCGGGCGGCGGGTGCGCCTCGCCCCACGCCCCTGTACCGCGCGGGCGAAGACTCAGTTAAGCGGTCTGTCTGTTTAGGCAGAAAAAAGTCTCAAACAATTCTGTCACCGTCAGTACTTTCACCTAAATATTGATTTTCGTTCACAACGTGAGCGCGCGTCCAATCATGTTTACACGTATGTCTGGCTTATGTTTGACACTTCCTTTACAACCTGTTTCGGGAGCTTTGGGTTCGATTCCCGCCGCGGCACTTTGTTTGCTGACACTTCCCAGAACACATAAATTAGTGGCGACGTTTGACGACTGTCGTTAAACTCGAGATTTTGTCGTAATGGGATGAATGTTGGTTTTTGTTTTGGTATTGATGTTGAGTAATTTACTATTCAAACAAATGAAAGGGACCTGCCTATTTCGAACATATGTTTACTAGCTTTTGCCTCTGACTTCGTTTGAGTTAACTATTATTAACAAGCTTGTACTGTTTATATGTTATGATTGTTTAGGTCAAATCCTGCTAACTGAATTATAACCACTTGGTGGTATCCGATTGAGATGAAATTTGGAATACTTTTTCAATTTAATGATAAGTTACCATCGAGCTGGTCTGGTGGCTATAGCAACTACTAAACAATGCATGATAAATTCGTTGTACGTACACCCATACAGTAATTTAAAAAAAACTTGCATTTGAAAGGACACTAAAAGCAATCAAAATGTTCTTTATCAACCGATTTCAAAAAAGTAAGTAGTAGGAAGTTCTCAATTTGACTGTATTTTTATTTATTCGTTACGTATTCGTTCGTATGTTACACGATAACTCCGCCAAGTATGAATCGATTTTTATGATTCTCTTTTGAGTTGGTTCAATGCTTTTTGAGAAGATCAATAAAAACCAAATATTTACTCAGATATTATACCTCTAAGGTGAACATTTTAGGGGATGAATGCTGTAGACTTTGTGAAGTCTCTAATTATTTTTGAAAGCGTTAATTATTTTAGTTCACATATCATGTACATAAGTCATCATTATTGAGGACTAGCTTCCGCCCGCGACTTTGTCCGCGTGTACTTCAGGATGTATTCTACTTGTTCGATAGGCACAGGTAGCATATATGTCAAATTATTTATTATACAGCATAAGGTACAAAATAGTGTTTTTATTCTGTTACGTAGTCTAATAATTTAAAGAAACAAAATAAATTTCAATATCTGACGTACTCGTAGTACTTGCGTAGTACAATCAAATAGTCTTCACACCAATATTATAAACGCAAAAGTTTGTATATACGAATTTACATATTTTATGGTCGGTTGCTAGGCAACGCGTTTTTGTTATGCCCAAATTGCCCATGTAATCCCACTAATATTATAAGTGTGATTTTGTACAATTTACACAATATGTCTTTATAAACTATAGCCTATATGTTATTCTGATGTATAAGCTATAGTATTGTAAAGTTACATCCAAACTTTCACACTTATAATATTAGTAGGATGTACAGATAAAAAACAGCTATATGAGAATCTGGTGTCCGAGATATGATTTCCCTGAGCTTGTTTTAAAAGATGAATGAAAAACAATATTTACAATACAACTCTTACATAATTAGAATTCGTAATATAGCGTAATACGTTAGGAATTATTCATATTGGCTTCGACTGAACCCTTTTGTTCTGCACTTTCGTTTCGTTCTAAATCGTTCGTGGTAACATTGTTTTGATTTGAATATAATGCACAAAGATTTAGACCGTCGATAACGGTACCGACCAAATTATTGGTTTGAATTGTTTTGATTGGACGATAGTGAAAGTTGATGCTATAATTTTTTAATTAAAACTAACAATCAACGCTATGATTCAAATAACTTTGATAATAAATCTAGTTTCTAACCGACTTCAAATAAGAAGGATATTATCAATTCGACGGGTACGGTTTTTCCCTTGTTGTTTTTTTAAAAACCTCTGAACTTTTGACTGGGTGAACAAATTTGGATGATTCTTTTTTTATTTGATAGGTGCTTCCCGTGTGGCCCCATTTCAATTTGGTCCAGTTCTGACAGCGGCATCCATGATAAAACGATATAAATCTTAAATTTGCCTTAGTAAAAGTACACTTTTAGGGCAATTGAAGTGGGTTTCCAGTTCTTTTTGAACGCACCTAACGGTTAGTGACAGTGACAATAAGGCAATGAAAAGCGTGCTCATCCATAAGCCTCAACGTAATGATTGTTTGGTTGCTTTATACATAGAGTATGACATAATAATGACACTAAAAGTGTAAAGGTAATATATGAGCAAATGTTTTTTTTACAAAGTCAGAGACTAAAAAGCTATTTTCTTAGTTACTCCATAATTTTTCTTTTCTAGAAATACGGCTCTCGGTCGGCAAATGTTTTGGGTAAAAATAATAAAAGTAATGCTCTAAAATGACTAAGATATTAAACGTAAGCTTGTTGCGTAAAAAGCTGAAGAGAGTGCCAGGATATTAAAAAAAATTTCAATGGCCGTCTGGGAGAAAAATAAGAAAATCGCTTTTCTCGTAAGAATATGAAAACTAGATGAATAGCTGAAGCTCTGAGGCTATGAGAAAACTCATTGCTTACGAAAGAGACGCTGTAAGTAAGTACGATTGGATTTTATTCCGTGATATAAGATTGCAACTGGCAAAAGTTATCATATATCATAACGATCGATGCTTCATGCTTAAAAAGAGGCATATTGATTGGTGGTAGGGCATTTTCTATGTGTGTATGGCTAGCTACCACCATGTTACCTAAGTCTGCCGCCAAACAGCTGTGTTAATAGCACTGTTGTGTTTCGGTATGAAAGGTAGCCCAGCCAGCGCCAGGTCGTGGCTTCTGGCTGCGCACGCTTACCATACGGCTTTATCATCACTTACCATCAGGTAAGATGAAGGCCAAGTGCAAACCCATCATAAATAAATAAAATATTCAGTAAATTTTCAAGTATTTATGTAGAACATGAAGAAGCATACTTAGTTTAAATCTTTATCTTAATCAATTAGACAGATCTGAGATTGAAGTTTTCATACGACTGTTTACAAGTAATCTTTTTAGGGTTCCTTACTAATCTTAACTTCAAGATATACGGTTTCTAAAATTTCTGCTTATATAGGTAATTTTGACTATATTTTACTTACATTTTTAACCGGCGTCAAAAAGGAGGAGGTTATCAATTGGACGGATATTTTTTAAATGTTTGTTACCTCAGAACTTTTCACTGGGTGAACCGATTTGGATGATTCTTTTTTATTTGAAAGGTGGTGCTTCCCGTGTGGTCCCATTTCAATTTGGTCCAGTTCTGACAACGGCATCCGTGATAAAACGATATGTATCTTAAATTGGCAATTGAAGTCGGTTTCCAGTTCTTTTTGAAAGTCTTTACTTGTTAAACTTCTTGTTGAAGAATTTTACACTTACTCTTCTAAGATACCGAAATATCCAGAAGTTCTAGAACACAATCGGTCGATTCAAACCTAGACTAGGAAATATGAGTCGTCTGACATTGGCAGTAGCCACCACAGAAATTTAAACGAAGACAATCAAAGTACCAATCGCGATGCATATGTCGCCAAGTCTCCTATACATTTGCCGTTTATTAGCTTAGTCGAAATCTGATAAAAAAGAGGTCTGTATCATGTTACAGATGTTATGCAGTATATGTTTTTTCTTACAATCGTTCACAACCTGGTATTTTGACCATTATGTGAATGTTCGCATTGATAGTATTTAACGGCAAACAATGACATCTGATGATCTCATCATCATCAACAGCCTATATACACCCCCACTGTAGGGTCTCAGGCCTACTCTCCTACACATAGTTCACCACGCGAGCCCATTGCGGATTCGTAGACTTCACACACAACTTTGAATTTCTTCTCAGAACTGTGCAGGTTTCCTCACGATGTCTTTCTTCATCGAAAAGCAAGTAGTAATGATTTTAGATACATGTAAGGATCGAACGCAGACCTCGATTGTTGGGAAGAATTTCCCAACTGAGCTACCGCGGCTTATTCTATCTGATGCTTTGCTCTCAAATAATGTGGTGAAAATCAATTACTTGGATCTCCGCGGCCAGTCTACTTCGAAAGACAAGAATTTATCTGTAATGAATTTAAATAACAGTTTTGATCTCTTGAAATTTTTAACATCTACAGTTTATTAATAATTTTACCGCCTATCCATACTAATAATATAAATGTGAAATATTTTTTGTCCTTCCTATCGTAACAAAGAGTCAGAATGACTTGATTTCTTGTATAGGGTTGGTTGAAGGAACGGAAAAGGACGTAGGCTGATTTTATCCTGATCTAACAAACAAATCCAGTAGGATAATTTCTAAAGTTACGCGATTATACCTTACTGTAAGCATGTCTATTCGCTCGACTTTTTAGATTTCCGTGTCGTCCACAGAAGCAAACACTGCCGGAGAAACGTAACAAATTGATAGTAAACATATTGTGCCCGCGCCCAGTCTCCGCCTCGGTTCATTTATGCTCGATTGGTTCCGAAAAGGGACGTTTTGTTCCGTTCGATTATTTCTTAGAATATTTCAAGATGGATGGACATTCTCCGTTTTAATTGTTAGACGAATTCTGAATTATATACAGGAAACTTATCTTATTGAAGTTAATGTTTAAATGTTGCTTATTCCAAAATTGTTTGGATAATTTTCGATCTCACTTCTTACTTGCGGCTTAGGTTTTTTTGATCGCCTACATCTCCAAAGAGGTCAGTCAGACTGGCCGTCTTTGTCCTTGATCAGTTTTAATTGTTTCTGCAACTAGTTGCACACCGGCGTGGGTGCTGCGGCTGATTGCGTTACACACAAAAACGATCACTGCCTACGTCTGATACAAGAGATGTACATATGCATGTAGGGTTGTCTGGTATCATCATTAGCCGGGAAACGTCCACTGCTGGACATAAGCCTCCTTCATGGTACGCCACGGTGGTCCCGAGCCACCTGCATCCAGCGACTCGCCTGTTTACATTACCTGAGCGACTATCTGGTATAGTTACACCATATTCGTTATCAGCTATAAATATACCCTATTCGTTATCAGCTATCAAATATACCATATTCGTTATCAGCTATTAAATATACCATATTCGTTACCAGCTAACAAAGATACCATATTCGTTACCAGCTATCAAAGATACTGTATTGGTTACCAGCTATCAAAGATACTGTATTTGTTACCAGCTATCAAATATACCCTATTCGTTACCATCTATCAAATATACCATATTCGTTACCAGCTATCAAAGATACTGTATTGGTTACCAGCTATCAAAGATGATACTGTATTTGTTACCAGCTATCAAATATACCCTATTCGTTACCATCTATCAAATATACCATATTCGTTACCAGCTACCAAAGATACTGTATGGATTACCAGCTTTCAAAGATACCGTATTTGTTACCAGCTATCAAATATACCCTATTCGTTACCATCTATCAAATATACCATATTCGTTACCAGCTATCAAAGATACCATATTCGTTACCAGCTACATATGATACCTTATTCGTTACCAGCTATCAAATATACCTTATTATCAAATCTAGCTAGCTATCAAATACACGTTATCAAGTAACATATATATATCCCTAGCAGACAGACAGATTTTAAGTCAAGTGAATTTTCATCAACCCATTAAGAATTAATGTATTTGAAATGACACCATAAATAATTTGTACACAATTTTCATTATACCTCTAGACATATACATTTATTTGTTCACAGAAATATCTACTATCATCTATTGATAGACCTACACACATACAAACTTATTAAACTAAACAATTGCATATTATTTTCTTTTACGATTGCCAACCCTAGCTGCAGCGATGTATGCCATACTAAACCAATAAGATCCATCCCACTTGTTCACTATGGATACTAAAGCTAACAATAAAACTAATGAAACGACTAAATCCGTTCATTGGAGAACGTCATCAATCTGTATGGAAACAATGCGCCCGCGCATTGTACCAACAAAGCTCTGTGCGAGACAATGTGCACAAATATTTATTAATTACTAGCTTCTGCCCGCGGCTTCGCCCGCGTGGACTTTAGGTTTTATCCCATGAGAACTACGTCATAACAAACCCTTAAAACCCTTTTTTCGCATTAAAAGGTAGCCTATGTCCTTTCTCAGGGTCTAAAGATTGTCTGTGCCAAATTTCATCAAAACCGATTGAGAGGTTAAGCGGGAAAGCGTAACAGACAGACAGAGTTACTTTCGCATTTTTAATATTAAGTAGGGATCATCATAACTCATCGGCAAAAGCCATTCAGATCGTAAAACGAGTAAAGGTCTTAAAGGTTTCTTTCGAATCTGGAATAGTTAAGGAAATGGTGCCCAACAGTAAAAACTATTTTTATCTTTGAGATTAATAATTTTTTTAATAAAATAACATTTTAAAATAGACAAACTTTGACAATCAAACGAAAACGAAATGCCATCATTTCATGAAATGAGCGCGGAGCACATCGAGCGACATCTCGTCGCACCTTTTTTCTTCTGACGTGTCTGATCGCGACCTTTATAGTCTAAGATCCAGGTAATAGGGACCAGAAAAAGGTAGTCAACTGAGTTGTTTCATGTTGTGTATATTATAAACTTTTCGCTAGAATTTCTTTTGTGTCTATAACACGCCGGCGAAATTATTAAAAATAATATTTTTATTTAAATTTAATTAATTATAATCTTAACCATTTCTTAGGGGGTTGCCTTATAAAATTATGTTAAGAAACTTATTTAATTCGATAAATTATCACTTTTATCTGGTTGACACAAGAGTGAAGGACGACCTTACTTCGGATCCTGTACTATTAGGATTATTTAAATTAAATAAAGTTCACTGAATACAAACACTGAATACAAATAAAATGCCAATTAAGCTAGACTAAATAAACAAAGTGGCATTACAAAGTAAATACCAAGGCCATTTGAAAGTGGTGCCTTTGTTAGAAACATCGTCATTGAACGTAATGGTTATTTGAGTTTCAATATGGCTAAAAGACAAATTACAATACTTTGATCATCCATTCTGATGGTCATTTCGTTCTGTATTGATGCGCGTGGGCATGTCGCAACTGTGGATCTCGAAAATTGGTGTTTACGTCGATCCAAGAGGTGGGTATTGTGTTTAAAGGGATTTGTATGTAAAGTATTGAATATTTTTCATAGAAATCTTCCACCATACAATATTTAACGAAAGATCAACGAACACCGAAAAAAACATGTTCCTTGTGTGCGGTTTGGGGACTCCCCTTAATTTGTAACTTTATTCTTATTATTTGTTGTTACATTCTGCTATATAAATACACATTCTTTGAAAACTTGTCATGTCTAACCTATTGGGCAATGCCTCAAATAATAAACTTGTTATTATTACGGTTCAAAGGATACAAACATGTGACAGACAGGTGGATGGACAGCATAGCCATAGTAATAAGTTAAATTTGGGAACTCTTGGGTACTGATTATAACTATTCCCAATTTCAAGTTGCTAGCATTTGTAGTTCTTTACATCAGATCAGGCGTGACAGAAGGACGAATAGACAGACAGACAGACAAACACCAGAGTAAGTTTATAACCATAACCAAGAATAAATAAAAACGGTTCACAATTATTATTGGCGACGATATGAAGTAATATACACTAAAACTAAACATACATTCGAATAGAGAACCTCCTCCTTTTTTGAAGTCGGTTGAAATCCCCCAGACCTTCTGTCATCTGCCGGCTGTGTACTGTGCAAATTGAAACGAGCAACAAGTAAAGTTCCCTCGGGACTAAAGTTAACTTCATGGTTGGTGCACAGGTCCCGTGAAGCGAGACTCCACTTCCGTTACTGGCGGAGAACCTAATCCGCGATACCTGATACCTCCAGACACGAACACGGCCCTTGGGGGCGGGTGGTCTAAATCAATAGACAGAGCGAATGGCGTCGCTTCTTTTTTGTTAGTGGCTACACAAAAACTTAAGACACAAAAGAAAACGATTCATTCCTAAAGCTAATTACACGAGCAATTTCGAAGCGATATTGCCATTCACAGACACATCAACCAATTTGCTGCAATATATAGGCTGTGTACTGAAATGTTGCTCCGTATTGCCTCACATCAATATAGAGCAATATGGAGCAATGAAAAGTGATTTTCTCTGAGTAGCGAAACAATCGCCGCATTTTAGTAAATGATTATTTTTTGGCCGTTGGATGTAAGCGTATCCAGAAGCTTAAGCTGCTGTTGTCAAAGCGCCCATACAAACGTAGTCCAGTCATATTTTGAGTATTAAGCTATGAAAATCTATGAAATTTTCAAGACACAATCTAGAAACAAATATCTGTGTCGGTGGTGAGTCAGATTTTCGTTTAAATATATACTTCCAGAGTTACAGGGCGTCAAAGTATTGTATTTTTCAGTAGTAAAAAGCCCCAACTTTGAACCTGATTTACAAGAGTATGAATCAATTTAGAACAATTTGGAAAAACCACCGACATCTGAAATTTCATTAGTATACTGTATTAAAAAAATGGTTACATAATATACTGTATCCTTCAAATGATCCCTGGACTACGAAACATCCAAATAACGGGTGGATAACATCGCGTAATGTATGCTGTCTCACTGTACGCGCTCGGGTAGGATAGGGCTCAGAGAGGGACAGCTACAAAACAATGCAACCTTGAAACCGACCACGTGGTCTTACCAACATAGCCTCTTAAATAAAGCTAATGAGGCTGGCTCTGCTGTTACCGGAACACAACAATGTTACGGCGGCAGACTTAGGTAACATGGTGGTAGCTTTCCAGGCGGACATATAAAATTCCCTACTACCAACCAACCGAGTACCGACAAGTACGACGTAGAAATCAAAAATCGAACCCGGGACCTAAGGATTGTTTGTCCAAGCGTGCAACCATGAGGCCACGGACTACTTGCAGTGATTGTTCCATATTGATCAATCACTGTTGCCCTGCAAGTATTGCACATTACAAAATACGAGTATTAAAAAAGCTGAATGATAAGTTTTTTAAAGAGTATAGATCAACGCTTGACCACGATCTCTATTGATGGTAAACGATGATGTGGCCTACGATGGTGCGCGTTGGTCTAGAAGGTGCCTGTTCACCCTCGACTTGAAGACACCCAAGTTACAGTTTTCAGGGAATACAGACGCCGGCAGCGCGTTCCACTCCCTGGCTGTACGCATGATAAAATTAGAAGCAAAGCGCTTAGTGCGAGCCATAGGGATGTCAACTACGTACTGGTGGAGCCCTGCTGTTCGTCTGTTGGATCGATACTTGAATGGAGATGGCGGAATCAACATGAATAGCTCTAGAATAGAATTTAGAAAATAGATTTAATTTTATTTATTTTTCGAGGGTAGATTAATTCCAACTTTAATAATAATTTATTGGGCGGAGTTCTTGTACCACAGCCTTAGTTCTAGTCCGAGCTAAACATTGACGTGCCGGCCGGGCACAGAATAGTATAGATACTGAATAACGACGGGAAAGGTCAAACTAAGATCTGATATTATTCACACAAACGGCTGAGATCTCGTCCTCCATCTAGCTGGTGCCAGCCACAATGTCCCTCGGCTCGATCAAACCTTTGTCTGTGTGTATTATAAAAGGTTGCTTAGGGAATATTTGTTGCTAACAAATTGCCACTTACGGGACACTGAATTTCAAGTGACTTCTATTTTGTAATTTAAATGGGATTGCTAGAGTCAAATACGAGTATGTTTCTATTTGACTCTAGCAATCGCATTTAAATTTTTAAAAAACCTACGCAATAATCATATGAAAATACAAAAAATATTGCCGGAAATGCCTAACATCAGCTGATATTCTTCAAACTGCTGAATCGGTTTTTTACCAAATATAGGTAAGAACCACCGCACGTAATTTTTTTATATCGAAATCTGTCCATCCGTTCGAGAGCAACGATGACACAGACAGACACACATAAATTGGCGGCAAACTTCTAACACGCCTCTTTTTGCGTCGGGGGTTAAAAAAACGAACTTTCGCAAGAAAATGGCAACTCAATCAACTTTATCGCACAATTTACAACTCACGCGCATTCTCACAAAGTTTTTGCTGTCGACACTTGATGTGACATCGTGGGTATAGAAATTGGACCGGGTCCCACATTTCTAGTTGCGTTACCCACATACCCATTGTTTTAGGTTTTATAATCGACTGTACTATTTTACACGTCGTCAAACTTGACAGCAGTATTATCGGATCTATTTATTTAGGTTAATTACGTCATCTATAGAATATTAGACTGTTGTTTGAACCAGGGGTTGCTTAGCGTAGTCTAAAGTACTCAAAAAACAAGCAAATATTTTAAAGAGGGCTATGCTTGGAATATCCTTGCGTGACAAAATCAGGAATGATGAAACCCGCCGACGTACAAAGGTGACCGACATAGCTACTCGAATAAGCAAGCTGAAGTGGCAATGGGCAGGCCACATCTGTCGACGAACAGTCAAGCGGTAGGAATAAATCTGAAAGCCAGAATTTTTAAACTATACCACACAAACTTAACTTTGTAGTTGAAAGCCATACATCGGGTATGTAATATAGCAGCAAAGTAAAGTATGGTTGGGTTGAGTGCATATTACCTTGCCTATATTATTAATGGTTTATATGTTAAGTGGATTTGGAATGATTTCTGAATTGTTAAATCAAAACATATTATATTTGAAAATAGAACTACTCGCTATTAACTTTTACATATAAATTGGGTTAGCATTTGGCCTTCAATTCACCCGATAACGGTGAAGGCCGATTTTAAACCCATTGTGCATAAAAACAGACATGAACGCAATTTGAGCTCGTTGAAAACTACATCTTGTTTCACTAACAACAGAGTGCATTTATTGCTAGCTTTTTGCACTGCAGGGACTGGTAAATAACTAGAATAAACAGTTGCCCATAGATGTATTACTATCGCGATGTAAATGTTTCGAAAGTGATGCCTCGTTTGATCCCAGTACTGTCATATGTGTGGAGCAATATTGTTCAACGGCTTTATTTTATCCTGTGTTTTTGTGCCGTGATCTGGGAACACTTTCCCGATATAAAAAGTATCCAATGCCCGTCCAAACCATAGGCTACTTTTTGAGGCGTCAAAAAGTATAAAAACTCGACCAAGTGCGAGCCATACTCGCGCACCGAGGGTAACGTACAGAATATGCATAATTAACATACTGAAGGTGAAGGAAAACATCGTAAGGAAACCTGTATGTCTTGAACAGGCATGTAAAGTCCGCCGATCCGCACTTGGCCCGCGTGGTGGACTATGGCCCATACACTCGCTGTAGGAGAGTAGGCTTGAGCCTCTGCAGTATATAGGAAAATCATATATAATATGCAACAAACAATGCTCTGACGAATGCGCCTAAATACCAAACATTTTCGCTTTAGTTTTTCTCCGTGTCACTGTATGGCGCCGCTGGTACTGTAAATCGCGTTAACAAAAGTAAAACACACTTTATTTTGCAGTTAAATTCCATAACCGATATATGGTTTTCAACTGCAAAGTTAAGTTTGTAATCATAAAACACATTCTAGTAGGGGAGACCCTTTTATTTTTAATTTACTTTCATTTTTATTATTCGTAGTTATAGCGGCAATAGAAATAAACGTTCTGTTGAAATGTTGTATCCAATATCCTCGAAGCCGTCTCCGATATTTGCTGAAATGTTGAAATATCTCTTTAACAGTGTCATCCGGAGAGCAACATCTTTCTGACGTGATCGTTTTTGTTTCAGTTGTGCAGAACCGCAGTAAAACTGGAACCTTGTTGATCCGCCATGGACTCGGAGAGGTGAGCCAATGTTTTGTTAATTAATTAACCATATTGGATAACGGTTATGCATCACTGAAGGGATGTTTTTTACCGGTTACCGCGAAGCCACGCTGCGACTGATTTAATGAACGTGTCTTTGTATTGCTTTTTCCTTATTTTGGAATGCCCATTCAAAAATACGTTTGCATTTTTATGTGTCTAATGAAATATTTTTTAAATGATAATAATAATTTAAGTACCGATTAGTTCGGCTATTTTCGAAATTTGAGATAGCTGTGATTTCAAAAAGTTTTTTTAAGGAAACAAGCTAGGGCGTTCTATACAGTACTTGCACACTATGTTTACCCCTCTAAAGTTAGAAGGGAAGTTAGCGGGAGGAAAGCCGTGTCCTAGTCTTGTATGTCATCTAGGGATAGTTATTATCGAAAATAATTCACACACACTCCGAATTTCCGGAGAGCTCGTGCGAGTAGTGAAAAATATTTTTAAATACATTTTATTTATTTGAAACTTTTGTCTTTCTGGACAAGTCAAAACTTAATAAACTGTTTGGCACGGATTTGTAAGTAATACACGGATTCCATCTCGTCTAATAATGCGTGAAGTCAACAAAAAAACACACACGTGTAACTGACAATGACGCTTGTGTCCATACCATATTGTGGTGTACTCTTCACAAGAAACAGTTAATTTCTGACTTTCATCTCAGTTGATGGTAAGTGGCGATGAGGCAGATAGGAACGTTCTCAAACAGAAGCTTCTAGGTAAGAGACTAACTATCATAATCAATTCAATATCATGTATTCTGAAATTTTTATTGAAACTTGAAACTCTTTTGTGCGAATTATTTCCCAAACGCCGCATTATTCCGTCACAGTATTATTTGCCAACTATAATACATTTGGATACTAAAGCCCTGAGAATAGTTTCATAAAAGGGCAGCAATTAATCTTGCTCGACGGCCACAATGGGCTATCAGGAATCCATCAGGTCACTTGTTGCCAAACACAGCCCTCGTCTGGGGCCAAAATGGCGGGCGGGTTACAAACGACAAGTTTGAGGTTACCTTTTGTGCCGGGCGACAATGTTTACTTTTTGTCGTTTATACTTGTAATTTGCTGCGTACGTTACAATTTTATTCGATTATTGAGCCCCACTCCGTTCGGTCTTGATCTCACCTATGGTAAGTGACGACGAGTAGAAGGCGTGCTCATTTACAATACGTAACTGGAACAAATAAAATTGAGTTTTTGATTTATTATTATTGTTTATTTATTTAGAGACACCAACAAGTTACAATCCAAACACATACATAATACAAACTTACATGACTGATTACTAAAAATGTTAACTTAATTATAGGTATCCACAGCACACAGCAAAACAGCAGTTTTGAGACTATCTGAACGGAACATTCTGTCAATATCTGAAATCGTTTATAACCGCCTCCGTTGCCGCATAGCTACACGCTTCCACTTACAATCCGGAGGTTCAGAGTTCGATTCCCAGTTGGGGTATCTATCGGTACCCCTTTGGTTAGTGGTTGGGCATTTTTTATGCCCGCCTGTCTAGCTGCCACCAGTACCTATGTCTACCGTCAAACAGCAGTGTTAACAGCATTGTTGTGTTCTGGTATGAAAGGTATCAGAGCCAGTGCCTTATTAGATTGAGGCCTTATCGTCACTTACCATCAGGTGAGATGAAGGCCAAGTGCAAACCCATCATACATCAAAAATCAAAGAAAGCAAAGTCGCGGGGAGAAGCGTAGTAA
This sequence comes from Carcina quercana, assembly GCA_910589575.2. Taxonomy (NCBI): domain Eukaryota; kingdom Metazoa; phylum Arthropoda; class Insecta; order Lepidoptera; family Depressariidae; genus Carcina; species Carcina quercana. The sequence continues at coordinate 14,353,602 of OU342429.1, read as the reverse complement.
ATAATGACATTCAAAAATATGAGGCAACACTATTACACATCACACTTATTAGACACGTAAACCCTTGTCACTAGAAAATGTCGCTGACCATACTTTCTCGTTGTTTTCTCCGTTGCACAGAATTTTCCTCTCGATAACTAGGTTCTAATAATACTGTTTGCGCCTTTCCTGCGGCTACCCACCTGTGGCGGCCATTACAAAGAAAAACGATAAACAGGAGCACAGATTATATCACGAACGTAAAAATTGGATAATATTTTTACCTTTATAGATACGTTAGTACAAGTGCAAGGAATCCTTTGTTATATCTAAAACAAATTAGGAACTTTATCATCAAATCTAGGTTCGATTTTATGATAATAGGAGCACTATTTTTTTCGCATCAATTTATTTTAAGTATCATTGGAAATACATTTGATAAGTCATTAATTATAACCCAAATAAAAAATATGGTAGTGAGTGACCATACTCAAATACTGAGAGCTTTTACGAACATGAAATTCTAGAGACAAAGCAGAATTTACTGTTGAGATAAATAAGATAAAAAAAGTAAATTATGGTAATTTTAAAATTTTCGCAGTAAAGGTTCATATTACGATTTATATATTTCAGAAAATAATGACAATACACAAAACCTATAAAAAAAAGAGCAGTATAAATATAATACATAAAATTACGGTAATAAATCGAAGTATAGAGACATCTTCAGCTTCAGTCCCACTCCAATCTTCCAGACAAATCAAATGCTACTTCATTCTTTGTTGATTTCCTATTCCAACTCAATATAATTCAATCCATCTCTCTTTATACTCCCTTGGCCGATAAAAGGTCATTCAGACGTCCCGGCCGGGCTGGACGGACTGTAATCAGTCCAACTCGGATCGAATTTGTCAGAACAATGTCAGCTGACTAGGTAAATTAGTACAGGCTCTAAGACTGATGGAATTGAATACTTGTATATAGATGGGTTGTTATACTTCAACCGCTGCCTATTGAACTTATTTTGCGTAAGGGAAATCTTTCAGTCATTCGGCGCTTCGGAGAAAACTATGCTGGATTTCTACAAGCTAAAGCCCCTCCGGTGTCCCTATCTCGACCTGTTTGCCACGTTCCGGGAACATGCGATTCTTCCGTGACTCGGCTAGCAACCCCGTCCCGTCTCTTCTCTGTGCATTATTCATATCTCGCATTTATCCCTTCCCTTCTGTGTAACCATCCAGACAAAACCTACCCAGAATCCCTACCGAACCTGGCCTGCACAAATTGCAACAATGATTCTAGAAAAATCGTGTCATTAGAAAATGGTAGTGCTCGTAGTGGCTGCGTAGGTGAAATCACCAACCGGAGGACGCGGGTGTGATTCCTAGAGCGGTTTATATCCGATACCCGGTTAAACTCGTATGTTATATGTGGATATGTGTTATATATATGCCTGGCCAGCTGCTACCCTGTTACTTAAGCTTAAGTTTGCCTTAGCACTGTTGTGCTAACAATTCTGTTTGGCGACTTGAGGTTCTGGCTGGACACGCTTTTACTCCAAAAAAGGTTTTATCGTCCCTCATTATTCTAAGTTCAAACTCTTGACTGCAATAATGAGCACTATTTCAAACACAATTTGTTGGTGAATATAATAAACATGAAACGATCTGCTGAAATAAAGGCAAAGTGCAAACACTTCATAAAAAAGCGTAAATGAAGCGTGAAAGGTATAACTACCAACTAACTATATACGTAATATGTTCAAGATATTATTTGGTAGATACGTGTCTCAGTAATTACTGACACTTGTCTCGTATCGTTTACCTGGATATTTTTGTGAGTATCTTCGTTAGAGATCTCATTTATCTGCAAGTACGTTCTTGATGTAATGTTACAGCAATTAGGGCGCGCCAAGACAAGGTAACGAGGATCTTTCGGTGTATATGTTCTTAGTTTCTTTAGGTAGTCACGTTTTATTGAAACAAGTGCCTTTTCTCGCACTTGATACGTCTTTGATTATTACCTATATTTAACCGACTTCCAAAAAGGAGGAGGCTATCAATGCGACGGGTACTTTTTGTTTTTTTTGCTTTTTGCTTGCTTTTGTTTTTTTATGTTTGTTACCTAGAACTTTTGACTGGGTGAATTGATTTGGACGATTCTTGTTTTATTTGAAAGGTAGTGATTTCCGTGTGGTTCCATTTCAATTTTGACAAGTTCTGAGACCGGCATCCATGTCTTTAAATTGCCTTTCAGGGCAATTGAAGTCGGTTTCCAGTTCTTTTTGAACGCATTTACTTGTTGTAGATAGGTTTTTCTTCTTCTTGAATCTCAGTAATGTTAGAAGAAAGTGTAGGTCGAAGATGGTATTCCATTACCTTACGCTTACAGAAACAAGACACTTTACTCGGCGCTCTGATACTCCATTTTAGGGTTCCGTACCTCAAAAGGAAAAACAGGAGCCATAATAGGATAACTGTTGTCTGTCTGTCCGTCTGTCAAGACCATTTTTCTTAGGAACACATGGAGTCATAAACTTGAAATACTCAATCCTACAATCCCATGGAGCTGTGAAAAAAATCAAACAAAAAAGATACAGCCGTCTATGCTACATTTTGACATCCGTTGAGATGTTACATATTATAGTAAAATCGCACCTTATTCGTATTCGTTATCGGGGCAGGTTTCCGCAACTCGACGTCAGATGCACCTATTTTGCGTGTTGGGGTGGCGTGCCTTATTCCTGCCACCCCAGCTTCAGCAGAAAGCCCAACAACTTATTTGTGATGTTGAAGGCCTCTGGGAGCGACCTTATTAGCTTGAGGCTTCTGGGTAAGCACGCTTACCATCCAATTGTCTTATTACCACCAGATGGGATGAAGGTCAAGTGTAAAATCATACGTTAACAAAATCCATGGGGAAAGGTGGAAGTTCCTTAGGCGAAATTTAGCTGAAGCGAATATATTTTTGCTCAATTCACTTTATTATCACAATAATTTAAGCAATTTTGACTAACACATTTGGTTTCTAAAATTTCTTCCGAAAAAGTTTTCGAAACTAGTTTTCATATGGAATAATGGAATTCATGTAATATGTTAATAATAACTTGGCGTAATAAACGTGTACTTAACAATATATACTCAGGTAAACAATTAATAAATGGAGTTTCATTTTAACACGTTCAACGTCCAGTGCCCCATATATGGGTCACTATGAACTAGCTCCATACGTCCGTACCCCATATATGGGTCACTACGAACTAGCTCCATACGTCCGTGCCCCATATATGGGTCACTACGAAGCGACCAGGTATGCACTTAGGGTAATTTTGCAAAGGTTAGTAGTGAGTTAGTGGTGAATTTATTTGCTTGCACTGAAACTAAAAAACTTTTTTTGCAAAAATTATTTATTACAATTTATTTTAAAAATCGTTAAAATATTAAAGAGATATGATTTACTTCCTATTGCACTCTATAGACATTTTGAAGTGTTTCGATTACATTTCTTATTATTTATGTTTTTAACAAGACCTATTGAGATTGAAGGGGGACAATATGTGGGACGGGACGTACAAGGAAATGAAAACATTTTGTATGGGGACGTTTACGAGTTAAGATGAAATACTTTCGAAGTGATATTTCAGACTGCTGAAAAATCCAGTAAAAGTACATCTCGGCATATACTCGCAGTATCTAGTCAGGCGGGAGTACGTTTGCATTTTCCACATTAACTTGGACGCGATTCGATTTCCTCTGCTCGCTGATTTCATCTGCCGTTTCATTTCGTTATGTGATTGGAAAATTTCCTCGTTTGCTAACGGATTTAACGACGAACTTTCCGGAAAATTATAACAAGCCTTTCTAAATTGGAGTCAACTCTCTTTTATTTCTCAAAGAAGTTTTCGTTAAAAATTTAATTTTTATACAAGCTTTTTCACTGACGGTACTTTTATACTTGATTTGTCATCGGATGTACTTAAAAGTGCCCAATAGTGCCCATCAAGACAAAGAAGCCGAGCTCAAACATGACGGGTTTATCATGTGTAGTTCAGAAGTTCCTATAACCTTCTCCAGTTGTAGAGAGAGAAACAGCTCATGCGTACACCCAGGGAGTGGATCGCGCTGCAGGCGGCTGTATTCCCTGAAAACTGTAACTTGGGTGTCTTCAAGTCGAGGGGAACAGGCACCTTCTAGACCAACACGCACCATCGTAGGCCACATCATCGCTTACCAGCAGGTGAGATCGTGGACAAGCGTTAATCTAATTTTCGTAGAAAAAAAAGGAGACCAGCTCGATGGTATATACAAGCGTTGTGTAATTCATATTGAAAGATTTGACCTAAAACAGAAATACATACAAACCACTATTCCAGGACGTAAGAATCGCCTCCGGGACCTCCTCAACGATCACTGTATAAATACATTAAAAAATTAAAAAAAAAACCTACGCTATAGTCATACGAAAATAAGAATAAAAACCTGTTTTATGCCGAAAATGCCTACTTCAGCTCATCAGAAACATCAGCTCTTCAAACTGCTGAATCAATTTTTACCAAATCTAAGAACCACCGCAAGGAAACTTGCTTTCACGTAAAAAACGCATTAAATTTGGTCCATCCGTTCGAGAGCTACGATGCCACAGACAGACACACAGAAATTGTCGTCAAACTTATAACAACGCTCTCTTTGGCCAAAATGGCTCAGTTTTACTTGCTTCTGTTTTCTTACGCAGGCTTTTATCAAATCAAAACTGTATGTATCAGAATTAAAAATTCCGTAATGTGTTAGTAAATTTCTAGCCTAAGTTAGTAAGCAAATTTTAAATAAAAATTATCAAAGAATAAAAAAAATGTCAAATACAATATTTCAAAAATACTAAAGAAAATTATGTAAGAACTAAGAATAATATATTTAACTAATAATAGATACCGTTATTGACTATGTAACTAATAATGTGGTCCAATGCGCTGCAATTTATGTACATTTAAAAAAAAACTTTCATAGATATCGAGCCGTGAGCTCATCTAAAAACTTGCTGCGGCGGAAGTCGCTACGGTGTTACTCTGTCGAACCCCGAGTACCAAATACGCAGTCCCAAAAGTCCGCAAAGAGAGCCCTAGTTCCACCCTATTTCAAACAAGTCCTCGGGCGATATTACCGGTTAATTCATAAGTTCCCTAACTATAAGGTCACTCTAGACTTAGAGCCAATAAATATAGTCCGAGAGCAAATAAATCTATTGTCTCACAACTTTACTCATAAATACAGTTTCATTATTCAACTGGTTCCGACGTCGGATCCTTGACCTTTGAAACTGTGTGCTCGAGGAGGTGCCTTGATAAGGTCACATTCTGAAATATGGCCTGTTTTATAATTATATTGGAAATCTCGGCCGGAATTCTGATTAAAAATTGAATAAATCGATTCGAAGCAGTCTAGTTATTTTGTAAGGAAATCAAATCGATTGAACCCGCTATATGTTGGTAACACTGATTTATAAAGAATAGACTAATTCCATCTCTTCGAATAATGCGTGACGTCAACAAAAATACACACACGTGAAATTGACAATGACGTGCGCTGCATATTGACGGCCGAGTGTCTGACATTTGTCGTACTTTTGTGTATAACAAACGAAAGTGTCTGACCTATCAGCCTTCATATGTGTTCAGTGGAACACAGCCTCTGGCTGCTCTAATCTCTGTGGTTGCTAAATGATACAAGGAGGCGATTCAATTGAGAATTTGTGTATTTTTATTTAACTTCGTTAAAAATAATAACATTTTTATTAAGCAAATGTTACTTTGCCACTAGATGTGGTTAGTTTTGATTAGTATACCTTCTTCTAATATATTTTATAACACAATTTACTGAAAGTTAACCATACAAAAGGAACACATTAACCGCCTCCCTGGACTTAAGAGACTATGTTGGTCAGACCACATGGCCGCGTTCAAATTTGGATTGTTTTGTAGCTGTCCCTATCCGAGCCCTATCCTACCCGAGCGCGTACGGTGAGACAGCATACACTACGCGAAGTTATCCACCCGTTATTTGGATGTTTCGTAGTCCAGGGATCATTTGAAGGATACAGTATATTATGTAACCATTTTTTTAATACAGTATACTAATGAAATGTCAGATGTCGGTGGTTTTTCCAAATTGTTCTAAATTGATTCATACTCTTGTAAATCAGGTTCAAAGTTGGGGCTTTTTACTACCGTAAAATACAATTCTTTGACGCCCTGTAACTCTGGAAGTATATATTTAAACGAAAATCTGACTCACCACCGACACAGATATTTGTTTCTAGATTGTGTCTTGATTTCATAGATTTTCATAGCTTAATACTCAAAATATGACTGGACTACGTTTGTATGGGCGCTTTGACACCAGCATACCCTCTTAAGCGTAATTTATATATTTTTGATGCTAGGTAGACTGTATTTTTAAAAGCTTTTATTTTTCTCTTTTAGGCGGCGTGGATTCCAGAACGTACGAGTAGCGTTTTGGTAACCCCAAATTAAAGACCGCTTTGACTGTACTCCGCAAGCCTTTTCATGTTCTTACGAATAATATAAAAGGGATAAGAAGGTCATTGTCAACCCCTAATTGGTGACTCGTAAAGAAATATTCTTTAATACACAACCTTCGACGCATAGACTTTGATGTCAAACAAAATATTTGTGAGGTAGATAACTATCGGTATTATGTTCTCAAAAGAACAGCAAGAGCAGACGACTTATTAAAAATGTCTAGACTGCTCTTTATCTGTAGCTAAAGTTTTTCGGAGAAAATTGTGCTCCGTTGCCTATGACATTCAAGATAGCACACATTGTGACCTTCAACTACTAAAGTAGATTGGTTTAGTAGTAAGGCATTTTCTATGACCGCCGGGGCTATTACCATGTTACCTAAGTCTGCCGCCAGTTGTGTTCCGGTATGAAAGGTAGCAGAGCCAGCGCTCAGTGTCTTGAGCCTTCTTGGTGAGCACGATTTCAACCCAACGCCCTCATTGTCACTTACCATCAGTTTAGGTACTCACTCACTTTTTTACCAGCTCGGGCTAAGGATCATATTTGTAGGTTCGAACTTTCTAGCATGCCTTGATGCAAAACATTACCGTACTAAGCAGGCTCTCCTTCATCATATCGTGTTGGTTGTAAGATCGATGACCTCATACACCCTAGTGTCAGAGTTGTTGAGCCGACATAATCCTCTGACGTGGCTCATGTAGCTACTACCTGTCGTAGATAGTCACCTGACAGTGCCTTCTGAAGCACGGAATAGTCTTACTTTTCAGACAATCAGGTGATTCAGCGTGCAATGTCCTAACCTAACTGGGGAAAGTCTCACAAAGTGATATTTGTCTATGTCCGGGTATCGAGCCCGGGAACTTCGTGTGTTGCGTCTAAAGCTCAGACAACTACGCCACGTAGGCCGCAGGAGAGCCTGAAGTCCTTGTTCGGTCAATTATCATGAAGGCATAGTGTTGCCTTCATCATCATCATCAGCCGGGAAACGTCCACTGCTGGACATAGGCCTCCCTCATGGTACGCCACATCGACCGGTCCCGAGCCACCTGCATCCAGCGACTCCCTGCGACTCTAACCAGGTCGTCGGTTCATCTAGCAGGGGGACGGCCTGGTAGACGTTTCCCGGTACGTGGTCGCCACTCAGAACCTTTACTCCCCACCGGTTATCGGTTCTTCGAGCGATGTGGCCTGCCCATTGCCACTTCAGCTCACTGACTCGTCGAGCTATGTCGGTGACCTTCGTTCGTTTACGGATTTCCTCATTCCGGACCTTATCACGTAGAGAAAAGTGCTGCCTTATGTTCCTCTGACTCTAACAAGACCCCAAGCTCTCACCGATCTAATCTGCCAGCGAACATGTAACAAATGTAAAGTAACCTCATGAATATGTTAAACAGTCTCATTAAGGCAAACAGTAAACAATAATGACATTGCGCCGCGTTGCTGGCTTTCTGCGTCCGCGCACGCACTCTCTATTACGTCACCAGGGTTACCACACGGCGCGTTCTGTTGTGATACGACATGTTCGCCTGTCTATCTACTTGTGACCACATGTTGCAACAATTTTATTTTTGAAGTAAATCTTTTTTACACACGCTTGGCTGGGGAGTAAGCTGGTGAATGCGTGACGAGAGCGTTACGAAAAGTGTGATCGGTGAGGCGAACGTAAGTTGAGACGGAGATATAAGTTAGTGAAAATAGAAAGAGAAAGAGGTAAGTTTCGTTTATTACTGTAGTGGCAAGAGAGACAGGTGCGAGCACACATTTTCTTTCTCTCTTTCTCTCATAGCCAGTTTTATAAGAAGTTGTACTTCAGTCGTGTGGTCTAATGCACACTCGTTTATTTGTACTAACTTCTGCCCACGGCTTCGCTCGCTTGGACTGTAGGATTAATCCCATGCCAACTAGTTGTTCGATCTAAATAAAAGTAGCCTGGGTCCTTCGTTTTAGTGAATTTATAATACTTATTCTGCTATTCGGAATGGGGAAAAATTCAAAAATCCAATATAATAAAAATCGGTCCAGTCGTTCTTGAGTTATACATGGTGTAGCTAAAACGACATTTTTTTGTTTATGTGACAAGTATAAAGACTGAAGAACTTTTTTTATTTAATTAATTTTTCATTCATCCCTTTTTTCCGTCTGCTAATAATGAATCGTCATAACAAATCTTAAATATATTATTGCCAACAGCGAAGCAATGTCTTTTAATTACGGTCTACAGGAAATAAAAGTGTCGATAGATCTTCATAAATCATGGTCACTCTATCAACGCGTTCGCCGGTAGCGACTCCGGCGCATGTCAATCGCAATAATGCTTGCGCGCGCGCCACGCCCCGCGAAAGTGATTATAATTCACTATTACCTAGCTATTGTGTAACGTAGCTGTAATTAATTTCAGGTTAGGTTATTGGCAGTGTTGTTCGACATGTTTGATACGTGTTATTAATTGTAATACGATTGCATTTTACTGGATTGGGTAGTGCCAGGTACTTTGATTGTTTAAAACAAACCTTTACACAGAGATTAAACTTTTCTGGTACATCAGTCTGGGCTGAGGGCAGAATGATGGACGGACGAAAACTATCAAAATATTTACTTGAAAGTCAGTCCGGTTTGTCAGTCAAAGGGCTTGTAAAATTGCGTCATTAGACTGACAGTCCAGACTAATTCCAGACTGAGCGTGTAACAGATCGTTCTAAAATCGTCTTATAGAAAACAACTGCCATAATCAGTGTCTCTAGTATAAGTTTTAACCGATACTGTCGCATTTGCGTTTCATCAGATTTATATGAAGAATTTGCAACCGCTCTAGCGGCACGTTTGCCAAACTGTGATACTTCATACAAATCTGTACGATGGTATTGGTTAAAAACTCACACGAGACATACTGATAGCTCTAATTTTAGCGGATGTTACTGAATTTTGAAGGACAAGATGTGACTTGGCCTTCATGTCACCAAATAGTAAGTGACGATAGGACGGTTGGGCATAGCTAACCCAGGCTTCAAGCTAATGAGGCGCCTGCGGCTATGTCATATCTTTCATTGCCGGTACAACAGTGCTATTAAAAATACTCTTGGTGGCAAACTTAGATAACAGGTGGTAGCTAGCCAGGCGGAGAGAAAATGCCCTACCAACCAAAACGAGTACCGATAGATAACCTAGCTAGGAATCGAACTCTAGACCTCCGGATTGTGAGCTATATACATATATAGGCCGGTACAGTCTGTTCTAGGGATTGCAATCCAGCGGCGTTTTCAATCCAGCGGAATTTTTGCTGGATTGACCTGAATCCAGCTGGATCCAGCGCGGATCCAGCAAAACGTGGAACGAAAATAAAAAGACGACATTTTTAATACTTTTTTTATTAATTTGTACTTCTTACGATAATCTTTGAAATCTTCCACTCATTTGGTGATATCTTATATTAATTTGCTTTGGTTTTTTAATAATTTGAGATCAAAATAATCAACATAAAATTAAATAATCACTATCTTATTAATTACGCTTATGTTTAATGATAGGACGGCTAATCAGTAGCAATCAGTCTCACAAATTCTTTTAAAATTAACTTAATTTTTTGAAGTAGTTGCTATAGCATCAGTGGAAGCTTGTGAATCTGCATTATCCAAATCTTTGTTGGGTGAACTAGCTTTGTTGCCACTGACATTACTTATGACACTGATACAGTGTACTTTTTGTAAATGCCCTTTTAACCCTGTAGTGGAGCGGTTGCTAATAAGCAATGTTTTTAGGCATAGCGAGCACTTGCCACTTCGACTATCCAACTTTACGAAAAAGTCCCACAAACTTTTTTTACCGTCGCTAGAATTCTTGGTCGACATTTTAAACTGTCAGAAAAACAGAGTTAAATCTGTAATGAAGAAAAGATCGGTAAAGTATAAGATAAGTATAAGTATGCCTAAAGATAAATAAATACAACTATCGCGATGCAATAACTTAACAAAACCAATAAGGTAATATTTTATTTAAACTGTCGCGATTACTATTACACATTTTGTAGGTATTTCGGGTTTCAAATTGCGTTCAAACTTCCTTTTGTTTATTTCCGATATTTTGGCGCTATTGCAAGCACCGCACCGTGGTTACGGGAGGACTAATAGTTTGAACGCGTTTTTGAACTGGAAAAACTTATAAAAACCTATCTTTATACACATGGCACAGCTTTTTTCCAATCAAAATTGCGCATTTTAGCAATCTTGTTTAATAGCAACAATACTCACACACATACACACACAAAGTTCTAAATAACTAAACAGTCCACTGTAGTATATGTACACCTACTTCCTGCAATTAAAGGTAGGTAATAAAATAAGATCGGTTTAAATAAGAAAACAAAAACAAAAAGATTTCGTGATGTGTTGACGAACCTCACCAAACGTGTCTTCCTTTTCCTTCTTCGAGAAAGTAAGAGACATGAATCAAATCAACATTAATACTAAAATTAAAAATAAACATTTTACTTTACTTACCATTCAGTCTCTCAAACAACAACCAACACGCACTTCATATGCACTTTAGTGACACAAAGACACTTTCTATCGAGACGAGAGCAGTTATTCAACTCATCAACTGTCTTTGATTTATAAAATAAACAAACATAAACGGCGTTGCCTTTCATGCGGCACGTGCTATGGTGACAGAACGGCAACGTTGCCGCGCCGATTCGAAAATGGCGGCAACTCAAAACTAAACAATAGAAATTGATACGTTTGCGGATCCGCATCGCTGGATCAAGATGTATGCCGGATCCAGCATGTTTAAAAAGGCGCTGGATCCAGCTGGATTGCTGTATGCTGGATCCAGCAATTGCAATCCCTAGTCTGTTCATCCGCTTGATTGTTTCTAAGGAAAACTTCACGAAATACGAACTTAGCGCTGTAAAGTTTCGTAAAATAATATTGTTATTGGAGTTATTATTGCTGTTTATTATAACAATAATAATACTTTTAAATTAGCAATTTGGACTTTATTTTATATCATAACAGTTTCTCACATATGTGCGTATGTGTGTATGTAATTCATTTCATTTGGAACCAATAACTAAATCGGAATCACAATTCACGAATATGTCATATCAACACACCACCATTTCTCTAAATCTCTGCTTACTCGTACCTCTCATCTACGAGTAGGTATGTTGCCTGAATGACCAATAGATTCTATGAGCCAAATACAGTTTCCATGAGCCATTACAGAATCCAAGAGCCATAAAAAAATACAACGCATAGATTTGCCATAATCACCATTCTAATCGGTTTCTACGAGTACCTCAGCTTCGGGTGGTTCTACGTAGTTATAAGTTTAGTCTAGATTCTAACTTAATTGAATGTAGACTTAATACTAATCTTAACTGAATGTAGACTTAACCAAAATAAACCTATTCCAAGGCTATCTAACTATACCTCATATTCAACGTTGAATAATCTGAACCAAAACGATGGCGTGGTTGCCTACATCAAAAACAACCATCAAGCTAATGTAAAGGAAATAAAACTAACTCACGCATCTGGCCTTCACATAAAACTCTACAACTTCAATATTCTAGGTATATATAGATCGCCCTCAATTAGCAACGCAGAACATTTTATTGATGCCCTAAACCAATACCTGGAAACTCTAAAGAAAGAGAGAAACGTTGTTGTGACAGGTGATATCAATATTAACTTATGTCCTAAGCTCTCAGAAAAATCTCATGAACGTAATAATAGATTGAATTATCTTAACATCCTGTCTCTGCATGGTCTCCTCCCTGGACATTTATTGCCAACAAGAGAGGACAACTGCCTTGACCACATTATGTTAAATTTAGATAAAACTAACAACACTGCATTCATAGCAGTTCTAAACACGACCGTAACTGATCACGCTATGTTACTATTAAATATTTCTAGCATAAAGAAAATAAACTCATGTTCTAAAACTAAAACCGTCACTGATTTTGAAAATGCATACAAGAGTCTTCTAACTGCGAATCCACTAGATTTATATAATCATAATGACCCAAACATAATAGCTGATTTATTAATTAATATAATCAGGACAGCCCTAATAGAAAACACTAAATTTGTACCGATTTCTGTAAATAAGAGAACAATTAAACCGTGGATGACAGACGCTGCTTTACGATGTATCAGGCTTAGAAATAATATGCAGAAAAAGCTTCGTCAAGACCCTTACAATGCTATATTAAAAATTACATACAGAAGATTTCGCAATTTTTGTAATAATCTAATTAAAAAAATAAAAAGACAATACAACAGAAAGTTATTAGAAAATTCTATGAAAAATCCGAAAAGTATGTGGTCTACTCTAAATAAAATAACTCAGTTTAAACCAACAAAAATTTCAAATACGTCTCTACTAAACATATCTCCGCACCCATCTGTTTCCGTTAATCTCGTCAATAGATACTTTGTCTCGATTGGTAAGTCTCTGGCTGAAAATATTGTAACTAACTACGGTTCGCAGTGCACAAGGACCGACTTTCCGAACCATAACAATGTGTCTTTTGTTCTACTGGACACCGACCCTGGAGAAGTTAATAGTTTACTTATGAGTCTTGACTCCGGAAGTGCTCCTGGCTGGGACAACATACCTTCCTCATTTTTGAAGCGAGCAAAAGACGTTTTTGTCCCCTTGATGACTCATCTTGCTAACATATGTTTTATGAGTGGTGTGTTTCCTAGAGCTCTTAAGCAGTCGATAATAACTCCAGTTTACAAGAGTGGTGACAGGGACGATATCAGCAATTATAGGCCAATATCTGTTCTGCCTTCCATTTCTAAGATCTTAGAAAAGCTGTTAAACAATAGACTGATTAGCTATTTGAATAAATATGACATATTGTCTAAGACACAGTACGGTTTCCGAAAAGGGTTGTCGACAGAAGATGCTGTCACAGCTCTATCTGGGCTTATTGTTGAGAAAGTAGATCAATCACAGAAATGTATTACTGTTTTTCTTGACCTTAAAAAAGCCTTTGATACCGTCGCTGTCTCCATTCTTATTCATAGACTCGAAGCTATTGGCATTAGAGGTACGGCACTTGCTCTCTTTGAAAGTTACCTTCAGGATAGAAAACAGAGTGTAAAAATTGACATATACAACAGTGAAGAAGAAAGTGTCATTTATGGCGTCCCTCAAGGAAGCGTCCTTGGCCCCACGCTGTTTTTGGTCTACATAAATGAACTATGTAAACTAGAAATAAGCGGGGGGCAGATATTTTCCTACGCAGACGACACTGCGGTCGTTTTTACGGGGGACTCTTGGGAACAGGTCCGCGCTGTCACGGAAGCGGGAATGGCTAAAATAGCAAATTGGCTAAACTCAAATTTGTTAACCCTGAACAAGGCCAAGACGAACTACATTTGTCATACCAAGTATGGCATAACCCAACCTGGAGCGGAGTTTGGGGTCAGGATTCATGAGTGTGATTTTCCTGGAATATCAGACTGTAGCTGCTCCATTATTGAAAAAGTTAATAAAACCAAATATCTAGGAATTCTAGTGGATCAGAGATTATCTTGGCATGCACATATTGATCTGATTATATCCCGAATAAGAAAACTTATTTGGATATTTAAAACTCTTAGGCACGTGACCTCATCAGAACTCCTGAACAAAATATATGTTGCTTTGGTACAGTCAATAATAGTCTACTGCATCCCTGTATGGGGTGGAGCTACTAAAACGAAGTTAATAGATGTTGAAAGAGCACAAAGGTCTTTATTAAAGGTAATGTACTCCAAACCATACAGGTACCCCACTGATAACCTTTATATAATTAGTGATTTGCTGACTGTGAGAAAATTGTACGTCTTAAAAGTCATACTAAAGCTGCACAAGTCTTTGCCCTACGACCCAGAGCTGTTAAACAAACGTAGAAGAGACATAGTAGCATTTTCTAAATCCTTCAAATCAGCATTCGCCGGCCGCCAATACGCAAGACAATCTTCGCACCTGTATAATGTAATTAATCGCAAAATTGCAATTTATCCCTTAAAGTCACACGAGTGTAAAGAATCATTAACAAAGTGGTTAAAAACGTTAACCTACGATAACACGGAATCTTTATTGAACATATTGAGCTAGCAGACGCACGTATCCTCCCTCTCAATACAATTCCCCCCCCCCCCCCCCCCCCCCCCACCACACACACACTCACACACACTCACTCACACACGCACACTCACACACACTCACCTTACACATATACACTTACACACAACTAATTTCTTTTAAAAATGTATAATTAGTTTATAACTTATACTATTAATTTTTACTGCACTACTGTATTATCCCCTATGTATTTTTATTCCTAAATAACTAGCGGAAGAGCGGGGCCTCCTAATACAAGTTTTTTTTTTAACTTAAAAGGAGTGTCCCAAAAACTTTAATCTAATGTTAATGTGAAAGGAAATAAATATTTTTTCATTTTTCATTTTCATTCTAGTTTATATTCGCAAAGCACTTAAACTAGCTCGGTCCCCTGGACAAATATCAAAGTGAACACGAAAGTTGAAGCGGTTGGTTTCACTACGAAGTTCTTGTTACCAAACCAGGCAATGTTTTAGTTGTATATGCATTCATACTTAGTTATGTATGTTCTAGATTGTTGTTGACTTGTATCGTTGCCTTACTGTGCAACTTGCCTCACAGGTTTGTTGGTAATAATGGTCATATATGTTTCTATCTATGGCACAGTCCTGGGGCTCTAGTTTTGATTCGCTCTACGCGCCGCGAGCGCTCGATTTCTACAGATTTTCGTTCGACTTATGAAATTTGGTATTTTTGAATCGCTCGTCTGCAACGAGTGGTCGGGAACACTCTTTGCGGAGGCGAGCGATAGACTAAACGTCATCGTCGAACACTTACATTTCCAATTATTGACATTGACAGTAGGAATTGTTCTATGAACTTTGCGTTCCGTTTTCCTTGCATGAATTACCGGTTTTAATTTTCCGCGTAAAACGGATAAAATTAAACATTTTAAGTTATATTGGTAACACCTGAGGCGAATGATTCAAAAATACGGTCAAACCTGTTTTTATGCGACTTGTAGTCGATCGTGACTTAAGTCGTATGCGACGATGCTATGTCACACGAGCGAATCAAAAATAGAGCGAGCCCCTGGCTTTCTTTTTGCGCGTTTCTAGTTTCATGCGATCTGTTTGGCGGGATAATCAATATTATTTGCCAATTCCCATGCTAACTCGTTCTGTGGTTTTTAAAACAGCACACATAGAGGCTTTCAAGAATATTTGTGTGTAAGGATTTGATCGTGAATTTAATAATTTAAGACCTAAATATACATACTAACATCCGCGCAGTTACGTGTTGTATCCAATTTGCTTAAGAGCTCCGAATCCATTAGATACAAACCAGTGCGGTAGAAATACATATAATGAATATGTTAGGGATCAAAGTATGTTCACGTAATTATTCTGAAAATCCCAAGTCAGGAGTACCTGCATTCCGGAGAAAGTTTTAGAAATAGAATTTCGAATTACGCCCACTTAAGCAATACTCGATACCAGCTTGCTATTTTGTTACATACGAGTACTATGATTTGCTTGGCCTTAAAACCTGACCTTTATTTTCAACAGACTTCAAAAAAGATGAGGTTCTTAATTCGACGCGTATGTTTTTTGTAAGTGTCACTCGATAACTCCGCCAATAATGAATCGATTTTGATAATTCTTTTTTAGTGGTAGAGCATACTTCAGAGCGGTTCCATGTAAATTTTATCGAAATTGATTGATCGCTCTTTGAGAAAATCAACAAACACCAAAATTTTAAGGCAATTGAAGTCGGTTTTTAGTTCTTTTTGAACGCGTTAATTATTGTATGTATGTTACGAGATAACTCCGCCAATTAAGAATCGATTTTGATGCTTCTTTTTTTGTTTGGTAGAACATACTACAGAGGTGGTTCTTTATGAATGTTATCGAAATCGATTCAGCGCTTTTTGAGAAAATCAATTAAAACCAAGTATGTACCCAGATAACTCTACCTCTAAGGGTGAACATTTTAGAGGATGAATACTGTAGACTTTTAGGGCAGTTGAAGTCGGTTTCTAGTTCTTTTTGAACGCTTTAACTGTAACCTCAAGCTGTTGAGTGAGTTATTGATTTGGATATTTTTTCTTCTGTTGGAACCCAACAGTGATAACTAGTGATAGGGCAAGGAAACGTTCCTTATCATCAACCGAACCGACTACTGATAAATACTCCAATGGGGATCAAACCTGCGAACTACATTTTACTTTTCTGTTTTACTGCCCATGGGAGGACATATCAGAGTCCTTGGCCTCAAGAAGTACATTGCTCTATTTGCTGATGATTCAGAGTACTCTGAAAATAACATCAGCAAAATGCTGTTACGATTGTGTATGTTGGAATATACTCAGGCACACGTAACATTCGGTAAGAACCGAGTCCTGGAGTGTTGCCAGCAGCGTACGGAGCCAAAAACTTCCAAAGTAAGAGATTAATTCCTACATTGAGAATGTCCGTGAATGCTTTGGTAAACAACTTATCTTATAACTTTGTTGACTTGGGTTGGTGTGTTGTGTGCTTGTGTGTTTAAAGATTATTTTATTATCAGGGCTGCGTACCTAAAGCGTGCTCAACGGGAACCTATTACTAAGTCTCCTTGCCAATCCTACTGTACGCTTCCGAGACCTGGTGCCTTTACAGGAGCGACATCAAGCGCCTTGATTCATTCCACTTAAAATGTCTTCGAGCGGTTCTTCGAGTAAAATGGCAAGACCGTATACCAAACTCTGAAATATTGCGAAGGTCGAATACAGGAGGCATGGAGTCCCTGCTGATGAAAGGTCAACTAAGGTGGTGTGGACATATAGTACGCATGGAAGATGCTCGACTACCTAAATCAGTGTTCTACTCAGAGCTTCAGAGTGGCAAGCGGAGGACTGGTGGTCAATACCTGCGCTACAAGGACGTATTGAAGCAACACCTCACATCCTGTGGAATATCTCCTGACACCTGGGACCGCACTGCACTGCAAAAACCTGAATGGCGCAATAAAGTGTTAAAGGGAATTGAAGCGTTCGAAATAATGCGTGTAGAAGATCTCGATGCAAAACGCCAAATCCGCAAGACACGACCAAAGCAAGTGTATAACTACACATTTAACGACGAAGGACAGCTGTACTGCGCTACTTGCGAAAAGACATTTAAAAACAAATTCGGCTTCGCAAGTCACTGCCGCGCACATGCCAGGAGGTAGCGTCAGGGTGTCGCCGTCGACGGATACGTCGTGGAGGACATCATCATCACTAAGTCTTCACTGTCCCTCCGTCTGTGACAAGACTTTATCAGTTGAACCGTAAAAGGTAGATACTTTTATTACGGATCCCTTCGCTTGCTTGCACTTGGGTGGCTTTATACTCCTGTTATTTTAGCCAAAGTATCAAGTAGTTTGGACTTTGGCCTTCATTTTTTGACAAGACTCCTGGTGATTTCCCTAATGACGTCCAAATAACATCGTCTCTTGGGGAATGACTTCATTAAAACAAGATGAAAATAAGGACACCTCATTGATTGAGAATCAACTGGTAATGAAGGATCACCCAAATTCTCACTTACACCAAAATGACAAACTCATTATCTTACTGTCACAACGACCCGGTAAAAATACCCGAACTGCGACATCTGCCCCAACGGAAACTCGAATCCCACCTGCCGTGCGCCCGCGCATCCATCCGTGACCGCCGCACCTCCTTCCGGTCAAAATATCGACCGAGTGGAAATAATGAGCCCGTCTACTTGTTCCATGGCCCAGCCCTTTCTTTTAAGGATAATAATAATAAGGACAGGAAGCAAAGTGTACAAGGCGAGTAATCGACGCTGGCCTGGTTTGGTTGGGTGCGCAGGAGTTTGTTAAGAATGGACTAGAATATTTGCTATTCAATTTGACTTAATATTACAATGAAATACGATGCGACATCCAAAGAATGCTCTGTTTTTGCTAAAGATCGAATGATGTCCCGAAAAACATTCTAATTTTCAACGCCTCTAATGTCACTCTGACTTTTCACAGGCTGAAGTGCACCAATACATTTTAAAACTTTTCATATTTTATCACAAGTTGACGTTATTTGTGTCAACGTCGTCGACAACAAGCGTCGGTGGCGCAGTCGATAAGGCGCGGACTCTCAATCTGAGGGTACCGGGTTCGAATCCAGCCGTGTACCTATGAGTTGTTTTTCAATTCAAGTACATTATCCGATTGCTTAACGGTGAAGGAAAACATCGTGAGGAAACCTGCATGTCTTGAACAGGCATGTGAAGTCCGCCGATCCGCACTGGTGGCACACACCCGCGTGGTGGACTATGACCATACACTCTCTGTAGGAGAGTAGGCCGGAGCCCCTGCAGTGGGGACGTATATAGGCTGTTGATGATGATGACGTTATTTATTTTTATGATTTCTTCGGCTTCTACATCACACCTAATTGCGTAGCTACTTCGAAAAATAAATTATTTAAAAACTGTTTACCCTTTCACCCTCACCCTTGCCCGCTATTTGGATCTCATGAAAATTGTCGAACAGGAACGAATTATTCGATCAGGATAAAAAGCAGCGTATGTCTTTTTCCGGCCCTTTAACTATACCTGTACAAAATATCAAGTCATTTTGACTCTCCGTTACGACGTAAAGGAAGGACAAACAAATAAATAAACTCTCTTAGGCATTTATACTATTAAAGTATAGATTACGTTTTAAAATTAGAGGTATATTGGAGCGTGTATTTTCCTCTACTTGCAACTTGAGCCGTTCGACGATCCGTCCAGTATCTCTCTAGCAAGATGTATCTCGTCCCGCCCACTGCTCCTGAAGGGTTTTTGTTACTTTCACGCTGAGCAACTGTTGTTTCTTGCAGCGATCTAAATGTTAAACGTTTTGCTGTTATTGTTTCTCTTTTTTGTTATTTACTAAAGTGCTAGTAATGAGAGGAAACGGAAGATGTTTGACAAAGCTGGGTAATTACGGTTACAGCGAACTGGGAGTGTAATTTGATGGACAAAACACTTTGAGAGACATACCTCTCCTGTTTTCTGACGACGTTACAACAGTAATTCCAAAGTTGCCTGTAGGGTGTATATTGGGGTCAAAAAGTCCCCCTATACCAGCTCTTCCAATGCAAGGTTAAATATCGTGTTCATCACATACAGTTCTTAATGAGATTCTTCATTACGAAAGTATTCAGATGATTTCATAAAGCAATTTCAGGACTCAAACAAGCAAATGGGTTTATTTTATATCTCCTTTTTAGCCGGACAAAACCTCAGCCACAGAAATTCCTAAAATACCTACATCATTCTGGCAACCAACCATCCGTGTACAAGTACACGTGATATGTACACGAGTACACCGGCTCCCACAAATTCCTAACAAAGAAAGTTATTTCTCCGTGTACCAACCAGCTGTTCCTTTTACACCTTCAGCGTGTAAGGAGATTAAGTAGATACCTACAGAAATTCACGCCGGGCTCACATATCTGGTTTTTCAACGGTTGTTCGGTTACCGGAACAAAGTGCTCTTTTTTTAACAACGACACAAGCTTTTAAGTTTTAACATATGAGCTTAAATGACTTCTTGTATGACATTAAGATATAAGTATGTTTGTACACTCGAGTACAAAAATATGTAATTGCTTTTGTACCATTACACATTAATCCTTTTTGTTCCTATGCTGTATATTCAGGATATATCAATTAAAGGGGAATATGACGTGTTAAAAATCGAGGTACATGTTTTTGTATTCGAGCAATGACATCTTATAATATAGTTACAACTTCTTTCTGCTTATTCAACATACTATTAAATAAGAGTAGTCCTCAAAATTGTCAATTGTAAATAATCTAATTTTATTGTAATTTTTATCTACCCGATCCGACATCCTGACGTAGAAACCAGACGTGTGTACCCGCTTTTAGTTAAAACCTGCGTAGATGGCTTCAAGCCGAATGTTTGCATATCGAGTGCTTCTTTACCTTTAAATCCTTTGTTTGGGCTTAAAATTTGTACAACGAAAATTCTGTTTAATTCAATTACCATCATTCCAGTTATAGTCTCCTGCGCAAGAGGTAGTTAATCCTTAATCATAAGAGATCACGATCATATGACGGTAGTCGAAACGAAGCGACTCTTCATGTATATATCTCTCAAAAGTACATTTTAGAGAAATAAAAAAGACTAATTTAAAATGTGAAAATACCCACCTGTCAAGCGCGTTCACATGCTTACTAACATATTGCTACCACATTGCAACCAATGAGGTCAATTAGGACACTGAACCACAGGGATACTAAACCGAAGATATAAAGACCCTGGCCGTAGGTTTTACCAAAATGAACCTTTTCAATTCCTCTGACCCTTCCCACAGATTATATGCCGACCTTCGACCCTATATTTCGTAGTCGTTGACACTTCAATCTTCTCGATCAAGTTAGGGTTGAGTCCGTCGACGTCCGATTTATCATGATCGACCCGACCTTACTCTAAACAAAGGGAAATTCCGGGCACATTCTCAATCGCCATCGAAGTAAGTGGAATGCTGTCTTCATTACTGTGATACTGTCTCATAGGTTCGACCCTTTTCAAACAGAGACTTAACTTTATCTCAACTTTGGCTACCAGCGCTGGTATTCTGAAATGTTTTGAATATGATTATAGCAGGTACATATATTAGTCTGTGATGATAGCAATCGACGGTCCCTATATTTGACACTTGTTCACTGTCAAAACATAAAATCATTAGATGCAGTGTACAAATATTGACTTAGCAACATATAGCTGCATTCCTCGATCTTGCGTCGAATGTTATTCGTTAAAAGGAGACAGGTTTATTTTAGGATAGACATCCCATGTCAAAGTTGTTCCCCCATTTGTGCTCTCTGTGTGTATTTCTGTGTAACGTATAACAAACTGGCTAAATTTATTGATACTGAAACTGATTAGCCGTTTTTACTATTTATAAGTTTTCAAATTTGTAAGATGAATTGGCTGCAAACATTGGCCATTGCGTTATACAAAAAAGTAATAAAAACAATAATGAGAATACGTGACGTCTCACAAGTTGTAGCGAAATAAATACCTCGTTCTATGGTAAAAACTGTAAACGGCCGATCCTGACGAATACCTAAATCTAGGTACATATATTAGTCTGTGCCTAAATCGGTACGTTTTGAACCGTTAGAACATATCATCTACTGTATCCTCAAAGTCAAAATATTATTTGACCATGATTTAGATTTTAGAAAATCTTTTTGTCTTGGCCTTTCTCCACATTCGTTCGTTGTAAAAATCCAATGCATTTGGGGATTGAACTAATCCCATGCTTAAGTTGCTTCACAATAAATTCACATCCATCAAGGTTTTAGACAGTTCCATATTCCCTTGGTGGTAGACTTCGCAAATACTTTAGAAAGCGCACACCTGATCTTCGGGATTGGGATCAACGACTCATGAAGGTGTTTAGTAGGAAAGTCAGTGATATTTTCATATTACTAGGAAGTCACCAGTTGGAAATACCTTACTTATTGGTTCCCAAATGTCAAATAAATCGTATCTTTCAAATTTAAAGGCCGTAGTTGTTTGTCCCAAAAAACTTCACCCTTTTTCGTCCCTTAGGAGCGACATTTGGATAAATCATTATTCATTTATTAAAGCCATCATCACTTGCAGCTCAGCCTAACATTTACAAATGTAAATACTATGGCAAATAAATAAATTACCGTGAACGGTTCCAGGATCGGATCTAACTTTGTCCCAATGTTAGTCAGAGACAGCTGGGAGCAGCTGCTTCCTCCAAATATCTTCCAGTAGATTGCATGAATCTCGTATCCGAGTCCATAAAAAGACTTGTCAAAGGCCAGGATTTTATTTCTAAGTAGCAGAGTGCAGTGCTAATACTTTATTTCAGAAATCGAACATTAGACTGCAGATTCTTGGTGATGATGAAAGAGCTAGCTTAAATCCGTTCTCTCGGACTCACAAACTTTTAATTACAATAAATACGTTATTTATTTATTTGCATTTGCTAAAGAAACAAATGCGACACATTCGTACGCAAATCCTCTGTATTACTAGTCCTGTACAGCAACCTGTGTAAACGTAATTACATGTCCCGAAGTTTCTTGCTCGCCCACCGGAGCGGGACTCGGGGGCGTTGAAACTTTTCCTCAAAGTGAACCGCAGCTCAGTGCCGGATTACCTACGAAAGACAGCAAATGCATACGGATGCAAGCGACTTGGGACCGGTTATGGGGGAGACCTACGTAGCG
The DNA here is from genome assembly GCA_910589575.2 of Carcina quercana. NCBI lineage: Eukaryota > Metazoa > Arthropoda > Insecta > Lepidoptera > Depressariidae > Carcina > Carcina quercana. The sequence continues at coordinate 14,330,748 of OU342429.1, read as the reverse complement.
TTGGAGAGAGCAAATGCTACGGGACCCGCGCTTGGGGGTCCTACGCCCACCAGGCATAGCAAAATCTGGAAAACCTAAACCGTCCGATGGAAAACGGTGGTGTTCAGACTTGTCTGTATAAATCATAGTCTTATCTGGCTAACTAATAACGATCCCTTTGGTGATGTTGAGTACCATTAAGAAATGATTTTCCCAAATTCCGTTCCATAATGGAGGGCAAATAATGGCTTGTTTATAGTCAATTTGACGATCAAAAGAATCATAAAAGAGAAGTTGTTGTTGTATAAGTGTCACAGGACCTAAAGCAAACCAAGGGATTAGATAGATTGTGCTACGGGCTCCAGGTGTCTGAATCCGTCCGGCACTTACGGTGTAACTCAAGCTTCGGTAATCGCGCAACCTTCGCCTTGGCAACGAGACCAGGAACCATCTAGTGCTGGCGTAAAATTACAGTCCGTGGCGCGAATAACGGATGCGTCACATACGCGGTGTAAAGAACAAGGCAATGGCGAAAGTTAGTCCCTTCAGCCGTGAAGATACAGATACAGACACAAGCTTGATAAATTAGTAATCTTACGTGAGAAAGATCCTGTTAGATTGTAATGTCACGGAGAATTAAGGTAACTAAATATAGCGGTGACGGAATATCCAGCACTTTATAACCAATTAGAGTCAGATAGTTCATGACGGCCTTTCTTCAAAGGGAACAATGCTCATAGTGGGAATGGAAAAAAATTATTTACGCAGTTCCCTAATAACGAGTCTATTCGACTGTTTTCTCTAAATTAATGTAAAGTAGGTATGCCATTCATATTTCCTGTCGAGACTCGTTGACCTGGCTTTAGGACAGTATCATCCTATGTTATCCCGTGGGAAACCTGAAAAGTGTCTCATAGACGCTTTTCATAATCGTATACGTATCTTTCAACGTATGTACGTTCTACTCTCTATAAGTTTCTTAAATTTATCTTTATCTTGAACCTGTTTGTATTTTGTAAAGTTTATTTGTTTAAGTGGCCTCAAACTGCACTTTTCCTCCGCATACTTTTCTTCAATCGCTTCTGCTCATGACTTCAGCCTGTCAATTTAACACGAACTGTATTATGTATCCACTTACGTTCGTTCCGTTGGCTTAGTTGCATTAATATGGTTATGAATATCAAATGCAGTGCCGGGACACAAGGGCTTCCAATCTCGTCATACACTTTTTTTTTCTTTAAGTTGTTGTGTTTATAAAGTTTCAGTAAAGTGTTAATTTTGTTAAGAGCCTTTTTCTTGCCTACTTCTAGTTGCCCATATATACACGAAATATTAAGTTTTAGGTGTTGTATCAATGATAGCATTTAACACTTACATCGTGTTTTTTTTTTCGTTTAGGAAAATATTGTAAATTGTAACCAATTGTAAACGTATATCTTAAACTACTGGTTTTTACCTTCTTCTTCACTATAATAATTTTAATATTTAATTTTAATATACATATTATTAATGCTCTATTGTCTGTCTGGAAGTGACATGTCTGTATTTTTTGAGCCTGTAGACACTTAAAATTTTCACACAAATTGTTTATTACATGTTCGCTATAACAACGAATAATAACAACGAAAAAAGGGTAAGCCGTATCTTTCGGCGTTTTATGTACAGTGTTACGGTGTTGGTGGTATTTTTGTTGTTAGAAAAACTTCAGTTGCGCTGTTTCTTAGTATTAGTTCATCTTACACATTAACGGTTATTTTACCTCCGTCCATCCATAGACTATAAATATATGCTTCGGTGTATTAGCATCTACCGTAAGGACTAATTAGTGCCGGAAGCCTGAGGACTTCCAAAGGCCATATCCTGGCCATTAAAAGAAACTTGTTCTATCTCGTCGCTAAATAAAGACATGCAGAGGTCGTCGACTTTGAAACACTTAGATCACGTTATTTACCACTATAATTATGTTTTATCTTTACGCTTCTCAACCTTGATGTTGTCATCAAAATTATGTTTGTAATGGAACCCTGGAAATGTTGACATGCTTAATGTTTTGAGACATTATAAGCCATGGTAGCTCAGTTGGGTAGAGCGTCAGTCCTTGAACAATCGAGGTCTGCGTTCGATCTAGTTACAATTTGTTATTTGGAATTTTTTGCTTTTCGGTGAAGGAAAACATCGTGTGAGGAAACCTGCACAGTCCTGAGATGAAAGTCAAAGGTGTGTGTGAAGTCTACCAATGCGCACTGGGCCCGCGTGGTGGACTAAGGCCCTTACATTTTCTATAGGAGAGTAGGCCTGAGCCCCTGCAGTGGAGACATATATGGGCTGTTGATGATGAATTTTTCGAGACACTGCCCATTCAGTATCTTTGATCCATAGATTTTGAATGACCTATAAAACCTACAAGACATCATTTTACGGAATTTCATTTTTTTCCGTTCCCTAAAACTCATTTGACCTGATCTCCTTTATTTTGTTTCGACGCATGTTGTACGGCAGTACTTTTAACTTTCTTGGCGCAGGTTTATCTCCGATCTTATAAAATTAGATTTTATCTGGAGCGGAGCGTAGCGTTGTTCATTAATCTATGGACGTGCCTCACGTTTACTCTTTGACGTTCCAAAATACGGACGAGTGAAACAGAGGGTAACCGGCTCATGGCTCGGCATTAATAAAACGACATCTATCGGGGGTCTTTGAACTACTTTTCTTTTAAGTGGGCTGTCAGAAAAACCACCCATTAAACATAAATATTATATAGCTGTCTTCAAGTCCTATTGTACATGTTGTAGCAACTTACTCTTGAGCTATTCAAGGCTGTGTAGTCATATTTGTCTTTCAGTTTTTGTTTATCGTTATGTATATTGAATTGAAACTGACTTTACGACGGAGTATCAGCAGCCAGAACTACGTATTTTCTTCGTACACATTCCTAAGATATTTGGATACTTATCGACTCAAATATTGATCAGACTTGATGAAAAACGTATTGCGTCTCTATACACGCTGAAGTGATACCGTAAGTACCCAGCCAGTTCTATTGAATACATAATATTCCTTTGAATTACGCCAGAGGGACTCTTACATATTCTTTGATTTATAGTCAAATCCTTCGATTCGCAGGATTTGACTTTAAATCAAAGTATTACCTATATGTGATTTTTTTGTGGCAAATCCATAAACATTATTATTTATTTCAAAACGTTTACATATTCAGTACTTAACTGTCTTCGTAGTCTATAGCTACCACCTTTAACAAAAAATCGATGGTACGGGTTCGATTCCCAGTGGGGGTAACTACTTATATTTCCGACTGGCTAGCAACTAGCAACCACCATGTTACCTAAGTCTGCCGCCAAACAGCAGTGTTAATAGCACTGTTGTGTTCTGTTATGAAAAGTACCAGAGACAGCGCCTCTTACCTTACCGCTTCCGCGTATCCAACAGCCTTATTGTCACTTACCATCAGGTGAGACGGCTGTTGCCAGGAGGCATCCTGCCTCCTCTAGTGAATTCAATTGACTTCTGTCTTATGAAACTCTTCTCCAGTTCTCCATGTTTTCCGCAATCTCTTTTTCGCTGCCACCAGGGTCCACCATTCTGAAAGAATTTTGCTCCTTTTATAAAATGGAGCAATTTGGTTATTATTACGTTAGTATGATTCAATTTTGACTTGTTTCCTCCCCGATAGATCTGTATTTCTTTAGCATCCCAATTTCCATTTTCCTTTCAAGAGAAAAACCGTCCTGTGAGGCAGAGAATCGCAGAATCCCTCTATTTGTTCAGGACGGAACAGTCTGACCTTACCTTAGATATAACGTTATATTGAAGTTTTCCTAAAATGCTACTTGACGATTCATGTGTAAACTAAAGAGGGTCTTATTTTCCTTATCAGTTGGGATATGTTTTTTTCGGTTTACATGTAAGGTGTATTTGTAATAAAGGATCTGAGTATCTACAACAAGGTGCGACCGATTGAAATCGAATTCGAAAGAAATTCAAACCGAAATGAATCTTTTAGTAGATTAGTAATTAGTAGTTTAGGTTTCAATTCAACTATATACTTCGCCTTCTTTCTTTCACTCTTTTTAAAAATTATATTTGTTTTCAGAAAGTTTTTACACGGCGCGGTTTGTATTCTTTGTTTGTATTCCCTTTTGGAGTTCCATATATAACGTGTTCGAACCGCTGTCTGTCCGTCCGTTTGGATCACGGACATCTTTTTAACCGTAATAGATAGTACTTAAAATTTGCATAGTTTTTATAATTGTACTGGATTCATCATATTACTGTGAATTGAGATATTTATTTCTAAATTGCGTTTAAGAAAATCTCGCTGGTCTTAATCATACAAACCTCGTTCTTCAGTTCAGTACCATCGTATAATATTTACACAAGGTCGAGCAAAAAAACATGTTTCTCGTAGAGGATGTGATGGCGTCCAAGGGGGACAATTTCTACTGTTTTATATTGTTATAGGAAATTTCAGGTGTTAAGAGAATTTTCTGTTTAGAGCACGTGGCCGCGTTCAAGTTTGCATTGTTTTGTAGCTGTCCCTATCTAAGCCCTATCCTACCCGAGCGCGTACGGTACTGTGTCGGTGGTGAGTCAGATTTTCGTTTAAATATATACTTCCAGAGTTACAGGGCGTCAAAGTATTGTATTTTTCGGTAATAAAAAGCCCCAACTTTGAACCTGATTTACAAGAGTATGAATCAATTTAGAACAATTTGGAAAAACCACCGACATCTGAAATTTCATTAGTATACTGTATTAAAAAAATGGTTACATAATCTACTGTATCCTTCAAATGATCCCTGGACTACGAAACATCCAAATAACGGGTGGATAACATCGCGTAATGTATGCTGTCTCACCGTACGCGCTCGGGTAGGATAGAGCTCGGAGAGGGACAGCTACAAAACAATGCAACCTTGAAACCGACCACGTGGTCTTACCAACATAGCCTCTTAACGCCGCCCCAATACTAAAATTTCACTCAAACTAAAACGTTTATCTAGCTTATTTATCGAAAATAAAATAACTAAATTAATTTATCATAAAAAGGAAAATTAATAAATTAAATCATTTTGATTATTAAAAGTGCCAAAATTATTTTTACAAATTATGCATTAATTGAATTATCAATTAAATAAAAAATTATTAACAAAAATAATTAATCATATTGAGAAATAGTGATAAGACAGGAATTATTTTTTTCAGTTTCAGTACTTCAGTACTTGCAAGTAATTACTATGAAACAAGAACCGAGTCAAAAGCTTTAAGGCGAGGCTCCACCTCCATCAAAATTTCATAAAAAATTTCTGTTGCCATAATCTTTCGGATTTTCGATTTCATGTTATACTCAGCTTTTTTTGCGATTCATTTCTGCAAGATGTACGAATTGACTTATTATTGAAACTTCCTTTCGTTATATCTCTGGAACACTTATTCGATACAACGTTGCCGTTTTAATAAGTTCGTTAACAACCAAACTTGAAGTTCAAGTTATATTACCGGCGTGGTATCGTGTCGCGCTGGGAGCTTGGTGCTTTGATGGCTTACTTATTCGTACGGTGCGTACTGTTTACTGATAACATTTTTAGTGTCTACATTTTCGGTATATTCTTGCGATGATTTACGTTTTCGTGAATCATCATCAGCCGGGAAACGTCCACTGCTGGACATAGACCTCCATGGTAAGCCACATTGTAGGGGGACGGCCCTACCTTTACTCCCCTACGATTATCGGTTACTCGAGCTATGTGGCCTCCCCGTTTCCACTTCAGCTCACTGACTCGTCGAGTTACGTCGATGACCCTGATTCGTCTGTGTTGTTTGTATGTGAATACAAAACCGCATGGATTTCTTATCAAGTCACATATTACATTACATAGTATTTCTAAATCTGTGAGTCACATTTGCAGAAACCTATGTCATTCACATAAAATAATAATGAAGCCTTTGTTTCTTCGGTTAGTTCACATAATGACAGTATTTCAGAAACAGTAATTTGTCATTCGTCGTAATAAAAATAAGTAGAAGTATAGCATCGCAATAATTAATTTTCTCAAGTACTTGCTTTAATTCAAATTAATTACCTCGCATAATCTCAAGTTACACCTTGATTGCATTCAGTAGACGGCTGAGACACACACCTGGCACGCGAAGGTACAACAGGACAGCAAGAATTGAATAAACTAATTACGTCTCCGCAAACTTTGCGTGCCTGAGATAACTTTCCTTTTACCTTAAGAAAACACTGCTACGGTCTTAAGAAGTTGCCTTTGGTAGGGCGCTCGGATTGATGAACTTTTTATTGACGGACGGGACAAAGAACAGTCCATTTGCTGGCAAATGGCCGTGTTAATGCTATTAACAGCCTTTGCTGATTGCTCCTTTTATTTGGAATCCTTTTCGACGTGATTGGTTCTATATTTGTGATAAATAGGGTTCATTATGCCCATTCGCATCATCGCTATCAGCTAAAATGTCCAAACTTTATTTTAAATTATTGTTTCGTCATGTTAATTCGTCGTGGTCGTGCCTAACTTGACTAAGACTATTATATTTTATTAACAAGTAAATGCGTTCAAAAAGAACTGGAAACCGACTTCAATTGCCCTAAAAGTATACTTTTACTAAGGCAAATTTAAGATTTATATCGTTTTCTCATTGATGTCGTTGTCAGAACTGGACCACATTAAAAGCACCACCTTTCAAATAAAAAAAGAATCATCCAAATCGGTTCACCCAGTTATCAGTTCTGAGGTAACAAACATTTAAAAAATTAAAAAACATATCCGTCGAATTGAGAACCTTCTCTTCTTTTTGGAGTCGGTTAAACAACAAATCCTTCCGCAGTTTTGTATATCGTCGTCTTAGATCTTCACTGGTTCCTTTATACTGATGATGTTTTCACTCACGATTTTAGGTTTTGCTCAGCAATTAACCTTGCTGTCGTATTACAGTCACAATCACCCTAAAACCTTCCTTTCTTCCGTTCCTTACTGATGATGTTTTCTTTGTCCGCAGTCGAAGCGAGTCGGCTCAGAACAGCCCCACGGAGCCCGACGTGTCGCTGGCGGCCTCCATCACTGACCCGCTGGAGGCCCACACCTTGGATGAGGCTCGAAGGACCATAAGGTATAGATCCGAACATCAATCAAATCATACGAATGACAAGTATTTGGGCAACTCATAACCGTATATATTTGCATCAGACTTCATAATAGATTTGCACTTTATTTATATGATTTAGCACGTTAGTCTCACAGGGTTTTTTCTTTAACCAGGCTTGGTAGGATTGGCAATCGCAGATATATTTTGTTACATAGTCTGCTGATATACTGAGATACTGCTGCTAATTTCCAAATCAACTCGTTCAGTATTTTTTACATAAATTGATATAAAATTGACAGAGGTTCGCAAGCCTTTATTAATCGCGGAATTTGTTGATTACAGAGATCTCCGGATGAAATATCGAGCGCAGGCGCATCAGCTACTCACATGGCGTCGAGCGCATCGTACTCAAGAGGAACTCGTCTCTCGACTTCAGCGAGAGAAGGCCGAACAGCTCAAATCCCTCTCCAGTCAACTACTACTATTCGAATCACGACTCGTTCGAAAACAGAAAGAAATAACCACCATGCTCGCGTTGAGAGAAACCATTATCATGAAGCAACAGAAGATCATAGAATCTTTACAATCCAAACTCCTCGATAACGGAATAGACACAATGCAAACGATACCAGATTTCAGGGATATGCTTCAAGATACGCACATAACAGGAGACTTCGATTCTCTCAATGATTCAGATTCGGCTGTTATAATGGAAGATGTAGATTCAGACTGCAGTAATCTCCCCCACACACCCAGATTTAGATCTGCCAATCCTGACACTGTAACTATAGTTAGATCCATATCAGATGCTATAGACCCGAATTTGAAGTACAGCATCGTCAGGAGATCAAATGGCTTTCTCCGAAGGCCCGAAATTTTGGAAACCGTTTACAGCGTAGAGGAAGAAGTCGATGGAGATTCGTCTAAAGGGTTAAGCGCTCAAAGCAGCACAGAAAAGGATATCAAAGATGCAAATAAAACTGACGAGGAGAAATATAAAGAAACGAGCCTACTGGCTCAAAGAAGAGACAACTTCCGAATGCGGAGCATCGTTCTAACAGCGGAGGTGAAAAGTATAGACAACGAGAAAGAGCAGAAGGCAGCAAAAAACGCTAAAATGTGGTCTTACAGCTATGTGCCAAAAAGGATGACTCCAGCTAACGATTCAGATGAAGAAGCAACTTCAAACGCTGAAAGCGATGAAGGTGAAACAGAAACGAGGTCAAACCACGTCGTCACGTACAACAGAGTGATGTCTAACCATAGGAATGTCACCAAGCCAAAGGACGTGAAGTACAAGAGAATAAATAAAGCAAAATCGAAAAGCTTGGAGGAATTGAGAGGACGATTAAAGAACTGGGTAGAAAAGGGAAATAAGCTGTCTGGCATACCGCTGGAGCACGCCCAAAGTTATGCCTGAATAACTTAAACAAAGTTCCTTTAATTATAGACGTGTGAAACATTCAACGAGTGATTGAAGTTTAGGCATTCAAAGAGTCTTAATTATATTTCGATTATTGCGATGTTGGAACTCGGCTTCGATCAGTTCATTTAGTATATTAATCACACGTCAACATTACAAACAAAATACACATAATAATGTACCTTTTTAAAATAGTAGAACTAACAGCTCGATGGAGGCAAATGTTTAAAAACTATTCTTGATACTTGTCTATTGTAAATAGTCATTTCTTATATGTATACGTGTGTGCAACTTTATTATAGATAAGTGTATGTAATTACGTTAATATTCACAGTTTTCTTTTGATTTCGGCGAAATGGGTTCGTTTAGAATATGTTTTTGGTTTCTTTGTAAATAGATGTAGAATCTTTGCGTCGGATTATGTAAAACAAATCGCTAGAAAACTGTGGAACGAGCTTTAAATTGGAAACTAATTCTTGCGCACGACTGATTTTGAGTATTTCATTTTAAATAAGTCTAATAAGAAATTGAATAAAAAATAATGTTGGTTGGTTCATATTTGGAATTGAAAGTTGTTCTGTGATGTTGAAAATGTTTTACCAGTCATTAATTCAATTCGGCATTTCGTGTTAAGATTTATAGATATAAGTAGAATCATGTCTATTTAAAAAAATGTGCTGGAAAAATATGGTTGTTCGAATATACATATATAGTAAATAAATCTCGGTGCCAATTTTCAAAATATTTTTCCCCAATTATTATTAAATAAGTGCTGTTACTAAATGTGCATAAAGTAGATGGCAGAAACGCTGTAAAACTTTTAAAAATGTAAATCCAAATGAGCAAATATGTCATTGGCTTATAAGTGTGGACATATCATTTCTGGCTTTTCGTATATTAGTCAACAGATTCCGAACAAAGTTACTGTAGTATTTAAATGTATTTGTGCACGTTTCCAACGATAGTCAATCATACAGATCTTTAATTGATAAATAAAGTTTAAAATTTATTAACTGTCTTTTCTTTATAACACTTGGTCTGATTGTGGTAAACGTTAAATTAACGATTATTTCGTTAAGTCGTTACGTATTAAATACGTGGGAATATGAATGGAGAAGGATACGGAGATATACTAAAGATCACGGAGAAATTCGCCTTCGGCGGAAATTCGGCTGGTAGATGCACTGGTTCTTATTCTCCACCCACTTCACGTAAAACGTATCAACGTTTATTATTTGTGATGAGTTCGAAATTAATATATGTAGTATTCACAGATTTCTTGCACAATTTTGTGGTTACTTTACGGCGGTAACGGCTAACTGACCTCATTCAACGACGCGGATAAAAAAGGTAGGTGGGTAAGGAGGGTAGGATGAGAATAATGGCGTAGACACGTATTTATATCAACAGCAAGAGCGTGCCCTTGTTAAAATATCGGGCTAACCTAAATAAGTATTTAACTAATACAGCACATATGATTTTATTTACAAAATTTTGTTATTTAGCGTCAGATTTACATAAAACTGTCGGACTGCTATGGATCCGTAAAGCGGTGAAATGTAATAAATGGTAAAATGAAATGTGAAAATATATTACAGATCGTTACTTTTATTTTATTATCCTTAAAACCAGGAAGCTTTTTTTGGTATAAAAAGTCAGTAAGGGCTGGCGACAAAATTGCTATGTAGGTATCTCTCACAAAGTGAACACAATATTGCAATTTACGGCAACGGCCGGCCTACGCTAAACACTAAATGAAAATAAAGTACAAAATCAACCTCATTAAGAGTCACATTGAAACCAGGCGGGAAGGCAACATCGCTGTTATAGATAGATAGCTTTGATGTATTTATATTAAGATTCTGAATCTTGAGTATGCCATTTTTTGTTAGTATAAGCATTTTTATAAAACAATTTTGGATTTGCTCCAGTAACATTTGTTTTATTTTGGTGTTATTAAAAATATTTTCTTTTTCAGAGCTGCTTGTATTGAATGCAAAAATTATCACATGAGTCCGTACGCTGCATAAAAAGTATGCTATGTAATTTTGTTATGTTTTCACTAGGATGTGAACAAAACTACGGGCATAACAAATAATAACCAAGGGGTAGGCGTCCTTTGTTAATAAATGTGAAACTTGATAATATAAGCTATTAATAATTATATTTTTACCAAGTAATCCTCATGGCTGAGAAACTAAATTGTCATTGTCTGCTCAAAAAGTTAAGGTTATTCGCTCGATAAAAGTGCCATACTAGAGGTAAATTGTTGTTGCCATAATCTTTTAAAATAGAAAAATTAGGACATCGGATTATAATGTCGCGAAATGAGTATCATTAACATCCAACTTTTCATTTTTACATACAATTTTTCGATTATTGTTCAAAGCGCCGTCTAAGGACCATTAGCTACGTAACGGCTATTGTAGCTAACCTTAAAGTTGTACGTTAATGATACTCATTTGGCGACAATATAATTCAATCTCCTATTTTTAGGTAATTACTTATCAATGCCAGCTTTTCTATTTTAAAAGATTATGGCAACAGAAATTTAGTACGGATGCATTCTGAGCGGAATCCCTTGCTAACATTCTTGTATGTTCATACATCCCAATATAACTTTCCTCCATCTGTCGCAGGAGTAGAGGAAAAACATATAAAAGTCACTGTTGCCTAAACAAATCAATCGGGGTCCTTTAAAAGCTCTAATGGAAAAGTAACTTATGGACATCAGGGTTTATAGACTCTCCAGGTTATAATATCGAGGACCTTAAGTTACCGGCTTTATGGAGTTAGAGAATTATTGGCAAAGCGTTTATGTTCTGTTGTTATTGATTTCGCTTAGAAAACAGATCGAAGTTATCTTGTAAAACAACAAAGCCTTAATAGGATCGTGGCTGGCTTTTATTGTTGCTATTTATTTCTTGGCTGCCTACTTAATTTTACGGTGAATTGTTTTATCCGAGGTATACGAGGGGCATACCGAAATGATCGGGAATATAAAACAATACATACAGGAAATAACTAAATTTATTTTTATTGCTTTTCGAAGTATTCTCCGTTGCAGTTAATGCACTTTTGCATTCGTTCGAACCAATTATTATAGCAGCAATTCCAGTCCGAAGTTGACATGGTCAAAATCGTCGATTTGTATGCTTCCACTGCTTCTTCTGGACCTTGAAACCGCTGACCACGCAATAAATCTTTGATTCTAGGGAATGTAAAGTAATCATTGGGACTCAGATCAGGGCTGTATGGAGGATGATCCATTAATTCAACGTTTTCCTGCTTCAAAAACTCGCTTGTTTTCTGAGCGGTGTGAGAGCTCGCATTATCGTGATGGAGGATTATGCGTCGTTTCGGGTTACCTCTACGGAGTTCGGATATCATCTGTGGCAAACAAACCGTTGTATACCAATCAGCGGTAACCGTTCTCCGTTCCTCTAAGGGAACTGTGACTACATGTCCTGTTTTCGCGACAAACGAAGCGACCATTTTCTTCGATACGCTGCGAGAGCGGACAACTTTTGTTGGCTTGATCTCACCTGCGAAGACCCAGACAGCCGACTGATGCTTTCTTTCTGGCTCATATGAATAGATCCATGATTCATCACCAGAGACAATGTTATAAACTGCTTTTGACTTTCCTCCGTTGAAGCGTTGCAGAGTAGACCGGCACCAATTGACACGAGCCGCCTTTTGCTCTTCGGACAAATTATGGGGCACCCAGCGGGAAACTAGCTTTCTCACTCCCAGTTCACCATGTAAAACAGTTTGTATCGCAGTCATACCTATCCCTAAAGTAGCCCGAATCTGCTCATATGTAATATGTCGGTCATCCTGTATCATTCGGCGCACAACAGCGACATTTTCTGGTGTAACCGCTGTTTTTGGCCGGCCTGTGGAAGGTACGGTGCCAAGAGAAGCACGTCCACGCCGGAATTCAGAATACCAGCGATATATTGTCGTCTGGCTAGGCGCTTCACTCTTGAATATAGATATAAGCTCAGCGAGACATTGTCCCTGAGATAATCCTCGTCGAAAGTTGTAAAAAATTATGGCACGGAAACTTTCTCTTGTAAGCTCCATTTTTTTATCGACCTATCAATTTCAAACTGATATTGTTCTTTAAAAAAAAATTTTTTTTTAATTCTGTCAATTGTATTCGATTTTCAACTAACCAGTGTTTATTCATCAAAAAGAGTTTTTAATCTAATTAAATCGAAAGTACTCGATTACCGATCTTTTCGGTATGCCCCTCGTACAAGTGGCAATGGGCAGGCCACATCGCTCGAAGAACCGATAACCGGTGGGGAGTAAAGGTTCTCGAGTGGCGGCCACGTACCGGGAAACGTTTACCAGGCCGTCCCCCCACTAGATGGACCGACGACCTGGTTAGAGTCGCAGGGAGTCGCTGGATGCAGGTGGCTCGGGACCGATCGATGTAGCGTACCATGAGGGAGGCCTATGTCCAGCAGTGGACGTTTCCCGGCTGATGATGATGATACAAGAAAAGCTTTTGCCGTGCCGAAGACGTTACCAGGATGGTGATGAAGTAATGAAGATGAACAAGTTAGGCAAATAAGTGGTGTTAAAAATTCAATTTATAATACGCTTAGTGCGGACGGCATTGATTTACCCATTAAAACAAATCAAACGAGTCCAAACACAATGGTTATCTTATCTGCTTTAGGAATTCCTCTGACCACCTTCCGCTTTCATCCTCAGAGAAAAGTCGAACAAGCCGAAACACAAGGGTATTTATCTTGTGTACTTCAGGAGTTGCTGTGATCATCACCTTCCTATGAAAATGTGGAATAGAACTTGATATGAAAACTAATTTAGAGATAACGTAAGATCTACATAAGCCATTGTATCTCCGTTGAGTAGAGCGTCAGTACTTGAATAATCCAATATGTTCCAATTTGCTATTTCTGTACGAATGATAAAAATCATTACCATTGAATTTTCGGTGAAGGAAAACATCGTGAGGAAACCTGCTCACTCCTGATAAGAAATTCAAAGTTGCGTGTGAAGTCTGGGCCCGCGTGATGGAGAGTAAGCCTGAGCCCCTGCAGTGGGGACAGTTTGCAAATCGGCAATCATTACATTTTCGAATGCAACCGACTACTATTTGCCATGCCCATGTATTATTAGATTTATTGTTTATCAAAATTTCAATTCAGAACTGAGTACTTTATTGATGTTTTATTTGATTCCTGCGTGAACTACGAGTATATAGAGCTGTTAAACTATTTTCTTAATTAACTTGTATTTATTGTTGTTGTTTAAACCCTTTTAAACTGTTTATAGTCAGTGATTATTACTTACTGTAGATAATTTCGCATGACTGGCCATGTCAATGTTTCTCTTTTTTCCCCTACAGATGCCATCGTACAACTTTAATTTATTTAAAGTGTGGGGCTTTAACAACTCTGTTTATATAAATTTGAACAGGACGCGACTGTACTCTATCGCATTTGAACCAAGATTGACAAACGTCATATAAGCTAATAATACTAATAAGAAAATAGCCGATTATCTCTTTCCAGAGGAAGATGTGCAATATTTACGGCCCCGTACTGTATACAGGTAACTATGAAAAATAACATGAATCTTTCAAGATAATCTGCGGTAAACTGGAGCCGGTAGGTATTTCTTACTAAAACCCTAAAACAGACCCGTTCTCTAATTTCCGAGTAAACTTGGTACAGTTGTGCCATTCATACTAAATGGCCGAACCCGGCGGAATTAATTCATTCTCAGACATTTTGAGGGCTCGGTCGTATCCTTTAATATTTGAATAATAAAATACAATGGTACGAGGAAATGTTTTGGTCTTTAAATTAAACTAGGCGTTGGACCACAGATTATTAAATGTTGAACGCTTGTGTAGTCAATTGTGCTGATGAAAAAAATATGATAAGTTTGTTTGTTCTTCCGTATCGTAACGGAGACGTATATTAATTCTGTGAGGGAGAGACAGAGTGACTAGATTTTTTATAAAGGGATCGTTGAAGAAGAAAGGACATAAACTATTTTTATTTCTGACCGAACAAGTAGATCCTGTTGGATTTTGTAGACCCCGCAAAAGAAGTCGCGGACAAAAGCTAGTAAACCTAAATGTGTATTAATCAGAACTTTTGTCGAGTGACATACACATGACGATTCATGTGTGCTGTGAGATATGGCATTCTGAGGTTATTGCTTCACTTGTACAGTACAGCACCGTTTCGTCAACCACACGAGTCTTGCATGCTTTGGTAAAATTCATATATGGGCATCAGCATTACTTTACCTGTGTAACAAAAATATTTTTCTGCAGTCACCAGCCTGCTTGCCAAGCGTGGTAATTTTGGCAAGTCCGACATCAACTAATGTCCAACAGTGGACTCATTCAGCCGATAAAGATGGCGATGATTCTAATAAACTACTCTACTACTCTACTCAATATGAGAGCTTAGAATTTCATAACTTCTGAAAGGTTATATCTAAAAGTCTGAATAGAAACGCTAAAGCCAATAAATTGTTTATAGACATGAGGGAACTTGCCTTTTAGTCTTTAACAAGTTCCGCCCAATATCCTTCTCAACATTCGAGTCATGAACCCACAGGTGTTTGAAATAAAGGTAATGAGTCCGTAGCCTTGAAGTGGTAAAGTTCCGGCAACTTTTGGTCCGTGTAGGACGCGGTGATGTAGGCGGATATTACTTGGAACTTTATTGCAATTTCCCCTTTTTCTTTCGCGGAAATATGTAAAGTAACAAAATGGTTTCCTTTTCCAGTGTAATGTCTAAAGACCCGATTTTAGGGCAGCAATAGTATGGGTATTCTTTGTAATGCGGAAAAATTCAATTCGGATCTGCAGCAGTAAATGTATTTATGTGACGAGAAAATGGGTGCATGGTTGTCAGAAGCCGTTCGTTGTGTATTCTATGTAGGATCCTCATGTTCAACAGTGGACTTCTGCTGATGGTAGATATAGTCGTTGCAGCCTATTTTTAGGATTCCGTAACCAAAGGTTGCCAACGGTAACCTAATACTGTCTCCGCTGTCTATCGGCCTGTCTGTCTGTCACAAAGCGGTATCTTTTTACGACTTGGGATATTTACTAGAGTGTGTCTTCCAAAGGCCGCTATATCATCAAAGATAAATACAAAAATGTAAGAAAAAAATGCAAAAAACGTGTTTTTTCCGGTGTTTTTTGTTCGATTTTGTGTTACATTACTAGATGATACACAATTCATATGCCAGTCCGGTTTGGTTGATCATTTTAAAGATATTCTTACCCAACTCCTTAAGAGAGAAGGTGGATCTAGTACATTTTTAAAATTATATATATTTGGAAATCGGATATCGGAAATAATCAAAATATGAGCAGTAACATCTATTGTATCAATAACATCTTACTGCGATCACCAGTTGACGTGGCGATCTATGATGGAGTATCCTTGACAGTCTGTAGTGAACGACATCCTCTCTCAACCGCCTCCGTGGCCAGGATACACCAGGATACCGGTTGAGCGCCATCCGCGCTCGCCATTGTCCGGGTGAAGCTGTAGAGGTCGCAGGACCAACAGCATCAAATCCATTCGAGAAAAAAAAACAGGATACACGCTTGGACGACAGGTTCGATTCCCAGTGGAGTACCTATCAGTACTCGGTTTGGTTGCTGGTCGTTACCTAAGTCTGCCGCCAAACAGCTGTGTTAATCCATGTGAAAGGCAGCAGACCCTGCGCCTCATTACATAGCGACTTCTGGCGCACGCTTACCATTTAACAGGCTTATCGTCATTTACCATCAGGTAAGATTCATTTTAACCGACTTCAAAAAATGAGGAGGTATTTCGACGGGTATTTTTTGGGTGCTTTTTTAAATATATTTTTTAATGTTTGTTACCTGAGAACTTTTGACTGGGTGAACCGATTTGAATGATTCCTTTTAAAAGCTTTTATTTTTTTTATTTGAAAGGTGGTCCAGTTCTGACAACGGCATCCATGAGAGAACGATATAAATATTAAATTTGCCTTAGTAAAAGTAGACTTTTAGGGCAAGTGAAGTCGGTTTCCAGTTCTTTTTGAACGCATTTACCTGTTAAAAAACATGATACTCGGAGTTACAGTTTACACAACGTCTGTGTTCTAAGTTTATCACGTACGTCGCATTCTACGTGATTTCCAGTAAGTATTATTATCATTCTGACCAACTAACACACTTTGAGAAACACTTTCATAATTTTCTTCTGAAATCGAAATATTGAACTATATAAACTTCCCATTTCCAACTGCCGCGTTCATTGTTAGAGACAAAAGAGCTTCTGCTACACAGAGTTTTAATCTGGTGTTTTTTTAGTGTCCGGAGAAAATTGTCCAAAAATGAAAGGCTTTGTCTTTGCTATTCTACTTTTGTGTTTATCTGAGGTATGTAAATTATAGAATATTAAAGAGTTGTGAAAGAGCTGTATCTGTATCTCTTGTACAGTTGTGTTGGTTTTTAACCAAATTAAAGTACTCAAAGTTGAGTTGATCTCACGACACATATAAAATTTTTTATATAGAAACAAAGCGGCCCGCCCCGGCTTCGCACGGATGGACATTTTGGCATAAACGTAGAGAAAATGTTATCTTCTAGATCTTACAGAAATTTTCAGATCTTTCCATAAGTTCTCATGTGAACTTCTTCACTCATGTGAAGTTCACATGAGTTAGACAAGGACAGCTATATATTTTTCACATTTTTGCCACCCACAACCACCCATCGCGACCAAGCTGCCTTACTTTCAGCAGTAGATCAAGGGGTATTCACTACCCCAACGGGAAGTTGATCGGAGTTGGTGGTGATAGAGAAAACCCTGTCTTAACATACTAACATTAGCTTTATATATATGATTTTATACAGAAATTATCAAATCTTACCTGATGTTTAGTGACATTATCTATTCATTATGTTCTAGGATTTTACATCCTTAGTAAGGACGGTACGAGGGAAATGTTAATTAAAATTGAATATGATAAGATAAAGGTAAGAAGTGGGCCCATATTTTTAACCGACTTCAAAAAAGCAGGAGGTTATCAATTCGAAGAGTATGATTTTTTTCTTTTTTTTATTAAAAAAATTTATGTTTGTTACCTCAGAACTTTTGACTGGGTGAACAAATTTGGATGATTCTTTTTTTATTTGAAAGCTGGTGCATCCCGTGTGGAAGTTCCCAGTTCTGACAACGGCACCAATGAGAACGATATAAACCTTAAATTTGCCTTAGTAAATGTAGACTTGTATGGCAATTGAAGTCGGTCTCCAGTTCTTTTTGAACGCAGTTACTTGTTGTCTTAGAAGTTGCGGGGACAACAGCAGAAGGAAAATATATCTCCTTAGCATTGCACTCAATAAATGTAGAATTGTTGTAATTAGTAGAATAATTAATTATTTATATAAGTTGGTCTTTCTCGAGAGTGACTCAGCCTTGAGTCAGGAAATCGGCGGCATGTCCACCGTTGGACATGAGCCTGCCGCGTGTATCGTCAGACGGACTCGATGAGGAGATTTGCCCTAACTAATCACTACTTAGCAGGCAGACTGAAGATCGCAGTAAGATGTTGTGGTCAGATAGGTAGATTATGCTGCCCACCTCGTGAATATGTTTTCCCTTAGTCGCCTATTACGACACCCACGTGAATGTGAATGAGGTGGTTATATTCTAAAGTCGAGACCACACTGTACACACTCTGTTGTTTACTACGAAGCTTAGTTTACCTGTTGCAAATGATCAGATAAATGGGATTTCTCCCAGTTCGAATAATATATTCGTGTATTTTATTTCTGGACATCTTAGTCAACTATTGTTAACAGATTTTAATGTTTTTTTTTAATTTTTGTGAAAATGTTTTCATCCCATTTTTCTTCTGCGCTTTTGTTCCTTTGCGCTTTTTATTCTGCGCTCCTGGCCGCTCGTAAATTTTTGAATTTCGAATGTTTCATTTTTTTAAAGCATAGAAACAGTTTACTGTTTTTATCAAAAGTTTCTCTTGTTCGTCCAAGCATAGCATACTTGCTCAGTGGCACAGAGTCGTATTATCGTAAGTCCAAGGTTGAAGATCATCGTACGTAGCAAAAAAAGGAAAGATTTTAGGGATATGAGCTTTCTAATTTTAAAAGGTACACCACCATTTGTTTGTCCAGTGTCTTTGTAACACGACATTCATCAACTAGTCATTTTTGCTTTGCTTCTTATATCAGGCGCTATTTGTAAAGCAAAATAGTAAGTTGGATGATTAAGTATAAAATATATCATATGCTATTTTATTCTTAGACGTAAAATTAGGAGTACAAATTTCATACCCCAAATCTCCATATTGACCTTCTCTCTCTTCTCTAGAACAACACTGCCTTTGATAGAATAATAAACTGTAGTAAATGGAGTACTTGAGAATAATTTAGCATTTCGAGGGTGAACAATAACAGGCACCTTTCATGTAAGGGCCCTTCTTCAGTATTAAGTAGGCTCTACAAGAGTATCTACGACGACTAGGGGAATACAGGAACGTAATCAGGCAATCAAGACCAATCTAGGTCCGAAAGCAGTGCAGCAAAGCAAGTTAAGGCTGACAATGAAGTCTTCAGATTATATATAGGCTGTTGATGACCATTTTGAACTCGACTTACTTAACTGAACTTAACTCTCTCTGACTGTCGTCAGACCAGCGGGTTGTAGGCCGTCCCACCCCACGTCTCCCGATCCTAGATCTACACTCGAAGTTTCAATAACATCATGCAAAAAATATGGATACGATGTGCCATAGGCTTCTAAACTCGCGTCACATTTTACGCAGTAGTTTTTGCGTGATGCGCGTTCGAACATACATATTTTTGAATACTTGTTGATTAGTCTTTCGATTAGACATGTCTTCGATCAAGAGCAATTATGCCCGATTATGTATCTTGCAGTTCACGTATCCGACCAACTTGTTTATTTTCCCTGTATGGAATCCCGTCTCTTAGTATATAGTATATGTAAATATTCGTTCTTTATTTGGGACTTCAGAAACTATGCCACAGCAACTAGTTGTTCGAGAGAGATGTAAAGTAGTAGTCCTTTTCTGGCGATCCAACTATCCCTACACAAAAAATCTCTTCATTCTGACACTCAGTTACGGCGTAAAGGAAAGACAAACAAACAAACGAATTCACTTTCGCATATTAGTATACAATAATATGCATATTTTAGACTCCGGCTGACTTGTCCGGGTGAAGCTGTAGAGGTCCATACGAGAAAAAAAAAACAGGGGTTGAATCCTTTGACTGGACCTGCTAACGGACGATATAGTAATTGACATGTTTTCGCAAATATTCTCAAGCTTTTGCTATTGTCAAGGGTACGAAATACAGCGTCGAAAAACTACGTCTTGTTTACGTATAAACTCGCTCCAAAGACAAACTATCAGGGGCAGGGTAAAGGGCACCGCTGTTTATTTTGCGTGAAGGTTGCCCCATTAAAATAAACGACGTGAACACAGTACTCGCATAGTTCATACTTTATTATTCACGCAGACATTTCGTGCGTGTACTTACATATTATTATTTTCTCGAGGGGGGAAATCTTTTAAAGGCCGACTCCGTAGGAGAGAAGCCGGGTTATGTTGAATTGCCATCTAAAACCCCTTCGGTGGTCATCCTCAGCCCAAGTCGAGGAGCCCTGAGAACTCCAGCGGAATGAATACACCTGTAGTGCGATTCTATTAGGTTAAAAAAAATTCTCATCGGTGAGTCACTTGGTGAGTATAGGTACAGTTTCCGATTCCATACGCAAGTGAAAACTACGTCGGTGAAAACTTTTGTGAAAACTCAAATGAGTTAAAACTTTGACATTTTTACAGGCTTTGACAACAATCAATACCTTCAATAATCAATAAAACAAACAATAGGAGTATATCCTATCTTTCGTGTTTACGCAGGCGCTTTTTGATACGACAAACAGCAGCGTTCACATGCATCACTAACCTGAAATAAGAATAAAGTTAAAACAGTACAACAAGAAACGTTAATTTAAAAATTTTAGTTTTTAGAGTTCAAGATCTTTCATTTGGTACCAAACAGGATATCTTTGTGGTAGCACTTTATGTCCCCTACAAGCCGCCATTTTGAATTTGCTTCCAAATAAAACCACATGTGTCAAAATGCGATAAGTAGTTTTGGATATATGAGGTTACTAAAATCATAGCACTCCTTTTGGCCCGCAGCCTAAATGCCTCCCTTTCGTAGTACACCTTGGTTTACGCCTTCCCATTCTCGTCCCTTCCTGAGCGTGAAAAATACACGGCACTATCCGGCACTACAAATAGCTAATAAAACCTTTATAGCCCTTGTGATCAGATAGACGGGGTTCAAGTGCACTGTTTATTGCTTGGTTTCTTGTTTTATTTCCAAGCCACAGGCATTTATTTTTGAAGATCTTATGGATTTATACGGTGATGTTCGCGTCGGTGTTTTCATTGGATACTGTAATAGAATCTTGTAAGAGTCTATCAAATTACCCATTCAATAACTTTTCAGTTACAAATTTGTAATTTACGGTTCAGAATACAAAAAGCTGGCCAAGTGCGAGTCGGACTCTCGCATCGAGGGTTCCGTACAGAATATGAATAATTAACATACTGAAAATCATAAATAATAATTGCAACTGACGAAATCTACAAGCAATTTTAAGTTAACAATATAGCATTAATAAGAATATAACGACGGGCGCCAACAGTTTGTAATACGATTACAAGTGGCGATTTCCATGTAATATATTTTAAGATATATTCCTATACTTGTGCTAAAATACTTTGCTTATTGCCAAACAGGATTCTAGGTCAATGGGAAGTACCCAGAAGGATTTGATGCGCTTTCACGGGAAATCGTCAAAAAAGGCGGCACAAACGGCCGTATCTTTTTATTGGGTTGTTTTAAAAGTTGATTTTTCACGGCTTCAAGGTACCCTTCATACAGTGAATTCTTTGATGTTAATTTCAACTGTATGCCTTCACGAGTTCCTGAGATAAATGGTCTTGACAGACAGGCAGACGGACAGTACAGCCTATGAGGGATCTTTTTTTCGTTTTGAGATACGGAACCCCAAAAATAACAGATGAAATTGGTCCATCAGTCAGGGCGCCATCTACAAATAGACATCAAACATATAACGAACATTTGAGTTGTTTAAAATGCTTAATTCTTTCGTTTGGCCATTTCCAGACCATCACAGCTCAATGCTGCAAGCAATACCGGGAACCAGCCGTGCTGCGACAAGTCTACGTCCCAGAGACACCAAGCGGAGTAGTCGTATGTTCGTGCAACAGTTGCAGCAACCCCTCCAGCAACACGCTGTGCAGCTGCGGGTCACCGTGCAACAAATGTTTCAAGGATACGACCAACACCTGTAAAGTTTGTGAGGAGAAGCCTTCGCCTGTGTGCTCCTGTCTGCAAAACCTGGAGTCTGGAAGTTGCAGTGGAAGTTGCGGTGGAAGTTGTGGAGGCAGTTGCGGTGGGAGTTGTGGAGGCAGTTGCGGAGGTTGCGGTGGAAAAAAAGCTTTCGTGTACTTTCCAGAAGTGGAGTACCCATTGATGAATATTGAAATGAATCCTTTCTACTTTACGAATTGTTGGTACAACTGAATATGTATAAATAAACGATAGAGGAGTTTTAATTTAATGATTTTTTGGAAGAGGTTTTGGTTTCGACTTCATCTGCGCGGATTTCAGACATTATCCCACGGAAACGACTGTTCGGTTGGGATACAAAGTAACACTTATCCTTCTCCCATCTTTCAACTATACCTATACAAAAGAATCAAATCATTATCTCTCTATTACGACTTAAAGGAAGGACAAACAAACCGACTCACTTTCGCATTTATAAATAGTTACATAAGTATGGATTGGATAGAGTTGATCGGCAAAGCCCATATTGCAACTAAGCCTGGGGCACCTCTGCCTTCTTGTGACTAACACAAATTGCGGTAATGATTACGTCAAGTAATTTAATTTTAGCTTAGAAAAGGACAGCAATTTTGACAATGACTAGTAATATTTAAGCTACATTAAGGTTGAATTTCCTAGCTCCATTTCGTCCAAAGTTTTACGGTTCGCCAATTATCAGCGCTTAGAGGTTAAACTAATTTATTGCAAGCGGAAACCAAGTTAAGGGTCGTATCCGGATTTTATAGGCTAAGATGCTCCGAGCAAGGTTGGGAGCATTTATCGGCTTACTGGGCTATTACAGTGAAAATAAGGCTTCCATAAGTCTGTAACAGTGGAAGCTAAATCGTTTGAATTGAATTCAAAATTGAGCAGTGAGGTACAGCATAATGAATCTTCTCGATTTCCCGACGCAAAAAGAGGGGTTATATCTGTGGTATCGTAGCTCTCGAACGGATGGACCGATTTTGATGAGTTTTTTTACGTGAAAGCCAGTTTCCTTGCGGTGGTTCTTAGCTATTTTTGGCAAAAAAATAGTAAAAATAGATTCATCAGTTTGAAGCTGATGTTAGGCATTTTCAACATAAAAAGGAATTTTCATTTTATTTTCGGATGATTATTGCGGAAAGTTTTTTGTTAAATTTATTTCTTGTTATTCATTATTTAAGTAGATAAAAAATCCGAATTCAAGATTCATCTGCATACAATGGTGATAAACGTTGAGAAAATATTGAAAAATATGAAGATAAGATAAGTTTATTTGCCTTAAATGTGTTTTGTACCACATTTACGTGTTAAATCTAAAATATTCACATATCACATCTAGTCAACCCGTTGGCACACAAATGTACAATAAATCAGATGTTAACAGTCAATATCAATGAATATCAATTTAAAATTAAATGTACAGTAAATGTATGAGTGCCACTCAAAACTTGTGCTCCAGGAACTCTTTTGTGAGTGAATTTGTCCTTAGTGAATCTCACCCCAGATTCTATTGACCAAAATGCCGGTTTTCAAATTCTTTATGGATATCAATTTGCTACAGTAAACTATCGCTCTTATACGTAAAGTTATTTAAACAGTTGATATCTATACATACAACAATCAATGGGCATATTTTCGCTTTTGTTTGGTCTTCAAACACACTTCCTATGAGCTCGATTTATGTAATCATTGATAACATACACGGCTATCATCATGAAGCTAGTGTGTCTTATCGTTGCGGTAAGTTAAAAAATAAATTATATTTTTATAACATATGTTATTAGCTTCCTAGAATTTATTGTAAGCTAACTATTTTTTTATATTTGTGCTGATGGCTTTCCTGAAATAAATAATAATACGATTCCCCCTCTACTTATTTATCACAGTTTCGATGTTTGAATTTAGAACGCACCAATATTCGACCTCATATCCATTCTATACATTATTAGAATTAAAACTGCTTTGTGTTCTTTGCTGCCAGTAGTAAATTGGTGCTATTTTGAATACTGTACGAATAAAAAGTTTATAGTTACTAAATAATAAATACTTCATTTTAATTAATTATATCTATCTTTTCTGTTAATTAAATGTAAATTTTCAATTAAAACTTCCTTCTTCTCATAGTCATGGGTCATGGTATAAAGTATAGTATGAAACTCATAAATAAAACGGATTTAAAGCGAGGGCCATGAATCACTCGAGTCGCTCAGGGTTACAACACTTGGATCACTCGCTACGCTCGTGATTCAGTCTTCAAAATCTTTCACTTGCTCGTGATTGATCTATGGCCCTCGCTTTAAATCCGTCCTTTATTCACTAGTTCCTTCAACGGACCAACAGCATCAAGTCCAACCGAAAAAAATAAATTTAATGCAATATGAGTTCATTTCATTCATTCATCATTATCGTTCATCTCACCTGATTGCGACGATAGTACATGTCAGTGTATCAGAAAGGGATAGCATAACGCGCGTGTGTTCGAATTTTAAAATTAGAACAGTTTATATTATTAAATTTTATACCTGTGAAATATTATTCAATATTTTGTGTAACTTGAAGTTGTTGTACACATTCCAAGCCATAATTGTTTTTATTTTATATTATAATGACGCATATTTTACTTTGAGGATAAAATTCCTCGCGTAAGATCAAAAGCGCATACGGTAAGAAAAGGGGCAAAGCCCGCAGGGGCCCATACACGCGGCCTCAACAGTTGTAACTGTACCCCAAGAGAATCGAACTTGTGTCTTTCGCATTATAAGTCGCACTGTCTAGCCACTAGCATACAGTGTTGGTAAAAATGTACCATATTCTTCAGTTATTATAATCTTCTATAAGCTTTCTATTTTCTAAGGATTTGCCACAATCATCACGGTTTGCAGGCAAAAAAAATTTGTGTCGCGCTTTCTGTGAAATCGGCGGTAAGAAGTGGTGTACTAATCCCTCAGAAATACCCCCATGGAAAACTCTTATACCGTGGCAATCTGTGAGAATCTGTCCATAAAGACTTTATTGTTCAGAAGTGGAGATTTTCTGCTGAGAAAGAAAAACTATAAAAGAGAACACGATTGAAAAATTGGCAACAATTATTACTGTTTAAATTATTCATTTATATAGGTAAACTGACTGAAAACAAAGGTAATATATAAGTCAACGAATAAATCTCCCACACAAGTAAAGCAAATAATGTATGTAACAATTATAGGTTTGTTATTGATGATAATAAGGCTATTTAACGTGACTGTTTTTCCTAACAGGCTATTTTAGCAGTTCAGATCAATGGTGAGTCAAATTTATTTCTATTTACTAATTGATTTTCAATTCAAAAACCATTCACTATGCAAATGAAACGTTCCGCGAATGTACGAGTATGAAGCCAAGCCCTGGTCTTGTACACCTATAATTAAAAAAAACCAAATTAAGTGATTTAGTTAACATTTCTGTATATTTGGTTGGTTTATTTGTACAAGAACATATAAAACGCACGACAAAGGTAAGACTTAACGTTGAAAACAAAGATGGCGTCAATAAAATGACATTGACGCTGTCACTTAGTATAAAAATAATTATTTTGTACAATTAAAATAAATGCAAAAATGTAATTCTAATATTTTTCTATACATATTTAGATTATTACTAGATTTTTTCATTGGTGTACAAGTGCAGTCCTGTCACTGTAGTACCTGTTATTTTTTGGACATAATGGGTTTACATTCGGTTTTCATCTCGCCTGTTTGCAAGTGCCGATAAAGATATCCGATGGAAGCCTACTCACTCAGAAGCCAAGGAGACTTTTATCATTTCGTTTGTAGCTAAATAATAGAGAAGCAACCTACATGATATATGTAACAACTATAGTATTTTGTGGCATATTTCGCCTGGGAATTGACTTCTGACAGATCTTCTTGGGACATGACTGGACAGAGCGAAAACTACTGGTGTTGTTTTGCTTCTGTTTGACTTTGGTCACAACTGGCATTGGGTCCCAGAACACAATCCCAATTTTTAGGGTTCCTAACGTCAAATTATAAAACGTAAACCCCACACGTTTTTTACACAGGTAAGAAATAGCGATTTATACCTCTGTAAATATTATTGTAATTTACGTATTTCCATATATAAAGTATTTTGAGTTTGCTATGGCTCCGTTGTCCGTCCGTCCATCCGCTTGTCGCAGTGCTCTATCTTTTGAGAGGTAGATGCTCGAAATTTTTACATGTCTGTCAACAAATAATAAAAATTTAAAAAAGTAAACGATTTAATTACCAACTTATATTTTATCGTTAAATAATTATTGCTCTGAAGACACTCTTCTATTTCCATACTCAAACTTTTGAAACCCACAGTGAATGCACTCTCCATTGTAGGGTTGCCGGACTCGCAGGCAGACCCCGGCGCCAGGGTCTATGACATCGGTCTCGAGCTGACGGTGGTTGGAGACGTCCAGGATGGAACCCCTGTCGTGATGCAGGGGCCGTTGTATCTGTTCCAAGTGATCAGCCAGTCAGGTTAGTAATATAAATCTGTATACTCTTAAATAAAACAAAGTCAGGTAAGTTACTCAGTTTATCACTCAAGAACGTCTGGAATGATTTTCATGATCTTAGAGTTTTTGAATTTGTCTGCGCCCCGAATAGCAGAATAACTATTAAAACATGGGATAAATAAAATCATTTTCTCGTACATTCACAATCTACCAGAAAGTCAAAATGATTTGATTTTTGTGGATGGATAGTTGAAAGGCCTAGGAAGGACATAGTCTACTTTTTATCCCGATCGAGCTAGAAGTTCCCATGCGAAGCAGGGAAGCAGGCGAAGCCGCGGGTAGAAGCTAGTAACTCTATAAAAGTCATAGCCACGGTGTATAAAGCCTACTTATGACATACGCGACTGTAGAACTAGCGGAACATTTAAAAAACAACTCAAGGAGCACTATTTATCCCTCATTTAAATAATAGGCAGTTTATATGTATGTATGTATATATTTATTTATTTATAATTTATATATTATGTAAATCGTGTTTTTATTTATTGTTATGCTTTTTTCTATATTTATATTCTTCTGTAATATTTGTTTTTGTGTTTTTATTTATGTACATGTATGTAGGTATTTCAGTATATTTATTTTTTGCAAGCTCCAGTGTGAGTGCCGGGAGAAATCTCTTGTTAGGCATAGGCCACTCTAATTGTACAATTTTATTCTAGGTATAACTGTCTTTATAATATTTTTATATGTACCTACAATAAACAATAAAGTCGCTAGAGAGTTATTTTCATTATCAAACATGGCAACAAACAGACAAACAATTTTAATTTGTTTTGTTTTCATTATGCAGATTCAGAGACGGAGGGAGCGCAGTGGAATGAAGATTGTGACACTGGGGCCCCAGGAGCAGCTCGTAAGTACTCTATCATCATGACATCTTCATTTATTATCAGCTACATAGAGCACATAGGCAGCATAGGTACCACCAAAATCTTACACCGATCACCAATGAAAGACCATTTTTGACATTACGTTTTTTGTATCCCTTATATATCATTTCATTTGTATTAGAATGCATTTTAATACGAATCGATAAAATAGTTAATAAAACTTGGTTAAGAATGTCAGATACAATCAACTAAATATATTATATTTTAATTTTGAGAAAACCTCTTTAAAACTATAGAAACATTTAGGGATAAGCAAATCCTTAAAAACATACTGATGTACCTCTACATTTAGATATATTACATTATATACATACTAATATATATTTTATTTTATTCCAGCTCCTGAAGTGACTAGCGCTACCGACCTATCTACAGCTTGATTTGAATAAAAAGTTTGTAGCAAACAACATTGACGATGTAATGAATTAAAAATGCTGTTTATACACATGATGTTTTATTTTTGATTATATTTATAACTATGTAACCTCTGTATGTTCACAACTAGTATAAACAATGCATTTACTAGGCATAATCACTGAGCAAGTAAAGTGGCATAATTATCAAATTTCACAGAAACGTCTGGAGTTTCCTTTTAGTTTCCTAGGAGTATATATATTTCCCTGTAAAGTCCAAAGTCAACGAAAAATGTGCTAAATGTCATTTACCAAAGAACTTTGCCGTAGTATACACAAAGAAGATTGTCTTTGACGCGGTCTCTAAAGAGTTTAGTCGCGAACGTGGAGTGTAGCCATCTATAATAAATCTTTGAACTAAAAAAACTCTCCCGTTATATTAAAAAGATTTCGATTTGAAAACTCACAAAGCATATTTATCAAGGAATACGGAAGCTGTGTATTCCACATCTTTATCTGTATGTCGAATATAATATAAATAAAAGGACACTTTATTTGTCTTAGAGACATAGGTTTCTCTACTGCAAAATAAATAGTCCTTTCAACGAAGCGTCGAGACAGGTGCGTTGGCGAAACAATTTCACGTTTACGATAATTAAAGGCGTAACGTTGTGGTAGATCGTTTCCGGTGTGACGATGCCCGTTCCCTTTTTATAGGACACTTAAATTGTTTGTTCTATCTCTGTTTCGCCCATAATAGAGCCAATATATTTTAACTTGTTCACTCCATCCCTTGCTTCTTTCCCGTTGTTTACTGAAGGAAAATTCTGGAGGATGAACAATTTTTCTACTTGAATATTTTCATCATCGGCCGCATTAGTCCAGTGTTGGACATACTCGTAAGTCTCCCGCATATATCGCCACAACGGACTTTCTATGTAGGGATTTGGCAGGCAGATTGGTGACCGCATGCAGATGTTATTGTTACATAGGTAGAAGCTGCCGCCGGATTCCTGAATATTTTTTTCCTTAGTCGCCTTTTACAACACCCGCGGCACATAATTAATCTAGTTCCACATACAGAACTAACGTTCACCGCCTCCCACCTATCCACGATACCTTACTTCCCCCTCAAGATACTGTCGCAGAAAATGTCAATTACGTATAGCGCGCACAGACTACCCACACATGCGCGTTTATACAAACGTCATCCGTTCGATGTGTGCAGATATCACGACATTTGTTCGAAGTGTCCGACGTGTGCAGGATCATATTATGGGGTAGCCCTATCTATTCTAAAGCCGTTCCATATAGAGTGCCACTTGCTAGCAGGTAAAATGAAGGTTAAGTCGAAACCTATTCTACATTTTAAGCACTCCCCAGGCGGTGGCGTGCTGATTTATATAAGAATCACCACAAGTACAAAGTACATTTTATATGTGCGGCTCGTGTCTAGTAAGACAGGCTGATAAAGAAGAAAACCATATCTGCATAGATTCTTCTCACTAATGATCCGCGCTGCCACTTAATTGATGCTTTCAGACTAAAGAACTATGGAGTAGTACCTCGCTTGACCCTTACTACGCATCTGAAAAGGAAAATGGACATCGTAGAATGGTTCTACCCATTGTAGAAAAGAGGCGTTCTGCGAATGAATGGAGCCCTGGCCTGGATTTTGTACACTACGTATTTTATGACGTCATTACCAAGTAAAAGTGTTTAAATTACCATTTTTGAATATAAAGTTGGCGTAAATAATATATCACTTGATGTTTTCTACTGTTTCTACTATTTTGTAAAAATAAATTACAGATAAATTTTTAGCAGCCTTTTTATTTTTCTTGGATTTTGACCAACACGTGTGTATTGTTAATTGATACTGAAACAAAATAATGGTAATTAACGCGTTCAAAAAGAACTAAAAACCGACTTCAGTTGCCTTTAAAATCTTCACCCTTAGCGGTAGAGTGATCTGGGTATATATTTGGTTTTCGTTGATTTTCTCAAAAAGTACTAAATCAATTTCAATAAAATTTATACGGGACCACCTCTACAGTAAGTTCTACCAAACAAAAAAAGAATCATCAAAATCCGTTCACTATTGGCGGAGTTATCGCGTAGCATACATATAAAAAAACATACGCAACGAATTGAGAACGTCCTCCTTTTTTGAAATCGGTTAAAAAAAGTACATTCGTTGGAAATGAGGTGTAACGGGGGTCGAACGTTCTAAGTGCGGTCACGTCACGACTCACTAGAACAAAGGGTGAAATCTCATGATAGGAAAGTCAATAGTTATAATAATAATAATAAATTCTTTATTTCAGATATACATCCGTCCATACAATAAAAATAAAATATAAAAATAAAATACTATATACTATATAAAATACTATACTTTACTTTAATAATTTCAAAGTAAAAAACAAACAACAGAAAAGGATTAGTTATAAATACTTGCAATAATTACTGACAAAGCTAAATTTGTTTTTTATTTTTAAATATCAAAATCAATTGTTTAAATATATTTTTTGCTAATGAATATAATCCGTTTCGAATACGAGCTCCATTATATAATTTAGTCTAAGTTTCGCTAGCAGCTGGGTGGTCGTTAGCATATTTTTTATTGCAGCCAGCTCAAATAATTACAGCTTAAAGAATTCTATACTTTACCGTTAACGTTATCCCTCTCCTAATGCTTTCATACTAAATTTCTGTTGTAAAATAGAATAGCTGGCTTTGATACGTAATTACATAAACATAGGAGATAAAATTACAGTGTCGCGAAATAAATATCATTAATTTACAACTTTATTAATTAATTTAGCTACAATAGCAGTTACGCAGCTAATGGTCCATAGATGGCGTGTATAGGCGTGAAAATTGTGATTCACTGTGAAGTTGTATGTTAATGATACTCATTTCGCGACATCACAATCTGGTGTCCTATTTATAGATCTACACAAATCCAGCTATTATATTTTAAAAGATTATGGAACAGAAATATTGTATGAAACTTTGATGGAGGTGGACCGTCTTAAAGCTTTTGACTCGGTTCTTGTTTCATAGTAATTACTTGCAAGTTTAATTACCTCTATAATCAAATTCTGCGTATCTTGCGACTTAAAGAACTTTATTTTCTATGAGATAATGACTTTCCCGTTGTAGCATCAGTAGTGTAATTTAGGTTCCAAATAAGATTTGAGCGTAATTTAAGCTAAGATTTCGTATGTGACATTAAGTGACACTACAAAGCCGAGAATTTTATTCTTGTTATTAAGTGATGACATCTTTATTTCATTTAAACTATTTCTTTTATACAGAAAATAAAGTCATAAGGTTTTATTATTTACGTGTGATATAATGTGAAATCAATAAATGAACAGCTTTTTAGTTCAGTATAATGTACGGATTTTGGTACCGAATGTATTTTTACTAGACTTTTATTTTCAGCAGGAATACCTTTGTTCCACATTCAAAATCAAGCTCTTTTCACGAAACCAAAGGGAATGCGAGTAGTCACACTGTTGAAAGTTGAATATCGAATTTCCAATTACATCGCTCTACAGTGCACTGGCGAATGAAACGAAATGATAAAAGTTCGCAATTTGCACTGCGTTGTCAAAGGGACTCATTACCTACATATTGCATGCGCTGGGATTCTACAATTCAGTCACGTAGCGAGCTATTACAGCCTTTGAGCTGGCCACGGCTATTGGGTGGTTCGTTTTGGTTTGTTTAGTGGATTTTCTCATCTATGTTGAATTCATCTAAGATTGTTTATGTTACAAGCTGCCAGATGATGACGATGAAGATGGTGACTTGATGAGTGTTCAATAAGGGAAATAAACCGAAAAATCTAAGTACACAACACATTACAGGCAACTTTATATCTTTTAGTTATTTTAAATACGTAAACAATGTAAAATTACATAACCATCTCACTATTTATTCGGCGACTAAAATAATCAAACAAAATGGCGGCGCGCGGGAATGTTCGGGGCTCGTAGCGTTCGACCAATCAAAGCGCAGGTTTCATTCCATAATATGCAAGTTTGAAGACAGTTTACAATTTGACGGTTTGCCATGGATAGATTGTGAACTGTAAGCAGTGTGGCAGTGTTCACAAATTGTTGCCAGTTTATAATTTTGATAGATTATTAACTAACGGTGTTCACAATCATACGGTGACATATATACAAACGCTATTCGTTCGAAGTGTCAGCAGATAGGAACCGATATCAAGACATTTGTATGAAGTGTCCGTCTTGTGGTGTCAGCATAGCTCGTGGATAGCGCAAAGAACGCGAGACCTCCAAGTTTTATATGTAGATGACAGATAATGATCACAGTTGGGATGCCGGTCGACCCATTTGTACGCAGGATCACAGAATACCTGCCAGAAATTTGGTGAAGCTGGAAGGGTAAAAGTTAATGATCGAGTGAATGATTGTGTACCATAGCAATGTTAAAAACGCGTCAGCTCTTTTATTCTTCATCTCAGATAAGTTTATAAACAATACGACGTAACTATGCCCAAGCCTAAGCAAGGTACAGTACTCAAAGCCTGGCCGCTCTTTATTTCCAACTTAGTAGCTCCAAAACTTCACAAAAATGATGGTGCTAAAGACAGCAACGCTAGGTCTGAGTTCTGTTACTTTAAAGTTGCATTTAGTATCTAAAATAGACATCGAAAAAGGTACCTTGTACATTAATTTCTAATCATATCTGGGATAAAGCATACCTTGTCCGTGACACGTGTTTGCAATGACATAATCTTTATACGTCCTTTTTATGATCATTTAGCCGGAAGGCCTGTGGCCTGTGTGGATATAACAAGACTGTAGAGCGCTGAGCGAAGTAGACCATCAGAGTCGGAACTTACACGATAAAGGTAAAATAAGGGAAAAGTCCAGCCACAGGGTATTACAGTAATCGGGCACGGCGTGAATACCAATTGGCATCGAACTTTTCTAATCAGGCTTTGTACCAGATTTTGCCCCGACTTCTCTTGCGTTTAATTTTGAAATAATGAATTCACTAAGGGAGAGTCTACATATGTACATTACTTCTTTAGACAGAGAGAGAGACACGCTTTTATTGGAAACACAATTACTTAGAACCCACAGAAAGAGATGCTTAGATATAGAAAAGCATCCACAAAGCTACAAATTTTTTTTAAATGTCATTGTGTGGCACGAGTTTGTATTTCGGTTCAAAAGGACGCCAATCTCAGGGAATGCTGCAGCGAGGCTCTTTGTGAATGTTTTGAGGCTAAGTTGTTAGAATATTTTATTTTTACAAAAGCCCGGTCTCTTCGTTTGACTGAAATTTCAAAATGCTGTCTCGCTTTCCGTGGTCACCTGGAGATTACATAAAGAACAAAAAGCTAATATAAATCGGCATTTTCTAGCCAAAAGGGTTAAGCCTCTCCACGATGTAGTCAACCGATGATTTTAATTTCAAATTCTGGCTGAACTTGTACACTATTTAAAAAATCTAGTAATATTCTAAATATGTATAGAAAAATACTACCTAGAATTACATTTTTGCATTAATTTTAATCGTACAAAATCATTCCTTTTGTACTGACAGCGTCAAATGTCATTTTATTGACGCCATCTTTGTTTTCAACGTTAAGTCTTACATGTTTCGTGCGTTTTATATGTTTTTGTACAAATAAACTAAACCAAAATATACAGAAATGTTAACTAAAATCACTTTTATTTGATAATGGCCTTTTAAAATTATAAGTATGTAAGACCGGGCCTTGGCTCTATAAATTCGCGAAACGAGTTTTTCGGAAAAGAATCAGCAACTTCCGTTATTGTGATCCAAATCCGTGTCGATTATCACAAAGCTGTGTATTGTCTGTCCACCTGTGAACTATCGGAGAGGCTATCTTACTCTGAACTTATCCTGTGAACCTATCCTTGAATGGAAATATGGTCGGGTATCTAATTCCGATTCACAAAATCCATTGCAATTTATCAGTCGCCGTTCCCATTGAACACGGTGCCGGCACGGTCCACAATATTCGCTGATTGCCCTTTCCACTTCCACAAACCGCGTCCATTCAAATGTTCCTCTAACAAGATATTCCATTTTTATGGTTCACTGCTATTGGCTGTGTGGCCTGAATAAATGAGGTTTAGTATTTTCAGGGAATTGCTGGTATAAAATAATACTTATACTAATAATGTTTATCCGACTAAATCTAGGGTCTTCCCGTGACCTGTACTGGGTCATTAATATATCTAGATGAGGGGAGGCCCGGAACATGCTTTCCAGTACGTGGTCGCCAATTCAGATTTCTTACTCCTCTTCTTCTACCCGTATTTCGTTTGATGGATGTGGCATTTTCTTCAGATTAATGTCTCTTAGAGCTTAGACCTAGTATTTCTTCTCAGCAGTGCGCAAGGTTTCCTCACGATGTTTTCCTGCACCCGAAAATCCAATGTATTTTTTTATCGTTCGTACTTATCAGCCCGTGTCTCTCCTCTGCTGAAGATTGGAACGAGAACCAGGATTGAATCCCTACACAAATGAACCTCTACAAAAAATGAGATAAGACTCTGTGCTACCCTGCAAGGCGAACAATGAGAAATTATACCAGTCATTCTTTCTAGACATTTTCTATTACTTTGTAAAATCCGTAAATTGCGCTTTAAAAAGTTTCCGTCTCTAGAGAAATGCACTATTTTCTATGTAAATGTAATTTCTCGGTTGAGGCGAGTGGGTGGGTGGGAGAGAGCGGCATGATGGCTCCAGTTAAAATGTTAAACCTTGTTTACAGTTTGTACTAGCAGGACTATCTGTGGCCGCGGCAGAGTGGAAAACATACAGCTTTAAAAATAACAAATGTGTTCGCTGTTGCGTATTTTATTCAAGCTGTCACGCATCTTGAAGTAAACAATTATTTTCTGGATAGCCTCATACTGACTTTTGTTGGTCATACTACATTGCGTTTTGATAGTTCTTAGGAGTTGACTATGCCTCAAAATCGTCTGTGCTTCAAGTCTGGCAAAATTTACTATTCTCTGTCAGTAAGTTGGTAGGTATACTCCTCTGTTGATCATATTTTTACAAACGATCTGGGCGGAACTTGGCATACCTCTTTATATAATTTTTGTTAACGGAGATTTTTGATTGTTTCTCCATACAGGGGCAAAAATGGAGGCTACTCTATGCTATATATCCGCTTATGAGATGCGATTTTCGTCGGTTATTTTAGGGTTCCTTACCTCTACAGAAAAAAGACACCCTTACGGGATTATTTCATCTGGCAGTCTGTTAGTGATGATAGGGCCTTTGGATAGGAAGCGTGCGCACTCAAAATCCACAAGCTAAATAGGCGCTGCCTCTACCTTCTATACAGGAATACAGTTTGATTGAGTTTGACTTAAGTAGGGTGGTAGCTAGCCAGGCCGACATGGATAATGCCCTACCACCATCCAGAACCAACCGATAGGGGAAACGAATCGGGGCCTCCGAATTGTGAATCCAACATTTAGCCACGGAGGCCGCGTGATGACAGGGTGTTCCTATTATAAAATTATCGGAATAAATGAGACTCTACTAACAACATTTTACAGTCCGCGTTAGTGGCACAAGAAGGAACCGTTTAGAACGACCAAGAAGAAATAAGAAAACTACCACTTACGAAGATTGCAATCGGAAACAAGATGGCGGGATCCAATTTGTGAGCGCAAAGAAAAACTTTAAAACTTTAGAGCAGTTTTCTTGCTACCCTATGCTCACCCAGGAGCCATTCATATACCACAGAATATAATATAATTTATATCGTACATCACCTCATTTACCATGATAAAATCGAATTAATGTAACTACACAGAATATACGTATATGTTGGACAAATAAATTGATTTGATTTTGATTTAATGTGTAACTATGTCTGTTGCCCTTTCACTATAACACAGCACAACTGATCTTTATGAAATTTGGTATTACCTTTGGCATGCATTTGAACATAGGCTTGTTATATCAGTAAAGAGTTCATATAAGATACTTTTTAAGGCAATGCGGATGAAGTCGCGGGCAGAAGCTTATATAATTTTAGTTCCGGATTCAAAACATAATTACTCCTACTTTAAGTTATCTTTTAGATGTCGTAAAAGGTAATAATCACCTAAGTCATCATCATCAGTCCACCATCAGTCATTAAAATTTTGACACCTCTCACGCCAAAACCCCTCAAGCCGTTTAGCATGTCAAAGAAATATACATATATACAAGCGTAAAACATAGCCCTCCTTATGGTGCAGTCGGGTAAAAACTACGCTACCCCGTTCTCCATTAGAATCCATGGTATAGCTACAGGCTCAATTCCAACTACAAAGCCACCCCCATTACATCTCGGGAGCGCAATCACGAGATCGTCGAGTCAATATGCGCTCCCAGCAAGGCCTTGGAAAGCCCGGGCCAGCGTGGCCTAGCTACAACGGCCTGTCTCGCTGTATTAATAATGCAGTGTGCTGAATGCATGTAATTGCACCAGGCTTCGATATTCACAGCGTCGTGTAATTAGTTACATTCGAGAGTTACATACAGTTGGAATGTAATCTACAAAATATAATGAAATTTTATCTGGCCGATGTCTATAGTTGATTTGATCAATCAGCTGTTTTGCATAACCTCAAGTTCAAGGGCGAGCCTTTACGTATCAACGTGTCATTTTTCAAAAGATATGTTTAATGAGGTCATAGACGTGCCATCAAATAATTTTGAATTTCTGATTATTGGGAAAATAATAATAATAAATACTATAAACCCAAACTTAAAAAAAACGTATTGCAATGTTTCATGTATAAGCGTATAAAATATTTAATACGCGATCGCTAGTCATGTAATACCTACTTTACACTTTTTTTTCGTAGTGCATAATGAATGTCATGGACAGTGATGTGCCCAAAATATTTTGTCGCGTGCCAATGGTTCGCCATCCTGCTCTAGCTGTTTTACGAAACTCTGTTATGAAAACCGCTCGTTTCATAATAGCTGAACTTTGTGTTCCGGTGTAAAAGGTAATGTCATCATAAGCCGTGGTAGCTCAGTTGGGTCGTCAAGAGCGTCCTTGAACAATCGAGGTCTGGGTTCGATCGTGTCGTGCCAATGAGTTCCAATTTATTATTTGGAAGTGAGACTGATAAAAATCATTACCATTGGCTTTTCGGTGAAGGAATACATCGTTAGGAAGCCTGCACGGTCCTGAGAAGAAATTTAAAAGGTGTGTGTGAAGTCTGCCAATCCGCACTGGTCCCGCGTGGTGGACTACGGCCCATACACTCTCTGTAGGAGAGTAGGCCTGAGCTGCAGTGGGGACATATATAGGCTGTTGATGATGATGATGAAAGGTTGCTAAGTCAGCGCCTCATTATGTTGAGGCTTCTGGGTGCGCACGCTTACCATCCAACGGCCTTATTATCACTTACCACCAGGTGAGAAGAAGGCCAAGTGGAAAACTCATCATGCATTTTTTTTTGCAAGAACCGATCCCAATACGAGTAAGAAAACCGTAGACGAACGAAGGTCACCGACATAGATCGACGAGTCAGTGAGCTGAAGTGGCAATGGGCAGGCCACATCGCTCGAAGAACCGATAACCGGTGGGGAGTAAAGGTTCTCGAGTAACGACCACGTACCGGGAAACGTCTACCACGAAGACCTGCGGCCTTATCGTGTAACTCCAACACCGATCACGATCCCTTTGAATTTGACGTTTGAAGATGATTCACGAACTTCACACCGCTCAAACGCGACTGCTAAATGTCATTGAAAGGTATAGCGACTAATCACGAGTTTGAAAGATTATGAATGAACGAAATCGTAATTTTGACATAAAATTGGTACCGTGTAACTTTTTGACATCTAGAAATTGCTTTCAAAGCGACTCTCAAGTGTCAAATGAAAGATTCAACACTAGCCTCGAATCTTTCAAATGTTTCTCGCAAGTTTATCATTGTTTTATAACTATAATGATTGATTTAGTTTTAATGTCGTTCTATCAATTGAATTAGCAGCAAGAACTATTTTGATAGCTCGCGTAGAAGAAGAAATTCAGCCGCACAATATAATAAATTGATGTTTTATTTATAACTCTCAGTGATTTCAGATTGTTTTTATTATTTGCCTAAATAAGTAATAAAATCAACAAGATAATATACGTTACGTACGTAAATAATTATTTTGTATTAATTTCGAGAATTATGGTATCTCTTCAAAATTAGCTATGATGGGTGACTGTAGGTGACTACTGTTGTGTAGATAATAAATAATAATTTGTGCTGCTTGTTTACTGTGCTATGTGTGAATGGATGAGAACCCACAATATAATATTTGTATATAATTTATATTATATATACTTCGGAAATGAACTTTCTACACCACTGGTGGTACCAAGGCTATCTTAGTTATTAGATGAAATGAAACCTTAGCAATTTTTGTAAAAAAAGATACCAAAACCAGCGATAAAAATATTTTAAGATAACTAAAGAAGTGGCTGTAAGATTTAATGATCGTTGCCTTTTAAGATATCTAAACAACTGGCTGTAAGATTTAAAGGCCATTGCCTTTCCTGCTAAGGATAATGAAAAATCACAACGACAACAAGCGCCGATTTCATTCGTTCCGAAAGCGATTGTGATTAAGAATGTTAGACGATACCATTTAAGAGTCGCAATCCCGATCGCGATCCCGATACCTTTCAAAGGTATCGCGATAGGTGTTGGAGTTAGACGATAAGGCCCATGGTTAGAGTCGCAGGGAGTCGCTGGATGCGGGTGGCTCAGCTGATGATGATCCCGATACCCATGAAGCTATAATATTTTTACCTTGATGCCAATCCCGTAAAATTGATAACTAAGTGACGCCCCTGCCGATGAGTCTTGACCCGGCACTGCCGCTAAATATTTATAAAAGAGACAAAGGTTACTGTGTGAATAATATAGCATAGCACCGAAGCTAATCTGTTTTGTAGTTTAATATGTAAGTAATTAATTTGACATTGCGGTGGGGCATGGTCGTGCTGGAATTTAATAAGCACTGATTTATGATACTCATTACAAAGAGTCACTAAGCTAGCAACATCTGAAGTAAATCTAGGTTGGTTTACTGTTATATTGCCCGCCTCTTTTAGCTTTTATGGCTAAAACATAATAGACAATAATACACTCGAGTAAAAAAATATGCACCCACTTGTGTACCATGTCATATTCATCTTTAATTGCCATTTCCTTCTACTCACTGCGTAGGAACAACAGAGGGTAAATGTGACATGCTACGAAAGTGGATAAATATTTTTGTAGTCGAGTGTACAGTACGGATTGTACTCCCGGCTACACATCAAGCTATACATTTCTAGTATACGCTGACCCCGCATTGAATGGACTCCCGCACGATGCGAGGTCAGCGTATACTGTAAATGTATAGCTTGATGTGAAGCCGTGCGTACGTATATTCCTATCATCATTAACCAGGAAACGTCCACTGCTGAACTACAGAATTAATAAGTACTAAGTATAGAACTGAAACTCACCGCCTCCCACTGATCCACGATACCTCACTTCCCCCGCAATAGACTGATTCAGAAAATGACCATGGCGCGTGCTACTTATAGTACTCGCAAACTAAGTTTGCCCATCTGAAGTTAGCTACAAAAGACCGCGAAGTATCAATTTATTAACGTATAAATGGGAGGCAAGGCAAGTTAGCGGGTGGAAAGAACTGTCCTTTTTTTTTTTTTAATTTTTTTTTTTCGAGGGGGAAATCTTTCAAAGATACCCGACTCCTTAGGAGAGAACATTCTGTACAACCTTCTGTACATGTTTGAAATTGCGGAGAGCTAACTTCAGAGGGGCAAACATAGCGTGCGAGTACTGTACACATGCGCGTGTATACAAACGTCATCCGTTCGATGTGTGCCGATATCACGACATTTGTACCAAGTGTCCGGCCTGTGCCTGAACATAGACCTTCTCCATGGTATGCCATAATGACCGGTCCCTATCCACTTGCATCCAGCGACTCCTCGCGACCTTTACTAGGTTGTCGGTCCGTCCATTAGGGGGTCGGCCTGGGACACGTTTCCTGGTAGGAACATGGTACACTCTCGAAAAATTTTACTCGCCTTCAGTTATCCTTTCTTCGAGCGATTGCCACTTGAGCTCATTGACTCGTCGAGCTATATCGGTGACCTTACTTCATTTACGGATTTCCTCATTCTGGATTTCACCACGAAGATGAATTCCTAGCATAGCTCGTCTGAGTGACTTTGAGCTTTTTTATTCGGCCAACAGTAAATGACTACGAGTCATTAATTACTCGTAATTATATGTATTAATCAACATAATCCCACTAAAAAGGACTCACCTTTCACAGTATGAGTTTATTAGTACTACGGTTAATTCCTCCTTCATTTCAAATGCTATCTCTTGTTCAACCGGGGAACCGAATCAGCTTTACGTAATGGGTGGTAATCATTGATATATGAAAACTATGAACATGCTACTAATTTGAATCAAAATGTCTACGTACGAAATCCTACCAATAACACAAATCTCTGATGTTTTTACTCAATTACACGATACATGGATTGTCATACTCATATAACCCGATATAACTCAATACTTCCAATGTTATTGATTGTATTGTCGAAATACAACGAGTAGTTTAGGAGACTTATACGTTTAAGCCGTTATTAAATTAAAAATTTGGGACAATAGGTTTCATAAGTTAGTCGGTTTCAAGAGTCAGAAGAATAAAAAACAGATCGCAGAAGTTCCCGTAAACGTGGTGTCATCAAACCTAACACCGAAGGCAAACAAAGACCGGACCGATATACTCATACGGAAAAATCATGATGGTAAGTCAATTAAATATTCTGTAGTCAAAGTAAGAGTACATACAATACAGATATAGCTATGCTATGTGACAGCGATACTTATGTAACTGTAGTGCGAAAATCATTTACAGAAAGTCATGCACCCACCTTGTATTAGTCAAGCTTTTTGTGCTTATGGCACGTCTATTATTTAGGTAATCAGTCGTAATAATGAGGTACCTGAAGCCGTTTCATTGAGCTCAGAGAGAAAATGTAAAGGGAATGTTTTTAATTAAAAAGCACTAGAGGGAATCTAGAGGAAATGTTTTGAAAAATTAAATTGCAGTGTTAGTATTTTGAGGCGACGGAACTATAATTAAAATACCGAAGGATCGTGACTTAAAAATCATACAACGGGCCTTAACTGGAATAAAAACCAAGTATCGGCAGTGTGTTTAGTTATCTGACTGTCAGTTCTTATCATCATAGCATATTATACAACAAAGTCCCCCGCCGCGTCTGTCTGTCTGTCTGTTCGCAATAAACTCAAAAACTACTAAACGGATTTTTATGCGGTTTTCATATATCAACAGAGTGATTCTTGAGCAAGCTTTAGGTGTATAATAAGTTAAGGTTTTGTGTAAATTGGTTGAAATATGACGAGTCTCGCCAGATGCGCCCAAAACTACTCCAAGTAGTGCTATATTAATTGTGTGGTAATATGTTACATTCTGATTGAAAAAATGTAGCATAAGTACTCGTATTCTACAGCCCGTGCGAAGCCGGGGTGGGTCGCTAGTAAGTTTCTATTATATCTCTTTGATTTCGGCAGTCAAATGAGTTGCCATATGCTACTAAGCTACGCCGGCGGTTAAAGCTGTTATGCACAATGGATTTCAATTTCATATAATTAATGGATTGAAATTTTCCTCTATCCTATACCAGCAGAGAATGGCAGACGTTCGTGCAATATCGTCCGTATATTGCAACGCACAATTCAGAGAGTTTCCGGTAGCTTCGATCGATGCTCAATAATATCGGATTCGAAGCCGCCTACTCACAGCTTTGCCTCGAGTTGAAAACAAACGGTGTGTTCAACTTTCAACGGTATCCGGCTATATTGCGCAACCTTGGCTGACAAAATAACTAGATTCCTAGATCTCCCATCTCTTCTAATAATCCAGGTGCTTATCGCAATTAATGTAACATTGCAGGATTTTTTACTCCGATCCCTTCGTCTCAAAGCCAAAGTCGAACCCAAGCGGGCGCCCTACCGGTTGAGTGCCTTCCGCGCTCGTTAAATTGTCCAGGTTACACACACAGAATACAAACAGATTATCGTATATTTCAGTGTTATCAGTGAACGGAGAAATCAAACAAAAGTTTTGAAACTTGCGTGACGTTATACCTTTGGGAGTCCTGTTCTAAAACGACAGTCTCCCCTCTCTTCTGACGCTACACCGATCAACACCTGACAATACCATGCGATTGGTGGTCGCTGTAGCACCACAAAATTTCTTATAATAGAAATAAGGATGCCAA
Organism: Carcina quercana; assembly: GCA_910589575.2. Lineage (NCBI taxonomy): Eukaryota > Metazoa > Arthropoda > Insecta > Lepidoptera > Depressariidae > Carcina > Carcina quercana. The sequence continues at coordinate 14,288,611 of OU342429.1, read as the reverse complement.
ATACCTTTCTCAAAAATAAAAGGAAAGCCAATTTGCATGACTGATGATAATGTTGGATGAAAAGCATGCTTACCTAGAAGCCTCAAGTTATTATACTTATTATGACTCATTTATTGTCAAGGAACAAGACGCATGCTGCTTCAGACTGTGTCCAACTCTGATTGTAGCCGCCTGGTATCTATAAAGTTGATGTAGTATCGCGACCAGCTAGGTACTAAATTTAGATTACAGGTGGTCTCGACCTCGAGCTAGTGCATTTACTGTTGTGTACATATATAGGGAAATGCAATCTTGTAATGGATGGGTCGGTAAATCAGGGAGGCAGCGTAGAGCACAAAGGAAGAGGAGGTAATTGAAAAATACTGTGATGGCTACCAGGAAACATGCATATAATGGCAGACTGAAATTAAAGCTGGTTTAAAAAAAAGAATATTATGTTAAATAAGAGGATTACGTATTTTGTGCTGTGGTTTTGGTGGTGCTTTAGATTTCGACCTCCCTATGCCATTCCGCGGGTGTTAAGGCAAGCTAAGGAAATGTATTCCGGAGATTTCCTTCAAAATCTTGACCTTACCTTCAACTATCGGTAGTGTGCTGTGAACATAATCAGCAGCAGCAGCAGCAGCCCTACACATAGGTCCCGAGCCAAGCGACTCCCCGCCACCAACTGGTCGTTGCTCCATCTAAGGGGGATGGCCCCAAGATTCCCGGAACGTGGTCGACACGGTAAACGAGGACGAAAAGTAGCCTGTTAAATTAATCATCCCTTTACAAAAAAATTCAGTCATCCTGAGTGTCGAAGAAACAAACACATTTTTGCATTTATAATTTTAGAATGCATGATGAACATTAGTCGCCTAGAAGGTGGCTGCTGCTGTGGAATATTTATTTTATTACAGAATGAATTATTTGCCATAGCAATGTGCCAATAAAATAACAATCAGCCCAAATAAGTAATTATTCAAACATCAAGAGTTAGTTCTAAGAAAACCCGCACTTCATTCGCAAGCTTCGTTATTAACTCCTGACTTTGCTCATTCAGTTTGATAGTTATATCATCCAATAACTGTTTAACATAGGACCTAAACTTAAGAGAGTCACCCTTGGCCCATTTTCGGAAGAAGCTGAGGAAATTCTCGAAGTGATACACTTTCTTATTCGGATAGTAGAAATGATCCAAATCACACAAGATCACATTGATCATCAGCGCATCGTAAGGCTTTGGCAAAACTTTCTCGTCTTTTAAGAAGTCTATCCTTCCTTGTACAGCTTTACCTACAGATTCGAGTATGTCTTTAGTAGGTACATTTGGAGAAAGTCCCATATCGCTCAAAACAACTTGAAATTCATGTAAAGTATCAGCGGTTAGGTAGTAGAATATGTCATCAGGTAGAGCATCGTACAAGGACTTCATGAATTCTCTAGCTTTCGCATTGCTCAGTACACTGAAAGCATCTAGGAAGTCTGAAAACGACTGCGTCACAATGTGCTCTCTGATACAAATTTTGTGCTCGAAACATAGTTTATTAATATATTTACTTTCTACAATGCTCACCGCTGTTATTACTTTGTGGGCTAATTTCTTCTTCACTTCCTTTATCTCTTTCGAGCTGCCTTCTAATCGTTCCTCGAGGAAATCGTTCGCTCCCTCTTGAAATTTTGCACTGATTTTCTTTAGAGTATCGATCCAAACATAATGCTTGTTGTCCTCAATAATTTTGAAGTCAGCGGGTTTTATTATATTGTTTTTAATGTCAGGCAGTATGTTGTTGACTAGTAGATCTTTACAATACGGTTCGTTTTCTTTTGTTTCTTTGGAATCAGAACTGAATAGAGCGAAGAAGATGTTTTCGATACCGTTAGCCATCATTGAGACGTATTCTATGATGAATTTCTTGAGTTTATTGATGCATAACTCGGTTCTGCCCTTACACAGCCCTTCACGTTCCACAATGGAAGATATCGTTTCTCTCATCCGAACTTCATCAGGAGCGTATCTCCTGAATGACATTCTCTGGCTGTTTAGATATCTGCTTATAACGTCTACTACATCCTTACCAAGGTTCATTTTCCCCTTCATGTTCACTTTTACTGCATCGGTTGGCCATGTTGATACTGAAACATGAATAATTATATTTATTTTTGCGTCACAAAAAGATTGTTTCTTTCAAATAGATAGCTTAGTATTCGTCAGAAATACTTATGTACCGCAACTTGTTTCGTCATAGGAGTTAGCAAAAAAAAGCAAAATTCTTGATTTTCTTAAATATTTTTTTATATATTTTTGTTGGTAGGAATCACGGTACTTATAGCATCTATTTGAATTGGTCTGTGGTTTCTTTTCTTTGATATAATAATATCACATGATGGTAAGTAACGATAAGATGGAAATTGAAATTTCATGCAGATTTAATATAAGTAGATTGTTACTAGTGATTGCATCATATTCGACTGCATGCCCACAGCTGGACATAGATCACCATTTCGGATTTTTCATGATTGCTATAACCACCACTCTTAGTACGATGTTGTTGCATAGGTAGATGGTGGATTTTACGACCTATGCACCCATTATTTCTTCACCACTAGGCTAAATGGCCGAATATATAAAATTAACAATGTGTGCTTCTTTTAATTTTTAAAATATTAACTTACCTAAAAGAAGCATAAAATATTTGATATAAAACATTGTTGAAAAACATTATTATTCTAAAATTGAAACGGACTGGTTTCCGTTTTTATGAGCAGTTAAGTTAAATTGAATTTCTTGGTATTTTTTTTCAACATATTCATCATAATATTGTTTTAGCACTGGAGGTAGCAGTTTTAGTTGGTGGCGGTTTTATTTGTCGTATGTTCTTTCGTCCACTTGGGGTTCAGAAATTATTCGACATGAAATTTTTTCCATCATAAAAATTCTACAAACAGTGCAAAAAAGTTTACAATTCGGCGCGCGGACTATTGTTTTGTAAACGACGTCACAAATTGCATTCTCGTACCGGTTGCGTTTCGACCAGTAAAAATACAACCAACACTTAAGGGTTCCGGATAACCTAGGAACGAGGTTATCGATATTTAACATAGGACCGAGCAAAAAGTATTGGGACCCCATTTAATAGCGAAACTAATTTTTTTGGGGTTCCGTCCATGAATGATCGGACTTGATTTAATATAAATTTAGAAACACTCCAGTAGTGAAGTACCATCTGACTTTAGAGAGGATTCCCATTTTCGTGTCTCAGGTAGTGTCAAAGGCTCAATGTAACGGCCGAAGTTCCAAATTCGAACCAAGGCTCATTCATAATAACTCAAGGTGATCGGAGACTACCACAAGAGCATTCCGAAAAGTAGATACGGTCGAATTGACTTGCTTGGGCGTAAAAAAGATACGCTTTTGTTTAGGTGGTATTGAACGAACCGGGTTGGCATTGCCCCCGTCGGACACGGTTAGAGATATATCTTTCTGAGACTAGCTCTTATAATCTGTGTCTGAGGCTGAGTGAGTGTATCTACTCATTCATCCATCGCTCGTATTGATTTACCCCTCAGCATCCCCTCAGGACATCCAACGTTTTTTAATCTAAGATATATTTTCAATGATCGATTTTGTTCCCCTACGATTTCATTATTGTATGATTGTATGTTATCATTTTATTTTACACACATGCATAGAACACTCACAAAACCATGTGCAGAGATAGTAGTGATTAAATATCAAATCGTTATGAATACTTATTTACAATTTACAACTAAATCTACGAATTATTATAAATAACTACGAACTATGCATTGATAAGTATGTACATTAGGATGGAAAATATTTTTTTGTCCACGACTCACGATACCACCAGAAAAAAATATAACTATTTCTGAACGCAACTGCAATTCATAGACAAAAACATCAAGCAACTGATTTTAGGAGACAAAATTATGTATAACAGCGCCATCTAGTGAAAGTTGTGTAACTATTTAGAACATTAACCTGCGCTTACTATTTAAGTATTTTTTATGTATCTTTGTTATAATCGTAATACAAAAATCATTTCTTTTACCTGACATTAAATGGGTATCATTTATGGGAAATTGCGGCAATGTAGTCTGAAAGTTTAATCGTAACTATTAAAAGTCTCTGAAACTTTCAATAGATGGCGCTTGCTTTCATAGTTCTGAAGTACGTGTTTCATTACATTGCTTTGGCTTTGGCGTGTGTCAGTCAACCAACTGTCAATTTGACATTTCTCTTGTGCCACAACCTTTTTGTTTCGGCCATTTTCGCCGAAAGTTTGGTGTTCTTTTTGGGTCGCGAATCTATTCGTGGCCTTTAGATCACATATTTAAATACTAATCAAGATGGTGCAGAAGAAGGTAAAAACCATGTGCGTTATTATAAATATTATATTTTAGTGTTAAAAGTGATAAAACGTAATGTTTCTTGTGCATGTTTGGCGGACCGTGTACACTACATATATTGTTATTCTACTTGTGAATTATACTCTATTTAAATTATTGTCCGATTGTATACGGTCAGCATTTGGTTAATACATCCGCTCATCAAAATTCTTTGATAAATGATTTGTTTTCTCTATTCAAGAAACATAACCTCTTAAAATACCATGATGCTCTAATTTATCAACATTTCCGTAATAAATTTCGTTTGTTGCCATTGTCACGTGTCGGAAGCGTCTTATTCCTTAATCTTGTGTATTCTACAGCCTAAGAAGAAGGTAGGAAAGAAAGTAGCGGCTGCCCCTCTGGTCGTGAAGAAAGTTGAACCTAAGAAGATTGTAAACCCTCTCTTCGAAAAGAGGACCAAGAACTTTGCTATCGGTAAGCCTGTGAACATTTAAATAATTAGTGTTGTCAACTGCTAAATGCTGTATCACTTGCCTGACCTACAATTATCTGAATAAACATAAGTGAGTGTGATTCCAGATTATCCTAGCGCTATAAATACTCGAAGTCGAGATTTTATACAGACATATTAATGAGAGGTGGTTTCGAAATTCGTTATTGTTGATTGTCCTTGTCTTAATAATTCATGATAAAACGGAATCCTTGTGGCTTTAAATCCTGATATATATTATACAATGAGTGAAATCAAGAAGCAACAATAGTGTTGCATTAAGTCCATCTCTATGGTCTAGCAGCAGCACATTTGAACTGACTCCGGAGGTGGGTTTGATTTCCAGTGTAGGGTATAATACTAGGCGTTAACTCATTTTATGTCTGGCTAGCTACTACAATATTATCTAAGTTTGCTACCAAACAATTAGTGTTAATTGCATTTTTGTAATCCTGTCAATATAGATTTCATTAATTTGAGTGGTGTACGTACCAGTGATAGATGGAGGCTTATTGCTTATCTTAGTTATTTCATGATGAACACCAAATGCAACGATGAATCACTATGATTATCAAAAAAATACACGAGCTTTTTAACTCTGAAAATCATGCATTTGCATTTAAATTGTATGTGTGCTATACAAATCTCCTAAAAGTGGAAATCTGTTGTCAGGCCAAGACATACAGCCTACTCGTGACTTATCAAGGTTCGTGAGATGGCCGAAGTACATCCGTATCCAGCGCCAGAAGGCAGTGCTCCAGCGCCGATTGAAGGTTCCTCCTCCGATCAACCAGTTCACCCAGACTCTTGACAAGACTACAGGTTTGTGCATAGTATTCACTATTCATTTTATTTTAGGGTCTTGTAGACACATATATAAGGCAAAAGGTAATAGATATTTGAAAGGTCCCGATCCATCAGAAAACCAAAGTGACTGACATAGCTCACTGCATTAATAAGCTGAAGTAGCAGTGGGATGGTCATATTTGCTGAAAGACCGACAACCTTGAGTGACATCCCTTGAGTGAAAACCACATTTAGGTAAAGGTAGTGTAGGGAATCCCCTAGGCTAGGTGGAAAGATGACTTATCTCAGGTAGCCAATGGATGTGGAGAGGACCAAATTTAATGGTGCATGAAAGGCCTATGTCCAGCAGTGGACAACCACAGGCTGTACATAGACACAAATAGTGTTTAGTGATAGCTGTAATGGCAACATGTAGGACACATGCCATGGGGAACCATAGGGAAGTGAACTAGCACTCAGCGGTGGTTCATATCAGTACAGTTGGTTATATGGCACATTTTTATGACATCTTGGCTTGTTTTATATTAGTTTGCTGCCAAACATGAGTGATAATAGCATTGTTGTGTTCCACTTGTTCTAGTAAAGAAATAGCATAGACAGTGTCTCAATCTTCAGGTTTCTGACTGAGTGAGCAAAATCACTTTACATCGCGTGAGATGAAGGCCAAGTGCAAGCTCATCTGTAATAATATTACAAATGTGACAATGAGTTTGTTTGTTCTTCTTTAGCATTATAGTGTAGAGTCAAACTGGCTTGATAGTAAAAATAGTTAGGGGTTTGAATTTTTTACTCTTTTGAATTGACTTAATTCCGTTGGTCCTGCATGTAACCATTACAGCTTTTACTTGCAACTGGCCTAAGGTCTCCCGCTTGAACTCGATCTTGGCTCAGAGATGTTACTGTACAGTGATCGGATAAGAGATTCAGAATAGAAATTTATTCTGATTGATCGCAAAAATACTAGTTGTAATTATTAGTAATCGGATGTAGGTGTCTGAAAGTGTTTGTCTTGTGTTATAACAGTAATACTGGCCATCACATTGATAATACTTTATAACTAGGAATGGTAGGTCTATTTAATGTTTTCTAAATGATGATTTCCAAATGCAACTATGAATAATCAGTGATTATCAAAAAAATATACGAGCTTTTTAACTCTGATACTCTTTGGTAAACATTTTTTTTATAATCTTTTATATTTTTAACCATAACAGTACATTATTTCATATTTCAGCTAAAGGTCTTTTCAAACTGTTGGAAAAATACAGGCCAGAGACTGAGGCAGTGAGAAAAGAGCGCCTAAGGAAAGCTGCTGAAGCTAAGGTACTGATTTATGCATTTTCAAGTATTGTTTTGTTTATACAGATAGATGAAATCAAATTCTGCATCTCTTTTTTCGATATTTGAGGCTAAACAAAGATTTTGAATTCAACTTAACTTACTGCAAAGTCATAATTATTGTAAAATATTACACTAAGATGTGTATTAATAATTTCATTCAACTAAATATGGAAATGATGCATAAAACACAATTACCTGAGTGCTATGACGACCACTTCCACCAAGATCTCTGATTCTACTCTCTATTTTCCCATTTCATCATCATCATGTAGAACATTCTAACGCTCTGTGCTCATCAGGTCGCCAAGAAGGATGAGCCTCCTCCAAAGAGGCCCAACACCATCCGTGCTGGTACCAACACTGTTACCAAGCTTGTTGAGAAGAAGAAGGCACAGCTAGTCGTCATCGCCCACGATGTTGACCCTATTGAGGTTAGTAAAATATCCTTCAACTTGTAGTAAATAACAAATGAAGATAAATAATAAACAATTGGATTTGCAAGGCGCAGATTTTGGTAGGTCCTTCCATGTCTACATTCTTACAAGTAAATTAAATACATTACATAAAATAAACATTAGGTAAATATGACATCACAAAACTAATTTGACCCAGGTGATAGAAAACAAGTAAATGCGTTTAAAAAAGAACTGGAAACCGACTTCAATTGCCCTGAAAGTTTACTTTTGCTAAGGCAAAATTAAGATTTATATCGCTTTCTCATAGATGTCGTGGACAGAACTGGACCAAATTGAAATGGGACCACGTGGGAAGCACCAGCTTTTAAATAGAAAAAGAATCATCCATTTCTGTTCATCCAGTCAAAAGTTCTACATAAATAAAAAGCATACCCGTCGAATTGATAACCTCTTCCTTTTTTGAAGTCTGTTAAAAAGACATAACGTGCTTGTCTAAGGAATAACAAGTTAGAATGATTACATTTTATACCTGTGAAAAGTCTTTTGTGTAACTTGAAGTCGATGTACACATTATTTGACTAATAGGATGAAATTACTCGTGTAAGATCAAAAGCGCAATACGGTGACGATTGTGGGGGCCCCATAGATTTTTGAGCTCCGTGTTTTGAGCTATATACGTCGCTGTTCGTCTGCTGTCTGCATCGGCTGTCAGGAATGGGATTCAAGGCTCACTGATTTAAATTTAAGTAAACCTTTTACCTCAATGATGTTAGAATTTCTTCACCTGAGGCTTTGAACATTCACACAGTGAACTCATAAGCTGCATGAAGCCAATTGACTCTGAGCAAATCACTCAATTATAGAAACCACCTGATATATCAATGAAATAACATGTAATCTTCTTTCAGCTGGTGCTGTTCCTGCCTGCCCTGTGCCGTAAGATGGGTGTCCCATACTGTATCGTCAAGGGGAAGTCACGTCTCGGTGCCCTGGTACACCGCAAGACTTGTACGAGCTTGTGCCTAACAAATGTAAGTCCCAGTATATCAATTGTATGTAGAATTTGAAGACATGTCTCATATTTGCTGTTTTTGAGGTTATGCTAAAGTAATACACTTTAGATACACACCAATGTAAGGGACCAGAGTTTTCTTATTGATTAGTGTGTACCTTTACTGGCCTTAGTTAGAATTAGTATTTAGTATTATTAATCCTGCTCGTATATTCCCTGTAGTTCACTGTGGTTTTTCCGCGACTGCACTGTTGGGAATTTTCTTCCCAAAGTTACAATACTCATACTACTGCCACAGAATTAATATACGTTAATAAGTACTACGTAAAGAACGGACTTTTATCACCTCCCGCCGATCCGCGACACCTCACCTCCCTCGCAAGAGACTGACGCAGAAAATTACCATTACTTTTCGGGCGCATGATCTACTCACACATGCGCTTGTATACAAACGTCACCCGTGCGATGTGTGACGATATCACGACATTTGTTGCAAGTGTCCGACGTGTGATACTGCCCTCCGACCCATTGTATGTGTAACAGAACTTGTGGGAAGAAAATTCCCAGCAGTCCAGTACTGGGAATACACGATTGTGCTTAATTAGGAAAAATTGATTTATAGATCAGTAAGTAGCGTAATGATAAACACAAGTGCCGAAAATTTGGTACGTTTGTTTTCTAAAACAAGTTTTTTGAAGATTTAAAAAAAGCTGCTGAAATATTTGTACTATATTGAGACCTGAGAGAGATATATATTTTAAAATTATTTGCTCATTTAGTGCATGCTGCATATCAAAACAACCTCAATTTTTGATGTCCTATAAACGCTGAAATCTGTAGTCTGCTTAGTTTGATTGGTAGTGTTTTTGATGCATGTCTTCAGATTCTGTTGTAGTTAAGTATTGATGGTATATAGTGATGATTTATTTGCTATCTAAATGCTATGATGATACCTCATCTACCACCAATAGATCTATTCTGAATATGCCATCAAATTAAACTTATAATGATTAATAGTTTTGAAAAGTATGGAATGGATTTTAATAGTGATTTTAAGGATGTAGCCTGATAATGTATGCGGCTTTAGTGTAGTGATAGTGATACTTAGTGATTATTTTTATTATAGTTAGTGGTTAGGCAAGAAGTACCTTGCTTCTTTAATTATGTCTTTACATAAGTTTCTTGTGGACATGATTTTAGGTCTAAAACTAATCTAGAGAACGACGCAGCTGTATCCATGCTATTCATGCACCGAGATATTTTATATTTTTACCAAACTGCTATGAAAAGCAGGTGGTTGATGTGCTAAGGGTGCTTGTACATATTTCAGTGCTTTGTAACTTTGACACAAACGTGAGTTTGTTTGTTACTTATTGTCGCCTTACCGGTACAACTAATCGTAATGACATTTGGACGTTCGTAGCTTGTAGCAACGATATACATAGACATATGGGGTACATATTTTTATTGGAAAAGTGTTTCAATGAATATCTGCCGTGGTATAAGTCTCCGTTTATTGCTACTGGTTCGATGACGTCATTATACTTTCGCATTATTTTTAATATTTATGGAAAAGTATATCAGTTAATCAAGTGTGATGGGAAAATAAGTGCACACTCAATCGGCCCAAGAGGGAGTGAAGTGCATGCTTATTGGTCCGTTTTCGTCATGTTTGAAGTGTAAATATAAGACGTAGTAGAGTAGTGTGTTGTCTGAAAGGTTTCTTCTTATATTAGACGTCCCAAGCAATATTTAAATTTTTACTTCCTGTATGAATTGCATGATTGTTAAGTTTTGTTTTGAGTATTAAATTTATTAGTTATTATGACTTTCTTATTATGTTTAAACAGTAAACTGACAAGTCCTAACTCCTACAGGTGGAGTCTGGCGACCGTGCCGCTTTCTCCAAACTGGTGGAGGCGATCAGAACCAACTTCAACGAGCGTTACGAGGAGCTGCGCAGGCACTGGGGCGGCGGCGTGCTCGGCAACAAGTCCAACGCGCGCATCGCTAAGCTCGAGAAAGCCAAGGCTAGAGAAATCGCGCAGAAGCAGGGCTGAGCCCAATAAACTATAACTTGTATATGTGTTTTTTATTTCTACGTCTCTGTTAGGTATGGTTCGTGACGGACTTACAACGCGCGAATATCTAGTTATATCTAGTTTTTACTACATCGGAAGCCACGTCAGAAGATATAATGCAATAGAAAGAGCGGTTGCATAAAATTTTAGGGTCGCAGCGCAAGGTAGACTTCATGGTGTTTCAAAAGTCGTTATTTATGCCTTCACCATAGTACGCCGCAATGGCCGTTCTCGAACCGCTAGCATCAAAAGGTTCCAACACCAGGTCGTTGGTCCATCATGTAGGGGGACGGCCTACACGTTTCCCGGAACGTGATCGCTAGTCTAGTACTCCATATATCTGTTATCGTTCGACTTTACCTACGCTATGTCTGTCACTTGTTCGTCTACGGATATCCTCATTCCGGATTTGATCACGAAGAGAAATGAGTAATTTTGACCTTGTTTATTCGGCCAACTGTAAAGGACCACGCTTCGGTTCCATATGCCATCCATCACATCACAGATCGCCATAGATTAAAGAACTAGAAGGAATAAATCTGTAAGAGTTTTAAGATAGATCCAATGAAATGTGGTCATGTTGCGGAGCCCCCAGGTGAAATGGAGCAAAATTCTCAAAATGGTACTCCAGTGGCAAAACGAAAAAGAGAAAGTTAACGTAAAACGGGAGAAGAGTTTTAAGACAAATCAATAGAGGCGGCCTTTGCTAGGAGCCTCACAGAACTTTCAGATTATTTATAAATAATAAAAGGAATCAAATGAATTTTATTTAAAAAGATTACATTGTTCCTAAAAAGAATTTAGTTCCGAGTATCGCCATCTTTCATTCCATGTCCGTACTACGCACTTGACAAGCTAAGAGAAGTTGGTAACGGTTGATTGGCAAAAAGTTTTGTTTTATCTTCACTTTTAGGCACCATCAAAAATGAAAACCACTGATCTGATAATGTAACCTAAGATGACCTGTGTAAGTATTTGTAATTTTGTATATTATTTTTTGAGTATATTTATATAATCGAAAGCCTGGCCTTGTGCATTAGTTGTCTAGAAAGGGATTATTATTTCTTGTTGTCAAAAACGCCATCTTGTGATAACTAGCTTCATTGCAGTCTTTGTAGCTTACGTCGTGGTTGAACTTAGAGAAAGTGAAGAAAAACATGAGGGAATATGCACACTCCTGAGAAGAAATTAAATGGTGTGTGTGAAGTCTACCTGCACAGGGCCCGCGTGGTGGACGATGGCCCTTCACTGCCTATAGGAGAGTAATAAGCCTGAGCCCCTGCAGTGGAGACTTAAATAGGTTGTTGATGACGAATTTAGAGAAAATCATCAAATATTTTCTAGTAATTCAATGCCAGCTATCCTACTTTAAAAGACTTGTTAAATAAATTTTATATGAAAGCATATTAGTTTATAACATATTGATGGAGTAAGGCAAGATGAACCCACTTGAATTCGTTATCATATCTACAGCTGAATAAGTCCACTAATGGACCTTAGCCTCCCTAATAGTCCGCCACGTCGGCCTCTGCCATAATCGTCACGCTTGCCAGGCGGATTGGGTCAATGTACAACTTTATAGTTAGCTACAAATAGCCGTTCGGAAGCTAATGGTTCCTAGATGGCGTGTTAACAATAATCGAAAACTATTGTGTAAAAAGGAAACTATGAAGTTGTATGTTAAGGATACTCATTTCGCGACATTACCGATGTCCTATTTTTTAGATAGTTACTAAACAAAGCCAGCTATCCTATTTTAAAATACTATTTTAGGAATTAGAAAAATTAAAAGTATAGAAAAATTGATTAGATTAGATCGCGAATAAAAGAAATTTAGTGTTGACATGTATAGTGCATAGTACATACTATTCTAAAGCTGATACCACACGGTACGAGAAAATAATTACATGTCGATTTATTTTTATGGTCTGTTCAAATAGTTAAATACTTGTTTTAAGTAAATACAACGGGGTCCAAAAAATAATTTTAAAAAGAATTTATATTTATTTATTTGTGTCCGATTTGGCTACGACCCATTAGACCCATAGCTACAGTGTGGTAGGGCAACCATAGCCTTATCATCACTTACCATCAGGTGATATGAAGGCCAAGTGCATACATACATCACAATAGGTGCCTACAGTATTTATAGGGTTGGAAAGATAATTTTCCTGAAATGACGGGCCAACTCGCAGAAACAAAGAGGATGGCTGATTCTTCCTAAAATAACAAAAGAATCGCGGGCATAAAAGCGTCTTTCAGTACGATTGTGTTCTTATCAATTCAGTTTCAGGCGCGTTTCAGTGAGTACAAAGGTAATGGGAAAAATCGCTAGATGCCTTTGTGTCAGCTTGTTCACTGTGGGAAGGTTTCTACAGAGAGAAGACATTAAAAATATTAGAGAATATTACATAATGCTGCTGGATTTCATACCGGAACATAGCTATCAAGACTGTGGTTTGGCGGCAGATTTAGTAGTAGCTAGCCAGGCTGATGAAAATGCTCTGCCACCAAACTGAGTATATATTGGATTGGTACTGGTACTACCCACTGGGAGTCGAACCTGAGACCGCATTGCTAGTCCTAGTGTGTAGCCATTAGTCTACAGTATCGCCGCGGTTAAATCGCAATGTGGAAACAGTCTCGTAGTGTTTGTATCGAATTTGGTGTGATTCTCTTGTTCGTGAAGATGGCGCCTGAGGCTGCAATAATAACAAATTTCATTAAGATTAGTTTACTCTTGAAAATGTAACAAATATACATTAAAATAGAACTACATACTTTCGCATTTATAATTTTAGTGTTTTTATTGGCATTTCTAAAATGAAAAATAAATCGTGGTTCTTTTTATCTTAGAATAATAAAGCCTTAGGAATCGTCTTGCCTTATACAAGCACGCACACGACAAGTGAAGCTAGTAAAACTAAGCCATTCTAGTTTAAAAAGCTTTTTTCTTCAAGTTTAAGTTACAATCTTATTGGTTCAATAAATTTATTATTAATGATTTTTGTTGAAGTGGTTGTAACAATACGCAAGTACACAATAAATATTGTAACATATCAGCGCAAATACCTACGTGTTTCTTGAGCCTACATAATTACATTCTTGTGCTACGCTTTTGACAGATTCCGTTAAAATGAGACTAGGCATCAAGGAATGTAATACAAAATTGATTGGTACCTGTACCTCATGAAATCGCAATTACAACGAACATTGAACCAGTAATCTGATGAAACCTTCCGCTATCATTATGGAGACTCAATTTTACGAGTCTAACGAGCCGTCAGAAGTTCCGTAGTTCCTTTTACGCAAGCGCTGAAGCCCTCCGAAATGTAACAGGTACGGAGTAAAGTAAGCAACGAAATGTGTTCATGTTCGTTCCTCGCTCAGTCGCGGAATATCGGGGGAGCCGCGCAGGCGTGCTGGCCGCACAACACCCATTGCCATTCTAATAAATTAAAAAAATACACATCAAACAGTCTATTCCAAAATCAAATAAATTAAAATTTGAAAATGGAATCGCGCTCTTCGATATGCTTGGAGAAAAATTCTAAATGGCCATACACTGATATTGATGTGATCATGTTGTTGCAATTCGTAAATGTGTATTGACTTTTCGTGTTTTGTTTTGTGATAAATTATAATTCGTGATAGCGGTGATGCCAAGTGGATATGGGTGTGAAAATGGTAACTGTCTCTGGGATTGGATTGCTCATTGCGGTGGATTTTATGGTAAGATATATTGTCTGTCTGTGGTAGGCTTGATTGCACGTTTTCTTTGCGAGTTTTGATATCACAGCTCGAATGACTAATATTTTTATAAGGGTGGATGTGTAAAAATCTGTGTAAAAAGATTTTATTCCAGCAAAGCACGTTGCAACTTCTTCAAGATTTTGGATAAGCAAAACTTGAACTATAATTCTAATAATGTCTTCTTATAATTTGTACTGATTGATTCTACTAGCCTAAGAAAGTTTACACCAAGAAGTTTTTACTAGATCAATCTAAACAAAATACTATCGCTCACTTGAATATATGTCGTCGCTTCTGTTCGATATATCCAGTGGATATATCTTCTAGGCAACCCTTTCAGGCAACATTGAAACGTAAGAAAAATTACCGAACATCAGAGATAATGGAAAAGCTAAATCGAAGTAGATTCCATTAATCTAAGTGAAGACACAGACACGCAATAAAGATAGCCGAACAAGAGCCTACGAACGAGGAAAATTGATACCACGCAATTAAGAGCTAGAGGAGTGCCTTGAAAACACCTTATATTCTTCCCGAAAACGTCATTGGTAAGATTTCGTTTGGGAAAGGAGAGGAGACACGACAAGGTATTGTTATCTTGACGTATGTCTATTCTTCACTTGGCGACAGGTTTTTGTTTAGGATATTCAAAACTGCCGATACTTTGGTGTTTTCGATAACGAAATTACGCTGTGTGCCAAGTCTACCAATCTTGACCCTCGTGGCTTAGGACTATGGCCTAGGGTTGGTGTTGGTCAAGTAAGTACCTACTGCAAGTATGGTCACTTACTGCAAGATTTGTTTCGTTTTGTTATGCTTTAGGAATTGGTGCGTTTTTTTTTATTGGATTTGATGCCGTTGGTCCTTTGACCACTACAGCTTCACCCGGACAATTTGTCGAGCCCGGGTGGCGCTCAGATGAAGAGCATTTTTAAATTAATTAATGTATGATGAGTTACACTCAAGTGGAAGCGTCGGTGGCGCAGTGGACAAGGCTCGGACTTTCAATCTGAGGGTTCCGGGTTTGAATCCAGCCGTGTACCTATGAGTTGTTTTTCAATTCGAGTACATTATCCGATTGCTTAACGGTGAAGGAAAACATCGTGAGGAAACCTGCATGTCTTGAACAGGCATGTGAAGTCCGCCGATCCGTACTGGGCCCGCGTGGTGGACTATGGCCCATACACTCTATGTAGGAGAGAAGGCCTGAGCCCCTGCAGTGGGGACGTATATAGGCTGTTGATGATGGGTTTACACTTGGCCTCCATCTCACCTAATGGTAAGTCACGATGAAGCCATTTGATGGTAAGCGTGCGCAACCAGAAGCCTCAAATGAGGCGCCTCTGCTACCTTTCATACCGGAACACAACAGTGCTGTTAACACTACTGTATGGCGGCAGATTACGGTAAGAGGCGGATATATAATGCCCTACTACCAACCAACCGAGTACCGATAGATACCCCTACTGGCAATCGAAACCGGGACTCCGGATTGTAAGGCGTTTTACTTATCCAGTCATTTCTTGTAGGTGCCCAGTGGTGGTGCTAAGTGAGCAGCAACAGTAGACTTTCGTATCGTTTATAAATACTTTTTAAATAGTATTTTAAAGAAAGAAAGAAAGAAAAAATGTATTTGCCAAGAACATCGTTTTTCGACGTTTTTTACACGGTGTTTAGATAGTAATTTGAATTAGTTCGATGTACTTAACCTGTCCACAGATGTGCAAATATTATAAACATATCTAATAAGGAATTTATTTGTTAAAAAATTAGTTTACATCGTATGTCAGTTAGTAAAATGTTAATAATTTTGTCATTGAATAATTCACAAGTCATATCATTAATTTATGTCAAACTATAATTACTACAGGTATAAAGCTATGTTTACGCGTAAGAAAGCTAGTTGCGATTATACCTTATATGACACTCAAGCCCTATTATTAGATTCACTTGTATCTATGTATGAACAAATCTAGCAAGTCGATTTTAACCTACTTCTAACTGTCGTATCGACTTGAAACTTTGCGATTGTATGTAATTTGGACGACAATACAATAATTTGGCACTATCGTGCTGATCTGACACTTGAGTTTGGAGGAGGATAGAGGAACTCTTCAATGAGTTAGTGTATATAAAATTTCAACGCTTCAGAAAACAACAACTACCAAAAGTCGTTCTGTAATATTATTCAAGGGTATTTTAACAAAAAAATTATCTCGCCCAGTTTCGTGGTACTCTAGCAACTGAATGGACGCCAAACTTCAGGTTCCCAAGTTTTAATCGCTTGGTATCGATCGATCGCAATTAAGAAACAATTCCAAGTAGAAGCATCTGAAGATAAACACTCGGCATACTAATTAAAATTAAAACAAAGACAACGAAAGTTATCTTTTTAAAGCGTTTTATTTATGAGACATTACTCTGCGAAATCGTGAATTTAGGGTCCCAGTTTAAGTGAAATTCTGCGTAAAATAACTGCTCTATAAACACTAAACAGTTCATAAAAATATAGTATTAAATTCGGCGTTTTATTTGAGTTGCATTACTAACTTTTTTAGCTTTGAAACGGATGTAATGAAGTTTTTCAAAAACCGCCAAGTGCGATTCGGACTCGTCAGGTCGCTTTCACGCACACAAATGAACAAGACGAACTTAAGAAGTGTGTGTGTGGTTTTGTAAAAAGTGTGAGATCGAACGCGTCTGCGCAACACCCGCTTATAACTATATTTTATTACAAAAACCGGTCAAGTGCGATTTGGACTCGCGCACCGAGGGATCTGTACAGAATATGAATTTTTCTGAAAATCATAAATAATAGCACCCAACAATGCCGTACCGAAAATGTAATTCTTATTGAAAAACCAACTTAACTTTGTAGCAGAATTACATACCTGATTATGACTTTCAACAACAAAGATTAGTTGGTAAACCTAGAAAGCTATTTTTACTGTGTTATAATTCAAAAATCCTGGTTTTCATATTTATTCTCATGGTTGTGCTGTAAGAACTTGCTTCTTGCCAAATTTCAGGATTCTAGGTCAACGAAGAGAATACTCTTATATCTTTTGATTGCGTTGATCTATAAGTTTGTATTTTTCACAGTTCCAAGGGACAGCAGACTTGAGTATTCGATATTAATTTCAACTTGATATCTCTACGCGTTCCTGAGAAAAAGGGTCTTGACAGACAGACAGACAGACAGACGGACAACAAATGGTTCCTTTTTTCCTTTTGGTGTGCGGAACCCTAAAAATATGTTGTATCAGCTATTGTTCCGAAAGACTGTAGTTCATGAGAAAGTGAGAGTTCCCGTGCTGGATTGTCAAGGTGTCCAGGGCGTATCTATCGGTAGCGGGTGAGTCTCATCTTTTCCTTTTCTCATCGATACAAGAGCACGTGAGTTTACCATTTAAAATTCATAGTGTCGCTGTCTGCATCAAGAAGCACCTTGCTCGGAGCGTACCCAAAAATTTAGGTCCAAGACCGAAGAAAAAACAAGTTTATTGTATGGGTACTTTAATTTTTATCTTTTGTTGTTTTAGCAGCCATAGAATACCATAAGAATAGCTAATAATAGTACATATTGAATTGAATCTACTTAGTGCGTGCCTCAAAAAGATTTTTTGGCATCAAATAAACCGAACTGTTTTCTAGATATTAGTTATCTAAATAGTGGTTATCAATGGTTGTAACATGAAGTCAGGTAGTGTGGTATTTTAGGTTATGTATCAACGAAACGTTCCAGGCTGAAGGTAAGACAACGAATGGTTTAATTGCTCTCTGACATCAGTGAAATTGACAGCTAATATAGAGGAGCTAGTTAGCTAGGCATCTACAACAGGTAGGTAGCTACTGCAGTGGCGAAGGGTCCATACAAGCCGATTCCCACCGGCTTACCTTTCAAAAATCCTTTCCACATATCATTAATGTAATGTACTATTAACTTTTATACGCTCAAAACATTACTACAAGAAACGCCTGCGCGCAATTAAAAAGCAATATCTATCAGTGGCGAAGGGTCCATACAAGCCGATTCCCACCGGGTTACAGATATTATCTATAAATTGTCAAAGCCCGCCAAAACTATACCACAGTTCCCGTGTCAACTAATGCTCTGTCTCTTACGCTCTCGTAGTAAACGTCGCTTTTTATTTCACGAAATAAGCCGGCGAATTTCGGGTTACTCGATTTCTTCTCTTTCGAACGCCTTATGCGGAGCGAGATAGAGAGTTATAATGCTAGTAATTTCAAAACTATAATTTTAAGGAGAAAATACATCGCCAATATATAATATATATATATATATATATAACAATGCAAAATTTAGAAAGTAGTATTTTGATAGTATGTTTCATCGCGAGTCACATTGTTTTATTTAGGCGTATTTGCGTGTGATTTGTTCCGTTTGGAATAAACAACTTTAGTACGCGTGAATGCTTGTTAGTACTATCGATGGTTTTTATGTGACGGATTAAAAAGTATTTCACTTAGTTCGAAGTTCATGTGCTGTTTTTTGTGTTTATAAGGTGATTTACTTGCATATTTCGTTCAATACGGTGAGTTTTGTGTGCCATTATGGCTTTAATTCGTATGGAATGCTGCCTAACTGACTACTTGCTCATCATCTTCCCATTTGAAGAAATACTGAGAATTTCTGAAGCCGAATTTGAATCACGCGGTAAGCATTTTTTTTTGGATCGGCTTCCCTTCGCCAAAATTCCACCCTTCGCCACTGGACTAGTAGGTAAGGTAGTATTACTTATCTAAAGTAGGTTTAATCCTTTATTATTGAACAAACTGCTAGTAAATTTTTAATAATAATGTTATTACAATAAAAATACTTATTTTAGGCTTTATTTACGAAAAGCGAAGAGCACAAAGTTGATTTCAGCTTTATCCAAATGGAAACTGACCAACACGCGGTATTTCGCGTTCAGATTAATATTAAAATTCAAATCTGTTGTTGAAACTCGTGAGATTCAATTAAATACAGGAACGGACGGGGATTATAGGGATGGGATAACATTATGAAAGGTTTACATTTACACATCCCCTGCTCTTGCCCTGGTAACCAATATATCTGAGGTCAATTAGAAGTATGTTTAACAAACCGTTTTTATCGTAAAAAAGAAAGAAAAAATGTATTTGCCAAGTACATTTTTTTTACATGGTGTTTAGATAGTAATTTCAATTAGTTCGATGTACTTAACCTGTCCACAGGTGTGCAAATATTATAAACATATCTAATAAGGAATTTAATTGTTAAAATATTAGTTTATATACATACGTATGTATGTTACGCGATAACTCCGCCAATTCTGTTTCGATTTTGATAATTTTTGTTTGGTAGAGCATACTCCAGAGGTGGTTCCAAATTGTATAGAAATTGATTGAGCGCTTTTTGAGAAAATGAACAAAACACAAATATGTGCACTGATAATTCTACCTCTAAGGGTGAACATTTTAATGCGTTAATTATAATATTTCTAACTTAGACGTACGAATAAATTTGTTATCAATTTCTACATTAATAATTTAATTCAAATTTAAAAAAATCTTATACTTGACTGACAGTATAAAATAGGCTGAAAAAAAAGGCTCAGAAAAAGATTATTTAATACTTGCTTTTGGTTATCATGACGGCAAGTCCCTTCTAGATTTATTCTTGTCTCTACGTTGCTTAGCATTTATACAGATAATCATATTGTAAGGATGTAAGGTTTAAGTAGTTAGGTAAGGATTTAAGGGTTAATTATTTAAAAAAAGTTCATGTTAAAGATAAATTTTTTCTTTTCAAAGCTTACAAGTAGCATTTTTCAAACACTTCGTCCGCAAAAGAGAAAGAATTTAAATATACTTGTCACGAAATGAAGGTGTTCTTAGAGGTAGAAGAATTGGACCCCTACCCTTCATTATTCCCATTTTCTCTGCTCTCAAAGAAAGATACGTGTAACGCGTGGTAATTTGGGAACAGGACGAAATGTGGATTTCATTATTTCTCCCATTTCCAAGGGAAATATTTCTCAGTTATGAAGAATTAATGTAAAATTCATTTCATAGTTCAATTTTGTTAGATAAACAATTAATTCAGTTTGTCTAAAGAAATAAAATAAGATAATAATATTTCATTCTGTTTTAGATTGTACATTTTGTAGTCAATTTGTATATTCTAAGTACTGGCGTTTAATAAAGTCATACTGCGGCTAAATCCATTACGTACGAATGAAAATAGTTGTCAATTTGCAATTATAGGCACAGTGCGGTGTTATACTACATGAAGGTTCCATAAAATTGTCATGGTGCTACCGATTAAAAAAAAAGTAAAAGTAAAAAGTGTTTATTTCTTAAATAACTTTTACAGAGTTTTGCAGGGGCCTTCCATAAAATAGTCTTTCGACACTTGTGTTGGAAGTGCACCGCGTCTTCCAGACGGATTTACAGAGTATTATTTAAGGAAAAGACTTATTATTATGTTAGTAAAAATTAACCTGTTTTAAATGTTATTTTTGCCGATTATTACCGATTGCTTGTAATTTTTGGAAAGTTAACAATCCTTAGACATCATCAGTAGAGCAAAAGAGTCCTCGAGTGTAGGTCACGTTTTGGAAAACGTAGTGTAAGACACTCAGCTAGAAAAGACGACTTACATTGGGTGGCTGGATGTTCATGGATGACCCATTGACATATTAACAGGACCGTGATCAGTGGCTCGCTTTTTGGGCTATGTCCAGCAGTGGACTGCCGTAAATGATAATAGATGATCATAATTGTAAGTACTCGTAGTTATAAGTTATGGAATATATTGTTCATCCAGCTACCTGCTGAGTGCGAAACTCACTGCAAAACATCCAACAGATTTCAAGACAAAGTGAAGGTGTTTTTAGGGGATCCAAACCCTTCATTACGCCCACTTTTCCTGCTCTCAAAGGAAGGACAACTCACGTAGAACGGTTGGTAATCTGGCACCGTAACCCAGATACAGGACGAAATGCAAATTTCCCTTATCCCTCGCGTGCGCAGGACTCGCCCGGGAGATTTGTTGGTGGCGAATTAATACGATAACTGGTATGCGGATTGCGGACTAACCCTTTGCTTTGAGTGTTCTACATATATACATATATTGGAAGACTGCTCTACTTACGGACCCATTCTGACAACGCCGGGAAACGTCCACTGCTGGACATAGGCTTCCTTCATGGCACGCCACATCGACCGTTCCCGAGTCACCTGCATCCAGCGACTCCCCGCGACCTTTACTATGTCCTCGGACCATCTAGTAGGGGGACGGCCCGATACACGTTTCCCGGTACATGGTTGCCACTCGAGAACCTTTACTCCCCACCGGTTATCGGTTTTTCGAGCGCTGTGGCCTGCCCATTGCCACTTCAGCTCACTGACTCGTCGAGATATGTCGGTGACCTTAGTTCGTCTACGGATTTCCTCATTCGGCGATTAATAAACATGTATTATTTTTAAGATTTTTGTAATGAATAAATTAAATAAATTAATCTCATTGGATGGGACAGATTGCAATTAAATAACTGGGATGGGGTACACATCTATTTACAAATACTGTGCAGACAAAAATTTTTTTAAAATGTTTAGATCGTCATTTGAATTGTCCCTGCTTGCCTATTTTCAATATCTTCAATGTTTACAACCCTACGATTTTATTATTGTACAGACAATTTAAGAATATCCTTTTGTTAAGTTTCTTAATATCAAAAAGAAGGCATGGGTTAATCCTTTACTTACACTCTCCAGAGAAAAGGGTCGCATCCTTGAGAAGATTAGAGGATACACGGTGCGGTTCAATTTTATAAAGGCGGTAAAGGGAAGGTCGTAGCCGTTTCCTTTAAGGATATCATCAAAGCTGATACACCTGATACTTAAGATAAGTTTCAAAAGTGTGCTCGTTAAAGAAACAAAGACTCCTTACTTTTTAAGCGAAGAAATTCAGATACCGTCTATAATTTGTCTTCATTTCCTTTAGTTTTCAAAGTCGTTAGATCTTTTCAGCGTGCTGTAGTGAAAAAGAATTCTAAATCATTTTTAAAGCTGGGCTGTTGTCCCGTCGTTCGATTCCTTCCTACGAACGATTTCGTTTCGTATGTGCTTTACAGATATTTCCTTACGACTTCTTCATACATATACGGCTACTGCCGTTTATATTAGAACACAACAGTGCTACTAACACAGCTGTTTTGCGTTCAACTTAGGTAAAATTAACCACCAACTTAAATATGTTGTATAATTAAAATATTGGTAGTCAAGAAATAGCCGAATGAGCTAATCAGTCCAAAGAAAGTGGCAACACTGAAGACATTTAAAAAATTGAAAATTCCATCCATTAACATCCATAAATAACAGGCAAATTGTGTCTAATCAAATACTTCAAGAACTTTCAACAATGATTATAAGAGAAGTCATAAAACTATAGAGAAACTATTTTTGTTACAACAACTACGATAAGATACCGGTTTTGTATCGCTACGTGCACCAGTTTATGTTGAAAGATAAAAGTTATGTCAGAAACGTGGAATATACTGATAAAGTTATGCAACGGTTATAGCATAAATCTAGACGCTAAAAGAGAGAGTGGAAAAATGTCAAATATAGGTAGTTCTCTTCTAACGCCGGCGCTAGTTGGCACTGTCTGCGGGCACAGCCCCGGGATGTATCGAAAAGTACCATTAATCAAAAACCAATAAGTGTGACTAAAAACTGTATTAGGATAAAATGCACGTGTTTGATAAAGTATACCCAAAACGTTATGACGTGAATTTTTATATAGGCACTACATAATGGCGCCATTCCCCTCCATTGTACTCTATGTTCACTTCATTTTGACGCGACAGAGAATGTATGTTTATCTCATTCTATCTAATGTAAATTTAATGCTGTTAGAACGGCTAAAATATAGTTATTTGGGTCCTGATTTAAATATCTATAACATATTGTGAATAATAATATTAAGCCATGGTAGCTCAGTTGGTTAGAGCGTCAGTCCTTGAACAATCGAGGTCTGGCTTCGATCCTGGCTCGTACCAATGAGTTACATTTTGTTATTTGGAATTTATGTACGAATGATAAAAATCATTACCATTGGCTTTTCGGTGAAGGAAAACATCGCGAGGAAAACTGCACACATCCTGAGAAGAAATTCAAAGATGTGTGTGTGAAGTCTATCAATCCGCACTGGGCCCGCGTGGTGGACTATGGCGTAATCTCTCTGTAGGAGAGTAGGCCTGAGCCCCAGCAGTGGGGAAATTATAAGTTTTGATGATAATTGTGAATAATAAACATGAAGTCATTCATATAAAATTACACACTATTTTGTGATTTTTCTGGCTTCAAACAACAGAGGCAGTGCCTTATTTAGGTCTGGGTATGAGGTCACTTCAGTATGCATTGATACATTTAAATACGTGGAAACAATTTCATTCATTTAATAGTATAACAATTGTAAATGGGTATGGCTTAAGTACCACAGTCATCCCGGAGCGTTTCACTCCGTATTCCCACAAAAGCCTCAACTACTGACCCTTTTTAATGCAGGAAGCCTTTACAAGGCTCACACAGGAAATTTCATTTAGGTAACGTAGACTTTAACTTCCAACTCCACGCGGACTCATGTACCGAAGCCTTTTGATTAGGGACCCAGACGGCTTATGTACGATAGTTTATTTCTCGACTGCGGTGAAGTAACGGTAATGATTCTAGCTACATACCTTCGTATGTATGTATATGCTCCCTCATATCGAGGTATTTAACTGCTCATAGTATTCTGACAACTTTATTGGAAGCATTGTGTTTGTCCGCAGGTTATGGGATATATGACGTCACGTAAAAATTACTTGTTTGGATTTTTTTAATATTATTTTTATTGAAGATAGACCAACGCTTGACCTCAATCTCACCTGATGGTAAGTGACGATGAGGTCAAAGATGTTACGTGTTGGTCTAGAAGGTGCCTATTTACTCTTCTTTTGAAGATTCCCAAGTTGTAGCTTTCGAGGAACACGGAAACCGGTAGTGTATTCCATATTTTTGATATGAAAGGTCTTGATGAGTACATTTTGAAAACGTATACGCTACAAATATATGTACCACCGGGTGAGATGAAGGCCAAATACAAAACCATACCGTATAAAATAATAATACATTGACAAACAGTCTGGTAGCTGTCTTCACACTAAAATGAGTTTATGTCGTGGAGACTAGAACATTATTCAAACAGAAGTACAGTATGGCTCCACTCTTGCTTAGTTTAGTTTCCACAGTTTCGCCTGAAGAGGCTATGTTGGTAAGACCACGTGGTTGGTTTCAAGGTTGCATTGTTTGTAGCTGTCCCTCTCCGAGCCCTATCCTACCCGAGCGCGTACGGTGAGACAGCATAATTTACGCGATGTTATTCACCCGTTATTTGGATGTTTCGTAGTCCAGAGATCATTTGAAGGATACAGTATATTATGTAACCATTTTTTTAATACAGTATACTAATGAAATTTCAGATGTCGGTGGTTTTTCCAAATTGTTCTAAATTGATTCATACTCTTGTAAATCAGGTTCAAATTTGGGGCTTTTTATTACTGAAAAATACAATACTTTGACGCCCTGTAACTCTGGAAGTATATATTTAAACGAAAATCTGACTCACCACCGACACAGATATTTGTTTATAAATTGTGTCTTGAAAATTTCATAGATTTTCATAGCTTAATACTCAAAATATGACTGGACTACGTTTGTATGGGCGCTTTGTCATCAGCATACCCTCTGAAGCGGTTCGCTTTTTCGTGTATCCTACGCCACTGCTACGGAACTGCTACGCCACTGCTACGGAACTACTACGCCACCGCTACGCCTCTGCTAATGAGTAAAATTCTCTGCCGATTTCAGAGTTTCTTGAGCGCTACGATTTTGATGTATTTTTTACGGTTTCCTTACCCAAAGGATAACCAACGGGACTCTATAACTAAGACTCCGCTGTCCATCGGTTTGCTGTCCGTCTGTCACCAGGCTGTATCTCATTAACCGTGATAATTAGACACTTAAAATTTTCACAGATCATCTGTTGCCGCTATAACAACAAAGACTAAAAAATAGAATAAAATACATATGTAAGGGGGCTCCCATACAACAAACGAGATTTTTGAAACGTGCGTTTGAAACTATTTGAAAGTATTAGTAACGCCATCTAGTGACGAGTAGCAAAACTAAATCGAAAATGGTATTTAGGCGCATTCATTAGAGGATTGTTCAGTATAAGCATATTATTTATGATTTTCCGTATTTTAACTGTCCATATTCTGTACGGAACCCTCGGTGCACGAGTCCAACTCGCACTTGGCCGTTTTACTAATTTCATTTATCGACCCATCTAAATAGCACATATCGAATATCACAATGATATTAATAAGCTCGAGCTAGATTTCATTCATTTATATTCCTCCATTGTCTCAGTTTTTACGAGCTCGATATATTTCTTGTTCTGTCCAAGCGTGCCTCCTGCGACCCTGAGGCAAGACTTTGTTCTACTTGTAGTAAATAAATTAAGGGTCTTTGTTGTTCCTTACGCGTTCGGATTACAAATAGCTGACACTTTGCTAAACAAATGCCGCCCAAAACTGTCTTCTATAAATATACTCGCTCTGAATACACTCTATCGCCTTAGCTGGCTAGTGGCAAATTCGAAATGATTTATTTGTTGAATACAAGCTATGATAAATTAACGCGTTCAAAAAGAACTAGAAACCGACTTCAACTACCCTAAAAGTCTACAGAATTCATCCCTTAAAATGTTCTCCCTTATAGTTAGAATTATCTGGGTATATTATTTTGTTTATGTTGATTTTCTCAAAAGCACGAAATCAATTTCGATAACATTTATACGGGACCAGCACTGAAGTATGATCTTCAAAAATTCATCATCATCAATCAAAATCGTCATCATCATTTAATCGCGAAACATACACACAAAAAGAACACCAATTATAATTACAACTATATTATTGACATGTCCTTTCATTACGCTATACACAAATCCTTTACCAAAATAAAAAGGAATTCAATTTATTTCCATTGCTTCTCTTCCGTCTTCATTTCTACGAACCGGTTTTTTGTTTTTTTTTGTTTTGTGCAAACAATGGAAGATGCAGCAGTTGTTTTTATTAATCCTTTTTCAACTGAAGTACGGGACTAGCGGACGATAAATTAATGTTGAAAAGATTGCTGAAAAACGGTTTCAAACTCTTGAGAGGCTGGGTATTAATTTTAGTCCCGATCCGCCATCTTGTTTTTTCTTCATGCCGCATGATGAAACTTAGGGACATACAAAGACTTTAAAAATATATTTAAATCTCTTTGGTTATATAATATATATGGGTAGGGAATGTATATACAAAAAGGACATACATAACTCCATAGCGTCACCTTTTGGGGACACATATTTTTTCGAGAATAAATAAACATAAAAAAGTTTCATTGTGAGACATGAACACAAAGACAAGATGGCGAACCAAGATTGACAAACTCCCTTCCCAAATATTCTTGACACGATTGCCAATTACCTAAATTTTACCACGTAACAATCCAATTAAAGAGCTATGAAATCTTCTTTGGAACCCCACCGCATACCTTCCCTTATCCAATCCGTTTCATACAGCTTCGTCTGAAATTAATCGTTGTTTCAACCTAATACATAATTTATATTTTATCTTAGAAGATAAATTATACGCCGCGCTCGTGTAATTCTAGTATTGATGGAGTTTTCTCAGATTATTACCAGTTATATATATAGTGGATAAGAAGTAAATAGCTAGGGATCGTTGATTTGTAGTCTTATTCATTTTCAACTGTAGTTAGCACGAGATGCAAGTTGTGTTGTCTGAGGACCATGGTTGAGATATATATGTACATATAGATATACTTTTCCCTAGACTGACAAGTAATGGTATGGTTAAAGCACAGTAAGAACCAATAAGTCCTTTAAATTCGTGTATCGACAGAGGCGCTAAATAACGCAATTTGGAAGCTTCATTTTCAGGGTGCCGATAACGTTGTTAATGATTTTGTTTATGCCTCTTGTTTAATGATTATAAGTGTATATATATAACCAGAGTGACTAGTGGCCTGGCAGAGGGTATGGTCATGATCTGCCCAATTGTGACATTGTGTAAATTGTATAAATTGACATAGCTTATTACTAACACTAGGTTAAAATTGACTATTTTATTAACTAACAAAAATACGGATTATGTCTGAATGCGGTCGATTATGATGGTACACAATTGCTTGGAGCATTGCTCCTACATGAGACACGCGAGGTATTTCCACTTCGTTGTCTGTTGCAAATGCGGTCGGTGGGTATATACAACATACAAAACGTACGCAAACTCACCAGACTTAACCTAATTAAATGCCGACCAAGTTTTCACCTTGTTTACACCGCATTACACCAAACTGTAGGTTTATTACGCACGGCATTCTCGCTGTAGGAAACGATTCTGGAAATTAAATTCACTGACGTTGATTACAAAATGTGTTATCTCCAGCGTAATTTTCGCGTACGACCTGGCATCGTCGCATTATTTGTCATTTTTATCGTAGAGTAAACTTTTTGTATCATTAAGGTTATTTACTCGATCAAAGTTTCATACTAAATTTCTGTTGCGATAATCTTTTTAAATAGAATAGCTGACTGTGTGAAGTAATTTATTTAAAAGCAGGACATCGGATTATAATGTCGCTTAACTTCCTAGGGAATCATAATTTTCATTTTGGAACGAAGTTCCTTATCGCGCGTTGTGAAAGGGGGCTAGACGGAAAAATTCTTACGAAAAGTTGTCACGACACTTTTTGCTATAGTAAGTTAGCGTCATCTGTTAGTACGACGTACGTAGTAGTAAGACGATACCAACAGTTCAGCTATGTGACGACAGATGGCTCTGATTAGTTGCCGCTACTCAATGACAGATGTCGCTAAAAACAAAACGTATCACGTACATAAAAAATCTAATGAAAAAACCTACAAAACCATATTTAAAATATAATGTTAAAATCCGTTCAAACCTTATTGAAAATTTGTAAAATTTTGTTACAATGCCTTATCGCGCGTTGTGAAAGGGGGCTAGACGGAAAAAATTCTTACGAAAAGTTGTCACGACACTTTTTGCTATAGTAAGTTAGCGTCATCTGTTAGTACGACGTACGTAGTAGTAAGACGATACCAACAGTTCAGCTATGTGACGACAGATGGCTCTGATTAGTTGCCGCTACTCAATGACAGATGTCGCTAAAAACAAAACGTATCACGTACATAAAAAATCTAATGAAAAAAACTACAAAACCATATTTAAAATATAATGTTAATAATGTTAAAAATCCGTTCAAACCTTATTGAAAATTTGTAAAATTTTATTACAATTCCTTCACTAATTAATCGAAAGGAACTTCGTTCCATCCGGGTGTCCCTTGACACCTCTCAAGTTTTTTACACTATTTTCCACATATTTATAAGGTTAGTTCCACTCCAAAGTGAATAACGGTAAACAAACAAAACCATCTAAAACAACATATCTCAGTAACATTAAACAGTCTTACATTACTTATCGTATAGGTTGTAAGGTCGATGAACGAACTCACAAACCCTAGTGTCAGAGTTGATGAGCTGCTGTAGTCCTCTGATAGC
Source organism: Carcina quercana (assembly GCA_910589575.2). Taxonomy (NCBI): domain Eukaryota; kingdom Metazoa; phylum Arthropoda; class Insecta; order Lepidoptera; family Depressariidae; genus Carcina; species Carcina quercana. The sequence goes on along the minus strand of OU342429.1, from coordinate 14,259,666 downwards.
TCTGTCGTAGATAGTAACCGGTAACAACGAATTAGCGTACCTTCCGTGTGAAACCAAAGTGATTTTTTGACAATGTGCCCACCGGGGATCGAACCCGAGACACGTGAGTTGCACGTCTGAGTCTAACGATTAGACAACTGCACCACTGAGTTTCTAAGCAATTCAGCTTCATCAACAGCCTATATACGTCCCCACTGCAGGGGCTCAGGCCTACTCTCCTACAGAGAGTGTATGGGCCATAGTCCACCACGCGGGCCCAGTGCGGATCGGCGGACTTCACATGCCTGTTCAAGACATGCAGGTTTCCTCACGATGTTTTCCTTCACCGTTAAGCAATCAGATAATGTACTTGAATTGAAAAACAACTCATAGGTACACGGCTGGATTCGAACCCGGAACCCTCAGATTGAGAGTCCGCGCCTTATCCACTGCGCCACCGACGCTAATTCAGCTTATACATATGTAAATAATTATTTTGACATCGTCAAGGCTCTATCGTCTAATAGTTTTGTTACGGTGTTTGTTTAAGGTTATTTATATTGAACAAAAAAGAACTATACACCTGTCTAGATACATATACCTGTAATATATACGACACAATCACTTCGATATTGAAATTCATTCCATCGACGGTTTAATAAATAATGCATTCAGTTGAAGGCACGCCCCGGGTCGCGGCTACTTTCTATGGCTTCGTTATTTGACTGCTGAATATTCAGTTAGCTTGCCATGGTTGGGATTGTCTAGTTTTATTTTAATACTAGAATCTGATGGATTTATGTATAATAGGATTTTCGGCTCGGCTTTTAATTCAGCTGATGGTAAGTGACGACAAGGGCGTTGGATAGTAAGCGTGTGCACTCAGAATTCTCGAGCTAAGAGGCGCTGGCTTTGCTACCTTTTATACATGACAGTAGTGCTAATTGGCGGCAAAGATAACATGGTGGTAGCTAGCCAGGCGAACATAGAAAATCCAACCACCAATCAAACCGAATACCGATCAGAAATCTCGCTGGGAATCGGATCCTGGACCTCTGGATTGTGAGTCCTGGATGGTCCAGGCAAGTAGCCACTGGGCCACGGAGGCGGTCTTTTATTAAATATATTTTATCGATTCTACTTTTGATTTATGATAAATGATATGATATCGGATTGGCTCCTTCCTTTGATGATTTTTATCGCCTCATCATCATCATAAAAAGCCTATATATGTCCCTACTGCGGCTTAGGCCTGCTCTCCTACAGACAGTGTATGGGTCATAGTCCACGCGGGCCCAGTGCGGATTAGCGGACTTCACATGCCTGTTCAAGACATGCAGGTTTCCTCACCATGTTTTCCTTCACCGTTAAGAGGCTATGCTGTTGTCAAAGCGCCCATATAAACGTAGTCCAGTCATATTTTGAGTATTAAGCTATGAAAATCTATGAAATTTTCAAGACACAATCTAGAAACAAATATCTGTGTCGGTGGTGAGTCAGATTTTCGTTTAAATATATAGTTCCAGAGTTACAGGGCGTCAAAGTATTGTATTTTTCGGTAATAAAAAGCCCCAACTTTGAACCTGATTTACAAGAGTATGAATCAATTTAGAACAATTTGGAAAAACCACCGACATCTGAAATTTCATTAGTATACTGTATTAAAAAAATGGTTACATAATATACTGTATCCTTCAAATGATCCCTGGACTACGAAACATCAAAATAACGGGTGGATAACATCGCATAATGTATGCTGTCTCACCGTACGCGCTCGGGTAGGATAGGGCTTGGAGAGGGACAGCTACAAAACAATTTAACCTTGAAACCGACCACGTGGTCTTACCAACATAGCCTCTTAAGCAATCGGATATTGTTGGTCTGGATTCGAACCCCGGAACCTTCAGATTGAGAGTCCGCGCCGTATCTATTGCGCGACCGATTTATCGCCTCATCATCATTTATGTCTCAGACTGTATTATATTATATATCCATACACAAGTGTCTGTTCTAGTTTTGTTTTTCGTAGTTTAGTTTAATATATTTTTACTGTGTTTTTTTTTGTATGTGTACTGTATTGTGTTGTGTGTGTTCTTAAATAAAGTTTTGTCTATGTCATCACTCAGCAAATATTTGTCATTAAGGTATACAGACTCAGTCAGTGAGAATTTTGCTGACTTTTATACATACTAGTATACCCCAAAACCTAGAACTAGCCATCCACACTAAATGTGATAAATTTATATAAAAAATAGGACAAAATCAATGCTTCAATAAAATGGGAGTGTTTGAAGAATCGATCGGTATGTATTTGTTTAGAACAAAGTGTCGTGATGTTTACCGAAGGGACTGTCCAGTGCCCGCATGTTTTTTCTTTATCTGTCTCTTACGGTATGCGTAATAAACACAAAGGATATTGTAGGTGCGAACAGCTTTGCTGTGTGCTGTATGTCTAGATTTTTAGATCTGTATGTATGTGTGTTTAGATCTAAAAATATGTGTGTGATATCTATAGATCTAAACACACATACATACAGATCTAAAAATATAGACAAACGGACCTGTGTGATAAACGGACGTGTGTCACAACAGTGATTTTGTAAGGATTCAGTTTTTCTTTTTAGATACGGAACCCTAAACAGAAAATGAACGCGGAATAAACTGATATTAAATAAACTTCACATTTGCGTTTGCAAACTGAATGCGTATCGCGAAATTTACATAATCAAAATTTTCTTTACATATTCATTTATTCCCAAATCGTTTGTATATAGTTTGTTCTACCAAACAAACAATATAGGCAAAATGGGAGAAACAGTGAAACTTTCTACCGTAATAAAAACTTTGCAAGTTTACCGTCCCCAGGGTTCATAGGTATTTCGATAGTATGTACGAGTAATAGCTACACCCTTGGACTACCAATCCGAAGGTCCTGGGTTTGATTCCCAGTAGCGGTACTCGGTTTGGTTGGTGGTAGGACAACTCAACCTAAAAAAAACGCGTAGATGCGTTCCACATCCATACATATTTCTGCCGCCAAAGTAGGCTTCTTAATGAGGCTTTATTGTTATACCGTCAGGAGAGATACAGTTCTTGCAACCTCATTGTGGCAGTAGCATCTGTATATCATCATCATCATGTACAGCCAGCGGCAGTCCAGAGTGCGCCACTCAATAGGCTTGTGTCCATGGCTTGGTTTATAGTTGCTAATTATAAATGAAGACACGAAGGTGAGAAAAAACCAGTCTATTTCTCAAAAAAGTTAAAGATTATTAATATTTTTAGAAAATGAATTCGAAAAAAATAGGCATTAGGTCACGTGACAACGAACACGAAGAACGCGGCGCAAGAAAGTGTGACGTCACGCCTCGCAAAACATCATTGTTGTTGTTGACGTTTTCATATCACAGAGCAGGTTATTTCGCGAGCTGTGACGTCATTCAAGACGCCATGACACTATTCAGCGTTTTCGAGGGAAATCTAAATGGCTTTTTTAAAATACAAAATACGTAATGTAAATATTGATTTTTCTTTAAAATATAGTTTTTTTGGGATAAAATAGATATTAAAGTATATAATTAGCCAAGTTTTCAAATTTAGTCAACTAGCCTATTCGGTCTCCTGTTCTCCGCATCCATTCACGTCCGACTATATGACCAGCCCACTGCCACTTCAGCTTGCTAATACGATCGTTTTGGTTCTCTAACTGATCACTTCGTTTCGAATAGCCCTTTTCATAGCCCGCTGAGCGACTTTTTGGATCAGTTGTGTCGTGAATAACCACGTTTCGGCTCCGTAAGTCACCCCGGGTAGGACTAGGTAACTCTCTGTCTATCATTAACATATTCCTGCGTCCACCAACTCGCCTCGACACTTAGTATTATTATACGCTGTTTTAGAATTTAAGGCAATTTGGCTAGAGATCTCCTTATCGTTGAGCAGCTCCTTAAGTGCTAGCTTTATTAATAAATGCTACTCATTTGAGTTCTACTCATCTCTATCTCAAGCACATATCAGAACAAAAAAAAAACACGTGCCGTAAAATTCTATATCGATATAACCGTAACTTAATTTCAGGAATTATTATTTCGAAATCCTTGCCAACTTACTGACACATAAAACACATCCTTATATGACCACACTCAGTGTTGAGACCAAAAATCTGAAAAATGATATGAAAACGCTCAGACGTAGCTGTTTGATAGCTGAGTCTTGAGAATTCTCAAATGAGACCGAGGTTGAGAATCAGACCTTAAGACGTATTTATTAATTAGTGCGGCATCTCTACGAGCTCCTCAAGCCAGAACTCTGACTTAAGCAGCGTTTATTAAGAGGCTATGTTGGTTAGACCACGTGGCCGCGTTCAAATTTGGATTGTTTTATAGCTGTCCCTATCCGAGCCCTATCCTACCCGAGCGCGTACGGTGAGACAGCATACACTACGCGAAGTTATCCACCCGCTATTTGGATGTTTCGTAGTCCAGGGATCATTTGAAGGATACAGTATATTATGTAACCATTTTTTAAATACAGTATACTAATGAAATTTCAGATGTCGGTGGTTTTTCCAAATTGTTCTAAATTGATTCATACTCTTGTAAATCAGGTTCAAAGTTAGGGCTTTTTATTACCGTAAAATACAATTCTTTGGCGCCCTGTAACTCTGGAAGTATATATTTAAACGAAAATCTCACTCACCACCGACACAGATATTTGTTTCTAGATTGTGTCTTGAAAATTTCATAGATTTTCATAGCTTAATACTCAAAATATGACTGGACTACGTTTGTATGGGCGATTTGACAACAGCATACCCTCTTGATACGAGCCTAATACAACTACGAATACTTCCTCCTGCTTTGGACTTGAAAAGAAAAGCGATTCCGCCATTCTCCAATATTGGAAAAGTACAACTGGAACAGTAACTTTGCAGCTTACAAAGTAATTTTATCTGTCTCGCAGTTCGCTGTGAAATTCGCTTCGTGACGAGTTCTAAGCATTTTCTTTGTGCAATGTAAGAAAAGTTATTCTCTAGCATTTTTGTTTCATAAGTGTTAGGTCAAAGAAACTGCAGACTCGGCATGAATCACGACTGCCTGCAGGGTGAGTATAACTACCACCAAGTACTTCGTTTCTGAGACGATAGCAATACCATTTCCCTTTTACACGTCATACATTAAAAGTCAGAAATTCATACATTGTACATCAATAAACCAGTTCCACTGTAGTAGAGTTTTTTTTAAATAACGTAAACTTTTTGCAAAGCTTTCTATATTGGTAGCACGGACACTTCAAACGAATTTGATTTACATTTTATTTATATTTATTGGTGTTACCTACAGGATATACATGTAAAAAAATAGTTTATTAACACTGTTTAAATACATAAAATGTCGCTAGTTATATTTTTGTTACTGCTATGCTTGTTGAGGATCTCTTATTACTGCAGTTGGTAAAACCTGTGTCGCAATAACCAGTGATTCGACCGAGACTTTATACAAACAAAAATTTGCGTATTGGTTGGTGTTATGGTATAAGAGTGTTGGTGTGTGTGTGTGTGTGTGTGTGTGTGTGTGAGAGAGAGCGAAGAGAGAGTAAGTAGGGGGGGGGGGGGGGGGGGTGTTATTTATTTTAGCCTTTGTTCAGATATTTATTTTAAGTTAATCCTATACGGGAATTATATCTTATGAGCGATCCCAAATGATTAAATAATATTTATGACATTAACTAGAACTAAATATAGAACATAAATATTTTTACGAAAATTTTGCACACTATATAGAGAAGGAGTGCAGAATGATAATATTTAAAAAAAAAAAAATTAACTTTGGTCGAATTTTGACCATTAGCCGACCACTTTAGAATAAATATACAAGTTTAGAATATGCTTCACCTTGTGAATAATTTACATGAGATTTACAACGAAGCCCTAATATTACTAACGCAGATATTCTTAATCTTCCATTTAACTTCAAATTAAGCATCCATCATTGTTCATTCTGTAAGAATCAGATAAAGGATCAGGCATATCTATACCACCTAAAGCATCCTATCTCTACAGTAGGTAAGGGAAATCCTACCCGGCTTAAAGATCATTGGAACTGGCCATCGACTCGCAGCTGGTATCAGTATAAATACGTATCAGATGATACGCGTATCCTTCAAATAGGATTGAGGTCAGACACACAAAAGAATATATCCCGAATAACATGAGGAAATAAACGAATTTCTGCTACTTATAAGGCGCTGTTCACATTAAGGGAAGCTGTTTAAATAAGATGCGGAGTAGCACATTTCTCATCAGTATTTTTCTAAGCTTTATCATTGATTTAGCTTTATTTATCATGAGCCTCCCCCATCGATCAACACATCTGACTCTCGCTGCGACTTGCTGACCATTAACCACCACGCTGACCAGGCAGATTGGTGATCTCGTTAAGATGTTGTAGTCAAATAAATAGGTCACGGTCCAGCTGAAAATCAGCGCTGTGATCGTTGGGTCGCAGCATCAGGCTGAACTGGTGCCGTTTTCCAAGTTGCCTTTTTTTACTGTAATTATTTGTTGTTATTTCTTCTTCTTTATGTGTCATATACGTTTTTATTCTCATTATTGTATTTATTTGTTAGCTTGGAGTAAAAATATATATTTGTTGTTGCACAGTTTCCGAATAGTTTTCCTTTACGACACCACAAGGAGCAAAAGAGCACTCGAGCAATAAATTTACCCAAAAATACTTATATGACAGGTATATATATAAGTAGTTTAATTTCTTATTATTTTACCGAGTAATATGTATTTACCCACTTACTCTGTATAATTTATTGGACGTGTGGCTTCGCACGGACGCGAGCTTTGTGTACTTAAAATTACAAAAATACAGTTTTCACTTTTAAAATACGCGTGTTTTCTTCACACCAGCAACACCTAAGATTATAAGAAATATATTTTGCCGATAATGCTATGTTACGTCTGACTGTTGTTAGGTTATCATCCGTATATTCTTTGTTACTCACAATTTTCAAATACATGTGTCGAAATAGTGCGGACTTTTCTAGTCGTCATTTAATGCCAATAAGTCGTTCCCCTAAATATAAACGAGTCTTTACCATCTTACGGCTGCCAAAGCCACATCCTTTGCCCGTGGTTACCCCGATGACATCAATAAAAGAGAGCATAAAAACGCATAACACGACAGACAATGCGACGAGGAATAACAAAAACATAAAATCTTGAAGGATTTACGAGTGTGGGCAATAAAAGAAGGGGGAAGGGGGTATATTTGGCTTTCCGAGAATTATTAGTAGCAATGTCGATCCAAACGATTATTTTAATATTTGATAGCATTGCTCTTTCTTGAAAATTTAATCCAACCTTTTAAAGGCGAGACTCCTGAGAAAGTTTAACATCCAACCAAAGACATTTAACATTAATAGTAATAGACCGGACAAAGCAAACAAAAATTTTGATCCTAAACTTATTACCAATTGGTGATAAGTTACTCATTCTAGTGTCACTTCACGTCACGCGGCCGTACAAGACATTTGACATACCATTGACTTTTGAGATCAAAATGTTTATATGAAACGTTTCCCAATGCCCGTTCTATAACCTATTACTACGAGTATATTTAAATCTCTTTGCATCCAACGAATTCAGTAACACCCAAAAAATTTTTTATTGTACAATTTAGGTTTCTATTCCCGATTACCTTCTCCTTGGGGAACGGGATGGAACATTGTTCAAGAAAACGATTATAACGAAGTTTGTGCGATGAAACAATGTTTTGTATTTCTGAATTTTTTGGATGTTTTAGTGAAGCTTTATTCAACTTACTTTGTCTTAGACTTATGATTTAGCGCGTGACTTCAGCCGCCGCCAATAAGCAGCCAATGACCTCTGCTGAAATGTTACGTGTTCCAAATTTCCTCGCAATTGGTTAACAAAAAGAACTTCTGCAATACTAATATTTATGCTATAATCCATACTAATATACTAAATGCGACGGTGAGTTTGTTTATTTGTCTTTCTTTAACGATGTAATCACGGAGAGTTAGAATGCCTTGATTTTTTGTGTAGTTATGGATGAAGAATGCCAAATCACTTCCCACTTTCAAGAGACTTTTTTACGTACTAAATAAGTACGCTCTAACTTAATATATGCCTCTATTGCCATATGCATCTATTGCTTCACACTCTGTGACACACTTTTTCACACGATTTTCGGGGCTCTTTCGCGGGGCGCGGGAGGGGAATGTCATTTCGAACGCGTTGAGGTGCGTGATTGGCCGAACGGTCACCCGGGATGCGCGAACTCTTCCCCACTATACCCATTATTGTTCAAGTTGTTTGACGGGAACTATACAAGAAAATATACAAATAAAATTTTAAAAAAAATATTTTTAATGTTAAAATAAAAACAAACTGATTTGTTAATTGAATAAAATTTTCGTTAATGTAAAGTATCACGTAAATATTTTGGGTTAATTAATAATTTCATTGTCGCGGGGAGTCGCTGGGTGCAGGTGTCTCGGGACCGGTCGATTTGGCATACCATGAAGGAGGCCTATGTCCAGCAGTGGACGATTCCCGGCTGCTGCTACTGACGATGAATAATTTTAAACATAACATCTCATTTGTAGCTTTTTTAACCTAATTTGAAAGTAAATTTATAGAGCTACGAAATAAATGTTGTAATCTTTTGAAAGTCTTATTTTCGATTTCATTTTAATTTGATCGAACGGAACTGAATATTGAAAATCATCAAATACAACACAAGGCAAAGGAATTTATGGATGCATAGGCCAGGAGCTGAAACGTTTTTAAAAGCCAATTCTTCCCCCAGCCAGTGGAAAGAGCCGTTTTCAATCAACGTCATAATAATTCATTGTAACCTCGGAGCTATAGCGAAAATGTGTAAATATTTACAATACTCACCTCAATGTTTTGTTGATATAATTTTTTTTACATAAAGCAGGAACTCTGTTCGATTTATAAATTCCATGAGTAGATTGTATGTTTTAGAGTAACGATATAACTTGATTTTAGAGACATCTGTCATATATGTCCAGAAATCAGCATTTCTAAAGCTTGTGACCTGTTTCAGTAGACTTCAGAAATTGTCACACTAACTCTTTGCAAGTGTAAAATTTTGCATATTATGTATCTATCCATCTCATAGGCTATGTGCGTGCCAAATTTCATCACGACTGTTTGAGCCTTTGAGGCGTCATGGGATAAAAACAAACGAAATAACTTTACCATTTATAATTTTAGTTTACCAGTAAACAAATGTCGTGTAGCCTCGGCTTTAGAATGTCCACCCCATGTCATCGTCTCACAAGTGTACAAACAAACATATGGTCATAGTAAATATACAAAGAAACAGTAAGACCGTGCAAAGTGCGGTATTGTAATAATAAGTAAAACTTTGCTTGCACACAGAGTGGGGGCATCATCATCGTCATAAGTTGCGGGCAAAGTTACTGGAACCCATAATATACATCAAACCTAGCATGTCAGGGTAGCCAAATCTCTTAGATTATAGAAAGACCAACAGATGAAAGCTTCATGGCGTGATACTACCTAAATTTTTGGTATTTAACCGGATTTTTTTCTTTTGTTCCCTGAAGCCAACTTGACGAGCATCTTTAATTTTGGTCGGCTTTTGACAGATTGTTTTTTGATACGTATTTAGTAAAAAGGTTAGAAATGGATGTACTGATAAAAATGTTGAAGTCTTGTTTTTTCATTCGGCAGATTACGTGTGCGAAAGCAGGAAAGGATTACAGGCGCAGGTTTATGCCAAATTATATTTTATCTTTCGCGTAGCGGAGCTTAGTTCAATAAATTTCAAGCCAAAGCTATGAGTGACAAGACATAGAAATATCTAAATGGTCACTAATTAAACATTTCCCGCTACACTTTAGTTTGAATACAAACGTATTCCCGTTCAGGATGTATAAGGGGTGCATGTCTTTAGTTTTGTGCGTTGTTGTTCCCCCTGTCTCGTGTAGCTCCCCTAAGGGCAGGCTGGTGCGGCAACAGTCGGTGCCAGACGCCCGCCGGTCGATACTCGGCCTAATTCGGGGCTCCCCGTTCAGGAACCAATAGGGACACCATCAGGGAATTCCCGATAAAAGGGACCGTTTTGAATATTTAAAAACAACCTTACTATAAATACAGCAATGCTATTACACACACACACTGTAAGAACAAACTTCATGTCACTTTCGCTTAACCAAATAATAATAATATCCGCCACAGCGTAAGTACAGGGCAAACACTTTAATTAAATAGCGATTTTTGCGTAGACGCAATAAAGAGCATATCAGCTTGCAGTGAATTTCATGCCCAATATAATACACTCTCTCTTTCTATCGCGTTCAATCTTATTGCTGCTCCAGCATAGTAAATCACCCCGGAGTTGCAGGTGACAGTTAGTATAATGTTACTTTATATTTTATATTGGTTCTATCGAATGTACGCGCTTATGTATTATGAAATCATAAACTTGTCGCGAGTTCATTATTGATAATTGTTGTCCTTGCAAAATCGAATATTAAATAAATAAACTGTCAATCCACTAATGAAGTACAATATCATCATCATTATCAGCCGGGAAACGTCCACTGCTGGACATAGGTCTCCTTCATGGTATGCCACATTGACCGGTCCCGAGCCACAATATAAAGTAACTTTAATTTCACTTAAAAATAATTGTACAAGACTAAAATTGTAAATAGGTACACTTATTTAAATTGTTTTCAAAACCTTGCAACATATAAATAATACAAAGTAAAGTGCAGTCCCTGGAAGGGTGCATTATATATATTGCTTTTATATATACAATAGAATCTTTCAAAAGTATCCTAAAATTTAATTAACAATGTTTAAATAAATAACAATGTTCTCTTTTGTAACACAATTTAAAGACAGACGGACCTATAAGGGATCCTTTTTTACTTTTGAGGTACGGAAGCCTAAAAGGGGCACGATATGATTTTTACTGTCATTTTATATACCTAAAATTATTATAAAAATAAATATAAACCATAGATCAATAATAATTACGTACAAACTAAATTTGAATCATTGTCATACAGAAGAACCTGTCTCCTCAAAATGTAGAAGCGTGGTCACCCTCCTTTGCGACTGTCTTTCTTGACAGCGGCGCTATGTACGTACACTGTACAGGATAGGGGTTCAATTTACACTGGTGTTTAGATAGATCAAGTCGTAAATCAATTCTAGCTAGGCACGTCCCATGCGAATTACCGCTCACGGTACAGACAGCCTCCAAAATATGCATGACACCAATTTTAAGAAAACACAAAGGGTTTATCCCTACTACGAATCTTTTATATGCGACAGTGAGTTTGTTTGTTCTTCATATATGTCTTATCAGATAGTCAGATTGACTTGATTTTTTGTATAGGGATTTATCTTCGTTTTATCTCTACCTAAGTGGTGGTCAAAATACTAGTGATAATATGTGTTATTGCTCATAATGCCAGGCCTAGTGGCTAGTATCAATTTTAGAATAGAATTACCCCATGACATCCAGTGTGGTCATCGTAGATAGCTACTGAGGGAAAATAACAGGAGATGAATAGTAGATCTACCTAACCTTAAATCTTACTACGATCTCCAATCCACCTGCCAAGCGTGATGTCCAACAGTTGACTTACTTTGGGGTGCTATTCACTTTTTTATTATTATTGAAGATAGACCAACACTTGACCTCAATCTCACCTGATGGTAAGTGACGATGAGGTCGAAGATGTTACGTGTTGGTCTAGAAGGTGCCTATTTACTCTTCTTTTGAAGATTCCCAAGTTGTAATTTTCGGGGAACACGGAAACCGGTAGTGTATTCCATATTTTTGCTGTACGCACGATAAATGTGGAAGCGAAACGCTTCGTGCGAGCTGTAGGAATATCTACAGTGTACGGGTGAAGGTCTGCTGTTCTTCTGTTTGACCGGTACTTGAACGGCGAAGGTGGAATCAACAAAAATAGCTCTTGCGCACAGTCTCCAAAATGTATCCTGTAAAATACCGAAAGGCAGGCAACCTGACGCCTATGTTCGAGGCTTTGGAACTTTGCCTTATGTAGCGTATCGTTGCCTATCAATCTTATAGCTCGACGCTCCACCGAGTCCAAAGCAGCCAGTTGATAGCGAGCTGAGCCATCCCAAAGATGGCAGAGGTACTCCATGCATGATCTTACTTGAGCGCAATATAGACTCAAGAGCTGTGATGGCTGGAAGTACCGTCTGACCTTCGATAAGATGCCTAGGTAAGATACTTAGGACAAACATATAATCTCACGACTTACGGAAGTCTACCTGACGTCATTCGATATTAGCTCTTGTTGCCTAGGAAATTAGAGATATCGTCAGAAAATACATCGGTGAGTCACTGGGTTTATATATAGTGAATTGCACCTCCGAAAATTTCAAACCGTGTGTTATTTAGCCTTAAGAGAGGAGTTTTTCTCCTGCTGACTGTACGGAGGCTGAATTCTGTCATTTTCCCCAACATTTTCCCGAATATGATTTCTCTCATATTTCAAGCACGTATTTCCTACTCGTATATTTACACTACACACATACAAAAGGCGCTGAATCCGGTATGTGTTTCCTCTTTACACAAACTCTGAAATATTTCAGTTAGCTATTTATTTTGCCGACTTATAGGCCACGCGCGGCTTTACTCGCTTGGAAATTCCTTCCTATCGTTCAATGGATTAATGTTTCAAATTACGTGTACTAGCTGTCAAACTGCTGAAAATATTTATATAATCGTATATTTTATTTATATAAAAATTTAGTTGAGTTCCGATTTTTTTAGATAGTACTCCATGCCATCAATGGAAATGGCGTCCTAGATTTAAGCTTATATATCTTTCGATATTATATTTATATTATATTTATAATGAAGCGTCGGTGGCGCAGTGGATAAGGCGCGGACTCTCAATCTGAGGGTACCGGGTTCGAATCCAGCCGTGTACCTATGAGTTGTTTTTCAATTCAAGTACATTATCCGATTGCTTAACGGTGAAGGAAAACATCGTGAGGAAACCTGCATGTCTTGAACAGGCATGTGAAGTCCGCCGATCCGCACTGGGCCCGCGTGGTGGACTATGGCCCATACACTCTCTGTAGGAGAGTAGGCCTGAGCCCCTCCAGTGGGGACATATATAGGCTGTTGATGATGATGATGATCTTTCGATAATTGTGCTCCTGGGATCGTGTTTCTAATAGACACAGTGACTTAGCTCTGGGAGATTGACTTGTCGGTTCTGTAATGCTGTTTCTGAGATTGTTATCTGTGTATATTATGCTACTTGTGTACTATAGGGGAACTTGGGAACAGGTTGCTGAAGAATTTTGACCACGACGGCGCAGACTTCAGTAATTATTACAGGCATGTAGTAGTTGGTCGATTATATTACTGAAAACTAGCAAACTTCACTGAATTGAATCATACATGGAGTACCTCTGCCATCTTTGGGATGGTTCAGCTCGCTATCAACTAGCTGCTTTGGACTCGGTGGAGCGTCGAGCTATGAGACTGATAGGCAACGATATGCTACTTAAGACAAAGTTCCAAAGCCTCGAACATAGGCGTCAGGTTGCCTGCCTTTCGGTATTTTATAGGATAAATTTTGGAGAGTGTGCGCAGGAGCTATTTTTGTTGATTCCACCTTCGCCGTTCAAGTACCGGTCCAACAGAAGAACGCCAGACCTTCATCCGTACACTGTAGATATTCCTACAGCTCGCAACAAGCGTTTCGCTTCCACATTTATCGTGCGTACTGCCAAAATATGGAATGCACTACCGGTTTCCGTGTTCCCCGAAAACTAAAACTTGGGAATCTTCAAAAGAAGAGTAAATAGGCACCTTCTAGACCAACACGTAACATCGTCGACCTCATCGTCACTTACCATCAGGTGAGATTGAGGTCAAGGGTCAAATTTTGATAATGAATTAAATAATGTCTAGCATATTTTACTGTGTGACATACAGATAACGTTAGATAAAAAGAGTGCATGCTGTAGTGTGTATGTTAGTGTACAATAATTGTGATAGAGTTGTACTCGTAGTTGCTTATAAAAATACGGGAACTAGTGTGTCACCATTGTACCAAAAACATTTCTTTGTGAAATTCGAATGGGTCTTAATAAAAAAATATTCCATATAAACTTTCGGCTATACGAGTATCTCATCTGTTGCTTTTTGATTATTGCAAATTACGTGTATACATACATATCTCTCCTTCTCTAACTCAAATAGTCTTCACACTGTTCTTCTTTTTGTGTAGTTCAGAATTGGTAGACCGCGGATGTTCCTGATGGTACATATTAATGCGACAATTTAGGCGCAAACGCTTATAGAGTAACCTCAAATTGCTATAAGCCGGGATGTGGAAACAGGAGAGTACATCGAAATAGGCGCCAGATTTATTCGGATTATGCGGTATCTTGCGAGGTCGGCGGTCCTAACTCAATTTTTATTTAATGCGACTGATATTTTGTTTTATCATATAGCGTGTATATTTCATACGGGCGTATATTTTGATAGCAATTATTATTAGTGTTGGTCCAGCAACACATTTACATATACATATTTCATTAGTCAATTGTGATTTTTTTCGATACAAAATAATTGAGCACGCAATGTATTAATTATATCTAAGGCTATCGACTGATTGACGGTTGTTTTTACACGTCATATTATGACAGTTCTTTATCCTTTGTCAAGGCAATTGGGACGCAATACATTGCTGCTCGGTCATACTTTAAAAAATGATTAACTCTTTATTAATTAAGCTATTTAAAAAAATTGCTTTCACATATGATTCGTACGGTCGTAAACTACATCTGTATAAAATATACACCCGTAAGAAATATACACGCTGTATAACAAGAGCAGTTTTTTGCCCTGAACATCAATACATTTATATTTTCTATGTACTGACTTTCACTTTATCTTCAACTCACCTGATGGTAAGTTACGATACAGTCGTACCATAGAACCGTGTTCACACAGAAGTATCATGCTATTTAAACGAAGTTGTGCACGGTTGCATTCTCCTACGAACCACGCGGATCCAGTGCGGATTGGTAGACTTCACACACACCTTTGAATTTCTTCTCACGCGTGTGCAGGTTTCCTCACGAAAAGCAAAATGGTCATCGCAGTAAATCAGGATCATCCTAATGCCATCTGCATTGGAAATGCCAAAACAATATGAAAATAGAACGAAACAAGTATCCTTGTCAATAAATAGTTGTATTCATCCGATCATATCGACTCCGATACCCACGTCAAAATTATAAACAGTTCGTATCTGTTCGAGAATAGGATTGTCCAATAAGCGGAATCCAAGATTATGCAACGTTGGCATCGGATCGGAACTAAGGATAATTGGGAACCGGCTGTATTTATATTTGTCAGAGGTCGTTATTTGTTGATATTGTCGGACAGTCTCTTAGCAGTGACTTGTTTTATTGAAGGGCCCGACAGTGTTTGTGCTTCCCCAGTGTATCAACAAATCACTTAGCTTTAGGACTCGCTATAATGCGTTTTGAGTGTTAAGGGTTTCGGAATGGAACAAAATAAATGTTGTTGTTTTATTCACAAATAAAGCTGCGACTCGATTGCTACTCAAATGTTAATTCATTTTCATTAAAAAGCGGGGTATTCTTGTCGAAAAGAAGTTTTTTTTTCTTTATTGTTATTTTTAGAGTTGCTTAAAAATGAATACCATCAGCAACCTTTATAGGTCATTACGAAAGAATAGTTATAAATAGTTGTAATACATATAAGAGTTGTTGTAAGATTTGTTTCTATTCATTGTGTTTAAATTTTGGATTTTATTTCATTGATAATGTCCCAAATTCTCGAATGAAAACTTTTAACATTCCGACAAACATTCGAAGAATTTATTCGAATATCGAACTGGCCACCTCAAAGCAAAAAAGGCTCGAATGCCGATAAACGTGCCTGTAGTTCCAACAAAACGGATATGCAGCACATATGCAGTACAAAGCGAAATAAATTCGTTTGTGATGCAGTCTCATTCCTTAAAAACTCTTTAATTGATTTTATATTTGTGCAAAAAGATTGGATGTGTCAAAAGAGTTTGGAACTTCTTTGAATAATATAATTCGTCATATTAACGTCATATTGTTTAATAGAAGACCTAGGGG
The DNA here is from genome assembly GCA_910589575.2 of Carcina quercana. Classification (NCBI taxonomy): domain Eukaryota; kingdom Metazoa; phylum Arthropoda; class Insecta; order Lepidoptera; family Depressariidae; genus Carcina; species Carcina quercana. Next base: position 14,243,471 of record OU342429.1, on the reverse strand, counting down.
ATTAAACTGTCTTGGTCTTTAAAAAAATACGACCAATTTTTAATCCTTCGCTGCACTCAGGATTCTATCTTCCTAGAATTCGTTACACCCGGGATCCAAATACTCATATAACGCCAGTGACGTAAGGCCATGCTTTATTCCTTTTGTGAATAATCTACTAATCAAATTATTCATCTCATTCTTTGTTTTAAAATCAGTGTTTCTTCTAAAGACCTAACAAAGTTTCCCGTCCGCAACCTCGCTATAACGGTCCAGCGAGCGTAGTCCGTAAAAGTGATTCCAGTCGAATCGATATGTACAGTGCGCTGTTTGTTCGTCCACGTTTTAAGAGGGATATGAAGCAAAGTCTCCGTAGAATAGTAGGTATTTCAATATGTTATTGCTGTCGCGATTCGGTACGCACACATACAGCCTTTCACATGCTTTCACTCACACAAATAACGCTGCGTAACCTCCCAAAGAGGCCCCTGCCGCGACGCGCATAGACGCTACCCCTCCGCCTGGGCTAGAGTGTATTTTTCAAAATTATAATAAACTTGACGTGAGCGTGCGTCAACCCTTTTTTGACGTTTTGAGAAATTATTGTTCGCATATTGGATTAGTCTCGACATACTGTGGTTGTATTTGATATAATTGACTAGTAAGTACCTATCACATATAAATACAACATAAATTATGACTTTGCCATTTTAGGGTTCTACAGTCAACAAAGAAACCTTTTAGTTTCACCATATCCGAACGTTCGTCTTCCAACGATACTCTAGGTGACCTAGATGTGTTTTAGTACCTAAACTGCTAGAGTCTAAGACCTAACAAGTTAAAGCGTTCAAAAAGAACTAGAAACCGACTTCAACTGCCCTAAAAGTCTACTTTTATTAAGGAAAATTTAAGATGTATATCGTTTTCTTATGGATTCCATTCTAAGAACCGGACCAAATTGAAATGGGACCACATGGAAAGCATCAACTTTCAAATAAGAAAGAATTATCCAAATCGGTTCACCCTGTCAAACGTTCTGAGGTAACAAACATTTAACTAATACACACTTAACATTCCCAGTCTCAAAAACCGACTGAACCGATTTTGATGAAACTTGCGGTCTTCCCTAAGTTTAACAATACCTAGGTAAGTTCCGGATATATGCAAGGATAAACATACATACACTTTAGAAATTTGGCACACTTCTTTAGAAGCTGGTATAGACTAACATATATGAAAACTGGGCAGTTCTGGAAATATTATACATACAGGTCGCATTGATAACCTCTTTTTTTGAAGTCGGTTAAAAACTGTAATTTCACGACACTTCACACAATGGAATGGAATGGATGGAATAGACGAGTTAAAAATCCCGTTGTAAGTGTATGAGATGTATAACTGGGAAAACATATTTCAAGTTTTTATTTGTCGACATGAATAATAATAAAATACTACTATATATTACAGGTTTTAGTACTACGAGTCTCTGATTTAAACCGAAAATAGAGGGGCAAAGCGAAACTACAAGACTATAAGGGTTTCTTGTTAAACACGGGACTATAAAAATGGCAACCGGCATACTTTCAAGTACTATATTTTTTCGTTTTGTTTGAATTTCAGATTTTGTTTAATATGGAAATAAGAAAAGGTTGAGGTTATCTACAAAACGAAAAATAATTACTTATTAAATCAAATAGGTGGCCAGAGTAAACAAATATCAGGTAAATCTATCGTATTTCCTATTGTCATGCTTCATATCTTCATATACTATATTTTATATTTTAAGTACCTCAAAAGGAAAAAAGGAATCCTTAGAGGATCACTTTGATATCGAATACTGAAGTCTGCTGTCCCTTAGATCTGTGAAATAATGAAACTTATAGGTCAACGCAATAAAAAGATATAGCTGTATTTTAGACCATTTCCGTACAAAATTCAAAGGAACCGAAATCTATAGGGTATTTCCCGTTGACCGAATGTCTTGAAATTTGGCAAGAAGAATGTTTTTACAGCACAACCATAGGAATATATCTGAATTTTTTAATTGTAACACAGTAAAATTGATTTTTTAATTTTTACAAACTTAACTTCGTAGCATGTAATTTAACTTAGAATTTCATTTTCGGTAGAGCATTGTTGGGTGCATATTACCGTACCTATTATTTATGATTTTCAGTATGTCATTAATTCATATTCTGTACGGAATCGTCGGTGCACGAGTCCGACTTGCACTTGACCGGTTTTTGAGTTGTCGGAGAGCCATTTCAAGCTCTTGCTGGCTGATCTCCGGGATATCTTCAGTAAAGTGTCGGGTCATATAGCCTCCGTAGCGATTTGCTGTCAATATAACTTCTCGTTATCTCTCAAAACTTTCAATAATAATAAATAATAATAATAAAAGTTATAAATAAACGTATGTCCATGCAATAAATGTTATGTTTTTTCTGTGTTTTTCTGTTTAGATATTTTACAGTGGTACGGAACCCTTTGTATGCGAGTACGACTCGAACTTTAACATTTTAAAAAATATTTGAAAAATAAGTCACTTATTCATAAATCATATTTAATTATTCAAACGTAACATAACTTGAAATCATTTTAATGTTTACCGTAACAACTTTTAGAATTTCAGGGAAAAATATTCTGTTCTAGAGATAATACGTATAAATTTCCTTAGAATTATTTGTCTTTATATTTGTTTATTTAGATTAGTCTAAACATTAAACTAACAGGTAAAACCATGATAGGTCGATAAAGAGGTAACTATCGATATATTTTTCCCACCACTATTAGTCGAAAAAATCGATAAAGCTTATTGATATCACTAATGCATGCTTACTTTATTTTTATACATATAATACACAGTATATAGTTGTGATATAGTGTACCCTGCCTCCCGAACCGAATTGTGCGAGAAGGACAGTTGAAGCTTTTTTTGGTATTTGCCTAGTTTTGCCGTGAAATTAAGGGTTTGGGATATAGCTGTTTTCTCAACGAAACGTTAGCCAAATTCAATCATTTTGATCTTATTCTCTTTATCAAAGAATAATCTAGGCCCGTTGGTTTTGCTTTTTCTGAAAATGTTACGTTTACTCTAAATAATGAGTACCATAAGTTGAAAGAAATTTTTTCTGAAATTTTGAGTTTTGAGATGCCCATAATTCTAATTGTAGAAAAAATATTGAAAAAAGCAAAACCAACGGTCTTAGTTTTCGGTAAGATCTTGCATGTGTCCAAAAATCGTCACAAATGGTGGAGGTTTAGGGGTAGCAAACAGCTATGCCTTGTTGTATGAAATTTTTTACCTGCTGTTCCCTCTTAAATAGATCAGCGACGTTGGAATCTATAAAATTCAACCTCGGTTGACCTGTGACCTATCGACTCTGAAATAATACGCCCAGTAGCTCTATTTTAATTTGTTGTACTGTCTTTCAATATTCATCAATTAGCAAAGCAATCAATATGATTGTTTTATGCTATAGCTGTGTCTATACCCGATTCGGTCCATTTTGAATACCGTAACTGTTTATAATATCGCAATATGAATTAGATTTTGTATACAGGTGTCTCGCACTAAGACACTGATAAAAGTTTTTAAAGATTGTAGATAGTAAATTTTGCTGAAAGGAGACTTCGCTCCCTGTTGATTTACTTATCATTTGCATGGTGAGTACTTGATTTCCTGGAGGAATCTTTTAATTCGTATATTTTATGGTTGACCCGTTCTTGCCAATTCTACAAATAGTTCTGTATGTTTTTGATAAACAAATTGTTGAAAGAGATACGAGGTATGAGTAAATGTGATTTCCAAGTTTGTAGAAGATTAGCAGGAAAAATTTCGCTAGCTCCGGTTTCAAAATGAGAACTCGCGCCAAACAACTTTGCAGCCTTGCATAGCAAATAAAGTTGTTGTCTGGGAAAGAGCACAGGGTATATATTATGCCTATGAGTTTGTATTTGAATTCCTCTGAAACTGTTATTACATTCTCAAAGATATTTTGCCTAAGCGAACGCAGGGAGCTCTAATAAGAGCATCCGAAGCACGAGGAAGTTTCTTTGCTTAATGAGATACAGTTTATATGTTTCGTCTGATATAGAATGGCATCGATTTTCCTTGTATAACCTCCCTGTTTTTGGATCACAATTGTGGAAAAATTCACTATGATTACGTACCTCCCTTGGCAGACAGTCGTAGTTCGTAGGAAAATTTTAGTAATTCCTTTGTTTGGTGGTACATTTTTCACTCAGCGAGCAATGGAACGAGCTATGCTCGGAATTTCTCTACGTGATAAGGTCCGGAATGAGGAAATCCGTAGACGAACGAAGGTCACCGACGTATCTCAACGAGTCAGTGAGCTGAAGTGGCAATGGGCAGGCCACATCGCCCGACAACCGGTGAGGAGTAAAGGTTTTCGAGTGGCGACTCCGTACCGGAAAACGTCTACCAGGCCGCCCCCTAATAGATGGACCGTCGATCTGGTTAGAGTCGCAAGGAGTGTTTGGATGCAGGTGGCTCGAGACCGGTCGATGTGGCGTGTCATGAGGGAGGCCTATGTCCAGCAGTGGACGTTTCCCGGCTGATGATGATGTCATTTTTATGTTAAGGTACGGTTACACTAGGCCACGTAGGCGTTTATCTGCTCCCACAATATTAAACACAAAATTAATTAAACTTATAACCAGCTTAACAACATATATTAGCAGTGACAAGAAATTAACTACCTACATAATTCACATATGGAGTTTTCCGGAGTTATACCGCTTGACATCAAAGCCTACGTAGATAAGTTACGAGTATGTGCGAACGAAACTATTTCACGCACATTCTAGAGCAGGCGGTGTCAACTTGCCTGTATGTACTGCACAATGTAGGCTGGATGAACATGTACCGTTGTCGACCACATTCATCTGTTACCATCGGATGGGATTGTGGTCAAGTGTCTGATTTTTTAAACTACATATATTTTAAATTTATAAGATATTGTATTATAACAAATATAATATAAGAAAGTTTATTAAATATCATGCTTAAAAATAAATCGACATGACTGTACGAGGTTTGAGAACCATTTTTAAAAATCTTTAACTTTTATTTGGATTTTAATCTATCTGGCATGACATTCCTTTATATAGGTTCCTCAAATTTTACCATAGACAATGAAGTTTCCATACATATATTATATTCTTTGTGTAAATTTCTTTTTACCCGACTGCGCCGGAATGTGCGCTGGGTTATGTTTTTCGAGAGTATGTATGTATAATTGTTCGGCACGCTCTGCGGCCTGAACGGCTCAATGGATTTTAGCTCAAGAGGTGTCGTTAGATTCGTATTTACTGTAAGAGTGACACTAGGTATATCAAAATATGTCATAATAAGTTAAAAAACTGTACGCAGTCCGGTTTTTCAAAATTTACTTTTCATTCACTTATTACTTTCCTTACAGGCAAGATGAAAAGTAGTGTTTAACGCGGGTAAAAACACCAATTGCACCGTCGAACTATAAGCGCACTTGCTTCGCTCGGGCGCCGTAAATATCTCGGTTCCAATTAAGAGGCTATGTTGGTAAGACCACGTGGTCTGTTTCAAGGTTAAATTGTTTTGTAGCTGTCCCTCTCCGAGCCCTATCCTACCCGAGCGCGTACGGTGAGACAGCATACATTATGCGATGTTATCCACCCGTTATTTGGATGTTTCGTAGTCCAGGGATCATTTGAAGGATACAGTATATTATGTAACCATTTTTTTAATACAGTATACTAATGAAATTCTGTGAAAGTCGGTGGTTTTTCCAAATTGTTCTAAATTGATTCATACTCTTGTAAATCAGGTTCAAAGTTGGGGCTTTTTATTACCGAAAAATACAATTCTTTGACGCCCTGTAACTCTGGAAGTATATATTTAAACGAAAATCTGACTCACCACCGACACAGATATTTGTTTCTAGATTGTGTCTTGAAAATTTCTTAGATTTTCATAGCTTAATACTCAAAATATGACTGGACTACGTTTGTATGGGCGCTTTGACAACAGCATAGCCTCTTAACTTTCATTCCTTGTGTAACAATCTACTGTTTAAAACCTATAACAGACCTAAAATTAAAGCCTGCTTGGCTTTTGCGGCCCTTCTATATCAAACAGTTTAGCGGACAGCACAGTCCTCAACGAGAATTTATATCGTGCATAGTCCACGTCAAAGCGTTTACAGTTTGCACCTCTGTTCGTAGTTTAATTTAATTTACCGTCACGACTACTCGCCGGCCGACGTAGTCCCATGCAATGCTCGCTCTTAGAAGCATAAGTTTGCAATGGACAAAGATGAAAATTTTAAATTTATCTAATTCGAAAACCATTTCGAGATTTAGTTCCACGGAACCTGAAAAAATAAATTGGTTGTCTATAAAGTCAGTTTATGGACGATAATTTTACGTGATAACGTCATAAGAGAAGATTCGTCACAAGCCTAACGCTTAGGCCGATCGTGCCTCTCTATCGCTTGTTCCTCGCGCTCGCTTGCACGCTCGTCTCAGGCCGAACGTGACACTTTTTTGTGCGTGCAGCACTGTTCATCGATTTATAAGACCTTATACTCGCACAATAAGTTTGCCTCTCTGAAGTTAGCTCTCCGCAATTTCAAACATGTACAGACGGAATGTGTGTGTATTATTTTCGATAATAACTATCCCTAGATAACATAAAACACTAGGAAATTTCTTTGCACCTTGCCTTGCCTCCCACTTATACGGTCTTTTGTGACTAACTTCAGAGGGGCAAACTTATTGTGCGAGTACTATATCACGTCAAAAATATTACGCAATAGTGATTTTGGAGAAAACTGTTATGTTATAAAAACTCGCAGCTGACGTCAATACTTGATTTGTTTATTTCATTCCATAAGTTTACACAGAGTAGCTGTTACAGAATGATATGACCCATTTATGGACCTTGTCTTCAGGCACTGCAATATAAGAGAGGAAATCATTTGTTAATATATAGATATTCTGTTAATCTGTTACGTCACGCATGTGATAATCGTGGCCTACGATGCGCCTGCACTGCCAGCGCGACGTCGGCGCGACGCGCACGCGATACAGCGACTCCAACGCGACATTGCATGAACACGCCTGTAATGACACTGTAGTAACATATATTCATATTATATATGTGTTGTCGTATATGTTTAGTGTCAGAACATTCTACAAATCGCTCAAAGTGTACAAGACCTCAAAGTTCAAGGATATCCGAGGATATATGAGAAGAGACTAACCATCAGATTGGACCCATTCAACAACAAAGACATGTCGGAAACGGTCGACAACTGCGAAAGACGACGAAAATAGTTTCATTATCGACAAGTCTGTTACCGGCATCGAACTACAAAAACTATAGATATTCCACTACACCGTAAATCTGTCATAGAGAAGTGCCCTCACGGGCTACTACTTGATGGAGGGTAAGAGAAGCTCGAGCTCTCTGGGCGGCTATAAACTGGTTACTGGACATATATTTCAAATTGTAGTAAGTAATACGCGGCACGACATAACCTATACTTTACATACCTATACATGCTGAGATGAGTCCAATTTATATATATGTATATATATATAATTCTTTATTTATATAATATATATATATTATATAGAAATTTACAGTTTGGATCGATTCAGCTGTACGTGAGTCCCAAAGGCACATCTGAAAATCAGCGCTCAGGCTCCAAACAGATTTTTTTCATTTAATATTATTCAAAGTACTAATATGAAGCATTTTATGTATCCATTCCCTTTAATGTGTTCTCTGTAAAGGTCTCTTAATAAATATTTCTGTGGTATATTATGAGCATATCTGTTGCTTTTGTAAATCAATGGTTGTAGGAAGGTTACAGACGACTCAGAGAAATTCAATTCGGTTCCTGCTCACGGCGATATGAAACGTTTGGAGTAAATTGTAAGTCGCCTGGCGGTCAAATGGGGCATTGAAAGACTATGGCGGAATAAAAATTAAATAACAATGCTTGGTGATGTACATAAACTTCGATTATTTGAATATTAGTTACATTTTCATCAGCCGGGAACCTCTACTGTTAAGAATAGGCGTGTGTTAGTGAAAGGGCAAATCACAATTCTGCTTTGTCCATCCCGTTTTACATGCTTGAATTTAAACCTATTTCTGTTGTCACTTGAGGCCAACATTGACACCAATTGCTTCAAATATTACCCTTAATATTTTTAGATACACAATTTAATTTCTGTGGATTTGAAGCTGCAAACCACTGTTCAAAGAATGCCAAATGGCTTTTCATTAGGTTATTTGCCATAATTACCACGGCTAGCAGGCAGATTGGTGACCGCAGTTGCTACATTGGTTGATACTGCTCCCTTTCTCCTGTACTATTGCTTAGTCGCCTTGAAACTACATAAGATAGCCCTTATTCTAGAGCTCAGATATTTTAGAGTTTGCTTTTGGTTTACATCTCAAATGCAATGACGATAAGGCAGTTGGATGTGAAGCGTGCGAATCAAGTGCATTAAGGCAATGTGAGACACAATAGTGCTAGTAACACTGCTGTTTAGTGGCAGACTTGGTAACCCGGAGGTAGCTAGCAAAGCGTATCTGGAAAATGTCCGAAATCGCTGTCATTTGTTATAACTACGAGAATCTTTGACTAGTAATGCGAAGTGTTGTCTAGAGGAGCGACAAAAGCTGTTTTTACCCACATGAAATAAAATAGGAATACCCTGAACCTCAAAACACGGGACATTATTTCGCTTGACATTCTTATAATAGTACCCACAATGAAACGCACATGAAATTCTAGCGCATAGCGCAGTACTTGCTGCGGGAATGTCTCCCTGTGACCCACAAAGGAATTCCCCACATATCTGTCAGAGAATGTTACGACATGTAGATTTGACAGTGTTCTCGCGGCTTTAGGATAGAACCACTAATCGTAGTCATAAATTTTGTCGAGCGACTCCCTGCGACTCTAACCAGGTCGTCGGTCCATCTAGTAAGGGGACGGCCTGGTAGACGTTTCCCGGTACGTGGTCGCCACTCGAGAACCTTTACTCCCCACCGGTTATCGGTTCTTCGAGCGATGTGGCCTGCCCATTGCCACTTCAGCTCACTGACTCGTCGAGCTATGTCGGTGACCTTCGTTCGTCTACGGATTTCGTCATTCCGGACCTTATCACGTAGAGAAATTCCGAGCATAGCTCGTTCCATTGCTCGCTGAGTGACTTTGAGCTTGTTTATTCGGCCCACAGTAAAAGACCACGTTTCGGTTCCGTATGTCATCACTGGCAACAGTATATAGTATAGAGTATATAGTATGCATGCTTTAATACGTATGTCTCTTTAAACTAGACGCAATTTGAGGTAATGTCGTTGATGTCATGCATGGTTATCTAACGCTACGAGTCGTAGCACACGGTTCGTAGCAGCTAGTTTACTGCATGAAAGGACGTTTATGTACATCAAAGCTTCCTGGTCATCATCATTTCGGCATTCAATTCATTCGGCGGTCAAATCATTTTGGCAAGAAACTGGAAATCGACCCCTGATTATCTTTGAAATGATTTTCTACGCAGGCCAAGTCAATTACTTATCTTTACCTTTTTTCTTTGTAATGTTTTCTCTCATGAGTACGCTGAAATCCACATAATAATGGTCTCATGAACTCTATTTTTGTAAATTTGTGATTACATTATCCTTGATGATATTTAAAAGTAACGGACCTAATACCTACCCTTGGTGTACACCTACTGCTAGGTACTTCAAAATCATCACCAACGCATACCGGTCTTTGTACTTTGATACCTACGTTCTATGTGTTAGTGATAACACTTATTTTGGTCTACTGGGACCTTTATAAGCGTAGTGATTGCCAATGTAGCTGATGCGAAACTCGGTCGAATGCTTTTTCAAAATCCATGAATGCAAAATTTACTACCGAGACACAATATTTCTGCTATAGACAGATAACGTCATGGTGGCGAACCAGATTTCAAACCCTTTGAATCTTTTGATACTACACCCGTTAGTTAATAATATGAAGGAACAATTAGTAGGTTTACAAGTGAACATACACTCTCTAATTTAAACTGCCGACGCTTACACCCTGTTAGTTTACACAACACGTTTAGAAATATCAAACGCGCTTGTTACGGCGACTGTTTTCAGTTTGAGGCTGCTTTGCTTTAGGGCGTGTGCAGACGGTTTGTATTATTTGCGTTTGGCTGGCAATTCTTTTTTCTGTGTCTGTTATATTTGTACCCCGACAATGACTCTGCAGACGCTCGAAAATGGTGAAAAGCACATCAAATGTTTCAATTGTTGTTATTTACATCAAATTCTTCTACAGTTTCGAAATTAATGTAACTTTGAAAAATGTGACACAGCCAAGGCTGTGATTTAAGAATGAATGAAAGAAACCAATCAAATTCAATTATTACAAAGATTTTTGTATGGTAATAGGGTATATTTACATGTCCACCTGCTGTCACCACTATGTTATCTAAACTGTCTATCTGCTGTCAAACAGCAATGTTAATATCTAGTTTGTGCCCCGGTAATAAAAGATAACATACAGTGCCGTTGACCAGAGGATTCTGTGTAAGCAAGCTTTCCATCTCCATCTCCAAGTTCAAGTTCACAAGTTCCAAACTCTTGTTCATAACCAACATTTATCAGAGATAACCCGCTCCGGGAATCGAATTCGCGAGCTCCGGATGGTGAGTCTTACTGTGTAACTAGTAGCTACTAACTAACGGAGTCCGTTAACATTGTTTTCTTAAAATCGCGTCCCATAAAAATACTTGTACACACACTTAGACTCATACAAGTGTAATAGTACCCTAAGCGCCAAATGAGTTGGTCCTGCGGGGCGTTTTTCAGATTCTGACTGTGTGAGGCTTAGAATTATGTCCGCGGGCGCTAGAGTTGTCGCTGTATGTGGGGGTGCCACAGGGGCGAACGTCTGCTTTGGATGGTTCCAACATTGTTCCTGTTTACTTTATGTGGTTTTATAAACCTGTGTATGTGTTGTGACATAAATGTGAATTATAAACATCGGTTCGGTACTTCGTTCCACATTGATATTGATTTTTTGTCTCAAGACGCCTGTTATGACAACTAGGGCGATTCTATTCTAAAGCATAGAATAGAATAGAAAAAAGATGCATTTAAAAATACCTAATAATTGCCTTAAACTAATACACACACTCAAAAAAAACGTAAAAAAATTTATAAGTTTTAAAAAGGTGACCAGCTCAGGTCAGTCCAGCATAGATCTCAATGTTGTTTATATATGAACCTATAAAGATTGTATTCTAACACAGGCCACCGTCCAACCTCAATAAGCGATCGTAAATGATGCTCACACCATCTGTTCATCCTGAAGATATCCCATATCCGTGCGACGAGGAAATAACACGCCCGCCTTTCATATGGAAATGCAGAGGTTCTTTCGGTCTCCGCTCCGGTATAATAACAAACCCAGTGCTTGAGTAAAAGGGTTTCATAAGCGGAAATAATATTTATTATAAGGATGTGTTTGTTTGTCGGGGATTTGGTACGTGCCGCGCTCATACTAAAATTGTGTGCCTAAAAATGTTGTTTTAATACCTGAGTAACCAAATATTTTTTGTGCGGACACTATGCGGCAGCTAAGGTTGTTGCTCCATGGACACGTGTTGGGTACTGACGGACATCAACTCCTGATGGCTTCTCACACGTAGTAAAAATGTGTCTTTAGTGAAATGCACCCCATTGAGTACTAAGTACACAAACTAAACCCAAACATCTCCAAAAAATAATGTCCAATATTAAAAACAAGAACTGGTCGTGCTCCCCGCGAACATTTCGAAAGAAAACTAGTATCTTAGGGAGAGATCCATTGACTTACTAAACCACGGCAGACACGGCACTAAGGAAGTGTTTCTGTGCCGCGACAAGTAGGTCCACACTTCCACAGCATCTATTAATGTTCGTGACTGTATGTTCACAGTGATGGGAAGCAACTGAAAGTGTAAATACAGTTACAAATGCGTAATAGTGTCTAGGGTGTCACGAAACCAAAAACTGTATGACGCGAGAAAAAAATAGATACATAAATCAGAGAAATTTTAGGTGGCAACTTTAGAAAATAAAATTGTAATTTTTGTCAAACAGTTTGTATTTTGGGTCTATTTGCCCAAAAAATTAAGTCAGCAGCAACAGGTGGGAAACGTCTTCTCTTGAAGAAAGCCCCCATGCCCATGGTACACTACATTATAATGACCGGACCCCAGCCGCTTGCTTTGGCCTTTTGATCGCCACCACATAGTCAGTCCATATTTTAGGCATTAACATATTAATAATTAAACTGTAGAGTCTTTCGATGATTTTAAAGTTTTATCCGAAATAAATAAATAGCGTGTGCCTCAATTTCTCGTGTGAGTTAACTACGCATCTACCTGATAATCCCAGGCACCTACTTTCCGCGGAACAAAATATCGAGTTTAGTAGCACAACTGTTATTTTCTTTATCGAACCTACGCACACAGAAGTAAGTTAGTTTTCACCCGGGTATCACCGGGTAGGCCCGGTGATACCCGGGTAGGCCCGGTCGATACGACCCCTCGAGCCGATCGTCTGGAGCGAAGGGTCGCCAAATCTGCTGTGATGTGTAGGATAATGGCCCTTTGATAGTTTGTAGCTCACTGCCATGATTACGAAGGGCTAAGATATAATAATAAATCTATCGAAATAAACCGCCTCTATAGCCTAGTAGTTACACAGTCGCGTTGGTTGTAACGAGGTGGCAGGTGAATTTTTATATAACACTAGCTGACCCGGCAAACCTCGTACCGCCTCAGTATCAATAAATAAAAAAGCTGATTGATAATTGCAGAATGTTTCAACTTTAGTCAAAATGTGGTCAAAACTTAACCAGAACAAAAAGAAAATTCGTTATAAAAATGCTTGATATGAATTAGTTATTTTTTTAATTACACATGTCACAAAGATTGGGAGCTTACACAATAAAGTTTGTATACGGTTCTAATTTGAAACTTGCTTACTATACAATTGTATCATTATTTAAATTATCTTTATTTGATTTTTATATAGATAGTATATAGGCATATAGATTCACTAACGTGTGATACTAACAAATAATAAACTAACATAGCGTAATTACAATTGCGAAGGTACGATTAAAATTGAGTTCATAAATCAATTAGTTATTGAATTAGGGGTGCCAGGTTGATTTTTAGGGTTCCTTACCTCAAAAGGAAAAAAAACTTATAGGATCATTTTCGTCGTCCGTCTGTCTTAGACAATTTTTCTCAAGAAACGAGTAATGTATTCCGTTGGACCTGTAAAAAATCAAGCTTCTAGGTCTACGCATTAAAAAGATACGGCCTACCTAACCTATACGGTACTTCCCACTGACGTAGGATCACTAAATTTGGCAAAAAGCAAGATTTTACAGCATGTGTAAAGTACAATTTTTTTGTTTTAGTTTTCTCATTACTGTTCCAGCGCCTGTCGGTTTATTTTTAGCGCTAACAATTGCTCACTAGCATTTTATGTATTTATGATATTTAGCGTGTTAATTATTCATATTCTGTTCGGGACCCTCGGTGCGCGAGTCTGACTCGCACTTGGACGGTTTTTTAATACTATCAAATATACCTACTACTAAATCTTGTTTTTCCAATGGGATTTTACGAAATCTATAAAGTCTGGCAACCCTACAGACGAGGCTGTTCGCAGATGGAGAGGTTTATTGGTGCTAGGGATTTACGATTCGCAAGTCGAATTGGGCTAGAGGCTAGCAATACTGAACTCAGTTCTGATAACTCACGCATTGATATCTCGGGGATGATTTGAGTTGATAGTTTCTCAATAAAGATAAGGTTTATTAGGGACTCTTTGGTGGAATTGGAGTATTTGCTCATTTTCGGATAAATTTGCAGTTGTATGGAGTTTGGAACATGACTGATTGGACGTTTTTAAGATTCTGTACGTCAAATAAAAAGCGAAGATAACTTTTATGTATCTGTCTTTCTTTCATCGTTACATTATATGAATTTGGACAAAAAAAAATATCCGCGTGTATATCAAGAAAAATAATTTGAATTATAAGTTAAAGTCTAATTATCCGCCTGGCTGCTACCATGTCACATACGTTTGTCGCAGTGCTGACTTCACTGTTGTGCTACGGAAACTGAAGTGTGAACAATGAACATGCTTTTCATTCATCGGCCTTCTGTCATCATCGTGCACAAAAAACAGAAAATGTCAAAACATAAGAGTAGTAGAAGCTCTCAAGTGGTGACCATGTACCGGGAAACGTGTACTCGGCAGTCCTATCACTGGGTTGAACAACATTGGTCAAGTCTGATATTGGTCAAATCGGTGATTGGTCAAATCCTCTTTTCGTCGAGTGCGGCATTGATCGGGTCCGATATTGGTGAAATCGGCGATTGGTCAAATCCTGTATACGTCGTGTGCGGCATTGATCGGGTCCGATATTGGTGAAATCGGCGATTGGTCAAATCCTGTATACGTCGTGTGCGGCATTGATCGGGTCCGATATTGATGAAATCGGTGATTGGTCAAATCCTCTACACGTCGAGTGCGGCATTGGTCGGGTCCGATATTGGTGAAATCGGTGATTGGTCAAATCCTCTTTTCGTCGTGTGCGACATTCTGATTGATATTGGTCGGATCGATGTTTCGTCGACTCTTCTTTTTTCAGGTTGTGAAGTTTGCCAGATGCATCATTGGCCAAGTATTTTAAGTACAATTAACAGCAAAAATGAAATAAAAGTAGTTATTAAAATTTTTAAACTGATTTATTACATATGTTTTTAGAATTCATACTGGACATAGAATACTCATCAGTCAATCAGTTTTACTTTAGAATACTCATAAATTTTAATATAAGTGGTAGTAGCTACCTTTTAAATATCGACAATTATTTCCAAGGGTACAAGCGTGTACCGCCACGGAGGCGGTACATAGTCATAATCAGATTGCATTATTTAAATTGGACGTCTGCGTAAACTGCTCCTAAAACAATGGAACAGGTTGTGGTTTATGGATTCAGAACGGAATGCTCCCAACTTCTATTGAGTTACATTGTATCTTAAATATGGCGCAGGAGACCCTATTTCACGAAGGATAAATCAATATACATGTTGTAAACGAAGTCAAGTTTCAGAAAGACCTTGTTTCCAGTCAAGCGAGTGGAACAACATATTGCCTCCGACGTACAAATGTATCATTCCAAGAAGGAACGGGTTGTTGCTTATATTCGGATGTAAGTAGACGGCTCGTACTGAAATGATAAGCAATTTGTAATAGAAGTAGAATAGTATCTAATATATTCGTCTAAGAATGTTACTTTGTCACAGTATAGTTGTCATTCGCTTTGAAGTACTTTATGCTCGGTAGAGAAAAGGCAAGTGGCCTCATAAATAAAACCTTTTTGGCTTTTGGCATTTATTGACTTATCTAACAATTTGAAGAAAACTAGCACGTTAAAAATTGTGTTTCATATAGCTTTTCTCCTAGCTCAGGGTGTCAAAAATAGATTTTCATACACTTTCCTCCCGCATGAATGACAGTAATGATTTATTTACTACGTCGTTTTTAAATAAGTAATGAGGTACTTTCCTAGCAGGTGTAGTATCCCTACTAATCCCTACTAATATTATAAATTCGAAAGTAACTCTGTCTGTCTGTAACGCTTTCCCGCTTAAACCTCTCAACCGATTTTGATGAAATTTGGCACAGACAATCTTTAGACTCTGAGAAAGGACATAGGCTACTTTTTAATGCGAAAAATAAAGTCCACGCAGGCGAAGCCGCGGGCAGAAGCTAGTACAATTTCGGACCCACCCTTGTGGAACTATTACTCCTTCATAGTCCTCTTGTCCAACAGTGAACTTATTCAGGTAACTGTGATTATGATTGAAACAGGTACACAATTGTTCTTAAAGAAGAAATTTACATTACACTTCATGAGATTACAGTAACAGAAATAAAAATGCTACGTCAGTGAGCATTCGAGAGGGTATGCAGTAATAAAGTAAACAGTTCCAGTTGAATACAATGAAACAAACAAAGTAAGGTAGTATTAAAAATGTTAAATGGGTAGTTGGACAAAATACATTGGTGAATAACATAAGACTATTTGAGCAGGACCGGATTCAGAGCATTACTTATGTATTTATTAATTTCTTTCTTGTAAATGTGCAGTTTGGAGATTTCTTTTAATTCTTTTGGACAACTGTTGGCAATTTGTTATACATTTATGCTCCTTCAAAGCTTATGTTTTTTTAAACCATTATTTGTTCATGTAGTTGGTAAGTTCAACTTATCAGCAATTTAGTACCGCTAGCTGAGCTATATTCATTAGATCACCAGACCACCACAATCCTCTTTAAAAGCTTTCCAAGCCCATTATTTTCTTTAATAAAATAGAGCTTGGTTTAATACTATTACAAGAAACAATTTACTGGCGGGAAGTCCCGGGTCGCTATAATCTTGCTATAGGTACATCACTAAGCTTCGCTTTGTATAAGTATGAAAGGGGTAAAGTGGACTTTATTGTTCAATAGGCAAGGACCATCCACTTTCAAGATAAAGTGGTAACGGTTGCATAAATACCAACTTTTCAACCGCCTTCGGTTCAATTTCCTAATACAAAGAGTAAAGACACCTTTAACTGATATGTTAACAAAAAAGGTACAGCCAGCGACATTTTTAACCGACTTCATAAAAGGAGGAGGTTATCAATTCTACGGGTATGTTTATTTTTATGTTTGTTACCTCAGAACTTTTGACTGGGAGATCCGATTTGGATGATTCTTTTTTTTATTTGAAGGGTGTACTTTCCGTGTGGTTCCATTTCAATTTGGTCCAGTTCTAACAACGGCAACCATGATAAAACGATATAAATCTTAAATTTGCCTTAATAAAAGTAGACTTTTAGGGCAATTGATGTCGGTTGCCAGTTCTTTTTGAAGGCATTTGCTTGTTTCTTAACAATTCATATTACATACTAGTCCTACACCTACCGATTCTGTTCCGTTCTTATCTAGGTAGAATTGAAACCTGAAGGCTAGAATGCAATTCAAAATGTACCGATAGTCACACACCTACCGACCCGAGCAAGCAAGAATCGGCCCGAACCGTTCTTGGTAGATCAGAACAGACGGTTTTAGCAAATAAGAGCTTGCCAGCGTTGATTCAACTACGTGCTAGGCACTACAGCACTACACATGAAAAACGACCGTTTGAAATCCGTTTAAAATTCGAATTTCGGATTCTTACGTAGAATTGACAATCAATACGAAAGTAATCCGAAACGAAACAAATCTTGTGGTAGGGATTTTGTAGTTGTTTGTTTGAAATTTTGAATGATTTGGATTTAGAACACAAAAACAGACACGTATGTACGACCTCGCAAGCACATTTTAAGCTTATATTGCAGTTAGAATTTTAGAAGCGCTCATTTTATGTGCTAACCAACGTTGCGAATAAAGTCAAACGGAACACGTAGGGAACATATCTTCGGTGTTATCAAAGGGATTCAAACATCGAATGTAAGTCGCGTTCAGGGTACGAAATAACCTCTGGTTCAGTCGAATGTGAACGCATTTTTAGTGCAAAATGTGGGGTGTTCGTGCATTATGAAATTTTTGCTAAATAGGAAAAAGGAATATTTTATTTATAATCCATATATGTGAAGATACATTTTTTTTCACGGCTTGAAAATATCAAGCTTTTATACATGAAGCTGAAAATTAAATGCGACCACAAACTCGACTTTGCGACACAAACTGCTTTGATATTCCTCATGGAAAGCTCATTTAGCACGCTCATTTTAAAATTGTTTGTAGACTTTTCCAGGCAAACAAGAAAAGAAAAATTAAAGAGCAAAGGTTTGCATTCGGAATGGCACAAAAATTCCTGATCAAAAAAGATCAACATTAACATCGATTTAAAGAGCCCCTAAGGAAAAGGAAGGCGGGGGGGGGGGGGGGGGGGGGGGGGGGGGGAACCTTGCGAAAAATAATTTCTCCCCAAATTTATGGTTTCTTTTATCGATATCTCGATAACGATGATCGATACGTGAAAAATGTATAGGACCTTAATTGTAGATCGTGCAAAGAGCAACAAAAAGGTATCACATGAAAATTTTCGTATCTCGACGGGGAACCGAGTTATGATGAAAAAACTGTATTTAACCCTTTTTCAAGTTGGCGGAAAACCCACAAGGTTATTTTGGTCGACAATTTGAACTTAAGCTTTTCTAGCCCCCCACGTATTATCCAAAATTTGGCTTTCCCGGTTCATTTGCATTTCTAACTCGATTTTTCCGACGTAATGACTGGACTATATGGCAACAGAAATTTAGTTTGTAACTGTGATGGATGTGGATCGTCTCAAACACGTGTTCAGGTATGAAAGATAACAAAGCCAGTACCTTATTTATTAGCAAAAGACTTCTGGGTGAGCACGCATTAATAATAATAATCCAACGGCCTTATTATTTATCGTTATTTACCATCAGGTCAGATAAAAGCTAAAACGCATTATACTATTTTTTTAAATATCATATCTGAATTATATTACGCTAAAGTTGTAATAGGATCTTCGAAGTAACGAGAAAGTTTTGTTAATTTAAATAATAAATATAATAAGTAATACCGTTAGAAGCCGCACGAAATGTTAATATTTTGAGCACACATTTTACGCCAGGATGACATTAAAATAACCTCTTACCCTTACTATCCCCGATTATTGTATTACAAGGGTTGCGTATAAATTACGAGGGCTGTGCATAATTAATTATATTAAAATCTGACCTTTGATTAACAGGGATTTCTAACAGAATGTCGAGAAATGTGACACTAGATTGAGTAACTTATTACCAATTGGTAATACGTTTAGGATCAAAATGTTTGTTTGCTTTGTCCGGTCTATTAATATTAAATGTCTTTGGATTCAGACAACATAGATAAACGCGAATTCATTTTTTCTCACTCTAAGATTTCTCGACATTCTGTTAGAAATCTTAGAGTGAGAAAAAATGAATTCGCGTTTATCTATGTTGTCTGAATCCAAAGACATTTAATATTAATAGACCGGACAAAGCAAACAAACATTTTGATCCTAAACGTATTACCAATTGGTAATAAGTTACTCAATCTAGTGTCACACCACGTCACGCGGCCGTACAAGACATTTGACATACCATTGACTTTTGAGATCAAAATGTTTATATGAAACGTTTCCCAATGCCCGCTCTATAACCTATTACTATATTTAAATCTCTCTGTCTGAATCTAAGGTCTGAAAATAAAAACTCAGTAATAAGTATCCTGAAAGAGATAGATAGTAAATAGCTTACAATGGAGTGAATCACAAACGAAGTCCTTCTTGATTCCCGTTGAACGAATCATTCAATTTACACGTCATGCATCCAACACTAAAAGCTTTGCATGATAAAATATAATGACATATTTGCCACAGTACTTTAGTTTGTAAAAAGGATATTTTCATATACGCTAGTTTAAATTATTTATTAACTATTTTTTGCCCGCGATTTCTTATACGTGGACTTCAGAACATATCCCACGGGAGCTACATGTTCGGACGGGATAAACAGTAGCCTTTCTTTGCTGGTAATTCTACTAT
This sequence comes from Carcina quercana, assembly GCA_910589575.2. NCBI lineage: Eukaryota > Metazoa > Arthropoda > Insecta > Lepidoptera > Depressariidae > Carcina > Carcina quercana. Next base: position 14,223,799 of record OU342429.1, on the reverse strand, counting down.
CGCTGGAAATCTGGCCATTCTGACTCGCCGGTACGACGAAAAGGAAGGACAAACAAATTACTTTCCCACATATAACATGAGTATACATTTTAAAGTTTAATAAAATGAAGCTTGATCTTGATGCTTGCGTTTAAGTTAGAGGCGACAGAATAAGGGGGTATTAAATATTTAAATGCATTATTCATGCAATGCAATATGCATTATTATTTATTTTATTGCTTTATTAAATCGTGTACATGGACCGATATTAGAATTTCCCACATCATGAAATGACCGATCATTTTATAAAATCGTTCGATTATACACGTTTGATGATCATTACTTTTTTTACGATTTTGCATAAAAATTTATTACTAAAAATGACACTTGTAGACTAGTTTTATTTTTGTTTCTTTGACTTTTGTTCTGTCAATACTAAATATGTATATGTGTATGGCATACGTAATATTTAGCATCAAACATATAAAACTTTAATCGTCTAATTGACCTAAGTCAAACAAACCTGTGAACGAATTCCACCAAATAGTTTTGGATATAAAGGCTATTTACGTTAGCAAGGTCGGGCAACAGGTGGCCCTTGCTACAATCGACTTTAACACCGTTTAGATTCTTTATGTTGGCAGGGTACGACTGAATAAACACGATAAGTAGTAGGTTTGTTTGTTTGCGTTTAAGATTTGTTAGCTACCGACAGCCGCAAATCTGTCGTGCTGGAGCGCCGCCGCCGCCGCCGCCGCCGCCGGCCATAATGGCTCGATCGTCATAAATCTTAGATTATTAGTAGAATTTATTTTATATTGTTATCATTTATATATATTTACTTTGAAAGGTCTTACGAACAGTCTTGTATACCGAATATAACAAAAATTCCTGTCAGTAATTAAAATTGCAGAGGTTTCATTACGCGGCGCTGTTTTTTATCATTATATAAAATTTCAATTCGTTTAAACAATGCCTAACTATAATGAACTATGTTATAATTATGTGTGTAACTTAACTTTACTTATTAGGTTGCTATCCGATTATGTAATTTGTTAGAATTAAATTTTTTTAACACAATCTAATTTTCCTTTTAAGGGCCAATTAACATAGTTTATTTTATGCACACAGGAACCTCATACTTCATAATTTTTTTGAAGATGCGACCTTGACTAATTGATACCTTGACTTCTCAGTTAGTTTTATCAAAATCATTGCTTCTAAAGTCTTTTACAAGTATCTAATCCATACCAATATTACACATGTGCGAATCAGAATCAGTTTGTATTTGTATGTCCTTTTACCATGTAGTAACAGAAAGTCAGAATGACTTAAATTGTGGAACAGGAATAGCTAAAGAGTCAAGATAAAGTATTCTTTTTATCCCGATTAAAATTAAAATAGTAGTTCCTGTAAGATAATTTATGAATTCCCCTCAGTCGAAGTTTCGGGCAAAAGATAAACAGAAAAGAATTGCTCCTTCGAAGGATAACGCCTTAGGATAAAAACCTCATATCTCCATTTATCGAAGCGTTACCAGGAAATATCATGTTTAATTGTTCCTCCGTGACCCCATTTCACTCTCATCTCTCCAGTCACTTCAATTAAACATATTCATAAGCTATGGAGTGTCACATATCCTATATCTTATAGATGTAGGATATTGTGCTACCTACACCCCTACCGTACTAGGAAGCCCCCTCACCTCTCGAGGTGTCTAAGTGGCAGAAGTATTCTGAGTACTCTAACCCCGCTAGGGGCAACCTTTCATTGTCGCGACCACTCGATCGAGGGGCACGTATAAACCCCTATCCCTATTTCGAGGGTCCATAAGTCTACCTATTGGTTGAAGAGCTTGTGGAATAGTTAGAAAAGAAAGTGTCTGCTTCCAATTGTAGCCTTGTCTCTTTATTCATTCATTGGAGCCATTGTTTTACGATGAGAGTTTGTGAGAGTAGCTTCGCGAACTGGTGGTTTCACAGTTGGACTCACAATCGGAGGTCCCAGGTTCTATTTCCAGATTGTTACTATACGTCACCATCATGTAAGTACTAAAGTACTATTTCTTATGTCTTTGGGTAATTATCTGAACAACTGTGCTCCCTCGTAAGTGACAGACAGATTTTCTGCTATCGTATGTAGTTAGATCTTACCCGGGGAAGCACCAGATGATCAGCTCTTCGCGTGCCGTATTTGTGTATTTGTTTCTTTGTTATGATAGTGACGTGTGAGTTGTGTTGAGTAGTTTTAACGTTCTATAATTATTTTTTTCTAATGAGTATTCACGTCACCAGTCTTTATTTCTAACTCTTCTTTAGAACCAAATCAATCGGCAGTTTACTAATTTTAGCGCACGCGTGTAATTAAGAGGTTTTGTAAACAAATCCCAAACAAATTACGAAAAGGAAACGTAACGATTCTCGAAGTGATTATTTACGAGAGCAATTTACGAGTAGAGATGTCAAAATGAATCGTAAAAATGATTCATGATCTATACGCGATCACGCATGCGCGCTGACCGGAAGGATCGACGCGTACGCAAATAAACGCGTCATAAAGTGCCCGAGTTTACACTGTTTGCATTGTAAATCGGTTTACGCCTACTGTTTATAGGATAAGAGATAAGATCGGGTTTTATTTAGAACTTTATAACCTTGGCGGTCCATTTCTTAGACTGTCGATGGCGTCCTTTTTTGTTTCAGTATATTTTTGCAACTTTGAATTTGTTTTGGGGTTTAAGCAAGTTTAACACTGTTATAGTGGATATAAAAGTAACTGGAGATGTGCAGAATCACTACCTATTGATCTACAAAGTCAAAAAATTATAAAAAAAACTCATAGAAAGTCCAACAGAAACCAGTCAGCTAAAGAAAACGAATTAATTTTAATTTATAAGACATATTTTGACAAGTTTAAGGTCTATAAAGCGATAGTGTCTCCCTCATTCGCTTTATACTACATTTCTCCGCAATTGTACAATAATTTGAAAAACGAAGCCGGACTTTTTTTAGTCATTGATGGTTTATGGTTCATCGAGCCACCAGGAGCTGATATTGGTGCACATTACTAACAATTAACAGTTCAAAATGACCACTTTAGGTTTTTCAATTTATAATAACTACACTTAAACTAATTATGAATCCATGATGACTCAAGCAATGATTACAAAATGTCCTAGAATTCACATATGCGGGAAAATGTAAAAATTTTAAAATGAGGGCGCCACTTTCGCTCTTTGGCTTTTTAATAAAAGAAATTTAACAGTCAAATACAAACGTTTTATTTGTATATCCTATCTCTTGCACTATTTTAATCTATCGTTCTGTCTGGTGTGGCTTTGGTGAGAAAGGCCAATACATTATGTTTCCATATTTCCAAGTTTCTGAGAATTAATTTTTACGAGTTCTCCACACACGCATATCATCGCTTCGTCGATCGTGTGTTAGGATCGGTGGTCGAATCTGACACGATCGACGATGATCGACTGTTCTAAAGAACTAAACAATATGCCAACAATCTGAACCAAAACAAACTTGTATATTTAGACATTTTAATTATGTTATGTCAAGGGATGTAGAACAGAATTTTGCATCGATCTTGAAGATTTCATCCTAGCAGTATTATAAATGATATAGTTTGAATGTGGGTTTTTGTGACTCGATAACATGCAAAGCGTGAGCTGATTTGGTTGAAATTTGCCGCACAAACGATATATTTCGTTCGTTCGTCCAGTATATGACGTTCAGTTTTCTTTATAATGTTTCTTAAGTGTATTTTTTGGTGCTGTGACGATCTCATATGGAATGGATCTCAGAAACTTTGTGATGGAAAGTTTGTGATGGTTAAACAACATTTAAGAAGCTGGTTCGCTGTCCATAGCTCAGAAACACTAGAACACATAGCTTATTGAGATAAGTTTGATGGGTCGACTCTTACATCCAAAATCATATCAAAGATTGGCTTTGAATTGTTTTGAGTAAGTAAAAAAGTAAAGTGTCTATACAACATTCCTTTTATGAATGTCATAGTATAGGAGATATCATCGAAAATGCATAACAATTAGCAATCGGCCTCCGTGGCGCAGTTGGCTGAGCGATAGACTCCGACGCGCAACACACGCAGTTCCCGGGTTCAATTCCCGGTGGGGACTTTGACAAATATCACTTAGTAAGACTTTCCCCAGTTAGGTTAGGACATTGCAGGCTGAATCACCTGATTGTCTGAAAAGTCAGATGATTCCGTGCTTCGGAAGGCACGTTGAGTCGTTGGTCCCGATTACTGTCTACGACAGGTAGTAGCTGCATGAGCCATGTCAGAGGACTATGTCAGCTCAACAACTCTGACACTAGGGTGTGTGAGGTCAGTCATCGACCTTACAACTTACACAATAAGAAGATTGGCAATGTTTCAATCTCCCAGCCTATCGCTTTCATGGAAGAGGAAACAATCGGATATAAAACAAAAAACCCCAACTTTCCTATTCCTAATTCCAAAAATCCAAAAACATTATTTTCTATTCTATTTTATATTTAAATTTCTTATTTCTGTTTAATTGGTATTGTATATAATATAATGTAATTTAATTGTGATTTTTAATTATTAATAGTTAACTGTATATTGTATCTGGTCTCCACGACACTGGCTCAGCCTAGTGTGGAGGCCGCAGTGTATCAAAGTGACTTCTTTTTAATGAGATAATAAATTATTTGTATTATTAATGTTATTATTAAAACCCATTAAGCGTTATTGCGATCCAATGTATTAACGTCGGGTACCTACACCCTTATCACAAAAGAGCCTAGAATGAAAAGCTCAAGAAATCATTACAAATTATAATTGTAACACACGGAATAAATAGGATCTCGGACAGATAGACATTTATCTTGTTTAATTAATCTCTTGGTATCCCTCGTTTGGAACAAATTCAAAATTGTTCCGTTCGAGACACAAAGTACATAATAAACATGCTTCAGACTAAAGTATTAAGATGCTACATAAATCAGTAGCACTGCACTGCACTGGCATCGCATTAAAAATAGCTACGATAAGAAAACTAGTTTTATTTGCAGAATATAGATCAACGCTTGTCCACGATCTCACCTGATGGTAAGCAATGATGTGGCCTACGATGGTGCGCGTTGGTCTAGAAGGTGCCTGTTCGTTCACCCTCGACTTGAAGACACCCAAGTTATAGTTTTCAGGGAATACAGACGCCGGCAGCGCGTTCCACTCCTTGGCTGTACGCATGATAAAATTAGAAGCAAAGCGCTTGGTGCGAGCCATAGGGATGTCAACTACGTACTGGTGGAGCCCTGCTGTTCGTCTGTTATATCTACAAATCGCTACACAAAAATCTTGTATAAATATGAAGTAACTTTTAGGGTTCTGTACCTCAAAAGAGAAAATGAACCCTTATGTACGGAACGGTGTCTGTCTGTCTGTCTGTCAATACCCTTTTTCTCAGGAACGCGTAGAGATATCAAGTTGAAATTAATATCGAATACTCAAGTCTGCTGTCCCTTGGATCTGTGAAAAAACCAAACTTATAGGTCAATGAAATAAAAAAGATATAGCTGTATTTTAGAAAATTTCCATACGAAATGCAAAACCTATAGGGAAACTAAAACCTATAGGGTACTTCTCGTTGACCTAGAATCCTGAAAGTTGGCAAGAAGCAAACTCTTACAGCACAACCATAGGAATACATCTGAAAAACAGATAAAATAGCTGTTTTATGTTTACAAACTTAACTTTGTAGTTGAAAGTCATACATCGGATATCTAATGTAATCGTAAAGTAAAGTTGGTACTTTAATCGGACTTTATTTCCGGGGAGCATTATTTTAAGTGTGTTAATTATTCATATTCTGTACGGAATCCTCGGTGCTCGAGTCCGACTCGCACTTGGCCGATTTTTAATTTTATATACATTTATGAGATAGGTTTGCACTCGGTCATTATCTCATGTGATGGGAAGTGACGAAGCTAATGAGGCTGTGGCTGTAATACCTTTCATATCGGGACATAACATTAAAATCTAAATTTATTCAGAATATTTTTTAAACATTGAAAGCATTACTTTCTATTCAGCCTGTCTATTAATTAATTTAAGCAAAGCGAAGAATTACAAACAATTTTAATTTACGAATAATTTCCAGATGTTTGATTTTGTTATTTTCGCATCCCTTTCTTTCTTTCAGTCCTCCCTCTCGGTTTGATTGGCTTTGATCTTTTGAGAGTACCCCTGTCAGTTTGTGATAGATTAACAATTAAGACAAAAGGCTGAGGGTACCTCTCTCCGCCGTTAGTACCCCTTAATTATAATATACTGAATAACGATCAAGAGGTATCAAGTTAAGTTCTTAAACAGAGATCTACTTCTTTTTTTAAAGTTATTGTAGCCAAAGTAAAGGGCATTAAGTCGTACTAGCTTTTGCTAGCATTTTCGAACAATAAGATTTCTGCACGAAATTTTGTAATTAAAAGTCTACTACTATGCGCTGAATTAGGTGTAAATTGAAATTACATATTCAGGTCAGCGCGCTACATGAACAAGGGCACGCGCTGGTTGATATTTGATACAAATACATAAATAAAATTAAAAAACAATACAAAACGTGAATTACTTGTTCATTTTTAAAATGGTATTATCGACCGAAGCGTCGGTGGCGCAATGGATAAGGCGCGGGACTCTCAATCTGAGGGTTCCCGGTTCGAATGCAGCCGTGTACCTATGAGTTGATTTTTAATTCAAGTACATTATCCGAGGAAAACATCGTGAGGAAACCTGCATGTCTTGAACAGGCATGTGAAGACTTCACCAATCCGCACTGGGCCCGCGTGGTGGACTATGTCCCAAACACTCTATGTAGGAAAGTAGGCCAGAGACCCTGCATTGGGGGCATGTATAGGCTGTTGATGTGATGATGTGATATATATTAAGATGTAATTCAAGTATTTATAACAAAGCAAAAATAGCCAAGGCATCATTAAGTATGCTTACGTCGCAAGAAGTTGATCCGTTGAAAATATCCTATAAGATAGGACGATATAAGAAATTAACCATCATCAATTCATTGGCAGTTCATCTCAAATACAGTACTCGCAATCTAAATTTGCTCCTCTGAAGGTAGCTACAAAAAGCTGCGAAGTATCAATTATTAACGTATAAATGGTAGGCAAGGCAAATTATCGGGTGGAAAGAAATGTCTTAGTGTTTGTCATCTAGGGATAGTTATTATAGAGAATAATAAATACATATTTCAACTGTACGTGCGTGAAATTGATCACGCCACACTTACCGCCGGGCTTTCTTGATATGCGTAATCTAGCGCTTGCCGAGAAACGTACTAAGTGCACAACCGCAGGCGTACTGAGGCAAAATCTCCAGCTTCGGGTTGCAACCGGCCAATGTGTCACGATATATGTAGTTTGCATGTAATTCACGCCTCTTTCTGACCGGCCAGCACGTTCTTATCGGGGATGCTGGCCGGTTGGCGGCTGACCGGGCCTGCTTGACGGTTTACTGTTTGTGTTCCATTATCAAACGCATGTCGACAGGTTTGGAATTTGGTTGCTCAACCATGATTCTCATAACTTCTGCCATCAAAGTTTTGTTATTGTTTCAACAACGACCAGTTTCTTTCATTGTTTCGTTTAATAGTGGAATGTGTGCATTGTTTCTCTAAAAATAACACGGCCTCGTTACAGGTCTAATCCTGCGGGAACATCGTTATTAAACTGGGAAATACTTTGGAACAACAGCGTAATTTTGCCTCACGGGATACAAGTTTGTACGGATACGTGAAATGTAAAATACATATATGTATTTGGAACAAGTTCTTGACAATATTTTGACGTAGAGCCCAAATACATTTTTTCAGCGCATAGCGACGTAGACAAGCTTGTATTAAAATCGTATACCAAATTGCAATGTTTTATCGTAAATTATAAAGCCGTACATTTGTAAAGTAAAATTGATATTGTACCCTATTTTTGACGTGAAGCTAAAATACATTGCAAGAGTATTTTGCTATAAATCTGAGAAGCTTGGATTGAGATATCGCAAATCGCAACGTTTCGTTCCAAGCTTTTGGAGCGCGCATCGTAGGTTTTCTTCTACGCATTTTTTTGTCAGAGATTTATTTGAAGAGTTGTGTTTTTTTTTGAAATATCTATTTCATATAATGAAATAATAAATAATGTTGATAAGGATTTTATGAGGATTTAATCCAGATTTATATTAATTGTGTTATTTATGTCTATTTTCAGGCTCGAGATGTGATGACAATAGGGTATTACACCATTTTTCAAAAACTGTTTTAAATTAATCCTGAGATCGTAATGAACTAGTAGAAATTTTGTTAATTTTTTTTAAAACCGAAAAGCGCCTTAAAATCTGTTTTTTATTTATGATTTTGAATTTTCGCGCGGAAACGCTAGCCGCCATGCTTTTTCATCTCGTGACGTCACTCGGTTAGTAAACAATACGACTGCGAAAGACCAAGTATTAAGATTCGTGAAAATAATGAGTTATCATTGGTGTCTTGTGCCTGAATGCAAAAATACAAGTGTAAAAACGCCACAAAAATTATGGATTCAAGTGCCAAGTGATGTAAAAATGAGAAATACTTGGTTGAAACTGGCAAGAAGAGATCCAAAGTCATTGTCCACAAAGACTAGACTGTATTTCTGTGAAGACCACTTTGATGTAAGTATGCGCTATAAATGGTAAATTAACTATCAAATAAACAAAAGAAAACTTCTTGTTAATATTACAAAACAAATGTCATCTTTTGTAATGTATTTATAGGTTATATTATGTAGGTAGGTACCTAGGATAAGTAATGAGTTAAAAACTTCATAAATATTATAATCCATATTTCAGCTGGAAAATGACATGGAAAATTATACTGAGTATAAGATAATGGGTTCTGTTAAACGAATTCGGATCAAACCAAACACCGTACCAACTAGATTTGATTGCCAAGCAAAAAGGAAACACAAGTCCACTTCAAGTGAACCTCGGCATGCCTTTATTAAAAGGCAAAGAATGTCTACAATTAAAGAGATTGAGGACACCATACAAAATGAGAATCATGCTATATCATTACCATATATCATTACAAGTGTCACTGCATAGGGCTTGGTACGCACTTTATGTTCCGGGCATACCGTACACTTAACCACGCATGTATTTTGAACACGCTTCAGCTGCACATAGCCTATTGCGTCGTCTCCGTAAGATTCCCTTCCCGACCTGATGACAAAATATAGGTTAGGTTGGAGTGTAACATGAAGGACCCGTTTTATTGTATTGTGTATTGTTATTGTACTTATTATTAGACAAAACTTGATACAATGGTTACTTACATTGCTGTTTTAACATTTCTCAACTCCGCAGAACAGAAATCGGGATTGGAGGCAAAAAATTTCGCCACCATTAAAGTATTAACCATTGGCAGATTTGTACTTTCTGCTTTCACAAAACCGTCTTCCATAGTGAAATAAAGGCTAGAAGTCTACAAACGTGTTAATAACTCGTAAATTTATCAAAATAACAGCGCACAACTTATTTTCAGTAGATTGTTTACTATCGGAATGACGTCACGGCGGGATCCAACATGGCGAATGGCGTTCTAGACATTTCAAAAACAGATTAGAAAAGACGATTTTTAAAATGGAATTATAAAATTAAAATTGCAATTTTATGAATAAATATCGACGTTTCTTGTTTACTTTTTTCGAAATCTATTATGAACAAACATTTTTATATTTTTCCTTACATAGTGTAAAATACCCTATTACGAAAACAATTTTATATTTCGATCGATATTTCTGAATTTAACCTTAATATGTGTGAACTGCACTTTTTTTACTATTTTTCTTCAAATTATGGAGTAAATTTTTTTTTAATTTATTGCATTGTTTCGTCGTGTTAATTTTTTTGTCTAAACATTATTTATTTAGAATAATAATATTGTATACCACTTTCCCTATATCTATATTTTACACATACAACATAAAATACATACAAAAAAGACACTAAAAGTCACGATTTTCCGCTCATCGCCCTTATCAGCCGGGAAACGTCCACTGCTGGACATAGGCCTCCCCCGTTATATACCACATTAACCGGTCCCGAGCCACTTCCCACTTTCAAGGACGCCATTTCATGTCTTCCATTTTCCTACTCACATCATTATTCATTGATAAAATTTCAAATTATTATTCAGTCATGTTCATTAATAATGGTGTCAATTATTAACGTTGGCAAACGCCTTTTTTGAAACGTGGTGTGTAGTGGGTGTATTGTCAAATAATTCGAAGGAACTAAAACACCAAAAAATAAATGCCCCATTTATTGACTCTGGACTACTTCTACAGAACTCCTGCACTTTTCTTCTCTACAAAACACAAACGGTTCGCTATTTCGCGGGCAGTAAGTACTTATTCAAATACTACGTCTAGCATAGCTTCCGCCATTTAGTTAGAACATGCCTGAAATAGTGAACTTTTTGCGTTTTACATATTTATACATATGCTTTGATCACCACCCATTAAAATGAGAACGAATTTATAACAAAACAGAAACCTTGAAATTAAATCTGGACTGTACGAATATTTGATTCTTTCTATATAAGAGAATAAGCAGTGATGACACTGCCCAAATATTTTACATATGTATAATTAATTAGTTAATAAAATTACTTTGAATGTGAGCGAGAGTGATTTCAGTAGTTCAAAATAAATCATAATTTTGAATCGTTTCGAATGTTTTAATTTTTTTAACATTATATTTAAACATACCATCAGGTGAGATAAAGACCAAGTGCAAAACCCATCATAATTTTTTAAAACTATGTTTTCGGTATAAAAGTACTCATTTTCGCCAGACATTACAAATATTTTTTGTAATAAAAATCTTCACGTACGCCGCCAATCCATTTAAATATTGGTAGTTATAATAGCTTTATAGAATACCGCTAAATCCAAAATGATAGAATGTATTAACCGTTGTTCTTTGCTCTTTGCAGGCAAACAATCATGGCGTCATCATCAGCGGGCACATGTAAAGCAAAACAAATGAAGAAAATCAAAATCAAATGGAAGTGTGTTGGAAAAACAAAAATAAACATTCTAAAATAAAGATTATCAAATATAATGTAATTTCAAAAAGTTTAAGTTTTAAAATGTCGTAAGATTGTGTAGATTAATTCGGATTAGTGTTAATAGTGACGATGGATGAATAGTGCCGTGTGATAGTTATGGGGTGTGGCCAGAGCAAAATAAATCTCTATCCGAGACGTAACAAAAATGGAGGGAAAGGAAACAGTGCCAAAAAGTCAGGTGAGAAATCTTCTAAAGCTTTTCAACCCAATGCTGAATGTAAGCCTCTTCCATTGCACTCTATTTCCAGCAGTCCTGATTACTTCTCATCGAGTCTTCCACGTTCCTGCCAACTCCCATCATGTCTGGGACATAAATACAAAATCACAAAATCAACCCAATTCCACTTTAATCTATATATTGCTGATAACATTTTCTTTAAACCCTTTTCAAGTATAAAAGCCTTTAATGTTTATCTTTGTGTACATTCACAAGGTAAGCACACTTCAATCAAACGTCGAGTAATGCTTTAATCCCAATGATTGAAATAAAACGGTTACACTAACAGTTTATAGATATACTTTTTCGTTTATAGTTTGTTAAACTCTAATGAAATTTTTCGAGTGAACTGAAGAGTGTTTATTATGAATATAAAAATAATTGTAATTCCTTTTGGCTTTCGGTAAAAGTATACGCAGGCGTTATATTGTTGATACATTTTTATCTTTTTGATTTAAAAAATTTTTAAACGTCGAAAACTTTTTTTGTGTATCAAATTGGAGTAGATAATTTTGGCGAGTTATTTATGCAACAAAGTCGAAGTTTTTTTATATTGCTAGAACATAGTAAAAACCCGGCCGTGTCATCACATAATATTAAAATTAAAAGGCTACTAAGGGAATACTATTCACCTACTTTTGTAACAACAGCATTTCACTGCGATCAGCAATCCGCTTGCCCAACGTGGTGATTATAGCAAATTCCCTCGTGGAAAATACAATGTGACGGTCTCTGAAGGAGGCTCATGTCCAACAGTGGACTCGTGCAGACGATTATGATTCATAATTATTGGTATCTAAATAAATCTCACATATTTGTCCTTGGATTCATAGGTGTATCATCCGTCAAAACAGGGGTTTTTAATTCTGAACTTTGAAGGTATACGTCGGTCAAAATTCTAAAAAAAACTTCCCACAACACAGGCGCTTTGGCAAAGTCAGCGCTACATGTGTATAAGAAAGTTAGTTTCATATTTCAATAACGTGTCTACTGTCTGCCCGATAAACGCCAATATATATCGGAATATACATAAGATATGGAAGTTGTCAACACTTTATTGACATCTCAAATGCAGCGATATATTTGCTAACTTAAATTCGAAAAATTCAACGGTACCGATAAACGCTAAACATTGTCATAAAAAGCCAATATCTGCGAATGATAAATGTGAAAATGCTCTAAGAATTCCATTTTTATGCGTCAGATAAAGGCGGAATAGCAAGAGACCCTTGCAGAGGGCCGACGTGCCTTCAAATATTCATGAGGAGACTTCAAGACCGACTGAGACTGCGAAATATCTTCGCAATACCGCTTACACCTGCGACGGCGAATTTCATGCCTATTTAATTATTACAATGAGTAATAAAATACGAGGTAAATTGAAGCATTAAGGCCGGTTTAAAAATTACCCCCAATTTATTCTGGGTAATTTGTAGCACATTGTTCATGGTTGCGCCTCGATATTTGCGACAAATTGCGATTTGAACGCAGCGATGCGAAATGCGAAAGTTAAAGGTAATGCTTCGTTATTATTATTGATTATCAACTAGATAACATACTGTAATTAAACAACTAAAAATAACAATAATAAATTGTACCTATAATATGAGGATGGATATGATGGACCGACGATCTGGTAAAGCTCGCGGGGTGTTGCTGGAACAGAACACCTATGTTGAAATGTAAAAGGATACATTATATGTCACTATACGACTATTGCTTCTTAATCTAAAAATCACGTCGTAAAAATCATATAGTCTCACGAATTTAGTTACTGCGTTAGGTAACCGAACTAGTGGAACATTGTTCAGGAAGGCGACACCACCTCTTCATTTATGTTGCCCTGATACTTTTCACAAGAAATACTTTTTAATTATGCGAAAGTGATGTTTTTTGTCCTTCTCTAATGCAATAACAAAGCATTGAATCGATGAGATTTTTCATTGACGATGAAAGATTTAGGATACCTTTGATCCCGATGAATACTCCTAAATTCAAGGCAGATGAAGCAGACGGCAAAAGCTATTGTGTAAATAAAACAAATTCCAAGCCTATCCCTCTAGCTACGTACCTGTAGCTATCATTCCCTCTGCCCTATTTTTAATCCATTTCCCAGATTGCACATCGCAGTCGCCGCCCGTAGAAACAATCGGGTCAGCGTTTACGGTTACACCCTGTTCCACTGCGCCTGGATGCAATTAGTTGAGCACCCTGTGTCATGAATATAACAATCCATTGTCAACGTTTTTTATGACTGCAACGTTTTTAGTATTTTCCTGGTTTTCAAAAATAGTCGCCGATCTACAAGTTTCCGTTGGATTTATGTCGGAAAATCTTCACTCGAATTGCAACCTTACACGTTCTGTAATCTGTCAACTAGAAGAATAACTACGTTCCACTATAGCTAAGTTGATATCCCATCTTCGTTTTTCTAGCTGTCTTACTTCTTATTGATTCTAACTTCTTTATTTAATATACGCGCGAGTAACAACTGAAAATCCCTGCCTGGTTCTGTGATTTCCTAACTCTTGCACTCCACTTCCACATCTTCAAGCCCAAAGTGAACTGGAAACTTCAGGGCCATCGTGTTTCATCTTCAGGTGAGATTGTGACTCAGTGAATATATCGATACCAACAATAGCCTACTTTATTTTCGAGGAGAAAGAGTTACGCAACTCCTCGCTGGATGCAGGTGGCAGTGGACGTCTCCCGGCTGATGATGATATGATTAACAAAATGTCACGGCACCGCATCGGGTCTTTTTCGCAAAATGACTCCTGAAATTACGAAATTGCGCTAAAATATCGAAACAATGCTTGTTTGACAGTTATAATATAAACTTAGAATGCGGCGTTCCTTTCTGACCCCGAAACAAGAAAAGTGTCCAGTGTTATCTCAGAGAGTGGTCGTACTCAGGGCATATAATTAGTAACTATTAGTATTGTAACATGTGTCATGGTTCATATGATTTTCATGTAGTCATCAACCGAATTTGGGACTTGAATTTACATCAGAAACATACAGAGATTTGGATGCAGAAAGTTCAGATCATCATCACCAGCTGGGACACGTCCACTAATGGCGTAGGCCTCTGCTATGGTATGCCAGTTAATGACCACATCGGAAAATCCGAGCCTAGCTCGTTTCATTACTCGCTGAGTGACTTTGTGCTTGTGTATTCGGCCAACAGTATAGGATCATATTTCGGTTCCGTATGTCATCACTGGCAACACGCACTGACAAAATACTACTACAAAAGTGTAGAACGTTTTAATTATTAGCACCTGTTCTCAATTAATACAAATTTAATCTTTTTATGACATCCTTGAATAGGTTAGATTTTTGTTGGGGTTTATTTGTATCTCATACTATAAAGGCCATCATAAAAGTTCTATAAACTTTAAAATATCTACGGTTTATAACGGTATAATTCTTTACGGGATTTTTTACAGCATATTCGAAAACCCAACTTACTCGAATTCAATATTAGATTTTTTTTTTTTTTCATTACACTGTTGAAGGTAAGGGCATGGTTATATAAAAATATTATTTCACGAGATAACTTAAACATTGTTAAAATCATCAACGTAAATCCGTTACGTCACGCCTAGGTACCGATTTGTATGGAGCGTTTTTGAACCGCGTGACTAGAATCACTTTTCGACGGGTTATATTTGTAAAAGTATAAGTCGTATCGAAAAATCATTGACATTACATATATACACACGGCCTCTCGAAAGAGAACATAATATTTTTTGACATCTACCCAATTACAGTTAATTTAGGTAAACATAACGTTTTACGTCCCAATAATTATAAAATTACACAAAATGTAACTGGTGATATAAAAAACTGAGCCGCTATAAACAAAGGTTGATTGCGGAATTAGAATCTGCCAAAGCTGTTTATTGCGCCTAGGCCCCTGAGTTAGTGCCTGGTGAACCCTTAGCATTGCTTAATACTGGCTCCTTTAAAAAAACTCACAGTTGCTCCTTGTGGAATAAAATTTTAGGGGTTGCAATAAAAAATCTTGTTTACGAGTTTTGAAGGTTTCTGAAATTGCAAGAATTTATTCTCTTTTATGGCGACGCGTCGTCGTAAGGTTCACAGATTTAATTTACAAATTCATTGAAATGACTACTATGTGTTTTATATGTATAATGGGATTGCGCTTGGCCTACATCTCAACTGATGGAAAGTGAGGATAGATTGGAATATAAGCGTGCCAACCCATAAGCATCAAGCGAATGAGATTCTGGCACTGCTACTTTTTCATACCGGATTGGTAGACTTCCTCGTGAAGAAAAGAACGTAGCTCAGGGCGCAAGCGGTACTCGTATGGGATTCGAACCAAGTAAAAGCCGAAATACGTGGAGAAGACGCATATAATATTAATAGTAAATTGGATGATACAGCTTACGAATATTTACACTGGGTGGCAACATTCTGCTCATAACTGTATTCTTTATAATCAACTTTATATCAGCGCCGCGGACACATCGAAGTCCATTCTCGAACTCTGTCTGACAACGTCACTCTTCCGCGTTCTATATTTAAAGCATTCAAAATCAGAGATCCCGCCAACCAGCATACGCAACCACGGAGATCATAACTATGTAGGCCTACTGCTCTACAGTACAAAGGTGGTAGCTCTAAACAGACATAGAAAATGTCCTACCACCAACTAAACCGAATACCGATTCCTACTGCGAATCGAACCCAAGACAGTGTATTCCTGGGAACTCTGGATTTGTTAGTCTAAGCGTGTAATTGAGCCACAGAGGCGGTTAAAATGTATTCCCAGAAAATATAAAGGCTTTTTAAAATTATCGAAGTCTGCTGCCAATCTAGCCTCATTGTGTTCTGGTAATAAAATACTCTTAGTAAACCACTGTTATGCCATGGAAGAGCGGAGTTACCCGACACAGGTATTTTTATACTTAATACGTGACTCCAAACTTTAGTTGTGAGATATAATTGTAAAAGAAAATAAATATTTTTTCTTTTTTATACAAGCCAAGACTTTGGCTTGCTAACACAGTTGCAAGTCCCCTGTAACCACCATTATACAATGGACAATGCGTGTGTAACATACATTCAATTAATTTAAGTACACAACTGGAAAAGCATTAACAATTAAAAATTCATTTAGTGGAGCAATTAGTTGGATAAGTGACGAAGGAGTTAATTTAAGCGAAAGTAGGTATTATTATATCTATGTTTTTTAATAATTAAATATCTAGCGACGCTTGAGCACAATGTCACCTGATGTTAATTTCAAGTCAAACATTTCAGTCGATACTGGACTCGTCATTTTGAACACCGCATCTTGTGTTTTAAAAAGAGATAACAATAGACAGATTTGCACGTTTTGTAACACAGCGCCAATTTTTTATATCCCGAAAAATATTAACCGGTCAGGTTAATAAAAAGTAATATTAAAAAAATTCTATTGAGTAAATTACTTTTAATCATGAATTTTTAAAACATACGAGTATAAGGATTATATACATATTTTTGAAACCACCTTTTAAAATAATTTTATTCGTAGCTCCACTCAATAGGTTTACGATAGAAAAGATTTTTAATGACGCGCAATTTGGCGCCAAAAATCCGCCATTTTGATTTCCAGTAACGGTTTAAGCGTTTACCAGTTACGAGGGAACAAAGAGTCAAACCTACATACAGGTCAAACACATAACCCTCCTATGTTTTGACGCGCCGTAGAATGTATATTTATCTCATTCGTCTTATCTCAATTCAATGATGTTAGAAAAGCTACAATATAGTTATGTGGATCCTGATTCACGTAATCTATGAATGACATACTATATTTATGGTGCACTACACTATGGACGAACATCCTTACAACACGGCTCACGGATGTCATTGCTGACGACGATATCTAAGCAACAATTTCCTAGGCAACAAGGATCAATATCGATTGTCGTCAGCAGGGACATAAGTGAGCTGGCAGGTTGTAGGGAAGTCGTTCCTTATTTAAATGTGTTTGCAACAAATATGTACCTGTATCGTGTATCGTCTCTATACGAAGACCGCCAGTCAATTTGTTTTTTAATTCTTTTTTTTTAAAATCACGACATTTTGTTCCACGGAATTCGCCCTCCACGGAGATTTCGTCCGTGCCTAAGTACGTGCCTACGTGGCAACACAAACATATAACTCTAAATGAACCTTTAGCACGAGTCCTACGTCAATGAAGTCCCTCAGGACTGGTGGAGATCAAACGTGTCCAATCCTTGGAAAGATCCGACTAATTGGGACCGGACGTTGGATTCAATGGATTCTTGATTAGAACGGATTGAGAACCACCTACCTTCTCTCATTAGTAGTAGAGTGGGCGGATGGTTTAGAATTGAAATGAATAGGAAATACTGACGATAGATTACAACTATTTTATGGTAGGGTAACCAACGGGATCATATTACTAAGCCTTCGGCGTCCGTCCGTCCGTATGTCTGTCAGCGGGCTGTATCTTATGAACCGTAACAGGTAGACAGATGAAATTTTTACAGAATGTATATTTCCGTTGATGATATAACAACGAAAAATAATAAAAATTAAATGAAAAGTAATGAAGTACCCTAGTATAAACAAGTATTTTTGCTACAAACTAAGCTTTGCAGAAATAAATACATATTAGATTTGATTTGCCCACAATTAGGCAATCCATAAGTCGAAGTGTAAACGGGCGGGCGAGTTAACAGATGGGGAGTAAATAATTCTCGAGAATTGATCGCCTATACCAAGGTATAGTTCCCGGCAAACAACTTGAAATATGACCTTGACTGCGCAGTAAACGATTTTCGGGTCTCTTTAGCGGGGCGCGGGAGGGGAATGTCATTTCGACAGTCCCCCCTTTGTGACCCTCTATCACCCAGAATGCACGAACTCATCCCCACTTTGCCCATTATTGTTCAAGTTGTTTGCCGGGAACAGTACGAGGCTGACCTTCCTGAACCAAAAACTTGGGAAAGGTCGCGAGGAACTGCTAGAATATCGGCTCTGAACCAGTCATTATCGCTGTGTCCCACATCATACGAGTATAAGCTTATTTTGTAGCAACAGTTCCCCAGAGCGTGTTTTACACTGTTTGCTGCTCTGGCTACGCCAAAAGGTTTATGAATGTATGCCTATATGCAAAAGTTCATGTTAACAGCTATAAAACTTTACTGTAGAAATAATGGCCTGTGGGACATACTGATGGACTGACGGATAACACTCTAAGAATGCGTTTTCACAGAAGCTGTGCTAGAAAGAGAAGTATATAGTAAGAGATGGTTTAGCGGAGAGGAGGAGCACACACCACACTGTCTCGTGTGTCTATGGGGTGGTGTTGGTATGATAAACATCAGTGTCACAGTGTCAATAACTGACAGTTGACGAGAGTCGTGGGCGAGTGCGGACGTTTAGCAGCGCCGAACACGTGGGCATTGCCGAGCCAGTGAAGTGATGGACAACAAGAAAAAAATTACCAAGCGACATAAATACGGAGTAAATACATACAAAAGGACGAGTTAACTTCTAAAATAAATTTATGTCAGCAGTTATGGGTCAAGCGAGAAATTGTGAAAAGATCAGGCCAGGTGCGTACATTTTAATATTTGTTTTATAACAACCTTTTGCTCGCGGCTTCGTCTGCTTGGCTTTCAAAGACCAGACACTTTGTTAGAATAAAATTTAGCGTTTGTCCGTCTCCGTGCCATAAGCCACTAGCGACTAATTTCATTATGTTCAGCCACAGTCGTGAAATTTCAAGAGACAAACAGGATGGGTACAGTAACTTTAACGTTTATAGTTTTAGTATGATAAGTTATTCAGGTTTAACTGGAGCTTTAAACCCGACTTTTAATAGGAAGGCGTGAGAGAAGACGACCATTTATGTAGCTAACTTTAAAATCTTTCAAATAATTCGTTTCTAGCCCTCCACGCAAAAAGAGGGGTGTTATAAGTTTGACGTCAATATCTATCTGTCTGTTGCATCTTGCTCTCTAACGTATGGACCGATTTTGATGTTTTGATGATATGTATATTTGTATGTTTGTCCTCGCATATCTCCGGAACTACAAATTCGATTTAAATAATCATTTTTTATTGAACTAGGTATTGTTCAACTTAGGGAAGATTGCAAGTTTCATCAAAATCGGTTCAGTACTACAGAAAACCATTCTTAAATTTGCCTCAATAAAAGTAGACTTTTAGGGCAGTTAAAGTCGATTTGTAGTTCTTGAACGCGTTAACTTGTTGTCAGATTATGTAGTAACGACGTAGAAATCTACATACTGATTCAGTAGCTTCCCCTTGAAAGACGTATTCCCTGGTCAGACAAAACTTGAGGGTAAGTTACACTAAACTCATGTAAAAACGTTTAATTACACATAACTAAGTTCAAGCTACGATCTATCCTTGTTTTAGGTCAAAGGTCAAGCTCGTTACTGTTTAAACAGTCGTCCCTTTTAACAATTTAAAACAAATTGCATCGTTCACACCTCGCCTCGTTTATAGAATAATTTCACGTATTTTTATTGTTATTTTATGCCTCGTTTCGGTTTAAGTGCTAATAATAACTCAGGGTATATTGTAATTCGGAGAAAATTTTATTATGACTTTATTTTTCTTTCAACTATGAATTTAATGGACATTTCAGAGTGTACAGTACAGTGGTTCAAAATGTCTTGTCTTTCTTGTTGCGGAGATTCGTTTTTATAGTAAAATGAGTTCACATTTGACCTTCATACCTTTCACAAACTGATCACGACACCATTACGTTTTGAGATAATTTTCGTTAATAACCCAGAAACATTTAAGACTAAATAAAAATAGCAAAAAGTTGTATTTTATTCTATGTATATAGTAGAGGCTGAATTAATTTTTACAGCTATTTTCTAGTGTCTTTTCTATGCACCTGGGTATTTCTGTCGATTCTGTAGTATATATACAATTATTTGTCACTAGGCCACGGAAAAATAGACGCTATAAATGACTAAAATAATATAAATATAAGAAGTAGTCTTTTGAAAGCTACTGTCCAGTGCCCATCTCGGAATTTCTCATGTTACGTCACACAAAACGACACGGGCTACGACTAAAGCCGAAGGCAGAATGTAGATGAATGGTAGCTGTAGATATAGTCACACATATTATACCCGAAATGCCGTATGAAGTACACCACACCTGGCTAATCCAGTCAATGGATTCCGTCAGTCGTCTACTGCGATAGACAGTCTTACTATTCACATCCATTGAATCGAATACGCCCATGGTACAGTCGACACGAAAGCTCACAAGACTACAATAAATAAGTCGCAGGTTGGTTGCTTTTCACACGGCCAACTTTATGTTGCTTTCTCGCGGGTCAGTAACGCTTCAGGACTTCTG
Source organism: Carcina quercana (assembly GCA_910589575.2). Taxonomy (NCBI): domain Eukaryota; kingdom Metazoa; phylum Arthropoda; class Insecta; order Lepidoptera; family Depressariidae; genus Carcina; species Carcina quercana. The sequence goes on along the minus strand of OU342429.1, from coordinate 14,203,034 downwards.
GACTCTCCTAATGCTTCCATACTAAATTTGTGTTGCCATAATCTTTTAAAATAGAATAGCTGGCTTTGATAAATATATCGCGAAATAAATATCATTAATTTACAACTTTATAGTTAGCTACAAAAAGCCATTACGCAACTAATGGTTCATAGATGGCGCTTTGAACAATAATCGAAAAAAGTGTTTAAAATGAAAATTGTGATTCACTGTGAAGTTGTTATTAATGATACTCATTTCGTGACATCACAATCTGATGTCCTATTTTTAGATAGTTACTACACAAATCCACCTATTATATTTTAAAAGATTATGGCAACAGAAATTAAGTATGAAACTTTGATGGAGGTGGGTCGTCTTAAAATTGAAATATTAGTCCTTTAAGATAAATAAATTATACTAAAAACTGAAACGATAAATTCAATTCAAAAAAAAAATTCAAAATCAAGTGCGAGTTGTTCCAACATATCTGTGTTGCTCAAAATAGGTGCATCCTCTATATATTTTTTTATCTTCTTTCTTCCTTCCATTTTTTAATAATTTCATTAGTCTATCACATATATTTATGTCTTAGACTGTATTATATATATTATGCACAAGTATCTGTTCTCTCCTTCCCACGCACGTCACACACTCTCTGGCCTCGTCAGAATACCAGCGCTGTGGCCTCACTGCAGCACATGCTGAGACGAGTCCATTTTAGCAACACACTACAACACAACCAAATTTTATGTATGTTATATAGCTTCAATTTTTGTTTATCAGTTTTAAGTATTTTTGTTTTTGTGTAATTAGTTTTGTTTTTGTGTTTGTAGTTTTGTTTTAATATATTTCTTAATGTGTTTTTTCTATGTGTATTGTGTTGTGTGTGTTATTAAATAAAGATGTGTCTATGTCTATGTCAATTATCGAATTCAAAAGGTTCTCTTAACAGCTAACTCCGCTCATTACAGAGCTATCAAAGTTCACTATTAGATGATGTTTTGTTTATGGTGGAACGAATACCTTGTCAGTTCAAACGTGGCGGTGTTATGATTTCACAACGAATTTCTGTTTACGTTTTTACAGTTTCGTCAATAAGGGAGAAATTTTTTGTTGTTGTGCGGAGTATTAAGTAATGCATAGTTACAAGTTTTGGAATTCTCGTATACCTATATTAAATTTCAGTTGATGCTTGCGTTGCTGTTGATGCTACTTGAATTTGCCTGCGTCTTTGTCTGTGGTACGTCCGCAATAATCCTACGAGAACACTACTCATTCTCCAATATATTCTATCAATGCACCGACGATCTCAATTCGGCACTGATAGAGCTTTGATCAACAATTTCAGCTGATAACTTGGGATCTACATAATTTTTACTTTATGTACAATTTTAACAATTTTTTTTTGTAAAAAGTGTGTAAAAAAATTCTGTTACCGTTATAACAACAAATAAAATACTGAAAACAAAATAGAATCAATATTTAAGAGGGCTCCCATACAAACTTACCAGCCTTTTCTACTTTCCTTCCTGATCTCTGATTTCATTTTCTTCCTGATTTACTATATTTTGACTATTGTTTATCCATTATATGTATGTATAATATATGTAGCACCACTTACTCCTTGTTACTCGTAATTATATATGATTCTTCTGCCCCAAGGTTGCCTGGAAGAGATCACTCTTAGCGATAAGGCCGCCTTCATTGTACCTTTGATGCTATTTTATGTTCTTTTTTTGTGTGTGTGTATGTGTGTGTGTGTGTGCAATAAAGTATATTTGAATTGAATTGAACAAAAGTGTTTTTAGACGTGCGTTTTAACGTAACAGTAACGCCATCTAATGACTAGTAGGAAAACTAAATCAAAAACGGTATTTAGGCACGTTCATTATGGGATTGTTCGGTGCATATTATTATGATTTTCCGTATTCAAGTATCCATATTCTGTACGGAACCCTCGGTGCGCGAGTCCAACTAGCACTTGATCGTCTACGAGGGTAGATCTGAAAACTTCTATAAAAATAAACAAAACACTGATGTCCTTTTTAGGTTTTGAAACTGCCGGGGTTATCGTACTTGAGACTGAGTAGAATTGACTTTGTTACAGCGAATTCGATCTACCCAATCTCCAGCACGACCTATTAATACGAACCTGTATCAGAAAACGTATTCATTCGCGTTTACGAAATAACAAGCAACAATATAAATCCATTTTCTGCTCGTATGTACTCCCACCTTTCAATGGAGTGTAGAGAGACTACATTCGATGACTACGCCGTGGGTAGCATGCGCTTACGTCACTATGATCGACAGACATGCATCCTTTATGCGAGGCCCTCACGCAAGCTTATAACTGGATACTTATCATAAATTATATCGATAGTTTCGGTGACTACTTATTCAGTATTAATTTTATCGAAGCTCATTGTACTGAATAGACTTTTGACTCCTCCACTTTGACTTTTGACCACAAGGTACTATCGACAAAGTTACTGCATGACCGCCATTAGGGCCAGTTTCGCATACTGTCGTGGCTCGGGATGCTCCGCCTTGCTAGTTTTTTATTTATTGGGATAGTTGTTGTGTTTGTGAAAGTCCCTCAAATTGGACGCCACAATGATGCATGATAAAATGACCCTACACTATAACTAACTACTACAATGAACTTTAAAAACTCATAAAAACTCACAAATAAAAGCGTTTTCGTCTCTCCTTATTGAACAAAATAAAAGGCGGGTCTAGCTAAGATCACAACACAAGCAACTTGGTTTTGAAACTGACCAGGCGGGAGCTTTGACGATATTACATACACATTTAAAGTACACACACGCCACGAGCTTTCTATGAGCAAAATTGTCAGTGCCAGCTACATCTTGTCACCAGCCTTCACATACATAGGGAGTCACCACTCATAATGATTCCACACACCTGTCACAAGTGTCATTTCGACAGAGATTTCACACATGCTATTACATGCTCTAAAGTGATACATAATAGTGAGTTTCCACAGATATATAGTCAGTCAGTCACCGTGATTCAATACATAATGCTAGAAGCCTGCTTTATTACATTTTTCAACTGACATAAAAGAGGAGGTTTTCAATTTGACTGTATGTTTTTTAATGTTTGTTACCTCAGAACTTTCGACTGGGTGACCTTGTTTGATGTTTCTTTTTTAGGGTTCCGTACCAAAAGGGTAAAAAACGGGACCCTATTAGTAGATTCCGCTGTCCGTCTGTCACCAGTCTGTATCGCATGAACCGTGATAGTTAGACAGTTGATCACAGATGATGTATTTCTGTTGCTGCTATAACAACAAATACTAAAAAAAAAAACAGAATAAAAAAATCGGCTCGATATTTATAACGGCAACAGGTAGACTCTTGAAATATTCACAGAATACGAGTATTTAGTTATATATTCACTTTAAAAATAAATTATTAAATAAAAATATTTTATATATATATATATTTATCTCATACAACAGACATAATTTTTTGCCGTTTTATAGGTAATGGTACGGAACCCTTCGGAAAGCTGGTGCTTCCACTTTCAATTTGGTCCAGTTCAGACAATGGCATCCATAAGAAAACCATATAAATCTTAAATTTGCTGTAGACTTTTACGGCAGTTGAACTTTAGTTCTTTTTGAACGCGACAAATTTTGTTCTACATATATATATATATATATATTCTTCATATATCTAGTCATAGCTCACAATGATTCATCAGATATGCCACAAGCTATTAGAACATATTAATCCAAAGTGTTTCCACACATATAAACCCGTCTACACATTAGCCACAAGCCACCTTTCTGCAGTGTTTACACATGTACCCACCATATACCTACAGAAGCCATCACGACACACACAGCTATCTCGTTTCCGGTGCCGCCTGCCTCCGCGCGGCGGCCTGCAATCGCGCCGGGAATTACTGCCGGAACAATTCATATGCTCTTTATAGAACATACTAGAGTGAGTGAGAGATCGTTCTATTCATTATTAAATGGTATTGTACGAGAAGTTGGACGTTCTGAAGCTGACGGGGTTATGCGTCAGTTTACCCCTTGGGACGTTTACGATTCGGATTTGGGAAGATTTATTAATTGGTGATTTGAAATAATTAACTGTGAAGCAAAATGGTTTTAATACATGTACACTGACGACATCGAAAGGGTGAAATGATGTGTCAATGAGTGCCACAAAATAGTCGTATGTAGAATAGAAAGTAAATACGCTTTGTGGAACAAAATACCATACTCGAAATGTGTGTAATGTACTCAATACGAAATATGGATGATTAATATTAAGTTACTGTTTTTTAGGAAATTGCTTTTATAATATAATTTCATTGCTAACCCTTAGTACTATTACATTGCTTTGTTTAAAATATAAATTAGTCAATAAGATAAAATTCCTGAAATAAATATAGAGAAATAGGGAAATATTGATTTATGTAAGTCATAAAATAGTCATAATATATCATCATCAATCAGTAAATTTATTTATTCGAATGACCTGTCCCAAGCTACATGCACCCAGCGACTTCGGGATAGTCACCACTAGAGAGCTTTTACTCCTCATTGGTTATCCGTACTTCGAGCGAAGTGGACTGTCCATTGCCACTTCAGCTCACTGGCTCGTCGAGCTATGTTGGTTACCTTAGTTCCTATACGGATTTCCGGGTTATAATCAAGTTACAGTATAGAAATTCTGAGGATAGCTCGTCCCAAAACTCGCTGAGTGACTTTAGCTTGGAAGGACCACGTTTCGGTTCCGTATGACGTCACAGATAACACTGAGGTATGAACAATGAAGACATGTGAAATTGTCTTCAAACGTTCTATTGTTCCAACAGTTCTTTTGCTCCAAGTCTTTAAGAGCTTCGTCTTCAAACTTAAACATTTAGGTAGGAGCGACAATCACCCTTGTAAATTAGGTACCATCCCAGCAATAATGGCGGGGAGTTCGAAGAGGATTTGAGGGGCGTTTTCCAACCGCGCTGGGAATGGGTCGACGTTCTAATTAGATGTTTCGTAGCTCTATACAAGTAGCTACGGGTGTGTGTATATATATAACGTCTTTAAGGAAAACCCGCCGTTCCCCGGGACACAGGTTGAACTCACAATCCGGAATCATTGGTTTGATTCCCAGCGGGGGTAGATAGGTACCGGGTACTTGGTGAGGTTGGTGGTAGAGTATTTTTCGTTGTTCGCCATACTGCCAAGTGGATACCTACTCATTATCTAATTTAAAAAAGGATTTTAGGATATGAAAAATGTAAATGAAAAAATGTTTATTGCATCATCTACTACAATTAATATACAGGTTTTGGGGTACTCCTTTTAGTCTAAAGATAGCTTGTATTAGGAGACCCCGCTCTTCTATAATGTATACAGCTTATTTTTGTGCAGATAATACCTTGATCTAAGAATTTATGTTTAATTTAGGATAAATGACGTTTAAGGCTGAACTTCTGAAGGGCGCCAAACCAATCTTTTTTCAGTAGATCATGCGTCGGATGCCTTACGCCGGAAATTATTGTATACTCTCAGATACTACGTAAGAAGAAATTAACTTTGATTTCCTGTCTCGTGCATATTTATCAATATTTCTGTGTGGTTCGTCGCGTCGACTGTTTCTAATATAATACTTGTATCAACGAATCGAACAAAGCAACCGCCTGTCAGTTGTACGAAATTTAAAAAAGAAAAAAACCCGTCCATTGTCCTTTCTATATTTAGGTACGTTTCGCGCGTCCGTGGGCCGCTGTTGAATTAAAAATGCGGACACGACACATGGCAAGCCGGAAACACGCCATCGAATGGATACACTTGGAAATATGCCGTGTGTACTTCAATTGTATCTTAGGTACCTGATTCTATGTAGTGGCAGCTCTAGTGTCCCATCGTCTATTTGCAAAGCGGAACAAGTCGATAAGAACCGGCCAAGTGCGAGTTAGACTCGAGTACAAAAATATGTATCCACTCAGTAACCATTTCTTGTTCCTATGCGGGGTATTGAAGGAAATGTCAATTGAAGATGAACAGGACATGGTACAGTGGATGTATACTTTTGTACTCGATTGTATATACAATGGAAGGAAGCGTATTTTTGCAATCGATTGTAACTTTATCATAAATAAGTGTCATTTTATCTCTTGTTATCCGCTTGCACCAGAAGGAGGGTCATGTTTTTCGAGAGTATGTATAAATTTCTGGCACGCTCCGCGGCCTGAACGGCTCGAGCTTAAGAGCTGTCGTTAGATTCGTATTTACTGTGAGAGTGACACTGGGTATATCAAAGTCATAAAGAGTTTTAAAAATTACGCAGTCGGGTGTTTTAAAATGGACTTTTCATTTATATATTTGGACATGAGGGGTGCAGTCCGTGTGTCTTGTATGTCACTGCGACCTTTGCAGATCTATTGTGACAGTCCCCTATGGATCAAATCACCTCCCCAAGGCCAATCTCGGTCATGAACCGTACGATTGGTCTGGGTTTGGAGGTCCTGATGCTGTCCGTGTTCTTTAATATTTCAACAGATAACACCATAAAAGTAAACGAACCCACCAGAACAGCAGGGCTCCACCAGTACGTAGTTGACATCCCTATGGCTCGCACTAAGCGCTTTGATTCTAATTTTATCATGCGTACAGACAGGGAGTGGAACGCGCTGCCGGCGTCTATATTCCCTGAAAACTATAACTTGAGTGTCTTCAAGTCGAGGGTGCAGAGCTTCTAGAGCAACGCGCACCATCGTAGGCCACATCATCGCTTACCATCAGGTGACATCGTGGACAAGCGTTGATCTATTATTATTATTTAGTATTATTTCTTTGTTACCAGGTAACAAGGACCCATAATATATATAAAGTACAATACAATAAATTAAGATACAATTAATACACATAAAATAATTATAAAAACCTATATTCTAGTGTTATTTAATAGGCACGTTGGTGCCGCTCTGGTGGTGTTGGTTGCTATCCTCCCTCGGAAGCGACGGTACACCACGCCCTTCGGCCAGAAGTACTCTGAAGAAAAAAAATATGTTTATTCCACTTGATGCATCGCCACACCTAGTTGTGTCACGTTCACAGAAGACCAATAAGGAAAGCTACCCACATCATTGTCACGAAATGGAATTTGAATATTTCATTCCGAAAATTTTCTTGGCAGACAGGAAACTTTGGGAGCCGAGCTAGCATAATATTGCGTCCACTAGGCAGAAGTTTTTTGATGTTTTCAGAGTTCCGCACCTCAAAAGAGGAACCCATATAGGTTCACTTTGTTGACTGTCTGTATGCCTGTAAAGCACCTTTTTTCTCAGAAACCCGTTGAAATAAATATCAAATACTTTCTAGTGTGCCCTCTCTGTAGGAGAGTAGGCCTGAGCCTCTGTAGTGGGGACGTATATAGGCTGTTGATGACTTGATTACTCTATTGTGCAGTGCAAAATCGATCTTCTAAGTCAACACAATATAAATATATTTATATTTGACCTATAATAAAAACCTAAAGGGTACTCCCCGTAATATCACATGTAAATCCCTTTTTTACGATTCAATCGGACTTAAATTTTCGTTATAGCATTGTTTGGTCTGTCATTTACGATTTTCATTATGTTGATTATTCATATTCTGTACGGAACCCTCGGTGCACGAGTCTGACTCGTACTTGACCGACTTTTTTATGTTTTGGGTGATAGTGAGTGATTGGTAGATGATAACGCCATTTGGATGGAAAGCGTGCTGGCCCAAAGCTGCCCAGAAACCTCGAGTTGATAAGGTGTTGGCTCTGTGATATGTAAAGCTGTTGTTTGGCAGCAGACGGTGGTAGCGAAGCCAGCCAGACGGACATATAAATAATGCCCTACCACCAACTAAACCGCAGTATAGAGGTACGCAGCGGCCTCTGCATTTTGAATCCAACTGTTTACGCAATAAGCCACAGAATCGAATCTCTGCGTTGCTAACCGCACTAAACACTTTTTTCTTTCTTTCTTTAATCACAGAATAACATTAAAGTAATAATGTAATACCTACCGGTAATGAGCTACAAGAAACGAGAGTAGAAAATTATATTTTAGCTAAACCCTTATTATAAATTCTAATTTATGTTCAAGTTAGCTAACAGTTCGTTAGCAGTTACTCAGAAATATTTCTATTATAATTTATGATATGAAAGCAACTGTTCTTTGTAACCTTCATAATTCTAAAGAGCTTCAAGAAATATAGAAATAGAATTTATTTAATTTTTAAAAAGTTGCTATTTCATTTGCACAAATCTCCAAAATTAGTGGTCGTCAATGATATTTAACCAAATTTTTATACTAAAATTGTTACCTATTAGTAATAAGTCACTCAATCTAGTGTCACATTATGTCACGCGGCCTTACAAGACATTTGACGTACCATTGCCTTTCGAGATCACAGTCTGTCTGTGAAAAGTATCCCAATGCGCTCTCAATGCCCTAATTTCATTAAGTCCACTGTTAGACCTTACCTGTTAAATCGCCAGGTCTCACTTCCCATGATGATGATTGCCAGAATCACCATGGCAGGCCATGGTAGCTCAGATGGGTAGAGCGTCAGTCCTTGAACAATCGAGGTCGGTGGTCGACGGGTATGTTTTTTTTATCTTCTTTTGGTAATGTTTGTTACCTTAGAACTTTTGACTGGGTGAACCGAATTTGATGATTCTTTTTACACGCTTTTTTTATTTGAAAGTTGTTGCTTCCCGTGTGGTCCCATGATAAGCATTTTTAACCGACTTCAAAAAAGGAGGAGGTTACCAATTCAACGGCTACGAGTATTAATTTTTCTCTTCTTTTTTAATGTTTGTTACCTCAGAACTTTTGACTGGGTGAACCGATTTAAATGATACTGTTTTATTTGAAAGCTGGTGCTTCCCGTGTGGTCCCATTTTTATGTGATGATGTATTGGTGTCATCCTATCCTAAATTCCAATTATTTTCTGGATGTGACTTATTCTGAAAGGTCATTATCGATTACTGTATATCTATCGACTTTGCAGCCATTTTATCTGAACTAACTATTTTCTGTATCAAGTACGCAAACACTTTAATCAGGCACTGGATGGTTCAGGAACATTAATTTAATCCTCACTTGACCTACTGATCTATTTAATCCCGAAGGACTTCTCAAATAGCTTTATTCAGCCTAATGTGAAGAAATATCAAAGTAATAACCTGGCCATAATGTCTGCGTTACTTCACATTATGGCCGAATCAATTTTTTATGATTTACGATAGATCGTCCATTCGCTGGAGGAGAAAATGATAACTTGACCAGTGTACGTACAGGTGATATTGGTTAAGGATAAAAACCGGCCAAGTGTGAGTCGCGCACGTAGGGTACACGAGTACAATACTAACACATGTTTAAAAAACACGTGAGTTTTACGGGTATTCCCCTTAGTTTTAATCTTTAACATTTTTATTATTTGTTGTTATAGCGGCCATGGTAATACACATACACACACCTCTGTGAAAATATCGAGAGTCTACCTGTTACGGTTCAAAAAGATGTGACAAAAGACCGGAGCCTTATTTGGGCACCCTTTTGTCACAGGTTGGACACTTCGAACGAATGTCTTGATATCGGCACACATCGAACTGATGACGTTTGTACACGCGCGCATGTGAGTAAGCAGCACGCGACGTCATTTACTGCGTTAGTCTCTTGCGGGGGAAGTAAGGTATCGCGGATCAGCGGGAGGCGGTGAACGTCCGTTCCGTCCGTACAAAGTATAAGGCCACGGAGGCGGTTATTTTTATATACACCTTTGTTGTTATAGAGGGCAAAGTAATACAAATTCTGTGAAAATTTCAAGTGTCAAAGATTGACAAACGGATGGGTAGAAGGGCGAAAGTTCCCGTTGGAAAAATTTGGGAACGTAACCATAAAAACCATTTTTACTATATGCTTGCTTATTCTGCAGTTGAGTACGCGATCTTAAGCGTACAACAATACCAATCAAGCAATAGTGTTACGGTTTTCTTCAGCATGCAACCTCGGCAACAATCTGTTGCAGCTACTGCAAAAATATGACTCACATTCTCGATGTAGATTGCGAAATAATCCGTCAGTTCCCGCATGGCAAACTTTGTTTGCCGCGTGTTAACAATAAACTCTTTTTACTGTCCATCTGATTGATAGCCGTCTGTTCAGTGTTGCGCTGGACGTGGGCGGCTCGGCGCACGCGCATCTACCAAGATGGCGGAAGGGAGGTAACCGTGACCTACATTGTTTTAGTTGTCGGTAGTGGATTATCTCCCGTGAACCATGTTGGTAATGTTAATATACTTGGAGAACGAAACGATAAATATATAAGATGAAGCTGTGTTATATCTTAGCTACTTGAACACAACAGCGTTATACGCAGTGACACAAGTATAGTCTTTTTATATCGGGCTATAGCAGAGTCTCTGCGGTATTCGATCATGAAGACAAACTTGGCCCGTTCATCAACTGTTTCATAATTAAATATTTTTCATATTTTTCTTGGCTTGTTACCAAAGGTTCACAATCCTATTGTTCTATTTTTCCCACCAGGTCCATGCAAACAAAACCATTTTTTTAAAAAAAACTTCCTGACATTAATCCCCAACACTTCCATGGAATTAATCCGAAGTACAGTCAGCAAAAACAGTAGAATGGGGCTTTTAGACAGTCAGTCGAACACAAAAAAATCAACACCTAATGATAAAATTACATGGAGATATTCTAATCGTGACCTAGTAGATTTAGATATAGGTCACGGGGAGTCGCTGGATGCCAGGGTATCGGGGCCCGGACCTAGAAACCGCTCTCTAAGAAACAAGATGGCGTGGTTTTCTAGAGAGCGGTTTCTAGAAACGGTCTCTAGGAAACCACGACATCTTGTTTCCATAGTCAACGTTTCAGTTACGCAGAAGAATCAAGGTATACAAATTTGTCATACACCAAAAGAAGCCTCCCATTAAGCCCCTGGCATAATTTTATTGCCTTAGAGCACTTGAACAATGGCACAGCAACAATAATAAAATATGTATTCAAACTAAAGTACACAAACCAAGTAGTGAAACGCGATCTACCTCATAAATGTTTTTATAAGTTTAATTGAAATACTTTCAGTGAATTCGGAGCGCAATTTAAAAGGAATGGAGTTAGGAAATTTCGTTTACAAGTTTCGGTGGGTACCTGAAAGTTGAATGTCAATTCATTTGCAAATATTTCAGGGTTAGTGTAGCAGAATGCGTTCGTTTACCACAGATAGTACACGCAAACATAATTAAAGAGTTTAAAACTCAAACGAGTAAAATTGCTAATGCTCAGAATGTCCTTGGATTATCTAGTCACTAAAGATCTCTTCAAAACGATTGGACTTAGATTAACAGTGTTAACACTCAAAATGTCATCAAAATGTTTTTCGGTTCTGTTTTATCTGTAAGTTTTCTGGGAAATGTCTAGACGCTCCCAGGTGGAAGTTTGAACAAAACCCGAGCGCAATTTTTCTTTTCACCGGGCTCGCAGCTTCCACAAATTTGAAATTAGGTACTTCTGACTAATGAAAAGGGCGACGTAACAAAAGAGAATTCGAAATATTACAACGTATACAAACTGAAGAACGTGGAACGTAAGGGTCCTAATTTATCTCTAGGCATTGCTTTCTCACATTGTAATTTAGATAAATAATGTGACTTACGAGAGAGACACCGTATTCTACTTACTTGGCGGCAATAACTTGATATCAATTGTGTATCTATTACGGATCAAAAGACTGATTGACAGACTGACAGATGGATAGCGGATTCCGGTTATATCCATCCGTTGCTCCTGAAACATTTCTCCCAGGGGTAATTTATATTCATATATTGCTCCTATTTTTAAAACATGTTTTCTATCTAGAACTCTGACTAACTCTAACTAGAGTCTGGGGTTCGATCCATGAGTTCCAATTTCTTATTTGGAATTTATTGTACTAATGATAAAAATAATTACCATTAGCTTTTCGGTGAAGGAAAACATCGTGAGGAAACCTGAGAAGAAATCTAAGGTGTGTGTGAAGTCTACCAATCCGCACTAGGCCCGCGTGGTGGACTATGACCCATACACTCTCTGTAGAAGAATATAGGTTGTTAATGGTGATGATTAGATGAGATGGATATGAATTATCCCTGAAAGAAATGTTTAAGGAGCAATGGATGTACTAACTGACGAAATCATAGTCATGAATCATCCCATAGGCACCCCTATGGAACTTTGTAGTTGCCTTTCTGCCAACTCCCACAGCGACATGCGATGCGTGACAGCGATGACGGCTGAAATGTAACATTAACGAGTGACGTCACGGATTACGTCATTATTCGTGGCGTGACTTGTGCTCACGTAATTCCCTGGTGCAAAGGTTAGTGGAATTCAGGTTGGCTCCAAGGTCATTGAATTCGCGATGAATATCATCAGGCATGGTTTGGGGCGACCACCCGGGGTGGTTAACTATTTTCGAAGTACCGGCAAAAGAGATATGCTATAAAAGAACGCAGTGCAAGCTGAATTGCTCTGTACTGTGTCGCAGCAGAATCGATATTTATTTTAATTTCTAATCAAAATGCTTTACACTTCTATTAAATGTTTTGTGACATCATCGCAAATGTACAGGTCTAACGCATAACTGGGTCTGTTCCTAAGGTATGGAAGCGGTACGGGAGGGTGTGCTAATGGAAAGTCAAACGACGTCGCTATTATATATTCAGCCGTCGTTCGAAGTTCCGTAAACGCACCCTCTCTTGCCGATCCCATACCTCAGGAACAGACTCAGTTATTCGTTAGACCTGTAATATGGCTGACGCTGAGCACCATTAAAAACCCATTTTTAGACGAAACATTTTTTCAATAAATTTAAAGAATGACGTAATTAAAAAATAAATCGAAGTGATATTGAATGTTCTAATTAACTAGTTTAATAGTGAGCTTGTGTTAACATGTCGTTTATTATTGCTAGTCTGAGGCTCAGTGGGAAATTAATCATTCCGGAATCATATCTCGGTGGCATCATTAATCTTGCGCCCGTGTTGCTTTCGACAATTTATTCTTCCCGAAAATACTGGATGTAAGAAAAATGGCAGCTTACAGTGAGGGATTCGATTATGTTAGCGATGCAATAACTTATCCAATTCTGCCGGCAAACGAGTGTGTCAATGGCACTATTGTTTACTGCCACTGGAAGGTAAGTATATAGAAAAAAATCGCTACTTCTAAATTTTATTTTATTTGTACTATTTTTTATCAGTGCGTGTTGCCAGCGATGACATACGGAACCGAAACCGTCGGGGAGTAAGAGTTCTCGAGTGGCGAACATGGACCGGGAAACGTCTACCAGGCCGTCCACCGTACTAGGTGGACCGACGACCTGGTTAAGGTCGCAGGGAGTCGCTGGATGCAGGTGACTCGGGACCGGTCGATGTGGCGTACCATGAAGGAGGCTTATGTCCAGCAGTTGACGGCTGATAAATAATGATTCTTTATCTATTTTGGAAAATATTTCGAAATGCAACTAGCAGCTAATACAAAAAATTCGTTTTGTCTATGTAATATAGATTATGAAAAACTATGTACGCAATTAAACACTTCACCTATGGCTTCAGCTATAAGACATGGTAAAAATGAGTTTTTTACACTTTACCATTATTACAGATGTGGTTCCGCCTTCTTGCTCGCTGGCCACTTGTAAATATTTCAAATATTTTTAGAATAAGTATTTTGATGTTTCTTTTGTTTTATAATTTTTCTCTTCCTCTTGTGTGGTAAATTGATTTGATTCATTGTTGTTGTTGTATATATTCTTAGAATTAAACGTTTTCATTTAAATTGAACTCGTTTGCCTTGAAATTGCCCTGGTCCCGGCTCCACCGTCAACATTTTTGGTCCTTCGTTTGTGAACTAGTGATAGTGTACCTACTAAATTCAAAATTTCACAGTCTATTTTAATTATGGTGGAAACCAGGGCGCAGGCCGCCTCTAGTAAAGGTGTTCAGAGTGAGATCAGTGCCCCATCGGGGGTCACCTCGGCCCAGCCCGCGCCGGCGCCGTCGACGTCCGCTCAGTCCGAGCGTCCGCCGCGGCCATCTGCTGCTTCCTCATCGCGTCGTTCTTCCACGTCGGCGAAAGCAGCTCAAAAGCTAGCTCTTCAGGCGCAGCATGCGCGCCGCCTCGCTGACATCGAGCGTGAGGTACTAGAGCTACAACTGCAAGCTAGCCTAGCAGAGATTGAGGCGCAATCTCAGGTAAGTAGCCGTAGGTCATCATACAGCTCTGTAACCACCTGGTTGGCGAATATTAATATAGACAACGATGATGATGAATTGCCACAGAAACCCACAGTCTCAGCCCCTACAGGCCCGGACCTAGGCTCGAGACCACAAGTGGGACCCGATGAGCGAGAATATATATCAAAATGTGCACATACATTTTCTTCCCTTCCCCGCGCCCCATCAGAGTCGATGGGCGCCTGTCGTGATCGTGCTCAGTCGAATTTTAAGTGCTTACAGCAACCGTGTACTACCACATGGACGGAGACCGCGGGCGTGTCGCTCGGCTTACCCCCCGTGTCTATCGCGGAGCCGATAGTGGCCCCTCAACCCGAGGCCTCTCAGTTCATTGCCCCTCGCCCTTTACCGGCAGAACCTGCCGCCCTTACAGGCTTGGGATATCAGCACGGGAACTTAGCAACCACCAACGCTAGCACATCATTGATATTTAAAAAACCGTTTAATCCGCAGATGAACACATTAAAGAAAGAAAGTTATTGCCTTAACACAGCTAACATTGATAATAATCAGACTGCACAGACAAACGGCGCAATTCAAGAGCTCGCTCGCGCCATCACCAGTCTTTCAAAACGTCCCCAGGTGAGTGACATTAAATTACCAGTGTTTGATGGACGGGCGGTCGACTGGCTTGTCTTTCATCGAATGTATGAGGACACTAAAGGTTCATTTACTGCCTCGGAGAACCTAGCGCGCCTCAATCAAGCGGTGCGGGGGCTGGCCCGCGAGGCGGTGAGCAGTCTGTTGTTGGTCTGCAGGGATCCCGAACAGGTGATAGAGGCCCTTCACATAAGGTTCGGTCAATGCGAACAGATCGTGATAGCAGAGCTTGAAAAGCTACGAGCTCTACCTAGGATTAGCTTCTTAGAATCTACCCATGAAATCAGCCACTTCGCGTGTAGCGTGAACAACTCCATCGCCACGGTGAAGCTACTAAACCGACGTGAGTATTTGTCTTCCCCAGAGCTTTTTAGTGCTATTCTGATTAAACTAACTCCATCCCTACGTACGCAGTGGGGATATTTCGCCAGCAATCGAGTTGCAGGTCTGGAGTCGAGATTAGAAATTTTGTGCGAATTTTTAAATCACGAAGCTAATATTCGAATCCGTTATAACCTGATTCCGGCCCCAGACGTTTATAACAAACGTGACATACGTCGTGACGTAAGTAAGAAAGAAAGTGTACATGTCACGGAATGCCATGTGCGCTCTTCCGAAGCCAAACATATTAACTCGGAAGAGGCCTATATCGATAAATGTCAATACTGTCGATCGAATAAACATAGAGTGGTTAGTTGTGCTCAGTTCTTACAACTTTCTCCTGAGGATAGGTGGCGATGGGTGAAAGAGAATAAAATTTGCTGTAAATGCTTTAAAAAGGGGTCACATAGATATCGTACATGTAAAGTTCGCTGTACAATCGAAAGCTGCAAACGTAAACTCCATCACCCTCTACTGCACCGTGTTCCAGAGGTGGTATCGCACGCCACTGATGTCACGGGTGTACGTTCTTCTCCAGAAACTGAGAAACAGTCAGCACACACTATTATCGAAAAAGATCCGGTATTAATCGCCCACAGTTCGTCTACCCCTGAAAATCGTAGACCACGTCCGTTATTAAAGGTAATACCTGTGACCGTATACGGACCTACGAAGTCTGTAGACACCTACGCTTTACTCGATGACGGCTCTACTGCAACCCTTATAGATCTCGAGCTTGTAAAAGCTGTAGGAGCCGAAGGCCCTATGTCAAGTATGCGGATGGATTGCGTAGGAGGAATGTCGACTGAAACAGAGACAATGCTAGTGTGCGTCAGTATTAAAGGTCGACACTGTGAGCAAAATTATGACCTTGATGCACGCGCTATTCCCAATCTAGGCCTTCATTCGCAGTCAGTGCCTCCAACAGACATCTCCGAGTATCGCTATTTAGACGAGATTCGTGACGATTTAACTTACGATGATGGTAAGCCGATGATTTTAATAGGGGCAGATAACTGGGAGCTCATAGTTGCCCGGTCAACTCGGAGCGGGACCCGCTCGCAGCCCGTAGCTGTATTAACTTTACTCGGCTGGGTTCTTTTCGGTTTCACATCGTCAAAGACTAGGCCTATAAATTTCATAAATGAGTGTATCAATCATAATTACGTACACGAACCCGTATTAAACGACCTACTTAAACAACATTATAAAATTGATTCCATTGGCATCTCCGTACATCATCGTACAAAACAAAAAGACCACGCTATTAAAACTCTAGAGAACACAACTTGTAGAATCCCTTCAGGCCGTTTTGAGACTGGACTCATATGGCGACCTGGTATTCATACAGCACCTAACAATAAAAATCTCGTCCTCTCCCGATTCCATAGTCTTGAGACGAAAATGGCCAAAGACCCTCTTTATGGAGCTCTGTGTCGTCAAAATATAAAAGCTAAAATTGATAAAGGTTACGCGGAAGAGTGTAGCATCCCTCCTGACCCTGTCGGTATTACGTGGTACCTTCCACATTCGGGCTATGCACGCACATAAAAATAAACTTACATAGTTGAAGCGCATAAGCACAAGCCCGACCGCATATATTATTGGACAGACTCAATGACCGTACTCAGGTGGCTTCGTTGTGATACTCGAACTTTTAAGACCTTTGTCGCCAATAGAATCGGCGAAATTAGTGAGACAACCGACGTTTCTGCTTGGCATTACGTTCCAACAAGACTCAACATCGCAGACGATGCCACCCGAGACTCCAAATTTGACACAAATTGTCGTTGGCTCACTGGACCTTCTTTTTTAAAACTCCCTTGTACAGAATGGCCTAGCGAGCCAACAGACAATTTTCCGACTGCCTCAGAGGAGAAAGAGTTAAAACGTAAACCTGAAATTGTGGGGTTAATAGTTGACAGAGACCACACTCTACCTTCTCCTTTGGTCGCAGATTGCGCGCGCGTTAATCGTTGGAACCGTTTAGTCCGCGCCACGGCTCGAGTACACGTGGCGGTAAAAACTTTTCGGATGCCCTTAGCACGAAGTCAAAATTCTAAGTCAAATAGCGTAAAGGCCTCTCATCCTACGCCAACCCTTTCGGCTACCGACATATCTATGGCTGAACTACAACTTTTCCGACGTGTTCAAGAGGACTCATTTCCTGAAGAGATTGTCAACACAAGAAAGAACCAGCATGTAGACAAGAAGAGTCGTCTGAAAGACATAACCCTGGTTCTTGGCGAGGATGGACTGCTTCGTCTGGCTGGTCGGACCGCCGCCGCTAGAGATGTGACTGTTGATCCTTTTCCCATTGTTCTTGACGGCCGCCACCCTATAGTTCGATCGTTAATCCAGCACTATCACGAACGCTATGGACATGCACTTAACGAACTTGTCGTGAACCAACTAAGACAGAAATTCTTTATTGTTCCCCTGAGAAGTGCAGTAAAGAGCATCGCCATCAACTGCCGAACGTGTATGCTGAGAAGAGCAACGCCAGTTACGCCACCACAAGGCGATTTGCCAGAAGCCCGCCTTGCTCACCACGTCCGGCCTTTTAGTTACACTGGACTTGATTACTTTGGTCCGATTAATGTAGCTGTTGGTCGGCGTACTGTGAAACATTGGGTAGCTCTCTTCACTTACCTCACTGTAAGAGCTATTCACCTGGAGATTGTAGAGAGTCTGTCTGCAGACAGTACAATCATGGCACTTCGAAGATTCATCGCGCGCCGAGGTTGTCCAGTTGAACTTTTGTCGGACAATGGTACCAACTTTCACGGAGCGGCAAATTTGTTCCCTCGAGTTTTCGATTTTGCCGCAGACCAAAAGATAAGATGGAATTTTATAGCGCCATCTGCTCCATTCATGGGTGGAGCATGGGAACGGCTGGTGCGTTCGGTCAAAGTAGCTCTAACCGCTACTCTAACGGAGAGAGTTCCGCGACTCGAAACATTGACTACCCTCCTCGCTGAAGCTGAAGCGGTGGTCAATTCACGGCCATTGACGCATGTGCCAGTTGACCCGACCACAGAAAGCGCCATTACCCCATTTCACTTCCTACTGGGAACGTCATCTAACGACCAGCCTACCAGAGAACTAGAAGATGGAGATATGATCGGTCGCGCGCAGTGGCGGAAAAGTATGCGTCTGGCGGATTACTTCTGGCGGCGGTGGGTAAACGAGTACCTGCCCGACCTTGTTCCACGTCGGAGGACGCCAGCAGAGAAGGATATCCAACCATCTGTTGGAGACTTGGTATTGATCGCAGACGGAAATTTGCCGCGAGCGGTTTGGCCGAGGGGGCGCGTCAATAAACTTTGGCCTGGGAGGGACGGTGTGGTCAGAGTGGTAGACGTACAAACAAAAAGTGGTGTACTCCGTCGACCTGTACGCAAACTCTGCCCTCTGATCACATCGTAGCTTCTCGATGAGCCAGCGAGTAAGAAGGCCTTACTTACCATTGGTGTTGCACACCGGGGCCCACCATATTACAGATGTGGTTCCGCCTTCTTGCTCGCTGGCCACTTGTAAATATTTCAAATATTTTTAGAATAAGTATTTTGATGTTTCTTTTGTTTTATAATTTTTCTCTTCCTCTTGTGTGGTAAATTGATTTGATTCATTGTTGTTGTTGTATATATTCTTAGAATTAAACGTTTTCATTTAAATTGAACTCGTTTGCCTTGAAATTGCCCTGGTCCCGGCTCCACCGTCAACAACCATAATATTTTTGTATGTTTAAAATTATTTCTACATTTTAAGGTTCCGTACCGCAAAAGTACCCTCAAAGGATCACTTTGTTGTCTGTCTTTCGAGATCCTAGTTCTCAATCAACAAAACGATACTAAACTGTTAATTATAACCTAATTTCATCGTCGAGCCAAATTTCATGATTCTAGGCAAATTCTGGGTAGGTCTCAAAGCAAGGTTTTACAGCACAAATACAGGAATCAATCTGTAAAGTATGATTTTTAATCATTAAAATTGTACGATTACACACTGTTCCATCGCCAGGGTTATTTGTATTGTTACGAGCTTTCAGGTTAGAAGGATTGAAGAAAACACGTGTCTTAAGTTCCGGAGTTTATTGGTAGCTCAGGTCCATAAACCAATCTTCAAAATCACAGGTTCGCCCAATTGAGTGCGTCCCTGTCTATTCCTCTATATACCCGGTATTATTTCAAGATCCTTCGCAGTGATCTTCAATTTTCGCAATCTTCAGGAACATTCTACAAACTTCGCTACTGGACACGAAGGAGATAGATGGTTTGGTCTCGCTTTCGCACTTGTTAATCCTTATCTGATTACTCAAGACAAGACAAGACACTTCCACGCTATCTTTTGTTACTATCCGACACGAAGGAGGTAAGTGGATCCGCTTTTCTCCCTCACACTCGTTCGAGAAGTATCCATGCCACTTACAAGAAGGAGATAGGAAATCCACCTCTCTTTTCATTATCTCTAGACTGTTCGAGAAGCTACGTGACAGTATTTTAACGTGTTTTTGTTTGCCAGGCGAAACTTATTCTTATTTATATGATATTCAGTATGTTAATCGTTCATATTCTGTACGGAACCCTAGGTGCGCGAATATGACTCGCACTTGAGCGGTTTTTAATTTGAACGTGTCCGTTTGTGTGCGCAGGCGCAGCTGACAAGGACACGGACGAGGAGGAGGGTGCGGCGGGGGCGGTGCAGGCCGAGGACCCGGACGACGACGCTGAACACAACAAGCATATCCTGCCCCTCACTAACCACCAGCCACCACTGTTAGTATAATAAACTATTTGTTTGCCACTATAGTAACATCTACATTAAATACACATACATATATTATTATTATTTTGACATGGGGGGTGCAGTTCGTCTGTCCTGCAAGTCACTGCGACCTTTGCAGATCTATTGTGGCAGTCCCCTATGGATCATACATACATTACATACATTAAAATTAATTTAAAAAAGAAATGAAGATATGAAATCATACAGGTGATAAAAATAAATAAAAATTTAAAAGTTACGTGGCAGGCCCAGGTTCGTTCCCGCAAGAGATTGACACAGATAATGGCCACTACGTATGGCGCGTGCTACTCACTCACGCGCACAACAAACCTTATCTGCTCGATGTGTGCCGATATCACGACATTTGTTCCAAGTGTCCGCCCTATGCCGCAGGGTGCCGTGTCGGCGAGCCACGATTTCCATTTATCTGTAAAATGTTAATTAAAAGCCCTTGTTCATGTCAATGTTCAGCCCTTATCTGACAATTTGCTCTACTATATTTCCATATATATACACAACACTATAACATTAAATTTGAAATGGACTTTTTATTTTTTATCATTAAATTTATATATCAGAAAATACGAATTAACTCGAACATATTTAACTCAAAAGGAAAACAATAAGAGATGGTCACATAGGTGGCATGACTTTGAGGGTAGCAAGTTTAAATTGGGTTTATTGTATTACAATCTGCATTTGTACCATAAGCCAGCTGCAGTAATGCACTTCAAACGCATTTGTCAATGTTGCTACACAATTATTTTGGTGCAGTTGTGCCGACTGCACTGAAATCGCACTCCGGTTGCATTTTTGCTGACCATTTTTTGATCTGTATGCAAAAATCCTACCAATAAATTAAAACAAGAAGCACGCACACAGCAACCAGATTGATTTGTCTACACTAAGCGACTATGTACACTAAAAATCCCTCGAGGGAAAAAGTTCTCGGGTGGCGACCACGTACCGGAAAACATCTACCGGGCCCTTCCCCTACTATGGGAGTCGCTGGGTGCAAGTGGCTCGGGACCGGTCAATGTGACGTACCATGTCCAGCAGTGGACGTTCCCTGGCTGATGATGATTATGATGACAAACCTCTCCGTAGTTTTCCTTAGCTCAATCGAGGAGCCCTTGGAACACCAAATTTTAGAAGACAATATTTTGGAAATAAACGATTATTCTTTGTTTATACATGATGATAAAAACATGATGGTTGTTAGTACCATACTTCTCTTTGCCACTGTCTAGTTACCATCATATTACCTAAAGATGTCAGTTCATGTCTAGCTCGAGGCTTAGAGTGAGTGCTTCTGTGATACGGCCTCATCGTTACTTGAAATGAAGGCCAAATACGAAATATATATATATACCTCTACATCAAACTACTAGATAAAAATGCAGCTAATAATATTGTGTGGAATGTGCATGTCAACAGGGTGCCGAACTGAGTGTTGCCGCAGTGGACACTGCATCGGTTATTACAGTCGAGAAAATGTAGACTACCGCACAGATCGACGAAGGGAAATAATACAAGAAAAGTAGAAATATTACGCTAGCTATGTAATAGGATGTAGAGAAGTCACAGGAGTCAAACCGTATACTCGATTACTACACTATCGTGTAGTAATAATAATGTTTGGCAAATTTAAATGCAAAAAATTAATTCATGTTCATTTCTTTTCAGCGAGGCGTCGGCCAGCCAGCAAGACTTCTTCAAAATGCTCGACGAAAAAATTGAAAAGGTATTTTTTGCTTCCAATTATATTCCAAATCGTCTCCAAATGAGTTACAATTATTTAATTTAAATATAACGAAACATTCTCATTGAACAGGGCAGAGATTACGACTCATCCAGTGAGACAGAGGTACAAATAGAACACGAAAGGCGCAGAATTCTCATAAATCAATGGCGTTCAGCTTCACAATCCACGCAGTCCTCACAGTCGCCCCCGACTCCAGCTAGAAGACGCGTGCCCAGACCTCTGCCACAACCGCCAGAAAGACAGGGCAGTCCCTGCTCTGTCAGACGATATTGCAGACAGCAGCACGTCCCCGATGGCATGTCCCCACCTCCGCGAAGAGCTCAAAGCGCCCAGTCGCACCATCAAAATGATCCTCGTCAGCTAAATGGAGAGAATTGGCACGATCCAACAAAATCGCCGGTCAAAAGGCCACAGAGTGCTGGAGCGAATTGGAAAAACAACCCGAAAGTAGCTCCATACAATCAGAAACCAAAAAAGAATGATGAATCAAGAGACAGTCAGAAAGATCTCTCGGAATCTAGTCAAGATATATCACAAATAACATACAACCCAACATTCCAAACTCACAGTCCAGCCCATTCCGCCAAATCACAACCATACATCGCTCAGATAATTTCATACCCAATGTCGCAGCAAGTTACACCTCCGTCGACTCCAAAGTATATAGAACCTCCGGAAGAATACCAAGATCCCCAAAATAACGTTGTCGATAATAAATTGAACAACAGCCAGAGACAAACGCCTCAACCGAACCCCACCCAAGTGAATTCCCAATCGCACATCTATTACATTCACGGCAACTCGACGACGAATGTTTCACAGGACATAGCTCAGCAGAGACAGCAAACAGCAATACATTTACAGCAGTACGTAGCCATGAAACAAGCCCAGCAACAGATGTTCTCTTATCTACAACGAGGGCCCCATACAGTTTTCCCGAATGTAGATTATTCGCAAATAAACCCAAATAGAATGTACGAAGGAGAAGAGTTCGCACAGCAATATGGTCATCCAGCAATGAGGCCCCACAGTGCACCAACACCAGTAGGGGTCGTGAGGCCGATGCCAGTCGCTCCTGGATTCACGCCTCTACCCGATGGGACGCATATGGTCCAAATGCCAATGTGGCCTCATATGCCTCCAGTCGTCTCAACCATGGGTCCATGGGTTCCTGGACAGATGCCGCCAGAAATGCAGTACTATCCCCAATCACAGTTCATGCATATGTACCGCCCGAACTCGGCTGGTTCAGCCGGGACTTTGACCAGATACCACAAAAAGGATACCGGTGATAGTGAAGTGAAAGTGTGCCAAAGTATAAACCTAGTCAGGCAAAAGCCAATAGGTCAGATTGTGTCGATACCAGGTCAAGATCTGTCAGTGTGTAACAACATGAGTGACAGTCCGAGTCCTGCGTCGGTCAGCACGGACAGTGGAGTGTCTCCTGGCAATAGTGTACCCAGTTCTAAGAATTCCGTGTTCAGCACGCCCCCCAGTGCTCTCGATACTGTGACTGTAGACAACAAAACCAAGAAGAACAAATCAGTGCCGTTTGCAACACGATCTCTGAAAAACTCTAAAAGTCTAGATTCCTAGTACAATTTTGTAATTATGTAGATTTTCTAAATGTATGTAGCGTGTAGTCGAGGAGACTATTTGTAAAGTAACTAGAGACTAGATTCCAAAGTGCTTGTACCTAATGTTATTTTATCGAACTTTTTTTTATCGGTGTTAAAATAAAATCGATCTTATCAATGTAGATTAATGTGAAAAAGCAATTGTTTTACACTGGAACGCGTCAGAAAACGCCGCCGGTGAGGTACAGTATAATGTTATACAAAAACCTTGTTTGGATTGTTACTATTAAAATTTAAAAAAAGCAAAAAAACAACATGAAAGCTACTGTAAAAAGAATTGTTTTGTAACCAAACTGTATAAATTCCTTTACATCAGTTAAACTTCATGTAAGCTGACAAATCGCACTCATTTGTAATGTGTACATAATTTAAAAGGAGTTTCCCAACCTTTTTCTTGTGACATACAGAAATAAAGAGTAATGTAAGCAAATAGCTTTGATACGCAAATTTGTAAAAATCAACAAGAATATCGTCTCTCCAAACAGACAGCCGTTATCAGTCAGTAAATTGTAATTTATATTCGTTTCCTCCGTGTGTATTTCAGATTTGACTTACACAGTCGATTGAACGATCTCACAATGGCTTTAAAAACAGAATACAACTATAATTTTATTGGTTTTACACAAAACGAAACTGATTATTATTTTTATGAAAGTAACTGTGAAAATACAATGTCATTAAAACGGCAATGGCACATAAAACATATTTTGCTAGAATTCTGATTAATTATAGTTATTAAAGCCATTCAAATCGATATATTTGTTATAATACCTTCCTAGTTCCGAAACGGGTATTAATGTTTTATTTATTTATTATAAGTAAAGTTTAAATTTTAATCAAATCTAAATGTATGTTTAGATTAAAGTGTAAGGTACCTTTAAGTGCCGTGCGATGCATTTTAAATTATCCAATAATAATAATAATGAAATCGAAGTGGTTTTATTTTTATAAATCGAAGAAAAATTTAGTTTCAACTTGGTTTAAATTGATTTGGGTAAATTGATAGTAAGTATGAAATTCGATATTTACGCAACACTTTACTAAATTGCTTACGCACTACGCAATGTACTACGGCAATTTACTGTGGCGTCAAAAATGAGTAATATCATCAAGAAATGTTGTAGCGTCTAAGATTACCAAGTTGCTGATTTGACTAGCAGTCCAATACTGGATTTCCTTACCGTCAACTAACACAAACACTAGATTCGTAAATCTCAGGGATTTGAAGCCGACACCGACGAGATGTAAGTGATTGATATATTTGATAACACTGAAGCAATTAAATTTAAAATATGTAATGTAGGAAAAAGCTATCGTAGACATAACTATCCGATTTCCTGTTCTAAACTGCACTCCACAACAAAGCTACACAAAGTCAACTATACTATTGAAATGATACTATGAAATTTGTCGGCCAAATAAATAATTTAATAAATTAAACTAATAAACCTGACTGCTTTAAAACAATAAACTGAAAAGGAAAGAGCAAGTATGTATATTCAAATTGGTTAAAGAAAATACTTTAAGGTGCCGCATGCGGTGATAATTGTAGTTTTGGTAGATCTTTATGTGTCAGTAGGTACCAAAGTATGGTTTGTCCCCGACTGCAGCACCTTAAAGTATTTAGTTTAACTAATTTGAATATAAGTACTTCTTTTCATTTTTCAGTTCATTATGTTTAAGCAGTCAGATTTTTTGGTTTTATAATAAAAATTCAGACTTTTTAGTTTTACTAAGCGACAAGTTCTTCAAATATTAATTTGTAGAGTCCAAATCGTATATATATTCTTGCTAGAAAATGACAGTTTGGGCATCCCGATTTATATAGGTATGCTTTTTAATTTTTTTGTTAAAACAGTAATATACATATGGTACGATAAATATGTTTTTGAAATGAATTTGTTTTTTACAATTGCGGGCGCCATTTTTACCACAGTTCTGACGAATTCAACGACACCTCATATGTCAATAACCGTCCAGACGTTTGGGCTGTAGGCCGTGCCAAAGAAATGTACATACATACGCTCGAAAAACATTACCTTCCTTTTGACACAGCCGGGTAATAGAAGCGAAGCTTTTGATTATGATTCATTTATGAATACTAAATTGAAGGTTACGTCCTGAAAGCTCTCATTAACATACATTACACAATGGCGAACCTCTGAATAAATATTATATCATCGAACGACTGTTCTAGTGTTGCCGATGGCACTGGAAACTTAACGACACTGTCTGTCTATTAAAAATTAAAACGTTATCGACCATAGAATATAATAAAATGTAAGGACACGCCACACTCCATTTGCCCTCGCGTGGGTTATTTTTAAACCAATCAATATCGTAAATCGTGTATTCAAAGCAACCCAAGGTTTTGATTTTGGAATATCCTATTGGTTTCGTAAGTGTCGTTTTTTTTTGAGGGACGTAAGTAAAAATCACCGGACACAGCAGTTTCTTCTAACATCTTCAACAACCTAATTACCAAATGCTAGACATGCTCATGAACTTTCTTGACCGATATAGAAAATATTGATGACCAGAATCTATTGCATCTTTTTGTCTATGATTACATGTCTATGTTTATGGTTTTGCAGAAGTATTGTTAAATGTCAGAGTGAAACAAAGTCGCGTTTTCTTCATTAGTTTGAGTGTGGGTTCGGGACAACATTTTTTTTAAATCTCATTCGATGTTGTGAATATGGTTACCAGAATATTTGTTGCAAACTTTACAGACACTAAGCAAAATACCAAATAATAAAGTATATTCTACAGATACTGTGTTAACACCTGGCTTGCCAATCCAAAGCTAAAATACAAGTAAGCCACCTAGATAAACTAAGGTCCCTTTTTTAGTTGCATGTATGACGAGTCTATACATTTTGACAAATCGAAGTTGTCAATTCCTTAGTTAAAAAGACATATTTGCTATTGATTTTCTTATGCGACAGCAAACACAGGGTCAAGTTTTTCACACTTATCAAGGTGTTTGTCAGTCCAGTCATTCTTGAGATTTGCACTTAGCAACACTTTTTGCCATTTTTTTAAAATTATTATATCAACGTAGGGCTCCCTAGCTATAAACCTATTTCGAATCAATTTTGGAGAAGTTTGTTCAACTCAACAACCTATGTAATCAACAGAGGGTATTCTTAAATATTTATGCAGGATATACTTACTCCAAAAAGTTTTCAACGACAATGGCTATTTAATGGCGGCTCTATTAGTGAGTGAATGATAAACTGACCCAGTAAATTCTCTACAAATGGTATAATAATATGCCTAGGTACATCATTTATCTTCTAATGTTGTTACTTTTAACTACTACTTAACTGAGGTCATCGACATAGCTCGACGAGCCAGTAAGGCCGTAACATAGTGGAGGCTTATGTTCAGCAATGGAAGTTTCCCGGCTTCTTTCCCTTTTATCTTCTGCGTAGTCGTTTTTATTTGGAAATTACTAATGAAAAGTGTTCTATGCAAACGTAGTGTAGGACGCCCTCCGGCTAGGTGTAATGATGACTACCTCGCGGAAATCGAATGCAGTTGTGGGTGAAAAGCGAAAGAAACGAAAGAACGGTACAGTTTTTTTTAAGTAGCACATAATCTCAATCAAACTTTAATTGTACAATATTTAAATGTGAAAAACATTGAATCCGTAGACGAGCTAGGGTCAACGACATAGATCGACGAGTCAGTGAGCGGAAGTGGAAATGGGCAAGCAAAATCGCTCGAACCGAATACCGATCGGGAGTAAAAGTTCTCGAGTGCTTACCACGCACCGGGAAGCGTGTACCGGACCGTCCCCCTACTAGATGGATCGATGACCTAATTAAGGTCGCGGGGAGTCGCTGGATGCAAGTGGTTCGGAACCGCTCAGTGTGGCATACCGTGGAGGAGGCCTATGTCCAGCAGTGGACGTTTCCCGGCTGATGATGATGAACATAAAATCATATACATCAATAATTATTTTATGAGGTATTGTGTAATTATCATTTATCACACCTTAATTGTTTATTATAGTATATACAGGGTGGTCCAAAATGTGACGTCCAAAAATTTTTTTTAGATTCCTTACACCTGGGTGTATCCGAAAATACCCCATGTATGTTCCGCGATTTTTTGTAGTTTAGAAGTTATGATTTTTTAAATGTATATTTCGAATTTTCTGCCGGAGCGACTTAAAATAATCGTAACTTGTTTAATAGTAAGGTTTTTTTATTTATTTTTTCTCGAAAGTGATCGTCTTGAATCACCCTTTCTACTTTATTATCAACTACACAACGTTATTCATTACAAGTTACCGAAAAAAGGGACGAAAGTAAAAATTTTAGGTTTGAGTTGAACGGAGCCAAATTTTCAAAAATTTCTTAATAATACAAAATTAATGTTTCATTGGTTCAAACTAATTTTAAAAACTCCAGCAGTTTGTCAGCTTACCAAATAATAATAAAAAAGTTGTTCTTAATAGGCGATTTTACGACGAAATTGGCTTCAGAACTTAGTTAGGTGAGAATTCATAAAGAAAAAATTTTGTCAAAAAAAAATATTAAGCTTATTTTGTTTTCATTTTTATGGCCTACATTAGCAAGGCATCATCAAAAGCATTCAAATAATTTCAAATTGAACGATCAGTGACACATTAGAAAACATTTTATTTTAAAAAAGCTTAGTTTAGTTTTTATTAATACGGTTATTTTGGTTTATTTTTAGCATCAATAAAAGAAAACACAAATTAAGTTCAACTACTTTATTAAAGAAGATTTTCAAAATGACGCCCTTCAACTTCGATACACAATCGGCAACGTCTTAAAAAGTTATCTTTTAGTCTGCGGAAAGCGCTTGAATTTTGTCTGACTTTCGTCGCTGCTTCTCTCAATTTTCGTCTCAGTTCTTCTTCGGAGTTAGTTTGCTGAGCATAGACAACTTCTTTGTAGTAACCCCAAATAAAAAAATCTATTGGGTTCAAGTCCGGTGAACGTGCAGGCCATTCGATTGGGCCGCCACGCCCAATCCATCTGCCCGGGTATGTTTCATTAAGGTGCCCCCTCACTTGGCGTGCGTAATGGCAAGGAGCACCATCATTTTGGAATATCATGTGCCTTCTTGTTTCCAAGTTTACATCTTCCAGCAATTCAAAAAGGTTGTTCTGCAAAAAGTTTAGATATGTGTCTCCATCCAACCTAGACGGCAGCTCGAAAGGCCCAATCAGTTCTCCATTTACAATTCCCGACCACATGTTTACGCTGTATCGATGTTGAAAATTTGATGCTCTTGCAAGGTGTGGGTTTTCAATTTCCCAGCTGTGATAGTTATGGATATTAAATACTCCAGTGTTTTCAAAACGGGATTCATCGGTCCATAAGATCTTATTAAAAAAATCTGGGTCTTCCTGACACCTTTGTATCATTGTTTCGCAGAAAGCAACTCTTCTAGGGTAATCTGAAGCTTGTAGCTCCTGAACGCGCTGAATGTGGTAAGCGTGGTAGCCTTCTGAAAAAAGAAAAGGACTATTACTCACCACCTAGGCAGGAAGAAGTCTAATACCTGGCATTGTATCTGTGATTTATGTTTTGTGTAAATAAAAAACAAAACGACATACCATTTTTCAATATCCTTAGAACTGAGGTCCGTGGTATTCCAGTCCTTCTGGTTATTGCTCTGGAACTCGTAGAAGAGTCTCTTTCTACAGCTGCGATGACTTCATCTCTTCTGTCCGGATCTACTCTGGGTACTCCTTCGTGCCTTTGGCTACGACCGGGGATACGCCCGGCCATCAGCGTATTATGAGTATTAATAAATACCCTATGGTCCGGGTAATGGTCCAGTATTTCTCCTCGCCGGTCCAGTTGTTGACGATATAGCCTTGCGGCTAAATGACCGTTTCCTTTGGCCATACCATAGTAAAAGTGCATTTCTGCGTACTGGCTTAGACTAAAATTACTCATGTTGCCGTCAGTAACACAAGCACAAGTCAGTCGTAAGGCAAATCGGAGTCCGTAACACAAGCACAAGTCAGTCGTAAGGCAAATCGGAGTCCGTAACACAAGCACAAGTTAGTCGTAAGGCAAATCGGAGTCCAGTAACAAAGCGAAAGTAGGTTCAAAATATCGGTATCGGAAAGAAGCAACGTCAAGTAGTATCACACGCGATGGAAGTGAGTGAACGACTAGCGGACGGACGATACAGTGAGATGCTACGGAGAATGTATGGGGAGAGGGGGGAGAGGGAAGTGCAGGTAAAAAACCCCTAGCGCGCACGGCTGACTTTTGTGGCCAAGACAGTAGGTCTTTCTCTTTCGTACTTCTACGCAACCATAACAGTGCGAAAGAGAAAGACCTTACTGGCCTGGCGCCTTTTGAAACGTGTTATTTATTGCTTTGTGTCATTGTGTGTGATTGGCCTTGAAGTAGATTTTGGTTTAATTCTAGCTTTCATAATTTCATGTCTAAAAACAGAAAATGAAATGTGTCACTGATCGTTCAATTTGAGATTATTTGAATGCTTTTGATGCCTTGCTAATGTAGGCCATAAAAATGAAAAAAAAAATAAGCTTAAACATTTTTTACGACAACATTTTTTTTTTATGCATTCTCACCTAACTAAGTTCTGAAGCCAATTTCGTCGTAAAATCGCCTATTAAGAACAACTTTTTTATTATTATTTGGTAAGCTGACAAACTGCTGGAGTTTTTAAAATTAGTTTGAACCAATGAAACATTAATTTTGTATTATTAAGAAATTTTTGAAAATTTGGCTCCGTTCAACTCAAACCTAAAATTTTTACTTTCATCCCTTTTTTCGGTAACTTGTAATGAATAACGTTGTGTAGTTGATAATAAAGTAGAAAGGGTGATTCAAGACGATCACTTTCGAGAAAAAATAAATAAAAAACCTTACTATTAAACAAGTTACGATTATTTTAAGTCGCTCCGGCAGAAAATTCGAAATATACATTTAAAAAATCATAACTTCTAAACTACAAAAAATCGCGGAACATACATGGGGTATTTTCGGATACACCCAGGTGTAAGGAATCTAAAAAAAATTTTTGGACGTCACATTTTGGACCACCCTGTATATAATAAATTATCTCTTAATAGCCAGATTCGTACAAAAAAATTGAATGTATCCGCGGATTTGTAAATAATATACGGATTCCACTTCGTCTAATAATAATGCGTGAGGTCAACACACACACAAGTGTTACTGACAATTACGTGCTATGCATTTTGCCGGACGAGTGTCTGATATTTGGAGTACCTTGTGCATAATAAATGAAAGTGTCTGACCTAGTTACTTCATCCGTGTTCAGTGGAACACGGCCTCTGGATGTTCTGATCTCTCTGATTTATCCATCAATTATCATTAATGTAAGAGAATCATCCTCAATTACTATTAAAAATCCTTAAAATATCACGTGACCTGCCCAATGTACCCATTATCTATAATTTCATTACGAGGTCATTTAGTTCAGTTGAATCGCTGACATTTTGAAATTCGTTCAGAAATTCGTTCTGCGCGCGCCCGCCGCCGTGCTGGGATACGAAGGTCAACGAACTCCACCCTCTGTCTCGAACGAAGGGGTGCCTCGTTCAAATAGGTAAGTTGACTGGAGAGTTCACGTGGAAAAGTGCACTTGAACGGTCATTGAAATTTTGCTTTATGGAGTCAGAGCTCGAAGGTAAGTGAATTGTATAGGAGAACACACTATATAGGTTTCTTTAGAGATGTGATTTTTATTTTATTTTTGAGAATAAATATCGAGAAGTGGTGAAGGTCGCGGGGAACAGCAGGGAGGTGCGTTAACTAAGGACAAGAATCCTTACACCCTCAAGGCTCAAAGATGTATTTGTTTTGTTGACGTCATTATATTTTGATCTTCGTTGCCTAGGTGAGGTTATATGGATGTTTTAGGGTTCCGTCGTCAAACAAGGAACCCTTATAGTTTCGCTCTGTCAGTCTGTCTGTCCGTTCGCGACTTAGCGGCGAGAACCTTACTATTAGAATGCTGTAATTTTGTACGGGTATACATATTACTCACGCCGACAAAGTGGTAGAATAGAATCTTGAAAAATAATTTTTAATGGTGGCTTCCATACACGTTACTTGGGGATGAAATATTTTTTTGCACCTACCCCATTGTATGAGATATCGTTTGAATAGGTCTTTTAAAAACATTGAGGGTCTGGGAACACCACTTTTCGATTGAGGGTTCGGTGTGCGAAATTAAATTTCAGTCAAAATGTATTTTTATAAAACCAGTTTAACAACGGAACCCTACACTGCGCGGGTCTCGACCGATTTTTTTCCTTAGTGAATTATTTAAATAAGTGGTTCAATTAAGTAGTTTAAGCATGTCATTGTAATGCAGTTAGCACTAGCTTTGACTTTTTAACCGACTTCAAAAAAAGAGGTGGCTCTCAATTCGACGGGTATGTTGTTTTTATGTTTTTTACCTCAGAACTGATGACTGGGTGAACCGATTTGGAAGATTCTTTTTTTATTTAAAAGGTCTAGTTTTGACAACGGCATACATGAGAAA
Organism: Carcina quercana; assembly: GCA_910589575.2. NCBI lineage: Eukaryota > Metazoa > Arthropoda > Insecta > Lepidoptera > Depressariidae > Carcina > Carcina quercana. The sequence continues at coordinate 14,171,009 of OU342429.1, read as the reverse complement.
ACGATATAAATCTTTAATTTGCAGTAGTAAAAGTAAAATTTAGTGCAATTGAAGTCGGTTTCCAATTCTTTTTAAACGCTTGTTGCTTGTTTATAAATAGACAAACATTCCTGCCATCGGACAAATTCTGAAATCAACGCCGCTGATCGCGATGTCGCGTGCATGGGCCTAGAGTATGTAAGCGTTTAAATTATTCAGTAAAGTTCCCGTTGGACTTATACGAAAGCTCCTCCACTTAATGTAAAAATTAAAGCACGTTTCGATGCCGTGAGGGCGAAGTTTGGTCGATCGGACGCTCCTCACAAAACTTGTCTTTAGAACTTTAGAAGAATGGCATTCATTACATTCGATGAAAGTTTGGGGGAAGATTTTTTGGGAACAAATATGTACTTCTTAAAGCAGATGAGTCATGAATATTGGAAGGCACATGTATCGAGTCCATGTACAGTTGCCGACTAAAACTAGGCATCCCATCGAAGGTCAGATGGTACTTGAAGCTGTCACCGAGATCAAGGCAGATCGACCATTGCCTCTGCCATCTTTCGAATAGTTTACTCGTTTCATGTCTTTTACAGAATACATTTTGGAAGAGCTACTTCTTATGTTGATTACACTGTCGCTATTCAACCGGTCAAACAGAAGAAAGGTAGATCCTCTTAGGATTTACGATATAGAAGGACGTAGCCGAAGTATGCAGCGAGATTGTGGTCAAGAGTTGATTTATCCTAGCTTGTTTTACACTCAAAATTAATTGTAAAATGTAGCACGTGATTGGACGAGTCTACTTGGCGATGCGAACACACGCCTCGCTCATATCCAACAAGGATTCATTTTCCTAATAGCGGTTGGTTTTGACGTCCGCCTCAAAGGGAGCTCTAGCGCAGGGAAACAAACTTTTTAGTTTTGAGCCGTTTCGTTTCTACAACCGAACATTCACAAACTTTGTGGAAGCCTTCGAAACTGTTTTCTTGGAACGTATCGTTGTTGTTTTTTGCAATTTTACAGTTTCCAGGACGGAAACCATATAAATGTACTTAGCTTTTTCTCGGGGTTGCAACAAGTGCCGCTTCATTCGAGGATTTGTTTAAATTATCAAATTAATAAAGTTCCCCGAGGAGTTGATCTGGAGAATGTATTCTATCTCTGATAAGTTAGAATACATTCTCTAGTTTAATTAGATAAATCCTTTTTTTTAATGACATTGTGTTTTGTTTTATTAATAAAAAGCTGTTGTAACGATAAGTCCGCCTGTCTATCTTCGTATGCGTTATCAGGGCAGGTTTCCGCAACTCGACGTCAGATGTGCCTTTTTTGCGTGATGGGGTGCTGTGCCTTACTCATGCCACTCCAGCTCCAGCAGAAAGCCCAGCACCTTAGTTGTGTTTTTGAAGTCCTCTAGTTATTATTTTTGTTTCAAGTTTAATCTTTACGTTACCTAAGTTTTATATTAATACAACAATGTTTAATCATCCCCATGTCTTCACGCCAGTGGTTATTTAGCTCGCGCTATAAAAAGGATCAAACTAGGGCAGCATAGTGTTGCTAGACTAATTGTGGGAGCATTATTAAACACTGAAGAGCTATCCTTGGTGTTTTCATCGTCCAAAATGTCTCGTCGCAGACGATATTCGAAGGAACTACTACTGCGGTTAAGAATTTTGAATAGTTTCGAGAAATAGGTACAACTGAAATAATTCAACAAAATGTTTATATTTTGAAAGGAACCAAATTAGGAATTCCAGATTAAAACGTAAACATCTCACCTGGTGGTAAGTGACGATCAGGCCGTGGGATTGTAAGCGTGCGTACCCAGAAGCCTCAACCTAATGAGGCGCTGGCTCTGCTACCTTTCATACCGGAACACAACAGTGCTATTAACACTGCTGTTTGGCGGCAGACTTAGGTAACGTAACATAACACATACCTAGCCAGGAGGACATAGAAAACACCCTAAAACCTATCCCCACTGGTAATCGAACCTGGACCTCCGGGTTGTGAATCCAACATTTAGCCATTAGGCATCGGAGGCGGTTCAAGAAGTTCAGATTAAGAATTAAGAAATCATCCCAGAACAATATACGAAATAATTAAATAAATGCTCTTCCTGCCACAGGGCTGCTATCGTGCCAAATTTTATTACCATCGGTTGAGTTTTAGTGATGTCACATACTAAACAAAATTATTTTAGTAGGATTATACTAATATGTCAAAGCCGACATACTGCAAAAATGTCAAAGAGAAACGTGTACATCTGGCAGCACTAGTTACAGCCGCGGATTCGTGCGTTATTCCCGTTGCTTGTTTTATATTCCCACGAATTCCCACATCGTAAAGTTTACGAGCTTTCGGAATTTTATCGATCCCGGTACGGTTCGGATTATGAAATGTGGCCTTTTTGAGGATTTCAGGCATCTATTGTTGTTTATTTAGAGATACTATTTCCTGTCAGGTGTCTATCCAGTCCACAGCTGTCAACTACCTACCCTCAAAGATGAGGTCTTCTCACACCTCAATAGAATAGACAAACCAATGCTGCACTCATCATAGACCTCCTCCATGGTATGCCACATTGACTGGTCCCGAGCCACATGCATCCAGCGACTCCCCGCGAGATTAAGAGGATTGTCTGTTTAGAGCACGTGGCCGCGTTCAAGGTTGCATTGTTTTGTAGCTGTCCCTATCCGAGCCCTATCCTACCCGAGCGCGTACGGTGAGACAGCATACACTACGCGAAGTTATCCACACGTTATTTGGATGTTTCGTAGTCCAGGGATCATTAGAAGGATACAGTATATCATGTAGCCATTTTTTCAATACAGTATATTAATAAAATTTCAGATGTCGGTGGTTTTTCCAAATTGTTCTAAATTGATTCATACTCTTGTAAATCAGGTTCAAAGTTGGGGCTTTTTATTACCGTAAAATACAATTCTTTGACGCCCTGTAACTCTGGAAGTATATGGTGGATATCACTAAGGAAGGATATTTACAAACTCATGGCTAGCGGATCTTCGTTTAAATATATATATATCCACTCTAGTATGAAAATCACGCAAGTCAACTACAATATTTGATTGTAAACTCCATGGCGATGGAAAGAGATGAAAGATCAAAAATTAGCGCGGCCCACTCTGCGACACGCGCCTTGTAATGAAGTCGTGTGTGTGATTACAATATTAGCAAGTACTATGAGTTTAATTACTTTTACATAAATACAAGATCGCGCAAAATAGCCGATAAATATTGTTTCTGTTATGAGGACTTACTTCCACATTTTTACTATGGTTATTTTTTGTTAGCGGCCAAAGAAATGACACTATGTCAAAATTTCAAGTGTCAAAGGGTTCAAACGATGGCGGTTCCTGTCATAGACTGACTGACAGCGGAGGTAGGCACAATTATGATTAGATCGGTTCAGTCGTTTAGACGTGACAAAGTCAATTAATAAACGTTTGGCGGTATGACCACGTGCAGGCAAAACGTAGTGTAGGACGTCCCCCGGCTAGGTGGAAAGCCGACTTCGGGTAGCCGCATGTGAATGGATGCGGAGAGCAGACTTACTACAAAACATTTGTGACATTTGTAATTATTTATTATTCATTAACTGGTAATTGACATTTTTTTAAAGTAAATCATTGTTATGTGTGTACTTCTGAAAAGGTAGGATTTGGTCTGAACTTTATTATATGTATTTTTCATCTGTAATGTACCAAAACTCACGCACAATAAAGATTTCATTTCAGAGGACTGAATTTAGTGACGCACTCTAGGCTGTACACGATGATGGAGATGAGGTTTCATCGTATTATGTCTGAGGATGTTTGATTCCTCTAAGCGAGTTCGGATCCCAGGCAATTTGTTTGGCCTTATGCCAAGGAACGCACCTTTAGTGCTAAACTCCTGCTTAGATTTATGACGCTTACAAATTATGCCCGAAAGGGCCGTCCGACCAAGTTGGTAACATCAGCAAGTCAGGTTCGCAGTGTATTTAGGTAAGTAACTTATACACTATGTAGGTAAAGCGACTTAATTAAACTTGGGCTGATATAATTGGATTGCCATACTTGCGGACAGGGAATTACGATGCTCTAGGCTGTAGTAATTTCACATATGAATTTATTGAACTGCCATTAAACATAATTATAACCTCACGAGTCGATATCGACTGAGCTGGCGTCATTATTGATCCTTGTTGCATAGGACACCAGAAATATCGACAACGAAGACATCTGTTGAGCGGTGAGTTTGTAAGGATGTTTGTATTTAGTGAATTGCACCTGAGATATCCCTTTTTTTATTAAGGAGGGGAATCTTCCAAAGATACCCGACTCTTGAGGGGAAGAGCCGGGTTATGTAGGATTTCTACCCCTATCCCTATAAGCTCTGATTTACAGTTGCGTAATGTTGATGAAATTATATTTGACATATACGCGATTCATTTTACTCGATACAATTAAATGCCAAATAACCTCCAAAACGGTAATATGTGACATTTTGAATATCTTTACTGTATTTACACAAACTATGTAAAAAATATTCATAGCTTTAATATTAACGGGTTGACAGGTTTAGATTTTATATATATCGGGCCAATAATTTTGGATAGTGGGTGGTGTCATTTGATTCGTACTAATATTGAGAGAATATAATTTTTTTTAAAAGCCTTTTTTTGGCGCCAAATGTCTGCATTTCTTTTGCCCCACAAAATCTATCGAGTGGGGTATCATAAAAAGGGTACACAAAAAGGTTACACAAAAGGATTTGACAATGTAAATCCCATCGTACCCTGAACTACATACATTGGAATTTCCATTAGTCGCCTTTAACGACACCCAAGGAACTGGGGTGACCTGTTTGAAACACGGTTAAACAAATGTCTACCAAATTCTACTGATATATTTCGGCTAAGCTGATTACAGACTGAACTTAATCCACGCCAACTAAACGTCACTTCTTTCAGGTGACATAAAGTGGAGAGTACGACATCTATATCTGAGCTCAAAATGATGACAATAACTTCCGTTATTTGTGATATAAAGATATTACTATCTGACATCGCCCTGTTTCTTAATTCCATGTTAGAGCAACTACATAAATGCGGGCATAAGGCTCAACCCCCCACCCTGCTCATTGCGCAAATATTTTATTAAGGACGGGAAAGGTTCGAGTATTAGACTCGTAGCGTTTTTTTGTAAAGAAGTTTTTGATAGAATTTGAAAAACCGATCGGGATGAAAATTGGCGCGTTATTCGTCCACTACTGGGTAAAGTCCTTCTTCATATTTCTCCACTTCTCTATCTCAAGAACTTCCTCCAGCCAGTCGCTTAGGATAACCGCTTCGCATATTTCTTTCATTGTGTCAGTCAGTATTTCGATAAACTTAGAGAATTTGTTTGGTTTTTGAATTTGACGCATGTATAGAACAATTGAAACCTTTTTATTCCTTCCTACTATACCTACTTTATGTACTTAAAAGTCTCTTTACAAGAATATATATTGAGCTCGCAAGAGTCAATCTGTGTAGTGATGTCCGACATATTAGTAGGCAGTGTCTTACCATACGCCACGTTTTCTTTCTGCAGTTAACTTATCTTTTACCTCGGCTCAGACGCTAGACGGTTTGGCGTCAGCAAAAATATCTGCGGTCTTCGTACGCGATATATCATTCAGTCACCCCTACTGAGGATGAAATGGGAGCTATTTTTAATTTAATAATAGTTACTGTCATCCGCTATATAGTGTTATGCGTACTTTATTTTCAAGCAAGGCTTTCAAAAGAAAGGTACTTGTAATAGTGTGCTTTGTTTATAAAATATAACACATATTCAGAAATGGAGACCACTATGGCGTGTAATAACTTCCTAAATTATTTTTATTAACTACCGGGACTGATTTCGTGACTTAAGAAACACTGTTACTTACCTCAATCCCTCATGACTTGAGGACGTGCTCGTATGAGCGTCGGCAAACGTTCCGATTTACGACAAAACATGTCCCACTATTGTTATTCTGTCACGTCCTTGGGCTATTCTTTACTTTGTTATCATGTGTTGGTATTGCGAAAAAATTAGCGAATTGGTTTCGTTTATTTTATAAAATTAACTTATTATAAAAGCATAGATAATTGACTCTCTTTGACATTTTGATGTAGAACCAAGTGATTGATTGGTTCTCTAACACAGCATTCAAAGAAGGTATAATTCTGGACGCCTAGTTACCTAATTGAATAACAATGAAAGCTATTTCTAAATAGCTCCCAGTATTAAGCTTACTTCTTGTGATTGTTCCCTTTCAAAAGATTTTCCTATGTCAACAGATTCTGCAATTTACTATTGGTCTATTTCCTGCGAAGTCAGTTGCTCGTCTTGATCGAGCTGTGGCTGTGGATTATCAGATTCAATCGGAATATCGGGAGAGCCATATTTATCAGCTTGTTGCATCGCCTCTTGTTGAAATTGTTGTTCCAACGATTGCGCATCCCCTTGACCATTTTGTTGAGATTTATCATTTGTAGGAGCCAAATCTTCATTAGGATACTGTAGCGGACGGTCTTGCTTTGCTAACAACTGCTTAGATTGATCTTCCTGTTCCACTGCTCCCCCATTCGCTGGAATTGGTTCTGGTTTTTCTTTAATATTTCCAAATTCTTGAGTGGTGCCGGATTCCATAATATTCGTTGATTCTTGGACAGCTTCGCCCAAACCTTCTTGTGAATTTCCAGGTTCACGAGTCAGATTGCTAGGCCGCTCTAGATAATCCCTAGATTCTTGGATCACGGGCGTCTGATTTTGTTCCTTTTGAGAATCACTGGATCCTCGATTCACTGATTCCGAATTAAGTTGCTCTTGGGGCTCTAAAGGGCCCCAAGTTGCTGCTTCAAGATCTAATACTTCATCTGATTCCCAGGTCACTATGTCTGGATTTAGTGTATCTTGAGCTTCCAAGGGTCCCCAAGTTACTGGGTTTCGTTGTTCGACATCGATTTGTGGTTGTTGTTGTGAACTTTTATCCAACAGTTGTGGTTCTCTGGGCATTTCTACATCATTAAAAGGTGGGTTTAAATTTACTAACTGGTCCAGGGATTGATTATGCAAGCTTGGAATTGAATTTTCTGATGTAATTATTTTTATGGTATCTGACATGGTGTTTGGATCTTGCGATTGTAAACTTAAATCACTGGCAAGCGGACGATGCTGTTGGCTTAAATCTCTTGCCTGTTGCGGTTTCCCTGGTCCTGAAATTTCTGACTGTAACTGCGAATTTTCCTCAACAGCTGATTGCTGGGTTGGATCTACCACGCTTTGTAGGTCTAGTGTTTTGTTTGTTTGTTTTGATTCTAAAATTTCTGAATGTTCTGTTAAGCTAGGATCAACCGATGGCTGCTTTAGTCCAGACCCTTCAAGATTTTGATGAAATGGAAACGATTGTTCGGATATTTGTTGGGGTTGTCGCAGGCCTGTAATATTCACCTGTGATTGCGAGCTTGAAATAACTGGAGATTGTGGAGATCCTGAACCTTCTAGCTGCTGTTGAGAATTTGGAGGAATACGTGTTAATGGCTGTTGTTGGATTCGATCAGCCTCCTGCTCGGGTTCGGAAATTTCTATCTGTTGTGGCAAATTGGGATCCGCAGCTGGTGTTGGGATTTCTGAAGGATCGGCTGGTTGTTGAATAATTTGATCTGTTACGTGTTGCGCAGCCTGTTGTTGCGAACTGGGATCAACAGATAGTAATAACGGTGCTGAACCATCTGATTGTGGTTGAGGATTGGAATCGAGTGTCGCTGGTGGTGGTTGGATTAAACCTGACTGTTGTTGCTGGGATCCTTTAATTCCTGTTCTTTGTTGCAAACTTGGGTCCTCAGGCGGTGGTTGCGGTGCTGAACCATCCGATTGTTGTTGCAGGTTTTGAATAAGGTTCGCTGGGTTCTGTACCGAATTAAGATCTGCAGGGGATTGTTGTGGCTCTATACTATCAGACTGTTGTCTGTAATTAGCAGAATTTTTTGCCAGTGGTTGTTGCACTTGACCCTGTTGCAGTTGTGATGGATTTTCTGGTACCTGGTGTGAACTTGGATCAATAAGAGGTTCCGGTTCCTGTGGTGGTACTGGATCTTGGACCTGAGGCCTCCCAGCAGCTCCACAAACCAGCACCAGCACCAAAAATCGATTCATATCTGAAAGCAGTGAAGAAATAAATACGATGTGAATAATTGTTATTATTCATATGGTTACTTATTTATGTATAATTTTGTTTAATTGGACGGATAAAAAGAGTCATTAAGGGAACTTTCAGCTATAAATCTTTTAATGAACCGTGTAAACTGACTCATGCCGAAGAATATGTAAAATTTTAAAGTATAACCTTTGTAATTGTCATGGAAATCACATGATGACGAAAATACCTTACGTGGTGAACTTTTACACAGATTTAGTCAAACCTAAAGCTTCTAAATAAATACCCCTAGAACTCTAAAAAGTTGGACACAATAGTTTAAGGCTTTAGTTTTCGACTTAAAAATAAGACAAATAAGGTAGTCAAGAAGCAAGAGGTTGCTTGGCATTTGTCCAATGTTTCTTACCTTATATTAAAAGGTTATATGACGATGAAAAACTCACTTTCAACTTCAACAACAACGTCAACTTACCCCCAAATCCTGAACTCGGTTATATGTAGCTAAATTTTTAACTATGTATTTATTGAAAAAGCACTGGCACTGTTAAGCCTAGCTTGATTGAATAATAAATAAAAAGTTCAACACATACCTTTGCCAATGATACTAAACACAATGGGTTTACAAAAACAGGAGTAATATTTATAAAGCAAGATGACTAGACGACGATGTTAGTCATACTGTGACAGGGGTATAAAACCTGTTTAAAATAATACTAATGTTTTGCCCGCAATTTTGTCCCCGTGAACATCAGATAATATACCACACTACGAGCTTGATCGGGATTCAAAGCAGCCTATGTCTTTTTACCAACTTTCTCATTTATAGTATAGATTATTTTTGTATGAGTCGAAGACGAGAAGAAATTTATTTACCAGTATATTTACATTAATTTGGATAATCTAAACAAAAATAGGACTTCTGCTATCTCACGAAAAAAATTATCATATCATAATCCACATGTACGGCCTGCGGCCTCTCCCAAAGTAGGCCGGAGGCACATTAACATCTTTTTAGATTCATAAAAGTATCATATTATAACTCTGGCCGACCGAGCTTTGTTCGGATTTTTTTGCAAAAGTATAATTTCCTTTTTAATTTGGGTTGAAAAAAAAACTTAAGTAAATAAAACAGAACACACAAACTTAAAAACAAAACCTGGGAATGACAAACTTGCACCTAGACAGCTAGAGCACGACGCTTATTCTCGAGCGTGTGAAATTAGCGACCATATTTTGCGTGAAATCTCGAAAACACGCTTCTTCCCAGACATAAGACCAATCTAGATAGATTTTTCGCCCCTGAGACCCCCCATATAACAAGTTTCAGCGAAATTGATAGAGCAGATTCCGAGATCACCGATATGTACATTAATTGCTCGTTTAAATGTATTATATATGCCCTAAATGCGTAACTGAACTCAGTCCTCTGTTCCCCCTCTTTCATCTCGAAGCTGTGCTTAGTAAAATCTAATCTCATATACGCGCTATTAATTAATAATAATCCCGTAAAATAAGAACAGCGTAATACGAGTATATAGGAATCCTATTAGACGGAAGGTTGGCGACCCCTGCGTGAAGGTGCCCTCTAATTACAAACAATACAATGTTTAGACGTAGACCGCTATTCTTTCATTGAAGCAAAGTAATCTAGATTTTATTGGAGAACAAAATGCCTCATTAAGCTATTTAAATCAAACACAAAAAATTTCGTCAAATTTAAGTAGCAACGTGGATATGTAATTTTTACACGCTTTATATTAAATTTACTTTTATGTATGTAAACAAATACAATCAAGTAAAAGTCAATTCTACTACTACATCTACATGTCGTGATGATTTGAACCTTTGCAAATGTCACAATAATTCAGCACCACAGCCGATCTGACCCTGGAGGTATACGAGGACATAATATAGAGGAAATCTTGCATCGAAAACAAATTATATCCATAACATATTAGACTAGGAGCGTTTTGTTTGGTCAAGATGTGTTAAATCACATTTTTGAAGAAAAAATATATGGAAAAACTTTGTATCTCTGAAACGGTGCACTTTAGAGCAAACAACAAAACTGTCCCCAAAACCCTTTAGGGGGCCGAATTCGAGATGTGCTCGAAATGCTGAAATTCTGGCTGACTAAATAAATTTTTTTTAATTTTTTGATGAAAAGCGTCTCAAACGATAAAACAAATAAAAGTTTCGGTGGTAGATTTGGGTAACATGTTGGTAGCTAGCCAGGCGGGCACAGTACCGCTGGGAATTGAACCCAGGACCTGCGGATTGTGAGTCTGTCAACTGACTAAGAACTAGCGGATTTCCAGGAAGCGACGGACAGCGAAGGCTTAATCTAAATAAAACCATAAAGTACAGATCACACAATATTTTATTCTAAAATAAGGGTTACATACAAACACTAGGTATAAACTATTTCAGTCTATCTTTACATGGGTGCACGAAATATATTATTTTTCTCTATATAAATAAATCTTTAATAAATTTACATCTCTGAGGTGCCGATGCCATGAAATCCTTTAGTTTAGATTTAGTATAGATTTTAAAAAGATGAAATAGCAGAGTTAGAAATCCGGAAAGTAGAAATGGCGAATATTTTTGGACTAATTACTTATTTCAAAAATTATTAGAAGCGACCGACCCTCTTACAAATAAGCCTAAAATTTTGATGGAAAAATGTGTCTTGAATCGAAAAATAAATCTGCAAAATAAAGTCTAAATTCAATTTTCTACTTTATGATAATTTACTGAACATAACGGTGCTAATTTTTACAGCATAAACTAGAAAATTGGTTCACTTTATGTGTAGTCAATATTATTCAATACAAGACAGATTCACACAAAAAACAAATGAGAAAATGACTGCGTGTTTAGAACACCAAAAACAAATTACAACACTCAATCTTTATTGTAACAATACAATATTTTTGGTTTCACGTAACGTTGACATACTTACAAACTAATTTACAATACTAGTGAAGAGACGGTATCGGTATCCGATTTATCGATATCGTAAAAAAATTATGCTTCCTAGCAATATAAATGTTATGTTACGTACCGTAATCTAAATTGCACAAATCCATATATTTATCGATTTACAATTCTAATAGGATAGTTTTTACAAAGCACACCGATGATTGTAGAGGATACCTCGAACACTTAGACAAAATTATCTTACTGCGAACTTGTCTACTTTCAAATAAATGTTTTAACATATAGAAGGTATATAATTCCACTTCAGAAGACAAATCTAATGTTTTCCCGCAAGTTTTAAGTATCAACTTTAAAAAATCGATAGCAATTTGATAGCATAAATCGATTTTATAGCTGCCAAACTGGCAACTAATTGCGAATCGATTTGTAAGAATAAGAGATCACTATCGCAATTCGAAATTAATAGTCGAATTGCTAAAATAATTACAAAGTTCGATTTACATACGAATGTATTTAGAAAATGCGTTGAGATACATCTTAGGAGATTAAGCGAAAAATGCCAGTTACTTATTTTAGATTATTTTCTTCTATCTTTGATTGCATAAAAATCCCTACACTATACCAAACGTAATTTTGACAACTGAGATCATAGAGAGGCACCTCTAAATCGATATTTTAGTTACGATTAATAAATAAATTACAAACTAATTCATAATTATTCCGACCTCCTTGCTTTTACCTAAGTTAATAATTAATTGGTTATACGTTAATAAATGCCAATTTTAATACCAAGTGTTGCATAATTTAAGTGTTATATATTTATAAATCAAGTCGAGGGCAAGGAAATTGGAAATGTTAAAGATCACATTTTACATATTCTTACATAATCAAAAGGACGTCAATACAAAATTAATATTTATTCATATCTGCCGAATGTAATATTTATTTGTAAAAAAAATTAGTACGAACTATAATTAATCTCCGTGGAGGTCAATTTCAAGTTAATAATTGTTTTTTGCACCATAACAAGGTATGGACATTTAATTATAAATTTCTTTTACAAATAATTTCGAAACTTTCATTTTTTTTAAGTAATATGATTTTCATCTAATTTAAACCAGGAACCTCCCTAGTGCCGCTATAAAGCATTTGAGAGAACGAGACAGATAAGAGGTATATATATTTCTTTCTCTCACATGATATAAGTTACACTTACACGCCTATTTAGCTGAAACAGAAAGCGTAATATAATTATTAAAACTTCTTCAAGTAAAAGATCTTGGGGCTTGCAAGTTAATACCATTGAATTTTGAAGAAAATTTTGAATACTTTATCTCAAAATAAAAATTCAAATCCCAAAAAGAGGTCAAACCGAAAATGTCATTTAAAAAGTCGATATGCATTTCAATATTAGTCAAATCAAAATTAATTTGAAAAATTTATGTAAATATGTCCAAATAGATAGGGCCAAGAACAAGTCGCACTTGTCCAAAAAATAGTCTTAAAACATGATGTAAAATAAACATTTCAAGTTGCATCATCGTCGTTGGGACCCTTAACGTGAACCAAACTAAAATTTTAATAATTCTTTAGTTCTGTATGAAATAAATACACATACAACATTTTTAAATGTATACTAGAGTACCCAAAATAATGTACATATATATATAAAACGAATATATACATTGCTCTATATGAAAGATTTCGCGTTTTTTTTTGCATTACGAAAATGCATAAGGAATGACAATGATTTTTAGTCCAACTTAAATTCTACATGTAACCAGTGTTTTCGTATTCTTTTTTCAAAATAACGTTCCAACAAATACCAGACGAAAAACTAACGTTTCTTCACTCATTAAATAATTTTATCTGCATAATTGAGAAACATTTAAATAGCTGCTGAGCAAAATAATTTTGATAAATAGGAATCAATCACGATTGAATTATTAATAAATATCATCAATCGTAATTGGTTGAATTTATCAATTAATTTATAAAAACCTCAAAGTCAAATTCTTGCTTCTCAAGTGCCACACGATTTTAAAGCCAAACACAATATTAATAGAATACAAAACCGCTTAATCAGTTCACACTAGTTACAACCATTTAATTCACACTAAATATAATAAAGTTACCGATAGCAACGAAAAAATAAATAAACCTTTAAACAACTATAAATAAAGAAGAAAAAAATTACAACACATCCAAACACTTCGGTCTATAAATTATTTTCAAATTGTCTATGCCACTATATTTTTTCTTGTCTATGTCACTATAATCTTGTCTATACACGTCATTTTGTCTATGGATGTCACTTTATCTCAACGCGGTGTAGAGATTCAAGACGCTCTTGTTTTCTTTGTGTGAAGGTGTTTTTGAGAAAACGTTCCAGAATCTGAGCGTTTCGTCGCCGGCGCCCGTTACGATTGCTTCGCCGTCAGGTGACAGAGCTAAGTAGAGGACTCTGTATGAATGTCCCGTCAGTTTTGCTACCTGAAATTCATACAATTATAGATTAGAATATTAACATTAGTATAGTCTTAAAAGATTTATACTTAGCTTTCATCCAATTTGATGGGAACTGACGATAAGGCCTAGAAAACTTCCAACTATATTTACTAGCTTTTGCCCGCGACTTGTCTGCGAGTACTTTATTAACTATCCCACGGGAACGCTAAATATGATAAAAAGTTGCCTATGTCACTTTCCGGATCGTAAAGTGATTAATAAATATGTGCTCTCGGCTTGCCTTTCGGGGGGTTGTAATAAGCGAAAAATTGACAATTTTTATATATGACATATACATACTGCCAAAGGCAAATTTAGGAACGGTAAAACCCTTTTTATGAACAACCTGTACATAGACTGTACTATATGTCCTTGTTCCAAAAAGGCGGTACTAACATATGCTATCCTTATCGGCGTAACCACTTTTATGACACTGCCCTTCACTTATAAGTTAGTGTCATCATTGTTTTTTAAAGGCCTTTGTCTATATTTGAAACGTAAGAAAGATTAAAATCAGTTTAACATAGAGAAAATAAAATAATATGGTATCACTGGCTGCGAAGACGAGAGGCTGTGGTCTATGTTGAGGTGATATGTTACAAAATAGTGTACTGAGTCGTTCATTTAACAACTGTCATTCTGGCCTATAAAAATGACCAAATAGGGATTTTTAACTGATAATTAACGTGTCCAAAAAGAACCGACTTCCCTACTGCAATTCCCCTAAAGTCTACAGCATTCATCCCCTAAAATATTCACCATTAGAGGTAGAATTGTCTGGGCATAAATTTTGTTTTTGTCGCTTTTCTCAAAAAGCGCTGAATCAATTTCTTTAAAATTTATATGGGAGCACCTCTGAAATATAATCTACCAGACAAAAAAAATTGGTTGCCTGTAAAGTCGGTATACGGGCGAAAGTTTTACGTGACAACGACTTTGAGTGGTAAAATAATTTTAATGTGAATATTCATTCAGGGACGCGTGCCTTTCACTTTTTATGTCTGTCTCTCTCGCTCTTAGGCGGGCTAACCATGCCCGAGTGGAAGGGACGCGTGCCTCTCACTCGCTCTCATTGTGAGCGCATAACGTGAGCGGAGCGTAACGCAGTTTCTTGAAGTGTCACCCGGCATACCAATTTATAAGACGTTGTCACGTCAAAAAAATCATCATCATCGATTCATCACTGCTTCCTGCCTCCTTCTTTGAAGTCGGTTGAAAATTCATTAAACATAAATTTCATTTGACATCGTAGCTTTTTCAAATCATGGCTCTAATAAAAAAGACTTCTCACCTGTGTTAGTGAAGGATATTTCCATACTAGGATCTGGTTCTGCGAGTACCCGTGCGTGGACACCAGCTCGCTCGAGTGCTTCGACCACGCCAGGTTGCACACTTGAGATCCTGCAAATTTGGATAGTTTGTTATTAAAATCAGATTTACAAAAACCAATCACTAGTCAAAGTAAGCCTGAGATACTGGCAACGACAACGGACGGAAGGAATTTCTACGGCATTATATAAGATCCAACTAAATCAAGCGCGTTTTTTTAACGTTATCCCTCTCCTAATGCTTCCAACTTCCATACTAAATTTCTGTTGCCATAATCTTTTAAAATAGAACAGCTGGCTTTGATAAGTAATTACCTAAAAATAGGATATGAAATTATAGTGTCGCGAAATAGATATCATTAATTGACAACTTTATAGTTAGCTACAATAGCAGTTACGTAGCTAATGGTTCATAGATGGCGCTTTGAATATTGTTCAGAAAAAAGTGTTTAAAATGAAAATTGTGATTCACTGTGAAGTTGTATGTTAATGATACTCATTTCGCGACATCACAATCTGATGTCCTATTTTTATATAGTTACTACACAAATCCAGCTATTATATTTTAAAAGATTATGGCAACAGAAATTTAGTATAAAACTTTGATGCAGGTGGATCGCATTAAAAGGTGAATCTATGGCATAATCTATATGGCATAATAATAAAAAAGGTCAATCAATTAGTTTAAAAAATCGATTCTATATGCTATTTTTTTAAACACACAAAAAGCAATAAAACTAAAATGTTCCGAGATTGAATTGTATATCCTGCTGCTATTCTTCCATTGTTTTGTATAGGAATTAATTACCTAAAAATTTAATGGAAACCTAAAGAAATTACACACCAACTAGACAACAATTGATCTAGAAATAAAGCGCCAACTAAGTGACATTCCACTCGGTACAACGGCCGTGCTGCCAGTACTATATCTGTATAGATGAGAGGTGATAGAGCGCGCTGGTACACACCTGTGTCTACACACTGCATGGGCTGCGAAGTGAGCGTGTTCCAGAAGCGGATGCAGCGGTCTGCGGTGCCGCCCCCGGACGCCAGCAGGCCGTGCTGGTGGGGAGACCATGCTATCGCCTTCACGGCCGCCACGTGGGCTGAATACGTCTGCACTGGCGATAGGGAGTGCTGGAAATAACAGTCAATTTTTATTATGGAGTCGAATGAAAATCTGCTAACCACTGTTAATGCTCCCTTTGGTTATAAGGTAATCTTTATCACATCCCAAAAATGTAGCATTGTAGTAGTAGTAACTATGAATTTACAGCGCGCATTATAACCAA
This sequence comes from Carcina quercana, assembly GCA_910589575.2. NCBI lineage: Eukaryota > Metazoa > Arthropoda > Insecta > Lepidoptera > Depressariidae > Carcina > Carcina quercana. Next base: position 14,154,763 of record OU342429.1, on the reverse strand, counting down.
AGAAAGTGTTTTATAATATAACAAAAGAAAAAAAAATATTTCTGGTAAGGATGACCTCAAGTTAGTAGCGAAAATTTTCGAGAATTCTCTCCTTGTAAGGCATTTGTGATTTTTTTAAATCTAGCACAAAATCACCGTTGCCCTTTTTTTTTTAATTGAAATTTAGTATAACAGTTACTCGAATAATGAAAAACCATATATTGAACCACAATAATAAAAAACAAGAATTCGCATGAATTCCCAAATTGTAAAAGATGGTGTATAAACTCTCAAGATAGTAAGACTAGTAATTAAATTACGCACCAACAATATGCAAAGACCTTGTCCTAATAACATGAAACCAATAGTCCACACTGTTATCATTTTATTACCCTTATCTACGCCGTCCGTCTCAATTCGTACACCGCAAAACAACCGCAGCTCGCACGCCCGCAAACACCGCACCGCATTCATTACATTTTCTGTGTTTCACACGTTCAATTGTGGGAAACGTAACGGGTACCTGATAAAGGGATTTAACCGCCTCCGCGGTCTAATGGCTACAATCAATCCGTTCTAGGTTAGATTCCCAGTGAGGGTAACTGTCTGTACTCGGTTTGGTTGGAGTTAATGAATTTTCTAAATCCGCTTGGCTAGCCACCACGTTACTTAAGTCTGCTTCCAAACAGCGGAAGAATAGTACTGGTGTGTTACGACAGTGAAAGACAGCATAGCTAGTGACTCTTTGAGGCTTCTATTTATCACTTACCATCACGTGGGATAAAGGTCAAGTAGAAGCCAAACATACAATCGTCGCGTGCCCTGAGGTACGGCTAAGTTTAGCAGAGGATGTTTACCAATGGACGAGGATGTTGAAAAGTTGGAAGAAGTTGTTTTCATGTATTGTCGAAGTGAAATTGATTCTCTACTCCATGAACAGTGAGCGTAATGAATCAGACAGTTGCTGGGATCAAGTAGATTACGGAATAATAGATTCTGCATACGCCCGAGAGCGTGAGACAGATTACCGATTCTGTTCTAGGTAGAATAGAACCGGAACGAAATGCAATGCAAAATGTATCGGTCGCCTCTCAGCTACCGATCAAGACTGTTCTGGCTATATCAGAACGGGTTTGTGGGTTGGTAAACCAAAACAGTGGCACCACTGATATTTTCTTCGACTCCCTTCCAAAGTTCCGTAAAAACATAAAAAATATATTACATTCTCTTATGTAGATTCGGATCTGGAGATTCGAATCGAATAAAAAAATAATCAAATAATGTAATTTAGTATATTTAAGTCTCCCTTTAAGTTAGATTAAGTTAGGTTAGTTAGTTAAGTTAGTTCTACATTGACATATGTATATTTATATATTATTATCTAATCTCTTCAATTTTATAATATAACTTTTTTTTGTGCATGCAGTATCAGCTTGTAATAGGTTACGCACTAGAATTAGAATAATGTAGCTTGTAAATGTAATATTAAGGTGTTGTAATTGTTAGCTGATCCAATAAATAAAATAAAAATAAGAATCTGTCTGTGACGGGTCTAAGGCGTCAGCATATGTTTACTTACCATAGACCATACGAAGAGCTTGTTGTCATTGCCCCCAGACGCGAGCGACTGTCCGTCCGGCGACCACTTCAGTCCGCACACTTCCTGTCTATGTCCTTGCAGCACGCGAGACGATTGTACCGCTAAAATATACAATAACGTCTTTATTGGAAGGGCAACGAATGCTGGTACGAAACTCTATTCAGATATAGACAACATCTATACATATATACTTTATAGGCGTTGGAACACAATCTAACCTCAAGTTAGGAGACGCTGTGCATGGTATGGATGTACATGCTTGTCAAGAAGTTGGAATTTTCTACTCCTTAGCAAAGCACATAATGTTACATTTAACAGCGGAATGGAATATCACCCAGAGGTGAACCTAAGGTGGAATTAGATAGTGTGGTTGGAGTTAAAATCCCCTAATTGAAGCCTGTAGAACTCTTGAGAGGCTGGCTATTTAATAAAGTTCCAATATTAATAGTTTACATTTATCCGATTGCTTAACGGTGAAGGAAAACATCGTGAGGAAACCTGCATGTCTTGAACAAGGCATGTGAAGTCCGCCGATCCGCACTGGGCCCGCGTGGTGGACTATGGCCCATACACTCTCTGTAGGAGGGTAGGCCTGAGCCCCAGCAGTGGGGACGTATATAGGCTGTTGATGATGATGATTAATAGTTTGCCCTCACCAATAAGTCCGCCTGGCTAGCTATCACCATGTTACCTAAGTCTAGCGCCAAACAGCAGCAGCTGTAAACTGTAAACAGCACTGTTGTGTTCCGGTATTAAAGTTTCAGGCTTCCGATGGGCACGCTTACTATCCAACGGCCTGATCATCGCTTATCTTTTGAGATGAAGGCATTGTGCAAATCCGTCATGCATACATTAATAAAAATAACATACCAGCACAGCATTACTATGTCACATGTCATAATAAATAAGTACTCACGTGATGTTCTGGTATCCCTCTGTCGTATGTGTCGGTCCCGCGAGCCGGAGCTGAGCATGTCACCGTTCCAGGCCAGAGCGCCCACGCGCGCTATGTGCCCTTGAAGTTTCGTTACCTAAAATACATTTATTACATTTTAAACTACTGGCTTTGTGAGCTGCAGACCTCGCGCACCAAAGGTTCCGAGACATTGAAATAAACTTAGATATTATTACCTCTAAGTAAGGTTCATTTTCACGACCGCGTAACTTAGTTTAATTGTCAAGGTTTTTAGACATATCTTTTGATGATTTTTCAAAGACTATGCTAGATACCCAATCTAGCTCTACCTCGTTTATGTTTTTCTGCTATTATTGCACAAAGTCCTGCCTACTTTTGCTCCTTTATAAAAAAATCGATCTCTTAATCTTCTCCAAATACCAAACCGAAAACCCCGAATAATATGATAAAATTCATTGATACCGTAGCTTACCAGTAGGGGTAAAAAGGGAAGACAGTTCTGACAAACTCACTCACTGTATTCGAACTGTTAACTTCTTAAAGCCTATTCGGCACGACAATGTCACAAAAATGCTAATGCTTCCATACTAAATTTCTGTTGCCATAATCATTCAAAATAGAACAGCTGGCTTTGATAAGTAAATACCTAAAAATAGGATATGAAATTATAGTGTCACGTAATAAATATCATTAATTTACAACTATATAGTCAGCTACAATAGCAGTTACGCAGCTAATGGTTCACAGATGACGCTTTGAACAATAATCGAAAACGAAAATGTTTAAAATGAAAATTGTGATTCACTATGAAGTTGTATGTTAATGATACTCATTTCGCGACATCACAATCTGCTGTCCTATTTTTAGATAGTTACTACACAAATCCAGCTATTATATTTTAAAAGATTATGTCAACAGAAATTTTGTATGAAACTTTGATGGAGGGGGATCGCCTTAGCTACAACTGACGCATATTTCAAATATCTTTTTTACAAACTAATGTAAAGTTATAAAGTCTGTCCAGTACCACCCTAAGCCATTCAAGTCTGCGGGCAATTAAAGAGAGAATATGCAACACTTTCCAACCGATAATACATGTAATAATGGTTCAATTACCTCCTTGTTAACAGCCACATCCCAAACGCTGATGTGCCCCTTCTGTGTTCCCACCGCCACCAGGTGCCCCCGCTCGCTCCACGCCACCGACGTCACCGCGTTCCCTTCAGATGACAGGTCGCACAGACGCGTCACCTGTACACAAACAGACAACATATAATTACACACGTATACTAGCTTTCGCGCGCGGCTTTGTCCGCGTGGACTTCAGAATGAAGAGAAATCCCACGGTAACGAATCATTCGTTTTCCAGACCTTCAAAACAATCAAGTCGCTCTGACTCTTCGTTACGTCATGAAGGTAGAACAAACAAATATACTTCGCATTTATAATATGTATTGGAAGATGGAAGCTCAATTCTAAGCCACGCCGGGTCAGCTGTGACTATCGTGGCTGGTACCAAGGGATAGAAATATTAGTCTTTTCAACTTTGAAGACTTCACATTTTAAGAATCTGTAAACGTGTGCATTCCAATTTCCAACTCATTTAGTTTCTGCTCACTATAAATTAAATTTAGTTCACCTGCAGTTTATCCTTATTTAGATTAGATTTAGATATAGAGATTCATAATAAAAGAAGTTACATTAAAGTTAATATATATAGCTCGAGAAGTGAAAACATTCATTATATGCCTATGTACATTAATAATGTATAATTTTACGCAATTTATGTGTCAATTTTTGTATTGTGTTGTGTGTGTCTTAGTTAAATAAATATTATTCTGTTTCTGTTTTATATTTCGCCTACTGGGGAAACAGGATTTTTACTTATATTGTTGAAATTGCAGAAGGATTTCGTTGTCTGTCTGACGGTAACCTAATGCGGTAGCGATACATGTTCTATCTTTATTCTAAGTTAAGAGGATTGTCTGTTTAGAAAACGTGGCCGCGTTCAAGGTTGCATTGTTTTGTAGCTGTCCCTATCCGAGCCCTATCCTACCCGAGCGCGTACGGTGAGACAGCATACACTATTCGAAGTTATCCACCCGTTATTTGGATGTTTCGTAGTTCAGTGATCATTTGAAGGATACAGTATATTATGTAGCCATTTTTTCAATACAGTATATTAATAAAATTTCACATGTCGGTGGTTTTTCCAAATTGTTCTAAATTGATTCATACTCTTGTAAAACAGGTTCAAAGTTGGGGCTTTTTATTACCGAAAAATACAATACTTTGACACCCTGTAACTCTGGAAGTATATATTTAAACGAAAATCTGACTCACCACCGACACAGATATTTGTTTCTAGATTGTGTCTTGAAAATTTCATAGATTTTCATAGCTTAATACTCAAAATATGACTGGACTACGTTTGTATGGGCGCTTTGACAACAGCATACCCTCTTAAAACACCGATATGTGATGCCTGTACGCATCAATGCACTCACCTGGCTCGTGCAAGCGCTCCATAGGTACACACAGCTGCCTAATCCAACGCTGAGCACGTTCTGCGCGGACCAGTCCACAAGGTTCAGATAGAAGTCGTCCTGCAACTCCGGCGCATCTAGAACCTTGAAGGGGATCCGGGATATCTTGCGCGTAGCCTTGCGCGGCGAGCGGAGAAGCTTCTGAGATTTGGCTGAGACTGGCGACAGGCTGAAGGGCGATGGGTCTATGTTTTCCTGTAACAATAGAATTTTAGTAATATGTAGTGGCCAGAGATATTTCTCTATTACTAGTGCTTCGTCGTCTGCGTGGGATTCAGATTGTATCCCACGGGAATACTTGCGCGATCGAGATATAAAGCAGCCTATGTCCTTTTTCGTTCCGACTCTGCGTTGCAATGTCAATGAAGGACAAACAAACGAATTATCGCATTTATAATATGGATTTAAAGTAAGCTAAAGCGATGTTTCAAATCCTACCAGCAGTTTAATAAAATAAACATTATTGGGTTCAAACGCGTTTGGTCTCAAAAATATTAATAAAAACTTAATCAAACTGAAGACAAAAGCTGTGATAATACTAATTACAGACAAATTAACATTACAATCGCCCTGTCAACCTATCTGATTGAAAGAAGCGATAAGTAGTGGTCCAGCCGTGAACTGACGCGACGGTAGCCGAAGCGGTAAGATAACAAACAGTCTGACAGCCGAGACACTCTCATTATACTGTACAAAAGAACCAGTTACCGAAGTAAACTATAGATGGAGTAGAAAATGATACGTTACAAAGACTTATAGACAATTTTTTAAAAGAAACAGATCGTTTTTCTTTTTGACGTATTTTAAGTCTGGGCGCATATATGTCATCAACAGCCTCAACTGCAGGGGCTCAGGCCTACTCTCCTACAGAAATAGTCCACCACGCAGGCCCAGTGTGGATTGGTAGACTTCACACACACCTTGGAAATTCTTCTCAGGAGTATGCAGGTTTCCTCGCGATGTTTTCCTTTACCGAAAAGCCAATGGTAATGATTTTATCATTCGTACATAAATAACAAATTGGAACTCAGGATCAAACCCAGACCTCGATTTTTTAAGGACTGACGCTCTACTCTACTGAACCACCATGGCTTCTTATTCATATGAGATGTAGTCTATCTCGCAAAAAAAGCGATGGCCGTACCCCAAATCAAGTTTATTACGTCCGTCAGCTACACGGCAAACCTGGATGTCAAAGGGATTTGAGCTTCAGCACTTGAAAGAAACGACAACCGATGACAGATTCTCTTGGCGCATGAGAACGTGATCCAACCCCAAATAAATGGGATGAGTCAAAGACAAAGAAGAGTATTCTAGTGCTCGCTTCTATCCCTAAAAACTTTATTGTTGCTTACGATCCAAAAATCAAAATCAAAAACTTTTTAATTGCTAAAATAGGGTTCCTAGACGATGTTTTAAAACAATGTTAATTAGATGAAGATCCAGCAATATAAACCCGTATCCCTACATGGTTTTATTTGCATATAAAATTAAAATGATTTCTTTTATTTCAACATTGTATTAGGGAAGAAAATAACTTATTGACACACCGTACTGTCAAGTGCATTTGTATAAGATATCATAAGAAACTTTACATAAATATGAATTGAAGATTTGAAGATCTAATTACTTGATGTTAGAAGCGAGTGTACAGTAGATCCGTTAAAAAAAACGTTTAGCTGAAGCAAAACATAAAGTTGCAGAGAAATATTAACACATTTGTCAGTAAGACCACAAAAATAACTCACGGACATACAAATGACTCTTCACACATTAAGCTCAACGAGCCCATTAAAACAGAGATACACGCAAAAACGGCAAGCGTCGGTGGCGCAGTGGATAAGGCGCGGACTCTCAATCTGAGGGTACCGGGTTCGAATCCAGCCGTGTACCTATGAGTTGTTTTTCAATTCAAGTACATTATCCGATTGCTTAACGGTGAAGGAAAACATTATTCCTATTATGATGAGTAACGGGACTACTGGGAGAAAAATTCCCAACAGACCTACAGACAACAGACAATCCAGGAAAACACGAAAAACCGACCTAATTCGGTTACAAGGCCAGTCCGTCGGTAACCGGCCCCGTGCCAATCGTAAAATACACCAAAACCAAGATAGTAGCAATGATAGAAATTGAATTGAAGCTTACTTACTTATTGAAACTTGAAATTATAGCTTGTGAAAACATTTCCGAGCAATGGCGCATACTCAAACAAAAACGATAATTAAACAATTAATGTAAAACGGGGAACAAACGTAACTTTTGAGCCTAACAGAGGGTACCTTAATTGAAAATTCCTGAAGCGGAACCGACGAGTCCTTGAGAAGTTCGACTACCTAGTCTTTTGTGCGAAACAACGAAAAAAATGCAATGAAAAAATAATATCAAGAGCGAGTGTGCTGCGATCGTCGACGGTTCCGTATATATTTGAAGCGATTCACAAGGAAACAATTTTATACGACTTCATTTTATCATAATCTTTAAAAATAAGATGTTGCTTCACAAAATAGTCAAGAATAGATAATAAACTTCATAGTGAATCAAAATTATGTTTTTCCATATTTTTTATTGTTCGAAACTCTGTCAGGAGTATTCAAGCTAGTAGTAGCTACTATATTTGAAAAGATTATGTTTATGTTTAAAAAAATGAAAGCACTTCCGTTTGGATTACCTTTAAATCATCATATTATGTCTACAAATTCTTCACTTCTATTAGTATAATAGGAAAGTATAAAGTAAGTAAGGTCCAGTATCTGTCGAGAGTTGAGGCAATGACGATCTAGCTACTGACTTTCAACACCTCCCTGAGCACCATACACGCCTATGTTATTCTACTGAAGTGCTTGTATATTTATCGTGCCGCAACACGGTAGTTGACTGCTAGTCAAATCAATTAATTTCTACTCAAGGTCATATCTAACCTTCAGTGCATGATTAATGATTATTATAAAGTGATTGACGAATCCTAGAGAGCACTTCGTAGCGAAACCATTTGCAGTTTTCGCGAATGGAAAATTGGATTCAATTTGAAAATTCAAATGTGTTTTTGTAACATACTTTTTTTGCTAAAGTATTCAATTTATTTATCCATGCTAATATTATATATGTGAAAATGAGTTAGTTAGATTGTTTGTTTGTCCTTCCCTCACGTCGTAACAGAGAGTTAGAAAACTTTGTTGTACAAGGATAGGTAATTGGAGGGTCAGAAATGGACATTAAACTAGTAGTTGCTGATAAATTTGAAGTCCACGCAGACGAAATAGCTTATAAAATCTAGTTACTATGACAATATATTTTTTATTCTTTGAATTAATGGAAAACAAATGTACCTTGTAACGGCCGTTAAAATTCATATATTTAAGGTGTTTCTTTTAGCATTTTCAGCTCTGAACCCTAAAAGCATCATGTACCTATCATGATAGTTGATAGCGACTCGATTTGTCAGCGATTTTTTACCCCGACGGTTTCAATTAATCATTAAAATACAATTTCTTTACAACAAAGCAATGATTGGTCCCGTTGGCAGTTGAAATTGCAGCACCTGATAATGAATCTAAGCGGCTACCGCTTCGACCGTGTATTGAAATCGGACAATGAGTTGAAAAATGTGGTACGTCAGAAATACATCAAAAGAACTGCCCAAAGCTGTTTCGATGGCCGCCACATTAGTACATACATATATTGTGGCAGTGGCCACATAGAAAATTACGTACACAAAAAACTTTTAACATTGAATAATTCGTCATTAAAATTAGTATATTTGCTACTGTATAATAAGCTGGTCATCAGTACAGACAACATATTATTGTAAATGTTATTATTTTAATTTCGATAGTATTATTGGCATAAAACAAAAAATATGAACTAGATAGGTAAATACGGGTTTTAATTCAAAACGAATATTTCTAATAGCATGTGTAGCAAATATTATGAGATTTTAAAAAACCGTTCCAATTTTAAAATTAAAAACGGGCAAAGATTAATTGAACTCGAGTGAACATCAGACAAGACATTCAGAGCAATTATTTACAAAGAACATAAAACGTGCATTTTGGAGTTTTATTGCCGTCTAAAATGACACGAGGTCGAAATTTTTAACGCGAATTTTCACACCGACAAACGTACCACGTTTCTAACGCAAATGCAAAAAACTGCACATTTCTCATGAACTTGGAGCAGTATCGCGTCCGTGAACCCTCCTTTATTGCGATTCTTAAGTAATCTAGATGAATAAACACCTTCATAAACCGTCTCGAATCCAACGTGGGCCGCCATTACCGAATGCGTATTCGGAGCCGCCATCATGCTTTTTTGTTGCAGCATAGAATGCTGCGCGTGGGTTCAGCCATCGGTAGTTACTCGGACAAAAACCTGGTTGTATTTAAGGTAAAGGCAACAAAAGTCACGTCGCTTTCGCACCAAATTTGCTGTAATTCAAGTGGAAACGGAATTGGGTTGTTGACGCCTACGTCAAACATGCGAAGACATAAGAAAGGGATTGGGTCGAACAATAAACATGAATGTTTCAAGTTAAGCGCACTCTCAATAAATATCGTTGATAAAGGATCAGATTTAAACGTAATACTAAAAGATATCGCGTACACCGTTGTTGTGTCCCAGTTTTTACGCTTTTCAATCGATGACTTACAACGAGACTCACATATGGTCAGTACTCAACCGTATTGAGGTCTATGCCTCGCGCAAAGCAAACAAAACTGTCGTTCAATGCTTCACAATTCACAGTTATGAACAAATTTGGTCTACTTATACATAATTATATTACAAACGAATTAAAATTAGATCGCTACAAAGAGACATCTACAATTCTATGCAATGATTTAATTAATTTGCTAAGTAATTCATTTTTGTGAGATTTGGTTTTTATATAAACTTAAAACCCCAGTTTAGTATTGAAATTTCAAAAAAGTTATGTGGTTATGTAGATTATTTGGTATTTAATAACTGGTATAAAATAACATCAGCTGGTTTATTAGGGGCATTTTGTTCCACTGAAATTTCTATTTTAAATCACTCCGTCGGTTTTTTATTGTTGCCAAAAAATTTATCGTCCGAAGTCTCAAATCTCAACCTATGCCAATACGAAAAGGCTGATAAGATTTTGATAGACAGCAAATTCCAAATTTAAATGAAACCTACACAACAAGACGTGCCGTGGCACGTCCTCACAAATCATGAATGGAACGTACTAACGGAACAGCTGAAACAAGATTGAAAGTGCATCGAGTGATTAATTCACAACCACCACTTACGGAGATGTTGATTTAGCAGTAGCCACGCCTTCCCGTGGTCGACGACTTGGCCTTGGTAAATGGACGAAACAAGTGCACATAACTCAGACCAAACTAAAATATGAAGATGCACCATTCTCCAAAATGGCCTCAAAAGCACCCAGACTGTCACTGAAACGGTATAATCAATTCTTGCATTACACTATGAGATTCTTTGTCCAGTAAAAAAGGAAAGCCCTAAGCATCAGCCTACCTTATTGGTAATAATTTTTCCAGGATAGGATCTGTCAAATGATCAAGGGATAAGATGTCAGTGATACACAAGCAAAAGCTGCTGCCTACTTCAGTATTCGATTAGTTGTTGTGTAGTTCTTTCTATGTCACCTCCGGGAAGAAACGGGGAAGAAATTCCATTCATACGTCGAAATTACACTAAACTATTGATATGAAAACTGACAGATAATATAACTATTTGAAAATTTAGTAATCCTAAAAACCTGTTTGAAAAACACGTTAAATGTTGATTGCAATTCATATAATTTTCTGTATAAACTTTATTCTACATTACATTTGTATATACTCCTGTTAATCATATCAATTAAGAAAAAAATTACTAGAAAGAATTATCAAATTTTCTATCAAATAACCGTGAAAGTTATTTATTTTAAACGAGCTCCAGAAAGATAGCTACACGTCAACTCGCTGATGTCACGGCGTATGCGACAGTAATAGCTGTGATCTAGTACATATCCCGGATATGCATCGTTCGCACTCCAACGTCTATCAGTTTTGTTTAATCTAAGCTGCATATGATTACATTACGTAAGCTCTACATCGCCTGCAGCGAATCTGCAACTGGTTTGGAGGATGGACGGACTGGTCTGTCAGCTGAGATCCGATGGGATAAAGTGTCGTAAAATTTTGTGACAGAACTCGTTTGGGTAAGGATTTTATGTTACTGGTAATGTTTTCTAAATAAAAGTTCGTGGGCCGCGGGTTGGACGAGAAACCTGAATACGTAAAACCTGTAACTTTGGAGACATTACAACGCGAATGCGACATTTGCAGCCCTCGAGTGACCCCACAGTTTAGACCACGACAGGGTTCAAAAAATTACATGTTTCCAAAACTCTCGAATTTCTCAGAACTTTGACGATAACAACTTGGGCTTTTCTGTTCGGAGACAAGGATACTTCGACTCCCGAGACAGTCTAAACAAACGTCTATTACTGCTTGAAGTTTTTCAAGCTTAGTCTCAAACTTTGGTCCTATCTTTAAATTTATCGAACCTTTTAGGATCGTGGAATTGCTTGTTTCAAGATAACTTCGTCGAATTTCTACCGAAATAGAGATAAGCAAACCTATCAAAATACGAACTGAAAATAACTGTTTTACTGTATCTATAGTTAAGCTATACATGGAACTGTTCACACACAAAAAACATTTCGAATGGACATTAAGCACACGGAACCACAAAATGAATCTTCATCAAACAGAAATCAAGTAGTGCATGACTAATAAAAGCGGTATTAAATATGAGTTACCACTATTACGTGCAGTCAACTTTTACCGAAACCTCTCGCAATTTCCTCCGACTAATGCTACTTTGATTGTCTGAATTGTTCTTGTGTAAGCGGAATTTAAATAAATTGTAGGAGAACATCAAGTCACGAAGTCTACGAGTAATAGCGAAGACGTTCGAGAGTGCTTATGATTTGCAAAACCAACAGTCGAGTGCTTACTTATCATTATCATAAAACGGTCTGACATCCTGCACTTAGAATTGAGAGAGTACTTGTGAATTATTAATGTCCTCACTAAAGAATATTGAACTCTAGAATTAATTTTAGAAAATCTATATAAAGACGAATGTTATGTCCTATGGTCTGAAGCGTCCATAGACAACACAAACAGCCCTATAAACTGATATATTTGTCAAGGCCCACAGGTAAACATTTGATGAACAGATTACGAGAAAATGGCTATCAAAATTGATGCATATACTCGTGGAAGATGTGGAAATGACTGATAAATAAAATAACACGAAGACACATTTCTAAGACGGCGCGTTATTCCTAAGATTGCAGTCACCTCTAAATCGCCGACTTCCTCCAGACACAATTGCCTTATTGGAGCAAAATAGACAAAAAGCTCAAGCACAATGCTCCGGCCAATTGTCTGCAATAGAGCATTCTAGATTGAGACTACAAAGGACCGGACCAACAATGCAAATCAACCGCTGCATTACAAAGTAAGATGAGACGTAAAAGGAACAAGCATAGATAAATTGTTACAAGCGTAATGCAATAAGTTATGACAAAAAGCGCAGCGCACAAAAATAATAAAAGGAAACAGTCGCACGTAAACCAGAGTGATGTAAGATGAATGAGCAATCAAAATTTCAAAGTTTGTTAACCCTTGCAGACGCATAAAAAGGATAGGTAACCAAGCAGTGACTAGATGCTAGATAAGAGATTGATTGGTACCATAAACGAATGGCAGATTTTTGTGACCTAGACGCTAACGTATGCAGGTCACGTTGGCAGTGCAATAAAGAAGATAAGAGGGGCAGGTTCGCAGACAGTTTTCAGACATTACACGAAGAGAATATAAATCGTTGAAACATGGAATTGCTTGTTACATTTTAAGATCATCTGACTTTGCGGGAGCGAGGTGTGGAATCCGGAATACCCACGGTGATGGGCACACTACCAAAATTGAGACTAATTACTGAATTGGGTCGGGTTTTTTAAACTCTGTTTTATTTCTTACAAAGTCCAGACGTAGCGTCTGTAAACAATTCTAGTCCGAAATTTTTTTTCTCTTCCAAAAAGCGAAACAACTACAAAGGTTTCTGCCATGATTATGGACTATTGCTCAAAAAACTAAAAGCTTAATTTTTGGGATTCACAAAGCTATGTGAAGTGACAGGTGAGGTGAAGAGCATTGCCCATGTCATACCGTAGGTATCGGTAAAAATAAATCGCCAGCACCTTCTACCCATGTACCAAATGAACATCTTACTGCAAACACCAATTCACCTGCATAATGGTTATTGAGAATGAAAAGCCTGTTCGTAGTGACGCTCGCTGCGATGAGAGCCACGTCCAGCAAGACTGCTGGTGTAAAGCTGGTGAGTCAATGTTCTAAATATTTTTGTTGTTTTCAGGTTGTGTAGGATTAGTGTATCACTAACAATGGGTTTCGTTTTGATCATCATCAGCATTGAAATTTACCTAATATTTATTATTGTGGTTATATGTCATTTTTATTTAACATTATTATTATCCTTATTGTCGATGCATGAAAATACACAATGCTGACGTGCATGATACGCGGAACAAATTTGTCCTATCCTTATTCAATTCAAAACAAATATAAAAGAGATCAGAAAATAAAATTAAGACTCCGTACGATTAGACGGTCCTAACGATCGAAAGTTATTTCTTCCGTGCAACCTTATGAGTTAAGGACAAGTGTCGTTTAAAGAGGAGTAGGTGTGTAAGTATAACGACAAATTAATGACAGTAAGCTTTATTTCTATCATCAGTTTGTTACAGCAGTCCTGAGTCAAGCGGGAAATAGTGACGAGAAGCGGGCAGTCAAGTGTGTGCGTTTATAAATAAAATATACATAAATATGATATTATATTTATATTATTATACAAGAACCGATAACCGGTAGCGGAGTAAAGGTTCTCGAGTGGCGACCAAGTACCGGGAAACGTCTACCAGGCCGTCCCCCTACTAGATGGACCGACGCCCTGGTTAGAGTCGCAGGGAGTCGCTGGATGCAGGTGGCTCGGGACCGGTCAATGTGGCGTACCATGAAGGAGGCCTATGTCCAGCAGTGGACGTTTCCCGGCTGATGATGATGAAATCACTACTACTACTAAATAATATATTAACTTGTGTACTATTTATAAGAGGCAAAAAAAATTATTTGAAATTCTCACGTCCTGCGTAGTGTCTATACATATCTGTCAAAATCTTCAATCTTACACCAAGCAATGCCAAACTCACGCGGCGTATTGTTTAACCCATTAACAGTAGTGTCAACAGGCAACCTCATCGGGGCCTCGTTCGCGAAATGCCTCCGCAAACACGGACTTAGTGTCAATAGTAGGAAAAAATTAAAGACGAGTAGAGGCCTCTTGCGAATACCCTCAACCGGTAGACCGTAGTGACGTGTCAAGTGGAAACAACCCAAAGGCCGAGACCAGATTTTGTTATTTCGTACAAAACGTAAACGGTACATACCAACTGCTGGAGAAGATCAAGAGTACGCCAATTGAAAATAATATAAAAAGACACAGAACAAAAGTAGTTGATACCGTAAGAGACTGTTTCCGATCAAATGAATTACAAAATCCTATATTTGGGAAGAAAACAATGTAATCCGCATGGCACTTGGGTTGTCAAAGTAGACGTAAGAGTAAGGAAGACATGAATGAGAATTCGTCTCCGGTCTGAGCGAAATAGAAAACCGGTTTTACATTAATTAACGTCTCAAAGTGTATATCCGCAAAAAAGATATACATTTTGCAAGATTACAGTAAAGTTCCGAAAGTCATAGGTTCCCGAATGTAACTATTTTTATGTATTTTATTTTTGTAGAATCATAATTTCAGTACCAAGCCATCCATAAGCTAAAAACTAGGTGTTTTGCGCAAACACTTTCGACCTAACAACTACAGTCCATCACTAGCAATGTTATTTCAGCAAACAAGAGTTCATGCCTACACGGTTGGGCACTCACAACCAATTAAGTGGCTGATGGTGCGACAGCAGCATTTGTCGACCTTTACCGGCCTCTAATGAAAACTATTCATCGCCCTTCACACGAGAAATCAGGTTAAGTTGTACTTTGAAAGATTTATATTATTATTACTTTCTTTTACTTCAATGATGTAGGTCCCGCAGTTGTAACTTAGTTGAAAGAGCTCTTTGTCATGTCAGCTGTCAATACAAAACTGACAGTAAACGTTAAAGTCTGTTTGACTCAAAACGTCGATCCTTAAACTTATTATGTCAGCAATAGCAACAAACGAACGCAGTATATCTAAACTATCAACGTCTAGGCACATAGTTTAACAATGCACAATACCTAACAAGCTGCCAAAAAAGATCGCATCAAATCGCATTGTTATGATATTCCTGCGCACACGCGGCGTGTCAGTCAACCAACACGTATGCCATATTTGGTAACTACATCCAATATCAGATAACACTGACATCTGCATTCTAGTAATTGTCAATCAGACTGGCTTTTATCCAGTACGTGCAAAAAAATCAAATGAAAAACTCAATATCGTAATTCAAGGTTGCGAATATCAATAGCATCAGATAGAAACAGCAGTAAGTTGGCAACAAAAAACAATTTCGATATAATTAACAAGAAATGACGATCTTGATGTCTAAGAAATTAGAGGAGCACGAGCACAATCGTACAGCAACGTGACTGCAGAGCAAAACGGGAGGACAATCTAGAGATATGATCTAGATTATAACAACACTACGGCAGCTATCTAGTCCGAAAAACAACGACAAAGAAATCGATTTCATGAAGACATGCAAAAAAAATACAACGGAAAAAATGCATTCACAGAGACTGAATTCGACAAAAGTTGCAATTCATCCCCTGGCAATGACCGTAAACTAGACTCCAGAGCTGCATCCGTGTACGTAATAAAAGATGTAATAATAACGATTTGATGAACAAATATGAATTATCGAAATGGCTCTAAGCTTTTTATCATTCGGCTATTTGAAACTATTACATTGCAAATGGTTTTTAATGCTTAATGCGTCTGAACTTTTTAGAATAATTGCCGGCAATCATAATCCGATGGGTGGCTGGCGAGCTAATTGATCTTACATTGAATTTTTAACGCTCTATCTCTGCCCACGTGCTAAATTGACATGAGTGATTCTGCGGCCTGCTAATTTAATTCTAATTCATCAATTTAAATTAAATCCTTCGTAGCATGAAATCCTTGCAATAAACATCGACCAATCAATTACTCCTTGCGTGATTCCAATTGTGTCTAGAATGTATCTATTTTTTCGTGTGGAAGATTTAGAAAATTAGCATCAAAAGTCAATTTGGCCCGCAACTACTTTTTGCATCGGTGCAAAAATGCGTCACGGTGTTTGTTACATTTCGTGCGTTGAAAATTTCAACCGTGGCATTGTCTTATGGGAAGTGTGAAGCTACGATACCACTACACAGCATTTTATAAACCTTATAACCATGACGGGACTAAATCTGGGAAGTAATGGACTTGTGGATTAACACGTGATTCATATTCTGTTCATTTCATTCGGCATCATTTTAAACGACATCTTCTGTAAAATCAATTATTACAATAGCTTGTTTTTCCTCGCCATTATTTGGACGAATTTTTCCCTGGAAATAACTAGTTTCGATTTTTCGAATTTCAGCTTTCTTATTGTGACATTAATGATGAACGACGTACTAGAGCATTTGCTATTGATTAAATCCACGAAATCAAAACGTATACAAATACACAGAGTACTCGTAATTGCTTTCAGTGAAGTTATTAGATATTCATTTAAAAACCACGTAAGTAATGTTCATACGGATAGTGCTTCCCAGTAGACGAAAGCGCTTTCGTCCATGAAGAAAGCAAAACCACAGACCGACGCGAACAGTAAGGCAATGCTTAGAACAGAATGCAAAAAGCCCCATCTACAGGAGAAGAGCATTGAACCTAGAGTTGCACGCATCATTGATATGCGCAAGCACAAAATCTGTAAATTACAAAACGTCTAGACTTTTATCCGTTCAAGGTCTCGGACAAAAGCTTTAGCTAGATTATTACGTGTCGATTCGTTGCGCCTGAGCATCGGAAGAACTTACAGCTTTATTATAATCGCAGTCTACATCGAATCAGGCGCAGCCCGGGATTTTATTTATTGCAACGTTTACTGTAAAAACAGACAGTATGAAAAAATATTGTGCTAAATTTAATTTTGTATGTGGTTTTCCTCGGGTTATGACCTCACAGCATTTGTTATGGGATTGTTGTTTACAGGGGAACTTTATTTTTATGTCATAATAATGACACATATATCCTCTATGATTAAAATAGATATCAAAACTGTATCATAGCTTTTTTTAGATTGACAGAGCATTGGTCTCTTTACGCAAACATCATGACAAATCGATCTAATAAAAACGACAAATGAGAATAAGCCTAAGCCGATATATATAAGCTTCAATGATAAAAATGGCTTAATACAATTAATTACTTCGCGGAGAAATATTATACCTGCGAATTTACAACTTAAAAATTAAAATAACATTAGGTTGTATTGCTGGCAGAAAGGAAATCCACTTTTTAGGCTAAACGGTTTGTGTTCAGTTAAAGATTGTTCTAATGACATACAAGACCTACGATGTTCTCGAATATGGCCTAGAAGTAGTATATTCAGACCGGTCAAACGGCCTTATCGGCACCGTCAGGTGCGACGGTAGCCAAATATTTTTAAGGCATTGGGAAAGGTACATTGAGACTCTTCTTAAAGTCACTTCTCATTTTTAGAAACGCTGTAAAACTGGAAATTTTCCAAGAGTCCAAACCATATGCTAGCGCCTACTTCATGAAATCAAACTTTATCGCGTTCTTTGATTGATTGACGCCAAAATACCTACAAGAGCCAATCAGAACAACAAAACGCCACAGAATTCACGGCCCGAAGGTAAGCCCAGCGATTTATTTGGCGACGCCGTAGGAATTGAATCACAAGTCAATGCATCCTCAATCACGCCGATATTGGTATTCGATGCATACTGCACGTGATCGTGTGGGTGGCACCTTGACAACTTATTTTGAATAGGTATTTGCCATATGTGAGACCCCAAACAGGCAGAATGAACCTGAGCACCAATTACTGACATTGTTTATTATCAGACATGTTTTTTCGGGAGATGCAACATGGACATTAGCTCTTGAAAATGTAATGATACTAAAGGCTGCTGGAAAAGAGACAAGACTTGAAGTTGCAGCCATTTTAGCACTGATAGTAAATGTGAGCGTACTAGGAAACCAATGTTGATAACGGCTACAAACACATCACATTCCTTCAATTTTATTTCCCGGGGCTATATTTTTACTCGATGGCGGCACAGAAAAGAGCTGTCATTGTATATGGCACATCGAGTCTATTGTACTAGAAATCAGTTGATTGGTTGCATCCACTTATGTACCTAAAGTTTTACACACAACACATGATAGTAAGCAATATATAAATCTATTAAATTGTACGGCTGAAAAAGACTGCAGAAAATAGCAACCAGCCAGTACTGTGAGTACTAGGTCACGGAGGCGGTTAAACCACGAAGATTACAAACTTCAACATGCTCTCCCAGAAGACGATAATAAAGTATTCGAAATAATTCCATTCGGATTTAACGGAGAAAAAAAACAATATTGAAGTTTTCGACACAACGCGTTACTTCCTAACCTTTATGGCTGTGACCTCACAAGCTGACCTAAAAAGGCTAAGTTTTTTTCTGTAAACTTTTTTTAATCAATTACATTACACCTGTTGACAGCGATCGGTGCGCGTGAGCACCCAGGGTCGTGCCTGGCCATCATCACTCAGCCAACTGACAAGCGATTAATGCACGTTACCTATCAGCTTTAGAAGTTAGAAAAAAACGACGATTACATACTTTTTCTTATTCTTTATTAGAGACGTTATTAGCCATCGTATAGAAATGATTTGATGGACTTTAATAGAGAAACTTCAATAAAACTAATCACGGTTCAATGAAAACGACGACCGGAAAAAAACGCGGACACAAAAATTACAATTTCAAACAATTCCTAAAACGAGAGAAAAAACTAACGAAAACACGAATCGTAAAACTAAATTCACGATGCATGCAGAAAAACTTTATATTCTAAACGTTGGGACGTAGGATTTTAATAAATTATTTATTTTAGGTCGTTGTCACCGGTGAGTGATGTCAGACAGACAAATGACTGTACAGAAATTACTATAAAAAAAACTCGGTGTCATTGTATCGCTAATGTAACCATGTAAAAAGTGCATGATTTAGATATAGGTACTCAGATATTTTTGTTTGAGATGCACTTATAGTGCTTTCATCCTACAACCAGACTTTGAGTACTTGGTATTGCCCTTGTCCCTCTTTTATTTTGATAGAAACCTTGCTGATTGACACATCCTCTGTCACTGTGACGCCCTACATCACAGTAGAAATAGACACCTCGGAGGCCACACTGCCACAACTGAAAGTGTTAGGTCTTTCAAACGCAGGCATATCATACGGTTCATGACAGAGATTGGCCTTGGGGAGGTGATATAAATATATATATAACACTTGCTGAAGAAACCCGCCATCTATGCAAGGACAGTGAGCAGGCTGCTTCTCATCATCATCATTGTCATCAGGAACAATCTCGCTATCATCAGTTATCTATTCGACTATACGCTGGGGTTTGGCATAACAACCACGTTCACCATGCCGGTTTGTGACGGGATTAAAATCACAAGTCAAGTTGATGTTGAATACATAACTGTATTCAAACAAAACAATTACTAAAAGCGACAATGTACGTAAAATATTAGAAACTTAAATGTATGTTTGAGGCTTTAATTAGCACATCCTCATTGTCACTGACTCGCTAACTGTTCTGACCAAGATAAACTCTAACAAAGTTAAAATGCACAGTGCTCTTTTGAAAGTCACGGAGAACTGGGAGCGGAGCGGAACTTTTAAAATACAACTCATTTCAATATCTTATTAATTTACATCCGATTCGTCATCAGCCGAACATAGTCCTACCTTACGGTATCCAATAATAATCGGTAGGTACCAAGGCTCTTGCACCTAGCAGGTCCACACGAGGTTTACCAGATCTTCCGTCCATCTAGTGGGGCGTCGGGACGGTAATTCGTCTCTCGAAAACTCTTTCTCCCAATCGATTATCAATTCTTCGAACGACATGGTCAGCTCATTGCCACTTAACTTTAATGACATCTCTACTGCCGACTGCGAGGTAAGGGAAGGAAGCGCATAATACCCAGACATGTACTCTTCGCTAATGCAAATCTCTTTTTGGTACGACCCTATTTATCACACAAAATACGATAAATATTTTACTAACTTTTACACCATGTCACATTCACTCTTACTTGTTCCTATAAAATATGTTAAAAGAAATGTCAATAAGAGGTGAATACATTATTGTTTACCCGACTGCGCCAGAAGGAGGGTTATGTTTTTCGAGAGTATGTATGTGTATAATTGTCTGACATGCTCCGCAGCCTGAACAGCTGGAAGGATTTCAGCTGGAAAGTTGTCGTTAGATTCGTATTTACTGTGAGAGTGACACTGGGTATATCAAAATAATATAAGTTAAAAAATTGTTGTTTTTTTAAAATTTACTTTTCATTCACTTGTTTATATTTATGATGGGTTTGCACTTGGCCTTCTTCTCAGATGGTAAGTGACGATTAAAGCCGGTGGAAGGTAAGCGAGCGCACCCAGACGCCTCAAGCCAATGAGGCGATGTACAGTGTGTACAATTGTACATATGTCATGCCCTTGAAGGTACACTTCCATATCTAATGAGAACGTCCAGGACCTCTGGATTACGTCTGTCGTCGGTACATAGCCTCGCCATGGAATTCGATTGATTTGGGAGCGCCTACGCCTGCTCGACAATCAAACAATGTCAGAAATCGATCCCCACCGTGACGTGGCGCGTGTTATATTGACACATGTCATATTACAAGAACTGACAGGTTCGACACAGCCGGGTTCTCGTTACAGTCGTCGCCGCCTCACTCGTCGAGTCAGCGTCAGCGAATTTGGACAATGGGGAACGTTTAAATTTTAAAACACATCTACGTTTTTGACTGAAGTTTATTTTCAGAAGAAAAAAAAACACTCATTGGTCAATCAATTTTAGGACGATGACGTTTGTGCTTTAATAAATCATTTATTAGGGCCCCAATTTGATGTAGCAAACATTATACGACAATAGTATACGAATGGATATCATTTGTGAAAGTGGCAGCGGCTTTAGTGAAGTCTACGTGATGGTAAGACTCAGACGCAATGTGGTCGACTTTGCTGCGCGTTTGTCTAGATCACAGAGTACTATAGTACAGAGTACTAAGCCATAAGGTGCTTGCTTACTAACTCGACGTTAGGTGGTTTGAAAGCTCCCAAGCTGCAATGTTCAGGAAATAAAAACTGGTATGGCATTACGTATCTACATTGTACGATACTCTTGGTGCTATCTGTAGGCAGTCCTCTAGGCAAGTCTAGGTATAGCTGATGTAATACACATTGCTAATATACTGATCTTACAACATAACTTAATATAGCTATTTTTCTAATTACAGTGAAGCGCAGCAACACATCTACCGGTTAGATTATTAAGGAAAGTCAATGTTTTATAAAAAGCAAAATAACAATGACATTCCATTCCAACAATCGCTTATATATTATATGCATATCCTTGATCAGACCCAAAAATTCGTACAACTTACAATAAACTGCACAACACCAATTTGATTTGATGATGACGGGGAATGTTTAAAACATTTCGTTGGTAAATGTGTAAAAAGATGGCGTATTTAACTAACTTGAATGGATGTAACAAGACACTATTAGTGAAAATTGCTGATAGAAAAATTAATACTGGAGCTGGAATGTTACGTTTCAAATGCGATACATTTAACGGACATTTTATTGGATTAGATATTTTTACTTTGCGAGTCGAAAATAGTTCGTCATAAATCGCCACGACGAACATTTAAAAAATTCCGTAAAATTGTTTGGCCTAATCATAACATTTGACCAGTAATCAGACTAGCGGCACGCAGGCTGGACGCTCTCAGCCACAAACTTGATGCAAAATGTTACATTTTCAAACAAGATTTACTGAAGAATAAAATTGGTTAAATCGTTTTAAAATAGAAGTATCAGCAAATCAGACATGGTAATCACTAACAAATAATTTCAATTGAATACAGAAGGGGTTTTACGATTACAAACCGAAATAAAACCAAATATTTCAACGAAAGATACCGGTAGAGGTTTGACAAGTCTTGCTTTCAACCTGTGACATTACTGCGGCCCTTATAAATGCTTATACCGTCCCTTACACTTTTCGTTTTGTTTCACCCAAAAAATATGCCAAATAAGGTAGTGTCCCGAGTGAGCGCGATTTGCATTAGAAACGACATTTTACGAGATGTTTTGAAAGTAGAATTGAAATTCGAATTCAGAACCTGCAGGAAGGAGAACGAATCAGAAATTCATTGATCTCGGGTCACGCGAGCTTTTGAACTT
The DNA here is from genome assembly GCA_910589575.2 of Carcina quercana. NCBI lineage: Eukaryota > Metazoa > Arthropoda > Insecta > Lepidoptera > Depressariidae > Carcina > Carcina quercana. Next base: position 14,132,110 of record OU342429.1, on the reverse strand, counting down.
TTCAAGGATGCATATTTCAAAATGTATCGTTTATGAGTAATCTAAGTGCCCGAGATTGTATATGCCTCGAAATAAATACTTTTATCGTCTCGCGTTTAGATCTCTTCGCGGACATTTAAAACGTTTATAAAAAGACAGGAAAAAAATGCGATACAAAAAGTGCATTCGGACATCGTGCCAATCATTGCTAAATAACTCATCAGCGTATTTTATAAAAGCTTTATTTATATGATACATCAGTGTGACGCGTCCATAAATAATGTCGTGACATCAAAGCGTTTGACATTCATTCGTGAGGCAAAATTTATCGTCGAATCTTCATAAATCTGTAGAAAATGTTCACAAGAACCGTTTAAGAGACTTTGTTGGTTAGACCACGTGGCCGCGTTCAAATTTGGATTGTTCTGTAGCTGTCCCTATCCGAGCCCTATCCTACCCGAGCGCGTACGGTGAGACAGCATACACTACGCGAAGTTATCCACCCGTTATTTGGATGTTTCGTAGTCCAGGGATCATTTGAAGGATACAGTATATTATGTAACCATTTTTTTAATACAGTATACTAATGAAATTTCAGGTGTCGGTGGTTTTTCCAAATTGTTCTAAATTGATTCATACACTTGTAAATCAGGTTCAAAGTTGGGGCTTTTTATTACCGTAAAATACAATTCTTTGACGCCCTGTAACTCTGGAAGTATATATTTAAACGAAAATCTGACTCACCACCGACACAGATATTTGTTTCTAGATTGTGCCTTGAAAATTTCATAGATTTTCATAGCTTAATACTCAAAATATGACTGGACTACGTTTGTATGGGCGCTTTGACACCAGCATACCCTCTTAAAGAAAACACCTAATGAATTTTAAACAATAATAGCAAATAAATAAATAGTAGATAATATTCTTTATATTAGTGGGTAGGTATACAACAAAATAAACAAGACGCAAAATAAAACAGTCGGCGGGTATTAGCGCGGACATTGCATAGCAGCGGCCAGTTGAACAGGGTCGGATTAGGATATATTCATACATAGAAATACTTTTTAACGATATCTAAACTGTAGCCTAGTGGCTACATTGTAGGACTCACAATCCGAGGGTCCCAAAATCGATCCTCAGCGGAATTACCTATATATACTTGGCTTGATTAGTTGTAGGTTTTTTTTTGCCTGCCAGGCTAGCTCCATATTATCTAAGCTAAAAATCTGTGACTCGCATGCAGGACTCACAACCCGCTGCTAATGACGATGGTGTTAAATTACGTAAATTACTAATTATCCAGTTTCGTGAAATGACCCCAGGAGAATTGGTAGGTGCAGGCCAGTTGATTCTGTTCACTTATCTCATACCGGTTTCATTTTACAATGATATTTGGTTAACTTTTTGTATTGTTTTCGTTGCGAGTGTTAATGAACCAAGCTTTTATTCAATTATTTCCGATAATGTTTTGAGCTTTAAAGAAATAATCGTTATGAGAAATGCACGGGAAACCGGGCCCCTACAAGAAGGTCAATGTTGTTGAGGGTAGAATTTGAAAATGTATGTATTCCGGCGGCTTAATGGGTGATCAAGGATGATGGGTGCAATTAAAGGTGCATAAACAAACGATTTACTCGTAAATGTACGAAAAAAAAAGATATACAAAATGTGACCATCTTTACAGAAATGCAAAACTACCAAGTTTTCAACAGTTGTCAATGCGTCAGTTAGTCAAAAGTCAGTTATTATAATAATACGGATTGCGTCTCTCTACGTAATAAAGTTCGGAATAAAAAATCCGTAGATGCACAAGGGTCACCGACATAGCTCGACGAGTGAGTGAGTTGAAGTGGAAATGGGCAGGCCACAGCGCTCGAAGAACCGATAACCGGAGGGAGCAAAAGTTCTCGAGTGGTGACCACGTACCGGGAGGCGTCTACCGGGCCATCCCCTGGATGGACCGATGACCTGGGGAGTCGCTAGAAGCAAGTGGCTCGGGACCGGTTATGTGGCATACCATGGAGGAGGTCTAAGTCCAGCAGTAGGACGATTCCTGCCTGATAATGACTGATTGTGTCATCGATTCGAGAAGAAACGCGCTTGAATGCACTAGCTCAACCAAGACCTGACAAGCCACGAAACCCTAAATAAATTCCTCACATTTTAAAAATTCAGTTAATATGTCATCCAGTAACTTCAATAATTTCATGACAAATGTATCAGGGTCGCGGTCTCGGAGCAATAAGGTCGCGGTCCGCAGAACACTTTTTAGAAATCAGGAAACAGAACACCTTTGTGGCGCAGCGCATTGAGAAAAGTCAAAATGGATGCTCGCTGAGCATTCTTGACAGGTACAAAACAGTACAAACTTACCTCACTCTGCATTGGGGCTCTAAATCTGAAAACCGGCGGCGAATACGCCAGCGCGGCTTTTGCAGCAGAGGCCAACTGTACGGCCCCTAGAGCAGCTCTGTTCCCATCGGTGCAGTTGGTGGGGGGGACCCTGAGCTCCTCTATCTGCGCCCCCAGGAGCTCGTTGCGCAGGAGACACCCGTAGGCCAACTGGTCACGACCTCCCCCCGTCCCGTCGTTGCCCCCTCCGTCGCCGCGTGGCTTTTTGGCTGGCTGGTTTTCGTTTCCTCTGCGGATTGCTGAAAACAACAATATCATCAGAACCTAAGTGACAGAACTGTTTTATTTGTCAATCGGAAGAAAAGGGGTTTGTTTGCCCCCCATTACTGTGTCAGAAACATATCTATCAATTACATATACAGCTGATTTAATTGACAATTTTCATTCCGGAAATCCTGGAGCATATCCATGTTGTGTGCATAACTGCATACTAAAATTCAAATATATTCCGAACTTTCCATTACTTTGAGACGCCTCTACTGTATTTTGATGCTCCGTTAGGGTCGCTGATTCTCGATTTGACGTGTCCTATTTATTTGAATTAGGAGTGACAAATGTATTGAGCCCTTATGTATTTCGCAATGTTATTTAATAAGGCAGCGTCTTGCACATACTCGTAACAGTTACGACGACGCATGCTTTTCGTAAGAAATCTCGCCAAGTCGTTTTGACAAGCAGAAATATTCAGTAATGGAGAGTTATTTGAACGGACATATTTAAAACGGTTTCAAAATATTTCTTTTTCGCTTGACCGGTTCGAGATCCCGCTTTAGCGAAAATTTGAAATGTCAAATTGTATTCAGAATGGCACCATAATTGTTTCCCTGAATTTTAAATGTTTTATAGAATTTGCGAATGATAAGGATAATATGAAATTTTGAAATAAAAGAAAATATGAAATAAAAACGTAATCAATTTTTTTATTTTTAAATCACGCGCGTTGATGTCTTTCATTTTGTCCGTATTAGCAAGCTGGAGTGGCAGTGGGCTGGTCATATTTGCCGACCCACAATCGCTGGAGCAGACAAGTTCTCAAAGGGAAACCACGTCAAGGCATACATAGTGTAGGACGTCCCCCGACTATGTGGAAAGACGACTTACGTAGATTAGCCGTACGTGGATAGATACGGAGAGCAGAGGACCGAATTGAGTGGCGCACTCTTTGAGAGGCCTATGTCCAGCAGTGGACTGCCACAGGCTGTACTTGATGATGACAGATGATGTTGTCCCAGCAGGTGACACACGCACCGCGTTAGTTTTGACTTTGGATCAACATTACTAACATCTTACTGTGATCAACAGGGGAACTTGTTGTGTACTATCTGTGAAGGCAGGCTAATGTCCAATAGTGGGCTTATATGAAAGAAAAAAATTGCCATTAATGAATAAACTAAATAAAAAAATAGTGCTAGGTTATTGAACTTCTATAGGGAAATTATGAGCACGGAACAATTCTTTTGTTTATTTGAAAGCACTGGCATTATATTATTATGTACTGTTTTTTCACTAATTGTAAGTCTTTTTCATTGTATTGAATCAAGTATTGAATGGTGCTGTATATTTATTCAAAGACCAAATGATAACTACTAGACGAAACGTAGACTCAGTAGTTCAGAATGGAAAGGTTCAATATAAATTCTCATTTCTCATTTATTCACATTGTAACAAATAGTCCATTTCAAAACATAATAATTACTTTTAGGTATGTATATGTATAGGATTACGCCTTTAAGGGTCCTACACGTGCTCGATTTGGCAACGTCGTACGATTTAATTCAAACCTAACTTAGATTATATATTATTAGACTCTAGCTACGGCTAGCATATGTAACATACATAAAATTACTTGACATATAAGGAAATTAAACTATTGATAACACTATTTCATCTGGCATAAAGATTACTTAAAATCGTAAATAACAACAGGAGTCTTATTTTGACGCATTTCAAGTGATTAAAACCCTTGTCTGAGTAGTCGATAAATTACAAAAAAAAACATACATAAAAACATGTTTTTAAACATCAGATATAGCAACGTTGTCCAACCCATATAATACGAAATGTTTACTGTGCATTTAATTGATCAGCCAACTATTAAATTCAGTCTAGGTTTAGAACTCTAGTCTGCACCTCACGACTTCTCGATCCACGAATAGCAATTTCGGGTGCGCACGCGTCACCGAAGCGTGCCGTCAGCCATATGCGCACATGGGCACGACGCGCCGCACGCGCCGCCAAAAAAATAATCACATGTCAGCTCCGATTTACTCATCGTCACAATATTTATCGTTTCTAACAGCCCCTCGTGACATAAATAAATTAGACGCGAGGTATTTTACTATTTATGACCTTTTTAATCTTTAAACAAGATTCACAGTTCCAAATCGATTTTAAACTAATAGATTCATCGACTATTTTGTAAGGGTATCGAATATCAAGTTTGAATAATCGTGTTGATATTATTTATCTGAGTTCAAGGTGCCCCCCACCCCCATCCTACGAGCCTCTCTCAATTCCATGAGATTTGTCATATTTACCACGCTTAACAGGCTATTTAGTGACCGATGTTAAAAAAAAGAAAGAAAATAATTTATTCCAAGATAAAAATAAATACAAGACGCAATGGAAAAAAAACCATACACAATCAAATGACACATACAGAAAACAAAAAGAAATAATTACAGCAAAATTAAGTTAGCTTGGAAAACGGCACCAATGTTGATGCTGCTTTTTTATCTAATTTTTTATGGGATTAATCTATTTTTAAGCCAGGCGCACACGGCTGTATCTATAAGTTAGCTTTTGACCACAACTTCGAGTGCATGGACTTTGTAAATTATCCTAGGGGAGCACTTTACCAAGATAATAATTAACGCTTTCAAAAAAAAACACTTGCTTGAAACCGAAAATGTTCACCTGTAGAGGTAGAATTATCTGTGTACATATTTAGATTTTTGTTTATTTTCTCAAAAGCGCTTCATCGATTTCCATAAAATTAATACGGGACCATCTTTGAAGTATGATCTACCAAACAAAAAAAGGCTAAAACTGGCAAAAACAAAAAACTGGCGGTGCTATCGCGTAAAATACATTAAAAACATACAGCGAATTGAGAACCTGCTCCTTTTTTGAAGTCGGTCTTTATGACGAACCACGTGTGCTAAATTTCAATCCGATTGATTGTGCCGTTAAAGCGTCAAGGTATCCACTAACCTACTTTACCTTTAAAAATAATATGAATAGTATAATCGTGTTTAATTAAGCGTTTAAAAATTATTAATAAATATTCCTTGATTTTTAAAATAGTGTTCAAGTGCAGGCCCTGTTTAAAACATTTCTTTCCCGCTAAATCCATCACATAATATGATGCTTCTTTAGGCAAAAGTCAGTAAGAAAGAAAACACGCCACTGTAAAGTATTTAAAAAGTGCACCATGGCAAAAACCGTCTCACATGAATAAATAAGAAGAGAACAATTTATTCGCCGCCATGATTGATGAAGTAAGATAAAACCCAAAAAAAACAAGGCACAGCGTGACACCTACCAGATAATTAGGTTAGTTCTAATTAAAAATATCTAGGTGACAGACAGCGGTGACGGGCGAGCAGATAGTCTGCAATAATCTAATGATCCATCGATCATTTGTACCGTCAGACATCGCAAGCGCATATTTGCAGCAACCTGGGAGAGGGCGCCGAAAATATATTTTATTCCACGTAAGCAGACACCCCAACTAGTGAGTCAGGCTTCAGAAATATACACCGGGTCTTCACGGCTCGACTATGAATCACAGAGTACGTACTAGCAGGTTCATAATGAAGAGTAAACCGCAAAGTCGTGATCTTAGTTAATCTTCGGTAGTTACAGTAACTACTTACTTACAATGATTTTCCCTATTGTCTAGCTAGGACAATCCATTTGCAGAAAACATCGAGTAAATTTAATGGTAGCCATGGTATCTCAGTTGGGTACAGCGTCAGTCCTTGAAAAATCGAGGTCTGAGTTCGATCCTGGCTCTTACCAATGAGTTCCAATTCGTTATTTGGATTTTATATACCGAATGATAAAAATCATTACCATTGGCTTTTCGGTGTGAAGGAAAATATCGTGAGGAAACCTGCACACTCCTGAGAAGAAATCTAAGGTGTATATGAAATCTACAATAGCATCGATGTTGTTTATAATTCAGGCAGTTTTTCGATGATTAGAGATTTAGTTGAGAGCATTTTACACGCCGTCGTAAAAACTATCTTAAAATCATAGCAAATGGATTCCAGATTCAAATATCCAATGATTATTTTAGTATTCTTTGCAAAGATTAATCATACAGGATGCAAACATGCGCTTATCAAACATATATTTTATTCCGTAAGGAAAACCTATGGCGCGGCCACTCAAATAACCAAAGACATTATCAAGTTCCGACGAAAAACAAACGTACGCCCGTTATCACTGCTACTTTCGCCCAACTTATCATTGAGAAACTTCCTACGTTCCATTCTTCTTTATCTATTACAAAACAAACACAAATGTAGCTAATTACCAACATCATTATAGCTGCAGTTGAGAAGATAACGTAGCTTACAAGTTTCTAAATTCTCTACACATTTAGGTCAATGCTCTGCCACCGGACATCGGAAGTGCGAGCCGAAACTGCATCATAATTCCCTTTATAAATAATAGAAGCGTCGAATTCGATTGTCTGTGTGACCACAGTATACCGTCTGTTAGTTCAATCACACCTCTCGTTTCCTGGGGACCGACCGTACAAGGCGTTCGTCGACGTTACGCTTATGATTCTGTATTTGGCTTGCGACGTGACAAACCATGTTTTAGAGAATAATTAATTCGCTGAACGTGGTGCACATCCTATTAAGAATAAGCTGATAGTGGTGGTAATAGAGTTTACTTTGGCAAAGCTACAACTCAGAGCTTTGCCAAAGTAAACTCTATTATACCTAAGAGTCTGAGGCCTCCACCTACATGTGTCCTGCCCACATCCAATTCGAGTGAATGGTCTCAAATTGGCCCAAATTTCCGTGCTGAATACGAACAGTAACTAACGAACGCTGTTGTAGTTAAAACAGAGAGGTGAAATACACCATTTCATGTAAATGTTTGCTTTTCAATGAGCTTAACACAAATATTACACCTGAAGCTAATTAAAGCTGTCATATCTCAACGCGAATCGCTATAACTAGAATTATGAATTTTACGAGTAAACAATCATTTCAGCTGACTAAGGCGAGGTAAGTAGGTAATAATGAAAATTCTATTCACGAAAAGCGTAAGCAAACCTAAATAAAACTAAGTATCAAAATAAAAGGAAATCACTAACCCAAAATTAGTTAAAGAGGGCAACCAATAAAACGAATAACAATATTTATAAAGCAAACATGGCTGACCGACTACTGGAATATTTGCCCAAACTTTCCTACATATAAAAGCACAAATAGATAACAGATAAGAGCAAAATCTAAATCAAAAGCAGCGATAACCGATATCAAGTAGAATTCGTTTAAAGTGTGTCACAAGATAATCCTATCGTAACTTAGCAGGTGAAGGAATACTTTGAAGTCGATGACGAATTTCGTACGGTTTTGTGTATTGAGTCATTGAAAATAAAATACAGGCACAGAAATACAACGTTCGGAAACCCTCGCAAATAGTTAAGACAATATCAGTCTCAGCGGCACCAAAGAATCTAATATGATCTGAGTTAGTTATTTCTGTATTCTCAAGAAGGTCTGAAAAGCAGAACAGAAAAGAAATCGACGAATGTATCTACACCCAAAACATTAAAAAAACCTGTGTAAACACAATTAAAAACAAATGCAGAAACAGAAACGTACAGGGGTAAGCATAAGCAAGCAGGTGCACCATATAGCAACCGATAACATTCTCGATAGCTTGACCTAGATCAAACTTAGCAATGCCTAGGTACTAATAACGGCTAGTGCAGTACCGATACCGGTTTTATGGGAGGCAATAACAAGGAATGACCTTTTTTTTTTTTTTTTTACGGAGTGGAAATCTTCAAAAGATACCCGTCACTTCGGGGAAAGTAGCCGGGTTATGCTGGATTCTTACCAGCTAAAACCACTCCGGTATCCCTCTCTCGCCTCTTTTTGCCAAGTCACGGGAACGTACTACTCATCCGCAACTCGGCAGGCGGCCCCATACATCCCTTACATTCGTGCATCCGTCACTTCTCTTGTGCAGCAAGCACATCCAGCCGGTCGCCAGCTAGATGTGATTGGCGCACACACACACACACCTACTCTATGCGGATAATGACAGGCCGATCGCAGCATGTATGACAGGTAAGCACACACCCTGCCCCGGCCCGCCGCCACCCGCACCAATCATTCGTCCTTTCCTCAGTGGGCAGGAGCGCGATGCCTGGCACGTTCGCTGCCCCATTCCTGCACCTTTCGGTCCTCGCCTCTCCTATCATCCATCCTATATCTATTGCACCAACCGCATCCAACCAACCCCGATGCAACCCTAATGAGGAAGCAACGGTATCGATTGGGCACGGCTGGCGCACATCCCTCATCTAACAAGGAATGACCTACTTCAACTCAAGACTGGAAAGCAACAGGTTATTAATATTAAAGCTCTTCTGGATGAAGTGACTCAGTGCGTTCATATATTAAAAGGAAAACGGTAAACATAAGCATCAACAATAAGAATCTGTTTCGCCGTAAAAATTGTGATAGAGCAAGAGCCCGTGAACCCCAGACCTTCGTTATTTTATAAAAGCTGAAAGTTTGTCAGCGCATGCTCCCAACACAGGTAAGAACGATGGACTATTATGAAGTTTGGGTTACCGTGGCTTTGGCAGGTAAACGGTACTAAAGGTGTGTAAAATACCGATCTAAATTCATCAAATAATAAAGTGTGATTTTTTGGTATTACCTTCAGAATATTATTAAAAATCACGTTATTGATTGCCAGACACTTAACATCGTGGCAACCCCTTGCCAGACACCCCTAATGTTCATGAAATTATAATTCTACTTATGTTATAGTATAAAAGCTGATTTTTATATATAATACTTAGGTAATAATTAGATGATGTTTCCTCATCAGCCAGACATTTTTGATAGTTCCAACCCCTTGCCAGACAATGATGTAGGGTCGCTGTAGGAGCGAGCGTGAGACAGTATATGTATGGTGGGTGCGAGGGAGGTCTATCGCGATCCCTCACTGCACAGTTGTTATTTCTACTGCGCATGTATTGTTTAGTACTTAGTACATGTTTACATCAGCTAAAATAATCTTATATGCTATCTTCAAGTATTATTAATTGAATAGTTATTATAAATTTACAAAATAAAATATTCCGAATATATACAGACTATAAAGTATATTCAATATATTATTATTGTATGATACGTACATTATATGCTTACAATTTGTTTATGTGATTTTTTAAATGAAAGTGATTTTGTTTAAATGATTAAGTCATGGGTGATATATTAATTTGTGTTATTTGTAAGAAAAGTAGTGGTAAAATAATATTATTTTCTGACAAAACATTGAAAAAATGTGAATTAATTTTAAAATTGCGAAAAAAATGTTAAATTCTTTACAATCCGGAATAAAAAAATAATAGCACCCAATTATATGAAGACGATTGACGAAACAGTATTGAACAACTTAAAATCTGAAAATATTATCCAAAAAGCGGCATTAGTCTTACGAAAAACTATTTTGACAATGGACAAGAAAAAATTACCATCCAAAAATCTTTCAGCACAGCATTTAATTGCAGGTGAAGCTTCTATACCGCAATAATTGTTTGATTTTTATTCTACTCTCATAGGTGGTTCTAGACAGAAACGAGTGGCTTAAAATGTATTCGTCAAGTACGGTCTTACTGTCAAGATATTATTTATGCAATTCATAATGGTCAATGTGTCTAACCATATCACGCTGGGTATGACTCAGAAGAGTTTAACGAGTAGCAGAAAATTTGTAGACATAGTCAACAGATATGGTCATTGTATCAGCTATCAAAGTTTCGAAGAACTTGAAACAGAAACCACCTATGCTTCCATTGAAAAGTCAAATTTATGCCCCGAAAAAATTAAATTTAAATTTTTGAGTATTATTTATTTGTTTTTTTTTTATAATCTGTTATTGAGAGATCGCGATAGACCTATCTCGCCATCTCACTCGCACCCACTATACATATACTGTCTCACGCTCGCTCCTACAGCGACCCTACATCATTGTCTGGCAAGGGGTTGGAACTATCAAAAATGTCTGGCTGATGAGGAAACATCATCTAATTATTACCTAAGTATTATATATAAAAATCAGCTTTTATACTATAACATAAGTAGAATTATAATTTCATGAACATTAGGGGTGTCTGGCAAGGGGTTGCCACGATGTTAAGTGTCTGGCAATCAATAACGTGATTTTTAATAATATTCTGAAGGTAATACCAAAAAATCACACTTTATTATTTGATGAATTTAGATCGGTATTTTACACACCTTTAGTACCGTTTACCTGCCAAAGCCACGGTAACCCAAACTTCATAATAGTCCATCGTTCTTACCTGTGTTGGGAGCATGCGCTGACAAACTTTCAGCTTTTATAAAATAACGAAGGTCTGGGGTTCACGGGCTCTTAGACTATGATGCAAATGTCACTCGACCGCAATTTATTCTATAGACAGGAAACTTGTTGCAACATGTATAGATTCAAATCATGTTCCCAAAATACTATTAACTCATTAAACGAGCTTTTCGATTAGATTTATATTATAGTTGCATCGGCAAAGTACTTAGACCCCAAGAGTTATCAGAGCGTAAATAAGTACTGCAGCAGTTTCTTGAACAAACATAATTAGGAATTCCCAGAAATATGACAAAACATACAATAGAAATGATGGGAGATAATACTGATTCTTTATAAACAAAGCAGCACGTTTCGTTACACAGATTGTTAGACTTGAGTGCCTGAAGTTGAAATAGATATAGATGTATCTATAGAAAGTTCTAGGCCTCCATCCTAATACCCAGTCAGGTCAATAACGGTAAATGCAACTCCCGGTGCATAGCAAGCAGCCTTTCTAATGCATCTTGCATCATTGCATTCGATGTCTTGTACAGACAGATTTCTATGCATTCTGGGTGTGGAACTAAGTGTTGAAAGGTCTTGAAATTTTAAAGCTATATGTTAGTTAGTGAATAATTTGGTCTTGTAATAAAAGATGGCATGGCAAGGCTCATGTTTATAATTTAATTCAGTTAATTTGGGTTTGTTATAATAATATCTCTTCAGTGTTAAGCTCTCTATTTGCCTTTCCATCTTATTCATATGCGTATTGTTTTGTGTGTTGCAAATATGGGTCGTTAGATAAATAACGATATTTAATGTGTCAAAAATAAATCATATGACAATAAGAATCGAAAGAATCTTCTCGCGAATATATTAAATACATTGTTCTTTTCAACGTCTTTTACAAAGAATTCTGTTTTATGTTATAGAATATCGAATGATTGGCATGTCCATAAAGTGTTATTTTGTGAATTTATCTCCACGTGACTGTTTTTAACTCTGAACTCGTGTTGCCACGTCAATTTGACCATTACAAATTAAGCGTCATCGCAAAACTAGACATAATATCAAGTATCGGCGAAAATAATGATTTAGTATCAGTTTCCAATTCTAATAATTAGAAATCAAACCTATTTTCATTATTGCAGTAAATGTGAAAACAACATGTTAAATTCGAGAACGTCATATTTATCTCTAAACAATTTCAAATGCTGGATGAAATGTATCTTAAAATTTATACTTCATTACGACTATCTCTAATAATATTGAACGCGGATGGGATAGAAATAAATTCAATCTAGCATCTAACTAATTATATAAAGTTCCTACACTTGACAATTAAATGCAAGATAAAATTTTGATTAAATCAGAGAAAAAGGATGAAATTATATTTCATGTTGGACATTATACCTTAATGACAGTTCCTATAATTAACGGTTCAATGCACAATAATTTATCAATAATTACCAGGAGTCAAATAGAAGATGACAAGACGTTCATTAACCTCAGTACTTATTAGTTATTAAAGACACAAGACAACGGTCCTTAGAATTGGAAATCTTATCGAACAATAGTTGCGTTTGTTTTGTTACGAGAATGCACCCATGCCACCTTATCGGCTGACCTTAAAATATTGCTACATCTATGCGCTTGAAGCTCAAACAATGATATTGTTGAAGGACTGAGTCATGAACGCATTGAAAGAACGGGGTGACTTTGAGGACGGTTCAAATTTAGTACATAATAGAAGAATTAATAATGCAATTGTTTATATTAACCTTTGTATGCTGACGTTAACACGTACATGAAAATATGTCCATTTAGTCAGCCACAGTGGGGCTCACATTTCAAAAAGAAACGAACTGCCGACAATTTACGCAAATATCGTAATAATAAACATTATTATCTACTTACACAAAAACATTAATAAAATTCAAATTCAAATATTTACTTTATGAATTTCGTTAGCCATACACACGTTATCTGGACAAGTTTTGAATTGCATAAAGGCCCTAAGCAAATCAACGCTAGATCAACACGAATTTGAAATTCTAAAACGAACACGGAGACAGAGCTACATGAATACGTAGGAGTCAAGAGCAAGAAAACCATTCTCACTAAAGTCAGCTGCGAATTAGCAATTTCAATGAGAGGGAATAGCTAAATGAAAGCCGTCACAGCGTCACAAAGATGTAGCGGTAAATGTTGGCTAACAGTGGTACGGGATTGCGCTGTGAAAATGGAAAAGCTTCACACCTAAATACAGTACGTTGAACCTGAACAATTGTCTGGTTGAAGTAATGACTCAGAGATATACTTCAACGAGACCATACGCCCACACGGATAGTATTTCTTGAATTAGCATAGATAGTTTGACAACACTGCATACTAAATCTCTTGCGAGTGTAACAGGCAAAGATACTGTTTTTACTGCACTCAAAGTCACTAAGTAAGATAGGAAAGTAGAATCTTAATTGTTGAAAATAAAGTTGTTTATGTACGGGTTTGCACTTGGTGCTTGCTTGCTTGCTTACCCAGAAACCTCAAGTGATTAATGATGGATGGATGTATTTTTAATGAGTACAACAGTTTTTCTTTCTCTTCAAGCAATTTCATAAAATCACAGTAAAATTACTCCATTTTGTGAATGTTGAGAGAGGTTTGTTGAATACAGCTCGCTGGTTCATGGTGTATGCGGGTAGTACACGCTTCGTTAGTCAGTAAGAAATGTAATCCAAAACCTCGAACAAACAAATCGTGCAATGCAAATAATTAGCTCACAAATGAATTCAACGTCACGGCATTAGCTATTCGACATAAAATGAGGATTCGTGAGTGCATTGAACCAAAAACGTGGTTCATTACTTAACACAGATGAGGTCGTGATCTATTCACTTTTTTAAAGCAAATAGCTTTTTATACAATTTCTGCTAATCCGGGAACATTACATTGACGCTTTTGCTTATTATTACAGCAATGTAATGTCCATATCCAGTATAATAAATTTGATGAAACTATTAACTGTCCAGACAGAGACGACATAAGACACTTAATGTGCATATAAAAGACTATACTTGTCAAAGTTCATCAGTCTTGGGATGATGACGTCAGAAAGGCAGTCTCTAAGCTGACAACTATTGATGGCAGAGCATTGTCTGCGAACGACCCAGAGCTGAAACGCTGACATCTGATTTATACTTCAACCCAGGTGTCACAAATAGAGACCTGACAAAAACTGTAGCAATTACAAATAGAGGAACTACAAAGTCCGATGTCTCGAACATTAATCACGAGCCACGTACTGCAGTGTGACATGTTCTCGATAGTGTATATCTACAAGATAGAGACGCGTCTAGAATTCAGCTAAGGAATCGTGATCGATGGCGAAAAGACAAAAAAAGTCAGCTGACAGTATTTTAGAGGATAATCATTTGTTATTGGCACATGGTATGACGTTTAAAATCATTGGAGATTATGTGGTCATACCAGAAGTTTTTTTGCTGCGAGCTTCTGTTCAGTAGAAAGAAATATATTGGTCTATTTTTCATGTCGGTCGGTAGTCTTAGCACCCAAGGCCTTAAACGAGGCCAGTGGTGTGAGCACAACAGTGCAAACACGGTAACATAGGTAATGTTTGTTTCTCAAACTTCTAATAGAAACAAACCTAGCTGACGAAGTACATTCACAATTTTTACTACTTTCGAGACGAGAGCAAATTTAAAAGAACCTCTAAGCGAAGTACTTGCATTAACTAAGGTCTATTGAAACTGAACAACCGCTAATCGATGCGTTTGTTGATATTCTTGAAACTTTCTAACTTTACTACTACTTAAACTACACTTTACTGGATAATTAGTTTGAAGAATGGTTTCATAAACATTTATCGAATAAAAACCTTATCACGGCCAGTTATTGACAATTATACAAATTAGACACCGAAGCTGTCTCTCAAATCAATTTCAAAGTGTAAAATCTAATAAAAAAGCAGACATGTGCATTTAAAATTAAAGCCATGTAATGAGCAACCAAAAAACTATACAACACATTATTGAATCAGCAAAAGCTATGAAAAAACTTGCATCGAATACTCAGATGGGGCTAGGCACGGACAGGTCAATAAATATAAAAGTTAAATAAAATCCGAGACGGACTCTAAATCCTTGTACACCGATGACATGAATGATGAATGTAAGATAATCTTTACTTGTCGTATTAGAGAGATCCGTATGCATTTGATACATAGGGCGGGTGCGAGGTTAAGGCTGGTCAAATCTCCGAAGCACGTCTAGACAAGTTCAAATTCGATTTGAAAAATGCGATACTCAAATCAAACGCCAAAAGATCCAATGACATCATTAACCAGCTGATTGAGGTACAGAGATACGTGAAAGCGACTCCAGCCAGAAAAATTTGCATTTCGATCGAAAGTTTAAATGTTCAAAAAAGGAATGAAACGCACTGGGTTTAGGAATGTCGCTCCTGTTACGTGATTTCGGGTCAAAATATTGCACTTATTCGCAACTTTGTGGGAAACGCGGTCTTTATTACATGAAAGGAAAAAAAATATAGAGGTATTTGACTCAGCTGATCGGTGCATTGAACTTCTGAGACGGAGCAAAACGTGCGCATGACTGAAAGTCCAAGACGTTTAGTAGTATTGCACGTACGAGTATTTCTGATTCACGGTCAGCTGATGGCATAGCCGGACACTCCTTTTAGGTATTGGCATTTTTTTTTCCTTTTCGGTGAGTCCCAAAGAACAAAATCAAATATTACACGATTTGTAGATGACATCAGCGTCCCAGCTGATTGCAAGTTGAAGGCTGGTCAACATAAGAACGTAGGTGTTAAGCAAGCCATACCTTGATTTGGCCCCATGGACATTGATGTGCCATTAAAGACTACTCAGACTATATTTGAAAAAGACACAAATTAAGCACAGACGAACCAACAATGAATATTAACAGCATAGACGCAAACGAAGGAAAAATCTATTTATAACAATACGTCAAGACGTCAGGCATATTACATTCTAAACAGGTTTTCATAGCTACCGCGTTACGTTAAGCGACAATTTCGCATGTAGTCAGTATAACTCGTAATGAATTATTACCCAATAAAATGAAATTCTAGAATGATACACAGCTTTTTGATACTGCATTCTATATGAGTTGGCAACAGTATGATCAATATCATCAATATGACCGCATAATAGTCTGGACATGTGTATGGAATTATCGTGAAAACTACTGAAGGGATTTTGATTTTGTTTTCAGGAATAGTAAGACCGTTGCGCAAGTCATGTTGCACTAACATTATGAATTCGAAAATTATTTTGAGATTTTGTTGGTTTATTTATTACCTCTTGGCGCCGAAAAGAAACAATCAATCATGATCAAAGGCACGTTCATAACCTACGGCATGGAGAGGGATAAAATATGCATTTTTGCCGACTGTAGCGAAGCAAAAATGTGTCACCAGCCGAAGTCGCGGGCAAATGCTGAAATCATACATAATGCGGGCTGCAAATTCAGGAAAAAATTGTAATCAACCCAATTAAATTCGTTATTATTAAATTAACG
Organism: Carcina quercana; assembly: GCA_910589575.2. Classification (NCBI taxonomy): domain Eukaryota; kingdom Metazoa; phylum Arthropoda; class Insecta; order Lepidoptera; family Depressariidae; genus Carcina; species Carcina quercana. Next base: position 14,115,554 of record OU342429.1, on the reverse strand, counting down.
AAATAAAATAATTATTAAATGTTCTTAATTTATTACCCTAAATAATTAACTTTATCAGGGCTTATCTTTGAAAATCCTGCAAAATGTTGTGTAATAATACTTTGCACTATCTTCCTGTATGCATAGATTTACTCGAAATAACTAAACTTACGAAAAGTAATAAAAATTTACGAAAAATAAATATGACCAAAAAACACTGCAAATTTGGTAAAAACGTCACTTGCACTTGCCGAAAGGTGTTAATTTGTCAATTGCAAATATGCATTCGCCCACACAGAAATACCAGGACTTGTGTAAACATTTGTACAGGTGCAGAGAGAATAATTTCCTGGTGTGCAATGTTTGAACGCAACTAAAATGGATATGTTATAGTTGAGACGATCATTTGGGAATGAGGGCAGTATGTGGTGGATGTTCAACATGTATCTGTCGTGGCTCGGCCTTAGAATTGACCACATCATGAAGTGGCCGATCGTTTCATGAAATATTACAACTGACTGTTGGCCACAACCTTATGTGCCTTGGTTAGATCAATGAATATAAATCGTTTCTCAATATGGCCACCTAAACGCACGGGTACTTCATGATATGGCCAATCATGAATAATCATATCTCAAAAAATAGTTACACTGTCCGACGTCAGTGGCGCAAGAAGCGCTTTGTGTATGCAATTCATCATGGCGGCGGCGTTAAAAAATTACGATTATACTGCTTGAAAAGCGAATTAAAACTAAATTTAAAGAAGACAGTGCAGTAAAATGTTACGATTGGCAAATTCATGACTTTTTACTTATAAAGCACCCTACAATAATGCCAAACGTTGACGATCAAGCGATATTGCCAGTACTGGTTGGCCAGATCATGATATGCCACCGTTTCATGAAATGATCGGTCACTTCATGATGAGGGCAATTCTTAGATCGGGCCACGACATGTACTCTCGAGTAAAAAAATATGTATCCATTTTTGTACCATGTCACATTCACCCTTTCTTGTTGATGAATATGACATGTTGAAAATGGATACATATTTTTGTAATTTAATGTACATTTCGAAACGCTTAAACAAACATTGACAACAAATAATTATGTGATATATACTCGCAAATATCTTATCTCAAGTCAAGCAATTTGTCCGCAATGTCACTAGGACGTTTCGAGCTTATAGTCCGAGATCCCGGTGCAGGATTATGCACTGATTTTAATATTCGATGTGCAATGTATTTCGTTTGGAGTTCAACTCGTCAATTGGACGGTCCATGTTATTCTTGGTGGCTGGATGTAATAGTGACGTTACCTAGCACTATTGAATTAAATAGATAAATTTAATAAACGATTTATTTGCAGGAATATAAGTAATAACGGATGCAAAACAACAATTATAATGTATCAGTATATTCTAATCTCACTTTCGCATTTATAATATACTACTCGTATTTATGTAATCATTTATTATTACGCCTAACTGCCCTCCTCTCTTCACTATTTCTCCTTGACCTAGGACTGCTGTAAGACATCTCTTTTAGAAATAAGCTGTTCCTTTTGTATATATTTTTCTGTTTTCGTGTTATATTAATATTTTCCGGGTATAATAAATTGTTTTAAAATAAATAATTCTCTCTCTTCTCATCAGAAAAATCGAAACACCTTGCAAGTTCATGTTTTGTAAGGATTATCAGAAAAATGTGTATATTTAGGAATATATGTCACATGTCGTTTAATATTGAATAATATGAGGTTTTCAAATCCTAATGTTAATGTTCTAAATTCAAATTAAATTTTGATAGGTTTTTCTGATAATCCATATAACATAAACTTGCAAGGTGTTTCGATTTTTCTGATGAGATGAATTATATTACTATGAAAGTTTGAATGGAGAGTGCGTTTATAATTGCGCAGTGGGATCTCGTACTATGATGTCATTTTATCACCGCATGCGTACAGGTTGCTGAAGCTATCAGCTTAAGTGCATTTTTGTCATTTCGCCCGTGATAAGTAAGATATAATTACGAATAATATTATATTGATGTTTAAACAATTAATAATATTGTATAGGTCAGGAATATACATTGTTATGGAAACACCGGCTTGGATAGATACAGGAAAATCGACATAATATTTATGCACACACAAACTATAACATAATCCTTATAATCCACTGCAAAATCAACTGTTGAACATGTGCCTGTCAGCCTGAGAAAATGCCAAGATACGGGAAGCGTCGACCTATGTATCACCGACATCTTACTGCGATTCCAAACTGCTAAGCTTAGAATGTTCGTTCATCGTGGCAATCAACCAAGGGGACTCGTTATGCTCGATAGTAAACAATGACGATGATAAATGAAATGAAAATGACATTCGTTTAAAACAACGATGGCATGAACCTAAAGTAGTGTAATTGACTCTAACTAAATTGGCATTTAACCTTTGGATCCTGTGATTCTAACTGACTTAATTATCATGCAAATAGAATGTCAAGTCTTCCTTTACAACATCCGTTGAATACAAAAACGTTTGTAACATAACCCCTAATTTCATTTCAATAAAATCGAGGATCAAAGGTTTCCGTAACTGCAAAAAAACAACTCCCAAAGCTTTTGGTTCCAAATACATATTATTGATTTTATTGAAAGCGACTTGATTGCAATCACATGTAAAATAATATTGCCACCCACAGTGCTTTGGACTGGATTTTTAAATGCAATACACAGATTTGCAGAAGACAATTGCCGAGATTTTATACGAAAATGATTACGACCGAACCCGTCAAAAATAACTGTACAAAAACATCATAGTGAAACATATAGCCTCCTTTTTTTAAAAAGCAGGCCTAGTTCCTATTTTAAAATGCTGTAAGAAAGGGTAACAAAAAACAAGCCAAGTTACTGAACTGTACATGACTAAATGTCTTTTTAAAGATGGCTTATCCGTCCGTGTTCAACGTTCTTACCACAGAAGAATTTCTATAGAAAATTACAATTTACAGCACTTCTATGGGTACCGTTCGACAAGCGCAATACAACGCAATACTATTGATTCTTGGACAAACCTGGATTAAGCCTATGGATTATACAGAAACAGAATACCTCTTAGAGTTTGTAACTTAGTTTGTAACGAATCTACATAATAATAGCACGTCCATGTCACTCACTCTTACACACACAAACACATCATCCTCATCACACTACACACACACACACACACACACACACACACACACACACATCCTCACTTCTTCACACTTAATTATTTAAAACTAGATAACTAATATTGTATACCTACTACTTAGTTAAAAATATGTACAGTAATATATATATAATTTTCATAAATTTAAATATATAATCGATGTCTAATGTGGAGCGGAGGAGCGGGGCTTCCTACGAGGGGCATACCGAAATGATCGGGAATATAAAACAATACATACAGGAAATAACTAAATTTATTTTTATTGCTTTTCGAAGTATTCTCCGTTGCAGTTAATGCACTTTTGCATTCGTTCGAACCAATTATTATAGCAGCAATTCCAGTCCGAAGTTGACATGGTCAAAATCGTCGATTTGTATGCTTCCACTGCTTCTTCTGGACCTTGAAACCGCTGACCACGCAATAAATCTTTGATTCTAGGGAATGTAAAGTAATCATTGGGACTCAGATCAGGGCTGTATGGAGGATGATCCATTAATTCAACGTTTTCCTGCTTCAAAAACTCGCTTGTTTTCTGAGCGGTGTGAGAGCTCGCATTATCGTGATGGAGGATTATGCGTCGTTTCGGGTTACCTCTACGGAGTTCGGATATCATCTGTGGCAAACAAACCGTTGTACGAGGGGCATACCGAAATGATCGGGAATATAAAACAATACATACAGGAAATAACTAAATTTATTTTTATTGCTTTTCGAAGTATTCTCCGTTGCAGTTAATGCACTTTTGCATTCGTTCGAACCAATTATTATAGCAGCAATTCCAGTCCGAAGTTGACATGGTCAAAATCGTCGATTTGTATGCTTCCACTGCTTCTTCTGGACCTTGGACTGTGAACTGTGACTACATGTCCTGTTTTCGCGACAAACGAAGCGACCATTTTCTTCGATACGCTGCGAGAGCGGACAACTTTTGTTGGCTTGATCTCACCTGCGAAGACCCAGACAGCCGACTGATGCTTTCTTTCTGGCTCATATGAATAGATCCATGATTCATCACCAGAGACAATGTTATAAACTGCTTTTGACTTTCCTCCGTTGAAGCGTTGCAGAGTAGACCGGCACCAATTGACACGAGCCGCCTTTTGCTCTTCGGACAAATTATGGGGCACCCAGCGGGAAACTAGCTTTCTCACTCCCAGTTCACCATGTAAAACAGTTTGTATCGCAGTCATACCTATCCCTAAAGTAGCCCGAATCTGCTCATATGTAATATGTCGGTCATCCTGTATCATTCGGCGCACAACAGCGACATTTTCTGGTGTAACCGCTGTTTTTGGCCGGCCTGTGGAAGGTACGGTGCCAAGAGAAGCACGTCCACGCCGGAATTCAGAATACCAGCGATATATTGTCGTCTGGCTAGGCGCTTCACTCTTGAATATAGATATAAGCTCAGCGAGACATTGTCCCTGAGATAATCCTCGTCGAAAGTTGTAAAAAATTATGGCACGGAAACTTTCTCTTGTAAGCTCCATTTTTTTATCGACCTATCAATTTCAAACTGATATTGTTCTTTAAAAAAAAATTTTTTTTTAATTCTGTCAATTGTATTCGATTTTCAACTAACCAGTGTTTATTCATCAAAAAGAGTTTTTAATCTAATTAAATCGAAAGTACTCGATTACCGATCTTTTCGGTATGCCCCTCGTACTACAGGTATTTATATACTTATCAGGAAGCTCCAACGTAAAGTATAACAGGATAATTTTAAGTTTATGGAATAAATAATATATTTTTCATTTTCATTTTTCATTCTTTTTTTGCTTGAGCTTGTGCCTCTTTTTTATTCAGCTTTTACCCGCAACTCTGTCCGCGTGAACCACCAAATACCACGGAAACTACACGCTCAATCGGGATAAAAAGTAGCATATGTCCCTTTCCGGCTCTTCAGTTATCCCCTATACCAAAAATAAAGTCATTGTGGCTCTCCGTTTCGAGGTACAGGAATGACAAACAAAATCACTTTCACATTTGTAATATTAAGTATGCATTGTTTTTGTGATAGTTCCTGGGGTATTATGAATTTATCGTGCCAATTAAAAGGAGGGCCTAAATGTTTGTATAATATCAAAATTAGCAAACCTAGACACCGTAAAGCAATCGGATTATTATGCCTCTCGGATGGAAGCCTATAGGGTTAGACTTGGCAACTCGATGGAGTCGGAATGCGTCGTAATTATGGAATAAAATAACAAGCATTGAGTTTGTAACATGTTCGATCAGGTTAAAAAGTAGTCTACTTAATTTTCTAGTCCTTCCCTATACAAAAATTCAAGTAATTCAAACTCAGTTTCCCAGGAATAAATTACTTTTCACACTCCAGAAATTTTGATTCCAGAGACGGGCTTGCTTATAAATCTGTCCCCGAACGTAGACTGTCAAATGTACACGCTCAGACAGCACTAATAAAATATTAAAAAGTTTATTGTGCGGTATTTCAATTTTTGTTGATAACTTGGCCATAATGTGTCGTGAACACACAGCTTTATTTAGTTTCAATTAAACATTCCTCGAGGGTGAAATTATTACGGCATAAATCCAAAACGGACCCGAGACTTTTAACAAAAAGTTGTGCTAATCATTTTTGCAGTGAATGCACAGGTCTTTGATCCAAACAGTGGTTCTCAAAGTATTACCATTAAGGACCAAGAAGTTAATTATTTATTAATATATTACTTGAAAGTAGCAAAACGGATACTTGAACATAGTGAAAAATATAATTAATAATTAAGATGGCATTAATTAAGAATGTCGAATACAACGTCTGTAATCAATTTAAAACAGTTTGGCTGGATGTCTGTTGGCTGATAATTTCTCTCCGCTTTTTCAATCACCTTTTACAATACCGTGTGGTATTGGTATAACAAAGCGATATGAAATTATTCTATTCTAGAGTATAAAAGACAGTCGTTATTATTAGGGAAGGAAATTTATTACAAAGTTTGTTTATGCTGCCGTAAGTTAAAGTAAGTTTTCTAGATGAAAGTGTTTTAATTATGTACGTATGTTGAACCTAGGTCCACCACCTGAGGGTCCGAGCGCCACAGTTGCGGAACCACTGACCTTAGGCACGCGACCAGGTTTCCTAGTCTCATAAACTTAACGGATGAGAGATTTTGCCATGAGCACGGGAAAAGCTTTGTATTATTAATTAATGGAAGGAAGCAAAAAAACTATATGGTCCGTAAGGAATCCAAGATTCCATGAGTACTGGTTTTCCGAAAAAATTACACTGCTGCATGCAATTAAATGTTGAAAGTGGAGAGCTGTATGTTATTATTTCTCGTTGTTTCTGCTTCCATGTCTAGAAATAGAACACAGCGGCATTCCCCTAGGATCGTTGGTAGGAAGTCAATTTCAATCTTTAAAAGTCAAAATTCTAAGTCGTGAGCGAATCAGGCAAGGTCCATTAACAGATCAAAAAGAATTTTGATTAAATTAAATACATGTTCTGTGCTGAAAACATTGGCCACTATCGATAAGCCGTAACCACTTCGAATTTCAAATATCACCCCCGAACTTATCAAGACTACCAATCTGATATCCATACATCACGCATCCCTTTAAAAAACTAGCATATTATGTAAATTGTCATTAAACATTCTAAATATCGTATATATACGTATCCAATCGTAACGAAACAGAAGGTTAGGTATTGAATTGCAAATAGTTTTGTAGCGTAAGGGCCCTGATTCAATCTTACTTTTTAATTTGCTAATGAGCTAGCTTAATTACTTGCTTATTGTTAAAGAATGTGTACCGATATATAAAACTTGGTATGCATTGTGTTGCAATAGATGATAAAAACAACAATAAGCCACGATAATTAGGAGTAAAGAGATTTTATTATGATGTAAAATTCGTTTACGTAAGCGCATAGTTGCCGCCAAAGTGAGCAGGGAATTGGGTGTGTACAATGGAGAAGATGCATGAAAAAGTATTTTTGTCTCATTCGATAGTCCATGTGAAAAGGTAAATACCGCTGTCATATTTTTTCGATAGGACAAATCTTTTTTTTAGTACAACCCGCCAAAAAGTAATTCTAGTCACGCGGTGCTAAAACGCTCCATATAAATCGGGTGACATTTGTGACGTTAAAATGTATGAAGCTGGTTCGATATTTTGAGTTATCTCGTAAAATAATGTTTTTTATGTGTGGTATAGCTCCCTAATAAAATGTTTAATATGCAATGAGCAAACTAAATCTAATAAGCATTTTACTTCTATTTTTTCATTTCTAACTCTTAAAAAAACGGGGTATAGACAAATCAAACAGTTAATACCCTAGTATTTTGTAAAACATTATTAGAGACATGTTTTTCTAATAAATCTGAACATTATGTCACAAAACATGTTCAATAACAATAGCCCATAGAAAAGTCCATCTTTGGGTAAAAATTATGAGCATGTTTGTGCTTTGTGCTAGCACTACATAAAATTTTAGAGTGGTCATAAATTTGATTAATTTCGTATCATTTTCAATTTTATATACATATTATAATATATATGTGAAGGTAAGCCACCAATAGATCCAGCAAACCAAGTAAAAGTTGATAGAAAGAACACTTCCTAACCAATACGGTTTGGATATCAAAAAGATGCTGATGCTGATGATGAACTTTTAGGGCCAAGGTAGGTGGACAGCAAAAATAAAAAGTTAACCTCAGATCAACTCAGAACCTTTTATGAACCGTAAATTATAATGGACTAGCCATGAGGTCTCAACTTTAGAATATGACCATTGACCACCCCATGTCATCCAATTTAATGACAATAAGCGTCCTAAAAGAAAAAAGTAGAAATATCCAACTGCATATTTAAATCAATATGTTGCAGGTATCATCGATTAACATAACAAATATGGTGATTATAGGAAATCTCCAAACATAAATCTGAGGGAGGTACATGGCGGATGAGTCGATATTCTGTCTGAGCCAAGAGGCTAGTAATAAGCAGAGATGAAATGAGTTGACAACTAAAGCTAAGATTCAATTACAGTAGCTAAAATCTCATCAGAAAATGAAATAAAAACACATGAGTACATAGGCAGACAACCTATCATTATATTACGGTACAGACAAAATTTTGGTTGAATCATTGTCATTACGTTACATTAGGCGGTGGCTAGCAAAAAGGTAATATGTTTTGTAGTATTGACTTTTTGATTGGTAATGCTTTTCAATGGGTTGGACTTTTTTACTTGGGCTATTATTACCTATCACGGTTTAAGATAGGTGTGCTACTGTACTAGGTTGTATTATTTTTAATGTTTTTAAGGTTCCATACCTCAAAAAGAATATAGGATAACTTCGTTGTCCATCTATTTGTTTGTCTTTGTTTCTCAGTAACGCATAGAGATATGAAGTTTAAATTAATAAGTTTGCAGTCCTTTGAATGTTTGAACAAATCAAACTTATAGATCAATGCAATAAAAAGATATAGATGTATTTTATACTGTTTCTATACAAAATGCAAGGGAACCAAAACCTGTAGGATAGATAGCAAGAAGCAAAGTCTTACAGCATAACCATAGGAATAAATCTGAAAACCCAGGTATTTAAAATTATAGCATAGTAAAAATGGTAAAAATGTTTACAAACTTAACTTTGTAGTTGAAAGCCATACATCAGGTATGTAATTTAGCTTCAAAGTAAAGTTGGTTTTTCAATCAGAATTACATTTTCGGTAGGGCATTGTTGGGTGGATGTTACCGTACCTATTATTTATGATGTTCAGTATGTTAATTATTCATATTATGTACGGAACCTTCGGTGCGCAAACCCGACTCGCACTTGACCGTTTTTTTTTAAATACATTCTCCATGAATTATTATACGATCAACTTACTGCTACATCTAATGAATGCCTACATCTAAATAGTCTTACTACCTCTACATCTTGAAATTTTTGTCCATGATCCAAAATCTTAATATGATATTAAACTACATATGTTGTTCCCCACCAAGTCACCCATAACAATTGTTTTCGTAAAGTTGAAAAATGTTTTTAGTTACTGTATAAAATACAATTCATATAACCTTTAAGAAGTTCTCCTAAGACTAAACGAATTGTATATTCAACGTTCATGTAATAATAAAATCTCAGCCGTTCTCTTCCACGGTCTGTAGCACTGCAAAAAGTTTGCTCGTATCTCTTTGGTCACGGTTCGGAGATCTTATTAACAGCAGTCGTGTGAACAATCTAGATACACTCTGTGAATTTTAAAGCATTGTCTTCCATTTTATGTATGAAATTAAATGCTTGCTGGTGTTCTCGTTTAATATAGAAATGTTACAATTTTTTTTAAATATTTCATCACTGCCAAAAATTTATTTTACAGTTACTTTAAAAAATCTAACTAAAAGATACACATATATGTATACTAAAAAAATATGAAATGCTTAATTTTTGCTTGTCAGGCTTTATTTGAGAGATCTAGTTTTATTTAATGACTTTTACCATTTAGTATCAAAGTAATAGTTTCTTTGTAAGAAAATAAAGTGAAACTTTAAAATTTTAAATGAATAATTAGCAAGTTTAACTTTACAGTCAAAATTATAGTTTCAGATTTTTAAATCCAAAGTTAAATTGTACTAGTGTAGTTTTCAAAATATCATTAGGTTTTATTTCTATTTATGCTAAAGCAATTCAAATTTTATGATAACCAATTAAATCAAAAACCAACTATAAATAAATTAACACTTAAATTTTTTACACTAACAAATCATCAACATATACAACACTAATTACTATTCTCTGAAATCATTATCCCTCAAAGAAAAACAGATGATAATTTACTAAATTACTTTAAAATATTTTTGTGATATTAAATCAAAATGTGTCACAGATGTACAAAGATCACATCATAGTGAAAAACTTCGCCCCTCATGTCCATATGTCACAGAGAAACAGTGTAACATTTCATACTCAGCTGGCAATCATCTAAAGCTAAATTACTCGCACACTATGTTTGCCCCTCTGAAGTTAGCTACTAAAGTCTGCAAAGTATCAATTATTAATATATAAATAAATAAATGAGAGGCAAGGCAAGTTAGCAGGTGGAAAGAAATGTATTTGTGTTAAATATGCTTTATCTAGGGATAGTTATTATATAAAATAATACACATATACATTCCGACTGTAACTGCATATGATTCGGAGAGCCTAACTTCCACTGAGCAAACATAGCATGCGATTACTGTAAGCCTCAGGCTAAAACTTAATTCTCTAGTTAATTTACTGTCATGAAGAGATATCAGTCTCAAATTGCTAAATTAAAATCAAATAAGGTTAGGGCCAAATCAAAAATGAAACCTGCAACTGGCCAGTCTGGGGTGTGGGCTTTAACAAAGTTCAAATCCCACTTGTGTCAAATTTCAAATACTTTCAAAGGTTTTGGGGGCAGAGTGATGGATTTAAAGCAAAGATGACCACAGTACTCAACAAATGGCTTAAAAATCAGTGGATTAAACACATCATGGAATGGTAGGCAAGAACAGGACAGTAATCCATGGGCAAAACTCTTGTATACTTAATGGTCACCTAAAATAGTAGAGACAACAAACAGAGCTGATATAGGCTTACTCGGGATCATAACAAATAGTGCAAAAGGGAAGAGGCTCATACACAGTAGTGGCTGTAGAGAATGACGAATATATTACTTGTCCATAGTACTTAGTACTGCCGGGGTAGAGTACATAGGATCCTCTCCTTAAAGATGTTTAAATAAACATAAGACTTGCTTTGTAACAATACTATGTGATTCACCTCTATTAATTCTTATATTTTATAATTCAATCTGAAAATAATATGTGCCTTACTTTCTATAAAATAACTCTGTCTTCAGTTAGGGTGCATAAAGGGGGTGCTACGACTTTTTTGCTCTGAATGCTACTAATATTCTATAAATTATTAAAGAAATATGGTAAGTCCCACGTTGGTGAACCCTTTTGTGATTTTTGTTTAAAAATTGGACTTCAAAACTATTGAGTCTAAGTAAAATAAATTAGACATTCCATTTGTAAACATCACAACGTAAATGAGAAGGTAGGGATATGAAGATGTCAACTTACCTTGAAAGCTTGTCTGCCAGTTGTTTTCCAGTCTGCAAGGTATGAATCTGTCCATGGGCTCTGGTCGGACCAGCACAGACTGTTTCCGACTCATAGGACTGCATTGCGCCAACAAACGCCTCTCGTAAGATTCACTAAACATTTTCAGTCTATACTCCGTCACTAATTTTATGTGAATAAGTCCTTAAACGTGGGTAAATTGGAAGAAAAAAGACTAGAACGTTATGCCAGAACGGGTAGTCAAGCAAACATTGTTTTGTTAAACTTGAGTTTGTGCTATCGCGTTGTATAAGTAATTGTTGCAGGGCAATGACAAAATTACTTAGTGCCGTGAAGAGTAGTGATCTCCACGACTGCTTGAGACCATTTGAACGCTTGTTGTGAATGTGACATGCTCGACAGCGTAATCTTACACCATACACTTCGTTATCACTCTATCAACAGTTTCTTGCAAAAACACTTATTTCTAATCTAATAGCAAACGCTATCGATCACGTTTCGATGACAATGCACTAAAACAAGCGTCGAATTTAGAATTTTCAGCACAAATTACGAAATCAATTCAGTCCCAGTGGCACAAAAATAAATTCTGTGTTGCAACATAGAAAAAAATGTTATTTTGAATCAAACGGCTATTTTAAAAACCGGTACATTAAAAAATATTAATTATTTCACTTAAGGTATCAAAATCCTACGTACAAAAGGACTAAATAAGTTTAAACCAGTAAAAATAGCACCAATTTCCAATAGCTTGCTATCTGTAAAACGCGTCGAAAATGTTTACCGTTATATGCTCCTAAGCCTAGGTTTACCGGATTACCGATTTCTGAAATGAATGACCATAAAGGTTTCAAAAAAATGTATAAGTGAGCCATAGACAAAATGATAGGATTTTTTCCAAGAAGATCGAAGCCCAAGGCCCATACCCATCTCACACATTCCACTTATATTCTTTGCATTCCACCCAATCAGCATTGTTATTCATACCGCAACTGCCGTATTGTATGGCATTCCAATTTTTTCTCTCCATATTACCGTTCCATGAAATACTGCATTTTTAGTAATACCTTAACATTAACATAAAATTTTTATGGTGAAATTATTGCAGGATGACAAAACTGTAATTCTTTATCAAACCATGACAAATTACTTACATATCCAATACATACATAAAGTATAGCTTTCAACTGCAAAGTTATGTTTATAAACATAAAAAAGCTATTTAATGTGTGTAATAATAATTATTAAAACATCCTGGTTATCAGATTTATTCCTATAGTTGAGCTGCAAAACCTTGCTTCTTGTCTAGGTTTTCAACGTATGTTATTCTAAGAATTAGGAATCATTTAATTCCTTGCGTTCTGTAAGATTTTTTTATTAATTAATATAATATAATTTTTTTAGGTGAAGCTTACACAGCTGTATATTTTTGATCTAATTCACTTAATGATACTATGGCAATTTTATTTTTCTCATAAATACGGCAATTTAGAATTTTAGGTACGGCAGCACACCAATCAAAACTTATTAAAAAAAAAACCAACCATACAAGGCTTACCAAGGAGAAAAATAAAATGGTGGTCTAGCTTGGTCGCGTCTGTTTACTTGTTCATTTGTTGTGCGTCAGCCCAATTAATTAGTATAATAGACTGACCGTTTGCTGCAAAGGGAATATAATATTCATACCGGATTCTCGTCTTCATGTCTAAACAGCGAAACCCAAATTTAATTAACCTTTCTTTCAGTTAACCTAAAAATCCGAAGATATCGCTAAGTTTAATTTTAACTTAAAATGGAATTTAACTCAAGGAGACGTAATGAGGACGATGACGGACCCACTTATTCGAGACTATTCATAATATGCGATCGAAAGTTAGTCGAAGAAGAATTGGAAACTGCATTTTCTAAGTTTGGCAAAATTGTGGACATTAAAATGCCACGGGACCATAAAACTGGAGAACTAAAAGGTGTAGCCTACATTAGGTTCTTCAAAACTTCAGAGGCGGCAGTGGCTTTAGAAGCACTGCATTGCAAACCAATCGGTAGTAGTTCGAGACCATTGAAAGTAATGGTTGCAACAAAGCGCTCTGAAATACAGTCTGATGAAGATGCAGATAAATACAAAAGATTGTTCATTACCGTCCCTAAATTAGCGGATGAAGATGAAATAGCCGATCATTTTAAGCAGTTTGGAGAAATAGACTCTGTGCTGATACAAAGAGACCGTAATACAGGGGAGTCCAAAGGTATGGCATATGTTAAATTCCGAAAGTTCTCTGAAGCTGCTCGTGCAATTGAAGGAGCTGATAAAAAGTACAGAGCAGTATTTGCCCAACCGAAAGGGCAAAAAAGACCTGAGACTTCTTATGAGTCCAACATTAATCATTTGGCTGAGACAACATATAATGTTAAGAATTCACTTATTTCTTCCATGAACTCTCGCCCTGGGGGGTACACTCGAGTTGTATTCATGTGCTCCCCTAACTTAACTCAACGCCACCTAGAAAGCCTCTTTGACATAGTGCCAGGAATGATTGGATGTCATTACTTTGTGGACTTAGCTCGCAACTGTGGAAAAGGTTCTGTTTCATACTGCAATCAAGTGTCTGCAGCTCATGCTGTTGAGAAATTAAATAACTTTCCCTATCCACCGGGTTGTAAAATATTTGTTAAGCCTGATAATTGTCGTTTTAACCCTCATGAGCAGCAATTCCCTGACATACCAAGTGTTGTGACCAATTTGAGAAATGCAATTAATAAGACCTCACAATCATCCTCTCCTGACTTGGGTCAATTAGCAGAGGCCATTGCAGAGGCTTCCAAGCTAATCAGGGTTGCCACTGCAGGAGTATCCGATACGAATATTCCTGATAGCAACGACTTGAACTACTGCTCTGTCAAACTGCCCCCTCCCCAGGAGCTGGCAAATATTGACAGTCCAGTTGCTAAGAGATGCTTCTTGGTGTGTAAGCCACAGCCTCCACCACTGACTGTACTGCGTGATATTTTCTGTCGTTTTGGGAATTTAATTAATGTGTACACTTTGCCTAACAAGACAGTAGGTTATGCTCGCTACGCTACTGTGGAAGCGGCTGATACTGCTATTAAAACTTTGCACGGAGCTGAAATTTGTGGTGTACGGATGAAAGTGCTTGAGGCAGAGGATGAAGCACCACCAAAGAGAAGGAGGATGGATGAATAATGCACAAGACAGACAAGACAAGTGAAAAACAGACGATTAGATGCCTGGACAGACTCGACTTGAAACCGAAGACATTCAGACTTGTCCCCTCTTATTATTAATTGTAATAACATACTTACAGACTAATAAACTTTAAATTTAAAATTGACTTTACTTGATATATATTCCCATTTGTTTAAGGAAACTATTTTGATTAGATTTACTGTCCATGACTGACAGACAATCTCCTTCATTGTTAGTTGCATATATTTTGGACAAAATCCAGCAAAATACCTTTACAATTGTAAATGTAACTACATATTATACAGTTGTTTGCTCCTCACACTATATATTTATCTACTCAACATAGACAATAGACCTGTTGGATAGACATACCTGCTTTGTGTTTTCTTAGAGAACATGGATTTACAAATATGTTACATGTAGATTTTGTCACACTGATAAAATAGATATTAACAACGCCCTGTTGAAAAAAGCAGCATTTATATGGCAGTCAGTATCGGACGTAGGTGGCAGAATATTGTCTTTTCTTTTAGTAACAATATTCAGTATGATCTGACTTTTTGTTACATTGGGTACACATTCGCCTACTATGGCCACTATGAAAGAAGAAACAGTTTCAACTGAAATACATTTATTGCACACACAGCCTTGACCTGTAATAAAATAATTGATTCAAGTTCAAAAACATAAAACTCATGATGACTCAATCATCGCTTGTCTGAGTAAAGGCAGTAACTGCTCTCTATAAAGTGGATGTCTTTCTCCATGAGTTATCTTCAAAATCTTCTCGGAATTCTTAAATTGTGCCAAGGCTTTTTGCAGTTCCATTTTGTACAGCAAGATTTTTCCATATTTCAAATGTAAGAGGCCAAGTAAGGGGTGGCGTTCACCATAATAGAATCTGAAATTGAAATTC
The DNA here is from genome assembly GCA_910589575.2 of Carcina quercana. NCBI lineage: Eukaryota > Metazoa > Arthropoda > Insecta > Lepidoptera > Depressariidae > Carcina > Carcina quercana. The sequence continues at coordinate 14,100,159 of OU342429.1, read as the reverse complement.
AGAGTGTTCAAAATATTTTCATGGATCAATCACTTCCTAACTACAGTAAAGGCAAAGGGGTAATGAGTTAAACATGAGCATGAGTATATATGCCACGTGATTTTCTACTTTTGAATGATACCACACCATGTTTTTCTGCAGATGTTGTATAAGATGACTAAACGGAAAAAATCAGGAGTCTACCTATAATCGTCAGTCAGCCTGCTTATCACGGTGATTATGATAAGTCCCGTTATGGAAAGTCCGATTACGTGGCGATCTGGGTGGGACGCACGTTCAGTAGTATAAGTGTGAATAGTTTTTGTCATTACAAATTACAGTACACTTAATATTGGCCCAGTGTGGATTGGTCGACTACGATATGGTAATGATTTTTACCATTCGTACATAAATTCCAAATAACAAATTGGAACTCATTGGTATGAGCCAGGATCGAACCCAGACCTCGATTGTTCAAGGATTAACACTCTACCACTGTTTTTTTGTTCGGCTGCATGGACTTTATAATTTATTACAGTAACCATTTGTCCGATCAGGATAAAAGAAGCATATTTTCTTTCTCAAGTCATTAACTATCTCAATACAAACATACCCATTCCACAGTGATTGAAGGACTAACAAACATACATTTATAATAAGAATAAGTTGCCATAAAACAAGTATGAAGCAACTGTTTCTTTTTACCAGCTTATTATTATTATTCGGCTTGGGTCTGGTCATTGTGGCGTGTCATAGCGTTCATCCATCTCATTACTTTCTATCAATTCCCCAACAGACCTTTGTCTAAGATATGAATCATCATCAGCCAGGGGATGTTCAGCAATGGACATTTCCTGGCTGATGATGATTCATATCTTAGACAAAGGTCTGCTGGGGAATTGATAGAAAGTAACGAGATGGCAAATCATTCAGGATTGTTATAGGTGTACATCTGGGATTAATTGCTTACCTAAAACAAGGTATTAATTTTTCAGCATATTTGCATGCCTGTTCCCATAGTTGCACCTCAATTAATGCATCAAAGGCATGATCCAATGTCATTGCGTACATTACATTCAATGGATGCAGAACGCCCTCTTGTCGTTCCAAGCAGTATTTGCAAACGTCCACATCTGTCAATTGCAGTTAAGGAAAGTTTCAGTCACATAATTGGATTTTTTTTTAAAATAGTACTCTATCTACGGCATGGTACATAGTGACGAATTGTTTAAATGTACGATGAGTTTGAACATGGGCTTAATCTCACCTGATTTTAACTGATAATAAGGGCAAAGGCCAGGCCAGGCCTATCGCACATGGCTCCCCCTATGACAGACTGGCTACACTATATTATTTCAATTGTTTTAGTCAATAATTTTTTTTATTGGATGGTGTTGTATGCACCCAGAAGCTTCAACCAAACGAGGCGCTTGCGCTGCTACCTTTCATACCGGAACACAACAGTGCGTTTAGCACTGCTGGTTGGCGGCAGACTTAGATAACATGGAGATGGATGAGAGACGTAGCTAGCCAGGCGAACATAGAAAATGTCTTACCACCAACCAAATCAAGTATCGATAGGTGTTAGGATGATGGCTACAAACTTGGACTTACAATCCAGAGGTCCCGGGTTCGATTCCCAGTGGGGGTACCTATACGTTTTCGGTTTGGTTGGTGGTTGGACATTTTATGTCTGCCTGTCTACTATCATGTTACCTAAGTCTGCCGCCAAACAGCACTGTTAGAAGTACTGTTGTGTTCCGGTATGGAAGGTAACAGAGTCAGCGCCTTATTCGATTGAGGCTTTTGGGTGCGCACGCTTTCCATCCAACCTCATGTCATTTACAATCAGGTGATAAGGTCAACTGCAAGACCCCAAAACTATAATGTGGTGTAAAGCCAATGTCCAATTTTCAAAAGGATACAAGCCACAGAAGTGTCCTTCATATTCTGTAAATGCAACTCTGTGAATTCCATGGTCTTCATGAATACATTGACATGGTTCTCCATGTATTTGGTTCCACATTCGTCGCACCGATAGACCCCTTCGGACCCATGAACAAGGTCCAATTCTTCGCTATGTCCATTGCTCTCTTCGTTACCAGCGACTTCCTCGGGTTTATTAACTTCAGCTCTTCTAACAAGCTGTGAATGCTCCTTCCATGGAATGTTGATTGGACTCTGGCAGTCACCGTTGAGGCACTTTGCCGCATGTAGATGCTTCAATTGTGTCTCATCTATAAATTTACATTACATATCTTACAAATAAGTATTGGACCCAATTAACGGGATCCTTCTCGGAATACTTTCATTTCTGTTGCAATAATCTTTTAAAATAAACCTTTAAAATAACCTCAAAATAGGAGATGAAATTGCCGTGTCGCGAAATAAATATCATTAATTTACAACTTTATTGTGGGCTACAATAGCCGATACGCAGCTAATGAATGGTTCATAGATGGCGCTTTGAACAAAAATCGAAAAAAGTGTTTACAATGAAAATTGTGATTCACTGTGAAGTTGTATGTTAATGATACTCATTTCGCGACATCACAATCTGATGTCCTATTTTTAGATAACTACTACACAAATCCAGCTGATAACAGATGGGACGTAAAAGTCCTAGAGTGGCGACCACCTACCGGGAAACGTGTACCGGACCGTCCCCCTACTAGATATATCGACGACCTAGTAAAGGTCGCGGGGAGTCGCTGGATGCAAGTAGGTCGGGACGACATTGCCAATACCATGGAGTAGGTCGTCGGTAGGTAGGAATAGCTGGCTTTGTGTTGTAATTATCTACTTTGTTTACTATTCATATAATAATGATACAAAGGCAGTGCAAAAGAAACAAGAGGATTCCTTTGATACACTTTGGAAATGATGCTTGGTCTGGTTTCTGAATATGGTACTGTCAAGTGAAAAAATACGTATGCACTTTTGTACCATGTCACATTCACTCTAAATTCGGCTTCGCAAGCCACTGCCGCGCACATGCCAGGAGGTAACGACGGGGTGTCGCCGTCGACGGATTCGCGGAGGACATCCTCATCATTACTCGAGGGAAATGACAATCATCCACTCAGTGAATATGACATGGTACAAAATGCGTAATTATTCTCTTGACTGTACAGTAAGCACAGAAGATCGAAAAATCATGCAGAATTCAGACTTTCTTGAGACACTGTCCATAATTCGGGTTGAGAAAACAATATTATCACGAATGAAACTATTAGTCATTAGATATATGTCTGTTACCTCTATATTCTATCACAAGAACAGATTTGGTGATATTTTTCACGCTTACTATGGTTTGTTAAGGCGATCCACCTCCACCAAAGTTTCATACTAAATGTCTGTTGTCTGTCTTTTAAAATATAATAGCTGGATTTGTGCAGTAACTATCTAAAAATAGGACATCAGATTGTGATGTCGCGAAATGAGTATCATACAACTTCACTTTAAACACTTTTTCGATTATTGTTCAAAGCGCCGCCTAAGAACCATTAGCTGCGTAACTGCTATTGTAGCTACGAGTAACTATAAAGTTATAAATTGATGTGATTTATTTCTCGACACTATAATAAAATTTCATCTCCTATTTTTAGGTAATTACTTATCAAAGCCAGCTATTATATTTTAAAAGATTATGGCAACAGAAATTTAGTATGGAAGCATTAGGAGAGGGGTAACGTTAAAGCAAGTTTCTTTCGCTTAAGAGGGTATGCTGGTGTCAAAGCGCCCATACAAACGTAGTCCAGTCATATTTTGAGTATTACGCTATGAAAATCTATGAAATTTTCAAGACACAATCTAGAAACAAATATCTGTGTCGGTGGTGAGTCAGATTTTCTTTTAAATATATACTTCCAGAGTAACAGGGCGTCAAAGAATTGTATTTTACGGTAATAAAAAGCCCCAACTTTGAACCTGATTTACAAGAGTATGAATCAATTTAGAACAATTTGGAAAAACCACCGTCATCTGAAATTTCATTAGTATACTGTATTAAAAAAATGGTTACATAATCCTTCCTGTATCCTTCAAAAGATCCCTGGACTACGAAACATCCAAATAACGGGTGGATAACTTCGCGTAGTGTATGCTGTCTCACCGTACGCGCTCGGGTAAGATAGGGCTCAGATAGGGACAGCTACAAAACAATCCAAATTTGAACGCGGCCACGTGGTCTAACCAACATAGCCTCTTAACTCAAATGTAGTTATGAACTACAAAAACTATTCAATGTATACTGCGGCGACGCCAAAAGGCTTTGATTTCAGTGACCTTTGTATGTATAATTATTTATTTCCTCGTTTATTTTGACAAATGAGGTATTATTGTGGTATCAAGGTGCTCTTCCGCACGTTACAAGCTGTGTGACGTCATTAAATTAAGATCGCTTATAGCTGACAAAGTGTTACGAATTTAAAATTAAAGTATCTTTTTTGATATCAAATGCAAGAAAACATTCCGAAAATATATTGTCTACCTGTCCCTTCTTCTTGTTGTTTAGCCCCCGACGCAAAAACAGGGGTGTTGTAAGTTTGACGCCTCTCTGTGTATCTGTCTGTGGTATCGTACCTCTCGAACGGATGGATCGATTTTGATGCGGTTTTTAACGTGAAAGCGAGTTTACTTGCAGTGTTTCTTAGCTAAATTTGCTAAAAAACGATTCTACAGTTTGCAGAGTATCAGCTGACGTTAGGCATTTCGTCAAAAAATTTATTTTTAAAAATATTTTCGTATGTTTCAAGAGTCAAAGCAGCGTCGTTCCGGTCGTATTCGTCTCAATAATGAACTCAAGAAAGTCTTAATTGATATTTAACGAATTAGTGCACATCTAAAGCATTTACCCAAGCACCTGTCACACTGGCACAAGAAGTAATAGTTGTCAAGTAGCTCCGTCTGCCGCTCGTAAGGGGTTTTCATGAGATCAATGTAAGAAATGCGCACCTGAAAAATAACAAACAAAACTCAAACTTGAAGGAAAGAAATGCCTGCATGCTTTCTTTGACCGTATTCTTTTACAAGTAAATGCATTCAAAAAGAACTGGAAACCGACTTCAATTCCCTTAAAGTCTACTTTTATTAAGGCAAATTTAAGATTTATATCGTTTTCTCATGGATTCCATTGTCAGAACTGGACCAAATTGAAATGGGACCACACGGGAAGCACCAGCTTTCGAATAAAAAAAAGAATCATCCAAATCGGTTGACCCAGTCAAAAGTTGTGAGGTAACAAACAACAAAAACATTTAAAAACATACCCGTGGAATTAATAGCTTTCTCCTTTTTTGAAGTCAGTTAAAAATAGAATATGTGTCTATGATAAGTAATTACTTACTCTATACATTATAATTTAGTTTCGGTCTTTGTTTATGGTTATTTCCATTTGATTGCAATGATTGCAAGAAATATTTTTAAAGCAAAGAGCAATATTTTTACATCACTAACCTGATCCCAGTCCAAACAAGGCATGTCTTTCGTCGCTCTAATATATATAGTCTTGCCATCGAAAGTGGCTACAGCATTCGGATTGCAACTGTGGTCAACCACAGAGCAAGCCAAATAAATTCCGGTACCGATTGAGTTCATATCGATATCCAGGATTGTGAAGCTGTTGATTAACATCTGAAATTGAATAAATTGATTTATCACTATGGGATTTTTGATATACACTTGGCTCATCTCGTTCTGACAATAATTACGCGTTCAAAAAGAACTAGAAACTGACTTCAACTGCCCTAAACAGCAAATTTAAGAGTTATATGGTTTTCTCATGGATGACGACATGTTAAATATCAATGTTGTATAAATTTATGTAACTAAATTAAACATAAATTCTTAGATCAAGGTATTATCTGCACAAAAATAAGCTGTATACATTATAGAAGAGCGGGGTCTCCTAATACAAGCTATCTTTAGACTAAAAGGAGTACCCCAAAACCTGTATATTAATTTTAGTAGACGATGCACTAAAAAAAATTTCATTTCATTTTTTCACGTTATTAGAACCAAATTGAAATGGGACCACACGGGAAGCGTAGCTATCAAATCGAAAGTTCTGAGGTAACAAACATAAAAAACATACAGTCGAATCGAGAACCGCCTCCTTTTTTGAAGTCGGTTGAAAATAGAAAAGTAGTTCTGCGAACAGAAGACCTCGCGAGCACAAAATTTCATGCAACACTGAATATACCACAAAGTGAGCAAGGAATTATACAATAAAAAAAAATTGGTTGCCTGTAAAGTCGGTATACGGGCGAAAGTTTTACGTGACAACGACTTTGAGTGGTAAAATAATTTTAATGTGAATATTCATTCAGGGACGCGTGCCTTTCACTTTTTATGTCTGTCTCTCTCGCTCTTAGGCGGGCTAACCATGCCCGAGTGGAAGGGACGCGTGCCTCTCACTCGCTCTCATTGTGAGCGCATAACGTGAGCGGAGCGTAACGCAGTTTCTTGAAGTGTCACCCGGCAAACCAATTTATAAGACGTTGTCACGTCAATATGAAAGACTTCAAGTCAATCAAAGAGTATGTCAATCACCATGAGCTGGTAAACTCACGGACAGTATTTTAGTCGACATGTCACCAGTGACTTACTTCATACGAGAAGCGGTAGATAGCAAAGAGCCCACAAAATCGGATGTCACAAGGCATCGTCTTTGTACCTCTCCAGTCAAAAATTCCCGGCGGCTATATATTACTATTACTCTACTATTACTAGAATATATTATTCTACGTAAGTATACCAAGTTTCACCCAGATAGGTTGTAAAATACGGCATGTAGAGATGTACCAACAAACATAGGAAAGCAAATTTTTCCGGACTTACATCAGAAAAGCTTCGCGCGCTCGTTCATTTAAAAAAAATCAGAGTCGCATAGAAAATATAAACTTTCTAACACCAAAGAAACAAAGTACCAGATAGGAACAGGTATCTCGTCGGGAATCGAACTCGCGACCTACAGATTTAGCACACCGAAGCCAGTTATAATCCAACGTTGAGTTAATTTCAAAGCATAAACAAGAGATATTTCTTTTCAGTATAACTCAAAGTTTATTTAAACGAGATACATTCAGAGCGAAGTTATTGCTGAGTGAAGCATAACATTGACGCAAGCGCTGGTTTTAGATTTAACGCAATTAAATCTTTTCGAAGAGTGTTTTCGTCTTGGAAAAGATCAGGCCGTTTCGGCCGTGTATGGGCCGGGCCGTATTCGTTGGTAGGCTTCAGACACCTTTGAATTTCTTCTCTGGAGTGTGCTGGTTTCTTCACGATGTTTTCCTTCACCGAAAAGCCAATGGTAATAATTTTTATCATTCCTACATAAATTCCAAATAACAAATTTGGAACTCATTGGTACGAGCCAGGATCGAACACAGACATCGATTGTTCTAGCACTGACGCTCTACTCAACTGAGCTACCATAGCTTCGGACTTATCTGTAACCTATATATTTTCGGAATTTACTCATATAATACCTTTCATTTGATACCAAACACGATATTTGAATCATTATTATTTTGGTATCATTGTATCTCCCCTACAAGCCGCCATTTTGGATTGTATGTGACGTCATTTAGCCTATAACCCGCGCACAGACACGACACTTCCAATGATATCTCACTTGTCAAAATACAGTCAGTCAAAATGACAGCCTAATTTAGGAGATATGATGGAACAGATGAACATATACATACAAACATTACGATCGAACGAAGGTAACCGACATAGCTCGACGAGTCAGTGAGTTGAAGTGGCAATGGGCAGGCCACATCGCTCGAAGAACCGATAACCGTTGGGGAGTAAAGGTTCTCGAGTGGCGACCACGTACCGGGAAACGTCTACCAGGCCGTCCCCCTACTAGATGGACCGACGACCCGGTCAGAGTCGCAGGGAGTCGCTGGATGCAGGAGGCTCGGGACCGGTCGATGTGGCGTACCATGAAGGAGGCCTATTTCCAGCAGTGGACGTTTCCCGGCTGATGATGATACAAACATTGCTAAAATCATAACTGTCTTTTTGGCTTTACCGCAGTCGGGTAAAACAATCACTTACCCTCCCGTAAATCCCCATCAGCTCTACTGTGTTGGGCAGTGATATGTCTTTCAAGAACTCGTATAATACAACGCACAGCGTCGTAAAATGGTCCATTCTCTTCTTGTCTGCCTTCAGATCGGAATAATCTGAAAAGATGATGTTCATAAATTATACACGTGGCTTTCATGGCGGGCATCAACGAGCACTATGGGCGAAAATGGCAAATGACAGTTTATAACGAATTGTATTTCTATGAAACAGGGCCCTGATTAGTGATTGCTACTTACGGGACATCAAATCCTTCCACATTCTGAATGAAGTCGCGGAGTGGAACGCCCGGTAGGAATGTCCGTCTCCCCTACTCAGGCGGTTAATAATCCTGGCTAGCATGCGGGCAGCGTCCGGTATCACTTTAGGAGATATCCTCTTTAGATTCGCACATTCCCACTGAAATTAGAGACAGTTTCCAACAACTTTTAAAAACATACACGAGATGTATGGATGATTCAGCTTTGTTCATAAAATACTTTTCGTCGTCATAAGGCTTTCTTAACATTTTCAGAATTACTTGTATGAGATTATTTGAAGTAATACCTTGTTACAAAGGGTACCAATCGCATGGCACATTGCCGGCCACTGCCGCGGCACAATTGCTAGGATCATGCGTCATAATATCTGCTTCACTTCTATAGTATAACCATATAAATAGGAACTGACCTAAATTCATTCATTCAGCATACTGGCCTTTTCATCTTCATCTTTTTATCACGCGAACTATAAGTTGTCATTTCATAAAACCCGTTTGCTTTTGCGATATAATTGGAGAATTATATTTTACAATGAACCTTTCCATCAGTAAATCAATTAATTTTATTGACTTCGAGTTGGAAACCAAGTCAGTGATTAATGAATATCTATTTGAGCGAGAAAAAGAACCAAACTAAATTCAAGACAAAAATAAAACCGAACGGCTAGGAAATGGCAACGAGCCATGAAATATATCCGCGCTAGTCTGGCAAAGAAGTGCAATGGATGCTAGCGGTAAATCATAGATCACACGAACTGGATGATCAATTTGTCGGTGTCTTTCGCACACCTAAGTAAAACGGTTAGAGTTCATTCCAAGCGTAGTGATTATGGCAAATTCCCTCATGGGAAGTCCAAGCTACGACGCCTCATGCCAACAGTACCACGACATTTTCTATAGGGCTACTTGGCTGACAACAATTTCATACGAATTTTTTTAAAGCATAATCTTTAAAAATACTATAGGTGGCTTTGTACAGCAATTATTTTCAAAGAAGACGTCGAGAAATAGTAAATCACAATTTTCATTTTTAAACATTTTTCGGATTGTTGTTCAAAACGTCAGTTAGAGACCATTACCGGCGTAACGGTTATTGTAGCTGTCATTAAAAATGTACAAGAAAACTAGAGTTCCTTTCCCGCTATTATATTTGGATGTCCTATTTTTAGGTAGTTACTTATCAAAGCCGTATTTCTATGTTATAAGATTATAGTAAAATAAATGTATGGAAGCGTTCTGAGCTAATTCCCGTTAATTTCTTCCCGCCTACCCCGCAGTCTACACTAAGAATAATTCGTTACACCGACGAATGTGCGAATATGTATGGAAAGGTCATATTGTTGTTGAGATAGAGGTCAATACGTAACATATTTGAATATCGCTACGATTCACTCAGAATCTGCGTCAATGTGAGTCATCCCTTAGTCGTATGGTAACAGAAGATGATTTTTTTTAGTAATTGGCAAGTGTTGCTAACATGCAGATATATTACTAAGCTTTTACGCAAAAACATAAATCTTGAAATAATACGATGTCTGCTAAAGACGTCAAACGGGTATGTTGAGCTTTTTACTCAACATCTAGTCAAGTCAATATAATTGAGATTGTTATTTGTTTAGTGGAAAATGTCTACTACTGAACATATGTATGCCTACACGACACAGGCCAGTTTGACGACTTCGGTGCCTTTACGAGGTTGTCGGCACTTTTAGCCACCTTTTAGCAATTTTTAGATTAAATAACAATTCATTACAGATATCTCAAAACATGGGTAGTGGGTACTCGAAAAAATATTGTGTACTACTACTACATATTAAAGAATATTAGCTTTTACCCGCAACTTCTTCCGCGTGGACGTCAGATTTTATCCAACGGGAACCATCGATCGGGATAAAAAAAATATAGCTTATACCTATGTCCTTATCCTGCACGTCGTCCATCCCTATACAAATACTTAAGTTATTCTAACTATCCTTTATGGTGGAAAGTAAGTTCAAATAAATAAACAAACGCACCTATAAGCTGTGATATTAGTATGGATGATTTACATAATTCTTCTGTATAAAGGTTATTTAAAGTACCCTTTATTTACATAATGTTGGCACACCTGTGTGCAGGCTAGGTAATAAGGTAAGATAAAAAGGTAATAAACTGCAACTTCTATGTAACAGTAAAGAAGCGAAGTGTCTATGCCAATAAATGATTATTCTTTGTATGTTTGTGCTGGTGATAATGACAGCATAAGGGAGTGTCATTCAATGCAATTACGAGGTGTGGCATAAAATAACGTGTATTTAATTTGTCTGTATTTATTATTATTATTTAATATTATATATTATTTATATATGTATACATATGTGTGTATTCAAGTATTTAATTATAATCTATCAATATCTGTCACACCTCCACCCAAATATTGTTACTTATTTCCTCTACCCAAAGGTTGTCTGGTAGAGATCGCTGTCAGCGATAAGACCGCCTGTTGTACATTTTTTAATTTTTTTAACTTAAGCTTGTATTGGTGTACAATAAAGTTATATTGAATTGAATTGAGGTGTGTTTAGATTCTTCAAAGTCTCATAGGAGTCACTTGCTAGATTACAATGTACGTCATTATTTACAGTGTGCTTCATTTGTGAATAACTCTTTTGTGAACTTTTATATTGTCTACTCCGTTTATTTTGCTTCCGAAAATTTATTGTAAACAGCATGTTTGGAATAACAAATATTCTACACGTTTGTTTATAATATTTTTTTATGAAACTCATTCGTAACGTAAGCATTAATGACTGTCTTAATATTAATTAAAAATCTTTTGAACAAGCGGCTTTTTCATCTTCGCGCTTCCAGCTGTGGGGATTTATGTAAATAACTGATGGTAAAAGTCTCTTTTATTATATAAACTCTATACCTACTGAGTGTGGCGATTAAGGCAAAAAGAAAATAGAAACCTCATTTAAAGTGATTTGTGAGAAAGGTCATGTTTTTTAATAGATTTAAGCATCTTATAATAATGATTCCTCATAATCATCGACCGGGAAAAATCAACTGCTGGACATATGTCTCCTCTTTAGACAAAAGTCTTTAATCAGTGTGTGTCGCCAGTGATGACATATGAAAGTGAAACATGATCCTTTAACTGATGGCCAAATAAACAAGCTCAGTCAAGAATTTCTCTATGAGATAAAATCCGCAATGAGGAAATCCGTAGTCGAACTGAGGTCGTCGACATAACAAGACGATCAGTGAGCTGAAGTGGCAATGGGCAGGCCACATAGCTCGAAAAACGGATGTGGAGTAAAAGTTCTGGAGTCCTCCAACTAGATTCATTTAGTAATAGTACCTAATAATATCGGTCAAAACCTACAATAGAATTATGATCAATGTTGCCTTCAAACTAAGATCCAAAACACTTTACAAATATTTAAATTAATTGTCACCACTTGTCTGTGGTCCATCCAGCTGTTCACATACAATGACAGCATTACATACGAACCTTGTGATCATTCCAAGCATCCTTCTGGCATGCCCGCCCGCAGTAGTGAGAGAACTGGCATCCAGAGCATTTGAGCACCTTGCCCCTGAAACCAATCACGGTTACAGATATCAAAATAGATTGTTTGTTTATATGTTTATGCATTTGGCACTTTTTTTAACCAAACATTTAGTGGATTGACACTTATCAGTTTCTTTTCAGGGGAAGACACTTTGTTCATGTGTTCTTTTATTAACTCTTAGTCACTACTCAACAATAGCTAAAATGGCCTTCATTAGCCTTTTCACTATGTACATGTTAACGAGAAGCTGTCTAGCCTAAAAGATGGTTTTCAGCCACCTTCAAAATTGGCGGAATTATCGCATAACACACATACACAAAAAAAAACATACGCGTCGAATTGATAACCTCCTCCTTTTTGGAGTCGGTTAAAAACTAAATTTTTAAGGCAATTGAATTGAAGTCAGTTTTTAGTTCTTTTTGAAGACCTTCATATTTGTGGGCCTTGGCTTATTTTCAGTGTTTGCAATGGATGCCATTTTGTGACACTATATTAAAATTCAAAAGTTGCTGTCTGTATGTTTGTTGCTTTTTCATGACTAAATGTCTGAGCCCATTGTGATGAAATTTGTCATACCCATAGTCTGAAACATAGAGAAGGACATAAGCTACTTTTTATCCTGTTAAAGGGTTTTAAGTTGCAAACGAACAAAAAGTAACAGGTAAAAAGCTTATCTGTAGAAAGATACGTTTTGAGTCTCCAATATCCTGAGATCCATTCCATCTCTTGGCTTTATCAAGACTAACTACCAGATGAGATTAAGGGCAACCATCAAACATAAAAATGCATGTTTCTTAATTTCAAACGCTAATTCGCTATTAAAAATCGCTAATAAAAAAGGGTTCAAGCAAAGAATAGCTAATTGTATAAAAAAGCAGCTGCATAAGTTTATATATTTATTAATTTATTTATATACATACAATGTATACATATTATACTCTGTTACTTTCAATTAATTAATACAACTGTATTATTATTCTCTGTTTTCAAAAATGGTCATACAATATTTTATGTATATTGTAACAATATTTAAAAAAAATGTATACATTCTGTTATATTAGTGTTGAATTAAAAAAAAAGATTTTAAGCCCCACCATTTTTGATAATAGTTAAATTAAATAATAGTAGCAACAAATTTCGTTTTTTTTAAATAACAGAATTTTTCAAATGTATGTATTTGCACTTGGCCTTTAACTCTATGTGATAATAAGGCCGTTGGATAGTAAGTGTGCACACTCAGAAGCCTCAACCTAATGAGGCTACACTTTGGTATACATACTCCTTCCTGTACTACATCCTGTATACAATCCTACTAATGAGCTTACACTTTGGTAAATATATTAAACTTAATCAAGTCTACTGTGAATAAAATAATTTTGGTTCACTCACTTTTCTAAGCAATTATCACATCTCAGCCCCTTTTCCTTCGAAGACAGCACAAATGCAAAAGGTTCCTCGGTCAGTATCAAGTCACCTGCTTTAATAGCAGAATCTGTATTTCTAAATTTATTCTTCATATTGAAACTGATAAATTTAAATGAACCACTATTAAATAATTTTTGAATACATATGCTCAAACCAATAGCTACCTCATAACTTACAGAACTACTAAATACTAAACCGGCTTTCGAAAGCGAATGGAGTTGGAATGTAAACGTTGAAATAGTGAGTTACCGACGCACGGTTGCTGAAAGCTGAAAATATGAGTTGGCCCCGCTACCTGCTTTGCTGTTCCAATTTTAACTAGGTACTCAATATCGGTTACATTATTTTTAGTGGAGACGCTACCGCAGTCGGAACGAGAATCATCAGAAGGAAAAACAAACAAAAAGCGTACTACTATTATTAGACAAACGATCAGCAAATGCTATCGTATTTTTACAGGTAAGTAAGTATCGTGCAACATCGCTTCAGAAAATCATCTGACGGCTGTTGTCAAAGAGGAAATGTCAAAGTCAAGTTGGCCAGAGTAGCCCTCATCGCGTCGTTTTATTGCAATGTTGCCTCTGAGAGTGTTGCAAACGATTAGTAGGATAATCGGTATTTTGTTAAACTATCTAACATTTCAAAAACCGTAAACGATACATATAATAAAACTATATATACTTTTGATCTTTTTGAACTTTTTAAGGTTTTAATGAATGTTTCGCATACATTAAAATGTATTGGATGAGTGGCATAGAGCCTTGTCTGTGCCTGACGCTTTAATTTGACATTTGGTTGGTTGACATTGACAGGTATAATTGTTTATATGTGGTTTTATTGTATTATTATGATATTTTAACACGTGTGGAATCTAATAAAATAATTAATTCATGAAGTTGCCATAAATATTAAGAATTGAATTAAATGAAATTACTTGCCTAACGACTTGAAAATGTCTCTGGTAGTAACAAAGGCGGCGCTCGCTTTAAAAAATGCTGAGAAAAGCTTACAAGTGGTAAAATTTGAGTCGTACAAGCCGAAAAAGAAAAATGTTATAGAAGATGACAAAAATATTACAAAACACCAGCTGAATCAATCGAAACAAAAGGATTTGGACTTAAAGAAGATTCGTCATGAAGTTGTAAAGTTCGGTATGTCAGGTTTCGACCCCACAAAGAAGGAGGAAGCTAAAATTGCTTTAGCTGTGAGTTTAGGTTAGTAGATGACAAAAATTACTTTTTCATCCATTTAAATTAAACGATTAAAATATTCATCCGATGATATGTTTCACAGTCATATTATAAATGCAAAAGTGAGTTTTTATGTTAAGCTGTGATTATGTTTTTTTTGTTACCTCTTAGTGCTTTAAAGGCACGTCTAATTATTAAAACGGTGGAATCCCTGAAGATTATACTCCAATAAAAGCCTTTGACCTGGAGATAGAAACAAGCTATATTGTTGTCATAAGTTATAAAGTTTTTTATTGTATAGTATGTAGATTTTTCACTTCCTTTATCTCCCCTGATGGTAAGTGATTAAAAGGCCATTGGATGGATAGGATGCTCACCCAGAAGCCCAAGCTAAGGGGCAGCTAACTGTCTCACCTGCTTTTCATACTGGAACACAATAGTGCTATTAACAGGGCCGGATTTAGGGGAGGGCCCCCCACAAACGGGGGGCCCCCACAATAGAGACTACGGAAAATTTTTGTTTCAAATTCAAACTAGTAAACACTAGTAAACATCTTTTCCTTTGATATATATTTTTTTGCTCTTTTACCTTTACCTACAGCCTAGAGTACTTTGTACATACATGATTATTTAATTATATTTTTTTCCGTTTATATTTATATGTGTTTGTATAATAATATTAAAGGAATCTACTTGGTTTCACAATAAATTATTTATTGAAAAACTCGAGTTAAAAAAATTGTTTATTTTATTTGGAAAATAATTTGGGGGGAGGGGGCCTCCGCTCCTTTATTGCCCCGAGGCCTCTGTACCTCTAAATCCGGCCCTGGCTATTAATACTGTCGTTGTGGCAGACTTAAGTAACATTATGGTAGCTAGCCAGGCAGACAGTACTGATAGGAACCTGGGATCTGATTTTGAATCTAACTATAACTAAAACCTTCTAGGTGACAGTTTACTGATTCAGGTTATTTGGTCAAGTTTATTGTTCAGAAATTCAGGTTAGAGTGTACAAGAGGGGGCACTGAGGAAAAAAAACTGTATATATATATATATGTATAACTATGGCTGAATATAGGGTTCATATAGTGAATTACACACATGAGATTTCCTTATGTACTCTCTGTTTTGTTAGTGAATCACATATCGGACATTTGGAACAAATTTTGTGATATCAGCACACATCAAATGGATGACGTTTGTGAGTAGTCCATGCGCTCTATATGCACTGGCCACTATCTGCGCTAGTTTCTTGCGGGTTAAGTGAGGTATCGCAGATCAGCGGGAGGCGGTGAACATCCGTTCTGTAGATAGTACTATATGAAGTCTGTGACTAAACTACAAATGTTTCTCAATGACACGAAACTTAAACAAAAAATATAATTATTTCAGGAGCGAAACCACCTAAAAGAGATTATTTGAACTACAAAGAATTAATGAAGAAGAGAAAAGAGGAGAAATTGAAACAAGTTCAAGAGAAGCAGCACATGATCTCGAAGAGTATCCTACAGAAAAGCGGAAAGAAGAAGAAGAAAACTGTTAATGATGTGGGACATTTCTTAGGAAGCTATGGCAAGGTGTGTGAAACATTTTTGATTAAAGATATTAACACATAATTGCATAATTTGGCAAATGATGAATGAATGTTCTTGCTGTGAATATCATCCTTAATTTGGTAAAATTTGGAAGTAACATTGTATACTAATTATATATCATAATTAATTTTAAGGATGCACTAAAATTCAGTATTTTTAAAATCAGTTAGCAATTATACAATTTTTTTTATTGCTGTCAATATTTTGTTATGACAGAGTTTTAAAATTTCTGATGTGTATTGTTGCTTACACATCAGAAATTTTACTGGTGTTGCTAAAATTTTATTATTCATTATATTTATTCATTCATTAAATTAAAAGAAAATTGATTGAGGGCACTGTGTGAAATGGTGTAATAAATTTTTTAATCATATTATTTTAGATTGATACATGTCCAATAGTGAAGTTATTATGAAGAAAAAAAAAGATATAAATGAATGACGGTTAAAGAATATAATTAACATGTCACTTCATAGTGACAATATTTTTTTATTTACATTTTTATTATTATTGTCAACAACTCCATCTAGTGGTACATAGCTCCATAACAGCTATTGTAATTTACCATGAAGCTATATGTTAGGCAAAATAATACAATTGAATAAAGATGTTATATCAACGTAATGTAATAAAAAATATCTAAATCTAATCTAAAAGACTTTTATAATTGTCTAATGCCATTTAACTTCTCTGAGTTTTCATCAGGTGGGGTTAAGGCCGAGTACAAAATCCATTAATATACATGACTAAAATAATATTCTATAAAACAAATCAAATAAATCGTTCTAATATAACACTACAATTTGTCACATTTTCTAATTACAGGTCCAGAAGAAAGACTTGAAGAAAGATGACAAATCGTCAAAAAAGAAGAAAAAGAAATGAATTGTAAATGTATCTAGATAATAAGATTGTAAATAAATAATATTTTGAAGCCACCCAATTTTAATGACAAAATTCCCGAATTATAATGTATATGATTTTGGCTGACTTCGGTTCCCACCCTCCACCTCTCAAAATGGCGTTCATGAATAATTCTATAAAAAAAAAGTTTATAGGAATTTATTCTGAACATTACATTTTACGAGATTTTTCGGGTTGTCGTTGTTTCTATCAGCAATCAGTTACAACCTTTTTATGTCTTGAATAAAATCCACATACGTCAGCCAGGCGCCATCCACAAATGTTCAAAACCCTTTCTAGTTATTGTTAATTGCTATAATGACTTCGATCAATATATATCGCCTCAACTGCTCATATCATAATTAATTTTCTCCTGAATCCTTTTCCCCTTATCCTTATCTCACTCATTTGTCGATCATTAAGAATAGGACCTTAATTGTTCATAATTAATTAAACATTTGCGGAATCAGCTTTTCCGCCAAATTTTAGTGGTAGAAATGATTTAAATACCATTCACTTGATCCAACTCTTTACCATTTGCTATTTCGAACTTAGACAGCGCACGTCTTGTTGAAAAATGCTACACCGCCATTTAACTGCTGCTTTCCACGCTTTGGATCGCAAGTGGGGTAAGCCAGTGGATCTTGATGTATCTGACGATTCCAGTCCCAGTCCACCAGCAGTCATTGACAAACCATCGACTACATTCAGCTCTGAAGAGTTCCTTAGAAGACTCAAAAGAAGTCGTCCAAAGCCCTATTCTCGTCCTGACGAAAAATTAAGAAATAGAATGAAGAATGATTTATCCAGTTACAATCTAGCAAATGACTTGAGATCTGATATTTTTGCTGGATTCCAGTGTGCCAGTGACCAGAGCAGTACTGTTTCATTAGATATATCGTCATTGGAACAGAAGATTTCTGAAGGCAGTGAATTGGTAGTTGAATTAAGAAGGCTAACCGAAGAGATCAAGAAATCAAATAAGAAAATAAATAAAGATTCAAGATTACGTAAAATTCTGTAAAGATTTAGTGAAGTGTCACCTTATGTCTGTGCAATAACTTTATTTTAGGAATTGTACATATATAGTTGGTAGCTAGATTTTAAGTGATACCTATATATTTTGTAGCTAGATTTATTAATTTATTTTGTTATAAATAAAAATATATGAGAATATGTCGGTATTTTTACTTTATTTCTTTTGATGTAGGATTTCAAAAAAATAAAAGCATGGTTTCAATGTTAAATATTTTATAATTATAAAATAACTATATTTAGTTAATAATATTTACATTTATCATAAATACAAGTATTATTATGCAGGCAAGTTCATCTTTACAATAAATAAAATTTAACATTTCACTGTAGAACAATACACAGGGAATTATTATAAACTGAACAAAATTATTAAACATAAGGTTCAAAATATTTAATAGCAGTCGTCATAGGTTTTTCGTTGATTTTGTTCGTTGTTAAATTATTTTTAACTCTCATTTTTATATCTTTAGGTTTGAGTACACTTTTGTGATTTGCACTTGGCGGTCTCATACCAAGGTAGGCCTTGTTAGGCGAAAAAATAGACTTAGAACTAAGACCAGATGATTCAAGGAAGAAATCAAAAGAACCTTTCGGTTTAGGCGCGATGGCTTCTGCTTTTAGGATCATCCTCGGTTCGCATTTGACAGTGTTGTACGAACCACTGTTACTCCCGGAGGAATTACTCGATTCTATATCAGAATTCCTCACAGATTCAGTCTCTAAATTCTCTATATTCGATAGGAGATCAGGCTTATTAGAAAGCTTGGCGTTTTTTGCCACATTTTTATTCAAATTGTCATTGTTTTCAAGAAATGTATCATTTTTTTCATTTTCTGTGTTATTGTTAGTATTTTTATTATCTTCAGGTACAACTGTTAAAAAATGTTCTGTCACCACATCTGACATCGAGCCATCGCTACTGCCAGAGCTGATACGGTACTCCTCAGCAACTATACTGCCCAGGTCATCGTCTATCTTAAATTCCTCGAAATTCTGTGACAAGTCAAACCTGTCTATGTCATCTAAATATTCAGCTTTGTTTAACTCCGCTTTTGTTTGAACATTTTCAGTCCCACGATTGAACTGTTGGTCGAGTTCGATCAAGTTTATTTGCTTGATTCCACTCTTTCCGCCTTTATTAATCTCAGATAAAATAGATGATACTGTGTTGCCTATCTGGATTGAAGCACGAGGGTCCAATTTAGGCTGCAGAGCGTGCATGTTGAAGTTAGTTAAGTAACTGTCAGTTTGCGGGAACGACCGATTCTGTTCAGCGTTCGGTTTTTCATCTTCATCAGGTATGATAATTTCAGTGACATGCGGGAGCTTAGGAATGTCTTTGTCGCTGATGTTATTTTGTATTCTTGGTAAAGATACAACTTTAGCCACGCTGTTTCTTTGACTGACAGCATGTATTGGATACTGTTCGCTGTGAATTTCAACTGTTGGCTGTGTTAGTAGCAACTCCCTTTTCCCATGGCTGACTACTGGAACATTTATCTCTGAAATGGAGCAGTAGTCCGGTTCTATAGTGTGTATAGTTGCTACTTGTCCCACTTTTCTCGTCTTAACATCTGCAACCCGTTGATTAGCCGCAACGGCTTCAGAGTCTATCGTTTCTGTCGGTGTTTTGACAGTGTTTTCAGCTTTCCATTTAGCTGACAGGTTCTTTGGCTTAGGCGGCAGAGCAGGAGGAGTTCGTGGTACTTTTCTTTTGTTGAATATCTTCATAGAACCAAGATCGTTATCTAGTTTTGTGTCAGCAGCATTATTGCTTCGGTTTTCAATGTTGGCAGCAATGTTCTTTACAATCGACCCTCTGATTTTCGGGACGTTAGCAATAGGTGGTACTGTGCGGGGCTGAGGTACAGGCTTCGGCTCAACAGCTTTAGTAATAATGGGTTCATATTCGTTGCTGTATATACTCTGTATCTCATACTGGTATCCCTGAGCGGTGTTTGGCACTTCGTAACTGTGTTCAGACGCGGTCTCTAAACTGAACTTTACGATTTTATTAGACCTCTTATCTGATCGAGGTACCGTGTTATTATTGGCGGTACCTCTCACTTTATCTTCATAGGAAATACTGTTCAAAGTTGAAAATTGAACACGTTTAGTGGTTGATTTTGGGCTTGGAGTGTCACTAGATTTCGAATCATTGCTGCTATCGTCCAAGGAATTCTGGAGCAGTATTTGATTTACACACTCCAATACCGGGTTATTCTTATAAATTTCATTAGAAAGACCGTCGTCAGCGTCACTTGTGCTGGCGTACCAATTTTCGTTTATTTCAGGAATTGCTGGTTTTTCCAGTTCGTTGTTATTATTCTTATCATCAAATCGAGTAAATCTGTCATTATTTTTCATCATATTATTACATAAGACTGCATTCTTGGCAGATATTATTTCTGCATTGAGTATACCATTATTGAAGTTAACTGCCAAAAGATCGTCGCTTGATTTAGATTTTATACTGTTCAACGCAACTTTTTTCTCTACACATTCTGTTTCTTGTTCAGGATCGCTTACGTTACAGTACCATGGCTTTTCGTTACTCTCTTCATTTAGTACATTATTTAAGAAGAGTTGTCTATTAGCTTTTATCTCGTCAGACGCCTGCCTCTTGATACCGTGAATCCTTTCCATTGTAGTTGAATAAGTTTTATCTGATTCACTCGTAGCATTCTCTTCGTTTTCCTTCTTTCTAGCTTCTCCGATAAGCTGATCAATTTTTAAGGACGCTCTTCTTATATCTTTAGCTATTTGATTAGCTGTTATATCGTTGTCATCGTGATTCACTTGGTAACTCATGCCTATACACTCTTCAGCACTGCTGCTGTTGTTGAGCTGATTATTGTAGTTCTTCTGTTGGTTATCTCCAAACTTATTTTTCTTTCCTGAGTACTTCCTTGACCGCCTAAACACATCGCGCCTGCTGAAAGCTTGCTTATTTTTGATGAAAGTTCCTTTGCTACCAATGCTCGCGTTGTTGCCTTCTTCACTAGAACTGGTGTTGCCGTAGACGACGTCATTCTTAGGCAACTGGAAACTCTTACTTAGCCTAGTATTTTTTTGGAAGACTGATGGCGAGTTTCTTTCTCTGTAACTACAGCTCCTCACGAATGTGTTTTGGAATCTAGAGTCTGTACTTTCTAGGCTCTGGAACTCAGGATCAGTCTCGATGTTGGTTTGTTCGCTGGTGAATCCAAGCAGCTGTTGACAGTTGCTGCAGTACGATTTCCTCGCTTTGAGTTTTGTGATTTCCTCCTGTTGGGACTTGATGATCTTTTCCTTCTGCACGAGAGCAGTGCGTATTTGTCGCTGTTCTCTCGTTAGGCGGGATTCTAATAAGACTAGTGAGCGTAGGACTAAAGCGAGCTGGTCCTGTCTTAGCCTCCTCTCTTGCGTCGCTCGCTTGTCCCTCGCAGCGAGTGCCTGGCTGGCTTCGACGAGCTGATGTCGCTGCTTCAGAACTGACTCTGATTGCTGTTGCAGCGCACTTCGTACAGCATCCAGCTCCCTGCGCAACTCCATAGCCTCCGAACTGCTATCCATCTGTAATCAAGAGAAGAAAATATCATTAATTATCTGGTCATCAGTAACAGACACAATATTATGATGTCTAATTGGGGCAACTAAGCAACGGTTTAATTCAAACAATGTTCATCTGGGAACAAATCTTTTCGCTTGTAACCTTTTCAACATTTCTAAACTTTTGACCATAAGTAAAATTACTGAGAGTATTAAAATCGTGCGTGTATCATTAACATCATGAGTCTAATGGTAATGAATGTCAATAGGATTGAGATCTTTATTGAGATCGAAGTTTACATTTGAATGGAGTTTCATCACTTGGCCGATGAGCACTGTAACGGGCAATATCTCAAAATGTCAAGAACGATTGACGCACGTTTCCTTTAGTAAATCGCGACAGAATGCCATAGTAAAACGTCTTTTATAATTAATCGTTTCAATGTTGTTTGATGAAGCGTTTTCATTGATCAATATTGGTGTCAGTTCTTGTTATGTTCGGTCAAAGTCCAGACACAGTCCAAAGTTCAATTTAAATATCACGTAGTTTATCAGGAAATGTAACAGTTAAAATTGCTTGTTTATCTAGCGATATCGTTGTATTGTCTTTCATTATTTTTATTGGATTCATTTATTATGCTTACGATATGTCAACTTTGCGATGAACTTTGCCCTAAACGTCCGACATATGTTTTTAACGATTTTGTTTATTGTAAAATGTAAGTCAGCGATCTACGTCGCATACTCGTAGCATCAAGAACATGTGTTCAAGCCCTAATTGGATTGTCAGCCTGTCCGCCTGTCACAGTTCCCAGAACTAGCGTAGCTTAATAATTAGTATTTTGACAGTTATTTACTTAATATTAATGTGAAGAGATATTTTGTGTCAGTAAATATATTGAAATTAATTGATATCCAATATTTTAGTTTTTTAAATGTTAATACAGTAGATTTATTTCCTTAAGGCCTACATGCCTTCAGCTCATCAGATAATTTGGAACGACGCAGTGACAAAACGAATTCAGAAGCCTTAAACCATCCATAAAATTTCCAAAATCATTTATTTACTTAAAAGTTGCGTGCAAAAAGGTTGTCATACGAGTTAATAGGCTAGTTGACAAAATTTGAAAACTTGGTTAATTATATACTTTAATCTATATTATATCCCCAAAAAGCTATATTTTAAAGAAAAAGCAAAATTTACATTACGTATTTTGTATTTAAAAAAAGCAATTTATATTTCCCTCGAAAACGCTGAATAGTGTCATGGCGTCTTGAATGACGTCACAGCTCGCGAAATAACCTGCTCTGTGGTATGAAAACGTCAACAACAACAATGATGTTTTGCGAGGCGTGACGTCACACTTTCTTGCGCCGCGTTCTTCGTGTTCGTTGTCACGTGACCTAATGCCTATTTTTTTCGAATCCATTTTCTAAAAATATTAATAATCTTTAACTTTTTTGAGAAATATACTAGTTTTTTCTTATCTTCGTCTCCTCATTTATAATTAGAAACTATAAACCAAGCAATTTGTTATTAGTGGAAACAGGCCTATTGTGATTTCATATTATTTTACAAAACACTTTATTTTAAGTATGATACCCACTGCCTATCATATAAAAAGTCACACATACTTCGCTGTTAGCTTCGATAAACAAACACGATAAGCTTCTATTCGGGAGCACAATACCACATAGCTACATCGATATCTGCATAGAATAGACATGACACACGTGCCGTCCAGTTATTTAAAGCTACTGAAGTGATAAGGGCATATACCTACCTACTGCCATAGACACTGAGCCACGAGAGCCACTAGCAACGTTCGCGATAACGTTATCGCTTTTTATTGGTATAAGGGCTTGGTGTTTGTGTGGGCTTTTAACAAGAATAGGGGGTGCTGTGAATGAATGTCGCACTTCGAGGACACTGAATGAAATCAACTCTGCTGCTGTGTTTAGAAACACTTACTAAGAGATCCCTAAAGTGTGTTCTGTGGAACTTTGGAGGTCCGTAGCAAATTATCAAGGGCTACATTTGTCATTAAATAAAAATATATTGAGTGTGTGAGTAGTTGAACGAGAAAAAAGGAAGACATGCAAAACTAACCCTCTTCAACTACAAGTTTACAGGTTTCAAATAACTTGCTGATTCCCGCAGCTTTTAAAAAAAACACCTAACGTAAATTTCTATCCTACTTCCTACTTAATATTATAAGTGTGAAAGTTTGGATGTTTAGATGTTTGGATGTTTGTGACGCTTTCACGGAAAAACTACTGAATGGATTTAAATGAAACTGTACAATAATATAGCTTATACATCAGAATAACATATAGGCTATAATTTCTAAAGACATAATATGTAAATTGTCCAAAATCACACTTATAATATTAGTGGGATTACATGGGAAATTTTGGCATAACAAAAACGCGTTGCCTAGCAACCGACCATAGAATATGTAAGTTTGTATATGCAAACTTTCGCGTTTATAATATTGGTGTGAAGACTATTTGAATGTACTACGTCAGATATTTACATTTCTTTTTTCTTTAAATTATTAGACTACGTAACAGAATAAACACTATTTTGTACTTTATGCTGTATAATAATTTGTCATATACGTCACCTGTGCCTATCGAACAAGTAGAATACATCCTGAAATACACGCGAACAAAGTCGCGGGCGGAAGCTAGTATTATATAATTTGCCAATCAGACTGTCGATTCAAACACTAATCCTGTCTTTTTTAGTCATTGCTGGTTTACGGTTTATCGATTTATGGATTCATGTTTAGATTCTATGTAGTTATTATAAATTGAACCGCGTAATCAAAGTGTATGTTTTATTAATAAAGAATCCATTGATGATGTATCGTAATACTGTAAACCAGCAAAGATTACAAAAAGTCCGGATTGGTGTTTGAAATTATCTCTCTTACACTTGGGGGGGAAATGTATAAAAGAGCGAATGAGGACGCCAATATATGACGCTTTATAAAGTCTGAATTTTGGGTTAATTCTTTTTCAAGAAGTGCCTATTATTAAAGCCTTGCATAGGGCTATATGTCTAACAAAGTATAAACTTAAAGCTGAGTCCAATAACCTTTTATTATTAATTTTACATTATTATATAATTCGCTTATTATTATTACAGTTATGTTTACTTAGTTTACCCAAACCCAAAGTTACAATTACTACGTCATCGTCACCTCAATCAATTACCATATGTTTTAACAATAATGGCTGTAACTTTATGCCTCTTGCCATTCAAGAGACAGGAAACGCGGGTCAATGACTCCGAGATAACGAAACGGGTAGTTGTTCTGTTCAGTGCGTAGTAAAAACAATACATTCACTTGGTATTGCGTGTTACTAATGTGTACCTAGGCAAGTCTGGAAGGAGTTGATTAGACATAAAACCTCCCTGTTGCTTACTGGTGGCTACACCGTTCTAAAGGTGACCCGGGGGAAATGGCATAGATACCGGGGCAGTGCCCCGGGGCCCCTAGGCCTCCTTGAACGACGTTTGAAACCCAAAAATTTGCCCTCTATCCACTCAGTTCCTTGGACGGTTGTTCCATTGATGTATCCCTAAAAACATTTTCCCTCGTTTAATGGTTAAATAAAATCAATTATTTCAAAGGAGGGTTTACGTGAATTCCTTCAAAAAGGCGCAACGCAATTTATTATGCCATGTGATTAAGTAGTTTACTTAATACGGCCCCCATTTCATTTTTCCCAGGGGCCTGGGTTACATGGATACGCCACTGCCCGGAAGGGCATTAGTACCTACTCCGTTATTTAAATAAACAGCCGTCAAACAGTTTTGAATAGCACTGTTGTGTTCTATCAATCCTAGATAATAGCCTGACCACTCTTAACAATTATTTTACGCCTTCAGTTGAGTCGTGTGATGACTTTGAATCAATTAGGTATTTTATAACACCCTTCACTTTTCGTTGGTGATGGTGTCATGACATTACAAGTTATGGTCATTTTATTATTTTAAACAAGTCATCTTTTGGATGTTGTAAGTAAATTTCAGAAAATATGTTACCACTTGTATCTTAAGATAATCACCAAAACGATTGCAAAGCGTGTAATGCTGCTTCTACCAAACAAACTGTTATAGTACTCGCAAACTAAGTTTGCCCCTCTGAAGTTAGCCACAAAAGACCGCGAAGTTCAATTATTAACGTATAAATGGGAGGCAAGGCAAGTTAGCAGGTGCAAAGAAATGTCCTAGTGTTTTATGTCATCTAGGGATAGTATTATCGTAAAAAATACACACACATTCCGTCTGTACATGTTTGAAATTGCGGAGAGCTAACTTCAGAGGGGCAAACATAGCGTGCGAGTACTATATCTGGGATAATTTTTGAAGTAGGTACACCCAAACGGAAACCGGCGGGCACTGGCTAGCTTCTCATAACCGTTTCTACGTATCGCTTGTTCAGAAAATAGAATACAATATACAACGGTAACGACGAATCACAGAATACCTTAGAACATTATTTCATACTTATAGGTTACATTGTCCTTTTTTGCGACACGTTCTTCATTTCAGTAACTAAACCTACAAAGCCTGCACAAAACAACTAACAACCAGAAATAAATTGACAACAAAGCATAACAAAACAGAAAAGAAAGTCTCGCGACCAATTTAAACCTTCATTCTTACTGTATTTTTTTGGGAAATGTAAACATTTCACATTCTACCAGTTGCCTACAAGATTCACCCACGCAAAACTATCTCACCTTACTGTGTGATAAAAATCGAAAGTGGTCGCTATTGAACGCTTTTGTTAGTTATTTGAGAACCTCTAAGAGCCTTTTTAGCACTAAGTTTCATTCAATGGTGGTGAGATATGGTTTGTTCTGAATGCGGTGCGTAGGAGTTTAAACTCTTGTCTTTTTTATCTGTGGTGGGAAAAATGTTTTGATTTCGTTTCGCGTTTGAAATATGTATTGATAAGATTATTTTAATTTTACGATTATGTGTTTGGATTAGATAAAACCTTTCATGCTAGTTTTCGAGACTGATATACTCTCTAAATTAGGGGTCAGGTAAGGAGTGGAATTCCCTGCTGACGAATGCGCCTCGATTTTGTTATAAATTTAGTGTAGCAGTAGTAGACGAGTACGACACTAGATGGCGCAACTGACATGTTACATCGCATGTCTAAAAAAACTCGTTTGGTGTATGAGAGCCCCCTTAAATAATTATTTTATTTTGGTTTTTAGTATTTGTTGTCATAGAGGCAACAGAAATACATCACCTGTAAAAAATTCAACTCTCTATCACGGTTCATGAGACGGACTGGTGACACACGGACGGATGGACAGCGAAGTCTCAGTAATAGGGTCCCGTTTTTACCCTTTGGGTACGGAATCCTAAAAATTAACCTAAATTTCATGTAGAGAGTTTTATTGTATTTTTCACACCACATGACGATTTAAAAAGACGTCAATAATTTTAAAACTGTATTTCATGTAGGGATATAGGAATCGTTCAAAATTGGTGCTCACTAAAATGTACCCAGGGCAAATTCCATTTTCCATTAAATATTATTCAATCTTTCATTATATTCGTTAACGAGTCGGACAACAATATCCTCGACTGAACATTAATTAACACGAATGGAAGTTTCGGCAAATGGCGGCTTAAAACAGCTGTTTTGTCAATGTACCTTGCCGCGACATTTTATAAGCAAACCTTACAACACAGAAAGGCAGTGCAGGTACACAGTTTCTTTTAGTTGCAGTTGGTTGCTGTTAATTAGTCTACCTGTTTTCTCTTTTCA
The DNA here is from genome assembly GCA_910589575.2 of Carcina quercana. Classification (NCBI taxonomy): domain Eukaryota; kingdom Metazoa; phylum Arthropoda; class Insecta; order Lepidoptera; family Depressariidae; genus Carcina; species Carcina quercana. The sequence goes on along the minus strand of OU342429.1, from coordinate 14,072,781 downwards.
AATAAAAAAAATATCTCGCAATCTTCGCCGCCGGAGCCTAACGGTACTCAAGGGCTTCATCAACTGTAAGCAAATGTTATTTTATGTCCACGGATTAAGGTCGTTGTTCGAATAATCCAAGAAGCTAGGTCAGTAGGCTTTGATCTCTGTATCTATTAAATGGAGGTAAATTCTCATGGCAAGTAATTTATTTCTTTTAGGAAAACACAGTTACATTACTAGCTTCATGTCCTAATGGGGAATTAACATTGTTCCGGGAATCAAGTCCCCTGATGAAGCAACTTGACTGCGCAGTAAACGATTTTTGGGTCTCTTTGGCGGGGCGCGGGAGGGAAATGTCATTTCGAACGCGTTAAGACGCGTGATTGGCCGAACAGTCCCCCCTTGCACCTCTCTGTCACCCGGGACGCGCGATCTCTCACTATGCCCATTATTGTTCAAGTTGTTTGCCGGGAACTATACCTACTTTAGTTCAGTTCAGCCTTCAGTGTACAAGATATCCAAGATTTGTAACGTACTAAAGACATAAGTATATATCTGAAATTTGCTGAGCTGAGCGGCTTGGCGGTCACATTGCGGTGCATCATGGAAAATGTCTATCTTCAGAATTTTACCATTCCCAGACATTGACATTATTTGTTGATAAAGACTCGAAAGGATGTTCTTCAAATTTATTTACTACTTTTTCGTTACTTAAGTAGTCGAATATAAACGAAAATATCAAATCTCTCTCTCTCTCACTCCAAACAAATATCCCTCTGAACTTAATCGTCAATAAAAACATCAAAACTTTTACAACTGCACTTGTAACGTTGTACTTGGTAGTTTTTATTTGCAAGACAAAGTTATACGTGCAGTTTAGTAATGTAGATACTTTTTGTCCGACTACAGTATATCTTTAAGATGACTATTGTGATCAATTTCGTCATTCTCGTGATATTTATCGACACAGTGATTCATGCGGTGAGCAGTTCGATCATCTGGACATTATCTTTGATTCATTTGAAGGTCGAAAGATCTGTATAAGGAATATTGGCTATATACGTCAATATCAATGTTTTTTAACGCTGTTTCGCAATGATTTGTAATTTTAATTGTACCAATTTGATAATTATTATATATAAATATTCGGGAAGGGAAAAATCTGTGACAAAATAGGTGTTAAATCGAAAAACCTCGACTACCAAATAGTAATAATGACAATATGTCATCATTATTATCCATTAGAAAATTATTTGAAACGTTTTAAAAATATATATAATATCTAAGGTTGCTTCCCTACTGATTGGTTCATTAAACTATCAAATGGATTCGATGATTAAATGCATTTGTCCATAAAAAACTGTTCACTGTTCAGACCCTTTAGGGGTGGAATTAATAATTTTTTATCTTAGTAACTTAACTTCAAGTTTCTACCAGATTACATAAATCAGAATATTAAACAACTTTATTGTAAATCATAATGTATAGGGATAAATTAGTTTTAAATTCTTCTGCAATTAAAAGAATTTCATTTTGATTTCGTCATTAGCTAACCTAAATTAGGTGCTATAAATAGGTTATTCGGTACGTCCCACTGTAAGCGTTGAAGTCGTTCTAAATATAAAGGCAAATGGTATTATTTTTATTTAGGCATGTCTTTATTTACGGTTATCACTTTTCTTACATTATTTAGTTCTACTTTTCATTTAAAACTTTAATTTTATATTGGTCCGCAGCAAAGCGTGATTTGTATAATTTACATTCAAATATTTACAAAGCAAATATGTGTCTAAAACAAATGTTTATCGTTTGCTTTGATTTGTTAGTTTAAATATTTATAAGCAAATCATACACTTAAATGAACGCTTACAATAAAAATGTATCGCCCAACGTGGGGCTCGAACCCACGACCCTGAGATTAAGAGTCTCATGCTCTACCGACTGAGCTAGCCGGGCTTGTGCCTGATTGACGAAATTACGATGCAAAGCCAGTGATCCTAAATGGAATAGGGACTTAATGAGGTGCTACAGTTTATTTTTTACGTCCCACTGTAATGTCTGTATAGAATGCATGGTCCAATCGGTCCATTGACTACCTATGGAACGGGCGTTACAAAGAATGCAGTTGGAATGCGCTCGCGCTGCGCCACGGGCCATAGTGATGCTAAATATCATAGATGTGGTGTCGATTATCGAAATATAATTATTAGGGGTATGAACGAAAACTCTAACTTCATTAGTGACGAATTTTGATATGATTTGTAAGATATAATTTGTCTTTATATTTCCTTTACGTAAATTTTTCAAATGACGAATTTCTTTTTAAATATATTATTGATACACATTAAAATACTTGACATATCGTAAACGCAGCGATATCTACCTAACAATTTAATTTTAAATAATATTATTTATCGATGCAATGGCTCTCTGGTCCATCCCTATGCGCCTTGCGCAGTACGAGCACTCAGTCTGCGCACGCGCCGCTTTTTAAGTTCCTTATTTGAACCAGTCTACCCGTGGGAGTTGCGAAAGCAGCGTTCAAGGTTGGTTGGAGCTTTCTTTATTTTAATATGCACAGGAATGCAGACGAATACGGATATGCTATGCAAATTGCAAAACACGCGAAAGAATTACAAGCTAAAATTGTCGAGCTAATTAATTTGTTGTGATTAAAAATGCAAAAGATGTGAGTGACAGATGAAAGATGAATGTCATTGTAAATTTCAAAATTGAGCGGTTCACATAGTTGTTTACATTCATTTGTTGCCATAATCAATTAATTAACGCGTTCGAAACGTCAAAAATATGTAAACGTGAAGATTACGTCTTAAATAATGGAATGGTAATTGGTTGAGGCGATTTTTGCATTTTACAACGTAAAAACTATTCATAATATCATAATTTAAGTACAGGCTAAATGCATCTCTTTTCTCTCCTTTAAATCTCCACGACTATTTATACCGATGCCATTGACCTAATATTCCTCGACAGCTCACACTCATTAATCTTCCACGAACAATTCATCAGAAACACAAAAGCAAATTGAAATTCGAAATAACGACTTCCCGTGCGCCATAAAAACTTAACCTTAACATTTCCCTTTCAACAACCGGCAAAACTGTGAGGAAAATAAAAGAATCATCGATGAATAGAGGGCACATCACTATGAGGAATCGATTTTTAACCCTGACATCGTGAATCAGCGTGCTAATGACATCGAATATGTCCTCGCCGAAGGCCGTATGATTCAATGTGTCTTAACGATGTAAATATTTTCTTATGATAAAAAGTCACTTAATGCTAACTGTAATCACGATTTTGATGTTCCGTATTATTGTTATTTTTATATTATGAATATTAAAACCAAGGTTTCGAAGCCAATTTACGAGTCTGCGGTTTCGAATGATCTCACGTACGAGTAACAGTTTGTTCACAAATGTTTACAAAGATTTGACCTTTTTCTTCAAACAATCGCTCTTAGCTCTCTTTACATTCAATACTTTCTCCCGGCCTTTCTTGAAGTTTCCTTGTTCCTGTGTTTCATGTATTGACTTACAAGTTCGTTAATATACTGTCAGGGATACAGAGGTACAATTCCCGGGAGGCGACTTCTTGTTTCCTATCGCAAAGGTGAGCTCTCAGTCGCCATGACAACCAGTGATTGTATGCTGACAAGATGGTAGTGAAAACGCTGCCGCCCGTCTTCCAGAGTTTCATCTCGCCACGATACTAACGAGAACTTGGTCTTTTGGTCTGCCTTTGGACGGCAGTTTGCCAACTACTTATCAACTGCACAGGAATGCACTCTGACTGCATTTTTGAGAAACTGAAATGTTTTTAATTCTGTCACCGCTCCTAGCGAACTTTGGATCCCGCATTACCCATTCTATACATGTTAATCTATCGATTAGCATACATCAGTGAGATTCAGTCCAATGTTTCAAATAAAATGTAAAGAAACCTAAGTTTGAAGTATCTAATACAGGCTACGTTTTACAAGGCTGCCATGGTGGCGTGATTATGTCACAATCTTGCAAGATTGCGGTACCTAAACATGGGGTAAACAATTCCCACGGATTGTTGGCTTTCGCCATTATTCTTTTTCCCCAAACGCTGTCGAAATCAAGACTAAATGAAGACAAGTCACGAAAGACGCCATCGTTTAGATAACGCGTGCTTTCAAATTGTGCTTTCAAGGTCACATATAATTTGGGAGAAAAGAGAAATCATAGGAAACGTATAGAAGTTGTTGAAAGCTTTCCTTTTGTTGGAGCTATAATTCAGTCGCTTTAGTTCCGAATCGTCATTTCGTACAATGAGCTTACGCTAGTCATTGAATTTTCACTCAGAAATCACTTTAATTTATAATGGAACTGGTTTTGTGGTCGATATATCGTGCGCATGTTAATGGATGTAAATAATTCGTAATTAATGACTGGCCCCTTATAATATTAGTATGGATATGGATGGTTCATGTATTACGGTCACATTTTATTAAATACGTCCTAATTAATTTCAACGCTCAAATGAAATCGACCACACTTTTTAGGGTTCCGCTCTCGTCAGGCGGACTTGTCGCAGTTCCAGTTTGACATATGTACATAAAACAGTATAGGTAGCGGCAAACCTCTGAGGTGCAATTCACCAAGACCAACGTCCTTACAAGCTCGTTGTTTCCTAGGCAACGAGGATCATTATCGAATGACGATAGCACATACATCCGTGAGCCATTTAGGAAAGCATCCGAATACAATCTACCTAGCTTTTATTCATCATCATCAACAGCCTATACATATGTCCCCACTTGCAGGGGCTCAGGCCTACTCTCATACAGAGAGTGTATGGGCCGTAGTCCACCACGCGGGACCAGTGCGGATTGGTAGACTTCACATGCCTGTTCAAGACATGCAGGTTTCCTCACGATGTTTTCCTGATAATGTGCTTGAATTGAAAAATAACTCATAGGTACACGGCTGGATTCGAACCCGGAACCCTCAGATTGAGAGTCCGCGCCTTATACACTGCGCCACCGACGCTTCCTACATACATACAATATAATATACCTTGCTTTTATTACCTACACCTTATTAAAAATCACAATATATTTTAACGTGCGTGTCAGATGCGAATAGCCGCATCGCGTGTACTCCTACAGTTAAGTTGAAGTTTAGTTTTTAGTAAGTAATTAGTACATGTCAAAATAGTTCCGGTAACTAAATAGCCGAATGCTTTGATGCAACCAAGTCTTTGTGCGCCGCGGTAAAGGTTCTCCGGGAGGTGAAAGCATTCGCGTCGGTCATTTCGGAAGTGGTCAATTTTTTCAGTTGACTTCAAACAAGTAAATGCGTTCAAAAAGAACTGGAAACCGCCCTAATTTCAATTCAATAGCCCTAAAGGTCTAATTTACTAAGGCAAATTTAAGATTTATATCGTTTTCTCATGGATGCCGTTGTCACGTTGGACATGTTACTTAGGCCAAGGAGCCGGTTAAAATAATCATTAAAACAATATCGTTTAGAACTAAATAAACTACTTAAACTCTAATTCATTGTTTTATTCTAATGACACATTCCCAATTCAAACAGGTTGATTCATGCCATGGCATGAACTAGCTTGTGACTGGTGTGGCGTGTTCAATTAAATAATAGCACTTGTTTAAAACAAAATTAAACAGAAATAGCATTGAACAAGTTAGTTCGTTAGTTACACTTCCTATTCAAATTATTAAACAATGGATCGTAAATGATGTCATTAAGTGTAGTAATTTTAGTTGTATTGATGCATTGACAATAAATACAAAACATGACTTTTAATAATGGCAACTACAACAACCTGTATGCCAGGTGATTGTCTTCGAACCGTCTCAACAGATTTTTAACTAACGTTAGTCTTTTTTTCCCCTAATATTTATTTTGAATCTTTCTTTTGAATAAAAAATGCCTATTTGAATTTTTTATATCTAAAAAATAATAATATATTTATATAATTTTATTATTTGCATTCAATTTGGGGACACGGACTTATCAATGTGAAGTAACTCCAAATGGAGGCACGGACTGATGCAAATGGTTTACATTTCGATATATCAGATATCGTACAGAACGATTGATATTAATTAGTATGAATTTCAATAAATTATTACAATTATGCCTATGATAATAAACATTGATTTTCCAAGGATTCCTAGTGTGGAGGCACAGACTTATGATACATAACTTGGTGACCCAGTTGTGGGGGCATCTTCAACCGTGTATCCATAGTGGATTCATAGTTGCAATCAGTTGCGTGACTCATCATTGGGCGCACTTGGACACTAGATGTGCTAAACCAACCTTATAGAAAACTCCATACGGTTGCTTCTTCATATGTGATATCTACGATAGCACAGATAACTGACAGACAGAATAATATCTTTAGTAACTAAAGCCTCTAATTTGAACCCCTTGTTGTGTAGGGAGCTAAAAACTAATAATAGTAGCTCTATACTAGTAAGTCTTACATAGCGATTCACTAAATAGCTTATAACAAGGTGCTAAAGTCGATGCCAGAATTTCACGGACTAGTTGTAAACTTAATTTTAATTTCTTATTGTAATGTAAATATGTATGTATATTGTATCTGGTCTCCACGACACAGGCTCACCCCAGTGTGGATGCCGCAGTGTATCAAAGTGACTTTTCCTGAGATAATAAATTATTTGTATTGTAAAAAATTATATCGAGCGAATTAGTTTAGAGTGTTTCCATACTAATTGACTATGTGATTTAAATTATTTCATGTAATAAAATTGATTATTTTTATTTATATATTTTATATTAAATATTCTAGTTTGATATAAGTGTGTGTAGAAATTTGTGACTAAAAATGTTTTATTTAGAATGTTAAGGAACGCGTGAAAATATTTCATTTAATGTAGGCTTAGTAAATACAATTTCAGAACTCACAGAACCACGCTGGATTGAACTGTGACAGAATACGTGTTATGTCCGATGTACCGTCAAAGTAGTGCGTGAAATTATGACGTCGACTTTAGCTCAAATTTTGACTAAAAAACTCGTCATCTTATTCATCCCCTAGGAGTTGTACTCTACACATCTACGTCATCAAATTGATCTTAATTCAAAATTATAGGTCAGTACCAACATGACCTAATTGTGAACGAGTGTAACAGCATTCGTAGATGCGGTTGAACGATGTATAAGTATGCCTCGTGTTGTATAGATCGACGAGGTCAAACGTCACTGTGTTGGTTGGTTGATGTGGGTAGAAAGCAAAGGGCCCGAAGGCTAACTCAGACTAGTGGAGATTAGTGTACAAACAACACAGAGCACTATAACCAGAGTTGAGAGAGCGTGCGCAGGCGCCGCTGCGCTGCGAACAACAACCAATGACATCTGTTTTAGGCAGGGTTGAAAATGAAAAAGAATTAACGTACAAAACGGTCTTTCACCGCCTCCTACCGGTCCGCGATACCTCACCTCTCCCCGCAAGAAAGTGACCCGCTCAAGGACCGGTAGTGTCGCGCGCGCGTGCTTGCTTACAACGTCATCCATTCGATATATAGGAATAGGAACCGATATCACGACATATGTTTGAAGTGTTTGTATAATATAATCTATGGTACAGTCTCTTTGTTTGTCTTGGTCTTTGTTCGGTGAAATAATCACAAGTTCAAAGAAATGTCAATATTGATGGATGGCAGTGGATGTGATTTCTAATGGCCATTAAGCCCGGCATTAATCAGTGGTAATTAATATCCGAGAAAATAGACTATAATTTAGATGGAGAAAATATTCGATGGTTGGATTCGCTGGTTCGTTTCTGCAGATCATTTTTCTGAAACTATGACTGCATATTTTTAATTGGATGGAAAGCTTACTCACCCTGAAGCCTAAAACTTTTGAGGCGCTAGCTTTGCTACCTTTTATACCGAAACACTGCTGTTTGGCGGCAGACTTGGGTACCATGGTGGTAGGTAGACAAGCGGACATATAAAATGTTCTACCACCACGCTAAACCACTACCGATAGGTACCAATGCAATTAGGCCATCGAGGCGATCACTGTTGTAAAAATTAGTTTAGACCGTTTTACTTTTCGTAGTAGACTAGGGATAGTCTTTATTATTGATACGACAGTGTGTTGATTCATTCTCAATGCATACAGCAACAGATCGGCTTAAGAGGCTATGCTGTTGTCAAAGCGCCCATACAAACGTAGTCCAGTCATATTTTGAGTATTAAGCTATGAAAATCTATGAAATTTTCAAGACACAATCTAGAAACAAATATCTGTGTCGGTGGTGAGTCAGATTCTCGTTTAAATATATACTTCCAGAGTTACAGGGCGTCAAAGAATTGTATTTTTCGGTAATAAAAAGCCCCAACTTTGAACCTGATTTACAAGAGTATGAATCAATTTAGAACAATTTGGAAAAACCACCGACATCTGAAATTTCATTAGTATACTGTATTTAAAAAATGGTTACATAATATACTGTATCCTTCAAATGATCCCTGGACTACGAAACATCCAAATAACGGGTGGATAACATCGCATAATGTATGCTGTCTCACCGTACGCGCTCGGTTAGGATAGGGCTCGGAGAGGGACAGCTACAAAACAATTTAACCTTGAAACCGACCACGTGGTCTTACCAACATAGCCTCTTAATTTATTTGCCAGACAGCTACTTTTCGACCGACTTCGAAAAAGGAGGTTATCAATGCGACGGGCATGTTTTTTAAATGTTTGTTACCTCATAACTTTCGACTGCGTGAACCGATTTGGATGATTCTTTTTTAAAAAAAGCTGATGCTTCTCGTGTGGTCCCATTTTAATTAGGTCCCTGACAATGTCATTCATGTGGAAACCATATTAGTCTTAAACTTTCTGTAGACTTTTAGGGCAGTTGAAATGGGCTTCTTAGTTCTTTTTGAACGCGTTAACTTGTTATTTCGATAAATTATTGCTATGGCATAACTTTGAAGTACACGTGTATGTTGTTATGTTATTTTGTTTAATGTTAGTGCATTTACCGCTGATCTATCATATATTTTGTTTACGAAAAACCCTTTATTTACTGTTATTCGGGTATCGAATTTCTCTGCCTGCAAGTGTCGTGATATGGCGCCATTAAAATATTGACAGGTCTGCAAAAACAGGTGGTAAATATAGTTTTCTTGTCGTTCATGCAATTATAGGTGCCATGACCAAAATGATAGTAAATATTGTTAGCATTATTGTTGTTCAGCATTAATTAATATTACGACAAAAACAACGATAAAAATAACGAAAACCTTTTTGAACGCCTCTGTAGCCTAGTGGCTACACGCGTGTAGGTACACGTTTTTTTAAATTGAATATAGACCAACACTTGACCTCAATCTCACCTGATGGTAAGTGACGATGAGGTCGACGATGTTACGTGGTCTAGAAGGTGCCTATTCACTCTTCTTTTGAAGATTCCCAAGTTGTAGTTTTCGGGGAACACGGAAACCGGTAGTGTATTCCATATTTTTGCTGTACGCACGATAAATGTGGAAGCGAAACGCTTGGTGCGAGCTGCAGGAATATCTACAGTGTACGGGTGAAGGTCTGCCGTTCTTCTGTTTGACCGGTACTTGAACGGCGAAGGTGGAATCAACAAAAATAGCTCCTGCGCACGTTTGATGGTGGTACGGCATTTGCAATGTCCGCATGCTACCACCATGCTACAAAAGCATGGGTACACACCTGTCTTTGCTGTTCTGATCTACCCAATTCATCCGGAGCCTGGAAAGCTAGAATGCCATACAAAATGTACCGATCGAGACACACCTGTCTACCCGCACCGTCAAGCACGCCCGGTCATCAAGCAACCGGCCAGCATCCCCGGAGAACGTGCTGGCCGGTCAGAAAGAGGCGCAAGTTACATACACAATTCAAATATCTGAGCGAGAGAGAGACTGTCCCTACGCTAAGTCTGCCACTAAACTCCGCTATGAAAAGTAGCAGAGATAGCGCCTCATTAGTTTAAGGCTTTTCAGTGAGCACGCTTTCATCCAACGGCCCTATCGTCACGTTCATTAGGTGATATTAAATATATATATAAAAAAATTCGTTAAACTTGTAATCTTGGATCTACTAAAAATTGTAAACACCTGTTATCCAATTTTCGTTTTTTTTTTCGGTTTTCGTACGCATTTAAAACAAAACACACACACAGAGGAAAATGATTTTAAAAATAATGTTCATCACCAGTGGACTGCTAGCGGACTGAATACATCAAACCATCTTGCGTCGGGGGTTAAAATTAAAAAATAAATGAATAACGTCAATTGACAGAACGCGACAAAGCACAAAGTTGCATATGTACTCATATTTACGACGCTGACTGTACAAACAAAACACAACAACAGTCCATTCCGTACATGGAAAGGGAATGTGAAATTGCAAACGGAACCTTAAATCACGACAATGACCTGGAATCAAAACACAACTTTCTCGATGGCATATACATCATATAAAAAAGTGTAGCATTTTTTTAAATTAACGACTATCGAATCACTATCGCGCATGGAAAGTGCGATTTATCGATTAATGATATTGACCCGATTTCGATATCGATATTAATTGTATATCGATTCGCGACAAGCATGAAATTCGGGGACAAGTGAAATGATGTTCGGAATCGAGCATACATTAATATTGTATCGCAACAGGTCAAAATTGAAAGGTTTTGTGTGATGTTGGTAAGCCTCTGAAAGAAATAGTTTAGCGGACTCGTGACACTTTAATTTTGCAGTGTAACATTCACGGGAACAAATGGGTGATGCCAGGTGTGATGCCACTTACAAGGTGATATTACTCGAAAAAATGTGGGTGTTTTGAATTTGCCAAAGTATTAATTTCCTCGACGTTACACTATGTTTCATTTTCGAAAAAATGCTTTAGTTTTAATGATTTTTAGCTACACATTTGACTCAAAATTTATATTCAGTACCTTTAAAAAGAAACTAGTAGAAAGTCCAATGTGGAGAACAATGAAAGAGACCCATGTCCAACAGTGAACTCATAAAGCAGACCTTTAAAAAATAGAGCTTCCATAATTTCTTAAACTGATAAACATCGTACGCTATTCGATTTTGAGAAAGTTTTTTTAGACGAACGTGTGTTTGTGTGTGAATATTTGGCATTAGATCATTCAGATCAAATCATAATAACGAATTGTTTTATTTTAAATATAAAAACAACGATTGTCAAATTGAATAGTACCTTAGAATAAATAACGTAACGAAGTCTTCTCGTATCAGCCTATTCTTTCAAAATAATGCAGCATTTTGCATGGAGGCGTAAGAAACACGTTTTAGGGTGCTATGTTAAAAAAAATCAATCATATTGTACCCATGCATTTATCACAGTTAATTTAAATCATTATTTTAAAATATATATTTAAAACCACTAAGATTCTACTTGAACACTAACGTGCATTAGGGAAACAGAGCCAGAAAATCTTAGTTTTACTTACTTCAACGTTGCACGCGATTTCACCTTCTATCCGTTATTATTCACGCGGCAACCATACTAAACAATTTCAAGAAAGATTATGTCAAAACCGACCCCAAGTGATTGTCTGCGAGTATTATTAAGAGGCAGTAATAAAATTAAGACATAACCACTTATTCTATTGGTTGCTTAAAAATGAACAATGTCACTTAAGCTTAACCCCTTTGTGGCAACGTCAGTGACATAACATTGTGTGACATAAAAACATGAAAGCGAGCACACAGTCATCGCTCAAAAAATGCGCGATATTATATAAAACGGACCTAATGCGTTTTGCTCAACAAAAGTAGGGATATTATGAGTTATGACATTTTGTCGTGTTAAATTAGAATAGAGAAATTAGAACCACCTGTAGTGAAAATGTCAAATCGGAGCCTACAGATAGAGCCTTTATTGTTATTATAATTTCTAAATAATTTTATGTAAGTATCATTATGCTTTAACTAATGTTTTTACTGTATCTTCAAATGCCAATTCATAACTGGTCTAACCAATTGGGTTACATATAAAGAAAGTATGTAACTTAGGAAATGTGGCTTTTATGGCGTCATTGACAATGTTAAAGATTCTGTCAGCGTAAGATTCCGTAAACCGTGCTTTTACGAAAATACGAGTGGTTTCGCGAAAAATCTGATCTGCAATGAAATCTGCATCGCAATCTGATTTTTACTGCATCATTCTGGTAATCCAAAATCCCTGGTACGTACATTCGAAAATACAAGATTTACGCGATCGTATATTTAAAAAAATAATTTATGTACAACACCAGATATAGGTAGATGGAAGATGCCGATGTAACTTACATCTGTAAGCATTAGAAAATTCCCTTAGGGGCTCAGTTTCTCGACACCCACGCGATGACTATGGCCTGACTGGACATTAGGTGATTCTGTCCCAAAACTATGTCAGTATCAAGATTATAAAGACCTATTATAGGAAATTTCAGTCCAGTTTCCAAATTTGAAACCGATCGTAAACAAGTTCTGAATACACGTACCACACTGAAATGAGCAGATTTATAGTGTTGGCACGGCAACAATCCTTTGGCGCCAAAGTCGCGTGGCTGGAAGTGGTTAGGAATGTTAATTAAAATCCAACCAACCCGTGCTGCAGCAAAAAATAAAAGGTCATGCAGGCACGCGCCCATCCGACCGTCCAATAACGTCTGCTAGCCAACGACAGGGACGGCTTCAGTCATTTAGTAGCCCTTGGGCTGTTGAGGACTCACGGTGTCAATCTCAAACCTTCAGGATATTAGTACGCTTTGAAAGTTCTTTGAAATTTGTGATACTTAGAAACAGAAGACCGTAATGAAATATCTCACGCAAGTAGCCTATGGCATGTAGAGGACATTTTCAACTGCCTCCGTAACTTAATGGCTACACACTAGCAACAATCCAGAGGTCTCGGGTTCGATTTCCAGTGGGGACACACACGGCTACACATCAAGCTATACATTTCCAGCATACGCTGACCTGGTATTGAGTGTACTCCCGCACGATGATAGTTCATCTTATACTGGAAATGTTCTCGGTTCTCGGTTTGGTTGGTCGTACGACATTTTCTATCTCCGCTTGGATAGCTACCACTATCGTGTTCCGATATGAAGGCTGCGGTTGCAGAGAGGCCTCATTAGCTTGAGCCTTCTTACGCATGCTTTCTATCCAACGGCTTTATCGTCACCTACCGTCAGGTGAGAATTAAGCCAAGTGCAAACCCATTATACACAAACAAGTCGCCATTGATCCCAAAGTATACTCTGGGATAATTTCTCAAGTCCACGTAAATGAAGTCGTAATAGTTAGTTTAATATTAGAAGTATAGTCATAACGCTCAGTATATTTACTGGAGACAATAACAACTGGCTTTACCTATAGTATGATATGCCCAATCAGAGCAAAATAACATAATATATATAAGTGTTTGAGTTTCCTTTAACATTAAACATGAATATTTTCTGGACCACGGGGTCTTAGATTTTTAGGGCCCATTAGTTATTGTCCCTAGATACGGGACTGGTCAAGGGGAGCTTTTTGCGTTTAGAAAAGACGTTAGGGAAGGGAATGCGTGTAGGTACTACAGGGTAATCGATAGGCGTGTTGCTAAGCTACCTAGAGCTAGGTGCCCGTAGAATCGTATCAATAAGAACAGTTTACTTCGGTTGATCGTGTTCAGAATTCTGTAAATATTGGTAAATTGACAAATTTTTATTTTTCAGATTTTTTGCGGTCGACTGTACTTTAGCAAATACCAAATTATTCAATTCCAAATTTATTCGATCATTTGGAAATTAGATGGTACTTTAGTAAAATACCAAAGTATTCATTTTTAGATTTTTGCTGCCGGTTGGCCTTTAGATATTCTTACTTTATTAACCGACATCAAAAAGGAGGTTATCAATTCGACCTGTATGTATGTAATAGTTCCAGAACTGCCCAGTTTTCGTATATGTTAGTCTATGTCAGCCTCTAAACAAGTGTGCCAAATTTCAAAAGTGTATATAATATGTATGTATATTTGTATGTTTGTCCTCGTATATCTCCGGAACTAAAAGTTCGATTAAATTAATCATTTTTATTTGAACTAGGTATTGTTCAAATTAAGGAAGACTGCAAGTGTCATTAAAATCGGTTCAGTAGTTTTTGAGATAGGGAATGTTAAGTGTGTATTAGTTAAATGTTTGTTACCTCAGAACTTTTGACTGGGTGAACCGATTTGGATGATTCATTTTTTATTTGTTTTGGTGCTTCCCGTGCTTTCCCATACTGACAGATACTTACATCTTATCATAACTTAATCATATCGATACTATCAAACAAGATAAAGACTAAGTGCTAACCGCTTTGTAATTTAAAAAATCAGTCGAATGAATGTGAAAATTATTCAAATCTTTCACGCACATATCTTTCAGCTATTCTACGGTGTAGTAAGTCTTCTCTAATTCCATCAAGCGAATCTGACCCACGAGTTAGTTGCGTGCTGTTTTCGCGTGTAATTTCCTGTTGCTATCTGTTCATCTACTTCTGGCTGGACACGGGCTTTACGCAAGATCTCATGCTCATGGTTTACCGTATCGTGCGCACCGCCGTAATAACCACCATAAATGCCAACATGTGTAATGGAACCAACATTGTTTCTATGTCGGCGTTTCTATTTTAACATTTAATTTTACAATATAAGAAACGGTCATGATTTAATTAAATGAAAATATTGGTGTATCCACAAATTCTATCACAGAAAAAAAAATTGGTCAAGAGAATTCTATTGTAGTCAATTTTGAAAATGGATCTAAGCTTCAAGTATAAGTTGTTGTATCTATCTACAAAGTTGTTAACACAAAAATGTCCCCAATGAGGATAACTAAAATTGGCGCAATGCTAACAACCGTTTCACGTTTAGCACCACGTGGAAAGAATAAACCAAATGAAAACATAGCCAAAAGAAAACGAATTTTAGAATCTCTTAATAAATAAGTAAGAAACTCGAAATAAAAAGAAATCAACCGACCGAGCTCCATCCAACTAATTAACAATGGTACTCACCACCCGTGAGATAGAACAATCAACGAAATTATTGCACAAAATTATAGTGGAAAAGATATAATAGCGGAACATCATCGTTACGTAAAACTGGTTTCTGAATTAAAGTAAACATAATACGTAAACATGCAAACATTATTTTACCGGTCGAGTAAGCATAAGGCATGTACAGTTCATTACTTGTACATGGTATATACTCGTATATCTTGAAATGAAATCTATAGGATGTGTGATGATGATGGCTTGCACTTGGCTTGCATTTCAACTGATGATAAATAAGGATACAGATGCATGGATTTAAAAATAGATTGGGTATTCTTGGTACTTTCATTAGCTGATAAGTGTATGACAGAACTATACTTTAGATCGAAAGAAAAGCACATTTGACTTCGTGCTCAGGGTGTCCTGCGACCCAGAGTGCTAGAGGTTTAGCAAGGTTAGACACGTTTGCTATCGACACGAAAAGAAGAAGTGAATATGAGGACATAGGATTAAAAGGGACTAATGAAAAGTTTCAAGCTAAAACTGAATGCAATACTGCTGTTTGGTGGCGGACTTAAACAACATGGTACTAGCTATCCAGGCGGACAGAAAAATGCCCAACCACTAACAAAACTGAGTACAATTGGTCATTATGCGTGTAAAAGGTATTCAGTTTGAAAGCAGACATAGAAATATTTCAACACCGACAGTCGAAATCAAGCTCAGTTCCCAAATAAGTACCTAAATTATTAAAGTAACCAATCTATTTTTTCTTAAAGTAAATCAAGGAGTCGATATAATAAAAGCAGTTTCTCTGAAGCTTATTTGAGAGTTGCGTTTTAAAAGTATGTCCCTTAGTAACTTCTTCTCAGGCGGTTTTTACTCTTTTAAACTCTTTACAATATGTGACGAACGCAAACTACGAGTAACATAGTGAGCTACTCGTACTTAACTTTCTTCAGGTTTCCTTTCCATTGCAGTAAACTACGGCCTACTTCATTTTCAAGTTAATCCTATTGAACCAACCCAGAACTGGTCTTCGATCGAGTGCGTCCAGTAAAAGTGGAGCAAAACCGACTTTTGTTTCACCAATATAGTGGCTATAAATTGATTCGTAGCATGCCAATAGATATTTATGTTGCGTCTACAACGAGGCCAGAAGTTTTAAAGTCGTTTTAAGTGGTTACGATTTGACTGGATGCATCGCGTTTTTATTAAGTTAGCATTTAGCACCAGCGCTAGTTCGACATTTCCAGCTGATTTAAATTTGAAGGTATCATATTTAATTTCGGTTTAAAGAATTAATTATCAAAAAGTCATTTTGTCCCTTACATGAGAACTTACAATATAGATAAATATTCGTCTGATACGGCAGTTTACTCTATTGTAAAAATTATTTAATCTAACTTACATTTCAACAATATATAAAAATACATTTATTAATATTATTTCTAGTGTTTTGGGGTAATTTGTGCTCTTACGTAAGTGACAGATTTCCTGATATAGTTGGTTCTTACCCGGGGAAGCACCAGATGATCAGCTCAAAATTTAAGCAAGTAAATGATACTCATTTTGCGACATTACAATCCGATTTCCTATTTTCTTATAATTACCGCACAAAGCCAGCTATTCTAGTTTAAAAGATTATGATAAAATAAAAGAAGTATGAAACTTTTAAGATGCAATGGAAAAGATGCTCTGGAAATAGACGCTAGCATTCAATTCTGCAGCAGTTGTTTTTTTCCGGATAACCAAGAACGCAACGTTCCCATCATGAGAGGCTATTTGAGTCTTTAAAGTAGTAAAATAACACTGGCCAATAGAAACCTCTAAGCTTATTGTTCCGGAGAGATTTTATGGAATGCGATGCACCGTTAGCGAATGAATTTTCACTTCGCTTTGAGGTTAATAAGCTTCTATGTCTCTCTAAATGTCTCATTCATTCCAGAAGAGAATGCTAGCCGTGTTGTTTATTTCGAAACGTTCTGCCTGTATATCCAAAACTATAGCCAGGATAAGACTTTTGAATGGTTAAATTTCAAGCGTATGATTTAACAAATTTCTCAAAAACATTCAGTTTAGTAAATTTTAGGATTGATGTTATATTAACTGTTTAGTACAGTTCTAGGGTGTCAGTCACTAAGGACAAACATTCTTACAACATCACGTCTCACGGATGTATTCGCTGACGATATCTTTAGTTTCATAAACAACAAAGACCAAAATCCAATGACGGCATCAAATACAACCCTGAGCCGCGAGGTTTTAAGGATGTTTGTCATTAGTGAATTGAACTAGGGTGAAAATATTTATTACGTTATGCTCTTTGGTCTGCCCCCCACACTTTAGAATATAAAGACAAATGGCTTGGGAAACGCTGACCTAAAGCATTCTAAACCAACTCGCACAAGTCGAAGTTCTTTTCAACGACTTGCTTTCTAAATGCCTCAGCTTTGAAATGTCAACGCAAAATGCAGGGTAACGAGGCTTAAATGAATAGAAATTGAAGTTTATGGGAACAGTATGCCATTATACACTCTGGTGTGGGTATGAGATATATAGGTCTTGGCACTAATTGTATTTAAGATGTGTAGTGTATAGATAAAGCAATGTTCGTGACTGTAGCGAAAGAGCAAATGTGAATTAAAGCGAAATAAAGCAAAAGGTTGGTCTGAATCTAAATCACGGCCAGCGTGAATATACTATTTCTAGGCAAACATACTAATGTCGACCACATCACTTCGGAATTAGGTCTTTGTGGTCAAATGCGAGGCAAAGAATAAATGAAGTCAAAATCGAGCTAAAAGAGTACCCACAAGTTACTGGGCTCGTGCATTCAGTTTGCTATTGATGCATTATAAATGACCAGGGATATAACATTTAAAGAAAAGAAACATTGACGAAGAAAACATTTAAAGCATGCATATTTGCCCTTTAAATGCGACGTAAAAATGATAAGCTAAATGCAACTGAGTTTCAAAATAAAGGAGCCACGTAACGAACAGTCGTAAACTGCAAAACAAGCCCCAGTCGAGTTTCTCGAGCGTAAAAAGAGATGGACGTTTCTTTGCCGTCGACATATGCGTAGGAGTGCATTATTAGGCCACAATCCACATGCAGAATCGTTCGTGCACCGTGAAATCGCTCAAACGAAGTACAATCGTGTAAGGTACAGGTTCAGTATTTCTTAACGTTGCTATTGTATTCGGATAATGGAACTGCATTTGTAGGTTATGTTATTTGTTGCAAATCAAATCATGTTGCTTCTACAATGTCTATGTTATATTTGTTGATGACGATTTGTTAAAATATTGTGAATGTGGACGTTATGGCAGCAGTAAAATCTACTGCTTTCGTAGTAAGTGAAGTCGAAATAAGTTTGAAGTAATTACGTGAAGTTAAAAAGAATAAAAACAACGACAGCTGGAGAGCCGTTTCGATGAAAATGGAAAGCGTTCTTTGGAACATCTGTTAATTGGCAAACTTAGATATTATAGCGAATCCGTGTATCAGATATATGCTCCACTGGGAATAGAGCCCCCGACTTCCAGATCGTGAGTCAAACTGTGTAACTATTAGGCCACGGAGACGGACCACATTTAAAAGAGTTTCCTACACATATAAACGTAATTTATATTTAAATCATATTATTCCAGCGCCCATAATCAACATTTCACCACAAAAAACAGACCAATTGTTGAGAGTTGAGAGTTCGATAAAAATTTGTCATCTTCGAATAGTCATAGTTTGACTCCTATGGGATAAATTGAACTGTGATCGGATTCAAATTATTGGCAATTTAATACAGCTTATAAGTATAAACAATATTCTTCGAAAAAAATGCATAGTTTTGACCCTGGACAGCAAATAGTTCAAAAAGGCCCGAAATGTCGAAGTTTTTTTTAAACAGGTTTTCCGAAGTTGCAAATTTGAATTCCCACTACCCTAACAGACCCATACAGCATAGAAAAAATGCAGAAATACATCACGCTTTGCGAATTCCGACGGCCTACAACTCTTAAAGCAACGAACATGTCTAAACACGACTTTACGCCTATGTTCAACAAGATACATCGCCCATATATAGACAAGGCAAATGCAAACACGAAACAATTGTAGAGAAAGTACAATCACAATAAAACACTAGTACGCACCCATGCATGTTTGAGATAAGACCAAGCAAGACATATGCGATCAAGTCAAAACAAGACAAACAATATGCGCCGAGGTCAATCGGATGAAAGTTGTGATAAATTCTAGTCACAGGCAAACGAGAATTAACTAGACGTGTCTAATAAGCATACCTCGCGACAATAGGGTTTTGTAGTCAGTACCTAATTTGCATTTGATTATATGACTGCCGAGACTTTTTGAAGTGAGTCCGTCTAGACATGTCTGCACAGAGAGAGTGCTTGTTATTTTTTTATATCTCAAACAAGACTGCACTGACAAACAGGAAGTACCTAGTAATTTCTCAAATAACTTGACATTTGGCGTAATCTTTGAAGCGAAGGAAGCTAACTTAAGATTAGAATCAGATCAGCGAGCGATGGAGAGGGCTATGCTTGGAATATCCTTGCGCGACAAAATCAAGAATGATGAAATCTGCCGACGTACAAAGGTGACCGACATAGCTACTAGAATAAGCAAGCTGAAGTGGCAATGTGCAGGCCACAACTGACGAACAGACGGTCGATGGAACAGAAAGATTCTCGAGTGGAGACCTCGAACTGGGAGAGATATGAAAAGTTGAATTTTATGAACAAAGTTATTCCTCGATTATAATGATTACATTTGTGAAAAGGATGCTTGGATGTAACTTATGTGACGTGACTAATATAAGCTCAACACTCATATAGCACTGTCATGCATTTGGATCAAATTCGAAATAATAAAGAAAAAACCGTACAAGAGCGAGAAGGACTTCTACATTGAGAGTAAGGTACCTATGAAACAGCCATATGAATATAATGGGCTGAGTTTGTTCGTAAAGCTTAAAAGCTTTCACTGAATTGAAAAGAAAAAACTGTATTTGAAACTATTTTATGGGAATTTCTTAAAAAAATTGTTAGGCAGAGAATTTACTAAAGTTTAGCTGTCAAAGCTATGCGCCACTACATTTGAGGTATCTATATTTTTGTGTGAAAGTTAGCATATATTTTTAATATGTAACAATTGAAAATTTTAAGCCGATATAGTATTAGTAGTTGCTGAGATAATTCGAGAGAGATATATAAGACACGGTGTGTATAAGGGAACCAGTACCATATATCGATCAAATAATGCAACAGTTACGTGTGTGTAATTTTAGGGCCAGTATTCATTAGATCTACTAAACTTATTGCTTCTCAGGGCAGTGACGCAATCGTAAAGAACGCAAAACAAATATCCAAATCTCTACCAAACTGTCAGTGCCTCACATAGAGATATTGTACATTTCGGACCATGTCTAACCAAGTCCAGGATATAATGAAGTGCGGCGAGGTCACAAAGATGAAAGTGATAAAGTCTAGACACGGTCTAACGTGTAACTAATAAACATGCGACAATAGGTGCTCGTAGAGGATCAAGATAGTTTGAAAGTTGATTAGGTTTCAATGCAGGTTGACATGTTGTGTGCATACGTGGTAGATAGTGAAGAGAATGAAGGGAAATTTCGAGACGAACATTCGAAATCGGGTAGAGATATTCCGCAAAACTAGTATTTATTTCAAGATGATGTATTGTATTCCTTATCTTTCTTTTTCTAATGATTTAGCACTTAAGTGAAGTTTTTGTCTTGCTCTGAATGTACATACCAATCTTTAATTTTTTACTACGTGGGTGGGCCCTCAATGGTATATTGGAGTATAAGGGTCACGGAGTCAAAGACCATCGCGATTTAGACAGTGCTCTTCACAGCAAATTAACTTTAAAAATAAAGACATTAAATTTCCTACAAACAGACAAATCCTAAGATTTGTTATTAGGTCTTTGATGAAATTTGTTAGACGGAAATATCGTGACGTTAAATATTATTTTTAAAACTCGAATACTCTAAAGATAATCCAATCACACACTCGATAAATTCAAAGAAAGCAGAGATATAGCGATGGGAACGTGAAACAATGAAAGCGAATTGTAAGAGCATTAGACATTTTTCTCAGAACAGCGTGAAATATGCAGCTGACTGATGTAACTGACGATCTAGAAAAGAGTCGTGCGCTTGCGCACGAATGGTGCAAGGACGATCACGCGACGTAACTCGGCAGCGGTGTTATTACAGCTGAAAAACGTATTAAAATAATTGTCTACTAAACTAAAGATAGGGTTTACACCGCCCTTAGAAGTTTACCAGTTGATTGCATTGAAACCTCGAAGGCAATCTGAACTGCTTGAAAGAGTTTATGAACTACACTATAATCTGCAAATTTTCTTTAATGAGGATTTTCACGAACATACGTTTTACCCCACTTTGGCAAGAGATCAACCACCCCAGAAATGTTTATCTTTTTCCTTTTCTTGTCCTATACCAATAATATAGATGTATAAGTAGTATATGTTTTAAACAAAAGGAAAGAGTGCCTTGTAACAAAAGGAAAAAGAAAACAGATTTCTGAGATAGGAGATATATTGCCTAAGTGGCACCAACTAGTGGGGAAAAACCTCGTTTATCTTGAACTTTATACCAAAGTTTTTAAGCTCATGTAGAATATTGTTTGTTGAACAGCTTGTCATGCGATCGGACAGCTAGTTCATACGAAAGCACGATCAAATAAACTTATTCTTAGTAGTAGCCTAACTGATAGTCGTGCGATTAGTTTACTGTTATTAAAATTATTAATCTAGTCTCCTCATTCAAGAAGAGAAGATAATATTGCTTAATGTCGATAATTTATTTTGTTGGTAGATTCAACAAATCAGGGTTCTTAAACGACTGATTACTTCAATAGCTTATTTATTTAATAACTAGGAAAACATCCTTGATCAGACTCAACCAAGAGCTATGGTAAGCTATGGGTAAGCCTTACAAAGTCATACACCAGTTTTGAATGAGGCGTCTGCTTTCAGAATGCTTTCAATGAAAGTGGTGGAAAAGCTCTGGTTGAGAAAACTATGTATGAGGTTTCTGAAACGAGTCAAGAATTTCATTCAAGAGATGTCCAACCCTGAACCATGCACCACCCCCATCCCAATAGCTTAGAATTAGAGATTACGATGTGGAATGCAACCATTCCTGTCTGGGCAGCAGGTGCAAGCGAATTCCACCACAAATGAGGGAACAGATCGTTAAAGCAAATTACCTACTTGTTTCCGATGTTACAGAAAAAAATTATTCCTTTTTGCTACTGTTATTATCTCGATTTGTGCTTAGGAATGTGAAGGATTGTCGACATGCGATAAAAATGACAGTTTGAGTGTCAGCAACGATGACAAAAACGAGCAGAAGCTTACGTTTTCATTATCACGATTTCAAGTTTTGTTTAAATTAAAATGTGTAAGATAATGAAAATAGGAGCAACTAAGCTAAATTTAGACATCAGTAAAATAAGTAAAGAAACTTATAATAAAATGCACTCTCTGTAAGAGAGTAGGTCTGAGCCCCTCCAGTGGGGACGTATATAGGCTGTTGATGATGATGAAGCTAAATTTAGACATCAGTAAAATAAGTAAAGAAACTTTGTTTAAACAATAAAGCTGGAAAATTCGAGGGGACAATCTATTTGTCCCTCTTATCTCTATAACTAGGGCACCGAGCTTCGCTCAGTGACCACAATTGTATATGTTATTTGTTGGAATATGGACCCGTAAAAAGACAAAAACTAACATGATACCTAGACAAATCGATTCCTTGACCCTAAACCCTAAGTCTGAAATTTTTATCAAGCCATGTCTACTCTTTGTCAGCCTAATTTATCAGTTTTTTCCTAATGTGTAATTTTTTGTTTTTCTTGTTGACTGATAATAAACGTATTACTTACTCCTTTATAATATTATATATTACGACACTATAAGTACTCTGTGGCACATAATAACAACATGGAAAAAGACCAGAAGACAAATTCATCATTGTAATACTATTCAATGAATACAGCAAAGACCAATGTAATTCTCGTGCCGTGTAAATAAAACTTATATAAAGCGGACTGCGAATTAAAGATACATTTTAAAAAGGACATTAAAGTGCGCTTGTGTAGAGGATAATATCCAGCAATGGACGGCGACATACTGACGATAAGCTTTACTTATCTGACATTAACGATATCAGTTGACAAGCAGCAAAGACTCTCGTATTCAATTTCTTTATCTAATTTAATCTAAATGGATAAGACTAAATATCAATAAATCGATATGGATGCCCCGATTGTCACCGGCGGCTGGTGGAAATTAACGCAAAAAGTTTACGTAAAAAGATGAATATGGAAAACAAAACACTTTTTACAACAATTGTGAGACGAGTAAAATAAAATCAATTTGTAACAGTAAAAAATGATATGAATAAATGCAACGCATCTCAAAACTCTTTCTACTCGAGAGGTATAGGTATTCTTTGGTACAAATACTATATGTTTTGCATTTTCCAGTACATAATCGCCACTAGAAGTAACTGGGGGAAAAACAAGAACATCTAATCTACGAGTACAGCTAAATATTTAGCTTTCCATTTCAATCACCCTGAAGCCTATTTTATTAACAAAAGAATACTCGTTAATTCAATCCCAAAGTTGGACAAAGGAGCACCAAGAGAAAACCACAAGCTGGCGGCAAACGAACGCGTATCACATTACTTAGAAGTAAAAAGAGCGTAAATATAAGGTCTGACGAACAACCGGAACGAAACGAGGTCGTGGTAAACTGCAGAACCTTAAATAAGCAGGTAATACAAAAAAAAACTTTGCACTTTTACACACATGAAAGTTAATGCAAGTGTTAGAAGATCTATCTAAGATCTAAGACTTTGGGACAGGTGCATATAATTGAAATAATAATAATTAGGATCATTTCTAAATCCATACTTATTTCGAAAGAAACAATAGCATAAATATTTACAAGTGTACCATCGTTTTATAGCCTCTTACCATCAGTAGAGAGCGTAGAAGAACTTTGTCCTACTTGAGAAGATGTAATAGAAAAGTATAAATGTAAAAAGATATTCAATTTTTCCAACTTTACAGAGAAATCTTTTATCAATTTAGTATTTCTAGCGTACATCTTGATTCAACATGGTCTCCTGTTTCTAGAATGGCATATGCAATACAAAAACAAAACAGGCTTTACGCACAGCTCCATTTCTTAAAGGTAGTTTCCAAACACCCTTTTCCAAAGCACGCTTTGACCATGGCACTTTCCACGATCACTGTCTCTTACCCGTTTCGACACATCATCCATAAAGATTTAGAAATCGTGGACTAAGGCTGTGCGACGTCAAATAAATCATCGAGTAAACGTTAAGCGATAATATCCATTACATCGAATCAGTCCAAAACGCAATCATTAGGAGCGAGATCGGGCATGCTTTGAGAGCTACTTTCATTGTAAGGTTTTGTGTAGACGAACTTTCGTTTGGGAACATGCGCACGCATACGACTGAAAGTTAATCGCGGTCTATAATGGCCAGATAATCGCTTTTGCAGTTAACAATGATGATGAAGAAAATTTAGTGTCACAGGCATGAAAATTTAAGACACGATAGATTTTCATCAGACATATCATTGTAACAGTATTGATATCAGTTAGAAGAATAACGATGAGATTATTAAGATTATGATTGCTGTTGATAATACAGATGGATCGGTCATCTGTCTGTCTGTCTGTCTGTAAAATCTTAATAAATTAATCGTCACGTATGCTGGTTAAACTCTGAAACCTACAAGACTTTTAGGAAGAAATAATCTTGCATTAATGAGGAAAACACACCAAAATTTTACTGTGTAACCGTAATGGTGGACTCAATCTTTATAAAAGAGATTGTATTTATTGTTGGATTGAAGTTTACCGAGAAAAAAAATTGTTGTTGATAAAATTAAAACTTTTACAAGAGGCCACTTAGATAGGCATTAATGCCAGTAACTACACAAGATCAATATTAAACCAGAAATTAAAACGGCTAAGTGAATATCAAATTTCATCACGATTCAATCTCCCGTTGAGGCGAAAAGAGGAAACAAACAACGTTAAGAAACCGAGGACGCCACTGATTGTGAGTCAATCGAAATATATACGTCCAACAATCGCAAGTCTGTACAAACCCTAACGCCGCTAGTAAAAGTTTATTAACCGAACAATGGAGCATGAATTAATAGTTCAGTGGTTCGTTGATCGAACACCTACACTTTTTGACGGGGAAAGTGATCCGTCATTGCATTGTAGTGTCGACCACCGTGTTACGTTACACCCTGATGTTAAATAATTTATGAAAAAACTCTTTGTGTAGGTGTAAGTATAATGGGTAATGTAATATGGTGGGCTTACGACGCAAGTACTTTAGAATATTAATGCTTTCTTTAATACGATCGATGTTGACGATCTTATTTTGAATAACATGAGTTTGGTTCGACTGTACTGATAGATTCTTGACAGATTGTACGAAAAGGAACAATCCATCTTTAAACACCATAGTGCCTCTGTAAATCATAATGATATTAGCGTGTCTGTCCTCCTCGCAGTCGTCATCAAACATATGCGCTTTCGTGCGTATGCGACGAATTTTTTCTCAAACTCTAATTATGCAAGCAGTAACTACTACATCAGGTTACACAAAATATAGAATACCATTTAATAGAACAAAGAGTTCAATTTTTGTTGTTTCTAAGACGCACGCTTTGATATATTGCATGTTGTCTATTTCTAATACACTGACATGTACGAGTACAATAGTCTGTGGAGAGAGATAGAGAACGAATGCTCCAAGACATGGGCTTTATATTCCAACCCGTGGTCTCAGTGGTTCCATAAATTATGGTCCACGCAGAGTCGCAGACAAAAATAAATGAGTTAATTTCTTAGATTATATGTATAGCAGTACACATCCTATATCAGATACTAAATCACAGTCGATCGAATCGAATCTAAAGATAGAAAAAGACAAAATATTCTAAGACAAGACAAGAGGTTGAATTGAAATCATCAGCGAAGAGGCCATCAGCGAGAGTCTTGATTCTAGTACCCTTGATGCAAGCTATCGTAATTTCTTCACCTGATATGATACACTGACAAAAGATCGCGAAAGTATGCATACTCGTACAAGAGATAATTGCGTGCGATACTGAAAACAATACTGGCCTTGTGATGACGACACAAACGAAGATGCCTCTCGCAATACTGGAGCAGTCACGACTGACAATAACAACGTGTTGGCCAACGCAAGATGAGGCCATGACTATCATTTATCAGGGGTTTTAGCTTAATGTCATTCCGTGTTAATATGTATTATTAATGAGAAATGACTGTTGCCTAAGCCACGATAAATGATCCTATTTTGTCGTCCGCAAGAATCGATTTATAGATTTGCATGATTTGATTTTTATTCTACGACACGTCTGTCTGTCTTCATGCATGCATTACATTAAATCTTACATCTTTTGCTTCGTGTTTTTTTTCTTTGTTATTACGACGTGTTTGCACGATTCTGTGAAATACGGTTATGCCGAATGACCTCTTTTGACTAACGAAACACTTCCTAACTAAACGATACAAGGTGTGTTATAATGACAGTTTAATGACTATTTTCTAGCAGGATACTAAAATTAGATACCAGATCTTTATTAGCGATTAAAATTACTTACTATCTAAGAAACTACCGGTAAAGATTATTGACGATAAACTTAAAACTTGTTACTTATTCAAAATTAATTTTCTGTCAAGTTCATTCGTTACGTAACGACGACATCTTCAAAGCGAATTTAATAATCGCTGATTAGGTAAAATGTTTTATTAAGCTTTGTACATAAATATTCAAAGATGATCACGTAATTTTTGTTTATAAACAAGATATTATACATTCTTGGATGACGTGTTTTTTATGAATCTTTTAGATCTTTACTTTATGAATCATAGCACCGAAGACAAGTGGAGCGAAAATTGAATTATTCTGTTCATTTTGGGTTACGATTTCATGTGCTTTTTTGAATGTTTTTCGACAAACATAAGGCAAACGGAAAACAAGGGACCTGTAAATGTCTGCATTTCAGAATAAAGAAGAAGAATACGTATCCGTTGAGATTCTTGAACTTGTGCAGTTTTGTGTGTGAAAGCTAACCTAACGTTCTAGAGAAATCAAGTTTTCGAGGATATCACCAATAGCAACACTAGAAAGATTCGGCAAGGCCAATAGGCCAACCCAAGTAGCGTAAATTTAAAATTTACAACTGAATGTCCGTAAACGACAGCCCGAGCACCTATCGAATGAGGCGGAAAAAAGATAAATATTCAAGTTGTTGCAAAATAACATTCGGGGCTTGTAGAACCAGCAGATGTCGGGTTACTTTCTCTTGAATGTTCCGAACAACTCTCGAACCCGGACGCAGCGCTTTTTGCATTGTTTTTGTTGTTAACGAGATATCATTATTACCGTATGAAATTGAAAGTTAATGTACTATACTTGGTCGTGAAAAACGGAAAGCAAATTGGACAGCTGTTATCGCATTAAGGTCATGCCATATAGGTGCGCTTTCGCTTTTAAGCTTAAATATAAACGTAACCACACCGTCAGATCATTGCAATCCTCTAGTGCTTACTTAAGTACTTTTGCGTGTAGGCAGTAAAACTTAAATGCCCTATCAATTATGGAAACTGGATGTACGATTACCTACAGCATATGGATCAGAAGACATTTCGCATCGGAATTCATGAACTAAAGGAGTGTGAAAATTGTGACATTCATTGAAGGCAACGCAAGCCATGAAAGACAATTAATTGCAGCACCCGCTCAATCGATTGTAATAGGTGACATCTATAGATCTGAAAAATTACTAACTTTATAAATAATAAAGGTAACTTACCCTCTCGCAATGAGGTGGTGCCGGTGCATCCACCTCGGTATAAATACAGAGTGTCGATTTCCTCGACAGCGAATCGCTGGCGAGACTGCTGGAACTTGAGCCCGTTGAGAATTTCATCCTGTCTCCTCATCCAGCCTTTACACGAAGACTCTTCAATCAGGTGACATCCAATTGCATGCCTATGCGGTGTGACCGGCACATCACAGAGGTGCTTCTTTATCGTCACCCGGCTCTATTCGAGCTTCGGATTCTGTCAAGGATTTCAGACTGGATGGTAGCTTTCTGTCGAAGTCAACGGTGATCCACTGGCGTAAGTGACAGCGTCTCAAAGTTAGCTACGGGCTTCGGAGGACGAATCCGTCAGTCTTAATTGGAGCATCCAATTAAGTAGCCTGAAACAATAAAAAAATTGGTTATTTGGACGAACTGTAATGAATGGAAATATTGTCGAAGAAGAGATTTCTGAAATTTTCTGGTTTTCTATTTTTGGGGGTGGGGTAAAAACGGGACCCTGGCTGGCTGTATCTCATGAACCGTGATAGTTAGACAGTTGAAATTTCCACAGATTATGTATTTATGTTGCCGCTATAACAAAAAATACTAAAAAGCAGAATAAAATAAATACTTAAGGGGGCTCCCATACATCAAACGTGATTTTTTGGCCGTTTTTATAGAGACGAAACCCTTCGTACGCGAGTTCAACTCGCATCTGGCTGATTTTTGAATGGGTTCTCAATTTGTCTTTTGATGTCCGTGCACAAGCAAAAGCCTTATTTTAACGAGGCACTGGATAATTACCTGGCATTACCGGGACCCAATAATCATTTATCGGCAGATAAAATGGTGTTAGCAATCTAAGCATCGACATTAGGGTGCCGACAGAGTAGCTAGCTGAAAAACTGTGTAACCAGAAGCATCGGGGGCGTTTAAACGTTGATACAAATTAATTTGATTGTCTGTATCGTTATTTGTATTTTAATGTAAACTACAAAAGCATTAAATTCAATTAGTTCCACCAATATATTAATGTATTGCATGCCATTAAGTATACAAAATACGTGTTTGTTAATTAAGTTAAGCTCTGTTATGTGCGTTTCGAATGCAGGCTTTGTGAAACAGTTTTATGATGACCTTGCTCTTTAGAAATTGCATTTAATTAATTCCCACTCTTAGTTGTTTCATTTAATTATGTAAGTTAAAATTTATGGCACCTATAATGTTTACAGTCGCTTTTATGCTTTATTATATCGAACATAAATTTTAACAATATCTGTTCGATTTCTCTGTATTAATATTACAATAGGCAGAATTCTCCACAATCCGCGTATTATTCGATTTCTTTAATAAAAAGTTACATTATAATCGATTTCTGTACACAGTGTCTAAATTATTAATTCAATGTAACAGCTCACGATAAAAACAAAAGGCTATTTATTAATTTTGATTGTGTTTTATAGCAGCCAAGTCTAATGTTATACATGATAAGCCTTACTGAATATACCTCTAAAATGCTATTTGACTGTGCTATCATAAAATTAAAAAAGAATATCGCTTACTAAAATGGTTATCAGTCAATTTATAATCGGTCAACGAAAAGAATTGTTTTGTTTCCTACCAAGCTCTCCTGTTCACTTCTTCACATAAAGAGTGAGATGTGACTAGGGAGTGGTCAATCTGGCGTACCATATGGGCTTTGTTCATCAGTGAATGTTTCCTGGCTGATGATGATGAAATAGTTCCACCGTGGTAGCTCAGTTAGGTAGAGCGTCAGTCCTTCAACAATCTAGGTCTGAGTTCGATCCTGTCTCGTACCGATTAGTTTCAATTCGTTATTTTGAATTTACTCGTATGAACGAATGATAAAATCATTACAATTGGCTTTTCAGCTAAGAGAACATCGTGAGGAAACTTGGACACTCCTGAGAAGAAATTCAAAGGTGTGTGTGAAGTCTACCAATCCGCACTGGGCCCGCCTGGTTGACTATGGCCGATACACTCTCTGTACGAGTGTAGGCCTCAGCCCCTGCAGTAGGGACATATATAGGCTGTTGAATTCTGTGTTTCAGAGTGCTGAAACCTTCTTTCAAGGGTATAATGAATAGGTTATTTCGATGTAACCGCAGAATGCTAACCTAACGATGGCGCTTTGAACGGAGGTCCGTATTTGTCATGCTGTAGTTTATATTTATCTTTGTATTAAACTAGTTCTGCATTATTTTGTAACAGAATCGCAACAAGGTTTGCAATTTAGATAAGGCGATCGACAGTATGTACGACAGACGGCTGAAATCCATTAAGTCAAAGATGAAAAAGGCGATATCATACTTATCGAATGTTATTGCAATTATACTGTCGATTCGAATGCAATATTTGATAGTGGTGAAGGTTAAAGAAAAGAATACAAATTCAATTAGCCTTAAATAGATAACAACGATAGTTCTCAAATCGAGATTGGTTAAGAATGGCACGAAAAATCTAGCCGTTACATAGTTGTTATCCCACCATACGTACGACTTCCAAGCGTAGTGTGTTGTGATATGTCATTCATGGAACCAAGGAAAGAGGCTAATTTTGACTGGTGATGTTATGCTGGTGTGGCAAATCAAAAGATCTGTGCATCTA
Source organism: Carcina quercana (assembly GCA_910589575.2). Lineage (NCBI taxonomy): Eukaryota > Metazoa > Arthropoda > Insecta > Lepidoptera > Depressariidae > Carcina > Carcina quercana. The sequence continues at coordinate 14,042,127 of OU342429.1, read as the reverse complement.
CCATGAGTTTACGCGGGCGATAACGTGTATCGTTAACTATCGCTCTGTCCTTGTCTGACTGAGCAGCATTTCCGATAGTATTCGATAAACGTTACCGCCTAAATCTAAATTGCATCACTTGCTCGACAGTACTGTCGAAGAAAAACAAATGTGATACAATTACAGGCAACATAACTTAGCTATTGGCCTGGCTTATTATTTGGTCATGAGGGGTGCAGTTCGTGTCTGGTACGAGTATGTCACTGCAAGCTTTGCAGATCTATTGTGACAATCCTCTATGGATCAAATCACCTCCCCAAGGCCAATCTCGGTCATGAACCGTACGATTGGTCTGGGTGCGGAGGTCCTGATGCTGTCCGTTGTGGCAGTGTGGCCTCCGAGGTGTCTATTCCTGCTGTGGTGAAGAGCATCACAGTGGCAGAGGATATGGATCGGTGGCTCCTCATCCTCCTTACAGAATCTGCAAGCCGTACTGTCGCTCAGTTCCGTATAGCTGGGGTATTTGCTTAGCTTGCAGTGCCCCGTTAGGGTCCGGGTCAGGATCCTCAGTAGGTTCCTGCTGAGCAAAAGCGCTTCGTTTGCGTACGTTTGGCCTGACTTTCCTACTATCTGGATGAATCTATACGATCAACATTTACCGTAATATAATTCAAATTCCGAATGCACAGGCGTTTTATGTGTCAGGCAGGAGTCTCGACTGCATTCCTCCAAAGATGTTACCATCCGATTTTAAATGTTTTAAAGATTCTTAAATTCTTGAAGTAAAAATTTAATTGCGTTGCGTTTTTCTGCTTTCTGTTGCTCGGCAGGATGTGAATGTGAAACTTCATAACATCAGTCTTATCGGCACTTGATTGATAAGGAACGGGTCGAACAAGTTTTAATGCCAATTCTAAGCTTTTTACTACCTTGATATAAGTGTTATTGCTTTACAAACGTTTCTTGCCGCTTTTCTTCGGAGTCTTTCATAATAATCACGTCTTAGGAAAAACAGGAATTGAGTATGTCGAAACGCATTGGCAGTCTAAAAAAGACATGAAATTGGTTCGATTTTATTAAAATAGAAAAGTAGGTTGGATTTGCTAAATCAAAACCCAAATATACAAGTTAACGCGGCGGTTTTCACACTTCGAACAGAACGATAAAATGTTAAACAAACAAACCTTAATGTGGTAAGAAAGAAAAAGTATGGATCAAGCATAATGCAGTGTACAGACAGAATACATTCTTCCTGGTCTTAGATATTTTATAATCTTTTAGACGTCTACATTTGGCTTTATAACTTGATCGTTAACTGATGCTACAATATCAGCACCGCCGACATTTTTTATTTCAACTAAAAATAATATGGCTAACGTTTGATCAATATCTCAACTTATGTAAATTGATGGCGTTATCAAGAATGTTATACGCTAGTAAAAGTCTCACTGTGTTCACTCTGTCCTTGAAAACATCCAGATCCAGCGCTCTTTAACTTGTGCAATATCCGGATTAATGCAACTATAGTTACTGACAATAAAGTAGCTAAGTTACCTAACTTAGATCACGGGTATTTGTACATTGTTGCCCTGGGAACAGCGGCACGAGGTTGTTTAGAGAAGGTATTATCACTGTTATGTCAGCATTAAATATCTTTGTACCTCATTTTCTTGGATAGGAAAATGGGAAAAAATGTACTTCCTGCAATCATCATCTACTTGATCGAAACTTGATATGATAATCAGACACAAAAGGATAATAAAATTCCAAGGTTGAAAGAAGAAGAGTTAGTGTAGAAATGGCAAGATTCAAAATTTGTTGCCGTGGTTTCAGATACCTCTAGTCTTTGTCTTTATAGCTTTTCTGTTTATATAAATTCTGTAGATTGCAGGTAATAATAATAAATTCTTAGCAAGTGTCTAAAAATATCTCAAGTCACACCAATTCACACTTGCAATTTAGCACACAAAAAAGAACATAAAATTTCAAACCTGTCCGGTCTTGCTACCTGACTCACCCCAACCGAGCAGTTAAGCAAACACTGTCCAAGATACTGTTACGTCCTTGCCAAGACAAAGAAAAGCGTGTGCGCACAATAAATCATAGTATAGTATGGGAAAACCCGCAGTATTGCGCCATGTGGAGTATTGTGGAGGCGTACCGGGCTAAGGGCTCGTAACAATTGTGGGAGTCTAGCAAACGAGTTGTTCGGTAGGGTAAAGTTGAGATAAAAGCAACATCAGAATAGTGCATTAAATATGAAATATAAGAATGTATAGGACAAAATAATGACCACGGACAAAGAAAAGACAAGAAACTAAATACTTAAACGTAACGGGGAAAAATTTTGATTCATAAATTCTAAGCTAGCAATCCATCTTATGCACCCTTAGGAAATGAGCAAGACTTTATGTTATGAGTGTAAAATAGAAGCCACAACTTAACGTGATTTTCAACAATTGTATCAAAATATTTTATATGTGGTAACAATGCCAATGTTACCTTTTGCTATCGAAAATGACACTCCTTCCAATCACTAGAAAGAGATTAACAGCTCTTTAATAAATATCAGTCACCTGTTCACACACTGTGTTCACACAAAACTGGTTCTTCCTTACATCCATCGTTTGTATAAATATGATAATGTCCCACTTTTCACTCAGGAACCGATTGGACACGCGATTGTTAGAATATGATCAGTGAGCAGTAAGGAAGTGCGTGGGTGCGTGAGCCACATTGACCGACATCGGTGTTCTTTAATTGCGATTATGTGATCAGGATATTAACAGCTTTGTTTCGACACGTCACAATAATATGGGGTTATCAAAAAGTACAAACAATGGGGGATTTACCTTTCATCGTCTGATGATTGTCGAAGATAAGCCTGTAGATCGAAGCAAAGTGACAAATGATTCTAATGTTATAATTATACCTGAACTACACGATAGCTCAGAGAACGGTTTGGCAAAAGATTCAGAAACGTATGTTTGAAACAATAAAATGCAAGCACTTAAGAAGGAGCTCTCAACATTAGGAAAGTAGAGAGTAAAAATGTTTTACTGTCCAGTAAATGTTAGTTATCAAAGACAGTGTAGTGATATGAGTACAGTTATCTTAAACAACATGGAGCAAAGATACATGTTTGATACCAATTATAAGATCGGGATGTCAACGAGTATGTAATCCAATAGGATTCAGAAGATAAGTACAGACAAGACAGGAAACGATACTTAGCCAAGAAACTCAATCTTGAAGTTGAAGGATGGCGTCCTGTAGTTAATCAATGTTTTCATCTTAAGCCTCATCTAGAAAAAGGGATGTACGGTTGATTTGTTCATCGTAATCTGTGACCGTAATAATTCTGCAGGTGTGAGCTGATCATCAGTTTAGATGTAAAGTTTACTCATCTGTAGATAGAGTGATCTACTGTAAACATTCCATTCGTAGATACGATAAGAAAAAATATTATTTTTGAAAACATGCTGGGTTATAGAAAGATAATACTTTCGAATGAAGTTGAAGCATGTTTTGCCAAATTATTAAATAGGCATGGAAATACATAAGCCTTTAAATTAAAAATTGGCGAGCCTAATAGTATATACTGAAACGAAGTAACAATTATTTAGTACATAGTCAAGTTAAAAAATTTCATTACTTAGCCACTCATTAATTATATTATAATAATATTAATATACACAAAGTAAATCAGCTTTTAAATTTGTTAAAGTTATCAATTCTGATTAAAATGAGGCTTTTTCGGCAGATAATTTTTAAGCTTTATACTAGCAAAGATCTTACACTCAAAACAAAAGCATGCCATTACGTCCGTGGCCGTGTGAGGGTAAGAATCTGAGGTTGGAACAAGCATCACCTATGTATCAATATCATCTAACTGTAATCAATCTGTAACTAAATAAATACAAGGTTTATGATAAATCCCCTCATAGGATGAGGTAGTTCAATGTTCATGATGAACAGTTGACTCACGTAGCTGATAACGAACATAAGAACAGCTCTATGTCAGGAAGTTGTTTTACAAGGAGATGTAATAGTATAGGTATTGCGGAAATTAAACAAGAAATACAAAACAATAGGCCATTCAAATGTCCTAAATACCAAAGCCACTACCGTAAGACAGTCGATATGCAGATGTTGACCGCGTATGCTTCCTCTACTATTCTGCAAGTCCTCGTGGCCAGCCGACCATTGCAGGGAGATTCAATCGAATGGAACCACACGCCAGCCTACTTAATAGTATCGAATCACGCGAACAGTTTAACTAAAAATTCACATAACGGTAAGAAGAAATCGTCTCTAGAAGTTATTGGTCGTGTACCTTAAAATTCTCATTCTGCATGTAAGTGTTGGTCCGTATCGACTAAAGAATTTTAAAAGCCGTTAAATTTGGTAAGTAATCGAACGCTACAGTCCCGAACGGGACATGATTATAGTCCATTACACGTTTATACTTAGTATGAATTGATGTTGGTCTTTTTGTGTAAATATTCGTTAAGTGAATAAATTTACTCAAATAAAAGTTGTGTTTCTATACATCTTGTTTTAACAACAAGCTATTGATAGAATATAATTATCATGTTGCAATGATTTTTGCAAGTTTTATTGTAAAAAGTTGATTTATTGCTATAACGTCTGTAAGAAACTACGGGCAAAGAAGGGAAGCACGGTTCAAAGCTTCTCATTTCTCGGTCTAGTAATAAGAACTGGATCGTTGCGACAACAATATGCCAAGCCAAACTTATAACGGAGAAAGTGGAAGTAGTTGGGCCACGTATATCTTAAACTTGACGATTCTAGCAAGCAAGCAAGCAAGCAATAAGTACTTGATGAGATAAATGCAAAAACAGAATCAATGGATGCTTTAATATAAGGTAAGTACTTTATGATGAATAATATAATAAAAGAAATAACAATATAAGTCGAGTTTATAGTAGTAGTAGGAGAGAGAGCAAGACTATCTATAATTACAAATGCGCAAGTGATTTTTTTTGAGATTCAGAATGACATGATTTTTGGTATTGGGATAATAATTGGAAGGTAGGAAAAGGATAAAGGCTATTTTTAATTCCGATCGAACAAGCAGTTCTTTTGTAATAATTTTTTAAGTCTCCGCAGACAAAAGTTAGTCTACTGTAAATACAATTCGGTTCAATATTTATAACGAAAAGGAAGCCACTGACATTATACTTCGAGTGCAAACATAATTAAACAATGCCTATATTTACAAATAGTAAGTACAGCTTGTTCGATTAGGTAATGTTAATTTTGCTGCGTTAAAAAGAAACTAACGGTATATGTGATGATAAGACTAGACATTTAATATATGCGATCATTAAACTTTAGCTAGTTATAAATAGCTTTGTTTGTCGTACTCAAAACGACTTAAACGCATGTGATGTGAGAAAATTCATAAACCATGTTAATTAAGCTTATCAAACACCTGCGGTATTTATGTATCTCGTAGCTGAGTTGATTAATATGGAATTACTCGAATATGCTTACGTTCAACGACTGATTCACATGCGATTTTACTGAGATTTGTTTCTTACTGCTGTAAGTATTTTACAAGTCTGCAATCTTTTAGATCTTTAAGCTTTGGGATTAGACACAGGATTCAAATGACATGTTATTGTATGATCTATTTTTCTTCATTCATAACTTTGATTGTTATTATCAATAAAAGTAATCAAAATGAATACAAATTCTGAAATTATTGGCCCTTTTTATTTAGGTTTCTATGTACACATTAGAGAAAGGAAACCTAATATCTGCTTCATTGGATCTTGCGCAGTATACAATTCGATATAGCTATAACAGAGAAATCACGTAACCCGATCACAAAAATGAATAGAGCATTCAGAGCAATTTTATGGTTAACTTAATCCCAACAATTTCTTTTCATGTTGTTCATATACTCGTACTTCTTTTATAACGACGGTTGCTCTAGCGTGACTTAGCGCCGTTGCCAACGTGATATTGTCGCCCGAAGCTGCTGCTTTAAGGGGTTAACGACCAGAACTGAGGTCAGGTGCAAGATAAAAACAGTCCCCCTTTTCCGCAATATCTAATTTTCGATCGTAAACATTGATTGCGATGGAAAAAACTGGTTCGATTAACGATAATTTTCGTTTCTGCTTTAATAATTACAAATTATGATGTGTTGCAGTCTCAGGCTTTTCAATTTAGCATTATTGTGTCGTTTCACCTGTACTTTGACTCTCGTAAGTGATACGATCGGATCGAGTGTCTGCCGTAACCGCATTAACCCAGTTCCGTAACTGAATCCGTTTCGTGTTTTCTGATTACGATTACATCCGCAAGAAGTGTTGACTTTATATAGCAGCTCGTCTGATGAAATTGTAGTTTAATGGTACAATCGATACAGGTGCTAGAAAAGTCGGCTCATGGGCTCTGGGCATGGACATTTTCTTTATGTTCGACAACACAACGACTGTTTTTTTTCTGAACTAAGAAGCGTTACATTATTACAACAAATAGTCCTGTTTCATACAAATTCGATCTGGAGATAGTCTAAGGCGAGGTCAGAATACATTAAACTAGAAATAAACTTAGTTTTTAAAGCATAAATATAACATTGATGTAGTAAATGCATGTGCACGAAAAGTCGTTGGTAATGATGAACTATTCTTAGCAGCTGCAAGAGTGATTTAAGCTATCAAGATAAAACCGATAAAGGGACACAAACCAACCTTGTTCGAAAACCAGCGAACAATAACACGCCTGCGCAGATGACATGACAAGGTAAGGACCACGTATTTAGATTAAGTGGCCGCACCTCTGCATGTCTGATCACATGAGAAACTAGATCGAACTCTTACGTAGTAATGGTAGATTTAACAAAACAATATCTTTCAAAACATTCTTATTTAGTTTCGCCCCAGAAAAGCTTATTTTAACCAAAAACGAAATGGAGATGCAGGTTGAAATGGCAACAACCGTCAAGGGCATCAACGTGAATGGGAACATTTTAGTGGCCTGCCTCGTGTGTGGTCTAAATTTGAGACAGAGATCGGAACAAAAAACGAAGTAAATTTTATCGTGATTTATTGACGGTATTAGTCTGTCTTTATTTTACTTTGATAAATATATTTGTTTACGATATTTGTAATTGATAACAGTTCGCAAAAATCATTTTTTTCCTTCATATTGTATCAAGTGTCAAATGTATAGTATCGTTCAAATTGAAGATGCTAAAAAATAAGCTAATGTTTCAATAAAATTTTGATCGAAGATTTTAGTTTTATAAATTTTCGGAATTAGATTTCTAAGCAATCAATGGCGGCAACGTGTATACCACTCAATAATTATTGAATATTACATTAGCACCATCTTTAAGATTATATATAAAGTACAATTGTAGAGGTATAGTCATTCTACAACTACATTGTGGTTTTGTTGACTAAACATGATTTGATTGTACAATATGAACCCTGGAGTCGCCGGTCCCTTGTCACTGCACATGATGCCATTTCACGACAACTGCATTCTAACGTCAAATGCCTAGGTCACGACTGGCATGAGACCGCAGAAAAGATCAACATGTTCAGCCATGTGTACAATGTACGTATCAGGTAGTAGTCAGTACCTGCTCGATACCCTTGAACACGTCCTGCTTTGGACATTATTGTCAAAACTTATCTCGCCCGCTTTAGTATGACCACCTTGAGCGTGAATAGGCTGGTCACGAACTTGTCTTATTAAGATTGTAATCTAATAATAATTCCTTAGGTTATTACTTACATATTATATTATTGAGGAAACTACAATTTGTCAGAGACGCTAAAAACTGATTGAAATTTCTAGATTCGATTACGAAATCACGCAGTGTCTTTATCGACGGAATTTGGAGACACAGATAAGAAATAGTTTGGAAATATCTCGATCTCGCGAATAACATATAAACGTTGACGAATGATAACAAGCAACCTAATTCACACGAAGAGAAAAACCGATAAAACAAACAATTGAAATGGTCACTGAAATGTGGCCGTCACTAACAGTTTTATTTAAAAGGGCTCTAACAAAAAGTACTTGTAAACCAGTTAGTAGATGATGCGTCTACCTGTATCGTGACTGGTGCATTCCACTGGGTTCTTTGCATTCTACAATACTTCTTTGTTATTTTTTTCGATCGTTGCGTATTGTCCCTATACCTCTATATACCATCCCTAAATAAAACCCTATTAAACCTTGCAATATTATTAAGAATCTGTATCATGTGAGTATCATATTGGACAGTGAGTTACGAGTTCCCAATATTGAGATACAATCTGTTAGATTACTCAAGTATTTTTGTAATACTGTATTCGGTTTTTTGATAGATCGGTCTCACACCATTTGTTTCAAACGTAGCGTTAAATATATACAGCAAGCCACACACAATTGATGCTACATTGTAGTCATTATTATTGCTACATTCTACCTGTTGGTTTACAAATAGAAAAAAACATCATCCCCGACATTCCATTCCACTTACAATGGTACTATTTTCGTTAACGCCTCGAAAAACACCAATTGTTTCGAATACCACATTGAAAGTAACGAGCGACGCCTAATAACACTTTTAACGTCTTTCTAATGAGTTCTTATTGTCCTTTAGCCTTTTATGTAGTTCCCATGACCATTTGTTATGTTAATTCGGAAGGTTATCTGCATCTGGTCAGGTTTTTTGTTAGTAATTGAAGCAAAGGAGATTAAGAAGTCGAGCACACTTGCGATCTTTTTGCGTGGGCGTGTGTCGTGAGTTTGCGATTAACTCATTGAGTCGAAGATGTTGCTGTTACGAGATCTCAACTAAGTATTGCAAGTAATAAGTATGATGGATTGGATGGCCGTGTTGCATCGCAACTGTGATATATTTGCAGTTTCATTGCATCAGCCATATCTGAAGCTTGATCACGTCAAATGATTGTTGTAAATAAATAATGTGTGTAACGTTAGCCAACACAGCTAAGTTACTGTTTATTTTTAACAGTAATGCATTTTGAGACATGAGATCCCGATTTTAGAATAGTACCACCACATATGCGGACGTGGGTGGGTATCTTTTGAACATTATAGACATGATTATAGAAATTGATATTGTTTCGTGATTTTGAATTTGAAATGCGATATTTTTGTTAGAATTTTGTTTAGTATCTCAGCGGGAAAAGCTCACGAAATACAATTTTTTCTACCTTGACAGTAAATCAAATGAATTGTGCTGTTGCGATTATTGACAAGCAAAATCGCAATCAGTCGCAAGTTCATTCAAACCATTTCAAACAAGTCCCGGACAGACGAGTGTCACGGTCGAGGCTTATGAATGAATGTGATCTTGTTAGTGAAGATATGGTTAGTCGTTAGACAGGATACCTTATAAGCTACGTGTGGGTTTACTGTGTTTTGAGTTACACGTTTATTATACTCTAAGGATCTGTTAAAAAAGAGCTATGCGGATACTGAGGAGGAGAACAAAAAGATAAATGAATTACAAATAATAAAAATATGGAATATAAACTTGCATTTCTTTTAAAAAATGCAATTTGACGATTTTACCATAACATGATTTCTTTCTTGTTTGATCTGCTTTTTGTTTGGAGGATGTATGTACTAAAATGATAATATTTATGACTAGCATAACATTTTACTTTAAAAGTAGCCGATCTTTGCCACGTAAAAAACAGACAAACCAACAAATAAACACCTAACCATCCTAGAAGACTCAGATAAAGAAGGACTATTAAACAACTAATATCGAAAATAATCCAGAAGAAGGCGAATTAAATAAAGGAAGTAGCACTTGAAACTAATAAGAAACTTGTCGAAGATGTTCTTCCAATTCGAAAATAACGGTCAATGTATTTGGCTCGATTTAAACGACCAATTAAAACTCAGCGTGATAACGACGCGAATGGCCACTATTCCTATGAATATTAATGGTTAGGTAACCTATATACGTTCCGGCTTTTAATTTGATTGCAAAACTTTGACCGTTTAAAAATGATTCAGATTTTTACGCCACCGGACTTAGATTGCACGTGTTTGCTTAATATTTTAGAATATTGCGCTATTAACAGTCAAGGTTCCTCATTTTATGCTTTAGAGAATTAATATTGTTGTATTTTAATAAAACAGAACCGTTTCAAAAAAGGATCCTAATTTGGCAAGGGTTTCAACATGATATTTATATAGGCCAATTTGACATTATTTATCAATTGACATAGGATGAAATTAAAATATTTAGGATGAACGTTTGTCCGTTTTAGGAATCTGTTCACGGCACGGATTTCCTATTTTAATCTTCTCAGATAATTTTCTGTAATTTCTAACCAACGTCGCATCAACATAATCATCATGAACCGGGAAACGTTCACAGATGATCAAGTGAATGTAGGGGGCGGCCGATACACATTTTCCGGTATGTAGTCGTTACTCCTAATCAGTTATCTGTTTTTGAAGCAATGTGGCCTGCATATTGAAATTTCAGCTTAGGATGACGTCATTCCTCTTCCTATTTTATCATGTAGAGTAATTCCGAGAATAGTTCGTTTCATAGCTCGCTGAGTGACTTTGAGCTTTTTTGTTCGGCCAACAGTAAAGAATCAGTTTCGGTTCCGTATGTCATCACTGGCAACACGCACTGATATAGCTATGAAGTTTTCGCCATCATTATAAGCTTCTGAGCTCCCTGTGTTTGAAGAGAGAAGAAAAACAAACAACATCAGAGTACTTGTGCTCCAGAAGTTTCTGAACATAGCAGCGTCGGGCTGGACTACAAATGGCCTATAACTAATCCATCAGCACGAGTAGAAAGGTCTGCGGACACTTCCAAAGTCCACGATCGACAATGTACTCATTATTCAAACGCGCACGAACCGGATATCCATACATGCGAAAACGGGTCAGCCATCGTGCGCCGGCGCAACCCGGCTGCGTGCGAGACTCGTTATGGATTCAATAGGCGTAGAATATCGCCTAGTTTTGCTTCTATAGTTGGGGTTGAACGAGTGGTTGTAAATATTCAGCTTTCGAACCATTATTGCAAACGAAGAGATATAATGAAATGTTTTTTTATTTATATTAATTATTCGCTAAACAATTACGATTACATTTTTTGTTGTTCATTGTAATAATAAATAATTTACGATAATTAGCACAATGGTGTGAGACTTATTTTTTTAAAAAAACTTTGGAATAATGTTACGCGATTATAAGTTACTAATTTCATCATTCAAATAACAGATAATAGAAAAAACCAAATAAACTACTGATTAGTAAGTACCAGTAGCTAAATACAAATTCAATTAAACAATTTCTATGTTTTACGCTTATTCGAAAAAAACATGAATGAGTGAATGAACTAGCTACGAGTAGACAGTCGTCGATAACCGTTATTATTCTACAAATATGAAATTTTTATGGCGACGCTGTGCAACATCTGTCCGCGGCAGGTCATGGTCCAAATAGTTTATTTAATTCAGACACATATATTGAAAATATTTACAATAGAATTCGACGACAAAATTATCCTTATTCAAATTCAGCTGTTAACAAAAAGAGTAGTCACTGAACCTTCCATCCTTAAAAATTACGCAAGATGACATAACTCTTTCATGTTTTACCATGGTATATTCCGTACTAGCTTTTGCCCGCGACTTCATCTGTTTAATCGGGATAAAAGAAGACTATGCCATTTTCAGGCGCTTCAGCTATCATTTTACAAAAAATCAAGTCATTCTAACCCTCGAACGACGGGAAGGAAGGACAAAGAAAAAACTCACTTTCGCATTAATACTAACGAGATTATACTAGAAAAGATTTTAAATTTTTTTAAAGTCACAAAACAGCAGCCAGCATGACCGAATAAGTCTGAAGGCCTTAGAGATATATTTTCAAAAACATTGATCGGAATCTTCTATCTATAATCTACATAAAACGATCTCGAAATCGACTAAGAATTTATAAAGACAACAAACGCTACGGTAACATGCTCATCCTGCGCAAAACTCGTGTTTGTACAGCTGCTGCGCTGTGACGTCACGCCCTACTACAATGCGCAGGCGCAAGTCGCGACACTTTCATAAAAATCCAAGATCGCACGCGATACGACACCGTGACGTATTTGTTTATACCTTGCGGACAATTAGCCAAATATTTGTTAAGTACGATGTAATTTGTGTAATGCGTCAGGGTTGCGTCACAGAACACGATTATCCGCGTAACTTCGATCATGTTCTCTTTAAGAGCAAGCTTGAATGACGTAAGTAATTAGTGCATTTAAACACGACTCACATTTCATCTGGTTGTTTTTACATTACACGCGTTGGTTCAACATGAATTGTTTAACAAGGCCGCAACTCGTTGTCGAGTAGAATTTTTAATTTATTAATCAGTCAGACTGAAAAAATGACATCTTTGACGTCATCTGACAACGAATATAACTACAACATATTAAACACTAGCCGAAGCTTTGTACTACGATATTAAAAATATGGTTGTTATTTAAAGAGCGATCCGGTAAGCTAACTCTAGGAAAAATTCAATTAAAACCGAAAAGGAGTTGGGTTCTTGAGAATGGAGCAGAATAACTGATGAAGGGGCATACGCCCTCGCTGTTGCCAACCGTATGCCCAATTTGGGCATACGCGAGGAATTTTATACTCAAAGTTAAATTATGCTTTATTTTTAAAAGCACATTATAAAATTTAATAGCGTGGAATGTGTACTACAACTTTAACTTCCACAAAAGGTGGAATAATATGTCACAGATATAAAATTTTATAAAACAAAATGTCATAATTTTAAATTTCTCAGACACGCGCAATCGCGCATTGATGTATTTTCATGTTGTCCCTTTCTGATACACTGACACATATTAGTGTTGTCGCAGCTTACCTCGCCTTCCACCGTAAATCGGCACATTTTGTTCATAAGATAACCGCGTTCACGATCTCTCCAGACAAACTCCTTGGTATTTGAGGTTATTCGCGATAAACATAAATTGTGGTCGTGGATGACCTTTTATACATGTTCTAATTTAGCATAAATCAGTGCCTATAAATCTATCCTGCTTTCGCACACGTAATCCTAGGAATAAAAAGACCAAGGAAAAAGACAGCAACATTTTTATCAGTACGCCGATTTCAACCTTGTTACTACGTACACATTTTTATCTGTCAAAAACGGACAACTAAATAGGGACATGCCCATTTGCCCACGCCCCTAAAAAAGAAGCTAAGGTCAAATGATGCTTATGGTATTTCGCTATCACGCCGTGAAGGTTCTATCTAATCGTCTATCCAAAATCTATGTGGATGACAGTAAGTAAAAGATGATTCATTTACACTGTGTGAAAATGGAGCACGTTTTGTATGAATTATTCGACGACTATTCTATTGTATCTGATCTGAGAATACAAGACGAATGAAGTTAATAAGTTTCACATTCATAAGAAAGAAACCCTTGGTAGACTGTACTAAAAATACTTACTTTTGTACCATGTCATTTTCACCTTTAATTAACGTTTAACTCAACACGCTGCATAGGAACAAGAAAGCTTGAATGTGACATGGTACAAATCCACAAAGATAAATACTATAATAACGGGATTTCAATTTTTATTTAATAGTTAAGCGTCAGAAAATTAAATTAGTGCTCCAGTTCTAACAGAGCGAGCGGGCCAAGGCCTGCATTATCTGCTTACGTTTTGACGTACGTAAGCCGAAGCCAACAAAGATATGTCGCAGAGCAAAGGGACAAAGAGAAACAGTATTTGATTGAATACAATACAATTTCATGATTAATTCGTTTACATTGACATCAAAATTCATTTCACTTCAATCACTTGAACCTTTCATCGTGATGTCAATACTTGTGTTTCTTAAATTACAGAAGATTCCATACGAATAGTAATAATAACGTTCTAGGCCAATTCTAGAATGTTCTTTAATATTCCAGAACAATTAATAAAATAAAAATTTCGAAAATGTTTCTAACTTGTAAAGCGATGCACATCTAAATGCTCTTAAGAGGGAACAGCAGGTAAAAAATTTCATACAACAAGGCATAGCTGTTTGCTACCCCTAAACCTCCACCATTTGTGACGATTTTTGGACACATGCAAGATCTTACCGAAAACTAAGACCGTTGGTTTTGCTTTTTTCAATATTTTGTCTACAATTAGAATTATGGGCATCTCAAAACTCAAAATTTCAGAAAAAATTTCTTTCAACTTATGGTACTCATTATTTAGAGTAAACGTAACATTTTCAGAAAAAGCAAAACCAACGGGCCTAGATTATTCTTTGATAAAGAGAATAAGATCAAAATGATTGAATTTGGCTAACGTTTCGTTGAGAAAACAGCTATATCCCAAACCCTTAATTTCACGGCAAAACTAGGCAAATACCAAAAAAAGCTTCAACTGTCCTTCTCGCACAGTTCGGTTCGGGAGGCAGGGTACACTATATCACAACTATATACTGTGTATTATATGTATAAAAATAAAGTAAGCATGCATTAGTGATGTCAATAAGCTTTATCGATTTTTTCGACTAATAGTGGTGGGAAAAATATATCGATAGTTACCTCTTTATCGACCTATCATGGTTTTACCTGTTAGTTTTAATGTTTAGACTAATCTAAATAAACAAATATAAAGACAAATAATTCTAAGGAAATTTATATTATCTCTAGAACAGAATATTTTTCCCTGAAATTCTAAAAGTTGTTACGGTAAACATTAAAATGATTTCAAGTTATGTTGAATAATTAAATATGATTTATGAATAAGTGACTTATTTTTCAAATATTTTTTAAAATGTTAAAGTTCGAGTCGTACTCGCATACAAAGGGTTCCGTACCACTGTAAAATATCTAAACAGAAAAACACAGAAAAAACATAACATTTATTGCATGGACATACGTTTATTTATAACTTTTATTATTATTATTTATTATTATTGAAAGTTTTGAGAGATAACGAGAAGTTATATTGACAGCAAATCGCTACGGAGGCTATATGACCCAACACTTTACTGAAGATATCCCGGAGATCAGCCAGCAAGAGCTTGAAATGGCTCTCCGACAACTCAAAAACCGGTCAAGTGCAAGTCGGACTCGTGCACCGAGGATTCCGTACAGAATATGAATTAATGACATACTGAAAATCATAAATAATAGGTACGGTAATATGCACCCAACAATGCTCTACCGAAAATGAAATTCTAAGTTAAATTACATGCTACGAAGTTAAGTTTGTAAACATTAAAAAATCAATTTTACTGTGTTACAATTAAAAAATTCAGATTTATTCCTATGGTTGTGCTGTAAAAACATTCTTCTTGACAAATTTCAAGACATTCGGTCAACGGGAAATACCCTATAGATTTCGGTTCCTTTGAATTTTGTACGGAAATGGTCTAAAATACAGCTATATCTTTTTATTGCGTTGACCTATAAGTTTCATTATTTCACAGATCTAAGGGACAGCAGACTTCAGTATTCGATATCAAAGTGATCCTCTAAGGATTCCTTTTTTCCTTTTGAGGTACTTAAAATATAAAATATAGTATATGAAGATATGAAGCATGACAATAGGAAATACGATAGATTTACCTGATATTTGTTTACTCTGGCCACCTATTTGATTTAATAAGTAATTATTTTTCGTTTTGTAGATAACCTCAACCTTTTCTTATTTCCTTATTTCCATATTAAACAAAATCTGAAATTCAAACAAAACGAAAAAATATAGTACTTGAAAGTATGCCGATTGCCATTTTTGTAGTCCCGTGTTTAACAAGAAACCCTTATAGTCTTGTAGTTTCGCTTTGCCCCTCTATTTTCGGTTTAAATCAGAGACTCGTAGTACTAAAACCTGTAATATATAGTAGTATTTTATTATTATTCATGTCGACAAATAAAAACTTGAAATATTTTTTCCCAGTTATACATCTCATACACTTACAACGGGATTTTTAACTCGTCTATTCCATTGTGTGAAGTGTCGTGAAATTACAGTTTTTAACCGACTTCAAAAAAAGAGGTTATCAATGCGACCTGTATGTATAATATTTCCAGAACTGCCCAGTTTTCATATATGTTAGTCTATACCAGCTTCTAAAGAAGTGTGCCAAATTTCTAAAGTGTATGTATGTTTATCCTTGCATATATCCGGAACTTACCTAGGTATTGTTAAACTTAGGGAAGACTATATCGAAGTGTTGAAATGTTTATACAATAAAGCCACAATGTCCGTCCGAGTACAGGATGAATGCACGAAACCGATCCAAGTGCAGAAAGGTGTAAGACAGGGTGACGTTATATCCCCGAAACTCTTCACCACTGCACTGGAAGATGTTTTCAAGCTTCTGAACTGGAAAGGACTGGGCATCAACATCAACGGCGACTACATCACTCACCTTCGATTTGCCGATGACATAGTCATAACGGCAGAATCCTTGGAGGATCTGAACGTAATGCTCAATGACCTCAACAGAGTTTCCCAACAGGTAGGTTTAAAAATGAACATGGACAAGACGAAAATCATGTCAAATGTCCATGTTGCACCTATGCCGGTAGTGGTTGGGCACACTACAATCGAAGTTGTAGACGAGTATGTATACCTGGGACAGATCGTTCAACTAGGTAGGTCCAACTTCGACAAAGAGGTCAACCGAAGAATCCAACTTGGCTGGGCAGCGTTCGGGAAATTACGGCATATCTTCTCGTCCAAAATACCTCAGCGTCTAAAGACAAAGGTCTTTGATCAGTGCGTGTTGCCAGTGATGACATACGGAACCGAAACGTGGTCTTTTACTGTGGGCCGAATAAACAAGCTCAAAGTCACTCAGCGAGCAATGGAACGAGCTATGCTCGGAATTTCTCTACGTGATAAGGTCCGGAATGAGGAAATCCGTAGACGAACGAAGGTCACCGACATAGCTCGACGAGTCAGTGAGCTGAAGTGGCAATGGGCAGGCCACATCGCTCGAAGAACCGATAACCGGTGGGGAGTAAAGGTTCTCGAGTGGCGACCACGTACCGGGAAACGTCTACCAGGCCGTCCCCTTACTAGATGGACCGACGACCTGGTTAGAGTCGCGGGGAGTCGCTGGATGCAGGTGGCTCGGGACCGGTCGATGTGGCGTACCATGAGGGAGGCCTATGTCCAGCAGTGGACATTTCCCGGCTGATGATGATGAGGGAAGACCGCAAGTTTCATCAAAATCGGTTCAGTCGGTTTTTGAGACTGGGAATGTTAAGTGTGTATTAGTTAAATGTTTGTTACCTCAGAACGTTTGACAGGGTGAACCGATTTGGATAATTCTTTCTTATTTGAAAGTTGATGCTTTCCGTGTGGTCCCATTTCAATTTGGTCCGGTTCTTAGAATGGAATCCATAAGAAAACGATATACATCTTAAATTTTCCTTAATAAAAGTAGACTTTTAGGGCAGTTGAAGTCGGTTTCTAGTTCTTTTTGAACGCTTTAACTTGTTAGGTCTTAGACTCTAGCAGTTTAGGTACTAAAACACATCTAGGTCACCTAGAGTATCGTTGGAAGACGAACGTTCGGATATGGTGAAACTAAAAGGTTTCTTTGTTGACTGTAGAACCCTAAAATGGCAAAGTCATAATTTATGTTGTATTTATATGTGATAGGTACTTACTAGTCAATTATATCAAATACAACCACAGTATGTCGAGACTAATCCAATATGCGAACAATAATTTCTCAAAACGTAAAAAAAGGGTTGACGCACGCTCACGTCAAGTTTATTATAATTTTGAAAAATACACTCTAGCCCAGGCGGAGGGGTAGCGTCTATGCGCGTCGCGGCAGGGGCCTCTTTGGGAGGTTACGCAGCGTTATTTGTGTGAGTGAAAGCATGTGAAAGGCTGTATGTGTGCGTACCGAATCGCGACAGCAATAACATATTGAAATACCTACTATTCTACGGAGACTTTGCTTCATATCCCTCTTAAGTGTTTTGGTAATAGAAATTTCGATATTTGGTGGTATATAAACAAAAAAGAAATTTAGTGACTTTTCGTTACTTTGACCGTGTTTACAGACGAGTCGAAGATCAATGAAAATTGATTATTTTTTTCAAAAAAAAAGAAAGACGAACAGTATTTAAACAAATTCAATTATTAATTTTGACAAGTGAAAACTATATTCACCGTATGGTCGAATAAGCTTATAAATATCTAAGATAGAAATCTATAATACATATCTATCTATCTTTTGAACCACAAAACCTGGTATTTAACCAGAGCAATGCCGGGTTTCGCTGCTAATAATAATAATAATAATAATAAAGCACGACAAAGAGCCGACAAAGGGTTCTCACGGGAGAAAAGCTTGAGATAAATTGCAGTGGCGGTAGATTTAAAAGTCGTAAACTTCCAATATAAAGTTAATTTGTCCTTTCATATCATCACTGAAAATAAATATAGGTACGTAAAAGCAAAGATATCTCTGTGGTACAAGTAAAGTACTATATTTATGCGTAAAAACTATATAAATATACATAAATACCATCAAACCCTATTGATTGACAGGGCTATTGTGAAAGACAAAGTTGTTTCCCACTCAATTAAACGCATGAGTAATCAAATCAGATCATTAAGCCCAACCAATTTGCATTACGAAAATTGTTCCACCCACACTGTCGAGTACCTTCAGCCGTCCCTTAGCCGAGATAATGTACAGATTAACAAATAACTTGCGCAAGAGCATTCGAGATCGTGATCGATCGGACCGTGAAGGAACCACGTGGACCAATAACTTGATCATGTGGTTAGACTTGATTAAAACTTTACTGTCACTGCTTTTACATCTGAGGTGGGAAAAGGAGGTCCCTTTCACCTATCTACGAGTTCATGTTGTTAGTTATTTCAGATATAGCTACAAATTTCAGTCTCTGTCGCCTATTGGGTACGCTGTTGGGCTCACAGTTCGAAGGTCCCGGGTTCGATTACCAGCGACTACCAAACCGAAAACATATAAGTGTCTCCTAGGTTTTCAGTTTGAGTGATAATATTTTTCCATGCCCAAGTCTTTTACTTTCAGATTGCTTTCAAATAATATAGGTCAGCGCCTCATGAACTTCAGGCATCTGAGTGAGCACGATTTAAATACAATTATAATGATTTACCATCAGATGAGATGAATAACAAGGCACAACTTTCGTTGTCGTTTCGTATTCGTTGTCAAAAACATCTGCAAGTGATGAAACATTGGGCGCCAGAAAACTTTCTAGCAAATTTATGCCTTGTGGGCTATACACGAAAATATGGGTCTCATTATTATAGTACGAGTATGAAGGTTCATAGTATGTTTTCGTGTGTCGAATTCGGGCACTGATTTAACAGTTAAGGAAAAGTGATGCAAGAAGTTTTGTAAAAAAGAAAATGTTTATGAAATGACATAATATGATAGGATTCATCCATTGATATTAATGAAGTATTTCAGTTCATCAACAGCCTATATATGTCCCCACTGGAGGGGCTCAGGCCTACTCTCCTACAGAGAGTGTATGGGCCATAGTCCACCACGCGGGCCCAGTGCGGATCGGCGGACTTCACATGCCTAGTTCAAGACATGCAGGTTTCCTTACGATGTTTTCCTTCACCGTTAAGCAATCGGATAATGTACTTGAATTGAAAAACAACTCATAGGTACACGGCTGGATTCGAACCCGGTACCCTCAGATTGAGAGTCCGCGCCTTATCCACTGCGTCACCGACGCTTCTTCAGTATTTCAGTTAAGAGTTGAAAAGTTAACTACTTTGTTTCTATCCCGTACTAACTAGAGCTACTGTACGAAGTGACGTGTCCATACATTTTTATTAGTCTAAACTAAGTGCATGTGTCATGGTAAGTTTTATAGCCATTTCTAAAAGGCTATAAAACGCGCGTTGCACTACATAAAGGTTGTCGTCGACTACAACAATAGCATTGGTAACATTCCAATGTCGACACTGTGGAAGTGGAACCAATCCGACATCGTATGTGTGTAAAAATGCCGATGTTTCGTCGTTAGCGACCTTGCTTAGTCAGGCGGATGGTTCTCAAACTTGTGGAGAAAATTATTCGTGGATTTAAAGAAAACAAAAGAATTACGGAACTTCCATTGCAAATAAGAGCGAACTTGTTGTAGTAAAGAAAACAAGACAGAAAAACAAAATGCAAACATATATTTTTCTTGAAATGTGATGGAAATTATTCTAAGGTTGGTATTGAATGAGTAGACACTGTAATTATTTACAAAACTTCAATACATGTATTAAAAAGTCAATCAGTTTGTAAGGAAGTATTTGTCTTCCGAACTATCTATTTATAACTGCGTTTACCGGTTTAGAACTAGTCAGTCGACTGTATGCAAAAGAACAAAACGCCGTTTTAAAATAATCTACTTTCACTGGAATATAGGACCTTAGTGATCAGTGAGACAACATTATTACGGATTTTTTAAATAACCTGTCATTTTTATGGACTCTTTTGATTATGTTTAAGAAATCTTCTAGTTAAATAAAATTAACTACATTGTCGAATTGGGTACACCTGTAATGGCGATGTATTTGTACATTTTACATTAAATAAATGAAGTCATGATGAATTTGTTGTAATAGTTTGTATCTCGCATTTGTAATTCAAATTTTAGCGGACTTCCAATATCAGAAAGTTTCCACATTAGTTCTAATCCAGTTGGTTATTTAATGTGCTTTTCATGTGTCAATTGTAAATTTAGGTGTAATTAAATTATTTTAATAATTGATGATACCCTAAATATTGTTCATTAGTTTACACTTAATCAGTCTACACTAAAAATTCAATATTAACACGTACCTGGAATATTGAATTTTTAATTATTTAGGGTTTCAACTTTTTAACCTAGTTTAAAAAAATGTAATAATGGCTGTAACCTGCTTTATACGCAAATATAAAATAATGTGATTTATTTTTCTAATAACGAAATAATTAATTTAAAAAGTTTGAGAGCCACAGCTTTAGTCTATTGTTGATGGATGTTCTCGTTGCATAACCTGAAATCGGAGTCATTATTTGCGGTCTCTTTACTGCGTCAAATTACTCCACTCGTTAAATCGTTTGTATTTAAAAAGTGTACATTCATTAACAAACATACATTGGCGACTTGAGTACCAGTTCATGTTTTTCTTCAATTTTTTCTTATTGTTTATTATTTTGTAGTATAGTTGGGACGGATTGTGAAGTCTACGCGGAGATATATCAAGTTTTAAATATAAATTTCATGTAATGTAAAATACAGCGTTTATTAAAGAGTGGATTGGCATTCAGTGTAGGGAGCATTATCAGTGCGAACTAGTCTTAGATTATAGATCGCATTTAGATAATTTTAGAGTTAGTCCCTCGGACAATCTACATGCCTAATTTCATGGCGATTGATTAAAAAATCGATTGGCAACAGTAATACAACCACACTTTCACATTTATGACATTAATAAGTTGTCAGATATCGGGTACTTTATACTTGCCTTACACTAAAACACGGCCTTTTACCAAAACTTGGAGACCCACTCACTCCGCTCTCTTCCACCTGCCCTCCGCTCACCCGCACACCCGCGATCGACTGTTCAACTATTCGAATTTCGAAGCTAACGCTTCATACTTGTTTGAAAATAAACAATCTCTCTATATCTATAAATTCGAATATAGAAACAATACATGTCTGTCTTCGTCTAGCGGATACGAACTTTTTATGCTCAACTATATATTCAACGGGTTCCATGAAAAAATTGCCGTTTTGTAGGATCATGTCCATCTGTGGTCTTATACTTCCGCTACTTCGCACGCGTGTATTGTGGAATCACTATAACGAGATAAAAGAGTTTTATTTGTTAACTTGGAACATATTAACTCTATACGTCTAAATTTCATCCAAAACTGTTCAGGTGTTTATGGGTGAATGAGGCACACACCTCCATATAACCCTCCTTATATTAGTAATTGTATTTAGATTATCCTACTCTCTTTAGCTTCGGACTTTTACGCTGTCGTTTCCGAAAAATCTCACCCACTAACAGTGCACCAAACAATGAGATATAAAATTCAAACCCTCTCAGGGTCATTCATTCAATTCAATTCGAACACGTGTAAAGTTTTAATAGAGACATTTTCATCTGAAGTAGAGAATAACGTAATTAATATGTCTGAAGGCCTTACAAAAAGGACGACCTTAACAAACATCTGAGTAGCTGAAACATCTGAGTAAACCGACATAGCGTCATCGTCAAACAAAATACATGTTAGTGGGGTTTCACTCGATGTTGGTTGCATTTGGATGTAGCCTTAGAAGGAAGCTATTGGAATTTGAATAGCTATTTCGTAAAAACCTAAGGTGAAAGAAATTGGTGAAACGGTGACACCTTTTCATGAGCTTTGTAGTAAAGACGCCTTAGAAGGAAGCTATTTCAATAGCAAATTCGTAAAAACACAGGATGAAAGACATAGATGAAACAGGGCAGCTTTTCACTAGCTTTGTAGTAGAAAGACTATCAGAAGTAGAAGAAGCTAATTCATAAAACACAGGATAACAGTAGTAAATAAAGAAACGAGGACAATGAGATAGATCACAAATATAGTATTAAATATGTCATATTTGGCATGGTGAGCAGAATGTCAATGGGCTTTTCGGCTTTAGTGTGTTTTCATCAGGCACGTGGGATTGCCCCACAAGCCGAAAATTTCCCGCAACGTAAGACACGCCAGCCCACGATCTAGTCCCACGTCCCTCGTGCGTATTCCACGCATAAGGACACTTGTGAAATTCGCACGATATTAAAAACAACCTTAGAATGAAACCACCGCATATATATCCGTGGATGTAGTAAAACGCGATTAAGGGATGAATTCTCGAAATAGGCTTACAACAATCACAAATTCTACTTTAAGGCGCGGTCATTATTGCTATTTGCTCATGAAGAAGTCCGTTTTTCGTCGCCTTATGCGCTAGGTAATAATGCATGATTCTTCTGATAAACGAACGTAGAGCTCCTATTTTAGACAATATTTGGTTACGAATGTCAATAATCCCTTCTTTTTCTAGGGGGAAATCTTCTAAAGATACCCGACTCTTTAGGAGAGAAGACTCTTTATGAGAAAATTTTATTCACTAAAACCCCCTCGGTGGTCATGATCAATAATATCTAGATAAAGAGAAATTTGGTTGAGATATGAGGTTATAGCAATGATAATGAATGACAATATTATGATGCGGTTGTAACATAAATAATAATAGTGGAAAATAATAATAGGCGGGAAGTATTTAACGAAATGATACACGAGTGATGTTGAATAAGAAGAAACCGGTCATACTTCCATCTGGAGGTGATATGCAAAAATCGTTATGACTTTCTGTGTTAAGTAATATTGTAGCAACATAAAAGGCCAGAGTAACACTAATAAATGCCATTAGATCAATCACAGAATATATTCAAAAGATTGAATATAAAATGCACGATCAGAATATAAATGAAATGGTTACCTAATCGGATGAAAACTACAATTCAGTCGCTACAAACATAAAAGCAAAAGAAAATAGTCGTACGTTAATGAATGAAACGTTAGAGCTTGAAATCCTAAACCGTGTGATTGCCCCACATTGCATTGTAAGTGGATAAAAACCGGATGTGTGAAACGAAAGGGCGTTTAGCGCTATTGTCTCACTTTTAATGGATTTGTTGACTTATCAGCACTCTTGGCAAGTTGAGAAACTTCACATATAAGTAGATAAACTCCAACACTGATAACAAGTGATGTTTTTGCTGTGAACAAAGCATCAAAGGTTTTAAAGAAAGAACGATCAGGAAGATGGTTTCCTGTTGCCTTTGTGCTGGTATCTCATTTAGAACCCCCAAAGATGTCTATTGATATTCATAAATCCCGGGGCGAGTACGGACAAAGCATATCCCGGCGTGATGGTGATAAGTTTTTTTGCACCTTGAGAAAAAATATCAAGGAATATTTATGAAGAATAAAGAATGGAGAACGGCGCGGCGTAAGTTTTATAACACAAGTGTATGTAAGATACAATTCATGCAACTTTCTATAGAGCACAGTTGTTCGTAACAACGCTTTACAAAAAATTGTGACGAAGTCTCAAATGTTAACGAACTTATCTAACAGAACGAACTTTGAAGGCGTTGAAGCGTAACCGAAGATAATCTACATAATAATTGGTTTAAGACTTACAATGAGTCACGGAATAACTCTACCCTATGGAATTTCAAACATTCCAACATACCTTAAGTGATATTAATAAACTAACAATTGGTTATCGAATTTCTAACGGCAAACAAAATAATCATTAATGTCTTGAGAATCTTCCTTTTAGTAGCATTGAAACGGCATTATTCGTGACGGCATATATCTTTTCCGATTGTCTTGGAATCAATAATATTTAGAGTTACATGCTACAAGTATTCATTAACTAGATATGTATGTCCAAAATTGTTAAAATATAATACATATAGTAGACGAAAACGATTACTTCAGCAAGCTTTTGACGTAGATGCAAATCGATTTCCAAACCAAGAAATAACTGGTAATTAGCAACCTGCTGATGATAAGACGAGCAAAAATATGTTGCATATATACTTCAATGTGTAACTCATAACAGATTGTTTCTTGGCCTCGCCTGACCACTTTTTATAAGGTTCTCAGTATTAACGCTACCAATGATCGCGGGTGATTATCTAAAAGTGCCTTGGCAAGTCGTGCGTTAGTAATTTCGCACCATGGTAATGGACTTTTTCTATCTGGCCACTAGCAAATTACGAGCGGCCTGGTAGTCGTCTTGGACTTTTGTCTATTTTGTGGATGCGCGTGAGTGTATAAGTAAACACTTGATTTGGAGGTCAACGATTTCAAAGTTTCAACAAAAAGATACTTGATACTTTAATATTTCTCCTTGACCTAGGACTGCTGGAAGAAATTTCTTTTAGAAATAAGCTGTTCCTTTTGTATATATTTTTTCTGTTTCTTGTGTTATGTAATGTTTCCGTGTACAATAAACTGTTTAAATAAAAAATAAATAAATTGAGCTGTCTCGGCGGTCGCCTAGAATGTTGTTCCTCAAACCTACTTCTGCGTCTATCGAGTTTCTAACCGATAAAATATCACAGCTGATTAGAATATTTGTAACATCGAGGACGTGAAAAACGGTTGGATTTGTAACGTTATAACGTTGATTAAAATTTGCATCTCCGATAGCTGTGCAGATGCCATAGTATCTGATCTTGATCGTTTTGTTTCTCCATCGCTTCAGCACTTAATGAAGAAAGTGTTTCAAAATAGTTCCACGAAATCATTAGCGGAGAACGTTGCAAAATTGCGCGTCGTAAATGATTTCGCGTGTTTTCGCATCAAGTTTGGAAACGGTGCACCTGCTGCAGAACATTATGTGGAGAAATGTCTGTGCTTGGGCACGTCATGCACCGGAGAAAGTGTACTACAAAGCGTACCTGCGACTGGTCCCCAATTGGGTTACGACCTCGAAATATCAACGGCCACGGGTCTTCTTTTTTAGTATCGCAACCGACGGCGACGCTCTTCCGACAAACCGGTATAGGAACGTCCCGACATACCGTCCGTTGAACACATAAATTGGACACAGTTGTTTAGAAATATCCTCTAAACCCAGAATAGCGATGCCACTTTACCAATCAAAACATTTATGTGTCACAGATTATACATAGGTAGAGCTAATTAATATCTTGCACTGTAATCAAATGACATCGGTGTGCAGTAACCGTGGACGAAATATAATTTCAAAATGAAGTAGGATATGAAACATTCACATGCAATGTATAACTTTGTATTTGATTGTAACAAATATGCACGATGGCTGGCATGGCTGGCTAACAGAAATTATACAATGCCAATACAAAAAAAGTTCATTTGTTGAAAGTATCCAACTAACGACTATAACTTAAAGCTATGGGATAGAGTGTAAACTTGTTCAAATATTTATGTCCTCGAAGTCCCATTTACATTTAATTCAGCCGCCATTCCGTCGCTGGTTTTGTTTCTCCGCCACGAAACTGGATTTGTTTGAAACATTGAGTCTGAATAGTTGCCTTGTTTCATTGTTTTGTAACATCTCTTATCGAGAAAACGTTAATTTATGCCATCGTTTCTTTTGTACTGCAGTTTAATTGATCTGGCAATGCCATTTTATACCGCAGAGCTTGATTTTAGTTCTAATTTATGTATTATTCTGGTGGATTAATATCTAGCGATTTGTTTACAATTACTTTAAAGTCTTTTGTATGCACTAATGGTAATCAATTTCGTGTATATTGCGCTTTTCAGCGGTTATAAAAACTGAAGGTTGCCGGTGTTATCGTAAATTGTTTTCATCGTCATAATTAACGCTCTGTTTGATATCATAATACACAAGATAAGATTTGCTCCTTATCGTGAAGCTTCTTTATTCCAAATATGTTCGTCTTTACAATCTTAAGTTTAAATCATTCACACCACCAAATTCACACACATTTAAAAATTTAAATACAATTATATTTTGTTCTTGTATTGCTATTAAGACAAGCGCTTTCTACCGTAGTCGTCATAACTTTCCGCAATGGAAATATATGTATGTAGGTCGACACCATTGCTTCGCTGTAATAATTTGGTTTTTAAAATAATAATCGTTAAGTCTTACCTTGAATATTTCGGCAATCCTTGCAGTCGAATGAATGACTAACTTTGAAATCACACCACACACTGATACAAATGTTTGTTATGGACATTTACTGTGTATACAAGTCCAACACTGTATTTAACTACAACTTTCTGGTGATAACTATCAAAAAGGAACACTGAAAGAGAAAAAAAACCTCAAAGTTCAACAGTCTCGGAGGAATGCGTGCATTTCAACTCGCCAAAGTTTCAATAGGTGGTTAAGAACGGAACATTTTGTATCTTTTTTTCGTAATTCACTACACAGTTTATTATGTTTTAATGTTTGAAGCACTTTTAAACCACAGTTTATGAAAGTTTTGATTATTTTCGTCGTTTATTTTAACTGTCACTTGACGCGCAGGGCCACGGTGCGCACGTCCAGTCGCCGCAACGGTTGGATCCAATATGGCGGATAAATAACGAACGAATGAAGGAAAGGTATAAAGATGCGTTTGTCGTATCTACTGAGGCTTTGGTTGAACGAATGAAGATAGTTTTTTACGTTTCGTTCATTCTAGGGGTTCGCGCTTTTCGAACGTTATCCCACTGGTGAATAAGTTATTAGCTGGTGAACTAGCTAGATCACGGCTGAATGATCATTGAAATGTGAGATGTCTTTTCTTTGCATGTCTTTTGTGGGAGTCACTGTGATCACTGACTATCTAACGTCAATTTAAATGCAATATGGCCGACGAATGTTATCAAGTTATATATAGTCATAAACATTCGATATTTTTTGCTTCATGTTCTACTGCGAGCCATCATGTTTGAATTATGTCTAGTTTATATTAACGGGAATTCGCTCACAATACTTCAATATAAAATAATAGCTTTATTTGTAACGACATGAAAAAAAGGCCAATTATGAATGGCAACTATAAGTAGTATATGTAGTACCTAAGAATAGCTTTGATAGATAATTACCTGAAAATAACGACGATGGCAACCGACAAACGACATTAAACAACTTCAGGAAATTTTTGGAACGTCAAATAATTTTTTTATACAAAAGACATCAACACCCCAGCCAATAATCCCGTTTGTCCGCTAGCTGTATGAATGCTTATGTCTATGTTAAAGTAATGCGGGTAGACCAAACCTATTGAGAAGCCTACTGAGTTGACAAATCGTTGGGCATACCCGCGGCTTTTTTCTAGATGTAGGCCTCGTAACGGGAGACGCGGGGTGGGACGGCCTCCAGCTCGATGGTCTGACGACCTTAGGGAGTGAGTGAGAGGACTGAGGACCGGAAGAAGTGTCACATGTTGAGAGAGACATGTCTTCAGCAGTGGAGAGACACGGGCTGATAAGTCAAGTGAAACCACCGACTCTCACCTGATCTTACCATCAAGTAAGATGAAGGCCAAGTGGAAAGTCATTGTGAATAAAATGTGATCGTAAGAATCAATCTGTGGTCTATGACAATAATGCAACCGTTTCATAAATATTTAATGATCTGTGGTTTCATAAACTCTTCTGATAAATACATACTAGCCACTAAAGCCCACATAAATATCAGACAATTTTAAAACTTCACAGTTATGTCATTTCAAAACAACAACAAATCATAATCAAATGTCCGGCATAAACATCAAGATTTTCTAAATTAGTTTTTAAACTATCAAATGAGTCGAAATCCCTAAATTCTCGTAACAAAATATCTCTGCCATTTTTGTAGCAATTCGTTAACTAAATTTGTTGCAGGCAGGCGTCCAAATTTTCTGTGAAATATGGCTTTGGATCTAGTTACTATACCACAACCGCATTACATACCTGGGTTAGTATGACGTGTACTTTTTGATAGACCGAAAAGGGGTATTTGGCTTAGAGTAAAAGGAAAGGTAAAAAGGTCATAGGAGAGAGCCAAATCTAGCATATACATAAATAGGCCATATTCACTCAAGGAAAACCCTATTGTCGTGGCGATTAGGGAAGGAGGTTGTAATATTGTAATCTAGCCTAGAAGTTGTGTAACCTATAATTAAGTAACTAAAGAGTAACTATCAAAGACATCAACGCAAGCGCTTTTGTAAAATATGCTTGGTATTCCGGCCACAATTTAGCTAGGTGCTCATCGTGGAAAAGCATAGGCGCTATTTACTAGGATGGTTTTTAAATATGTACTCTTCTTGGCATACCTCATATTTTCTTGTTATATTTTTAGCTGAAATGAATTTACCGGGTAGTGTTGAAGAACCCTCAATATTTTCCCTTAGTCGCTGTTATGAAGCGACGCACATGGAAAATATATATACCCTGAAGTAGACAGAGAGAATAGGACTCACTGGTGTCGTAAGAAGCGACTAAAGGAAGAAAATTAGGGCATTGGCAGCATCATCTACATGTAACAAGAACATCTTACTGTAATCATTAATCCGCCGGACAGACGTGGTGTTTATAGCAAATCGGTGTAGTCCGTCGTTGCCTGAGGGATGAGGGAGGCACAGGTCCTTTATCGGACGTATACAGTCGGTAATGATTGTAAGAATAATAATTTATGTAAAATTCTCTTTCTCCACCAGCTACACGGGCCATTGTCCAGAATACAAATACCGGATCGGAGATACGTACGGATCCGCGACACACAAGATCCTGTTGGACCCAAGCGTACAACACTCGGAGCGGCTGGTGCTCTCCGACAGAACAGCTGACGACTACCAGGTGAGTACTACAGATAGAGCCGCATCCTCACCCTTTTTTTACGAAGGAGAATCCTCACAAGGTACCCGATTCCTTAGGGGAATAGTTGGTTTATGTGAGATAGCGCATACCGGAGAGATTTGGGTCTTCAAAAGAACAAGTGCCACCAAGTGCTCTCCTCGCGCCATGCATGTCGATGAGCCAGCCCTTACACTCTCATAGCGTAATAGAGGCCATGTCTGTTCCACTGCCCTCTTCGGACTGATTGTGCCAGACACTTCAAACAAATGTCGTGTTACCTGTTCCTATTGCCTGCAGCAGCTTTAACATATAAAATTTGGCATGACACTTTGTGTGATTTTGTCCATTCTCCTCTTCTCGTTTTTATTTCTTCCATGCGTAGTTCTTTTTTTAAAATCGTTTATATAATCTGTATATATATAAAAAAGTAAAAGTAAAAAGTGTTTATTTCTTAAATAACTTTTTCAGAGTTTAGCAGGGGCCTTCCAGAAAGTAGTCTTTCGATATTTGAGGGGTTTTATACTATGTATAGTACCTAAGAATAGCTTTGATAGATAATTACCTGAAAATAACGACGATGGCAACCGACAAACGACATTAAACAACTTCAGGAAATTTTTGGAACGTCAAATATTTTTTTTATACAAAAGACATCAACACCCCAGCCAATAATCCCGTTTGTCCGCTAGCTGTATGAATGATTATGCCTATGTTAAAGTAATGCGGGTAGACCAAACCTATTGAGAAGCCTACTGAGTTGACAAATCATTATAATCATCATTATAATCAATATGACACATCATATATAATCTGTATATATATAAAAAAGTAAAAGTAAAAAGTGTTTATTTCTTAAATAACTTTTTCAGAGTTTAGCAGGGGCCTTCCAGAAAGTAGTCTTTCGATATTTGAGGGGTTTTATACTATGTTTATGACATTGTCCCTATGAATATAGACGCCTCTTACTAATTTGAGCGAGTTTTGCTTACTGCAGAGTTTTAGATGAATTTTGGTTCTCCCGCTACTTTTAATTGCTCATATTTTCTATACAGGTATACCGTCCGGCTCAAGACCACATCGATATTGTTAATGCAAGGTTTCGAAATGGAGACCCTGTCTACAAGCATCCTATGTTACCCGGATATGAAGGTAAGAAGTGTCAACAAAACAACTAAAAATTACTAGATCGCAGTGACAAGCAGTATGAAGGATGTTGTACGGACTGCACGCCTCGTGTACAAATAATAAATAGTTACTACTGGGTAACAACTCCTTTGTAAAATTCACAATGGGTTCGCTCCAAAGAGATTTACTTGATTCGCTCTTTGTGTGAAGGCCAGAGACGATAGGAATTTTTTTATTTTAAAAATAGAACGCTTGGCCCCCATATCACCTATGCGTTGGTTTAGCTATCTAGAAGGTTCACTTTCGAAATAAATTCACCCACATAGTAGCTTTATGGATATGCAAACGCCGGCAGTGCGTTACACTCTTTGTCAGAATGGAAGCGTGCAATACCAAAAGCCAACCAAAAGCAAGGAAACAGATAGGCTGCTTGCTGGGAATCGAACCCATAACCTACAGATTATGAGTCCAATTATGTAGTCACGATTACCAGTCTGGATCACATCAAGGGCGTTTCCAATTTCATGCCTTCCTACCTCACCGTTCGTAATTTTTCGCAGACGGATAGATTAATTGACAAGATTTTTTTGATGATAAAGCCTTTTGTTCTTTATATTTTTATGAATGATTCTAATCTACAGTATCTAGTACAGTAGTGTAAAACTGGAAATAATGCATAATTGAAGAAAAAAACAAAGGAAATCTCTACAAAATGTCACAACATTACAGAGCATTACTCGTATTTCTTATCGATTAGCTAATTCTTTTTACAAACACAAATTCCGATCAATTTTTAATTTGAAACAAACTATTGACGATGTGAAACAAATGAATTCGGTTGCATATAAACAGAAAGATTTAAATATAGTAATAGGTTACGTATAGAGCGGTCATTGGGAATCGTTTCATATAAACATTTTGATTCAAAAGTCAATGGTATGTCAAATGTCTTGCACGGCCGCGTAACGTGATGTGACACTAGATTGAGTAACTTATTACCAATTGGTAATAAGTTTAGGATCAAAATGTTTGTTTGCTTTGTCCAGTCTATTAATATTAAATGTCTTTGCATATAAACGATTTCTTTACGTTTTGTCTACTCTACACAGCGCAAACAAATAGCTTAGTGTGCCTTTGTTTTTGGTGTGAGCGTAAAGTGAAATCCGTAAACCGCAAGGCTTCGATGCCACAATGGGTTTGAAACATGATCCTGATGATTCAGTTTCCGTGACTCACAAAATGGACCGGTCTGTACGAGTGGTATGCGGCATGCCTCCAGTTTCCGGAGTTTGAAAATTCTCAGCCTCTACAAAAACCGGACGAGTGTAACCGACTCGCACACGAAGGGTTCCATGCCACTTGATAATATTCATCATCTCGAGCCGGGAATCGTTCACAGCTGAACATAGACCTCCATCATACATGGCACAGGCCGGACTCTTCAAACAAATGTCGTGATATCGGTTCCTATTACCATACATCTAATGGATGACGTTTGTATACACCGGTGGGGAATTACCGCTCTTTGAGCAGTGAACGTCGGTTCTGTACGTATATAAATTACGTGCCCATAGCACGAAACAATGGTCGGTCGCGAGCCGTTTGTATCCAGGCATTCCCCGCGAACCTTACCGGTCGTCGGTTAAGACACTTCGGGCGGTTAAGACAATGGGACTATAATTGTAATATATACTTTCCATAGGAAAAATCGAAACACCTTGCAAGTTTGTTTTGTAAGGATTATCAGAAAAATGTGTATATTTAGGAATATATGTCAAATGTCGTTTAATAGTGAATAATATGAGGTTTTCAAATCATCATGTTAATTTTCTAAATTCAAATTAAATTTTCATAGGTTTTTCTGATAATCCTTACAAAACATAAACTTGCAAGGTGTTTCGATTTTTCTGATGAGAAGTACATACCTCTATATGGGTATGTGCTATTATGGCTATATTGAACTAAATTTAAACACCTATCACTAACTTATCAAGACTTGCACTGATCCCATTCTCTTAGTAACGATTTCGTACCACCGTATCATAATCGGCTGCATAGGGGCTCTATTTTTGAGTCGCTCGTATGACATAGCTTCCTCGCACACGACTTAAGTCACGATTGACTACAAGTTGCATGAAAACAGGTTTGACCGTATTTTTGAATCATTCGCCTCAGGTGTTGCCAATATAATTAAATGTTTAATTTTATCCGTTTTACGCAGAAAAATAAAACCGGTAATTCATGCAAGAAAAACGGAATGCAAAGTACATAGAAGTTCAATGTCAATAAGTGGTAATGTCAGTGTTCGACGATGCCGTTTAGTCTATCGCTCGCCTCCGCAAAGAGTGGTCCTGACCACTCGTTGCAGAAGAGCGATTCAAAAATACCAAATTTCATAAGTCGAACGAAAATCAGAAATCGAGCGCTCGCGGCGCGTAGAGCGAATCAAAAATAGAGCTCATCGCCGCATCGGATATTCCAGAGATGTGCCTTAATCGCCACGCTCGGTAGACGAATTTATGACAACAGTTAGATTTTGTTGACCTATGTTGCTTACTGAGTCAGTAATACTGACTATCTCCAGTTTTTCATTCCTTAGTCGCTTTTTACGTATGACCCCAATGGGGTGACATGGGGGTGATCATCGAGACCTTTTGAGACCACACGTACATGCGCTTCCGTACAATCGTAATGAAATATGAAATGAAAAATAATTTACCCATACAAACCAAGATTTAATGTTTCCAAGAAAACAACTCACATAGGTACATTCACTGTGAATACATACAAACAACATCAAACGAGGATCTAAATAATAAACCATACAACCAACCCTTTATCAGCAGTTGCTCCAGTTATGTCTGTATCTGATGTAGACACTTGCTCAATGCTTGCGCTTGCGCAAGTGACCGTTACTTCCATTTGAATGTGTTAATCTGAAATTCTATTTAAACGGTAGTGAAAATGCCTTTAGTCGTTTGAAATATGCTTGGGGTCTTTACGAAAAGTCTTTACTAAGGTCCTTCATTATCTACAGTTAAATTACCTAAGAAAAGGGACTGAAATAGATCACAGCTCTTCATAGGTACAAACGAGTACAAAAAATATGTATCTACTCTCGAACCATGTCACATTTACTCTTGATTGCTCCTATGTGTGTTGAAGGAAATGTCAGTTAAACCTGAATGTGACATGGTTCCAAAGTGGACACATATTTTTGTACTCGAGTGTACATAATTTTTATAATTTAATTGATAGTATATGGCTTCAGTCAGTCAGAATTTCACCTGAGGAGACATGACCATTCAAATTCTTTTAATTTACTGTATTTGTGACTTTCTTTAGGTACACTCGAGTACAAAAATATGTATCTACTTTGAACCGTGTCACATTTACCTCTAATAGACATTTCCCTCAACACACTGCCTACTAACAAGAAAGAATGAATGAGACATGGTGCAACAGTGGGTAAGTACATATTTTTGTACTCGAATGTGCCTTTTGAGTTTACGGGTACAGTACACGTAAACTAAGTTTGCCCCGCTGAAGTTAACAACAAAAGACCGCGAAATATCAATTATTAACGTATAAATGGGAGTAGGGGTGGAAATAAATGTCCTGGTGTTTTATGTCATCTAGGGATAGTTATTATCGAAAATAATACACACACATTCCATCTGTACATGTTGGAAATTGCGGAGAGCTAACTTCAGACGGGCAAACATAGCGTGCGTGTACTATATAATACTATAATTAGTAATCAAATAAATAATCAACAGATTCATAAATGTTTCGCGTCAACAGCACTTACATTAAACAAAGGTTTAGTTAAGTAACAACAATTTAACTATGATTTGCAGCATTAAATAAATATTTAAATTTGAGGAAATTTTGTAACAACCATTACTTTATTTATCGTCTTTGTAAGACGGTGCCTCGATTGACTAATAGGATTCGTGCCACGTCTAAATGCACAATTCGGCCAGCGGTACACTGTCGCCGCCACAGAAGGCCTATCGGAGTTCCAGAAGTTGCAGATGAATCAACGTGCTGCTACAAATCAACTGGAACGAGTTGTTGACCTTCAAATCGGAAAAGGACAACCCTGGGACTTAGCTGACAGATTTGTAAGTGAAGATAGAAGGAAGAAGATAGGAGGATGAGAGAGAGATGGAAAGAACGATGGAAGAAGAACTGCCTGGAGGATAAATGGAGACGTAAGGAATTTAAGACGAAGCGAAAGTAAAAATGGAAGAAGAGTGTAAAATAAAAAAGACGAGAGAAAATAAGATGTTCAACTCTTACTTATTTGTACAGGCTGCAACAGCAGAGTTCAAGCTACCACTGATTTTAGTAAGGCCGGAATGCGCTGGGATATTAAGAGATGTGCCTGTGGACGAAGCAAAATTATCACCACCATCACATTCTATTAGTCCCTATTTTATGGACGATCTTCCAGAGAAGTATATCAAGAAAGGTGAGATATTGAAGAGCTATAAAAATAACAAAGATTTAGCATCTATCTTCTCTAAATCATTTTGTTGTTGTTAGTGTTTAGCAATCAAGAAAAAAGTTTTTATTACCATATAAGCCATCATTTTATGTATTCTTTTTAGTACATGTTTAATCAAATGTCAACTGTCATTTAATAACATTTTATTTTTGAGAGTTATCTGTTGAACTACATTTTTACAGCGTTTACCTTAATGTCCTTCGCAAAATTACATCAGTCGTTTGTGAGAAACCAGATATGGGGTTATAACCCGTCCCAATCAGTTCGTAAGTTATGAGCTGAAACAATTTTTCTCAGGGCACATGGAAACAATTCATTTGGCAATTTGGTATATAAATTCTATTTGTGTTGCAAAGGTTTCACGGGGCACGTTCCCTATGGATTCTCACGTTTTGGAGAATCGTCGAAGAAGCTTACAAACTCTGCGCTTTGCGACTTCACATCTAACTACAGGCGCAGGCAAAGCACGGAGTGGGCACCAGTAAATGTGGTGAAGTAAGTCCTTCCTTAGTTATGTTAAAATTTTATACTAATATTTCGTTTACTACATATTTGAAATGTTCGAGAATTGTTTTACCTCTGGCTACAAAATCATGAATACAAACTCTGGTCTCTAGTAGTATTTTTTAAGAATTGGTAGAACTAGTAAATTGACTTTGGTAATATTAAAAAATTTTGCGCCTGGCAGTATAGACTTGTGCGTGCTCGTTCACTGAGCGGATCGCTCCGTACTAGTACAATTGCTCAAATGTACTAGTTCGGACTTTTAGTACAACTAGTACAGTAGTACACGGAAACTCTTTAATAGTATGGCTTGTTCCCGGTCCCGACGGTTCATGCTCCGTTGTTGTTTTCGATCTTCAGAAGGAAGGACCGACAGGCATGGAAGTAATAAGTACTATCGTACACTAGAATGAGCTCGTATCATTAAATCTGTGCCGAGTGGGGTAGCTCTCACGATGAACGGTTGATTATTGATCAATACCAAAATCATATTGCTTACTACTGACTAGTGGTGTCTCTATAACATCGATCTCGACGAGATGTACATTTTTAGGATTCCGTAGCCAAATTGCAAAAAAACGGAACCCTTACGGATTCGTCATGTCTTTTTGTCCGTCCGTATGTCACAGACACTTTTCTCCGAAACTATAAGGACTATACTGTTGAAACTTGGTAAGTAGATATATTCTGTGAACTGAATTAAGATTTTCAGAAAAAAAATAGAAAAACCCCTAAATTTTTAGGGTTCCCCATACTTAAAGCTGAAACTCAAAATATATGATGTGCATTACCATGCAAACTTCCACCGAAAATTGGACTCGCCCATGAAGGGTTCCGTAGCAGCAAGTAATATAATATAAAAGTTCTTGTATTTCGTTGTATTTGAGTTGATTGAATAATTCTCTTATTTTAGAAGTAACATTGGGGCACACATTTTTCGTTCCGTTTTTTTTGACATTTGGCAACGGAACCCTAAAAAGTAATATCTTGGAAACTACTGACCGGTAGACTAGACTTTGCGAATTTCGTAGTCGATCTGCCTGTCGAATCACGTTTTGTAAAGAAGTAAAAATCTGAAAACTTGTCATCTCGCTTACTCCCGTGTTTAAGAACGAAACCTTTCACTCACGCGAGCCGTGAGACTGCGTGAGACGTTCGGTCAACTTCGGTCTCGGTCGCTTCGGCTCGGCTGGCGGCTGGTTGACGTTTCGTTCGGACGCTCGCTCGCTCGCGGCTCGGATGTCCGAGTGTACTAAATGTACTAAGAGCAGAAAATTTACGGAATAGTTCGCTCTAGTACAGTATTGGGAATTAGGTCTTTTTAGTTCTTAGTACATGTACTACACAAGACTATGGCAGTATATTCTATCTACTGTCACTGTCATCTGTGTGTCATTTCAACTGCTTTGAAACTACGACACGCGTATTTTCTTAAAATTAAACAGTAAAACGCAAAACAATGACTAAAAAGAAACTTCTGCCAAACCTCTCTAAAGAGGAGAAAATGGTGATAGTGATATCAGAGATAATACAAGAGTTGCTCATCGCTCACCGCCAAGGCAAAGATGTTAACCTCAACAAGATGAAAACACGGATTTCATCTAAGTACGGACTTGGTACCTCTCCGAGACTAGTGGATATCATTGCAGCGGTGCCTGCTGATGCTAAAAGTGTCTTACTACCTAAGCTGAAGGCGAAACCAATACGCACGGCGTCTGGAATAGCGGTGGTTGCGGTCATGTGCAAACCTCACAGATGTCCGCATATTAATTTCACTGGTAACATCTGCGTTTATTGCCCTGGAGGTCCCGATTCGGATTTTGAATATTCTACTCAAAGCTACACAGGATATGAGCCTACATCGATGAGAGCTATAAGAGCGCGATATAATCCATACTTGCAGACTCGTCATCGTGTTGAACAACTCAAGCAATTAGGCCATAGTGTGGATAAAGTTGAGTTTATTGTCATGGGGGGCACTTTTATGAGTCTTCCAGAGGATTATAGGGACTATTTTATCAGGTATGATTATTTTTCTATTAAATAAGTAGTAACGTCTTGCCAGTGTGCAAGATTTATAACTTGTTTGTATTTCTTGCTAATTATAATCATTTGTGTATGTGTAAAACAATTATTACTTTTACTATTGTTGGTTGGGTTTTTGTTATTTTGTGTATTTTTATATGATGAAGTTTAAAGTATGAGTTTTTTAATTTTCAGGAATCTCCACGATGCTCTATCAGGGCACACTTCCAACTGTGTGGCAGAAGCTGTCAAATACTCTGAAAAAGCTAAAACCAAGTGCATTGGTATCACCATCGAGACCAGACCTGATTACTGTCTACACAGGCACATGACGGACATGCTCAACTATGGTTGCACTAGGTGTGTACTTCTTTAACATTAAGGTAGCAAGTTTCTTGATTGGCAACTTAAATTGAATCCATATTAATAGATGCTAAGGTGATTTTTGTCCTTCCTTCATGTTCACAACATAATGGAGTGTGAATGACTGGATTTGCTGTATAGGAATAGTTGAAAGGCTATAATTGCACATTATGCTACGTTTTATCCTGATTTTTCCCCCTTAGTATATTTCCATCTTCCATCGGCTGTTGCAGCTATAATAAGAGTTTGTGCTTTATCCTGATTGAACAAATTGTGGGGTAATTTCTGGAAACCAGACACAGACAAGTCACAGGCAAATTTCTAGTTCTTCTAGTAAAAGTATAAACTGTAATGTAAAGGCACTGATGGGCTGAAATATGTTAAAATAAAAGATAGAAAATTTAATATTTACAAATGCCAAGATGTTACTTCTAAATTCCCTCCTGTATAGTAAATATAATTTCATTATTAAATATCAGAATGCCATTGCATATATTGTATGACCGAATGTGTGTTCTAACTACAGAAAAGTAACCCTATGTCTTTCTGTGAGATGATTAGGATTATATGGGGATAATTTTTCTGGCTCATGAGTGTCAAAATGTTCTTCTTACTTCAGGCTGGAGATTGGTGTACAGTCAGTTTATGAGGACATAGCTCGTGATACTAACAGGGGACACACTGTAAAAGCCGTGTGTGAAAACTTCAATCTGGCTAAAGATGCTGGTTTTAAGGTGAGGAATCAGTCATGGTCATCTACTCAAATTTATCCTTAACAGCTCATGGCTAACTCTGTTAACACGGAGAAAGATAGGAAATTATTTTATTACTAGGTATCATAAATGCATACAACGAGGGTTTTCACGAACTTTTTATAGCAAGGAGAAAGAGACATTACAAAGTTGTTAAAATTTTCATAGAAACCCACATCGTTAGTAGCTTATAGCTGTGTTAGTAAGTATACGTCATAAATGAATTTGCTGAAATATTTACATGGTGCAATGTGCATAATGGGACTATCAGGTTTACATACTATGGTGATCAGCAGCTATTATTTACAATGGAATTTCATTTAAAAAAATTGGAGCATATCTAAATATAGACTACATAATTGTGCAAGCTTTGTCTTGACTTTAGAATTTAGGTTAATTTAATAGAAATAAAACAAGGACTGAAACAAGACATGACAATGTCAAAGTATTTTTAAGCGGTATTTGAAGACTAAAACTTAAGTTTTATGGGGGCTATTTTTGTTTGTGTTACTGAGATATAATATTTCTGATTGGTTATTTATATTCAATTGAAATGAAAATAGTTGCTACATCTTATATACTGTTTCCAGTGACTGCAAGTACTTTTAAATTGGTTTTTATTTACCTAATAAAGTTACGTATATCCACAGATTGTTGCTCACATGATGCCGGATCTCCCAAATGTGGACTTTGAACGTGACGTCGAACAATTCATAGAATTCTTTGAGAACCCGGCTTTTCGTGCTGACGGACTCAAGATATACCCCACCCTCGTGATCAGAGGGACTGGACTCTATGAGCTGTGGAAAACTGGCCGTTACAAGAGTTACCCACCATCAACCTTGGTTGATTTGGTTGCCAAGATATTAGCTTTAATACCACCATGGACAAGAGTGTACAGGTTAAAACACTTTATTTATTAGTAAAAATTATACTAATGACTTTGTCTGTATTGACTTCAAAATTACTTATCCTGTGAGAATCACTAAACAGAAACAGAGAAATAGTAACATTTTCCTTCTCCCCGCTATAGGTTACGTCTAAGTTTCATCATTATTGGTTTTGCTTTAACTGCTAAAAGTTAACGAACAAACTCATTTCCGCAGTTATAACAATCGTATTATATCGGACATTTTATTTACATACATTTTTACATAATTTTTTTTTTTGTGTATGGTCGCTTACCACTTGACCTTCATCTCACCTCGTAAGAGACGATATGGAGGCCATTAGTGCTATTAACAATTTTCCTATATCACAACTATGCACCACCCATATGAAGACATTCATTCCAGAGTTCAACGCGACATCCCCATGCCACTGGTATCGTCCGGCGTGGAGCATGGCAACTTGCGAGAGCTGGCTCTAGCGCGCATGGCCGACCTGGGCACGGACTGCAGGGACGTGCGCACAAGGGAGGTGGGCATACAGGAGATACACAACAGGGTCAGACCGTATGAGGTGAGATTCTTAATGATTTCACTGATTATCTAGTTACGGCGCACCTCCATTAAAGTTTCATACTAAATTTCTATTGTTATAATTTTTTAAAATATAATAGCTGGATTTATGTAGTAACTATATAAAAATAGGACATCAGATTGTGATGTCGCGAAATGAGTATCATTAACATACAGCTTCACAGTGAATCACAATTTTCATTTTAAACAATTTTTCGATTATTTTTCAAAGCGCCATCTATGAACCATCAGCGTAACTGCTATTGTAGCTAACTATAAAGTTGTAAATTAATGATATTTATTTCGCGAAACTATAATTTCATCTCCTATTTTTAGATAATTACTCATCAAAGCCAGCTATTCTATTTTAAAAGATTACGGCAACAGATATTTATTTAGTACGGAAGCATTAGGAGAGGGATGACGTTAATGTGAAGTTTGGCAAAAGCTCAGCAAATGTAGTTTGGTGTTGAATTTGTAAGCTTATTTGCTCACCAACTCATGACCATTATGGCTAATCATCCTAAAGAAAGTGCAGTCGCTGTTGCGATGTTCAGCTATCACGTGCTTATTAAAGTATACTTATAAATGCGAATGCAAGTTTATGGCCGTAAAAGAACATAGGATACTCTTTGAAAACTACGTGGATGAAGTCGCGGGCAAAAGCTAGTACGACATTAAAAATTGACAACCACTTAACAGAGAATGCTCGTTTTTCCCCAGACAATTCATGATCTCGTAATTTGTTATATTACGCCGTATTTCTTCTTTTTCTGGGGCGTGAGCCAGTCACATCAGATTCTGTCTTACTCCTTAAACTTTCCAGTTCCACATCTTCCAGTCATCACTGTTTATGCCAACAGTGCACGATATCTCTTAGCGTTCTGCAAAATACTGCATTTCTAACCTAACGTAAAACATTCCAGGTGGAGCTAATAAGGCGTGACTATGTAGCCAATGGTGGTTGGGAGACATTCCTCGCGTACGAAGACCCCGATCAGGATATCCTGGTGGGTCTGCTGAGACTAAGGAAGTGTGCTTCAGATACTTTCAGGCCGGAACTGAAGCCGGGACCTAAAGCCGACTTCAAACAGTGTAGTATCGTCCGGGAGCTGCACGTTTATGGATCTGTTGTGCCCGTAAGTAACACCCAAGTCACTGGGATTTATTATTTTAGCAATAAAATCACGATTGCAGTATCGTGATAAAATCGCAGAATATACAGAACCGAACCGATCAGTAATATTGAAATGTATGCGCTTCGGACTTTCCGCTTCGACATAAATGTAATTGTATTTTATACCATAATGGATATCAAAAGAAATCCGCTCAAAATAAAAATAGTCATAGTCATCATCAACAGCCTATTTACGTCACCGCTGCAGGGGATCAGGCCTACTCTCCTACAGAGAGTGTATGGGCCATAGTCCATCACGCGGGCCCAGTACGGGTTGGCGGACTTGACATGCCTGATCAAGACATGCAGGTTTCCTCGCGATGTTTTCCTTCACCGTTAAGCAATCGGATGATGTAATTAAATTGAAAAACAACTCATAGGTACACGGCTGGATTCGAACCCAGAACCCTCAGATTGAGAGTCCGGGAATAAAAATAGTAATTCAAAGAATTTAAAGTCTCGAAATTTGCCAAAAATATAGGTTCTCGATCAGTAAAATACTGATTAGATTTCGTTTTTTTATTGCTATTTATCTTACTGGACTGTCGAATTAGACCAAAACATTAGTTCAATCCAATACCCAATTATTTTGGTATTGTACTATTATTATTAATGTTTCAGGTGAACGCAAGGGACCCGACTAAATTCCAACATCAAGGCTTCGGTATGCTCCTCATGGAAGAGGCAGAGAGGATAGCGCGCGAGGAACACGGCTCAGACAAAATGGCGGTGATATCTGGCGTCGGCACCAGGAATTATTACGCGAAAATCGGGTACCATCTCGAAGGACCATATATGGTCAAAATGTTGACCATAGAGTAGAAATAGTAATTTTAAGCGGAAATGTTGTGTAAATAAATGCTATTTTACGATGTACTATGCTTACGTCTTTTATTTTAATATTTCAGCTCCTATTAGATTTGGGTGAGTATACCTTCTTTAAAAATAATTGCAATGCTCTTTAGACTCCGTGGCTATGCATTTGAATGCAATACGGAAGTCTCAGGTTTGATACCCAGAGCGTTGTACCTCTAATATTCGCTTAGGTGGTTGGGGTTTTTCTATATCCGCCTGCATAGCTAAGACCATGATGGCTAAGTCTTCCGCCAAAAGATTACGACAGCGAAGCCAGCGTCTCATTTCTGGGTGAACTCTACCATTTCACGGCTTAATCGTCATCATCAAGTGCGATGAAGGTTGCCGCTATCAGATTATCAAACTCCTTGCACTAAACCTCTTAACCATATCCTACTTTTGAATGTTCCTAACATCATCCTCTGCACCTTGCAGGCCAGACCCGCCCTTGTCGATCACCCCAACAGAGATCTACCACCGCCACGTGGGCATGCTACCAAACTACGCAGGCCACGTGCCCGGGGTACTCTTCAGGTAATACCCTAGTGCCAATTTTGTATAAATTCAGTCATCACGAATGAAATTCCATCATAAATAGGCCTCCTTGATGGTACTTCACATCGACCGCTCTCGGGCGAGTCAGTGAGCTGAACTGGCAATGAGCAGGCCACATCGCTCGAAGAAACGATAACCGATGGGGGGTAAGAGTTCTCTCTCTAATAGGGTACAAAAATTTGTACAATAGTGAATAATATGAGGTTTTCAAATCTTAATGTTCTATATTCAAATTAAATTTTCATTTCAATTCTTATAAAACATAAACTTGCAAGGTGTTTCGATTTTTCTTATGAGATGTATATTAACATCATCAACAGCCTATATACGTCCCCACTGCAGGGGCTACTCTCCTCAGAGAGTGATAAGAAGTGTAGTAGTAGTTAATAATATGATTTGATTGTAGATTTGGGAAGACCTACGGGAACGACACTCGCGACGCCAAACGGTGGCTGCGCGGTGACTTCTCCTCATAGAGACAATTCTTCAATCATCACAACCAATAGAA
This sequence comes from Carcina quercana, assembly GCA_910589575.2. Taxonomy (NCBI): domain Eukaryota; kingdom Metazoa; phylum Arthropoda; class Insecta; order Lepidoptera; family Depressariidae; genus Carcina; species Carcina quercana. Next base: position 13,998,897 of record OU342429.1, on the reverse strand, counting down.
ATGAAGGATTGAACATACATAGCAACATTGCTGCAACAATGGCATTATATTTGAAAATAAAGTATTTGAAGTTTTTCTTGGCAACTTAATTGCAGAACTTGCTTGAAAATAGTTCGCTACGTTTGGATGGAATGCCAAATTAATGAACAGTTTATTCATTGAATTGCTAAATTCAAATAAATTATGTAACCAATAATAATTTTTTATTATAATTTACAAACATAAATTTCTCGCCCTATCTAGCTTAGATGAATGACTGCACTGAGAAATGACATCTTATTCAATTGGACAAATTTAAAAAAAATGCCCTATAAAAGTTGTATATTTCTTATATATTGACTGGAAGCCTTATCTTTCTGCAAACAATAATAATTATAACAATTTTATTTTTTATCTTGTTCGGATTTGTGTATAGGTAGTAACGAGGAAGTAATAGACGAGATACAAATGTTGCAGTCTTGTTAGGGTTCCGTAGACAAATGGCAAAAAACGGAACCCTTATGGATTCGTCATGTCTGTCTGTCCGTCCGTATGTCACGGCGACTTTTTTTCCGAAATTAGTAAGAACTATACTGTTGAAACTTGGGAAGTAGATTCTTTGAACAGCATTAAGATTTTCACACAAAAATAGGATACAATAGAATAAATTTTGGCTGTAACTTCTAAAATAAGAGAATGATAAAACTTAAAAAAAAATGATGTACATTACCATGGTTTGAACCAGATCTAGTAAGTATTTTTTTAATACGTCATAAATCGTAATCCTCAACTTACCTTTCATTCAATCAACTCAAATATACTCGTATATAAAAAATACACTATTATTAACACATCGATTAAAATTACAACGAACTACAAGAACTTTTATATTGTTGATTGCTGCTACGGAACCTTCATGGGCGAGTTCGACTCGCACTTGGCCGCTTTCACATTTTTTCTTTACTTCGGAGGATGACGTGTGCGTAAGTAGGATAGAGTTACAGACGGAGGCTTATGCAAGATTATATTTTATCTGTAGTGGAGCATAGTTCATTAATCTAAGGCGTAAACTCATGATAGACGTAGTGATAATGGCGAAGGACTAGTCTCAATCATAGATCACTATATATGTACTACGGTCTCAATGGAGGCGACAAAGAGACGACAGAATTATTTGTACTAGAGACTCAAAATAAAACAATTTCGTAACAGCTCATATTTTATTTTCAAAAGTAACAGCCTCTTAAAACCGAATCTATTAAAAATAACACTAAATCAGAAATATTCAAAATATATGAAACACACTTAAATAATAATATGATTTAAGTCGGTATGTAAAGGTTATAGATCGGTACTTAAAATAAATACAGTATAAATGTATTCCATTTTTTTATCACATCGAAATGTTTATAAAAATATTAATTTTCAAATTTAAATATCACACTGTGCGAGCTAAAGTCAACAATCAGTTTTTCTTGGCAGTCCATTCTTTCAGTAGTTTTTCAGTTAAGTGGAGATTTTCGTCTTTCTGTAAGTAAAAGATAAATTGCTGTTATATCCACAGAGATCAGAACACTCAGAGGTCGTGTTCCACTGAACACGTATGAAGCAAATAGGTCAGACACTTTCGTTTGTAATACACAAAAAAATTACACCAAACATCAGACACTCGGCTTCGCTTAACCCACACAGACCGGGCTTTTATACTCTAGGGAGTCGGGAATATTTTGGAGATTCCCCTTCGATACAATAAAGTGGTTCACGAACACCACTTTAGACGGTTTAATATGAAAATATATTTGAATGTGTATGTAGTGTACGAAAGTCTTTAAATTTGAAAACCTTGATAAAACAGAATCTCGCGTAGTTCTCTCCTAGATGTTTATGCTCCTGCGAGTAGAATGCGGTGGGGGGAATTGTCAAAATCCCCGACTCTTTGGCGAATTTCTTGGTGAAGCGATAGTCTTTATTCTTGTCGTTCTCTGTTGTCAGGTCAATTTTGTTGGCTGGAACAAAGAAACAGCTTTTGTAAATGTTTTATTCTTACATTAGACATTGATTGACATTCTACAAAAGGGTCATTTTGTTCTATTTTGAGGCAGGCGTTCAATATGTTTCGGGACTTTTTAAAATTTATAGAAGCTTATGGTAATATTATGGTACTGTATTATGATGGCATCGGATCTAAAGAGTACCCACCACGACAAATCAAACGAACCCAAACACGGCGGGTTTACCATGTGTAGTTTAGGAATTCCCATGACCACCTTCCGTCTGCATCATCAGACCAACTCGATGATACCATAACACAATGAGCGGTCCCGAGCCATTTGCATCCAGCGACTCCCCGCGACCGCGGCCAGGACGATGTGTCCTGCTCATTGCCTTCTCAGATCACGGACTCGTCGAGCTAGTCGGGTCTACGGATTTCCTCATTCCGGATTTTATCACGTAGAGAAATTTGAGCTTGTTTATTCGGCCCACAGTAAAGGACCACGTTTCGGTTCCGTATGTCATCACTGGCAACACGCACTGAATAAAGACTTGTGCCTTTAGTCGCTGTGGTGTTTTGGACGACTTTTGGGGTGTAATTTCCTCAACGGTGTCAAGCCAAGTTTGATTCTTCGGCTGATCTCTATGTCGAATTTTGACCTGCCTGGGTGAACGATCTGTCCCAGGTATACATATTCGTCTACAACTTCGATCGCAATTACTACACATGTACTACATGGAGATTTGATACAATTTTGGTCATGTATTATTTCGATTAATTTATTTATTTTATTATATATTATATTTTATTATATATTATATATTATTTATATATAATTAATACTTAAATTCCAAGGTAAGTAACAAGCTTGTTACGAGTATTACCTAGTTTCGTCCAGTCGGCCATGATGAAGTATCCGCCGTCTGGGACGGTTGGGTTGAACCCGTTCTCACTGAGCAACTTGGCGAGCAGGTCTCTCTTGGGGAGCAGCTCTCGAGCGAGCGCGTAGAAATAACAGTCCGGAGAGTCACGGCGGGCCAGCTCATATTCAAACGAGCGAGCCACTGCTTCCTGAGGTTACAAATAAACTATATTTGAGATACAATCGAGGTGCTAGCAAGAGCGTCACTTGAAAAAAGTTGGTTAAAATTTCTTATACCATAATCATTTAAAGTAGGAGAGTTGGTTTTGTACAGTAATCTATGTATTGAAATATTAATACGTCAAGTAAAAACTTTTTACCTCTTTTTACCCACGAAAATTGTGCGGACGGAGGAGTATGAAATTTCGCACACTTATAGTTTATATTGAGAAAGAGTGCAGAATGCTAATTCATATATGTATATATTTGAATTTCAAATAATTAATTTCGACCACTGGGCGAAAAACAGTTATATAAAAGCCTCATTACGACAGATCTTCATTTTCACAATATTCCATTTAGTACATTTTTTATGTTATTTGTTCAAAACGCCAACAACATGAATATGATGTGGTAGAAAAGTGAGTACACGTTTTTGTATTTAACGGGATCCCTCTCCTAATGCTTCCATACTAAATTTAATTTGCCATAATCTTTTAAAATAGAACAGCTGGCTTTGATAAGTAATTACCTAAAAATAGGAGATGAAATTATCGTGTCGCGAAATAAATATCGTTAATTTACAGCTGTATTGTTAGCTACAATATCAGTTTTGAACAAGAATAATAAAAAGTGTGTAAAAATGAAAATTGTGATTCACTGTGAAGTTGTATGTTAATGATATTCATTTCGTGATATCACAATCTGATGTCCTATTTTTAGATCCTTTACAATGCACAGTTATTCTACTTTAAAAGATTATGGCAACAGAAGTTTAGTATAAAACTAAGACATTTAACATTATAGTTATTTACCGGACAAAGAAAACTAAATTACGATCTCAAACTTATTACCAATTGGTAACAGGTGACTCAGTCTCACGTCACGCGGCCATACAAGCCATTTGACGTATCACTGACTTTCGAGATCAAAGTTTTTATATGAAATGTTTCCCAATGCCCGCTCTATAACCTATTACTATATTTAGTACTAGTATTTAAATATCATCATCAGCCGGGAAACGTCCACAGCTGGACATAGGCCTCCCTCATGGTACGCCACATCGACCGGTCCCGAGCCACCTGCATCCAGCGACTCCCCGCGACTCTAACCAGGTCGTCGGTTTAAATTTATTAAAAAATTCGTCCATTCAAACATTTGTGCTTCGAGTGTCGGTCGGAGGTGGTTTCGTCGAAATATTTATGGTTGATTGTAAATTGTTTTCTTGACGTTACCTGTATCGGCGTGCATATGGTGTAGACGCAATTCTGATGCACCACCTGCAAGTTGCGCATCAGGTCAGCTGGCCCGTAGCCCCATCCGATCTTCCAGCCCGTCACTGAGAAGGTCTTGCCGGCGGACCCCACCGTTATCGTCCGCTCCCACATGTCTGGCAGGGTTGCTGGAAAAAGGGTTTAAAAGAACTTTCATATATTTTGAGCGTTAGCGGTTGACTTTTTCCTAAAAGGTCAATCATGCCTTATTATTAATAGTAAAAATAATAATAATTAATGGCGTGGAATGTGTATACAGCTTCTCAATTTCACATGTATACAATGTTCTAATTTTTAATTTCTAAGACACGCGCGTTGATATCTTTCATGTCATCCTTATCTGATTCACAGTACACTCGAGTACAAAAATATGTATCCACTATTGAACCATGTCACACTTAATCTTACTTGTTCCTATGTTATGTGTTGAAGGAAATGTCAATTATAGGTTAATATGACATGGTTCAAAAGTGGATACATATTTTTGTACTCGAGTGTACATTGGCGTTGTCACAGATAACCTCGCCTCCCACCGTAAATACATTTTATTTGTGAACTAACGTGCCCTCGCAGGGTGTTACATGTAATTCCAATATTATTTGTGGTATGCAATAAATGAAACGAATGAATGTCTGTTTTTAACCGACTTCAAAAAAGGAGGAGGTTATAAATCGACGGTATGTTTTTTTTAAATATTTGTTACCTCAGAATTTTTGACTGGGTGAACCGATTTGAATGATTCTTTTTTATTTTAAAGGTGGGTGCTTCCATGAGAAAACGATATAAATCTTAAATTTGCCTTAGTTAAAGTAGTCTTTTAGGGCAATTGAAGTCGGTTTCCAGTTCTTTTTGAACGCATTTACTTTACAAAATTTACAAAATTGTGCCCACGCTTTCAGCACTCAAACTCATTGGTCGGCAAAAATTGTTTATGTAAAGTTAGTAAAAAACAAAAACAATTCTGTCTTACCAATCCTGATGTGCTTATGCGGCTCAAAGACCATCCACTCGTAGACTTCGTCGGATAAACACAAGACGTCATACTTCCTGCACAGGGTCGCTATGGTCTCCAGCTCGTTCTTAGTGAATACCTTCCCTGTTGGATTGTGCGGAGTGTTGAGAATTATCATCTTCGTTTTGCTGTTGAACATGGAAGACAATTCCTTCTCATCGAGCACCCAATCTGCTGATGTTTGAGTGCCACTAGTGGTTTTCTGAAAATGTTCAGACCACATTGATAGTTAGTATCAGATAGATTTAAATATAGTAATAGGTTATAGAGCGGGCATTGGGAAACGTTTCATATAAACATTTTGATCTCAAAAGTCAACGGTATGTCAAATGTCTTGTACGGCCGCGTGACGTGATGTGACACTAGATTGAGTAACTTACTACCAATTGGCAATAAGTTTAGGATCAAAATTTTTGTTTGCATTGTCCGGTCTATTACTATTAATATTAAATGTCTTTGGTTAGTATTTGATTGATAGGCCCTGTAGCATTGGCTTTAGGATATCAGTATTGGGTAGCCATTTATGTTGATTAAAAGCGTGCCGGCTACGCTGTGAAAGCTATAACACTGATGTTTCATTTCACAGAAATCAAGCTAGACGGGAGTTTGCTCTACCGCCAAACGACCAATAGGTGGGAATCGAACCCGAGACCTCTGAATTTTAGGAAATTTTGCCATGGTTCTCTACTAATTTGTAATATCCATTCTAAGGGCATTGAATGTAAGTCATACGTTAATATGTACGTCTGAGGGGTCATCGATACAGATTGGGGTCACTCTGATATCGTAACTCAATGCTACATACACTTTTGTGTGATAGCTGATTACTGATCGTTGGACCATATAAGTTAAAAAAAAAACAAGTTACATGAGGTTTGTATACTTTAAAAAGCTTTCACATATTCGAACTCGAATTCGTTTCTCGAATATCGATATCACTGTCTCGATAGCGTTTGATATTTGAACAGTATTTGAAGTTTGTTGTTTCACAAAACTTTTATGTATAAGTGTGATTAATAAAAATATATTTTATTGGATTTTTTTTTATTAAAGATAGACCAACACTTGACCTCAATCTCACCTGATGGTAAGTGACGATGAGGTCGACGATGTTACGTGTTGGTCTAGAAGGTGCCTATTTACTCTTCTTTTGAAGATTCCCAAGTTGTAATTTTCGGGGAACACGGAAACCGGTAGTGTATTCCATATTTTTGCTGTACGCACGATAAATGTGGAAGCGAAACGCTTGGTGCGAGCTGTAGGAATATCTACAGTGTACGGATGAAGGTCTGCCGTTCTTCTGTTTGACCGGTACTTGAACGGCGAAGGTGGAATCAACAAAAATAGCTCTTGCGCACACTCTCCAAAATGTATCCTATAAAATACTGAAAGGCAGGCAACCTGACGCCTATGTTCGAGGCTTTGGAACTTTGCCTTATGTAGCGTATCGTTGCCTATCAGTCTCGACGCTCCACCGAGTATAGATTATGGTATAGCTGGATAGAGTAGTCGAAAAATAGCTCTGTAATGGCCAAATGCAACTATAAGTTGGATAAGGTTCTATACATTAAAACCCCCTATAATAATATAAAATAAACACAACAGTGCTATTAAGGCTGCTGTAAGGCGCTAGACTTGGGTAATATGGAAGTAGCTAGCCAGGCAGACAGAAAAAGCCCTAACAAACAATAGCAATTGGTAATCGAACCCGGAACCTTCGGGCTGTTAATCCAAGCGTGTTGAAATTAGGCCACGGAGACGGTCCTAATAGTTATTTTTATATTACTCACTGGCTGCAACGCGATGAACCTGGGAATCCCTCCCGCCGATCGGATCATAAAATCATAGCAATCGAAGAACGGCTCTATTACTATAACTTCATCGCCCTGCTCCACGTGACCTGAAAACCTTCATACATTCATAGCACTGACAAAAGTTCAATTGAGATGGCAGCTACATCATGGATAGCAAAGTGTTACATAAATAACACCGCGCTTTTGACCCGGTTTCGCCGTGACGTGGCCTCTTTCCCACTATGTAGTACCCGCTATGAGAGTGGAAGGGCTGGACATGCATGGCGCGAGGAAAGCACTGGAGGCAATCTTTTGAGGATCCAGAGCTCTCCGATATGCGCTGCGGATGGCTACCGGAGTTAAGTGAGTATAAATCCCACATAACCTGGCTCTTTCTTAAGTAAGGAGTCGAAAAACTTGTGAAGGTTCCCAATATTGCTGTAGTTTCTAGTAGTCTATTTCATACTTACACTGTCTCGTGTGTCAATGTGTGGTTTACTAAACGTCACTGTCAATGTGCTGTTCAGTAGTACCGAACATGTGTGCATTGCCAAGCCAGTGAAGTCAAAGACAACGACGGAGGGACCAACTCCTAAAATATCATTTTAACATAATCCGTTAAGAAATTTGACATTATTTTACGGTTGTTTTTTAGCCTTCTATGAGCTTTATTAAATTGTCTTAAAGTACAGCATCCAAAGTCAATTCAGATTTTTAAAAATCTTACCTAAAATTGAGGAGAATAAAATCTCGTAAGCCCCAACTCCAACTAATATTTCATTGTTAGCGTCTAGCTCCCGCCCTATCAATGGTGAGTACAGTTTAGATAAATTCTGCACCAATCTTGGATGACCCTGAAATAGAAATAAATAGTGATGTCAATGTTAAGTTATAATTGCAACAGTTGTGTAATTTATAAATATGACGCCACAGTTATTCTTAGTGATATTGTAATTTATGTAGGTGTAAAATATCTAATTTGTCTTCTCTGATCAAATTTAGTCTATCTTAACTGTAGCTAAAGCGGAAAGTTAGCAAGTCATTAATTGCAACCATTTTGAAATAATTTATTAATAACATGACGCCACAGATAAAAAAGTTATAATTTTGTAATTTATAAAGAAGTTAATTTATAATAGACGTCAAATATAATTTAGGAAATGGTTTCTATTCCCATTGGAGATTTGGTTCATTTCAATATTATGTATATATAATACTTTAAATATTATAGAGATTATAGAGTACTCAAAATAAGGAGACACGTATTTATGGGAGACATATCTAAATCATAATTTTATAAATGTGAAAATTTTGATGTTTATAATTTAGTCATGTATAAAAAGAGCAGATTAGGGTGGAATTTTGCAAAAAGGCATTTCTTGCAGATTCTAATATTCTTAAAATATATTAGTTTACGCAAGTGTTTTCTTATGGGATAATTCCTGTGATTTAAACTAGTAGCACTACTCACAAATCCCCGAGTGTACTGGTTGAGCAGTGGGTTGTCGCTGGTCGCCGTATCCGCGAGGGCGGCGGTGACGTGTTGCGGGGCATGGTAGTCGGGGAATCCCTGACCCAGGTTCACCGCAGGCTTGTAATCCAACGCCAGCTGGATGTATTCCACCCTAACACAAAACAAAGTAATAAAAATATATTTATACATAATCGGCTTGCCATGGTAGCTTAGTTGGGTAGAGCATCAGTTCTTGAACCATCGAGGTCCAGGTTCGATCCTGGCTCATACCAATACCATGAGTTCCAATTTGATGAATGATAAAAATCATTACCATTGCGTTTTCAGTTAAGGAAAACATCGTGAGGAAATTTGTACTCTCCTGAGAAGAAATTGTAGGGTCAAGGTCTCATTTTCAATAAATTTGTCATTTCATGGAGTCCATAGTCAAAACAAGTATCCCATACAATTCGGTTCTCTGCAAGTGAAGCTCAGTAACACAGATATTCTTAATTAAAATATGTAATTAGATCTATGTGAAAAAGTGGTCATTTTTAGCTAATGACAATTTTGTGGAATAATATATGCAATTTCTTTAATCTGGTATGGTAGTTATTTTTCCTCATACTGTGAGATGTGACATACATAATGTGAAATGACTAAGATGCCTGCCAATTTCTATAATAAATTATTTAAAGGTTATTTTAAGCTTTTTCATAAATCTGTAGTTTGAGTTTAGGTGTATTTTTTTAGAGCATGCCTCTTGTTATATAATAGTAATATGTACTCTGCAGTAGATGGCATGGAACACTCCATCAACCAAGTAATTATTTTGCTGCATTCAGATAACTGTATTGGAGCTTAAATCACTGTAATAGGTGATTGACTGTAGATAGCAGAGAATATGGGTTTATAGCATAGTTTTAAAATTATCTCTACTTTTATAATTTAAAAACATGTATGCTTTCTACTTACCAGACACTCTTTTCTCCGGCTCCATACCGTGCAGGAAGCTTGAATTTTCCACTCATAGCTGCTGCAGTAGTCACTGTATTCCTCAATAAATAGTTACAATTTCTAAGCTGTCCTACTGTGTTACGGCTCTTAATAGCAGCCGTCAACACTTGCCGCCACCTGAACATTATCTAAATGTAAATTAGAACATCAAATACAATAAAAAGAGCTGATAATGGGCCTGAGCAGCCCTGCAATATTCAGTTCCTAAGTTGACAGCAACATAATAATGCGTTTCTTTTTATCTACCAAAATTGCACTACAAGATACTAGTCTCAATAATTTAATACAAAATATGCAGTACACACAATTACACACATTTTAGCGTATTTAATTAAAAATACGATTTAAAATTATGAACGTACATTTTACTCTTTTGTATATTAATAATTCGGCTGAATGCTACAAAGGAACGTCCATAATGCAATCGTTAAACAGTCGTTGAAACATTATCATTACATTGCTATCGCAGAAAAAAAGTTGAAGATATAAATGTAAAACAAATAATTTAAATAATTTGCCTACCATATATCACTCCGTCACAAACTGAAGTCAACTGTCAAACTCTGAAGGAAGTCGCCATGTAGGGCTGTCATTGTAAAACAAAAGCTTGTCAGCTGTTCCCTCCATTTTTCTTGGCTTTGACTACTTACTTTTTTAGACACGTTCAAGGACCAAAATCTTTCGTGATCATAAAATATCACTCACAACATAGACTTGTTATATGCTTGTTATTATTCTCTGCGACAAAACAAAAGTATATAAACAAAAATAAAAAAACTCGACGAAGTACGAGTCGTACTCACACACTGAAGGTTCCGTACCACCGTACAATATTTAATAAAAGATGGGACGGACCTATTTAGTAACCCCTTTTAATTTTAAATTTTAATTATGCTTGTTACTAGTGCAGCGGCAATATATTCTGCAAAATTTCTGGTGCCTATGTTTTACGGTTCAAAAGACTGACGGACGGACGAACAAACAGCTGAGCTTTAGTAATAAAATGAAGAATGAAGGGAAGAACTATTCCTTAGCTCTATTGAGGGGGTTGTGTACCCACACATAAGTTTGATGCACATTGCCAGGCTAATACAAAGTAGGTATTTAAAAAAACGAATATTGCTTAAGATTACGTCAAATGAATAAACAATGAAAAAATAAAAAAAATAAAAATATGTATGTAAAAGTAAAGTAAAATATTTTATATTTATAAGTATTTTATATACCTACCTATTGCATCAGATTGTTGTGTCGAGCCTGAGCATTAGACTCAGACGCGCAACATACGCAGGTCCCGGGTTCAATTCCCGGCGGGGACTTTGGCAAATATCACTTTTTGAGCCTTTCCACAGCTAGGTTAGGACATTTCAGACTGAATCACCTGATTGTTTGTAAAGTAAGATGATTCCGTGCTTCGGAAGGCACGTTAAAACTTTGATGCTGGTTCCTATCCACAACAGATAGTAGCTCTGACACTCGTTTACAACCTATACGATAAGAACAGTCGCGTCGATTATGAATTAAATTTGAATCCAACTTATATTTTATTTCCTATCCTGCAAGTATTTGAAAACGTAAACAATTGGAATACATGAAAACAAAGAAAAATAATAACATTTGCCTACAGTCACCACGTAATTGATTTCGCATCTTTATTTAAGATTTATATATACTATATTTGACTTCATAATTGATTAAAGCTTCTGTGTGAGCAGGTTTCCATTTACATTCTCCATCGGGCGAAATTAAGGTCAAGCAAACCCTTTGCGCATGAAAATTGAATTCTCCCTATAAAATAATAATAAAAAGCTTTGATTTAAACTTCGATCCCATCGCGAAAGCATTCATTTTTCAACCGTTTTCTTTGGTTTGCTCCATATATCACTATCACAGCGAGAGTCGGCAAATAAGATTTGTTCGTTTTCTTCTTGAGTTATTGTTCTCGGAAAACATGGAGTTCCATCCAATATTCCTGCCACATTCTAGATTATTTCTCTGTGAAAGGCATACTTACTCAAAACTTAATAATAGTTATTACTTTTTCCGATGTATTAGTATCATTGAAACTTATTTCAGGATTATTTAAGTATTTGATGGATAAATAATGCATTTAAAAGTATCCCTCCATTTGCATATGAAGTTTCGTAAAATAATGACAGGGTAATGCGCGCGATTTATGGCCAAGATCAGTGCATCTACCATGAGTTTACGCAGGCGATAGCGTGTATCGTTAACTATCGCTCTGTCCTTGTCACCCGCATCTCGACCGAGCAGCATTTCCGATAGTATTCGATATACGTTACCGCCTGCGTAAACTCATGGTAGACGTACTGATCACTTTGGCTCTCCAAGCACTACCGATCCGTCCCAAAAGTCACACTGCACGATTACACTACACGCCATCCCCACGCCGAGCAATAATCCTAGCGCTAATCGCAATTATCGGCACATTCCGGGCCGATTTTCGTCGACCGCTTCGTCACAAAGCGAAAGCCCAAACCCGAGGTCGAACCCAAGTAGGCGCCCTTTGGCGGCATCAGCAGCTGCTCTCGACATTTGTCCGGGTGAAGCTGTAGTGGTAGCAGGACCAACAGCATCAAATCCAATCGGAAAAAATAGAAATACAGTATAAGACATTGTAATCGGACAATAACCATTCAAAGTAACTAGGAAGTAACTAGGTCAATAGGAAGCGTTGCGAATAGATTTTTAAGGGCTGGCACATCAACCCAGGAAGTGCGATATGCATAGCGCTAGGGGAGCACTGGAGGCGTTCCTTTGGAGGACCCAGAGCTCTCCGACATGCGCAGCGGATGGCCACCGGAAGGGTTTAGTAGGTAGAAATCCTACATAACCCGGCTCCTCCCCTAAAGAGCCGGGTATCTTTGGAAGATTCCCCTCCGTAAAAAAAAGGTCAATAGGAAGTACACTGTATAGGTTTTGATTCCTTCTACGTCGAAAAATGCGTATTTTTTAATGCGTTGACCTAGAAGCTTTATTTTTAACAGATCCAAGGGACTACAGTCTTCCGTATTCATCATCGTACCTTCACGCATTCCTTAGAAAAAGGGTCTTGACAGACGGACAGACAGAGAGACAGCAAAGTGATCCTTCTGAGATATGGAACCCTAAAAACGAAGTATGTATAAATTAGCCAAATATTCTAGAAATAATACAGAATTCGCGACATGGACCATTCACAATTTGGACAAAGGCTATATTTACTTTCTTTCTAGAGCCTATTTATTTAGAGTTTAATCGCTAACACCTTTGTGTGACGTACTTAGTAAAACCTACAAAGCTTCCTATAAGAAAACTGTTTATAATAAAGTTACGTAACAAAAGTGGAATTTATATTAAATTTATTCGCCGCGATATTGAGTTGGGGGTGTTACGTTAGGACTATCCGTCACAGGTGAGAGGGTTGCCTGCCCCTGTACTTGAACAATACACTGTACGTGAAGTACAATGCTAGTCCGTTCGCTTAGATAGTCTCGGTACACCCGAACGGCATATGTAGTCATTGTAATTAAAAAAGGAGTACTAAATAATTTAGACAGCAGAAATATTTTAACCGACAAAAAAATGAATACACATGACGGTGCATAAAATTAAACACAAAACTTTTTCTATACAATGAGCAGTCACAAACACAGTCTAACTGCGATGCCATGATATAAAATACCAAATTCACCAGCGGTTGTATAGCGGCATCTTTTGTTTTCCAAATCGAAATCCTTTGTCTAAAGGCGGCGTATATTGTGTGTATTTCATAGGCTACACTTTCTAAGCGAATGGACTATACACAGTAGCGATCCGAATAGTGATTCATGCGATGTTATTTCTTTCTATGATTTCACCATCGATAGTGAGCGTAGCGATATATTTGAGTAAAATTAACGATTTTAGGGGGAATCTTATTTCATACTTTATAAAAAAAATACATTAGAGATGGACGTAAAAAGCTTAAACTTACTCAATATTTCAAAGATCAGAATTTTTGTTCTCCGAGCGACGATGCTGATGAATGTGGAAAAGTGCCAGCCCTACATGTGAGGCATCCGCTAGACGAATGTAAACGAGAAGGGGTGGAATGGAGACAATACGAGCTACACATTCGTTCTTTGGCATGTCTTATTTCACGCACTTTTTCACGTCAATATTCAATTCAATTCAATTCAATTCAATTCATTTATTCGTATCAATTATTACTTACAGTTATTCTACACATAATAATATTGTCAAAATTATAAAACTAAACTATAAAACTAAATCTACTATTGGTAGTTTGCTAGTGCCAGCTCTAGATCGGTCATAGTCTGTCACACTCACAGTGCTGGGACCAGCAAGAGACTCCAGATATCGAGCGGCTGATGACAGGAACCTCGATTCCGAGTCGTAGAAAACGTCTACTGAGTCATCATAGGTGATAGTTTTATTAAGTAGTTGTAGGGCGCAGTGGAGCGGTGATGTAGAGAGCGCTTTAGTTCTAGCTGTGGGAACATGGAAGGTGGGCTGGGGACGTGGACGTAGGACAAGCTTTCGCACTGGTGGCACGTGTAACGATATTTCGGCCAAAGTATCTGAGTTGGTTACAAGGCCACGTAGTACACGGAAGAAGTATTTGACGAGGGTTAGACCTCGCCTTAGTTCCAGCGAATGGAAACCTACCATACCCTGAATATAGAGTGTGGGGTACAGGAGCGGATAATAGCCGTAGAGTTTCTTATATAGGAATCTTAAAAACGATTTTTGTATTTTCTCAATCATGAGTATATACCTAGATTCGTGCGGGCTCCAGACTGCACAGTTAGTTTCAAGTCGACTACGTACGTATGCATTGTACAAGACCGCGATGGCTTCCTTGCTGCTGAACTGCTTGCATTGCCTCATCAAAAAACCTAATATTTTTTTGGATTTTGTACAAGTTTGAATCACGTTATGATTGAATGTGAGTTGAGGATCAAATACAGTTCCCAAGTCACGCACAGTGCTCACCCGCCCAAGAGACTGCCCGTTTAAGGTATAATTATAGTGGATTGGTCTAAGCGCTCGCGTATAAGACATCAGACAACACTTAGATACATTCAGGTGCAGTCCATTTTTATTGCTCCACCTACAGACAGCGTCAATGTCGTCCTGGAGCCCAGAACAATCGTTGAAGTTTAGTACGGGATGTGCCAATTTGACATCATCGGCAAACATCAGGCAGCGGGAGTGAGTTATCGATTGTGGCAGATCATTGACCATCAGCAGGAATAATAATGGACCTAAGGAACTACCTTGTCCAATACCAGATGTCACATTGAACACTTTTGATATAGAGCCCTCATAAATAACGTATTGATATCTTTCAGATAGGTACGACGAGAATAGGGATAATAGTTTGAAGGAGAAACCTGTAAGTGCCATCTTCCGAAGGAGAGTGTCATTATCGACTCTATCGAAAGCCTTTTGGAAGTCGAAATATGCGACGTCCACTTGTTTTCTATTGTCCATATTGCCGGAAATAAAGTTGACAATGTTTATTAAGTTAGATGTGGTGGATTTTTTTGGCAAGAAGCCGTGCTGTTCTTCGCAAAACCAACCTCGCAGCTGATTGTAAATATGTTTGTAAATAACTGTTTCAAATATTTTTCCAAACACGGGCAGTACAGCTATGGGTCTATAATTACGAATGTCAGATTTGGGGCCAGATTTATGTATGGGCACTACTTTAGATATTTTCCACACAGAAGGATAAGAGCAAGTCTGTATAGATAAATTAAAGAGGTACTGTAATGGATTGATGAGCACGTCACGACAATCTTTGATTATCACCTGCGGTATGCCATCGGGACCTTGTGTAAACTTGGAAGAAAGTCGGCTGATGGCCTGCCTAATATCTGATTCACTAATGGAATCCAAACTTATGCTGTTTATAGTGGAATGCACCTCGCTACCAGCAGGTACCTGGGTACAGGCATCAGTTACACTTAGCTTCGGCAAACAGGATAGAAACACGCTTTTGAAGAAATCTGCAAACGACTCTGCGGTTTCTGCTGAGGACATTGTTCCAAATGTTGTAGGTTCATAATTTTTCTGATTTTGCTTAACAAATGTCCAAAATGCTGACGGATTCTTTTTTATGTTATGTTCTATCTGGCTTGTAAAACATCGCGAACCTGCGCTCACACTTTTATTTAAAGATTTCCTATAGTAGTAGAACAGAGCATAGTAAAGACCGTCATTCGTTTGTTTATAAAGGGTATGGTATTTGTTTTTTAAGTTATTCAGGAAAACCATTTCTTTAGTGTACCAATTCGGATACTGTGAAGCGCCGTGACATTTTTTTTTTGTAAGGTACTGCTTGACGTAGTATATCGTTTAGGGTAGAGTAGAACCAATCGGTAGCTTCGTTCATATTAGTAAGAACGTATAGTGGGGACCAGTCTACATTATATAGAAGAGAATATAGAAGAGCGAAGTCAGCTTTACGGTAGTTAAGTTGGAGTGGGAGGCTTGGTTCATCGCCAGGTTTGGGAGGAAGAGCACGTTGGAAGGGAATGTAAGTGGTGATCTGAATATCAAGCGGTTTATGATGTACTTCGGTAGATACTAAACCAGACAAGGACTCGGAGATCGAAATCCCTGCCACAGACGGATTTGTCAGTACTAGGTCAAGAATACGGTCGAGACTATTTTTAACATTATTTTGCTGGATTAAATTACATGCTGCTAGTAACATATTAAATTCATTCCTAGCTGCAACTGATCTAGAGCAAAGATTAAAGTCTCCGATAATAACTATTGGTAAGGAATGCTCGTTACATATGTTTTCTAGACACTTAAACATGGAAAGGTATCTTGAATCCGGTACATTGGGTGGCAAGTAAAGTACACAGCAAATGAAACGTGTGTGGCCCTTTGACACGATCGCCGTCACGATTTCCTCCTCATCAGTAACCTCGGCTACATGTAGGCGCTGCAGGGTGTAAGGTCGTCTTGCCGCCAGCAGCACCCCCCCGCCACCGCGACCTGACCGGTCGCTGCGGAGCACGGTGAACTGCGGGGGGAAGAGTTCCGAGTCGTGGACAGTGTCGTCGAGCCTTGTCTCTGTAAGAGCAATGACGTCACTCGGGAACGTGTATAACATATTTTTGGTGTGAGCAAGTTTTCCTTTCAAACCTCTGGTATTCTGATAGAAGATATCCGTATTCCGCGTTTTCTTCATGTTACTGTATGTCTTTCTTTGGGGGACGAAAATTATTATTTCTCCATGGCTTAATGCATATGTCTTCAGCCCAATTCTCTACAGATAACACAATCGAAGATAATTTAGTTGGTACGCCGAGCTTAAAGGATGCATAGGGCCCACGTGACTTCAGGGCTTCCACGGTACATACGTCGGTGTTGCAGAGTTCTCGGATCATCTCATCGGTGGTTCCCTGTTTCACGTAATACAGGTGCAGATATCTCCAACGTTCAGATGCTTGGATTGTTGCAGAGTGTGGCGCGGCCGTGCCCGTCATTACCTTGGCGGGGGGCGGTCTGGGTCTCTGTCGTGTTACTTCCGTCCAGGCTGTGTTGTCTGACAATAAGACATTTCTTTTAGGAGTGCTCGTCTTCTGGCGTGGCTTCTCAGGCTGCGTCTTCGGGCTCTGCTGTCTTAAATTATCAGATTCAGATTTTTTCTTAGGTTCTAAATTAGCATTGGTTGCAGTTGTCTTTTCAGGCATCTTCCT
Source organism: Carcina quercana (assembly GCA_910589575.2). Classification (NCBI taxonomy): domain Eukaryota; kingdom Metazoa; phylum Arthropoda; class Insecta; order Lepidoptera; family Depressariidae; genus Carcina; species Carcina quercana. Next base: position 13,981,571 of record OU342429.1, on the reverse strand, counting down.
TGTCTGTTTCTTTTTTTGCGTATTAGGTAACGATTTCTCAGCTTCAGGAGTAATAATATCTGAAGAAGTTTGGGTGCATTCAGTTACAGATTTCTTGGCGGTCGTGACCTGTTTTTGCATAAGGTCCGCCAAAAAACTGACTCTACGTTCAAGAGTACACATTGAGTCGGCCATCCGTGCTTCAAGTTTGGCAAGTGATGCATGGAACGCCTGTTCTAGGGAGGCTTTTAGACTTTCCATCATAGGGCGCAGTAAATCTATGACGTTGACTTGATTCGCAGTGGTGGCCGCAATGGGGCTAGTTTGTGTGGCTTGTGGGGAATGGGTACATTGTTCATTACTGAACTCTTCCAGCTCCTGATTGATGATAGAGTTTGTGACGTCCAAAATCGAGTCATCACACAGCACCGGAGCATCACTGAGTGTGCAGTTAGAGATTGTGCTTGGTCTTATAGGTGTGTTATCTCTATTATGAATCCTGAATATTATATTATGCAGGTTTTTATGTAGTATCTATGTTTATGCATCTCAATAATTGTGGGTTTTGTGTCCATACTAAAATTATAAATGCGAAAGTGTGTTTGTTGACGTAACGGAGTCAGGATGACTTGATTTTGAATACCGCTACTTTTTATTCCAATCGAACTATTGGTTCCCGTGGGATAAATTGCATGCGAAGTCTCAGGCAACCGCTAGTCTAATATATATTGTCATCTAAGTACCCAAGTGATAATTTACAAAAAATGGCATATTTTCAATATCATTTCAATAGATTCTTATTTGGCTTTGTCATCTGGAAAATTCAACGAATGGGCAGACTTTTATAGATCGAGAGGCTTTAAGAGATTTTTAGAGACGCCGTTGTTTAAATACTGGAAAGGCAGTGTGTCTAGTTTAATGTACTTACCTTTATATTATAATTTATTATCTGAAAAGCTTAAAATAGATTACCTGTGTCTATGTAAAACAACAAACCATAAACAAGTGCTACAAAAACAGATCGTTAAACAGTTAACACAAAAATTGAAGAGGCCATTTTCCTTTACGGTGTCACATTTCAATTAATTCTGCACCAGGGTCCTTCGTTCAATTTGAGATCATTTACTAGAGTGACTCCCACGGGAAATCAATAACGTACGTACTAAGTTGGCGAGCGGGAGTACCTTTTCATGCGATGTTCTGCGTACATTATTCATAAGTAATTAGTAGTAGTAAAGCAGAAAACATATATAATAGACATGTAACTTGATTGACTAGATATATGACTTTTCAAGTGGTTGTTATGAGCCTTAAATTATTATGTTTATTATTACAAAATGAGTTGGGTCTTTATATCACCTAATATTAAAAAGAGTGGTTTTAAATCCGGCCTCCACTTTGTATTATTTACAAGATCAAGGGAAAAATATATATACTGAAATTGTATTTTCGGCATTATTTTGTTTGCACAAAATCATTTTTTTTAGTTTCAGTATACAGTTTTGTTTTTGGTACTAAGGGGTTTAGACATAGACATATCTATTATGGTTTAGAATATGACTACCTGTCTAGGGTCGGATTGGGCCTCAGGGGCCCGGGTGGGGCGCGCGCCGCCTGCCGTGGACATCAAGTGTTTTTTCGCAAAATGTTAGATATTTTAAAGTAAGGTATAATGAAGACAGAACTGGGCCCCATGGTCCCAGGGTTTCGAGACCAAAAGCTAGGCGTTTATAAATGGGCCCCAGACATTTGCCTGCATTGAAAGATGTGCGGTAGCTAAAATATCCACACACAGGTGGATTATTTTTCAAGACACGCAGTAAGCCAGGAGGGCCCGCGCAGACTGGGGCCCGGGTGGCAACCGCCATCATGCATGTGTGGCCAGTCCGACCCTGTGTCCTCTATTGGTAGCAGAATCTATACGCATACAATATTCATACATATCTCAACAACCTTTTAATGCGATTATGTATACGCTTCCCATGCCATGATGTAAGTACATAGTGGTCTTATGCATCGGATGTTCATACTCATACGAAAGCAGTTTAAATTTTTTTAAAGAATAGGATCAATTTTCTTTTATAATGTCTTTGTCATCTTTTCTAATCTTTTCAAAATAAATTTGACCGAATTAGAGTGAAGTTGAGCTAGGATTTTTTCGTCGAATTAGCGAAATATTTCTAGTTTAGTTCCTAGCGGTTTTAAACTTTTTTCACGTGTAGGTAGGTATTCGTTATAAATGTATAATGTCCCGTCATATCCTGTTGATTCCCTAACCAGCAAGGTAAAATTTATGGTCCGTAAACCACGCACTTGGCTCGTCGGCTGCTGTTTTACGATCAGTTTCAACATTACATCCTCGCTGCGCCCGCCGCCGCTCGCGACGGTGAAATGTTGATTAATGTAAAAGTTGCTTACAATTGGGGGTTATACAACGTTCGATTTTCAAATTTCATTTCATGGCTACTGAATGCAGAGAATGACCTTTCACTGCTCCAAATAGATCTGCGATATCTAATTTCATCCTTCGATATATGTGCTTGTAGAAGCAATCGTGATAAGCAGAGAGATAAAGCGATGCCTATTTTGCATTCCCCGTGCCGTGTCATGGTATTTCGGTTTATCTCTCCAATATCCCGTGGAGGTACCACGACATAAACTGTAGTGGTGACGATACTGGATGATGTTCGTACGTGGGGTATGAGCTATTTGTTACACACTGTCGCAAAGAACAGCAAATCACACCGTTCCCGTGGCCAGATCTGGACGTATTCAGGTCAACTAAAACTCTTCGCGTTTCCCATGATAAAAGTTACGTATAAAATTTCTTATACCATAAGCTGTTACAATAGAATAGCTGAATTTGATAAGTAACTGCCTACAAATACAAGATAGATTACAATGTCGTTAAATAGGTATCATTAACACACAACTTTATAGTGAATCACAAGTCTATTCTTACTCACTATCTCTTATTATTGTTTAAAAAGTCAGAATTCCCGTTAAGCGTGGGTGACCGTGTGAGATTTTCCCCATAGGCTTCGAAAAGGCGAAAATAGTACATTATTATTATTATTATTTTAAATAATGGCTTTAACCAGTGGTTATCTAGCCAATGACGAGTAAAATTAGGTGAACAAATTTTGAGGTTATAAACTATGCCGAATCCATTTTTTCAGCTTTCTCAATAAAATGTATAATGTGTACATTTTATCGCTTAATTTGGATTCTTGACGAGAACTTCAAAGGCCAGCCTTGGTTTCAACATTATCCGAAAGAATCCATATGCCGAATGTACTCGACATGATAAACTCTTCGGATCGCGTCGAAACCCTCGCAATTTTGCGTAATTGATACTATAACACCGTCCATGACACTTTTTGCACTATATCACACCATTATAACACAAAAAACACACATAACAGTATTATTATTCAATTAACAAAATTGCAATGAACCACCATTTTTCAAGTTCGCGCCAAGAATCCAAAAATAGTACATTATTCACCGAGGGAAGAAAGTCACTGATTATCAACAAGTGTGTGATTTGACGCACGCCTTAGTACACACGAGGTGGGAATATAAGTTTCTCCCGAGTTATACATATTGCTTTACACCACACCTGCGAGGAATATAGGTATCGTCAAATAGTCACTATCACTCCTAAACGGCATTAGATTAGCATATTGACATTTCAGATAAGGCGGTCGTAAGGCTTTAAGGATGTTTGCCCATAGTAAGTAAAATAAGATAAAAGCTGGTAAAATGGTACAATCAAAATAAATATCGAGAGATAGTTGAGGAATGGAGAAGGTGACGGGTTGTGTTCGTAATCGTTGCGAGCGGTGTGTACAGTTTTATTGACTAAGGTTTATAGTCAACCCTTAAATGCGTACGTGGACTCCTGATTGCTGACTACACACGTGTATGTGGATGAGGAGACCCGTAATGGGGTTTAGTCGCATTATTCACAACAAAAATGATCATCAAAACACCTAAATTTTTCCCAGTAATTGAAATCGCATGTCACCTTATAAGTAGATACCGTTAGGATGTTACACTGTAAAATTAAAATGTGACGAATCGGCTTAACAATTTATTTCTTTGAACGTACATTTCAATGGCTCCGTCGTTAAAAAAGTAAGTTTTACAATAAGTACAGTATCCAATACAATATACATTACAGAGAGCCATTATCCCAAATCCCGTACATATTTGTGGTCGCTTTTAAGGAACGGTCTGTTCCACGTTTCCCAGTACTTAGCCGCCGTTGCATTTAGTCAGTCCAACTTCGACAAATAGGTCAACCGAAGAATCCAACTCGGTTGGCAGCGTTCGAGAAGTTACGGCATATCTTCTCGTCCAAAATACCTTAGCGTCTAAAGACAAAAGCCTGTAATCAATGTATGTTGCCAGTGATGACATACGGAACCGAAACGTGGCCGTTTACTGTTGGTCGAATAAACAAGCTCACAGTCACTCAGCGAGCAAAGGAACGAGCTATGCTCGGAATTTCTCTACGTGACAAATCCGGAATAAGGAAATCCGTAGACGAACTAAGGTCACCGACATAGCTCACGAGCCAGTAAGCTGAAGTAGCAATGGGCAGGCCACATCGCTCGAAGAACCGATAACCGATGGGGAATAAGAGTTCTCGAATGGCGACCACGTACCGGGAATCGTCTATCGGGCCGTGACCCGATCGATAGGTGGAAAAAGTCGCTGGATGCATGTCTCGGGACCGGTCGATGTGGCGTAACATACAGGAGGCTTATGTCCAGCAGTGGACGTTTCCTGGCTGATGATGAATGTCCAATGATTCGCAAAAGCATGGATCCAATAAGTCGTTATTGGATTCATGGCAAAAGTAAGCTTTTGTATTTTAAAAGAAACTATTTTGATTAGAAAAATCATTAAAATTCAGGGATTCAGAGTGCTCTATATTTTCCAGTTCACTTGCGTCAATTACCAAGGGAAACTAAGTTTTCATGAAACCCTGTTGTGACTCGTAATTCTAAAGTTCAACAAACTGCAGGCGAGCAAACAGACCAAATCCATTTACCCAAGTCTAACACTTCGCACTACAACTTTAAGTCCGACGGGGTTAACACAATCTCGCTTGACCCGAGGCCGTTTGAATACACATTTTTATTTAAACAGCAAAAAGGGAGCTCAGTTGAACAGCTCCCCTGACAACAACATTTTAAGTGAAAACTTTTACGGGGCAATTTGCATTTCTTATTCAGGATGATAAATGACGTCAGATAGAAACGAAAATGCTACGTCATGCCGGTTTCTTCATGAACATTTTATCAGTCCTGAAATCTGAGCACTAAAGAAGACATTCGAGCGCCTTTTCGGTAAAATAAAAAATTTCAATGGTCACATTGTTTGAGCAAAGCTAATTAAAACTAAAATTTAATTGTCAATTTATGCCACTACAAAACCATATGGGTACGAATATATAGTTGCAATGTGTGAACATGACCTGGGGGAATTATTTTATATGGTGTAAATTGGGTTGTTTCCATAAAAAAATTCAATTATGTTAATAAGTCTTAAACTTTATCTAAGTCTTGTGGGCCTTTTTTAAATCTTAAAGTACAACTTACTTACTAGATAATAGATATAAATTGCAAAATCAGTTCGAGACAACATAAACCTGTTGAACGAAACAAAAATGACCCAAAAATTAGAAAAAGCGTCTGATTGTACAATATCACCATTATGAGAGTGTGATTATCTCGAAAAATAAATACAATTTATTCTCTTCCCTTATAATATTACCCTCATCCCGTTCCACAGAAGCTCCTGTTGTTACTCTAAGCCTCACCAGCAAAACAACCAAACACGGACACGTCCGCCGGGCACTGTAAACCGTTTTAAACACTTTAAAGACGGTTGTTCGTCTGCACAGAAATCTTAAATGCATACTAATAGAAACGGCCGAGATAAAGAAACTGTAGAATATCCGCAATATTTTAATCGGACGACGAGTAAATATAATATTGTTTTTGAAGTTACTCGTACACGAGTTCTGGTGTCGATAACATTTCTGAATTTTTTATTGTTTATGCTTGAAGCATCAATTTCTTGTGTTATACAAGATATATCTAATGAAGTTATGAAAGGGTTCTATAGGTACGAGTATTATTGGCAGAACAATAAGCTACATTATAGAAGAGCGGGTCTCCTAATCGATCAAAGTTTCACACTAAGTTTCTGTTGGCATAATCTTTCCAAACAGAATAGCTGGCTTTGTGCAGTCGTTTTCTAAAAACAGGACATCGGATTTTAATGTCGCGAAATGAGTATCGTTAACATACAACTTGACAGTAAATCACCATTAATTTACACACTTTTTAATTTTTATTATTATTGTTCAAAACGCAATCTACGGACCATTTGCTGCGAAACGGCTATTGTCAACTCACTGAGTGAACCGATTTTAATGAATCTTTTTTTAAATTGAAAGTTGGTACTTTCCGCGTGGTCCCATTTGATCCAGTTATGACAATGGACCCCATAAGAAAACCACATAAGTCTTGATATTCATTTCGCGACACTATATTTCATCTCCTATTTTTTAGGCAACCTTCTTATGGCAACAGAAGTTTAGAATGGAAACATTAGAAGAGGAATCCCGTTGAATTGCGAACGCCCAAAACTGTAGATTAATTTTAAGTTCAGATAATGCAACAATTTTCATTATCAGTTACGAAAGAACAAGTTTTGTACATACTTTATCAGATTCACTACCATTTGATTTGGAGACGGGAGTTGCTAGGTGTGGTGACTAGAATATCTACTACAGGGTTGACACTTCTATTGTCTTGGTTATTTTAATTTCTACTCACGTCTGTTTGCGCACTTTGCCCGAGCCATTAAAGTGGTTTGTTTTGATACTTTACCGGCCACTTTGAGCAGTGTTATGAAAAGTTGGCTGTATGCCGGTTTCCTGATGTTATGTCGTTAGCTTTCAAAGAGATACTTACAAAAACTCAAGGTAGAGTGATACATTAAAAAAATATAGCTGAAACTAAAGTATTACTGTTCATAAATTAAGATTATACGTCTTTAATCATCTTCATTGCAAGCTGGATGAGAAAGAAAGAAGCGATAATCTAGCGAAAGAAAGAAGTGATTATTTTACATACAGAGGATCCAAAGAATACATGCCAAAAACTCCAAAAACAAATATGCCACTGAATGTTTTCCCCTCTTATTATCTCAGAGCATGTAGGTAAAAAAAATTGAATCATTGTTCGGAATTCTAAGTTATAATTTATCTTTGTATATATTTGTATATATCTTTGTATTACACACACACACACACACACACACACATCACTCTTATGAATTTCGAGGTTATGAAAAAGTCCGGAATGCAAGACGAAGTTATCACGTTTTTAATTAAACTTAATATGTCTTCTGGGAACGCAGAGAGAACACGAAAAATAGAGTTTATTTACATTACCTCGACCTTGCAAACGTGGCTTTGACGCGAGGGAATTCAAGGGATTCGCACATTTTATGCTAAATTAAATTTTCCCTCGCTTCACTGCCTTTAGATGTCCATAGGCTCTACTTTCATGTGGCAACACTTCATGGTAAATACAGGATTGTCTGATTTGATTATAATGAAAAAATAATAATAGATACAAAACTAATCAGTTCGTCATTTTCCCTCATTAAATATCGTTAGTTAAAAATGAGTGGTTATACATAAAAAGTTCAATGATTTATTTTCATTCCTGATAAAAATATAACAGCAAAGCTATCTAACACTGCTATACAGGGAGCTGGGGATCTATTTTTGATTCGCTCTACGCGCCGCGAGCGCTCGATTTCTACTGATTTTCGTTCGACTTATGAAATTTGGTATTTTTTAATCACTCTTCTGCAACGAGTGGTCGGGACCCCTCTTTGCGGAGGCGAGCGATAGACTAAACATCATCGTCGAACACTGACATTACCACTTATTGACATTGACAATAGGAACTGTTCTATGAACTTTGCGTTCCGTTTTCTTTGCATGAATTACCGGTTTTATTTTTCTGCGTAAAACGGATAAAATTAAAATTTTTTAGTTATATTAGCAACACCTGAGGCGAATGATTCAAAAATACGGTCAAACCTGTTCTCATGCGACTTGAAGTCGATCGTGACGAAGCTATGTAACACGAGCGAATCAAAAATAGAGGTACAGGTAGAGTTGCATTTCGAAATCTACATAATGAAAATTTCTTTCTTCAAACGTATGGCCACTCAGCCCGGAACATGTCACTCTGCTTTTCCACCTTATCCCCGGTGATGGAGGATACATACTCATATCTACGAAGTTGACGGTGTTATTAGGTGCACCTCACTCCTCAATAATGGAAGTGAAAAAGGATTTAATCCTTTAATCTATCACATCACATTTTATTTATTTATTCTTTAGTTTTCATTAGATTCCTTTTACAAAGACTTAAGACTGAATTACGAATGAAAGGTCTCAGTTTCAGCTAATTAGGTAAAAAGCTTTTTTGTCTGTGCTTGTATGTTTTCCTCTACAGGTCGCATTTCTCAACCGATCTAGTTATGCGATTTTTTTAAATTTATTAGTTTTCGGGGAATTTGATTGGATTCCATCATCATCAGCCAGGAAACGTCCACTGCTGGACATAGGCCTCCCTCATGGTACGCCACATCGACCGGTCCCGAGCCACCTGCATCCAGCGACTCCCCGCGACTCTAACCAGGTCGTCGGTCCATCTAGTAGGGGGACGGCCTGGTAGACGTTTCCCGGTACGTGGTCGCCACTCGAGAACCTTTACTCCCCACCGGTTATCGGTTCTTCGAGCGATGTGGCCTGCCCATTGCCACTTCAGCTCACTGACTCGTCGAGCTATGTCGGTGACCTTCGTTCGTCTACGGATTTCCTCATTCCGGACCTTATCACGTAGAGAAATTCCGAGCATAGCTCGTTCCATTGCTCGCTGAGTGACTTTGAGCTTGTTTATACAGTAAAAGACCACGTTTCGGTTCCGTATGTCATCACTGGCAACACGCACTGATCAAAGACTTTTGTCTTTAGACGCTGAGGTATTTTGGACGAGAAGATATGCCGTAATTTCCCGTACGCTGCCCAGCCGAGTTGGATTATTCGGTTGACCTCTTTGTCGAAGTTGGACCTACCTAGTTGAATGATCTGTCCCAGGTATACATACTCGTCTACAACTTCGATTGTAGTGTTCCCAACCACTACCGGCATAGGTGCAACATGGACATTTGACATGATTTTCGTCTTGTCCATGTTCATTTTCAAACCTACCTGTTGGGAAACTCTGTTGAGGTCATTGAGCATTACGTTCAGATCCTCCAATGATTCTGCCGTTATGACTATGTCATCGGCAAATCGAAGGTGAGTGATGTAATCGATAGATTGGATTACTTCCTTCAAAAAGTAGTAAAAAGGTGATACTGGATATTTCCGCTATATGATACCAGATTTAAGATAAGTTTTTAAATTACTTTTTTAGGGTTCCTTAGATCCGATGAAAAAACCGGAACTTATATTGTTATCTCTCTGGTGTCTGTCCCTCTGACGGAGCTGATTATCCCAGCAACATGCAATTTGGCATTGTTTCGGGATGTGGTTACCCACACGCAAATGAAATAGTGAATGAAATATTTTATTAATGAGGGCCCGGTGGGGATCTAACGTACAAATTCCAATTATTAAACTTTATTTCAGATCGAAATCCTTTATCCATTAAAATTGTTAACTTTTGTTAGGAATAGTAACATTATTCACCCGACCGATATATATTATTCTGACGTCATACTTTTAGATAAACATATAACCTGCATACATACATCACACAAACACAAATCTAAAAGATTTGGGCATAAGAAATTACGTATGAAACTTTTTTCGTGTAAATACATTTATCTGGCTGGTAAAAGTCCTTATTGTAATAAACCCAAATATATTATAAACAAAATGATATTTTAAATAAAGGAGGATATGAGGAACTCGTGTACCGTAATTTTACGAATTTCCCGTTACATGGGATTTACATAAATAATCCATTACCGGAGATTAAAATGTTTCCCGCTCCACTCGATTAAATTTGAGGTACGCCAATCATGTAAATACCCTCGGGGGTTCTGTGTAATAGCTGGCCAATAAGGTTATTGTATAGAAAGGATTTTCGGTAAGTGTAAGGGGAAAAAATTGGAACATGCACCCTTGAGACTTGTATGGAAAACAGAGTGATATAGTCGTTGACTTGCTGTAAAAATGGATATGTCATTTTTTATACTCGCATTGTTTTAGACTAAATTTTTTTAAAAGTAATAAAAAAGAATTAAACAATCCTAATTTTTTTATTACACACCTTTACCTATTTGACGGTTCTCGTAATAGTGATTAATTTTCGACAGTAACGTTTGCCCCGGACAGGCGAGAGACGTAGGTTCGAATCCCGAGCTTGCCGAAAATGTTTCACTACTGTCAAAATCAAAATATTACTTACAATTTCTAAAGCGCTTACCTGAAAAGAAACAATAAACTAAATGATAATGTTTAGCTGTCAACGGTGTCACTGTCAAGTATAATTCGCTGTGTGCGCGATGACAGCGCCCCTAGTGACCACATTATTGTAGATTATTTTGGCATTAAAACAAATAAAAAATTGTAATTTTTGCACGCAGTGTAATAAAATAAAATAAGTAATAAGTTGCTTACTTTTTTCTCTTTACAGCAGCTATCCATTTATTTATTTGCTCAAATTTTTGTTGTTATTGGAAACAAATAAAACTTGCACGAACTGTTTTTTCGATTGATTCTACACTTTATAACAGAACACAATATCACGAATTTAAACGTTTTTACTTTAAAATATTTAATTAAGTTAGTATGGGATTCTATGAAAATATATATATCAATTTGACACATATGGCACTCCAGTGCCACTTCACATTTCCGCCACATCGCGCCGTGCGATCGATTTGACGGGTCACCACCCACTTTGGACATAGCGAATACCCAACAAATATGCAGAGGGGTTGTTCGGCCAAAATTACCTTATGACACAATGACTCTCAAAATGTCATGCTGATAAGAAACTACTAAGGTAATAATTATATCATCATTGGCGCGTGTTGATATTGCTCGCGCTGTTACGCTCAGACAGTCCTGCTTCTACTCAGGTAATAATTATATCATCAATGGCACGTGTTGATACTGCTCGCGCTGTTACCAGATAGTCCTGCTTAAATCTTACTGCTTACCACCAGGTAAAATGTAGACGAAGTCGATTGACCGTAACCAGCATGCATTAAAACCAGTACTAGCGTGTGACATATACATTTATATTAGTATCAATGTCCCTGTGAGTATTAGAAGCAATACTTTTGGGGTAAGTGGTCTATTTTTGGTACAGTAATTTTACTGCCAGAGAATATTTCGTTACTCAGGTCAAATCTCTGTACGTAACCATTTTAAGTTATGCTAACACAAAAAAAAATAGTTTGCAGTTTGATAGTTTAGAGGAAAGATCGAAATAAACTCTACAGTAGTAAGTAAGCAATAAAATACAGCGATCTTTTTAAAAAAATGTATGATGGTTTTTGCACTTGACCTTCGTCCCACCTGATGGTAAGTGACGATAAGGCCGTTGGATGGTAAGCGTGCGCACCCAGAAGCCTCAGTCTAATGAGGCACTGGCTCAGCAAACTTTCATACCTGAACACAACAGTGCTATTAACAATGCTGTTTGGCGGCAGACTTAGGTAACATGGTGGTAGCTAGCCAGGGGGACATAGAAAATGCGCTACCACCAACCAACCAAACCGAGTACCACTGCAAATCGAACCCGGGACTTTCGGATTGTAAGTCCAAGTGTGTAGCCACGGAGGCGGTTAAATCTCCTCAGAGTGTCAACATATGCGACATAAACGGTCGTAACTTTTGATTGCGTTGACTTACCAAGTTTGGTACCTCCACGCGTTCCTGAGAAAAGGTTCTTGACAGACAGACGGACAAATAAGTGATCCTATTAGGTTTTTTTTCTTTTGAGGTACGAAACTCTAACAACAAATTACTGGTTCAAATAGAATATATTTTTACTCTGACGATGTGTCCTAAATTGATCAAAAAAGGCTTCTACTTCAGCTTGAAGAGGCGCTCGTAACTTTAAGGTAGACACTATCTATACCTCTTTGATAATTAATTGGCATTTTCTGTTGTTGTCTTGTAAAAATATTAAATTTTGTGATGAATTAATGATTTAGGAATTCCGTATAATTAATTACAATCTAAACTAAGTTCCAACAAAGTAATCTTAAGACTTAATCTTGTAAGCTCCTACAGGAGACGGGATTCGGGGAACCTGTAATTGCGTCCCTATCATCAAAATATCGAGTTTCGAATCGAAGAGAGCGTAGGATAGTCCACAGATTAAGGGCATACTCCTACACTGGTCTCTCTTGCGTTCTCATAAAAAGTTGATGGCCATTGCCCTAGCTAACGACACAGCTAATGAGTATTGACAATACTTCTTCTACAAAACTTTGTTCATCGATTGAAGAAAGCGACTGATTGCCATTAGCCTGGCAGTGTGCTACTTTTGTATGGAAATTTGTTCCATAAAGTTTTCTTAGTGTATGCTAAAACTTCACTAAAGTCGACGCAATAATTTCGCGGACTGGTTTGACAGTACGTCGGACACGAAAGCTGCCACAGTTAACCTAGTGTGGTTTATATATAACACACACAATAGGCTAGTTGACTAAATTTGAAAACTTGGCTAATTATATACTTTAATATCTATTTTATCCCAAAAAAACTATATTTTAAAGAAAAATCAATATTTACATTACGTATTTTGTATTTTAAAAAAGCCATTTAGATTTCCCTCGAAAACGCTGAATAGTGTCATGGCGTCTTGAATGACGTCACAGCTCGCGAAATAACCTGCTCTGTGATATGAAAACGTCAACAACAACAATGATGTTTTGCGAGGCGTGACGTCACACTTTCTTGCGCCGCGTTCTTCGTGTTCGTTGTCACGTGACCTAATGCCTATTTTTTTCGAATTCATTTTCTAAAAATATTAATAATCTTTAACTTTTTTGAGAAATATACTAGTTTTTTCTTATCTTCGTCTCCTCATTTATAATTAGAAACTATAAACCAAGCAATTTGTTATTAGTGGAAACAGGCCTATTATGTTTACTAAGCCTACATTAAATGAAATATTGTCATGAGTACCTCATTGTTTAAAATTACAATTTTGGCAACACTTTTTTACGCACGCTTATGTCAAACTACTCCGTGTAATTATGGCGTCGATCATAGTCCTTGCTTGAAGCAAAAGAACAACAACTCCAAAATTTCAGCTTTTGTTTTGAATTTTTTGGTATCTCCATCCACCATTTCGTTTTCATTCGGCTTAATCTTTGCAGAAGTCAGACTCGTGGTAGAGTTAATGACTAGAAACAACCGTTCTCGGATGGCGTTCGTTAATTTGTACCTAGAGATACCCGTTCCCTCGCTTTTGAAAAAGGTATAGGCACTCTATTAGGGTAGCTATATTCCCATAAGGGTCCCGAATGGCTGCAACAATGCCAATCGACATAATTATAGACTCTTGCTTTACTGCTCTGATTTTTCCGTAGACGAACGAAGGTCACCGACATAGCTCGACGAGTCATTGAGCTGAAGTGGCAATGGACAGGCCACATCGCTCGAAGAACCGATAACCGGTATAAAGTCTGATTATTTAGTTGTCACGTGTTCTTTAACTGCACAAATTAGTCTGCGTTTTGATAGGGGATGATCAAAACAAACCACGATACTCAGTTCACGAAACAATACGTTATTTATTCAGATATTACACATTTGTCTTAGATTAGACGAGAATAATGTATGACGCAATAATATAGCGCTGTGCGCGCGTGGTTGGCTAGGGGCGCGGGGAACGACTGGCGAGCCCCGAGTCCAAAACGTCAAGTCAGCATACTGTGACGTATGCGCCCCTACATCACACCCCCCTAGAATTTGGTACGATGAAAAATACATAAATTTTGAAATCACAAACCAAATTATAACTACTAAGATATGACTCGATACAAACAAAGAATGCGCTGCGATAAACCTACAACAACAATGCGTAACATGATAGCTTTGCTTACATCATGACTCTGTAACAGTTCAATGTTCATGCTAAATCATTAAGTATACATTGCTGGCAATATACATTACTGTTTGTACATTATTAAATTTAAACAATCAAGTTCTTATATACTAGATCAAATATATATTTTTTACCAAACTGTGAACGAAATGCCTTTTATTAAAACGTAAGTAATATTTGTGAACTAAAGTGAGAAAAATAAGTAAATGCTAAAACACTTATGAAAATATCACCTTAGTGGGTGTGGGCTGCTCTGTGCGTACTGCAGACAGCTCCTGCGTCTCGATGGCCTTACCAACTACAGCACTCACTCTTCGTCTGATCCACTTTCCCGTACACTGCTTGCAACGTAGTAAACATAGCCAACACATAATGATTGTGAAAACAATTATAGCTCCTATAATCATAATTCCAACGAATTCCGTTTTGCCTTTGAGGTCCTCAACCTGTTGACTCATCTGCTGGTTGACGATGTTTACTTCTTCGTTCTTAGTGTTATATTGTCCCATTGCAATTTATTTTAAGTAGGTGTAAATTTATATTTTAAATATGATTATATTTTAGGCGTGTGTCACCGCTGCTTTACCAAATAAATTTAAGATTAAAAGAAATTGCAATAAAGTACGCACATGCCTAAACTATTTTGCTTACCTAGTATGACCTTAATTACTAGAAACGTGCTGGCATCTTTGTTACGCGTCCACTGCGCGTTTTCTGCAGCGGTGGTCTATCACCGCGTACATTGCCGTGCACTGCTTCCGAACCCATCTTGATTTCTGTACTTGGTGGCGCAACCGTGCTTTCCGAATCATTAAGAACGTATGCCGGTTTCAGTCTATCGATAGAGATATTTGCCCGCCTGTTTGGTAGCTGCAGTTCGAAAACTTTCGAACCTCTTTTAATGACCTCGAAAGGACCATCATACGGAGTTTTCAAAGGCTTCCGAACTGCATCATCTCTGACAAACACATGTGTGCAAGATTTTAAATCTCGATGCACGAACCAGTTTTGGTTACAATGATGATTAATAGCGATAGGTCTGAGCCTGCTAATTGCTTCGCGTACGTTCTCAAGGACACCACTTGAGCCACCATGTACAGAATTACCTGTTGAAAAATAGTCACCTGGTAATCGTAACGGCTTGCCGAACGTATATTCGGCTGCACTGACGCCGTTGTCGCTACGTCCCGCAGCGCGAAGTCCTAATAACACCGTTGAGAGTTCGTCTACCCATGACCTTGAGTCTAGGCGAGCCATCATCGCTGCTTTGAAACTGCGATGCCAGCGTTCCACGATGCCGTTAGCCTGTGGATGGTAACTAGTGGTCCTTACCTTTTCGACCCCTAAGTACTTCATCAAATCGGTGAATAACTGGCTTTCGAATTGCCGCCCTTGATCCGTTGTTATTCGGCAAGGACAACCGTATCGCGTGATCCAGTTATCATATATTACCTTAGCGACAGTTTCCGCCGTAATATCCTTTATCGGTACTGCTTCCGGCCAGCGCGTACCTCTGTCGATCATGGTGACAAGATATCTATACCCTTCCTCAGTCGTGAGTAAAGGTCCGACAATATCAACATGTAAGTGTTCGAAACGCTCTGCCTGTTTAAAAGCTCCGTATTCTGATATTGTATGCCTACCGATCTTTGCTTTTTGACACCTAATACAAGACTTGGCCCAATTACCTACGTCTGTGTTCATACCCGGCCAAAAATATCTTTTCGCAACCAATCTGCGTGAAGCTCGAATTCCTGGATGGCTTAAGTTGTGCAAATTATCAAATACCTGACGCCTAAATTCCTTAGGTAGGTAGGGTCGAGCGGTCGATGTTGATATTTCGCAATACAACTCGTGGTCACATGTAGGCACAAATATGCTTTTAATGCATACGCTGTTGTCGTAGTCTGTATGACGTCGTTGCGAAATGTAGGTGTCCAATTTCTGCGAATCGGCCAGCCGTTCCAAATCTAATGGTGCTGGGCATGAAATCGTCGCTACACGCGATAAGGCATCGGCCACACTATTGTGTTTACCTTGTACATGCCGAATATCGGTTGTAAACTCGCTAATGAACAATAGCTGCCTTGTACGCCTCGGCGTCTCCGCGTCAGTAGCTGATTTTGATCTTGAGAACGCGTGTACTAGCGGTCGGTGGTCCGTATATATGACCAGCGGTCTGCCTTCGAATATTTTTCTAAAATATTTTAAGGCAGAATAAATGGCTAATAATTCTCGATCATACGTACTATAACGCTGTTGCGGTGTCGTCAACTCCTTAGAGAAATACCCAAGAGGCTTCCACAAACCTTTTTCCATTTGTTGTAGAACTGCCCCTATGCACGTGTCCGACGCGTCGGTCATTAGCGCCAACGTAGCGTCCGCGCTCGGGTACGATAACGTCGCAGCGTTCTCCAGTTGCGACTTACATTCTCGAAATGCTGATTCCGCATCCGGTGTCCACACAATGGGTGTTTTGTCGTTCTTCTTGGCGTTACTTAGGTATTTTGTTAAAATACATTGACTTTTTACCGCCTGTGGGATGTGTTTCCTGTAAAAGTTTACCATTCCTAAGAACCGACGAAGTTCATTGATGTTCTTTGGTTTCGGATAGTCACAGATGGCTTTGACTTTATCGTCCAAAGGCCGTATCCCATTGGAAGTGACGCGGAAACCAACGAAATCTAATTCGGCAGCTCCAAAACAACTTTTCGCCAAGTTGATCGTTATACCAAACCTGTTTAACCGCTCGAAAAGTAGCCGCAGGTGCTCTCGATGCTGTTCCTCGTTGTCACTGGCGATGATGATGTCATCAATATAGCTGAATAGAAAATCTAGCCCTTCTAAAACGGTATGATTCATGAAGCGCTGGAAGGTCTGGGCCGCATTCCGAAGTCCGAAGGTCATCCTCGTGAACTCGAATAATCCGAAGGGCGTGATAATCGCGGTTTTGTCGATATCCGCCGGATTAATTGGAATAAAATGATAGGCCCTGTTGACATCGATTGACGAAAAAATTTTCTTACCTGCCAAAATGTATGTGAAATCGCCTAAACGGGGAATGGGGTACCTGTCTGGTTTGGTTATAGCGTTCAGCTGCCTGTAGTCACCACAAGGACGTATATCTCCATTTTTCTTAGGTACCACGTGCAAAGGACTCGCCCACGAGCTCTTTGATGGTCTGCAGATGCCCATTTCCTGCATATTTTTAAACTCATCTCTAACCTTTTTGTAGCGGTCCGGTGGCAGCGGACGTGCCCGTGCGAACACCGGTGGCCCCGTGGTCTCTATGTGATGTTTCACCGAATGCTGTGGAGTCTCCTTAAACGAAATTGGTTTTGTTATATCTGGAAATTCATTTAGTAATTTACTATATGGGTGGCATTCGTCTACAGTTTTGATTGATGATACAGAACTATTTACGACACTTGCAATTATATATTTTTTAGTATAATTATCGATAAGCCTTTTTGTTTTAAGATCGACAAGCAAACCATAATGGCTTAGAAAATCCGCTCCGATTATGGGTTGCTTGACGCCTGCAATAATAAACGTCCATTTAAAAATTTTACCTAAACCCAAATCAATATTCATACAAGTTGTACCATAAGTATTTATACGCGTGTCGTTTGCGGCGTATAGATTATACTCGCTTTTGTCGCAACTAGCTTTACGCCTAACTACACCAACAGGTATCACTGACACGTTCGCTCCTGTGTCAATAAGAAAACTTTGACCACTATTATTGTCTTGCACACATAGACGGCGATTAACATTGCCTATGCAGGGTCCCGTCGTCGACTGCACAGCTTTTAGTTTCCCTGGTTGACTTTTCCTTTCCAGCTGCAAGGACTCCTGCACTTAAAAGCCTTTGCTCCGAAACGCTGATGAAAATAACACAGCTTCCTGCCCGGCGGTCGTCCGTGCTGTGTATCGTAGTCCTTGCGGAACTGTGTCCTGACGCGGCGATCCTCATTCCAGCGTCTTCTCTCTCTACGCAGCTCCGCCACTTCAATGCTGAGCTCCTCCATCTTTGCTGTAACACTGCTCTCTTCGCTACTTCCGGTCGACACGCTTGCTACTTCTACTGGCTTCAGGCTCTCCATAACCCTATCGGCCATCGTTGCCAACTCCGTCAAAGCTGTTACACTGGAGGCTGCTAACGCCGTTCTGACTGCAACCGGTAGGTGGCCTTGCCATAGCGTTCTGAGCGCGTTATCCTGGAAGCTAGTGCCAGCCAGGTTCTGCATACATCTAAGCAACTGAGAAGGCTTCTGCTCACCAAGCTGCATCTCTCCAACGAGCCTCTGTATTTTTCTATCCTCTGACTCCTGATAGACGCTCAACAACCTTGCTTTGATTGCCTTGTACTTCTCCTTTTCCGGCGGCTTCTGAAGGATGTCCGTTACCTGAGGTAACACTTGCTTGCCCAATTTCGTGACAAGTAGCTGGAACTGTGCGGCATCACTGGCATGCTGCGGCAAAACAGCAGCTTCGTACTGCAGGAACCACAGCTCCGGTTGATCCGTCCAGAAGTCCGGTACGCGTACGTCGACGGAGATTCCTTTGACCTCCTTATTCTCTTCCGCCATTTTTACACGCGCGGTGATAAAAAAGGTAGTTATATATCTAATATAGCCTACCTAGCCAACCGAAAGTGAGTCGCCCCCTAATAGCGTGGAACTGAGTATGTACAACACTGGAACAGTTCACTAAAACGGGTCACCAATATAAAGTCTGATTATTTAGTTGTCACGTGTTCTTTAACTGCACAAATTAGTCTGCGTTTTGATAGGGGATGATCAAAACAAACCACGATACTCAGTTCACGAAACAATACGTTATTTATTCAGATATTACACATTTGTCTTAGATTAGACGAGAATAATGTATGACGCAATAATATAGCGCTGTGCGCGCGTGGTTGGCTAGGGGCGCGGGGAACGACTGGCGAGCCCCGAGTCCAAAACGTCAAGTCAGCATACTGTGACGTATGCGCCCCTACACCGGTGAGGTTCTCGAGTGGCGACCACGTACCGGGAAACGTCTACCAGGCCGTCCCCTTACTAAATGGACCGACGATCTGGTTAGAGTCGCAGGGAGTCGCTGGATGTAGGTGGCTCGGGACCGGTCGATGTGGCGTACCATGAGGGAGGCCTATGTCCAGCAGTGGACGTTTCCCGGCTGATGATGATGACTTTACTGGTGGAGAGTCGGGGTTCTTGAACGATTACGTTGCATCGGTTCAGGGTGTGATCACCAATCAGCCTACCAAGCGTAGTGATTATGGCAAGTCCCCTCATATAATGCTAACGTCTAACAAGTGGACCCACGCAGTAGATTGTCCGATTTTGCATAGATTTTGCCCGCGACTTCATCCGCGTGGAATTTAGAAATAACGGAAACTACTATTTCGATCGAGGTAAAAATTAGCTTATGTCCTTTTCCGTCCCTTTAACTATCCCTATACAAAAAATCAATTCATTCTGGAATCAAATGATTTGCCTTTACGAAGGCAGGAATGGACAAGCTAACTTATTTTCGCATCTATAATATTACGTATTTATTAGACTGATTTTAGATTTTGGCCTCATACTATGAATAGTAGTATAGTATATATAGTATGTATATATAGTAGTACTAGCTTCCGCCCGCGACTTTGTCCGCGTGTACTTCAGGATGTATTCTACTTGTTCGATAGGCACAGGTGACGTTTATGACAAATTATTGTACAGCATAAGGTACAAAATAGTGTTTATTCTGTTACGTAGTCTAATAATTTAAAGAAACAAAATAAAATTCAATATCTGACGTAGTAGACATTCAAATAGTCTTTACACCAATATTATAAACGCGAAAGTTTGTATATACGACTTTACATATTCTATGGTCGGTTGCTAGGCAACGCGTTTTTGTTATGCCAAAATTGCCCATGTAATCCCGCTAATATTATAAGTGTGATTTTGGACAATTTACACAATATTTGTCTTTATAAATTATAGCCTATATGTTATTCTGAAGTATAAGCTATATTGTTGTAAAGTTTCATTCAAATCCATTCAGAAGTTTTTCCGTGAAAGCGTCACAAACATCCAAACGTCTAAACATCCAAACATCTAAACATCGAAACTTTCACACTTATCATATTAGTAGGATATATAGTAGTAATAGTAGTTGTATCTACCTACCGAGTGTACGTACTCGTATCTTGAATATACAATATATATTGTGTTTTGTGTAGAAAAGACTAGCGTCTATAGGGCATTTACATCCAATAAAAATAATCATAAACAAATATAGACACATTGTACATACACGTACAGTGTCAATTCTATATGTGTGTGTGTGTGTAATTATGTCTGTGGCAATATAAATGATTTATATCACAATGGCACGGAATAAACATAGGTACATAGTAATAACCGTGGTTTAATGGGAAGCTCGCTTGTACTCTAAATTCGGAGGTCCCGGTCACATATTATATGTTTGGTTGGTGGTTAGAAATTTTCTACATCCTTGTGCCGCCAAATAACAGTGTTAAGAGGGTATGCTGGTGTCAAAGCGCCTATACAAACGTAGTCCAGTCATATTTGAGTTTTGAGATTTTCGTTTAAATATATACTTCCAGAGTAACAGGGCGTCAAAGAATTGTATTTTACGGTAATAAAAAGCCCCAACTTTGAACCTGATTTACAAGAATATGAATCAATTTAGAACAATTTGGAAAAAGCCACCGACATCTGAAATTTCATTAGTATACTGTATTAAAAAAATGGTTACATAATATACTGTATCCTTCAAATGATCCCTGGACTACGAAACATCCAAATAACGGGTGGATAACTTCGCGTAGTGTATGCTGTCTCACCGTACGCGATCGGGTAGGATAGGGCTCAGATAGGGACAGCTACAAAACAATCCAAATTTGAACGCGGCCACGTGGTCTAACCAACATAGCCTCTTAATTGTATGTGTCGGTATGAAAGGTCGTCAGAGACATCGCCTCCTTAGCTTGAGGCTTCGGAGTGAGCACGCTTTTTTTACGAAGGGGAATCTTCCAAAGATACCCGGGTCTTTAGGGGAAGATACCCGGCTCTTTAGGGGATGTAGGATTTCTACCTACTAAACCCCTCCGGTGGCCATCCGCTGCGCATGAGTGACTACGCTTACCATTGAGCGGGCGAGTGAAAACCCATTATTTATTTGCAACCCATTGCATTTACTTACATTAATATTCATAAATATATACAATTTATCTAACTGCATCTCATTCATCATCACTCATGCATCAACTAAAAAATTAGTTTTTTTTAAATTAGTATAACAGTGTTACTGAATATCTCTGGGCCTGTCTGAAAATCAGCGCAGCAGCTACTGCTGCCGCATATGCTGAAACAGGTCCATTTCGGCGTTGCAGTGCAGCAGAGCAAATTTAAAATAAATGTATGAACTGTACTGTAATCTGTATGTATGCCGAATAAACTATTTTCTATTTCTATTTCATTTATCAAAAATAGGTTTTCAGTAGAACCAACAAACATGTGTAGCTCAAAAACAACTAATCACAGTCTTTAAATTCTGTTGCAGATGTTGTTTACGTTTATTTAATATTGGATTGAAAGTAACTTTAATTGAAAGCCGATGTCTCGACCTAGTTAAGAGCTTGTGTTCATGTTAGTACAACCAAGTAACTTGTATTTCTAAGTAAAGCTGTAGGTACATGATTCCTTCAACAAGGTTCTCGTGAACGTTATTTTGTTCAATAAATACTAATAAATAGTAAGTATCATGTATTGTAAACGACACCACTGAACCACACCACTGTGGTGTCGTTTATAAATTTTTCAGTTAGCCAGTAGCCACACAACCATAGTGAAGTTTTAATCCAAAACTTATGATTACTATACTGAGTCTATAATACTGAGTCAGGACCAGTTCGTCAGAAATACAGACCACAGGATGCGGCACTTACGTGACCATTGTCGGCTGATGATGTATTGTTTATGTGTGTGTTTGTGTATATTTCTGTTTATGTTTCTTCTCTGTATCTGTGTTTTCTGTTGAATAAATGTTATATCTATCTATGAATGTATGCATTTATCGATATCAGTTCAATTCTTTATTGTATTTAAATTCGGGTACAAATTGCAATTGTAAACGACACCACAGTGGTGCGGGTTCAGTGGTGTCGTTGACAATACATGGTAAGTATCATTTATTATCATTATATCCAGCGGCTGGACATAAGTACTGATGAAACACCACGACGGCCTTTCCACGAAGTGATCTGCCATCTTCATCTGCCTTGGCATACGGATTGGTGACACTATGGTGTTGTCAATGTTTAGGTAGATGCTAACCTAATCCGACGGGATGATATGGGGTGGTCCTATTATAAAGCCGAGAACACACGGATCAGTTAATTTATTAGATTACGAGCCCTGCAGCCTTGCCCGCAAGTGTCAATGATGCTTAACCTTTAAAACACATTTCGAAAAGAGAGGTAGAATATAAGGAAAACATTTGCCTAGAAAGATCAAGAAAAAAATAATGATTACTTAAAAATATTTTTATTGACTAAAATTAAGGACAGTATAGACTTACTAATAAAATATTGACTAAAATTAAATGTACTCGAGAATTTAAGGTCTGATACTTAGTAGTCTGAGTATTTATGAGACAAACTTGTTGGCAGTGTTCACATTTACACCTATAACTAGAATTAAATTTCACACTAAGGAAAAGGCCAGACGTAACGCGATTATTAAACGAACTCTTAGCTTTTGTACAACAGATTGACAAGTTTCTACCGATAGTATTTTTTATAAAAGAGAAGTTAGGCAACGGTATATCACCTATTTTTGGTACAGTTTTACAAATAGAGCAACCAACTTATAGATAAATGAAATAGTTTTGCATAGTATTCATGGAATAAATTGTAATATATATATATATGTGGAAAATGAGAAATATAATTTAATGATGAAATGCTGTGAAATGTGAAATTTAGCTTACGATGAATATTGTTTGACGCTACATGGTCTTTCATTCTTGCAAACGTATGTCATGAATGCTATAATTATAAAAATATTTGGGAAGTTTGTTTTATTGTAGAAACTTACATTGGCTGAACATGTCTATGCAATTTTCAAGATCTTTCTATGATGTATTCAATATTAAGTTAAAGAATTAAAGAAGTAAACGCTACGTTCCATCTGGCTATTTCTCTTAGTCCAAACTACTCTAAATTACGACTAAACTTAATGAAGTACATAAATACTTCTATGAAAATGATTTAAGTATGAATGTGGTGGGAGAGAAATGACCTTCAAGAAATGAGGTGAGTGAAGGCGCGATCAGATAGAATGAAAGTAACAAAGATGATGTGGAGTTGAAGGTAAGGACGGTTTAGTTCCTAGGTCTCTGATGCTGATCTTGGAAGTCAGGGACTGGTCTGCTGCTTTTGTGCTTGTTCGGAGTCTGAAACAGAGCATCATCATAATTATACACCTGGGTAGCTACCACCATGTTGTCTGTCTGCTGCCAAACAACAGTGACAATAGCACTGAGCACTGGTTGTGTGTGAAAACATAGCGAATGCCTCAGTGAGGATTCTGCGTAGGCACGCTTTCGGTCTAACGGCATTATTATCAATTACCATCAAGTGAGATGAAATACATGTATCTTGATCTAAAAGGCGACAAAATACGAAAGTTGGACGCTAGCGAAAATATCATGTCCTGCCAAAGTTGATTCAACTGTGATATTGACAGGGAATCTACGAAAGCTGTCAGAAAACAAATAAAATGACTATGCGAAAAAAATCCAGCCTGTATAAGACTATAGGGTTCAGAGCCGAAAAAGTCTCAGTAGTTCGATCATCGGACTACTCAATCGGACTACTGATACTAGCGGTTCATTTCAGTGTGTATTACACAACCTCACAGGTAACACGGATAAATACCGATCGATCGAATGACGTCAGCGAGGTCATCAATACTAGTGAGGTTGTACGAATGTTTGTCCTTAGAGAATTGCACCCCTGATTCCACCCTCTCGGGTTGGAGGATTGGTCATTAGATGATATTGTGGTCAACCACAAGCTAATCTTTTATTAAATAAAATCTCGTCAACGAGCACACGCCAAGTATCAAAAAGAATCGATTATTGTGGACCCAACTTTTCTGAAAGTTCAGCTTCACAAATCGCTCCGGCAATCTAACTATTGGCGGAGGCAGATAAATTGGATGAACGGCTTAATTTCGCAGGTCAATTCCATTAGTCTAATGGAAGCGCAAATTGGAATTCGTACCCTTAAATGCTAGATGCTGTACCCGCCCGAGATTTTGGGTTTCCGGATCTATCAACGCAATGTATTCGGGGCGTGATGTTTTGTCTAGGTTTCAGAGTCACCTTTGGCCGGATTCTAGGAATCGTACCAGATTGTTTACATATAAGGTGATACAAGGGTAGCACCAGACTTTAGTGACAATCAACCTACCAGCTAACGAGATTATAGCAAACTCAATACTGGAAACTGTTTAACCGTAGTGTCTCAAAAGTTGGCATCACTTGTTGGCGGGACTGGTATCCAGTATGGTTGAGGTTAGGACATTTTCCATGCCCACTTACCTAGAGCTACCACCTGGTCAGTCAACCGCAAAACAGCAATGTCAATAGCGCATGTTGGACCATAATGAATCTCGTAGCCAGAATCTCATTATATTCAGTCTTCTAGGTAAGTGGCCTTCCGCTTCTGCTATTATGGAAATTTAAATTAAGGGTTTTAAAGAAGCTTCTTTTACCGGTCTTAATTCCTGAGGGATGTTCTCCCTCTCATCTTCTGGAGGTGGTGCAGTGGTGGTAGGGACGTCGCAGTCTTCTGTGGGAGGGACCACGCATCTCAGAGATCGCCTGTCAAACACCAGCATCGCCGGGCAGCGCTGGAGGCGAGGGTATCCGCCCTGGCACTGCCAGTATCTGTTGCAGGACTTGCCGAGGGGGACGTTGCCGTTGGGGTCTTCGTTGCAGAGGGCTGGAGAAGAAAAACACACACGTTAATAGTGCACATAAAAAAGCCGATTGAGCGAGCGTTCCATACCTTGGAAGCGTCGGTGGCGCAGCGGACAAGGCGCGGACTTTCAATTTGAGCAGCAGTGTACATTTGAGTTGTTTTTCAATTCAAGTACATAATCCGATTGCTTAACGGTGAAGGAAAACATCGTGAGGAAACCTGCACACTCCTGAGAAGAAGTTCAAAGGTGTGTGTGAAATCTACCAATCCGCACTGGTCCCGCGTGGTGGACCTGGCCCGTACACTCTCTATAGGAGAGTAGGCCTGAGCCCGTGCAGTGGGGACGTATATAGGCTGTTGATGATGATGATACCTTGGATGGGAAGGTCAGAATAACATACTTTTATCCGACTGCATAGCAGCCTCCGTGACCTAGAGAAGGAAGAGGGTAAAAAAACGGGACTTGAAACTAAGACTTGGCCGTCTGTCTGCCCGTCTGTCACCAGGCTGTATCTCATGAACCGAAATTTTCACAGATGATGTATTTCTGTTGCCGCTATAACAACAAATACTAAAAACCAGAAAAAAATAAATATTTAAGGGGGCTCCCATACAACTAACTCGATTTTTTTAGACGTGCGATGTTACATACTACTAGCTACTAGACACCTGGTGTCGTACTCGTCTAATACTGCGACTGTAAAAGGAAATCGATAACGAAAATCGAGGCGCATTCGTTAGAGGATTGTTTGGTGCATGTTATTATTTATGGTTTTCCGTATTTTAAATATCTATATTGTGTACGGAACCCTTCGTGCGCGAGTCCGACTCGCACTTGGCCAATTTTTATACCCACACGATTATTGCAAAATACGATCTTATCCCACTCCATCCTTAACATTGATTTATGGCGGCATCGTTCTCGAGTTTCTAGAACAATGCGCGGTCGGCAATGACCATTGAATCGATTTACCACCACATTGAATAAGTAATCGATATTCGTATCGATCGTGCTATTCGGTTGCGAAACGTGAAATGCTCCGTTGCAAAGGTTTCGTTGTGGGAATAAAACTGTGTAAGTATAGGCATAAGAATACATAATTATACAGGTTAATACAGACATGAAACTCTCGCTCCGGACGCGTTCAAGGTCACTATAATAGCCTCTTTAGCCATGACAAAAGGCAGACTTCCATATTTTTCATGCTACGTTCCATGCATGGCTGTGTGAATGCCAAATTCCAGACAGTCAGCTGTAACGTTACCAATAAACAAACTCGCTTCAATATCCCTACCTCTAGCAAAGATACCAACCTCTAACACATTTACAACTTGTCTACTTACACTAATATTAATAAATATATACAATTTATCTACCTGATCTACTCATGAATCAACTAAAAATTAGTTTTTATTTAATTACTATTAAAAACAGTGTTAATGAATATCTCTAGGCCTGTCTGAAAACCAGCGCTGCAGCTACTGCTGCCGCATATGCTGAGACAGGTCCATTTCGGCGTTACGAGTACAATGCAGCAGAGCTAATCGCAACTACGAGTATATGTATGAACTGTAATAACTGTATGTATGCCGAATAAAGTATTTCTATTCTATTAGATTAATATTACAGTATTAGCAGGATTGGTATCCTTTAGGGTTCCATAACCAAAGGTTAGCCAACGGAACCCTATTATTAAGCCAGCGCTGTCAGTCTAGTCGATTCGTCTGCCTTGCCGTAAATTTCAACTGCAACAGGCAGACATTTGAAAATTTCACATGGTTTCCTTTTTGTCATAGTTGGCATTAGGGTCAATGCCCATAGAAGAACTTTTTGTTATTTTAAATTTTGTCAGTCTAAATTGAGTACAGGGGTTCAAGAGTAACAGAGTGTATATGAATCCCCCTGGGGGTCCATCTGTAACAGTGACTATCCCCCAGGGGAGTGGAAGGAAGGGTGAAAAGGATAGTACAAGAATCAAAATAGATACACTATGTTGCACTAGCTAAAGCACTAGCTAGATATCATTACATAATACGTAACAGTACAATATCACGATTACCGATTTCTCCTGTCACCGGATGATTAAATCGATTAATCACTTACGATTGTTATCAATTACGTATAAGGTACCGTAAAGTTTCTTCAACGAATTATACGGTGATTCATCATTGATAATTATACGTTTCAATTATTTTAAAATAAGAATGTTAATTTTTAGTAGTTCCACATATGATTAATTTGATGATATTTTTGAAAACATAATGGTCTATTTTATTTGAATTTTTGATTAGTTCTGATGCTAAATATATATATGTTAAAAATGTTTTATTATTAGGTTTTGATTACCAAAGTAAAATAATAATTACAATCACGCTTTGGTTACTTTTTAACGCTACCGCTGAAGGTCTATATTATTCTATGATAGACAACATCCACATCAAACTGTAATTATGAATACGAAAGTTACTCTGTTTCTCTGTATCTATTGGTTGCACTTTCTCAATTTCACAATTGAACTGATCTCGATGAAATTCAGGACGCACAGCCTATGACATCGAGAATTACATAGACTACTTATCATAGCGAAAATGAGTTTCTTATGTGATGAATTCTGGTACAAGAAAGGTCTTCGCAGACAAAAACTTGTAAATAACAAAAGTTCCAATTGAAACATGATTTCAGGAATGATAAAATCGCGGAATGAAGTAAAGTTTTAATATCAATATAAAATGCTTCTTCCACAACTTGGTATAAAAATTAAATACGAAATATGACTTTCAGATATACGCTATTTGTTCTTTATTATCAACATTTAGATCAATGGATCTATACATGAAAATGGAAGTAGGCTGTATGAGGAAAACCATTACTTTGATGGGAATGTCGGTGACGTAAGAAATAATTCAGTGGATACCTCATCGCGACCAGTTATTACTAGAAAGTGACAAGGTTTCAATTATAGAAATTGAATCGAACGTGCCTAAGCGATGACTTTCGATATGGATCTGGAAACGTATCATGAGAAAGTGCATTTTGACGGACCTGGATAAAGTAGCCTATGTGTTTCCCATGTCTCTCTAAGCTTCCTACCAAATTCCCTACTACTGTGTCTCTTGGGTGCTACGATGGATGTATGTAGGCCAGAGTGAATATGCCTCTTACAAAAACAACTACAACAACCAGGTAGGACAAATGAGATTGTCGTCAACGGGGGACTATTGTTCAGCAAAATTCTCTCCGTTATTCTTCAAGCAATAATCCATAGGCCTTTTCTTCTTTAGTGCAAGTCTAGAGACCTAGGTCTCTTTCGTGTCTGCTTTAGAATATTAATCCTATCTCATCTCGAGGGTGTTGTAAAAGGCAACACATTGGCAATCTCAGTTGCCAAGTGGCTACAAGGTTGCGCTCACATCTCGGAGGTTCCGGAATCCGTATTCAATTTCGATTGGGGTACCTCTGGCTGATGGCTTGATTTGTGACTATATCATATGATAATGCCACCCAAGTGCCTCTTCAAACTGCACCATTGTGTACAAATATGAAAAGTAAGAGACCCAGCGCCTCATTAGCTTGGGATTCTTGGCAAGCACGCTTTTCAACCACGGCCTTAACGTCACTCATCATCAGATGAGATGAACACCAAATGCAAATCACATACATAAAAAATCATGAGATAGACAAAAGCACCTACCTGTTTAACAGTAACATCTGGCACCTGGCCACAGCATCAGTATTATGGCAAATCTCTACAAGAACAGTTTGGCGTGGGGATCTATGAAAGAGGCTTAAATCTAACAGTGGACTTAAGCACATTAAGCTGTCAATTATAATGATGAATAAGCAATAGACACTCACGATGTTTCTGACACCCATCGACATTCTCGGGCCAGTCGCAAGAATGCGCATTCTCGTTGTACAGAAGACCGCCGATACACAGCTGCTCGGTGGCGGTGCCGTTCCAGCACGTCCAGTACCTTGTGCAGGAGGTCTCGTGACCGAATATACCGTACAGCCAGTCGCAGTGCTCCGTGCCGATCGGTGGGTCTGCAGGAGAGAAAACCTGTTAGTGCGTTGCCTATATCACAGAGTAATAGATCACTGTTTTGCCTAAATATACAAATTCTTGTATATCTTATATCTTTTACAAACAAACGACTATAACAATCTGGTATTATCAATGGTATTATTATCGATATAATGATCCTTATATATTTTATAGGGGTTCATGTTTTTTAGGATTTTTCAGACTGACAGACAAGCGAGTGGCGTAGGGCGTAAGGCTCAAAATACGAGCCGTTGACACGTGCACAGAACCCTAAAACAGTTCAGGTTGATAAATAATCGCGTGTATGGATCAAAGTTCAAGCCGTCCAAGACGTATCAGCGTGTACTTGGAAGGAACTTTTAATTGATTCCTGTTATAACTTTGCATGGCTGCTGAATGGCATTTGCCGAGTGAGTTAGTGCTTAGAATAGATATCATTCATATTATTCTACCGTTGTGATTCTATACTCAACTCTCGATTGATATGAAATTTTTTCTAAGCAAATAAAATATTTTACTAAACTTTGAACGCCAATGAATTTGTCTTAAGGTTGAGAAAGGACTTCTGTCATCATAAAAATAAATTATAGTTCAAAAAAACACAAGTAACTCCAGTCCACTTTCTACCTCCCGACTCCATCACCAGGCCCTCGTCACCAAATTAATTTAGACTCGTCAAACAATCCAAATGAGTTTTCTCGTACTTGTGTGTACATCAAACCACCTCCTGACTGCGGGGTCCGATCAGCTCGATTGTGCTAAATTATTGTACTGGCATTTGAACAACATAATGTTTAGTGTAAAAAGCAATCCTATTTTAAAAGATACAGTAAAATAAATTTTGTCTGGAATCTTTCCGAGAGAATTCTAGATAGTTAGTGTGTAGTGTATGCAACTAGTGACTGTAGGATTTGGTCCTAACGACGTCTTTACTTCACTGGCTCGGCAATGCATGTTGCGTGTTCGGTACTACTAGACGTCCTCACTCACCCACGGCTCTCGTGACACTGACGTTTACCAAACCAACCCACACATAGACACACGAGACAGCGTGAGTATGCTATGACACATACACTACAGACATACCATTTAGGTTCCTGAACCCTAAAAAAATGTACTCAGATACTCACTTATCTGGACTTTAGGATACTCGCAGTAGTTGGACCTCCATGGATAGTCGCATCCCTCAGTGACTCCTCGATGTTTCCCGGCGAAGACGAGACCATTGGGGCAGTCGTACTGCACGCTCTGACCACCCTCGCACTCCCAGTACTTGTCACAATACTTCTCATCCGCCACCACTCGGGACTTGGTCTTGCATGGGTCCTCAACTTGTGCGCAGGAGACTAGAGCTGCGGCCGATAGGAACGCTGCAACAAAGATGAGCAAGATTTATGTTACAAACTTGTATCGAAAAAGAATGTATAAAAAGATAGACTTTGCCAGCAGTAAGATAAAGATACACATGAAGCTCAGCGAAAACGACACGCTTCTTGTATATTTGTTGAAATAGCAGCCATAGGAAGCCACGCAATCTGTAATATAAAGCAGCCAAGTGCATGTCGGCTACGCGCAGTGTAGGGTTCCGTAGTTGAACTGGTGTTATAAAAAGTAATTTTGAATGAAATTTTTACGAAATTTTCATTTTGACCTCTCCAAGTACATTCTATAGTTTGGTTGACTATTACGCGTTACCCTGTAAAGCCACCTTAGCCGTGATAGTTTTCCTTTAAAGTTAAGTATACATACTATTACTGTGAATTTTTCCAGATTTTTAAAATCAATTGTTTAGCAGATAAATTACTCGAAAAAAATTGTCACTTTAAAGCTTAATATTTCTCAAACGTATAGCTAAATCGAAAAGTGGTGCTGGTAGACCCTTAATGTTTTAAAAAGACCTATTTGATTTGGTAATGATACCCGACACAATGGGGTAGACGCGAAAAAATATTCCATCCCCAAGTTATGTGTATGAGAGTCACCCTTAAAAATAGTTTTCAAGATTTTATTCTACCACTTTGTCGGCGTAATTAATATGTATACCCGTATTACAACTTTCTAGTAGTAAGGGTCTCTGAGTTAAGCCACGGACGGACAGACGGACAGAGCGAAACTATAAGGGCTCTTGGTTAGACTACGGAACCCTAAAAATATCAAGTATCTACCTAATTATTATGATATATATTAGCATGATAAAATATTTTGGATAGTACTCTTGGCACCCTTCGGTTACGGATCCGTTCTTAAGGATCTGTAAAAATCATTGATTTTTACTGAACTTCCTATATATCATTTATGCAGGATTATACTACCTATGTAGAAATTTATATCTAGTAAATACCCGCAAAGTAAAAAATTACTAAATAATGCTTATACAATATCCACCCCTGCTATAAGTTTACGTTTAGGATATTTTATTCCAGCTTCCGATTTTTCATAAAGTGCTTTAAGCGCCGGAAGATCCCTGACCTTTCTTAAAAGCGTTTTAACCTTACTCTGATATGAAGGGATGGAGTCGTTAGTCCCTTAATGCCGAGATTGAACACTTATTTAATGTTTTCTGAGGAAAAACGACAAAGGGAGTTGCAAGTCATGGGTTCAAGCAAAGAATACTAACAACAAGACAGGTAAATGCACCTTAAATCCACGAGTCATTGAAGATTCAATAAGATTTATTATCACCTTTGAACTTTTATAATGAAATCGAAAAAATTTACGAAAACTATCTGAACAAGTCATATATATAGTAAATTAGAATTTGGCCAGGACTTCGTCTGCGTGGCGTTTAGGAACTTCCTTCAGAAACTACTTGCTCGATCGGGATATTAATTAGCCTATCTTCTTTTCCGGTACTTAAACTACCCATATACTAAAAATCTAGTTATTCTGAATACACGTTAAGATGTGAAGGAAGGATAAACAAACAAAACTTTCGGATTTAGAATACTCGTATAAATTTCTAGACGAGAATAGAATTCGACCTCTGCCTTTCATCACGCTACACAAAGCAACCATCAAACAACGAGCGTCAATGTCACGAGTCAAACGTCCATTGCGCGTGCTCTGCACTCTTGCGCAAGTCGGAAGCGCTTTCACTGCGCCTTGTACTGCTTCTCTGTGACATAACACGCGTAAGACAATGTAACAGTTTGGCAAATTGTTAGACAAATATTAGAGGCTCGAATGAATGTGTTCGAAAATGCCTACAGGTAACGTAAGGCTCTGTGCGCAGGGAGCGGTTTTATCGCTGCGTTTTATTTGAGAACCGCAATATTGAATTATCGTATTATTTATTCGTTGTATGCTCGTATGTGCATGGTCATTCATCATCATCATCAACAGCCTATATATGTCCCCACCGGAGGGGCTCAGGCCTACTCTCCTACAGAGAGTGTATGGGCCATAGTCCACCACGCGAGCCCAGTGCGGATCGGCGGACTTCACATGCCTGTTCAAGACATGCAGGTTTCCTCACGATGTTTTCCTTCACCGCTAAGCAATCGGATAATGTACTTGAATTGAAAAACAACTCATAGGTACACGGCTGGATTCGAACCCGGTACCCTCAGATTGAGAGTCCGCGCCTTATCCACTGCGCCACCGACGCTTCTTCTTTTCTACCTTTTCTAAAGAACAACTTTTTTACTGACTAAACTCCAAAACAACAGAGGTCGAAACGGCTAATTTGGAAATTATTACAACAAATACGTCTTAGTCGTCCTGTCTCGGAAGCAGTGTGGCCTTGGCTTTACATACTCGTACCATATAATATCCGAGGGTGTCCTAAAAGGAAATTTAGATGGGCAGCAGCATCTATATACTTAAAGCTGACATCTTAAGAGGATTTGCTGTAGTCAAAGCGCCCATACAAACATAGTACCGTTATATTTTGAGTAATAAGCTATAAAAGTCAATGAAATTTTCAAGACACAATCTAAAACTAAATATCTGTGTCGGTGGCGAGTCAGATTTTCGTTAAAATATAAACTTTCAGAGTTACAAGGCATCAAAGTATTGTATTTTTCGGTAATAAAAAGCCCCAACTTTGAACCTGTTTTACAAGAGTATGAATCAGTTTAGAACAATTTGGAAAAACCACCGACATCTGAAATTTTATTAATATACTGAATTGAAAAAATGTCTACATAATATACTGTATCCTTCAAATGATCCCTGGACTACGAAACATCCAAATAACGTGTGGATAACTTCGCGTAGTGTATGCTGTCTCACCGTACGCGCTCGGGTAGGATAGGGCTCGGATAGGGACAGCTACAAAACAATGCAAGCTTGAACGCAGCCACGTGCTCTAAACAGACAATCCTCTTAAAGCCTGTCAAGAGTACTAACTATGGTGAATGACTTCAAGAAAAGTCAGATGTGGTAAACTATAATGGACGTCCAATGGATCAGTCATCTGTTGATGGTTAGATGATGAATTGATGGTGTTGGTAATTTGATTATGTATTAAACTCGTACAAACTCGTAGGATATATCACAATCAACATAAATAGATTGTGCGGTCACGTTAGGCCGTGTCAGCCCGCTCGGTACAAAGCGGGGCACAGCAACTGCGTGTTGCGCTAGTCCCTCAGCAACCTCTCGGAGATCAACAATCAAGACGATTCTCAAGATAAGCTCATTATGTTGACGAACATGTCAATTTTCAATCGGAGTCCGTTTTAAAATTATTTTAAAGAGGGTCAAGAAATCGCAGCAATTTTTTGTTACATGTACACGCAGCCTTAAGTAATAGAGATGTTACACAGAATACTAATAGATATGTGTCAAGACATGACGCAAGAAAGTAAACATAGATTTACTCATAAAACTTTGATCTTATGCTCAGTTAGGCGTGATTAAGTAACTACCTTTAAAATGCGCCATTGTTTATGTTGCCACACAATGCTTAAAGACAGGGGTCTATGACGGTTGCTTATGCCAAATCACGAAATCGTTAGGACTGGTTCGTGCCTATCCATAATTGTGTTTTGATTTACGATATCGGCTATCAATATTTTAGTTTTTATTTTAAATTTCTTTGTGGTTTTGGCCACCCTGATGAGAGAGATATTACAGTAGGTTTGAATGTCTCTAATACTATATTAAATTAATTGTATCATATGTGAAAAAAAAATTCTGTTTCATTTCAAAAAGATAAGATAAATTTTTATTTGCAATAAATGTGGTACACTTCAGATGTTCAAATCAATAATTCTAGATCACACGTTTAGTCAATGTTTTGACATGCAAACAATAATTAAAAGTAATAATATCGAGCATTTAAATTATACAATTATATGAATTCAAGACACGTACCTAATTGATATCTATACCTATGGCAATTAATATTAGGCAAATGTTATTCATAAATAAGATCATCACTAAATTCCTCTTAAAATACTATTGTGTCACTCTTAGCAACTACATTAGAAACTTTAATGACATAATAATGGCAATTAATTGAGTTTTTTTACAATGAACAGGCTAGCGACGATATACTTACATTTTCTTCGTAGTATTAATAAATATGTATACCACCATTTTAAAAAAAAAGAATGTCGATTTTAACCAAAAAGAATACTCCAAAAAGATTTTAACGCAAGTCACGTACGCAGAAGCACTAAGTGATGTTAACTTTAACCTTTCCTTGTTTGTTTTGACCGTTGCCGCGAACGGCGGTTTGCACGTTCAAAAATAGAATTTGAAAGCACTCCCGAATAAATGTTACATATGATATTCCACATACATATGCAGTTTCTATTATTTTCGACACCCGTTTGAGTAATGCTGCATGGGATGCTGGACAATACAATTGAAAACCTTCTGACGGATTAGGTGCTTGTATGGTTGACTAGATATTTTAATATTATCCTAAACTCCTATCAAACATAATACCCCATCACGTCACTATAAATATATCCACACCCTCACACCACACACACACTCTCTCTCTCTCTCTCTCACACACACTCTTCCACATACACACACTCTTTCTCACACATAAACACACTCTCTCTAGACTTATTTCTTTTTTTATCTTTTTTTTTATCTATTTCTATATATTTTATTATTTAGTGTTTCCTATACAATGCTTACCACACCATACATGTCCTAATACAATCAATCTTACTGTGAGGTGAGAACCTGGTGTCCTGAAACACGGGGCAACCTTCTCAGGCACCAGTTTCACACACTGCTCCATGGCCTTTGTTTGAATGGGTATTATATAAATTGTTAATTATAACCAAGTGTGGTAAAATAAATATTTATCTTATCTAATTATTCGGAGGTCCCGGATTCGATTCCGGTTTGGTCAACCATCAGCTCGGTTTTTTAGTAAGCACGATTGCTATCTAATGACCTCATCGTAACTTACCATCAGGTAAGATGCCAAAGGGCAAACCCATTATATATTTCAATAAATTCATTTGTATGAACTTTTGACAAAAGCTAGTCTAAAATATATACGAGTACGCAAGAATAAAATTTCGATTCTCGCGGATGAAATGGGAAGCATCCAAGGCAGACAGCTCACTTAAAGCTATCTGCCTTTCACTGCATCTCGGAAGTATGTGGAAATATGCACTCGTTTGCCTTGTGGGAGCGTCTGCCGACGTGAGTGGCTTTCCCAGCCCGAGACATCTCGAGATACCTTGATACCTAAGGGTACGCGAGCACTTAGATGCGATATAAAAATCTCACATATGTACATGCGAAATATTATCGCAGAGAATGCTCTAAATTCATTTTGTAAGTATTTTTACTGTGTGTTTGTGTTTTGTATTTTCTGTGTACAGTAAATTAAATAAACAGACATATATGTGTTTGTAATAATATCTTTCTTTCAATGAAACAAAAAATTGCAGACTGTTTAAGTGACTCAGGATTCCCGGAACTAAATCGATCGTGCATGAAAATGAATTAGATATAGTGTGTTTTTTGGATCATGATAGTAGTTATATTATTGTATTGTTTTGTATTTTCACAGAACTCGTACTAAAAGCTACATACGAAGTAGTGATCTTTTCCGCGAAATGAGTAAGTCTCATAAAGGTCTAAGCTTCATATAGGTCGTGTTCATAGGGCACATAATGTTATCCCTCTCATAATGCTTCCATACTAAATTTCTGTTGCCATAATCTTTTAAAATAGAATAGGTGACTTTGATAAGTAATTACCTAAAAATAGGAGATAAAATAATAGTGCCGCGAAATAAATATCATTAATTTACAACTTTATAGTTAGCTACAATTGCAGTTACGCAGCTAATGGTTCATAGGGGGCGCTTTGAACAATAATCGAAAAAAAGTGTTTAAAATGAATATTGTGATTCATTGTGAAGTTGTATGTTAATGATACTCAATTCGCGACAGCACAATCCGATGTCGTATTTTTAGATAGTTACTACACAAATCCAGCTATTATACTTTACGTAAAAGATTATGGCAACAGAAATTTAGTATGAAACTTTGATGGATACATCGCATCCATTATTTCTTCAGTGCGCGTACGGTACTACTTTCATCAAGTTTCTATTCTCCACATATTATTTGCCAGAATGAATTTTATTTGCAGTGCTCGCTTTTACTGAGAAGTATAATTTGAAATTCTACTTAATAATAAACAGATTCTTTCTAGATTTATTTTGACTGTTGCAGTAAAACAGCTTTCTATAACATATTAAACTTGAATTTCATTCTGAAAGTTGATGTGTCAGGTGTATTGAAAGGGGGTTAAATTCGAGAGGGTGACGATGACTACATACGAATTTAAACAACTTTCGGAATTTCGTTAAAAATACAGGTATGTCCAGCGATGTATAAAATAATTCCTTGGTACATTCGTAAATGAATGCTCGCCAACTAAAGATGAATAAAGTGTTTAATTGGAAAGATTCCGTGAATGTTTGGGTCTTGTACACTTGTAATTTTATTAGATCATTATCAAATATAAGTCGTTTAATTACCAGATTTGTGTATGCTGGTCTAGTTTATTTGTAAAAAAAAACAACAACATTAAAAGCGCACGAAACAGGCTAGACTTATGTAGAAAACAAAGATGGCGTCAATAAAATGTCATTTGACGTTGGCACTGCGTACAAAAAGAATTTTTTACAATAATATAAAAGCAGAAATGTGGTTCTAGTATTTTTCCATACATCTTTAGATTATTCTTTGATTTTTTAAATAGTGTACAAGTGCAGGTCAATTTTGAAACATCCCTTTTCCTGATTGACATTATGCTTACCGCTTTTACTGTTATATCTGAACGGCTTTTTAATCAATTAATCAGTGTCCTACAAATAAACCAAGCACCAGATAGGAACGAGTAGCTTGAGAGGCATTTTTTCAGCTTTTAACACATAGAATAAGCTGAAATATGAACACTATCAATGTAATGTATTATTAATTCCCTATTGGCTTTTTATGTCACCTAGTGTATGCACCATAACATACTCACACTGTCTCGTGTGTCTATGGGTTGATTTGCTAAAAGTCAGTGTCAAAGTGTCGTGTCAGAGCGTGGAAGTTTAGTTTGCCGAGCCAGTGAAGTGGTAAACAACATCATAGGGACCAATTCAAAACACATGGTAAGACATGGGATAATCTTATTTTAAAGTTGATACCACACGCCCTTATTTATGAACACAAAAATGTGTATTTCAAAGTTGAAATCTCCATTCTTCATTTACTGCTGAACTTCCCTATTTTATGGTTGAGATATTAAGAAAGTAACTTGGAGTAATTAAAACTTTGTCTTTAGGATCTTATTCGTGAGATATCTGTTGCCAGTGTTAGCATGCAAATTTTAATGTGCGCAACATTTAACTTAAGTATTTTGTTCTCTCAAAGAGCAAGCCCTCAGAGTAATGGATAACATTTTCATTTTGTGTTAGAAAAGTGGTATTCGAAATAATACTTGTAATTCGAAGACGTTTGAGTGGAAGATGTCCTTCTTTTTAAGCGGAAAATTCTGAGCCTTCCTTATGTTCAGAAATCACATAATTATACTTACGAGACTTCCTCATGAGACGATTTGTAATAACGACAGGAGGATTGGTTCGCATTCAAATTTAAAAAAATGTATAATTGTTCTGCACTTGGCCTTCATTTCACCTGATTATAAGCGACAACGAAAAGTACCGTCGGTTGCATAGCGTGCTTACTCAGAAACTCCAAACTAATGACGCTCTGGCGCCTTTCATACCGAAACGCAACAGTGCTATTAACACTGCTATTTGGCAGCAGACTTTAGGTAACTGATCATAACTAACTAGGTGGACATATAAAGTATGCTACCACCAATCAATCCGAGTACCAATGGGTACCCACACTGGGAATCGAACTCTGGGCCTCCGGATCAAGAGACGAAGTGTGTAGCCACTAGACCACGGAGGCGGATAAATAATAAAGCTTTAAATAATACTCAGACAAAAAAGGAAGAGTATGCTATCGTTTTAAAATGATGTAAAAAAATTAAACTTTAGCTTTTTTGCACATTACTGTACGATTTTTCTTTTCTAGAAATGAGCGCGAAAATATGAATGGCACTTGAATTTTTTTGATACATTTTGGTTTACTCACGCCCTGTAGGTAGGTATGGAATGTAATATCGACAAAGCTCCCGCCTGATCAGTTTCAAAACCAAGTTGCTTGCATGTCTCGATCTTAGCTAGACCCGCCATTTCTTTTGTTCAATAAGGAGACACGAAAATGCTTTGATTTATGAGTTTTTATGAGTTTTTAGCGTTCATTGTAGTAGTTAGCTATAGTTTAGGGTCATTTTATCATGCATAATTGTGGCGTCCAACTTGCAGGACATTCACAAATACAACAATGCTTCCTTGTTTTTTTATAGTTTTATGATTTATCCCAAAAAACTATCAAAGCGGAGTAACCCGAGCCACGATAAGCGAAACTGGCCCTAATGGTGGTCAGGCGGGAACTTTGTCGATAGTACATACAAATTTCAATAGAACTTAGCACGACTGTTGCAAAATTAACGAAACCTTTAAATAACGATCATTAAGGTGCTCCGCTAATGGCTTAACTAAATCCCCATAATTAAAGTAATTATAGCTTGATTGATGCTATTACAGAGCTTAATAATGTCGGTTGCTTCGAGTTTGTAACGTGTAATCTGAGGAACTATATAAGTGACTGATATATATATATATATATATATATATATATATATATATATATATATATATATATATATATATATATATGTCACTTATATAGTTCCTATAGTATATATATATGATAAGAAAAAAGTATATAATTATGCTGATTGTAAAATTTTTATAGGATGCTTTCACAGACAACCTAAAACATAAGAATATGGGGTTGGTAAAGATTTTAGTCCAATATGTGGAGTATAAATTAAAGTCGAAGTTAATCACATAAAGCTATACTCGTCGCTCTTATAACGAATGCCCTTGGTTAAAAGGAGATAACTTTATTTCACGATAGACACCCGATGTTTTTATGTGTGCATTACTGTGTTATGAATGTTCTAGTAGTAGTGTTAAGCCGACTAAATTGAGTGACACATGAAATGATTAGCCGATGCAAACAGACTAATGGGCGCTTGGATTCAGGCTGGTTATAAAGGTTGGTGATAGGGCTACCAATCCAATCGAGTACCGATATGATTTTTTGACTGTTTGTGCGTCAAAGCGTGTAACTATTAGGCCAAAGACGCAACACCCACGGGAAGATTGAGGTCCTATTCAAAATGCGAACCCACAAAGCTTTCGCACAATAAGTAACCTTAATTGTTCCTCGCAACACCCTAAATTGTTAACCACAATACCCCAAATTGTTTCTTACACCACCCTAATCAGCTGACAACAGTAATACAATGTGAGCCCCTGAACAAATACTCTCGCCCCCGGCGCTTTGTTTCTCTCCGCGCAAGCTCGTGTTTGGCGCCGCAATTTGCATGTTTGCATGAGGTCAAAGACTGACATGGGTCCATGCATTAATACCTTCCTACGGCTGGGTGTACACTGAATACATGTATCTTGGAAGAAAATCAGAAAGATTAGGAAATAACTATTATTTACAAAACAATCCTACTATTCTTTTGTATTGCCTTTGCAGATAAGAATTGGACAACTCGAAGCTATATTATATTTTACATTTGAAATTGTTTGTGATTTCTATGAGACTAATTTCAGACTAATTTGCGTGATTGATTGCCAGCTTCTAATTAATTAATCAAAAGCTTACTCAATTTTTACGAAAATAAAATTGCTTCTGCAATTATTGAAGATGTTACTACACCATGTATGAATAAAAATATAGAAGCATCTATTATGAAATGAAATAAAGAAGTTGAATATCAATTCATTGGCCAAGAACATAAGAATATTTCGTTGTTAATCAAGAAATTAATACTCGTAATAATTTTTAACAAATATCGCTTTTAGGTAGAGAAATGAATGAAAAAGGCGTAAACAACAGCCCAGTAACAAAGAAAGCTAACTAAACAACTAAAGCTCGAAGAGTCAGTGATCTGAAGTGGCAGCGGGCAGGCCAAATTTCGCTCTTAAATTTAATCTAGTTGAAAAGCAACAAAACAGTTTTAAAGACGCGTTTCTCTTGTATATACATAATATCTGTTTTAGCGTCCATTTGAGCCTTTCCATCACGTACGGTTTCTCTGTAAGAGCTAAGCCGGTCAATTTGTGTGACATGGGTCCGTGAGACTCCCAAATCTTTTAAGGCATTTAAGATTGCGCGATCGCGTATAAATCAACTTTTTGCGAGGATTGGTTTCGTTTGTACCATATGAGAGATTTTTTGGAGGCGGCTTTTTTGAGGTACCTTGAGACAGTTGACAGGATTATCAGCTTTATAAATTTGCGAACAGCCGAAATGTAAGTAGATTACAATTAAAGAGGAAATATTTCAAAGTTGAGTTCCAGGTTGGCGGTCTTTATAAAAATATCTTACAGGTTTAGTAATCAGAATAATTTATTTTTTACAGAACATGAAAATTCAATTTAAAACACACTTGTGTGCGTTTGTGTAATTTAGCGAAATATAAATAAATATGTCACTGATTATCGTGGTCACTGGTTGCATCTCGGATACGCACAATGGCTCTAAATATAGACAACAAAACAAAAATCATCTCAGATGGTGATCGATTCTTAAAGCGACCTCGAAAGCGGACATCATTTTTTAGTATAGATGGTTGACGACCAACTTCACTGTTGGTACATATACTTTTTGTCAGGGTGGTTCTTTGTTAAGTCTTGAGTATTATACATTAAGAAGATCGGTCCCATGCCTGGTTTGTCTCGGCGCCCACATAGTCTTGATTGAACGACTATTTTTTCCTCATGTAAAATATTCAAATACCTTATGTTCTCCAAAATTGTCTTCCCGCAACACAGGTCTCCTAGTGCGGGAGCTAATGTAAATTGTTTATGTGTTCTTATTACTCAGGAAAATAAACATTTTTGTATTTTGTATTTGAATACTAACATGGTCAATTTGTGGTCTATCTAAAGGTTAGACAAAATTGCCTAAATTTAAATAAACTATTAAAAAGGAGTAGTTACCAAAATATGGCTTGAAATACAAAAATTTCTATGTTTTTTTTTAAAAAAATCAATCTTGCCGACACAAGTTTTATCATCAAGATAAATCAAACGAGTGAAAACACGACGGGTTTATCATGAGTAGTTTAGGAGTTCCTGTGACCACCTTCCGGCTTCATCATCAGAGCTTGGGCAACGCACAGGATTTTAGTGTTTGTCCAGACAAATGAAACAAGGCCAACCACGACAGGTTTATCGTGTGTAGTTTAGGATTACCTTCCGTCTCTAGCATCAGACCAGCTTTATGGTACCATAAAAATGAACCACAATGCAATTTTTTAACTCTTTAAGAGGATATACTGGTGTCAAAGCGCCCATACAAACGTAGTCCAGTCATATTTTGAGTAATAAGCTATGAAAATCTATGAAATTTTCAAGACACAATCTAGAAACAAATATCTGTGTCGGTGGTGAGTCAGATTTTTGTTTAAATATATACTTCCAGAGTTACAGGGCGTCAAAGTACTGTATTATTCGGTAATAAAAAGCCCCAACTTTGAAACTGTTTTACAAGAGTACGAATCAATTTAGAACAATTTGGAAAAAACACCGACATCTGAAATTTTATTAATATACTGTATTGAAAAATGGCTACATAATATACTGTATCCTGCAAATGATCACTGGACTACGAAACATCCAAATAACGGGTGGATATCTTCGCGTAGTGTATGCTGTCTCACCGTACGCGCTCGGGTAGGATAGGGCTCGGATAGCGACAGCTACAAAACAATGCAACCTTGAACGCGGCCACGTGCTCTAAACAGACAATCCTCTTAAGATACCAGCAAGTGGTTCTAATTCAGTTAGCAAGATTTGAACTAAACAAACATACCATTACGCACACATAAGAACGTAGCAAATTGTATAAAAGCTTGGAAATTAGGACACCTGACCCAGGTACATATTTTTGATATAAGTACATAACGCATTAATTTAGCGTCAAATGCTTTAGTACTCGGTAGTTCTCGGTGGTACTCGTATAAATATGCTAAAAATTCGACTACGATATTCATGTAATAATGTTGCACTTGCGTGATTCTTGACACTATATTACCACGTTTGATGGTCGGAATGAACTCATTTTGACCTGTTACACAATACTAATTGAATTGGCACATTATATCGTGGACCTCACCTTAGACAGAAGGCTGTATAACATTCCATCGCTTTCTCTCGTGAGGGATTTGGAGGGAAGGGATTGGAAGCAGTTTTTTTCGTCATGAATTTTGATTCTGTGTTCTTTCAGCTTTGTTTTGTCCAAATCAGAATATTGGGAATCGTTGTTTAAAAAAATTGTAATCCGGGGCATTTTGGGAACTAATTTCGACTCAAAACTTTAAACGCGATTTACTCGAAATATATTATTTTCCCTTGAGGTTCCTTTTTGTGTTACAACTCACATCTTTAATATGGTAGTAGTAATGTTGCTTTAAGACGTATCAATCGTACTACACGATTTAGCTGGCTTCTTTTGACTGCCAGAGACATTAATTTTTATCAGGAACCAGCAATGGAAAACGTTTCTTTTTCTTCATTTCTAACCTTCCTACCCGAACTTTTCCGACCTAATCCGATCTTTTACAGCCTTAGGTACTGCACTATTTTTGCATTTGAACACTAAGTATGTCCTAGACTTGTATCTAGATGTATTGATACTAATTGTTCATTGCTCGCCTAGGTCTCTAATACGTCTGAACGATCAGAGGTCAATTCTGTCCGGTTCATGTATATAGATTTATATGACTCGGCTGTATTTTGATGTCTAGACGAATAAGATTATTTGTACTCGTAACTCGTGCGTGAGCAGTGAGCTTCCATTCCTATTTACAACCATGAAGCGTCTGTCTGTACTCGTAAGCCTACGCAGTACACAAATTGCATATCAATTAAACGGTTTCGACTACGGGCTTATGATAGGCATAATAACCATGCTGTGACGTCATAACAAGCTTCGAATTTAGCTGTTAATTGCAAAGTATTTGTTCTTTGCCTTTTATGGTTAAACCAGCCATTTTAAACTTAACTATTGCATGCTACTGCATCCATGTCCATGTCTTAAGAATACGATATGCTATTGAATTTTTTAAAAGTATGTACCTAATTGACGAAATAGAAAACTACTGATGTAGTGTCAGTTCTCTTTAACACGCTTTTATTAGCTTCACCTGTATGTTTGTTTGTTTGTATGTATGTAATCGACTCCTTTGGACTCGATTTTGACCCACTTTAAACGGGCAGATTTAATTCAAACTTTGTACACTTAGCAAGAATTAGCGACAATATAATAATTTCACAAGTTTATCACATTATCCTGATTAGGATCGCCAGGATTAAATAATTTCCTCACACATCCTCTGTGTG
Organism: Carcina quercana; assembly: GCA_910589575.2. Lineage (NCBI taxonomy): Eukaryota > Metazoa > Arthropoda > Insecta > Lepidoptera > Depressariidae > Carcina > Carcina quercana. The sequence goes on along the minus strand of OU342429.1, from coordinate 13,937,363 downwards.
AGAGCAAGTGAGACAACCACGCCCTCTGTTGGAGATTTACAATGCTAATGACGAGAACGCAAAGAATTTTTTATCATTGACAATAAATTGAACTAATTTTCACATTTTAGTTCGAAGTGCTTTAAAAGCGTGTTTTTTAGTTTTTTTAAAATTATATTTATTATTATTTGAAATTAGTAATACTTGTATTTAGTTGCAAGAATATCAAATCTCGAACATTTGTTTTCAAAACTCTCTCGTATTTGAGAAACAAAGCAAAATCTTAATAAAAACAGTGTTTGTTTTGTATGTTCGTATCATAAAATGAAATCTGTTAAAACGATTAATTGATACCAAAATCATTGAGGCTTTCATGAGTAGATACAAATTTTTTTCACCCGTAACGAAAAAAAAAGCATTCAGACACTAATAATGTGTGTGAATTTGACCATTTTCTAAAGTTTTTTTAAATACAAATATACGATTATTTTGACGTTAGTACATTTACTGTTTTTTAAATGCCTTTTCCAGCTGGTGATATATATTAAGGAAACACCATAAAAGACTTCAAAAAAGTCAGTTTCATTAAGTGGCGTTTATAATGAAACTGACTTTATTGAAGTCGGTTCAACAAATTATAATATAGAACCTTGCTTCGGAAAGCAAAGCATTCACATTCAATTGTGTAAGTCTTTCTAAAATTTAATAACACTTAACTTACATGTTTTATAATGAAAATTATAAGCCAAAATAATAATTACAATGATAAATATCAAAGGATTGCTATCTCAGAGAAAGTTAACAACAATTTCATGTGTAAATCTTTATCTGACATAATAAAAACATGCACGATTTAATTACGAACATAAAATGTGTATCGCGTAATGGAATGACCATGTTTAAGGTGGATATTATGCACGAACACGCATTATTACATAACGACGTCATTTTATTAATAAAGGACATAATAACATATAACGATTATGAGCAAAAACTAGCGCTTTCAACTTTTCTCTACGAACCGACATTAAGCTGGATCAGTGCATCTCAAACTTCTACTTTTTTATAATGACCCCGTGTTCACGTAATCAGAAGTACATATATACCAAGACTTTATAGGAAAGCGACTATTAGATAGCAAGAAGAAGTCCTGGTTGTGGAGTCAATCATAATAAAAATAAAAATTGATTCAAGAATTGCTGGAATTCGCGCATGCCAAGACTAAGTTGACAGTGATTAGGAGAGGAACCATAAGAAGAGGATGCAAGATAGCCTACTGTTTCACAATAATATTACTTAAATATTTAGAGACGAAGTAGTAGACGATATTACGCTTGTATACGCGTTTTTTTTAAAGGATCCGTCCGTCCGTCTGTTGAAACCATTTTCTCCAGGAACGCGCGAAGGTAGCAAGTCTGCAATTCCTTGGAGATTACGTTATCGTTAATGTGGTGTATATTTCCTAACTTATTATTAATAATTTTCAGCATATTCTGTACGGAACTATAGTTGCGCGAGTCCGACTCGTAGTCGACCGATTTTTTAAACTTCGGTAGACAACTAATATTTGAGTATCACTGGTCGATATTGTCTTTCGTGAGACAGCAAACACCTGAACTATTTGTCGTGACTTCGTGAGAGAAAACTAAATTGATTCTAGTGAGATGCTAGTGAACGAATAACAATCCATATTGTGTTTCGTGTTTTGCGCGTGTGGACTCAGCTTTATAATTTGTATATCGCATCATGACTAAGGAGAAACATTGAGGACAGGAGCGCCTGTATTGTAACAACTTATCCACAAGATAAAAAATGAGATAAAACTATACCTGGCTGATGCCTGTCATGTAATATCGACAAAGCTCCCGCCTGATCAGTTTCAAAACCAAGTTGCTTGCATGTCTCGATCTTAGCTAGACCCGCCATTTCTTTTGTTCAATAAGGAGACACTAAAATGCTTTGATTTATGAGTTTTTATGAGTTTTTAGCGTTCATTGTAGTAGTTAGCTATAGTTTAGGGTCATTTTATCATGCATAATTGTGGCGTCCAACTTGCAGGACATTCACAAATACAACAATGCTTCCTTGTTTTTTTTATAGTTTTATGATTTATCCCAAAAAACTATCAAAGCGGAGTAACCCGAGCCACGACTGTAAGCGAAACTGGCCCTAATGGTGGTCAGGCGGGAACTTTGTCGATAGTACAGGTTTTTAAGAGCAATAGAAGCAAACAAAGTTTCTTTGAAACTTTCTCTGTCTGTGTGTTTGCATCACGCAAAAACTACTGCACGAAACTGGATAAGATTTTGACAGATATAATGTTGGGTTTTTCTTATAGTATTAGTTGAATGTTCGGAATACGATATAGGCTACTTTTGATATTTATCGAACGAGTAGTTCCCGTAGGATATGTTCTAAATTCCACGCAAACGAAGTCGCATGGAAACTCTAGTATAAAATAAAACAGATATGCAACAATTCACTTTATGTTTGGGTCAATTTAACAACTCATTATTCATATTGTAAAATTTTTTACGACAGCTATAAAACGTTGAATGCACTCTCTGCCATCAAACTGCAATGAAAACTGCATGAAATCTAGGAAGTACTGAATTATAGACCAAATGATCATGTATGACGGCACGTTACGTGACAGATGTGTTCAAGCTATCATTTTAGGGTTCCGTATCCAAAGGATGCCAACGGGACCCTATTACTAAGTCTCCGCTGTCCGTCAGACTATCGTAAAAAAAATAACATGTTTAAAAAAAGTCCCGTTTTTTTCATCCTCGATCGTGTGTTAAAATATTTTGCGGGCTCCGACTCGCAGTTGGTCAAGTTGTTGTTACTGTAATGGAACGCATCCAAACAGATATTTAAAAAAAGGAAAAGAATTGACAGCGACTGTCACTTGAGACTTGTCATTGGATCTTTGCATCGTTGGGAGATACCATATAATTAATTGTAACTAATATTAAAACATCTTTGTGAAAATCTTTAAAATAAATAATAGAAACATTTAAAATTGTTTAATTAACTAAACAATACATGGCGCAGCCGGTAGGATACACATTTAATTGAATTTTTCACAGTGGAAAAATTTTACTGCCCCCAAAAACCTCTTATACCGTTTTTCATACATCATAAATCTTTGACACAATATCTATAAACCAGATAAATGTTTATTTTATTCCAGTAATGTAAATGTCCACGAAATAAACACATAATACATCATTATCGACTAATGATTTCCGCGCGGACAAGATTATCACGGTCGGGATAGCTAATTGCAAAATAAAACAAATACTACAAGTATGACGGCGATGCTTGCAATAGGACTCATGGGCCATGGGATTATCAATAAATTAACTCTTGAAAGACTGCTCCATATGCAGCAACAAAATGAATTGAATCATTATAGAATTACACATAAATGACACGTTCCGCGAATATATGTTCTTGTACACTTGTACATTATCAAAGAAAAGTTATTTAGTGATCATTTTTGTACATTTTGGCTTAGTTTATTTGTACAAAAACATATAAAACGCACGGTACCGGTAGGAATTGACGTTGAAAACAAAGATGGCGTCAATAAAATGAAATTTGACGCTGTCACTTAGTACAAAAAGAATGATTTTGTACAATTAAAATATATGCAAAAATGTAGTTGCAGTATTTTTCTGTACAAATTTAGATTATTACTTGATTGTTTAAATAGTGTATAAGTGCAGGCCTAATTTGAAACAACTCTTTTACAGACAACATTTAAATCACCGGTTTCTAGGGCACTTACACGAATCAAATGTAAAGCTTTATGTTTCTTTGTGAATATAAAATTAATCATTACGCATTCACCGGCGTTTCCAAGGTTATGTGAACATCTGATGGCTCCCACTCAAGTATTGTTCAGCCTTAGAACAATGGTTGCTACCGTGAGTTCACCAAAATGCAGGTTTTGCAAGTTGTGTTTAGCTAGCAGGTTGTTAAATTTATTTATTGTTATTGCGAGACAACAATAAATGAATCCGAATGTATTCATTTGTATGCGTATTCATTCAGATGAATAAATTTTAACTTTAGTAGGAGAGATTATGTCTTTTTTTATACAAAATTCAGCGAAGTGGCGAACCACCAATTGGGCTTGTTAGGATTGACTTCTTTCCATGCGGGACAAAGTGGTGAATCACCTATGGGACTTGTTCGGAATGAGTTCTTTCTACGCGAGATGAGGTGGTAAACCGGTGAAACGTCGAAAACCGGGTTTATATAGGCACGGGCCAGGCATCGACGGCAGTTCAGTACTAAGTGAACAGAGTTTTAAAGCGAAGAAACAGAAACCGAAAGAAGTAGTAAAACGAAAGTACAGTGAAGTGTAAAAGTTTTAGTGTGCTAGTGGGGTCAAGTGATGTCAGTCGCGACAGACCAGCGTCAGTGATGTCAAAGGACTCTGTATGTAGAATCCAGTAACGGACTCACTGCAGAAGACTAGAACCCAGTGAGACAGGGCCGCACTCTGTCGGAGGGACCCGTGTTTTTGAAGATTGGTTTGTGGACCTGTGCTACCACTAAACTCCGTAACTTTGGACACGTATTTTCTTCAATCCCTCGAACCTTAAGCTCGCAACAATATGTTACGTTACGAGTAGGTATGTATGTTTTGTTATATTACAAGTACGTAATTTTATTAAGTATATTATACGTTTGAGAGTCCAATTCGCCCTTTAATACCTCAAAGTAACAACCAATATTTTATTTATTGAAAAAATCATTATTTCTGCTAACACACAGAAAAACGTAATAGAATCGAGCTCAACGTTTTCTCTAAAGAATAAAATAGCTGCTCTGGCGTCCTAGGACCTATCCCAATCTCGACTTTATTGACCGACGTAATCAGAGTCGAAGTAAGCTAAACAAGAAAAGATAAACAACACCATAAAGCCCGTGTCACGAACAGACACTCATAAAAACACGTTGTAAAAGAATCGCCATTTTTTCCACGCATTAACTTGATTAGACTGGAACGAAATGGTCGAAATGATAAATAAAAAGACTGTTGTAACATATGTGATACCGGTAAAAATACGGTATTTGACAGTACCGAAAGTAAAATTAATCGACACAACTTTTAAACTCCCAATTTTTGTACGTTTTAATGTGTTGTTACATATTTTTGCGATGTGTGACAATTTAGTATCGATTAAATAAATCGCAAAATAAAGAATGAGGGCAACTCTTTCAGCAGTTGATTTATTCCGCTAACATATTAGTGTACAATTAGTTTTTTTCAATCATTTCCTGCTGGTCAGTCAATAATCAGACCAAGCTGTGGAAAACAGTGGAAAATTCCCATGAAACATTCAGTTTGTTACACTTTGATCAACCGACACTGTTAGCTTAGGACCCGGATTCGTTTGTCTTCCAAACATGCTACTGCCGACTACGATATTGGAGCTGACTGTAACAGCGAAAAACAAAGCGAAGAATCACAAAGATTTTGCTTTCCGACTGTATAAAAATAGGTCATGCAATATGGATGTATGTAACCTTTTGCAGAATTTTCATTTTAATTATTAGATCCATTAAGTCAATAATAAACATTATTAATCTTTACTGATGGTAAGTGAAGATAAGGCCGTTAGTGGTAAACGTGCTCATCCAGCAGTCTCAATCAAGTGAGGCGCTGGTTCTACGACCTTTCATACCTATTGACACTGCTGTTTGGCGGCAGACTTAGCTGGCGGTACCTATTTCACGGTAAAGTGAGAATGTTTGTGTGAACTCCATTTAGGGCGCTCATTACCCGACTAAGGCTGATCCAAAAAGAGAGTTATGATTTTAGAAACAGTGGTGTGTAAGTTCATCTGTTCCCGTCCGACATGGCGGCCTTTAAGGAACATAAAGTGCAACTTAAAAACAATAATGAAAGACTATAAAGACTAAAATATCATGTTTGTCATGAAATGAAAGGTCCCAATGATTAAATTTCGAAAATGTGTATATTACATAATATAAGTACATGTAAATGAGCCCTACAAAAATAAACTGTTATTTATGTGCTTTCGAGTCGAGTTTTTTTTTAAAAAAAAACTTTATTCTACTCGTAGTTATTTTTACTTTAATTTGTTGTAAGGACCTTGTAAAGTCAATATTCACATGTATGTACGAATGATTAAAATAATTACCATTGGCTTTTCGGTGAAGGAAAATATCGTGAGTAAACCTGCACACTCCTGGGAAGAAATTCAAATGTGTGTGTGAAGTTTACCAATCTCTCCATACCATAGCACAATTAAGCTTATATACTCTTTGTAGGAGAGTAGGCTGAGCCCCTGCTGTGGGGACATATATATATATATCGGCTGTTGATGATGATGAGTTGAGAAGTGTAGTGACACTTCCACTTTTCAACATAGCGTGATCTCAAGATCAAACATAACAAGATATAAAACAGGCCCCGAATAACTTTTCTTATCATAACTTTACTTTTCCAGCTTTGGAGGCCAGCTCCATATCGCCGAAGGACCTCTAACTGATTACTCAGAAGTGCCACCGCCCGTAAATGTAATTAAGATGGATTGCCGTATGACTTGGAACTTCGCCCATCAAACTTCATGTTTGTCCGTGAATACAGGCTTACTTCGTGTTTATGTTTTGGTTATGATCAGAGCAGACGGGAAGTAGGCGGGGCGGATTTACAGGGCCTCAGTTCATGCTGTGGCCCTCAATAAGGCATAGCGGAAAAACTACACCTACCGATTCTGTTATTTTAAGGTAGAATTGAAACCTCTTCATACGCCTACCGCCCCGTCCGGACCGTTCTATGTAGACCAGAACAGAATCGGTAGGTCTGTGATGGAACTAAGTTTTATGATTCTTATTCTCTTTACCTTTGTTTTAACAGTAAGTTTTTAGCCCCCGGCGCAAATACAGGGGTGTTATCTGTCTATCCGTCTGTCTGTGGCATCGTAGCTCTCGAACCTATGGACTCATTTTAATGCTTTTTTACGTGAGAGCAAGTTTCATTGCGTAGCGTAAGTTTTTTAATTTTTTTAAATTTGATTTACTTGTGTTCAATGTAAATAAATACATAAAACACGCGTATTTCGATATGATTTATAACTCTAAGATTAACCCTTAGATTGTTTTCCCCCGACGCAAAAAGACGGGTGTTATAAGTTTGACGCCAATGTCTGTCTGTGGCATCGTAGCTCACGAACGGATGGACCGATTTTGAGGGACTTTTTTTAAAGAGAAAGCAAGTTTCCTTGACGTGGTTCTTAGTTATATTTGTTAAAAATTGATTCAGCAGTGTGAAGAGCATCAGCTGATGTTAGGCATTTTCGGCATAAATTGGAATTTTTTATATATATTTTCGTATGATTATTGCGTAGGTGAGTTTTATAAATTTAATTCACTTGTGTTTATTTTTCCTTACAGTGCGTTGCTGAAATTTTTGTAACTAATTTAAAGTGAGATTAAAACTGCCAACAAAATAAATTAGTAGAAATACCTTTCTTCTTTTTACTCCGACGAAATGATGAGAACAAAGTAAATAAACAAATTACATCCTACAGCTTTGTGGTTTGAGTGGATTTAGTCTCGTATTTCAAAACCTTAATTATCGAAGCCACTTCAATTAGCAAAATAACTTTGAAAACGGATTCCAAGTTTCGGTACAGAAGTTTAAATTGAACAACGCATTAGGTAGGAGTGTTGCCAACTTTGAAATAAAATCGCACAACAAACATTGAGGTTCCCAAGTTTCCTGCCCAGCACCCAGTGGGGGTGTCATGAAAGTTGGGAGGATGTAAGATGTTTTTATTCCGTCACATCTCATTCTCTTATGGGCTTATTTTTGTACCTTGGAATATACGCAATACTTTATACAAACTATGAATATCATCAAAATCTTTCGTTTTATTCAAGTTTCGCCATTTTATCGCAAAGACAGTTGAAATTGTGTTCAAGCGAAGGGGGCATTATATTTGGGCCAAAGCTAACGAAAAGCCTAGACGTCACTTATGTTTTTATTCTTGGGTTCTTGGTTATGCTCCTTAGACACTTTCGCGACGCCTCATTTGTTGAAAGCGATTCGGTCCATTTTTATCCACGAGCCTTCTATAATTTATCTATAAATTTAATTATTTATTTTAAAAACCTTATGTCCAAACATAACTCCTTATGCGACTTTTTCTCTGCGCCAAATAACCAGAAACCGAACTGAGGCCACAAGTTGCAGTAGTATCTGCCCTGTATTAATTCGTAGAAGTTCTATAAATAGAGTCAACTGGGAGTTCTTGGGGTGTTACCCATTTCCGTTACGGTCCAGCCAGAGGCCTCCATTTCTATTCAATTATTCTATTTGGACTAAAATTTTATTTAACCTTAACATAGGATAGTGATGAGTTTGAACGCAGTGTTCTACGCATCTACAAAGTTACAATCTGGGCGTTTTAAATCAAGGGTGGACTTGCACTTTCTAGATCAACGCGTACCACTATCGACCACTTCATCATTTACCATTATGTGAGGTCTAGGTATGTGAGGTGGCTAAGTATTGCTATATTTACAGTAAAACAACATTATTATCGGCTGCATAAGCCTACATCCGACCCATTTCACAGAATGTCCCGCAAACGGTGGAACAATTTGAATGGACAATTTGATAAGTTGTAATTATGTCCTATCAGAGGACCTAAGCCAATATGTATACGTCTCACAGTTAATAATTATTTAGGCATTTATGAATTTGTATGATTGGTATTACTAATATTTTAATAAAAATACTGTAAATAAAACGTTAAAAAGTAAGTAAAAAGTAACGGGAAAATGTCTTAAAATTGTATTTATCTAGTCAATTTTTCAAAAAAGGTTTTTGGTGCCAAAAAACTTTCACAACTAAATAAAACTCTTACACATAGGAGTAATGTTGATCAAAGAGTTGATGCCTGAAATTGAAACCATCAAACAACATTTTCAGCCTTTTTAGTTAGTCGCATAGTCGTCGCTTAGATTGAAAAGCAACAGACAGTAGTAAAAGAATACGTGTTCCAGAATGACCACTACAGATTTGCTCGTTCCTGTTATTATGACTAGCGTGCTCGTCCTCACTTGTTACTAATAGAAGGAGGCAAAATTATCCCTGTACTGACCCGCCGGCAGGCCGAATTAGTGTTTATTACTCCCAGAGAAGTGTAATGAGGGTGGCGAGGCCGTTCTAAGCGATAGTTAGTGAAAGGGCTACTTCTTCGGACACTAATTACAATTCACGAAGGCCTCGTCCTTGGTCATGGTCATGGTCCTTGGTAATGCTGGAATCCAGGACCATACTCAGAATCGGAGGGAGGGGGTCTATAGTTATGCGAGACGAGTTCGCGGCGGTTGATTTCTTTACGATCTTCTCAATATAATGCAACAGTCTTAAGCCGAGTCCAAGCAGGCGCCCTTAGTCCGGTAAATTTGACAGAAAGAAAAACATGTGACAGCTTTTGTCTGAAAGCGAGATATGTCACTGTAAAGGACCACATGCAAAAAAGCTAGCACGATAATACACCTTCACTACAAACACTGCCGAGAGCGTGATGTTCTATTTTTTATTAAAGATAGACCAATACTTGACCTCAATCGCACCTGATGGTAAGTGACGATGAGGTCGAAGATGTTACGTGTTGGTCTAGAAGGTGCCTATTTACTCTTCTTTTGAAGATTCTCAAGTTGTAGCTTTCGGGGAACACGGAAACCGGAAACCCGTTCACAAACGTTCATCTTGTAATAGCGAAATGGTGGGTAATAATGACTGCAGCTGACGATAATGACACGCCTTAGTCTAGATTCTATACTACATCTTCTGTGTGTATTCTATAGGTCATCTTTCTAGTGTAGCCAAGACTTATGAAAGCGTGTGATTTGTAAAATGAGCTGGTTTCTCTCATATTAAGCTGCTTTTACTAACTCAGGTAAGTAAGTCATAAGAAATGTATGCAAAATCATTGGCAGGCAGTATCACCACAATTTTCAGTGCCTTAGCTGTTTATATGTATCTATGTTTGCAGCAGGGTGGTGCGCTCTTTCATTTCATTTCATGCACTTTTGTATGAAATCTGCAGAAATATTCAGCCTCTTACGCTATCAATTCGAAAAGCAAGGTTTTCTTTTCTTCGAAATGTAAACCGACAATGAATTAAAAGCTATTCTTATGAAAAGATCCGTGGAGGGTCCGAGCGAGTCGAGGGGGGTCACACCTATCTACGGCCCTGGCGAGGAGCGGGAACCGAGAGACGAATAATGTATGATTAATTAAGATCTCTGAATTTCGCATAGAGATAAACGCCATGTATAATGAGGCACAAACGAGGTCGTTATAGATGCCTCAAATGGTTACTGTTTGTCGCGCACAATGTCACTCAAGTAGCAAAGGGGTGGCAAGGGGGTAGGGGTACCCTTCTGTTTACAATCTAAATAAATTACACAGCTTTAGACGAAATATGTCATTTCATTTGGTTTGTATAACCTACAATGGTTGAGAGTAAATTTTACATTAAATTAGGTATGTATGAATATTTTTATATCGTTTTATTACATTGTTGAAAATAGATTTCAGTTCCGGAAATTGCACAATATCAAGCCATTTTCAGCATCTGCCGCGAAATGTCCACTGCTGGACATAGGCCTCGTCCATGGTATGCAACAACACATCGGCACCGAGTCACTGGCAAAAAGCGACTTCACGCGACCTTTACTAGGTCAACAGTCCATCTAGTAGGGGGACGGCCCGGTACACGTTTCCCGGTATGTGGTCGCTACTCGAGAACTATTCCTCCCCGTTAGTTATTCGTTCCCCGTATACACGGCGGCCCAACTATTTCTGACGAGTTTTTTAGTAGTTATTAATTATATTACGTTTTGCCCGCGACTTCATCCACCTATAAATAATAATAACAATAGAGCATAAACAGAGTAAAACCTTGACATTGGATGTCGATCCTAAAATAAAGTCGTCTCCTTTTAACAACGGGCATACTTTATCAAAGTGACGAGTATAGCTATATGTGCTTAGCAACGGCATACTTTAAAAAATACAGGATCAAAAGAGTTTATGAGCTTCGTTCACAAAGCCAGCTAATGCACTCACCGATGACGCTCGCCCACTGCCGTCCGGACATTTTGCGGGAAACTGTAGCTGACTCCGTAAACACTGAAACAATAAATGAAATTGGTTTTCTAAAATGTTTGTGCTGCTGATATTGATTGGGGACGGTAGATTTGCTGTGGGTCGCATTCGATAGCGTTGGGAATTGGAAAAATATTAATGAATTGAGAACAATTTCTGTGGATTGCTTAAGTTTGTGTGGGGTAAGTTATAAACCTTACTTACACCTTACTACATAATTGTTCTTAATAACAATAAATGAGTATTTTAGAGCTATGGCCAATTATGCGATAGAGTTAACTGAGGGTATGGTATTTAACTACCTTATTTTAATTTTTTGCTAATGTGCACTGTTTCACGAATTTTGAAGAATTCAATACATGTATTATTTTATTTGTTAAATAATAACAATTTGTGACTTCATTTGGTAAATTATCGTCATCATCAGCCGGGAAACGTCTACTGTTGGACATAGGCCTCCTTCATGGTACGCCACATCGACCGGTCCCGAGCCACCTGCATCCAGCGACTCCCCGCGACCTTAGCCAGGTCGTCGGTCCATCTAGTAGGGGGACGGCCCGGCAGACGTTTCCCGGTACGTGGTCGCCACTCGAGAACTTTTACTCCCGACCGGATATCGGTTCTTCGAGCGATGTGGCCCGCCCATTGCCACTTCAGCTCACTGACTCGTCCAGCTATGTTGGTGACCTTAGGTAAACCTAGAACCTTAGGTAGACCTGGCCGGTAGGCCAGGATTTCTGTTTCTATAGGTATAAATCAATATAGGCATAATAGCTTTGCTCAGAATGAAGAATAATGAAGTAGTCTTGGTGTCTGACAACATTCACTGATGAATGAACGAAATCGTCACAAAAAGAACAAATAGTTGTCCAAGATCGAGTCGCACTCGAATGTGACGGGTTCCAAATTTAAATTTGGACTAGTATATGGTAAAATGACTCAATAACATGTACTTTAACAAAAAAATTAATTTTCTGTCACTAGGCACTGTATTCGCATTGAATCTGATCGCAAAAGTGTATATTTATTAAATTAAAACGATATACTGATTATTATTTATTTCCAGAGTATCGCTTCGCATATTGACTGTAACATACACATACACTGTTTTTGGTCCTCGATTACAGAGAAGTTACCCTCGAATTATTTAAAAACTACATTGGGTTGTCACCGTTGAAAACTGAACAGAAATATTTGTATGGCAGAAATGAATATAATGGATTGGGCTAAGTACTTTCAGATTCACTATGACCCTGCTAACTTCTGTGCCGGAAAAAGTAGGTTCTCGTCATGACAGACCCTGCAGAAGCTCAGCAATTTGATGAATCTTTTTTTGATAATTTGATATCTTTGGTTACCAGGACAAAATTAAGTAGTTTTTCCCAAATTTTTACACCCTATTTCGTACTTTAGGCTTCACGAATTAAAATTATTAGCAATAGTTTTTCTAATGACATAATACACCTAGATGCGTGCGATAAAGTAGCGTGGTAGAGGGAGAGGTTATAATGAGCCAACCGCTTAGTGGATTTGCGTTAATAGTTTTAGGACAAATCTCGCAACTGAATTTTGAGCCACTTGATGTCAATTTGAGCACAATGGAATGTTATTTATGGTATTGTAGAGATCGGTCTGATGACGTCGATTGAAGGTGGTCTTAGGAACTCCTAAACTACACATATATCTGTCATGTTTAGGTTCGTTTTCAATGCTATGCAATAATAAAGTACCGTCACCAAAAAGCTTGCATAAAAACGCTATTTTAAAGAAAAACTTATTTCTGCACTCTTTGTCATGTAGTTTCTTTGAAAGCTTACGTTTATAATATCATTCCTAAACTAAACGTCGTAAAAAGCGACTAATTGAAAATTTCAGAGGTCACACTAGTGTGTCTACCTACAACCGTGTGAAATCTTCATCACCATGGCAAGTCCTTTCTTCGTAGTGATCTGTAGAGGGTCAGTAGTTTGAAGATTGATGATAAAGTAAGATAGGGGTCATGATTGCTGGACAATGGGCCATGTCTATAGTTTTTAAGTGAATGGCGAATGGTCCGTTTCAAAAAGTTGTATCTGTGATAGAGTGAAACTCAGGGCTACCACTAAAAAGTTAGAGGTGTCTAACTTTCGGGACCGTAATAAACTTATCTAGTTTTAGGGAACCGGAAATTCAACCCACGGTATTATATGTTACGGCTTTTTGATCTCCATTGTGTTTCTTGTTTATTTAAAAAGCTTTTTTTGTGATGGTACAGAAAAATCGTTAATCAATACTAATAGTATAAATGCGACATTGAGTTTGTTTATTTGTCTGTTTGTTTTTACTTCCTTCAAGACGTAACGGAGAGTCACAAATCTTTTGTATACTGATATTTCCAGTCTAGCGGAACTCGGCAACCCTAAGCCCAGTATAGGTTGCAACTGGGTGTTCTAAACGAGCGGCGTTGGCTTTTTAACGAAGTGGTGTTTCGAATGGGAACGATTGAAGTGGGCGATCGAATACGATCCTTAACATTTTTACTGTAGAAACAGAATCAACTTGTATACAAGATTGGTTTGTAGATATACGTTTTATTTAGTCTATTTTCAACCAACTTTAAAAAAGGAGGGCATTATCAATTCGACGCGTATTTTATGTGTTATGCGACAACTCCGCTAATAGTGAACCGATTTTGATAATTCTTTTTTTGTTTGGTAGAACTTACTTCAGAGGTGATCCCATATAAATTTTATCGAAATTGTGTGATCGCTCTTTGAGAAAATCAACAAAAACCAAATTTTAAGGCAATTGAAGCTGTTTTTAGTTCTTTTTCAACGCGTTAATTATTAGGTTAATTTTTAGATGAACTCGCCCCGGATTTACAGCAGATAGACACATAGTCTGTTTCGTCACCTTAGAAACATGTATTTCTTCTATGATTTTTAGTATTACGTGCTATAAAATGTTACAGAATTATTGATTTTACAAACGTGCCAAATGTACGAGAGGCAGGCGATCTTATTGGCTCTCAAGTTCAGGGTGAGGTTGTGGCTGATGCGCACTTGAATAGACAGCGACTAGCTTTTTCTGTTCCGCTATTTACTTTGCAGCATAGTTTTTACTGTATCATGAAAAATGTTTGTCAAAATATCCATTTGTACTCGAGTGTATATAGCTACGAGTATATAAGACGGTGTAGATTATGTTTTGCTATATGTAAAATGTTGTAGAAAGTACATAAAACAGAATTATACAAAAATATCAGCAAAACTCGCACAAGAAATTGCCCTCAAATCTTAGTCAAGAAATTCAAAGAGCGGGAAGTTGAATTTTGTTTTGGAGAAAGTTTTATTTGCTTTTATTGTTTTCCGAAGTCCTGGAGAGGTAATATTTCCATAAAAAATACACATATATTTTTGCGTAGTAGGATCTCTAACGGGGCGGAAAAGTATTGGAGGGCAGGTGAATGTTTACACAGAGCAGTAATACTTGTATCCATGGCCACGTGAAATTGTGTGACCCTTTTCACCTTACGTCCATCGGTCTGAGGCAGCCCGACATGGGTGACAAATGACGATGACATAAAGGTTATTTTTTTAGGTTACAGAACGAAAAAAAAAAGGAATCTGTATACGACCACTTTGCTTTCCCTCCGCTGTCTCACCTGTTCGTCAAGAGAGGGACAGGCGTCTGCGTTGCGTACTCTTCACAGTGCTGTTCTTATGGAAAGTAAGTAAAGGACTTTATAGATGACAGTTCCTCTACGCGCCATGAGCGCTACCACAGACTAATATATGAGCGCTACATTTCTATTTGACATGTGACATTCGAGTTGATATCAATTTATAAATTTACTATTTTCGAACGAAAGGCTGAAGTTAAAATTTGATGGTACTTTTTCGTTCCTATAATTGTCGGTTTTATTTTTCTGCGTGAAATGGATATAATAAAACATTTTAAGTTTAGCTACGCTGTAGAAGAATGATTCAAAAATACCGTAAAATGTGTTCATGCTACAGCAGGCGTTCTATGATAATGCTATTTTACACGTGCGAATCAAAAATATATCTCCAGAACAGCAATGGAACAAGCGCCTGCGCACGCCGCGGGGCGCACACGGCGCGTGCGTTTCTCACGCGAGATCACGCGTTGCATCAGACGTGTTGATGCGCAGACGCAGCGTCCTCGGCAGAAATGAGCGCTGTCGCAATGTCGGGTGAAAGCGGCGTGCAATTAGTGCGAGTGACGTAATCATGATATTTGTCGAGACAGGTGTACCTTAAATGCGTGTGACGCCGGGGTGGCGACCGGGACTGTCCGAATCACGAGCTTGCCAGAGTCAGGCTTCTCGGTAAGCACGTTGCCAGAACTATCTTAAATCTAATTGGGCTAAAATATTTGATCTAGTTACATTCTAAAGCAACTGCAGCCAAACTAAGTTTAAAAACTTGTATTTTAGCATACAGTGCCTCACCCCTTAGAAAAGCAGACGGAACGTCTAGCCGCCATTATTAAATGTATCAATTTACATGCAATATTCTAAGTTGACAACACTGTGGAAGTGAGTCCTCTCTGAGTGTAAAGTGAAACTGTGAGTGTGTGGTGTGAAAGGGTGTGTAACAGTAATAGGTTTTGAATTAATTATATCAAACATTGTATCTAATTTACCGTCAGGTAATAAGAGGTCAAAGTATATTAAAATATGTTTCAATTTTACTAGACATATATAGTTTGTGCTAAAGCAAAATATTCCGTGCCGCCGTGCCGAATTAATGGATTGTTTATTCTTCTTGAATTCAAGAGCTTCGCTGTTGTCAGTTGAGTATTCGCCTCTGTTCTCTTTTTTGACTTTAGAGGAGACAATTCGTTTGTCAATAATTAACACATTTATGGGGAAAGTTCTGACTTAAGTCTAGGAAAATAGCTGAAGCGAGCAAGTTACATTATTTAAAACTAAGTTGAGATACTCGTATCATCAGGGACCCCATAGTTATTTGGAACGAGTATGCATCGAAAACTCCATCCGCTTGCGTGGCCTAATGGAAGGAATGGAATGGCCTAAGGTTCGGGTTCGATTCTCGATACTTTTTGGTACTCGGTTTGATTGGTGGTAAGGCATTTTCCTTTCTGTGTCCATCTGGTTAGCTACCCTATGTTATCGAAGTCTGCCGCCAAACAGCAGTGTTAAAAGCGCTGTTGTGTCCGGTATGAAAGATAGCAGACCCAAAGCCTTGTTTATAAGTTTGAGGATTCTGAGTTCTTGTTCCATTATAAGTACATTAAAAAAAAGTATATTCATCATAAACGGATGTAATGAGGTAAAACGTGAACAGCACCCATGGTAGAAACATGACATATAACTATATTATGGAATATAGTTAAGTTTATTTGTAGTTTAAGTAATAAAATAGTAGCTTTTGCCCGCAACTTCGTCCGGGAAGACTTCAGAAATGATGTCGGGAACTATTTATCAAGATAAAAAGTCAACCTGTACTTTTCACCCTTCAGCTGTCCCTAAACAAAAACAAGGTCATGATGTCTCTCCGTTCCGACGTAAAAGACAAACAAAAATCTCATTTTAGTATGGTGTAATGTAATGGTCCTATGAGCTTCTTTAAAGTAATGAAATATTTTCTTCAAAAGGAACCGGAGTAAACTTACTATGGCCGGATAATGAAAAAGTAAAATATGCAAAATTACACGAAGCGGTCAAGACAGAGTTCGACATATCGTATTGGTTCTCCAAAGTATTTTTATTAGCTCTCTAAACATTATATAGCTCTCGTTGATGTCTTAAGTAAAAAGGAAATGATTACACCGTCATAGATGGTAGAAGGTAGAAATATTAGGAAAACCAATGTCATAGAATTAATATAGTGCTGATCAGGGAAAAATTACAACCACAGGTGATTATCTTTGTAAGTTACATCCTGTTTGTAAAGATCTGATTTCTGAAGCTGACTTCTTTGTGGAAATGCAAGCTTCTAGTTACACATATGCGTGCTAGGTTTGGTTGGTGGCACTTTTCGGCCAATGAAATGAAAGCCAAGCGTAGGAAAATTGAGTAAATTACTATTGTCTTATGGATTGATTGAAGCAAAAGCCGAAGCAAAAACCGCATATGTAGAATGTCCGATTGGACAACCTTAGCACCATCAGCCAGCCAAATTTGTGTATAAATTCATTCATCATCATCATCATCAACAGTCTATATATGTCCCCACTGCAGAGGCTCAGGTTCTTAATCAAAAAGATGATTAGGATACAACAGGCAACTTCCAACTTCCAACACTCTTCTTTTGCGTCGAGTTCAAAAATCTGGGTTGAATAACTTACGGGTCCCTAGCGTCGAACTTTCGTCGGAGTCGTTTTTGCACCAGAATGTTTGCCGTGTCGTGCCCAGAGGGTTCTAATAAGTCACTTTGTGAGCTTATCCGGGTAATACCCGCAAAGGTGCTGTGTTATCTCGGAAATTTGCATGAGTCGCTAATGTTTTACATGAAGCCGTGGTACACTTTTATAGTCACAAAATTAGATTGTGTTTGTGGCACCAATGTGTTTATCTAAATCTGAGTAATTGCCATTGATAATGGTTTATGTAAATTTACGATAACTTTAACGAAACTTTTTTCTTATAATAAATCGGCAGTTAAGTTCGAATCGTACTTACTATTTGCTAAGTAATTGTATTCTACGAAAATTATAAACGAAACAAACTCATTGTGCTTTGTATTTGGATTGTGAATCTCCGATAGATATTTTATAAAATTGAGTTACAAAACGATTAAGATTATAAAATATGTATTTTAGCCTATCCTATCCTATAAAGACCTACGGTTTGCGTTTCCATACAAAACTTGATGCACATTTAGTATTTTATGCGAAAATTTTGACGAATCTTAGTTAATTTGTCTATTATTTACAGCAAATGAATGAAATACGTAAATATATAGATCGAATAATATTGTTTATAAGAGAGTATGTAAACACAATACTCATTCGCCCAAATATTGTTCGTGTTTCTTCTACATTTATTTCACAGGTTGCATTTTAAATACATTTATTGACAGCAGGCACGTTAGAATCAAATCGATTGCAAAACAAAGTTCAAAGAACTATTTCTGATCCAACGGCAGTATTTAATTTAATCGTATCGTAAACGAATGTGTTACATTACACACTCGATACGTTTTGCAAGTGATTTCGTATTCAGGATATAAATACTAACGGTTATTGCGTGTGTGGTTGACAGCGGCCGAGTACTCAGTTGAGTACTGCCGCGCTGTGACGTCACTGCGCGTACGCAGGCGCAGCTTAATTTATTAGGTCACGGACGTGCGTGGCCGTTAGGGTGGGGGCAATGGTTGATTTATGGTGGTATAGCTGTGAATGAAAATAATTGTTGGCAAAGTTGTATAGCGTATTTAGGAGTATGGTTTTGGCGTTTTTATAGCCTGACCAAGAATGAATATATGAGGACTGTCAATGGAGAGATACTGGGAAATATGTCCCTAATCAAATTTATTTTCTTCCGGTGGCAGGAATTAGGTGTAACAAAATATTCATTTTGTTTCTCCTCCCTAAATTTGTAGTTGGACAAAATATATAAGCGAAAAAAACTCGCAAGACTATTTAAACAGGGCCTGATTTACAGCATCGGCTATGTACTTTTTCTTTGTTTCTTGTAAATCTGCGGTTTGGATATTTTTTTATTTCTTTTGATGATTGTGCTGGTATGTGTTTTACTTACCATGATTTGTTCGTGGAATTGGTAAGTTTATCTGATAAGCACTTTGCTATGGCCGCTACCTGTTTCTCTGTTTATATCTTTGTGAATGTTACCTCTATGATTTTTAATTAGAAGCCATGTACTTCTAGTAATATGTTGAGAGACATTGAATAGTTTAGTTTCAATAAAAGAAATGTGGAATATTCATCAGGAATACCTGAAACTCATGGCATTAAAGAGTAACCCTCAATTCTTTGACTCCCAGCAGTAACACTCCAGCCAAACTACGTATAGAACGTATGTTCACCGCCCCCTACCGATCCGCAATACCTCACCTCTCCCCGTAAGAATGTGGTCGACTCGGAGTTTGTCTACATCGCGCGGGTACTCACACACACGCGTCACCCGTTCGATGTATGTGAATATCACGACATTTCTATTCAGTGTCCGGCCTGCCCCAGCGGTGGAATTCAAAACTACCACCTTAATTCAAAACTTTGATGATGGTAATGATGATACAGTAGGTAAACAGTAGAAATAGAAAAGTAAAGTAAAAGCTGTGACATCGTAACGTTACGACGTAACGATCAAAAGAAATGTAATTCCAGCTTAAACGTAAAGTTTAACACGCGGCAACACAAGGCACTGGCCAATATTGTAACTGTTTACGACGTAAGACCATTGAGAATTCACCAGTTTCCACGGTCCATTCAACGGAATCGACCTTACCTTACACAGTGCTGGCTGGCGTTACATAACTATTGCGGCGAAACAACCTGATCATTGACCCGCTTCTGGACGTTGCCGAAGCCGTGGTATCGCACGCTATCAAAAAATCATCATCTGTTTTAGATGAATACGAATCATGGACACGCAAGCACAATGGAAAAAGGTCGGAATAGGTGGCTTAGTTCATCCGCTGTGATGACATCTAATTCAGTTCAATTTTTAATGTTAATCGCGACTACCAACTTTATGGTAATTCTGTCAAAATCTGGTGACCAAAGTGGCAATATGTAAAAGAAAGTATTCGGTTCGCCCGACACGCGATTCACTATGTGAGGACTCAAAAAAGGTGAAGACCAGAACAAAACATGTATTATGTAACTTCAATCAAAGGATCACAGCCTGTTGGAATGAGTGGAATAAGAAAGAGTATATTTAAAACGAGTTAACATAACAAATACAACAAACAAACACAAATAATTTTCTCTCAGGAAAACGTCACAATGATATACCGCGGCCTCCACACTAGGCTGAGCCTGTATCGTGGAGACCAGATAAATACAATCTGCATATTAAGAAAATAAAATTAAGTTTACATTTAGTTATTAAAAATACAATTAATTATTACGTATTAAAAATTAAAAATAAATTACATTATAGACAATAAACAATTACACTTCACCATATAAAAAACATTAGAAAAATACAGTTTAGATTCAGAAATAGAAAATAATGTTTTTGGATTTTTGGAATTATGAATAATAGGAGGGGTTTAACGATACGAACAGAGAAGCGATTTGAGATTAGAAGGAGCGGTTTTTCATAGCGGCTTTCTCAAAGTGATTTCCAATAAGGTATGTATATGAAAATGAATTTTCAATAAATATTTGAATGAGTGAGTTACGGTCTGTAGCATAAGCTCCGTGCCCTAGTGGTAGTTGGTTCGATTCCCAATGCCAGTGCCAGTCACAGTATAGTTTATTCTAGTTTTGGTTTGTGGTAAGACGTTTTAAATGTATATATATAGGTCTAATTTATGGCAGCAGGTAGTCAACACATATCGTCTACTTAAACATGTATTCTTGCCTTTACAATTCCTTAACATCTCGTGACGACTGAATGGCATTTTAATTTTTGGGAACCTACATTATAGCGTATCATGAGAAGAACTACGTTCAGCAGAGGACGTCTCCCTGCTGGATGATAATGAGACTCACGAAAACTTAGTTTCAAATAGATGATCATCGTTTATAAGCCAAAATGAAGTAGCGTGTCTATAGCATTACTTAAGTCTAAGAGATTCATCGAACCATTAGTTCGCATCTTGTGATATATGGACCGAGTCGAACTAGTGATGTACGCGTAAATCTTGTTGGTTATTTGTGTTTACGCAATGGTTGCAAGTTCGATCGTTCGTGCGTAATACGGGCAATCGAGTGGGTCGCTTCAAAGTGACTGAGATTATTATCTTGTCAACTAGAAACGGATATTTAAGAGAGTTATTTTCTGAATGTTTTTTTTTCTTCATATTCATCTCATCTCATCTGTGTATACTCATCAGACAGTATATAGCACCGTAAAAAGTGAATAATGTATATTACTCGTAATTAGGAACTTTCTGTGTAGAGAAATAAATATTTTTATTATTATTATTATCTCATCTGTTGATAAGTGACGACGTTGGATGGAAGTGTGCTCACCATAAGGCTGCTAAGTTTAATAAGGCGTCTATAACGTTATCATTCTTTTCCTAGTACACAATCGTGCAATTAAAATTGTTGTTTAGCGACAGACTTAGATACAAATTATATTAAAATGAATTCTGATATTGATGCCACTTATCACACTCCGTTATTTTTTCAATCGGCCCTGGAGTTTTTAGGACACGTATGAATATCTAAACGAAACCATTTTACCTACATAATGGGTTGTAGATACGAGAAAAGCTTTGTTCAAAACATGACGCAGTCCTCTTGCTTTGACATATCCCCTCGTATCTTACAAACCGTAAAATTCGAGGCCCATTTTGTGAAAGAATAGCCCGAAAATGACGCTAGGGTTGCCACCACCCAAAAAAGGCTTTCCATCAAAATACATTAGTCACCCGTAAAGATGAAAGGGTCTTAAACATAGCAAGCGAATAAAATGTGATTCGGTATAAGTAAAAATAATAATTGATACAGCATTCAAGTTACCAGAAGCAGTACAATTAAATATTTAATTATTATTCAGATTACGATATCGAATTGTTATTAAAGGGTTCAGTGTCGGCATGTCATTTCTGAATTCTAATAATAATTGATTTATAAATAGATTGTACTGTCGAGACAAATTATCGACGAGGGAGTACAGCCACTGAAATATTCGCCTGGTGCTCTAGACCCTGCCAAGATATCCCTGGTGGATAAGAATTGAATTTTTTCCACCTATCTCTACCGGTAAATATGATTGAAAATTGATTTCCGCGTGTCCCTACCAAGCGGCTTTTGTGTGGTTTTTGTTGACAAGTACAATTCAGTTCATTGAAATTAAGGGACCAAGTCACACAAAACATTCAAATATAATTAATAACTGGTGAAATCGACGTTGGAATTTGTTTGGAAAAATTGCGTTAAATAATGTTATATGTGCTTCCCTTTTTGAGCAGAACAAATAATTTTTGAGCAGTATTTATTATAGATATAAACATATTCGTTTGGAAAAGTTGAACTTTTATTCCTCCTATCGCTACTAGTAGCTGAACGGTAGTGATAGGTGGAAAAAATCCATTCTTACCCAACAGTTGGGATACATTGGTAGGGATAGTGCACCAAGCCAAATGTACTGTTTTTAAATGATTAAATGACTATGACTGTGTTAACATCTTGCTGCGATTATCCTAGTCCTTACCGTCTGAACGTGGTGATTTATGAGTGAGGTTCAAGACTAACAGTGGACTAACGGTGTTGGTTATGATGATAACTGATAAAATCTCAAACAAATTGCCTTCAGATAATTGTAGCAGCCCTAACCCCACCTGTAATCGATGCCACGTAAAAATACCTTCAACCCGAAACCTCCCCGTCCTTTAGTGCCCGTAAGTATTTCATTCGGACGCGTCAACAGCCTTCCTTCTTTGTGGGTAGCCCTATTATACGTCGATTTCATAGAGATCTATATAATGTATTACCGAAATACACCGAAATGTTTATATAGTTAATCGTACCACTGATTCAACTTGCCAATCACGGAATAGAACAAGTGAATGAAAAGTAAATTTAAAAAATACCAACTGCGTATTTTTTAACTTTTAATGATTTTAAAATGCCCCGTGTCATTTTCACAGTAAATACAAATGTAACGACACCTTTCAAGCCAAAATCCATCGAACTGTTCATGCCACAGAGCGTTCCAAGCAATTATACATACATACATACTTTCGCAAAACATAACCCTCCTTATGGCGCAGTCGGGTAAATAGTAAAATAACGTTTTTTAAAATAGTAACTTACATTACTTACAACGTACTACTTTTTTATGACATTTACTCGGCTTCGCCTCGTGCCTATAAACATATCGACTATAATATCTATTTAACCGCCTCCATGGCCTAATGGCTAAATGTTGGACTCAAAATCCGCAGGACCCGGGCTCGATTCCTACTGGGGTTACCTATCGATACTGGGTTTGATTGGTGGTAGGACATTTTCTATATCCGCTTGGTTGGCTACTACCGTGTTACCTAAGTCTTCCGCCAAACAGTAGTTTATAGCACTGCTTTGATCCGGTAGGAAAGGTAGTAGAGCCAGCGCCTCATTATGTTGAGGTCTCTTTGTGCGCACGTTTGCCATCTAACGGCCTTATTATCACTTACCACCAGGTGAGATGAAGGCCAAGTGCAACCCCATAATACATTTTTTTTAAATCCGCTTACCGTACTTGTATCATAATTTACTATTACAGGATTATAATTTTATTTGCCGGTAATAAAGAAAAGATACCAGTCCACTCTATAAAATACATTGTCACTAAAATTATGGTTTTCATGAAAGTAAAAAGGTACTCAGCATATGTTACGGACTAGTGTGAAAAGAAAGAAAAATACATAAGAAGAATACTCGTAGCAACATTAACATTTTTGGGATTACGTACATAGTGCTAGGAGTAATACGGTTTGAGTTTGATTAACCTCCGTCTAGAGTGACATATATTATTACGAGACTAAAAAATCATTGTAAATATAAAGAATTTAGCCCTTATCTGTAGGACGAAGTATAGGGGCAAGGGGCAAGCCGGCGAAGTAACTAGAATCTCCAGTTCCTTAATCATTTTCAACGCAGTTAGGACATAGTATTGGCCGCTGGTTGATTGACCATCATTAGACATTATAATGACTTCATGTAACTGTACATGATGAAGATTTCAGCTGAATTCTCGACCTCGTTAGAGCAGATGCTTTCATTGAAAGGAATGTCACTTCTGTTGCTGTAGATTTCTGTGTTTGCTCGGGGACGAAAGAAGGGCATGGCTTCCTCCAGTAATAGATTCTTTTCTTCGGAATGAGAATAATGGAAAAGCTTATTATATGTTTTGGGTGGAACTGGGGATTGTTATCTTAAGATTTGAGAGATGCAATCAGTGTTGTTTGAGAGTTATTTCTGGAGGTAAAAATAAATAGAGTCTATTTATAAATAGCAGTGTCATCTGATATTTAAAAGTGTATTTATATCGGAGTAGTCAATTGGGAATTTGTGTAGAAATATATTGCTAAGTCTTGTTGAAATAAGAAAGTTGATTTGTAGTACCTGTGAGGTTGTCCCAAAATAGATCACATAAGTTTTATAAATGCGAAAGTAATTCTGTTATTCTGTACACCTGTCACTATTTTCCGTTTGATAATGACTAAACGAGGCATCGGTGGCGCAGCGGACTTTAAATCTGCAGGTTCCGGGTTCGAATCCAGCCGTGTACCTATGAGTTGTTTTTCAATTTAAGTACATTATCCGATTGCTAAACGGTGAAGGAAAACATCGTGAGGAAACCTGCACACTCCTGAGAAGAAATTCAAAGGTGTGTGTGAAGTATACCAATCCGCACTGGGCCCGCATGGTGGAGTATGGCCTATACACTCTCTGTAGGAGAGTAGGCCTAAGCCCCTGCAGTGGGGACGTATATATATAGGCTGTTGATGATGACTAAACATCTGTAGCTATTGTGATCTTGGAAAGGGACTTAGACTTTTTATATAAAGTGTGCCTATGGGATAATTTATGCAGTCAACGAAGACGAATTCGCGTAAAAATACATGTGCAGTATTTTCTACGTAACCCTAAGCACTGTCTTTATAAGGCAGAAATCCAATTCCGGAGCTTAAGGCAAGCTTAGAAGAACGTTGCTCTTACAGTACATGAGACTTAAGCACTAGACTAATAATACTTAGGGAACCTAAGCCTTATTAGAAGTTAGGCACTGAAAAGGTATGTACGACACAAACTTGGAGTTAGATGTAAGTTGAGGCATTTGTAAAGGCAGCAGCCCTGGGGAACAAGTCAGGCTATTTGTTCTTATTTACTTCGCCCTTAGTCTGTTAATTTCGTGTGCTAGGTGTCCCTCAGGGAAGACCTCTAGTGCCCATAATGTTCATTAGTGATAGTGTTTGGAAATGTAAGAAAAGATTTGATTTCGAGATTTAGTGAAATCCTATTTCGAAAAAGCTTGTACACGTAGCTACACTAACTACAGCTTATCTTAGAAAATTGAGTGTCCTTCACAAATTACCCCACGAGAACTACTGGATTGATTGAGATAAAATTAGTCTATGTCTTTATCCAACCCTTCGACTATGTTTATACAAAAAGTCAAGTAATTTTGACTCTCCGTTACGATGTGAAAGAAGTACAAACAAGTACCACACTTTCGAATTTATTGGTGGGTTCGCAGGTCACTTAGAAACCTTGATTCAAAGAGGTACTGGCTTTTTATTTGGTTTTACTAGTCGTAACACAATAGTGCTATTAACACTGGTGATTTGGTGACAACATCAGATAACGTGGTGATAGCTAGACAGATAGGCGTAGTAAAATTTACCATCATAATTTTATCATCAAGTGAGATGAAGTCTCTAGTAGGTCTAGTTAAACACAATTTGTACTTAAAAACCGTCTCACTCAAGAAGGGTTTCATACCACCGTACTATATTTAACACAATATTGAGCAAACAAAAACATCAAAACAAAAGGATTAATTCTATGGCGAATCGGGGATAGAACAAGTTGTTTTTGCTGTAGCGGCCATAGGAATTTATAGCGGGCAAAATTTTCAAGTGTCTTATTACGGTAAAGGATATTTATTTGGTGGCTCATTTTTCCAGGATTCCAATGATATTGCGTGAACCTATTATAAAGTAGGGATCATATGGACAGAGATAAACATAATTTCACTGCTGCATATAAACAAAACGAGCTAAAATTGATCGGAAAGCAAACGTCAGTGAACTCTATTTGCCACCACTTACATTCGAGTCTACAATGGACTTTCTAAATGAACAAGCAAAACCACGCATCACCCCGACGAACCTAATCACACCTTCATAGTCACACTTGGTCAGACAGTTGGGCTTGTCCAATTTCTGACACGCTATTATATTTTTTAAGAATTAGTAGGTAAATAATTTAAATTTTAAACTGTTTCGTTCGCCTTTATTGTTCACTAACTTTTGTCTGCGAATTCATCCGCGTGGACTTTGTAAATTATCCTACGGGAATTACATGGTCGATCAGGATAAATTCAGACAGTACCTTTTCTGACCCTTAGACTATACCTATACAAAATATCAAGTCATTTTGTTATGACGAGAAGCAAGGACAAACAGACAAACTCACTGTCGCATTTATAATATTGATGATTAGTTTCTGATAGTATTATTGTGTATTTTTTTCGTTATGTGTTATTGATTTTATTGTGTTTTGTACTAAATAATGTAAAACTTATCTGATCAACCTATTGACTTTTGATCAGACTGTGACTTCAGAATTTATATGTTTTATGACCATAAAAAAGTATAAATGCTAAGAGGCTGCAATGATGTCCTATAGTTTCTACCCGAATTATGTAGTTTGCGTGTTGTTTGAATTTTTTTATTATTTAAATAAATGTACCTAAAAGCAAATTCAGCCTTCATCATCATCATCAGCCGGGAAACTTCTATTGCTTGTCAATTCTTCCTTGTCAACCTCAAAACCAAAAACTTCACGAATAAGATTTATGCTAAATGATTTACCATAATCAACCAGCTTAGCTGCGATGGGAGTTGTTGATCGCAGTAATATTTTTCGTTCACACACACAGACACACACGCACACACACACAACTTCTATATCTCAGGAATGTTTTTCTAATTCTTTTGAATGAAGCCTAAGCCACAAGTAATTGTCTATAATAAGACAGGAATATATAAATTGAACAACCCCAATTACCACATATTTTCTCCACCACACATAATTTCAGTGGCGATATGAAGTCGAGAGCTCTAGTGGAGTATGAGTGGGTGGGATTGGGACATTGACTGGTATATTTCCCCTATAATTCGGGTTCACTTGAAGAATGTATTGGGATTGGTACGTTAGTAATATCTCTGGATTTCTTACCAAGAGATTACAATCAATTATTGTATTTGTATTCTGGTACGTTACTCCCGTGGCTGGACAAATATTGGAGGTTTATCCTTCTCAACTTATAATAATAATTCTCCAGAAAGTGACACCGCGAATGAAAAGTGAAGCAAATATAACTAAGAATCTTAGTGCTTTTAGATTTTTAATTACAATGTCGGTTTCTGTGAAATTAGTGTCAGAATACGCCGGGAAAACTAACAAATATGTATAACACGGTTACCGAAAGAATGGATCTCGCTGGAATGTGGCGCCCTCACCTCCACGCGGTCATCCTGTCGCCACAGTACGCTTCGCATACCGTCGCAGTGACGTCATCAACGCCAGGTCCAAACTTATAGTAAACGGATTGTACGTGCAGCTTATACGCGCTACATTTTTTATTCAGTTTTGACAGATTCTATTCATACTCGTATAAAATTTCTACATATGCTGTGTTACTGAAACAATCAACTGGACACTCCAACTTGATATGTATTTTTTCCTGTAACTTAAGGCTTCTGGTTAAGCACGATTCGATAAGAAAATGTGAAGCCTAATTTTGAATTATAAATTTCAATCAATTATAAATCTGAAATATTTAACCGAATCTTCGGTCAAAGATTAGTGTGACGATAAATACGACCACGATACCTCACTTTACAATCCCTTCACATTGGATGTGGTCCAAGGACAGGTCTCAAGTGGATAGTCATTCACTTTACGACCTTTAGGCTATAAACCTGGATCAGAAAACGAACCATTACTGTAACATTCTTTAAGGCCCCGTAAGAATTTAAGGACATCTTCAGTATGGGCTCTCCTGCAGTTCAAGTTGTTAACTTTAGGGCCTCTTAGAAAGGCATAGGATGCGATTATGGTTGGACAGTAAAATTCGAAGAGCCAGTACGTAAGCTGAAAAAGCAATGGGCATCAATGTGCTAGCTACAACGTCAAACAAGAGTAGAACATCGATAAACAATGAGGTTTTCGTTATCTTCACGAAGCATCAGAACTAATTGATCAATTTGGCCGTTATTTTTGAGTCATTTATACTAAATACCTTCTTAGTTTACCATAATTAACTTATTCGTTCTTAATTATCACTTCTTAAAAGTCACTCAGCGATCTATGGAATGAGCTATTCTCGAAATTTATCTTCGTGGTAAAATCCGGAATGAGGAAATAAGGTAGCATAGCTCGACGAATCAGTGAGCTGAAGTAGCAATGGGCAAGCTACACAGCTCGAAGAAGGGATTAGTCCAAACATGATAAAACAAATTGCCCACTATACTACGGATAACTACGGGAGTATCTATAGTGATAGTACAAAAATATGTATCCATTTTTGAACCATGTCACATTCACCTTTAAATGACATTTCCCTTAACATACTACATAGGAATAAGTAAGAGTGAATGTGACATGGTTCAAAAGTGGATACATATATTTGTCGAAAGTGGATACATACTTTTGTACTCGAGTGTACCATTATCAAAGACTACAACACAGCGTAACCAGAAAGATACCGTACATTGTCTGTAACAATTTTATTTGTAGTTATGAGAAATAAAGCAGAAAGGGAAATTCTTCAACTGTTCCCGTTCATAGACAGTTAAACGTAATAGATTTTACGATCAATAAACTCGACCAATTACACGCTCGCTGCAGATTATCAAACTTTCCTCGGTGGCATCTCACGAACGTTGTCAACGATGCGTACGCGCATAATGACCGCCGAGGAAATATTCAGTAAATAGTTATTAATATAAAGGCATGTTAAATGCAAAAGACGGAAATCCAAGCTAATATTATAAATGTCAAAATGAGTTTGTTTGTCGTACGTCGCAACGGAGAGTCAGAATTACTATATTTTTTGCATGGTGGTAGTTTTAGCGTTCGGAAAATACATAGGCTTATCCCAGTAGAACAAGCAGTTACCGCGGGATAATTTCTAAAGTCCACGCGGACGAAGTTGCAGGCAAAAGCTAGTGTAGAAATAAATATAATATTTTTGAAGAAAAAAAAAAATGGTTTCCCGTAGTATGTGAAGAAATTTAGTAAAAAAGTATTTCGGGGGTATAATATGTGAACTAATTAATTTAGCAAAAAAAGACAAGTTAGGTCAGAAATATTATAAAGCCAAACATTTTTTATCCAATCGAAATATTTACTTTTTTAAGGAAAAAATACATTGAAGAAATATAGACACCATTTATTATTTCCCCTTATTACTCCTTAGGCTTACTAAAATCACAGAACAACTAAGTTCATATAGAACCATTAAAATGCAATTTAGCTACAAAATATTCAAATTAATCTGTCTTAAAAAACTAGCATTATGCAAATGATATTTTTTGCTGCACTATACCTTACTTACACATATGCAAATATACTGGCTTGCACTACATACGTGGCACTGCGTGGAGACCCAGTATGTGATTCTAATTAACTTGCATGACTTAGCATAACTTAATATAATTAAGTTATTGGGAAATAATAATTGGTATATTGGTACTGGGTTAGATCTCAAGGTTTGTTAAAATTTACGTTTTTTTCACGGGGCGTATCATAAAACTCTGAGAAGAAAAATCTGAGATCAGTACCAAATACAAATCACATTTGACGCTGGGAAAATATATACATATGCAAAAAACATAATGTGGCTCCCGATTATAAAAGCTTACAATGGAAAAGCCGGGTCTCGAAATATTGTTAATGAAAAGATTAATCTAGAAGGCACATTTCGATTAACCAATTTTTATTTTATTTTAATACTCTTTGGCCAAGGACTTCGTTTGCGAAGCCTCTTATACTATGTTGGCTAAATAAATAAAAAAGGTATTTTTTTATATTTCTTAAAAGATGAATAGCCGTCAAAATTATGATAAGACCGATGGTAGGGCTGGAGGAAATGAAACGGGTTCCCTAAACATAAAATAAAATATAATTGAATTAAGTTTGGATTCTTTAAATGAGAAACAAATATCTATAGTCTTTTACCATATTTTATACTGCGCTCCATAACGTGAAAAATAAATAACGAAATCATAAGGAAATTATACAGTTTACTTCAGGATGTAAAGTTAAATACGATATTTTCTTAAGTTTGCTTGCTATTGAACTCACTACACCACTTTCACTGTCTAGAGTCTGTGGTACTTGCTTTCATACATGACATAATCACATGTGGCTGCAATGCGACCAAAAAGTTTGTGTATAATGCGGATCTTTTTTCGTAATCCTAGCAACTGGCCACCAAGAATAGCCAATGATAAATGACAGCAAAAATAACCAAAAAGTTTGGAAACCGGCTTGTGTTTCTAGGAGATTCTATCAACTATAAAGTTGAATTATGCGATATTTACGTGGTTAGTGTTGAGAAAATGTAAACCAAGGAATACATCTTCATTCATTACCTAATGGGGCATAAGGTTAACCTACAATCTTCAAGATTTCTTCTTCTTCCTTCACCTTTCTTCGGAAAGGATTCATTCCGAATTAATTGAACTGGTGAACGAGATCGGCATTTAAAATAAACACTAGTAATAAATAAATTAAAAATATATATCAGAAAATCAACTTACAAAGAAAATTCCTGTCACCGATACTGGCAGCACACACTCGATAAGTTTAAAATTCGAAATATATAAAAAAACGCGTTTAGACTGTTCAAGTATGTAGAAGCGTTGAGCTCAAACCACCGAGTACGACTGCGGATTCGCCGCTTGCGCAGGTGAATGTTGAACGTCACTTACCACTCTTGTTTCGCTAATGTTAACCGTCTCACCAAACACGCCTCCCAGTTTTCATTGCTGATGAATTAATTAAGTGGCTTTTCAATTTAGTCGGGTTGTCCCTATGTGCAATGAACTTTGCGGGGCTATTTGAATGGGATGATTATTATGCCCGAAGGGTCCGAGACGCGGCTCTCATACTAAATTTTTAAATGTCTTTTTAAAAGGCTTTGTCTTAATAAAGACAAAGAGAACGCTTAGCTGACAACGGCACATTTTTGTATTTAGTTTTTAAAATAATACAACCAAAAAGCAGCATTAAATATAACATAGCCTTTACTAAGCTAAGAAGCGAAACTTTTATCTTCAATTGAACGATCACTTTCTATTCAGGAAGTAGTCGGATAGCTTCAACTATATGCTTTCCCTGACAAGTGCAATGAGTCGTTTACATTAATATCATCACATCAAATAAAATCGTTTGACTTGTTGACCATAGCATTACATACAGAACACTGTGCTGTTTGGCGGTAGTCTTAGATAAAATGTATTCTGTGTAGCCGCTCGGTCAGCGACGCGGTTTGGAAACAATGTCATTTTTAAGGTTCCGTACCGAAAGGTAAATTATGACTCCGCTGTCCGTATGTCACCAGGTTGTATCTCATGACCCGTGATAGTTAAACAGTTAAAATGTTCACCGATGATGTATTTATGTTGTAAAAACGAATACTAAAAACAGAATGAAATAAATATTTTAGGAGGCTCCCATAAAACAAACGTGACTTTCTAAGACGTGCGTTTTAACGTATTAGTAGCGCCAACTAGTGACGAATAGCAAATCTAATTCGAGGGGTATTCGTTAGAGGTGAGAGAGTTTTTGGTGCATATTATTTATGGTTTTCCGTATTTTAAATATCTATATTCTATACGAAACCCTCGGTACGCGAGTCCAACTCGCACTTGGCCGGTTTTTCGCTTCAAACACTTTTCACATTTACGCTCTGACTGAATGAGAAAATGCTCTGCAAAGGGAAAACAAGCGAAGCGACGATGCCAGTTGTCTCCCGCCACATCCTGTTTAAGGCTTTGTGTTCGAACATAGGTACATCCCTTGTCCTGTCTAGGACAATGCATTCAACGAAGAATAGAGTTCGTGTAGAGATGCGGAGCGACCGTGACTTCAAACAAACGACCGTCATTTGTTGCTGTCACCTGTTTCATCAACTTCGTTCGTTATCAGCTGCTTACGTCCACTGCTGGACATAAAGCACCGAGGCAATCTTGCCGATAAGTCCCTTTTAATAAGCTAACGACATACATTGCCAATATCTATCAAGTCTAGGCTAGTACTATATTAATTATGTTCCTAGTTTAAAAAAGGGGCCGACGAATGAGACTTACAAACCCACACGCAAAAAACGTTCAGAGCAGCTGGGTAAAAGATCCAACATGAAATTACATAAACATAAGCATTCGTATATAAAGTGCGTGAAACAGGGAAATGAGTCGAGCGAAAAGCGGAGACGTGTCTACGCAAGCATTTGAAATTTAATGTTGCCAGCGGCGAGCTATGAAATATTTATAATGAATTTTAATGGCAACACTCACTGTTACTAAGAAGGTTACTACCTCATGTTGTAGCATAACATAAAAATATATAATACTAGCTATTCAGATATTTAATACCATAATTTAAAAAAATTCAAATAGGAACTACTTCTGTCGTAATCAACTGTAGC
Source organism: Carcina quercana (assembly GCA_910589575.2). NCBI lineage: Eukaryota > Metazoa > Arthropoda > Insecta > Lepidoptera > Depressariidae > Carcina > Carcina quercana. The sequence continues at coordinate 13,904,673 of OU342429.1, read as the reverse complement.
CTGTCCTTTTCAGGCTTTTCAATTCCCAAGTAACCAAAAAAATTAAGCAATTCTGACCCTCCGTTACGACGTAAAGCTAAGACAAACATACAAACTCATTTTTTTCTTAATATTAGTATGGACAACTCTCTTAAACATGGCGGTATTAATATCACTACAATATTTCAGTAAGAATATGTAATAGATTAGAATTTTCGACATCTTCAGTGATTTCGTGGTATCACTGACATCCTAATTCTACTGGCACTAAGCCAACTGGCTTGGTTTTAGCTGCTTCATTTATCGCGCACGGACTTGTCTTCTACGCGTTATTATTCTTAGTTCTGCGTGGATCTACAACACACGGAAATACATGGGGCTGTTTTATTTTAGAGCCACCAATATAATAAAACATTTAACTCAGCTATAATAATAGAAATCTCAAAATTGTGTATTACGCGTATAAAATACGAAATCGCGAAGCTTTTTCTGGACAAAGGTCGTCGGGGTCTCTCTAAGAAACTCGAATCAGCTTAGGTCAAGTGGCTCGTGAAACATAAAGTACACTCCAAAAAATCCAACGTAACATCGTCGTTGGTTTAGAAGCTAATCAGTACTCAAAACGTTGCCAGATCTCTTAGATTTATTACATTAAAAAGAATCCTACTACTACCTACATGAGATATCTATCTAAAATCTCCAACCGACACCTTGGACTAGTGCCTCCTATACAGTTGGGCTCACAACCCGGATTCGCATCTATATACAGATATACCTATTCTATCTCAGTGTGGTTGGTGGCAGGACATTTTCTATGTCCGCCTGGCTAGCTGCCGAAAGGTAGAAGAGCCAGCGTCTTATGAGCTTTGACCTATTCAAAGGACTTGTAGTCACCATCAGGTGAGATGTAGGGCAACTGAAAACCTTTTATAAATTAAGACATATTTCTTCACATCACAGATGTTGAGTTGAGGGTCTTATTAAATTTTAAAAACGTAACCAAAATTAAATTTCTTGTTTCAGTTGCGTTGTGTTTGCAATGAAAGATAACATGGCTAGCGCCTCATTAACCTGACGCTTCTATTTTGTTTTAAATTTTTGTAGGAAGTAAGCGTATTTTTAGGGTTCCATACCTGAAAAGGAAAAAACGAACCCTTACTGGAAGACGCGGTGCACTTCCAACACAAGTGTCGAAAGACTACTTTCTGGAAGGCCCCTGCAAAACTCTGTAAAAGTTATTTAAGAAATAAACACTTTTTACTTTTTACTTTTACTTTTTACTTTTTTACTCACCAAGTGTTAATTGACTAAACTCGTCAAACCAAACAAAATGAGGACAAAGTCGAAATGCTTACTAGTATCCCTTGAAGAGACCCACTTTATACTTCCTGGCTTCATTATCAGACCCTTACCGACAAGCGTAACACTATTGATGGACTAAACTCGTCAAATCGAACCATATGAGCCCAAATTCCCAATGGTTTACCAGTACCTATTGAAGAGTTTTTATATCCACCTCCTGACTCATGGGTCAGATCCGGATCAAATTTATATGGGACCACCTCGGAAGTATACTCTCTCAAACATACAAAAAATTATAAAAACGGGTAACAATTGGCGGAGTAATCGCGTAACACACACAAAAAATACGCGTCGAATTGAGTACCTCCTCCTTATTTGAAGTTTGTTGAAAACTGAGCTGAGAAAGAATTGAGGACTTCAGGTAGACCGTGACTCAGGTTCCACAAGTCGACGGGAGTGGTTGAATACAACTCAATTACTATTCAATTCACTGTACACTGCATTGAGAGTCAGTTTAAAACATTTGTACGTACTTGTTAAACATATTCTCTTACCGTATCGTCTGCCTGACCAAGGTCGGTGGGTTGTCCTCAAGAAACTTGTCTTGAGCACTTTTAGCGTTCCGACAAGTGCATTAAAAACAGTTGCAAAACAAAATGTTAACAAGTATGTGCTATTGTACGGTTTAGACTAACATATGACAGTTTGTAAGTTGTACTTCTATCAGTATATACAGATATTTTTTTAATTCAGGCTTTAAAAAACTTTTATTGGAAACCAGTTACCAAACCCCGGTTTCCGTAATGGCCGGCGCGGGAAAAAAGCACGCTTCTTACACGTCTTTAATTTTTAACTTCTTAATATTCGTTATCATAGCTGACATATTAATACCGTATACGATGTGAAAATTTCAAATTTCTACATATATATTACGGTTCGGATGGCCAGATAGCGCAGCCTGAATAGTGTTCCGCGAAAGAGTTCCGCATCGGAACCCTAAAAAGAAAAATAATTTTGTTCGAACTCTTTCTCATATGGCCACATTATTTTTATAATATTAGGCACAACTTTGTTGTAGCTTTACAGAGTACAACCCAGAACCGTGCCTTATAGCTATCATTTGACCCACTTATTATTTAGTATTGATTTTCTATTAAAATGGCGCGGGAGTCTGATGAATGGACGCACAATAACCAGCGGGAGTCCTGTGAGCCGGAACGTATACAGTATAGCTGGCGTACACAGAGAATACAAAAAATAGAACATGTTAGAACGTAGAGAACGCTAAAGCGTAGAACATGCAAGAGCGCGAAGCACGCTAAAATGTATTTGATTTAGTTCGTGTTTTGTTACCTCTTCCAATTTTTTTAAACTCTGAAAAGTTTCGAAACGATCGGGATTCGAATCAGCGTTCGCTTTACTAACGAAGCTATTGAGTCGTATGCCGCGACCGTCAAAATTTCACACAATTACATACATCTGCCTTGAGCAGTACATATAAGCCCCTAAAAATAATAAACATATTTTACTATGTTTCAACTGTATGTCATCATTTTCTTACAACTATTATAGATTTCAAGAAGATATCAAAAGTACGTAGTTGTCCATATTATCAGATATGACAAACGGCAGACATAGTAAAATACATAACACAATCGTCATTTTCGAAGGGTTCAGTTTTTTACATTTTACAAAATCTAATACGATACGAGTAAACAGCTTTTTGTCGTAAATGCAAATAATTGCAAGTCGAATACAAAGAAAGGTACCTTCCAACTGTCTAGAAATCGTGTCATGAGAATATATCACAGAAAAACAGAGTTACTCGTAGTTTAGACGTGAGCTGATGCGATTCCGATTACGAAAGTGTCACTCATTCCTGATGCCGCCTCTGTTTTTTTGCCCTTCTCTGTGAAATCACGAAGCAACCATTACGGCATTGTTCCTGTACTGTGAGAACAAACCTTCATACTACAACAACCAGGAGAGTTTACGAATGCTAATGAATTTTTGTTTACATTTCTTCTTAGCTTTCTGAAAATAGGAGTTTTCTGTCGATAAAACCGCAATGTATATGTAACGTTACGAGTTATTGGTAGAAAAATGTGTGGTGCCACAGGTTAGGGAAAGCCTCGGTAAACGTGTGGAACGTTCTATGTACGAGTTTGTAAATAATAAACTAATTGGAGATTTGCACTTAGTTCTTTAATGAATTCTATATTTAAGGACCATTAGTCACATTGCATGCCTCTCGGTCTCACAAGCGAAAGATTTCAATTAGCCATCCCTCACTCACGTAATAAACTTGTCCACGCAGAAATCATTGTAGATAATCATGTATTATGAGTATATGTTGTGGATATATTGGAAAAAAGTAATTCAAACCACCTGCAATGTGTTTCGTGAGGAATAAGAGGAAATAATTGTATAATCTACATATATGTATATTAACAAGATCAAACCTGGGTATTAGTTGCGTAGACATACATACCCCCAAAACGTAAATTTTTAGCTACTTTCATGTGCTTTTCTAACGAGCGAAGTTTTTAAAATCGTTTAAAGTACTCCATAAAGTTGTTAAATTAATTGTAACTATTTTAATTGGGACTAGTTAAGTAAATTTTAACTATAATTTATACAGTACTGGCGGCCCGCCCCGGCTTCGCACGGGTGGACATTTATTTTGGCATAAACGTAGAGTAAATGTAACTCTTTCTAGATCAGTACAGAAATTTTCAGAACTTTCCAGAAGTAATCATAGACAAGGACATATATATATATTTTTCACATTTTTGCCACCCACTTCCACCCATCGCGACCAAACTCCCTTACTTTCAGCAGGAGACCAAGGGGTATTCACTACCCCAACGGGAAGTTAATCGAAGTTGGTGGTGATAGAGAAAACCCTGTCTTAACGTACTAACATTAGCTTTATATATAAGATTTTTAAGCAGATTAGTTTATTTGCTTTTTCTAACATTTAACATTATAACATTCCTGCTTTAGAGGCATGCACGTATGTTTGTCTGTACGAGGTTTGGTTGGTTACAAATAAAATTTTTAATTTCATTTACGATTTGATTTCGCTGAGCGCTTTGCCCTTTTATGAAACACCATAAAGAAAGTGACACCCTCAAAGCTATAACGATTTTTATTTTCCCAGTTTATCGCCGCAATAACTAAGCTAGGTTCCATTACGTTTGGCGCGATATCGAATAAAGTTTCAAGTGGCATAAAGCTGTGGAGATACATACCCATGATAATGAAATGTGTTTTAATTTGTCCACGGTGTCTTTGACAAAAACGCGTACATTTCTGCTATATTCAATCTAGCCTGCCTTCAAAGGCCTGCTAACAAAACGACCCTAATTTAACATGAACTTCTGAATGGGCCCCTTGGATGGACCATCGAAATTGACATATGCCAAAATCCAATGCTTTCATGAGTCATTAGTCGAATACTGGTTTGATCATCAACTAGAAATTACAGTCACAAAGACATGGATTACAGTATATGATGATGGTAAAAGTAAATGCGTTCAAAAAGAACTGGAAACCGACTTCGATTGCCCTAAAAGTCTACTTTCACTAAGGGAAATTTAAGATTTATATCGTTTTCTCATGGATGCCGTTGTCAGAACTGGACCAAATTGAAATGGGACCACACGGAAAGCACAACCCTTTAAATAAAAAAAGAATCTTTCATATCGGTTCACCCAGTCAAAAGTTCTGAGGTAACAAACATTTAAAAAATACCCGTCGAATTGAGAACTTCCTTCTTTTTTGAAGTCGGTTAAAAGTATACCTAATTGGTTGGCCCCGAAGACATTTAACATTACAACCTAATATTATATTTAAATCTCTCTGGCCGGCCTTAGCAAAGTCGAAGCCGGCAAGAAAATAATTGGTTCTTTTTTCAGCAAATAACACTTACTTAGTCTTAGATAAAGTTTGCGAAAAGCAATGTTGTCCTTCACCACGATATCCGACTTACCGATAAGGTAATAAATGCGAGTTTGAAGGTTTTAAATGTAGAATGATGACGCATCTGTTATACAGCCCCGACCACACACCTTGCAACTTCTTTTTGATAACGAAAATTGAAAACAAACTTACGAGGCATTACATTTTACGAGCCCTGAATCGGTGTTGAGTGCGTTCCACGAAGCTATTGAAGAGGTCCATCAAGAAGACTGGTTCATCTGCTTTTTAAAAGGTTCCACTACATGTAAACATGTATCATAAGTAAAATACCGGAAAAAAACTTATGAAGAAATATATTCTAATATCATTGCTGTACTGAAAAGGAACACGCCTTTTTACGTCTAATGGTTTTTCACTTGGTTCTCCTAAAGGACTGAATATGTAAAGGAAATTGCCGATAATTGAGTAGCATAGAAGCATACACATTGTATTTAGGAATAAAAAGGAATAACGGAATAACAGGCCGGTTTAACAATGCCCCATCTATAAATCAAACAGAGTATCAGAGCTGGGTCACTGGGAATCGAACAAAAGACCTTCGGATATGATTAACCCTTCAGCCATCCATTTATTTCTACTTTTAAATATAATACCATACTAATACCTTTATTCTATCAAAAGCACAATAATGACCTCTTTTATGTCACCGCTTTGTCGAGTATTTCCAATTAATTTGCGTTAAAATAAAATTAATTTTCAATCGCCGACATTTTACGCTGAATTACCCCAACATTGTACGAAAATTGAATGTTTATTTTGTAAATGGCTTTCCTTATTGAAATTTTGAGGGCAAGCCGTTTTGATAAACAATTTCAAATTAAAGTGTTTATGAATTTGTTACCATTAATTTAAATAATTATGCCGATAAAAAATTCCTAATAAGACCTTCCTGTACAATACAAACACAGGAATTTTTTTTAAAGAGACTTTCCGTAAATATATGAACCCCTGGCCTGTAGTGCAATACGCTAAAGACAAGCGTCCTTACAAACTCACGGCTCATGAATGTCTTTGCAGACGATATCTCCAGTTTCCTAGGCAACATGGATCAATTTCGTATGACGAGAGCAATGACGTCTGTGAGTCGCCCCCTTTGAAAAATCTGGGTACATTTATTTGTTTTTTGTCGATTTTCTCAAAAAGCGCAGAATCATTTTCGATAAAATTTATATGGGACCACCTCTGAAGTATGTTCTACCAAACAAAAAAGAATCGTTAAAATCGATTCATAATTGGCGGAGTTATCGCGTAACATACTTTAAAAAAAACTTTTTCAAAAAATTTGGTTGAAAAATGTAACCCTTATAAAATCACTCCGGTCGTCGGTCTGTAACTACTACAGTAGTAGTAAAATCTGGAACGGTCATGGTAAATGATGACCCAAATTTTTAATTAGTATTATTGTAGAGGTATAGTTAACAATGTAAATATTGACTGCTGCTGTTTGGAACAAAATGCTTTCATTTCATTTCACAAAACAATTTTCCTCATCCTGACTTCGACCCGTATTGTTAGGCGTGTCCAATATCAATGTTTCCTATTAAAACAGACATCGAGATATATCTCGGGGTCATCTTCAGAACTTCGTAATCTTTCGATTGAAAATCAAAATGGTGACCCAGTTTTTTCAATCGAATCGAATTATACCCGTATACCTCGATGGAAAAGCTGCTATGCTGGATTAAAAGCCACTAAAGCCGATGGCTATCCGCAGCGCATTTCGGAGAGCTTTGGCTCCTCCATATGCAGTAATGCTCCACTTCCCAGACTGATGTGCTAGCCCTTATTGGCAGAATCCTTGTGTCAGAAGCTAAAATCATTATAAATTTCTTTAATTATATCGTGGTACTTAGTAATGAAAACATGTTTTTATATTAGTTGTAAAAAAATATGTTATTGAGAGAGTGAGAGAGAGACTACATCTGTCGCACAGGGATCGCCCTATAACAGACTGTATAACTACAACATATCATTGCAAATTGTTTTGGTCAATAACTATTTTCGTATTGTTACACTTCTGTTGCTACATTTTACCGGGATATTAACACGGTTTATTTTTGATGAGAATTTTTTCGCTGTTACAAGCGCCATGATCGCGGAGTAGTTGAATTGAAGAGGCGATGTGGTGGATAGACCGACTTTATAAGTTGAAGTCAGTTTCTAGTTCTTTTTGAACTCGTTAATTATTTATTCTTCATCATCAACAGCCTGTATACGTCCTCACTGCAGGGGCTCAGGCCTACTCTCCTACAGAGAGTGTACGGGCCATAGTCCACCACGCGGGACCAGGGCGGATCAGCGGACTTCACATGCCTGTTCAAGATATGCAGGTTTCCTCACGATGTTTTCCTTCACCGTTAAGCAATCGGATAATGTACTTGAATTGATAAACAACTCATAGCTACACAGCTGGATTCGAATCCGGAACCCTCAGATTGAGAGTCCAAGCCTTAACCACTGCGCCACCGACGCTTTTATTTTAATTATTTATTCTTATATTCTCCTTATTCTCCATACATGTATCTCCTAATCCAGCGATTGGTTGTAACAATTGATTCGACGATCTTCCCTGTTGAGATTTTATTATTATTTCAATCATTTCCTTGAAAATCATTACATATTCTAAAATGCTAAGAAACATGGACCCTACATAAGTACACCCACAGCGTTGTATAACAATAAATTATACAACTTTCAAATTGCCCTGGTTTCCGAATCGGCTCGTTTTGGCCACTCGTAACAAGGTCCATCGTTCCTTCCTTTCTAAACGCTTGTCGAGATAGTCTCATCGCAAGGTCAAGACAGTGTCCACTCAGTGTTTGGTCCAATTAACAGAAGAACAGCGGACCGAAAAGATTGGGCATTAAATGACAGTTCACTCTTCAACATAATCAGAAGACTCATATGCAGTGTAGAGTGATTAGTTGCAAACTTCAATTTGTAATAGATACGTGGTTCAGAGCATGGGCTTGTAGATTTCTGATACAGAGTACCGAACCTGTCCGTGGAGTCTCAGCCTTAGAATAAGATCACCATATGTCATCCCATACTAATGAGATGGAAAACATTCAAAAACGTTTAATAATGCGTGAACAAAATACTCACACCCGTGTAACTGGTACCTGATACACACCTGTGCTGCATATTGTCGGCCGAGTGTCTGACGTTTGATGTACTTTTGTTTGTGTGTACCTTGTGTATAACAAACGAAAGTGTCAGATATAGTTCCTTCATACGTGTTCAGAGGAACACGGCGTCTGGATGGTTTGCTCTCTGTGCTATGCAACAGTGATGTTGCTGAATCTAAATATGATTTCAGTCAGATAAAGCATTTGAAAGCTTCAGCAGATCAATCAATGTCACTCGAATTTTACAAGAAACTTAGAATTCAGGGTAGTCATGAAATACAGTAAAACGTGATTAAATCTTTCATTTAAGACCAGAATACGAGGCCTAAGAATATATTCGTTTAAAACTTCAAACTCTTTTTATTAGTAGTCGGGTAGTAAAAAATCGCTCACATCTTATTCTTTAGCCCGCCTCGCAATAGCTCGAGGTGGCAGCCAAAACACACTGGGAGTTTCCCACAATTACTGTGGCGTATGGACCATTGTTAGTCTGCCTTGGCCGAAATCTTAGATTTACTGCGTCTAAGATTAGAGTTAAGGGATCGATAAGGTATTCTGTATATTCTAAACATTTCGGTGTCACATATAAGGACATTCAGTCGTCTTTGAAGTTAGAAGTTGCTAAATCAAAGCTTTGTCTATCTAACGACTGCTAAGCTTTGCGGGGAAACCCTTTCTTAGTGTTGTTAACTATACCAAAGGGATCCATGTTCCAATTTCAAAATTTTGTCTAAAGCCTTTTGAAGCGCGTTGCTATGTCCATCAACAAATTATAGCGCTTTACATATATTTTGTATACTATTTTTATATCAATAAGCACCTGGTGATTTTAAGAAAACTGGGGTGCAATTTGCAAAGGATAAACATTGTTACAACCTCACGGCTCACGGATGCATTCGATGACGTCATTCGATCTGATCCTTGCTTGCTAGTTGCTTGTTAGCAAATACAAGTGAGGTTTTAAGGATGTTTATGTCATACAGCAGCAAATTTTCTTTATGGTTTATATATTGGCTTTATCAGGTTTTCTTTCACCGTTTCGTCTTTGCAGAACACTAAAACAGTTTGAAAAGAAACACATCTATTTTAAAAATATAGTTCTTCAATTTGTTTTTGTGCCCTTTTGTGTGTAAACAAACACTTTATTTGCGCCTCACTACCCACAGATGTGTCACCACCCAACCTGTCACAAACGGTGTTATTGTTAATACTGTCCCACTAACGGGCGGTGGCTAGCCAGGGGCGAGGGGACGAAAGGTGACACCTTTCTGTAGCCCTTTGATCATTGTTAAGTAACATCATAGGAGAAGGATGCGACCAAAATATACTACACATACTTGTACATACTCTATCGCGTGAAATAACGAATTGTGGATATTTTTGGAAACAATGCAGTGTGAGATAAAGATATATGATTGTGTGACTAAAGATATTTTCTACTAGCTTTTGCCCGCAACTTCGTCAACTTGGACCTCGGAAAGTATATCAAAGCAACGGGAACTACTTGCTCGATCGGGATGAAAAATATTCTTAGAATTTTTCCTGCACTTCAAGTATATCTACAGACTTAGGTAAAATAGTGGTCAGCGTCGTCTTACGTGCTGATCCCCGGCCGTAAGAGGCGCCCGCGGGACGTCCTCAACGACCCCGATGATCCGATCACCTTGGCAGTTCAAGCACTACCGATCCGTCCCCAAACCGACACTTTACAAATACACCGTCTCCGCCGGCGGAGTCGGCAAAGACACACCTTCCCCACGACGAGCAATAATCCCAGCGCTTACCGCAACTATCGCCACATTCCGGGCCGATTTTCTCCGATCTCTTCATCACAAAGCAACGCCCTAAGCCGAGGACGACGACGCCCTGAGGCCTGTTGCTAGTAATAATAGTACCGGTTGAGCGCCTTCCGCGCTCGGCATAGTCAGGGTGAAGCTGTAGAGGTCGCAGGACCAACAGCATCAAGTACATTCGAGAAAAAAAGTAACATAGTGTATTTTTTACAAAAGTTATCGCTGAAGATAATTGAAAAAACCGTCCAAGTGCGAGACGGCATTGCGCATGAAGAGTTCGCTCGCTATGTAGGTACTTTTTAAATATGTGGATAAACATTTTTTTTAATATAGCAAACATTTTCTGTAAGCATTACAAGCATCTACTTGTAAAAATGAAAAACATCAAAAAACAAGTTTATAGTAATTTTTATTTTGTGTTTTATTATAGGGGGGGGCAATATAAATAAATACACATTATGTGAAAACTTCCACCTATTACCGATCATGAAACGTAGCCCACTGACAGACGGACGGACGGACAGATACCCTAGAACAAAATTGCTACTTCTCAGTTTTATCCTTTGTTGACTTATGGAAGACGTAATTCGGTCTCGATTACGTCAGGTCAGATCAACTTTCTCAATAAGTCTTCAATTAGTTTTCCTTTAATTTTCTCGTAATCTCTAAGGTTACACAAGTGCTGTCACTGGAAGCTTCACAAGGCTTGGCTTGAATGTCTCAAAGCGAGCAAGGCCTTCAGGTCGATCGATTTTCTCTGAACAATGCCTGAGGAGTAGCCACTTATTTGAAAACAATGCTGTTAGGTAGCTGTTAGTTACAAGAGAGTCATGTTCTAGATCCTTCCTTTATAAACATGATTTGGTAAGTTCGTACTGGAGGTAGTAACGCACAAAAGCTAGTTCGAGAATACGCTTATTTTCCGTAATTGATTTACATTGTGTTTACATGTCTATGAAATCTAAAAATATGTTTTTATGGCAAATCTATAGATATAAGAAACCTTGTAATAATTTCCTCCTATGTCATGTTTCGAGAAAAATGATTGAACAGGTGATATTAGAAACTTATTTACAACTAGCTTCCGCTCGCGACTTTGTCCGCGTGTACTTCAGGATGTATTTTACTTGTTCGATAGGCACGGGTGACGTTTATGACAAATTATTGTACAGCATAAGGTACAAAATTGTGTTTTGTTCTGTTACATAGTCTAATAATTTAAAGAAACAAAATAAAATTCAATATCTGACGTAGTAGACATTCAAATAGTCTTTACACCAATATTATAAACGCGAAAGTTTGTATATACGAATTTACATATTCTATGGTCGGTTGCTAGGCAACGCGTTTTTGTTATGCCAAAATTGCCCATGTAATCCCGCTCACATCCCGCTAATATTATAAGTGTGATTTTGTACAATTTACACAATATGTCTTTATAAATTATAGCCTATATATTATTCTGAAGTATAAGCTATATTGTTGTAAAGTTTCATTCAAATCCATTCAGTAGTTTTTCCGTGAAAGCGTCACAAACATCTAAACATCCAAACTTTCACACTTATAATATTAGTAGGATTACAAACTTATACAATACTTATAATAATAAAAATACAAGTACTTGAATTTTTGGGACATACTGATAGTCTTGAATCCGATCCAAGAGAAATTGTGGGTATTGTATTTATTTTGACACAGACTTCATCTATGTAGAATTTTCCGAATTTTAAAAAATATGATAGGTTTCCACTTGGCCTTCATATAACCTGATGGTAATTGACAATATGGCCGTTGGATGGTAAGTAAGGTAAGCGTGCACCCAGAAGCCTCAAGCTAATGAGGCGTTGGCTCTGCTACCTTTCATACCGGGGCACAACAGTGCTATTTACATTGCTGTTTGGCGGCAGACTTATTACTTAGGTAACATTGTGGTAGCTAGCGGTTTAAAGACTTAGAAACGACTAGCTTTTGTTCACGACTTTCTCTGCGTGGACTTCGGAATGTATCCCACGGGAACTACTTACTTGATCGGTATCAAAAGTAGTCTATGTCCTTTTCCGACACCCCGTTACGAGGGGAAGGAGAAACAAAAACTTTTGCATTCATAATATTTATGATATAGGCTACACGCGTATTAAAATTTCAGCAAATTGAGCAAAAGCAATTTATTATTAATATAACAAGGAAAAAACAACAACTTAATTAGATATGTTATGATTTTTATAAGGCATGAAAATACAAAAAAAAACATTCGGAGATATTTTAATTGAACATTATATTTTCTCATTTACCTATAGAAAAGTAAAAGTTTATGTTATAATTTTCAAAAAACACAATGTTTTCGTAATAAAACAGATTTCTGAATCCTCAAGATAATCAAAACTTGCCATATAGGATTGATTTTCATTTTATGATTTTTAATCTGAACTTATGACGTAAGAAGTTCACACTGTGTGAAAAGTAGCCTGTAAATGTCCTGTTCCTGCCCTACAATTACCCATACAAAAATAAAGTCATTTTGACGCTCTGTTACGTCGTGAAGGAAAGACAAACAAGGAAACCTACAAACTCACATTCGCATATATAATATGTACAATTCACGTATTGTTTGCAAGCGAATATTTTCGTTACACAAGCGAATGTATATATAATATCTTCATCATCGGACAGGAAACGTCCACGGCTGGACATAGGCCTCCTTCATGGTACGTACGCCGTACATCAACCGGCCCCGAGCCACCTGCATCCAGCTACTGCCCGCGACCTTAAGAGGCTATGTTGGTAAGACCACGTGGCCACGTTCAAGGTTGCATTGTTTTGTAGCTGTCCCTCTCCGAGCCCTATCCTACCCGAGCGCGTACGGTGAGACAGCATAACTACGCGAAGTTATCCACCCGTTATTTGGATGTTTCGTAGTCCAGGGATCATTTGAAGGATACAGTATATTATGTAGCCATTTTTTCAATACAGTATATTAATAAAATTTCAGATGTCAGTGGTTTTTCCAAATTGTTCTAAATTGATTCATACTCTTGTAAAACAGGTTCAAAGTTGGGGCTTTTTATTACCGAAAAATACAATTCTTTGACGCCCTGTAACTCGGGAAGTATATATTATATTTAAACGAAAATCTGCCTCACCACCGACACAGATATTTGTTTCTAGATTGTGTCTTGAAAATTTCATAGATTTTCATAGCTTAATACTCAAAATATGACTGGACTACGTTTGTATGGGCGCTTTGACAACAGCATACCCTCTTAACCAGGTCATCGGTCCATCTAGTAGGGGGACGGCCCGGTAGACGTTTCCCGGTACGTGGTCGCCACTCCAGAACCTTTACTCACCGCCAGTTATCGGTTCTTCGAGCGATGAGGCCTGCCCATTGCCACTTCAGGCTCACTGACTCGTCGAGCTATGTCGGTGACTCTCGTTCGTCTACGGATTTCCTCATGAAATTCCGAGCATAACTCGTTCCATTGCTCGCTGAGTGACTTTGAGCTGGTTTATTATAAATAAATATAATATAAAGGTATATATACTCATAGTTAAAATGGCCTTGTCGTGTAAGCTGTACAATATTAGCACCCCATGCTTCCCCTTAGGTTTCATATAAAAAATTCAACGAAGTGTGATGAAAGGCAGACCCCTTCACGCAAAGCTCTTTCGTTTGAGCGATCTATGAGGAAAATATGAGCCGTATTCATCAATAGACTCGGGCTATTGGTAATAAAGGTAAGCTTATCTCGATGTAAACTAAAGCTTAAGTTATATGTACTAATTGAACATCCGTAAACCTTTCTCCGAAAATTGCATTGAATGCAAGTAAGAAAGCAAGATAATCCTGTTGTTATGATTTAAAAGACTTTAATTATTTGTAAATCTAGACATATTTTGGACATTTATATTTAATACTTGATTAGATAAACTGACCTTTAATTTTGAAACTTTATTTTGACATATTTTTTTGACATTGTTTCTAATTTTATATTTGTATGCTCATAGTTAGCTGAATATTGTGAAACTTACTCGTAATTGCATGTTACGAACTATGAGCCACCTGTAACATTTACCAATATTCACAAATAAATGATTGATTGATTAATTTCTCGTAATTTGATTTTCCTAACCTATCTACATAATGTATTCTCTGAGCTGTATACGCTCGATTTTCGGCACTAATGCCTATATTCAGCGTTGACAGGATATCAGGAAGCATTACGACGTCCATTATACATGGTGCTCCGTTTACCGCGAGCTGAATCGATGTGACGTAACGTATGCGGTGCGTGTCACGGATATGTCACATCAATTTTCCATACCGCGAAAAAGGTTACCGTATGCTTGTGTACGCGTCGAGCTATTTATCTAGGAAAAAATGGTAATCTCACTTCAGTTGTCTAACTGTCATCTTTTTTCGTGTAATGCTTATCAACTTATCAAATTAAATACTCGTTTAACATACCAAAAAGGATTTTTGACATGAAAAATCGTAAGTTAACTTATAAAATCACAAAGAGAGAAAGTAAAGAAAGAAAATTAATTAAATAACAGATGGTTTTATTTAAAAAGGAATCAAAATATTCGTATCATATGACGCCTACAAATTTGGATTTTTATTACTTTCTTTGTAGAATAGTTTTTGAATTATCATGAAAAATGAGTGCAAAAATACCATTCTCTATCGTTGAAGTTTCTAAAGTGTAATCTATGCACACACATAATAAATTAATCACATAAATAATCGAATGACATTCATTATTTACCCTTATTAAATGTTCATTAACGAGGTTCGTATCAAACAGCTTGTTCCTTTTTCGTCAGTGTCAATTTAGTTCCCAAAACGATTATTACATACAGGACCTAGATCTTGCAATGCAGATCTACTCGTCCAATCAATCACCAATTAAGCTTCGTGTTTCTTTTACGAGGGTATAGTTGTATTTGTCAGGTTTCACAGTTGACACGTATTTTTGGGTTCCGTAGCTCAAAAGGAAAAGTAGGCCTTATAGGATCACTGTCAATACCGTTTTTCTCAGGAACGCGTGCAGGTATAGAGTTGAAATTAATATCAACTACTTAAATATGCAGTCCCTTGGACCAATGAAAAAATCAACGTTCTACATCAACTAAATCAAAAGATACAGTCAATTGAAAGATAAAGCAAGCCAAAGAATCAAAACATATAGGGAAGTTCCCATTGACCGAGAGCCATGAAATTTTTTAGGAAGCAAAGTCTTAATTAAATTTTTACGATTACAAACTGTTCCAGCGCCAGTTATTTTCTGTATATTTATATTTATGATTGCTCGTGATTTTTGCCCAGGGCTGATTTTTAGAAAATATTAATATTCTGTACCGAACCCTGGGTGCGCGAGTCTGACTCGGACTTGGCCATTTTTTAAAATTGTACTCTGAACGGACGTGCTAAGCCGATAACCCAGCTTAGCCTTTTTGACATCAGCCTGTGAATAAATGATGAGCTTATATCGGTTAACGGTTGTATTGATTTTATATTTATGAACCGAACTGTGGATTGTCCCGTACCTACTTGTATAACGTGACATTTTAAGTGCGGTGGTAAACACATTACCTTAATGAAAATATAATTCACTAGCGTTTCGCCTGCGACGTTGTCTGCATGTACTTCAGAAATTATCCAACGGTAACTACTTGCTCGATCGGGATCAAAAGTAGCCTTAGCCCTTTTCCGGTCCTTCAAATTACATATACAAAAAATCAAGTCATTCTGTCTCAAAGCAACTGACTCAATTTTGAAATTAAAATATTTGTATGGATTGTATATGATTGAGAGTTTGTTTTACAACTACTTTTGTATTAGCTTTTTATAGCAGCAAACAGATTTAATAGACAGTGCCACTATGGCTCATAAAACAAATACAAAATCTGTATACACTTGGCGTACCTCGGCTTACCACGTTTCACTACTAAAACGGCTGTTCTGATCTAAATGAAATTAGGTTCGCATGCAAATCTTAGACAATCCAAGATCAATCTAGGAGTGCGGAAGCGTCAGGTGACCTGAACAAATTATTTGTTGTTTAATCTCTGAAGTTCGAACAAATCCTCTTCATACTCTTCTGTACGAGTCCACTGCTCTCATAGATGAAGTGATTTTCCCTTACCTCGCTTGGCAGGGAAACTGATGATCAAAGTGAGATGTAGTTACATGGGTAGATGCTGCCAATTCCTGAATATTATTCCCTTAGTTGTCTTTCCTAGACACGGTTACAGGAAACGAGCAAATGCTATTGGAACGAAGTTCCTTATCGCGCGTTGTTAAAGGGGGCTAGACGGAAAAAATTATTACGAAAAGTTGTCACCGACACTTTTTGCTATAGTAAGTTAGCGTCATCTGTTAGTACGACGTACGTAGTAGTCAGACGATACCAACAGTACAGCTATGTGACGACAGATGGCTCTGATTAGTTGCCGCTACTCAATGACAGATGTCGCTAAAAACAAAACGTATCACGTACATAAAAAATCTAATGAAAAAACCTACAAAACCATATTTAAAATATAATGTTAAAAATCCGTTCAAACCTTATTGAAAATTTGTAAAATTTTATTACAATTCCTTCACTAATTAATCGAAAGGAACTTCGTTTCATCCGGGTGTCCCTTGACACCTCTCAAGTTTTTTTTTAAAATTACTATTTTTATATTAACGGATGCAAGATATAAACAGCATTCCGCCATCTTTCCCCAGCCCAGTGGAGTGAAACAAACTCCCATCAGCCAGCTAAATGAGGCGTGCAGTCTGCGAGACCTGTCAGACCCTCTCAAAGTTCTTTATTGACGTGCCGGTGCCTGCGTACGTCCGAGAGCGACGGATTTAATCTGCAATTTTCAGCTGTTGAAACAAATTCCAACCGCCCACCTGTCACCCGCAGGAGTGCATTTACTCGTATTTATAACAGACGTTGAAATATTCACTTTTTTCTCACGAATATCCCGTAACCGAGCTTCGTTCGTCGTTCAGGAAGTTCTTTTATTTAGTGACTGGACAATATTGGAAGGGTTCCTTGATAATGGCCAATAAATATACACAAAAGGAAACTTTAACCCAATACTTAACAAACTAAAATTAACGCGTTCAAAAGAACTAAAAACCGACTTTAATTGCCTTAAAATTTGGTTTTTCTCAACAACATCCTCTTGCGATCACTATTCCGCCTGCCAAGTACGGTGATATGATGAAAAACTTTTATTCCCAAGTTCTTTGAAGCACACGACATCTAGTAGTGTATTACCAAAGACATTTAACATTGCAGTGATAGACAGGACAAAGCAAACATTTGATCCTAAACTAGCCCCCTACGCAAAAAGAGGGGTGTTATAATTTTGATGTCAATGTATGTGTGTCTGTCTTTCTGTGGTATCGTAGCTCTGGAACGGATGGACCGATTATGATGCGGGTTTTTACGTGAAAGCAAGTTTCCTTGCAGTGGTTCCTAGCTATATTTGGTAAAAATCGATTCAGCAATGAAGAGTATCAGCTGATGTTAGTTATTTTCGGCATTAGAGCTTCTTTTTTTCGTAGGATATTTTAGATTTTTTAATTTGATACTTGTTACCGATAAATTCAATCTAGTGTCAAATCATGTCACGCGCCCGTATGTTGACTTCCAGAATCAAAGTTTTTTATGAAAAGTTTTCCAATGCCTAAATCTTTCGTCTAAAAGAAGAAACTAAACGCTTCGCGTGAATTGCTGGAATATCAACCGCGTTCGGATGTCAAGATTTTTCTCTTGATTGTTTATATACCCAACTGTATACAACTAGCCTCAAAAGTCCGTGTTCATTTCTAAGTACCAACATAAGAAATACAAAAGGTAACGAAGGGACTTCGAATGAAACAATGGTTGTCCCTCGTGTTTATGTCCAATTACTTTATGTTGAGGGCAAAAGGGCATGTTCTGAACAAATGGACCATATGTACACGAAACCAGACCGTGTTCTTATTTAAGGAAGTCATTAGGTTTCAAGGTTTCGAGATCTAGAAGGCTCTGAGGTAACAGAGCCAGAGGCTAGCTTCGGTTAGAGAAATGAAATGTCATTTATTTGTCAACTTTTTGGTAAATATTTTATTATTAACATATATTTAAATATTTAATTTATCCAAATTACCATTACTCGTAAAAATATAGCTTAAACTTGTCTTTGAATTGTCGAAAAGCCATTTGGTTAGTCGGTTTTGAACTGCTTATCTGTTAACAATTTCAGGGTTCCGAAAATATCCCACGGGAAACTTATGCACGATCGGGATTAGCCTATGTAATTTTTCACCACTACGTCTCACCTTAAATGCTGCGACAGCTGGTTATACAATAAACAGTATTTTGCCTGTTATTTCGAAAGTATTAGAAAAAATGGTTTGTAATCAGCTCACCGACTACCTGGAGAAGAAAGGCGTCTTACCAGAACAACAATCCGGGTTCCGTAGCGGTCACGGCACGGCTACTGCTCTGGCTCATGTAACAAACGATATTATTTCGGCTTCCGACTCTGGTATGGGAAGCATCTTGGTGCTCTTGGATTTCTCCAGGGCCTTTGATTGTCTGAACACTGAACTGCTTTTAGCAAAGTTACTGTTTTATGGATTATCTGAAAGCTCATGTGAATGGTTTAGATCATTTTTGTCGAATCGTAAGCAGTATGTAGAAATTGAGACAGAAACAGGTGATATTCGAAGATCGGGCACCAAAATGATGAATAGAGGAACTTCTCAGGGATCTATTCTTAGTCCTATTCTGTTTATTCTGTTTACTGCTGATCTTGTACGTAATCTAAAGATCTGTAGGATTCACTTATACGCCGACGACACACAGGTGTACCATCATTTTAAGCCCGAAGACACAATAAACTCGATCACTGAGATCAACAAGGACCTTGAAATTGTATCTGAGTGGGCGAATCAAAATACGTTAGTTTTAAACCCTTCCAAGTCGAAGTATTTAATTTTAGGTAGTAAGGTGCAATGTCGTAAAATTATTAATTTCAGTCCCACAGTTAGTATTAATGGCAACAGTATTCAAAGGGTTGTAACCGCCAAAAACTTGGGTTTGATAATGGACAGCGAATTACGTTACATTGACCATGTCAATGGTTTGATACGAAATGCGTTTTACCGACTTAAAGTGCTCTATAACATAAGAAAATATTTATCAGAGACAGTCCGCACAATATTAGTAGAGTCGCTGGTGCTCTCTCTACTCAATTACTGCGACACTGTGTACGGCCCAAGACTGCTCGGAAAAACCAAAACATCTATACAAAGAGTACAGAACGCATGCGCACGTTTCTGCTACAATATACCTAAACGTGCCCACGTCACGCCTTTTTTAAATGAAAAAAATATTCTTAAAATGGATGCGAGAAGAAAATTACATTTAACATGTTTAGTACATAAAGTAGTGTTCCATAAAAAGCCAAAATATTTGTTTGAAAAATTGGATTTTATTCAAAGTACGCTAGAAAGAAATCTACGCAGGAAAGAAGAAAACATGGTTTATATTCCCGCGCACAGAACTACTGAATATAGAGGGGGTTTTAAATTTGCAGCGTCGAAAATATGGAACGACCTGCCACCTCCCTTAAGATTGAACATGTCCCAAAACACGATGAAAAAACATTTGAAAGAAATTTTATTAAATGCTCAAAAAGTAAACCCTTAAAAATTAGGTTGTTTCAGTCTACCCGTAGAAATAGTCTTATGTCATTTTAATTTCTTATTTGTTTAATATTGTTCATTATGTCTGTAAATATATTATTAATTAGTGTTGTGTGTTTAAGTATATGTAAGTTAATTATATTTGTGTAGCGCTGCGTGCAAGTTTGTTATACTATTGTTAGAATAGGGGCTGGCTGAAAATCAGTGTTGTGCAGCATGCTGCATGACGGGTACTGAGACAGCTCCTGCCACAGAACCTTCTCATTTTAATGTGTAATTATAGTAATGTGTAAATGTTTGAATTAGTTTTATATATGTGTGTGTGTTTGTATGTGTAATTTGTCTGTGGCAAATAAATGGTTTAAATGACGATACGGCCGTGGAATGGATTGATGATAAGCGTGCGCACCTTTAAGCCTCAAGCTTACATGGCTACGGCTGCAGACTTAAGTAACATGATGGTAGCTAGCCAGGCGGAGATAAAAAATGTTCTACCACCAAACAAACCTAGTACCGATAGGGAATCACTGGGAATCGAATCTGGGACCTCATGGTTGTTAGTCCAACATTTAGCCATTAGTCAGGCCACGGATGCGGTTAAATCAATAAAGATGGATCGACATAAAAAAGTAGACATCAATCGTGCTCCAAACCATCAACTATTAACTCACAACCGATTAAAATATAACTTCAGGCAAATGAATTCATCTCTTGTACAGCGAAATTGGGCAGTGATCGAACGGGTCCAAGGGGCAAAGTTGTCGAGTGCCTGATGTAAGTCTTAGAGCAAATATCCGAATAGCAATCGTTGAATAAAATATGTGGGCAGGCACCTATGTCATGGGCAAGGGAGTGGTCGTTTAGTCCCATTTGAATATATAATGGGCGTTTGGGCCTTGTCAGTATACGAGTAGCACGTGTGACAGGTCGGTGATCGAGGAACGAGATAGGCACAGTCAATAAAGTCTTCAAATTATTTGAGTTGGTATCAATTTACGTAAAAATAAATTGTCTGAATTGTCTGTCTGGCGTTTTAAATTCTGTAGAATTTTTTTTATAACCATTAAAGTAATAAATAATGATTTATAAAGGCCATTTATTACCGACAACCTTACAAAACATGTTATTCTTAAATCTACGTATGTATACGTATATGTATAAATTTTATTATGTCCAGCTCCATTCATCCAGCTTGCTCTATGTGCCCCTATTATAATTGCTTTGCTTCTCCATTCTTTTCGTGCTCTTGCTATTATTTCGTCCATACATCTGTTCCTTGGACGGCCTCTTCTTCTTTTGCCAATTGGTCCTTCCCATATTGTTGTTTCTAATGTCCATCTTTTATCCGTGTATCTTCCTAGATCTGCCAAATGCCCCTTTTGTGTTAGAGTGTATCTGAGAGCATCTATTAACTTTGTCCTTATTCTAATGTCCATCTTTAAAAAATCTTATTTCCATTCCATTAGAGCAACATTAATACAACACACTGTCCGACTGTCAAACTCTAATTCACAATCCGGAGGTCCTGGGTTCGATTCCCAGCTTCCACTGGTCCCTATCGGTACTCGGTTTGGTTGTTGGTTGTTACCATGTTATCTAAGTCTACCGCCCTGCGTGTGCTCCGGTAGGAAAGGTAGCAGAGCCAGCACCTAGAGGTAATTAGGTTGAGGCTTCCGGGTGTGCACGCTTACCCCCCAACGGCCTTATCGTCACTTACCATCAGGTGAGAAGATCGCCAAGTGCAAAACCCATCAAAGATTAAAAAATCATTTTTTGGAATGCAGTTACGTAAGTGCTATTGTTCATAAAAAATATTTATAGATAGATATAGTATTAGTGTCGCCGGTCGTTTGTTTGTCATATCTATTCACGCCACCACCGGCCGCATTGTCGCCTTCGAGTCATTAGGGCGACAGTCAGTTAGCGCAAGCGATAAATGACATAATGGATCCATTGCGATGCTATTTTGTTTCAAATCGCTATGAGATTAGTAGACACGATTTACTCACGATGATTACTTGATGATTGTTTTTGAATTACGAAAGGTGAACGGAAACAGAGTGTTAATTTGTATGCACATAGTGGCGCTGTATAGTCATAAAATTTAGTTTATTTTTGAATTTGATTAAATTTAATCTCCTGTACATCCTAAAGTATTTTTGATGAAAAATTTGTTTGCTGGCATTGAAATATTTGTTTGTCTAAAATTTTTCTGAAAATGGGCACAATGCTGAAAATAATAATAATAAATACTCACCCACGCTAATGAAAGACGTATATGAGCAAACAACAAAAATATATCTGGCAGACTTAACTAAAAGATATTTGACGTTGGTTTAAAAAAAACTTATTATAATCTAAATTCACATCGGAATTTCTGGCAGCTCGAACATGCAATACAATTCCACCCTCGGCGTCACCAGTTAAACTAAAACGGTGCACTTTACTTGAAAATTAAAATTTTCTGCGCATTTTCTTAGAAGATATTTTCTTCCCAACGTAAAGAGGGCATTGTATATTATTGGAATAAATTTGTGATTTATAAGAACAGAGACGTATGTTCTAAGAAAAATATGGTATTTTCTAAGAACGGTATTTGAATTGTAATAAATCTGCAAGTCAATGAAACATCGGTATTTTAGAAAAAAGGCAAATAAAAAAATACCATTGTTGTCTGAACTGCTGCGAAGGGTACAGCTGTAATACACTTCATTGTGCGTGCGCGTGTGTTTTTGGATTTATTTTTCTATATCCGTGACTATCACAAATTGGCATTAAAGTTTATTTCTATTTTAATTCCATCCTACAATTTATTTATTTAATTGAGTAAGAATTCTCAGGCTCTATGGCAGACCAGCGCCGCTGCAGATTGCCGCTACGTCTTTTTTTGGCTCGTAACAAAAAATAAATTTATAGATTAGTTTATTAATTTTAGAAATTGCATAACGGATAATTGCTTTTTCTCTATTTTCCATCTTTAGAATTTGGATTACATTTAAATGTGACTCTTAACATTTAGCCTATTTTATGTATAAAAATCATTTAATGAAAAGAAAAAAATTCCTTCAGGCGTTTGATGTTTTCTTCGAATTGAAATGGGAAAAACTTTAAAGTATAGCATATAGGTACATATACACGATATTAAACATAATTGAAATTGGTTAACAACTGTCGAAGATACGAGGTAAATATTCACAAAAACATACAGTCCAATCAATACCAAATCTCAAGTGATGCGATTACAAAGGAATATCAAACATGAATAATTTTCATTCATCATTATTTCTAAATAATATACTTGTATAACTTTTACCGAGAACGAAAGAATACGAGAAATAGCTAATTAGAACCCAAATAGATTTTTACAGGTTTACAAAAAACAATCCAGTTTGCTCGATTACTTTTTCGACCTAGGGCGTAGAACATACTTTTCTAGAGTATTTTCCACGGTAAAATAACGTGACATTTCTAACTAATGTGTTGGGGAAACCCCACCTATTTTATTTTACCCGTAGATTTACATACGCATTTTTAATGAAAACCTTTTCCTGACACAAACACACGAAAACAGCCAAATCGGTCTAGCCATTCTTTAAATGATGTTTCATACATGTGGCAATGTATTGCTTTCCATTTAATACATAAAGCTCAGTTCATTCCAGTTTAATAATATACAGATGTACATAGTATTTATGTATAGGTGTATGGACTTGTTGCACGAATACAGCGCAGAAACTTTCAGTTGAACACAGCTTTCAGTTGGCGTCGTTGCTCTGTGATCGAAGGACGCGTCGCTCGACACCGCTTTGTTCAGTTACGAAAAATTAAATATAATCATAATCATTATTAAAATAATAAGACAATATTAAAACTGTGTAATTATCTAATTGTATTTTTTTTAAATAAATTGGATTTGCTGGATAGTAGTGTAAATAAATAGTTGAGTGTAAACTTTTTGTAGTTGGTGTTGTGGTATAAATCGTGAATTTTTTTGGGTTAACGTTCGAATTTTAATTTTGTGATGTGTAAATTTAAATTTCGTATATAATGGACAGTAAAGTGTGCGGACAGTGGTGATATCAATCAGAATACAACCTGTGTGATAATTCTCCTGTGAAAAGGTAAGAAAATTTTCATATTCAACCGACTTTAAAAAAAGGAGGACGCTCTCAATTCGAGCTTCGTTTTGTATGTACGTTACGCGATAACTCCGACAATTATGGATCAATTTTGATGGTTCTATTTTTGTTTTATCGAAAATTTAGCACTTTTTTAAAAATCAATAAAAACAATATATACCCAGATAATTATACCTCTACGGTGGAGTGAACAATGAACATAAGAGATGAATGTTGACTTTTAGGGCAGTTGCATCTGGTTTCTTAGTTCTTTTTGAACGCATTAACTATTTCTTGCGCGGTACGTTACAATTATATTTATTTGAAGAAGGAATATACTCATATGCTGTTTTTCTTTGTGCATGTGTGTTTAAAGCAAACACCATTGTCAGCTATAATTTCGCTACTACTATTTTAATATACTTATGATTGACTTACGCCGTTGAGCGATTTCACCTGAAAGTAAGTGACGGTGCGGTGCTGGCTCTACTATCTCTCATACCGGAACACAATAGTGCTATTAACACTGCTGTTTGGCTGCAAACTTAGACATCATAATAGTATGTAAAATGCCCTACTAGCAAACCAAGTACCGTTACGTACCCCACTTGGCATCGAACCCGGAACCTGTGAATTTTAGTACAAGGAAGTAGCAAAGGATTAATGATCATTAAAACATATATTTATTTTGATATTTTTGCTAAGCTAATGCAGAAATGTATAAGCCTTAACACCCTCTGATGATATGCAACGAAGCATTGCACAATTGTGTATATATCTAATTATTTATCTAGAAAACAATAGTTAATGTAACTAATCTAGATAAAAAAAACTCATGTTTGATGAGTTTTTAGGGTTCCGTTCCTTAGTCAAACAAGGAACCTTTATAGTTTCGCTCTATCCGTCTGTCTGTCCGCGGTTTAGCTCAGAGACCCTTACTACTGGAAAGCTGTAAAAATTCAATATATGTGCTAAATTGTTATTTTTAAAAATCTTAAAAATTTTTCTCTAGTAGTATGTATACTGAACTTTAAAGGAAAACTATCACGACAAAGGTTAACGAGGAATAGTCCACCAAATTAAAAATACATGTCAAAATGAAAATTTCATACAAATTCTGCGAAAACTAAAACTTGGGAATCTTCAAAAGAAGAGTAAATAGGCACCTTCTAGACCAACACGTAACATCGTCGACCTCATCGTCACTTACAATCAGGTGAGATTGAGGTCAAGTGTTGGTCTATCTTCAATAAAAAAAATAAAAAAAATAACGTATAAAATTGCTTTTCATTAGATGTTTGAACTTATTGTGAAGAACTGCGGAACCCTCTTAAAATCATCAGATTATTGTTAAACCAGTATTGCTATAATTAATAGGAAAGAATAACATTTTTAGTTATCAACAACTTATTTTTTAAATGAATTAAATTTCTTTTTCGCGTTTCTAAACGCAGGGATCACGCGGAGCGATGACATTCCCGAATTTTCCGACCTATGGCTCTAATATTTGAGTTTCAGATTCTCACACAAGACACGCCCATTAGGGCTTTAATGTAGCGCCTTAAGAACCATCTTATTTATTAATAGACTCTTACTTCGGAATTTATCACCGTGAAATATGTTAATACAACCTACACATTAGCAAGTGACAATAAACAGAAGTTATTGCTTGTAAACCAATGTACTGGCTTTTGCCCGCAACTTCATTTCAGTGGACCAGATTCTATCGCAAGATGAACAAGGCGATGTGTAATCAAATTAACATTTGATATGTTTGCCCAGTTTCGAAATCCCTTTCATCATCATCATCATCAGCCTACATATGTCCCCACTGGAGGGGTTCAGATCTACTCTCCTACAGGGCTCAGTGCGGATTGGTAGACTTCACACACTTTTGAATTTCTTTTCAGGACTGTGCAGGTTTCCTCACGATGTTTTCTTTCACCGAAAAGCCAATCGTAATGATTTTATCATTTTGCTTTAGCATTCAGCTGGGAATTCACATTAAGCTTTCGTTCTGCTAATCAAACTACTTGAGCTTAGAATACAAAGGGATTTCAAGTACGATTTCTACATGATCTCAAAGCGTGAAGGCCTCATTGTTTGACAAAAACCTTCTCGAATCATTAAGATCGATTTAAAATGAACATCTGAATGGGCCCGTTGGATGGACCAACGAAATTGACATATGCCAAAATCTCTAGTTGAAAACTGGTTTGATCATCAGCTATCAATTACAGTCACAACGACATGGATTACAGTATATGATGATAGTAAAATACGCCCATAAGAAAGACGTAAGACTGTACTTGCTGAATACTGAAATATTCATGAGATTTGTTTTAAAACACGCTATTCATATTATCATACCCTACGAACATTCACTGCTGGACAATAGACTTATAGATCTTGAAAACGCACACGGGATTTGACATAATCACTGCATTTGAATGACAGATTGATGATGGCAGTAAAATGTTCCAAATATTTACACAGATACTTAATAAAATTTGCCATATTTGTGCGCGATTTAAAATTTGTAAAGCGATTCCGCTGTAGTATTATTAAACACTATTTTTTACTCGTGACATTGTCCGTTGAGATTTCAATTACCTACCCTTAAATAAAGTATCCCTACAAAAAATCTGGCAAGTCATGATGGAAGGACAAACAAATTCACTTTGTTTGAGTTCTGTGCCTAGGGACGGTCGGGGACGAACTTGTCTAACTGTAGAAGTGCGCATGATAAATGAAGAAGCGAAAGGCTTCCTGCGCGACACGGTACTAAAAGTGATCCATAACCTTTAACATAAAAGGTCATGCGTGTTTCACTGCAAAAAGCATCGTGGTCATTAGCTAGCTAATGACGTCACGCTGTTTCTCTCGGGCTGATGAAAGGCCATGTCCTGTTGAAGGGTCTAGGACGAGGATAAAGTGGTGGAAAATAACGGTAGTATTTGTAAGTGAAGGACATTCTTTTCAGTACTTTGAGCAACTTCGCTGGAGAAATACTTCATGCTAGGTGAAAGTTTGTATCTATCAAGAATGAACGGCACAATGAAATTGGTAAAAAAATTCATACATGTTGAACATTAGAAAACATTGCCCTGCATTGTAGATCAGTGATGTTTAAACATCATTCAAATGATATTATAATGTGGAAGTAGCTATGTTTCTGTTTCTTTTTGTTGTCCTTTAACGGCCAAACGGATTAACCGACGGTGTTGAAATTTGGAGCACATGTATCCATGTCGTGGTGACGGAAATACGATATTTTTATCCCATGGGATAATGTATAAAGTCCACGCAGAAGAAGACATGGACAAAAGCTTATAATGGTATTAGATTGAAGCTTAAAATTATTATTTTCTTTCTTGCAGATTTTTATCCCAAATTTGTAGCCGCTACAAAATATAATAACTTAAATATATGTAAGAAAAAAAAGTAAATACTAGCTAAAGTTATTACTGCTCATTGACCGTCCCTTTGAAGAACACACGACAGTTAGGGCAGTTAAGAGTATGACCTTTTATGAAGTGGAAACATACTAAAAGTCTACTCGTCAGAATCCGTGGATACAGTGGTAGGTCCTCCACCACCTCATTAGACCAGTTCAAAGATGCCTCAATCTACAACTATAATTAAATTCATGACTCCTTTACAAACCCGCACCTAATAAGAACTGAGTTCATTATTAAATTCTCCAGTATTACATGAAGAGCTATTTTCAAAGACGAGATTTTCGTAGCTCTGTACTTTTGTTTACTGCTAAGGTTTAACGTAATTATTAATGTACCTTATAATGATGATATAATGATCGGAAAAATAATACTACATATAATTATATCAGGTTTTATGAAACGGTAGTTGTAGTGAAAAAACAATATGCAGAGTTCTGTAAATTTATATTAAATTAAACAATGCTGTGGTGCTCTTTCAATTCAATTCAAATATTTGAACGGCTCTACAGGTGAATGTGAGAAATAAAACTGGCATTAATTTATATGTAACTACCATGTTCGATGCAACTTCGTCATCATGCGATAATCTTTATCACTATGTCACCATAGGTAAATCAAAGTTTAATGTTCCGATGTTCAGTACTAGCACCGTCACCCAGGAACTGTCAACCGGTCAGGGGCCTGTTTCATAAAGCTTGACAAGTCGACAATTTGTCTAAAATCATGACAGTTGTCGGATTGTCACGACAATTACGGTTTCATAAAACTTGTCATATTTAAAATTGAATACAGGAATACATTGGTAAATTGTAACTTTTGTTTGTCTGTTTCATAAAACCATTGTCACCACAAGTCTCGTATAAAACACTTGTACAGGTAAACCATTGTCAGTGACAGGTAAATAATTGTAGGCGATAGGTTTACATTTTGTTTTTAACGACTACCTCCATAGCTATATACAACTCCCATCAAAACATACACTAACATCGGACGTCACATCAGACGCAAACATGACGACGGCGAATAATTGTTCGTTTTTAAATTTTCTCCTTCGCCTGTTTTCAACCAAATAATTTGTTTATTATTATTATTATTTGTTTATTATACATTTCATAATCTTACACTAACAGTTTAAAACTTTACATGTAAGAATCAGTAATATTATATTATATTAGTCAAATTATATTATATTAGTCAAATTATATTATATTAGTCATATTATATTACGTACATACATTGTCAAGAGGGATGTCAATGACTGTGCTTCGAGCTGTTGCTGACTCCTGATTGTCATCGTTGTCACTACTAAGCAGTGCTACTAAGTATCACTGCTATAATTTAACGTTTCTTCTTTTCTTTCTTCATCCTGACATAGGCCAAGGGTGACTGTAAAAAATCTGCGACAATTCTACAAGTTTATCGTAGCGTATTGACAATTATGCGTTGCATTAAACACAATTGTCGGAAAATCCTTGACAAATTGTCAGTTTTTTACTGTCACGTGTTAATTTTTATGAAACGCTAAATTGTCGAATTGTCATGACCAAAAGTTTTATGAAACGTGCAATTGTCAAGTTGTCGACTTGTCAACTGTCAGTGACTGTAGTTTATAGAGATTCGAAGTGGCAACACTCGGCTGTCAGTTGTGGTGTGTATATACTTTGGAATATCAGTCTGGTGAAAGTGGAAATTAAATTTTTTTTACCATCTTTTATATGAAAACAGCATGGAAAATGATGTCGGATACTGCCATCACACTCTCTTATGTACTTTCTCTTTCTATCAACAGTGTCAGCCATATTGTTTGTTTATAGGTCGTAAACCAAAGATATTTTCGATTATAGAGACAGAAAATAGTATATAAATCTCATTCTGTCTTATGTCAATTCCATGATGTTAGAAAAGCTAAAATATATTAATTTGAATCCTGATTCATAAAATCTATCCATGACATATTTATGTCAGAAACGATTTTATTTTGATTTTATTCGGGCAGACTTTTCACAGCGAATATTTTATTCTAAGCTTATTTTTATTTATCCTTAGCAAGAAGTAAGTAATCGTGTTAAGTGAATAAATTTAATCAAAATGGCACCGAAAAAACGGTTTATTACTTGCGAAATTTGTGGACATCGAGCAAGTCGTAAAAATTTCCAAAAAAGGACGTTTATGGCTAAATTTCCTTTGGATGAGGTCCGGTAAGTATTAAATCAGATGTTTTGGGCTATAATTGAGTAAATCTGGTCATGAAAAATCTGAAAATGATAAGTTATTTACATTTTTACAGTTTGACTAGTGATGTACTTAAACTATCGATATTCACTATCAAACAATGATGATGGTCATCGCCGCATAGTCGTAACTCTGTTGATCACCGAGATATCACTGTAGGCTTGCCTCTTGGTACTCATGAGGAAGTCTATCTCGTTTCTCTATATTAATTCTGTTCCTAGCGGTCGCAATAGTGGCCGCTTTAAAACATGATTGTCTTTAAACAGCTTGTTGGAAAAAGTCCTTTTCTTATCCAGACCTCTATTGTGAAATTGGCACTGCTTACAGAGACTTAAAAATGTTTTGTTAACTCACGAACCCACCTTATTGAACGGATTTGGATATATTAATACAATAGCAACAATATTTACAGATGCAAGCAGTGGGTTAAAAATGTAGGAAAAGAAGACTTAGCATATGTTCCTATTGAAAAACTTCATACATTGAAATACTTATGTGAAAATCACTTTGAGAAAAGAGCTTTTAATAAAAAACGAAATCGACTTAAAAAGTCTGCTGTCCCAATGAAAAATTTAAAAGCGAATCCACTTCCCGATGAAATGTTGCTTGAATTTCCTTGTCATCTTTTTTCAAACATTAATGCCACAACGGGTACTGATTCTCTAGGAATATGTGGCAACGAAGCTCCAATATTACATGGTGAAGCAATCCCTGGACCTAGTACTCGACGCCTAGGTAAAATGATTTTGAAACCTTTATTTTCATGTATAGTATTTAGATAGATAGATAGATATATATAGATCATTTATTCGTTGGAATACACAAAGTACAAACAAACAAAAATAGACGAACATACAAACAAGAAAACAACATTAGTAGACATTGATCTGGTCATTTTCATATTGAGCAAAGTGCTGCATCCTGTGATCTGTGTTATGCCGACGAATTGTTTCGGTATCGTAATGGTTTTTCAGATTTTGACTCCATTTTTCCGCTTTAATTATTTATATAATCAAATGTGTCGGAAACGCAACAGTCAGCTCGAGTGCTAATTGACAAGAAAATACTTCAATCTCATAAAAGAAAACGGTTACGCAGCTCAGGTTAACATAAAATATCACGTACAACACAAACGATCCATACTATCAACAGGACAAAAATTAAACAAAAATTTCAACCGGATTAGTAAAGGATTCAACCTCGTCTAAAAATCCGTGAGGTCAACAAAAATCTATCCAAATCAAAATATATCTGAGGGAACATACCCTTATCAAGTGACCCGTTCAAGGAGGCAGGAGGGTCTTTAAAATACCACGCTTGGTCATAGGAGCGGAAGTGTGGTCATTGATCTTGGTCACGTAGTCAAAATCTCGCGCTTTTTAGGTTTGTATTCAAATGATGTGTGCGCAACGTTGACGCACACTTGTAGTAAAAATGTTTTTAATTATTGTAATAGTTCAAATTAGTCTGCTCACTCCTTCAAAGCTTTCTTATAGCACAAACACTTGTAATTGTAACTTTCTGTTTATAAAAATTGATTTAAAACAATATTTTTAAATTACCACGTGAACACTTGAGCAGGGTGTCTTGGGATATAGTACAGTCACCGAGGGGAGGCAGTGGGTTCAAAATTCACGAAAAATGAATCACGTAGTATGGGTACGCTCCCTAATCAAAAATATTTGACTCTAATTTACAGAACCATCTACTTCGGAGCTGCCGCACCTAGATGATCATGATAATTGCACTAAAATCGAAAGAGTTTTTCAATCACCTAAAAGAAAAAAGGCTTCTAGATCAGGTAAATAAGTACATTTGGTGCCTGTACTAAAAATATATGGCAATACGAATCCAAGTTGGATACCCACATATTTCATAAGGGAAAAGCGCAGCAGAACTTCTTTAAAGAAAATTTGAGATCATTTCTTTCAACGGTTCAAAAACAATAAATATATTTTGCCTTGTACTAAAGTAGTTATTTTATTTATTTATTTAGAGACACCAACAAGTTACATTCCAAATGCTTACAAAATACAAACTTACATAACTAATTACTAAAAATGTTAACTTAATTATAGGTATCCACAGCTTACAGAAAATTCACGTTAAAAAGAATGACAGTCAAAAGTGGAAGTACAGAAATATCATCATCATCAGCCGGGAAACGTCCACTGCTGGACATAGACCTCCCTCATGGTACGCCACATCGACCGGTCCCGAGCCACCTGCATCCAGCGACTCCCCGCGACTCTAACCAGGTCGTCGGTCCATCTAGTAGGGGGACGGCCTGGTAGACGTTTAGACATAGACACATCTTTATTTAATAACGTTTCCCGGTACGTGGTCGCCACTCGAGAACCTTTACTCCCCACCGGTTATCGGTTCTTCGAGCGATGTGGCCTGCCCATTGCCACTTCAGCTCACTGACTCGTCGAGCTATGTCGGTGACCTTCGTTCGTCTACGGATTTCCTCATTCCGGACCTTATCACGTAGAGAAATTCCGAGCATAGCTCGTTCCATTGCTCGCAGACAGAAATATAGAATTATGTTTTTACACTTGGGTTATCATCATCATCAGACGGGAACCGTCCACTTCTGGACTTACGCCTCCTTCATGGTATGCCACATCGACCGGTCCCGAGCCACCTGCATCCAGCGACTTCCTGCGGCTATAACCAGGTCGTCGGTCCATCCAGTAGTGGGACGGCCTGGTAGACGTGCCCCTGTACGTGGTCGCCACTAGAGAACCTTTACTTCCCACCGGTTATCGGTTCTTCGAGCGATGTGGCCTGCACATTGCCACTTCAGATCACTGACTTGTCGAGCCATGTCGGTGATCTTCGTTCGTCTACGGATTTCCTCATTCCGGACCGTATCACGTAGAGAAATTCCGAGCATAGCTCGTTCCATTGCTCGCTGAGTGACTTTGAGCTTGTTTATTCGTCCCACAGTAAAGGACCACGTTTCGGTTCCGTATGTCATCACTGGCAACACGCACTGATTAAAGACTGTTGTCTTTAGAAGCTGAGGTATTTTGGACGAGAAGATATGCCGTAACTTGTGTAACCCGAACGCTGACCAGCCGAGTTGAATTCTTCGGTTGACCTCTTTGTCGAAGTTAGACCTACCTAGGTGAACGATCTTTCCCTGGTATACATATTTGTCCACAACTTGGATTGTAGTATTCCCAACCACTAGATATGTGCAACATGGACATTTGACATGATTTTCGGCTTGTCCATGTTCATTTTTAAACCTACCTGTTGGGAAACTCTGTTGAGGTCATTGAGCATTAAGTATATGTATTTATTTAATATGTATTTAATTTTTACTTATTTTCAACATATTTCATTTAACTTGGCACAAATGATTCATACCAACAGTACAAAAATATTACAATAATTTCAATTGTAAAATGAGAACGTGTGCTGCATCGTATCCTACGTAACATAGTTTCATCCATTCATCTAAAATTTTTACTATTTTACAGAACCGTCTATTTCGGGGCCACCGCATATACACTATTATCATGATCATGATTATTGTACAAAAAAAGAGAAGGTCCTTCAATCGCCTAAAAGAAAAAAGATGTCTAGCTCAGGTAAATAAGTACATTTGGTACTTACTTATACTAAAATAAATATGGCGATTATATGTAGATTATACGTGCCTATTTCAATAAATCACTAAACAAATAAATTTAGTTTGTATCAACACAATATTGAATTCTGCAAGCAAGGAGTCTGCCTGTCCTTTAATTAAAATGTTTATGTTCGTTACAGATTTGGAAAATTCTCCTCGAAAAAGAAAGTTAATTAAAAAATTGAATATTTATAAATCAAAAGTACTTGCTTTGCGTGAAGGTAATATAATGCCACGAATAAAGTCCTTAGCACTTAAAGCACTCATCAGGGCATATATACGAAACCATGACAGAAGTGCTCAAGGAAAGCGTTGGACTTCCTTAGAAAAAGCATTGGCTATTTCTATTTACAAGAAATCTCCTCGCGCTTATAGACATTTACAGCATTTAATGGCATTGCCAAGCATAACCGTAACCCAACATGTCATCATTTCACAGCTGCTTTAAAGTCAAATATTTTGACAAAATTAAGTACGCCAGTTGGTAGAGGAGCAAATTGTGAAAACGATGATAACGAAGCTATAATCGATTTCGAAGATTTCTTTCACAACGTTGCAAATACAGAAGCAACTCAGCTTGAAAATCTTATAGAACAAAAGGCTCAATTTCCAGTTCTACAACTAAACGAACAAATAACTGAAACTCATGTTCTACACATAGTTGAAGATGATGATGATAATGACATGGAACTTTTGATGATTGAAAACAGTTTGTTAGAAACGTTTGAAAAACAGCCTACTGTCTTTGTCGCCGGATATTTGGCTGCAGCAGTGCTTAAAAAAATCCGTTGGAAATGCGACAATTGTAAGGTTAGTTTAAAAACTGAAGACCCTGAATTATGTAATACACCAATTTATGATTATATAAGGCTGCGTGAGTGGTGGCAGGACAAAAAATCTCTAACATATCCCACAGTTAATCTCTGCAGGTTAGATGATAAGGTTACATCTTGCTTCGAAACTCAAGTTAAACCTATTCTTCACGAAAGAGATATTTCTCAGCAAACAGTAACGATGATGTTGACAAGATGTGACAATTTGCTGTGGATATGTAATGATCACAAAGACCGTCTACTCCATATGTTGTTAATCCGACTGAGTCATCTTTTAATAAGAAACGAATGCCATATTGTTAATCTTTCGTTCGCTAAAGCTGAGGAATATACTGCCGACATTATCAAAAAAGCACAACAACAGGGCGTCGCAAAATAATCCAAATCACAATCAATTCTATTTCTTAGGCTTGAAAATGTAGATAACGTAAATTTGTATTGTTGTCTGAGATAAACACCTATTTGTTTTTTAATGTATTATGGGTTTGCACTTAGCCATCTCATATGATGGTAAGTGATGATAAGGCGGTTGGATGGTAAGCGTGCGCATCCAGAATCCTCAACCTAATGAGGCGATCGCTCTTCTACATTTATTGCCGGAACACGAACGTGCTATTTACACTGTTGTTTGGCGGCAGAATTAAGTAACATGGATGTGTGATACCATACCGAGTACCGATAGGTACCTCCACTTGGACCTCCTGAATGTGAATCCAACATTTAGCAATTGGGCCACGGAGGCGGTTAAATATCTGTGATATATTTAGTAAAATTGTTGAACTGATTGGGTGTAGTTTGATATTGAATAATAATCATCATCAGCCGGGGAAACGTCCACTGCTAGACATAGTTTACCACAACGACCGGGCCCAAGCCAATTGAACCTTCTTCGATCGAAAAATTGAACACTAAAATTTAAGCAAATTAGTAATGTTGTGGCTATGTAACCTGTGTATTTACCTTGTAAAAGTGGCTGAAACACATTGTGTTAAAATCGAGTAAACTGTACAATTTATTTTAATTTGCAGTTGAAATAGTTGTAGGAACACAAAGACTGAAAGAAGGGCTGAAAGTGATCTACACCCTCGAACTATAGCCGCTCTTGCTTTTGATCTTTTAACATTCAACTTATTTACGAAAATGAATGACTAATTATAAACTCTCTGTGATATTGTACATTTTAATCGAACAGGGTGTAGTCTCATAATCTAACATTACCGTATATCAGTATTATTGTGTGACTGATTCAGGATTATGTATGTCTCTGTAGGAGAGTAGGCCTGAGCCCCAGCAGTAGGGACGTATATAGGCTCATGATGATAATGATGAAGCACATACAGTTTTTAAAAAAATTCGTGACTCTTGTTAAACTTATTTAGATATATTTTACACCTTTACCGGCATTTCAACCCCTTCGCAGCAGAATGTAAAAAACGCAAAATGTATAAAAAGGACTAAGGCCTCTTGCACAACGACGCATCATCACTACATACTCGTAGTATAAAACAAAGTCGAAAAATCTATATGTCCCTATGTATGCTTAGATCTTAAAAACTACGCAACGGATTTTTCTAATAGATAGAGTGAATCAAGAATACGGTGTATATATATATATATATAATACATGCATAATGTAGTAGACAGTATGTACATGCATAATGTAGTAGCAACACAGCTAATTTGAGAGGTTTCTAATGTGATGTCGTAAATGTACAAAAATGTAAATATAGAAATGCAAAACTTTACATAAAGTAAAAAAATCCCCTACATAAAATACTTTAGTATATTTGAAGTTTGAGAATACAAATAGGTTTATCGTTAAAATATAATACTTTATGAGAAAAATATAAAAAGTAATTTGATCAGAAACAACTACTTACGTCTTGCTTATCTCAAAATGTTTAAAAAATTAATGTCCACCCGTGCAAACCTGGGGCGAGCCGCTAGTGTTCTAAAATGGCAGATGCAGAACAAAGTATCTTGGCAAACGAAAAGTACTATAGAAATAAGTGCACCCAGTGGTGCAGGTATTTATTGGATAGTTTTGAGAATGATCAAAATAATTATACGCGATACGCGCAGTCTAGGGTTCCGTAGTTGGGCCCACACAGAACGATGTAAAGTAATTTTAAATGGAATTTGTCCTAACTTTCATTATGGCATCTCCAAGTATATTTTATAATTTGGTCGACTATTACTCATTAACCTATAATGACACCTAGGTCGTGATAGTTTTCGAAGACCAGAGAGTGCGTGACGCGCATGTGAAGGAGCAGAAACTTGTGTATTATAACATAGGATGAGACATAAATACATACATGTAATAAACTAATACAATTGGTTCATCTTTCATACTGCAACACAGCAGTGCTATTAACACGGCAGACTTAGGTAACATGGTGGTAGCTAGCCAAGCGGACATATCTCGGAAACGACTTCCCGCAGACTAGCGGTGTCTTTAGCAAAGTCAAAGGTCTCGACGAGAACTTCGTTTTCGATGACAGCTGTCAAACTAAAAACAGCCATATCTCGGAAACTACTTCCCGTAGACTAGCGGTGTCTTTAGCAAAGTCAAAGGTCTCGACGAGAACTTCGTTTTCGATGACAGCTGTCAAACTAAAAACAGCCATATCTCGGAAACTACTTCCCGTAGACTAGCGGTGTCCTAAGCAAAGTCAAAGGTCTCGACGAGAACTTAATTTTCGATGAAAGCTGTCAAACTAAAAACAGCCATATCTCGGAAACTACTTCCCGTAGACTAGTGGTGTCCTTAGCAAAGTCAAAGGTCTCGACGAGAACTTCGTTTTCGATGACAGCTGTCAAACTAAAAACAGCCATATCTCGGAAACTACTTCCCGTAGACTAGTGGTGTCCTTAGCAAAGTCAAAGGTCTCGACGAGAACTTCATTTTCGATAACAGCTGTCACAGTAAAAGCAGCCATATCTCTGAAACTACTTTCCGTAGACTAGTGGTGTCTTTAGCAAAGTCAAAGGTCTCGATGAGAATTTCATTTCGGGTGACAGCTAAAACCATTCTAAACTAATGTCTTGATTGTATGTATATCATACACATAGGCAATACTCAATTGAACATTAGTAACGTAATACTATTACTTAATGCGCTTCGCACGCGACTCATGAAACGTGTGACAGTTTGGATCTTCCACAGCATCCAGACTCCGGTCCTAGACTCTGTCATAGCAATTAATTAATTAATATGAAATATATATAATGTGTAAAGAAAAATGTTGTAACTAATGTAATGATTGTTAGTATTTATTTAATTCATGTTCCTATATCGTTAACTGTTACTAGTATTTAGAATAGAAAATAGAAGAAGTTCAATGCTAAAATAAAGTCTATTTCGTTTTTGTATTTCTAATTAGGTGAAAACTCAGTGTTTATGTCATTCATGGGATGTTTAATATAACTCCACACAACCAACACAAATTTTCTGTAGACAATTTAAAAATTAAAACCGTTTTTAATTAAGATTTCTGTAAGAATATTATAATGGGGTTGTTGATAAAGATTTAACTGACGTAAAAATTATATACGCCAGCATTGTTTCTGTTTTACTCCTTTGTCAAATGTCTTTCATGTAAATTGCATAATTTACCTACACAAATATATAAGCTAATATTGGTGCGCGTGTAAAGTAACGTACCTTATAATATGCAATTCATCTTACATCTAATTAGCCCTGTATCTAAGAAATTAAATGATTTTCACTATATCAACAGTAAAGTCTTTTATTTTATTGTGGGTCCGATTAAGTTACGATTAAGTTCAGTCACATTTTAATATAAAAAATCTACTGTAGACTCACGAATGTGGATTCAATCCTGTGTTTTGAAGAAAAAAAATTCCATGGGATCCCGCTTTCTACCCTGTACAATTTATCGATATCGATATCGACAAAACGGAACAGCACTACTTGGCCCGTCAGGTTGGTGCCCCAGTTGTTTGACGTACCATGTTCGTCTACTGTTTATGGTCTGCTGGCACGCGGTTGGTGTATCTGTGCCATGTCAATGAATGCTATTGGCTAGTATGGGAGTCCCGTCTCTTAAAACGTAGTGATTAAATACTCCTAGTGGAATATACTCTCTGGTGCCAGGTGCAACGCATGTACAATAAGGTGCATGAATTGTGAGTAATTTGTGTGAATAGCGAGTACTTCACATGACAATTGTAACTTTTATGAAACAGGGGCCTGGAAAACGTAAACCCCTTAGAAAAAGATTAGAAAATTGTTAAGCAAAAGCATTAAAATTCATACACGGGGAGGACCCTTGATCCAGACGAATCATGGAAATGAACTTAACAACACTGAGAAAGTTTACAAAATTAACATGTCAGTTAAAAGTCTTCTTGATATGGTGTCATATGAGAACTTTTATAAACATCAACTAAGAATAGTACTGGACAGATTAAAAGAATCAACAATTACAAACGACGGTGTGGTATCAGCTAAACCCATATAAAACCAGCATTAAAAATATAAAAGCTCATTCACGGATAAAGCTGTGATCCCAGGGCCTCTCTCATCCGAAGAACTAAAGAGTTGCCTCGTCAGATGTAGATTGGAAATACCAGCCCGCATAGCTAGAGACAGAAAACTCCTGGCAAAAATCATATCTCCCACTCTTTCATCCATTTATTTGTCGGTCGACGTAAGAAATGAAAATCTAAGGTATATAGTAAAATCTATATTTGTTGTAAAGATCGTGAAATGTAATATTTAAAGGGAAAGCGTGGAAATTAAAGCCAGTGATCTACAAACGTCCCCGATCCCAGCGCAACTTTGCTCAGGGCGCCTTTACAGCCCATACACAAGGGGCACACTTAATACAGACGAATCGTAGAAATGAACCGAACAAGAAACCGTTAAATGAATCAACAAACTATGGTGTAGTACCTACAAAATCCACAGACAATGCAATGCAACAAAACAGACAATAGTGGGTCCACTTACATTTAAAACCAACATTAAAAATATAAAGGTTGATTTCTGCATGAAACTGCGATCTTGGAGCCTCACTCATCTGAAGAACAAAAGAGTTTCATCGTCAGATATAGACGACAACCAGCCGCTAAAATATCTGAATATTATTAAAACCACAAGAACCGCAACATCAAAATTAAAAATAACATATAATAAAAACCGCAAGCGCACAGTAAGAAAATCTTTAAAGAGAAAATCACTCAGACAGATCGTAAAAGGTGCCATGAAATCTGAAAATTAAAAGAAGTATCGTAAAAATAACTAGTGATAGAATAAACTCAACGAAAATGCTGTAAGTCTTCAGACTGCTGAAGAAGCACCGCACATAAGCGAGAATGAGTAAGAAGTCAGCAATACTGAAAGAAGTTCTGACATATACAAGTATGATGGTTTCCAACGAATGGCTTCTTGGGTAGCGATGCAGACGCTCGAACAGACAACAACGCCTGCTCCAGGACATCCACAATGTATGTTCCTGTGCCTGTGTTAAAATGCCACGAAGTGATGCACTTATAATAAAACATCAGCTGCGGATGGAGTGGCCACGCTTTCCGCATGCCTGATAGTAAACTACCAAAAGCCATTTTCTACTCGGAACTTTCGTGTAGAAAACGGAAATGCGGGCAATATCTGCGTTATGAAGACGTCAAACGTTAATGCTTGCTGTATTCCATCCGACAGTTGGGTGAAGCTCGCATCCCAGAGGCTGAAGCAAGACGAGCAGATGCGATTGCAAGACTTACAAGATGTGAAGATGTGTATAGAAATCCAAGTTAGGCTTGGCGAACCAAGTCAGAGCGCACCACAACCTGGACTTGAATAGTTGAGGGCCGTGGCCAGACATGGCGAGGAGGATTAAATATATTATATATGTCAATCGACATAAAGCCGACGGTAGCAACTCCCAACAAGGGTCTTGTTTTGCTATCAACGTAACGACGTCTAACTCGACTGATCAGCCCTACGAGCCTTCATAAAAAAAGTTGCAACGAAGCGATTTGCCCCCAAACTTTGACAATAATGTTGAACGTCACTGGATTGTTTTTATGTGCCAAGATCTTGTGCGTAGAATGTTGTACAAATAGGAGCAAAAAAGTGGAGCAAAAAATCAGTCATCTATAACGCGTGAATTCAGCACAATACAGTGTATTATTTACATGAAGTTGCGGCAAACTTTGTTGAAAATATCGGAAACTGGAATTATGGTTTGAATTATTTCGAACCCTCACAAATTGCGGGTGACTTATAGGCGGAATTGTTTTAATTTGCCCCTGTCCCGGGCCCCACACTGTATATACGAGTACTATGTTGATACTGTAAACGGTTGATGTTTTTTTTAATGTATAATTTACGAGTAAATTTGACTGATATTTAGTTTGGCTCGTGGTAGAATTTTGTAGGAGACACGCCCCACTAGCTACTTCCATGTTACACAAATATGCATGAGAGTGGTATTTTTAGGCAGATAGTACTGTGACTCATACGTCACATTTCTCTTCTTTAGAAATATCTATAACCAGGTATAAGTAATGAAATTCCGGATTGCATAACAATATTTATAGTTCCTAACAGAGAATACAGTAAAAGAAGAAAAGTCTGAAATTAACTACCACACTGACATTTCTGAAATAATACCAGTTTAAAAGTTACTAAAACTATTAGGAAATTAAAGACAAAAATAGACATAGGATATATGTCTACCCATGTTACTTAATACACGAGTCAACTGTATATTTAGTTTAGTAGCAGTAAATAAAGAGACACATGTTACTACTAATTTAAATTATATACATTTAACTTTCATAAATCTCATGTACAGTCTGCGGCAGTCCACTGTTGGACATACTCTGCTCCCAAAGTGCTCCACTGAAGTCTTCGTCAAAACCTTCATCAAACAAACAAGACCACTTACAGATACCGAAGTTTTTTATTACTCTCTACGAAATAAAACTGTAAGCCTGCGTTTGATTAAAATGTAAATACGCCCAGGTACGAATAAATTTGAGATTTAGTCTAGATATTGCAGAAAATGGGACTTCAAGTATTTGAAAGCGGTACAATGGAATCCATTGAATTTCTTTTGGCGGAGGCAAAATGACTTTTGTTACATATTCAATTTTCATTTCAATTCGGTATTACGAAAATAATTTCTATAAAGGTAACGAGATGATACATTTTTGGATTCTCCGATTTACTGACCTCGGTGTTTTTGGTCAATGTTAGCTTCTCCAAACCGGTACAGAAACAAGGTAGCTAGCCTACGAATAAATAATTTGTTCGTAGTAGCTTCTTCTACGTAGCTAACATAGCGCTTGAATGAAATCTTAATAAGGGTACATAAAATTAGACGTCTGTATTATTATTTTTGAGTATCTATAATGTTTTGTTAATAACAAGAGGTTTTTTGTCATATGTCAAGTAACACTAATAAGACAACAATAATTATAATTTACACATTTACAATGTAGCACCGTCCGCACCTCCGTAGACCGTATAATTTTACCAATTACATGAATTGAAATAATCTAGAAGACCAAAAGTTTATTATTATTTATATTGAAAATAATATATTTGGAAAAGTTGTCATTCATTGTCATCAAAAATTATATTCGGGTTTTCCAAAGACATTTAATATTAACCTATTACTATATTTAAATCTCTCTGGGGTTTTCACAAAAACTACCAGATGGAATCTGAATCGATTTCACAAGCTTATATTTCTTTGTCAACTAAAAAAGTCGACTATATATATCCCCCCACACATCGCTGTGAGAAAAGATTTTTCCTTGATCTTTCATCCTTTTTACCTTCAAGATTATAGGTAAGCGGAATTTTTACAACAGGTAATACTAAAAAGATTGTCTAATCATATTTCATCACACGAATATTAGGAGTTGTGAAACTGTAATTCTTGGTTTGTCCTTCTTCTAAGCTGCAACGGAGATGCGTGATTTTTTATTCCAGTCCTTACCCTGGTAAAGTGCTTCCGGAACACTTTACCGGAAAAAAGTGTATGTCACTCTCCGGACCGTGAAAAACACTTCGCTCCGTTACTCCGATGCCACGTGAAAGAAGGACATAACAAGTACACTTTCGCAGTCACAGTTACATTGTAACCTAGTGATTGATAAAGTTAGAGGTGATTGAAAAATTTATTGACCACTCCTCAACGCAGACGTCATCTACACGTGTGGACTTGTATTAGGAATAAAACTTTAATTTATTGCAATCGACAATTGTGTGTGCATGACGGACGATGCCGACAAAAACTTTATGTTTTTAGACATCCTAAATTGGCAGCCGGATCGTTCATCCGTCGACGTTCTATTTTAGACCTAAATATGTATAGCTTGGTAGCCGTTTTGAAACAATGCATAGTTTGAATCTTAATCTTCTCATCATTCGATTCGATGCAGGTGTGATTTCTATTACTTTGAAAATCGTAAAATCGTTTTATTTTGCTGTATTGTTTCAATAACAGCGCGAAGACATAATTTTCTGGTGGGCTTAGTTAACGCATGAAGTAAACAGTTTATTGATGAAAGAATTGTAACCTAGCCTTAGATAAATTTTTATGTAATATTTCTCTAGATAGATAGGCATGACACATTTGTTTTTGTTTTATTTTTTTGAAATCGTTATTACATCATTATTTATTGTTTGTCATTTCATTTTAAAAAGCATTGATATTTGAATAATTTTTTTTTGTATAACTGTAATGCAGACGGCATTTTGTCAACTTTTTAACAACATCCCCGGGATGAAACAGTTTGTAACTTTAGAGCAATTAAAACGATCATTTACTACATAATAAATGTAACAATCTAATTTACGATAACGTACAACATTACAATTCATCATTTCATCTCAATCTCACAGCATCTCATCGTACTGCCTCGGCTAGTTTGGTGCACTGATTCTTAGAAGGAATACTATGTATCGATATGGCTAAAGCTGTAATGGGAGACGAAAATAGTACCCAAAACTCAGGTTTACTCCGCATCGGGTGAGTCTCGTCTTCTCAGCTCTCATCGACCCTTAAATATTACTTTTTAGGATCACACACACATAGACATAAAATACAATATTTATTTATATAGTATAAGTTTAAAATTGTAACATTTTTCGTGAA
This sequence comes from Carcina quercana, assembly GCA_910589575.2. Lineage (NCBI taxonomy): Eukaryota > Metazoa > Arthropoda > Insecta > Lepidoptera > Depressariidae > Carcina > Carcina quercana. The sequence goes on along the minus strand of OU342429.1, from coordinate 13,861,363 downwards.
TTTTTTCAACCGACTTCAAAAAGAATGAGGTACTCAATTCGACGCGTATGTTTTTTTGGATGTGTTATGCGATAACTCCGTCAATAGACCGACTTTAATAATTCATTTTTGTTTGGTAGATTATACTTCAGAGGTGCCATATAAATTTTATCGAAATTGATTGATAGCTGTTTGAGAAAATCAACAAAACCAAATTTTTAAGGCAATTAAAGTCAGGTTTTAGTTATTTTTGAACGCGTTAATTATTTATTATTATTATTTTCAATATTATATTTGACTAGTGGTTTGAACACAACGTCGTCCGCGTGGGTTTTAGAGTTTAACCCACATGTCCTTTTTTGTCCCTTCAGCTATCCGTATCACAGATCCCTATACAAAAAATAAAGCCACTCTGTTACGAAGTGCAGGAAGGACAAACAAACAACTCCCTTTCGCATTTATAATAATCGTGTGAATTTAGACATATTAGCTTTGTAAGTTCTCTGTTGAACATGAACCTCCTTTTTAGATCGACACGTTCTGAGGAGATTTACCATAATAATCTAAGTTTATTGGTAGTCAAAGTAAGATGTTTGTTGGAGGTTGTTATATTTAAAAGCTGAGACATGATGGTTATTTAGTAAGATTTTTAAAAATCAAAATTACATGAAGCAGATTGTCCCAGGACCGAGGAAAATGTAGAAATTTTCCGTATTTTATTTAAAAAAATATTAAATTGTACATATATGGCAAGGATTCGTACCTAAAGAGAAGATTGCAAGTAGCTGGCAATTACAAGTATTAATTTTTTTTTCCGTACGCAATATACATACGAAAAAAAAAAATTCTATGCCAAAATGCGTACCAATAATTGATATTTTTCAAAGTGCTGAGAAACTTACTTTTACGTATAAAAGCACATAAAATTCGTCCATCCGTACGTGATCTACGGTGCCTGTCACCAATAGATACAAAGCATTGGCTTGGCGTTAATATTAAAACACCCTTCTTTTTGATTAGGGGGTTAATCGATACAAACATGCTAGAAACAGTCGATATATATATGGATCTATATAAACCAAACACCGTCGCGATTTATTCGACTAGTAGCGCCATCTAGACATCACACGTGAAACTATTTTCGCTACAGTAATTTTAAAAATTTTCATCTTCAATTTTAAAAAATTATCCAAACTACTAAATTAGCTTATCTACCAAATTTCAAGTTCGTAAAGATTCTCGGTTTAGATTTTTTAAACAGTAATCGCCTTTGTACCCTTTTAGAAGTTGAATTAATATAGAATAGCTTAGAATTAATACTTCCCGATTGGTATTTCTTTTCACTGACACTCTATTACAGTTAAATAATGATTTATTTTTAAACCGATTGTGATTACATTTTAATTACATCAAAAATCGTCAATGAATACAAGCATTTTGCAGTACTAGTTTCATCTTCAAATATTATTCGGATCTATATACATGAACCCTGTCAGGGCATAGCAAAATGAATAAGTCAAATTTTATACAATAATAATAATAAATGACAAATTTTATACATATATTCCTCTTAAAGTGACCAGATTTTTAAATAAGTTTCAATTATTTCGGCATCTTGTTGAAAATTTCGCTTTGGCCACGTGGACAATGTCTCACTACATTGAGTGTTGGAACTTGGTGAATTCTATCAGCTCATCACAAGTTAAAGAGCTCATAACAATGATCTACATGTCACTAGTGATTTATGAAGACATTCAGAACTGGTAATAACGTCACGCCGGTAATGCCGGACTACGCGATACTCCCCTTTATTCCACTTGTGGTACGATCGTGTTAGTTCATCAGCATACCATCAATTATAGTCACTCCACTCATGTCACGGAATGAGGTCACGTCCACACGAGCTGTTGTAATGTCTTACGTAAGAATGAAATGAAATATATTGAGTTCTACGAAAAACTACGTCGAAATTTGACTTATTACAAAAGCGTTTCAAGTGTATAGATAACATATCTTACAATAATTAAAGTTTAAAAAACTAAAACATGCTTTACGTGTGTCGTAATAAAAAGCTTTTTAATCCTAAAACATTTTTCATACGAGTAAGTATTTATAACTCACACAGACTTTAGGCGAAAAATCGATCTAGATTAGTCTTATGTCTGAGGAAACGCGTGTTTCCGAGTTTTCATGCGGTTTTCTTTTGCATTATTCTACGAAAGAATATGGTCACTAATTTCACGCACTTGGGCTTAAGCATCGAGGGCAAGCGGCCAAGGCCCAAGATTGGAAATCACACGTGTCCGGGTTCGAATCCCGGTCAGATAAAAAGATTTTTCTTTTTTTATTTATTTAAGTTTTTAGTTTTATTGTTTCTACGCCAAATTAAAACCGAAAAAAAACTTGAGAGGTGTCAAGGGACACCCGGATGGAACGAAGTTCCTTTCGATTAATTAGTGAAGGAATTGTAATAAAATTTTACAAATTTTCAATAAGGTTTGAACAAATTTTTAACATTATATTTTAAATATGGTTTTGTAGGTTTTTTCATTAGATTTTTTATTTACATGATACGTTTTGTTTTTAGCGACATCTGTCATTGAGTAGCGGCAACTAATCAGAGCCATCTGTCGTCACATAGCTGTACTGTTGGTATCGTCTGACTACTACGTACGTCGTACTAACAGATGACGCTAACTTACTATAGCAAAAAGTGTCGGTGACAACTTTTCGTAAGAATTTTTTCCGTCTAGCCCCCTTTAACAACGCGCGATAAGGAACTTCGTTCCAATTGTACTTTTCACCAAAACATACACACACACGTGTAACTGACATTGACGTGTCGTGACGCATATTGTCGGCCGAGTGTCTGACATTTGGTATACTGTAGCTTATGTGTGCCTTGTGTATAACAAACGAAATTGTCAGATATAGTTTCTTCGTTGTATTTAGAGGAACACGGCCTCTGCACGTTCTGATCTCTATGCCTAAGTCAAGCCTAAGTACGAATGACATCATTATATCAATCCCATAGAATTTAACGTGGCGATCATTACGGCAAGCTAATGTTCAACAATAGACTTATGTAGCCGTTGATAAAGCAATTACACTGTATTATAGCGGCCGATCATTGCCCGTCACGGATAGCCGCACCGCAATTGAATTCATACACACGCAGAGAAGACGAGCGGTGACGTGGCGATAGACAGATTGATTGACAGCTCCCAGACCAGCTGCGTAAATGTTATGAATTATGATATTGTTTTATATTTAAATTATCTTATATCAAAGATTTTTCGATGGAGTGCAACGCTCTGAGTTTGAGCCAAAATGACAAAACATCAAGGAGTCGTAATATTTAAAATGTAGTTTTCCCAACTGGGGCGGTGTGTTGTTTGCAGATTTCTGTTTTACATGTAAGTACTTTATTTTATTTTTGAGCAACATTACTATTGCTAACATTTTACCAATTGACAAGTAAATGCGTTCAAAAAGAACTGGAAACCGACTTCCTTGAAAGTCTACTTTTACTAAGGCAAATTTAAGATTTATATCGTTTTCTCATTGATGCCGTTGTCAGAACTGGATCAAATTGAAATGGGACAACACGAGAAGCACCACCTTTCAAATAAATAAAAAAAGAATCATCCAAATCGGTTCACCCAGTCAAAAGTTCTGAGGTAACAAACATAAAAAATCATACCCTTCGAATTAATAACCTTGTTTTCACAAGCTTTTATTTACACTGCAAAGTTTGTATTGTATATCCATTTAGGCGACATCTCGCGAGCTGAAATATAACAATTTAATGGTATCATATTTATATCCATTGAACTGAAATTTAGCATACTAGCATGCATTGACTCAAATATGTGGTACCCTCGAGCTTGTCTAATGATGGAGACGAAATATTGTCACAGGAACTGGGAAGTGAAGTATGAACCTCTATCAGATTATTTGCTCTAGTTAACCTCCCTAGCGCCAGTTGGTGGAATAATTTACCAACCAACCCTCAGGGACACGGCCAATCCCCGGGAGATTCATAATTCATAAACGTAAACTCGTTCAGCCAAGTCTTAAAGGATACACTTTAGATACATGCATAAATAATGCGAAAATGCTCTGTAGGACAGGAACGTTGGATCAAAGTAAGTAAATCTGATTCATTTTGTTGAAATACATATTATATTTGAGTCACTATTTAAAAAATAATATTAGAGAAAACAGCAGAAGCCAATTATGATTTCCTTTTGAATATAGATTTTCACTTACTTCTAATCAACTCTTAAACAATCTTCACCAATTAATTTTGATTAATGATATTATCGCTTATATAAATCTCTCAATTTTTGTGTTAGTTCAACTACGCGTGATTCTCTAATGGAAGCTAACCAACCTTGTCCATCCAACGCCCGAAGTCAAAATTAATTATGCACCACCCCTATACGCAGTAGACACGCGTAGAATACATAATGGCCTCTAATCCAGTTTAAAGTTAGGTGTTTAACATACTGGCTGACACAAATGATCTAAATACTAACTAATCTTCACACTACCACCTGTTCAATGGAACATGACGTCATCACTCATCAGACACAATAAAATATTTTTTTTTCTTATTTTGTACCCCCGATGATCATGTGCCCTGATGAAAGACCTCCGTTAACTGTCACATTTATGCATCTAATTAATGAATCAGAACATGCTGAAAACTTATGGAGGGCGGATCTACGAGGATCTATGCAGCTTGTTTCCAGTGCATACCCACGCTATGAGGCTGCGTTCAGACATATAGACATAGACATATATAAGGCGAAGCATGTGAGCAGTCGTCTAGAAATATGAATGCAATTGAGTCAGTCTATTCTAAGATGCCATTTGCGATTTCAACAAGTAAACGCGTTCAAAAAGAACTAGAAACCGACTTCAACTACTACTATTAAGGTAAATTTAGGATTTATATAGTTTTCTTATGGATGTCATTGTCAGAACTAGACCAAATTGGGACAACACGCGAAGCACCAGCTCTCAAATAAAAAAAGAATCATCCACATCGGTTTACCCAATCAAAAGTTCTGATGTAACAAACATTAAAAAAGAAGAAAACATACCCGTTGAATTGAGAACCTCATTCTTTCTTGAAGTCGGTTGAAAAGGGAGGAGTTTCTCAATTGGACGGGTTATATTTTTTTAAATGTTTGTTACCTCAGAACTTTTGATTGGGTGAACCGATGTGGATGATTCTTTTTTTATTTGAAAGCTAAAGTTTTCCGTGTGGTTTTCTGGACATTTAAATTTGGTCCAGTTCTGACAGTGGCACCCATGAGAAAACCATAATAGTCTTATATTTTGGCTGACTTTTAAGGCAGTCGAATTCAGTTTCTAGTTCTTTATGAACGCGTTATTTACTTTCGCTTGCTGACGATATCTTACTAGCTTCAATTGACTGTGTTCATGACATTTTCTCTATGAACTCAATCGACGAACTTACGTACGACGAACATACGTACAACCAAATAGCTACGCTTTAAATAAAATAAGAGTTCCGTTTTAGCCATATGCTACAGAACCCTAAAAACGATGCTCTAGACCTCTAATTGGCGTATGATTGGAGCATAAACGTGTATAAACACGCCCAAATAACAGTAATGAAGGGACGTATTGACACCCAAACGTTATTCGATATCAGAAAAATAAGTGTGACGATGAAATCGAGAAGTTGTATCAGCTTTTTAAGATTTGTCAAGTTATAGTGAGTTTAAGAACATGTCCACCATCATAAAGTTTAGATTGGTGTTTAGTTGATATAAGAGAAGTTCTGCCCGTATATTATTATTAAAACCCCGGTCTGGAATACGTACACTCATAATGTAAAAAGTCTTTACCTATTAAATGTGTTTTAATTAACATTTTTGAATATTTTGGTCTTGTTTCTTATATCATCATCATCAACAGCCTATATATGTCCCCACTGGAGGGGCTCAGGCCTACTCTCCTACTGAGAGTGTATGGGCCATAGTCCACCACGCGGGCCCAGTGCGGATCGGCGGACTTCACATGCCTGTTCAAGACATGCAGGTTTCCTCACGATGTTTTCCTTCACTGTTAAGCAATCGGATAATGTACTTGAATTGAAAAACAACTCATAGGTACACGGCTGGATTCGAACCCGGTACCCTCAGATTGAGAGTCCGCGCCTTATCCATTGCGCCACCGACGCTTCTTTATTATACGTTTTTTATATGCTTTATATTAAATACATACAAATAAAACAGGCCAAGTGCGAGTCAGACTCGTGCACCGAGGGTTGCGTACAGAATATGAATGATTAACACACTGAAAAATAATAAATAACAGGTACGCGAATATGCACCCAACAATGCTCTATTGAAAATGTAATTCTGATCAAAAAACCAACTTCACTTTGCAGCTAAATTACATACCCGATGTATGGCTTTCAACTACAAAGCTAAGTTTGTAAACATAAAAAACCTTTTTTGCTGAGTTATAATTTAAAATCTTGGTTTTCAGATTTATCCCTATAGTTGTGCTGTAAGACCTTGGTTCTTGCCAAATTTCCGTATTCTAGTTCAACGGGAAGTAGGTACCCTAAAGGTTTTGGTTCTGTTGTATTTTGTATGGAAATGGTCTAAAATACAGCTGTACCTCTATATTGCGTTCACTTATAAGGTTGATTTTTTCACATATCTATGGAAGGAAGATTTGAGTATTCGATATTAATCTCAACTTGATATCTCCACGCGTTCTTGAGAAAAAGGGTCTTGACAGACACACAGATGGACAAAAAAGTGATACTATAAATAAGGGTTCCTTTTTTTCTTTATTTTGATTGATACGGAACCCTAAAAATGGCGTAAATGAAATTTCATTTGACGTGATCCACTTCGAACAAAAAGAATCATTTCGCAGAAACAAAATACTATTTAAAATACAATAATAAATTTTTTCTACCAATCTGTATATTTTTTCTTGATTTTCTTTTGAACATGCTACATATTTTATTTAGTTTTATTTAAAATGTTCTCTTTATTGTTCCTTTAATTTTTCAATAAATATATCACTCTCATACAAATGCACAGACACTTTTTCTCACCATTGGATTCATTGAAAATAAATTTAATTAGGATCACTACAGCACCAATTCATTGGTCCGAAATGTCAGAATAGCATCCAAGTATCAATCAACCACACGCCGAATACAGCGAAATTCCTATTTAAATTAGTCGAAAATTCAATCTTCAGCGACTCCACAAAATTAATCGAAATATGTCAACATTTATACAACCTGTCATGGGCACTCTTTCCTACTTTCGTCTCTTTCTATCATTACTCTTGCAGTGCCCTTGCATTCTTCCTCTCTCTCAATTACTGACGTCACATCGCTTCAAAGGTAGAAAATCGGTAAAAGTCGAAAAGTCAAAATGATCACCAGAGGCCGTCTTAAATAAATAATTCAGAAGAAGCGAAGTGTCTCATTAAATTGGTTCTCGTCTTCAATAATTCAAGAACACGTTCTACGCCTGAGCAGAAAATTAATTTCCTTTGATGCAGACTTTATATATATATTCATATATGTTACAAAATGAACGAGCAATGGAACGAGCTATGCTCGGAATTTCTCTACGTGATAAAGTCCGGAATGAGGAAATCCGTAGACGAACGAAGGTCACCGACATAGCTCGACGAGTCAGTGAGCTGAAGTGGCAATGGGCCGGCCACATCGCTCGAAGAACCGATAACCGGTGGGGAGTAAAGGTTCTCGAGTGGCGACCACGTACCGGGAAACGTCTACCAGGCCGTCCCCCTACTAGATGGACCGACGACCTGGTTAGAGTCGCAGGGAGTCGCTGGATGCAGGCTCGGGACTGGTCGATGTGGCGTAACATGAGGGAGGCCTATGTCCAGCAGTGGAAGTTTCCCGGCTGATGATGATGATATGTTACAAAATTACTTTTACAATGAATCGTGTAGGTAGCCGTGTGGTCTCGGTTTTAGGATAGCAAGCACCACCTGCATGGAAAAACAAGACGGAAACATTTTTGACAGTACGTCATCGACGTCTACCTCGCTCGCTACTACACAATCTCAATAATGGACAACTAGGGACTAATAAGGTAAATATGGTTTAGAAGGTAATTCGCGGTCGCGGAAAGTTTTCTTTAGTGGTATTTCTCAACCTATGATACCAATACTTTTGTTTTATTTTTATAAATTTTGCATTCGGCATTTGTTTTGGTAATGATTTTTACAAATTGGAACTCATTGGTACAAGCCAGGATTGAACCCAGACCTCGATTGTTCAAGGACTGACGCTTTACCCAACTGAGCTACTTGAGGTTGGTGAAGGAAAACTTCGTGTGTAAACTTGTACACTCCTGAGAAGATATTCAAAGGTGTGTCTACCAATGCGCACTGGTGCCGCGTGGTGGACTATGGCCCATACACTCTCTGTAGGAGAGCAGGCTTGAGCCCGTGCAGTGTGGTCATATACTCGTATATAGGCTGTTGTTGATGATGATTTGTTTTTGAATAATTGGTATAATTATTTGTTTATGGAGAAAATTTAATTATTTTGGTGACTTTATTTCATTCAACACGAATCAAATATCAAATAATTAGATATGTAGTAAAATTGCAGCCCAGAATATGAACCGCTGTCTGGAATTAACAGTTTTAATTTTAATAACATCCCTCTAATAAATTTGTAGATAAATAATGTAACCTGATATTGCCATTCTTGTTTCTATCAGTATGTGGTGCATAGTTCGACCAAATTTACATGAGAGTCGCGCTAGTTAGCGCTTGTTTTCTATTCACACTGCACTGGTGCATGTGAACAATGCATTGGAATACCTCTGACTGAAATTAACTACGAGCATTGGTGCATGGCCGCGAGCGTATTGTTTATTGACTCACATTTTTAATGGCTAGACATAAATATAATGTCATAGATAGACTATTAGGATCCAAAATAGTACATTTCGATACTAATGCGAAAATTATGTAAATTCAATCGAGGTATTCTGGTCTTGAGATGGTGACCAAGAGTGTGTTGCAAATACTGCCTAGTGAATAGGCAAAAACACTAGCAATGATTCCCACGAATATATATACACGAAAAACATTGCTTCAGTTATAAAGAAAAATGCCCGCCTTCTTTGTGTTTTTCGGACAACCTTCTGAAATCATGAACAGCTACGAAACGTATCACTTGAAGTGAATTGCATTTCTAATTGAGAAAATGAACATTTAAAAAAAGATTTCAAAAATGTGGAACATGTCCCTTTGTAATTGGCATTTTTATAAACTAATTTACAATTACATTTATAAATAGATTGTAATCCTGATACAAAATCATCTAGATGCGGAAATACAACTAATTTCCAGCGTGTATGTTGCGCTTTTGTTTCAATCAAATATGTACATGAAAAGATGTGTACTATACGCGGAACCCGCTAGCAAGAAACTCAATTTACATCACATTTACCCAATTTAAAAACATTGCAATAGCAGGCTGAGATTAAGAGAGTCTGCGAAAGTAAACTCAATTCCGTCTGAAAACAAGAGTTTATGGGTGCTACCGTATTAATGCGGAGCGGATTTTTCCTAATTAGTGTTAAAAAGCGTTGAAAAAGAGCATCATTGAAAGAATTTAATCGTATTCACGGCGAATATTATAATTTAATAAAATAATTATTCCATCTGTATATTAAATAATAATTTACACATTGAATTCAAAAAATGTTCTGCCTAGACGGTCACCACGAGTTTGTGCAAGTTTTTTTTAGGAAAATGGGATATCCATCCTTGTGTTTGGGTCTTATTATGACAGAGAAATCATATTTATAAGTATTTATCTTTAACTTATATTTCCTCTGGCAGATTCATAATTAAATGACGAGAATTAATAAATAAGTCGAGCACAAAATACCTAATTACAGTGACAGTGATATTTCAGTTGATTTGATAACTGTATTTTTGCTCAAACAGATGATTTTATGACTTTCTAATTTTATATACTATGTATACTACCTTTGTTGTTTTGTTACTGACATAGAAAAATTGTGGCACCAAGCAATGAAGAAAAATAACAACATTTTCCAGTAACTGGTGTACTGGAAAATGTTGTTTGAAAATTTTGTCTATGACGTCTAATTCAGCCTTCAGAACGTCTACCATGAGTTTACGCAAGCGAAAATATATATCGAATACTATCGGACAATCGGAAATGCTTTTAAGTCCAGTGCATCTACCATGAGTTTACGCAGGCGATAACGTGTATCGTTAAGTATCGCTCTGTCCTTGTCGCGCGCATTTCGACTGAGCAGCATTTCCGATAGTATTCGATGTACGTTATCGACTACGTAAACTCATGGTTGACGCACAGATTGCGGGTGACAAGGACAGAGCGATAGCTAACGATACACGTTATCGCCTGCGTAAACTCATGGTAGATGCACTGAAACTTTCTCATCTGCATGAGCCCCGCACTCGCTTCCTCTGTTATAATATAAACGTTCCCTTACCTCCCATGTTTTATCCCGAACGTAAGGGCTTACAAAAACTTGGGCCTATGTAAACATGACTTAGAAAAGGACGAGAATTTGAACGAAATGCTGAGAATGATAGCCAGCCTTTGTAATCGTTACTTTTTACCTTCGGACATTCCACTTTGACCTGAGTAAAATCAAAAGGCTTCGGTTCCAAAGGTCGAGGCCAAAGGCTATGGAATCGTTTATCTTGTTGTTGTTTATTCGGTATATTAAGAAAAATGAGTTTGGTCTGATATGTACTTGTAATAGCTACGTAGACCTTGTAATGTTAGCGAAAAAAAATATCGGTTTCTCTTCTGTTTGTTACATTCACTTTTTAAATATTACGCCTCCGTTTGGTTACAATCTCACCTGATGCTAAGCGACGCTTTGGTCTAGGATGGTTCACGGTTGATTAAAGAAAACTATTCACTCTGGCCATGAAGACATCCAAGTCGTGACTTGGGAAACACAGAAGTGGGCAGAGAATTCCACACACAGTGGAATTTCAACTAAGTAGGGGGAGGAAGCCAGCCGTTTGTCCTGGTTAACATTGGTCGGTAGAATTACACGACTAAACTTCTGAGCTCATCAAAATTAACGCACGCACAAGACCTATGCCATGAAAAAACACATGAGTGACTGTACATAAATAAAACTATCTCAAAAACAGTGTGAAACTTTATGGAAGCAATTTGGACGCACAGTTTTTTTAAATCAAAGTTAAAATGTGAAGAAAAAAACTGTTTACAGGCAAGAAAACCAACAACAAAATTCATTTTATGGTAGTAAAAAACCTAATGTTTACAAAAATAAACAATTTGCTGATGCGGAAATCCTCCAAGACAAAACTGAACCCGACTGGCAGCCAGCCAGCTGTTTTATGGCATTTTAAACAGTTGAGACGGTTTCGTTCCCATACAAAGGAGGCGTTTCAAGTTCGGCCCGCATTGTTTGAACAAAATATTTTCAAAAATCGAGCAAAAATGATAAAAAAGCCGACCGGAAATATTTTTTGTCACTGACACTTTTATTATTTTTAAGTTGTTGTTGTAAATGTTGCCTATTTCATTTGGATTTCATATTTTTGTGCAACAAGTAAATGCTTGCAAAAACAACTGGAAACCGACTTCAATTGCCCTAAAAGTCTACTGTTATTAAGGCAAGTCTAGGATTGATATCGTTTTCTCATGGATGCCATTGTCAGAACTGGACCAAATTGAAATGGGAACACACGGAAAGAACCACCATTCAAATAAAAAAGAATCATCCAAATCGCTTCACCAAGTCAAAAGTTCTAAGGTAACAAATATTTTAAAAAAACATGCCCGTCGAATTGAGAACGTCCTCCTTTTTTCAAGTTGTTTAAAAAACTGGGTCAATTTATTCTAAAATAATTGTAATTAAGAACCATTCAATTGAAAACAGCGTTTTCAATCCTTACAACCTCGCGGCTCACGTATGTATTTGCTGACGATACATCTCTAGTTTGCAATGCAACAAGGATGTATCGAATAACGGACGGATTTTTGTCCGGAGTGTCATCCAGAAGTAGAACCCCTATTTTGATTCTTGACAAAATTCCACAGTATTTAAAACCTTAATATATTTATGAAACAAAGACGTCGTTGTAAATAATAAATTAATTATTTAACATTCCCTAAACTGTGCACTAACAAACACGTACCTAGTCTTAAGCCTGAAAACGTTTACTTTAGGTACTGTTATGGGAACGCAACCATTTTAAACAAACTCCGGTAATAAGATTAAAACTATAATAATACCTGCTCAATTGTCTGAAATGACAGGATAATTTCCCGGAATAATTTTCCAATAAAGGGCTGAAAGTTCCCGCACCGATAACAGTTTATGATGACAAGCTGTCTCTCAACGTGAATGTCCTGCGATTTTCTGGAATTTTACTCGCAACTTCCTTGTATTAAATACTTTACAAACATTCTACGAAGATGTTTTGATTATAAAAACAGATTAATAAAAGTAGTTTACTCGATCCTGTAGCCTACATGCTTGGACTAACAATCTGTAAATCTAGGGTTCGATTGCCAGTGATATTAATAAAATTTCAGATGTCGGTGGTTTTTCCAAATTGTTCTAAATTGATTCATACTCTTGTAAAACAGGTTCAAAGTTGGGGCTTTTTATTACCGAAAAATACAATACTTTGACGCCCTGTAACTCTGGAAGTATATATTTAAACGAAAACCACCGACACAGATATTTGTTTATAGATTGTGTCTTGAAAATTTCATAGATTTTCATAGCTTAATACTCAAAATATGACTGGACTACGTTTGTATGGGCGCTTTGACACCAGCATACCCTCTTAATAATCATATAATTAATATAATACTATAAACAGAACGGACGTTCACCGCCTCCCGCCCATTCACGATACCTCACTTCCCCCGCAATAAACTGACTCAGATAATGACCGTGACGTGTAACGCGCGCGTCTGGCACATGCGCGTGTATACAAACGTTATCCGTTCGACGTTTGCTGATAGCACATTTATTCGAAGTGTCCGGTCTATGAAATAAATACTACACTTAAGTGTTGATTCCTAGACCATTTAACATAGGATGATATTTTATTAAGCTCAAGTCTATACTTACAAAAATTCCGTAAGCCGTAAGTTTCGTGAGCCTTTTCATGACTAGGTTTCTATACTATTCACAATCAAAACCTTATTTTTATGATAAGATTCTATCTCAAGGTGGTTTGCCTCAAACAATGTCCTCGTAGATATTTTCTTGACATCGGAGGATGCCTAAACAATGTCCTTGAGGTTTCCAATAATATTATTGGCGTTTACTCAAGGAGCGATATTACTCCTGTATGAGATCCGATACATATACTGTAATTGCATTTTATTAGCTTCTTAAATTCAATATACCTACACAACAATATACAGAATGATAAGAAATACACCTTACAAGTGCTTAGTCATTCCATAAATGTCATTTTACCCGTAAAGACAGCAGCATGCTGAGTCGGAGGACTTTTTAACATAAAAAATGTTGATATATATATTTTAAAAAATAGTATTTTAAACTTGTTATTCTACGTTGAATAAACTTTTCTTTCTTTCTTTCTAAACGTTAAATATGTATTTTAAAGTGGCATTATGTCTTAAAATCCTGTTTTTTAAATATATGATTTTGCACTTGGTCTTGCCATAAGCGTGCTTGCCCAGAAGCTTAATCCTAATGAGGCGCTGGCTCAGCTACCTTTCATACCGGAACACAATAGTGCTTTAATAGTCCTGTTTGGCAGCCAATTTAGGTAACGTGGTGGTAGCTAGCCAGGCAGACATAGGTACCTCAACTGAGAATCGAACCTGGGACCTTTGAATTATGAGGCCACGGAGGCGATTTAAACTATGCATTCCAAAGAGGTGAGTACATATATCGTATAACTAAGTCACCTTTTTTCTAAGTCTAGAGGAATCAGTATAAGAATATGGCATGAATGAAGCTATTTTCAATATTCCGAAAAGGAATTTGAAAATATATCCTTAAAAATTTCATAAGCGGTTGGAGCGGTCTACGTTTTGCTTTATGTAATTTGAAAAGACCTCAGCCATTCTTGTCTCTGGTACAGAGGAGAATTTAATTAAATCACTATTTGGAAGTATTTCTCAATAGGTCATTCAATCTGTGGAATCTTCATTTCGTTGGAAGAATGATGAATTTTAAATGACGGTTGTGAACTTATTTTGGTTTACTTATTTGGACCGTATATTTTCCATTCAACACTATTCTGCCGCGTACATTGGTGCAATTCACTAAGGGTGAACATCTTTAAAATAAAGAGATTAAACTTATTGTATAGCTTACTGTAAGAACTGGGTTCGATCCTGGCTCGTACCAATGAGTTCCAATTTTGGATTTGGAATTATTTACGAATGATAACAATCATTACCATTGGCTTTCGATGAAGAAAAACATCTTGAGGAAAACTGCACACATCTGAGTACAAATTTAAAGGTGTGTGTGAAGTCTACCTATCCGCACTGGTCCCGCGTGGTGGACTATGGCCCATACACTCTCTGTAGGATAGATAAGCCTGAGCCCCTGCAGTGGGGACTTATATAGACTTTGATGATGATGGTTATCTTTGGTCTAGCTAAGATGCAATCTCAACTTAAAGATTTGTTCAGTTTTCTGAGAACACGGAAGCTAGTACGACACTCCCTGCTGTAGCTGCACCCATTATAAAAGTAGAAGCAAATAATTAGCACGATTTACGAGGGTATTTACAGAAACGTTGTCTCTTTTCATCAGTCCCACGACTGTCACGATTGAGTAGGAAGTCCTGTTAAAGTCCCGGCTGACATGTGACACGACGTACACGGCCAAGAAATGCACGTGAACATCTAAATTTAGTTTAACTCCGATTGTTTTGTGAATGACTGAGTCATATTTCCACTTTAAATAGGATCTTATCTCCCACACAAAAGAAATGATTCAAATTCGGCCTGCACTTGTACACTATTTACAAAATCAAGTAATAATCTAATATGTATTGAAAAATACTTTCATTGAGTGAAATAATGTAATACTATATTACCGTTTTTGCTGTTATTTTATTGTGTCATTGTATCGAGCGAAATATTACGAAACTAGTATCGTTGTCTGTCTTATCTACACTAATATTATAAAGAGGAAAGATTTGTACCTATTTTTGTATGTTTGTAATGAATAGGCTCAAAAAGTACTGGGCCGATTTAAAAAATTCTTACACCAATAGAATGCTACATTCTTCCAATTTGACATAGGCTACATTTCATTTTGAAAAAAATTAGGGATCCTTGGTAAAATTTGAACAATGTAACCGAAGGTGTAGAAAAATGAGTCTTAAAATGTCTTTCGTCGAATGCGCTGTCGAAACTATTAGCGATAGAACAAAATAATGTACAACAATATTGAAGAACATCATAATTTCTACAAAAAACTCCGCGGTAGCATATGTCCAACTATTGTAGTTATGTCACTACAACAACTTTTTTCATTTTAAACATTAATGAAAATGCTAACCAAATTCAAACCATGCTATTTATGTGTTTATATTAATCCTTATCCAAATAAATTATTTTATGGTCAAGACCATTTAACTACCTATAAAATAGTTTTTAAATTATTTAAATGGGACTTTCCATTCAAAAGATATTACGAATTAAAAAATTCAAACAGTAAACAAAACCGCCATAGCGCCGTGGCCGTTGTTTGCGATGCAGTCTGAAAAGCGCGCCGGGCATCGCGGCGGGCGGGGTGGAGGGGGCACTGAAATAATTTTTTTTAATATATAATTAATAAATAATAAATAATAATTTTTAAATAAATAAAAATATTTGTGAAAAAAAGTGTTTTATATCCAAATTTCCAAAAATAAATAATTGTCTACCCCGTGCGAAGCCGGGACGGGCTGCTAGTCAAATATAATTTTACCAACATTCATATGTATTTTTTCACGTCTACAAATCTCAGAGTCACCCTTCGAAGAACGGTAATTCGAAGGCTACCGGCTTAAGGAAAATCCTTATAAACGATGTTAAGTTTTTCTGGAAAAGATGTCATGCCATGTCTTAAAATTTTAATCTTACATATATAAAAAGCTAATGTTAGTACGCTGAGACAGGGTTTTCTCTATCACCACCAACTCCGATCAACTTCCCGTTGGGGTAGTGAATACCCCTTGGTCTCCTGCTGAAAGTAAGGGAGTTTGGTCGCGATGTGTGGAAGTGGGTGGTTGTGGGTGGCAAAAATTTGAAAAATATATATCTGTCCTTGTCTAATCATGTGAAAATCTCCACTCATGCTCATGTGAACTTATGGAAAGTTCTAAAAATTTCTGTAATGATCTATAAAGCTGGGGCGGGCCCCTAGTTAATACTTTAATAAAAATACAACAGAACAAAAGTTCTAACGACTTTTAAAGCCTTAAGCACAACCGTAAGTACTAAACCTATTAACCTTTTTAGTCAGCCACGTTTACTTAGAATAGCAATCATTTTTTTGTAGCAAATAGGTATTCCAGTTTTTCAGGCGATCATCAACGGGGAACACAGTGACTTGCGATTTCATAAAAATTTAAATATTAGGCAATTTATCATCTTTTGAAATCTGGGTCATGAATAATAAATCAACTGAGTGTAACCCGTGAAAGCGAAGCTGGAAAATGAAAATTACTGCCGATAAAACGCCATGCGTAATAATTTGTACTGGAAAATCCGATGATGTACTCGTAGGTAATCTTAGTATAAAAAATAAATACATAATTTAGTGTGTCAATTTTTTTAAGTTGGTATTTGAATGTTAACAATATTTAGTAGCTATAAATGATAACCGCCATGGTTGTTGTATCAAATGTAATTTTCAGGCAGAATAACAGCGTCTTCAAGGTCTTGAACTCCTTAGACATATGCTGAGCTATTAGCCCATTCATCATACGTATATCAGATGTTCAAGAGTTAATTTAAAAAAATTGTGATGAATAAACCTCTTTGTATTTATTTTATGATAGAAGTTGAAGGCACGCTCATGGACAATGTACAAGAACGGTGTATACAGAATCGACCCAAAGTCCTAACATTTTTAAGAGCGGCTTGGGTTTGCGTGCTCTTTTGTTGAGACCTGGCACGTAGGTTGGCATGAGCAGGACAACCAACCATCGTTCCGGTCAGCCGCGTATCGATTCTAGTATATTAATGCTTTAAGAAGATTTCGTCAATAAAAGTTTCATACAAAAAAAAAATATTTTACCATAATGTTGTAAAAGAGTATAACTGGCTTTATGCAGTAATTATCTGAAAATAGTACATCGGATAGTAATTATAAAACTTCAACGCAAACATCTAAAATAAAAAATTCATTTTGTGACATGATCCGATCTCCTATTTTTAGCCCTCGACACAAAAAGGGGGTGTTTGGAAGGAAGTTTGACGCCAATGTCTGTCTGTATGTGGCATCGTAACTCTCGAACAGCTGGACCGATTTTAATGCATTTTTTACGTGAAAGCAACTGTCCTTCCGGTAGTTCTTAGCATACTTATGAGTATTGCACCCCCTGCAGTATGAAACCCCCTACTGGTTTACGGTATTACTTATCAAAGCCAGCTATTCTATTTTAAAAGATTATGGCAAAAGAACTTTTGTGTGGAAGAATTCCGAGCTGATTACTGTTAACCCAAATCCCACAGAAAGCAATTTCGCAAAGTTTAGTGATTTGTAAACATGAATTTCATATAAACTGGACGGAGCCTCGTTTTACAAACGATTCTTTACTAACAACTATTTTGTAACATGCTATAAAGATCTCACGTTGTTTGTTATTACACTGTTATAAAATTACGTTTTAAACTAGATGTTAAAAGGGTTAACATAAATTAAACGTAGATACGGAGTTATTCTTGTAAAGAAAACAACGTCAGTTCAAAGGATGGGATGTCGTAACAGTAGGAAAAGCTTAGTAACTTTTTATCGTGAAGCTTTTGTTTTAAAAGCTTTGAATGTAGATTGTAGATGAGATTGAGAATAGTTTTTTATAGTTCTTTCCCTTTCTGTTGATAGTTTTTGACTGCGACCTCTTCTGCGTGTTCAAAATCGTTTCCAAAGTTACACTTATTGGGTCAACAAGTATCCTATTTGTTTACACACGCTTAAACTTACAATCGGGGCTAAAACTTATATCGGCACTCGGTTTGGTTGGTGGTAGCGCATTTTCTATGACCGTCTGGCTAGCTACCACCATCTAACCTAATACTACCGCCTAACATAATGGGGCCCTTTCTCGAACTTTCTGTAATACAGCATTGTTTAAATATTTAAGTATTTTCATGTGAAGCCATACCGAGGTCGTTACCCTTTCAAAAGTACCTTTTGTACAGTGCAGTCGCGGGGAGTCGCTGGATGCAGATGGCTCAGGACCGGTCGATGTGGCGTACCATGAAGAAGGTCTATGTCCAACAGTGGAAGTTTCCAGGCTGATGATGATTTCTTTTATCACTGAATTTTTGTCTAATATGTAATTTAAATTAAACGATAAATTCCAGAAAAAATACAAAAGTATAATCACATTCCCATTTCCGGGTTATAAATACATTCCCACCTCCTCTCCGCTCCCACTGTTATTCCTGTTTTTTATTTTAGCCAGGATCTACAGCGGTACACTTGAAACGCGTCCACTGAAGGTGGACGAATTTCCTACGGACTCTAAAGCTATCTTGGGACCCCAGACTCGTTTAGAATAAAGAAATAGGGGGAGTGGTAAAGACGTTCCCACTTCACCCCCGGGTAAATGGGAGATAGCGCAAAATCGAAAATCAACCATAAAGTTACCTTAAGGGTTATAAATACAGAGGGTGTACCGATACTCAGTTTTGATGGTGGCAGGACATTTTCTCTCCAGCTGACTAGCTACCATCATGTTACCTAAGTCCGCCGCCAAACAGCAGTGCTAGTAGCACTGGTTGTGTTCCTGTTCCGGGATGAAGGAAGCAGAGCCAGTGCCTCATTAGTTTGAGGCTTCAGGGTGTTACACTTACCATCAAGTGCCAACCTAACACATATCTTTTATACATATATACTACGCTAATCTTTGCTTTTACAATCATAACGTTTACTAGCAAATTAGCGCTCCAAAACCAACAAAATTTCAGAAATTCAAACTATTTTTATGGACTAATAAAATGTTTGTAATAAATCGTAATTTTGTTGAGCGTTAGTTTAATTTTCAATTTTTCAACACACAAGTATGCGAAACGAAATATATTGGCAATTAAAATTCCGCTCATAGCATCTGGGGCTTAGAAGCAAATATAAACCAAGCGGGAATAAATTAGTTAGAACACGAACTAAAAATTATGGACTTGTAACTACATCTAGCACGATTGAGACGCAATAAGTAGGTGTAATGCAACTTGAGTCACTGTTGCCGTTCGTTCGTTGAGATCGTTGCCAAGTGTTGTCCTATATTAATTAAAATAAAAACCAGCAAATTGCGAATCAGACTTGTGCACCGAGGGTTCTGAAAAATGGACAGAATTAGGTACAGATATTATGAGCTTGAAATAAGATTCATTTTACTGATCGCATAACTAAATTTGTTTCCCGAGTTTTTTTGATGAATTTTTGAAAAACTACTATACAGATACATATATTTACACTAAGTCCTGTCTACTTCTTCGAGTATAAAATAGGGAGGAAATGTATTTAAAAAAAATCATGATGAATCAAACACGATGCAACAAATAAAATAATAAAAATTTGTTTTAGAATGTTCCAATGAAGACCTCTCATATGATACTTTATTTGTACGAGTGACTTTACTTTTAAATTCAGACCGGTTTTTTAAATGACCATATTTTATCAATTATTTCAATGGCGGCACCAGTGACTCCTTTGTTCCCATAACTATTCCAAAGAAGCGTTCACAAAATGTATGGGAAAAGTCGTTCGGTCAATTTGGCTGAAATTTTGGGAGAATATACTCAGTATAACAGATAGACGGAAAGGACCTTTCAATTCGAGATTATTCGCAGTTTATTAATCTGCATTTATTAATCTGCTGTGATTGAAAACAGACTGACAGACACCAGAGTGAGGTTTTTATTTAAATCTTAAGCAGAATGTAGCATATCTGTAATTTTAAGTCAATGGCTCTAACTAAATACATAAACCAAGGGAATAAATTTAGCTGAAACTAGAAAAACAAAAATGGCTGAACAATTTTGTTTTCTATACTTTTCATTAGAAACATATATGTTTTTGTTAGGATTTTATGTGCATAATAAATTAAAATGTTTTTGTACGTCATCTATCCAACGTTTTGGGGGTATCTACTATTATCGTAGAAATTACAAAAAAGAAAAAACCTGCCAAGTGCGAGTCGAACACGCGTACGAAGAGATCCGTTCCATTATATATAAAAACGAGAAAAAAATCGCGTTTGTTGTATAGAAGCCCACTTAAATATTTATTTTATCCTCGTTTTTAGTATTTCTTGTTATAGCGGCAACAGAAATACATCATCTGAGAAAATTTCATCTGTCTATCACGGTTCATGAGATACAGCCTGGTGACAGACGGGCAGCGAAGTCTTAGTAATAAGGTCCTGTTTTTTATCCTCTGGTTACGGAACCCTAAAAAAGCAATGAAATGTACCAAAAAGACCTGTTTATTTGGAGCAAAGTTTAAATATCAATATTTATATAGTTCGGAGACGTATTCGCGTTCTGCCCTAGGTATATAATTTTAGCTTTACAGAATGTAGGTCATATTCATAAATATATATTATGTACGTCATGTCTGCGTCTAGACCGCAACAAAGTCATGTTATAATTATCTCGTCTCATTATAAAACAACTAGTTCGCAAACTGGAGCAAAGCACAAGAAAATTTTATAAATACATGAATTTTGGATCGCAATCTTTTTTTATGAAATTCACATCTGCAATTTCATCAAAATAGATCAGACAAACCAACGTCAACTTATACATTACAAACTTTAATGTCATAATGGTCAATATGTATATTACGAGTATATAATTACTAAAGGAGCTTTAAAATAAACGAATGAATGTTGAGAATGAATGATGAGCTCGTTTATTCGTCCTTCATCACGCGATGGCAAATGTCGATAAGCGTGTGCTCACACAGAAGCTTCAAATAAAGGAGGCACTGCTGGATCTGCTACCTTTCTTACCGGAACATATTAGTGCTATTACATTTCTGTTTGGCGGCAGACTTAGACAACATGGTTGCCAGTTAGCCAGATGGAGATAGACAATGCCCTACCACCAATGAAACTGAGTTAGAGGGAGATAATTTTTCATTCAGAGAGAATCCAAACATACACATCATTAGTGAGACCGAGTAAATAGGAAATGTCCAAAGAAATACAATAAAAAACCACTGTCCTGTGTTTGAGACTGCATCTCAGTCTCAGGATCGAGGTAACAAGCAGAAAATTGGATGCGACGAAGCTTTACTGGTGTACACACGACCTGACCGTGTCGTACAACCTAGTCCGGTGTAATAAATGATGTTTATTGACCGAGTGCGCGAAGCGAACAAAGGTCTTCCTTTCGACTACTAGGGAAAAAAGCGACTTTCTGTGTATTTGTATGTTTTACTCTACAGGTTGAATTTTTGTAATGCTAGGCATATAACGTGAAGGGCATATATACACTATACCTTTGTTTATTATTATTTTCACTGAATTAAGGCCTTAATTATTTTCATCATTCGGACTTAAACTTCAAATGATTAACAATTACTGATTTATTTTGCGACTAGGTCAGGTCGTTGTAGAGGTCATATTTATTATCACAATCATAATTTATCATCATTGATACTTGAATCGAATATTGGTATTATCTGCGTAACCGGTGCACAAATATTTAATATAAACAGAATGCGCATTTTATCGCAAAGATTGAATATCTACGGAGATATAAACGATAACTGGCATGAATCGAGTGCATTGATAGCAAACCGTGAATTATTAATTAAAATTGTTGCTTAAGTTTTACAATAAAATATATAAATTTGTTTATCGAACTTTTTATAGACAGCATAATCTTCAAATAAAAAAGTATTGCCACAGTAATACGTTTTATGTTCAGCATCTTCCAACATTGATTGCTACATGATTATGATACAAATATTAAAATTAGGTCCTGTCTCTTTGTCCGGCTATAATTGAAAATGTCTAGTTTTATAAAACTGTTTCGTGAAAAAACACATATGGGGCCGATACGCAAAACACCAATTGCTTTAAATCCTGATTTATGGCTAAATTTCAAGACATGAAGCGAAAACAACCATTCAGAAATTTCAGAAACAGCTTCACTCGGACTATTTGGCGAGCGCAGAAGGCGTGCCAGTTCATTCGCGGTGTATTTTGGAGAAACGGCATAAAATAATTGTTTCACGTAAAATCAATGGCAGTGTTGAGTAATTGGAAATTTCAATTAAAAGTACTTAAACGTAGAATAAATGTTAAGTCTTAATAAAAGTGCAAGACCTGTATTAATTTATCTTGATTGAAAAATATCAGTTTTCAATTCAATGTTGGGTACTCTAATACCGACCGTAGAATAAACGTCTGACGTCGACTTTATTCGAAAGATAACAGACAATCGTTGAACTTCGTCCAGCTATGCTTCGTTCATTATTTGACAAAAAAATATTTTTGTCTAAATCGTAGTCCATGTAAAAAAGATAAATAGCTGTACTAATGTTTTTCGATATGAGTAATATTTTTTAGCACAACCCGCCGAAAAGTGATTCGGGAAAACGCTTCATATAAATCGGGTGAGTTTTGTGACGTCACATGCCAGCGTTAAAGCATAAATGTATGAATCTTGTTCTATATTTTGAGTTATCACGTAAAATAATAGTTTTATGTTATATACCCCTATAATAAAATGTTAATACAATGAGAACACTAAATCTAATAAGCATTTTAATATTCGAGGAACTATATTTTTCGCAATTTTTGAGACTTTAAATTTTTGACAAATCCATATAAAAAGTTCAAGTTATTACTTATTTTCATTTGGGGGGTTTTATTTTAATGTCACGCTTACGCTATAAAATACAATTCAACCCCAAACTAATTAGGTGTAAAGTACCCAATTATGACAACATTATAACTATAAATTTAGATAGGACCTGATCCGGTTGGACAGTCTGTCCGTGGTTGAGATAACTTGTCGGAAATGTGAACGGACGCGGGCGACCGACCCAGTTGCACCGCGCCGGAAGGAATCACAGACCGACCGGAGCGTACCTAGCATGTTGGATGCTACGGAGAGTTTATTAATAATGGTCAGATAAAGCAAAGTTGAACTTTGTCGTGATACTCGTATCATAAGTCTAAAGTTCATACTTTAGTTCCATTTTCAAACTAGTAAAAGTTATTTTGTTGGGGGAAGAACCATTAGTCAGGCTATTCTAAGCAACCTTCTTATTTTTCTTTTGAAGTCAAAAGCTCGATTCTAAGGATGAAATTGTCTCACCTTATAGATCGCTACGACAAGCTATATTGTATTTACATGGACCTGTCTGAAATCTTTGAGAAGCACAAAGGAGAAATTTTGTGAACATATTTCAAATTTAAATTGGTGTTTAGATTTCTACAGTAATGTACCCTTTTTCATCAAAATTCTTTCTTAAGCTAAAGTAAAAAGAATATTTACAAGTTACGTATTCCACCCTGGAGGAAGAGTTAACCGCATACGGCTTGCCGTTTGCACAGTGTAATTGCAGCAAATTGTTAATTAATGTACTCTGTTCCACTACTGAACTTGACTCAAAGGGTTGGAAGCCCTTCCTGGAAATATAAATAATAAACATCTCGGCGCTCGCAAACCATTAATTTTTCATACCGGTGGAAGTTAGAGCATTATCCTAGCTGGTAGGACCAATGTGATAGGTAAAGTATTTGTTTGTTTGGAAAGATAAACTAAGAAAATCAATATACATACATACATATAATAAAACAGTAAAACCAGTGTGTCTGTACATTGAGTATATTTACCTAAAACTAATTGAGGGCGATGTAAAAATAGTAACAGTCTACGATTTTTTAATTTTTTGTCTGTCTGTTTGTACACGCTAATCTCCGGAACTAATGAACGGATTTGAATGAAACTTTTTTTGTTGTATTGCTATTGAGTCTGGGCATCTACTAGTCTATAATTTATTCTGAGGATCGGAATACCTGACGTGGAACCTTAGCAGTGCCAGTCAAACTATGAGAGATATGAAAATACTGCCTTAATAAAAGTTATTCAGCGTGATGAGCATTTCAGCTGGCTCTGCTACATTTCATACCTGAAGACAACAACTGTCGTTTGTCGCTCTTGACGCTCTATCGTCCAATAAATGTATTCCTCTATTTACCAGCACATTATCGCTGTAAAAGTCTACTGAACATCATTAACTTTCTCCCAACGTCGTATAGTAAATCATTCCATAAAGGTTTATGCCATAAGCCTGCAATGATTTATTTGCCTCAGTAGCCGCATTACTCCACAGTTCGAAAACTACTACGTGGTACACTCGCTTCGGTTGGTTGTAGGGCAATTTCTATATCCGCCTAGATAGCTACCACCATTGCTATCTAAGTTCCTAGCAGCAGTGGCAGTAGCACTGTTATATTATAGTAATAACAGACCAAATCCAGATCACCTCATGGACTTGAGGGTTTTTAGTGCACACGCTTCCATTCCATGGCTTAGTAGTTATTTTGCATACAAATTAGGGATGCACCCTATACCGATACCGATATATCGACGATACTTCGGGTTTGCCGATATTTCGGTATCGGCAATATTTTTATGGCAGATTCAACGATAATTTTCAAATTTCGCGCTTTAAAAATGTAATGTAAACGCGCGTGTTGTTCCATCTATTTCGTTGCAAACGAGGCACGAACGCATCTGAGAGACTATTTTCCACCGCCGGTCTTATTCAAACAAACTTGCGAAATCGCCTTTGCCCGCAAAACTTAAGAATACTTTGTTTTTTAAATAAAAATCTTATAAATGTTAATTTTGATTACTAAAACTATTATCTAATTGTGTTTTATTTATTCTACCTTCCTTTTTGAATTCAATAAGCGTAACGGTATCGGTATCAGTATCGCCGATATTTTTATAAGAGTATCGGTATCGTATCGGCAAGGCATCCCTAATACAAATATCACAGTAAGATACGAAACGTGGTCCTTTACCGTTGGAACGAGCTGTGCTCGGAATTTTTGCACAACATAAAATCCATAGGCTAACTTAGGTCACTGACTTATCTCAACGTCAGTGAGCTGAAGTAGTAATGAGCAGGCGACATCGCATGAAGAACGGATATCCGATGGGGAGTAACAGTTCTCGTGTACCGGGCATCGAGCCTTCGTCGCCCTACTGCCTAGGTAGATGGACCGACGACCTGGTAAAGGCCAAGAGGAGTCGCTGGATGCAGGCGGCTTGGGACCACTCATTCTGTCGTACCATGGGGGAGACCTATGTCCAGTTGACATTTACGGCCTGATGATGATAAAGATACCGGTGGTACTCAAATGGACGCTGTTATTATCTTCAGATATATGCTATTAATCGTCTTTCAGTATAACCACGAGAGTGCTTGACCCAGTTCTAAAAATTAACCCGGCAACAGAGAACTATTACAAATTAACTCGTTCAAAATAACTAGAAACCGACTTCAATTAAAAGTCTACTTTATGAAGACGAATTTAAGATGTATATCGTTTGCTCATGAATTCCACTCTCAGAACGGGGCCAAATTGAAATGGGACGACACGACACCAGATTTCAAAACAATAACAAATTATCCAAATCGGCTCACCCAGTCAAAAGTTTTGAGGTAACAAACATTTAACTAATACACACTTAATATTACCTATCTCAAAAACTACTAAACCGATTTTGATGAAACTTGCAGTATTCCCTAAGTTGAACAATACCTAGTTCAACAATCAAACTTGTAGTTCCGGAGATAAGCGAGGACAATCATACAAATATACATAAATTTAGCACACTTGTTTTGAAGCTGATATGTTAACATATACAAAAACTGTACAGTTCTGGAAATATTACATACATACAGGTCGAATTGATAACCTCCTTTTTTGAAGTCGGTTAAAAACGACACCAAATTAAAAGACTCAATCCAATAATAAACATTTTTATAATCGTTTCTTTCCGCATATAAAACCACAAACAACGACACTGGCTGTTTCTTCAACACTTTTACCACGTACTTTACTGTTAGCAATTAAACTTTTACAGCTGTAACTGAATGTCATAATAATAAATACAAGTGTTAATGTTGCTCCAGTAGTTAGGATGGCGTCCAGCCAACACAGGTCAGGGTAGACTGGTCGACGACTACTCTAACTTAGTTGAAATATTATTCATGAGCCGCCATATTGAAAGCCCTGAAGAATGCAGCCCGTTGTCAATGGCAAAGCAGAGGTCCATATGTCAATGCGCAAAGTAGGCCTGTTTATTTCAGATTGGCCAGCACAGTGCTCACTCTGATATTTATTAGGTAAAATTCAAATAAACTTTATTGGACACACATAGACACACAAAACAAAACAGAACAGAACATAAAAGGTACAATGAAGGCGGCCTTATCGCTAAGAGCGACCTCTTCCAGGTAACCTTGGGGCAGAAGAACCCTATAAATAAGATGTTAAGTAAAACTAAACCATAAATAAAAAATAAATGACCGAAATTAATCATTCCTCAAACACTGCTGTTTGACGTGAGGCTTAGGTAACAAGGTAGCTAACTTAAAAACACTGCCAAGTGCGATTCGAACTCGGAAAATGATTATCGGATATAGTCCTATACTTGGACATATATTTATTCGGCATTTTCACAACACGACACACACTACAACAAACACACAGAAAAATATTATATACTAGAAACATGGACACATAAAGTAATTAAAACGATAATAATAGAACGACTAATTTACATAAACAATTGTACACAAAAATTCGAACAAAAAAATGTGATGTCGAGTTTGCCGCTACCCGTGTCGCGCAGTGAGCGCCGAGAAGGTATTCACTCAGCAGAAGCTGCACTTCAACCGGGAGTGGATGAAGCGCAGCGCTGATTGTCAGTGAAGCCTTGATTCCCGTCGGACACTAATACGCATTGCTATATAAAATACTTGAAGTGTAAGACCTTGCTTCGTGCAAAGATTGATTGTAGGTCAATGAGAGGACTTTGGACTCGCAGCGGAGATCGCTAAAAAGCGATGTAAACGGCCGTATCTTTTTAATTAGTTGACTTAGAAGTTGGATTTTTTCACAGTTCCAAGAGATTGAACTCTAATAATTTCAGCTTGATACCTTGACGCGTTCAGTGTTCAGTTCAGCGCGCTAATAGTGTTGTAGAGTGTCTGCTCCAGTGAAGGCACGTAGTTCATACCATATCCTGACAGGGTATACATATGACATACAAAGTTGAGTATTTATGTACTACTTATGTACGGGAGATTCAGTGAGATTTAGATTCGTTCTTGGCTGGTCTTTTCAGTCTAGTGCCCACAGAACTACAATATCACAATTTCGCCTTTGTGGATAATTTTATCACGTTTACAGTGAGATGGTTGATATATAGAAATTGCGTATAAGCTCCGTAAAATATTCATATTTTTCTATTTCAAGAAAGCGTATTAGCTCAAGTTGTTAATCTTAATCTTAATATATATATAAAATGCTAATGTGCGTAAGTAAAGACAGGGTTTTCTCTATCACCACCAATTCCAATCAACTTCCTGTTGGGGTGGTAAATACCCCTTGGTCTCCCGGTGGGAATAAGGGAGTTTGGTCGCGGTGGGTGGAAGTGGGTGGTTGTGGGTGACGAAAATGTGAAAAAATATATATCTGTCCTTTTCTAACTCATGGGAACTTTTAGAAAGGCTAATGTGCGTAAGTAAAGACAGGGTTTTCTCTATCACCACCAATTCCAATCAACTTCCTGTCGGGGTGGTAAATACCCCTTGGTCTCCCGGTGGGAATAAGGGAGTTTGGTCGCGGTGGGTGGAAGTGGGTGGTTGTGGGTGGCGAAAATGTGAAAAAATATATATCTGTCCTTTTCCAACTCATGGGAACTTTTAGAAAGTTCTAAAAATTTCTGGAATTTCGGGAATAATCTAGAAAACTCCAGAATGTGTACAACTGTAACAATCGATCTAGAATGTTCGAGAAGGTTCTAAAAATTTCTGGTATGATCTAGAAAGTTCCAAAATTGTGTGTGACTGCTAAAATCGGTATGGAATGTTCCAGAAAGTTCTAAAAATTTCTGGAATGATCTAGAAAGTTCCAAAATTGTGTGTGACTGCTAAATCTGTATGGAATGTTCCAGAAAGTTCTAAAAATTTCTGGAATGATCTAGAAAGTTACAAAATTGTGTGCGACTGCTAAAATCGGTATGGAATGTTCCAGAAAGTTCTGAAAATTTCTAGAATGATCTAGAAAGTTCCAAAATTGTGTGTGACTGCTAAAATCAGTATGGAATGGTCTAGAAAGTTCTGAAAATTTCTAGAATGATCTAGAAAGTTCCAAAATTGTGTGTGACTGCTAAAATCGGTATGGAATGTTACAAAAAGTTCTAAAAATTTCTAGAATGATCTAGAAAGTTCCAAAATTGTGTGTGACTGGTATGGAATGTTCCAGAAAGTTCTAAAAATTTCTAGAATGATCTAGAAAGTTCCAAAATTGTGTGTGACTGCTAAAATCGGTATGGAATGTTTTAGAAATGTTAGGAAAGATCTATAAAGTTTCAAAATTGTGTGCAAGTGTAAAAATCGATATGGAATGCTCTAGATAGTTGTTGAAATGACTAGAATAATCTAGAAGCTTCTAGAAAGTTCCGAAATGTGTGCAACTATTGAAATTAATCCGGACGATCCAGATCGTAATTAAGTACATCGGAATGTTCTCGAGTTTTCTGATACTAGAAATTTTGATTTCCAACGGTATATAAACCGAAAATCAGTGACTTTTTGTCAAAACATAAATTTTCCATTTACTACGGTGTTTTTTATTCTAACTTATAATTATTTCAATTAGTTAATTAATTAAATATACTTTCTATACACCGCATATTTAATGGTCGACTAAGTCTTTCAATATCTAAGATAGAAATCTATATTATCTACGTTACAAAATGCATCCTCAAATATTTTTTATACCATTAAACATGCGATGTATTTTAACCCGAGCAACGCCGGGTTTTGCAGCTAGTATAATATAAAGTTTTATCTGAATGTGTTCACTAACAATTTAATTTATTTTGAAGCACGCGGCTTTGAATGGGTGTATTCCCTGGATTAAAATCTCCCATTAGCACATAATTAATTACGTAAGTTTGTCTACAAAAACTTTTAAAAACACGTCTATCGGTAACTATTTCATTCATTTGCCATAAATACGAGCACATCGAAAAACTTAAGCAAAATTCCCAAAACAAAATTGAAAGATCACAATTTCCAGCAGACTCAAAAGTTTACTAAATATTTTATAAGCACTTACTCATAGGCTAGTATAACAGGCAAAATTGCTTGTCATACTTACCTTGTGACCAAGACACGACAAGGTGCTCGAGAAAACGTAGGGAAATTTGGGGGAAATTAGATTCCCGAATGGAACCGTTACCAATTTGCCATTTTTCCCGCAAAAATTCCTTTTTGAGTTCACAGGAAGTCACTTAGGTAGCTACAGGTTGTTTCCTTATTCTATTATTATGAATTTGGCTACGGTATCTCTTATCTCTCTCTCTTTTATCCTTAAAAGAAGTTATGTGAAGTGTACTTACTCTGTGTGGAGGATAAACGGTTTTCGACGAGAGTATTTAAGGAATACCGGGAAATTAGCGGGAAATTTTAGGTATTGTTACTCGTAGGTTTTTGGACGTTTTCATAAATAGAACAAAGGATGTGTTTTCAAACCAAGCTATGACGACACATATGTTACAGTCACAACACCACCTTCACACAGTTTTTTCAATAGAATCAAATAGAACAGTTTCAAATCAAGAGAAATAAAACACGAACGAGCGTTTTTTTAAATATACGGATGTTTATCATTCAGAATCCGTTAAGTCGTCATTGATTTCAACTATAGATGGCCACCGTTACAAATGTGACACGCAAAAACTTAATTATGTCCTGCGAGCTCGACAGATTCACTCAGCCTTGAGACAGATAAATTGCTGACAACTAGCCTAAGGGCACCCTAATAAGGCTCGAGCCTCGGCTTAGGGCGTTGCTTTGTGAAGAAAGGATCGGAGAGAATAGACCCGGAGAAGGTTTGATGTTTTAGCGACTATGATATGACATCAGCAATTCCATTTTGCAAGTATAAGGGTTATGAAATATTTATTATATTATTTATTAATCTTTTAAGTTCATTAAATTAATCACTTGAACCTGACCTTTGATATAAGTGATGATAAAGGCATAGGAAGGAAGCGTAGTAACCCAGAAGCGCCTAGTTATTGAAGGCTTGGTTATCGGGACATAACAATGCAACACACGCGGAATATACTGGGTTCGATTCCCGGTGGGGGCATTGTCAAAATCACGTGAGGCTTTCCCTAGTTTGGTTAGGACATTGCAGGCTGAATCACACGATTGTCTGCAAATGATGATGTGTTTCGGAAGGCATGTTAAGCCATTGGCACCTGATTTTCCCGGTTCTGCGACAGGTAGTAATTCAACAACTACGAGTATAGCGTTATGGTTTGTGAGGTCAGGTCTTACAACAGACACGACAGTAATAATCGATGCTCTGTCCGTCTTTCTGTCACAGGGCTGTAACTTTTGAACCGTAATAGACACTTGAAACACAGAGTCTGACTCACAATTTTTTCGCCTTGGTTTAATTTAAAAATGTACGGCGGATGACAGAACACTTATGCGTTTTGAAGAAAAAGAAAGGGGATATACGAGTACGAAGCCTCATTAAAGTAAGGGTCTAATGTTGTTAATTCTTGCTTTCTTTTGGTGGTCCCGTGTCCATAGTTTTGTACATCAATGTACGACATGCATGTTTTATCGTGTTTCTCTCTGTTTTGCAGTTTACGTAGTCAAATGGGACATTTAACGGCATAAACAGACCGGAAACACAATAGCCATTTCCAAAGCAATGATAGCATGATGTATTTTCTCAATCAGCTTTGAATAGTGAAGTAAAGGAATAAATAAATACCACCATTGTTGATAGCTGTAGCAAAATTTCCTGTGGATGTATAGAGATCTTCCGTTCTTCTGTTTTACTGGCGGAAGCGAAGCACAGTTTTCTAAAACATCATCATCAACCAGGACACGTCCACTGCTGGAGATAGGCCTTCACCTAATATACGGCCGATTTTTAAACTTTGCGTGAAGATCACCTTGATATACAAAGTACATTTCATATAACATAATATAGAGCTGTTACAACCCGCTAAGTAATTTGTAGATTCATAAAATGTCTGCTTACACAGTGAGAACGTAAAACCACAAGCTAAGTATGTTTAATCAGAGACGAACGGTGGATGTCTCGAGTCTCAACCTTCACATTTAATATTAAATTTTACTTTCGTTTGTTTTAGAAGTTAGCAGGTACTTACTCGTACTACCTGAGGGTACAAATTCATTCTTTATTCGTCGTTTCACGCTCACAGACAGCGTAGCGTGAAGATCAATAATACCTTTGGCGGAAAATAAATTTTTTATTACCCAAGAATGTTAGTAGCAGTATTAGTAAGACGTGAGTCTTCATGGTTTCCCGGCTGATGACGATGGTTGAATCTTTATTTAGATTATATGAACCATGTATTCTCGTCTGTAGAATGGTATTAGGTACAGTACGGGGCCGTAAATATTGCACATCGTCATTTGGAAACATATAATCGTTTATTTTCGATTTCGTAGAGCGTTATCTCTGTCGCACACAACCTATATGACGTTTGTTAATTTTGGTTCAAATGTGATGGAATGCAGTCGCGTCCAGATCAAAATATATAGAGAGAGTTGTTAAAGCCCCACACTTTAAATAATTTAAAGTTTTCTCTATAAGATCTCTATAAGAAAAAAAGAGAAATCTTTACATAGCCAGTCACGCAAAATTATCTCGTAAGTATGTCTTCCCATTGGTCACATAATCAAAAAGTTTTTCTTAAAAATATAGTAAAAGTATTAGAAAATTCTTGAGTGGTAGAAAGCGGCACCTATGACACCAATGTTAATTCAAAGTCAAAGTACTTTATTTTTAGAAATAGGTAAATTACAGTAAGATGTAGAACAGATATAGAGTTCGCTATTTATTACCTATTTGGCATATAAGTATTAAATTAACAAAATACAAAATGCAATTAAATCCACGGTGTAATCATTATTGATTTTCTCCGAAATGAATTTCAGGGATCGAATTTTTTCGCTGACGCACCCGAAAATTAATCTGTCAGTCAATCATATGAGTTAAAATATTGCACCCTTATCACACCCTTGTGGAACCCTTACTACTTACTACCCTCGCCTTAGGAAAGGTTGTAAATAGACTTTATAAACAGTAGTACTAGCTTCTGCCTGCGACTTCGTCCTCGTGACTTCAGAATTTATAAAATGAGAATTCCTTGTTCAGTCGAAATAAATAAAAACATATGCCCTGTTCCGGCCCTTCAACTATCCCTGTACAAAAATTCAAGTCATATTGACTGTCCGTTACGACATAAAAGAAATACAAAGAAACGAACTTACTTCCGCATTTTATTTTATTATTATGGATTTTAATCATTTTCCGCATAAGTTCCGCACAAATTAAGGGTGCTCATAATTAAAATGGAATAAAATGTTTCTCCCACTTCCTGTTAGCCGATTTCATTTTTTGACAAATAAAATTGATTCCTTAGTTATTTATAAAAGCATACAGAAACATAATCAAAGCCCGAATCATCTGCTATAAAAGTTATAAATCAACAAATCAAAAACAATAAAACTAATTTATTTGTCTGCAGGTCACGACAGTGATTCGTCATGACTACTGACAACGCGATCAATTCTCAACGGTAAGTCCTTACAATTAGCTGTATAATCCAATATCAGGGCCTCCTAACGTGATGTCATCTTGCCAATTATTGGTGTCAATTGCTTCTGGTCTAATTGCAAACGAGACAGTGCCTTGGCCTGTGATACGGTATGTCAAACGACCAGATCATTCACCGAGACATTTACAGTCTTACTTCTATAGTAACATGGCTGTAACGGGAAACTAAACAAAACTATTTCTTGAATTTGTTTTATAATAAAATTTCAACTAAGTATAATAACTCTGGGAGAGGGCTATGTCCAGCAGTAGACTGCTGCCGGCTTTGAGAGGCAAATATCTAAAATAGGTCGTTAATTATAACTGTTAATGAATTTCGCTAACGCATAACTACAATGGAAGCTACAATAGCCATTACGCAGCTAAAAGATCGAAGCTTGATACAAATTTCACTCCCCAAGCGGTTATCAGTTCTTCGAACGACCTAGTGAAGGTCGTGGGGAGTCGCTGGATGCAAGTGGCTCGGGACCGGTCAATGTAGCATACCATGAAGGAGGCCTATGTCCAGCAGTGGACGTTTCCCGGCTGACGATGATGATGATTCTAATTCGATCTCCTTTTTAAGTCACTACTTTTACAAATCCAGTTATTTCCAATGTTTTTTTGGTAAAAGCAGTGTTTTATGAGACTTTTTCATGTCAATCGCCATGTTAGAAGCCTATCATTTACAATGCAATGATGCCCTGCGAATCGTCATGTGGGTGAATCCTTTATCATAGCACTTCCCCTAAGGAGTCGGGTAACTCTATTTATCACCATAAGCGTCGTAATAGACAACTAAGGGAAAATTGCAGAAGCAGCAGCGAATTTTTCATCCAGGATAGGACAAAAGATGATTTCAAACTGCCAGACGGTAAATGACGTAAAGAAGTCAGAAACCAGGTAATGAGGCATAGCGCCGAATATGTTACACTGCCAGCAAAGTTAACATAGAAAAATTAAACCAAGTATCAGATATCTATATAGAGAGAGACTATCCCGCACGGGTACTCAAACCGTCGACTCCCTGATCTTCAGACCAAAGTCTATCAATAACTTTATGTGCAGGGTATTCAAGAAGTCGTCTCCTAACAACAAGTTGACCCTGTACCTGGCGTCACGCGACCTGGTTGTGGAGAATGGCTGCATCGACCGAATCCAGGGCGTTCTCCACGTCGACCCTGAATACATGGAGAACAAAAAGCTATTCGGCCAAGTCACCCTGACTTTCAGGTAAGAAGTTCGTTTTTCGTTTTACAAATAAACATTTGGCATGTAAGAACGTGTGTACAAGGTTTGTATCTCCATAGTAAAGCGAAAGTGTGTTGTATGACCTTCCTTTACGTCGAAAGAGAGCGTCAGAATGACTAGATTTTTGTTTGACTAGTTTAAAGGTCGGAGAAGCACATTTTCTGAAGTCCGCGCTAACGAAATCGCGGGCAAATGCTAGTTAGAAATATTTGTGGCTATTTCTATTGAGTGATCCCAGTAAACTGTAAAGGTCTTATACAACATGTGAGAACATCCTAATTTGCGAGAAGGAGGTTTGACGAATTCAATTATTCTGGTTAAAAAATTATAAATGACTGTTATGTTTTACAATTTTATTTTACTTTTATAATTTTGATTTTTAATACTTGAAATGGTCGCTAAATAGAACAAAATGGTACCTAGAGACGACTCCGTTTTATTCCCTTGTTGCTTAATATATAGTATATATAGTTTTAAAATTCATTTCATTGTATTCCTCATGAAGCACATATCTTTGAGCATCCTTTTTGCAATAATGTACGAGTACATGTTCACGAAATAAAGACAGAACATTTACAATGATTTCCGCGCGGACAAATTTCTCACGGGCAAGATATCTCATTGCATTATTATACTTGTAAGAGCTAGACACCTGCAAGGGTTACTGGACCTTAAATCCTTGTCAACAATTGACTCAGTTCATTTTGATATTTATTTAGAACCCAGCTCAGGTGGTCAGTGCCGGCGGGATCGAGGAAACTTTAAATTGCTTTACAAAAGTCCACAGATAAACGAGATTTGCTCACCCGCAAACGTAGCGGTGCAATTTATGAAACCTGCCGCTGATTTAATTATCCCGCTCGCTTGTTTCGGGTTTTACAGATTTGATTACGTGCCTAAGTATAGTGTGATCTGTAAATTCGCAACTGGTCTAAATTACCTCGTTGCGTTAATTACCAACCACTGGTAGATAAATGTAGTGAATATGTCGTTAATTTTTTGTAAAGTGATGGTTAATAAATTGATTAACTTCGTAGGTAATTTTGGAGTCAGAGTAAATGGTTTTACTAGTAGTTTTTTGAAAAACTTTTTGTAAATAGTTTTTAGGGCAATTAAGCTTGCTACAAAACGTTATTCCATATTGGAGACCTTTGTATCCACCTCCTGGCTTCAGGGTCAGATCAGCTTTATGGTGCCAAATTATTGGACTACATATGCATATTTTCAAAAGATGCGACCTGTGTCACAAGAAATCTCTATTTGAAAAATATTGTTGTAAAAACTATAAAAGAAAGACTAACAACCTAATAAGGCGCTGGCTATGCAATGTTTAATACCGGAACACAACAGTGCTATTAACACTGCTGTTTGGTAGCAGACTTAGGTAACATGGTTGTAGTCTAGCCAGGCGGACATATAAAATAACACCACCAACCAACCCTCACTGGGAATCGAACTTGGGACCTCTGGATTGTGAATCCAACATTTAGACATTAGGCCACGGATGTTCTTTTTAAGCAACTTCAAGAAAGGAAGTTATCAATTCGACGGGTATGTTTTTTTATATGTTTGTTACAGTTTGTTACCTCAGAACTTTTGACTTGGTGAAACGATTTGGATGATTCTTTTTTTATTCAAAAGGTGGTGCTTTCCGTGTGGTCTCATTTAAATTTGGTCCAGTTCTGACCAAATCTTAAATTTGCCTTAGTAAAAGTAGACTTTTAGGGCAACTGAAGTCTTGTTTCCAGTTCTTTTTGAACGCATTTACTTTTTAAAATAAGTTAACAGCGAGTTCGTCAAAAACATTTCGTAGGGTGTCATTTTTCTCCATCAGGGTACACTGCTCCCGGCTTTCGTTATGCGGAAATTAAATTTAATTTCCGTTCATGCTTCCCCACAATGCGTTATGTCCTATCATTTGTGAATGTCTATTAAATCACGGAGAGCTTGCCACATTCGAGGACTCTGAAAGCAAGATACGATACCGGCAGTATCTGTTATTATGATAAACTAGCTTCCGCCCGCGACTTTGTTCGCGTGTACTTTAGGATGTATTCTACTTGTTCGATAGGCGCAGGTGACGTATATGCCAAATTATTACACAGCATAAGGTACAAAATAGTGTTTATTCTGTTGTGTAGTCCAATAGTTTAAAGAAACAAAATAAATTTCAATAACTGACGTAGTACATTCAAATAGTCTTCATGCATATATTATCAAAGCGAAAGTTTGTATATACGAATTTACATATCTATGGTCGGTTGCTAGGCAACGCGTTTTTGTTATGCCAAAATTGCCCATGTAATCCCAGTAATATTATAAGTGTGATTTTGGACAATTTACACAATATGTCTTTATAAATTATAGCCTATATGTTTTTCTGATGTATAAGCTATATTATTGTAAAGTTTCATTCAAATCCATTCAGTAGTTTTTCCGTGAAAGCGTCACAAACATCCAAACATCTAAACATCCAAACTTTCACACTTATAATATTAGTAGGATTGATAGCAAACAAGCTGTATAATATGTTAGGCTCGTACGGCATTATTGTTCGGTACCTAAGGAAAATTCATAAATATCCGAAAATCCCGGGTCCTATACCCAGTGGAGTACCTGTCGATATACGGTTTGGTTGATATTCTATGTTCGTCGGGAGCTACCACCATGTTACCTAAGTCTGCCGCAAAACAGCTGTGTTATTAGCACTGTTGTGTTCCATTATTAAAGGTAGTAAGGTAGCTAATAAGCTTATGGCTTCTGAGCGAGCAAGTGTATGATCCACCGGCCTGAACGCTTCACTCAGTAGTCTATATTAGAATCACTCGCTACGCTCGAGATTTGATGTATGCACTCGCACCAAAAAACAACTTTGCTCACATGTTGCTCAAATTAAAAAATTTTAATCTGCTCCATATAAGTTTTTTTATATATTGAAGATAGACCAACACTAAAAGTATAAGTAAAATGATCTTTCAATAATTTATTTTAGAAAAGAAAGAAAGAAAAATAAATTTACTGCTTGGTTAGAAGAAAGAACAGAGATTTATAAACCAAATATATACTAAAGCAAAAGGCCTATCTCAGCTCATGCT
Organism: Carcina quercana; assembly: GCA_910589575.2. NCBI lineage: Eukaryota > Metazoa > Arthropoda > Insecta > Lepidoptera > Depressariidae > Carcina > Carcina quercana. The sequence goes on along the minus strand of OU342429.1, from coordinate 13,823,855 downwards.
GCAACCACAGAGTGATAGCAGCGCTGGTTATTTTTTTTACGTTTATGTTTTTCTAACTTCTATACAATATAAATTTTCTTGATTACACCGGTCTTAAACGTCATAATACTATTACAAAGAGCTTTGTCAAAGTGTCCACACCAAAGAACAAAGGCTTTGCCCTTGACTCGCGTAATGTACTTTCTTTCCCTTTGTGTGTAATGTCATAAAAAGAAATAAAATTCGCACAAACTTAGCAACCTCGTTTGTACCGAGTCATCGAAGTGGCTTATTCTCAAAAATATCCAAGAGTGATCGTCATGAATATCAAGATTTGTATTACGAAGTTACCATAATAAAATTGTAGGAGGGTGGAGCATTCCGTCTTCTGAATTTGAAAAAAAAGAAAGAAAAAGATATATCAATCATTGGCCACGATCTGGCCTAATTACCGATCTATTCTTGGAATACCTACATTTGCAAATGTAATCATTATTCAAGATTAATTGAAACGGCTTTGGGGGGGGGGGGGGGGGGGATGGGAAATCTATCAAAGATATTCGTCGTTTCTGCCAAATTATGCTGGATTTCCACCATCTAAAACCCCTCCGGTGTCCCTCTGTCGCCATTTTGGGCAACGCCCGGGAACATGAGTTTCTTCCGCGACTCAGCTAGTAACTTCCTTCTTACGCATTATTATATAATGCGACATACAACAAAATAAACTGAAGGCCAGGCCATTAGATATATATATAAATATATGTTTGTTGTTCACCAGAATAAATTTGTACCAAAACCATTCATTTCAATTTTCTGCCGACAAATCGAAGGCTATTAGAATAGTCCCCTTCCTATTAAAGTCCGTCCCTGACCTGCGAAGCCCGTTTGTGTCCATTTATATTAATTTGTGAACCAAAAGTGTTTTATATTAGTTAATGGACACTGTATTAACTATCCTATAAACTGTGTTAATTTAATAACAACTACTAACGTCAAAGCGTCCCATACCAAAGTTCATTTCGTTAAATTATGAAGTCACGAATTAATTTATAAGTGATTTTCACCGCAATACGGGTCTGGAAACTTGCGTATCATTTAAAAGGTTTTATAATTTAATTGGACACGTAAAGTCTCTATTATTGATGCTACATAATGGGGCCCTTTCTTGAACATTCTGTAGCCCTATTGTTTAAAGCTTTTAGTCTTTTCATGTGAAGCCATACCGAGGTCGTTACCCTTTCAAAAGTAACTTTTGTTCTTCTGTAATTTTCAAGGGGAAATTAAATTTTTTTAAATGTATTTCCTTTATCACTACATTTTTGTATATGTACTTTAAATTAATCGTTAACTTCCAGAACCAATTTAAGAAAATGTAATAGTATGTCACATGACCATTTTGGGTCAAATTTACAGAGGGGGTATAGTATTCGCAAACTAAGTTTGCCCCTCTGAAGTTGAGCTAACTTCAGAGGGGCAAACATAGCGTGCGAGCACTACACCGATACTCGGTTTGGTTGGTGGCAGGACATTTTCTCTCCAGCTGACTAGCTATCATCATGTTACCTAAGTCTGCCGCCAAATAGCAGTGGTAGTAGCACTGTTGTATCGCGGTATTAAAGGTAGCAGAGACATCGCCTCATTAGGTTGAGGCTTCTGGGTGCGCACGATTACCATATAACGGCCGTATCATCACTTTCCGTCAGCTTCAAGATGAATCAGCCATCAGTCATTCCATTCGTGTCGTGAAAGATGTCTAAAATATGAAATGTAATAAATGGGCAAAAGTTCACCTATGTGATGACTTTCTTGCCGAAATCAATTATTATGGCCAATCTCCTTTTATGAAGCACGACGTGGCGATCTATGAAGACCATGTCCAACAGTGGACTTGGGCAGCTGTGTACGAGTCGATAAAGCATATCTAATTATAGTCTTTCCTCAACAGATACGGTCGAGAAGACGAAGAAGTAATGGGGCTGAAGTTCTGCAATGAGGCAATCATGAGCCTCGCCCAGATCTGGCCGGTCCACTGCACCCATGAGAGAGAGCCAAACACACCATTACAGGTACGAAATCTTTTTACCCAATCATGTAAAGCCTTGCAGAGATTTGGCCACACGTAGGCATCTCCCAAGGTGTGACATTTGGCCAGACGTAACTGGCCCCAAGTGCGATTGTTACCCTACCCAACAACTTAAAATTAAATTGGATATCCCAATTAACTAACAAAACACTCTAAACCTAGTAATAGAATTGAAACAATGGCAAAAGCCCTGTTGATTGGATTACGAATGAAATGCGTAAGTTGATTTATTAGTTGAACAGTGATCCTTAAACTGGCAATCGAGTTATGCGCCATATTCGAACCCAATACACATTTGCTTTATCACCGTCAAATTGTAATTATTAAATTACATTGCTTAAATTATAATTTTAGTCGTTCTATTTGTCAACAAAAAGAATTATATATTATCTCAAAGTGCTATTACGATACGATGAAAGACGCAGTGTGGTGGTTAAAAACTCAAATACGGAATGTTTCAAATTTGGCATGCACTTGTACACTATTTAAAAATTCCAGTAATAATCTAAATATGTATAGAAAAATACTAGAATTACATTTTTGCATGTATTTTCATTGTACAAAACCATTCTTATTGTACTAAGCGATAGCGTCAAATGTCATATCATTGACGCCATCTTTGTTTTCAACGTTGAGTCTTACCTGTTTCGTGCGATTTATGTTTTTGTACAAATATGCTACACCAAAATATACGAAAATGGTAACTGAAAACCCTTTTATTTGATGATGGTCTTTTAAAGTTACAAGTGAACAAGACCAGGCCTTGGCTACTACATACATTCGCGGAACGTGTCATTTAAATATTCCCAAAGGGTTCCATAGTAAAAAAAAGGTTGGGAACCGCTAGTCTAAATCGAGCGTTTAGGAATGCGAGTTTATATGTCAATCAACGTCGGTGGCGCAGTGGATAAGGCGCGGACTCTCAATCTGAGGGTACCGGGTTCGAATCCAGCCGTGTACCTATGAGTTGTTTTTCAATTCAAGTACATTATCCGATTGCTTAACGGTGAAGGAAAACATCATGAGGAAACCTGCATGTCTTGAACAGGCATGTGAAGTCAGCCGATTCGCACTGGGCCCGCGTGGTGGACTTATGGCCCATACACTCTCTGTAGGAGAGTAGGCCTGAGCCCCTCCAGTGGGGACATATATAGGCTGTTGATGATGATGTCAATCAGTCTGGGAAGCCGTATGAATATACTGATTTTCTTAACAAACAATTACTCAGTTTACTGGCGGAAAAGCTGTGGTACGAATCCTGAATCGCTTCATTAATAATTGTTACCCCAAAACCTGCCTTTAAGTATAATGATCTATGTAGATTGAGTGATCCTAGCGTTTATTATTTAGTCTCACTAATTGGTGTTTGTATAATGGTTACTCAGATGATCTTGCAATAAATTCCGTTTGAATTTTAGGGAATAATTAGTGGGAAATAGCGAAATTATCAGATGAAATAACATCTGATAATTTCGCTTAGTCGGATCTGAGGTAAGCAACGTGGTCAAATCTATGTGATAATCTCTTATACCTTTAAACGAGCAATTCTTGTATATATATATCGAAATCGCTGGAGCCGTTTCCGAGATCCGAATTATATATATAATATAAATAAATCGATCTAGATTAGTCTTATGTCTGGGAAAACGCGCGTTTTCGAGTATTCATGCGCTTTTTCCTTCGCATTATTCGACGCAAAATATGATGGGAAATTTCACGCTGTCAAACATAATCACTTTAGCCGAGTGGTTCACACATGTCATTCCGTCCGAGATATCCGCGTTCAAATCCCGGTTGGAAAATTGCTTTTATTTTTGTTTGTTTTTATTTATTTAGTCATATGGCTAACCAGGGGCATAAATAAAGTTTTTGTTTGTTTTTAAAGAACTAAGAGCAAAGCTCGGTCGCCCAGATTTATCCTTTAATGTGGATAATGACACTTACAATCAGCCACATGACACTATGCCACTATGAAATAGAATAACGCTTAGTCACGATCTTACTTGATGGGAAGTGATTGTGAAGACACGGAAAAGATATAAACCCGGCCAAGTGTGAGTCCGACTTAAAGACGAAGGGTTTAATACCACTGTACAATATTTAACACAAAATTGAACAAAATACGCCAAAACATATTAAATATAGGTACCTGTTCAGTGTTCCCAGATTCCCAGACTTTTCTCAAACGCAGATGTGGAAGTGCGTTCCACATCCCAGCTGTACGCATGAGGTGATGCGAAACGACTACGAGACAATAAAACATCAACTTTGTTTCAGAAAACAAAACGTGCGTTAATCATGATGTGGTGAAACATAGAAACATTTTTTGTTTAAAAGATTTAATACTCGAACTGTATCTGCCGTTTGATTTCGATTTTAGATTAGAACCACCCTAAAATACGAATACAACCATTACCTTTCTATTTTCCTTGACTTTTTTCTAATCGATCTTTTTAACGAATCGACCAGGAAAATATTTGTGAAATACTGCTGAGTTGTGTAAAAGAAGTAGCCTTGTTCGTCTACTCCCGACATGGCGACAAAACGTCACTACCAGGCCGCGCTACCCTTCCGACCCTACCGTACCTTTCCTATCGACTAACAAATGAATGGACCGGGCATTATTATTATTTTAGACTAGTTTTAGCTCGTGACTTCTTTTGCGTGGTTTTAAGAAATTGTTCAATTCAAATAAACTTTATTGCACGCACACTCACACAAAACAAAACAGAAAATAAAAGGTACAATGAAGGCGGCCTTATCGCTAAAAGCGATCTCTTCCAGGCAACCTTGGGGCAGAAGAATCCTGCAAATAACAAGGGGTAAATGGTGTTACATAAATAAATAAATGTATACATATTATTATAATGGATAAACAATACACAAAATATAGTAGATCATGAAGAAAAGGAAATCAGAGGAGATCAGGAAGGAAAGAAGAAAAGGCTGCTAAGGAAATACGCCAGGCTAGTTTTGAAGTATTGCAAGGAAATTGTTCAAAGGGAACACTTTTCCTTCGCGTGAATTTCGGAAATTATGGCATGACTTTAAAAGACCTGTTATTTGGGGATTCTGTTACAATAGGTTAATTTCGGCCATGTAGATTGTTAGGTAGCGAGCGTGTCTATAGATTTTGCAATGAAATTACCTGTCGTTTTCATTGCTTTTCCCTTCATTTACCTGCTTCTATAATCAGATATATTATTACTGACCGCATAAAAGATAAATTATTTAACCCCTAGTGCGAAGGAAAGTTCGTGATATGAATAAAAAATTCAGTCTCTGAGTATCCAAAGGTCGAACTTTACCATAAGTCTGATATTTCTTCTGTATCCGTAATATAGTGTCAGTAACTATGAAAAGGGTCGCATGTGAAACTTTGATGACTCAAGCGATTTCTATTTTTCTTTTCTCTGTAAATAGATAGATAGATAATATATCTTTATTCGTTGACGAACACAATGTAAATGAACTAAAATAAAGTTGACATTAGTCAAACTAAAATTAACCACAGTGGGGTTGAGCGGCGCTGACTCAGCATTTTTATCGAAGGGGAATCTTCAAAAGGTACCCTACTCTTTAGTAGAAGAGTCGGGTTATGTGTGATTGCTTTTCCCGGGCTGATGTTCCAGCCCTTGCACTCTCGCAGAGCGGACTCCGCAGCGGAAAAGGGGCCACGACATTTTCACTGCCCTCTCGGGATCGTGGCAGCCGGAGCCCCCACTCAGACTGCATCTGGTCCCTACAGCGCTGATATTCTGTCAGAACCATCTGTGCATTATGGCAATGACAACAAATCATTGTGTGTAGTTTATAAATAATCCTATGGTGTTAAATCTTCTACCTGCAAGTTTTCCCTTGCTGTTACTATGTGGTTTTAATCTGTTGCCTCTACCGCATGCACAGAAGAAATTATAAACGTCATATAACCCCGAAAATAATTTGTAATAATATTTTTTAAATAAAAGATAATGTAATGATAGACCAAAGCTTGACCTGTGGCTTGACCTCAATCTCACCTCATCGCATTGGTCTAGAAGGTGCTTATTCCAATTTATTACAATCTAGCTTATTCATAGCTAGTAAGTAATTTATGTAGCTTAAACTTCTAAAGGTAATTATGTCTAAGATAGCAGTCTATTGATGTTTCTAAGCCTGTAGTTGACGGGTCACACTTTACTTTAACATGATTGTGAGCCCGTAAGCTTCGGCGAACTGTTGGACTAATCTATTCACGAGAGCCATCGTAGGTACTGATGGGTCATTGTTTCTTGCGGATGGCATCAAAGATGAATCATCACTACAATGATTACTATCTGATCACTCTATGATCGCTCTCCGACCATTCTGATCACTCAATGATCAACGGTGGTTGATAACATTCCCTAACCACTCTCTGATTGCTGTATGGTCAATTGATCACCCTTAGATCGCTCAATGATCAACGATCGTTGGCTGATCGCTCAACGATTATTCTCCCATCGCTCTCCGATCATTTGGACCTAACAGCGCTAGTTGCTAGCTACTTCTTTATAATAATAGAATCTACACAAAATCTAATACACAGTCCTGGCTAATGAATCCAAGGTCCCTTTTCTCAAAGCCTCCACATAAATTGGCTTGTGGTAGAACCCAACCCTCTCAAGTTTTCATGTCCCTCACCTACTGAACTGAGGGGAGTTCGACAGGTGTCCGTTTACTGGCGGAACGATAATCGACACATTGACAGTTTGGTTGCGAAATTCAAATGCATAAAATTTGTGGAACAAGTACTTACTCGATTATAGAGGGACCAGCAGATAAAACCTTCTGACGTGGCAGCATACTATCTAAAACGTTATTTTATTTGAACTGAAGAAGAGATGAACTCTTCAAAATTTGAGGTTATTTTCCTTATTAGAAATGCCTTCCCTACCCTCATGTCCTCTTCAGTTTTTTTTACAGATTATAGATCAACGCTTGTCCCACTTGACTTGTCTCACCTGATGGTAGCGACGATTTGGCCTACGATGGTGCGCGATGGTCTAGAAGGTGCCTGTTCACCCTCGACTTGAAGACACCCAAGCTGTAGTTTTGTGGCAACATAGACGCCGTCAATGGCGGCAGTGGAAGTTTTCAGGCTGATGATGATGATAAACGCCGGCAGTACGTTCAACTTCCTGGCTGAAGAAGTTTTAGATTTTTCCATTAGTCACTTTTACGACTCCCATGGGATAAAATGTGTTTGTGTAATCCCAAAATAAAGGTCCGTTCACACGGCGTTGGCTAATAATAATAATCATCAAAGGCGTTCGACAGTAAACAAAATACTTGAAATATGCATCATGTGCAAATTGTAGTAATATCGACTTCAAACATTTATTCAATTCATCGGAACCTATTACGTCGTAGCCCATTGAATTGTATGCTCCCCTAACGGGGACATTCCGTTATGTCCCCTTCTTACCCCGTGTGTTTCCTTTCAATTAAATATTTACAGACAAATAACCTCAATTCAGCACTGGCGCACGTGAATATACCGGTAACATAAATCTTTGAATGGTCAGAACCTTGAAGCGGAAATGAAAATGTATTTACTTTGAATCTACTGGGCCGGGCAAGTAAGATATTTTTAGATGCTTTTTAGATGTTGTTGTTTGTAGAAACAAATCGCTTAAGGTATTATTTACAAAGGTATAAAATTAACTAAATATTGTAACGAATATGAAATATCAGATATTTTGCATATTCACACATTTATTTATTATAAATTACAATTCTTTATTTACTACTGCAATCTATATAATTTAAAAATGTCAATTAATATACTTACAACCTACTTAAATTAAAACACTAAACCTAGTCTATAAAACATACATCGTCCAGTCCCGCTGCCGCTGGGCAGAGTGCCGAGGATGCTGGCGGCGTTACCTCGCTGGATAGCTAGGCTCATCCTTTGTCGGAGGTATCCACCAGCTCTCGTATCACCTGTGACCTCCACCAGGCGGCTAGACAGGTCGGACACAAGTCGGCGTGTCTCTGGACCCCAGGGACCCAGTGTCTCCACACCAAACGGCACAAATATATATCCCTCCTCGAGGATGCTATATTTGCGCCGCTTGTTGCCTTCTGCCGTACTGTATAATTGTGTATGATGAACTATAACTGCAGGAGTTATTCTATCGATGTAATTCAAACCAATATCGTTGACTGCCCCAAAACAATGATCGCATGTCATTTCGAGCACGTTGATTGGCTGGACCTTCGCACCCCTTCGATACCATCCGATACTCAAACTGGTTCAAGCTATTTGCCGGGTGGTATTATATTAGCAAAGACATATTATATTTAAATCTCTTTGTATATTAGGAAGTCCTGCTTGGACAAGCGAATAAAAACAGATTAAATGTAAGTAATAAAGTAATAATAACAAGTAATAATAAGTAATAAAAACAGATTAAATGTAAGTACTCGTAGGTACAAGAGACTGTGTTATCCGGACCTCAATAATACGGGTTTGCGATTATTCAAATTGTCAATCGCAATAAAATTGGTATCGTTGCGAATTGCGAGTAATAAAGAGCTGTGGCAATCGTGGGATTTATGGCATGTTTTGTGTACTCTCGCGTGTTACATAATCTTATCTTTCATGAATACATGGATTAAAATGGGATTCCCCTAATCACAGCGTAAAAGCACGGTGCGGCGTAGTAAAAAATCCTACCAGAGAAATGAATGCTTTGCTTTGGAAAGCTGAATGTGTAAAAGAACCTTTTTTCTCTGCAATCTTTTTTTTTATTTTTAGCCATTGTCATAACAAATTGTCAATGATTCTGACACCATCTGACACATTAAAAAACATTTTTTTAAAATTGACTGTTTATAAAATTTCCTGTAAAAAATACGACTTCCTAAAACAACAAATCAGCCTGTTATTAATCCAACGCAGTGTATTTACATTGACCGTTCCCAAACATTTCTCCAGTGGCTTAGTGAAGAAAAGTTTTAATTATCAGGTGTGTGAAAACTCGAAGTTCCCAGGCTCATGTTAATTGGTGAATAGGATCTAAGCATCTATGTGGGCTAAGAGTATAACTGGATCCGTGACACTTGGGAAACACAACAAGAAAAAAACTTTTACATTCCCAAAAAATATGAAAAAAACTTGCTATGCTCACTTTTCTAGTTGGTTCACCGAGACCCGGCGATATTTACAAATGATTCTCATTTTAATTGATAGGTAATAATTACTTCACTTTCTTAAGACATTATTTTGTTACCAGTAGATCGCCTTGTATATTAAGTTAGTCGTAAAGAAGCATTTTTTATTATCATTTCAATTTGTGTATGAAAATATTGCTGTTCTCGCGCGCTGTATCTCATGATGATGGTAATAGGTAGCCAGTTGAAATTTTCTCAGAATGTGTATTTCTGTTGCCGCTATAACAATAAATAATAATAAAAAATTAAAAATAATTGCGCGTGTCTTATCATTGGGCGGATTCGTTACAGCTTTCGGTGGTTGATACCTTAACTATTTATGATTTTCAGTATATCAATTATCCATATTCTGTACGGTGCCCTCGATGCGCGAGTCTCGCAATTGGCCGGTTTTTCTGTCTCATATTAAATGAGTGTAAAGAAATTCAAAGGTGAGAAGTGTACACACAGTGTGTAGAGGTCCATACACTCTCAGTGGGGACATATTATTATTTTGAGCAAGACTTGTAATTTTTATTTTATTGGTTAATTAAAGTTTTAGTAAGTTTTAGCCATTTATTTCTTAAAATCAATTAACTTACCAAAAAGTGGAAAAAATCCTAATTCCACAATTATTATTATTATCAATACAAAATACCCTTAACTTGGTAAGATTTATATCTCGTTAGATAGCTGACGATACAAGAAAGTATTAAAAACACTTTTTACGCGAACTTCCATATTTTTTTTTACTGAAACGGCTTATTTGTAACTTAAAACTACGATTTTTTTTGATAGTGACTATGATGTATGAGGCCTACTATTTAAAAGGTAAGGGCATTATGTACGATGATGAAATTTAAATCGAATCGCTAGTTCATTAGCTTTGTAATAAATCAAAAAACTTACATAAAAATGCTTTTAATTTTTTTTATTAATATTTTTTTCTTCGAAAATCAGCAAATATCTAAAAAACATAAAAATGGCTATAACTCGAAAACTGTTCATTTTTGACCCCTAGTTTATTGGACTTTTTTGTTGCAAATGAGCCATAGTTTATCTCCTTAAAAGGAAAACGACTATTTTCCGGTCACCCTGTATATAGGCTGTTGATGATGATTAAAAGTGTGCTTATTTTGTCGCAGGACGCTCTTATAAAACGTCTGGGCTCGAACGCGTACCCGTTCCACCTGGAGCTGACCCCTCTGGCACCGCCGAGCGTGCAGCTTGTGCCAGCCAAGCAGTACCACGGCGCGCCAATCGGAACCTCGTATGACGTCAGAGCTTACATCGGTAACATACTTCTCTTTCTTTCGTTCTTTCTTTCAAACACACACGTGCTTAAGTGTCATATCTGATATTAGCATTGGGAGTTCGATGCGTATTAGAGCCTACTGAGAGTTTTCACGCTAGTTTTCGCCACTAGTTTATCGCCACTTTGGCAAGAGGTCTCCCATCACAGAAATATGTATCTTATTCCTATTGTTATAACGTGCACTGTCACAACATAGTTATTGCTACTACTTATACTTCTACAATATTGGGATGAGAAAAATGAATGAATGAATGGGTGACCTTTTGCAAACAGTAGCGTCATTTAGCATCTCGATCACTTGAATTTTTGTTATATGTAAATAACTATTGCTTGTTATTATGTTATAGCCGAGCGAGCGGACGAGAAGGTGTCTCGAAGGAACATCGTGCGCATGGGCATCCGCGTACTGCAGGGCCCCGGCCGGCCGCTGCTGCCCAGCCTCCAGCTGCCGCAGTCACCGCACCACGCGCTCAGTGCGCTAGCGCACCACAATGCACTCAGGTGAGAGCCGCATGACAGACATGCGCGCACTGTAGGGCCCGGCCGGCCGCTGCTGCCCAGCCTCCAGCTGCCGCAGTCACCGCACCACGCGCTCAGTGCGCTGGCGCACCACAATGCACTCAGGTGAGAGCCGCATGACAGACATGCGCGTACTGCAGGGCCCCGGCCGGCCGCTGCTGCCCAGCCTCCAGCTGCCGCAGTCACCGCACCACGCGCTCAGTGCGCTAGCGCACCACAATGCACTCAGGTGAGAGCCGCATGACAGACATGCGCGCACTGTAGGGCCCAGCCGGCCGCTGCTGCCCAGCCTCCAGCTGCCGCAGTCACCGCACCACGCGCTCAGTGCGCTAGCGCACCACAATGCACTCAGGTGAGAGCCGCATGACAGACATGCGCGTACTGCAGGGCCCCGGCCGGCCGCTGCTGCCCAGCCTCCAGCTGCCGCAGTCACCGCACCACGCGCTCAGTGCGCTAGCGCACCACAATGCACTCAGGTGAGAGCCGCATGACAGACATGCGCGTACTGCAGGGCCCCGGCCGGCCGCTGCTGCCCAGCCTCCAGCTGCCGCAGTCACCGCACCACGCGCTCAGTGCGCTAGCGCACCACAATGCACTCAGGTGAGAGCCGCATGACAGACATGCGCGCACTGTAGGGCCCAGCCGGCCGCTGCTGCCCAGCCTCCAGCTGCCGCAGTCACCGCACCACGCGCTCAGTGCGCTAGCGCACCACAATGCACTCAGGTGAGAGCCGCATGACAGACATGCGCGTACTGCAGGGCCCCGGCCGGCCGCTGCTGCCCAGCCTCCAGCTGCCGCAGTCACCGCACCACGCGCTCAGTGCGCTAGCGCACCACAATGCACTCAGGTGAGAGCCGCATGACAGACATGCGCGCACTGTAGGGCCCAGCCGGCCGCTGCTGCCCAGCCTCCAGCTGCCGCAGTCACCGCACCACGCGCTGTATCTGTTCTATTTACGTTTCACAACATCGATTGCAGATATAGCGGGATCAGCAAGTAGCCTTAAAATCAGTGCACCCTAAGGGTCTGAAGGCCAGTTCCGGGTTCAACCCTTATAAATGCGGATCACGCGCATCTCCCACGGACGCCTTTTGTAATGACGATCTTATTGACTATGGATTCGGCGTCGAGTGAATAAATTTCAGATTCCGGCGCCGCTGGCCTCGCCTGAAATATGGATGAAAGGGTTTAAATATTTATAAGCGTTGTTACTGATTTGTTCCCAATGCTCTCAATGTTTAATTCATTATGTGTTGTATAAATATTTTTTAATAATGAGTCATTTTTAATAATAATAATTCCGTCGTATAGGCTCTCGTAGACTCGTGTAGGTTTCAAAAATTAAACACACGGAAGGTTACAATGAACGCAGCTTAGGAAAAGAAAACCCATTAGTGGCCTAGTGGCTATAGACTTGAATTCATAATCCGGAGGTCACGGATTTGATTCCCAGCTTTGGGAATGGTTTCACCTATAGGTATTTGGTTTGATTGGTGGTGTAGCATTTTCTATGTTCGCCTGGCTAGTTAGCATCATGTTGCCAGAGCCACCTCAAAGAAGTTAAGTCCACGCTATACTAGATTTTTCGAGTTCCGTACCTCAATTGGGCGCTCGATATACGAAAAATGTGGCACAAAGCGCCCACGCTTTTTTCACAATAATACTAGTATTTATTGTTCGTTTATTATTGTTTTAAGCTTATTTAATTTAAAAAATTATTTTAAACTTTTTAGTTCGATATTCTTTAAAAGCGTGTTTTTTAGTTTTTTTAAACTATATTTAATTTTCACTTTTTAGTTTAATATGTTATCAAAGCGTGTTCTTTAGTTTTGTTTCCAATTTTTTATTTACTATGGATTATCAACTATTTGATGGTAGTTTCTTTACCGACCGGTTTTATTCCGGAAAGTGAGCCATAAAAAATCAGCTACTAGGGCCGAGAAGGCAGCAGGCGCGCGAAGGAGAATTACAAACTCACAAACTCACAAACATACAGGTGAAGCTAATAAAGCGTGTGTAAAAATAGGAACACTTATAAAGGATCACTAGGTTGTCCGCCTGTCTGCTAAGAAAAAATTTCTCAGATATACGCGGAGGTACAAAATTGAAATTAATGTCAAATACTCAAGTCTGCAGTCCCTTTGATCTGTGAAAAAATCAAACAGACAAAAATAAGTCATTACAATAAAATGATACAGCCTTTTATGTTGCTTGTTTTGATCATTTTCCTTGAAAGTGCGTCAAAATCTATATACTTCCCATTGACCTAGAATCCTGAAATTTGTAAAAACGCTATTCTTAATGATATATTATCGACAGGCGCACATTTTATTTATTTTGTTTTTATTTTATTTATTTGTGATTTTATGATTTTTATTATGTCAATCATTCATATTCTGAGGGTGCCCTCGGCAGCACTCGATCGTTGTTGTTTTTAAGAATTAGAAAACAGAAATGTTATTTATGATTATGATTTCAATTTCTACCTTCATCCTGCCTGGCTAACTGACTGCCACGTGGTGACAATGACATCTGAAAATACAATTCAGAGCTAATTAGTTATTGACATCACTGGCAGTGGCTGTCCTGATGTGTAAATGACGGAGTTGGTTCTTTCCATTGGTCCGTCAAATGCGAGAATTTATCGGTAAGAGTAAACATTGAGTAGCAATCTATATCGAACAGCTACCGATGTTTGATGAACGCAAATGTTAGCTCTACTCGTGGTGCGTGGCTTACTGCAACTTTATTGACTTCCCTATCCGATGCTGTGCAACTTAGTTTATGTGTTATGATAGCAGATTAGGGATGTATTTACAAAACTGAAACACAATTCACTTATATTATGAAATACTATTGTAATAATGATGATATCAAAATTACAGTATGGGGCCGTAAATATTGCATATCGGCAATCATCGCATTTCCGAATACAACCGAATGCCAATTTCCATGCCCATGTACTATTAGATTTATTGCATATCAAAATTTAAAAAAAGAACTATATAGAGCTGCGAGTAAACTATTTTCTTTATGAACTTGTTATTTATCGTTGTTGTTAAAACTCTGATTATTACATATTCCGTTGACAATGCGACATCGTAGATAATTTCACGTGACAGACCATATAGAGGTTTCCCTTTTTCCCTATAATAGATGTCATCGTATAACATTAAATTATTTAAAGTGTGGGGCTTTAATAACTCTAAAGATATATTTTGAACTGGACGCGACTGCACTCTATCGCATTTGAAGCATGATTGACAAACGTCATCGAACGGAAATCGAAAATAGACGATTATCTCTTTACAAAGGACGATGTGCAATATTTACATTGAAATCGCCACTTGACGATACTCGTAATTTTTAATGTGTAAATTAACAATTGCGCGTTTGATATCGTCAGACGCTTTCGTTAGGGAATTATTCGGTGCATATTACCGTACCTATTATTTAAGATTCTCAGTACTTTAATTATTCATATTTTGTACGGAACCCGCGGTGCGCGAATCTGACTCGCACTTGGCTGGTTTTATAATTCAACAAGCCAGCAACTAATTTTAAAACAATTTGAAAATTGTTTCAAGAACATAATTTTGCCTAGATGTGTAGCAAACACTAAAACATGGCTACTCAGAATAATAAATAAAAACAGTAGTAATACACACAAATAAATAACAGAAGTCCTCTAATGGAACGGATCCAAAATATTATCCTGCATAATTCATTTTAATGACAATATTACTGAAGATTTATTCCTTTCCTTACTTCGTGTGAGTGTGTCTGCCGTGCTTCTATTTCTTTTTATCCATTGACTACATAAAACTGTAGATACGTTATTATACACCATTCCAAGGCAAGGCTGCTCTGTAAATTTACTGCATGTACCGCGAACATTTTATAATTAATTAAACGACTTGTCTGCGTCTTCTTTTTCTTCCATTTCGTGTTTGCCACTCTGGTTATTATTTGTGTACGTTTTGTGTCCAGCAATATGAACTTTCTTATTTTATTTCTTATTTCTTTCTTCCTTATTTTATTTCTTATACCTTCCATCTTTGTCTGATTTATTCAACTCCTTTCAAATCTTTCAATACTCGTATGTTGAAGACAAAAATATTGGAGAAGGGATTGGGTCAAGACAGAATACAAGATGCCTTCAAAAATTTTTACAGTTATGTTTCAATAATAATAAATCGCCATCATTGTTATCGTCTGCATAAGACCCATTCTAAATATTAATCCTTCCCAATTGACAGCCACGACCAACTCGTTTTGGAAGGAAGAGGGGGGGGGGGGGGGGGGGGGGGACTAGTAGTCGCAATAAGATACTGGTATATGCCCCCAGGCAATCCTGCCATCAACCGAGAGAATGGTTGATGATAAGTTGATGCTTTAATTTATCTACAATTTGTACAAGAAAATGTGACGGTGTGGAACCTACTTTTACGTTGCTCCCATGGCTACTAGGATTCCCTCCATTCTTTTTTACATCTAATACTTTTACGTTCCTTTTTATAGCGTCAACTGAAACACACCGAGAGCTTTCAGTTGAATAATAAACGTAGAGATTTATGTACACACTTGAAGAAAATCTTGTATTCTGCCATTATGTTCACTTTTTACACACATTTATTTGGTCAATGTGGCATACACCGGCTGGTGATGATGATTCATTTTACGGAACACCTCCGTCATAAATCTAGTCCTGGTTCTTTTAATACATATGGATATCTATTTGCTCTTGCTCACTTGGTGGGATGACAAAATGGCTGTAGAATGAAAGCTTCCTCACCAAAAAGTCTCAACTTTAACGTGACAAATGAGAATCACCTAAAATGTTATGTTCGAGTAGAATTTTAGTCACGTAAATTACGACCGATATTATTATCTATTTTAGATGCGAAATAGAATACTAAGAAAAAGAAAGAAGAATAAGAATACGAAATAAACAACATCAGACCCTTGAACTTTAAGTTTCAAGTATTTAAGTGTACATTAGAATTCTGTCTCACTCAGTATTCCATTACTTGTGGTTACTACAACAATCAGTTCGAGTCCCATTGTTACAAAGACAAAACTCATTAAAAGTCGTCCAAGTTTAACAATCCGACAATCCTACTTCAATCGCCCCCGACCCAAATCTCCTGGATATAGACAAAAGAAAATCCTTAATTAAATTAAATTGTAAAGGCATGTACTGTCGGTCTATATTTGTAAGTCAATACACGACAGATAATTGGTTTTGTCTCATATGTTTGCAATTCGTCCCGCTAACGCACCTAGTCCCGTTCGCGTCTGGTCCCGTTCGCAAATCGTGCCGTTAGCAGATCGTTCCGCAAACGCACCTCGTCCCGTTCGCGTCTGGTCCCGTTCGCAAATCGTGCCGTTAGCAGATCGTTCCGCAAACGCACCTCGTCCCGTTCGCGTCTGGTCCCGTTCGCAAATCGTGCCGTTAGCAGATCGTTCCGCAAACGCACCTCGTCCCGTTCGCGTCTGGTCCCGTTCGCAAATCGTGCCGTTAGCAGATCGTTCCGCAAACGCACCTCGTCCCGTTCGCGTCTGGTCCCGTTCGCAAATCGTGCCGTTAGCAGATCGTTCCGCAAACGCACCTCGTCCCGTTCGCGTCTGGTCCCGTTCGCAAATCGTGCCGTTAGCAGATCGTTCCGCAAACGCACCTCGCCCCGTTCGCGTCTGGTCCCGTTCGCAAATCGTGCCGTTAGCAGATCGTTCCGCAAACGCACCTCGTCCCGTTCGCGTCTGGTCCCGTTCGCAAATCGTGCCGTTAGCAGATCGTTCCGCAAACGCACCTCGTCCCGTTCGCGTCTGGTCCCGTTCGCAAATCGTGCCGTTAGCAGATCGTTCCGCAAACGCACTCTTCCCGTTCGCAATTCACCCCGATCTCGCTATCTATTCAAAGACATTTAATATTAATAGACCGGACAAAGCAAACAAAAATTTTGATCCTAAACTTATTACCAATTGGTAATAAGTTACTCAATCTAGTGTCACATCACGTCACGCGGCCGTACAAGACATTTGACATACCGTTGACTTTTGAGATCAAAATGTTTATATGAAACGTTTCCCAATGCCTGCTCTATAACCTATTACCTTTGCCTATTACTATATTTAAATCTCTCTGTATCTACGAGTATTGCTTTTCGATTAACACATGTTTTTTGATGACAACTGTCAAACTAAAAGCTGTCATATCTTGGAAACTACTGACCTTAGACTAATGATGTCTTTAGCATAGTCGAAGGTTTCGATGAGAACATCATTTTTGATGACAGCTGTCAAACTAAAAACACTCACATCTCGGAAACTACTGACCGTAGACTACTTCTACCTTTGACTTCGGTATAGACGTACCAAGCACAAGACAAGATTTAAACATAACTTTGTACAAATTCTTAAAATTAATTTTAAAATGTCAAGACAGCTCATGTTTCAAGCCAAGTATTAATAAAAAGTTCATCCATCGCTTGACCCCATCAAAGCCTCTTGCTCTCCGCTAATGCTACTCCGGCATCCACTTGTTGTCAAGGCCTATATGGAATTTATCGCTTATTCTATAGTTCTTGACCTCCCTTTCCTTAATGCCTTTAGGGTTCCACAGTCCACTCAGTAATATTTCTGCTACACCTCAGGATTTTCACATCGTACGTGTATTAAAAATTAAACATTGCTGCGATAGACGGGACAAGTGAAAATTTTTTGAGTCGTAAAACTTATTACTGCAAGTAAATAACTCACTCTAGCTAGTGTGACATCATGTCAAACGCCCATATAAAACATTGAGTTTCGAGGTCAAAATTTACGAAGAAATAATACAATAATAATTTTAATAATAAAATATTAATAATATTTTTTTTTATTAAAATAAAATTTAACCAGATCAATATGGTATTTGATATTACCAAAAATACATTTTAATCACTTACTATTAATAAATTACCTATCCATTTTAGTTTCCGTAAATAACAGGACTCCATTTAATTTTTGGTATATTTCCTTTTTGAACATAAACCGTTACATTTTAATTGAATTGGGTTGAATATAAATTGATAAATTGTAACACCGAAATGGTGGTGGTACGACTGGACTGGATGAACAAAACATCACAGACTCAAGACATCAAGCTGTCACGACTCGCGGCGAGTCCGTCGAACAACTAACGAACAGTTGAGTGACGCAGCGAGGCGTTGCGTATTGCGGTCACGCGGCGATCCGTTGCGATCTCGCCGCGTACCGTTGCGAGGCGCGACGGTATTATCGCTGTACGGGCGGACGTTGCGATATATATTTTATTTAAATATTAAAATTTTTAATACTAATTAATGTTTTTTTTATTCAGATAATACGATCTTTTCCAATCTTGGTAATTAAAAATACGAGGGGCATACCGAAAAGATCGGTAATCGAGTACTTTCGATTTAATTAGATTAAAAACTCTTTTTGATGAATAAACACTGGTTAGTTGAAAATCGAATACAATTGACAGAATTAAAAAAAAATTTTTTTTAAAAGAACAATATCAGTTTGAAATTGATAGGTCGATAAAAAAATGGAGCTTACAAGAGAAAGTTTCCGTGCCATAATTTTTTACAACTTTCGACGAGGATTATCTCAGGGACAATGTCTCGCTGAGCTTATATCTATATTCAAGAGTGAAGCGCCTAGCCAGACGACAATATATCGCTGGTATTCTGAATTCCGGCGTGGACGTGCTTCTCTTGGCACCGTACCTTCCACAGGCCGGCCAAAAACAGCGGTTACACCAGAAAATGTCGCTGTTGTGCGCCGAATGATACAGGATGACCGACATATTACATATGAGCAGATTCGGGCTACTTTAGGGATAGGTATGACTGCGATACAAACTGTTTTACATGGTGAACTGGGAGTGAGAAAGCTAGTTTCCCGCTGGGTGCCCCATAATTTGTCCGAAGAGCAAAAGGCGGCTCGTGTCAATTGGTGCCGGTCTACTCTGCAACGCTTCAACGGAGGAAAGTCAAAAGCAGTTTATAACATTGTCTCTGGTGATGAATCATGGATCTATTCATATGAGCCAGAAAGAAAGCATCAGTCGGCTGTCTGGGTCTTCGCAGGTGAGATCAAGCCAACAAAAGTTGTCCGCTCTCGCAGCGTATCGAAGAAAATGGTCGCTTCGTTTGTCGCGAAAACAGGACATGTAGTCACAGTTCCCTTAGAGGAACGGAGAACGGTTACCGCTGATTGGTATACAACGGTTTGTTTGCCACAGATGATATCCGAACTCCGTAGAGGTAACCCGAAACGACGCATAATCCTCCATCACGATAATGCGAGCTCTCACACCGCTCAGAAAACAAGCGAGTTTTTGAAGCAGGAAAACGTTGAATTAATGGATCATCCTCCATACAGCCCTGATCTGAGTCCCAATGATTACTTTACATTCCCTAGAATCAAAGATTTATTGCGTGGTCAGCGGTTTCAAGGTCCAGAAGAAGCAGTGGAAGCATACAAATCGACGATTTTGACCATGTCAACTTCGGACTGGAATTGCTGCTATAATAATTGGTTCGAACGAATGCAAAAGTGCATTAACTGCAACGGAGAATACTTCGAAAAGCAATAAAAATAAATTTAGTTATTTCCTGTATGTATTGTTTTATATTCCCGATCATTTCGGTATGCCCCTCGTACATTGAAATAAAACAAAAGACTCAATGTAATTTGCCGTCACAAACAGTTGTAGCCCGTTTTTTACTCTAATGTTTATGTTGGAGGGCTCCAATTTACATGTAACATTGCCTTTGGGCGAGGTTTAATTTTTCGCCGTCTACGGCGAATCCAAAAGGAGGATCATGATTTTATCAACCTTTTTACAGATGTATATAGGCTACATGAAATACAAAATGGCGATTGGACATAAAGTGCTATCAAAAATAATAATGATAGATAAAAATACCGTGATTTATATAAACCCCCAAAAATCTACTATTGTATATATTAAAATTACGTTTATATTTCAATTCGTTCTTATTCCAATGTTAATACTAGATCAGTCGCAATATCGTAAAGAAACCTCCAGCAAACCGCACTTGGTCATTATTGAGACATCTCATTCCCTATAATAAAGTGTTTGTTTTTTGTTTCAGACTAAAAAACAAAACGAAATTGGAATCCGACGAAAATTGCCGACCGAAGAAAGAGGAAGCTGGTAAGACGGTTTTATCAATTAAGTGGCTAAATGCGGCGCAATTTTATGAGGTTGTTTATTTTACTGAGCCACGATAAACTCAAGTGCTTATACAATCAGTTTACCTTCCTTTAGTACCTCTGGATGATCATTGGGAATTACATTTTCATTTAAAATTGGAATACGAATCTATTTCTTACGCCATGTTGCACTATAGTTCATGTCACAAAATTGTAAGGCCATGATTCATTTCAGGATTCAAATCCTTCAGGAAAAAACTAAAGATATACCTTTTAGATCTTCAAAAAAATGGTGTCATCGAACACCTTATCTAAAAAAAATTATTAAAATTTATTTTCTTTGTAGATGCATACTGACTTCGCTTCTACTTCTTAATTTTTTTTGAACATCATTTTGTTTAGTCTATGTTAGTCTATTATTATTATTATTTTTGTTATTAGTATTTATGTGTATGCTACTACTGTTGTCTGTGTACAATCTTTTTATATATTTTTAGTTCTGTGTTCGTAGTATATTCGTTGTGTTTTGTATTTAGTAGCTGGTTACTTTAATTAGATAATTAGATTAGTTTAGTATTAGTCAAGGCCTATCTGAAAACCAGCGCTGCAATCACTCTGTGGTTGCAGCATGAGCTGAGATAGGCCTTTTGCTTTAATATATATTTAGTTTCTAAATCTCTGTTATTTCTTTTTCGTGTAAAAAGCAATAAATTTATTTTTCTTTCTTTCTTTCTTTCTTTCATTTTAAAATTGTATTTGATTCGTCTAAAAGCCTTGATCAGCGTAAGATGGAAGCGTGCGTATCAAAAAGCTTAATTTATTCCAGGATATAATTTGCTCCGTTGCAACATTTCTCAGCACAAACGTATTCTCCTATTTCCTTCCATGACTAATACAGTAATTATTTTCAATACAACAATCTATTTTAATACCACATTTTATTTTTAATACAACATACTATTTTTCTAGGAGCTGCTCCTTTCTCCCCATCACTAAATTAAGCCTAGTTCAAACGCATAATTTTTTTATTTTTAGGGTTCCGCAGTCAAACTAGGAATCCTTATAGTTTGCGGCTTTGCTCACAGACCCTTACTACTAGAAAGCTGTAATTTGGTACGGGTATACATATTAATCACGCCGACAAAGTTGTAGAATAAAATCTTGAAAAATATTTTTAAGGGTGGCTCCCGTACACGTAACTTGGGGATGAAATATTTTTTCGCGTCTACCCCATTGTGTGGGATATCGTTGAATAGGTCTTTCAAAAATATTGAGGGTCTATGAACACTACTTTTCGATTCAGGGATCCGAACCGGGAAATATATACCGGGCCGTCCCCCTACTAGATAGACCGACTTCATTTCTGTGTCTGTGTCCTGTCCATATATCCTTCAAATTGGCTGCCCTTGTTTCTCATAATTCTTTTTACGCAGCACAAAAGCGACTTTCAACTTTACTCTCATTACCATAAATTAGTATTTATGTGCGCAACCGTTCAGCCCGCCGTAATAAACAAAGCTTTCTTTAAATTTATTTCGTTTGCAGAAAGCTCGGATCTGCCGGCGCCGCGGGCTGCCGTCGAGAAGCCGTTTTTATTATCAGATGGCAGGTGGGAACCCATTTTATAGCACCCTGCAGCGACGTAATTGATTACCCCAGCGTATGGTGCAGGAAGATGGAAAATTTCAAGGGAAACTGCATGACACGATGCTGTTACCATAATTTAATTTTTCGGAATTGATTAATTTAAAGCAGATAAACATATTTTAAGATAAAATCTTGTCGAACTGTATAGACTGGTCGTTGTCAAGATTATCGTTTTTTTCATGAACAATAATCTAGTACATACTAAGTATTTAAACGAACCTAATTCTTCAAATGTTTTTAGGGTTCCGAACATACGATGAATGTTCAATCCAAGCAGACGGATGTAGCAGGAAAAAGCCTTTCATTTATCTCTCTCTATCACACCTTTTATTTGACAACGGGAACCGACAACCGAGTGAAAAGGGAGTGTGCCAATTCAAATTCAAAAAATCGGGAAATTAAAAAATATTTATCTGTTTAAATTTTTGTCCATGTGTCTTTTTGTTGCCTTCTCACGGATAAACGCCTGAATCGATATTGCTGAAATTTGGCATACACGTGGCCTACAGGACAGAAAGGACATCGGACACATTTAAATCCCGTTAAAGGTTTCATGTCCAGTCAAAAAAACGTGTAATAAATAAGCATGTTTCACATATTTTCATTCGGACCACGCATTACTACGTCGCGAGCACAAATAGCAAAAGCCTTGGCTCAAGACGTTGTTTACGTCGCGTGGCTCCTGCTAATAGTAAACGAATAAATCCATCAGCGTCCGGCCTTGCACTTACTGTTTACTATCGAACACAAGTATATATACAGTTGTTGATGCACTTGAAACGTGGATGCGTCTTTCAACAACAGTGTCGAGTGCTGAGGGACTGTTGATGTCGGAATATTGACGTATGCCGATCATCGTTGAGAATTGCGAAACGTTTACGAATGAATATCGTAGAACCAATAGCTTGCAGAAATTGATGGCTCTTTGGCGGCGACAGGAACTGCTATCGGTACACGGTTTGGTTGGACATTTTCGTTTCTAAGTCTGCCGCCAAATAGCAGTGTTAATAGCACTGTTGTGTTCCGGCCTGAAAGGTAGCATGGCCAGCGCGTCATTTGTTTGAGGGTTCTGGGTGCGCACGCTTAGCATCCAACGGCCTTATCGTCACTTACCATCAGGTGAGACGAAGGCCAAGTGCAAATCCATAATAAATAAAAAAGTCCGCTTGGCAGGCTACCACTATGTTACCTAAGTCTGCCGCCAAGCAGTGCTATCAAGTTGTGTTCGAGTATCAAAGGTAGTATAGTCGGCTCTTCATCGCCCATCATACATTTTTTTAAGTAACCATGCTGATGCTGACTGTTACAGTTATTTTTCTTAACGTGACACGACCTAACTACTGTCTAGAATAAACTGTGCCCTCCTTTTATTTTGACTTTCGCATAGGCGAATACAAATGCAAACTGGCATTCATATTTATTTGTCCTTCGTACGTACTATGGCCCATACCCTCTCTGTAGGAGAGTAGGCCTGAGCCCCTGCAGTGGGGACGTATATAGGCTGTTGATGATGATGACGTACTTCATTGCGGAGGAGTCAGTGTCTTGAATTTTTAGTGACAGGTAAAGGTTTGCAGAAGACTATGGGCATTTTTTAAGTTCACTTGGGATAATTTTTGAAATCCACGCAGAAGAATCACGGACGTAATACTAGATTCTAATATTGTGACACAGCTCACGTGAAAAAGGCGCGTGGCACAACGAAGTTGAATGCTTTACAATAGAGGTCATAAGGCGCGCGCACCTCACGCTAAGCGCATTGTTGTATATAAATTACATATAAACGATGTCGATATGATAAGCTTAAGAGGGTATGTTGGTTAGACCACGTGGCCGCGTTCAAATTTGGATTGTTTTGTAGCTGTCCCTATCCGAGCCCTATCCTACCCGAGCGCGTACGGTGAGACAGCATACACTACGCGAAGTTATCCACCCGTTATTTGGATGTTTCGTAGTCCAGGGATCATTTGAAGGATACAGTATATTATGTAACCATTTTTTAATACAGTATACTAATGAAATTTCAGATGTCGGTGGTTTTTCCAAATTGTTCTAAATTGTATACTGATACTCTTGTAAATCAGGTTCAAAGTTGGGGCTTTTTATTACCGTCAAATACAATTCTTTGACGCCCTGTAACTCTGGAAGTATATATTTAAACGAAAATCTGACTCACCACCGACACAGATATTTGTTTCTAGATTGTGTCTTGAAAATTTCATAGATTTTCATAGCTTAATACTCAAAATATGACTGGACTACGTTTGTATGGGCGCTTTGACACCAGCATACCCTCTTAAGTATTATAATTCCACAGGGTTGAGCTGGAAGCGTGGCTGGACAAAGCGACGTACTCCCACGGGGAATCTGTCACAGTCAGCGTGCTTATAGCCAATCACTCGTCCAAAACTGTTCGCAGAATCAAGGTGAGTCCACTAATGATGAGGTATTCGATCGTTAATCACATAAAATGCTTGCCTTTACCACTGACTTCAAAAAAGGAGTAGGTTCACTCCATCAATATATCTTTATTACACGACATCAAAAAAATGTTGAGCTTCTCAATTCGAGGGTATGTTTTTTTTAAATGTTTGTTACCTCAGAACTTTTGACTGGGTGAACCGATTTGGATGATTCTATTTTTATTTGACGGGTGCTTCCCGTGTGGTCGTGCATTTGATGCGTTCAAAAAGAACTGGAAACCGACTTCAATTGCCTTAAAAGTATATTTTTAATAAGGCAAATTTAAGATTTATATCGTTTTCTCATGGGTGCCGTTGTCAGAACTGGACCACCACACGGGAAGCACCACCTTTCAAATAAAAAAAGAATCATCCAAATCGGTTCACCCAGTCAAAAGTTCTGAGGTAACATACATATTTAAAAAACATACCCGTCGAACTGATAGCCTCCTCCTTTTTTGAAGTCGGTTAAAAAGCCACAATGTTTCAAAAATGTAAAATTGTAACCTAACGCAATTCTGTTAAAATAAAATCAATTAATTGCCGACGTAGATAATTTAGTTTTATACTAACTTATTAATGAATTTCACCTTAATAATAAAGTCATATTTGTATAATATTTATACGGAAAAGTCGGCACTCTCCCGATTAATTGCGAAGACCTGATATTAAAAGTCTAATTTCGCTGATTTCATCTCTTTAAAGCACAATTTCTGTGAAATCATTATAAATTTCGCCGCTTTAATATTAATAATTCTGTTTCGAGTTGAGCTGGTATTAATCATAATCAATACTTATCTTACAATTTACGGTTGACTTAGTAGAAAAATTTCGAAGAGACAAACTGAACGACGAAAACTAAACGACGAACTAACGAAAAGTTTCTTCAACGGTGCTTTATAAATTGTAAAGATTCATAAAGATTCAAATTAATTATCCTTGCAATATAGTTACGGGCACGGAAATATCTTACAAGTTAATAAGTTCATATTTTGTTTACAATATAGAGGTAATATCTATATAAACATCTGTGTAGTCACATTACGTCTTAGGTCTCAAAGGTTCATGCACAAAATCTTCCCAGACAGCAATCTCATTAGAAAGAAGACGGTTTTATTACTATCGGTGTATACCTAGCAGATTCTTGAAACAATATTCAGTAATCTCATTGTCTTATTCATCACACTAAACAAAAACTTTTGGTTTTGGTTGTCGAATGTGCACAAAAAGAGATGTTTTAAAAGCGGCCCGTACTTGTACACTATTTTAAAAGTCAAGGACTAATCTAAAGATATATATAAAATTTACTTTAAATGTTTGCTTTTATTTTCATTGTACCAAATCATTCTTATTGTACTAAGTGACAACGTAAATTGTCATTTTATTGACGCCATCTTTGTTTTCTAAGTCTTGCCAGTTTCTTGCGTTTTTAATGTTTTTGTACGAATAAAGTAGACCGGAATATACAAAAATTGTAATTAAATCACTTGATAATGCCCTTTCAAAATAGAAAGTGTACACGTCCAGGTCTTGGCTCCATACATTCGCGGAACGTGTCATTTGTAGTATGCTTTGGGTTTTGCATGAAGAGGGAAAATAAAAAGTTCACCCAAAAAAAAACTTGTACCGTTGTTAGCGTCGATTTTCTTCTTCCCAGGTCCTCATCGTTCAACATGTAGACGTCTGCATGTTCTCCAATGGCAAGTTCAAGAACGTGGTGGCGTTGATCAGAGGCTCCGGCAGTCCAGTCCAGCCGGGGCAAACCTTCACCGACACATATACCCTAACTCCTCACAGAGGTAAGAATAATATTTTTGGACATATTGACATTAGTTTAACCCTTGTGTTGTTCTTTGAATAATATTATAACCAAAGTCCCATTATATCTACTGGAAGTTTCAAGTTCAAGTAAATCATGATAAGCCCAGCTATAGGTAGACCGCTCAAATGAGTCTTCGCCCGCGCGGTACAGAGGCACTGGGGTAGGGCGGCAAAGGATAGAGCTCTGCGAGAGGATGGCGACAAAGGATATCCTTTCTGCTCTCATTTAAGCGGTCGGTCTATAATATGAAAGTTTATAAACTCCTCAAGATTTATTTATTATTACAGTTTATTTCCTATTGGGCTAGGAAGAAAAAAATAGTGGTTACATAGGCTGATTTGTTCGCAGGAGTGACCAAAAACTGGATCGCACTTGAAGATTCCTACTCCAAAACTGGTGCTAGTCTTGCCTCAACTGTCGTGTCCAACTCAAACGCTCCTGAAGAACGTAACGTGTTCGCTATTTACGTCTCATACTATGTTAAAGTTAAATTAACGCTCAGCGCGATAGGAGGAGAGGTTTCTCTCAAACTTCCTTTTATTTTAACACATTCCTGCATCAACGAAGCTCCAACAGACAGCGTCATAGAAGAATCTACTCCTAAAATGATTTTAGAAGCAAAGGAAAATAGCGAAGAAGAAGACAGCAAAGCAGAAGTAGAAAAAGACCAACAGAACAATAACGGAGTCGAAGGAAATCAGCATACCACTTTTGGGGATACTGAAGCGAAATCACCTGAACATCGTCGCTGTATTGCAGATGTTTTAGTCAACATCGAGAATAAGATAGCAAGACCAATAGATAGGCCGAAGTTTGAAGGTCCAACTGAGGTGAAACCCGCGAAGCCCAGTGATGAAGAGTTGGACATGATCGTTAAATACCCAGGTTCTGATACGTGATCCGATGAGGAAACAGGAGACACTGGACAGGATGTCAAAAAGACTGACGGAGTTGAAGTGAATGCGACAGAAATCAAATCATGCAAAAGAGAGGTCCATATCCATAAGAGTGGTTTTGCTGAGAATTTGAAGAGAGCAGTCTGTTGTATCGATAGAAGAAGACAGTCATAGTTCTGTTGTAAATTATATTTATTGGACATGAATTTTAATGTTAGATACCTACTTTGAGATTCGAAATTATTTGGGATAAACTTTGTATAATTTTCTCATAAATCAAAAAACAATTTAAATAACAGTATCTCTGTCTGAATACTCTGCATCGTTTGCATCGAGCTGTGACTACTTTGCATCATTTGTTTTATAATGCATACGATAACAGACTGTTTTATGCTTTTCTTCGACTAAACTCTATTTTGACACAAAAATATGACCTACATAGAACGCAATTCTGATAGTCTATGAAGCCAGTAGATGTCCATTTGGTGAAAGACCCGCTTATAATTAACTTGTTGTAAAAAACCCGATCGATAATAACGATAATAACTCATTGTTTCTTAAACAAATGCGCCATGCGAAATGGAAAATGTCAAAAGAGAAGAAAAAAATATGTTGTGTTTAAAAATATTAAAAAACATAAGAAAGCCCAAGCAGGAGCGATCAAAACGTTTTTGAAGATATTTTTTCTTTGTCCTTTGATGTTTCGCCCCTGAATAGTTTGTCGACTGACCGCGAGACATTTCGTTTACTAAAAAATTTCGTCATCATGCATTTGAAAACTGCAAAATGTCTGAATTTGCTGCTAAAAGCAATATTGTATATAGCAAAATTTCAATCATTATTAAAAAGCCTTACAAGAAATTATCCTTTTATTCCATCAGGAAGAAAAGGAAAGTAGAGGAGTTCAGGAAGGAAAAAAGAAAAGGCCGCTAATGAATAATTAAAATATTAATTATACATAAAAACTCTGAAAGTTTATGAATTTCAATAAAAAGGTCTAAGGAAATATATTGTAGTTACTGCGTCGCTGTTTTCGTATATTTTGTCGTCAACGTTGATCTAAGAAAAAAAGTTAATCTCATATATATTAACTAATTCTGAATATATTACATCTGTATGCCAAGTTTCATCCTGATTTGATCAGCGGTTTACACGTGATTAAGACACAATCATCCAAACATACAACATATTACTTGAAAAACAAATCCCAGATACCAAAGCCAAAAGCTACAAAATATGGTAAACAGATACCCTGATCAGGGTTACCATAATCTCACAGTACATTCCCCTATCTCGTATTCATT
This sequence comes from Carcina quercana, assembly GCA_910589575.2. Lineage (NCBI taxonomy): Eukaryota > Metazoa > Arthropoda > Insecta > Lepidoptera > Depressariidae > Carcina > Carcina quercana. The sequence continues at coordinate 13,795,442 of OU342429.1, read as the reverse complement.
CCTGTACCTTTGCTTATCTACCGGTACTTAGACTAAACTGAAAGCATATGTGATAGATATTGTATGTTGTATTTCTTGCCATGTAACTCTGTAACTTTTTCTGGTGTAATGCCGTTCTCAATGTTATTTTGAACCCTATCGATATACAACTGAAGTCTAGCTTATAATGTAGCCACGAATCGAGACCACCACATCACCACAGCACTCCTAAGCGTTGGATCGCAGTAACGTTTCATTTACATATATTCTGCGCCAATATATATATTTTTCAAACTAAAACTTCTTTACGCACGCTTGACTTGGGAAGTAAGCTAGTGAATGAGTGACGCGAGCGTTACGAAATGTGTGATCAGGCGAGACGAACGGAAGTTGAGGGGGAGATATAAGTTAGTGAAGATAGAAAAAGAGAGAGTTACGTTTCGTATATTACTGTAAGGGCAAGAGATAAAAGTGCGAGCACACGTTTTATTTCTCTCATAGCCAGTTTCATAAGAAGTTTTACTTCAGACGTGTGGTCTAAAGCACACAAGTTTTTTTCTTTAATTTATTCTACGCGCCAAATTCTAACTAATAATTGGGCCACGGAAATAATCTCATCCCCTATTCCTACCTATTTCCTTAGTCTGACTGTCGTCAGTACATCCCAGCATTTGTAATGCGCCGACACATGTTTTTACGACAAAATAAAACTGTTGTGTTAAATCTTATCTCGTAATGGAGCTTGAAAAATGACGTATAAAAAGGATCTAATCCCCTACGTTGAGGTTATTTTTTCCGAGCGTTTTATCTACGTAATTTATTATCTAAATCCCGTTGAAACGATGCCATTAGATTGTTACCTATATGAGAAGTGATATGATTACGGTAGAAAAACAAAATCCTGCTGTAACAGATCGATTTGGGGTCTGATGAAATTTGATTTCTTACAATATCGCCTTAAAGTTATTTTCAATCTAATAGAAATAATCGTAAACAAACACCATAACAAAGCTATAAGATAAGAGCCTTGACAACGTCAAAGTTTATAAGCTGGGGTACTATATTGAGAAGTAGTGAGTAATTAATTGCATAGTGGGGTTATGCTAGTTTTTGTTACTATTGGTTTGTTTATGGTGATGTCTATTGGATTGAAACAAACCATAATCAGTGTGTACGAATTTAGAACATGTTTCTATCATTAAAATCCATTGAGCCTTTGTCACGCATCGCCACAAGGAACACGCTGTACATGAGTGATTTGTGGTAATCACCACACATGGTAGCTAAGTAGGAGGTTGCAGATAAGACTTCGGACCATAGGCATAAGAATAACTAATAAAACAAGTTAGTATACAATTGAAACTCCCGCTCCGGACGCGTTCAAAGTCACACATCACTAGCATACTGTTTGAAGATTTCTTAAATAACAAGTGAGTAAAGGCTCGTCGCCTCGCGCCTTACACGTTGCGTCCGTTCGTTTCTGTCATCAGCCCTAGGTGTGGGCCACGCACTAAGGAGATTCCACAATTTTGCTAATTGGCCAGCTTCGGTGGTGGACACTGCTGCTTATCCCTACTAGTCCCTACTTCCCTTCTAGTCCCTACTAATATTATAAATGCGAAAGTAACTCTGTCTGTCTGTTACGCTTTCCCGCTTAAACCTCTCAACCGATTTTGATGAAATTTGGCACATACAATCTTTAGACCCCGAGAAAAGACATAGGCTACTTTTTAATGCGAAAAATAAAGTCCACGCGGGTGAAGCCGCGGGCAGAAGCTAGTAATATTATAAATGCGAAAGTAACTCTGTCTGTCTGTTACGCTTTCCCGCTTAAACCTCTCAACCGATTTTGATGAAATTTGGCACATACAATCTTTAGACCCCGAGAAAAGACATAGGCTACTTTTTAATGCGAAAAATAAAGTCCACGCGGGTGAAGCCGCGGGCAGAAGCTAGTAATATTATAAATGCGAAAGTAACTCTGTCTGTCTGTTACGCTTTCCCGCTTAAACCTCTCAACCGATTTTGATGAAATTTGGCACAGACAATCTTTAGACCCTGAGAAAGGACATAGGCTACTTTTTAATGCGAAAAATAAAGTCCACGCGGGTGAAGCCGCGGGCAGAAGCTAGTAATATTATAAATGCGAAAGTAACTCTCTCTGTCTGTTACGCTTTCCCGCTTAAACCTCTCAACCGATATTGATGAAATTTGGCACAGACAATCTTTAGACCCTGAGAAAGGACATAGGCTACTTTTTAATGCGAAAAATAAAGTCCACGCGGGCGAAGCCGCGGGCAGAAGCTAGTCTTCTATAACTATCCCTTATTCGTCTCTTTGACAAGGTGAAAAAGGTCCTATTCCTTAATCTAATTCAGAACTACTCGGTGGTATATCTATTCTGTTGAAGTACATAAACTGAGTTTGTATCGGTTAGCGTCGATTGCTATCAATATGCAATGAGCGTGAGCCTGTGAGTCAGCTATTGCATTTCAGTAGCGGACGTTCGATGTTCGCCAAAATATATCTAGAATTCTGTATCAATACACACAATTGTTACGTTTGTTAACGTGTCCAGTATTTATTACAACGTTGGATAAATTTTGAAGTAACAATCCAGAGGTCTCGGGTTCGATTCCCAGTGATACCTATCGGTACTCTGGAGATATTTTCTATGTCCACCTGACTAGCTACCACCATGTTGGCTAAGCATCCAGTGGCTCCCTGCAAACTTTAGAGCCTGCGCGCAACATCTGTGATGTATGAATCACAGTGGAGATGCGCGCACTGCGGTTGTTCAACCGCAAACAAGCGCACGCGGCTAAAAAACTGTGATTGGTCACAGATTTGTTGCGGTGCGCATCATTTTGCATCATAGGAACTTGTGTCAAACCCCGCACACTGCGGCAGAAAAACCGCACCGGTTTTGAAACCGAATCTCGCCGCACCGCAGTGCGCGCTAGCTCTAACAGTCCATTCATCATCCATCCAGCCATCATAGGTCCGGTCGTTCTCGGTTCATGTTCGTCACTCGAGAACTCTCACTCCTAATCATTTATCCGTTCGAGTGATGTGGCCTGCCCATTGCCACTTCAGCATCAACTTACTGACTCATCGATTTGTATCGTTGTCTTCGGATTTCTTCATTCCGACTTTGAGCTTATTTACTCGGCCAACAGTAAAAGACCACATTGTGGATCTGTATTTCACAAACTCACTGGCAACAAGCCCCGATTACAGTCAATATTTGGAAGGACATAGTGGCTTTATTGTATACGTACAGCGGCGTTCCCCGAAAACTACAACTTCAAAATAAGAGTAAATAGGCTCCTTCTAGATCAACGCGTAACATCGTTTACCTATCCTTTATACAACACATTCGTTGTAGGTATAGTGATAGTCAAAATAGATTGAAGGTTTGTGTCTCATTCATGCATAACCGGCTGAACGGATTTGGATGTACGAGTATGGCACACATATATCATATATTGTGTGTTTTGGATACAAATAGGATACTTTTATGCCAGTAAAGTATTACCGTCAGACGAAGGTGCAGGAAAAAGCAATATATTTAATTTATACATATGTGTATACACGGGAGAACATATTTGATCTGGGAAAGCTAACACCCAAAAAATATATATAAATGTAGCAATAATTTAGATGACATATTTACTTGGCTGTTTACTAACATAAAAAATGAACATGTGTATAGGTTTGATTTGAGGAAATCTCCGCTTGAATTAAATTCATACGTCTCTTTGAACCCTAAAGTGATGATATGTAAATTGTGATTTCTCCATATTCCCGGGCATTCCCGGATGCAACTTTCTATGAAATTATTCTCAAATCAACTTAATTTTTTAAAATAATAAAACAGTTAGTTTTGATTTCATGAGAATTTCATATTCAGAACATTCATTTGAACTCATTAAAAAGTTTTATTAAACGTTAAACGATCATTAATGTTACTAGGAGATATACAAAGGAACTTTAGAATCGGTACTCAATATATATTGAAAGCAACTCGTAATACTGGGTGTACTACTGCATTGATTTGAAAGATTTATAGCTTCACCTTTTTGTTGAAAAGTAGGTAGGATTAAGGGCGGAAGCTCGCGCCATCTTTCATAAGATGGTTTTATACCGCTTTGTGGATCCGCTCCTTTTCTGTGCAAGAAAATATCTAGAAATTTCGATATACTTCTGCTTTTGTATAGAAACATAATACTAGTTTTCTTATTGAATACAACTTCCTGCACCCCTTCAGGGGATGAATATAAAAAAAAACTCGTCTTGTGAGCTAAGCATGCAATAAATACAGCGTTGGATGCCTTACGAATTTCAAGTTTGGAATTTTTTAGATCTAGATATTCCAGATTAAGTAAGATCCTATATATGTCATATTGCTTTTATATTTTCATTTTACTTTTTATGCTACAGAATTCTATTATATAATAATATAATTATATTCAGCTAAGTGCGTGTCGGGCCACATGCAGCGTAGGGTTCCGTAGTTGAACTGGTTTTATAAAAAGTAATTTTAAATGAAATTTGCACGAAATTTTATTGGTCGACTTATTACTCGTTAACTGTCAAACCAACTTAGTTGTGATAGTTTTCCTTTTAAACTGAACTTTACCCCTTTAACTTTAAATTGTGTGTGAAAGACGCGGAAAAAATGTTTCATCCTTTAAAAATTAATTTCAAGATTTTAATCTACCACATTGTCGATGAGATTAATATACGTAGTACGGTACCAAATTACATTTTTCTAGTAGTAAGAGTCTCTGAGCTAAGCCGCGGACGGACAGAGCGAAACTATATAAGAGCTCCATGTTTGACCACGGAATCCTAAAAATGTTTCATCATTCGAATGACCACTGAGAAGGTAAGGTAAGGTTTGACATATGAGGCCAATGTCACATGAAGTGAGTCTCCTTATAAGGGATACATTGTGAATCTACGGTCGCGTCGTAAAACTGAGGATAGGCATTGTTATGTACGATATGAAAAAGGTTTTAAGGGCCATAGAAAGAGACCCCGATAGTACTTAATACGCCTCTAAAACATCTAACCAGTTTTCACAAGAATTCCAATATTGGTTCGAGGTTCAACCTCTAAAGTCGAGATTACAAACATGTTGTAAAGTGGTCGCAACTCTGAAGATTAATGAGCGTTTCATACATTTTAAAATCTTCACAACAGCTGCGTGAGGGATCAGTCACTATATATAATAGAAAATTAATGTATGTTTAGAAAACACATTCGCGCGTAAAATATTTGCCATAACACGATAATGACCAATACACATATATTTTTGGAATCACCATCATCAGCCGGGAAACGGCCACTGCAGGACATATGCCTCCTTCATGGTACGCCATATCGACCGGTCCCGAGCCACCTGCATCCAGCGACTCCCCGCGACTCTAACCAGGTCGTCAGTCCATCTAGTAGGCGGACGGCCTGGTAGACGTTTCCCGGTACGTGGTCGCCACTCGAGAACTTTTATTCCCCACCGGTTATCGGTTCTTCGAGCGATGTGGCCTGCCCATTGCCACTTCAGCTCACTGACTCGTCGAGCTATGTCGGTGACCTTCGTTCGTCTACGGATTTCCTCACTCCGGATTTTATCACGAGTGGACTGGAGTGGACACTAGAATTTGTGGCATCGATGTAAGAATTTAATATTAAATCCCAAATAAAAATACTTGATGGTTTTTTGTAAATGAGCAATTGCAATATGTTTAGAAGTGAGTGTCTCAGCACGTGTCATTAACACAAAGTCTTTGAAACAAAGTGCAATGCAAGGTGCTCTGCAATGATTTACCCATAATTGTAGTTATGTGTGCCATAACAATTATGAATAGCGCAGCCACAGCGCTAATGTCAAAACAATTCGGATTTGAATACGAATGTCCTATGTCCATTCATTTGAGAACAAAGCAAATCGATCGCCACTGTGGCACGACGCTAGCCTGAATACTATTCTCTTTGGTGGCACTGACGATCGCAATATATTGATGTAGAGTAGACCTTAGATTATAGAAAGACCAATAGATAAAATCAAAGATATATAACCTCTGGTACAAGTGCCTTCAAGTTGAAGAATTCTATTGATACTGGATACTCGTAATTTTAATGACATCATTCATTGTATGAAAAAGAGATCGCCTCTGTTTTTAGGGTTCCGTAGTCAAACAAAGAATCCTTACAGTTTCGCTCGGTCCGTCTGTCTGTCCACGATCATCGTTAGGCGGGAAATGTCCACTACTGGACCCAGGAATCCTCCATGATATGCCATATTGACCGGTCCCGAGCCACTTGCATCCAACTACTCCCCGCGACCTTTACTAGGTGGTTGGTGTATCTATGAGCCTGCCCATTGCCTGATTGACTGACTGGCGAGCGAAATGACGGCGACGAATGCGAAAAGTCCTGAAATTCAGTTGTTCAGAGGCCAGTCAGTTTTAATTTTCAAAGAGATCATCATCATGTACAGGCTGCGGCAGTCCACTGTTGAACATAGGCCTCTCCCAGAGTGCGACACTCAATTCGGTCCTCTGTTCTCCGCATCCATTCACGTCCGGCTACCCTACGTAAGTCGTCTTTCCACCTAGCCGAGGGACGTCCTACACTACGTTTCCCTAGACGTGGCCTCCACTCGAGGACTCGTCTGCTCCAGCGGTTGTCGGTCCTTCGGCAAATTTGACCAGCCCACTGCCACCTTAGTTTGCTAATACGGTGAGCTATGTCTGTCACTTTGGTTCTCTAACGGATCAATTAATCCCGAATGCGGTCCATCAGAGAGACTCCGAGCATAGCCCGCACCATAGCCCGCTGAGCGACTTTAAATTTGTGGATCAGTCGTGCCCTGAGTGTCCACGTTTCGGCTCCGTAAATCATTACAGGTAAGACGCACTGGTTGAAGACTTAAAGAGATGTATTGTATGCGTTTAATTTAAAATTATCTAAAATTGTGAGACACATAAGGTATTTTTATGCAAATGGGGAAGACCAAGCCATAGACGCTTCATCACAAAATTAAGTAAGAAAACCCAGGAGTGTTTTACTAGTAAAATACATTATTGACTGAATAATGAATGTGCTGTTAGGAAACCCTGATGAATTGATGGCAAATCGATGATGTCTCGAATATATACAGGGCGGAGGATGTGCCAACACATTACTCGTGTCATCCATCTTGTTCGTTTTAGCTCGAATAAAATAAATATTTCTGGAATGTGACGTAAATAATGTTTGCACTTGATTCCTTCTGAAATAGATGTCGGTTTTGGGTGCTATTGAGACTACTGCATGATGTCAGACTTCGGTATAACATGGTGGTAACATCAGGTGATATGATGGCCAAGTGCAAAAATCATTATACATAAAAATAATTAAGAAGAAAAAAATTATCTTGTACACTTATAATTTTAAAAGGCCATTATCAAATAAAAGTGATTTAGTAACAATTTTTGTATATTTTGGTTTAGTTTATTTGTACAAAAACATATAAAACGCACGGAACAGGTACGACTTAACGTTGAAAACAAAGATGGCGTCAATGAAATGACATTTAACGCTGTCACTTAGTAAATAAAGAATAATTTTGTAGAACTACAATAAATGTCATAATCTTTCTTATTCTAGTATTTTTCTATACATATTTAGATTATTGCTTGGTTTTTTAAACTGTATACATAAATAATTAATAAACAATACATAACATTAATGACATCTAGACAAAGACACCACTTATATAACTGTATGCTATCATCATTGCGCCTCCCAATCGTGGCTATAATGATTAATCTCCTGAAATGAAATATAATTTATTTGAAAAACAGAAAACCACTCCTTAAGGAAGCCTGCTATTTTGTCGAACTTTGCCCCATATTCTGCAATATTTTCCTGCTGAAAATGAATAAAATACATATTTACAACGTTAAGAGAATTTTCCGCGCCCGCCTCAAAGGTCAGACTATAAATAATAACGAACTCTCACCTTACATCTGAGTGCAAATGAAATAACAGCTCCCTCCCCGGAGAGCTCGAAGCGTCCCGAATAAAAGATACTCTCTTACACTAAGAAAAACGGACTTGTCCGATTCGGGTCCTGCTGGAAAGGTTCCGTGGTCATTATTTGGCTTGGCCAACATGATTAGACCACTATATAATTTATTGCTCACACAGAAGAGCCACACACCTTTAATTATTAGAACAGTGCTGTAGTGTATACACCATAGCATACTCACACTGTCTCGTTGCTTTTCTAAACGTCATTGTCAATGTAGCTATGACTGACTGAAAGAAGTTGCTTTCTGGAAGTTATATCCTGGACCAAAATACCTTAGCTCCTAAATTAGTTCGTGTTGCCAATGATAACATTCTGTATGTTGTATACCGAAATGTATTACTCAGCTCAATGTAATAAAGAAGCTGAAAGTCACTCAGCGAGCAATGAAACTAGCTATGCTCGAAATTTATCTGCATGACAAAATCCGGAATGAGGCAATCAGTAGATCACATACATGGCAAATCTGAAGTTGCTTCGGTACTGAAGTTGCTATGGGCAGGCCACATGGCTACATGAGTACGGATGAGTAGAGAGAGAAGAGTTATCGAGTGCCGACCAGTACCGCTCATATACCGACAGAGGACTAATGTAGCCGATTATGCTGAGCCACGTACCAGGAAATGTGCACCGAGACGACCCAGGTCGGACTAGACGGAACAACGACCTAGCAAAGGATACAAACAGCTTGGGACCTGTTTGAGGCATACCACGGGGATAGGCCTCGGTTCATCAGTGGACGTATTCCGCCTGATTATCACGATAATGTTGATGGATCTATATTGTCTGCAAATTGTGTCACGGGACCCTAAAAAGGATTGATTCAATTGCCGTGGAAGTAAAGTTTCCGTAACAACATTAAAGTTTCTAGAGTTGAGTAACTCCTGTTTAGGAGAATTATTTTCTAAAATAAAGTACTGTGTAGGTACCATAAATATTATACTACAGAATGGTCGGTTACACTATTACCATTGACAGTTACCATTATTTGGTATTAGTGGCACTACTCTTCCCATTATTACCACAATGCGCTTTTTAGCTCGCTGGTGTGCTGTATGATCAATCTATAGTGGGACTGTTTTGAGAAAAACTGTAGTCCCAGAGTTATCACAGCAATGGGTAACAGTGGGGCCGACCCCTACAGAATAGATGGCCAATGTGTGCGTGTGAAAATGCGGTACTTGCGGAAAATCTTACGTGCTTTCACGCACGAGAGACACTAGAAAAAGGCCGTGAAATCATTTTTACGACTTCATAATAGGAGGAGGTTATCAATGCGACGGGTATGTTTTTTTCTGTTTTTATTTAATTTATGTTTGTTGCCTCAGAACTTTTGACTGGGTGAACCGATTTGGATGATTCTTATTTTATTTGAAGGTTGGTTCTTTCCGTGTGGTCCCATTTCAATTAGGTCCAGTTCTGAGAACGGCATCCATGAGAAAAAGATGTAAATCTTAAATTTGCCGTAGTAAAAGTAGACTTTTAAGGCAATTGAAGTCGGATTCGGTTTCCAGGTTTTTTTTGAACGCATTTACTTGTTAAAGAATGCATCCTCCCCTTCTCCTGTAAAAATACAACTTTTTTACGATTATTTATTTGTGTTTTATGCGAAAAATATCTCAAAACGCAATGGTATTGAGCTGTTGCGTTACTTACAGCGAGACAATTTACAGTTAAATACATATGAATTTTATAATTAGTATTGTCATAGAAGTTATTCTTAAGATTACTTAGAATTACATTCAAAATGCGCATTAAGGAATATATTTACTAAATAACGTATTACGTGTGTTTATTTATGTATGTTTGTATCAAATTTCAACAAGAGCGTGATCTTATTCAGGGATCGGGCTGACCTAAGTCATTTCAATGTATTTAACTAATTCAGCGAGGCAACTAATTTAGATTTTCATAGCTTAATACTCAAAATATGACTGGACTACGTTTGTATGGGCGCTTTGACAACAGCATACCCTCTTAAGTTTAGAACTTTAAAAGTAACAAAAGTCAAAGTGATATATTTTACGGATAATTTCACGAGTTGCGCTAGAAAAGGTCGTGTATCATGGGAGCTATAAATAGAAGCATTTCTGCTCCCACCAAAATAATGTCTGGCATTTGAGATTAAAAGGGTCAGGGGGATGTAAATCGTTTGAGGTCCCGGATAAAGGCTTCTAATGAACATTATTAGATTTTATTTACAATACGTAAAAACAACTACAGTTAAGTTCAGATTCCTGTATCATTTTTGATGTATGATAGGTTTGCACTAGCTAAATGTTGGATTCACAATCCGGAAGTGTCGGGTTCGATTCCCAGTGGGAGTAACTGTCGGTACTCGGTTTGGTTAGTGGTAGGACACTTTCTATGTCCGTCTGGCTAGCTACCACCATGATATCTAAGTGTGCCGTGAACAAACAGCATTGTTGGTAACACTGTTTTGTTCCGGTATGAAACAGAGCCAGCCTCAAGATTAAGAACTTACCATCAGGCTAAGTGCAAGTCCATCGTACATTAAAAAGCTTAAATAAAACCAATTTTTGGGTCACTCAAGAAAAAAAATATACACGCCGAAAAAACAAATCAACGTCTTTACATCTCTCCCTGGCAACACCGAGGCGCTCGTCACGCGCTGCGATCACGTAAAATGGAGTTTATCTCAATTATTTCCGGCCAGTTTGCCTTCCTCCCAATTAACTCCTGAACAAATGACCTCGTCAACGTAAATTTACGGAACTATATAAAATTATTTACCTAGGACATCGTTCGCGTACTGGCTGGAATTGTTGCTGTTTCCCAGAAATGAATGAATCTGTTGGTTTTAAAGAAGAAATACTGGACAATTGCGAGTTGTACGCGCGCACCACAAGGTTCCGCACAGAGTATGAATCATTAACCATAAAACATTTCAAAGAACAAAATAGAATAACCGTTTATTGTTTGCAAACACGGTTATACAAGGTGACACAAGTAAATGCGTTCAAAAAGAACTGGAAACCGACTTCAATTGCCCTAAAAGTCTACTGTTAGTAAGGCAAATTTAAGACTTATATAGTTTTCTGATGTATGTCGTTGTCAAAACTGGACCAAATTGAAATGGGACCACAGGGGAAGCACCCGTCAAATAAAAAAAGAATCATCCAAATCGGTTAACTCAGTCAAAAGTTCTGAGGTAACAAACATTTAAAAAAACATACCCGTCGAATTGATAACGTCGTCCGTTTTAAATAGACGGACAAGCGTGATGCGCCAGTACATTGTATACAATACTGTAAACCTAATTAAATTAAAACAAAATATATATCAAAATGTAACTAGAACTAAATGTAAGATATGTCAATAGTAATGCAGTATTTATTAAATATGTCAAATTTGAATTTTGAACACACACTTCGAATAAATACTTTTTAAAACGTTGTAATGGTAAGTTTTTACGTTATCAAGGAATAAATAAATTAAACAATTTCACTGACATGTTATATGTGAAAATCATTCAGCATTACTGGGGAAAAGAACTAGAGAAACCGACTCATGTTTAAGGTTTTTCCTTTTGAAGTACGGAACCCCAGAAATGATTGCCGCACCTTTTTCAATTTTCGCAAAACGCTGGTTGAGTGCACAGGAGACAAATATACACAGAGAGTTTCTATTGAATTAGTTATGAAGGAAATTTAAGGAACAGGAAAGTGGTAGCGATAGCCTTGAAAAGAGCTTAAAATTCACATTAACATAGCAGAGTGATGTAGAGACAATGTCACTTAGATAGTTCACATTTTCTTACCTATAGAAATATATGAAGTAAGTGATATTTTCCCAATGACGATCTGCTTTGTCGAAATCAATTCAAGTTTTTCATCCACTAATGTTTTGAAATCCACGAGATAGAGACGAGCAAGCAAAAGTCTCATTAGTCCGATCATCGGACTTCTGTAGTGCTATTCTATAAGGTAAAGGGTGGTTCTCATCGGTGTCTCACTTGGTGAGTATGCAATTTCCGATTCCATACGCAAGTGAAAACTATGTCGGTGAAAACTTTTGTGAAAACTCAAATGAGCGAAAACTTTGACATTTTTACATGCGTTGACGTCTGAAATTCTATTCCATACCGTGTTTTACGATATTTTGCTACTAATCTCGAAAGTCATCGGTGAAATCTAATGTTAAATTAAATATTCTTGGTGAAAACTTAATGAAATATCGTTTTGATCGATTTAGATTGTAAGGGCATGGAACCATCCCTGTCTCATTTTACTTCCTGTTGGACATCTCATCGAGCATCACGCGGTCTTGTTTGTCGGTACCGCACCGGATTTTTTTTGTGTGAAATCTTTTGTGAAATGAAAATGACTTTCGTAATGAGAAATGAGAAAAAAATGTTTCTTATGGAATAGCACTACTGATACCAAGTGAAAAAGACCAGTATAAACAAAAAATCTTGAGACACGAGAAAAAGATAAAGAGAGAAATTGTGGTACAGGTTAGGTCACTCAGTATAGTGTCACGTCTCGAAGAATTTCGAGACCAAAGTGTTTCAATGAAAATTACATAAACAAAATATCTATATTTCAATCTCTTTGATTATAAACCATAATTAGAATAAACATATTCCGCCGAAAACTTAATTAATTTTCTGTCCTCAAACCGTTCGAAAACGGACTCCCGCTGCCAGTGGCTGAGTTCATTAGTGCGTAATTTCATGCCGAGTCAGGTAGTGCGCCAATTCAAACACAGTCGCACCAATCACGTTCAATTGCACGTGTGAACTGCGGAGCGAAAGTTAAAGCTGCAACGATTCGACATAAATATATCCGGTATAAACTGACCTCGCATTGTATGAGCTCTGCGTACACATTGAGGTCAGCTTATAACGGAAACTGCAAATTTATAGCTTGAAATGAAGCCGTGGGTACATTTGTAGATCAGCAGCAGCAGCCGGGAAACTTGCAGTGCTTGCAAGCCTCTTCCATGTTTAGGAGGGTACATGACGTATCACACGCTTTTCAGACGGGTTGGAGATCGCAGCCGGCGGGCGGTCACATCGCTCGAAGAACAAATAACCGATGGATTTCTCGAGTGGCGACTACGTACCGGAAAACCTGTACCAGGCCTTCCCCCTGCTAAATAAAGCGTAAAAAAAGTTTTTTTTATTGAACAAGCAGTTCACGTGAAGTTTCAGAAGTCCACGCGGCCGAAATCGTAAATATTTATTTCGCACAAGAGCTCGGCTTATATATGCTGTTATAAATATCTGTATTCGTTTGTATATACTGCAGCCAACTGCAGCGATAATTTTAAGTGAGCTGTATTGGAGCCGTAAAATTGCAAACAGTGGGAATCTACATACACCTACCAACAGCTCATATCGAATGGCCTATGGTTTAGGCAGGGACTGGAGTGCGATTTAAAAATACGCGGGTCCAAATTTCGTGCGGCGGTTCTAATTACGTAAATTAGAACTTATATACCAGTGAGCCTTGGAGCCCTTGACCTTTATTTAGTAGGTCAGTATTATGAGGGCGTTTAAATTACCGTTTCGAGAGCTACATTATATGTATATTTATGACTAGATTACTTTGGAGTGTTGCAGATTAAATAAAGGACAATTTGTATCGGCGAAAAGTCAACACGTACCAATCGAACGACGATGCTCAAATGCATTTAGTCACATTGAATTGAGTAGTGCTATTCCGCACGAAGTTTCTGGAATGGGCGCGGCGCAATGTGGCTTCTAGCAAATATTTGTATGATATGTCGCAGTTCCTCTTACTATTAATTATGATAAAAAATAATCTTATACTACACTTTTTTGTTTATAATGGGTTTTTAATCTTGGCCTTCATCTCAGCTGATGGTAAGTGACGATCAGGCCGTTGGATGGTAAATCTAAATCTATTGAGGCTCTGGCTCTGCCACCTTTCAAAGGCCTTGGCGGTTGACTTAGCTAACATAGTGGTTGGTTTACAGGTGGATATAGGAAATGCCCTACCATCAACCAAAACGAGTATAGATACGAATACCCATTAGGAATCGAACTCGGTACCTATGGATTTTTCGTCCAACATTTAGGCCACGGAGGCCGGAAGGGGCTAAAAACTCTTATAGATAAAATTCATCTCCTACATTTTGATTGCAGCAGATGAAATCCTCATTTCTTCTTTTCATCTTTTTATTTTAAAGTAGAAAAAAATATTCACTCACCCTCTACAGCGTGTATATTTCATACGGGTGTATAATTTATCCAGATATAGTTTACGACCGTACAAATCATATGTGAAAGCAATTTTGATAAATATCGTAATTAATAAAGTAATAATCATTTTTAAAAGTACGACTGATCATCAATGTATTTCGTCCAACGGTTTACTGGACTGTCGTGATATGACGTGTAAAAAGAACCGTCAATCAGTCGATAGTTTTAAATGTAATTAATACATTGCGTGCTTAATTATTTTGTATGGAAAAAACAACAATTAATTAATGAAATTTATGTAAATGTGTTGTTTAGGGCCAACAATAATTGACATCAAAATATACGCCCGGATGAAATAAACAAAACAAATATACACGCTCTATATGACATGTATGTACACTCTAGAAGTCGTGTTTCATTTTGTAATTGTGTAAAAGTATCAAATCATCGGCTATATTCTTTCAATCAAGATCAGACTACGAAAATTTTCTGAAACACCACCTAAAGCGTAATAGTTTTAATAATGAGTGGAATTGGCATTTCGTATAATATGTAAATTTTCCTGGGAGGGCTTTTAAAACCAGTTATAGGCTTTAATTAGAAGGTAACATCTAACAATGGGAGGGGAGTACTAAAACGAATTTATGGTAACGCAATTTGAATGTTTCCCTCTTCATTTTACGAGCTAGCTGCGAAGTGAAATGCTAGGTTGTCTGGGTTATTAAATATTATATTAGATTCTGCTCTATTTTAGTTGAAATATCTAGGTGTGCTAAGTATTATTAAACTAGTACGTCCCTCGGCAAGCACTAGATTAAGACTGAGCGCAAATCAAGACAGCCCGGCAACCGGTAAGTGTGGCACGATCAACCATGATTCTTTTCTGATATAGGTCATAGGTAGGTAGCTAGGTAAATCAGAACGGAATCGGTAGGTGCGACGGGGCCCTTATCCGGTTCATTGGGCTGTTTCATATCAAGTTTCAGGATTATCCATTAATTACATCCGGCATTCAACAAATAACATAGGTGCTCATTAACAACGGGCATAATATTTTCTCACAGGCCTACTCGGTAATGGGATATTTCTTCGGAATGTAATATTTTCGTCTCAGTAACAACTTCCTTCACAATTATCGATGTTAAGAGTCGTCTTCGCGTGCTGTTTGGCAACACCGTATTTCTTAATTCAGCTGGGCATTATCTTGTAGCTTGAAGGTGGAATCTAAAATAGTAACCCGTATGGTCGCATAAAATAATAATAAAAAAAAATTACTATCATTTTATTGCAGATTTTGATACATTCTTATTACAAGAACAAAAATGACAACAATGTCAAAATTTTCCTCGGAACTTTTGAGTTTTCTGCGCGTCTAATTCTAATGCTGAGACAACTACGGCACGGAGGATATCGATTATGATAAATATGAAACATGGTAAATGATTGAATAAAAATTTACAACATTTATTCTCTTTTACTGTAACTTTATGAACTATAACATATGTACGTAAGATATGTTAGTGAATAATCCTCAAAATTACTACGTTGCCAAACCGTACTCAGAAAGCAGCCTTAACGGATAATTCGGATTCGGATGAATGATCGGTTTATGTACGTAAGTAACATAAACAAATAGAATAAATAACATTTCGTAGAACTCCAACTGTAGCTCCATCGATCATTTGACGAGTATCTACACAAAATCTCTACAAAGGACCAAAGTATCTTATCAACCACTTCGTGCAAATCAAATATACCTTATTGCGCATCAAGCAGCACTAATATTATAAGTTCGAAACTAACTCCATCTGTCCCACTCGTATATTGAATTTACACAACTAAACAGCTAAACTGATCTTGATGAAATTAGACTTACCTAGCGTATGACAGCGTTAAACTCCGACAAAGGGATCCCTTGGGATGGATTTGCGATCAAAAAGTTCGTATTTAATATCCCCCTTACTAGATTAACTACTTAAGGTCGCAGGGAGTCGCTGGATGCAAGTGGCTCGGGACCGGCCAATGTGGCGTACCATGGAGGAGGCCTATGTCCAGCAGTGGATGTTTCCAGGCTGCTGCTGATGATTATTACCAGATAATCGATCCATGTCCCACTACATGTAAACGGCTCGTGGGTGGTCATTTTATTAATCATGTCCAATTGTAGGCGTTTCCCAGCTGATAATAATCAGCTATATCATCTTAAAATTCAAAGATTAAAAGTTCAAGTGTTGTTGACCTCAGAATTACACACATAAAGTTCCACAACATTACAATGCTCTCGACAATTAATTCAACTGACAATGAATGAAAAACCTGGCACTTCATTCTCTTTTAGGTTATGTAGATACAATGGTAATATGATTCGATAAGACTCTCTGGAATTACAAACATAAGTATTCAAATATAAATGAATGAAACACGTACTCAGTAAAGTTCCTGAAACTTCAAGCTTCTTTTGAAGGATAAATACGAGTCTGTCAGCACGAGTCATGAAATTTACTTTATCGAATATAAACTCTAGTAAAAGGACTTGAATTCAAGAACAGCCGTTTGAAAGGGTGGATTAGACTTCACAACGAACATTTGCCGATCTATTGAAAGTAAAGCCTTCACGATTTTCGGATTTAACTTTTCTCGTTTAAGGTCATATTTAAACTTTGGCAAGGCCAAACGGTGGGTACGTATTAAAACTTCATTATCAGCCTGGAAAGATCCACTTCTGAAGTCCAAAACACACACAAAACATAGGCCTACCATGGGAAGGCCTATGTTTGCCTTAATGCACAGCCCGGACACTCCATAGAATCTTTTTGAATCGACCAGATGACGTCACGTGACGTTTGTACACCTATCGGGGTTGTCGCGAACGTGATTAGTAAAATACTATTAATTTTATGATTTATAAATATGAACTAATTATAATTGTTATTATCATTACTATATAAATTCAAGAATGTTGATTATTATCTTTTTTGTACTATATGCCATATTTAATTATTTGAATAAACCATCCTTTCATGCATATTTATCTATATACAATAGTTTCGATATTTAGGTATCTTACGCCAGGTGTATATGTATAATCTATGCTTAATGTATGCCTTAAAAACAGGTCTAGCCCGGACCATAGATTAAATACTTTATTGCTTTTTGTATTCTCTGTATTTTTCGGAAAGGAACACGTACAGACTTCCGGGTAAGCTTCCGGAGCGGGAGTTTCATTTCGATGTTAACTTGTATAATTATTTTGTAATTGATTTTAGTTTATAACAAGTATCACACCATTGAATTGTTGTGGAAGTCATCTAAGGAATAATATTTACTTAACAGCAATAAAACTGCCAATATCCTATATCCGTTGTATTTGATCAAATATTCGATGAGTTTGGTAAAATACGTATATTTATGAATATGTAAGGATTGATTTTGTCATATAAACTATTTTCTTGAGTTTTGACCAATATTTGAAAGCTTGACTCTACGTGTCAAAAAATGTTCAGGATCCATCCAGTCACGGAGTATTAATCGATTTATAAATAATGTAATGACTACAACTACTAAATAATTTCTAATTTTAACAAACTTATCAATTTATATTTTATATATTACCTGAGTCGATAGAGATAACGATAAGGGATAAACCAGCAGGCGGTTTTAAAAGCGTATATTATATGCGTTTTCTAGAGTACTATGTTCCAGATGACTTGCTTGCTACAGCGTCTAGCTAATTCTATTAAAATTATTGCACCATCAGCCTACCAAACCAAAGTTTATTGACCTCTTGTCTCTATATTTCGTCCTCTCAAATCGCGAGAGCATTTCAAGAGATTTCAACAAAGACGCGAATTTACTGAAAATAACCAAGTAAGTACTTGCTTAACTCCTCTAAAAGAGTTATTAAGTTGATAACGACAGGACGAGGTAGCAAATAATTAGGGCGAGAATTAAATGATGTCGCTTATACTTACTCCAACTTCCTCGAGATTAAAACGGCTAAGCTTAGCTAGTATACGAGTATATCTACGAATATTGCGAGGCAAATTTATGAGCTGAGAACAGAGCTCAACTTGTGTTTAGTTGGTTAGATATTTGTACAGTGATGAGAGTTTACTTGTAGTATGTATGTTTAAATATTGCTGGTGTAGTGATATGTGACTGCGAGGTCATCTGCGTGGGCTTCGTAAAGTATTCCACGAGAACTACTTACTCGATAGGGGCTTATGTCCTCTTCTGATCCTAAAAATTAAGTTTACGACGAGAAGGGAGTATGAACAAGCAAACTCACTTTTATTTTTGATTGTATTATTATCATAATTTGACTTGGAGGATAAAATTACTCGCGTAAGATCAAAAGCGCATACTGTTGGCGACTTTGGGGTTGGTTTGAAATTGTGATCCGTGGATAAAGTCTGCTGTTCATCTGCTTGCCCACCACAATTAAAGGGCAGGTGGTGGTCTCAGTAAACTGGATCACAGTAAGCATGCGCAAAACAGTGCATCTTAAAGTAATGTGATATGGCATTACATTTCGTACCGAGTAATAGTATATCGTACCATTACACATTACTCTAAAAATCACCTGAAATACGCGCCGTGCGCTGTCATGCGACAGCTGTTTTTAATATTTGTAATGACATGATCTCTACCTCTAAACATCACGTGCTCGGAATTAAAATATGTAGAATGTAAGCATTATCTACCTAGTAATACGATTGCATTTCAGTAACATATGCGCGTTACGTACACCCTTTCGCTCGCGCCACGCTAGGTGCGAGTGAGAGGTGCAGAACGTATACCTGCGCGCGGAATGCCATGAGTAGAGGTAATGCGTCAAGCTCGAGATGGTCAAGTGATGTGTGCTGGCTGCAACAGTACGCGGTCGGGTAATTTTATTTTATTCGGAAAGCTTACAGCTATTTTTACAAAATAACTGATCTTTTACACTAATATTAGCCAATTAAAAGCTTCCACATATAGAATGCCACGCGTAATGCATCACCAGTATTACTTACACATGTCTAGATCACAGTTCAAACTAAGAAATTAGAAAACAACTGTATATATTTAGGCTACTGCACTATGTAACCTCTGTTTCTTTCATGACGTAATATTCAACACACTTCACGAACGAACTCACGCCAAGACGTAAGTAGTTCACAGAGCTCGCTCGACTGTGTTCATGATAACATGATTGTAGCGAAAACTTTCAAACTCAACCACATTTAGCAAACTATGCACCAAGTAGATTTACACGCGCGGTTAAGTAGACTTGGCGCAAGAATTTGGATGGTTATAGCATCGTCGATCCACGCTAAGTTTCGAAGGCCCTATATTTACCAACTGCGAACCTATTCTTGGACCACCTACAATATAGTTCCTACACATACATGCTTTTGCTGACAAGGATGTGTTTAGCAGGCTTTGTGTATATTTACGTGTATGTACATCTGCTCACTCATATCTGAACGTTTTTGTCGTATTGTTTCAAATGCGGTTAATTTCACACAAAACTTTATATTGCCCTGTTTTCTCTGCAGAAGGCTCTCTCGAAAGGGTAGTAGATTGATTGACATAAGCCTAATCTATAGAAGCCTATCTTATACATAAAAACTTTGAGTGAATGACACGTTCCGCTTACACTCATAATTTTTAAAGGCCATCAAATATAAGTGATTAAGTTACCATTTTTGTATATTTTGGTTTGTATATTTGTACAAAACCATATAAAATACACCAATCAAGAAAGACTTAACGTTAAAAACAAAGATGGCGTCAATAAAATAACATTTGACGCTGTCACTTAATACCAAAAGAATTATTTTGTAGAATTACAATAAATGCAATAATCTTAATCTAGTATTTTTTATACATATTTAGATTATTACTTGATTTTTGAACGAGTAGTAACTAGTATATAGTGCAGGCCGAATTTGAAACATCACTTTTGTATTTTTATTACGATTATTTGTAAGATAACCCTTTAATAATACATTCAAGTCTCAATTTATTAAACATAACGCACGCTCGCTGAATATATTAGTTATAAAGTCTATAGTCATGTTGGTTTTGATAATTCTGTGTGCGATAAAGTCACACACAATTTACATAGTAAATATTCATGTCGGAATATGGCAATATGGCGTCTCATTTAAATTAAATGAGCTGAATCTATTTCCAAAATTTGCAAATTCGTACTTGCTTCTACTCTACAGTTCCTTACCTTACCGAATCCGTATTATTTCAAACAATAATTAATGTAGATTAGATTTTCCCTCGGTACTATACAAGGAGTGACATGTCTAAATATCAAATGTGGCAACCTGTATTGTGGCTGTTATTAATTCAACTCAATATCCAACATAAAACCACCAAATCAATTATGTCACACTTGTTTAGAAGCTTATATAGACTAACATATACGAAAACTGGGCAGTTCTGGAAATATTACATAGGTACAGGTCGAATTGATAACTTCCTTTTTTGAAGTCGGTTAAAAAGAGTATGACGTGGTGAGAAAACGTGTACTTAATGCACAGAATTGGCTGACTAGTATAAAACAATTCGAACAGTTAAAAGTATTATTTTATTACTGATGACAAAGGGTGCGGTTTTACGCCTGCACCCGACACATGGCGGCGAGTGGAGACCTTTCCACTAACAAACTGTAGTTGTAGTACAAGTATTGTTGTTTTATTTTGCACTGTTCTACAACAACGTACAACATTCGAGAGTGGATAGTTGTGTCCGAGACAAACTCTCGGAGGGGTGTCTGATGGACTTCTCCCTTTGCGAGTGTTATTCAATCTTTTTTGTGCGTTTGAATTTAATTTATCGTAAAATTAAAAGTAAAGTCACGATAATTTTTCATGTTTTTAAAGATGAAAAAATTGAACCCTTATAACATTACTCTGGTGTTTGTATGTCTGTTCGTATGTCACGTTGTACAATTATCTCAGCCACTTCTAATGCTATTCACTTGAAATTTGGAATGCTATCGAATTCAAACATCTGTAGGTTTCTGTCCACGGTTCGGAACTCCTGATTCGCGAGTCCGACTCACGCTTGACTGGTCTTATTTTACTTGTAGAAACCGCCTGTGTCTGAATAGTTAACCTAAAATAAGGTCCTTCTATTAGCAAACAGCCCTCGCATCTTAAGCATGAGAATTAGACAAATGGGTCTTAATATGAGTCTGAAAATACATTCTGTAATCGGATAAGTTGAACAAAGTACGCTAATACTCTCGTTGAATTCTATTTACGTCCACTTTTTGTGTACAATTTACACAGAGGCTAACGACCTTTTTCTACGAACAAACACTGTACCCTAGCTGTATATTTTAGCAGTTCTGTTGACAGCATGCAATACCCGGGAGTGGCGAGCCATGTTCGGTACAGACTCCCAGTGGGATGCCTCTGGAACACGACCTACTCTATAAACATGCTTGTGCTAACTCTAGTGCCGATACTGTTTATCTCTCGTATTAATTGGTTGATCCATACAGACGTTATCCCACTTCTGATTTATGAAATTCTTAGGTGTGATTCAAAAATACGTTAAATACTAGTATTTGATACTTAAATATTCTTTCTTGTACACCAAAGAAAATATGCACCAAGGAATAATATGTTTTATATATTAATTTCTTCCTTCCTTCTTTTGCCTTATGGTGAGTAGTGCAACAAAAATAATTTAAACAAAAAAATCTGTGTGGTCTCGGTTTTTGAATAAGACTACCTCATGTCATCCCGCGAGTGTAAAAGCCAATCGAAAATATTATCCGCGTGACCAGTAGCATTTTCCCCCAAACCCATTGCAACAGGCGTAGATTACCATATATAACGCCGGGTGGATTCACAAAGCCACAGGCGAACGTTAAGTCATATAAAGTTGTCGGGCGCCAAGTGCATTCCATGCCGAGTTGTGCTGTGACGTCACGGCTACGTTTACAACTTGAATTTATGTTTTACTATAATATTACGCATACTACGTCACAATCCATATACCCGTAATAAACTCTAGACTCAAGGTTACGTTCTTGTAAAACAAACTTACCGAGTCGGGCTCGCGGACCGAGGGCTCCGTATAGATTATCAATAATTTACACACTGAAAATCTTCTTGTGTTATCTTTCCATTGAATCAATGAAATTGAAATGAGTTGTAGTAAGTATTATCATCATCAGCCAGGAAACGTCCACTGCTGGACATAGGCCTCCTCCATGGTATGCCACATTGACCGCGCCCGAGCCACCTGCATCCAGCGACTCCCCGCGACCTTTACCAGGTCGTCAGTCCAGCTAGATGTATTAATTGTGTGGTATGGTGGTAATTATTTAGCCTGCAGTTTAATATAAAAGCTAGCTCTTACCCCAAGACCGCGAGAACTAGCTCTTTGGTATTTTGTCGTTAAAGCTTTTGAATGCTTTGCGCAATTTTTATCCGCTTTAAGTCTGAAAATACCTGATTTTATTTCGGTACAAGGTTCAAAAAAATTCTCTTTTAATATGAGAAAAAGTTAGTTATCTATATTTCAATTTCGCAGTAGCAATTTTATATTTTATAACTAGCTTTTGCTAGCGACATCGTCCGCATAGACTTCAATAACTATCCCACAGGAATTATAAATCGGGATAAAAGTAGCCTATGTACTTTTCCGATGCTTCAACTACACCTGTACAAAAAATGAAGTCATTCTGACTTTGCGTTGAGGCGTAAAGTAACAAACTAACTTTCCCATTTATAAAATTATAATATGGATTGTATTCAATACGAGTAATAACTTGCGTTGGTCTAATTTCTACATTTAAAAAACATACCCGTCGAATTGATAACCTCCTCCTTTTTTGAAGTCGGTTAAAAAATCAGTCGAAAGTCTGTAAGGAACACGGAAAAAGTAGTAGCACCCCTAGATACATTTGTTCAAGACTCTGAAATCAGTAACATTAAAATCACAGGATATGTTACTGAAGCCACATTTTCCATATTTTAGGTCCGGGGTCTTTTGCCCTTTATTCCGTTAAAGTTCCGTTCCGTGCGTAGATTTCAGACTAAGTCACTAGCAAAAACCTTGTTCAGTATATTTGTACTATCTTTTAAAATCCTTTTATTACGCAGGGAAATGAATAAATGAATAACAAATAAAATAAAGAGCTCGTCCATTCCGGAATAATACGAAATACACTCGTGAGTTGAGCGAGGCTTGGGAAAACAGCATAATACGAGCTACATTCTGAAAGCTTTCATGATGTCGGATACGTGAGGATCCTATACCGGTGCCTTGGCATTTTTTAGTTCACACTTGATATATAATAAAACATTGTCGCTCGCTGACTTATACCAGCTAGGAAGCTAAAATTGAGAGAAATAAATGGAACTACAATTTAGTGGAAGATTAAATTCAATTTATTTATTGTATGTAAAACAGAGGCTGCTTTATACATAATATATAATTACTTACTTTATACATAATAAAGAATGAGGAAATCCGTAGACGAACGAAGGTCACCGACATAGCTCGACGAGTCAGTGAGCTGAAGTGGCAATGGGCAGGCCACATCGCTCGAAGAACCGATAACCGGTGGGGAGTAAAGGTTCTCGAGTGGCGACCACGTACCGGGAAACATCTACCAAGCCAGATGGACCGACGACCTGGTTAGAGTCGCAGGGAGTCGCTGGATGCGGGTGGCGCGGGACTGGTCGATATGGCGTACCATGAGGGAGGCCTATGTCCAGCAGTGGACGTTTCCCGGCTGATGATGATGATGATATAAATTATGAATATGCTAAGCTTATAAAAAGCAATATTTGCTACAAAGCAACAACCCTTAGCCCAGGTCCAGTCCAAGCGGACGCTCAGGCTAAGCCCTAACCTTCTGAGTGCCTTCCGCGCTCGCGAAGTTCAGGCGAAAGGCTGTAATGGTCGCAGGGCCAATAGCATCAAGTAAGCCGAAACTATTCTCAATTAATTATACCTCTACTAATAAACAGGGGTCTAAACCAAAAGTGCTTTGTGAATAATGTTAAGTACATCCAAAATGCTAGGGTCCTTCCCAATACCCTCCCAAATTTGTTTTTATTGGTTACGTTAACTTGTCGTCGTCATTCTTTTTAATGTATGATGAGTTTGCACTTGGCCCTCATCTCACCTGATGGTAAGTGGCGATAAGGCCGATGAATGATAAGGTGCGCACCCAAATACCTCAAACTAATGAGGAGCTGACTCTGCTACCTTTCATATCAGAACACAGCCGTCCTAATAACACTGCTATTTGGCGGCAGACTTAGATAACATGGTGGTTGCTAGCCAGGAGGTCATAGAAAATGTCCTACCACCAACCCAACCGAGTCTCGAACCCGGGGCCTCAGTATTGTAAGTCCAAGCGTGTACCCATTACCATTAGGCCACATCATCAATCATCATGATCCATTTTATAATGGCGGCTAGACGTTCCGTCTGCTTTTCTAAAGGGTGAGGCACTGTATGCTAAAATACAAGTTTTTAAACTTAGTTTAGCTGCAGACGCTTTAGAATGTAACTAGATCAAATATTCTAGCCCAATTACATTTAAGAAAAACATTTGTACACTGTTATAAATAAATTTAATCTTATTCTATCATATACAGCCTATAATCATATTTTCCCACTACAGGGACTCAGGCCTTCTCTCCTATATCAAAACACAGATTTAAACCGTGTCTTTACCTAAATCTAGTCTCAACTAAAGCTAAGCATCGTAATTCCTAAAGTAACCTCTATTACAGGCTAGGTCACCTAATTTCAAAACAAATAACTAAAGCTAAACATCGTAATTCCTAAAGTAACCTCTATTAGAGGCTAGGTCACTTAGTCTCTAAATAAATAAATTAAGCTAAACATCGTAATTCCCAAAGTAACCCCCATTCGAGTCTTCAAGCGATATTTTTTCGAGGATCCACGCCTTGAATGCGTACACCCGCGTGTACACGTCAGGGTAGCCGCGTGCGCAGGGCATGCCCCACGACACTATACCAACCACGCTGCTACCCTCTACCAGAGGACCGCCAGAATCTCCCTTCAACAATAGAAAACAGATCAAGATATATCAAACAATCACCAGGACGAAGTCTCGTGCTGCAGCTAGTTTCATTTCAAAAATTTGGCAACGACTAAAGTTTTACAACTTTTCAAATGTTTAAGTTCGTTAAAGTTTAATAAAATATGTCTCTCACTCATCCCAAATCTTCGTAATCTATAATGGCATTAATAACTTAATTGGATATTAATTTTACAAACTTGTCCTTGCTATTGTAACAGCACACCAATATTTAAAATAATAAATATTGGTGAATAAATGCTGTATAGGAATTAAAATTATTTATTTTAGTAGTAGAGCGCCTGTCAAAATTGTGCAGGCAATATAAAAATTAATTAATGTTGCGAACTCAATAACTTCGCTGCATTATAAGAAAATAACATGAAACTTTGTATTTAACATATTAATAATAAACACTATGCACACACAAAGTTTCAGAGCGCTGGAATAAAATCTTAGAAATCCAAATTTATATGGGCCGAGCGCCAGCGCTTCGCACCGTGCCGTTGCGCCCGTATATATGTGAGGGCACCTCGGAGTGAGGGCACCTCGGAGCGAGGGCGCCCCGAGTGAGGCAATAAGAGATCATAATGAATGATGCTGGCCTGAGCAACCATGCATCTAACTACATTATAAATGTAGTTTTAAAAGTGTCTTTGGTGGTGGGACACTATAAACATCGAGCCCTCACATTTAAGTATTGATGTATGTGAGAAGTCTGTCGGGACGCTATTAGGCTAAAGCCGAAAGCGATGACGACGGCCGACTTACTACTAACGATACGTGTATGCAGTATACTTGCTGACGGGTGAAAGGCCATGCCCGGAAAGTGTCTGTATGCATTTAAATAAATTATATGGCATCGAATAGATGAGACCCGTGAACGCTGGTAGCTGACTGTGTCATGCTTATGCGTCACGAGGTAGTAATCACAAACATATCGAATAGATGAGGCCTGTATGCGCAGGTAGTAATCACACATGAATATTGTAGTCTATTGCCTTCGTGGCGAGGTGTGTTTCCAATGCGGATCTCACCGTAATGACAAATGAATGCCTTCGTGGCACAATGGGATTTATTCTCAACTTTGAGCGTAGCACTCCTAGTGGGTCTGCGTTTCTTAAGTGGCGTGTGCTGCTTCTATCGACAATGAGTACTGTAATGGCACAAGGCTTACGTCCTCCATTACTTTACAAGCTTTAAGCTTCTATGGCTGCGGCCGACCAAGTAGCGTATGCTGCTTCTATCGACTTTGTAGAGTGATAGTGAATGAGTAGGCGTATGCCCTCTATCACTCTCAAGCTTTATGCTTCTATGGCTACGGCCACAACGAGGGATTTTGTTTGGCTGCGGCCACAACGAGGGACTCAGGGCTTCGGCCCAGTAAAGGCGTTTACTGAGGTAGACGTCTTCTTCAAAAGATGGAGTCAGGAGAACTCCCACAGTGGCGGAGGGTTGACGAAAACAGGGATGGTCAACATCGGAGTTTGCGCAGTGGACGGAGCAAGCCTCCACCAACCCCTTTTTTAAATTACGGAAAGAGGTTGGTGCGCCAATTCACATGAGCTAGAAACAGAGGAGCTCATGTGGATAGTGGGAGGATGTCTACGGACATATATTAGAGACCTCATCTTAAAGAGTTAGCCTCTGTAGAATTGCATGGTGCATGACAAATAAATATAAAAAACTTAAGTAGTTTATAATACTGAAACCCAAATATCTAAAAGGCCTGGGTTTACTAACACAATGTAATAATGGGTTCGAATACTAGACGATCACGACTGAGAAGGCCAAAACCCAAATAGAAAGTTAAGGTAAAATGTTTCTCGAGCGAGAAAATACATTTCTTTAACTAATCATATAGAAACTTACTTATATAAATGTAGAGATAATTTTAGGCTAAGGGAGTTTAGTTACACTATGTAGAAGCAGACGTTAAGAGTTACTTGGGTTAAGGCAACGGCGAAGTTAACTAAGTGAATTTTTTTTTTCTTCTCCATATGAAGTGTAAGTAAGTAAGCTTGTGAAACTTGATGTTTTTCTTGTTACATTATAGTATTATATTATAATGAATGACATTTACAACCAATTTTTTAATTTTTAATTTAACAACTACAACTAATTTTATAACCTTTAAATAATTAATATCAGACCAAAGTTCTCTAAAACGTAGGAATAAGAACTGAGCCAAATAGACGTTATTTTCAATTCTACACCCAATAAATTGTAAAATATATGACATACATGATAAGTAAGTTTGCGAGTGTCAAAATATGTGACATAAATGTCTGTGTCTCTTGATTGCGTTGACATTAAGAAGCTTGTTTTTTTAATCATTTTATTATGAAATGCAGAAATAAATATAAGATAAATATTAGCAAAATAAGTTGGATCCGACAATATTGTGTTTATAATTATTCTTTTCTTGTGAATGCGACGTTGCCAAACCTTTGGAAAGAGGTACCTTATGCCTTGAATTCTTCGATAGTTTGACACAAGGCATAGTTGGAGGGGAGCCAGAATCGATAGTCCGAGGACGATGGATTAATTATAAGCCTTGATGACATTGGTGATTGATGGCCAACAGGGTCTGTGGTTGTGTCACTTCTATTGAAGTGGCCTTCGAGTTTGTAAAGGATCGCTGTTAAAATTTATTGCGGTCGAGGACTGCAAAACCATTTACCAGTGCAGACTGTGCAAGTGGCATATAATTATAAAACTTTATAATGCCTCGAGACAATAAAATACTCTTTCAACTGTTAACGAAATTATTGAAGTTTACTTCAAAATTCGAATTATTTGAAAGACTATTTTGTGGCTTGTTGACTTGTCAATATTCATAGCCAATAAAAGCCTTATGCAGCTATTGATGATGATTTTTCTAAATTAAATTCTAATAAAATGTAGGTACTTTACAGGGCAATTTCATGCCAACTTCCAATCAGACTCAGATTGGCCGATCTAATTGCCCTAGGTAGGGGTTTTAAAGAAGCTCATTGTTTAAGAACTTACATGGCAAGCGCCCTCTCCGGACTTGGTGAGCGAGCAGATTTGAGTGTCGAAGACTGGGTTGATGCCATTGTACCGGGCCTGGCAGTCTTCCACGCTCAGCGCTGTCAGGTTTATTATCTGCAGCTTCACTGGCAGCAGGCCAGGATACTGAGACAATATCAATCATGCACATTTCACTACAAGCACAAAACTACAGGTAAAGCTGGAAGCTACATTGTGAACTGAAACGTTTTCTTTACCCCTCTGTCTCTTTCTAACTCATTTATTAATCGAATCGTCATCGCTCAATAAACTTAAGCGCAGGAAACGTGCTAAGTTAGAAATGGACAGTGGAAACAAACTCATTCAAAATCTTCAATTCTTCATTCAGACCGATTCAAGTCCGATTCAATAAGTACAAACATCCTAACAGCCTTACGACACGCGGATGTCTGCTGACGACATGCCTAGTGTCTGTCAACAGGGATCAATATCGAATGACGTTAACAAAGACATCCGTAAGACGTGAGGTCGTAATAATGTGTTCTTCTTAGTGGATTGCGATTAGGGAGTCTGCACCCTAGTAGAAGAAACAGCTCTTTTCTTCTGAGGCTTTGTATGCTTCAAATTGAATTCAACGATTCAAATAATTGATATTAGTTAAACATCATCAAAATATTAAACTTTTCATCTGTCCATATGATCAGTAACGTGACCTGCCGTCAAACCCGTCATGACCCGTGTAACCGCATCAGTCATAACATGAATCTGCTGTCAATTAAACTTGGATCAGATTAATAGATTTGACTGATGGCAGATTGATGATGTAACCTACCTTTTTACATCACTCAGTTACTTACAGAGACCCTCCCCCACCCACTGAGGAGCACGGCAGCTCCGGCACCAGTATCGTCATCAGGGAGTCCAACCGGCTGGACCCTCTCACTAAACTTGATGTCGCTGGACAGCTTGAGGAGGCTGACGTCATTGGATATGAGTCTGCTGTCATAGAGCTCGTGGGAGATGATCTTGTCGACGGAGTAGCGGTCGCCTCCGGTGGTCAGACTGTTAGTGCCGACTATCACGCGGATGCTGAAGCGAGATTGGCTGGAAATCATTAAAGTCTGCATAAATACACTGTTTGGCACCGCTTCCGTGGCCTGAATGTTGGACTCACATTCCTGAGGTCCCGGGTTCTTGGTTTGGTCGATGGTAGAGCATTGCCTATGTCTGCCTTGCTAGCTCCCACTATGCTATCTAAGTTAGCAGTCAAACAGCAGTGTTAATAGCACTGTTGTGCTCCGGTATGACAAGTAGCAGAGCCAGCGCCTTGTTAGGTTGAAACTTCTGGACACTCTTCCCACACACAAAAATACCATCAAGGATCGCCACGTCGGTCTTCATTTAGGATATCAGTCGTTATTACTGTCATGATTAAAATTAAAGTTAATTTAAATTATCCAAGAAGACGCAATTTTTTTTTCAGTTACTTAATCTACCTAAAAGAATACAAAAAAGAAAGTACTACAGAAACTATACAGCACTCCATTAAACCACGTATAATACTCGGCTACGTTGCGGTTTTTTTAACCACCACCGCTACATTGTTTAGCTTTGATCTCGTTCTCCGCTTATCTATCTCGCATATCGCTGGTGGAAAAGCACCCTTAGCGTAGCTTGGCGTAGCTTGGCGTAGCTTGGCGTAGCTTGGCGTAGCTTGGCGTAGCTTGGCGTAGCTTGGCGTAGCGCGGCGTAGCACGACGTCTCCTCACATATTTCAGTGTAGTCAATCAAATCTTAGCGGGCGTAGCACAGCGTAGCACCTCAGCATAACGTTTCCTACTGTTCTACTCGCTCGTCCAGAAGTACCGGTCCGTCAGCAAAAGCCTTCCCCTGCTAAAGACACGTTCCGAGATGATTCTCTTTGATCCTCTCACAAAGCAACAACCCTTAGCTGAGGTCGAGCCGAAGCGTTCGCCCTTAGGCTATTTAAAATAAAATCCTAACCAGCTGAGCGCTTTCCATGCTCTCCAAACAGTTTGGGTGAAGCTGAAATGGTCGCAGGACTAACAGCATCGAGTCAATTCAGAAAAGATAAAACACCTCGCCCAGAAGAACAACATTCCTATGGGGTTCGAAGACTGGCATAGTGACCGGCCGCCATATTGTTTTTTTTAAAGTCGGCATAACACAATTCTGCTAATGTCTTGTACAGTACTTTTGTATGAACAGTAAATATAATAAAATATAATGGCCTAAAGTGGCACGTTTCCCGGATTATTCTAAGAAAATACATACTAAGAACTATAAACATGATTTAAAATGAACTTCGCGTATTATTTCCGCATCGATTTGTCTTTAAATACAGTCCCCAACTCAATGTTAACATTTCATCTGTAATATCTACCTTTATATATATCTGTCTAATCTATGAAACTCTGCGTGAAGTGTCACACTTGAGCGATTACTTCTGTTCACAAACGCTTTTTCAAACCCGCGGGAGTGTAAGCATTTAAAACTCAAACAATACCGAATTATATTCACAGCCATTGAAAGATGCCCAAAACGAATTCACATTCTGGAAAAAACGATTTATGTTTGATTTCTATGGTCTAAGGCTCAATATAGACTTTATTTATTGATGTATAAAATATGAAGTGCTTATGAAAGAGCTTCGTCCTTCCTTTTCTGCTCGATCGAATTTACTCAGTGAAGTCAGTGATAAATGAAATAACAAATACTAATGGATTTCTGTCAATTCCTTGGAGTCTCGCCAGATTTTTTTTTAGATTTTGAATCGAAGATTAATATTGAGGGCAAGTAATAAATAGCTGATTGAATTTTGATATAATTTCTAGGTCAGCGATTCTTAAACGTGACGCCCATTATGTAATCGAAAATCTTATCGATTCGTATTGAAAGCAAATACTTGGAACGACAAATTATTACATCTTCTAAAAATCACAATATTTGGTATTGATGCAAATTTTATTAAATGTATATATTTACATATTCTTTGACGTCACTGAATCCCGTGAACTGAAAACAGTTTTTCATTGACAAAGGAATTCCTGCTACTACGCTTGTAGACCACTTGTAGCAAACTGCCAACAAGTCCTTGTCCTCATTATTGTTTTTTCACTTTTGTTACAACAAAGCCCGCATCCAGGCGACCATTGGTCAATGTTTGCAGCTAACTTATCCTACAAATTTGAAAACTTTAAAATAGTTTAAGCGGATACACAATTTGAGTGTCACCGAATATAGTCGGTTTATAGTCATAGTTTGACAAGTTGCTTCACACCCATAAATATTAATGCACACATAGAGCACAAAGAAAGGTTAAGAGGCTATGTTGGTAAGACCACGTGCTCGGTTTCAAGGTTGCATTGTTTTGTAGCTGTCCCTCTCCGAGCCCTATCCTACCCGAGCGCGTACGGCGAGACAGCATACATTACGCGATGTTATCCACCCGTTATTTGGATGTTTCGTAGTCCAGGGATCATTTGAAGGATACAGTATATTATGTAACCATTTTTTTAATACAGTATACTAATGAAATTTCAGATGTCGGTGTTTTTTCCAAATTGTTCTAAATTGATTCATACTCTTGTAAATCAGGTTCAAAGTTGGGGCTTTTTATTACCGAAAAATACAATACTTTGACGCCCTGTAACTCTGGAAGTATATATTTAAACGAATATCTGACTCACCACCGACACAGATATTTGTTTCTAGATTGTGTCTTGAAAATTTCATAGATTTTCATAGCTAAATACTCAAAATATGACTGGACTACGTTTGTAAGGGCGCTTTGACAACAGCATACCCTCTTAACCTTGACATTAGGCGTCTATCTAGAAATAAAGTTGTCTCATTTTAACAAAATGCATTTGTTATAAGAGCGAGGAGTATAGCATTACGTGGTTGAATTCAACGTCAATTTGTACTCCATCTAATGGACTAAGATGTTTGAAATTTTTAATCCAATTTGATAAATAATGTCAATGGTGGAGTTAAGTAGTTCAGTGGAAATAGTATCAACTTTTTTTAAAAAAAAATTAGGACGACAAAAAATATCTTCAATTCTTTCTTTCACAAGCCATGAAAACCATGTTCCTCCAGTAAAACATCTGCGATTCATTTCTTGTAAAATACTAACCGATCACCTATTAAAGTCCCCTGACTACATACAATCTAATTCCACAACAAGAGACTGAATGTGATGGGCGGTATATAACTTATTCGCCACTATCCTCGGTCGACCATACCTACAACCTGTGTAGACCTGCACAAAAAGTATCGTATTTCGGGTCAGGTCGAGAAGGAAGCAAACACAGACGGACTCGTTCGACCCGAAACTTAATATCTTCGACTGTACATCCTTATAATTTACTGAGAGTATTCAATGGCAGTTATAGTCCTTATTTCTATTTTTGTTGATTCCACCTTCGCCGTTCAAGTACCGGTCAAACAGAAGAACGGCAGACCTTCACCCGTACACTGTAGATATTCCTACAGCTCGCACCAAGCGTTTCGCTTCCACATTTATCGTGCGTACAGTAAAAATATGGAATACACTACCGGTTTCCGTGTTCCCCGAAAACTACAACTTGGGAATCTTCAAAAGAAGAGTAAATAGGCACCTTCTAGACCAACATGTAACATCGTCGACCTCATCGTCACTTACCATCAGGTGAGATTGAGGTCAAGTGTTGGTCTATCTTCAATAATAAATAAAAACGTTATCTAACAGTAAACACGTGCGTGTATATATTGTGGGATTGTGGATCTATTATTGCCTGTTCATCCACTGTTGCGCATGAGCCTCCCTCAAGGAATATGGGTGGAGAGAGAGCGAACGCGATCTCGTTCTAAACGAAACTCACTGATTTACGGTGGGAGGCGAGGTAAGCTGCAACAACGCATTGTAAATATCAGTGTATCGGAAAGGGACACCATGAAAGACATCAACGCGCGTGTCTTACGAATTTTAAATTTAGAAAATTTTGTGTTATAATCAAAGCCGAATGAAACTGACACGCTATATTCAAGCTTCAGATGTACATATATGCGTTGTCGTTGCAAAATGTTATTAGAAAACCATACTCTCATGGAATCACGCGGTCATTTGTTAATCGATGCGGATTCTACGCTATTAACTCTGTCAAAAATATACATCGTGGAAGAAAAGCGGTATTCTGTAATGTAATGCCCTCAACGTACCCAGAAGTGCAGTGGGCGGCTGTAAGGACCCATCGCTCGCTCAGAATGGATCCTCCGCAGAAATGTGAGTTGAACAGGCTCCTGAGGGAGACCTGGTAGGGCACCCGGCCGTCAGGGGCATCCTCCCCTCCCACGATCCTTGACTCTTGGAGACGAATGTCAAAGGATCCAAATGGTGACAGAGCCGACACTGAAATAATTGACACGTTTAGATTGTGTTTCAAAACCAATACGATTTATTTTCAATTGACTGTTCGTCTGTCTGTCTGTATCTTTTGAACCGTAATATGTAGACACAAACTACAGCCGCTATAACAACAACAAGAAACATGTTTTTTTCCGGCGATTTTTGTTCTCAATTTTGTATTAAACAGTTCACAGTGGAACTTCCTTCGCCCTTCTTGTGCGAGTCCGACTCCCACTTGGACGTTTTTTTTTTATATTTACACAATGACCTTTTCTCGCATGATAGTAACGATAACTTCAAGTTAATGCGAACAAAGAAATACATTCATAAATTGTGCAACTGAATTCTTACCAAGTTTGGTTTCATCATTAGTCATTTCATTATTATTATTATTATTTCAAAATATAAGTAAGTCAGTTAAAATCGATATATTTTGCATGCAATGAATACGATCTGTAAACATGATTTACAAAACAGTATCGATTGCCATATTGATAAAATCATGTGGTATGTTTTAATAAATTTTGGTACAAGCTGGATCCCTACATATAGGATATACAGAAACACTTAAATTGCCATTTACAGTATTTTATTAAGGCGATCCACCTCCATCAAAAGTTTTATACAAAATTTCTGTTGCCATAATCTTTTAAAATAGAATAGCTTGATTTAAGTAGTAACTATTTAAAAATAGTACATCAGATTGTGATGTCGCGAAATGAGTATCAATTTTCATTTTAAACCCTTTTTTTCTATTATTATTCAAAGCGCCATCTATGAACCATTAGCTACGTAACTGCTTTTTGTTGTTTTAGATAACTGTAAAGTTGTAAATTAATGATATGTATTTCGCGACACTATTATTTCGTCTCCTATTTTTAGGAACGTCTTAAAAGATTATGGCAACAAGAAATTTAGTATGGCAGTATTAGGAGAGGGATAACGTTAAATGACTTAAAATATACAAATAGCAGATTCTTAAGAATATTTCTTAAGAATATTCTTCTTCTCAAGATATTTTAAACGTACGTAACCTTGCCAATGGCTATTTCATGCACAAAAGATATGATTTCTTTGGTACAGTATGGTCGTCCGGCACTGGTGAAATTATATAAGCAGAATCTCCATCGAAAGAAGCTCAGGTGTAGCTAGCTCACTTAAACGAGTCACGTGCGGCTTGTTATTGCATCTAGTTTGGATAAAAGGAACGTGAGAATTTATTATGAAATCAAAAATTCGTCTGGTTCCACTGTAGAATCATCATCCATGTATCTGTCAATCTATCTATCTATCTATCTATCTATCTATCTATCATAACAGAGGGTCAGAATGACTAGATTTTTTTGTTATAGGGATAATTAAAGTCCCGGAAGAGGTTTTTTTTTTATCCCAATCGAACATATATGTCCCGTGGCGTACGTTACGAAGTCCAAGCGGACGAAGTTGAGGACAGAAGCTCGTAATATTTTAATTCGAAGAATAACTCTGTCCCCTCTCTCTGTGTATGTTGCCTTTTTACGACTAAAGGACGGGACCGATCTGCATGAAATCTAGCACACACGTGGATGTAATTTTTGGCGATCAACACAGGGCATTTTTTATCCCAATAAAAAGGTCCCGTTTATGAACTTTAAAGTCAACGCTGCTAAACTCGCTTTTATGATAAATAAAGGACTGTATTTTCTTGAATGGTAATAAATGGTTTCAAATAGAAATCATTCTGGATTTGATAACTGAGAAACCATCGGCTACGAATCAAGTGGATACTCTATTGATAAACGCTTATCTTTGACCTGAATGATGAGAAGTAATTATGACCCTGGTATGAAGGGCACTCAATAGACTTCATTAATTCTAAGGGTGAGTTATTACACGAAAAACGAAGCGAGGTGTTTAGTTTATGTGAAGTCATCAAAAAGTTTTGACAAACAAACTTAGTTGCGCGGTCGGAAAAATGAACTTTATTTCAAGGTAAATAATATATGTACGTAAATAATATATGTTTACGGTTCGGAGCCCCTGGTGCGTCGTTTTTTTAGTTCATTATTGTAAAAAGCGCTTTCTAGGGACCATTATCTGCGTAATGCCTATTGTAGCTGTCAATAAATGAGTACGATAATAATATTTCCCGCAAATCATTATCATAAAATATTTTTTTGAAGCATTTTGAGCGAATTCCCGTTAATGATTTTAGACATGTTATAATCTGACATGGAATGATTAGGTTGATATTTGTTAGAAATATAAAGGTAAAGCTATTATTATTTTGTCATGTTTTCACACAGTTACACACAATTCGTGAAATAAATGTTGATGATAAAACAACTCAACGATTTATTTACACAACCATAAACATTCTTACCCTCAACTCCAACCAACAGTGACACTAAAGTAACTAAAACCACAAACATTTTGTAAGGTTTAAAGTAAAACAATTAAGTTGTAAAATTTATCAAATATGTACCACATCAATTGCGTCTTAAAACACATTACGTAAGAAACGCTTCAGTTATCCTTTTATACAGGCTTGAAGTAGATAATTGAACAGCAATGAAAACAATAGATTTTGAGTAGAACAATTGAGTTTGAATCTAGGTTGAAGGACCTCTGTTAGGAGACTCAGCACTTCAAATTACAAGTGCTTTAACAAGTATGTTTTCTACTCACCAGTCCATCGACTTCTGTATCGGCTTTTAAAAGGAGGTTATGTCCAGAAAAACTTCAGGAGAATTTTTTTTTTCCAAGTGAATGAAAATTATATTTGGAAAAAAAATGCGAAGTGGGAGTCGAACTCGCGCACGAAGGGTTCCGAACTAGAGGTATAAAAACGGCAAAAAATCATGTCTGTCCCTTAAATTGTTTTATTTTAAATAACTTATGTATTTTTAAAGTTAATATATAGCTTAATATTCTGTGAATATTTCAAGCGTCTACCGATTGCCGTTATCAATATCGAGCAAAAACTAGCTAAATACGAATCTAAGGACACCTCTCAAGCTAAAATCCAACGAAACGTTCAGAGCGCAGAGCGTGCCAAACAATTATACGAGTACATACATAAAATACATACATACTCTCGAAAAACATAAACCTGGCGCAGTCGGGTAAAAATTCAAAGGCAGGTTCGTCGGAGCTATGTTCGGCTTCCTATTGATAAGCTGTTATGGGCATATAGGAAACCTGCATTTTTTATGAATCGAAATTGTGACGTCACTTCAATACCGTGACGTAACGAGTCTGAATTGAAACACCAACAATCATTTTTCTTCGAGCCCGGTGAAAGGGGCTCTATTATTTTGTATAAAAAACAGTGAGGTTGAGGAGAAAAAGTTGTTGTTGTTTTGTTAATACTGGAGCCAGATAATGAAATATTCGTTCACGAAAAGCTTCGTTCAGACAGCGGAAATTTTAATGATCTAATATAAAAGTCTCAGTTTGAGAAAAAAAAAATTCTATTATATGTTAAAATATATGTTCGTTCACATGTAATTATTGTATAAAATAGCTGTGTATTACAATTTCTCCCGTTTGGCCGATAACAAAAAAAATCTTTTTTTTTTTTTAAAAAACTTCTGTTAGGTATGAAAATACCTGTGATAGAAGGCCTCGCTCTTCCATAGATATCTTAATGTTATTTATACATATATGAAACACTTTGAACAAAATTAAAACAAGATTACTCTATTTGTAATAGAATATTTTTGAAAAGGAAGTTAATTTATTAGTTTCTTTGAATAATTTTTGGCAAACTTTGGCGAATTGTTTTATTCCTCAACCCAAAACAGCTGTATTATAAGCTTGAAGCCATCTATGTATTTATTTTTATAGTAGTTAAAAATGCTAATAGCTTGTAAAAATGTTATTTTCACTAAAAAATTCTAAAATAAAGAATAAAAAATAGCTGTCAACGCTTCATCGGACAGGGAACCAAAACAAAGCAGACTATTAAAAACATCGATGGAAAGTGTTTATTTTCGGTGTAAAAAATAATCTTCCAGGAATTGGTTCCGGCAGGGCAACAATGTTGTTTTTCTTGTTAAAACATTTACGGTAGGAATTAACATTTGTTCGTCAGGTTTCAGGGTAATTTCAACAACAAATAAAATTGAATCGGAAACTAATTTCTCGAGGAAAACAAACAAATACAAATTGATATATAAAGAGAAGAAAACTAAACCAAGGCTTGAACAATGCATCTGTTTCCTTTGTCACGGACTTAGCTTACTGTTTGTTATGTGACTTATATGCTACCTGGATTCTTTGAATCAAAGAAAATATGGGAACATTCGTCTGGTTGGAATCACATGTTTTACTCAGGTGGTTTCTAAGACCTATAAAAGCCAGCTCATATAATTTCGCAATAGCTGAATGAAATAGTGAAGAAAGAAAGAAGAAATGAATTTATAGAATTCTTCTGCCCCAAGGTTGCCTGGAAGAGATCGCTCTTAGCGATAAGGCCGCCTTCATTACCTTTTATGTTCTTTTCTGTTTTCTTTTGTTGTGTGTGTGTGCAATAAAGTTTATTTGAATTAAATTGAAATAGGGCAGTTCAACATTCAAGTTGTTAAGTCAGTTAATCTTTATTAGTAGGTTTGAACGACCTATGCAACGACACTCCACCCCTCTCTTTGAATGTGAGAAAAACACTAGTTAAGATTTCTTTAGAAAAGCAACCAAACTGAAAACATTTCAAAATACAATACACTAGATTTACCTCTATAGATCACTGAGTACAATCCGACAGCTAAGCCGCAGCTAAGCTTGAGCAATCAAGCTATTTCCGGCGGCTTGGTTCAAACAAAGCGACGCGAGCCGAGCTACACAACGGATGTTTTATGTTTTTTCCGGACTTGTTTGAAGCCTCGAGACATAAGCAAAGCATTGAATACAAACGTATGCCAATTGCCACGAGAACAAGCTGACATAAATTGAAAATGAAACAACAAAATGATGAAATTTAAATACGCCGATCGTAGAACTGGAAAACGCAATAAATAGGCTTGAAATGCTAGTCTACAGGACCTGGCTCCGTTTCAACAAAAATGATATAATGTGATGTCCTAAAGTGTCACATCATATAATTTAAAATAATACTTGTATATGAGTGCTTTGTAACATTCTCAGTTAATAATGTATTCTATTTACCCTATGTTACTTAGGGAGTAGTTACTTAAGTGCTTTTATCTCAAGGGCTATACAAAAGCGTGTCGCTTTCGAGAAAAGCCAACAGACCCATAAAGAGAATAGTAACCCCAAGTGTTGAAGCAATTTTTGCCAACGTAGCTACTTTTTTTAGCTAAATCTAGCTATTTTCAAGAATACTAATTTCTTAGATTTAATTTGTAAAGAGAATTTGTAAATATTCAATTTTAATCAACTTCGCTACTTTTTAGCTAAATCTAGCTATTTTTTAGATTAAAATAAAAACAGTTTGTAATTCCCGTTAAACAGATTTCAAATGCCTTGGTTGATTATTATTTTTATACTCAGAGTTCTTACTTGTCCATACCAACTGATGGTTATTTAAAGCGTGCGCGTAAATAAAGAAGCATATCTTCTCGTCCAAAATACCTCAGCGTCTAAAGACAAAAGTCTTTGATCAGTGCGTGTTGCCAGTGATGACATACGGAACCGAAACGTGGTCTTTTACTGTGGGCCGAATAAACAAGCTCAAAGTCACTCAGCGAGCAATGGAACGAGCTATGCTCGGAATTTCTCTACGTGATAATAATATGACATATAAGGTCCGGAATGAGGAAATCCGTAGACGAACGAAGGTCACCGACATAGCTCGACGAGTCAGTGAGCTGAAGTGGCAATGGGCAGGCCACATCGCTCGAAGAACCGATAACAGGTGGGGAGTAAAGGTTCTCGAGTGGCGACCACGTACCGGGAAACGTCTACCGGGCCGTCCCCTTACTAGATGGACCGACGACCTAGTTAGAGCCGCGGGGAGTCGCTGGATGCAGGTGGCTCGGGACCGGTCGATGTGGCGTACAATGAGGGAGGCCTATGTCCAGCAGTGGACGTTTCCCGGCTGATGATGATGATGATGAAATAAAGAAGCTTTATTTTAGTGAGGGAAGGTGGCTAGTCTAGGCTAGTCAGGCGAAAATATATAAAAAAACATACATTTCATTACAATGTATCCGTTGGCAACCCTTGTCAAAGCATTGCTATTCTGGTAAATGCAAATGCTCTGGAGCTCTCAGCCATGTTGACACCGATGGGACTCTGGGGCTGAGCAGTACTGAGCACTGAACCAGTTGTATGGGGAGTTTAAAGGGCTACCACAGGTTCACATACTGACGTATTTGAAGTCGATTCCTTAATTCTTTTTTAACACTTTAATAGTGGTGAGACAAGTTGAATGGTTGGACAAGTGGAATGGAACCGGTTTATTATCTACATCTTACGCTTATCCTTCATTTGGATGGTAAGTGATGATAAGTCCATAGGATGGAAAGTGTGCTGATCTATGTTAACTATTAATGCTGGAACAAAACAGTGGCATTCCCATTGCTGTTTAATGTTTATGCCCAGATTCATTTCCATAGATTGCTTGCGTGCCTTGATTTAAAATCCCACAGTTTAACCAGAGTCTAACTTGAAGAGAGCGTTGACACATAATAAAACGGTTGGTAAGGGATAACTGGGTATAACTTTCAAAGGAACGAAGTAAGTTTTACGATTTTCACAGCTTAGGAATATAAAGAGCTCAAAGGACTTTCCTCAGCGAACACATCTTGTGTCGTAAACTTTAATAATGTGCCACTGGGTGCTCGTAGTAGTTTTTGTGCTACGAGTATTTGACCTTTATCAACTGTATAGCAGTATAAGCAGGTACCTTCAACACTTAAATTCCTTTACAAAGCTGTGGAAGGCTACAAGGTATTTATGACAAGTTCAACAACAAACATTGAAATCTTCCATAATAATAATAATTTAAAATTTTTGACGTAAATGTAGTTATATAAAACAAAGACAAATATACCTTTTCGTTAGAAAATTGTTTGGCTTGTAGGTTTTTAACATAAATTGAGCCACTGCTGCCGAACTAGGTGAAACCTGTGCTTCAGCTAGCAGGACCGATCCTCCTGGACTCTTATCTTATTAGCCTGTTTTAGTTTAAGACAACAGAAAAAAAGGACAACAGAAAAATAAATAAATATATATATAAAGTACATACAGGCATGGTGTTGTTCAATACACTATGAATAAGTTGTTATTGTGGATGATGATGTTGGTGGTGATGGTTTGGAAGGAGAAACAAATGTTAACTAAATTAAGAATATTAATTGTGTAGTTTTTAAATAATAGGTTTCGCGCACCGAGGGCTCCTTACCTGTGATTATAGTTTTGGCTGATATTTTTTAGATATTTATTGACTAGTTTTTGCCCGCGACTTCATCCACGTCAAATCAAATCAATTTATTTAATTCGTAAAACTTAGGTAGAGGTACAGTTGGAATTGATATATAAACAGATCGGCTAAGTTTTGCCCTGCAATGGACGTACGAAAGTTGTTGTTTTTACAAATATAAAGTTTACATAACATTCAAAATATAAATATAACAATAAATAAGATATCAAATTTCAATGTCAAGTGCTTAGTAATAATATACTATAATAATATAGTAGTAAGTAAGTAATAATATACTATAATAATAATATAATATACAAAGTCAAAATACTAACAATAATTTACATTCAAAAATCTTTGACTTTATAGTAACATTTTTCATTTAAAAATGTATATAAATGTCGTGGAGGTGTGGAGGTAGCCTAGGTTGTTGTTTTTTCAACCCTTCAACCTATCCCCATACAAACAATGAAGTCAATCTTATCCTCCGTTGAGACGAGCAGGAAGTACAAACAAATGCTCTTCGCATTTATAATATTACTATGAATGCTCTGTTCTTGGCCTTCAGCTAACTTGCTGGTAAGTGAGGGTGAGGGAGGCCGTTTTATGAAATCGCTGGCGCTGTTACATTTCATAGCGGAACTTAACGTGCTATCGGCGGTAGAGGTAACAGTGGTGGACATATTAATTTACTTGCTTTATCCCATGTTTTCGTCCTTGTAAAATCCGTTTTTCTAGGATAAAAAGAATCCTACCTATACGTACCTACCGTAAACATCCCCGTAGATCGCCACTGTGGACGCTCCGTAAGGGGGGGATTTGACATAATATTTTTAAGTTTATTTAAAAATACGTTCAAAGCACGCATCATGTAATATAATTTCTTAATAACGTATCATTAACCGACTTCAAAAAAAGGAGGAGGAGCTCAATTCGACGGGTATGTATATTTTTTTAATGTTTGTTACCTCAGAACTTTTGACTGGGTGAACCGATTTGGATGACTCTTTTTTTAATTTGAAATCTGGTGCTTCCCGTGTGGTCAAGTCTTCAATTTGGTCCAATTCTGATTATGGCAATGGCATCCGTGAAAAAACGATATAAAACTTAAATTTGCCTTAATATAATTAATGCGTTCAAAAAGAACTAAAAACCGACTTCAATTGCCTTAAAATTTTTGTTTATGTTGATTTTCTCAAAAAGACATCAATAAATTTCGATAAAATTTATATGGGACCACCTCTGAAGCATGATCTACCAACACACGTAAAAAACATACGCTTCGAATTGAGAACCTCCTCCTTTTTGAAGTTGGTTGAAAAGTAGATACATAATGTAACATTACATACTCGTAGTATAAATTATAAAGACACATTTAAATATAAATGATACTATAATAAAGGGACTATACCTCGTTCCTCTAGTATAATAAACTTTTTATATGATTCTACATCTATTAAAAACTCACGTGTCTTGGGAACTCTTTTCTTGATCGCCGGGGTGTGAGGAATGTTCATCCAATAAAACCCTAGCACACGGCTATTTCCACCATAATCTTTGCGATAATGTCACTTGGTAACTCATAAATTTATCAAAGGACGTTATAACTTTTAATGGTCCACTAATCGGTAGGGATCGAATACCCTCGATAGTACCTGATAGTACGAGCAGGGTTGCTAGCAGGACGGATTTTGGCTGGACTATTAATTTTTCGGCAATTTTGACCGGTAAAAAACTGGCTAAGTGCGAGTTAGACTCGCAAACCGAAGTTCCGGACAGAATGTGAATAATTAGCGTTAAGAGAATTGCCGGTTTAGAGCACGTGGCCGCGTTCACATTTGCATTGTTTTGTAGCTGTCCCTATCCGAGCCCTATCCTACCCGAGCGCGTACGGTGAGACAGTATACACTACGCGAAGTTATCCACCCGTTATTTGGATGTTTTGTAGTCCCGTGATCATTTGAAGGATACAGTATATTATGTAGCCATTTTTTCAATACAGTATACTAATACAATTTCAGATGTCGGTGTTTTTTCCAAATTGTTCTAAATTGATTAATACTCTTGTAAAACAGGTTCAAAGTTGGGGCTTTTTATTACCGAAAAATACAATACTTTGATGCCCTGTAACTCTGAAAGTTTATACTACAACGAAAATCTGACTCGCCACCGACACAGATATTTAGTTCTAGATTGTGTCTTGAAAATTTCATTGACTTTCATCGCTTATTACTCAAAATATGACGGTACTAAGTTTGTATGGGCGCTTTGACACCAGCAAATCCTCATAACCTTAAAAAAAGTCAGAAAAAGTAAAATATTTGTAATTAGTTATGCTGTAATTTTTTGCTATTATTTTAACCTATACAATCTGATGATGATAAATGATGTATAACTTTAAATTTTAGTAACTAAATTAAACATAAATTCTTAGATCTGGGATTATCTGCACAAAAATAATCTGTATACATTATAGAAGAGCGGGGTCTCCTAATACAAGCTATGTTTAGCTTAAAAGGAGTACCCCAAAATCTGTATATTAATTTTAGTAGATGATGCAATAATTGCTTCTTTTTTTCATTTTAATTTTTTCCAATCTCTTTAACGCAAGCCCCCTCCGGCATTTTGGCAGCCCTAATTATGAGTACCTTTGTATCTAGGCCGAGATTATTGGGGATTTTAATGGCATCCCGATTACGAGGTTTTGTCGTGATCGGAAGATAATCGCTTCATACCCTCACCGGGAACATTGGAATTTTGGCTAATAACCATAATGCTGGGACTATCAATATTTCATCGTCTTCTTAATGAACATTTTATCGTTCCTATAAATAGAGGTAGCCAGCTTCGTCATTGCGATATTAAAATGGCGTTAAAATGAAGTGAAAGTTAAAATGAACTTAAAAAATTATATACCTCAGCATTAAACAACATAATAAACTTTGTAAGTGACATCATTAATTTATAATTACGTACAAAAATTTAACCGTAAAATATGTAAAACTCA
The DNA here is from genome assembly GCA_910589575.2 of Carcina quercana. Lineage (NCBI taxonomy): Eukaryota > Metazoa > Arthropoda > Insecta > Lepidoptera > Depressariidae > Carcina > Carcina quercana. Next base: position 13,751,342 of record OU342429.1, on the reverse strand, counting down.
AAGTCAATTAAACAAAAACAGCAAAGCATCAACTAATTGAAATGCTATTTCATTTTTTATAAAACGTTAAGAGGCTATGTTGGTTAGACAACGTGGCCGCGTTCAAGGTTGCATTGTATTGTAGCTGTCCCTATCCGAGCCCTATCCTACCCGAGCGCGAACGGTGAGACAGCATACACTATGCGAAGTTATCCACCCGTTATTTGGATGTTCCGTAGTCCAGGTATCATTTGAAGGATACAGTATATTATGTAATCATTTTTTTAATACAGTATACTAATGAAATTTCAGATGTCGGTGGTTTTTCCAAATTGTTCTAAATTGATTCATACTCTTGTAAATCAGGTTCAAAGTTGGGGCTTTTTATTACCGTAAAATACAATTCTTTGACGCCCTGTAACTCTGGAAGTATATATTTAAACGAAAATCTGATTCACCACCGACACAGATATTTGTTTCTAGATTGTGTCTTGAAAATTTCATAGATTTTCATAGCTTAATAGTCAAAATATGACTGGACTACGTTTGTATGGGCGCTTTGACACCAGCATACCCTCTTAATACTAGAAATAAAATAACATTAGAGTGACCAAGATGTAATAACTCAACGTTTCCAGAGATTTCAGAAGCACTACTTAGATAGCTAAGGGCTGTAGAAAGCGAATAACCACAAAGCGAATTGTCTACTATTCCTTGCCTTGTAATCAACTCAGCTTATCCCTAATTGGAAGCAAATAAAGAAAGGAATGGATAGAGTCTGGCATCCGAACTGAAGCACGTTGGACAACGAAGTTCGTTAGTCGAAATCACATGTACAGAGGGAGTTTCATATCGCGTATAGAAAGAGGTCCTTCTCAAGTTTTCCAATAGTTGTAACGATGGTCCTCAGTTTAGGGTAATGTGGCCATGGGTTTAGTGTTTGGCGAATATTTATTGGACATTGGCCTCCCTTTCTTCCAACCCTATCACCATGATTGCTATAAAGATGGCAGTGACATTTTTAATTGTACGCAATTTATGTGTCAATTATATTTTTGTATTGTGTTGTGTGTCTTCAAATAAATATTTTTCTGTTTCTGTTTCAATAGCGATCCATTTGAAGTTAGTCCAATAGAGAGGTTTTTCGAAGTCCCACTTATCATCATCAGCCAGGAAGCTTACACTGCTGAAGCTGAAAATAGACATCCCCCTTGGTACAACATACAGACCGGTCCAAAGATTAATCTATATAGTGATCTGTGGATTAATCTGTCCATCTGTCATTAAGCACCACACATCCCAAAAAGCTTGTTAAAAATTTTGACAGATATATTTACAGAGCAGTTGTATTCTCTTTGGTAGATAAACTCATTGCTAAAAGCAATACATACCATGCAGACTCTGACCAAGGAAAAAAGAACATGCAGTTCATACGTAAAATATATACTTATTTGATAGTTAAATTTTGTTACAACGTTGCCATAATATCTACCCAAGAATGAATAACTATTTTTTTTAAATGCCTTATTGAGGACTTAGAAGGATGCTAAGGAAAGAATTTAAATGCAGGAAAAGCCGCGAGCGATATTTTATCGCACGATCATACAATGAGTTCAATCGTGCGATTCAAAAACGTTGACAAACTCAAATCAATCGTACGACCTTCAGTTTGGACACTCGTCGGGAATTAATATGTTTGATCGGGCTTCCTTAGTTATTATTATATTAATTTAGATAAGCTGTGAGATTTTAAATATACACTGTACGGATACTTTTGTTTCACAATAAATGAAATTGAATATATGGTCGTAGGATACGAGAAATGAAGGTCTAACCTACATCAACTAGGCAGCCTCCGTTTCTATTTCATGTCCATACGCGTATTACGTTGTTTAAACAAGGTCGCTATTTACTCAGTCCCAGTGTTTTGTGGTGACCCCTTCAAGTATAACTTATCTGAGTAACTTTGGAGAGATCGTGACCGCCAGTCTCTAAGTGTCCTCCCCTTACATATTACTTTGTTACTTACTTTGGAGGATTCCATGAGTTCATACACCAATATTAAACTTGAGAGGGACGTAGGAACAGCTATTTAATATTACTAGTGATAGACGGGGCAAAGTGAACGTTATCACTCGGTAACAAGTAACTCAGTCTAGATTATAGAAAGATCAACAGCTACCTACTACTACTACCTAAAACTTCATTTTACTGGAATATTTGTTTTTATAAAAAGCCATGGCAGCTCAGTAGGGTAGAGCGTCAGTCCTCGAACTATCGAGGTCTGGATTCAATCCTGACTCGTACCAAAGAGTTTCAGTTTGTTATTTGGAATTTATGTACAAATGATAAAAATCATTACGGTGTAGGAAAAAATTCAAAGGTGTGTTTGAAGTCTACCAATCCGCACTATGCCCGCGTGTGGACTATGGCCCATACAGTAGGCCTGAGCTTAGGCTTCTGAGTAAGCACGCCTTCCACCCAACAGCCTTACCGTCTCTAACCATCACGTGAGATGAAGACCATGTACAAGCATTATACATTTTTTTACATCGGTCATACTAAATGTATGCCCATCTTTTGCTCAGTGTAGAAAACTACAACTTTATATAAGTTCAAAAACAAAGCTGTAATTACGCACAATCGTAAATTCTAAAACTCGTTTGGAAAAGACTAAATATTTTGACATTTACGTAAAACATCGCAACTATTTGGAGAGTTGAACCGCAGGTAATGTATGCGTGCAATAGTTCTGGAGTTAGAAACAGATAAACATTTCTTTACTTAGGTAATGAATACAACTGAATCAATTTGTTCCAAGGAAATAATTAGTCATCCACTTACTGTGTAATATTTTTATGTATAAGTGTGACTTGGCTTTCATCTCACCAGTGTACCATGAGTTTACGCAGGCGATAACGTATATCGAAAACTAGGGGAAATGTTGCTCAGTCGAGATGCACGTAACAAGGACAGAGCTATAGTTAACGATATACGTTATCGCCTCCGTAAACTCATGGTAGATGCTAAGTGACGATAACCCCATTAGTGTAAAAGCGTGGTAACACAGAAGCTAATCTAATGCGCTGGCTTTACTCCTTTCATACCAGTAAACAGTATGTTTAAAAGATGGTACATCGGAGTAATTATTGTTACTCTTCGTAAAGCATATCCACGCGTCTTATTTGATAACAAATACATGAGAATTCGTCTTAAACCTATCAATGGTGTCTGTAGATTTACGCCTGTAGAATTCAGAAGCCGCCGCCGTGCGAATAAACAAACAGTATGAACAGCGATCCAACAGTAAACTTGTAAGAGTAACGACTGACTGATGGAAACCAGTCGTTTGATGTAAACAATTTGCGATGGTCACGTTTTGTTACTAGTGAGATGAGATGAGACGAAGAGAAAGATAACTACAAACAAGAGACAGAAAGAAAGAAATTCCATTCCAGTATGTTAATTAATCATATTCTGTATGGAACCCTCGGTGCGCGAGTCCGACTCGAACTTGACCGGTTTTTTGTTGTAGTTTGATTCGTAAATTTCTCCAGCTGTATTTTAAATGTTGTTTCAATCATCAACAGCCTATATATGTCCCCCCAACTGCAGGCAGTGGTGTAGCTATGTAACTGCGGGCCCCTGGGCATAATGAAATTGGGGCCCTATTTAAACTACTTAGTACGTCAAAGGTGCAAAACAACTTTATCACAAGGAACAATAAATATTTACGTTGCGTATTTTTGAAGGAATACACGTAAACCCGGTTTTTTTTCTTCATCAATTGAACAACCGTCCAAAAGAACACAGAGGGCAAATTTTTTGCTTAGGATTTTCCAAAACATTTTCAAACTTCGTTCATGGAGATCATCTGTGAAGGAAAATTTATCAAGATGCGGATCGTGGATTGGGCTTCGAAACTTAACGAGGGCAGGACCTTCAGATTTTTATAGACTCTCCCTTCTCAACTAATACCTCTAATTGCTTTAACATGTTTGGCGATAAAAGCTGCTTGTTATATTTCCAAGGCTAATGGATCGTATTTACGCGTAGAGGCAGCTTGGTGATAATGATGTTTAATATTATTCTTTCGAAGCAACAAATCGGCGGAATTGATTTCAGAGACGTTTTAATTTCATTTTTAGGGTTCCGTACCTCAAAAGGAAAACGGAATCCTTACAGGACCACTTTGTTGTCCGTCTGTCTCTCGGGAAGTGGGAACTTCTTTACCACTCCACCCTATTTATTTATTCTAATCGAGTCTGGGGTCCCAAGATAGCTTTAGAGTCCGTAGGAAATTCATCCACCTTCAGTGGACGCGTTTCAAGTGTACCGCTGTAGATCCTGGCTAAAATAAAAAACAGTGTACAAAAGTGTAGAAATAAATCTAAAAACCTGAAGTTATTATATCACATTAAAATCACTTTTTACGATTTAATCGGACCTACAATTTTGTTATAGCATTTTTCCATGACCTTACCTATTATTTATGATTTTCAGAATGTTAATTTTCATATTCTGTACGGAACCCTCGGTGCGCGAGTCTGACTCGCACTTGTCCGGTTTTTATATACTTGTTAAGTTAGCATGTTTATAATAGGTATTCAGATAAATGTAAAAACCTTGCAAAATAATGTCTTTACGGTTTGGCTAGATTGTAACTTTAAAAAATATGCATAAAAAATAATGATTTTTTTTACCTTCATGTCAACCAACTAACGCTAACACCGATAAAATATCGTGAATACTTCACGCTGGAAAAACCGCTGCAGACCACGGAGGGAGGAGCAGACCAGGGGCTCAGGCCTACTCTCCTACAGAGAGTGTAAGGGCCAAAGTCTACCATGCAATGTTTTCCTACACCGTTAAGCAATCGGATAATGTACTTGAATTGAAAAACAACTCATAGGCACACGGCTGGATTCGAACCCGGAACCTTCAGGTTGAAAGTCCGCGACTTATGCACTGCGCCACCGACGCTTAAAAAATCAAAATCATAAACATATCCCTGGGCAATTGTACCTTATACCCAGGTATTGTGTTGCCAGTAATATACAACACAACAAGTGGGTCAATGCTGCCGGTGCCTGCAGGTCGATACAGTGGTCAAGGGCAGACGATGCTGTTTATTTTGCTTGTTGCTCTCCGCAAGGGATTGTTTGTTTTGATATCATATTGACACTAGCGGTGGGCGATTATGAGATATACTACTGAAATTAGTTACTATTCCAAATCATTCGACATATCTCGATTATGAAAATGGCTAAGCCAAGTAGACTCGAAAACTAAAAATTAAATAAATACAACAACAAAAAACTTATCCAACCGAGATTCGAACCCGGACACCCATGTTAATCTTGCGCCTTGCCCACGATGCTTATGAAAGCGTGTGAAAGTAGCGACCATATTTTGTCTTAATTTTGGCCGCCATCTCAGCTTTTGTTAAGCGATAAGGCCCAAAAGGCCGTTTGATGGAAATTGTGCTTGCCTATTAATCTCAACCTAATGAGATGATACATTCGATGCTGGTCGCATACTGCGAATAAGTAAATGAGACAAAAATCGAAAGGCAAGAATGAAAAATGAGTCTAAGGAAGACCGTGACGAAAAAAAGACTTATTAAGAATGAGACAAGTTACAGTATTGGACTGGAGAAGATAGGGACAGATAGTGAACAAGACGAATACAGAATGAGAGGAAATAAGAAATGAACGAGAAACGAATGAGACGTATTACTCTGATACCAAATAGTCTTCTCTCCAAACAGTCTAGTACAGTAAAAGCTCTTTATTCGCGGGGTATATGTTCCATAAATATGCCGCGAATACAGAAACCGTGAATACGGAATTGTAATTTATATGGGATTATAGGGGATACGTTCCTAGGTGACAAAATAATAATAAAAAATACATAAAAAATTAATTGAATTGAATTTTTTGAACATTTTAATTGCTTATCTTAAGGTTTAGGCAATGGTTTGAAGAATTTTGTAATTTTTTCTTGCTTGGCGGAACGGAACATCAACATTTAAAAATATACTTTATTCATAATCATAATTTATTGGTACTGCTGGTACAAGTCAATATTTTATAGTTAAATAGCAATATTCATTGAGTTATAAGGTTGCTTTGATTCTGTTTGTTTACATTCTTGACAAGGATATTGGGTTGGATACCTATTGGAATAATTTTATTATTATGTATGTACTTATTAGAACCGCGAATAAAAAAAGTTTTAGTCGCGAATATAGAAATTGGGTCGCATTTTTTTAATCCGCGAATAGTGAAAACGCGAATAAAGGAAGCGCGAATAAGGAGCTTTTACTGTACAAAATTTTCACAACTCTTATTTTCCAAAGTCTTATATGTCCCATATAAACACACTCGGATCGGAAACAATTTCCTAAAGCAAATATTCATCACACTTTTCCCATATTATATTTTTATAGCGTCTGAGGAGTCAAATCAAACACAGACGATGGGCAGTAATCAACAATCACAATTCCGTAGTTTTATTGGCGCTCTTGGAAATATATGGGTTTCGCCGACGCCATTACTCGTAATGGATTCCTAGATAATTCAACCGTTTTCTACCGTTATTCCAACTGAATGAAACAGTCTACAAAGTCATCGTACATAGAGCGAGACAACTCAAGAACACGTATTCCGTATTTTGTTGATTCCACCTTCGCCGTTCAAGTACCGGTCAAACAGAAAAACGGCAGACCTTCACCCGTACACTATAGATATTCCTACAGCTCGCACCAAGCGTTTCGCTTCCACAATTATCGTGCGTACAGCAAAAATATGGAATACACTACCGGTTTCCGTGTTCCCCGAAAACTACAACTTGGGAATCTTCAAAAGAAGAGTAAATAGGCACCTTCTAGACCAACACGTAACATCGTCGACCTCATCGTCACTTACCATCACGTGACATTGAGGTCAAGTGTTGGTCTATCTTCAATAAAAAAATATATAATAATTCCCCATCAGTTGTTTGTCTTTCGAGCAATTCAATTGTCCAATATCCATTGCCACTTCAATTTCCTGACTCTTCGGGCTATATCGGTGACCTTAGTTCGTCTACGGATTTCCTCATTGCGGATTTGACTAAGTAGATAAATTTCTAGCACCTTTACATAGCTCGCTGAGTTACATTGAGCATGTTTCTTTCCGTATGTCATTGGGACAACGGGCCGTTAGTCTCGACGAAACTCGAAAATAGATCGAACAATTTGAATGAGATTTTGGGGAAGGAAATATTTAAGCAAGTTACTCGTACACCTAAAAATCTGAAATTTGTTAAACAACGTCTTTCGTAAAAAAGATGTGTAACTAAAATTTGAAAAAAGAATTTGAACTGAAAAGCTGCATGTACGATGGTAGTATACTACTACTACAAATTTTCCTTCGCAACTATAGCTTTCAGAATGAATTGGACACGATACTACCTCTATATGTATAGATAAAATGTTTTGTAACTGGTGCTTATAACAGCAACTGAAAGTCAGTGACTCCAGCAGATCTGAGCTCCTAACTCCTAATCAAGTTAAAGTCTTACTTAACTAGCAGCCGGAGTCTCCCAAGCTCTCCGTAACTTTTGCTGACAGCTATTATTAGATATACATCGTCCAGATTTAATATTTATTTACTTCGCAACTAGCTGTATAAGTCCACCGTTGGCCTCCGTCGACACTCTTATATGTTATTACATATAGTTCGCTTCAATCCAATAAAAATAACGAACAACTCATAACCCAATAAATAACATTTATGTATTAGAGTATTAATTGTCTTCAAACTATAATCTACTAATTGACCGAGCAAGGGCGAAGCTGCTCAACTGATTCTCGTGAAATTTTATGAGTAGCTTCCTTAATTACATGGAATTGTTTAGTCGATTAGGTTTTTTGAAAATTTTCAAAATGGTGAAGAAATTAGCAACGTACGTACAGAAAAATGTACAAAAATGACACGAAACTTTTTGTTACCCTTATTAACGCGCCCCTTTTCGGAGGGCGAGTTGGTGGAAAATAATGAAATAAAAACTTTTATTTTAAAATGTGCAGTTAAAGTCAGTTTTTTACCGACTTCAAAAAATGAGGAGGTTCTCAATTCGACGGGTATTTTTTAATGTTTGTTGCCTCAGAAGTTTTGACTGCGTGAACAGATTTGGATCATTCTTTTTTATTTAAAAGTTGGTGCTTCCCTGTGGTCCCATTTCAATTTGGTCAAGTTCTGACTATGGCACCATGAGAAAATCTTAAATTTGGCAGAATAAAAGTAGACTTTTAGGGCAATTGAAATCGATTTCCAGTTCTTTTTGAACGCATTTACTTGTATGCAAAGACAGACTCGCGAGGTCTACAGCTTACAGAGACTTTTACAACTTTACATCATCAACTTTTTGTTTACGCTTATTCCTTAGATGTCTGATGACAGTGAGAAAGAGGGAGAGAGAGGAACGCTGTTGCCTGAGTATGGTTATTGTTACATAAGGTGGTCCTTTACTACGAGTAAAAGCAGAGAGTCAGTTGGGAGTAATAATCTAAGGCTTTGGCTGAATAAAATGTAAACATAGTAATATAGGCGTCCCTCGGAAACATAACGCGGCTTACACCCGTCGAGTGACATCACATGGTGACAGTTTCATGGCAAGGTGTTGTTCTTCCTTCCTAATACTGTAAGTGCTGGTTAAATCAACAATGTGCCCGGTCTATTAGTTTTGTAACTTTATTAAGTGTAAGAACTGTGTAAGGTTCATTTCAGTCAAATAGAATCATGATAAATATCAGTAACAGTTATAGACACACAACTCTAGCTCATTTACAGTTTTTCAAATTTTTACTTTAACATCATCGTTTCGGTATTGTTTCGGTGTTTATATTTATTTTTATTCGATTAAAACTGACTTTACCTTACGGCTATGTTTTTCATCCATTGCATTCTCAGCTTGGGTATGCTTGGGTTCCATAATAAATTGAAATAATGTCATACGTGATTCTAAACCCTAAGAACTAAAAAGTACCGGCACCGCTGGGAATGGAACCAGTAGTAAGCACGGAATTAGAATTCCACTTCGAAAATTCCAAAACTTTTAATGTGATGGAGTTTCCTAAACAAAAGTTGATCCGCATGACAGTAAAATCCCAAGAGTGTGGCGAAAATCTAAGGTGATCGCGCTACTAAAGCCTGGAAAATGCCCTTCTGACGCCAAAAGCTACAGACCTATTTCCTTACTGTGCCATACCTATAAACTTTTTGAGCGTCTACTGCTCAATCGGTTGTCACCCGCTGTGGAACCCCAACTCATCCCCGAACAGGCTGGGTTCCGCCCCGGGAAGTCATGTACGAGCCAGACACTGAGATTGACACAACACATTGAGGATGGGTTCGAGCTTGGAATGGTCACTGGCGTGGCGTTTGTCGACCTATCTGCCGCCTACGACACAGTTAACATCAGGACTCTTCTAACAAAAGTTGCAAATGTTACGAAGGATAGAGGCTTCGTCCGAATTCTTAGCGAGATGCTCAGTAACCGCCGATTCCAGGTCCATCTCCACTCTAGAAAAAGCCGCTGGCGGGGCCAGAAAAATGGTCTGCCTCAGGGTAGCGTTCTGGCTCCAATACTTTTCAATATATATACCAATGACCAGCCCAGCCCACCAGGAACACAACGCTTCCTCTACGCAGATGACTTGGCTCTGGCGGCACAGTGTCGCTCCTTTGAAGAAACAGAGGATACCCTCTCTGAGTCATTGGAGCACCTCGGACAGTATTACAAAGCCAACTGCCTTCGGCCAAATCCCAGCAAAACACAGACCTGCGTGTTCCACTTAAAAAACAATGAAGCGCACAGGCCCCTGCGCGTGACGTGGGATGGAGTGAATATTGAACACTGCCCCCACCCACGATATTTAGGCATCACGCTGGACAGGGCTCTGACCTACAAACCTCATTGTGCCAACACTCGAATGAAGGTCTGCTCGCGTAACAACCTGCTACGGAAACTGACTTCGACAAGCTGGGGAGCTTCAGCGCACACTTTGCGAACTACTGGACTGGCGTTGTGCTTCTCTGCCGGCGAGTACGCCTGTCCAGTCTGGCACCGGTCTGTGCACGCAAACCAAGTTACCACTGCTCTCAACGACGCCTGCCGGACTATCACCGGATGCCTCAAGCCGACCCCGCTCAACAAGCTCTACCCGCTCGCGGGTGTAGCCCCCCCAGAAGTCCGGAGAGAAGTGGCATGCGCCGTTGAGAAACAAAAGCAAGAGAACGACCCGCGCCATCCACTGTACAACCACGAGGTGCCGCCTGCCCGCCTCAAGAGCCGAAAAAGTTTCATGCGGAACACCAGCCCCCTCTTGGGTGACCCCTCCAAGGAGCGTTGCTCTATATGGCAAAACCGGTGCCCCCCGCCTGACATATATGTGCAAGTCTCCGAAGAACTACCGCCCGGCCACAAACAACCATGGACCATATGGAAGGCGTTAAACAGGCTCAGGTCTAGGGTTGGCCGCTGCAAAGAGGACATGTCCAGGTGGGGACTGCTGGGTGGCGGCTCCACTCAATGCATCTGCAACACGGCACCGCAAACTATGTCGCACCTGATGTCGTGTCCCGCATGCCCGCACTCCTGTTCGGAACGCGACCTAGTGTACGCCACAGCCAGGGCCGTCAGCACCGCTGCTTACTGGGCATCATGTATCTGAGGAACCTCGACACGAAGAAGAAGAAGACTAAATCACTCCTATATTGACGGTATTTCTATCTCAATATAATGCATTGACCAAAACCCAAAACCAAGGATATCTCATATCTCTGGTAACAGTTTGTGTTAAAAAAAACTTGCAAACTGTAAAATTTTCGCCTTATTCTTATTTGCGTGTCGTTTTGCCTGAAATTAGGATAGCATCGGCCTCGATAGCGCAGTTGGCTAAGCGTTAGACTTAGTCGGGCAACACACGCTGGTCGCGGGTTCGATTCCCATTGGGGACATTGTCAAATATCACTTTGTGATACTTTCCCCAGTTTGGCTAGAACATTGCAGTCTGAATCACCTGATTGTCTGAAAAATAAGATGATTTTCGACGGGTTATATTAGGAAAATTATGAGCCATATCGAAAAATCTTTAACAAGGCTATTTATCTTTTCACGCGGACTCTCGAATGAGGGAATATTTTTTTTACATCCCTATTATTCTTGCTTGGATTCTTACAACTTGCTTACAACCCTTACATTGCGTAACAAAGTCTACATTAATAAAATCTCGCACCGAGCCTTTATGCCCTACTGCTGGACTTTACCTTACCTCCATAGGGATAAGCAGGTCTGTCCGTTTCCGGATTTCCGAGAATCCTGGGATCCCGAGGGATTTTTGAGGACAGACTGTACTTAACGGTCAAAGGGATACTTCAAAGGTTCGCGCTGGCATTTACGTAATAAAATATTGAGTTGTACTGACTAAGGAATCGTTTAAGGAAAAAAGCACCAGCGATAAAGCTTAAAGATTTTACTAGAGTTTTGCCCGCGACTTCGTCCGCGTGTACTACAGAAATTATAACACGTTTAATATTCCGGTCATTTCCGGTCGGGATTAAAAGAAGCCAATGTCCTTTTCCAATATCAGATTTACGATATCAGTCGATCCGTTCTCGAGATATCATCATAAAGCCGTTCCATTCAAAATGTATGAGAAAATGAATTATCTTTTTGGTGATAATCCCGTACAGTTATACTGCTATTCAAAGCAGAGACAAATTTAAAAAAATCATAGATCATAAAAATCGGTCAAGACGTCGTGTAACTAACCCGACTTTGTTTTATTTATAAATATATTTCATGCCAGTTAATATAATTAAAGTACAAGGGTACAAGGTAGCATATTATGTTTGATTTGAGAAATCTGTATCTAACAATACGGCGATTGTCACCATCAGATGATATGAAGACCAAGTTTTCAACCGCCTCTGACCGCGACTTTGATTTCCAGTGGAGCACCTGTCTTCGAGGACATTTCGGTCGTTCAGAAAAAGACTGGTATCTTTAAACTACTTTTATTAATTTTGATACAAACAAGTTTTTAGCGGTTCTTGAAGTAGTTGGAGAAGGAAAAGTATTGACATCAATTTGACATTGACAGAATGACAGACGAGCGAGACGTCAGACGCCGAGTCGCGCGTTTGTGAATCCAGGTGATGTGCTTGCGCGTAAACAGTACCTACGGGTTCATTTTCTATATCCACGGCTAGCTAACACCGAGTTACCTAAGTCTGTAAACAACAGAGGAAATAGAACTGATTGTGTTCCGATATGAAATGTATAAGAGCGTATTTTCCATCCAAACGGCTTTATTGCGATTTACGTTATTTAGTATCATTTAGATATTAAGACCAAATGCAAACTCGTTTAAACGTCAAGAAATTTCACCCCACTATCTACAAAAATACATTAGGGCACACTTCATTTAATTACATTTCATTTAAAACACTTTTTTCGATTTATATTGTGTCGATGTTGCTCGATGCTATTGTAGCTAAGTATAAAGTTGTAAATTAATGATATTTATTTCGCGACACTATAATTTCATCTCCTATTTGATTATTTTATTTTAAAAGATTATGGCAACAGAAATTTAGTATGGAAGCATTCGGAGAGGGATAAATTCCATCGCGAAAAATTCACTTTTATAAATGTAATCTCTCTCTTCCAATTTACGAGTGGCGGAACAACATAATCGATTGACTGTTGATTACTGTTTATAACTCTGTTGTTAACCCGTTCCATCGGATTTAATGAAAGTGGGAGCGTGTATTACTTTGCTCACGCTCCAAATAGCGCCTGTCAAGCACACGCCCTGTTTTTTTTATTAAACAAAATTGCCTTTTAACGCGAGCACGAGAAGGTTTATATTAAACTTTAATAATTTGTCTAGTACACCCATATGTATCCTAATTTATACTAAATCTAAATCAACGTATCAGTAAGCTGAAAAGCCGACCGGCGGGCCATATCGCTCAGAGAAAGGATAACGCCGATGGGGTGTTAAAGTTCCGAGTGATGTCCATTTACCGGAAAACGTATTTTCGGCCGCCCCCTTCTGGGTCGACCGACAACCTAGACAAGGTCGCGGGGAGCCACTGGATACAAGGTCACGGTAGCGTTCAGCAGTATACGTTTCCCGGCAGATTTTTAATAATAAGTTGCATGCCGACCGCTGCTTTCCGTGCCCGAAAATCCGGAACAGATCCGTTCCATGTTGGATCTGTAAATCGTCAAATCGATCGATTTTTCAATTTACAATTATCTAGCTCAATTTAAAAAAACTATTTCAACTCCTTTGGAGACGAATTTCAAAGAAAAAAATACCTTCTAACAAAACTCAACGTAACCGCTGCGCTACACAAGCCAAGTGGTTAGGACTAGGCGTTGATAAGTAATTCAATCACCTTAGACTCACAAATTAAATCACTAAAATTTGAAAACTTATTGAATATTCAAACTAAAAACAAATCGCCACCAAGTTGTGCGCCGCCACGCGCCGGCCATGACAGCGGAGCTCTGTTGCGCTCAGCAACAGTGAAGGGCCCTCGACTGAACCCGCGCCCCTGTTCTGTGCCCTCTAAGCTGACAATAACGACGACGCGAGATCTCTCACGACGACCCTTAGCGCTGGCCTTGAATAAATTATACCTGCGTCAGAGAAACATTGAGATGATTTTATTTTAAGACTTTGTTTACTCGACTAGTCACTATGAGTTAGCCTTATCTCATCCAAGGTGTGACAATGGTGTCAATAAGACCATAGGATACACATGGGATCCGCCAGGATTACTTTCAGGGCGATGAATCTGCATCGACACATTTTGTTCTTTTTTTAACACTAGCACCGCACTTATTTTTGCAAATAAAATAGGTTGTCACATTTACGGTAGACTAACAAACAGACTCTATCTTTATCAAATAAGTGGTGATTTGGTAAGTACGGAAGTACCTGAGTAGTCTTTACTTAAAAAATATATTACTTGATATATCCTGTTCTGTGTACTTTCTATAGCGACAAGGGACAATATAGTGCACTCCCTTGCACCCCCCTGCCGGCGGCCACGAGAATGCTTAATTACCAAGATGGATGTGGGCTCGTTTCAAAAGTTTCGATTGGTAGTTGGTTAAATTTACGAATGTAGACTATGGTTTGACAGACATAACTTCGAAAGATTGAGCTGTTTGAGGTCGGTATTTCCACAAACATCGCCCGACAACTCGGTTTGGGTACTTAACCGGTCACTACCACGGCACACTCGCTGTATTCCTGCTTATACGTTCTTGAACTTGCATCCATCATTGAGGATTATATGGCCTTCATTATCTATACAGTATCTATACACTATATCTTCAGTATAGATACATAAAGTTGTCGTTTGTATAATCGTACCTAAAAAATATTTATGTATAATTGAAGTAGTATATTAAAGCCCTTGAAACATGTAAACTCATGAATACTGAATCGTCATGTTCTTGCTCTCTTCCTATTTCCATTTCGTATATATAGTATACCCCGTCTTATAGCAATACAAGATTTAGGTGTCGTAAAGCGCAAACGCTCTGAAAACGTAGCAAACCACTGAGACGAGAACTTACTTGTCTTACTTATATCTCACATGTCTAGAGCTGTTATCATTATTATTTTTGTCTATATCAGTCTGCCGTCAAACAACAGAATTAAAATACCACTCTTGTGTTCCGATAATGTTCTCAGGTAATGATAGATAACATAGCCAATCGTAAATTACTTAGCCTTGAGATCTGTGGTTAGTGAGCATACTTCTTTCTTATGGCCACAGACACAGACCTCAATGTGGCTTTATCATCATTTACCATCAAACAGGTAGGCCAATTTACCTTCGAATTTCAATGCGATTATCTTTTACACCTATTTGGCAGGCAAATATACAACGGCAATAAACGAAGGATATGTTTGAAGTGTGGTTTGAATCCATTTTAAAAAGTATTGTTTCATTTATATTCTGTGAATTCTGTGTGCGCATCATTGCCTCGCCTCGCGTACAACATAGCGTAACACTGCTGCTCGTTTCATACATTTTAATTCGAATAATCGATTATAGGGCAAGTCGAACTACGAATAAATTAGTCGAATTAAATCGACATCAAATTCATTCGCTGGTCAAAGATCTAAATTGGATCTAAATCAAAGTAACTGTCAATTTTTTTGGTGGGAATAAAATCTTACAAAACAAAAAAACGCGGTTCGCGATTCGAACGAATCGTCTAATGTCACTGTCAAAGTCAAACAATGTCCATGTTTAGATTTGAAAACGTGTTATTGTACTTATTTTAGTATTTTTCAATATTATTTAGGTAGAAATCTAAATAAAAGAAGTTAAAGAATGGATTTCATCATAGATACAGTCGGCGACGACAATCTGCAAGAGAAAACAGAATTACTGGACGGAGATGAAAAGCCGTATTTTGTTGGTTAGTTTTTAAAAGTTTAGTCAAATATACGCTATATCTTAGAATAATAATGCCTCAGAATGTGAATTCGAGCAACTGAAGCAAATAAAATTCAGGCTTGGTTGGGGTGTACAAAAGGGGGCGCTAATTTCCTCAACGCCCCCTTTTGTACAACCTAACCCTGACTTACTACCATTAGGTAAAAAGTTAAGGATCAAAATTTTATTCGCTTTGTCAAGTCTATTTGACAGTTTCTGCTAATGTAAGAATATCCATATTTAACCTAAACCTAATATTTATGTAAACTAAAAGTGATTGATTCTCTTCTTCACTTAAAGGAACTCATTTTATGTATTGTTTAAAAAAGTTATTTATTTGCCTGAATTTTTGACAGAGAAAGAAGATAACATACAAGCAATAATAGCATTGTTTGACAAGAAAAAGCAAGAGCTTGACAATCAAGCTACAGCTGAAGAAGAATTACAAAACAAACTCAAAAACCTTAAAATAGACAACTTATTTGATACTTTCTTTGAAGAAATGCAATGGACGCATTCTATTATAAGGATAAAGAAAAAGCGATTGTTTCACTTTGATCAGCTGGATGTAGAAACTGGTAAATTAAAGTCTAAACTTGGAGCTGTTGATGTTGAAAAGGAAATGCTGAAATCTGTATTGAAGCCAGGTTTTGAACAGGAGCACAGTCTGCCTGACTACAACGTTAGCAAGCGGAAATTGAAGGCGTTGAGAAAGGTTACATTTAGTTTTCATTCACTCTATTTATATTTAAACTTATTCCCTATATCTAAGTACAAATACGTTTCTACTACTCCTTGATCTAATCACCCAATAAACCCATAAAAAATATACAGCTTATATCCTGCTTGTTGCAATTTCAGGTCTAAAAAATGTAGTGTTTATAACACACCTAGGCCACAGTTATTAAAGCCATAATTATATGACAGAAACCGATGACCACAATGCTACATTATATCAAGCTAAGGGAAATTGGTACATTATTCTTATGACCAATATACTGAACTAAACAAAAGTACTATTTGTTTCTGGATTCTTAAAACATGCAACACAAAAGCCTTTGAAGCCCTGATGTAGACCAATAGGAGTAACCACTTTAGGCAGTGCAATAAGGGCCCCAAAACTTTGACAGCAATTGGATGTTTGACTAAATTTATTTTTGTCTCTCTCAAAAAAACTCTTAATTAAAAATAAAATGATACGTCAATACTTTGTTTAGTGCAAACTGCTGAAAAGAGATTTTTTTATTCTAGTCATGTGGTGCTAAAACGGATCGGATTAGTTTTGTGACGCGATCTGCTTAGTATTGGAGTGATAAATGTATGAAGCTCGTTCAATATTTTGAGTTTTCTCGTAAAATAATCTAACCTAAATCAAATAAGCATTTTACTATTTGCAGAACTATATTTTTCGCAATTTTTCAGATTTGAGTTGAGTTCGTAGAAAAAAGGTGCCAAAAGACAGCTGATGACATGAAAAAATAGGCTTGTCACTGCTAGACTGATAATTTACCCTCCAAGTATCACAATCCAGTATCGACCACATACATTTTATATTAAGTTGCAACCTGCTACACTTTTAGTAGCAGCTTTCTACTTATACAATATATACATTACTAATATCCTTCAAATTCAAAAAAAAATTGTTAATGGGAAGTGGCTGAAATTCTATAAATGAGCCCTAATTATTCACCCTTAGTAGTGAAAAAAAGCAGTAGCTTGCTTTAAACTATCACCTTTTTAAGCTGTTCTTAAGCGAAAGTGTTGTAACTAAAAATACACAAAAATAAGTAGTTGGATTGAGAAGATCTCCTCTTTTAAACGTTGGAGGAAAATTCAATTATGTTAGCACATAAAAGCTTACCATTTTTTTAATTTTACAGAAAGAGCGCGAGAAAACCAAAGGCCCTGGATGGTTCAATCTGCCTGCCACTGAGGTCACAGAGGAACTCAAGAATGACCTTCAAGTGCTTAAGATGAGGTCAGTCATGGATCCCAAGCACTTCTACAAGAAGAATGATATGGAAGTACTACCAAAATACTTTCAGGTATGTGGATTACTAATATCTGATTAGATCACATATAGTGTTCCAATTTCATTCAGGCGTTTCCGTACAAAAAACTCAGGAACCGTCTCGGTTATGCTTTAGACCTCTAGTACTACTTATCTGTAAAACTTTGAAATATACCTCATAATTTAATTTAAACAAAGTAAAACAAACTTAATTGAAATAAATATATATGCTATCCGTAAAGCTTTTTAAAATAATATAGATAACTATGCCTTCAATTCTTTTTAAATACTAAACTTTGAATGCCATGTATGTATAAGAAGTGGCACGCAAGTTGTTTAGCAATACATAGTTGTCTAATGGTTCCAGGTTGGCCGTATTGTTGACTCTCCATTAGACCATGTCAATGAACGGCTCACTAAGAAGGAAAGAAAACGTACCATGGTGGACGAATTGTTAGCTGACGCTGAATTCCAGAAGTACAATAAGAAGAAATACAAAGAAATCATTGATGAAAAGAGGAAGACTCAATACAGGACTTTTATGAAAGATAAGAGACAGAAAAACAAATCCGACTTGAAAAAGAATAAGTTGAAAAATAAGAAAAAGGCACAGAGCTAGTTAATAAATGCTTAAACATAATTAATCATAGTGGTTTTTTTGTGTGTGTCAAAATGAAAATCAGATCTTGATGATAAATATTTAATCTTAGCTTTTATTAAACAACATAGCTGAATAAGTACGATTTAAAATTCTATACACATTTTTCTATGATTATAAAAATCCCCAATGTTGAACCTGTAGACATATCACAGTGTAAAAAGACTATTATGCTTTGACATAATGACTAAACTAGTTTTGAAATACAGAGCGACAAGTACACGTATCTATGACTAGGCACTACCATAGAGTAAGTCGTTTTTGACAACTAAACCATCATAAACGGTAATTCGCACAGAAAGCAAGTTTATTTTGCCACATTTATTTAGTTCCTTGTCGCAGCATATTAATTTATTATCTAAAAACCGCCAGTGATGTCTATCGCTGCTCCATTTATGTACGAACTCTTATCGGAAGCGAGGAATGTGATCAGTTCTGCCACCTCTGCAATGATAAAATTACATCGAGTTTTAAAAACGGCCGAGTACGACTCGTTTACGAAACAATGAAAAAAGACATAAGATTCATATTCCCGACCGCATAACAAACTGTGTTTGTCTAGGTTTTTTGATATTTTATCAGTTAGTTTTTCTGTAACATATCCACAAACTCCTGTCTACTGTGATTGTTACATACATTTTACTTTGGACACTTCGGGGATTGGGGGTATACACACATTTTCAGAAGTAACCTCTACTCACTGTAGCAAATTTAAAAAAATGTGTTAGTCCACCTACAAGACAACCTACCTCAAAGGCAAGTCGATTAGCATAAGTTTCTAATGACGGGGACGGCGCGTACGCAGTCCCCACTACCAAAAATTACGCACCCGAGTTATCCACATTAGGGATAATCGCAGAGGTCAACCCTATCGCAGTGCAATGATAAGGCCTCGCTCTGGGGGAACCGCCTTTCTGATCACGGTGTCCCCTGTGCCAGGTAAGTATGCTTTCAACAACGCGGCCCGGGGTAGTGATACGGCATGAGAAAATCTTAACATCGCCATGTAGAAATACTAACTTCGATCCCAGTGACATCTATTATTTTGTGGTGAAACTAAACTCACCGCATTTGGGAACACGGTGTGGGTGACTCACCCTGACGACACAATACCGTATTATGATACTGACGGATTTAATGGTTTAGATGTTCTTGAAACTTTAATTATACTCAATATATCACAAATGGCACTTAAGTTACATGTATTACTCGGGAAAATTAAAGTATTTTATTTTGGTAAAAACTTGAACTTCGCTACAGTAATATGAGGAAATAAACATAGCTTTAATGTACATATCCCATAAGTTTAAACTAAATAGTGTTGTAAGTAAGATTAAGTACCATCCATTACATTACAAAACATTACATTTTTTTATTAATATTTATCGCACATCTAACGTCGTGTTGCGGAAACCTATCCTGATAACATTTATTAGTATAATGAAAAATGAAAAAATATTTATTTTCTTGTATATGATTAACTTAACAATACAGTTTTTGGACACTCCTTTTAAGTTTAAAAAACTTGTATTAGGAGGCCCCGTATCATATCATTATAATCAAACATTATTTGAGATCCATATCCGTAAATTACATTATATCTAATTAAATTACATATCAATTTTTTATTGTTATGCAACAAGTTTAAATAATGACAGATCGATTTATTATAAGCGGCAAATGAGTGAAATTGACTGTAGTTACCTGTTGGTTGTCCAAATCTCCCCAGAGGTATCTGTTTCAAAAAGACATCTTTCACTTTGTCAGGCACAGTTTGTAATATAGGAGTAGCGACCATTCCGGGAAGAATTGCATTTACCCTGTAAATAAGAAATTACGTCTGCTATAAATTACATTATTATTTATTCAAACACTTTATTACACGTTACATTTTATACAAACATCCTAGAAAATTACGGCATATCATCTCCTTCAAAATACCTCAGCGGCTAAAGAAAAAAAACTTTAATCAGTGCGTGTTGCCAGTACATGAAGAACTAAAACGTGGTCATTTATCTTTGGTCGAATAAACAAGCTAAAAATCACTTAACGAGATGGTCGAATAAACAAGCTAAAAATCACTTAACGAGATGGAACGAGCTATGCTATAATTTCTGTATGTGATCAAATCCGAAATGAGGAAATCCGTAGAAGAACTAACGTCACCGACATAGCTCGACGAGTCAAGACTGAAGTGGCATTGTGCAGGCCACATCGCTAAGAACGGATATCGGATAGGGAGTAAGAGTCCTCGAGGGTCGGGGACACATGTACTGGTCCCAGCTACGAGATGGAGCGACGACGGTAAGGGTCGTGGAAAGTCGCTGAATGCAAGTGGCTCGGGACAGGTCATTGTGGGATACCATGGAGGAGCCCTATGTCCTGTAGTGAAAGTTTCCCTGCTAATGATGATGACTACTCCTAGGAAAAGACTATACAACAAACATTGTCATTTCACAAGCCTCAAGATTTATTCAAGCTGATGGATCAGTTTTGACGCCCATACAAAGCTGGCAAAAATACATGATGTAAAATGCACTTAGGAAAACATCGTGAGGAAACCTGCACACTCCTGCGAATAAATTGAAAGGTGTGTGGGAAATCTACCAAACTGCACTGAGCCCGTGTGGTGGACTATGGCTCATACACTCTCGGTAAGAGAGTAGGCCTGAGACCCTGCAGTGGGGAAGTGTATAGGATGTTGATGATGATGAAACTACACCTACCTTATGTTATATTTTCCCAATTCCTTAGCCGCAGTTGTAGACATAGAAACCACACCAGCCTTGCTGCCAGAGTAGCTTACCTGTCCTGTAATAATTAAAAATTGTATTACTTATTATTTTGTCACAATTTCACATAATATAGTAACAAATAGAAAATTAAATTATTTACTATACGCATGTACACTCGGCATAACAGCATTTGTACCTCTATCTTCCGAATGGTTACGTTACGGCCAAAGCGCGCTACCTTAGAAGCACTCAAGTCCTTCACTTGCCGCGCTCGAATTCACATTCTAGACGTTATTATTCTCATACCACAATTATATATTATATAACCTACAAATGTCTTGGTGCTATTTCAAAACTACTTTTCAACTACTTATACTTACTACAAACTATACCATATTCATTTGTACTATCTACAATCGTGCAAGACAATACAATACAATACTTATTGAACAGCATACAAAGCTAAAATATTTCATTACGATTACAAACCCCATCTAAGGAAGAGATAGCTTTGATGGCTGTATTTCTGCTGAGACGCTAACTTAGTGACTGGAGTTAGCTTCAAACATTTTGATGAACGAGTAGTATCACGAAAACATTATTTAGTCGAGACCATACGGCGCGTTACTAAACTCTCGACCACAACTTTATGCGGGATTTTGAGGATTAGAGTTTGGACTTAAGCACTAGCTAGCAACTTTAGGTAATGCCTATAATACCTTATACTAGCTATATACTTAGCTAAACCTGTAGGCCGTTTAGGAAGGGAGTAACATGCGCCCGTCTCCAACATACCAGATTAGAGTTGCGTCTCTAACTAAAGTATCTCAACTAATACAAGCTTTCGAGTAAAAACATAGCTTTGTAATTTTACTACTGATACTGAATGAGACTCTAAGCGAACTTTACCAGCTATGTGCAAGCCGAGGTTCGGATTTCCATCAGTTCTGCTGTCATATATTTCCTGTAACATACAACTGACGGCTACATGGTTTTGTTTGGTGGCAAAGGCGCTTGACGCGTTAATTTTAATTCCATTTCTAACATACCATTTCAATGTTTTATTTTGTCGTGTCCGAAATTGCAATCCTATTTATTAATATTTTTTTATTTCATGCTGAATTGTATTGCAATAACTTATATGGCTATTCAGATCTGTGGTGTATAGGTTATAAAGGTCTGGACCCAAAATGGAGCCTTGTAGAACTCCTTGTAGAATATTATTTGTTGCCGTTCGGATCCCTATTTTCTTTAGTTTCGGTATAGTCTACAATTTTATATCCTATTCTCTAAAGGTAACTCGAAAACAATTTGCACTAGCGTTGAGAAGTCCACATTTTTTCCATTTTGAATATATGCTCTGGCTGGAGTTATATACAATCAAACGCGTGGCTTAAGTCGATAATCACAAGTATACCCGCTTGTACATCGATATCGGCAGGAAGGTCCACTATTAAGAGTCTTATTGGCTATTAGAGGCTTATTGTCCGCCAATTGGCTAAGCATATTACTTTTCATTGATTTCATACACAAATAATAAATTACAGATATTGTAAAAAAATTATATGCTATTCTTTTTAATCTCAGCTGTCATGGCATTCACAGTAAAAGTAAAGCTAACATAATATAAAACCTATTTCTATATCCAACACGGGTTCACACTTGACCTTCGCCTCGATAAGATACGGCCGTATGTTGGAAATATGCTCACCCAGGGGCCTCAATTTAATGACGCACTAGATTGTTGGAAAACCACCGTGCTTCTTTCAATATTGTTTCTCGTAACTTGACAGGCGCAAAAGAAAAGTCATATCACTTATCAGCAAAGACGACTAGGACCATATAGGCAGTGTAGAGAGGTAGATTTTCAGATAACCAGTCAAACAGTAAAAGACATTCTTACCCATATTTCCATATTTTCCTACAATGCTGGATATATTGACTATTGAACCAGGCAAGCCAGCATCCACCATGGCTTTCGCAAAGGTTTGCATCACAAGAAACGTTCCCTGAAATAATAAAAAAGCTGTCTTAATTTAGAATTTCACTGACCTAAAAAGCTTCATGCATGGCACCCATATTGCCAAAATTGGAGTATTTTACTGATTCCCAAATTTGCAATTAAAATTCCGCCCGAGCGCTTTCCGCACTCGCCAAACTGTTCAGGCGAAGCTGTAATTAATCGTTGCAGGACATCAAGTCAATTCTAGAAAAAAAGTTGTCTGCAATTGGGGTTTTTTGTTACCCCTTGGCGCCTCAATAGAAAACCCATCCAGATGAAATTTGGCATGCAATGACATGGAAAAGGACAATATCTGAGACAAATCCTGAAGTCCATACAGATATAGTCACGGACGAAATTACAATTATAAAAACATATAGTTGTCTAAGATATTTGACTGTGGAACATTTCGAAAACCGACCGACCGACCGACTCTCGCAATAAGGGTTCCGCAGCAGCAGCCTATATATGTCCCCATTGGAGTGGCTCAGGCTTACTCTCTTACAGACATTGTACGGGCCAGTGCAGATTGGTAGACTTCACACACACCTTTTGAATTTTTTCTCAGGAGTGTGCAGGTTTCCTCACCAATGGAAAAGCCAATGGTAGTGATTGTTGTCATTCATTCATAAATTATACTCATTTGTACGAGCCATGATCAAACCCAGACCTGGATTGTTCAAGGACTGACTCTCTATAGGGAGAATGAAACTATTAAAATTACGTAAAGTCCTATAACATTACCTTTAAATTTACATTGATAACTAAATCATAGTCTTCTTCGGACAACTTGAGTAGCCAGTTGTCCCGAGTAATACCGGCTGAGTTAACAACGATGGTCGGGGGCTTCTTATACTGCTTAAGTACGGTCTGCAAAAGGTTCTGCACTGAAGATGATTTCCCAACATCTAATTCGACTGTGCTGTGGTCTCCTAGACCTGGAAAATGTAAATGAAATGAAAATGTAAAATTTTAATATGGCATCATCATTCTTATTAAAATTGTAGTACTAAGATTCATTAGAGTCCCCTGGAATTTTTTTCATTTTCTTTATAAGACGTCTGGAATACTCAGAAGATATAGATGAATTAGAGTAGGACCCAAGGGCAGGGCTTGTTCATGTTACAAGGACACAAAATGGGCCCCACAATTGATGTAGGAAAATTTTGTCTTCAGTCAAATCAGCAGAAATTCGCGAAAAAACATTTTTATCCTATTTCAAAAATTTTAATTCGCATAAGCACCGAAAATGGACTTTTCTCACAAGGCAAACACTTTTTTTAATGGCTTTCTTTAAATTATTTTAAACTAAGTGATTAATTTTTAATTTTAACCCAATTCATGTATGCGAAAGGATGTTCCCTTGCAATATAATGTAAAATATTACCCCAAAGTCAAAAATTTTGACACAATTTATGACTTCTAAAGATTTCAATTTATTTATTCATACGTTTAAAATATTTACAGTATATACCCAGGATTTAGGCCCAGGAAGTAGACCATATTTGTAAATCCTAACAATACAGCTCCGAATTAATTCTTCGGATTCAGAACCCTAAAATGGGCATTCCTTCTTAGATGAATAGACTATATCAATGTAACAAATATATGTGGGCTATAGAAATAGGTGTTTAGTGGAACATTAGCCGGGACTATGTAAGGAATAGACATATGTTTGGGCAACTTTCTTATGTTGAATACTTTGTCAGCATCTTGGACACATTGTTTTTTATGTATTTACATAATAATAAAAACTCATACTGTTAGCACCGCTAGCTAGCGCCGTATGAGTTTTAATTGTATCCAAAGCAGCTTCATAGTTCTTATCAGCAGCTATGACAGTGGCCCCTTCTCGGGACAAAATTTGGCATGCTGCACGACCTATTCCAGACCCAGCACCTGAAATGTTAAAGAGTGGGCAATTAAGCTTTGTCTCAGTTTTATATAATATGGGCTTACACATGGCTTTACCTGCCCTAGGGATAGTGACAATACGTAAATATGATCATTTAAATAAAAAACCATTAGAAGCCCCCTCCATAAACAAAATGGCAACCTCCGGATTAAATGTTGAACCGTGAAATGAAATTGAAGCATGAGTTTCAATATATATTGCCACAGATACTCGCACATGTATCGAAACCATGTTCTTGTGTATCAATATATTTATTAAAAGATGTGTCGTTTTTATGCCCTTTCTTTTAGCAGGATTGCTTATCTGAAAGGGTAGGAGATTCACTGACATAAAAAAGATTTGTAATTTTACCTTCAATAAGGATATTTCAATTAGATACTACCAGCAGACTTAGATAACTAGCTAGGTGGTAGCTACTATAGCCATTTCATTTCTACATTACTTTCTCAATCAGAAAAATTTTAACCCTCTACCCAAAAAGACCCCTGTTTCGTTATAAATTTGACCCTAATGTCTATGTTTCTGTCTGTGGTATCGTATAGAATAGAATCGTATAGAGTAGAATAGATATCGTATAGAATAGTTGGTTTTACGATTTTAGTACATGAAAGTAAGTTTCCTTGCAGTGATTCTTAGCTATATTCGGTAAAAATCGATTCAGCAGTTTGAAGAATATCAGCTGATGTTAGGCATTTAATATGAATATATTTTTAAAAATTATAGCAGTTTTTTTAAAAATCAATTTAAGTTACTTGTACATCTTGTATTTAAATTTAGTAACTTGTTCATATTATCATTTCGGTGCCTGTAATTAGGATAGCATTTAGTTTATTGTACGTTTTCATTTGTATGTGTTTAACATGTATTATACTGTAGGTGACCTTAATAAATAAAATAAAAATATCATCATGAAACATTGGGGTTGGGGTGCACGACAGGGGTAAAATTTTCTAAGATAATTTCCCTCAGCACCCCCTTTTGTACCATTGACATTTCCTTCAACACACCACATAGGAACAAGCAAGGGTGAATGTGACATGGCACCAAAGTGGATACATTTTTATATTCAAGTGTACACCCTCACCATTTTTAAATTTAAACTTACCAGTAACAAGAGCCAGCCTTCCAGCAACATTTCCATTCACCATTTTAAGTATCAAAACAACACTATAGAAAATTAATAGAAAAGTATGACCAAGGTGTTGTATCGAGTCCAGTAACTCAAGTTCAAGAACTTTGAACTTAGTTGTAAAAAAAACCTTATCAATATCAGTCAGTACACAACAAGTCCACAATAAAAAAGAATGGTCATCAGAGATACTAGCAGACCAAATAGTACTTAATGCTTTCGGCGACAGAGAAAAAAACTTATACGAAAATAGATTGGCGTATCTTTTTAGCTACAACATTCCATGCTAATTTTACTTACGAAAAACGCTTCTAGCTTTGACGTTTTTTGAGTCGTTCAGAAAGTACTACTTACTTTACTTTCTTTCAGTTTCGTTCGAAAATCAAATTGTAGTTTTTTTACACTCAACGCTGCCGCCAGCCGACACAGTTTGCTGCCAAACCAAGCGAGCCAAAAGCGGCACGGCCGTACCATCCTTTTCTCGATCCTCTTTTCACAAAGCAGCGCCCTAAGCCAAACGGTGGCGTAGTGTATAGGGTGCGGACTATCAATCTGAGGGTTCCGACTTCGAATCCAGCCGTGTACCTATGAGTTGTTTTTCAATTCAAGTACATCCGATTGCTTTATGGTGAAGGAAAACATCGTGAGGAAACCTGCATGTCTTGAACAGGCATGTGAAGTCCGCCAATCCGCACTAGGCACGCGTGGTGGACTACGGCCCATACACTCTCTGAATGAGAGTAGGGAGTAGGGACGAATATAGGCTGTTGATTATGATGATGATAAGGGGTTGAAGAAACATTTCTGGAGGGAGACGGGCAGAAGCGTCTACGTACAAATAACATTTTACTGAGATCACCATCACCCCCTCCGAAACAGTAGGCACGCTTCCGTCCTTCAGCCTTATCAACATATCATCAATCGTGATCAATAATAAGTGCACTCTTCTTCTGCCTTTCCCATAGATCGGCACGACGTACTTCTATGAAGGGATTTGCCGTAATCACCACGCTGTGTAGGCGGATTGATGATCGCAGTTAGATGTAGTTGTTGCATAGGTAGATGCTCCCATCTTCATGTTTCCCTTAGTCGCCTTTTCAACACCCACCGGCCTAAAACCGCGACGACATGATCTTATTCTAAAGCCGAGACTAAAAAAGATTAAAGAGATTTAAAAAATAAAAATGGATTATTAGAAAATTGAGACTCATTTTTAAAAAGTTCCTGAAAAAGTTTTTGTTTCCCTATTATTATTAAAGCATTTGAATTAATGCTAAGAAACATTAATTTACAAGAATACTGAATTCACTTATTAATATTCCTTAAAACAAATGAAGGATATGATATGAATAAATATATATGCGTTTACATTACAAAGTAACCAAAATACAAAGTGATTTCAAAATTAGCCAATATACTATAGGATTCGCTGACATTATACACAGTGAATACGCTAATGCTAAACTTTTGAACGATGTTTATCTTGATGAGCACAATACATTTTATTGTATGTATATCAAATCATAGTGACATGGTACAAAGATACGTAAATGCAAGCGTGACCGAATAACATACAAACACATAGGAAAAGGCTAACACACACACAACGTTTTGCATTTATTATATAAGTTGGATGGTTAGTTTTAAATCTGTACAATTGAACTGTTGATCTGTTAAAATAGATGAAGTGAAAGCCCTATGAATAAAATGAAACGTATAAGAATTTTACTGAAGCACTAAAAGCATACAGTTAATAAATCTGTTTTTCAAGGGTTCAGTATTTAAAAAGAAAAAACCTGATAGGATCACTTTGTTGTACTTCTGTATGTATGTCAAGACCTTTTTTCTCAGAAAAGCGTGGCGATGTTAAAATAAATATCGAATACATAAGTCTGCAGCCTCTTGGAACTGTGAAAAAATTAAACTTCCTAGAAGTCTGGTTATTTTTGTTGGATTGAAATGAACCATAGTAAAGTGAAAAAAAGAATTATAATGATACAAATCATAGAGTTACAATGACATTACCCCCTTCAACATATAGAAAATACAAGTGTTAGCATTTATGGTCACTTCTGATCTTAACAAAGTATTAGTAATACAAGTAATACAGCATTATATAGACACATTTAGTGATAATAGAACATACATACTCATAATTAACCTGTTTAAATTCACCTTATGCAATTAAAAATGTCTACAGTTTGCATTTGGACAGTGGGCGAGATGCAAAGTTACAAGTCAAATGCAGTTATCATAAAATCAATAAGAAGAATCAACTGCTAGTCAATATTAAAGAAACAGCACTCTGACTGCATTTTTGCAGTCCATTTGTCATGACCCTAATCATCTGAACTTATTTCACATTGGTTACCTACACAATTATATTTTCACTCTGTTCCTTTTGACAACAGAATACTTTAAAATGAAACATACATCATAGTACAGCGACCAAGTATTAACAATATAAAAATCCTTTAAAAATAATGTATACATTGGTATAACTGATGTAAATACTTTTATATTAAAATTACATTTAGATGTATTTGAGATCAGCTGTTACTATCATTAACAAGTTGGAGATAATTCCTCAGCAATACACTGTGAGATGCCTAACAGCATAAACTTATTTATTAATATCAGCTGTATAAGTAGGAAAATTTATGAAGTCTTCATGTATCTACTACCGATCCTGGAATAGACTATTCCAGGGCTTCCCAAACTTATTTGTACTGCGATGTTCAGCTCAGAGCCCCTCTCTCCAGGGCCAAAAATACCCACCATTTTTAATGCTAGCCTTATGACCGGTTACCAGAAAACTTCTATTTGGGCATTTATAATTTTGTTTTAAATTATTTATTTTTAGAAAATAAGATCAAACCCAAAACAAAAGCATAAACATGAAGAGATATTTATTTGACAATTGGCTGGTTGCTAATGAGAAGGCTGTGCCTGCTTTTCTGAGCATAGCTTCTCAAAACTTTTCATCGACACACGATGCTCCTGGGATAATGCTGCGACGCCCTAGGGCGCTGCGACACACATTTTGGGAAGACCTGGACTATTCGACTAATCCCAGAGCTTCATGAAAACCAGCTCTAATTATTTTAAAGTGCTAAGTGAATTGTCTCAACAATTAACTGAATACACAGTAATAAACTTCATAATTGAATGATGAAGAAATGATACTAATGAATATTTGATGATAGTAGAAAGTTTGTTATTGCAAAATTTTTGTAAAAACTCTTTTTTAATCCTTAATTAACTAGTCAACAATGGGCTTGAACATCACCCAAAGCTTTTCAAACTCTTCTTTGTATTGCCTTATCAGATTGGGCTGTGTTGTAACGACCACATCTTCCCAATTCCCATTCAATGCCTGATTGGTCCAATTTAAAGATCCCATAATGACCATCGGTGTCGCTAGGTCACTTTCAGCAGATACATCTAGTAAACAGAACTTGTGATGCATCAAATTTGTAGATTTCATCCAACGTACTGGTATTCCTTGTTTTTCTAGCTTCCGGACATTTGATCCTGAACTATATGCCATGTCAGCGTCGATTATCAGTCTAACCTTTACACCTTTGTAAACCAGCTTTGTGATAACATTCGCTAGGTCCATATTCGTAAAGACATACATACAAATATCGATGGTGTACTTGGGACAGCTCAAATAGTAAAGTAGCCGGTCCATACTCTCAGTGATCCTGCACCGAGAGTATCTGCTCTTTTTTCTCGTATTTGTACCGAATGAAAACATTATTACCTCATGTATTTCTTTCTTGACATTATTCTTTTTATTTCTATTGAAGAAATTGTAAGCGAACTGCGACATAAAGGCAATAGAAATGCACAGTAGGAACGATTTGCTAAAAGCTTTAATTGTCGTCAAATGAGTCATCTCTCCAGCAATGATTTGGTCTTGAATGAAAAGATATTATCAACTCGTTATATTAAAAAACAAGATTTTGGGAAGATCAGATTTCAGCGAGGACATAAAACTCGAGGGAAAATTCAATTCAAAACAAAGTTTTTAAGTCTGTTCATTGTCAATGTCAAATTGACATAGGTGCTTTTTAAAAACCTGACTACTGTTTGTGTTCCAAAAATCCAGATAAAGCACGGCCAATTATGTGTCTTAAATTACTGTCACTTTATGAAATGTGGTCTTATGACATATGTATTTATTTTTGAATTAGTAACAAATTAGTAATCAAATGCAAAATTCAATTTTGGCTGTAAGGATTTGGATTAAATCTTTGCCTTTTTTGCTTATTATCAAGTGAGCGTTTTGTTTGTAACGCATGCGTAAACCGCGAAAAGCAGTCCCGCTCCCTCCATTATTACGTTTCAATTGATTTAAATTTTGAAATACCTACCTTAATATCTAACTTTCCATACCAAATTTGTAATGAAATTTACGCAAAGTAAGATCATTCTTGCTTTATTTTATGGAAATCGCATAATAATATGTAAAAAACGTCATATGATGCTAGTACTCAGTAAGCTGGCTATTATAGTCATCGATTTTTATGAGCACTCGGCTTCGCCGCGTGTCTATAAACACCTCGACTCCAGCTCACCGTACTGGCATCATAAAGTACTATTACAATACAGCCTTGTCCACGTATAGTCTATTCACGACAAAAAATAAATGTTTCATGAGGGTTCGGGGAAAACGCAAGCAAGGCAGACGAGTTCATGGCCGACCTTTATGAGGACGACCCTCCCAGAGCACGACATACGTGGTAGGTACAGTCGTGATATAAATTGATATTTATGTCCTATATGCCTAGTTAGCGATAGAATAGAGAAAACAAATTAATTCACGTATTTGATCATAAGACCGCACCTTGGCCATTGACTATGAGAGCGATGGATGACGGATGATGAAATTAAATAATTTTTTACACTATTTCGAGCAATCCATTTCACTCTTCCCTGACACCAATACCTCCCAGGTCAAACTGTTCCACTGACCAAAAAATATGGAATCCTTGAGCCGCCACTGAGCACCTACGAGTACATACAAGCCCCACCAAAAATAAAGATTAAAACGTTCAAACACTTTTTATTATAATCATATCGTTTATTCAATAAATTCCAACATGATGACAGAATTAAACAGTTTCAGCTTAATGCTACAATGTAATATTATTGATACTAAAGTCATGAGGCCGCAGTCTCAAATTTAAATTGTACGAACTATGATGGGCTGGTTGCAAAGAACTGCCGTACCCGCCAATCAGGGCGCAAGAGCCGTATGCATTTTCATTGGACCCTGTATAATTTGCCATGGTTTGTCCCATCAACGTATTCGAATTTGGCACAAATTGCCTATTACTGACATTCTGCATCATCAAAGAGTAATCATTCTGGTACAATCCAGAGTTCGTAATGGGAATGCCGAGATTAAAATTAAGATTGTTTGCTTGGAAGTGGTGCAACCATGGTTCTTTTGCGTTTCTGGCAAAGTCTTGTCGGTGGTCCTGAGGTGGAATTCCTATTGGAACGGGGACAGGTTCGGGGGAACTGTGGCTCGCGGAGCTGCGGCTTGACAGCGCTGATCGTTCATTTCTCCTGAACTTTGCGCGTCTGTTTTGAAACCAAACCTGAGAACAAAACATTTTTATTATTCAAACACATGCAGTTCTATTTTATTTACTCTGATATTTTTAGAAGTCTCAGACATAACATGACAAGCTATTAATTTACTTAATATAAAAACGTTTTTCTTCTTCTTCTTTCGAATCAAGTCCATTCGTGTGACAAATGAAAAGGAGGAATTGTTAAGGATTCCTAGCTTGACTACGGAATACTAATATACGTTTATTTATGCAACGGTCTGCGTATTCCATGGGTGGCGGTAAGCGAGCTATTACTTCTCTACATGATGCTATAGGATGGTTGTCTGAAATGCAATAATCATTTAGCCCACTGCTGTACAAATGTTTCCCGATATCCAGTTATCTCTCAAGATTTTTATTTGGCCGATCATTCGTGGACGAGCCTAATTTGTCCAGCTATCTCTTTCGTGTATATTAAGTATTGCGACTTGAAGAATTGAGATCTTTGGAGTTGCGTACAGTCAGGTTTCCCGACATGGGGCTACAACAGTCTGATCAGACCCATTTGAAATTAGTGTCTGTGAACAACTCTGACTGATGAGAGTTGACCGAAATATATTTACCTGCACTCTTGCCTCAGTCAAACTGACTCGCGCCGCCAAATCCTCTCTGACAAACGCATCAGGATAATGCGTCTTTTCAAACACCTTCTCAAGCGCTGCCAACTGCTGACTCGTAAACGTCGTCCTATTCCTCCTCGGTTTCTTCCTCTCATCTTCTTTTCTGTCCTTTTCGCCCTCGAACTCCTTCTGACTTTCTTTCTCTTTGGCTTTATCGTCAAACTTCCGTCTCATGTCTTCGTAAGCTAAATATTCTACTGGACGGTATTGTCTTTGGAGATCTTTAGAATACCATGAAATGTCGTTTTGATAGCTTGTTTCGTAGTTGTTGATCTGTCTGTTTGCTGTTAGATGGTGTAAGCGCAATAAGCTGTCTTCGTGACATTTAATCATCTGGATGAGGTTGTGATTCTCCGGATAGTTTTCTGAGTAAGTCGGTGGCTTTGATACGTAGTTCCTTACCGCGTCTTGTCTTTGAAGATCTGTTGGTGAGAGATTGTAGACATTATTTTCTGACACGTCTAATCTTGTAATTTTATCATGAATACGAAATAGTTCATCATAATCATAATCGGCAGCGAAAGTCCACTGTTGGACACGAGGGCCCCATAGTTCGGTTTATCCGACATCCAGTGAGGATATTTAGTGTAATGAGTGGTCATTACATCACACCTTGTTGGTGGTCTTGGAAAGAGGATTTGTGATCGTAGTAACATGACGTTGACACAAATTTAGATGTTTTTCCCTTAGTCGCTTTTTAGTACTAATAGAACGAACTTCATGTTTAAGTAGTTCAAAATATGGTTTCTGAGGAGTGTGACAAAATTATATGATCGTTACTGCTCGATCGAATTTCTGGTCAACTGTCTCAACTGTTCCCGGGTCGCGTGTTTCACTAGGCAGTCAGGAATTTTTTCCGCGCGAATGTGCTTACTCTATCTACCAAGCTGCAACCCTGGAGAGTGGAGTGGTTACACTGTCTCAAACCGCGTCAGTAAATATAGATAGGTACGCAATAGAAAGTCAGGGTGCATATTTATGCTTGCCGCAGTGTGCAGCTGACATGCCTCTTGTTTAGCAAGAGTTGCTATTTATAAATATCTTTGCGAAGCAATACTCCTAGTATTTTGTGCCAAAACATAAAATTGTAGCTAAAATAGTAACTAACGTAATTTATTACATAGTCGTACACGGTTGAATAAAACATCCCATACGCAAAGTCAATATCAGTGGACCATTGTTGTGAATGTGAACCTGCAGGCGGCGCACGCGCAGCGCAGCGGTATCAGTTACATTAGCACGTGGAATACGGTTAACGCAGCTTTGAACTCTGACAGTTGCAGTGTTTGCACTGCGCCCGCGTCGGTAAAGTAGGCGAGGCTATTTTCAATGATCACTATCACAAATTTTTTTATCCGACTCAGCATGTGCTGCAGGAGTCCTACAGCGCTGATATTCTGTCAGAACCCTCCACCCAACCATCACCAGATGACAACATCATCATCAACGTGTATGCCGCCACTGCAGGGGCTCAGGCCTGCTCTCCTACAGAAAGTGTATGGGGCGTAGTCTACCACGCGGGCCCAGTACGGATTGGTAGACTTCACACACACATTTGAATTTCTTCTCCGGAGAGTGCAGGTTTCCTCAAGAAGTTGTCTTTCACCGAAAAGCCAATGGTGATGATTTTTATCATTCGTACAAAATTTCCAAATAACAAACTGGATCTCATTGGTACGAGCCAGGATCGAACCTAGACCTCGATTGTTAAAGGAATGACGTTTTATCCAACTGAGCTACTATGGCCTGCAACTAACAATATAAAGATAGTATTTAGCCGCATATCATAAAATAGCTGTTTCTTTGAACAAAATATTCTAGTGCCCAATTAAAAGAACTAGTTGGGCAACATGCGTACCAAAATATCTTTAGCGTTTATTACACGACAAATACGCCTAATTTCTAAATGAAACGAGTCCTTTATTCGCTTGAATCGATTTAAATTCATATTGATTACAGTAATTATTGTTTGACCTAATAATAGTACAAGTTCAACGAATGTACTAAAATATTTTAATACGTAATTACCATTTTTAGGGTTCAGTAACCAAAGGGACAGTGGAGTGTTAGTAATAGGGTACTAACACTCCACTGTCCGTTTGTCTGTCACCAGGCTGTATCTCATGAACCGTGATAGACAGTTGAAATTTTCACAGAATAACTAAAAAACGGAATAAAATAAATATTTAAGGAGGCTCCCATACAACAAACGAAATATTTTGGAAACGTACGTCTAACGTATTAGTAGCGCCAGCTAGTGACGAGTAGCAAATTCAAATTTAAAAATGTTTATTTTTCCTGATAATTACAAACACATACAATTTTCATTATCTCCCGCACTACCGGAGACCTGTGTTGCGGGAAGACAATTTTGGAGAACAAGTAACTTATTTTACATGAAGAAAATTAATGAACTAATTGAATACAATGCAAATAAATGGTAAGGAATTCATGACATATTACTGTGTATGAAAGTGTGTGTGTGTGTTCTGCTACTGTAATATTGTGAGGATTTCCTCCGTGGCACTATAATTTTGTGTCAAAAGCCAATTGGTCATCTTATATTTGGCCTCACCCAGAATGCAGTTGATGATGGAGCAGTGTCTGTTTGTCTTTTTGTAAATAAAGGGCAATGAAAATCAAGGTGCATTCGTTATAGGATTGTTCGGTGCATATTATTTATGGTTTTCCGTATTTTAAATATCCATACTCTGTACGGAATCCTCGGTGCGCTAGTCCGACTTGCACAGGGCCGGTTTTTTTTAAATTGGCGGTTGTGTGTAATTCGGATCACAATACGATATTGCGGATTAAATGTCACCATCGAGCTGATATGACCCTGAAGTGGGGGGGGGGGGGAGTAATTTTGTATGGAAATTGTCTAAAATGTAGCTAACAGCAGACTTGCGTATTCGATATTAATTTCAACTTGGTATCTCCTTGCGTTCTTGAGGGTTCTTGAAAAAGAGTCTTGACAGACAGACAGACAAACAGACAACAAAGTGATCCTATAAGGGTTTCTTGTGTCTTTTTGCGGTACGGAACCCGACCCTAAAAATGAAACCCGACTACTGCAGAAACGTATTAGCTGTCGTATAAAAATTAATTTTTGGGATTTATGTAACATTTCGAATTCTGCATTGTAATCATTACAAACTTTTATTTGATACCAAATACGACATTTAAATTGTTTAACAATAATTATTTGGTAGAACAAATGCGCCACCGACGCTTCTATCTCTCGCTCTCTGTAGGAGAGTAGGCCTGAGCCCCTGCAGTGGGGACGTATATAGGTTGTTGATGATGTATGATGTATTTGGTAGAACTTCATGCTTACTACAAGCCGCCATTTTGGATTTTATGTGACGTCATATAGCTTGTAACCCGCGGACAAAGACGACGCTTCCAATAATTTGCTCTGTTTGTTTGTAATACAGATTGTTTTATTGTTTTGGATTTATTTGACATATTCTTTAATATTTGTAATTTTTTGTTTATGTACATGTGTGTAGCTCTACTATAAGTTTATTTATGTATGATAGCTCACAGGTAATAAACCTCCTTTTTTAAAGATGGTAGAAAATAAGCAGCACCTCCAACTTCGCATTAAAATATAGTGACTAAATCATCATCATCATCATCAGCCGGGAAACGTCCACTGCTGGACATAGGCCTCCCTCATGGTACGCCACATCGACCGGTCCCGAGCCACCTGCATCCAGCGACTCCCCGCGACTCTAGCCAGGTCGTCGGTCCATCTAGTAGGGGGACGGCCTGGTAGACGTTTCCCGGTCCGTGGTCGTCACTCTAGAAACTTTACTCCCCACCGGTTATCGGTTCTTCGAGCGATGTGGCTTGCCCATTACCACTTCAGCTCACTGACCCGTCGAGCTATGTCGGTGACCTTCGTTCGTCTACGGATTTCCTCATTCCGGACCTTATCACGTAGAGAAATTCCGAGCATAGCTCGTTCCATTGCTCGCTGAGTGACTTTGAGCTTGTTTATTCGGCCCACAGTAAAAGACCACGTTTCGGTTCCGTATGTCATCACTGGCAACACGCACTGATCAAAGACTTTTGTCTTTAGACGCTGAGGTATTTTGGCTAAATAAGTGACTAAATAGGTGACACCAAAATATATAGTATTAATGTTCCTTGTAATGGACATCAGCGTCTTACTGCGATCTCTAACCCGCACCAGACACTATTCTGTTTGTACACTAGTCGTAGCGATATATACGGATCTCATAAAGATTCCAGAGTGTGTTTCATATTAAATATTTACCTTGATCCCAGGCACTAGTATAAACCTTGCTCGATAATGCTAGCTAAATCATATTACAGTCGGTCGTTCTCTACTATAAGTTTATTTATGTATGATAGCTCCAGTTTGAATGCCGTCAAATCTTTTAAAAGCGATAGGCAATTCAAATTGTACAATACTTATATTATTTCATACAGGTATGTCTTTGTTTACTAATCTATATGCAATCAAATACATTTAAAATTTAAAATTATAGTTATAGACCAGACAAAGGAAACTTAATTTTGATCTCAAACATATTACCAGTTGGTAATAAGTGACGAAGCGTCGGTGGCGCAGTGGATAAGGCGCGGACTCTCAATCTGAGGGTACCGGGTTCGAATCCAGCCGTATACCTATGAGTTGTTTTTCAATTCAAGTACATTATCCGATTGCTTAACGGTGAAGGAAAACATCGTGAGGAAACCTGCATGTCTTGAACAGGCATGTGAAGTCCGCCGATCCGCACTGGGCCCGCGTGGTGGACTATGGCCCATACACTCTCTGTAGGAGAGTAGGCCTGAGCCCCTCCAGTGGGGACATATATAGGCTGTTGATGATGAATAAGTGACTCACTCTAGTGTCACAGCACGTCAAGACAATACATTTTTCACGTACCACTGACTTTCAAGATCAAAGTTTTGCTATTACAATTGGCGGAGAAATCGCGTAACACACATACAAAAAAAACATACGCGTCGAATTAAGTACCTCCTCGTTTTTTGAAGTCGATTGAAAAGTTTCCCAATGCCCGCTCTATAACCTATTACTATAATTAAATCTCTCTGTATGAAATAAACAATAAATGGAATATATTAATACGATAAATGTTATGTAAAAAACAATTATACACTGAAATATATTTATGTTTTCAATATTTTTACGTTGTAGAGTAGGTTTTTCCAGCTCTTATCGTAGCTGCTACAAAAATCTTTCCAACCATTTATAAAAATGTCTATTAGAAAATAAACATGATTTACCTTTATTTTGATCCATTAGACGTCACCCCCGCACAAATCACTCATCAAACTTATTTAAAAAAAGAACTAATAAAACGATCACTTCGTCCACAACCGCGTAACATTGAAAATAGCTCTTGACCAGCTCTCGAACGCACGCCAAACCAAATAATTGTTAACTCTCCACCTTATTCAATTACATACTTTATTTAATTAAACAATTCTACTAACTCGAGCTAATGTGCGAACTAATGGACTCGGTGCTCTGATCTGGCTTAGCAATGCCTGAAAACAACATGTGTTAGCCAAAAAACCTTGCAAGATTTTGAACACACCTTTTAAAATCCGCCGCCTTCATTTTCAGCTCTTTCGTTATAGCTTTAGACTTCATTGCTGAATGTTTTCATCTGAAACAAGTTCTGAAAATCCCATGTTAAAGTGTAAGTCTTATTCTAGTGGGTATAAAAGTCATTTTACGAATAGTCAAAGTGTCTGGGCGGCACATTTGAATCTAATTTTAGTACCTCAAAGGCGTGGCTTCTGCTACCCCGCCTTGAAGCAAATAAAAAAATAAAATCGACCGGAAAAAGTTTTAGGGGCAATAATTGACACGTCAACGTATATTATTTATAATGGTGGAGCTGTAAATTAACATAAAGTTTTCAAGTAATTGGTTTTGATAAGTTTATGTTGGCGGGAAATGATGCGGGGCGGATGTTTCGTTATTGTGGTTCAACAAAATTAGGAGTGAGACTTTTTTCGATACCGCTTTTTCCAAATTCGAGTTCATCCGACTTTACTGTGTCAAAATCGTATTTGTAGTAAAATTAAAAGAAAAATATCTAACGAATTTTAATAAACTATAATTGCATCGTAATTGTTTGAATTAAAAGCGTGTATTTATGAAAGAATATTAAAAAACCGTTTTTACAGTTACTGCCAAACTATATGCGCAGTTTGATGACAGAAAAACTCTCGTTACTTAATAGTTTGTAGAAACACATCTTAACGATAAAATATTTAATTCTAAAGACTCTGGAACAGTTTTCTTTACGTTTTGGCGTCCTCTCAAAATTGAATGAGTATACTAGCTTACCTTAAAAATAAATGTAAACACCGACTTGAAGTGGAACCAGACCTTAGGATACCTAGGAAACTTTCGTCTTTTTTCGCGAAATTGGATTGGAATCTTTGGTAAACAAGTTAAAGGGTTCAAAAAGTATTAGAAACCGACTTCAACTGCCCTAAAAGTCTATATACTTTTATTAAGGCAAATTTAAGACTTATATCGTTTTCTCTTGTATACAATTGTCAGAACTGGACCAAATTGAAACTAAACCACACAGAAAGCACCAGCTTTCAAATAAAAAAAGAATCATCCAAATCAGTTCACCCAGTCAAAAGTTATGAGGTAATAAACCTCATTTTTTAAAGATGGTAGAAAATAAGCAGCACCTCCAACTTCGCATTAAAATATAGTGACTAAATCATCATCATCATCATCAGCCGGGAAACGTCCACTGCTGGACATAGGCCTCCCTCATGGTACGCCACATCGACCGGTCCCGAGCCACCTGCATCCAGCGACTCCCCGCGACTCTAGCCAGGTCGTCGGTCCATCTAGTAGGGGGACGGCCTGGTAGACGTTTCCCGGTCCGTGGTCGTCACTCTAGAAACTTTACTCCCCACCGGTTATCGGTTCTTCGAGCGATGTGGCTTGCCCATTACCACTTCAGCTCACTGACCCGTCGAGCTATGTCGGTGACCTTCGTTCGTCTACGGATTTCCTCATTCCGGACCTTATCACGTAGAGAAATTCCGAGCATAGCTCGTTCCATTGCTCGCTGAGTGACTTTGAGCTTGTTTATTCGGCCCACAGTAAAAGACCACGTTTCGGTTCCGTATGTCATCACTGGCAACACGCACTGATCAAAGACTTTTGTCTTTAGACGCTGAGGTATTTTGGCTAAATAAGTGACTAAATAGGTGACACCAAAATATATAGTATTAATGTTCCTTGTAATGGACATCAGCGTCTTACTGCGATCTCTAACCCGCACCAGACACTATTCTGTTTGTACACTAGTCGTAGCGATATATACGGATCTCATAAAGATTCCAGAGTGTGTTTCATATTAAATATTTACCTTGATCCCAGGCACTAGTATAAACCTTGCTCGATAATGCTAGCTAAATCATATTACAGTCGGTCGTTCCGTTGCATAGCGTAGATAGCTCGTCGTTCTGCCAGCAGCGGACATACTCAACGATGTCGTACGGGAATAGAACCGGCGACCGTCACTTCGAATTAGTGTAAAATCTTGAAAAACGCGTGCTGCGCCCGAGCACTGCCAGACGCCGTCGCTGCGAGTGTAGTATGATATTTTAGGGTTCCTCACAATTATCATAAAGTTTTTTCTTTAAATGCATGGTTCTGTCCTGAAATATGTCTCGTCATCATATTTTTTAATGTGTAATGTGTTTTCACTTAGCCTTTATCTTAAATCAAATCAGAAACAGAAAAAATATTTATTTAACTAAAACACACACAACACAATACAATTAATACATACATTGCGTACAATTACAAATAGTACATTATTGATGTACATAGGCATTGTGTTGTAATGTGTCGTCAAACAGGACTGATCTCAGCATCTGCTGAGGCAGTAGCCATAGCGCTGGTTTTCAGATAAGCCCTCTAATATGTAAAGCATTAAATATATGTGTAAAAGAAGTGTATGTGTAAGTGTATATGGACGTGTTAACATATAGATACGTGTGTTTGTATGTACAGTGAAAGTTGAGCAAATGTGCAGTGTAGGTGACGTGGCGGCACTTAGAGACCTTGCAGATATGTTTGTCAGTTTATTTGCATTCATGTACATAGAGTCATTAGAATTTAAATATTATTTGGATCTAAATACATGAACCCTGTCAGGGCATAGCCAAAATGTATAAGTCAAATTTTATACAATAATAATAAAATGTCAAATTTTACACAATAATAGTTCAATGTCAAATTTTATAGTACAATCCAAAACAAATATAGTCAAACTTTATACATGTTTATCATCCATAAATTCATTTATTGTGTAATATGATTTTCCAATTTGGAGCGACCTTAGTTTATTCTTAAATTGTTTTAAAATATCTGGAATATTATGTAAATGGACCGTTTTTGAACCATCATCTGAACTAACATTGAGATGTTAGAGAGATTGAGATCAGGTGAGCCTGATGAAAGGGCCTTATGGAAAGGGTACTCACCTAGAAACCTTCACCTAATGAAGCGCTGGCTCTACAAACTTTCATACCGAAATACAAGTTGCTTAGCAGCCTTAAGTAACATGGCATAGAAAATGCCCTACCACCAACCAAACCGATACTTCCATTTTTGGGTTGCAGTCCCTACTAATATTATAAAAACTCTGTCTGTCTGTTACGCTTTCCCGTTTAAACCTCTCAATCGATTTTGATGAAATTTGGCACATACAATCCTTAGACCCTGAGAAAGGACATAGGCTACTTTTTAATGCGAAAAAAGGGTTTTAAGGGTTTTTTATGACGTAGTTCTCACCGGGATAAAACCTAAAGTCCACGCGGGCGAAGCCGCGGGCAGAAGCTAGTTTTTTTAATAATTATTAACTCTCCACCTTATTCAATTACATACTTTATTTAAATAATTCTACTAACTCGAGCTAATTTGCAAACGAATGGACTCGGTGCTCTGATCTGGCTTAGCAATGCCTGAAACAATATGTGTTAGCCAAGCGAAAAAAACCTTGCATGATTTTGAACACACCTTTTAAAATCCTTTAAAAAACTGGAAATGATCAACGCTTGTCCACGATCTCACCTGATTTGCCTGAGTGGCCTACGATGGTGTGCGTTGTTCTCGAAGGTGCCTGTTCACCCTAGACTTAGACACCGAAGTCGTAGTTTTGTCGGAAGATAGACGCTGGAAATACGTTCCACTCCCTGGCTGTATGATAAAGTTGGGAAGAAAATACCGCTTCGTGGGAGCCGTAAAGGATGTCGATTATCGTTACAACTTCAAGGCTTACGGATGTCTTTGGTGACGACATTCGATATTAATTCTTATTGTCTAGAAAACTAGAGGTATCGGCAGTAAAGGCATCCGTGAGCCGTGAGATTGTAAGGATTTATCCTCATTGAATTTGCAGATGATGTAGTAGACTCTTAGTAAGTGTTGTTTCATAGATAGATGATGATGCCCATCTCTTGAATATTTATCCCCTAGTTGCTCATACGACATGTGGCAAGCAATTCTAACCAAATAGAGGACATGCATTGATTTTATTGTAAAGCCGAGGCCACACTACAGTGTCTGCTGGACAAATCTAGAAGTGAAAACTATTTTCTTCTTTGGGAATTAAAGCTGAGATTATAGGTGGTGGTTTTTCTAAGACAGCGTGAGCCAGAGCAGAAGCTCAATTTGCTTGAGGCTTCTGGTTCTGCCCGCTTCCACCTGACGGGGTTCTCGTTAACTTACCATCAGCAAACATGAAGGCCACGTACAAACCTATTATAAATACAAAACTAGTCTACAATCAGCCGAGGTTACGATTCACTT
This sequence comes from Carcina quercana, assembly GCA_910589575.2. Lineage (NCBI taxonomy): Eukaryota > Metazoa > Arthropoda > Insecta > Lepidoptera > Depressariidae > Carcina > Carcina quercana. The sequence continues at coordinate 13,709,286 of OU342429.1, read as the reverse complement.
TGCTGTTCACTCTCTCAAGCGCTTTCAATGGTTCCTACCATTGAAAACTAAGATTTCTCTAGCCCAAACATTATTGCTCCCTATTCTTGACTATGCTGATTCTTGCTTCTTGGACGTCACCGAAGAGCTATTAAACAAACTTGAGCGACTTCAGAATCTTTGCTTACGCTTCATCTTCGGGTTGCGAAAATATGACCACGTGTCAGTTTTTCGCGCTCAGCTCAAGTGGCTCCCTATCCGCCTTCGTAGAAATGCTCATATCCTTTCCCTTCTGTACAATATCCTAAATAACCCTTCTTATCCTAGCTACCTAAGTGAGCGATTTACATACTCGCATCCTGTTGACCAACCTTGTCGAGCTCACATTAGGACAATCCTATCCATCCCTTCCCATCACTCCGATTTCCTTTCCTACTCATTCACGGTTCATGCAGCCAGATTGTGGAACTCGTTGCCTCACACTGTACGCGACAGCAAAACTGTTTCCGCCTTTAAGAAAAACGTCAAGGAACATTTTCTATCACTATAAGATTATATATATTTATAGTATGTAAAGTATTTATGTATTATTATTGATATATATTAGTTTGTTTTGTATCTCGTATTTATGTAATCGTTTATTATGGTTTATTATATTTATTATATCGTACACGCCTAACTGCCCTCCTTTCTTCAATATTTCTCCTTAACCTAGGACTGCTGTAAGAAATTTCTTTTAGAAATAAGCTGTTCCTTTTGTATATATTTTTTCTGTTTTTGTGTTATGTAAATATTTTCTGTGTACAATAAACTGTTTAAATAATAATAAAAAAATTCATCATCAGCCGGGAAACGTCCACTGCTGGACACTAGACCTCCCTCATGGTACGCCACATCGACCGGTCCCGAGCCACCTGCATCCAGCAACTCCCTGCAACTCTAACCAGGTCGTCGGTCCATCTAGTAGGGGGACGGCCTGGTAGACATTTCCTGGTACGTGATCGCCACTCGAGAACCTTTACTTCCCACCGGTTATCGGTTCTTCGAGCGATGGGGCCTGCCCATTGCCACTTCAGCTCACTGACGAGTCGTCGCTATGTCGGTGACCTTCGTTTCGTCTGCGGATTTCCTCATTCCGGACGATTGGGTTGTTTAATGGTTACGATTGGGTATGAGTAAATGTACTTACTGCTGGCAATTTTTTTTAAAATAAGAATATTTAAAAATGCTCCGGAAAGTTCATCATTATCATCTGTAGTTTTAGATTCGAAGAGGTCATTGGCTTCCATACGTTAAACAGAAAACAAATAAAAAGTGTAATGAATTTCTTCAGTTCTAAATTCAAAAGCAAACGCGCAAAAGTGTCATGGCGGCCATAATTGGGGGTGACAGTTGCCGGCGCGACAAGCAGCGCGCGCAGAACGGCTCGTTTGCGGGTATGCGTAACGAGAACGTACTAATCTCGTCTTGTTCTTTAATAATAATATAAAGAGATCGACATTAGAGCAAATCTAATTTGAATTAGGGCTGTAAGCGTGCCAATAACATTAGACATACTTGGGGTACAAGATGTCAAATCCAAGGATATTTCAATAGTTCTGTTTAGAGACCTTTCATTAGTTAGCATCTTTGACTACTGTCTTGATGCAAGTGTAGTGAAGGACTCGTTTCATTACATTACTATCTAAAATAACTCTTTTATATTCAGTGTCTAGTCTGTCTATATAAATCTTATGGACCGGTATGCTTTTTAGTCGCCTTCACCCATGGGAAGACATGGGTCTGAGTCTATTAGAAAAGAGACATAAGAGCACACGAAAATGTTAACGGGCCTAGGCAGGTAACCAAGACGCGGACGCGGATATTCCCTCATTTGAAACTAAGTACAACTTTCACCATGCAACAAAAAATATTTCTTTTTCAGCTATTAATTTTGGCACGGCGCAGTGTGGTCTACCTACCATAGCTGACATGTTCATTGGGGCGGGACTCAATAATCCGTGAACATAACCATTTGTCACTACATCATCCGGTAATAACACCACACGACCGGCTATTTTCGGACTTCCACTACTTGAAGATTTTTTTAAACCTAATACTGTACAGTGCAGGTCACTAGCGAGGTACACCGCTTACATGTGATGGAGAACGGTGAACCAATATGGTGACGGCCGAGTGGGGCGGGCCAATCAGCGCTCACCACTTGGCCGATACGAACTGTTCTGGCCGTCTAGCCAAAAGGTGGCCTGCTAAAACTAAAGTGGTAGTGATATTTTAAAAACGTGGTCTGGTAAAACGAAAGGTGTAAGTGCTATTTTACAAATAGGTCTGCTAAACTTAAAGTGGTAGTGCTATTTGAACTGCAATAACGTTTGGTTTATATTGCAGTAAAGTCAGTGAGTGTTAAGTTGATTTGTAAAGTGTATAATGAATGAATAAAATCTGTTAAAATGTCGCTTGGCTTTCAGTTACTTTCACCAGTTATTACACTATATATAAGTGAGACTCGAGTCGGTGATCAAGGCTCTGACAATGCTGACTTTGGTTGTTGATTGTTTTGTTTTTAAATATATAAATAGATAGGCCTCCGTTCGACTCCGTTAAGCGATGATGTAGTTCACCGGTTGCCTAGGAATAGCCTATTCACTCAGGCCTTGAAGATATCCAGGTTGTAGCGCTCGGCAAACTCAAAAGCCGGAAAAGAATTCCATTCCTTAGCTGTGCACATAATAAATGAAGAAGAAAGAAAGATAAAGTATATTAGAAGTGAAACGCTTCGCATTTTGCACGGAAATACATTTGCAAGTAGGGGTGGAACCCAACCCTTCTTCTTTCTAATCTTTCAAAGAATACAATAATGATTAGTATTATCATTCCAGCCATACCCCTTTTCTAAATTATCATTAGTAATCAACGATAAAAAAGAAAGTTTATTCGTGACTTTATCATGACTGTCCATAGATTCCTCTAACAAGTGGTCACCATAGTGCGCTCGCGCATCACAATTACCTCAAATCATTCCAGCCATCAGTCACGTCGGTCCACGCTACGCTGCGCCCCAACGATTAATTATGAGTTTAATTTTGGCGTTTACAAGAAAAATACTCAAAATACAATGGATTTGCCACAAATAGAATTTGTATAATTGGTGATTTATTGCTGTTTTGATGGATACAGACGTTTCTTTGCATACACAGCCTATTTTAAGTTGAAGCAGACAAGTATTCCTATTGTATAGCAGTAATTTCATGAATTTATTGACATGAAAAAATATTTATAACAACTTTGAGGGCAAATAATTTAATCTATATAAATGAAGCAAAGTCGGTACGAACACGTAGTTCCCATTGCATAAATCCTCGGCAGAAGTAGCGGGCAAAAGCTAGTTTAAGCTAGTTAGTTTAAAATAGTTTAAAATGGATCTCAATTTACGACACATGTTACCCTGTGCATGTCATTGGAGGCGACAACGAACATTTCAAGAAACTTCCGCCTATGTGTCTTCAACCCGAGGCTGGCTAAACCCCAAGATATCGGCTAATCGGATTTTGAAGATCGCCCGGATCTGTCGGTAGCCAAGATCTCCTCTTGCAGCTTTACCTGAATGCTCCTAGTAAACCCCTCAGACGCAGCGACACTACCTACCTCCCATTGAGTACCACCAAATACAGGAAGAATACTTTTTGTGGTGCGAGCAATAAATTTAATAAACACGATAATCTAGTCTTATTTTGCAGAAGTGAATCGTCAGTGAGGCGTGGTCTGAGCAGCATATTCTTTTTTAATACTAAGTAGGAATTTACATATTTTTTTAGTTATTTTTTTCTTTTAAACCAACTTCGAAGAACCGAAGGAGGAGGTTTTAATTCGACGCGTATGTTTTTATGTGTGTTACGCGATAACTACGCAAATAGCAAACCCATTTTGATAATTCTTTTATGTTTAGTAGCGCATACTTCAGAGGTGGTTCCATTTAAATTTTATTTATTTATTGAGAACACAAACAGTCATTTACAAAAAATTATATAAATATTTTTATACACAAAAAGACCTGGAGGTTCATTTTTAGATACGTTTGATCTACTCGGCACAAGCGTTGATACAATTCAGTCTACTACTATATTAAAATTACTATTTTATACAACAAACACATACAGTATGTTAATATGAGTTATATAAAACAAATATAAAACAATTTTTTTTTTTCAAAATTGATTGATCGCTCTTTTAGAAAATCAATAAAAACCAAAATTTTTAAGCAATTGAAGTCGGTTTTTAGTTCTTTTTGAAGGCCTGGGTCCCTGCGGAGACTTGTTATTGACCACTTGACTTTTATTTTGTATCCAAGTAAATTATTTTGTGCTATTGGTGTCCCTCAATAAATATTTAAATGACACGTTCCCCGAATGTATGCCGTTAAAGCCTGGTCTTGTACACTTATAAATTTAATAGGGCATTATTTAATAATTAATTTGCGTTGAAACCATGTTGAAAAAATTAAAAATTAATTAAGTGATTAAATTGCCATTTTCAAATGTTTTGGTTTAGTTTATTTGTACAAAAACATATACATATAACGCACGAAACAGGTAAGACTTGACGTTGAAAACAAAGATGGCGTCAATAAAATGACGTTTGACGCTGTCACTTAGTACCAAAAATTTTGTTCAATTAAAATAAATGCAAAAATGTAATTCTAGTATTTTTCAATACATATGTTGTGGGTATTCATAAGAAATTATTAATAAAGTCGGTTGTTATCTGGACTCGGAGTTTGATTGACACAACATGGTGGCAGCGGTGTTTAAAATTAGTTTTTAAATAGTTTTCGTCAATATTTCTTGATAAACGTATAGTCAGTAACGTTGTTATTGTTTGAATATTGTTTGTTTCGCAATGGAACACGCGAGACCTCCGCCGGAACTGAGTTTGGAAGGCAGCCCCGTCAGCCGGGCTGACGCATGGAAACGATGGAAGACGCAGTTTAATCTGTTCCTGAAGGCATCGGGGGTGCATAAAGAGGAACAAGCTGTGCAGTCGAGTTTACTCATCAACCTGATCGGACCGGATGGGTTCGACGTGTATCAGACATTCACTTTCGAAGACAAAGAACAGGATGACGTCACGGTTTTGTTGAAAAAATTCGACAAATATTTCGAAGTGAAGCCGAACATCACGTTATCTAGATACATATTTTTCACACGAAACCAAGAGATCGGTGAAACTATTAGCCAATATGTGATAGCTTTAAAATTATTGAGCAAAAACTGTGCGTTCGGTTCGCTCGAAGAAGAGTTGATTCGCGATCGTATCGTCTGTGGAATCAACAATGGTGTCGTCCGCGATCGATTGCTTCTTGCGGACGAGCTGACATTGGAAAAGTGTATCAAAATATGTCAAGCGGACGAGGTGTCATCGGACAGCATCCGGTGCCTGGAGGCATGCGACGGCGAGCCGTCGGGCTCCGCGCGTGTCGAGGCGGTGCAGGTGCGCGGGCGCGGCTGCCGGGCCCGGCCCGGGGGCCACCCAGCGCCCAGCGCCGGCGCCGGCACCGGGCGTACGTCGTCGGTGCGCGCGGGCCAGTGTCACGGGTGCGGTATGCAGTGCGCGCCGGGGGCGTGCCCCGCTATCAGTGTACAGTGTTACGTGTGTCACAATTATGGTCATTTTGCGAGAATGTGTAACACACCAAAAAGTGTTAAACAAGTGCACGAGATTGACGTTAACGCCGGTAGTACGGAGGACAACGATAACTGTGAGCTATTTTATGTTTCTACGCTGTCGAATGCTTCCGTGGTGAAAGAACAGTCGTCGACCGGCGGCGATTGGTTTGAAACCTTACGAGGTGATGGGGGGTTTGAAAAATTTAAATTGGACACTGGGGCCGATATCAATGTTTTGTCATACGAACGTTTTAAACGTTTAGGTTATAATGAATGTATTTTAAAACGCAGGACTAACATAAAGTTGCAATCGTACAGTGGCACGGTCATTCCCATAAGGGGAATATGTTATTTGTTCTGGTGGCATAAAAACTATAAATATCGGCTTAAATTCGCTATTGCGAACATAACTTGTGAAAGTGTACTGGGACGAGAGGCTTGTTCACAGTTAGGATTAATTCGTCGCGTACACAGTGTGAACTTAACGAATAACAGTAAGCGCGCGGGGTGGAGCGCGGGGTGCCAGGAGCGGGCACACGCATCCTGTAGGAAGCCTATGATACCTACAGAAATTTCAAATTTGCCGTGGAATAAGCTGGGCGCGGACATATTTGAATGTAAGAAAAAGTACCATCTGATCTTAGTGGATTATTGCTCGGGTTTTGTAGAAGTCGCTAAGTTAAACAATATATCATCCGTGTCGGTAATAAATGCGATGAAAGAGAACTTCGCTAGACATGGGATACCCGAGACATTAATTAGCGATAATAGGACTCAATTCACAAGCAGGGATTTTAGGAATTTTGTCATCGAATGGGGATTTGACCATGTAACCAGCTCACCGAATTTTTCTCAAGCGAATGTAAAAAGTGAGCGCGCGGTACAGTCTGTAAAAAACATTATAATTAAGTCTGTAAATAGTGATACGGATTTTTATTTAAACCTGTTGAGCTACAGGAACACGCCGCGTGAAGGTCTCTCTCCCGCACACATGCTGATGGGACGCAGGTTGAAGTGTCGACCTGTATGTTCATCCTAATCTGTTACAACCTCAAAATGAAGTCCTTTGGAGCATGAAGTGCTAGGTAAGAAACAAAACATAAGTAAAATGTATAATGGTCAGCGTAGCAAAATGCTACTAAAGTTGAATGCAGGCGACAATGTTATGTTAGACAAAAGTCGTAGGATGCGTAGCGAGTGGTCGCAGAGTCGACCACTCCACGGTCATATGTTGTAGAAAACAAAAAAGGTGTCTTTTATCGACGTAGTCACAGGCATTTAATTAAATGCAAAGAAAACATTCCTGAAACTGAAACTTAAGATAACATTGTATAGATTAATTTTTCATGTTTTTTATATCTTTAATTTTTTCCATGGGAAGGATAGATATGTATACTGTTTTTGTTTTCTGTAAATATCTTTGTTTATGGGGAAGGTGTTGTGGGTATTCATAAGAAATTATTAATAAAGTCGGTTGTTATCTGGACTCGGAGTTTGATTGACACAACAACATATTTAGATTATTGCTTGATTTTTTAAATAGTCTACAAGTGCAGGCCGAATTTGAAACACCTATTTACCCCATTCGTATTGAGAAACTAGAAACACCCAGTAGCTAACAAGCACGAAATACTGTCTAAATTATTCCTAAACCTACCTGCATATTTACCATTCCCCGTTCCGTGTCATCGCCCGGCACGCCGATGTTGACGTGTGTGGTAAATTAATGGGCTCCGCAACTAACGGGTCGTGCGATTCGCGACTCACGCACATCCGGAAGGATGCCGTGCCACCTATGCGCAGACGCAGACGCAGCCGCAGGCGCCATTGCATCGCCGCCGCATGCCGCAAGAAAAAACAACGAACACAGAGAACATCGAATTGGTTATCCGAGGGTTCCGTATGTTGGAAAATTGAATTTGAAATCAATAAATTCGTTCGAAAAAAATAAGAATAGAATTAAGTATTGTAAGATGAAATTTTCGGGCATTTTTGATTGTTTCTTTTTGCGAACTAACTGTTCCTGAGAAAATGATTTTGACAGACAAACGCGACTTAAGGAACCCTAAAAGTCAACAAGGGTGCTCCGTGTTAAACAATGACCTTACGATTATATTTTTTTATTGAACTTTTTTCATTATTGTTTGTGGTTTCCTTTTCCTAAATCTACCGCCATGTTACCTAAGTCTGGCGCCAAACAGCAGTGTTAATAGCACTGGTGTGTTCCGGTATAAAAGGTAGAAGAGCTTTATAAGCTTGAGGCTTCTGTGTTCGCACGCTTATCATCCAACGGTCCTATCGTCACTTACCATCACGTGAAATTAAAGCCAAGTGCAAACAATTTATACATTTTTAGAACACCTCAACTTTTATATTATAGCAATTGTGATCACACATTTTAATGACGGACCATAATCGGCTGTAGGGACTCCGGCTTAGAATAGGATCAGAGATTATCCCCCGAAAGCGACTATCGGGAAAAAGTTCAGCAGATGGACAACAGTATATCAACAACATCTAACTGCGATCACAGATGAGTATAGACGATTCATGAGATGAAGCGAGCCACGTAGTTTATCGACGCTCTATAAACTAAATGATATTTTCTTTAAAAAATGGACATTATGTCAGAAGTAGCCTGTCTCACATAAACAAGTAAATGCCTTAAAAAGAACTGGAAACCGACTTCAATTGCCCTAAAAAGTTTTACTTAGGCAAATTTAAGATTTATATCGTTTTCTCATGGATGCCGTTGTCAGAACTGGACCAAATGGGACCACATGGGAAGCATCACGTTTCAAATAAAAAAACAATCATTCAAATCGGTTCATCCAGTCAAAAGTTCTGAGGTAACAAACATATAAAAAAACAAGAAAAAACATACCCTTCCAATTGATAACCTCCTCCTTTTCTCTCCTCCTCTCGGTTAAAAACGAAAGTTGCCACAAATTTATGACCGGAGAAAAAATATTCCATAATCTGATGTTTCCTGAGGAAATTTCAAATTTGTAAGCGGTAACTACAACTTTAATCAAAAGCAGACATTCGAAAATAGAGCAACGTTTTTTACCAAGTCAATGTCGTTAAACATCGTCTCGTTTTTAAGTTTAGTTTTATCTTTTAATCGATTTTAGCTAAGTGCATGTCAGTGTTACTTTTTATAGACTCCCTGTCTGTCTCTGATCACGCCGATGACAGTCCCTTGAGACGAGTCCTTTAACTGTGATGTGACCTTTAAATATGTTGCGGTTTTTTAAAGTTTTTTGGGAGCTATTTATTGATTTAATGTATTTAAATAATTGTCAAAGGAAAAAAGTACAAGCTTCAAAGTTCGTACTTTTTTTACTTTTCCGTCGACAAAGAACTATCAATACGTTTGCAATCAAATGATTGTGATTATATTTGAATAGCATTGTCTCGAATTTGTTAAAACTAGTTACAATGTTGCGTTAATTTACTACCCGACTACGACGAAGGCAATATGATTTAGGGTTATGGGTTTGTATGTATTTATCTATGTTCTCTCATATCTACTAAACTTTTTGTAATTTGACAAATAAGATATCATTGGAAGCGTATCGCTTCTCCAGGGTTATAGGCGATATAACGTCATGTAAAATTCAAGATGGCAGCTTGTAGCGGACGTGATATGGTATGAACAAAAATAGTCAAAGATGGTGTTTGGTATTGGTATCAAATGAAAGGTCTTGAAGGGTAAGTTTACATTTCTTTTCGTAGTCGGTTTCTGATATTGATCTGTAAAAAAATATTAGTCGAAATAAATTCGAAACATTTGCGAGAAATGCACAACCAAACCAAAACTCAGTTGAACAGTGCACTATTATCCACAAAATAAAGTAATCCAATACGTTCTCAATTCCGTCGGCTTTTCGTCGAAACTCGTAAATAGCGACCACCCTCCGTTGTCGGTCGGCGCAGGCGGCGTCGGCGCGGTCGTATCGGTTTCAACTCCTGCGCACGGCTGTCTACGTCACGGCTACGTCACGGCTGTCAGCAGAGTGCCACGAGACCGTGACCTGTCAACGTGACAGTGATGTCTTCACATGTTGTGGGTCAGGGGAATAATACTAGCTTGATACATACAGTCGAATTATGAATATAGTAGCCGTGGATAATGTATAAATGAGCTTTATAATTTTTTTAAAGTACAGTAGAACGCCGATTAACCGAATCGCCAATTATTTATCCGAATCGGTCATAAGCGTAATATAAAAAATTTAAACCGAGTGTTTTTGGTAAGTAAGGGCCAAGTAACGCAAGATCGGGTTGCAAATTCTCGTACTCTGATCGAGATGTTCAAGTGAGCGTTATTGTAGAACTATGTTTGTAAAACTTAATAAAGTTTATTGTGAGACAGTTCGTTTTTCTTTATTACCATTCTATGTCCGATTATCCGAATCGAACCCGGTCCCAATTAACTCGGATAATCGGCGTGCATCAAAAAATCAGGCGTGGTTCGTATAGACGCGAATATAATTTAAAAGTTTAAAAAATCTAAAAGATTAATTTCAATACAAAAAGTTTCATACAATTTTTTTGCCATAACATGCCATAATATTTTATAATAAGAAAGCTGACTTTGTGCAGTAATTATCTAAATATAGGACATCGGATTGTAATATCGCGAACCAAGTATCATTAACATGCAACTTCATAGTGAATCACAATTTTCATTTTTAAACACTATTTTCGATTATTGTTTAAAGTGCCATCATTTTCATTCATTAATTATTCAATATAATTAACAATCTACATTATAATCCCATCTCCTATTTTAAGGCAATTACTTTCCAAAGCCAGCTATTCTATTTTGAACGGATTCCGATCCCGTTAACAGCTCTTTACATTTCTATTTAAAACTAATTAGATGGATAGATAATATCTTTATTCGCTGACGAACACAATTATGTAAATACAAAAAAAAAACTGAAATCTAATACTTATGTAAAAGAAATAAAATAAAGTTAACATCAAACGCCTTAGTAAATCAACTTACAGTAAGTCAGCTTCTGCGTAAGCACGTTTTCTATTCAACGGCCTTATCGCCATAAAGCAGATAATATGAAGGGAAAATTCAAACTAATTCTACATTAAAAATAAATATTCATACCGTATCGGTATACATGGCGAATGAAAGTCACAAGTAATATCCTAAACACTCAAAAAACAGAGTTAATTACCGCGCTTACAATTCATTCAAGACAGTACTTAAAACATAATAAATCTGATTGAATCAACGCCTAAACACATTTATCCCAACGATTTCAAAGACTCGAAATTTGTCCTGACAAAATTTATGTCGACAAGGGGTGCGCGAGAGCATGACTCGCGGAGATCAAAGCTGACGCGCGCGCAAGTGTCTGCAACATGGAGGTCGCGTTGATCCTTAGGGATTCCTTTAGAAAAAACACTTGTGTGTTTTGTAAATAATATTTTATTTGCGTTATTTTAGATCTTATTAGCTTTTGCCAACTACTTCGTTCGATTCGAATCCTGGGATAAAAAGTATCATATCTGTTTGATTAATTTCGTCTGGTTACGATCTGTTGTTTATTCGTGAAAGTGGCACAAACACCTTAGTCATCCACCCAAAGAAAAGGTTTCAAATTTAGAACTGATGAAGCAACCGCCATTCAGCCCAGAACAAAAACTTTCGCTAGGCTTCTTACTGTTCCCGAAAATTAAACACTAACTTAGAGGCATACGTTTTACGAGCCCTGAATCGTCGGTGAGTGCGTTCCACGAAGCTATTGAAGAGGTCCATCAAGAATGAATGAATGGTCCAACTGCTTTTTACAATGATTCCACCGCATGCAAACATGTATCAAATGTGAGGGCATTTACTTTGAACAATAATGAAGGTATCATACATAAGCCAAATATCTGGTCTTATTTATCAGACTCTAAATTTACAGTATGCCCCACGGATACGTTACGACTACAACGAAACAAAAATAACCTTCGTTGGATAAATAATACTACAATATAAAATATTATTTAATACATGATTTATTTTAATTTTAACCATCTATAATAATAAATATTGATTGACATGACTTATCAACCTCATTTTATGAGAGGAGGTCCTGAATTCGCCTATTTTTTGGACGTATGTATGTTACGGATTTTGATGATTCTTTTTTTGTTTGGTAGACTATACTTTAGATGTGGTCCCATATAAAGTTTATCGAAATTGATGAAGCGCTTTTTGATAAAATCAACAAGAAACCCAATATATACTCAGATAATTCTACCTCTAAGGGTGAACATTTTAGGGCAATTGAAGTCGGTTACTAACTATTTTAGTATTTTATTTTGACGTCGTCATTATTTGTTGGTTTCATTCGTCAATTTTATAACTTTAGATATTTGATTATTATTATCTAATTTATAAAGCTGGTAAAATGGATGGTGAAAGCATAGGATCGAGTTTTACGCTCGGCTCGTCTTGGCGGGGGCACTCCCGTGCCCCCAGATACAAGAGGATACTAGGAACATTGATGTAAGTAGTTTAGAAGTGTATTGGATCGCCGCGGTTGACAAGCAAGCCGTAATCGAATTAAACTTGTCACAAACAAATTCTCAAAACGAAATCAAAATTGATTGATGGACGTAATTATGTGCTTTTAGAAGATAAGTTTGGCATTTCATCTGATAAAAAAATAATTAATATTAACTAAATTACCAATTATAACTTGTATGAAACTTATCTCGTACGAGGAATTGCATTTGCGATAGGTAGAATGTATGAATAGTCGATTGTGTACGTGTGTGTTAGTAAATATAGGATAAGTTGGGTATTTCTGTCCGTCTGTCCATAGATATAAATACTATTTCAATAATTATTAAAAGACAAATAAAATAAACTATGTGCGTCGCATCTTGGTGTCATCTCGGCGTCAACTGACCGTTAGCGGATTGCTGGTGGATTATCGCATCTATAATCTGATGATGTTGACCATCTCCAGATTTTTCCATTAGTCGCTTTTTACGACAGCTAAATCAATGGGGCAATCCATTTTTAAAGCCAAAACCAAACGGGACTAGTCAAACTGAGAAAGCAAACGTTAAAACAACAAATAAAACAACCTACGCAATAATCATACGATTACCAAATATAGATAAAAACCACCGCAACGAATTTATGCTTTCACGTAAAAAAAACGCATCAAAATCTGTTTATCCGTTCGAGAGATACGATGCCACGCGTGTGTGGTGACACACACACACAGAGAAATGATTGGCGTAAAAATTATAACAATCCTCTTTTGCGTCGAGGGTTAAAAATTTAATGAAATGCTAATTTAGTCTCTATCGCATAAGCCAAAAATCTGCAATCGCGTGAAAATTATATAATGCAGTGTTTTTAAACGGACGACTTATGTAGATTAAATCGATAATAAGTAGATCCAGCAACATTATCAGTATAGTATAAAAGACCTGCTCATGAGCTGTCAGTCAGAGCAGACGGTTCATCATGAGACTGCTGGTGCTTCTCTGTATCCTGGGGCTGGCTGTGGCCGCCCCACCTGAGCCCAGGACCGCGAAAGATATTGAGGACTACCGTATCTTCCTGGAGAAAGCTAGACCCGGTTAGTATTTTCGGTCATCATGGCTACAAGCATGCTTTAACAATGCGGTCCTGGGTACAATTTACGGTGTTTTCTATGTCCGCTTGGCGAGCTACCACCATGTTATTTGAATATGAAAGGTAGCAACAGCCTCATTGAATTTAGGCTTGGTTGCTCACACTTACTATCCCACAGCCTTATCGTAACTTACCATCAAGGGAGATGATGGCCAAGTTAAAATATAGGGCAAAAAATGCTTGAGTGTCGTGAAACACTTGGTTGAAACGAAGTTGTCTTGAACCAATAAGCGCGCACCTATGACTGGGAACACTAAAGAAAGGCTCATGTTGGAGATTCGTGACGGAAAACTCTTACACTTTTTTAGCCTACTGCGCCAGAAAGAGGGTTATGTTTTTCGAGAGTGTGTATAATCGTTTGGCACGCTCTTCGGCTTGAACGGCTCGATGGCTCGCAACTTGAGAGGTGTCGTTTGATTTGTATTTACTGTGAGTCATAGTACCGTATACAGTTTTAAAAAATTATGCAGTTCGGTTTTTTTAAAATGTACTTTTCATTCACTTGTTTCCTCTAACTCCCAAACGCCAGCGAAGTCTGTACCGTCTGATATAGAACTTCGTTCCAAAAAACTTTTACACCTACTGACAAGAGTGTGAAGCAACTTCCATATTTACTTTTCAGACTCTGGTGACCTGCTGGAAGATGCTATGGCTCGCAACCCGTTGGCCAGCCCGTGGGAGAACAGCGGCAAGTACCAGGGTGACATCATCCTGAATGATGAGATGGTCAACAGCATGGTGGCGGAGTACTCCGGACAAAGAAACGCTCTGCAGTGGAGATATTGGCGCTGGCCACAAAACACTGTCATCTGGGATTTCGCTCCTGGCCATTTCGGTATGTAATTTTATATTCAAACAAATTTGTTGAATTAATATTGTACCAAAATTCCGTGGTTTCGGAGTTTAGTGTGTTCAAACAGACCAGGTTTTTAAAAATGGTCATATTATAATCTATTATACTCTCTCCCTTTTACCCCATTACCCTCAATCAGTTTGTGGAAAAAATTCAAGGTACAAACAATAAAACAAAGTCGGGTTTGTCCGAACACTTATAACTTGAGATCGTCTGGTCCTATTTTCATGGTTTTTATTTGTTGTATTGGTCCCCATCCGGAATAGCAGAATAACTATTAAAACATGGAATAAATTCACAATAAACATCGTTTTTCAAACATTTACAACCTAACAGAAAGTTTTTGATGACTTGATTTTTTTGTAGAAGGATAGTTGAAAGGCCAAGAAAGAATATGTTCTTTACTGCTATCCTTTATGGCTACATAATATCCTGATTGAGCATTCTAAATAATTAGAAGATTACATTGTAAAGTCGACGCGGGCGAAGCTTGAGGGCAGAAGCTAGTAGTATATAGATATAATATTATAACTTAGGTAGTAGTATTTTAGAGATCATACGTATCACTTAAATAATATTCGTGTTATATATTCGTCTAAATTGATTGCACGTCGTTAGTGTAATTGTGTTAATTAGCATCTACCGTTGTTAATTTACAGACGCGAATCAGCAACAACAAATTCTGAACTCGTTCAACTTTTTCAACACTCGTACCTGCGTGAGATTCCGTCGACGCACAAACCAGAGAGATTACGTTTGGATAACTGTAAGTTTCATATATAATTAAGATTATAGGTTTTGAATGTTTGGACTATTTTAGGGTTCCGTACCTCAAAAGAAAAAGGAACCCTTTATTATTTACAGGCATTAAACAACCATTTTGGGTTCCATCACTGTACTACATAAAAACAAAACAAAAGAAAAAAAGCTTCAAAGACAAAATAGAATGTTATCCCAAGAAATTCGGCGTCGGCAAAATCCTTCAAGGCTCTTTTTTTCATTAACAGCATAGTTGAAGTTGAAATTCATATCAAATACTCTAGATTGTTTAGATCTGTGAAAAATCTAAATGTAAATTCAAAGCAATATACAGAACCGTCTATTTATGTCGAATATTTAGACAATTTCCCTTGGTGCGCGCAAAGAGGAATCAAAAACTGTAGGGAACTCCTCATTGACCTAGAACACTGAAACTTGGCAAGAGACAAGGTCTCACAACATAAGTATAGGAATATACCTAAAACGCTTTTTTACTATTCGGACTTTATACCTATTTTTAATGATTTTCAGTATGCTAATTTAATTATTATTCTGTACGGAACCCTCGGTGCGCGTGTGCAACTCGCACATGACCGGTTTTTGTTTGTTTTGTTATTTTTACATCTATTTTTTACTAATATAGCTCAACCTATTTTACTGATATAGTTCACAGTTTCATTAAGGTTTAAAACACTGACCCTGTATATAATTAACTATCCTTCGTTTAGGGCCATCAAGACGGTTGCTACGCCACCCCTGGCTTCTGGCCTAATGGTGGCAGACACATCTTCAACCTGGCTCGCGGCTGCTTCCACCCAATGATCATTATCCACGAGTGGCTCCACACGATCGGCTTCATGCATATGCACCAGACCTACACCAGGGACAACTACGTGGTAGTGCACAGAGAAAATATGATTCGAGGTAATAACAAATTGCTTGGTTTAAAGTTTCTAATTATAAATGAAGAGATGTAGATAACAAAAAAACAGTATATTTCTCAAAAAAGGTAAGATTATTAATATTTTTAGAAAATTAATTCGAAAAAAATAAGCATTAAGTCGCGTGACAGCGAACACGAAGAACGCGGCGCAAGAACGTGTGACGTCACGACGCGCAAAACATTGTTGTTGCTGACGTTTCCATATCACAGAGCGGTTATTTCGCGAGCTGTGACGTCATTCAAGACGCCATGACACTATTCAGCGTTTTCGAGGGAAATATAAATTGCTTTTTTTAAATACAAAATACGTAATGTAAATATTGCTTTTTCTTTAAAATATAGGTTTTTTGGGATAAAATAGATATTAACAAAGTTTTCAAATTTAGTCAACTAGCCTTACCAACACCACTTACTGTCTTTACTACTTACTGTCTTTCCCTTGACATATCGATAAAATTCGACTCTCTCTAAAATTAACTCGTAATTCGATCATAAATTACGAGTAGATCGATTCGGCTTTCGCTTCGAGCCTTTCTAGATTTAATATCTACGATTTTGATCACATCAACAGCCTATATATGTACCGCACTGCAGGGGCTCAGCCCTACTCTCCTACAGAGAGTATATGGGTCATAGTCCGCCACGCGGGCCCAGACATGTAGGTTTCCTTACGGTGTTTTTCTTCACCGTTAAGCAATCGGACAATGTACTTGAATTGAAAAACAACTCATAGGTACACGGCTGGATTCGAACCCTCAGATTGAGAGTTCGCGCCTTATCCACTGCGCCACTGACGTTTCCTCTTTTTTTTCGATTTTGATCACCTGTGGTAAAACACAGCGTGCAATATTATGGCCAAATCTAATATTAGATAAGATCCTGACTTATAGTGTCTAGAAAATGTCAAATAGCACCCTGATTTGAGCTACTCAGAATGGAAAAGTTAAAATATTTCCCCCAGAACCATATCCATTTATTGCTCCTTTATAAATAAATAAAAATAAATTATTTTTCTCCACAAGGGTTTCGTGACTTTGTGAAGACTGGCTCCTGAACTAGGATTGCCTGTGCTAGGTCTCCACCACCGGACATTTTTTTAAAGTGACAATAAATACTATAATTTATATTATCTACTATAAATATAGTTTTACAGATAGCTACAGTATAAGAGTTAGAGAGATATTAAAGTAATGTAATCTAACATAAATTACCTGTGGGGAGATGTATCGGGAGCAATAGAGGGACTTTTAAAAAAGAAAAGAGGGAGATTTAAAAAAATCGCCTCTATGTTAATGATATTAATTTTATGTTTCCAGGAACTGAACGCAACTTCGACAGGCTGACGAACCAGCAAGTGAACATGTTGGGTCTGCCCTACGAGTACGCCAGCAACCAGCACTACGGCAGTCACGCGTTCAGCGCGAACGGACGACCAACACTCGTTGCGAGACGGGTGGGTTTGTAATAAAATATTACATTCAGCCAGCTATCCTGTCTATATACACGACAATTATTAAATGAAATTTCTCTCAAAAAATCTCGCATGGTTCTTCGAAAAAATGTGTTCCGCAAAACAAAAGAATTTATTTTCAAACCTGTAGTAAAATATTACATCCAGCCAGCTTCGCATCTGCCGCTCACCAAAGAGGCGGCACGCCATAGATTTATTAAAAATAACTAATTAGCAGCTATGTACCAGTATAACGTTTACTTGGATTTCATAGCCAAACAAAGCCGTGTCTCCGTGCATGAAAACTAGGTGTTGATTTACAGTACTCGCACACCAATTTGCTTCTCTGAAGTTAGCTCTCCGCAATTTCCAACATGTACAGATGGAATGTGTGTATTATTTTCGATAATAACTATCCCTAGATGACATAACACACTAAGACATTTCTTTTCACCAGTTTAAATCTACGATCAAAACACTCTTATATTCCGTCAAGAATACGGCAATACCCTGAATTATTGCACTTATGCCCCTCAAAGACCATACCGCGAAATAAAGTCTAACTGAAAAACCGTTGCGAATACATAGAATTATGCGAATATAATGAATGTTTGCATTTTTCAGGCCGGTGGAAACCAGATGGGTCAATTGCAGTTTATATCAGGCTGGGACACCCATAGGGTCAACAGACTGTACAGTTGCCCAGGCGCTTGGAGTGAAGAGGTCCACCTAGAAGATGCGAACAAACCCGCGTACACGATGGAAGACGTAGAAGCATTCGAAGCGAGCCAAATGTTAAATCCAGTAGAGACAGCTGATGAAGTTGAAACCGTCGACGAAATCGAAGCAGTTGACGAAATACAAGCGTTTGACGAAAACTGAGCTATGTAATAAACAAAGGAACATGGATATTAAATGATTTTTTAAAGAACTCGTTTGGAAAATAATTAATTTAAATAAATTATTATCTCACAAATTTACATAAAGTTGTATTACTTCAGTTGTTCGCCTATTTTTCAACAGTAGTATAAGGGTTCCTTTTTCATTTTGAGGTAAGGAACCCTAAAAATAGCCTAAAATACTTGTGTTACTTTACTACTAAAGTAAAAATGTGATCAATTATTTCATTTACTCACTCTATTCACTATCACTATATTTTCCAAAATATATTTCATGTCACTATCGACTTAGTAGTAGACTACAGTAGTTGCTTCGTTAGTTAGCTGTGTATGGACAGACAGACACCAGAGTTAATTACAAGGGATCCTTTGTTCATAGAATGTTCGGAATCTTAATAATTAAAGTCTAAATAAATAATAGTTTAAAAAAATTAAAAAACCACGCCTTAATAGCTAATCGAACTAAAAAGTAGAAAATAATTTCTAATTACAAAGTTTATATTATAGTATTAGAAGATCGAACAATCAATTATAATTAACTAGCTTCCGCCCGCGACTTTGTCCGCGTGTACTTCAGGATTTATTCTACTTGTTCGATAGGCATAGAAGTCATCTATCTCCATTCCCAGCATAAGGTACAAAATAGTGTTTATTCTGTTACGTAGGCTAATAGTTTAAAGAAACAAAAGAAATTTCAATGTCTGACGTAGTACATTCAAATAGTCTTCACACTCATATTATAAACGCGAAAGTTTGTATATACGAATTACATATTCTATGGTCGGTTGCGAGGCAACGCGTTTTTGCTATGCCAAAATTGCCCATGTAATCCCACTGTACAATTTACACAATATGTCTTTATAAATTATAGCCTATATGTTATTCTGATGTATAAGCTATATTATTATAAAGTTTCATTCAAATCCATTCAGTAGTTTTTCCGTGAAAGCGTCACAAACATCCAAACATCTAAACATCCAAACTTTCACACTTATAATATTAGTAGGATAACTCTAAAATAAAATTACAATAAAATTCAAGTTCAGAGTTAAAAGCGTGGGGTGCATTTTACTATATTTTATATCTTTACTAGATTTTCATAACCCTCCTCTCATAGATAGATAGTTGCAAATAGAATAATTGTCACATTTAATATATCAAGCACCCCACGCTTTTAACTCTGAACTGAATTATTCTCGTAACAACTTGAATTTTATTGTAATTTTATTTTAGAGTTATGAACGGTGTCGACAACTTGACTACGATTCCCTGCAGTTCTCCGTTGTGCTGTACCGAGTGCCCGAGCGAAAGAATTAGTCCGAAACTGCAGACATGCGCAGATCGCGCTAGCTCTGTCTCTCTTCCTCCCTTACAAAGGATCTACAAAATAATTTATTAATCCTGGCGGTCCTAATAGGGATAATGAGAAACTGTTTTCGAATTATTGCATTGTCATCGGTCTTTGATACGTGTGCAAAGTTTCGAATTAATCAAACTTCTGGAAATTGGTGAAAATTGAGCTCAAAGATTCCGTTACATACATAGATACATACAACCCAAGCTTATAAAAGCATGGTAAAAACTAAACTCATGCCCGCTCTTGTCAGTAATGCATTCGAAGAGTTTATTTATCCACATCATAACTCCAGCATCAGCCACTCTGCACTACGCGGAATGTCTTGTCGACTTGTCAAAACAAACAAAAAATGAACCTTATCGCTTAAATAATTCAACTTTCTACTTACCATCAGAGCCTTGTCACCAAGTGTGCCACTTGCATTGTGTTAAACTCGTTAAATCCAAACAAATGAGCCTAAAATCTAGGGGTTTTGTTGTTTATTTATGAAAGAGGCACAAACACTAAGTCATCTACCCAAAGAAAACTTCACATGCGCGTCCTAGTATCCCTTGAAGAGTTCCACTTTCTACTTCCTGGATTCATCATCAAACCCTTATCACCGAGGTACCACTTACTGAGGGCTTTATTAGTAAAATTCCTCTATCCATATCCACCTTACGAAGGAACTGAGGCTCTCTTATCAAGAGTGACATAAATATGGCTAGATTTGGTACCATACTGCTATACTCATTAATTGTACACTCATATGTGGCCACACTAAACCGATCCCAAGGAACTTCAGTATCCGTAGGGCATAGGAGTGTGCAATTCTTCTCGCAACTCACACACAAACACACACATACACACACATGAGCATAGCAAACTTAAAATAGGAACTAAGATTAAAAGAAAACCATAACATTTAAAACAGGTTAATTTTTACTAACATAATAATAAGTCTTTTCCTTAAATAATACTCTGTAAATCCGTCTGGAGGACGCGGTGCACTTCCAACACAAGTGTCGAAAGACTACTTTCTGGAAGGCCCCTGCAAAACTCTGTAAAAGTTATTGAAGAAATAAACACTTTATACTTTACTTTACTTTTACCTGTTCAGATCAGCTCGATGATGCCAAATTATTGTATTACATACAATAGCAAAGTACTGTATAGGTTTTGGTTCACTAGCATCATGTAACGATTTTTTTAAATACGTCTTATTAAACATCCATATGTTTTTATTGTGTTCACCTAGAAATATGATATTTTCACAGGTTCCAGAGACGACAGACGGGACCTTTTGATGTTAATTTCAACTTAATACCTTTACTCGTTCCTGAGAAAAAGAGTATTGACAGACGGACAACAAAGTGATTCTATAACTGTACATTTTTTCCTTTTGAGGTACGGAACCATAAAAAAACAAATATCATTCAATGTATGACATGCAATTTAGTGCAATGAGCATCCCAGATTAAACTGATTCTGATTTCGTTGTTGTCACATTAATGATTAATAAAAATTAATTAGTTCGTTAATCAGTTGTTTTCCGGTACATCATTATTGGTATCTATCGATAAAGTACGAACCAACGAAAAATGTAAATTCATTATAATCGGAATAATTCGGAAAACATACAGTAGTACAGTATGGAAATAATGGTAACGATATGGAAAATAAATATAACACATATAACAATCTAAATAATGCTCCTATTGCAAAAGATTGCGGAAATAGTACATTACTGCAGCAGCCAGCAAAAGAGGCATTGATGCACGGTCGTGTAAAGGTGGGCCGCAGACGAGCAACTCCTGAAGTGATATGGACTGGAGAGGCATAGAGTAGGTCTGTAGTTTAACAAATAACAACAAGTCTGTAAAAAGTTTTTTTCACTATGATGATCCAGATATTAATTTATCAAACTCATTTTAGCATAGCTAACAAATGCATAATTATTAATAATTTAATTTTAACAATATAGAAACAATATCGTGTGTAGATAGCATATTGTTACTGATGTTCATGCGAGATAAAAAAAATCGTGTTATTAAGAAGATAACGTAATAAAAAGATAAAGACAAGATAATGTAATTATTGAAGATTAAGTATTTAAGCACCCAAGGCTTGACGATTATTGTACAAACGGCATCACGATGAAGTTGGTACTCGGACTGTTCATCATCGGAGTGGTAGTAGCTGCTCCACCAGATGTCGGGAATAAGGAAGATGTTGAAGAATATCGGCGATACTTGGAGAAAGCTAAGCCTAGTAAGAAAACCATTTGGTAATATGTAATGCAAACTGAAGTGGGTTTTGAAATACATAAATATGATGTGGATGCGAAATGTGACAACATTAATTTGTTTATTTGAACTGCCACAGCAACTGTAAGATACAATGTTAAAATTACGTTTTCAGACTCGGGCGAACTTCTCGAAGATAACATGGCCCGCTTCCCTCTCGCAAATCCATGGGAGAACAGCGGCAAATACCAGGGCGACATAATCCTGAATGATCAGCAGATAGAAGACATGGTAGCAGAATATTCGGGACAGAGGAATGCAATGCAGTGGCGCTACTGGCGGTGGCCTCAAAACACCGTCATCTGGGACTTTGCTCCTGGTCATTTGGGTAACTGCAATTTGGTCTTATATATCCACATTTTTTTATTTTAAAGCATCGTTTAAATTAAACTGGAAACCACATTGGTTTCTGCGGCTTCAACCTCGAATAATTTTATACCTGGATCTTTAAAAGAACTAAAAACCGGCTTTAAAAATCAGGTTTTCGTTGATTTTCTCAAAGAGATATCACTTAATTTCTATCAAATTTATATGGGACCACCTTTGAAGTATTCTCTACCAAACTAAAAAGAATTATCAAAATCGGTTCATTATTGGCGGAGTTCTCGCATAAAACACAAAAAAAACATACGCTTCGAATTGAGAACCTCCTCGTTTTTGAAGTCGGTTGAAAATGAACCTAAGCCAAAGCGATCGATTTATGTCAATCAATGAGATTATTTTATATTACTGTATGTATATACTGTACTCCGCGTATATTATTTCTGACTCAGATAATGATCACTAAATATTAGAAATCTTGAAACATATTTTATTTTCATAAAAATATTTTTGCTTTATGACATTGTTGAAAGGATCTAAGTATATGGTCACCCTACTAAATGCAAGGAAGTCGTCAATTCCAATGACCTCCTCTGGAGGAAGAATTCGCAAGTGTAGGGTGTCAATATTTTTCGAAATAATGAATGGAGAAAAACCATATATACCAGATTTTATTGATCTAAGCTGAGTTTGAAACAATTAGTTCTGAATTTTGATCACGAATTCCGAGTCAGGTAAAACAAACGCAGGACGACGGACAAAAAATATTTCGAAGCGTAAAAAAAACATATTGCTGTTGTTTTTATAAATAAATCCAGTAACTGGTACACATTATTCACTTCACTCGTCATACTTACTTTCCATTGCAAAATACGTATATAATAATACGATAATTTAAGCAATACAATTCAACAATAAAGTGAGTTTGGTTTTATAATTTACGCAGATGCTAATCAGCAGCAGGCCGTGGTGAATGCTTTCAACCTCTTCAACAGTCGCACCTGCGTGAGGTTCCGTCGACGCACCAACCAAAGGGACTACGTTTTAGTTACTGTAAGTACGAAATTACCTTTGCTTCATTGTGGTTGCCAATCCATTTTTCTATTAAGCTACTTACTAAGTAATTACCTTCATTATAATATTATTAGTTTTAGTTATATGTACTTAAGGTATTCTTTGATTTGTCTTTTTTTTTTAAATATCACAGAGTAGTAATTTTTAACCGCTTTCGTGTTCCTCTACTTGGTTGATGGTTGATTTTTAGGGCTCCATAGTCAAACAAGGAACCCTTGTAGTTTCGCTCTGTCCGTACGCGGCTTAGCGCAGAGACTCTTACTACTTGAAAGCTGTAATTTGGTACATGTATAAATACTAATCACCTCAACAAAGTGGTAGAATAAAATTTTGTAAAATATTTTTTGGGGTAAGTTCCCATACAATTAACTTGAGGCTGTTTTTTTTTTCGTGTGTACCCAATTGTGTGCGGTAAAAGTGATAATTTTTGTAATAATTGAGCGTCCCCTCCACCTCTATCTACTAAAGTGTTGCTCTTAAAAATCTGAAAAAATTCATAGTAGTAGTATGTATGTATACTAAACGTAAAAGTAAAACTATCATGACGAAGGTGGCTTTACAGATTAACAAGTAATAGTGGACCAAATTATAAAATGTACTTAGAGTGGTCAAAATGTAAATTTCATTCAAAATTACTTTAAAAAGCAATTCCACTACGGAACCCTACACTGCGCGTGGCCTGACACACACCTGGCTGCTTTTTTATGTCCGCTTAGAGGGCTACCACCATGCTTACTAAATCTGTCGCCCAACCAGTGATAATTAAAAGCGCTGTTATATTCCGGTATGAAAGGAAGCACCTCATTAATTTGTGAAATAATGAAGTCTTAATCTCGGTCATCCTTTCATTGTTACAATAATATTTGTGGCATATTAACTCACATTATCATAATTCGCATCCGTCAGCGTTTATCCGTCGATGCAATCATCAAAAGATTGATAATAACCGTAGAAACATGCATTATTAGTTTATAATTAGCCGGTCTGTCTTTATACTCAGGGTCATCAAGACGGTTGCTATGCCACCGCCGGCTTTTGGCCCGGAATGGGCAGACACACCCTGAACCTGGCCCGCGGCTGCTTCAACCACTTCATCATCATCCATGAGTGGCTCCATGTTATCGGATTCCTGCACATGCACCAGACCTACACCAGGGACAATTACGTGACTATCAACTGGGCTAACATAGCCCAAGGTAAGCTTTCATGTCATGAGTTTTAGGTTCCGTACCCGAAGGGTAACCAATTGGGCCCTTTTACTAAGCCTCCTACACTCTCTGTAGGAGAGTAGGCCTGAGCCCCTCCAGTGGGGACATATATAGGCTGTTGATGATGATGATGACTAAGCCTTCGCTGTCCGTCCGCCTGTCAGCGGGCGTTATCTCATGATCCGTAATAGTAAGACAGTTGAAACTTCCACAGAATGTGTATTTCTGTTGCCGTTATGACAATAATAATTAATAATAAAAATCAATTAGAAATTAAACGTGTTTTTATGATTTCTAATTTAGTAACTAGTAACTAATATAACGAGTTGAAAGCCATAACATCGAGTATAGAATTTGACTGCAAAGTAAAATTTGTTTTACTTAAGACGGGTGACTTGCAAGATCTAGTAATCGTGGAACATAACTAAAGTGAAAATATTTAAGCGATTCCTTACAGAATTGCTGTGTAATTTTTATCTAAATAATAAAGCATTTTAATAGAAACTCGGATTCTACTTTTCGTTGTCTAACATCAGGCATTTATGCCAGACGCTTATCTATTATGTCGGATCTACCTAGAACGTCCCGGAACGATCCTTACTGGTCCGGTATGTGACAATCGTTACATTTTATATTGCATTAATCCATTAATAGTGATGGGTTGGATTGACCATGACGGACCACATGTAAGCGACGGACAATGCAAAAAAATAAGTCACTCAGTCTAGTGCCACATCATGTCATGCTTCCATACATATAAGACATGTGACGTACCATTGACTTTCCAGATCAAAGTTTTCCTATAAAATGTTTCCCAGTGCCCGCTATTACTATATTTAATCTCTGCGTGGTCAGGTCTCGCTTTCGCGTTCTACCGCCACACGAACCAGCAAGTAAACATGTTGGGTCTGCCCTACGAGTACGCCAGCAACCAGCACTACGGCAGTCACGCGTTCAGCGCGAACGGACGACCAACCATCGTTGCGAGACGGGTACGTGCGTATACTACATATACATACTTTCTATAGTTGGACAAGTAAGTATACAAAGTTCGCGACAAGAGCATTTTTTCCGTAAGTCTTAAGTAAGGACTACACTACACAATTTTCGCAAATAAAGTATGTACAGTTTCGGCTAATTTATTTTTCAGGCCGGCGGACATGAGATGGGGCAACTGCGATTTGTGACAGGCTGGGACATCCAGAGGATCAATAGGCTGTACAGCTGCCCTGGCGCATGGAGTGAGGAGGTCAAGTCGGAAGACGCAAACAAACCTGCGTACACGATGGCTGACTACGAAGCGTATCTAGCGACCCTGAAGGATGGCGGAACGATTGACGAACCGGAAGTTCGCGATAGTGAAATTATTGATGAAATGGAACCGATGAACGAAAATTAATTACAATATGATAACAACAGAGCTACAATTTAACCAACTTGTATTTAACTGAATTGATTCAATATAAAATAAAAACTTTAACCCCTCTTTTAACCATTTTAGGAGTTGCATTTCGGGAAACACTTTTTTAGCGAGTGTCAAGGAAGCAACTTGCTAAATTTCAAGTTTTTAGCGTTTATAGTTTCGGAGATATCGTGATTAGTCAGTGAGTGAGTGGTATTTGGCTTATTTTTATACCACCACCATACCAAATAAAATTTCCGATATATATATATATTTGCCGGTTGATCCGGAGCCAGTCATTTTCGGTGATGAATTCCCGTTGACCCATCACACCTTTGTGCTCCTGGAAACAAAAAAGATTACAGTTTTTTTTAAAAAACGGCCAAGAAATCATAAATAATAGGTAAGCTAACTACCAACTAACAAAGCTCTAACGCCTGACAAACAGATACGCGGGCCTCCAGTATAAAATAGCCGGGCCTGAAACAATCGCGGCCCTACCTTTCTCGCAACTCCGATCATGGGTACACCTACATACCCTACAATCGCACAACAACGAATGGGAGTCAAAGAAAATTGCAGACAGGTGAAACAGGCCATGCCAACCTGTAACCATCGCCTCACCAAACAATTGTTACTACTACTACACAGATGTCAACTGCGCCTGATTGTAGGAGCAATCATAGGACATGGACTCTACAACAAGCACCTGTTCACTCTAGGTATCACTGACAGCCCTCTGTGCAGAGCATGCATGGAGGCCGAGAGACAGCTGCTCACGTCCTGCTAGAGTGCGGAGGAGTGGCAACATTACGGGCAAAATACCCCGCTACATCGAGGTCGCTCTCAGAGGGCTTCAACGGCCGAAATAAGCTGTTGAGAAGAGAGAGATGTATGAATTTTGTATGTCTGTGATTTAATAAATATGTCTATGTTTTCAAGATTTTATCAAATAAAAGAAGTAAGCATGCTTTGATAAATATATTTGTTGTTAAATGGATCATCATAGGTAAGGCTCAGTCCCAAGCCGCGGGGCAGCTGTAATGCCGGTTGATCCGGAGCCAGTCTTTTTCGGTGATGAATTCCCGTTGACCCATCACACCTTCGTGCTCCTGGAAACAAAAAAGATTAGAGCTTTTAAAAAAACCGGCCAAGAAATCATAAATAATAGGTAAGCTAACTACCAACTAACAAAGCTCTGACGCCTGACAATCAGATACGCGCAATTATTAATTTAAACATTAAGTATAATTATTATTCTTTTATAGGCGATAAGAAGAGTCGGTGGCGCAGTGGATAAGGCGTGGACTCTCAATATGAGGGTTCCGGATTCGAATCCAGCTCCCGTGACCTTGATAATGTCGTCGGTGTAGGGAAAGTAATGTTGTTGAAGAAGTACCTGCAAAGCGATGATTGTTGGCTCTCCGTTGTTGGTGAAGGCGTACGGTCCGTAGTGGAGGCAGCTCACATAGTCGTACTCGACGTCCAGGTTGCTCACCAGGTCTGACGTGTAGATCGCGAAGTTGTTCTCAGTTCCTGCGCATTCATCAACCATGGGTGTGATCATCTAAATTGAGTTTAGGTGTCGCTTAGCTATTGCTCGATTGGTATATTAAAAATGTAGCGTCGGTGGCGCAGGGGATAAGGCGCGGACTCTCAATCTAAGGGATCCGGGTTCGAAACCAGCCTTGTACCTATGAGTTGTTTTTCAGTTCAAGTACATTATCCGATTGTTTAACGGTGAAGGAAAACATCGTGAGGAAACCTGCATGTCTTGAACAGGCTTGTGAAGTCCGCCAATCCGCCTAAGCCCCTGCAGTGGGGACGTATATAGGCTGTTGATGATGATATTAAATAGTTTAGTACAGACGAAGGAAGCTAGCAGAAGGCGAATGTCGAAAGTTTTAATCCCGAGGGTAAGAAAAGCCATTTTGTACACGGTACGAACGATAATTTTTCTACTACTTGAAAGTCCAATACAGTACTAAAATCTATCTTCTTCTTCTTCTTCTTCTTCTTCTCTTTATCTTCTTCTATCTTCTTCTTCTTCTATACTATAATAAATCTGTAGAATCGACGTGTCTGTACATTGAATTTTTTTGTCAAAAACTGATAGAGGGTGATGTAAGAAGTGTAACAGAACTCAATACGACGATTTTTATAAATTTTGTCTGTCTGTCTGTCTGTCTGTCTGTCTTTCTGTCTGTTTGTCTGTACCGGCTAATCTCCGAAATTACAAAACCAAATTTGATGCGGTTTTCACAATTAAATTAGGCGTAGGTCTAGGCAACATCTAAGCTTTATTTCATCAAAATCGGTTCACGCAATAAAAAGATATCTTCAAAAACCTAAATCAACTTACCTGTATATGGAGAATTGACGTGTCAATCTGTACATTGAAAATACTTGCCAAAAATGGTTTGAGCGTATACAGAATACAAAAAACAGCCAAGTGCGAGTCGGACTCGAGCACCGTGGGTTCTGTACAGAATAACTACAATGCCTTATTAATTTCAAATAGCAAAGACCAAAGAAAGTGCTTTAGTGGTTAATGTTTAAAAGTGATTTAGAAACATTACCTCAGTGTTTGAAGTGACTGATTGATTGACACGTGTTTTTTTACATTCGATAGGCTACCGTTTGACCATAATCTTACCTGATGTTAAGCGACGATGATGTCTAGGATAATTCACGGTTGCCTTATAAATAGTCTATTCACTCTGGCCTTGAAGTTATCGTAATGGTATCGCTTAGGAAACACAAAAGCCGGCAGGGAATTCCACTGCTTAGCTGTAAGCACGTGGTAAGTGACAATAAGACCGTTGGATAGAAATTATGTTTAGCCAGGAGACTCAAACTAATAGAGGTACTCAGGTGCTCTGCTACCTCACACCTGTAGAATCAACGTGTCTATCTGTACATTGAGAAGGTTTGCCGAAAACTGTTTGAGGTTTATATAGGTAGTATAACAGAATACAAAAACCAGCTTAGTGCGAGTCAGACTCACACATCTTGGGTTCTGTACAGAATGGCTACAATGCCTGACTAATTTCAAATAGCAAATACAAAAGAAGGTGCTTCAGTGGTTAATGTTTAAAAGTGTTTTTGAAACGTTTCCTCAGCGTTAGAAGTGACTGGCTGACAGACGAAACCATGTAGGGTAATGAGATTCTGCAAATATGTTCCTTTTATGATAGTTCCGCAAAAAGAATATGTGATGCAAGTTTGTGTTAAAGTTTGCGATTGCCGTGTAACGTGTATCGGGCCATCCCTCCACAACCTGGTTGGCTGCATGAGTCCACTGTTTGATAAGTGCCCCTCTTCCCATATAACGACACATTAAACTTTATATGATTGGATTTGCAACAAGCACCACTGTTGGTAGGCGTGATCGCAGTAAGATGTTGTAGTTACATAGCTAGATTCTGCTACCCATCTTCTAAAAAGGCTTATACAACTAAATATAGTCTATTCACTCTGGCCTTAAAGTTATCTAGGTTGTATCGCATGGGAAACACAGCCGGCAGGGAATTCCACTGCTTAGTTGTACGCACGTGGTACGTGACAATAAGGCCGTTGGATAGAAATCATGCTTACCCAGGAGCCTCAAACTAGAGGCACTGGCTCTGCTACCTTTCATACCGGAACACAACAGTGCTATTAACAAATCTGGTTGGTGGCAGACTTAGGTAACATGGTGGTAGCGAGCCAGGCAGACAAAAAATGGCTTACCACCAACCAAACTAAGTTCCGATAGATACTGGGAATCGAACCCTAGACCTCCGGATTGTGAATCGAACATTTAGCAATTAGGTCACGGAGGCGGTAACTACTCTAATTTTAACGAAAAACTGAACATTTTAATATACAAAACAAACTGTTATAGACAAAACAATACATTTCGAACAATATTCACATAACAGACTAGCTATAATAAAATCCAGATGGGCATAGAAAATGCCTTCACCATCATCATCATTAGCCAGGAAACGTCCACTGCTGGACATAGGCCTCTTCCGTGGTACGACACACCGACAGGTCCCGGGAAAATGCCTTACCGCCAACCAAACCAAGTACCTATAGGTACTGGGACTTATGGTCAAAACTGTATGTACAAAAACAAAAATCTATTAAAACATGGGACCTCAAGGTTGTTAGTACAAACATGTTGCCATTTTTAAGACACGGAGGCAGATAATTTTTATTTTATTTAAAAAAAGTATTATTATTTTTAGGTACACATTTTAATTTAAATCTTATATAAAATTCAAAGTTCTGACTAACTGACTTATATATCAACGCACAGCTTAAACCACTGGTCCTATGGCCATGATATTTGGAGGCTGCGTTCTTTGTAAAGTGAAAGCATTCGCTAAGAAAGGATTTCTCGAAATTCCACCCCTAACAGGGTAAAATAAGGGATGTAAGTTTGTACGAAAGTCCGTCATTTTTGAAGATAAGTTTGTATGGGAACTCTGTTGTTTTTGAAGTCAATATCATGAAAATTGACACTAAGTAAGTGGCTACATTTGAAACAAAGAAATACGTGTTCCACAGGTTATTAATGGGGGTGGTTCATTTTGTATGATAACTCTGATGTTTTGTTAGAGAGTGGAAACAGATAAATACGTGTTTCCGCATATTTTTAATGGGGTTGAAAGTTTGTATGGGTACTCTATGTTTTCCGAAGTCAGCAGCATGAAAATGGGTAGTTAGCCTTACTGATAACAATTAAGTGTGACGTAGTTTCATTATGTGTCACTACGTCACACTTAATTGTTATCTTGCACCCTCTTAACACCCCCCCCCCCCCCCCCCCCCCACCTCTTACCCATATTTTATATCGATTTTAAAATTGTAGTATGAATAATATCCAAATAATTATTCGTTGCCGGAAAGCGTCACGTCAGTTTCATATTTGGTATGTAGTTGATTAATCCAATGGGATAAATCCTAAAGTCCACGCGGGCGAAGCCGCGGGCAGAAGCTAGTTACAAAATAAATTTAAATAAGGTGATATTTAATTGAAGAAAATACTTAGAGATAATATTAACATTACAAATACGCGACACGGCGATGCGAGGTGGCCAGTATCATTCTGCTACTACTTTCATAATCTCTTATATTTGCTTGAAGCAGACCGAATCCCCTCTGGCATTCCAAATTTAAATTTCAAACAACTCACCAGCAATGAGGTTCTCCTCAACGATCCTCACGTAGTTGTCCCTGTTGTATGTGGACTGCATGTGTAAGAAGCCGAGGATGTGCATCCACTCGTGCACGATGGTGGCGTGTCTGAAGCACCCCACCCCGGGAGTGTTGCGCGCCAGGTTCAGGGTGTGGACTCCGCGGGACTCCCAGAAGCCTACGTGGGCGTAGCAACCGCCTGCACCTCCCTGATAATACAAAAGTTAAATTTGTACCGCCTCCGTAACCTATGTAGAGCCCTGGGGCTCCGCAAGACCTCTGTTAGGGCTCTGCAAAAAATATCACCCTGGAAGGATATTCAAGTTTTGACACAGGACGGAAATGAATCGACTCGCAGTATAATAAACACATTTCAACAGTTTACTCGTAATTTTGTTGTTGCTGTTTTCTTATTCTTTTTTATGAATGAGGACTTGATAAAGCCATTGACCTTCATCTCAGCAGTAAGTGATGATAAGGCCATTGGCTGCTGAATGTACCCAGAAGCCTTCAACCCAGGCGGACATAGACAATGCCCTACCCCCAAATGTCCAAACGAAACGCAATGACCAAGAAATATATATCGGTCTGTAACTCACGGTCAGCCTAACAAAGACGGTGTCTTCTGGCTCCCTGTAGCGGAACTTGACGCACGTGTGCCTCTCGATGTCAGCGATGCCCTCCTCGATGGCGGCCTGCTGCAGGGGGCCTGATCAACAATACACTAATCAATTACATACATCCAGACTGCAATGTTTAGACAGGAAGTGGAATGAACAGCTGGCGTCTGTATTTACCAAAGGGCTGCAGTCTGGAGACAACCCTAGGGTTGTCTAGGGTGAACAGCTGAAGAACAAGACATCGGCTATGCTTACCAATCGCAGCCAAGGTGTGTTGTGTTGCCAATTATAATTTTAGAAAATACAAACGTAACTAATTGACTGGTAAAGGAACATTGATGATACGTTGTCAGCCAGTAAAAGACAAATGACTATTAGGATATTCCTGTGCACTAACAGATTCCTGTAAAGCTTAAATATGGGACACCTCGTGTCATCATCATCAAATCATATCAGTTTATTTGCATTCATGTACTTAGAGTCATAGAGTTTGGATCTACATACATGAGCCCTGGCAGAGCATAGCAATGTATATTGTCAATATTTTATACAATAATAATAATTACATGTCAGATTTAATACAATTCAATGTAAAATTTTATATTATAATCTAAAAAAAATAGTCTTTAACTTTATACATGTTTGTCACCCATAAATTCCATTCCAATTAGCAGTGACCTTAATTTATTGCTGGACATAGACCTCCTCCATGTTTAGGAGGGCTAATGTCATAATCACCATGCTTGCAAGACGGGTTGGTTGGAGGCTGCTGCCCCTCCACCCGGTATTGTTTCTCCCTTAGTCGCCTTTTACAACACCCACGGGAAGAAATGGGGAAACGGAAAGAAAATTTATGAAGGATAAATGGAAATAATTTGTCATTTTCACATTTATTCCGATATACTTCATAGAAAATTAGGTTCAATTTTGCATGTTATTCGTATGATATTTTTTTGGTGATGATGATGTCGACGTATCCTTCGACGGCGACACCCCGACGTTACCTTCTGGCATGTGCGCGGCAGTGATTTGCGAAGCCGAATTTGTTTTTAAAAAGATAGTAAGGTAATAAACATTTTAAAAAGATAAAAGAATGCGTAAAAATGTGGAAAAAGATAATTCAATATGCTGAATGTACACTGCACTTTACGTGTCCCCGTTTTTGCGCACGATTTACGGAATCGAAAATTGATGAAGACATATTATTAAGATTGCATTAATTAGATATAGCGTATTATTTTAATCGATATTTTATCATCGATAAATAACAATAATATTGACAAGTGTCAATAATCTGGTTTTACTTGAATTTATTATCGTTCATTCAAGTGCTTATACATCGAATCAATGCACAAACAGACACAATTTCTATATAATCCCTTGTTTATATAGTAAAATACATAATCGCAACAGTCTTAATAAATCATCATTAGCCGATATGTGAATGTCTTATCAAAAATAACCTTTATACGTCATTTTATATCTATTTATAGATGGATATCTATTAATTAAAATTGTATTTAAGATATAAAACCTTCATTCTTTATAACGTTTTACGTATGAATAGACCTAAATTTTCGGAATCATACATATCTTGATATTTACCTGACTGAAGGAGAGTGAGAGAAGGTTTTATTTATTCGACTCTTAGATTTTAGGGCTCCGTCACAGATTACTATATAGGCTCAGTGCCCCAACAGGAACCCTTATAGGATCACTTGGTCTGTCAGTCAGTCAGTCTGTCAAGACCCCTTTTCTCAGTCGTTACGTAGAGGTATCAAAAGTTCATAAGTCTTCGCATGAGACCAATCGCTTTTCGCTTCGATAAATCAACCTTGCGAGCACCAGAAAAGTATCAGAGGTAAGACTCACTTTGGATCACTGATGAATGAACACGCAGAACAGAATCGGAGACCTCTGTCGATACTTGCTATCTCTCTCTCACTTTCGGGTATATGCTGTTGCGACTACTCGCTGCGCATATCCGTGGCACGCTAATCACGCCCACTTAGCACTTCTTTAGTTATTCTTCTCCGTGACTATACCAACCGTAGAGGAAGTGTGTGTTCTTCACTTACCAAACTCTCCTTCTCCAAATTCCCAGACAACAGTATCGTTGGGCCAGTGCGTGTTGGGCCAAGTGTAGGCGTTGCGGCCCTGAGCGAACTCCATCAGCATGCTCTCGATGATGAAGTCGTCCAGTACGATATCTCCCTCATATTTGCCGCTGTTCTCTTCAGGGTTGGCGAGGGGAGACGCCTGCGTGCGGGCGAGGAAGTGGGCGCCATCGTCTGCGGGAAAACATTATGTATTGGCAAGTACTCATTAATCCATGGTATTGGTCATAGTCATAAGCAAAGATTACTCGTACTGGTACCTAAATGAGCCTCCTTTCTCTTAAAGTTACAGCGATGTTACAGCGTAAAATATTTAGATTTTAGATTACAAATAAGGAGGATTATGACGTATCTTGGTGGTAGGTAACGTGGTCCTTTACTGTGAGCCGAATAAACAAGCTCAAAATCACTCAGCGAGCTAGGAACCAGTTATGCTCGGAATTTCTCAACGTGAGGAAATCCGTAGACGAGCTGAGGTCACCGATAGCTCGACGACCGGTCAATGTGGCGTACCATGGAGAAGGCCTATATCCAGCAGTGAACGTTTTCTGGGTGTTGATGATGATGACATTGACTCATCAACAGCCTATATACGTCCCCACTGCAGAGGCTCAGGCCTACTCTCCTACAGAGAGTGTATGGGCCGTAGTCCACCACGCGGGCCCAGGGCGGATTGGCGGACTTCACATGCCTGTTCAAGACATGCAGGTTTCCTCACGATGTTTTCCTTCACCGTTAAGCAATAGGATAATGTACTTGAATTGAAAAACAAATCATAGGTACACGGCTGGATTCGAACCCTCCGCTTGAGAGTCCGCGCCTTTTCCAATGCGCCACCGACGCTTTTTACATAAATTGCTCGCTGAGCAATGCAAAAGGACCTCGCTTGCTGATAATTCAGTGAATTGGACTGGAGAGTAACTACTTACCAGTCTTGGTACTTTCCAGAAAGCTTCTGAACGCTTCTATCTGCTCCCTGCTCCTCACCACGGAGGGTGTACCCACCACCAAGCCGACCAGGCCTATCACCACCGCTACACGCAACATTTTCATCGAAGTGCGCCGTTAGAAGTTCAGCTATTACTTTTATATCTGCTAATTAATAGATTATCGCTTAGATTAATATAGGTAAATACAGTGTAAAACCCCGATCATCACATCGTAATGATTTTGTATAGTATTGTTTGGTTTTAGATAATTCATTAGGTACCTATACATATTTATGAAAAAGTGAACGCGCGAAGATAAAACAGTTCAGTGCCTACTCATTATTGTAAAGTGTATATAACTAAAATCCTTACCTATTTAATTGAACTCAAAACTATTCTTTTTTCAACCGACTTTCAAAACGGAGAACGTTTTCAATTCAACGGGTATGTTTTTTTCGTCTTTTTATGTTTGTTACCTACCTCAGAACTTTTGACTGGGTAAACAGATTTTGATGATTCTTGGCATTTCTATTTTGTCCAGTTGTGACAATGGCATCCATGAGCTAACCATATAAGTCTTAAATTTGTTGTAGAGTAAAACTCAGCAGTTGTAGTTAGTTTGTTGGTGCTTTTTGAACATGTTAACTTATTTTCAATTCCACCTGATGGTAAGTGATGTGAGAAGGATGTAGGGTTCCGTAGGAGCCCTAATAGTTTTGCTATGTCCGTCTACTCTGAACCTGAAGGGACGACGGTCCTGGGCGTCCTCCAAAATCCTCCACTGGCGTAAAGTTCATTCCAACCGACCAATCATTAAATAACCGTAAACAAACACCAAAACACTGTTGTCTAGCATATAAATGTTCACCGCGCACCTTAAAACAAAACAAAACATTATTTTCCACCCCCTCACACCCCCGACCCTTTGAAGTTTGTGCGTCTTAATAAGGGGAACAAAACAGTTTTATGTCATTTTTAAACATAGTTCGAAATGTTCAATGTTTTCAACGACAATTTATACGCCATTTTGAAAAACTTAATCGTCGAACAAATTCAATAATCGAACCTACTCGAAATTTCACGAGGTTGAAAAGACATCCGTCGTCCGGTCATAGGAAATCATTTTTCGCAATCTTAAACGGAGTCGCTTCGCGCTCGTTCGGTCTCAAATATGGTTTTCGTTTGTTTACTGTTATTTCCAATAGATTGAAACATTACATTACGCGTAAGTCCTTCATGAAGCAATTAGTGGATCGCTGATCGTGATCTTGAGATTAATTATTTCGTCATTGAGTTGTGCATTTATTTACAAGGAGATACGGTCACCGTAGGTAGGTAGCTGTTATATAGGTAGAATACAAGGTTTTTCGTCGATTTAAATTGATGTGATGAATATCTCGTCACATTGCGCAAAGCGGTAAACTTTAATCGTATCTGTAGCACTTGGCCTTTCTCATATATTATTGTTTTTTTTTAATCATAATAGGTTTGTACTTGGCCTTACCTGATGGAAAGTGACAATAGGGCCGCTTGATGGAAAGGGTGCACCCATAATCTTCAAAGCTAATTAAGGCGCCGCCGGCTCTGCTAATCAAACCAAACACAACAGTCCTCTACTTTTTTTTACGAAGGTGAATTTTCAAAAGATATCCGACTCCTTAGGGGAATAGTCAGGTTATGTGAGATTAATTACTCACTAAACCCCTTCGGTGGCCATCCGCTGGGCATATCGGGGAGCTCTGGGTCCTCCAGAGGAACGTCGCCATTAACAGTGCTCTCCTACCACCAAACAAGCAGTGTACCTGTAGGTATCCCCTGGGAATCGAATCCGGGACCTGCGGATGTCATGCCATGGTGGCGGTTTAAATAGGACTTCAAGTAGGTTAAAATATATGCCTTGTTTGTAGATATTCTAGAGGCTAAAATAAAAGATATTATTTCTTTAATCCAAAATTGTATTTTTTTGCTCTATATATAAAAAAATCTTTCCATAGCTCTAAAATAAAGATTAAAGAATATCGTCATAATACTTATTTATAGAAAATATAACAAAATAGTAAGAATAGAAAATATTGGACGTAATTTAACATTCTTTCTCTCCTTGTAATTTTTAATATAAAAATTATTCGGACTTCAAGCATCCCTTCTGTGACAGACTGACAGACATATCCTATTTAGTATCTAAATGAATACAAAAATATAAATGTTACGTCTAATTACTTAATTTTATCAGTTCATTATACTACATAGCTACAGATGCCACCAACTTCTTACAACTACCTGAGACTAATGGAGAAACACAGATGGAGCGGCGACCCAAAACTTGATTTATTTAGGTGTTTGATTCTCATGTCATTAATTCAATTAAATTTGATGGAAAATACCACAAAGATGATTGCTTTTATAGCATTCAAAATTATCGATAATAGAATTTAGAAGACTTTTTATTTCTAGTAATTAATCAGCGCTTGGCCACAAACTGGCTAATGGCCTGTTTACGCAGTATAAAATAAGTAATATTTCTGCTGCATTATAAAAAATTACGTCATCTTTTTTCTTCATTTTATAGTTTTGTAAAAATTAAAAGAGCTCTTCATCTGTTTTTAACCGTACTGTAAGATTAATTGTTGGCAAATTTTGCTGCGAAAAAAGAATCACATAGAAATCTCAAGTTCTTTTTACATTATACATTTGTGTGGCACATTGTTTTATAAACATAGACTAATATAAATGAGCTGACATTAGAAACTAAAATACAAATAATATGAAGTACTTGTGCCCGTTTTCAGTATTTAATAAAGTTATTACACCTTTTTTAACTTCTTGAATAGTATTCAGGAAAGATTTATTCGGACCAAATGGGGTTTATACTATTCTTGCTATATTTTTACATTTTACTTTAATTATAAGTCCAGTTTAGGACATGAGCCTCCCTCATTTACGGGGATTTGCCATAATCACCACGCTTGGCAGTTCGAAAGGTGATCGCAGTAAGATGTTGATACATAGGTAAATGCTACTACCCATCTCCTGATTTTAATACGACACCCACGGGTTGACGAGAAGTCATTCTAGCCGAGAAGACACATCGGCATTTTAGTTTACGATACTATAAATACAAGATTGTAGAAGAAAAAAATACAACAACGCTCATTTTAAATATAAAAATTGAATCTGTCCTAAAATCTGATTTTCTTTAATGATTGCAGATTATGACCAGTATATAATACTACATGTATGTACTTATTTGTCTAACCTTATCCTTAAATGAGAATAATAATTCATAAAGATTATTAATTATTGCAACAAAGAACTTGTTTTGCTCATAGCAACGTCTTAATATACACGGCAGTGAATGACTGGTTCTCCAAGCTGCAAAAGCAGCTGCTATAAAACGAAAATAAATAAAATTTTGTGCTAAAACGTAGCATAAAGCAAACAAAATCTTCTTAAAATATAATGAATGCCTCAT
Organism: Carcina quercana; assembly: GCA_910589575.2. Lineage (NCBI taxonomy): Eukaryota > Metazoa > Arthropoda > Insecta > Lepidoptera > Depressariidae > Carcina > Carcina quercana. The sequence goes on along the minus strand of OU342429.1, from coordinate 13,671,099 downwards.
TTAAAATACTTTATGCTCAGTATTGCACGAAAATAAAATAGAAATTGACGCCACAAAAATTGATGAGTTCAACGAATATGTATAATAAAGAGTTTAAAAAAAACCCACTATGTCTCAAAAACGAATATTCTACATTCTATATGAAAGTTTAACCTTCAGGCCTTACCCTAAAACTAAAACTACTAATTACAAATATAACTTACACAAAATGGCAATGATTACAAAATTCATCCCTTACAAAATGGGGAATGATCACAATAAATTATTACTATCGCAAAATTTCACACGCTAAAAATAGAGCCACCAAAAATATTCTCCTCAAGCACTCACAGTTCGAGCATAAAAAACTTATTGTCATATAACGATAGTTTAGAATTATACGACAGAAATGCAAAGGCAAGATTCATTTCCTTAGTTGCCACTTGGTAGATATGAAACTTTCATGAAAATTAGTACAACATTTAAAATACTTGCCAAAATTTGACATAAAATCGTTGATATCCTGATAGCCCTTAAAATTGCAACAAATAAACAACTGAGGTTATAGTGACGTCTATTTTGTTTTCTTTAGTTTAATGTAACTTTTAGAGGTATTTCATTACAATTTATAATATACCATAATACTTTTAATCTAGGGTTTTTTCATGTCTGTTCGTTATAATACGTTATACAAAATATATGAAGGGGTAAGTATATTACGAGTCAAATACCTTTTCGATTGTTCCCTTCGCTTCGAGTACATTATACATACTTAAGTAGATATAAAAGCATCGGGTGGCAGTGTTGGTTCTTAAATATTTGACTTACATTTAGATTGAATAACTATGAAGTTGATAACTATTAAAAAAACGTTTAATGGAGATAGGCAAGTTTTAAATAGACCCTACCAAAAATATTTGTGACGCCTCAACAAATAGAATTGTATCAAAGAAATTCCGCAAAATGGCGCCATATTCCAAAATTACCGTAAAAATATTACACAGAACACAAAATGTAAAACTTACCCAAAAAAATGAAGTTTTAGTTTTCTATTTCAATTAGTTTTAAGTTTATTTTAATTATTCATTTTTAAGTAAAATTTATTTGATATTGGTCATATTCTATTATTTAAACGTTCAAAAGATATTTTCCAAAAATAAAACTATATTTTCTCCCAAATTGGCAATATTTTTAGTAGATTTATATCGAAATATTTTTGAGTACATTTTCATACGTTATGTACATAAATAATTTAAAAAATACTATTGAGAGCTTGTAAAGAGATAGGAAAAAATAAATGCATTCTTTTGAAATACACAATATTGGCACATTAATACGTTATTATGAGTTTATATTATTAATTTATGAATGTTATAAGATATAATGAAAGCGATGGAGTTCTTGAAATTGATGATAATATTACAAGTATGTTACAGTCTTTATATTCAAGGCCAGAACAAACAATATGACATTTATTTGTGCCACTATATTACAAATATATCATTCATTACAACATCCCTTTCTGGCTTACGAAGATTCTAGTCACACGGAAAAGGAAAGGAAACTGCCCTTTTTCCTTTGGGCTTCATTTCGAGATTGACACAAGTAACTCGTTCCCGAACAGCTTTCATTGCTGGCTTTCTATACAGTTCTCACTAATCACTTAAACGAAGTCGACAATGTATGCCTCTCAAACCATAATAACATCAAATAATGGGATATGATACTTTTTACATTGATAGAGGTCAACCAATTACATATGCAGACAAAAAAATTACGAAAATTAATCAATGCAACTGGAGTCGGTAAGAATATTTGTGCAACGTGACCTCAGATGCTAATAATTCTTCTAATTATTAAAGCGACATATATAACAGATGTTAGTATTTTATCCCAGCCAAAATTCCCATTCGCACACTTGAGCAAAAGGTTAATTAAATGTCATTAAAATTCTTGAAACTTTCATACAAATCCATGAAGGATCCCGCCTTGAAGGTGGAGATAGTTTTGTCAATGGTCCCCCCTCAACAGTTCCATGAGAAGGTTGAAACTTGGTCCGTCCCCGTCTTTGCTCTTGTTGGCTGGATTCAGCATTTCTTTACCGACTTGCATGAAAAACTGAAATCAAAGTTAGGGTTGGAATTAATTTGAAGAAGAGTGTGGTAACTTTTTAAAAATTAAAGTAATAAAAAATTGCCTAAAAATTGAATGATTGCGAGCGAAGCTCTGGGGCCCAGCCAGACTTGGGGTGGAGGACTTTTCAGTGAAGGTAGTCTTAGTCACGCGACGACTTAAATACGAATATAACTGGCCATAATCAACAAAACAAATCGCAGAAGAAAAAGATGAACAAAAAACCGATCAAGGGTAAGTCGGACTCGCGTAACGAGCACCGATTCCGTACAGAATATTAATAATTAACATAGTGAAAATACTAAATAATAGGAAAGATGGTGCAAATACAATGCTCTAACGAAAACGATTTAAAAAGCAAACTTTACTTTGCAGTTGAATTACATACCCTATGTATGGCTTTCAACTGCAAAGCTAAGTTTGTAGTCGAAAAACACGTTTCTAGTAGTAGCGGAGCCGCCTGTAATTTTCAATTTATTTTTATTATTTGTTGTTAAAGCGGCAACAGTAATAAACATTCAGTAAAAATTTCAACTGGATACCTATTACGGATCATGAGATAAAGCACGCTGACAGACAGACGGACGGACGGACCGCGGAGGATTAGTAATAGATTGTTTACTCTTTGAACATGGAGCCCTAAAAGTCTCTTTACCTGACACGTTCTCTGTAGCTCCGGTATGCGCAGGAGCAGCTCTCCGAACTTGGCGGGGGTGTCGGGGGAGTGCGAGTTGGTGTAGGCCTGCAGAGCTGCCAGCGCCTTCTCTTGAGACGCGCGCACCTTCTCAGACTCGCGAAGTTCCGGCGCGTCTGTCAACGAAGACAAGTCTAACATAAAATTGGAATCTAAGGTTCGGGATCCTCCAATCTATAGAATATATTAATTTTTATAAATTGTAATTAATTCCGATAAAGACGATTCCGTGCTTTCAGTCCCGGTTACTATCTACGACAGGTAGTAGCTACATGAGCCATGTCAGAGGACTATGGCGGATCAACAACTCTTGACAATTAGGGTATCTTGGGTCGACCATCGCCCTTACAACCTACAGAATAAGATGAAGATGTTAATATACAACTTATAACTTTTACTTGCATTCATTACCTCAAGGTCAAGTGCGGGTCGGTTGAAATACTATATCTATTACTGTAATCTACCTGAAGTTAGTAGAACGATGACTTTCAAAGCGACGTATTCGTATCGGTCGACTCGCAGCCGCCTCAGATGGTCCGTGAAGCTCAGCATACGTTCTATGCATGGCTGGAGACCCAGTCTGTGGGAATAAAACAATAACTATAGATAAAACATACATATAGCTAGGTATTTTTCGGTAGGAACTTTCTGACATCTATTTATCTATTCCTTGTTCACAAAACATACGTTTTAAATGTACTGATTTATAGTGTACCAAATCCTATGAGAAGATTTATTCATACCGTCATGTAGCGTTAATTACTTTTTGGAATTAGTTAAATACGTCACGACACGGGCTCAGACTAGTTTTAATGCTAGTGTACATAGTTATGTAAAAATAATAACCAATTTGTTACCTCGGATAAGACATAGAGATAAGTTTAAGTGCCAATAAAGCTTTTTTTTTCATATCTAAAAGGAAGTTATAATATTGTTTTAATGTTGTATGTTCACGTGAACTTCAGAAATTATCCCAACGGAACTACTCGTTCGTTCGGGATGAAAAGAAGCCTATATTCTATTCCATCACTTTAACTATCTATCAAATTATTCTGATCCAAGACAGATTCACTTTCGCATTTATAATAAGTATGGATTTCCGTTCCGAAATAAAGTTATATTAAATCCACACTAACTTGGCACTCTGATGCAGCGTGATGCCTCTCCCCCCTCCGACGCGCACCTCCCCCGGAGTGCTTACTCCTCGGTAGCAGCAGGACAGCACCAGCAGCTCACACCAGCTGTTTATCAGCAGGCAGATCTGGTCATCGATCTGTAAATAAATTACAAATGCTCAACTATCATAGACACAAGCTTATGACGTAAAAAGTGAAGTGATTTTTCGATGTGATACCACTAACACCTGTCCTAAATCGGTTCAAAAGCTACATTAGCGTTGGAGGGTTAAAATGTATGAAACTTTCAACAATATTTGAGTTATCTCGTCAAAAGTAATGATTTTATGTGTCACCGTCTTTATTTTAAAAAAAACTTCGCGGTGTAATGAACAAACTAATGTTAAACTAAAATATCCATTCGAGTAAGTTAGTTTTTCGAATTACTTTGAGGCTTTTATAATGACTGCAATATGATTTGCACTATATTACTTACAGATATATTCTTAAAAAGGGGCAGACTCTTGCACCATTTGACGATCTTGTATAGCCGATGATCTGCGATATTGCACAGATCTGCGAGGAAGTCAGGGCTAGAGTTCTGGGCAGTGATCCCGCTCGCAGCCAGGAGGGGGTTGGCTGAGGGGCTGCCGGGGGACTTGCCTAGTCTGTTCAGTTCGGACTCGTTGTACTGCCAAAGGTGCTCGACATCCATGATTTCCTGTGGAAAAAACTATCTGTGTTAATTTGTAGGATATTTTTGTATGGACTCTCGCTGTTAAATAGTCATGAGTTACACTTACATTCGGAGGTCTCGGATTCGATTCCCAGTAAGAGTACCTACCGACACTCACTTTGGTCAGTGGTATAGCATTTTCTGTACCCGCCTGGCTAGCTACCGCCATGTTACCTTAGGCTGACGCCAAACAGCTGTTTAAATAGCACTGATATGTTGATGTGTAAAATGTGGCAAAGCCAGGGCCTCAGTACCTTGAGGCTTTTGATTGAGCACGTTTTCTATCCAAAGGTTTTATTATCACTTACTATCAGGTAAGATGAAGGCCAAGTGCAAAACCCATCATACATTTTTTATTAGATTTATCTAAAATTATCGATCTGTTGTATTTGTACCTGCAGTAACGGAGGGATGTCGGGTGTCAGTCGACTGTTGCTGGACTCTCCTCGACTGTTGTAAGAGCCAGGGCCGTTTACCTGCAACAATATGTTAAATTACACGTTCCGCGAATGTATGGAGCCAAGGCCTGGTCTTGTACACTTGTAATTTTATTAGGCCATTATCAAATAAAAGTGATTTAGTTACAATTTTTGTATGTTTTGGTTTAGTTTATTTGTACAAAAACTTGTAAAATACAAAAAAAAAGATGTTTCAAATTCAGCCTGTACTTGTACACTATTTGAAAAATCAACTAATAATCTAAACATGTATAGAAAATTACTAGAATTACATTTTTGCATTCATTGTAATTGCGTCAAATGTCATTTTATTGACGCCATCTTTGTTTTCAACGTTAAGTCTTACCTGTTTCGTGCGTTTTATATGTTTTTGTACAAATAAATTAAACCAAAATATACAAAAATGTAAACTAAATCACTTTTATTTGATAATGTCCTATTAACTACTACAACATGATAAGTGCTTTTTTGGGATATTTAGTGAGAAATAGTAGATGTGAGATATGAAAGAGTACTAACGCATGTGAGGCTGGATGCATGCCGCAGCGTGGTTGGCACATGTGCGGAGAGCAGGGAGCCCGTAGACGCAGCCCCCGACAGGGAGTACGAACACTGGTATGTGGATCTACCGCCGCGCGTACGGTCCTCTCTGATCGCTGGACACGGAAGTCATCAATTAATATATACCTTCGTTTCTTGGCGCGAACTTGAAAAATGGTGGTTCATTGCAATTTTGTTAATTGAATAATAATACTGTTATGTGTGTTTTTTGTGTTATAATGGTATGATATCGTGCAAAAAAGTGTCATGGACGGTGTTATAGTATAGTATCATGTCGAGTACATTCGGCAAGTTCTCATCAAGAATCCAAATTAAGCGATAAAATGTACACATTATACATTTTATTGAGAAAGCTGAAGAAATGGCTTCGGCATATTTTATAACCTCAAAATTTGTTCACCTAATTTTACTCGTCATTGGCTAGATAACCACTGGATAAAGCCATTATTTAAAAAAAATACCTTCATTGTACAACTAAAATAATACAAAAGATTTAACATAAAAAAATAGTAAATGCAATATAGGCGGTCTTATCACTAGAAGTGATCTGTACCAGACAATCTACTAAATTTCTGTTGGCATAAACTTTTAAAACAAAATAGCTGGCTTTGTGCAGTAATTATCTAAAATGGGACATCAGATTGTGATGTCGCGAAATGACTATCATCAACACAACTTCACAGTGAATCACAATTTTCATTTTTACACACTTTTTATTATTATTGTTCAAAGCGCCATCTATGAACCATTAGCTGCGTAACGGCTATTGTAGCTAACAGCAAAGTTGTAAATTAATGATATTTATTTCGCGACGCTACAATTTCATCTACTATTTTAGGTAGTTACTTGTCAAAGCCAGCGGTTGTACTTTATAAGACTATGGCAAAATATATTTTGAATGAATGCTTTCTGTTTGTATTTGTTATGCATACCTTCCAGCTTCATGCCGCATCCTAAGCACTTGTCGAAGCGGCACGCAGGACATTTCTTCCTGGTTGCCACAGTGACGGGACAGTTTCCTCCTCTCAGACACATGTAATTCTTTCTGTTCTGCACCGTCCTCTTGAAGAAACCTTTGCAGGACTCGCACGAGAATATGCCGTAGTGGAATCCGCTGATCTTGTCGCCGCATATCGGACAGGGGCTGCGGAGAAAGTTATTTTACGTCAAAACTAGATCCTGCCCGCGGCTTCATCTGCGTCGACTTTAAAATTTATCCAATGGAAAATACCTTACAAAACTATCCCTCTACCCATATTTATTGTCTGTAAAGTCTGTTTACGGACGATAATTTTACGTAATAACTGCATAAGAAAACATTGATGAAATGCTAGCACAAGCCGAACGCTTAGGCCGATCGTGCATCTCCATCGTTTGTTCGACGCTCTCGCTTGCACGCTCGACTCAGGCGGAACGTGACACTTTTTCGTGCGTGAAACCGCCGTTCATCGATTTATAAAACGTTATCACGTCAAAAATTTCTTTTAGTTCGTGTATGTATGAGAAAATGTTTTTTGTGAATTTATTTCTTGTTTTAATAGTTACTCTGCTATTCAGGGTAGAGAATTTTTTTAAATCAAGTATCATGAAAATTGGTTCAGCCGTTTTTGAGTTATAAATCGTGTAACTAACTCAAATTCGTTTTATATACGCATATAGATTTTACCAAACCAAACAGCATATTTTTAATGTAATATCCTCCTAGTTGATGGTGCTACCTGTTGATGAGCTGTTGCCTACTGATCCCCTGGTGGTGATGCAGCCGGTCGTCGCTGGTCTCCACATCCTCGTCGTGCGCAGGCGACGCTGGAAACACCGCCCCCGCTGTCGCCTCCCTGTACACCACGTGAGGGTGGCGGCTCTGCAAGTAAATTGCATTTTATATAACGAGACACGAGCAGGGGGACTGACGGAAACTTATGAGCAAGTTTCATCATTATCATCATTGATTCATCATTACTGACATATGTTTGTAAGCGGCAAGGCTGAACATGGCGACCGTTATTAGATTAAGATCTGAGTAATATGGAAGACGAGACTAAAGACGAGATTAAAGCGTCGGTGGCGCAGATGATAAGGCGCGGGCTCTCAATCTGAGGGTTCCAGGTTCGAATCCAGCCGTGTACCTATGAGTTGTTTTTCAATTCAAGTACATTATCCGATTGCTTAACGGTGAAGGAAAACATCGTGAGGAAACCTGCATGTCTTGAACAGGCATGTGAAGTGCGCCGATCCGCACTGGGCCCGCGTGGTGGACTATGACCCATACACTCTCTGTAGGAGAGTAGGCTTGAGCCCCTGCAGTGGGGACGTATATAGGCTGTTGATGAATGAATGATGAATATGGAAGACCAGCTGCGGCAATAAGCTGAGTAGGGAGCTTTTTTGGCACTTCATAAAATTGTTTTTATCTAGAGTATAAGATGCTATAAGTTAGTTTTAGTTTAACGTGTCAGTTTTTTCTCTCTCTCTCTTTCTTTCTATTTGATTTGATTCCTGCAAGAGACAGCATCGGTACCCACCTGTACTGGGGAATGTGTTGGTGAGAACTCTGAACTGTAGGAGTAACAGGAAGAGTGTGATGCGTCGCTGTTGTTGCGGGAAAGAGACGGAGTGTAGTGACGCGAGGCGCGCGGACTGGCTGATGGACTGCTGTACACGCTGAAAAAGTTTTTATATTTTAAATAAATATTACGCGCAGTACATACAAACCGCTAATTTTATATTGATTCAAAAATCAAATTAAAAATGTTTTATTTACATAATCTCATAAATGTTAAAGTAAATAGTACCAGAGACTACCTTTTAAATATAGAAATGTTTGTCAGGTAGCCTCGCTCTAACATATTTAGTTATTAGATTACGAGTATACAGTGGTACAGTAAAATTATTAAGATAAAGTAAGTAAATATAACATTTTTAAAAGAAATTAGGTTAGTTGTGTGTAAGTGTATACGTGTGTAAGGTGAGTGTGTGTGTTTGTGTGTGTGTGGGGGGGGGGGGGGGGGGGGGGGGGGCTGATGAGTATGTTCAACAAAGATTCCGTTAAATGTCTAAAAGCATCTAGAATAATCATTAATTACATAACAAAGTAAAAAAAAGGATAAAAATCTGAAAGTCGCGCAAGAAATTGGTCACTAGATAGTAATCATAGCTATATTAAATAACATAGCAACAACCATATTAATATAATCGTTAAAAATACACGAACCTATGCGTGTACATGGAATGCACAGCGGAGTCGGTACTGGCGCTGGACTGGACTCGAGGAAGCCTGCCCAGCAGTGGAGATCCATGTAACGCCCCTAGCAGCTTGTCCACGCCAATTGACGGCTCGCATTTCAATTCTGAAACAAACATGAATGTTGAAAAACCGCTGAGAAGCAAATTTAAACTCAGGTTTAATAAATCCCGTTATAATAGAAGGGACACTACAAGTCTAACGCATAACTGAGTCTGTTCCTGAGGTATGGGAGCGGTATGGGAGGGTGTGTTTACGGAACATCAAACGACGCCCGACTGAAGTTATGCGTCGTTATATCTGTAAAGAAGAAATCTATCAACATCTTTTCCAATGAGTTTACTAATCTATACAACTCTCGGATTTAGGATATAACTACCCATGTCGTTAAAGGCGACTAAGGGAAAACATTCAGGAGCATGCATCAGCAATTTATTACTATTACAACCCCCTCCCCTGTGTGGCAGTTCCCTTCGTAAGTGTCCCGTCCCAACAGCGGATTTATGCAGCTGATTATGAATCTACTAGTTCTGTCTTTTCTCACCTGATAGCTGCGTCTCTTTCTTTATAGTTAAGTTCTGCACTTCACCTAGAGCGGTCTGCGCGCACATCGGCATAGTGTTCTGATCTATCACTAGAGACTTGGCGCTGCTAGTGGGAGACAAGGGACGACGAACGAGCGAGAGAGATGCATTATCCGTTAGCACTGATATCTGGAAAAAATCGATAATTTGAGTTAGGGTAGCACAAATAAAAAAATTCTGGGAATAAATTCATATCGAAAGGCTAATCAAGTTCAATGTACGAAAAAGTGCGAATCTATCCGTACTAATATTTAAAATGCGAACGTGTGTTTGTTTGTCTTGAGTGATTCTTTGCCGACGTGTGCCGAAAAAAGACATAGGCTACATTTTATATCGATAGAGCAAGTTGTTCCAGTGATATACTTTCCAAATTCCTGGACGAAGTCACGGGCAAAACATACATAAATAAATTAATACTAAGTAACTACTATTTATAAATAATAAAATACCTCTGTCACTTTCATCATTTTTTTACAACTAAACGATCTAACCGAACTTGATGGAATTTTTCAAGCACATAGCCTTTGGGATTGTGAGGGAAGTATGTGGCTTTTCGTCCCAATAAATCGTTCCCGTGGCAAGTTTTTTCAGTATTTAAAGTCAACAGTCAAAAATTATCTGTGATAAAGGTTAACTTACTCTGTTCATACTGAGACTCCTCTGGTGCGGTTGTAGAGGCGCTGTGTACTTCAAGTCGAGGACTCTCTGGTCGTCGAGACTCTGGAAGGGCTCTGACTTGAGAGGCTCCGTCTTGATGGTGACGTTGCGCAGAGTGTCGATAGAGTCCCGGGACGACTGCAGGTCTAGAGAGTTGCTGTTCTCATCTGAAACGCAACACAACGGTAATTCATCATCAGCTACATCACACCATCACCTGTCTTGTTTTATGGGCGCGCCAAAGACCCTAATGAATATCTGGTTAGTAACACCATTTACAACTCAAGAATTTTTTTAAACTTATCACCAGCCCGAATAGTAGAATTACTATTAATACATGGGATAAATTCACTAAAAATATATTCATGTTCTCATACATTCATGACCTAAAAGAAAATGACTAGATTTTTATTTTTATTTGAATTAAAATGTCGGAAAAGGGCATAGGCTGCTTTTTATAGTGACGGAGTATTTCCCATGGGATAAATCCTAAAGTGCACACAGACGAAATCGCAGGCAGAAGTTAGTTCTAAATAATTTTAAATACTTATAAACACTAAATGGTCTTCGTTAGTAAGAGAATCACTTAAGAATGTCTGGATTAATTTTGCTATTTAAAAAAATTCTTTTCTTAAGGAAAAATATCTGGGCGACCGATTTTTGCTCGTAGTTGCTTTAAAAACAAACAAAAACTTTATTTCTGCCCCTAAACAAAACAAAAATAAAAGCAATTTTCCAACCGGGGTTTGAACGCGGATATCTCGGACGGAATGACACGTGTGAACCACTCGGCTAAAGTGATTATTGGTGAGTTTAAAGGTATTAGATAAAATTGGACAAGTGGTTCAGAAAATTGTAAACTGCAATTAGGAATACATTGGCATTTGCAGGAAGCCTCACCATTGTTAGCGCTGGTGTCTATGACCATCTCTGAGTCTGAGAGCTCGCCCTCCCAGGACATGGGCCGCTCGCGGTCGCTGTGCTGGCTCTCACACTGCGCCCCGCTGGAGGAACGCTTCTTCTTGTTCCTCATGTTCACCTGGAGGATACAGAGAATATTGATAAAGCCCAGCAGACATTGCAACAAGAATGAATGGTGATGATGATCATATTCATTTTTCATAACATAGCAAGAACTACGAGTGCCAAATCAGGCTATCATCTCACGTAAATAAGCTAACGTTAAAACTAGTAGGCGCAGGAAGTGCCTTCCGTCTGAAGCGACACAGTGGCCCAAGTCCCAACGCTGACCGCGAGGTCTGACCACAGGCTATGAGAGGGAATACAAATAATCCTCTTTGATAAAACACAACTTATAAATAAAAAGACAAATTAATGGCTTATTGCGGCATAAACAGATGATTAGATCGCCAAGTCATAGAAAATATACTTAAAAAAACGGGTACTAACTTATAAGCCATTTTTCACCCCTTTAAGGGTTGAATTCCATAAAAACCTTCCGAATCCTTTGCGAGTGTTTACGCTGTGTAAGAAAGCTACTTGCTAAATTTCAAGTTTGGCTTATATTTAGATAACAAAGATTATGAGGCCTTGTAATCTCATTGGCAATTTAACGCCTTTTAAACCATCCCGGGTCAACTAAACGCGAAATATATATACGAAATGTCTTCCTTTCTGACCACACCAAGCCAGCTCGGTACACTAAGGAATAATGACAGAAATGTAAAGTGAGTGGTTACCTCGTACTGGTGCTGTGAGAAGTCTATCTTGGAGATCTCTGCATCAGTTGAGTCTTCGTCGTGAGGTTCCGAAGACACGCTGATGCGGACTCCGCTCGAACTGTACGAGAACTGACCTGGAATTGTAATAGGCTCATAAGTATATATAAAGTACAAAACTAATAGGTAGATGCCTTGGTAGTACCTCCCTTTAGTGGCACTTTATCAAAGGATCCAGAAACCAATTTCATGAAGCACTGGTTTCTAATAATAGTTTTGCAATATGTCGCGTCACATACTGGACATAAAATGATATTAAAAATTAAAACGGAAAAACAAAAAAGTAATATAATAGCGGGAGAGTAGGCTTAAGCCCCTGAAGTGGGTGATAATGAGGGGAAAAGCATTTGAAATGTTATTAAACGTGCATCCCTGCTGTCCTTACTTATCAACTGGAGACTCATCGAGTAGAATGAAACACACAACACTTGTTATCACGGCTAATTAAAACAAATATCTCGTGCACTCAAGAATTTTTAAATAAAAAATCCCACACTGGAGCCACGTGCCACACTATACACACTCAGAAGCAACAATGAGATAAAACATTTTTTTCTCCGCAATCTGGGGCCAAGGCCGTTACCCCTACACGTAGCAGATACGCACATCCGCCTATTAAAAAAGAATAGTAAACCAATAGTGAACTCCCTCCCAAGACCGCACTTTTCAACTACCCGTTATACACTGACGTACTCGTCGCTAATTGATACGATCACGACTATAGAAAAGCGTTAATGTATGCCAAACAGCGTGTAAAAATAGACCGTGTCTAAGTAGATTCGCGTTCAAGACCGAGCTTCGACCTTTGGTGCGTTGACCTGTTGGCTATCACCAATTTTTTCCTATCCATTTTCGTAGCACGATATGAATCCACTATGAATCATACCAGTAATTTCCTTGGCGAGGGCAATGCTCGTCTGTTTGTTTCTGCCAGCAGCGTGCCGTGTTGATAGAGTGACATGGAAGATTAAGGCTAAAAGGCGATGTTAGAAATCTTTGCGAGTCTCGTCTGAGTCCTAGAAAAAATTTTCAGTATGATTTTGAGTTGAAATGTAGCTCGAAAAATGTACTAGTTCGCTTTGTGAATTTGACTTTTTGCTACTAGGACGTTTGGCGAATTGTTCAACCTGTAGTTTGAACGCTCTGCAAAAGGCAATCCAATGCGGAACCAAATAGGGTTGATGTTTAGATATACATAGGGTCATTCTACTAAGTCGTTTTGCGATTTGGATTTTCTGCTACTAGGAGGTTTTGCGAATATGCATTTACAATGCAAAATCTAATATTATGTCAGAACACTAGACAGTGTTTCAAATCATCAAAGTTTGGAAACGAGAAGTGTACTTTAATACTGAAGGATGAAATAAAAATTGACAAAATATATAACTTTAAATAAGATGTAGGCCCTAATTAATAAATCTTCCTCATGTGTCAATCGAGGTTAATAACGAATAGCAAATTTCTATACAAAACGGTACTATTATAAATGCGAAAGTGACTTTGTTTGTCCTTCCTTGACGTCTTAGTGGAGGGACATAATTACTTGAATTTTTTAAAGCGATAGTTGAAGGGGCTGAAAAGGACATAGGGTACTTTTTATCACAATCGAGCACGTAGTTCCCGTGGGGTACTTTCCGAAGTCCAAACGGGCGAAGACGCAGGTGAACTCTAGTAATTTATGAGGTATAATGTCTTACCATTGCTGGTCTCCGGACCTGGCATACTGATGGTGGTCACGGACACGTGCCCCCCCTCCACCTTCACCGCGTCGCCATCACTCGACATCGTGTTCATCGCTCACACCATCACCCCACACTTATATCGATAAAAAACTATCGAATCTCCGCCTTCACTTAACTAGGGAAGCACCGCGGACAGTCGATAAAAAGTCATCCAAAAATATCGATTAATTTTTCTTCATACTGTTTTTAGAAAATATTTCCTCTAGATCATCTTGCGTCTTTATTCATATTAAGGCATCTGAAGTGTTCAGTCTTCTGATATCTGGGTAGACAAATTCGTGGCCGCATGTTCTTGTTTCTTGAGCTGGAGATTCTTTGTTGGAGAATGTTAGCTTAGGTAGACTTGGAAGGTTACTGCTCCTATATTTATTTAGCATCTTGGTCAACCTGGAAAGACAGAAAATACATTTTATTATATGTTCGTATTTTTGTCTGCTCATCAGGTGATGAACAGTTTTAGTCATCAATATATTAAATAATATATTTGCTGTAATGGCCAACATAATACTTAAATGCGACTCTCAAAAAGCTTAATTTTAATGTTTAATCAGCTGTTCTTTCAAGAAAGCTTTATATAAATAAATTCGTCTGCAAAAATAAATTCGTCCCAAAAAATATTTTCCGTCTCCCAAAAAATATTTTTCTGTCGTCAAGAAACGGTGTCATCAAGAATACTGTGATTTGAGACTTCTATTTGACGTCCTAAAATCGATTAATGTGATAAACACCTCGAGCAAATCTATATATAAAAAATTAAATTTCGGCTTCAGCGACAACATTATAGCATAAAATATAACATAGATAATTTTGTCCTCATAGCATAGTTTGCTAGGTGCAACTCGCAAATATCCGCGCAGCCACCCCGGGGTGGTTTTACTATGTCAGAAGCCGCGTCATACGATAGACTTACGCGATAGAAAAAGTAGACGCTTATAATTTTAGGTTATTAGCACTGTGCGAGCTGAATTGCTCTTTCCTGTTCCGTGACAAGAGTCACTATTTATTTAAATGATTTTGCGAAACGATCTTTCTGTGATACTATTAAGTATTAAGTAGTAGTCATGTTTCACCGGCAAAGTCTTGAACATAACTTTAATAAAGTTAACGATGAATACATCAAAATGCCGACACGAAACTTTTGTAAAGGTGTACGTAACTTCGAGTTGCGACACATTTGTGTACAGCACAAGAGTCGCGACGCGCCGCGGCCTTGCCGGCCGGCCAGTGCTGTGCGATAGTGTTATCGATAGAACGAGCCGACCTCCCGTGTCATTGGCATTTTGTTTACACCGCCCGAGGGCGAGGCACGGACACGATAACATTCTGCGTCAGACGCTCAACTTACTGAATGAATTGCCGTTTTCATCGGCCGCGTGGATATTTTAATTTAGACTCAAAAAACGTAGCGTCGTTTCAGATGTTCATCTTGCTAAGTCGTTTCCCTGAACAATAAAAAGTTTATTTCTTACCTCAGTTTCAATGAGTGACAGTTTTAATAATTTATGTTGATCTTTTTGATTTTGTTTTTGGGTAAAAAAAGCCGAGTTAAATACGTTCTACGTCTAAATTGTATTGTCTAATTGTATAAAGTTTTGCCGACTCTTTTTGTATACAGCTAAAAAGAGCGACATTACTTTTAGTATTATAATATACTGCAATTACCATTGTGTGCTTGTCGTCATTAAGTGTTTGTCTCCACTCCCACTTACCAAATGAGACAACAGAGAAACTGCGTGGAACGTAAACTAACTGTAAAAATACTATCATCTAAATAATTATAGTTCGTCTTATTTCACGATTCATAAAACCAACATGAAATCTATACAAATTGAACTAAAGACTCACCAAAAGGCAATCATGAAAATAAAGTCACGAAGAATGACTTAACAAAGTGAATCGATAAGTGATCAGTCACTAGCGACGTGGTGGGGAGTGAGGGGCGTCGCACGGCCTTCGCGGAGCCGGTTGTGGCGGCCGAGCATTTCGCCTTTCCCGCAGACTGGTTCGCCGTTCCCGATACCGCTTCGATACGATTCTACGATAAATTGAGTACTCGATAGATTTTTTGAACTACTTGATACATCACGCGTTTTGGTAATACTCATTGAGGTAACTCATGGTTCATGATTTCTGACAGGCATGAAATGTATTTGTTGGAATATAATGAAGAATAATGATTAGAACTAGCGACTTTAAGCTAGGTCGAACAAGCTGATTAGTTTCTATTATTGCTCTAAGTAAACAATACTGATTGTAAAATAATTTGAACAACAGCAATATAAACGCATTAAATACCGATTTTGAGAGAGAAGAGTTTGAAAAAGACGCAGCTGGGATTTGCGTAGTAGTCGCACAACGGTAAAAGGCACTCGGTCCATATTATAAGCTTATATTGATCGTAATCTGCAACGGCAACGTGCAAGCATTCACAAATCCACGTTTCACTACGACATCAATTCAAAACTCAACACAACGTAAATCAATCGACTATAAAGATCCAGTCAAAGACATACAAAAGGAAGGAATAGATATCGAACCAGTCACGAGCGTCTGGCGGGCCAATTAGCGTCCAATAGAGTCCCTTGCCCCCAGACATTTCTCAGTTATCGCTATCACGCAGACAGGGGCACCGGCACGACAGTCCTTGAGGCGATTAATTGCAAATTACACAACTGCATGGCTCAAGATATGCGTTATTGAAGCCGTTGCAGGGCGTTTTGAAATGTGTTTATTCTCTTTAGGACATTGTCTCTCCAGTTTCTCTTTCAGGTCTTCTTGTTACTGCTTATAGTAGAACAGTCAACCAGCTGCATGTACCTCGTTATCGCTTGGCCCGTTAACAGTTCTTTGGATCATGTCCTTCGTAACACATTTTACAATGTGCTCGTATTTTTAAAAAATAAACTAGAGTATAATGTTTTACGGGAGTGTGATTTGCAGTGAGATACACTTGAGTGATTTGCTATCTCTGTACACTCTCTGTATGAGAGTAGGCCTGAGCTCCTGCAGTGGGGATATATATAGGCTGTTGATGTTGATGAATTGGTCTTTGAATTAACAAGTTTTAGGACTACGGTTTTGTTCGATTTGTTTCGTTGTTTCGTCTATCGCTAAAAAGATGACTTTCTTTTGCTTTCCCTCTTTCTTTACCAGACCAAGTTTCCGGATAATGATTTTTCGGAATGTGCAGCAGCTAGTGTCCTTTCAACCGCAAAACACTTTGTTCTAGTATGTCCGGTATCAAATACCTGGAAATTTTTATTTTGATCGTCCTAGCCATGTAATGTTCAAAGGATTCATTCATCCATAGCACTCAAAAGATTTCTCTTTCAGAACAATTTCCAAGAATTTTAAGGAAAATGAACAGTCAAAAACGAAATCAGAACTGAACATAAAAACATAATCCTGCGACGACGTCTGACGTCTATCGCGTTCTATAATTAAATCGAGTTGCTATCGCGATCTTCCGTTTCCTTCTTTCCGACATCGATATTAACACGAAAGAGAGGGACAGAAAGATAATTTTGTGTCCCAATAAAAGGAGTTCAGCCACGCAAGATGGCGTCATCGTGGCCTAGACAAGGCCGAGCGGTCATTTGTACGATACGACCGATGTACCGGCTTTGTCTGCTTGAGCTTGTACTCACAGTAGGGCTGCTTATATGTGGTTTTATTTCGATCTGAGAAATTATTTTAGTCCTGCGACTGTTAGGACCATCCGTGCCATACCATAGGCCCAATATTTGTCGTCCAATCCCAAGATCTGTGCCGAGCAAAGACATTTAAGTATATACCAACGAGATATCTAAGGAAATTGTTGTCTAAATTTTGAGTACCTTACGATTACGTACAACTATCCTTAAAACTACTCCATTATTAATAAAAAAATTAAATACCGTTTTGCCGTATTCAGTAAGTCATTTTAAATCACCCTGATTGACTTTCTTCAGATATCATAAATAATATAATAATAATAATAAAAAGTATTTATTCTCCAGAAAATTTAGGTACAATTTACTTATAAACTACTTATGTTTAAAAATTTGGACAAAATTAAGTGTAAAGGCCTCCGTTGCTGAACTAGGTAGAAACCTGTATTTCAGCATCCAGCGCCTCACCCCTCCGGATTATATAATTTATAAGTTCAAGTAACCAATATTTGGTTTATTACTTAAGCACTAAGTTATACATATAATAAAGTATGTGTGTGCGTGTACCTCTTGTACAAACTTTACTACTCTTACGATTCTATTAAGAAAAAGAGCCCTAGACACAACATTTGTAGAAATAACAGTTAAAGTTCAGTTCAAAAATCATTGTATCGCTGTAATCCGTAGACCAACCAGTAAAAGAGCCTTCAAACCTGCCGGACATATTTTCACTAAGCATTGGAAGAACGATCTCGACTAAACCATCCCTCCAATGAAAAAACGCAATGAAATCGGTATAAGCCGTGTCATAAATGTCACATTACACCCTTACTTTTCTTCGGGGCTTAAAATACAGATTGACATTGCCTGTAAGGATAATCCTTAGCGATTTAGCTGAATATTGAAATAAATTAATTTGGTAACCCGTAACTTCACACACCATACTGGGGAGTAAAGGTTCTCGAGTGGCGACCACGTACCGGGGAACGTCTACCAGGCCGTCCCCCTACTAGATGGACCGACGACCTGGTTACAGTCGCAGGGAGTCGCTGGATGCAGGTGGCTCGGGACCGGTCGATGTGGCGTACCATGAAGGAGGCCTATGTCCAGCAGTGGACGTTTCCCAGCTGATGATGATGAACTTCAAACACGGACTTTCAAAGTTATGTTATGATGACAGTATTATAAACGTATTTAATTATATTTACTTTCATATTACAAAAACGAAAGTCTGCAACCCTACTCGTGGTTCAGCTTTATAAACAAAGTGGAAACTTTTTTGCATTTATTATTATTCCTATAACAACGTTGAAAGCTTGCGATTCGTTGTCTTTGTCTAGTTTATCTTATTCTTTTCTCGTTGAGTTTATCACTATGAATTTTAGTACTACATGATAAACGCTTGATAAAAATCGTTACCAGTGTGTTACTGCTGGAGAAAAATAATGGAAGGGTATCTATAGGTAGAGTCAATCTATTTGCACTGGGATTGTTTTGAAAAGTTGAACAAAAATATTGTTACTAAATACACAGGAGTTGTTGTCTGCATTTTCAACGTAACGCTGAAGGTTCCAAAGCGAATATGAATAACTGACATACTGAAAACAATTGATAATTTTTCCCAAATTAACTTTTTTGTTAGCATTTTGTCTAACAAAAGCAAATTAACTGTATACGTGTTCAATTTGCATACTGAACAAACTATAACTGCCACTCTAAATTGTCTTGACTCCAATAAACACTTTTTTGAAATAAAAATCAAAACGAGATTTTAGCAAAATTGTTTTTGAAATGGTTGTGTAAGAATTCATTTATTGTGTCACTTAGATAACAAAGTAGATAAAAACGACACGACTTTGGACCGAAATATCCAGACGCTTATCGCAAACGTATAATGACATGGTTGCTCAACAGCTCTTGGTTTTTGAGGAAAATGAATCCTCCAGTCCAGATAAACCCAGTTCGACAACTTGACAATGTAAGGCAAGGTATAGGCTAACCAATGAAACATAGTCATCATCATCAGCCGG
Organism: Carcina quercana; assembly: GCA_910589575.2. Classification (NCBI taxonomy): domain Eukaryota; kingdom Metazoa; phylum Arthropoda; class Insecta; order Lepidoptera; family Depressariidae; genus Carcina; species Carcina quercana. The sequence goes on along the minus strand of OU342429.1, from coordinate 13,651,780 downwards.
GAAACGTCCACTGCTGGACATAGGCCAACCTAATGGTACGCCACATCGACCGGTCCCGAGCCACCTGCATCCAGCGACTCCCTGCGACTCTAATCAGGTCGTCGGTCCATCTGGTAGTGGGACGGCCTGGTAGACGTTTCCCGGTACGTGGTCGCCACTCGAGATGAAACATAGTGACACAGCCTATAGACTGTAAGTTACTTCCTCCCACTCTCTCACCTAGTATTACGTGTACCTAGCATGTGAATAACTAATAACACAAAGTATTAGTAAGATTAGTTAGTAATCTCATAAGAGTAATACGAGTATACCAGCTGTGAACTTGTGTAGCTGATGGTCTGTGTGTGGACTAAATGATTCCCTAATTCGTTCAATTTATTTCTTACATATGAATATGGACTTTCGTAGTATTTAGCTATAGTTTTTACTCGCAAATTCGTGTGAAGTTCAGAAATTAACTAACAGCAACGCTTTATTAGGATAAAAGTATGCTACGCCGTTACGTGCGTACCAAAAGAAATGTTTCAAATCCGGCCTTCACATTACATTATTTAAAAATCTAAGAATAATCTAAAGATATATACTTACAAAATTGCTAGAATTTTATTTTGTTTGTGCAAAATCATTATTTTTTATCAAGATTTTTGGCGCGAACTTGAATAATGGTGGTTGATTGCAATTTTTCGTAATTCGTTAATAATACTGTTATGTGTGGTTTTTTTAAATTATAATGGTGTGATATAGTGCAAAAAGTGTCATGGACGGTGTTATAGTATCAATTACGCAAAATTGCGAGGGTTTCGACGCGATCGAAAGGGTTTACCATGTCGCGTACATTCGGCATATGGATTCTTTCGAATTATGTTGAAACCAAGGCTGACCTTTAAAGTTCTCGTCAAGAATCGTCAAAACAAGCGATAGAATGTACACATTATACATTTTATTGAGAAAACTGAAGAAAATATATATTCAGAGTATATTCCTTTGCCTTCCCATTCGGGAGAATTAAACTACTACTACTTTTTTATCAAGTGGAAAACGTCAGATGTCATTTCAGTGACGCCATTGTTTTTGTTAAAGTGTTGCATGATCTGTGCGTTTCTTTATGTTTTTGTACAAATAAACCAGACCAAAATATACAAAAATATTCATTAATACAAGTTTATTTAATTATGACCTTTCTTAATTCGTAGTGTACAAAGTCCAGGCCAGAACTCCATACCTTTCATGGAGGTACGTTCAGTTGTTTAGCCACAGTATACATAGTGGTTCAGCCGAGAACAGTACTAGTAAATTATTAGTAGTATTGCGCGTGTGGTGACTGTTTTAGTCGATTCCTTTCTCATATATTTTCTGTTCTGTAACAGTACGGGAAACCATTACGACATACGTGTATAAATAAATAAGCATATAGCTATATATACCATGTTGTATTGATAGGTAAAACAACCTCGACAAAGTGAAGCGACGACCTTGCGTTGTTGTTCTAAGTTATCGACAAATGACGAGTCGATGACCGATAATTATCTTAAGGTCACATCACTATCGTAGTGAAGTGACGCACCATCGTACCATGTCGATAATGTAGTAATAATAGACCCGGAGACAAGTGCATTATGAACCAGGATCCTTTTACAATCCGTTGTGTTGTGTAACCTTCAACGGTAAAGCTGAAAATTACAAATCGCGTTTCCTTATTATGCATAAGTGAGTTGTCAATTTTAATAATTGTCTTTAGGGTTCCCAACGTCCGATAGAGAGTCGGTAAAAAAAGGTTCCACAAAGGTGTGGACAACAAAAAAAAAAGATTTTTTCCGAAATTTTAAATTTTAGTCACTAGGCCAAGTGCCCACCAAATGAAAGGACTTCATTTGTACATTCTAAAACATTATATCTTCGTTGTTGTCCTTGTTTATAATGAAAACCTTTAGAAAATATACCTTCCCAGTTACCTCCGAAGATTGCAAATTGAAAACCTAAGCGATTAGTCTATCAGTACAGTTTTCGAGATATAAGAAATAAAAACGACAAACAAACAGTCATGAGTTCTAACGAACCTTAATACGGAAAAAATAGCTATGTATGTTGCATCAAACATATTTATATCATTTAAAAGCATAAAAACTTTTAAATGACAAAGTCAAATAAAATTTCACTTGAAAAAAGGATTAGAAAATTCTTGTCTAGATCTCAGTAGAGTCTACACTTCTAAATGTCTATTCGCTTCTTTCCATGGTACGGAACCGTTGCTACTATACCGACTCGCACTTTGCCGTTTTTTGTGTAGTAGTAATATTGTGCTACGATATATTATCGCAATGATAATATTTAAGTTTTCCAAATAAACTTAGCGATAAAATAGTAAAAAATCATCAAAGGCGCAATAAGATTTAGTGTGTTTTATTTGCTCTATCGTAAATCAGGTCGATATAACTCGAATTGAAAAAGTAAACTGTAATTTAGCAGCCGTCCATTTCATGTAACTATGACTAGCGATGAGGCCGTAGCATGGAAGCCTGCTTACTCAAAAGCCCGAGAAGTAATTTTATTTATTTGTTTGTTACCACCTAAATTTTGCACGCACATGCACTAGCACGTGAACAAGTGAGAAAGTGAGACAAAATAACTTAATTATTGGTATAGGGATAGTTGTAGGGTCGGTAAAGGACAAAAAGAAAGTTTATTTGGCACATAATATTGAAATGAGTAACATATCAATAATTTAAATATATATTAATAAACTAGGAAGTACATAGTAAAAATCAACATTCTATGCCAACAAGTAAACGCGTTCAAAAAGAACTAGAAACCGACTTCAACTGCCCTAAAAGTCTACTTTTATTAAGGCAATGCTTGTAAGTCTGCTGTCTAATACACACTTAACATTCCCTACCTCAAAAAGTAGTGAACCGATTTTGATGAAACTTGCAGTCTTCCGTCAGGAACGTGTAGTTCCTCGAGATATACAAATATACATACATACACTTTGAAATTTGGCATAGGTACTTGTTTAAAAGCTGATATAGACTAACATATACGAAAACTGAGCAGTTCTGGAAATATTACATACATACAGGTCGTGATAAACTCCTTTTTTGAAGTCGGTTAATAAGTCCCCCGACTTGCTGTCACTACTAGCATGCGGCGACATTCGTAAGTCCACGCAAAAGTACTAGTAAATTAATTAGAGAGACATATACAATCCACCTCTAATGACCGTCAGACAGACAATGCCACTGCGCAGGCGCAGCGTAGACACCGTTAGAAACGACGCGACGCGACGGTCCGTCAGCATCAATTGACGATACCCTTGACCCCGCTTGATGCGAGGCCGTGGATCCCCTCTAGGGCGTCGCACCCTGTCACCCACGCAGCTAAAATAGACGAGGTTATTACCCTGGGTTACTATACTCTTACTACTATCGTAGCTCGAACAAAGAAAGTTTATGGATAGAAAATATAGAGAAGTAATTGGCCGGTTGTATAATTGATAGTTACCAATCCACCAACGATAGGAAACTGATCTCAGGTTAAGTTAGGATATACTACGATTAAATTCTAGAGGTAGAGAAAACCGCAAACAAACTCCTCAACAATATTCCTAGTGAACGACTGTAACCCAGTACCGTCTTCTACTCGTATGTCATTCTGTATTTGCATCATAATTATATTAGAACACTGATAAACGTCAACATCCTCACAGAGGGAATAGGCTTTTTATGAGGGGATTTGTCTTAAGGCGATATTTCTGTTGCCATAATCTTTTAAAATGTAATAGCTGGATTTGTGTAGTAACTATCTAAAAATAGGACATCAGATTGATGATGTCGCGAAATGAGTATCATTAACTTCACAGTGAATCACAATTCTCATTTTGAACACTTTTTTCCGATTATTGTTCAAAACGCCATCTATGAACCATTAGCTGCATAACGGCTATTGTAGCTAACTCTAAAGGTGTAAATTAATGATATTTATTTCGCAACACTATAATTTCGTCTCCTATTTTTAGGTAATTACTTATATAAAAATAAAAAAATAAGCGTCGGTGACGCAGTGGATAAGGCGCTGACTCTCAATCTGAGGGTACCGGGTTCGAATCCAGCCGTGTACCAATGAGTTGTTTTTCAATTCAAGTACATTATCCGATTGCTTAACGGTGAAGGAAACATCGTGAGGAAACCTGCATGTCTTGAACAGGCATGTGAAGTCCGCCTATCCGCACTGGGCCCGCGTGGTGGACTACGGCCCATACCCTCTCTGTAGGAGAGTAGGCCTGAGTCCCTCCAGTGGGGACATATATAGGCTGTTGATGGTGATGATGACTTATCAAAATCAGCTATTCTATTTTAACTTAAAAGATTATGTCAACAGAAATTTGGAAGCAGAAAAAGAGGGATAACGGTAATCACGGGTAACACAACACAATACGGCGGAGAATCACACTCGCTAGCAGTGCGCAAGCGCATACTGAATGAAGCGCAAAGCTTCCTGTGAAACTGTGGAATACAAGTATCTATGAAGGGTGGAACTGTGCCGATTGTAGAAGGAGGAGGGTGGATCAAATAGTGCAATAGGTTGGTTGAAACCACTCTACACCTGCATCGTCTTTCTAAATACCCATAATGAGGAAACTGCAGGCTCAGAGGCTACAGGTACTCCAGTTTTCCTTCTAATTGGAACTAATTGCCAACAATTTTAGTTCCAGTTATTTGAACTCAGACAACAAAGCCGTTTATTGAGGTTTACCGTAAGAAGAGAGCTAACAACGAGATATTGATCTAAGGTGTTAGCTTAAAGGTATTATGTCGGAATAAGACTCGGCGGCAGAAGACTTGAAACCTGGCTGCGGGTGAGGTAGATTGCTATGCTTAGAAGAGTGCATTTTGATAGCAGACAAAATATTGGAGTTGCTCCATCCAACTGAAGATTAAATAAGGACAGGCTGATGTTCAACAGTGGACTTTGCAGGTGATTATGACAAAAGATTCATTGATTGGTAAAGCCCTGACTGACTATTATATTAATTTTTCATCAGTAGCTTACCTCCTGTAATCAGTGAAAAAGTCAAAAGTACAGCTAGAATAGTTTTAATTTTTTGTCGAGTCACTAAAGAAAGTATTCTAGCTGTGAACGACTAAAGTCGTGACATTTTATTAATTTTGAACGTGCTCAAAACATTTCAGAGCACAATAGTAATAACCTAGATTTTAGAGATAAATTTTTAGCTTTTTATCTTCAGCGAGATTAACTATTTACGTAGACAAAAACGCTCAAGTGCGAGTCGGTCTCGTGCACCGAGGGTTCCGTACAGAATATGAATAATTAACATACTGAAAAGCATAAATAATAGGTAAGTTATTTTGCACCAAAAATTTAACTCCGATTTAAAAACAAACTTTACTTTTCAGATTTATGGTTGTGCTGTTAGACCTTCAGTCTTGCCAAATTTGAGGATTCTAGGCATAGATTAGATACTAATACTGCATATAGATAGGACAGTCTCCGCCTCCCCCCAATCGGAGCTACCTCACCCCGCTGTCAACGAGAGCGTCGCGAGGGCGGAACAAAACCATAGATTAGATATTAATACTGCATATTATAGGTCAACGGAAAGTATTCTATACTAGGATTTAGTTTTGATCCATTTCGTATGGAAATAGTCTAAGAATACGACTTAAACAGCATTTTAATGCGTTGACCTATAGCTTTTATTTTTTTACACATCCAACAGACTGCAGATTTGAGTATAAATTTTCAACGGGATACCTCCACGCGGTCCTGAAATAAGGGTCTTGACATACAGACGGACAACAAAGTGAACGTATAAGGGTTCTTTTTTTCCTTTTGAGGTACGGAACCCTAAAAATAAACAAGGAAAGTTATACGAAAGTGGGCTCCAGTCGAGCATGAAACAACAATACGTACATCCCTAGATCGACACGACTGTCAAGTTTGCTATGAGGGGATTTACCGTAATCACTGCGCTTGTCAGGCGAGTTGGTGATCTCTATAGACCATGCATGCATCATATCCCATTTCAATATACTCGTCAAGAAAATATATCACCTGTGAGGGTGGAAAATTAGTTAAATTACCTATAAATATTTGTTGGCTGACATATTTTGTGTTTAAGTGCTTTGATTGTGGTCATTCTTTTTTTTTTAAGAGGGGAATCTTCCAAAGCTACCCGGCTCTTTAGGGGAAGAGCCGGGTTATGTAGGATTTTTACCTACTAAACCCCTCCGGTGGCCATCCGCTGCGCATGTCGGAGAGCTCTGGGTCCTCCAAAGGAACGCCTCCAGTGCTCCCCTAGCGCTATGCATATCGCCCTTCTGGGTTGATGTGCTAGTGATCATTAATAAATGATGTTGGCTGTAGTGATATCTAGTATCTACAACCAATCTACAATATAAAACGAATAATATGGTTTAGTAAGTATTCCTTTAATTTAAAAGACTTCGTTGGCAAATAAAGTCGGATACTCATTTTTTTAGGTTTGGACATACGCAATCGGAGCTTCTTTAGTAATTAAATATGGTGAAACGCTACCCGTTAATGTTTTCGATATTGATAATTGTTTTCCACGTAACCAGACGGCAGCTGGCCAAACACTTCAAGCAAACAAAGATTCCGAGGTGAAACCATCGAATATGTTCTAGTTAGCAATTTATTGTTTGTTTTTATATGACAGCCAGGGGCCGCGGTTTAAATGCGTTATAGTTTATTACGGATTTCAATGTAACAGTTAAATTTTCAAAAATGTACACAACCACACTGAACTTATATCATCTTATTCTTATCGTGTAGGTTGTAAGGTCGATGAACAACCTCACAAGTCCTAGCCAGAGTTAGCCGCCAGCCTTTGACATGGCTCATGTAGCTACTACCTGTCTTAAATAGCAACCGGGGTCAACGGCTTAACGTGCCTTCCGAAGCACGGAATCATCTTACTTTTCAATCAGATGATTCAACCAGCAATACACTTAGCCAAACTGGCGAACATGTATCACAAATATATTTTTGACCTTGTCCCTAACTACTCCTGGTATATATAAAACATCAAGTCATTCTGACTATATATATGACTGCAAAATAAGAACAAACAAAATCACTTTCGTACACTCAGTCACTTTTAAAACATTAGTATGGATTTTGGTGGAACAATTAGACAAAGAAAGGAAAGAATTCGATATTTATAAAGCAGCTTAGGACCCTAACCTTGCTTTATTCTGACCCTGAGTACTTGAGCTACAACAATGAGATCATAAGCATGCATCAATTAGCTCATTACGAAATGAGTTCATAATAAATTCGCTAGTCAAACTCCGGCTAATCTAACTCATAAATAACGATAAAGACCTGATATCTGTTGTAACCATAGTTTAGAGGCTCGTTAGCAAACGAGGTTCAAACGAGAGATAAATTGCCTGTAACTATGGAAAGGAATAACCAATGTGGTTGACTAACTTCTAACACCTCAGTAGATAGAGTTTCTGTTTATTTGTTGAATATTTTAGAGAAGGCTGTCGGGCGCCCAGATATCCATACCAGTATTATAAATGCGAGAGTGAGCTTATTTGTTTGGTTGTCCTTACTTTACGCCGTAACGGACATTCAATAGTTGAAGGCCCGGAAAAGAACATAGGCTACTTTTGATCCCGATCGATAGTTCCCGTTTTCTTAACTCCAGGCGGACAAAAGCTAGTTTTACACAATAAATTTTTGAGAATTACATATGTGCAAAATCCTGCAGCGTTCTGAAAAAGGAGCCCAGGCGTAAAATTACCAAGTGTAACGTTATCTGTTTACTATTCGGAGTCTATTAAGTCTAAAGAAGACGGGACGAAGTAGGCGTTCTTGGACACCTTTGGACTCATCGGTAATTTCCACCTGTTTCAAAAACAATAGAAATCTAGTAAACAATTATTATTTTTCGTCTGCGTATCTAACGATTACCTCAAAGTGGTTTGCCATACAAGTGCGTTTTTCTTTTGTTTACTTACCATAAAAGCTTCATATTCGAAAGACCGAAGTTCTTGATACAAGAGTCTGTGTTTGAATTTAAGTATATCCTTACTTAGTATGAAGTTATTTAGTCAAGTTAGAACACTGCAGCGACCGTTGGTAAATGTTGAACACCTTGGATTTACACGTTAATTGTGAGGCATGCCGGAGGTTGGCTCTGCAGTGGTCGGATTAATCCATGTCGGAGGTAAATATATTGAAAGGATCTGAGCTCCTGGCATATCCACGTAATCACTGACATGTTGTTTTCAACTTTAATAACTTGGCCAAGGGACGCTAAATGCCCATGTAATTGCAATGATATTTAACACCGCATCCGTGTCCTAAACACGCTTGGACGTAAGCCCGGAGGTACCAGATTCAATTCCTAGTAGGGGTACACTCGAGTAAAAAAATATTTATCCACTTTTGAACCTTGTCACATTCACCCTTGCTTGTTGCTATGTGGTGTGTTGATGTCAATTAAAGGTGAATGTGAAATGGTTCAAAAGTGGATACATATTGTTGTACTCGAGTGTACCTGTCGGTACTCGGTTAGGTTGACGGTACCGAATTTTCAAACGACTTCAAAAATGAGGTTTTCAATTAGACTATATGTATTTTTGTACATGTTACGCGATAACGGCGCCAATTATGAATCGATTTTGATTATTTTTTGTTTGTTTGGTAGAGCATACTTCAGAGGTGGTCCCTTATAGATTTTATCGAATTTGATTTAGCGCTTTTTTAAAAAACAACAAAAACCAAATATGATAATTCTATTTCTAAAAGTGAACATTTTAGGGGAAGAATACTGTAGACTTTTAGGGCAGCTGAAGTAGGTTTATAGTTCGTTTTGAACGCGTGAATTATAGGTGATTTTATTGGTATTTTTACTAACCTAGATCATTCTGCCAAAAAGGGGAAAAATTATTCTTATTTTCATAGTACATTTCTACTATTTCTAGTTGATAAGTATTTATAAATCTACATCTCTGGCCTGTCTTTGATAGAGCCCAAACCACTAAACAACAACCGATAGAACTATCACTAATTCACAAATAGAACCCTAAAAATAAACCACTTTATAAATGTCCGACCTCGACATTCTACTTGTCAATCAAAAGTGCGCAGTCATAGTTCGGTCAGCTCGTTGCATTTGCACTGAGCTGCGCGTGCGGCGCGCGGCAGGTACTTAGATCTTGTCACTGGAATTATTGAAACGCGTGAGTTTAGTCAAAGTAGTCGTAGTCGGCGACTACAGTAGTAAAGAATACATTTTTTATAACCTTACAAACAGCGGTACCCTATTTCATTGCACTGTACTAAAATACAAATGTATACAAAGGTTCCCCGTTTGAACAACTTATTGTTATTCTTTTGTTCATCATCATGTACACTGTACAGCCTGCGGCAGTCCACTGCGGGACGTAAGCCTCTTCCAGAGTGCGCCACTCGTTTCCGCCGCGCATCCATTCACGTCCAGCTACCCGACGTAACTCATCTTTTCACCTAGCTGGGTGACGTCCTAAAATACATATAAGTTTTACTGTCGTCCCATCAATCGAGCCTATCAAGGTTTATGTTGTGCCTTGCGCGTGTTCCCGCTAGGCCGAGTTTCATAAACCAGTTGTTTACAAAATAAAATCTACAATTATGTCATAGTCATTTATGTTGACGTCTTAGACATCTGTGATTGTACAATATAATTATGTATAGGGAAAGGGAATTCCTAAGTCAATCCAACTTGAGGACTAGGTGCACCGGCTCAGTCCGCAATCAGATTTTCAACGGACGGCCTAGATTGCGCTGCACCTACTGCATAATAATTTTATGTAACAAAATGGAAAGGCGGAAAGCCTTGGGAAAACTGGTGGCAGTAGAAAACCTGTAAAGACTAGAAAGCTACATTTGTAGCCAATATTTAGATATATAAATACTTATCATATCACTCATATTTTGCACGTGTTTCAAGTATCTACAACATCTTGTTGCGATCACCAATCCACCTGGCAAGTGTCGTGGTGAGTGATGACTATGGCTGGAGTATCTTACCATCGGAAAGCATGATCAGTGTGGCGATTTATGAGGAACATTCCTGCCTAACAGTGGGTTTATGCCTCAGAGTAAACACTTATGCATTTGTTGATGATATGATGACGTCATACGAGAAGTAGTACAAAAATTACACTGGAGTGAAGCAAGTACAATACGGCAAGAAAATTAAAATTAAAACCACTTAAAATCTGCCAAGTGCGAGTCAGATTCGAACACGAAGGGTTCCGTACTAGCAGCGTACGAGATCGGGCAATAACGCCGACAAAAATCCGTTTCTCTACTTTAATTTATTTATTGTGGGAATTCGTTCATATTGCTCCTATACAGAATGTCTTTTACCATAATCTTTTAAAATAGGACAAAAATCAACAACAATCCGATGTTCTATTTTTGTCCTATTTTAAAAGATTATGGTAAAGGAAATTTTGTATGGAACTTTTATCGGCGTAATCACATCATGTCGGCCCTGGTAATGGTAATTATACACTTTCTGGAAAATTTCAAGAGTCTTCCTATTACGACAGACGTACGGAACCTTAAAAACAACAACAAAATTGTAAGACCCGTACTCGGTACAAATCCCAACATCGATTCACAATTCGCGACGCGGAATCGACGCGAGCGCATCGAGGGCACGCAGGACCGGCCGGTACCACCCACCGCTGGGCGGAGAGGGGGGGAATGGTAAATGGGTCGCCGTAGCCGCATTCCAGCGGTTGACATTTCTCAGGAAAACTTCAGTGCCTGATTGACGGTTGAGCAACTTTGAATGCAAACAACGCTGCGTAAACAAATTGAAAACTGCAATGCGAGGTTTATTTGGAAATTGAGCGTTATATTTTATTGCTGTACCTTTCGTTTGTTTTGAGCAGAGGCAAAGTGCAACTTGACTTCTTGGAATTCTGCAACAGCGATCTTTTGTCTTTTAAATCGACACTGCCGACAGTTTGATACCATCTGATTGAGACTGATTGAAGATTCTAAATCATGAGTTAAACTGTTTATTCTATATTCAAGCCTATACACACATACGTAAAAAATAAAAATAAATGAACCGCAAAAGCTGGGCAGTAAAGGAGGCCTGGTTCAACAGTGGAGGTTTCCTTGCTGACGATGAAGAAAATGTCACTCATTAAATCATTACTAATTCATAAAACTCTACACATTACAAAGGAAATTAATTTTATTTTGGCACAACACACACATTTTATATTAATTTATGGAAAATTAGTTGTAATCTTAAACTAACTAGAAAATGAAAAAATAATGTTGAATGAAGCAAATTTTGAAAAATCTTCTATAAATGCTAATCGCAAGTACCTAAACGACTTTGAATGAAATTTCAAAAACCAACACAGAAAGAAATAAACGAAAGATCCCAGAAACATATTTTAAAATTACACGATACGATGCTTCTATAAAAAGAAGTCTATATAACGTAGGTAACCAATCGCTAAAGAAGGCCAACTCAACACTCGTGAATGTAAAAAATATCCTTCGTAGCAAATGCGTCTAGTCCGACCGGTGTAACCGTCAATACGGCCAGCTATGGCGGAGTTTTCCGGTGCCCAAATTAAAATAACTTAATTGGAGTTAGCAAGACAAAAACTGGTCCGGAAATTGCAACGCTGTGTGATCATTGTAGGCCATAAAATATGATGTTTGATAATACCTATAAGGTTGGCACGGTAAATTAAGTTTAGAATTGATAGGGCTGTGTTTGTGCTAGTGTTATTTATAACAAAGCTTAAGCTCAGGTGCATAGAAAAACTTAAGAAAAAAGAGAGAGAGAAAGAAAAGAGAATGTTGCTACGCCACAACTTTTAAGTATACTTTAGTTACTATGTTTTGGGGAATATGTTGCAGGACAAAAAAGCAGAGAAGCTGTACATGCCTCTTAATCGCTTATCAACAGTGTTAAAGTTGGTATATCACAACTCATTTAACAAAATCTTAGAGAGTCCTAAATATTCAAAATATCCCTGAAAGTAGATTGAAACTATTTGAAACTACTTGAAACTACTGGTCATGATAATTCAGGAAGGTTTATTATCTCACTTGATGTGGATGACCATGTGTTCGACGCTGATAAAGTTGTCTGTGCTCTGGCTACTCGCTTTGAAAAGACCCCAGTCATAGTACTCCAGAAGCAAACTCTAGAGCTAGACATAATTCCAGTTCATAAAATGACCGTCTATAAAATTATCAGTTGTATTGGATACATACAAAATCGAAGAAAACAAAGCAATGCAAATATTTATCAGGATTAGGAATATTAGGATACATAAAAAGTTGAAAGCTCAGCGATGGTACATCACAATAGACAAACTTCACGAGAAGCATTTCTGAATTCGAACAAATTCGTTAGTCACATGTTTCGTAGCAGATGAATAATCGGCGCAGCATTCATAGAAAGCACAACGGGGAGCACAAGAATTCGCAATTCGGTGACTCAAAACAAAATCGAGTACAAACGCGGTAGGTACCTAAGCCAATACAAGCGCGGCAGGCGCCAAGACCTGTTCCATTCCCTGCAGAGCCTGTGACTCACGCCCGCCGTAATGGTTTCGCAGAATCGAATTTCGAACGCAGACAGAACCGTTGCGAAACTTGGGGCCCGAGAAAGGCTGTATTCGCCGTCTCGTATCGAGCGACAAAAAGTAGAGTGGATTTATCCTCTTCGGGTGCGACCTTGGCCTTAAGTTTACGGCCGAAATCGGAGCAATTGGTTCGTTTGAACTATTAGAACCTTTGAATCTTAAAAGGAGAAGCGGAATATGTATCGCTGTCAGGATGAAGGTTAGATCTAGATGGATGTAGGAAGGTTATGTGTAAAACTACAGACAGACCTTGACCAGCAGTACTGAAATCGTAGGCATCAACGACTGCAAAAGTCTAATATTGGACATGATTCTTTCATAGATCGATTGAACAGTCTGACTTTGTATGATGGGGTATACCATAAATTAAAGAATGGTAATCAGGCCTAAAACAAAATCCGATGCATAAAATAATACTCATATAAATAATGTGTATGGAGGAACATTACGCAGGTGTACCTTGCAGGTGCTTTTTTGCTAATAAATAACTGAAAAATTAATCCGACAGAGAGAATTAGCACAGACTCGAGGGTGTGTCTTCAGATACTTGCTCCAGAATCAGCAGGAGTAGGTAATTTAAGACAACCCTCTGCCTATACAAACTTTAGCACATAAGAAAGAAATGTTATTTGAGGGTTTTTAGTAGGGTTTTCTATAATAATCAATATGCATTTACAAACCAAATCACATCAATTACTCCTCTTTGTTGCCTTTTCAAAGCTAAACTTATAAACTAATCTTATAGAAGTTTGGCACGCATGTTGTGTATGGCATGGAGATCAAAATTTTTTGTCACAAGGGTTTCCATTTCTGAAGTCCACGCAGACCAAGATGTCAGGAGGATGCGTAAGAAAAATATATCATTTTCTTGTGAAATAGTAAGTTTGATTGGGAGCTTTGAAGATATGAACGAAAATACGAATATTAAAAGGGGCGATTTTGTACAGAAAAACGTAACTAAAACTATGATAAAACAGTTTTTTAATGTTCTTGTTAGCAATATTGTTTGAGCGCAAGTAAATAACTCGGACGGCTCGGGACCGGTCAATGTGGCATACCATGAAGGAGGCCTTTGCCCAGCAGTGGACGTTTCCCGGCTGGTGATGATGATGATGAAGTGTATAGAAGTGAATAATGTATATAATATGCCCCCAAAAAGACTCATCACACAAATAATATAGCTTGCAATATTAGTGGCTAAGAAAAAGACAACGAAGGTTGTTTACTTGGTAGAATATCGTAACCTAGCCCGAGTGCTTTCAATTCTGCCTAGGTAAGCAGAAATGCTGAAACTGTGCCAAGCTGCGGTTAGTTTACGTAAAACTCCAGTCTGTTGCTCTTGCGCATATACACTTTTAAGTAGGTTTAATCAACTTAGTACCTTGCGAATATACCGAAAAAAATTTCAAATAAGTCCTCTCTAAATGCACCGTGCGTGAATGTTTCCTTCATTCTTCGACTATGAGTCATCTGTAAAAGCTTGAGTCTTTAAAGAATACATAAAAGGGATACATAATATTGTGATTTCATGATTTTTTTATAGACATACACAGCCCTTGATTGCCAGTGCCACGTAACTTGCTCAGTGGTGCCACAACAAACGATATTTCCCTTAGGGCAGCGGTTCCTAGGCTTTTAAGCTATGAAACACTCTCGTGTACACAAATTTTCTGGAGTTCTACACCTAATCTTCAAATACATTGGTTCAATTACAAATGAAACTGCTTCGCGGAAGCCTGGTGACATTTCTATGGAATCCATTTTAGGGATCGCTGCCTTAGAGGATTCCATAATGATAAGTAAAATATGAGACGTTCCGTCTATCCTTCTATAGGTACACTTACGGAGTTTGTTTGTTAAGCAGATTCAAGTCTTTTTAATATTGCCGGGTTATTAAAAGGCCAAAAGTCATTCGTAATCAGTCGTATAATCTTGTTAATTTAGGTACTTATAAACGGCCTTATAGACCGGTAAAATAGAAGTTTAAATTAAGTGAGTGTACTATCATAATTATGTACCATCATCAATTGATAGAATTAGTCTACTGTGCACTGTTCGACCACTTTTATATTATAAAACCCGTTACGTTGCGTTGGAATTTTTTCGAATTATTTATTTTTTACAATCTAGGTTACATAACTAATAAGTAATTATAATTTTACTTAAACTTCTAGAGATAATTACGAGTAGGTATGTCTAAGATATAAATCCTAGACGAGTCTGTCTAAAGTTATGGTGCCCATCACGTTGAAATGTTTTGATTTAATATTTCGGCATCGAAACGGTAAATTTTATAATATTTTAATATGGTAGGAATCTTTATCCGCGCACGCGTGTTGGCCATGTATCCAAACCTTTTACTTTTGCTGTTGCAACACCGGCGGGGTCAGAATGTGACGCGAACGACTCGAAATGTTGCCAACCTTTGCCGGTGCGGTTTTATTTCGACGTTCACCGCACTTCGCCTGTGAAAATCTGCTTTTGTAATTGCTAAATTAATTTTAGACGGCTGACTCATAACAACATAAATAACTGTAGAGCTTTTAAATGTTACTCGACGTAACAACGGTTGATAAAGGTTACATGTACAGACATATTTTTTTGTTCATCGAATGACACAATAAAAGTTGGGAATTAATTATTTAAAAAAGCGGTTTTCATCCGGGTTTCATTGGGCAACTGGCGTAGTTGCTAACTCATATGTGCAGTAGATTTTATTAATCAGGGCATTAAGATACAGCTACATATCTTCTTTAAGAGAGGCACATTTGGCTCAACAGTGCTAGATTCCATATAGATAGATCGTTTATTCGTTGCAAAATACTGATAAATACAGGGAGCAAACAAAGCAAAAAATACACACACACACACCCTCTCTCTCTTACACACAGTGAACTTATGGAGCCGATTATGAATATGAATTTAAGTTTCAAATATTTTTCTTTCGTTGTATACAACAATAACTGTTCTACATTTGGAGTGTTAGAAAGAGAGTGCAATCAAATCCGTTTTGTAAACAAAATACACGAAGCGCGTGTGACAAACATACACCTGTCTTTGTCGCACGCACATTTTCTCAATTCAACTTCAAAGCTAGAAACTACAAAAAAGTAAAGAACTGTTTAACTCAAGATGATAGATCACAAGTATACCATGGGGCCCTAGAGGCCTAGAGAAAGAGGACGTTTTTCAAAATATAATCCGATGTGTGCATAATTATGACTTGCTTAGGTTATTTTTTATTGCTTCTAAAGCATAAATGTCACATCAAAGCCTCAAAGAACCTCCGTTCTAGTTAAATACCATCAAATATTCCGTTAGAAGAGGACAACATAAGCATATTATGTTATTAGGGTCCCAATGACCGGATCGAATAACGGTTGATCGTATCGCATCGATTTGAGTCTTACCTATGCTGATCTGAGCTTGCCTATGCTATGACATATATTCAATCGGAGTCTCATGTCATCTGTCAAAACACTGTCAAAATAATATCATTTTTGACTTCCGAAGTTCCGATGTAAATTCTGGTCGAATCGCATTAAGTTGCACTGCATAGTATAAGTACAGTCACGGTCATAAATATCTACGTTACTTAGAACCATGTCACATTTCAATCAAGAGAAATGTTTTGTCAAATTGAGTTAAAATTACGTGTAACTTTGCGCAGATATTTCTTGAACAATGCCTTGCCAATAGTTAAACAGTTGAGGTTATTGACTAAATCAGATTTACACTTTAATTGACTTCAGATTTTTATTCTAGCCACGCAAAAGATACAGAAAATGACATTGACAAACTAAAATTGTATTTTAAAAGTGTCTAGACTAGACGATATATTGCATTTTCCTGAGACCGATAAAAGAAAAAAGAAAAATTGCTGTGTTCCGCATTTTTTCCAAAACGTTCAGGAACTTCAATGTCTTTTTTTTTTAAATGGCCTACATTTTTAAAGTAAAACCGACATTGAAAAGTTTCCTCACTATTTAGTAAAAAGAACTAACTATATACCAGCAATACGTTTTGGAATAAAGCCAGATTCTAGATTATTGTAATTACTTTACGCAATCATTTCAGGCAATCTAGTTCAGGCCACATCGTTTTAAGAACGGATAGCTGATAATAAGTTGGTAAGAGTAACTCCCTGTCTGTTGGCCACAATTGGCCAGCGCGGGGATTTGAGCGAGGTACGAGCGACGAAGCCGCATACCTGTCATGCGCCTAATTGTTTTGGTTACGCAGAATATTCGCACCTTTGAGTAGTATACTCTACTATATATTGCGACCTAGCGCACTGGACTGCCCGAGTCAGCAGTACGACACGACAGTATAAATTGGTCAGCCCGACCACTTTTGCTCCGACCATACCGGCCGTGACCGCAAGCCAATCAGATTTACGTGACGTTTATACGCCAAACACCGTTTACAATATGGTCGGCCGATCAAGTCGGTAGTCGGGACCATTTTGTTTGAACCAAAAATTTTAGGGTATAGTTACTCGTTGTGTCTAGTAAATCTAACAGCCACAGGTATATTGTGCGGGAACCGTGTCACAGCACTATTGTACCGCTAGGGTCACGCGATATGCTCTAGTAGGCTCATCTTAGATGTGAAGATAGATACGAAAGAAAACGGTTCATCTCTGTTACATAGTATTTTCTATAGTCTCTTTTGTTTCTAAAATCAAGATTGACACAGTTGGAACTAGAAGCATAGCTAGAAGTACATAAAAGCTCGAAGCGAAGGCACTTCGCAAAAGTTCCCTCAGTGCTTCTTTATGTTCACCCTAATTATTAAGTTGTTACCGTTTTTATTTTAGATATGAATTAAATCGTAATTTTTTAAACAACAAAAGCACGCACGTGACGAAAACCACATGAAAACTAACTGCGATTAAAGCGTCATCGAGGGCAAACAACTGAGACAAGAAAAAAGACCAAAACAAAGCTATTACATGTTAATTAGCGATACAACGAGTGCGCGAAACAAAGACACAAGGGGCTTGGCTAGGCTGCCGAAGTTCTCAGAGTCATGGAGCAAGTAGGTTAGTACAAGGTAAATGCTCCCCGCTCGATGCTCTATGACTTACCTAGTACACACGATGACCACGTACACCCCTTTCGAATCAAAGACAAAAGAGCTGGCTAGGCTACAGAAGTTCTCAGTCATGGAGCAAGTAGGTTATTTACAAGGTCCATGCTCCCCGCTCGATGCTCTATGACTTGCCTAGTATACGCGATGACCATTTACAGCCCTTTCGAATCAACGACAAAAGAGCTGGCTAGGCTACAGAAGTTCTCAGAGTCATGGAGCAAGTAGGTTATTTACAAGGTCCATGCTCCCCGCTCGCTGCTCTATGACTTGCTTAGAATATTGACTAAGAGATATTCATATCCAGCAGTTGTTAGTGATGCAATACTTCGAAATGATTTCTTTATACGCGATGACCACTTACAGCCCTCTCAAATCAAAGACAATGAAGCTTGGCTAGGCTACAGAAGTTCTCAGGGTCATGGAGGAAGTAGGATGGTTTATTGTAATCTTCGCGCATTCAAGTAAGCAAGCGTAAGCGACGTAAGCAAGGTCACCGGTTCAGACGTCACTGGTCAGATGGAGGGTTTAGTCAGTCTTCGCGTATTCTAGAGTGCTCTGGGTTCGAGCGACGAGCCCAAGCAGACGCGTCTGAGTCACGCGGCCGCGCTTCCGCCTGATAGCAAGGTCACCGGCCGAGACACACACACGCGTGCACTCATAGTAACACGGCACACATCGTGCGTGAAAGTAGTGAGAGTACACTCGCGCGCAGGTTACATTGGGAATATTTACTTATAAATTATAATAATAAAAAATATTTTACAAATAGACCTTTCATATAATACCCTACTTGACCTAGTGACTACGCTTTGAAATTTAGACTTCTTTTTAAATACAAGTAAATGCGTTCAAAAAGAACTGGAAACCGACTTCAATTGCCCTAAAAGTCAACTTTTACTAAGGCAAATTTAAGATTTATATCGTTTTCTCATGGCCGTTGTAAGAACTGGACCAAATTGAAATGGGACCACACGGGAAGCATCACCTTTCAAATAAAATAAAGAACCATCCAAATCGGTTCACCCAGTCAAAAATTCTGAGGCAACAAACGTTTAAAAAAGCAAACCTCCTCCTTTTTGAAGTTGGTTAAAAACTAAACATATTTTATCAATTATTTGCAGTTGCAGCACCTGTTGGTCACAAATTCCCATACCTATTCAAAATTAATAATTATTAAAAACAATAGCAAAAGTACTTCCTGAGATAATCAGTTATGTTATGACAGACGGACAGACAGATCTTTAGTGAGATTATAAGGAAGATTTATCTTGTTCAGATGTTTAGAACACTAAAATGGTCGAAATTTGCATCGGAAACGTACGTAGCAGGGATACGACTGAAATTCCGTCAAAACAAGTCTATTTTTGTTTGAATAAAAAATTCGAGGTCGACAGAGCAGTCTGCAATTATTGGATTTGATGCGTGTTTAGGTTTTAAACCAGCGATTTTCCGATAGACATAGACATTCCTTTCACGCGCTTCACCATGTTCCAATATTATATGGTAGAAATATAGTAGAAATACTATTTATAATTTTAATTGGTTGGACAATGATAGGAGCTTAATATTGTCTTGTTTTTATTATTACTTTTTAATTTCTAAGTACTAAGTTTTAATGAAAAATTTAGGAAAATAATAACAAATGCCAGTTTACTCGAAACGTGGTATATTTTGATTCATCTTTAAATAATCAAATATTGTTAGTTTCGATTCAATTAAAATATACGTTATAGTTTTATTAACATTATTGATTATTTAACGGTTCAAAACACGACACATACAACACTCGATCGTAAAATATTGCGAAGGAACGGAAATATCGATTGTTTTTCTGCATTTACCTACACCTGCACCTACTGCAGTAATCAGAGATCCTCAACAAGCATAGCAGTAACAAAAATATAATTAGCGTCATTTTATGTATTTTAACAGTGTTAATAAACTATTTTTTTTTAATTATTCAAAGATTATCAATCCTTTATTTTTATCTATTGCAATCTCATGCTTATAAGAGCGAAACGCTTGCATTAGGATAAAGAAGACATCTTCTGTACATTGAAAAATATCTTAAAAAATCATTATAGCTACTTACAATACCGATCCTCTGACAGTTCTATTCAAATCAATGGGATTCAATCCAAATCTTTTTAAAATTAAGCTCAATTTGTAAACACGAGGAAAACGTTCAATGTAGCGCTCACACGAGTCAATAACACCGTGAACAATATAAGTAAGTTAAACCAGTAACTGTACAGATAAATCGCCAATTACCACAGTAGTTGAGCTGCTTGGTCAATTCATCCTGCTACTAACAAACAATGAACAGCCGTGCTCCTATTTCGTCATCCGTTTCGCAATTAAAACGAAACATTGTTCAAATAAAATAGGACGCGTAAATCATTATATGATTACAATACATTTACAGGTAAGGTGATTTGATTAAATATACAGTGTTGATCCTGCAACCAAGTGGATTGGACATTCGATTTGAATAAAGAACGCAAGCATACATACTTCGCGTGCCCGCGTATAGGGGCCAGTTATTTATTACGTAAGACGATTTAGGGGGGAGGGTCGACCTTGTCTTATTTTTTCTTACACGGGGGCGGGAGGGTCTTGGTAGTTATTATGTAAGATCACTGTGCGCAAAGCAAAAATAATGTTGAAAAAGCGCGAATGACGAAGTGTGCTAAACGATAATAAAAATTCGGCCAAGTGCTAGTCGGACTCGCGCACGAAGGGTTCCGTTCCATTATCTATAAAAATGTCCAAAAAAATCATGTCTGTTGTATTGGAGCCTCCTAAAATATTTATTTTATTCTGGTTTTTAGTATTTGCTGTTGTAGCGTCAACAGAAATACATCATCTGTGAAAATTTCAACTGTCTAGCTAGCACGGTTCATGAGATACAGCCTGGTGACAGGTGGACAGCGGTGTCTTAGTAATAGGGTCCCGTTTTTTCTCTTTGGGTAAGGAACCCTAAAATTACTTTTCATTCTTAGATTTTGATTCAACAGCGCAGCGTCAGATGATAAAACAAAATCCAAAACACGTTCTAACCATGAATGTTAATTTAGATCGTGGCATTTCAATAAAATGGTTTATAATTTACAGCAACGCGTTCTACCAGCTAGATTGCTGGTTGGCTGCAATTATGACAATTTATATGCAGACAAGATTGCCCAAGCCAACCGGGGCTACGGCCAAGAACCGTTGTATTTTAATTAGATGTAAATCTAACAGTATATTTACTTAATCTGTGATTCGGATCTACGATAGATAGCCGCCCACGAGTAGTTAGTGACGAAACATGTTGTGTCTGCGACCAATGGGAACAAACCTATGTAAACATTGTCTTACGCCACAACTTACTCCTGTATACGTCTCCACTGCAGGGGCTCAAGCCTACTTTCCTACAGAGAGTGTATGGGATATAGTCCACCACGTGGGCCCAGTGCGGATTGGCGGACTTTACATGCCTGTTCAAGACGTGCAGGTTTCCTCACCATGTTTTCCTACTTGCATTGAAAAACAACTCATAGGTACACGGCTGGATTCGAACCCGTAACCCTCAGATTGAGGGTCCGCGCCTTATCCATTGCGCCACCGACGCTTGCTACTACTTTACGAGTACTTTTGTTTACTTACCATTAAGAGGGTATGCTGGTGTCAAAGCGCCCATACAAACGTAGTCCAGTCATATTTTGAGTATTAAGCTATGAAAATCTATGAAATTTTCAAGACACAATCTAGAAACAAATATCTGTGTCGGTGGTGAGTCAGATTTTCGTTTAAATATATACTTCCAGAGTTAAAGGCGTCAAAGAATTGTATTTTATGGTAATAAAAAGCCCCAACTTTGAACCTGATTTACAAGAGTATGAATCAATTTAGAACAATTTGGAAAAACCACCGACACCTAAAATTTCATTAGTATACTGTATTAAAAAAATGGTTACATAATATACTGTATCCTTCAAATGATCCCTGGACTACGAAACATCCAAATAACGGGTGGATAACTTCACGTAGTGTATGCTGTCTCACCGTACGCGCTCGGGTAGGATAGGGCTCAGATAGGGACAGCTACAAAACAATCCGAAGCTCTTGATACAAGAGTCTGTCTTTAAATTTAAGTATATCCTTACGTACGGTAGCTTGTGACACGGATAAGGACAACAAGAAAAAGATAATTTCTAAAGTTGTAGTCCGTATATGTAATATCGACAAAGCTCCCGCTTGATCAGTTTCAAAACAAATTGCTGGCATGTCGCGATCATAGCTAGACAAGCCTTTTCTTTTGTTCAATAAGGAGATGAAAAACTCTTTTGTTTTTTTGTTTTTTGGATTTTTAGGAACCATTGTAGTAGTTAGTTATAATACCTCTGCCTCTGTGTTTGTTTGTTGCCTTCTACGAATAAACGACTCAACCGATCTTGATGAAATTTTACATACGACCCATGGAGAGTGACATAGGTGACACAGGGATATAAAATATCGAGGTAAAAGTACTGAAGTCAGAAGTTGCAGGTAAAAGCTTGTTAGCTCCGTTGCTTCAATGGTTACATATTGGATTCGCAATCCGGAGGTCGCGGGTTCGATTCCCAGTACTCGGTACTCGGTTTGGTTGGTGGTAAGTCTATGGCCGTCTGGATAGCTAGTAGCTACCATCATACTACCTAAGTCTGCCGCCAAACAGCAGTGTTAATAGCACTTTTGTGTTCCGGTATGAAAAGTAGCATAGCCAGCGCCTCATTACGTTGAGGCTTCTGGGTGCGCACGCTTACCATCCAACGGCCTGATCGTCACTTACCATCAGGTGAGATGAAGGCCAAATGCAAACTCATCATACATTAAAAAAGAAAACAGCATATATGATCAATGTTCCAAATTTCAAGTTTCTCAAGTGGCTTATGACAGGAAAACTTTAAATAAATATAGCTACAGTACAATACAATTAACTAAGTGTTGTCACCATCATACTGTTATGATTTGATTACTTAAAATTTTATAACTATCTACAGCAGAATCTGAATATAATAGGATAACATAAAACCTAGACCAACTCAGATCATATCCAGACATACTACGTACGTAAGCGACACGCGTCCGAGCGTCTGTCTCCCTCATTATGATAATCGCAGTTTCATCTCCTAGCGAACCGTTAGTTAAATGTGGTTAAATGCGAATTTAACGGGACACAATGAGACAATGAGATTCGAAACGGTAGGACAAAAACATGACGTGCCGAAATCTAGCACATAAAAACTAGGTAAACCGAACAAAACGAAAATTCCAATTCGATTCCAACTGAAGTTTCTGTTAGGAATTTAGAATCGTCTCTCACTGAAATAGTTTACGGAAAATAGGAAAAACCTAATAAGGCTTTATTTGAAATTGATTGAGAGATTTCTTTATAAAACTGTACAATCACTTTTGTATATGATTGTAAAGTCAATTCAAACAGCATGATGTATTGGTGCATGGGGGGAGCGCGGGGAGGGTGGGCACCCTCCGACGTCACGTGACGAGCGACCTTCAGGCGGCGCACCGACCTTGAGTGCCGCTCGCCCCGCGCGCGGGTCAGAGGTGAATGCACGCTGCCTCGTCCCGCGCGCTCCGTACCGCACCCGCCGCCGCCGCCTCGCCGCGGCCCCCGATGAAATGCCACTCACCTCCTCTACCTACACCATCTTTCCACCATCATGGTCATCACCGGCCACCAGCCACCACGAAACCACGATCATCCTCGGGCGAGCACCCACCCGCCGCGAACAGGTAGCGACGCGGCACACCTTTCCCATAAAATACCACCGACAAGTTTATTGACATCGAGTCTCACCAACGATTGCGCAAATGTGATTCTTTCGCAAATCAAACACAAACACTGTAGTCTTTCGAATAAGAAACACTTTTCGTACAAAATAAATCGTCTGTTCACTCAAAAATTGGTATTTATCGAAGAAAACATTGAACACAATACATGAACACGAGCACTGCTACACAGTCCGTGTCCTCTCACCTCCGCAAAACAAAGCGGAATAAATTCAAGGGAGTGAACGTGACGGGTGACAGGACATCTCGCGCAACCCGTGTGGCCTAGGCTGCGGCCTCCAATAAATAATAATTATAATGACATCTACTGGAATTATTATGCACTTGCTCAACTCAAATGTTTCAAAAAAACTTTGACAGATGTCGCTTTGTAGCACAATGTTACGTTGACAGATAGGGATGGCAAAGCTACTTCTCGATTTCTCCAACATTGAATAATTAGTTTTATAAAGAAAAAAAACAATATGGCATAAATTTGGATTTTTAGACAACAGTTTTCTTGAAATACGTAAAGTTTAGAAACATTTATAAAACTTTAAATAAAAACAAAGGCTTGTCAGATAGACTTTACACGTTACAACAGATATCGATTTTTATGAATCGACTGAAATTATGATATTACAATATGATGCGGCAATCCCTAAACAAACAGCTGGCTGAGCTGACGTACGTTTAATTTTTTCGGGAGTCTTGCGTGCCTGTGTTTGTTTTGTGAATAAAATAAATACAATATTATTTCCTGAAAACTAATCGTACTCATCACCGCCACGCTCACTGGAAATATTCATCATTCGTACGCGTTCAATCTAGAAGCAGCGTGGGTGAAATCCTTGGCAAAATGAGTCATTAATTAAACAGATTTTGCTTTACTCTCAAGGCTGTGGCCAATAAAAGAAGTTAATGTTGTGGATAATGGTGATTACATGACATAATGGTTGAAGATAATGAGCGTGCATACGGCAGGAGTCCTAATAGGAACACATTACTGAAGATTGTTATATTAGGGGATGGTGGAGTGGGGAAGTCTTGTTTGATGGGAAGATTCATTTCGAACCACTTTGATGACCATAGCTTCCACACTATTGGGGTCGAATTCATGAATAAAACAATAGAGGTGAATGGCAAGCAATATACTCTGCAGGTGTGTAATTTTCCATGTAATTTTGTATCATTTGTCAAGGTTTGTTTGCTTTCGCGCCTTCTGACGCCTGCAAATGTTTACCCTGGAAGTAGCGTTTATAGCTGGGTAGTCATCTAGATTCGGTTGTATTCAACCGAAATACATTATGGTATAAAACTATATTTTGTGGGTTTAGTATTAGACAGTTGCATGGCATAGATTTTTTTTAAATTGATTAAACAACTGAAATTGTTGTTAAATTGTGTTATATTGAATTGCTTTGTGAATATGTAATATACATACTACATAATCATAATTCTGTCATGTCATTCTGTTTCAAGAATTAAATCAAATTTTTTACCTCCAATAGTTGAGTCATAAACTGACCTTTAAATTGCCAAGGTAGCAAAAACCTTGGTGGATTCTGCATCAAGCCTTTGTTACATTTTGTTTTCCGTTTACATTATCAATTTAAAAAAGCATCAAATGCTATGTTTAAAAGATCTCTATAAAAGAAGGCAACTTCAACTTTTTTCGCATTAAAAATGGTTTTTTCACTTTTTAAATATATTTTGTCTTCCCTATGTTTTATGATGGTACAATTATATTATAATACAATGTCATTTTTATTTGATACTAGCTTTTCCCGCCTCTTCTTTTGCATGAATTTTAGTATGACCTAACAGTCTTTACTGGGATAAAAAGTTTGTGTGTTGCCAGTGATGACATATGGAATCGAAATATAGTCTTTTACTGTGGGCTGAATAAACAAGCTCAAATTCACTCAGCGAGCTATGGATCAAACTATGCTCAGAATTTCTATAAGTGTTAAAAGTTGGAATGAGGAAATCAATAGACAAACTATGGTCACCGACATAGCTCGACTAGTCAGTGAGCTGAAGTGGAAATGGGCAGGCCACATCGTTAAATAACCGACTACAAGTGGGGAGTAAAAGTTCTCAAAGGGTGACCACATACCGGGAAATGTATACCGGGCCGTCCCCCTACTAAATGGACCGATAACCTAGTAAAGGTCATGGGGAGTAGCTGAATGCAATTGGCTATGAGAGACCTATGTCCAGCAGTGGACTTTTCTGATGATTATGAATGACTTGAAACCTTGAAACTGGCAAAATAAAATATAAAGAATGAAAATTAAATATCATCAATCAAAGGCTTGTTAGTTTAGTTTTATTTTAGCAAACATGCCAAAATCTAGATCTTATCTCTCATACATGTTATAAAGATGTGAATCAAAGTAGTTTGATAATTACAGGAGTGTTTCTTGCATTGCATTGTTTGAAAGTATAAAAAACAGACATGTTTGTGTCAGCCCATGTGCAGTATAGGGTTCCACAGTTTAACTGCTTTTATAAAAATTAATTTTGTATGAATTTTTTTTAACCACTCCAAGTATATTTTATAATATACTACTACTGTGAAAAGTAATATTTTGCAGATTTATAAAAGCAATAGTTTAGCAGACTTTGGGGGGTCTCAACTATGAGAATAATTATCACTTTAAAGCTTAATATTTCGCAAACGGATCCTTATATCGAAAAGTGATAATATTTTTGAAATACTTATTCTACGATGCATGGGGTAGACGCGAAAATAATACTTCATCCGCAAGTTACGTAACGTTATGGGATTTTAATTATTATAAAAATTATTTTTTCCAATATTGTATTCTGCAACTTTGTCCGCGTGATTAATATGTACAATTGTACACCGCTACCAAATTACAGCATTTTAGTAGTAAGGGTCTCTGAGCTGAGTCACGAATGGACAGAGCGACACTAAAAAGGTTCCTTGTTTGACTACTGAACCCTAAAAAAAGGTTCTCAAATTTTAGTTTGATGGTTATTTGTCCTCATCATGACAATTTTTCATTTGAAAGAGGCCCTTGCTCAGCAGCTTTGTTAGAAACTATAACAATAAGTATAACTATAACTAACTATAAGTATAATGGTTTTGCACTTGGCCTTAATCTTATCTGATCGTAAGTGATGATTAGGCAGTTGAATAGTAAGTGTGCATATCCAAAAGCCTTAAAGCTAATGATGCGCTGACATTGTTACATTTCATACTGGATCACAACAGTGCTATTAATACTGCTGTTTGGCGGCAAACTTAGGTAACATGGTGGCCAACATAGAAAATGACCACCAACCGAAACTGAATATCGATAGGTAACCCCATTGAGAATCGAATCCAGGGCCGCCGGTTTTTTAAGTCACTGTTATCTTAGTATGTAAATAATTATTGGTTTTTCAAGTATATTCATTTAAAATTTTAAATTCCAGGTATGGGACACAGCAGGCCAAGAACGTTTCAAGTCTCTCCGCACGCCTTTCTACCGCGGATCGGATATCTGCATACTGGCATATGCCATCGATGACCGTAGCTCCTTTAACAATATCAAGATGTGGCTAAACGAGTTTCTCCATTATGCTGGAGTGAAGAATGGTTTGGAGAAATTCCCCTTCATGGTTGTTGGGAACAAGGTTTGTATTTTATTATATTAAGCTAGATCTAATTAAAGTCGAAATATAGCACGACAAAATAGTCAGCTGAAGTTGGAAGCACATATTAGGCAGGCCTCTTTGAACAATGGATTATCGATGGCCAGTAAGAGTTCTCTAGTTGTGAATATCGGGAATCTTTTCGTCCACTCCTAGACTTAAGCATGCCACAAATCCAGCCAATTCCCTTGCTTCCATCTTACAGGGAGATGGCCCGATACATGTTTCCACTATGTAGTCACCCCTAGGGAAGTCTTACTCCCCATTGGTTCTTCGTTTTCGAGCGATGTGGCCTGACCATTGCCACTTCAGCTCACCAATGTCCTGATAAAGGATGTTGAATTATATCATACTTGCAGTTCGAGACTAATTATAGTAGTGTACTATGGGGAGTGTGTGTTCTGTTGTGGATGTATTCCAGTTGACGATTGATTTTATCTTTAGAATGCAATTGTGTAAATGGAGTCAATAGGCAGCAAAGGGCATCTATGCAAACAACGAAATCAAATATGCTGATCAGGAAAAATTACGCCATTATGTGAAAATTTTGTGTAAAACTTTTAGATACATAACTTTTTTATTCGACGGTTTTGTGTGAGTTAAATAAAGTCAAATGGTTGTTCATTTGGCTTTCCTCTTATGTGATAGTAAGTGACGATAAGGCCGTTGGATGGAAACTTTGCTCACCCAGAAGCCTCAAGCAAATGAGGCGATGGCTCTGTTACCTTTTACGAGTATATCGGAACTAGTGCTATTAACACTGCTGTTTGGCAGCAGACTGTAGCCACTAGACTTTGTTTTTCGTATCAAATAAAATGTATGCCAGAAAAATATATTGCAAAAGCAGATTGTAGCCACTAGACTTTGTTTTTCGTATCAAATAAAATGTATGCCAGAAAAATATATTGCAAAAGCAGACTGACTAAATATTAGCATACCTAGTAGTCTGACATTTTAATTAATGTCACAGCTGTGACCAGATCCTATTAGCCTCTAGATGTTAACACCGCCCCTACGACCGACCGCAAAATAACTGGTTTTCTGAAACTGGGTCGCGGGATCGATTCTCGTCGCGGTCATTTCATCTTATTTTACGCATGAATAACTTTGGCATAATATTTGTTGGTAGCGTGCTGAGCTTGGCTTCTCATTTACTGTTTGTGATTGGAGTTGCGTGACTTCCAAGCTCAGTTGTTTAGGAAAAGGGTTTCTTTGGTTACACGCAGGATTTCGGTTGAAAAATGTTTAAAAATCAATGTTTTTGCCAGCGGTCTTTGCCAAGAACTCGATGTAACTCCCAAAGTTGTGGTCGGATGTGATATCCAGTCCCAAAAGCTCTAGGTCAGTTATGGGTACGGAGACATTTGGAAAGATGGAATGGGCTCCACTTTGCAGTAAGCAGACACGCCCATGTCTTTTTCGCATTGAGACTGACAAGATTGGCATCGCCCCAATCGGACACGACATTTGTCAGGTCCACTATAGATTTAGTGAGGGATCGGGTTAGGTCACTGTCGGCCTGCGCAGTGGACAAATATCCTTCCGAGGCTGCCTCTCTCATCAGCGTACCCAAAGATACCATACTACGAGAACCTACAACGCAATGATAACCAAGAAACACACTGTCTAAAACTTATGGCTTTATTGTCCCATTCATTGACTCTGTACAACTTATTGACAGAGCACGTATAGACAATTATCTTTTGTGTTAACATGAACACACAACCAGTTGTTAAATGCATTGTTCTGATATCGTGTGTTTCATGTACTAACACAGACTTTGTTATTTTTAAATATAAAACGCCTGCTTCCTGGTTACTGGATATCGATTTATGCGTCAGTCTGTTATTTTCTTTTAATTTACTACAATAAAAATGGTCTTTGTAGTTTTTTTCTTCATATAAAATGGACCAAGTCACGGACGTGACCTATTAATAAATAAAAAAGACGTGTGGCACTCGGGGACTGCCGCGGTAAAGCTATTGCATAGCATTTTGTATCAACTTATGCAATTATAATTATTTATTTATTTTATTTATGCAGTATTTCTTTTTCTTTGATATTAATTCAAGTTACACTTTTTGAGCGTGGTGGTGACCGATAAGAAAACAAATTTTTCTTTTATTAAATAAATAAAAAGTTAATATTGTTTAAAATATTTTTATTATTTTACAATACATGACTAATGACTATTATACTTAATAAATTATAAAACAGTAATACGTCTAATCGTACGCACACAACGCCGTGTCGAAGACTGCCGAACTGAAACGACGTTAGACGATGCACGGCCTTCAAGCCACACCTCCGTGCCCGTCGGAGTGGGGAGCGTGAGGTTTTTTCGTTACGGAATTTCTCGATTCGGTCCCCGCGCTCAAGGCCCGCGATAGAAGCTATGCAATAGCTTAAAATTCGTTTATTTCTCTGCACAGAAAGTTCTAAGTGTCATTTAGTAAATGCTATTGTACTACTTTCAACCGACTTCAAAAAAGGAGGAGGTTCTCAATTCGACGGGATTCGAACCGATTTAAAAAAATGTTTTGTATAATGTAAAAAAAACTCAGAACTTTTCCTGGGTGAACTGATTTTGATGTTTCTTTTTATTTGAAAGCTACTGCCTCCCGTGTTGCACATTTTTTCAGATTTTCCAAATTTGGTCCAGTTCTGACAATAGACTTTTAGGGAAATTGAAGTCGGTTTCTAGTTCTTCGCGTTAACTGTTACTGTCTGTGAGACAGGTGTGAACCTGTGTCACAGGACGCCAGGCTCTCACCCGCGGCGCTTTGGATTTTATCAAAAGGCTGTCTGTGTGAATATAAAAAGAAAGAAAAACAAAAAGTATTAAAACAACCCGTGGCTATATTGTTTGATTCCTAGAATACAGCACTGGTTTTTCACCCCCAAAACTAATCAGGCCGAGTACAAAACAAATGAAATAGGTACACATTCCAAATATACCAATTCGATAATTACCCCAGCTTAAAGTAGAAAGAGTACCTACAACTGTGTGGTTGTATTGTAACGAGATACATGCAGCTGACGATGACGGATAAAAATAGCCTGTTGAATGACGACATAGATACTGTTGTGGCATAAGAATAACCAATAATACGATAGAATGGAATCTCCTTATTGCGCGACCCCAAAGTCGCCTCATGCTACTACTATGACCGATCCCGATAGGGCTCTATATACGTTGACAGAAACGTACGGACGCAATGTGTACGAGCGAGCGAGAGGCGACAGGCAGACATGACTTCGCACTGGGCCTGCGTGGTGGACTATTGCCCATACACTCTCTGTAGGAGAGTAGGCCTGAGCCCTGTTAACCCTGAGAACTGTTAGGCTAGTCTCGTGACCTTGAACACGTCCGGAGCGAGAGTTTCATTCCAACACTAACTTGTATTATTGTTGTTTCCAGTCGGACGTGCCTTCCAAAGACAGGGAGGTGACGTACGAGCAACTGAAGCAATGGTGCGATGAGAACAAGATAGCCACGTACATAGAGACCTCGGCCAAGAACGACAACAACGTCATGGAGGCGTTCTCTATGGCCGTGCTGAGGTGAGTCATAAAGAAACTTCTGATCTTTTAATGTTTTTATTTTCAAAAGGTAAGTAATAAAGTTCCGTGATGCAGCAGTCGTGGTTTTGAATAATAAATGTGCATTTAATTTAGTTTCAGTGTATTTTTATTTATGAACGTTAAAATTAAATAACGTAGATCTTGCGTGACGACAAGTGACTACTTAGCTTGTAGAACGGATCTGTGCCCAAACAAAAGCGTCAATTTAATGAGTCTGCTTAAGTCTTACGCAACCTAGCTTAATAAAAATAAATGAAGATATATAAAATGTTATTTCCCAGGTGGGTAGAATTGGAACAGAAGGCTGAGAAAGAACTAGGCATGCTGGAACACCCCGACGTGTTGAGGCTTCACGGGACTAGCACTACATCTAGTTTTAGAACCACTTGCTGCTCCAGGTTTACTGACGTGTGAGCCTTTACTAAAAGTTTGGAAGCATCTGTCATGTGTGATTATAACGATTGTTAGATCCAGATTTTTAGCATGTTGTTGATAAATCTAGTTACAATTTTACGATGTTTTGTAAATTGTAATCTTTGTTATTGTTACATTTGGATTTGTAACTTTAGTAGTAGTATTAAAAACCATTTCCGTTGTAAAAGAAATAAAATAACAGATTTGTTGATGAATGCTATCGATTCAATAGTAGTGAAAACACTACTGCAAATCACGTTGTAAACATTATGATTATTGGTACAAATTGATTTGAAACTGTTTTAGTTGTATTCAGCGGCGTAGCTACCGTAGGGCTAGGCCCCGCTTGGTCAAGGGGCCCCTCGGCCTCCATGAATGATGTTTGAAAGAGTTTTGTAATACCCTAGTTGAGCTTAGATGCCTTAGACGGTTCCATTGATATTAAAATCAATTATTTCAAATATAATTTGAGGGTTGACGTGGATTCCTTCAAAAAGACGTAACGTAAATAGTTATTATGCCATGTTTAATAGGGCCCCAATTTAATATTGCCCAGGGGCCCGGTTACATAGCTACGCCACTGGCTGTATTCGTATTGTGCACTTATTTTGAATGTTGTAAACGTAATCATAATTTTTGTTTCATCTTATACATTCCCTATGTTAATGATTGCTTCCTCAAAACGATGATGAATGATGATGAATAAGACCATGAAAATGGCGTAACCTTATCTTGTAGATATATTTGCAGCACCAATATTTAATAAGTTAGCGTAGTTTGCACGATGTGTACTTGTTAGGTTCTAGAAATATCTAGAACTTACGGCGGTAAGTATGTACTGAGCGGGAAATTGTTTTTATAGTTTTAGTGATTTGTTCCCTATAGAGCAAAAGAATGTGCATTATGCATCTAACTAAATGTATGAATCTTTTATTGGCATTCAATACAGAGTTACATATCTCATAAAGTAATGTTTTATGTTGGTAATAAATATATCACTTTTCCAAAAATACCCCCGTTTTAAAAAGTGGCGTTTTACTATTATTATTAAATATATATGGTTTTTTTATTATTATTAAATGTCTGGTGAAATTGAGTGAGATAATTATTAGCTACGGTTGATAAAAAACGTTCCGCTGGTTTGAATATCATATTTTTTTCCCTTATTAGTACAAATCTCACGAAATGCGTGGGAAAAGCCGTTCGAACGATTTGGCTGAAATTTTGGGAAAATGTAGTCTAGATAACAGTTTATCTTTTATGTAAAGGTGCATCTGTCACCAGTTGTACATTTTTTTCTCATTGGGAACATAAGTTACCAAAATTATATATTTTTAATTTCTCGTTCGGAACTGTATTTACTCTGTTAATATTAAAATTACAATCTTCATAGTATGATCCATTGTGAGATGCGTTTATTTTTTACATGAAACTGATCTGAATTAATTATTACATATTTTATTTAGAATACATTTAGGTTGTGAGAGGTATTTCTATTTATTTTGTATACCAGCAGCTTTAAAGACATTCCGTTCTATATATACGTGGTTATATAAAATATGCATGAAATACATAATGAATTGTTTGTTATTAATTGTTATAATTATGTAAATAATTGGAAAACTTTTGTAATGCCAAAGAATTCAAAAATATTAACATTCAAACTAATCTACGAATGACAAGTTTAAACATTATATAAATAATGTGTAAGTCTCATAAATGCTGTTTATTCATATTTATGTAACTGGGGATGTTTTTCAGCTTTAAATTACCGTTTCCTTATAATTTCGGTTAGTCACTATTTTTAATGGCTTTGGATTGCCGATAATTCAGTTTTGAATTTTATCAACGTTTATTGAAAATCTCAGTATTGTACGGTACTTATTTCTACATAATTTTAAATTTAAAATGCTCTAATATTATTTTTTATTATTGTAAAAAAACAATATGGGAACACTGACACACATATCTTAAGATTGTAAATTTTTTGTGAAGTATCTACTTAATAGATAATTTTTATCAATAATGATTTAGTCACCAAGTGCCTAATAATTAGTTACCATAATATAATTTGAAGCTCTTTCTTCAGTGGTACGGTATAACCAGGTCAAAATCTGTCTTCAGGTAATTGAAAACCTTTAATCACCACGACCATAAAAAATTACTCAAGCGACCCCAGTAAGTTATCGGTTACACAGCTAATAGGCTAGTTGACTAAATTTGAAAACTTGGCTAATTATATACTTTAATATCTATTTTATCCCAAAAAAAACTATATTTTAAAGAAAAATCAATATTTACATTACGTATTTTGTATTTTAAAAAAGCCATTTAGATTTCCCTCGAAAACGCTGAATAGTGTCATGGCGTCTTGAATGACGTCACAGCTCGCGAAATAACCTGCTCTGTGATATGAAAACGTCAACAACAACAATGATGTTTTGCGAGGCGTGACGTCACACTTTCTTGCGCCGCGTTCTTCGTGTTCGTTGTCACGTGACCTAATGCCTATTTTTTTCGAATTCATTTTCTAAAAATATTAATAATCTTTAACTTTTTTGAGAAATATACTAGTTTTTTCTTATCTTCGTCTCCTCATTTATAATTAGAAACTATAAACCAAGCAATTTGTTATTAGTGGAAACAGGCCTATTAAGTCAAGTACTATATGGGTGGCCGTGTTAAACATTCAAGTCGAGGGAATTTTTCAGGTTAAATAGTTATACCGCTTGCCGAATATTGAGTTATTATATTACATAATGTTGTCTAAATAATCGATTTTTGTACTTTCATTGAAGCAAATAGAAATCGGAATATAGTCGAAATGTAACGAATGTACGGTCGGTATTAACTGACTACTTGTCCAAGTTCAAACTTTTAAGATTTTTCTGTTGTGAGGTCTTGCGTCTTCTATAATAAACACTTAAGACATACGTAATTTATAGTTTTCTTTTTATTTATAATGTTGTCACTGATTTCAAATTAAATACGAGAACAATTTCCCTAATGTTTCATTTACTGTTTCCTAGCTTTTGTCTGCGGCTTCGTCTGAGTGGACTTCAGAAATTATCCCACGTTTGACCAGAGTGACGTAACATAGATCCAAATTATTTCAAGACAAATTGTATGAAACATGGCAAAGCATCAAAGGCGCCACTGTCCATACATTATGTATGGCAGAGAATGGATGTTAATTTTGCCCCGTTTGACATTTGGAAGGTTTATTTTCGCGCCATCTATGAACCATTAGATGCGTACTGGCTATTGTAGCTAACTATAAAGTGGTAAATGAATGATATTTATTACGCGACACTATAATAAAATTTCATCTCATATTTTTAGGTAATTACTCAACAAAGCCAGCTATTCTATTTCAAAGGATTATGGCAACAGAAATTTATTATGGAAGCATTAGGAGAGGGATAACATTAATAGCTTAGGGGCCGTCCATAAATTACCTCATCGATTTTTTCAGATTTTAGACCCCCCCCCCCCCCTATAATCATCCTATTGTCATTTCTTAATGACCCCCCCCCCCCCCCCCCTTCTCCCAAAATTGACGTCATTACTAGTTTGACAAAATAAAACATTGCAGATTTGAGAAAAATAGGGTATTATATGATTAAAACACTTGGTTATAGAATCACCTTTTATTATTTTTACTTTGGCAATAATCATTGATATAATATAACTACTTATTTTTTACTTTTCTTTGGATAACTCCCACGGAGTTTTCACCCATTCTTTTAAATTCATTAATTATGTAATGTTGTAGTTATTATTTAAGTATTGTGTTTATTATCAATACATAGTATAAAACAAAGTCGCTTTCGCTGTCTGTCCCTATGTATGCTTAGATCTTTAAAACTACGCAACGGATTTTGATGCGGTTTTTTTAAATAGATAGACTGATTCGGGGCGGGCAGCTAGTATTTTACTAGGTGTGCTGGAAGAAATTTCTTTTTAGAAATAATCTTTTTGTACGTGAAAAATAAACTATAAATAAGAATGACGTCAATTTCGAAACACCCCCCCCCCCCCATCTATCATTTACCGTCATCCGCAGACCCCCCCCCCCCCCTAATTTAGAATGACGTAATATATGGACGGCCCCTTACCAGTGTCCTTGTTGATCAGCCAAATTTCCTTATGAATATGTCCTTTGGCCCCCAACTTGTCTACTTACGAAATATTGCCACTTACAAATTGATTTCACCTCTACCTAGCTATGGGTACTCGGTTTGGTTGGCGGTAGAGCATCTTCTATGTCTAAGTTACCTAAGTCTGCCGCCAAACACGGCTGTGTTCCAGTATGAAAGGTTGCAGAGACAGCGCCTCATTAGGTTGAGGCTTCGAGGTGAGCACGCTTTTAATCCCACAGCTTATCGTCACCATCAGGTGAGATGAAGGCCAAGTAAGCCCATTATATATTAAAAACAATATATGTATACATAAAGGTTGCTAAAAGCATAACCTTTCTTTTCGCTTCGTAGTCGGGCTTTTTTGATGAGAGCTGAGAAGATAAATCAAATTCAAGGAGTTAAACGTGAGTTATACTCATAATGGCCGCAAAGTCCACTACTGGACATAAGTCTCCCTGATAGATTGCCGCCACAGACTTTCCATGGGGGACCTGCCATAATAACTACGATTGTCAGGTAGATCGGTGATCGCAGTAAGATGTTGTTACATAGGTAGATGCTGCTGCCCATCTCCTGATTCCCTTTGTCGCCTCTTTTAAGACTTTAGGATGATATGGGGTGGTCCTATTATTTAGTCATACAAATAAATAGATGTTTATTTTCAAAATTCTGTCTCAGTCCAATATTTATTTCAAAAAAGGATGCATTCAACAAAGTTAGATCCCTCTTACTTTAAAACACAAACAAAATAAATGTTAATTTCCACAATAACATTCAATCCAATACTCTCACTTTAACAAAATATAAAATTATTGACGTGACAATGTCTGTAAACTGACTACAACATTTTTTTTAATTCTTTAATTTATTAAGCACCTATCAGATGTATATAATAAAAGACCACTCTTGAACATGCCTCACGGATGCACTTTCCCCACGTTTCAAAAATGTGTCATGTGGTGTCACTTGGCCTTCATCCCACTAGATGGTGACGATAAGGACTTTGAAGCGCTGGCCTCTCACAACTGCTTTATTCATAATGGTCTTTCACAATAATTACAATGCTTGGCCGGCAGATTGGTAATCTCAGTAGATGTTAGTGAAAAATTATGTATCAGATAATTAAATTTTTACTTTTCAATGCTGACTTATTTCTTCTTTTCTATACTTTGCTAAACTCGGTCCTGTCTCATCTTTTGTCTCACTCTGGTCTTCTAGACTTGATTTTAGGGTTGCACCATCAGAATCAAAATCAAAGTCCAATATAAAAAGAACATTTGAAGCCATAACAAATAGTCTGTGACCATTTTCCTTGCAAACTGAATCCAGCCAGGAAATGTGGGTATAATTAAATGGTAGCTTACAATCGAATTCATGATACTTTTCTAAACTGACAACAAGATCCGGTGATTGCACTAATTTGATGTCAGTAGAAAACAGTCTCAGGGTTTTATTATTATCATATGGATTGTAGTAGAATTTCAGCATCCTCCCCTTTGCTCCCATTATGACCATATTTCCTGTAATGCAATATCGATATTGCAATAATGGACAATCATCTTCATAATATCTGTTCAGCCATTCGATCATGGGCATTTTATTCCATTGGTAGCCATGTCGCAACATGCTCTGAATCGTATCAGAGAGCTCACAGACCTCGAGATCCTCTATCATCTCAAACACACCATCAATTAACATATACAGATGCAGTGACTGTGTAAGAATATATAACTCATTTTGAAAGCAGCTGAAACATAACACTTCTTCATAAAACATTTCTTGTATTTTTTCTATAATGACGACTCCATTTTTCACTTTAACTAACAAAATTTGCCGATCACAATTCCTTAAGTATACCCTATCATTTAATGTGGTTACTTCCTCTCCGTTGTTTCTTAGCATGCCAATCAAAATTGGCTTCCTGTTTACTTTTGGAATAACGTACAAGTTTACATGCAAGGAACGACCTTCTACTGGTTGGAACAAAACATAAAAGTCATCACCTTCATCAAAAAAGTAAAAATTAATGCTGAAAACTTCTGAATGACTTTCTTTCAAAGTAAGCAAGTCGTAATATTTAACAGTATCATATAGATTTATTTCACGATTGGAAAGATTGCTATTTTTACTATTTGATAGACTTAACAAACCATTACATTTCAATACATAATGACGATCTGCACCCAAAAGCTTGTTGACAGTCAATGTTGCATTTTTAATGTTGGGCCACAGGTTTAAAGATTTATACAGCTGTCTCCATGTCAATTTGGATTTTTTTAAATCTTCACTAGAGTTGATGAACTTTACTTCACAAAGTTTCTTCCAAACAGATTCCACATAGTCTATGTTATCTCTCCATCTCTTACAGACCAGTCTGCAATTGAATGCATCTTTGACACTGATATTTTCGAATATATTAAGCAGAACTTCGTTAGGAAGATCGGTGATGTTTTTTTCTTTTGTATGAATATGTGCAGTCATTTTAGGGGGAAAACTGTAACAAAATGAATAAATCTTAGTCACTTTACAGTAATAGATTTTTCCAGAGCCGATAATATATAATAATAAATATACCTTTCCTGAGATATGTAGATAAAAGTAGGAATTAGAGGGGAAGCCTAAACACATATGAGTAAAGTAACATGTGTTATGAAATATCAACAACTGTGATGTGAAGAAACTTGACTATACATTTATAACATATCTAATTTATTTGTTATCAACACAACTATCTCGGCCCAGCAATAACTCTTATCTTTGATAAAACCAATGAGTTTTACTTTGGTTTTACTAAAGAGACGCAAATAATTCGTTTTTCATACACGGAGTAGCCACTTATTGGACATCAAGACGTAGCTTTGAAAAAGACACAATTAGAAAGAATTAATATGTTTGTCTCAGTTGCACTTCAGTATGTCATACGATTAATTGGCTGATTAGAAAAAGTCAGACTGTGACTTCGAAAAGCCAGTATGTGTGTTGCTAGTTGTCGAATTGAATGCTTATGGAACCCATCTTATGGAATAAATTGAATGAGTAGTAAATTTCTATTTATGTTGCACTTTTTTTTTTAAATAATGGCTTTAACCAGTGGTTATCTAGCCAATGACGAGTAAAATTAGGTGAACAAATTTTGAGGTTATAAACTATGCCGAAGCCATTTCTTCAGCTTTCTCAATAAAATGTATAATGATACATTTTATCGCTTAATTTGGATTCTTGACGAGAACTTCAAAGGCCGGCCTTGGTTTCAACATTATCCGAAATAATCCATATGCCGAATATACTCGACATGATAAACTCTTCGGATCGCGTCGAAACCCTCGCAATTTTGCGTAATTGACACCGTCCATGACACTTTTTGCACTATATCACACCATTATAACACAAAAAACACACATAACAGTATTATTATTCAATTAACAAAATTGCAATGAACCACCATTTTTCCAGTTCGCGCCAAGAAAGAAAGAAAGAAAGAAAGAAAGATTTATTTGCTAGAATACAAATTTAAAAAGATCTTAATATTAATATAAAGTAATCGTATTCTGTCGAACATGCCGACGTGCAAATGTTTAAGTCTAGTTACATTGTAGTCTGTTTAAATATACTTATCTATATATATCTTAATCTAAATATGCATCGATCTCACCAACATCAACAAA
Organism: Carcina quercana; assembly: GCA_910589575.2. Taxonomy (NCBI): domain Eukaryota; kingdom Metazoa; phylum Arthropoda; class Insecta; order Lepidoptera; family Depressariidae; genus Carcina; species Carcina quercana. The sequence goes on along the minus strand of OU342429.1, from coordinate 13,612,735 downwards.
TATAATTATAACTGGTCAAATTCATTCAATGAATAAAAAGAGTGTTCCATCAGCCACAAACGTAATGCTCTCTTAAACCTATGTCTCGGGAGTTGTTTAATAAATCCTGGTATTTTGTTGTAAATTTTAATACACATACAGTAGCTGTTTTTTTGAATGCGCGTCGTTTTAGGTGTTATTTCGAGAGCCAATCTTTGTGGATTTCTTAAAGGTCTCTGCAGTACCTCCCCAGCTTCAATAAAAAGATGATAGTTTTGCTTGACGTAATTACCTATCTCGAGTATATACAGGGATGGTAAAGGTAATATTTTTAGTGATTTAAAGTAGGGTCTGCAGGAGACGTCTGGCGCGATGCCACATATAGACCGTATACATCTTTTTTGGGCAATGAAAATTTTGTTACTGTCTGTACTATTTCCCCAAATTATTAATCCGTACCTGAGGACAGACTCTACATAAGCAAAGTATGCAGTGATAGCTGTACTTTTATTGGCAATTTTGGTTAGTTTATAGAGTGCGAATGCGAACCTATTTATTTTATTGCATATTTTCTCTACTTGCTCTTTCCAGTTCAAGTGCACATTTAATCCTACGCTGCGCTACAATTAATCCTAAAAATGTCGTACTATTAGTATTATGTATAACTTGTCCATCGTAGTTTACCGTTATTTGTTTATTTTTAAAGTTATTGAAATTTATGAGATTAGTCTTCGATAAATTTATGTTTAGATTATTTTGATGTAACCATTGTATTATTGATGTTAAGGTCTGTGATATGTCCATTTTATGCAGTTCTATTGAAGATTTTATATCCGAAGTAACTATTATTGAAGTATCATCTGCGAACAAAACTGTTTTATGTTTTGTTGCGTCTGGTAGGTCATTAATGTACAGTACAAATAATAAAGGGCCTAATATACTGCCCTGCGGAATTCCAAATCTGTTGTGTCTGAAATTAGAACGGTGTATATGTATTGTATGTTTATCATTTAATTGTGCTATTTCTACACACTGCAGTCTATTTTCTAGGTAGGAACTCAACCAACTAAGTGCAGGTCCTCGAACACCAATCTGTTCGAGCTTAGTTAACAGTATTTTGTGAGATACAAAATCAAACGCCTTTGACAGGTCTAAAAATAACACACTGGTATATTTTTTGTCATTCAGGCTCTTAAGGATGTCATTGACCAAGTGAAACGCTGCGTGTGTTGTAGATTTGTTTTTAATAAATCCATACTGGTTTTGTTTGATTATATTAAACTGGGCAAAGAACGATGTTAGTTTATTATGCATTACTCTCTCGAAAATTTTAGATATAATCGGAATAAGCGTAATCGGCCTGTAATTAGTGACTTCAGTGATATTTCCTTTTTTATGGAGTGCTTTGACCACGGATACTTTTAACAGTTCCGGAAAAGAACCTGACTCCAATGAAAGGTTAACTAAGAATGTTAGGACTTGGCTCAATTGTTCCTTACACGCTTTTATCACTTTTGTACATATAGAATCATATCCTTCAGACTGTGTATTATTTAATAATCTTATTATATTAATAATTTCCTTCTCATCTATTGGTGCTAGGAAGATTGAATTATGAAACGCGTTTCTTCTATTTTGAACAACATTTTTTGAAATTTTGTTATTATTTGTTATGTCAATAAAATAATTGTTCATAGTTGAAGCTATCTGTAAGGGTTCTGTTATTTCCTGTCCATTGTATACTATTTTATCTATGTATTTTTTTATGTTTGTGCCACCAGTTTCATTCTTTATAACTGTCCATGTAGCTTTGCATACATTTTTACTATTTACTACATACTTTCTATTTGCAATTTTCTTCGAATAGTTTGTATATTTTGTTAATAATTTATTGTAATTTAAATATTTATGTTTGTCAGCTATAGTTTTATTTTTGTAGTATTTGTATCGAAGTGTTCTTTTCACTTGACAACTTTTTTTTAGACCTTTGGATATCCAGTTTAATCTTGTAGACAAGCTTGTTTTTACTTTGATTTCCGGAAAGCAAAGTTTGTATAACAAGCAAAACAGCTCATAAAATTCCCTAAATGCGTCATTTAAATCTGTGTGCTTGTACACTTCTGAGAATGAAAGACAGGTTAAGTATTGTTTAAATCTTTCAATGTTTTCTTGTGAATAGTCTCTCTTGTAAATATAAATGTTTATCGGGGTTTCCTTCTTATGTGTAACAAAAAATTTTAGAAACTGTGCTGTATCATGATCAGATAACCATAACGATAGAACTGATCCGATCGCATCATTAATATTGCTAATTATGAGATCAATACATGAGTTTCCTCTAGTAGGCTCCGTGATGTGTAAGTTAAGATTAAATTGTTTTAGGAGGTCTTTAAGTCGTGAAGAGTTTATATTTGTTTCCATCATGTTGATATTTAGGTCACCTGCGATAATAATTTTCTTTTTAGAATATTTCGCAAAATATTTTTGTAACAATGACTCTAATTTATCAAAGAAATAATCAACATGTCTTTTTGTTTTTGATGGTATACGATACAGACATATAATAATAATGTTGTTAGTGGTGAGACTAATTGCACAGTATTCAAAATGGTGAATCATTGCCAATTCATCGAAACAAGTAATTTTTTTATATTCTATACCTTTTTTAACCAGGATACATGTCCCGCCTCTTTTGTTTGGCCTTGAATAATTGGTTGCTAATTCATAATTATTAATATTAACATTTTTATGCTCACCTAATTTAATAAATGTTTCAGTGAAACACAATACATCTGGAATAGACATGTCGCTGCGTATGTCCGCGAGTGTGAGCTCTATTTGCTCCTTTTTTGACAATAGGCCGTGTATGTTCTGGTGAAAAATAGTGAAAGCATTTTTCGGTTTAGGTACGAAAACATTTAGATTCACAAGTTTGTGTTTGTCCTGGGGGCATTACCTTTTCCTCATTACATTGATCGGATGAAATGGGAGTTTGTTGTGGCTTTATCTTCTGGAAGTAGTAAGGAATAGTGCTCTTTTTAGGGAGTGAGGCCCCTGTAGTAACGGTGTTACAGTTTGTGTTTACAGATATTGATTGATTTATCAGTTTTTTCATATTAACAAATGTCAGAAATTGAGTTTGATATTTGGTATAATCGATGCATATATTAATTTTAGTCGAGATGAGATTTAAATATGTAACAGCATTGAAATTATAGTTTTGCATGTCAATATACTTACAACATTCGAAATGTTTAGTCCATAGTTTTATATTGAACCCCCATGTTGCACTTTCTTCTATTAGGACAGTATTTCCTTTAACATTCATCTTATTGCAAATCTTAGAATGGCAAGTACATACGATTGCGGTATATATAAGTTGGCGTTGATTTCCGTACTAAAAGCGTGCCCACGGGACCCTACTACAACGGCGCCGTTGTCCGTCCGTTCCTCAGTTCATTGTTTTGAAATATAAACCCCGTTTGTATTTGCCGCCATTTTGCCTGCCGGTCTCCGAATGTGAATCCGTAGTCATATTTGCAAAAATTGACCGCCATCTTGAACTTTCTCGATTTTGGTCCGATTCCGTTCAAAATCGATATTTGGTAGTCCACGGGGTCTCCGAATGTGAATCCGTAGACATATTTGCAAAAAGTGACCGCATCTTGAACTTCCTTGCTTTTGGTCCGATTCCGTTCAAAATCGATATTTGGGGGTCCGCAGGGTCTCCAAATGTGAATCCGTAGTCATATTTGCAAAAAGTGACCGCCATCTTGAACTTCCTTGCTTTTGATCTGATTCCGTTCAAAACCGATATTTGTGGGTCCGCGGGGTCTCCAAACGTGAATCCGTAGTCATATTTGTAAAAAGTGACCGCCATCTTGAACTTCCTTGCTTTTGGTCCGATTCCGTTCAAAATTGATATTTATTAAATAAGCTGTCCTCTTCTAGCGTTATACAATCATCACAGTTCATCCGGTATTCATATATTTTCTAAAATCCATAGGATTCTGTTTTTTAAAAATCATAGTATGATTGCTTTATATTAAAAAAAATGTTTCAGTTATGCATAACATCACATACAATCACAATAAGATTGTTTTAATATTACATTCCAGCTCAATGTATATTGTTAATTAATGAAATCTATATATTCACACACACACACACATACACCAACACTCTTATACCATAACACCAACCAATACGCAAATTTTTGTTTGTATAAAGTCTCGGTCGAATCACTGGTTATTGCGACACAGGTTTTACCTACTGCAGTAATCAGAGATCCTCAACAACCATAGCAGCAACAAAAATATAATTAGCGTCATTTTATGTATTTTAACAGTATTAATAAACTATTTTTTTATTTTTTTATTAATAAGTGAAGAAAAAACTTTGTACCCCGTTTTTACGAAAATTGCGCGGACGGAAGAGTATGAAATTGTGCACACTGATCTACATCTACACTAATATTATAAAGAGGAAAGAGCTTATGTCCTTTTTCGACCCTATCGACTATCCAAATTTAAAAAATCAAGTCATTCTGACATCCCCTTTAGTTGAAAAATAAGGGAAAAACAAACAAACTCACTTTAGCATTAAAATATAGATTGAAGAAAAATATCTCCTACCTATCAGATTTTTAAATGAAAAACAGCAGTTCAATTCATAATAAACACGCTTTAATAACTTCGCTTGTTTGTATATACACATAAAATACGGTATAAATAAGAAGTCTATTTTAAACTACTTATAATTGCAGCATCGATACAAAACTTAAATTGTATATTATCGCTGTGCTTGTATGGTTACTGCGTCGGAAGAGCTACCTACCATCATGGTGTATAGTGGAACATTTCAATGTCTTCTAGTTTGGCAATTAGGCTTGTTTAATCGAGTTCAATAAATTACAACTTAAACTTAACTTAAAACTACCCTGTGGTTATTTAAAACCTCTGGATACTTATTTAAAATAAGATTATACTTGAGTCTCACGTACTCACTCAACATCACAATCATCAAGTCTTACAGTTTATGTAGTACAACTGCAGCATCATAAGTTGACATTCAAAACTTGAAAACAGTTTGATGCAGTCACAGCAAACAAATAAACAGACAAATATATCGGTGATCCTACATGAAATTCACACTCCACTTTGTAACATAAGTTTGTTGTATAACTGTCTCCGATTATCTTTTTTGATGTTCAACGTGTACATCTTACTTTCGTGATAAAGCCTTATTTTTAGATATTTGTCAATAGTTGCTCTAATCAACAAAAGGGAATGATCAGCCAGTAACGATGATTTATTAAATGGATGATTTGCAAAATCTCGTATTAAATGATCTGGAAGTCTTTCCAGAGTTCTTGTGATCAAGTATGCATATCCATATTTTGGATGTAAAGAATTTATTGTATCAGACATTGATATATGTTGTCTAACGGTAGCTTCACATGACAGGCAAATTTCAAATACATGTTGTGATGGATAACATATTCCTCCTCTGTCTTTGATCATAATCAATTTATGAAACCATAAAAGTTCTTTAGCTAACAAAGCAGTGACACAAAACTCGCATTTGAGCTCATTTAGCAATCTTGTGACAACGTAACCTGACATATATCCAACAATCTGTTTAGACATATCAGTTACTAGATCATTGATCGCATCAATATTTTGTTGAAATTCACATTCAACTTCAGGTTCGATTTTATCATCTTCTTCAGTAATATCTCTGTGACCAATGGTTGACTGGTTTATTTTTTCTGTGTTATTTTCCAATGTGCAACTCAAAATATTTATTTTTTCGAGTGGAACACAGTTGCCACGGAATGTGGTCTTTAATTCTAGGTGGTTTAGCATTTTTTTATAAGCAGATTTGAATTGCATGACGTTAGGGTTATTATTGTGCCCCCCTTTTTGTCGAATGCACCCAAAAAATATTTCCAAATGGTCTTGTGACAGCCTGTAAGTTGCTATGTATTTCATTAAGCTCGTTTCTACTAATTTCGCATATAAGTTTCTCAAACTTTCTATACATACAAGTAGCCCCAGAAAACCCGTCTTAAATTTGCAATCTAAAACTGGTTTCATAGCGGTTTTTGTTGTTATTATGGATGTCATATGTTTTCGATATTTAATTTTTTTCGTTGTCACTTTGAACTTCAAATTAGTTACATATTCTTTGTACTCTTCCAAAAACTTAAACACTTCTTCTTTGTTTCCGGGATTCAGTGCCTTTTTCAATCCATATGATTTAGGATCTCCTCTTGAGTTCAATACATCAAAAACATCATTGTATATCTTAACAAACTTTGAAGTTGGCTCACTATCAGAAAACTCTGGTAACAAGTCTTTACAGAGGCGCAGAGATTGTGCGGTACTATCACTCAAAAGTTGAGTAGCCAATTTCACCTTCATAATTTGCTGTCGAAAGTAAATATGACGCCTAGTGAGTTTATTTCCTGTCCACAATCCTTCTACATCTTGAAGCTCTTGCAGACGCGTAATAAACTTCCAATTTACTTTATTGTTATCCTTGTCGTAAAAAGTTTTTTTTGCCTCAAAACTGTTACGCACTAACTTTAACATGTGGCATGCGTCTAACATGAGTGATACTTCACTCCCAGTTGTGGGATGTGGAAAACTTGGCTTTAATAATTTTGGATCTTCCAATTTGCAGCCCAACTTACGCATTGCTGCTAGATTGACCTGGCTGCCATCACATGTCACGGAGACTACATCAATGTTGCTTTGGGCGCATTTTTCTAATGCCATATTAATTATAGTCGCGAGTCTAGCACCAGAAAGACCGTGAGTGAAAAAGTATCCTATAGGAAGCTTCCAAGATTCATTTAAGCTTACTAATAGCAATACAAGCGCAGAAGTAGCCAAATCCTGACATTCGTTATTTTCGCCTAAGCCATAATCCACAAGGCCCTGAAGTTGTTTTCCATCAAAAAGCTTTTGTTGGCGGATCGCCATCTCATCGATAACTAAGTTACAAATTACCTTAGATTTCGAATATTCACTTTTTGTCTTCAGTGCACTAAATGCTTCCTTAGTGAAACCAGGGTCTCCGTTGATTTTGTTGTACCAATTCAATAAGGTTCTAGGGTGAGGCAAACAATTGCCTAAAGCTGATCGGACGTATTTATATGCAGCTGGTGAATAAAAGTTGAGCGATAACGCAAACTTTTTTAATGTAATAGGGAATTTTTTGAATGATTTTTTATTTTGAAACGATTTTTGAAATTCTGTCATCAAAGTACTCATCTCATCGTCAATATTCAATTGCATTTCTTCTTCTTCACTTATATAGCGTTTCTCTTTTATTTCTTTTATTACATCTGATAATTTTTGGTTCTTCTTTTTAAGTCTCTGTTTTTTCTTTCTTAATTTTTTTATACAATTCAATCTTCTGTTTGCTACCAACTTTAAACGGTTAATAACTTTCCTCATTTTATGTTTTCGCGGTGTTTCTAAAATTTCAAGCATTTCATCATCTGTACTTATATTCAAATCAACATCCGTTTCCTTCACAGATTCGTCTTCAATTACTAGTGGTGGATCGAGTTCATCCTTAAAGTATACAAGAGCGTAAGAGTTATTGACATCAAAATTTACTTCTACTTATAATTGTTTTGGTTTTTAATATTGTTAATTCAAATATTAGAGTGTCCTGAGCTGCACTCGCCATGACAGAAATATTACAGTTGTGTGTTAAACTGGGATTATAATTAGCACATATAATTTATAGAAATACACTTGAATTTTTTTAAAAGTACTTTTAATGTACTGGCTTTCCGAAGACAAGTGCATTGTTATAATTATTTAAAAAAAACTATACCAGTCATTCTTAAATTCCTAATTTTTGGACTGACATACCGATGTTGAAAGAAATTGGACCAAAAGCAAGGAAGTTCAAGATGGCGGTCACTTTTTGCAAATATGACTACGGATTCACGTTTGGAGACCATTATTTTATCGATTTTGAACGGAATCGGACCAAAAGCAAGGAAGTTCAAGATGGCGGTCACTTTTTGCAAATATGACTACGGATTCACGTTTGGAGTTTGGAGACCATTATTTTATCGATTTTGAACGGAATCGGACCAAAAGCAAGGAAGTTCAAGATGGCGGTCACTTTTTGCAAACATGACTACGGATTCACGTTTGGAGACCCCGTGGACCCCCAAATATCAATTTTGAACGTAATCGGACCAAAAGCAAGGAAGTTCAAGATGGCGGGTATTTTTTTCCAATATGACTCCGGATCCTTATTTGGAGAATTGAATGATCTTAAAATATCTATTTTGAGTGGAGTAGTACTAAATGCAAAGAGATATAAATTACCGGCCATCTTAAAAATGGGAAACAATATACTTACTATTATTATTGGCACTGCTGTTTTTGATAAACGAATGTAGCTATTATGCGATTTTATTATATCATGTTCTTTAAAATGTTTAGAGCAAATTTGCGATGCCGTCGAAGGCCACCAGCCTGTTTCCTTTCTTAAAATTGATATTATTTTTATCCACTTCTCCCTACGCTTCGGGTCTTTAGGGATCCTGGAAATCAATTCACAATAACCTTTCGTACAATTCTTATAAATCAACTTAACTGATTGCAACTAAACTACTCCGTTTTGTAAAAAAAAGTATTACATATATATAAACATTACTTCATTGACTCAGTTACCATAACTCCCATGCATATGGGAAAATTAAAACGTAAGAAATGGTAACACTGGAAGCTAGCTACAATGATGCGTATGAAAATGGTTTGAAATAAATAATGATTTTGATTATCATTTGCTATTATTTCATAAAATAACGACAGACTCACGTGTGAAAAGTGATGCCACTTGTTTTACAGTGTTTATCTGATCTTGATTTGCAGGATTTAATAATACATTTACCCATTTTATTCCTGATATATTGTAACGTATTATCTTTACGCGGCAAATTGGACAACTGACGAGAATTCTGTCTGACCAAAGGTCTGCGCCTCTTTTAGTAAAACTCTTTGGATAAAACAGTAAGTAACTTTTAACTTTCGTGTTTGTACTTTGTTCACATCACATTTAGGAGCATTTAATCACTATGCACAGCTGACAATTGACATTAGCATAATTTTTTTTTCAACAGTGGCAATGGTCGGTCATCCTTACAGACACTTCTTTTCTTTACAAAAAGAACTGTAAATCGGCACATTTCGTTCAAAACAAAACCGCGTTCACGCTCTTTCCAGTCAAACTCTTTGATTTACAGTCCCTTTAGCTAGCCTCTAACGGTTAGGCTTACAAACTGAAAACCAGAGCTTGTTCTCTTGCGGCGCAAGCACGGTGCAAGTTCAAGCTGAGTTTGCGGTCTGTTGGTATAGATGCAACATATATGTATTTATTTATATATAATACAACAAGTTCATGTAAATTATGTATTGGTTGATGAAACAAACACAATATTGCGTTTGTAAGCCCAACTGACATTTGAGTAGGTACTTTTATTATTTTTCCCTATTTACTTTTTCAGTAAAAACCATTTTTCATCATAGAGAAACTGAAGTTAAAACACTTTTTTTGTGTAATGAAAATTGAGCCATGAGCAGAGCCGAAAGCCATGGGAAGAAATGTATGCGCGCAACCTCGCAAGATTTTATTATATACACTATTGATATATTCGTTTCCGAACCTGCATGTTTATATCTTACTCAAGTGTCGACTTTAAAAACTAACAGAACAATTCGAACTTGAGTGCGATGTAGATTATTTCGAATATAATTCAAAATTATAAACTCAGTATAGTTCCCGGCAAACAACTTGAACAATAATGGGCATGAGTTCGCGCTTCCCGGACTGAGGGGCGCAAGGGGGGACGGTTCGACCAATCACGCGTCTTAACGCTATCGAAATGACATTCCCCTCTGGAACGACGCCAAAGACACCCGAAAATCGTTTACTGCGCAGTCAAGGTTCAAGTTGTTTACCGGGAACTATAATGCATTGTGAAGAAAAAAAACGACGTTATACCCATTCAATTTTTAATTCAGTAAAATTAAAAAATATACAAATAATGCTACGTAATTAAATAAAGTATACATAAATCTTTGGAAATAAAACTAAGAAGGAACGTCTGTCTACCTATACTCACTACAATAAACAAAATACATTTGATCAATATTAACAGGACATAAAGATTCAGATAAAAATAGGAACCAGAATTACGTTTATTTTGCAATCTGTAAATGACTTTATTTTGTCTGGTTTTGAGCCTAGTATTATCACCACTGAAAAACATTCCGCGTGGTCCGATTAGTTGGACTAAGCAGTCGGACCACGCGGTGTCAATGGTCTAGCAGACCGATTCGTAGACATTTGTCGCACTATAGATCTATTTGCTGGCCACATAACATTTCTACTCGTAACTCGTATAAGGTTGATATTGAATTCGAGTTGTTTCGTGAAACAATTACAATCATACAGACGGGATTTCTTTAGTGTATAATTCCAATGAAATTGTATAGCAATTTAAGTTCGCGTTTATAGTCGTACATATGGTAACGTGAAACGAGATAGTCCGGCAAGAAATATCTGTCCTTTTAAGCCATATTTCATAATATCAAAATGCTGCTATATACAATTATAAATGTAAAAAAAGCACCTATCAAACTCATAACCTATAATAAATACCAGAACCGCGAAATACGCGAAACATTCAAAATACGCTTGTGGTATGAGTATGCTTCTATTATAAATTTTAGAAGAAAACAAGAATAGTCAACGAGCTGCCATAGAGAACAGAAACTACACGAAATATATGTTATATATTACCTATTTAAACACCATTTTGTTGTATAGAATGGCACAATATTTAACTATATTATATTTAGTACTGCATACAAAGTTGTTCAAACTCATTGGACTTATATTTTAAGTAAACTATAGTCTTTTTCATCTTCATCTCATCTGATAGTAAAATAAGTGACGATAAAGCTTAGGCTTCTTCGGGGTGGAATTAAAGAAAAACTTTCAAAGGCGAGTATTATTTACAACTTAAGAACCTTTAAGTAAAGTTTCAAGGTTGTAAGTTTTTTAGAATCACATCGGAAATTCATACATCAAAACCATTTTTCATCCCTTAGAAATATTATTTCAGAGAATGTGTCAGAATTTTACAAGAAAGCTACCATCCAAGCTGTATGGATTCGTTTTTCTAATACACATTTTTAACTCATCTTTAAACTTTCAGGGATTGACATGTAAAAATAATCTTACAAATCAAGTACATATGGCAAATAAGAAACCCACTTGCAAGTTTGTAGTTTTATATTACCACGATTGACCACAATTACCGATGTGGCAGAGTTTACCAGGTACATCATTGTTCTAGAAGGTGTTTTATTATTATTATTTGGTATTTCAGTATTTGTATTTATGTGTATTCCAAAAAAAGTGATCCTTGCTATCAATCGAGATACAACAGTGTTCATCTAGAAGCCCAAATCAATGAGTCCCTCTGTATACAGTACTCAACTTTAAGTCAGATGTATTTTTATGAGGTTTCTCATAGTGGTTTCCTGGCCTTCACCATTTCTTCGCTGACAATCCATAGCTTGGACTCTTCCAACTTATCGAAGGGATATTTGGATTGGTACTCGGCACAGTCGCGGTAGAACTTCCCGCTCTGGCCCTCGATACTGTAGTCTGTAGCACAGTACACTATGGTCTCGGAGCCCTGGAACAATATTATAAAGATATTAAATAGAATTAACGTGGTCCTTTACTGTTAGTGGTATGATATCATCACCAATACAAATATGAAGAGTGGAAACGAGTATGAGGCTCAGGCCAAATCATAGACCTGACCAGGTTTAGTTTTGGACCAGTCAGCTTCGAAAGGACACCCTCGCAAGGAGTACAGTCACTGGTGCCGCCATCCAAACTATCGACCATATTATTGTTAGGAATAAGCTACAGTATTATAAGCCCTATGTCACCACAGGGCTGCAAAAAATTCAATTTAGACTCATTTGAGTGTTCCCCTCCACGGAAATCTTTAGTAAAAGGCGAAAGATTTATACGTTTTGAAGGGAAACCAGAGTTAACAATAGAAAGAACCTCAGACAATCTAGTATCACTAGTAAAAACGTTTCACTATCGCGTTTTAACGTACACGTGGCGCCATCTATCGGCACGGTAAAGAAACGAACTATCGTAAAGTAATCTACCGGTCAGAGGTTCGACCCATTTATATTCGTTATTGTAAATACGATGATTAGAGAGCTATTTCAAACCACGAACAGTGTAAAATGATTTTTATAACTCAAGGAATTAATGTAGGAACCCAGATCTATACAAAGTTCGAAGGAAACCCCACTCAAAAATTTTACCCTGATTATATTTGTATGTGGTTAATTTGTTATTTTTCTTCCACTTTACACCTATAGATTAATATCTGCTTAAATATAATTCTGTTTAGGTATCAATACTGACTGGTTATCTAAGTTTAATTAATGATCTGATTATTAATGTAAATTTCAAAGTTACCACTTACTTATTTGTGACACACAATGATAAGGGAAACCAGAGATTACCAGACGATACTGTGTTTCGTCACAGATATGACAAACCGATTGAAACAGGTGTAATAGATTTGTTTACCTAGCCCTATTTTATCTCTCCATATCAGTCACAAAGGTGATGTAAATTCGTGGATTTACAAGTAATTAATTATCAGATATAACATTTCGAGTCCAGTGGTTGGAGGACCACCGGTGGACCCTGGAAGCACCCGAAGTTGTCCGCGATGGAACCCAGATTCAGAAGTTCAACTATACAAGATAGATACTTCGCTTAGGTTTCCATGTAATAATTAATTAATAGTCATTATTATTATTATTTTTTACTTACTTTCGCCCCTTGTAAATTAAAAATGAAAATATGTTAGTAATTATTTCAGTGACGACAGCTGTCGGCCATCATTTCCTACAATCATCTGTAAGAGACAGACACTAGAGTGAAATTGTAAGGGTTCTGTATTTTTATCGAATTTTCGTAACCCTTAAAATGATTTACTTTAATGGAATCATGCCATGACTAGGTGTAGTAAGTTTGAGAGTTAAAATAAAGCAGCATTAATGTTAAAACAGCACCACCACCGACGACCACACCTTCACTTAACACCAGATGAGATTGTAAATAATAAACATTTGCTACTTACTTGCTGAGCTGATCTCATGAACATGAAGAAAACGGGCGCCATCAAGATATAGTGGTACCATCTTATTGAATGCCTGAAAATTGAAGGAAAAAATACGCGTTTTAAAAACTTGGAAATAACTGCTTATAATAATTATTAACTGCTCATGATATACTCAAGCATCTTTTTAGGGTTCCATACCCAAACAGTGCCAAACATGACCCCATTTAATTTTGTTTGAAGTGTCCGGCCTTTGCCACAGGGTTGAACATTTGTATATATTCGCGCGGCGCGAGTGTGCGATGTTGCGTACCACAAATACAACCCGGTCACAGTGACCAGTTTTGTCAATGTGTGGTTGTAGATACTGGCGCGCACACATTTAAGCCGCGCTCGATACAATTGTATGAAATGATTTTACTTCTCTGATTTAACTGTAACATGGAAAACGCTTATTTTTTGAGCACAAGCATCCGAGACAAACGATCAAGTGACCATTTCACATCAATATATATACAATATATATACCTGAACAAATTAGTATAGCAAAATCCTGGACAACAGGCATTTATATCCACTCCAGAGCCTCTCAGTCGATCAGCTAGAGCTCGGACAAAGTACGCATTCATCAACTTGGAGTTGCTATAGCCTGGATTGTGGCGAGATTTCCCTTTGCCCTTCTTAGCTTCTTCAATTTGTGCCCTTAAGTTCAAATCGTCAAAGTCGATTTTCCCTCGCTCATGCAGGGTAGATGACAGCACTACAATTCTGTAATTTATAAACATGCATTAATTAGTAAGTAAGCATTGATTAACTTACATTTTAATGGAAGTCGGTGATTGCTTACACAACACATTGCCCTGAGGTCAAGTTGGGTAGATAATGTAATTTTACATTTGATAGCTAACTGTACAATCGTACATGCTATCACACTTACTTAGCTCATCGTTAAAAAAGTGTGTGGCCCGCTTCATGGACTATGGCCCATACACTCTGTAGGATAGTAGGTCCCCTGGGTGGGGACATATTTAGGATGTTGATGATGATTATAATTATTATAGTCTTTCGTTAACCTTTGTTAATCTTAACTGAAGGAATGTAATATGTCTACTAAATAGTTTAATTAAAGATGAACAAGTTTACTATCAAATATACAAACAGTCAATAGCATTGTTTTAAATGTTTATTTACCTGTTAAAGTCAGGACTACACCGCCATATGTCTACTATCTATACCTATTAGAATAGGTTCACCCATGTCATTAGGTAGGTGTCATAAAAGGTGACTAAAGGAAACTTTCAAGAGGGACAGAAACAAGGTGTCGACAACATCAAATTAGTAGTGTAAATTTGAATATTATGCCACTAATCTAGTAGCGACAATCTCCTAGTGACCTTATGCAGCTAGCATAATGATTTACCTGCTTGGTGTACCCTTTTTCAGCAAATCTAACAACAAGTTTGTCAGATAGAAGTGCCCCAAATGATTGACTCCCATATGTATCTCGAAGCCTTCTGCAGTTTTCTGGTCTTCACTCAGTGGAACCACAACACCTGCATTGTTTATTAGCACATCTATTTTGTAGAACGCCTCTTTAATTATTTCTACAAATTTCTCAATAGATTCGAAGGACGCTAAGTCCAATTGCATGGGGATCTGGAAATAAAAATTAATACTTGTTTGTAGCGGCTGTGTATAAAAATATGCAAAAATCAAATTTAGAACTGACGGTGGCATTACAATAGTACCACAGCTTGAATCATACATTCAATAAAGGTTTATGTGATATCATTGTCTTTAAAGGATACTACATTTATTGACCACTAAGTTTTGCCTGCAACTTTGTCTGTGTGGACTTTATACCATGTTTGATTGGGGTAAAAGAAATATGTCCTTTATGGCCTTTCAACTATCCCTAAAAAATCTGTCATTCTAACTCTCTGTTGTAACGTAAAGATTAGGGTTTCAGGAGTCCAATAATCAATTATGGGTCCAGAATAGTCAAGATCTTATCTACCACACATTCATATTAAAGATGTCTTAGATAGAAAAAAATTATGTGTAGATAAATTTTACATCAACATCATTTATTTTCCTGATATCTACAACAAAACTGTTCGTCTGCTGAATTCTGATGTCTTCTGATAATATGTAATAGGCTTGTGTCCACTAATAACAAATTGCTTGGTTTATAGTTTCTAATTATAAATGAGGAGACGAAGATAAGAAAAAACTAGTATATTTCTCAAAAAAGTTAAAGATTATTAATATTTTTAGAAAATGGATTCGAAAAAAATAGGCATTAGGTCACGTGACAACGAACACGAAGAACGCGGCGCAAGAAAGTGTGACGTCACGCCTCGCAAAACATCATTGTTGTTGTTGACGTTTTCATACCACAGAGCAGGTTATTTCGCGGGCTGTGACGTCATTCAAGACGCCATGACACTATTTTTTCGTTTTCGAGGGAAATATAAATTGCTTTTTTTAAATACAAAATATGTAATGTAAATTTTGCTTTTTCTTTAAAATATAGCTTTTTGGGGATATAATATAGATTAAAGTATATAATTAACCAAGTTTTCAAATTTAGTCAACTAGCCTATTTTCAATCTTATCAAAACAATTCAAACTTTTCAATATAATATGGCCAGTGATAAGAATTTAAAAATGAGTGAATGTGAGGAAAATATTATAGGCTAGTCTACTATATTGACCAATCCAACTTAAACTGAGAGATGTCTGAATTGTAATCCCATACATGTAGACACAGAGGTTGTTAAAATGGCTGTACTGACAACTCAAACATTTTTATCTTAGCCTAGGATACTTATTATTATTAAAAGAAGAAGGACAATCCTTACTCACAGCTCAATAAATTGGTAATCGATAGAAAATTTGCTGATATGGAAATGGCTCAAGATATGAAAAATGAAATGTGGACTACATTACAAAAGAAAACTGTTAATAAATTTTGTTACAGTGCACAACTAATTTCTAATATTGGCGTTTTACCTTACAATAAAACGCTTATTAAATACTTACCTAATTCGAAGCCTATTAAATGAGAGTAGCACTTCCGTTTCCCTTTAGCATTGCTGATTTGACTTCTGTAGTCCCCTTCTACCCAACTTCCGCCCACCGCCAGCAGGTGCGAGCCGAGGCCATATAACGCGCTCGTAGCTCGCGCGCTAGCTCATTGCGGATTTGCGAATGTCCGCCAGGCAGGAGTTAAGCTATAGGCTTCGAATTAGGTAAGTATTTAATAAGCGTTTTATTGTAAGGTAAAACGCCAATATTAAAGACTGTACCGTTATTCGAAGCCTATTAAATGAGAAGTGTTTGATATCGCCTGGCGGTGGAGGACGCCAATGTGATTACAACATATTATGTTAGGTAGAAAGGAAACAACATTATGTGAAGAGAATCATACATACATTGTAGAATCAAATAATTACACATCTTTCTAAACTGATACAAATAAATTACTCAAACTTGATTGATTTGGAGTTGATTGAGTTACCTCTCTGTGGTAAAATTTTCTGAATGTATCTTCGGAGCGCCAGTTGCCCTGAGCTAATATCTGATCTATTGAAAAATTATCTATCCAGTTCTTGGATGCTACCGCAGCTCTCACACTGCCAGGAGCAGCTTTGATGCCAGCTAGCCGGAGCATCGATTTAACCCAACCAGCTAAGATGGTGCGAGTAGCTGCCCGTGGTTCACCTCTAGCAGTAACAAACAGTTTGTCGCTTTTGCATGCAGTCCGTCGCTGATGCCCTGCTTCAATCAAAAGCTTTACCCAATGTACTGGATCTGTCGCTAGTTGGTTATCGTTTTTCAAAAGTTTCCAACCAGATTGTCTTTGATCTACCGTGTCTGTCTTTGATCCAAAACCTGGCCAAAGAATAATTCCATCTTGTATGTCATGTAGGTGATCTGGACTAACACTTAGTAGAGTAAGGTCATGTACACGTCGTCCCGAACAAAGCAATAATAGTGTGGCTGTGTGACGAGAAATCTCATACAAGCTGTTTGAGATTCTTTCCTTCTGCAGAAAGGAAGTCAATAATGAAACATCCCATATCGGAGGCTTTGGGTCCTTAGGTTTCTTCAAGGCAATTGCCTTTAATGCTTGCTGTACCAATTTGTGTGAACTTAGTGAACCTGAGTCGTCTATGTTACAGAAGGTAGAAACTACAGATTTATGCACTAGGATAGTTTTGTGTGCGAGACCGTCCTTCTGATGAAGGTCAATAAGATATCGTGCTAACTCAGAACCCGTAGGTTTGGCACCAATGCTATTTTCCTGCGCCCATCGGCACCAGCGTGACAAGGCCGCTTTATATGTTTTACGGGTAGATTCTCTCCAACCCGACATCAATAGATTTTGTTGTTTAGTTGTCCAGTCAGTTAAATTCCTACTCCACCCCCACATCTCCTAACTTCCAGTGCTATCTCGGTTACATTGGGAGGAGGTGCTTGGGTTGTCGCATCTATCAATACCTGATCCAGGTTCCATATTGTGTGAGGAGGTGATAGAGCTCTGGCCTTCAGATCCGCTCGCCAAAAAACTTTCTGCCACCTGGGCGCTACTATTAGGAACACACCTCGCGCTTGGTTCATGTGATGTAAAACTCTCGGAATCAGGCATGGGGGTGGAAATACCCATGCTAACTGGTAGTTCCAGCTTTTGCTTAGTGCATCGTGAAATTCCGCCTGGCTGTCGTTCAGGTCTAACGATGCGTAAGTCGGTACAACATGCGCCAACCGTGACGCAAATAAGTCGATGTCGGGATGCCCCCATTTGGCAAATATTACTTGTGTTGCCCGGGGAAGTAAGTGCCATTCCGGAAGGGGACGATGCCTTGATAGGTGATCGGCTTCGCAGTTCAATATCCCTGGCAGATGGAAAACTCTCATTTGGATTTGAAGATAATCGATTAGTGTAAAAATCTTGTATGTCAGGTGCATCGCCGCCTCCGATCGAGTACCTCCTTCGTTTCTTAGATATGCCACAGCTGTCCGATTGTCGCTCTGTAGCAACACTGACGCTTCGCACAAACCGAGATCGTATCCTCGTTCTAGTACTTTTAAAATTGCTAGTAATTCCTTTTGATTGCAATGCAGATCCTTCTCTGCTTTGCTCCAAGTACCTGTCAGACTGATGTTGTTGAGCTTGGCACCCCAGGCGAGGTCCGAGGCATCCGTCGTCAAGTAATGGGTTGGCGGCGGGATGTGCAATAGTGTCGAGCGATGACAGTTCTGAAGCCACCATGAAAGCTCTCTCGTCACTCCGTTTGGAAGCAAAAGACGCTTCCTCGGTGGTATGCGCACTAGCAGGTTGAAGAACCTTTGTAACTGGCGATAGTTCAGTCTGCCTCTTGGCACCACCAAGCTGGCAAAGTTCAAGACGCCTATCAAGGATTGTACCTCCAAGAAGTTTGCTTTCCTTCTGCGCAGTAACCTGTTGACAAAGTTTATAATCTTTTCGGTTTTCTTCTGAGGAAGACTTTTTGAGCCTGTCCATGGATCCCACATGATCCGTAGATAGTCTAGACGCTTTTGTGGAGCAAGCACTGATTTCTGACAATTGATTTGCCATCCCAATCGAAATAGCGTATCTGTTACTATTTTTGCGTGACTTTGCAGAGTCTCCCAATCCTGGTGCGCCAGCAAGAAATCGTCCAGATATACTAATATTCTTATCCCTCTCTGGCGAAGGATCTGCGCAATCCAATTCGTTATTGAGGCAAATACCCTTGGTGCTGAACTCAATCCAAAGGGTAGACATGTCATTTCTAGTAGCTCGTCTTTGTACAAGAGACGCATGAACCTCCTGTGGGGTCTGGATATTGGAAGATGAAAATATGCCTGTGACAGGTCTATTTTGATAAGATAATCCTTGGATTGTAAGAAATCTGGAATCCTTGACACATTGATCAAAGAAAAATTCTTTATAGCTACATAGTCGTTGAGAGCTTTTAAATTGAATATAGGTCTCAGCGAGCCGTCGGCCTTTGGAACCAGAAAAAGGCTCGAAAGAAAACTCGGACTTTGCCTCACTACCTCTAAAACATTTTGTTCTTTCATTGTTTGAATTACCTGAGACATCTCGGGCGTTGCATGTATTTGAAAATGACGACTTGGCATCACTAACGGTGGTTTTCTTATAAATGGTATTCGGTACCCCTGAATTACCTTTAAAATGTAAGCCGGAGCATTCAGTCGTACCCACTCGTTGTAATAATAACGAATTTGCCCCGCCCGAAACTGCCGAGAGTCAATATCTCTTACGTTTATTCGCAGATTTATTCCTGTACGAGGGCGATGCCGCTCGCTTTGTTGCACCTCGTCGTTCCGTGGGGTACGACGTGCCCGGCTGCATATTTCTTGGACGAAAGGTTGCATTGTTTCGAGAATAGGCAGCCCTTAAATTCCCACCTTTGTTTGATCCTTGCGCAGGACAGTGCTGACATAAATGATTGCCCTGCGCGGGCATATGACACTGATTCATACTCGTAAAACCTTGCGCAGGCACATTTCGCTTAAAAGAATAATTGTTGGGTTGCGCAGGGGCAACCGTCGTGTGTGACCCTTGCGCAGGGCACTGTGTTTCATCACCCCTTGCTTGCGCAGCAGGGGCACCAAATTTCATTTGGTTTGGTTTAGTTAATGGCCAAAATACCTTCCTGACGCCGCCTGCTTTTTCCAGAGCAGCATTAAACTTCTCCGCTGCAAAAAGGTCCGAGCAGGATGGAGGAATCTTTCGCAGGGTGGATTTCACTAGTGGTTCTTTGACATATTTTAAAATAGCCTCACGTCTCTGCTGAACAATATCAGCTCTATGTCCACATATCATTTGCAGCGCATCCACTGAAACTTTTTGAAATTCGCCCTTTTTGAAAGTATTTTCAATTTTTTCCTGTAAACCATCACGTGTTAAATTCTCAGTATCCCCACACCAAGTTAAAATTTCTTGCAATCCTTTCTCTAATGTCTCTTTTTGTTACAAAAAGGCATAAGTCAGAGCTGAAAAAGACTTTTCTACGTATAAAAGCGATTTATTAGTTTCATAATTCTTTACTTCGTCGTTAGCTTCTAGTTCAATAAATCCGGGTGAATGGGCATAGATTTTTTGAGTCTCAGCGTAGCGAACGTCACACCATGACTGCTCATCAAATCTCTGAAGGTTCTTTAACGCTTCTAAGTATGAGTCAGGAGTCTTTGGAACGACTGGATCTTTAACACTGGTACTTATTTGTAGACTAAAATCGGAAGGGTTACGTACCACGTTTATCGAGCCATCCACAGCTGTGTTGAATAAATTGCCACTAACATTTGAATCTATCAATTCATATTCATCTGGCGTTTGATACATGGGAGTACTTGCGGGAGGGATGTGTATTTGACTGCGTAAATCACTGACCTCCTTTAAAACTTTCTTCAAGACCCTGTGGTTGTGATGACGCGTAGATCGCGACTTTTTCTTCGATTTTCTATGTCTTTTCCGGGGAGAAGAGCTACTGTCCGAGCTTGAGGACGTTGAAGCTGAAGACGCCACAGATGAAGTACTCGAGCTAGAACTCCTCTTCCGCTTATTCTTCTTATTTTTCTTGCGTTGAACCCGAGTACCGCGTTCGGTGACGACATCTCTTTCATTTTGGGAAGCAACGTCCATTTGACAATTTACATCCATTCTGGGTATAATATCATTAACACTCATTTTACTGAAAGTAAATTCTTTTTAAAAACGTTCTGAAACGCAAAAAGAAAAAGGAAAGTCAACAGAATATGGTATAATTATTTCATGAAATGTTCACACAAAAAGAAGTCAACTTGAAACCACAACTGTTTGAAATTCTACAAGTAAAATTTCAAAAGAAGTGAAACACGAACGGCAAACACCGTTTGAAAATTATTTTACACAATGCTAAGTTGTCTATGTTAAAATAAAATAAAAAACTCACGTGGTAGCAGCACCGTGCGGTGGTTTAGACAACGTTCTGGGCCGGGAAACAGACGCCAATGAGCTAGCGCGCGAGCTACGAGCGCGTTATATGGCCTCGGCTCGCACCTGCTGGCGGTGGGCGGAAGTTGGGTAGAAGGGGACTACAGAAGTCAAATCAGCAATGCTAAAGGGAAACGGAAGTGCTACTCTCATTTAATAGGCTTCGAATAACGGTACAGTCTTTAATAATTTTTATTCCCAAAGCACAGTGGCTTGATGGTAATTTCTAGCCACAATATGAGAGTACCTACTAATAATTAAGCTGCTTAATTCATTGGATTCTATCACATACTATTAGTAAAGAAAAGTATAAATAAGCCTATCAGGGAATGTACAACTAGTTATAATGTACCTCTGTTTTGATGAAACTAGCCGAGTGTTGTCCATGATAGGTTATCAAAGTTGACTTACGATTTTATCAGAACATTATTATGAGCCCACTGCCTACAGCTACTATAATTTTAGAGATTCAAATGCTTCACAAATCAATCAGACTTACCAGTTCACCTCCAATTGGTTGCTGTTTCCTTATTTCGGCTATTGCCGCCTTAGCTTTAACGATGTCCCGGCAAGCGAATATCACCCGAGCCTTCCTTTTAACCAAAGATTTAGCGGTCTCGTATCCTAAACCGCTATTAGCTCCAGTTATTACAAACGTTTTGCCTCTCAAACATGAATTACTTAAACATTTTGCCCAGTTCCTCGAACGCCACTTACGAAGTAAACCGAGCGCAACTATAACTGATATTGGCACGGCAGCGTACAGCACATGCGGCGAGACCATTTTCTTTGAGTAAACAATAATTTTCGACGCGATACCTATCGTATTTTCTATTAATTTCACAAAAAACACAAATAACTGTTACGTGCTTCAGTGCCGTTCAGAAATGTCAATTAATGTCAAAACTGTCAAGTCAAACGAAAATCAATATGAGTGAGTAGAGTTGGTAGAGAGTAAATCGAATCGATAAACCAAATCGATTTTAAGAAAGAAGAATCTATAATTTTGTGTAAGTTCCCGTTTTAAGAGCTATGTGGTTCCCAATTTTCATCACAGCCTAATTTTGTTTAAGATTTCAAATTTCGTTAATATGATTATTTTCAATTACTTCGTCAGAATGACTAGATTAAGAGTATAGTTGAAGGGCCGGCAAAGAGCATAGACTACTTTTATTCCGATCGAACAGGTAGAGCCCGTGGAACAACACTAAGCGGACGAAGTCACGGGCAAAAGCTAGTAGTTTCATAAAATTGACCTCAATCGTTCACTCAGTCATATGATTGTGTGTTATCGTTTTTCTGGTACACGGTTTACGCACGGCAGAACATTAGGGTATGTCTTGAATGTTTAACTTTATATTTATTATAGCATTACAGCCATTTTACATAATACCTCACCAATCCGCCTAACAGATGAAGCCTTTGTCGCAGTGGTAGAGCCGTTGCGCCCATTTTACTCTATCATTGCACCCAACATATACAAGCTACATTTACACCCCCAAACATTTTCTTTAGCAGTGTTTAGATAATGTTACTTAGCAGTTTAGAAGGGTATTTTGTATATCAAAATAAAACAAGGAATCTTAGAATAGCTGGGCTGTTTATTTCAAATACATGACATGTAGGGACAACTAGATAAAAAATGTATTTCAGACCATGAAAAACAATTTGATATGGCAACATTATGAATATATTTGGTTTTTCTATATGTATGAGGCATTTACAAATAGGTAAATAGATATAAGTAGTAGAGTAGATTAATTTAAAAATGTCTAAATTATATTTTATAGAATACTAGAAAATGGTAATGAGCATTTATCATTTTTCCATACATACATTTTATTATAATGTTGAAGAGTATTGTATATGTATACAGGGTGGTCCAAAATGTGACGTCCAAAAATTTTTTTTAGATTCCTTACACCTGGGTGTATCCGAAAATACCCCATGTATGTTCCGCGATTTTTTGTAGTTTAGAAGTTATGATTTTTTAAATGTATATTTCGAATTTTCTGCCGGAGCGACTTAAAATAATCGTAACTTGTTTAATAGTAAGGTTTTTTTATTTATTTTTTCTCGAAAGTGATCGTCTTGAATCACCCTTTCTACTTTATTATCAACTACACAACGTTATTCATTACAAGTTACCGAAAAAAGGGATGAAAGTAAAAATTTTAGGTTTGAGTTGAACGGAGCAAAATTTTCAAAAATTTCTTAATAATACAAAATTAATGTTTCATTGGTTCAAACTAATTTTAAAAACTCCAGCAGTTTGTCAGCTTACCAAATAATAATAAAAAAGTTGTTCTTAATAGGCGATTTTACGACGAAATTGGCTTCAGAACTTAGTTAGGTGAGAATGCATAAAAAAAAAATGTTGTCGTAAAAAATGTTTAAGCTTATTTTTTTTTTCATTTTTATGGCCTACATTAGCAAGGCATCAAAAGCATTCAAATAATCTCAAATTGAACGATCAGTGACACATTTCATTTTCTGTTTTTAGACATGAAATTATGAAAGCTAGAATTAAACCAAAATCTACTTCAAGGCCAATCACACACAATGACACAAAGCAATAAATAACACGTTTCAAAAGGCGCCAGGCCAGTAAGGTCTTTCTCTTTCGCACTGTTATGGTTGCGTAGAAGTACGAAAGAGAAAGACCTACTGTCTTGGCCACAAAAGTCAGCCGTGCGCGCTAGGGGTTTTTTACCTGCACTTCCCTCTCCCCCCTCTCCCCATACATTCTCCGTAGCATCTCACTGTATCGTCCGTCCGCTAGTCGTTCACTCACTTCCATCGCGTGTGATACTACTTGACGTTGCTTCTTTCCGATACCGATATTTTGAACCTACTTTCGCTTTGTTACTGGACTCCGATTTGCCTTACGACTAACTTGTGCTTGTGTTACGGACTCCGATTTGCCTTACGACTGACTTGTGCTTGTGTTACGGACTCCGATTTGCCTTACGACTGACTTGTGCTTGTGTTACTGACGGCAACATGAGTAATTTTAGTCTAAGCCAGTACGCAGAAATGCACTTTTACTATGGTATGGCCAAAGGAAACGGTCATTTAGCCGCAAGGCTATATCGTCAACAACTGGACCGGCGAGGAGAAATACTGGACCATTACCCGGACCATAGGGTATTTATTAATACTCATAATACGCTGATGGCCGGGCGTATCCCCGGTCGTAGCCAAAGGCACGAAGGAGTACCCAGAGTAGATCCGGACAGAAGAGATGAAGTCATCGCAGCTGTAGAAAGAGACTCTTCTACGAGTTCCAGAGCAATAACCAGAAGGACTGGAATACCACGGACCTCAGTTCTAAGGATATTGAAAAATGGTATGTCGTTTTGTTTTTTATTTACACAAAACATAAATCACAGATACAATGCCAGGTATTAGACTTCTTCCTGCCTAGGTGGTGAGTAATAGTCCTTTTCTTTTTTCAGAAGGCTACCACGCTTACCACATTCAGCGCGTTCAGGAGCTACAAGCTTCAGATTACCCTAGAAGAGTTGCTTTCTGCGAAACAATGATACAAAGGTGTCAGGAAGACCCAGATTTTTTTAATAAGATCTTATGGACCGATGAATCCCGTTTTGAAAACACTGGAGTATTTAATATCCATAACTATCACAGCTGGGAAATTGAAAACCCACACCTTGCAAGAGCATCAAATTTTCAACATCGATACAGCGTAAACATGTGGTCGGGAATTGTAAATGGAGAACTGATTGGGCCTTTCGAGCTGCCGTCTAGGTTGGATGGAGACACATATCTAAACTTTTTGCAGAACAACCTTTTTGAATTGCTGGAAGATGTAAACTTGGAAACAAGAAGGCACATGATATTCCAAAATGATGGTGCTCCTTGCCATTACGCACGCCAAGTGAGGGGGCACCTTAATGAAACATACCCGGGCAGATGGATTGGGCGTGGCGGCCCAATCGAATGGCCTGCACGTTCACCGGACTTGAACCCAATAGATTTTTTTATTTGGGGTTACTACAAAGAAGTTGTCTATGCTCAGCAAACTAACTCCGAAGAAGAACTGAGACGAAAATTGAGAGAAGCAGCGACGAAAGTCAGACAAAATTCAAGCGCTTTCCGCAGACTAAAAGATAACTTTTTAAGACGTTGCCGATTGTGTATCGAAGTTGAAGGGCGTCATTTTGAAAATCTTCTTTAATAAAGTAGTTGAACTTAATTTGTGTTTTCTTTTATTGATGCTAAAAATAAACCAAAATAACCGTATTAATAAAAACTAAACTAAGCTTTTTTAAAATAAAATGTTTTCTAATGTGTCACTGATCGTTCAATTTGAAATTATTTGAATGCTTTTGATGATGCCTTGCTAATGTAGGCCATAAAAATGAAAACAAAATAAGCTTAATATTTTTTTTTGACAAAATTTTTTCTTTATGAATTCTCACCTAACTAAGTTCTGAAGCCAATTTCGTCGTAAAATCGCCTATTAAGAACAACTTTTTTTTTATTATTTGGTAAGCTGACAAACTGCTGGAGTTTTTAAAATTAGTTTGAACCAATGAAACATTAATTTTGTATTATTAAGAAATTTTTGAAAATTTGGCTCCGTTCAACTCAAACCTAAAATTTTTACTTTCGTCCCTTTTTTCGGTAACTTGTAATGAATAACGTTGTGTAGTTGATAATAAAGTAGAAAGGGTGATTCAAGACGATCACTTTCGAGAAAAAATAAATAAAAAAACCTTACTA
This sequence comes from Carcina quercana, assembly GCA_910589575.2. Lineage (NCBI taxonomy): Eukaryota > Metazoa > Arthropoda > Insecta > Lepidoptera > Depressariidae > Carcina > Carcina quercana. The sequence continues at coordinate 13,586,792 of OU342429.1, read as the reverse complement.
TTAAACAAGTTACGATTATTTTAAGTCGCTCCGGCAGAAAATTCGAAATATACATTTAAAAAATCATAACTTCTAAACTACAAAAAATCGCGGAACATACATGGGGTATTTTCGGATACACCCAGGTGTAAGGAATCTAAAAAAAATTTTTGGACGTCACATTTTGGACCACCCTGTATAATAAGGTCTAGTCTCACTGTATGATCCACTTTGCTACACAGTTGATAAAGAGCTGATCAACAATAACATTTTAAAAAGATTTCAACAATTAAAAGATTGCTTTTGGGGTAATTATAATTTTCCCAACCTCCACACATACCCAGTTTTAATGAAATTGTTATGGATATTAAGACAAATCAGCCTTACAGCCAAGATGATTGTTTGATAATATTATTCTTGTTTTTGATTGGCACCATATACATGTGTATGTATTTCTATTAAAATTTTATGCTGATTCTGTAACGTAAGATAATATCGTTATTAGCTACATGAAAAAGTACTATGTCAAATGTAATTCGCGAAATACATTTGCATTTTAATGCTCTATCTAAAATAATTTCATCATTATTTTCAATATTTCATACAATTTTATTTCCACCAAATAATGCTCTCGCATGTATTTATAAGCATAATTTTATTTTAAGTATAAAAATTACTTTTCTCATTTAAAAAGCATACCTCATTAATTTAATAATTTAAAACAACCTCAAATGTCTATACTTTAAATTTTCAATATATTGAACTATTGTCTTATACAGAAAACAGTTCTTAGAATGAGAAATATTAATTTAAATGTAAGTAGTTTACATCTTGAGAACATTGTAAATATTTCTAAAATAATTTTAAATTTAATTAAATGCACTTCATTGAAGGGTAGGAAAAAACAAGGTAGGTACTATTTAATGCGACCTTAAAATATATCTACAGAAAAAGTCAACGATACATATTTTTTAAGCTGTTAACACTTTTCTGACAATAAAACCTAAACTGTAATAAATGCTTTAAATATATTTCGCACGTCTTAACTTACAAAATAATTATATTTAAGGGCACATTTAACATTATTTAAATTTAACACACGAGATTCATATTTTGGAGAGTTAAAATTTATACTAGATCGCCAACGGTGACAAATATCCGTAACCTTTTAAGTTACAAAGATCAGGAAAATCGATCTTTTCACATTGGAGTCGATAGCTGATGTCGTGATCGATCCACACCTACGTCTACCGTTGTTACTTTCCCGTCTACCGGAGTAGCACTCTCTACTTCACTGTCTGGCATTATCACACACATAAAAGACTTTCCACTTGTCACATCTTTAGGATAAATAGTCATTGGAATGAATCTATCACTCGTACCGTCGACGTACGCCCCCATCCTCGAATAAACCTCCGGAAAATGCTTCTTCAGATTCACTCCCCGACTTTCCAACTCTTTCACTATGTTGTGGAAGCATATCTCTCTAAACTTGTGGGCTGTCGCAGCATTCTTTTCACCAGCATTACACAATCTGGAAGTTAAAATTAACGTTTCTCTTTCTTCCGGTGTTTCTTTGCTATCTTTTTTGTGGCGTCTTCTGTTTTGTTCCTGTATAGCAGCGGTTACTGATTTGCTCAGGCGCAACTTTGCACATCGCGACACTAACTGTCGCTCCCACTTCACTGCTCCTTTCGTTGGCACTTCGCTGATGACACACACAGCTACGTAAAAAATTACTCTCGTCTCCGGATTGTAGCTTTTGCACAATTTCACAACTTCGGTGTACAGCTCTACACCCATTTCGTTCGGTTGTAGTGCCGTCCACTTGATAAACTCGGGCTCGCTCAAGTACTGATATCCGTGAGTCGTGAACTTTTCTGCTGCTTCTGGACTCGTAAAGAAGACTTTGACAACTCCTCTCCCGAGAGCTAGGTAGCCTTTATGAGCTATCGTACTGATTTGATGGAGCGAATCCGCATCTTCTTTAGCCGCTGAGATTATCTGTCTACATAGAGTGCTCGCCCGAGTATGCAAGCAGACTTTTCTATGCTTTTCCCAATGGGCTCTCCGGCATTCTTTCGAGCAGTACGTCGTGGTGCAGTTGTGGCATGTTTTGTAATGTCTCTTGGCTTCCGTTAATGGGGCGCGAGATGTGCATTTTGGATATTTGCACTTAACGAATGCATCATCCGCGCTGTTCTCTGTTTGAACTGAAATGAGGGAGGTTTTAGAATCGTAGTGGGACAGGCTGGGTTCAGCGGGCCGTAGGGTTGCGGCGTCGAGGCTGGTGCGACGGTCCAGGGAGGCACTTGCTTGGGCGAAAGGCTCACTCCTTCGCCGGGAGTGGTCGCCCTGCGCCGACCGTGGCCTTCGCATCTCTTGCATCGGAGCAAGATTATCAACTGTATCCTTGCCTGTAGACAAACCAGAAGAATATTTAATATAGCGAATGCGATCATCGTTGTCCTTCAAAACGCGATGATTGAACAGACTCAGAACCACATAATATATACAACAAAAGACATCAAATACAACATACAGCGTATATCACGTCAAATGTCACGTTTATTTAACAATCTGTACATGCTGAGGTGGTCAGTTCAAAACTACCGGAGGATATTTCGCACAATTTGCTTTTATTTAGGTGTCAAATTGATTTCAATCCATAAATGCAAGAGTGCACGAGAAGATAATAAGAAGTCAAGGAGTGTAGTGGATGATAAAGATAAGTATAAAAAATTGGAACGTCCGAGACTTACATATCGTTCCTACCTGGTCGGTCGTGGTCGGGGCTGGGGTCAGTGAAGGAGCTGGGCGCCTCGCTGGGAGTGCTCACGAAGCGGGAGGCGGGGGACGCGCTGCTGTGCCCGCTGCTGGCCAGCTGCTCGTAACGAGGACTCTGAGGGTTCCGGGCGAGACATAAGGCGTATATCGGGAGACAAGCTATTTGGGGGATTTGGACGGAGCGTGTATTTTAAGAATTTTGCTCAAAAGTTTATGAATTAATTCTGTATTTTTTATTTAGCTAATGATGCGCTTAAAAATTTATATTTAATTATATGTACTAGTGCCGCACTGATTAATTTTTTCAGACTTATCTTCAAAGGTTTTCAATCTCGACGGGTCAATCTAAAGTCTGCATACAACATTATTGGCCGACAATCAGATATTTCTTTGCAGTGGACATAGACAGTTGATATGATTACTGTATCATCTAGGCCAGCTAGGTGCTAAATAACCTAATCTAGGCTGTTGAGAGAGAATGTGAGTATATCAGCCTAACTGGTTATACCTTGCCACCCATCAAATAATATGGGCTCGAAGACTTCCTAGGACTTGGCTGGGGAGTGGGTATCCTCGCTTGCTGTGAAGGTAGCCCTAGTAAAGAGTCGAGCACATCCTCCAGCGTGGTTGACCCAGGGGAAGGCCTGGTGATGCCCAGGTTGAGAGAACGTTGAGAGTCTTGCCAGTCTGCAAGCGGGAATCATTCGTTACGGCGGAAACTCATGAATCATGGACATGATTTAGGTAGGATATTGGTTTCATTGGAATGTGATAGTGAAAATTTTGAAGAGAAAGATATGAAATCTTAAAAAATCGTTGAATTACAAGTAGTCTAGTAGGCAGTTAAGTGAGTAGGCGGTGCTTTGAAAACTGAAGGAGTGCAGTGTGCAAATTGTTACTTTTACTTACGTTTGTTGTTAGGGTGTAGAGTCGGTGGGGTTAGTTTTCTCCATAAAATAAAGTACATGCCACGACTAGAAAGAATTCAGGTCAATATTATCTTTATATGAATTGTTCTAAGGAGTATGAAATGCTCAGCATGCATTACGTAATTAGGGTTTCGCACATTTTTTGCCACTGTGGCGAGAGGTATCCCAGAAATATATGTATCTTTTTCTTTCGTTATATATAAGACACTCGTGCCTTTTGTTATAATGAGCGCTGTCAAAACATAGTTACTACCTCAGTTACTACTAATTACACTGAAAAATTATTGGGATGGCGTAAAAAGTACCTTATAACAAAAAGGAAATGATACATATTTCTGGGACGGGGTGACCTCTTGCCAAAGTGGCGCCAACTAGCGAGGAAAATATTCGTGAAAATCCTCATCGCATCACTCGTGTGTCGACGGCTTTCTCATTCGACGAATAATTTGACAGCTCCCCGACAAGGTATGAGTCGGTCAAATTATAAATGTAGAGCACAGAATTATGTTGTAGCGTAAAATATAGCATATCCTGCATTTTAAATACGATTTACTTATTTCATTTTACTAATGTTGTTTTGGGTTATCCCCCTGTTATAGGGGATTCCCATTTGTACATAGAGCTATGAAATTTTAGAATTCCCAAGTTTAATTAATTAAATATCGCTATTCGTTGCTGATTTCGGAGTCGAAAACATATATCTTTCACGATATGTATGAGCTTAATAAGGTTCCATTAAAAATATAAATTATATGTACTGGTACGAATGAATAGTTTGTACGTACACACAAAGTAGCATAAAGTATCTATTATGTTATTAGGCTGTATTTGACTACATTATCTGTTAATTCAAAATTGGTGACTACCGGGCTTTGAATTCATATCCGATATACATTTTAACGAAGAATATTTTTATTTACAACGCCAAATCTAGAACAGCAATATAATCGACGGCTATTTTAACGATAATCCAACAGATGTACAAAGTCTCATTCATTTCATTTAGAAGCTCCCTAGAACATTTCATAGCATAGCAAATAATTAGGCAGAAAACATGGTGTCGCCTTGTAGAATTGCTTCTTAATATGTAATAGAATGGAATATTCAGGAAGACAACAAACGGGATCTACCAGACTAATTTACCTGTACTCTGTGAAATATCTCGCTGACCGAATATCTTCCTTGTCATGGCAGCGACTAGATATATTTCTAGTTTCATAAAAACAGAAGAACTTCACGGAAACAAAAAATAAAACAAAACGCATTAAATAAAAATGAATATATTCATTAATCATTATAATTAAAACGTAACTAAAAGTACAATGATAAAAATGATATTAGATTGCGATGATGATAACAATAAAATGACCAATTCTTTTGACCAATAGGTATTCGAGATTCTAAAGATACACATATAGCCTACTATGTATAGATATATAATACCTACAGTAAAATACATTTTCTTTTAGGTACTATTTAAGGTTCGCCACAGTTTAGAGAGCTACAGTTGCTATTCTACTAACACAGTTTGAAATTGGTGCTCTTTATTATTTCAGAAAATACTAAGATTTTATACCTTAGTCGATCGACTAATCTTTCGAATTTCGAATCAATTCATTTCGGGGGCGGTGCGAATTTTGAACGCTAAAACTTTTAATTTTTCTAACCTAATCAGAACCTGTATAATTTACTTAGGGGTCGACTAAAACCCCAACATAAATTACGAGGTGATTTAAGTAGAAGGAGCTTGAATATTACTAGACATCAGTCTTGAAGTCACTTCTCACCACCACTTTAGTCTATGGTTCTGATAACTGTTGCCTTAAGCAAATCATAGAGGCACTTTTTTTGTGACCTTTTTTAAAGCCTGATAAATACACGAATATATAAGCAGAAAATAAGTTTAACAAATACAGCAGAATTAGCACCTAAAATAAAATATAGCAAATTAATTTTATTTACAAATGTAGGTACGTATTTTACTAGCAATTAACTAAAAATAAAAATGATTGAATAAAAACACACAAATCGAAATAATTTATTCTGTACACTGTAATAACTGGTTTTCATGTTAGTTTAAGGTACTATTGAAATGTAAAATTATGGCAATAATATATATAAAACTTTTACCTTAACTATGTTGACTATTTTACTAAAAAACAGATTTGTGTACCGTTATTTTTTCTATAAATTTTAAGGGTACCGATTTAAATATGTTAAACAAGTTGATAAGGTGAGATAAAACCATTGATATATTTTTAAAGCAGTAGTTTTTTATGGTTTCCAAGAAGATAACCACACTTATTTTGTACTGAACATTATTTAATATGAAGTATTTGGCGCCAAAAGTCACGTAGAATTATATATATTTAAAAAAACAAGCTTGCAATTTAAATATTTGTGTTTTTGTGAGTTACTATTATAAGAGTGCTACTGAATCCAAATGCAAAATAATGCAGTGATTTAACAAAACAATATTTTGGCGTCAAGACAAAGTGCACAAATCAAAGTATAATTAAAAATACATAATTATTGTCAATGGTCCTGAGTCTGAAAGAACAGTCTACAAAAGCTTTTAATACACGTAAATTTTCATTAACGGGATCCCGCTCTGTCAAAGTTTCATAAAAATTTTTGTTGTCATAATCTTGTAAAATAGAATAGCTGGAGTTGTGATGTAATTACATTTACACTATTAGTATCTAAAAACAGGACATCGGATTGTGACGTCGCGAAATGAGTATCATTAACATACAGCTTCACAGTGAATCACACTTTTTATCATTATTGTTCAAAACGTCATCTCGGGCCATAGCTGCGTAACGGCTATTGTAGTTAAGAATAAGTTGTAAATTAATGATATTTATTTCGACACACTATAATTTCATCTCATATTTTTAGGTAATTACTTATCAAAACCAGCTATTCTATTTTACAAGATTACGACAACAGAAATTTAGTATGAAAGCATTCGGAGAGGGATCCCGTTACGAAAGAAAATTTCGACGAAACTTCAAATGAACTAAGATACATAAAACAGCACAAAAATTAACGCACATATTTTATTAAACATAACATAAAGTTAACAATCACAACACTGCAGGGATAGATATTGAAATTAAATGCAATATTTATTTCTGACGATCGCAACCGATCGTTCATATTCTCGAATCCGACAATACAGCAAGATGCGTTATATATTACGGGTTTTGTATTAGGAATGTAGTGTTGTTCAGTATCTAAGCCTGCAATGTAACCGTGGGTAGTCAAGTCACGCTCGCTCACCGGGGGCGGCGCGGTGGTCCAATCGGAGGGACGAGGGGGGTCGAGGGTGAGGAGGCGGTAGCGCTTCTGACACCACCAGGGGCGTCTGCGGGGACTCGAGAGGTTTCGTACCTGAAAACGATTGAATACGTTAATTTTTAACACAAACCTCTGTTCTATCTGCGTATAAAAGGGTTGCGGAGAACGACTGAATTAATTCATTGTTTTATATCGTTTTGTTACTCCATTTATTTCATTCGACAAAAACGAGAAATATACGAGCCTAGCATTACTGCTAATTGTATCAAATAGTCATTTAATATTTAAACTAATAGGTACATTGTTTTCTCTGGGACTAAGTTTACGTTGACTTCATAAACTAGCTTAGAACACTTTATCGGGATATAAAATTCCCGCTTCGTAGTAATATTAAATCGTATCCAATTCCATTAAGATCGGTACAGTCACTTAGTCGTGAAGTGTCAAAGAAAGACAAAGACAGAGGGACAGGGATACTGGCGCATTAACGTAATTTTATGAACAAAGCGTCCTTTTTTATGGTTCCGTGCCCAAAGGGTGCCCTTACTACCCTACACTGTCCGTCCATCTGTCACAGGTCTTTTGAACCGTAATAGGTAGGGTAGGAAACTTGAAATACTTAATAAGAATTAAAAAATTACACACACAGTACAAAGAGCCCTTCGTAACTGAGTCCCACTCGCACTTGGACGGTTTTATATTTACAGTTTTCATTGATATACATCGAGTTGCATTATGTAGGAAGATTCTAGTCTAAAAGTTACTTTTCAATAATTTTTAACTCAATTTCACAGAGTCAACCCCTTGACAGTCTTCCCTTATATATTTCTGGTCAGGAATTACTTTTTTCAAGAACTTACCAACAAAAGAGCTCTCAAGCCAGTACAACTTCTGACTGGACCTCGGCGAGGGTTGCCGGTCTATGTCTCCGTTGGCAGGTTCTAGCCCGGACACGTAGTGCACGATAGCTGACGTCACTTCCTTGATGGACGTCTGGATCTCTTCGGAAGCCTTCGACGACGGCGAGGGTTGCTGCTGCTGCTGTTGCTGGAGTAATGAAGAGGCTAGCCTGGAATACGAGACAGCAGATGTTACTTGGACTCGAGTTATAAAGAAGAAACCATGTTCATGAGTTTAATAATTGACTGCTCCACAGTTAGACACCAGCTTCCCTCAGTTGCCTTTTTCGACCCCCATGATATGGCATGCCGGCGTAGCAGGAAATTCACGACAGTGGTGAGAATGAGATACCTACTGTCATATTTTTTTAGTTTTAAACTGATGTCAATGAATGAGACTAGCATCTAAGTTACAGGCTCGGCCTAGTTTAGTTGCTAGTGTTCACATTAATTTCCCATGTTACTTGTACTATTAGATTAAGACCATTGTAAACATTTTCATGGCAATAAAAAAACTGTTTACTTTTACTTTTTATATCTGAACGTCAAATCGTATAAACATTTCACATTTAAATATGACATATCTCTCACCGCTCTCATGCGTCTCATGCTACGCAAGCTGGGGTCACATAAAACCGAGACTACAGACAGACAGGCAGGTTTTCTAGTTGAGTACTGATATTCAACTATTTTACCTCTCCAAATTTTAATCAAAGATTGTGCATTTAAGTAACTATAGAAACTGCTCATCGTTTTTATTGATGTTAATTGTGACATTTACTGGCATTTTTGTCGACAAAAAATTGTAATCTCCCATTGAAACAAAGTATATTCCGATCAGTGGAATATTAACTTAGTAAGGGTGGAACCCCGACGTTCTTCGGGTTGACCGATTGAAGAAGAAGATGTATTGAAATCGCACGGTGTAGCGCACACTCTCCGAAATCCATCCTGTAGAAGCCCGAATAGCTGGCTATTTTACGCCGGTCCAGGCTATTAGTAACAACACGTAGCAAAGTATTACCTTTCATGAGGCGTCCGCGGGGTATTGTTCAGTCGTTCCTGACTCCTCCAGCCAAGGTACGGCTGTCTAGCACTGAACGAGGATCTGGTCGACGGTGAGCAGAGAGGACTCGTGCCGCGAATACTGCTCCGTGTCGAAGAACAAGGTGACGTCTGTAACAACACAAACAACTTAGATTACACTGGCAATTCATGAACAGGTTAAATCTAAGAAATATATTGTAAGGGCCGCCTGTTGTGTCTTATTAAAGTTGGTGAAACTTGGTGTTTTAGTTTTACGCCATCTTTGTAAACAGATATGATCCATGTATCAAGCACAAGGGTCAAGACGATTTGGAATGACACGTTCCGCGAATGTATGGAGCCAAGGCCTGGTCTTGTACACTTATAATTTTAAAAGGCTATTATCAAACAAAACTGATTTAGTTAACATTTTTGAATATTTCGGTTTAGTTTATTTGTATAAAAACATATAACACGCACGAAACAGGTAGGACTCGACGTTGAAAACAAAGATGGCGTCAATAATATGACATTTGACGCTGTCACTTAGTACAAAAAGAATGATTTTGCACAATTAAAATAAATGCAAAAATGTATTCATAGTATTCTTCTGCACATATTTAGCTTATTATTTGACTTTTTGAATGGTGTACAAGTGCAGGCCGAATTTGAAACAGAAAAGAGATTTCTGTAGAAGTCCTCATCAGCCAAGAAACTTCTACTGTCAGACGTAGGTCTCTCCACAGATAACAGAATATAATTGGATATGGCAAGTTTTGTGTTTACGAGCTTCTCTTACTTGCCTGGGCAGCCTGTTTAACTCGAGGGCCCATAACTCCGGATGGTATCTCATGTTAAAACTGCATTTTGAAAACATACGAATTTCCGTTTTACGAATGTCCATCCGCTGTCCGCTGTCCATCCGTCCGACTGTCACAGGGCTCAATATTTTGAACCGTTATCGGTAGTGACTTGAAATTATCGTATAGTGTGTATTACTATGGCCGATATAACAGCAAATAATATTTTTTTAAAGTAACAAATATAAGGGGCTTCCAAAAATATAATTTTTTCCAACGTTTTTGGCTTGACCTTGTGTAAAATATTTTACCTTCGGGAGTCCCGGGTCGTAATTGGACGTTTTTCTTTCTTTAAAAAAGATCGTGCACTCACCAAAAGTGATCAGTGACCGTTCTCGAGACGCTTACGAGTCGGTTTGAATATTAACCCCTCAATATGATTACTAAACTTACTTGATTAGAGTTAAGCCTGCTGGTAGACCATCTTCCGAAGCTGGTCGTGTGGGGCGACAGTTGTGGCGGCGGTGGCGGAACGTTGGCGCCGCCCAGGCTGCCGAGGGAGGTGGTCTTGGAGTTGAGACCCGTCCACCGCGTTGCCGAGGCGGATGCGTCAGACAGGCGCTTGCGCAGAAGGAAGCCCTCGCGGGGCGCAGGGGCGTTCTTGTACCTGGGCAAAGAAGATAATGGAAGGTCAAATAAGACTTAAATAAATATAATATACTAAGGCTTAAATAGTTTCTTTATAAATAATTTTGAAGATTATTTGTTTCATCATCAATCATCATCAACAGCCTATATATGTCCCCACTGGAGGGGCTCAGGCCTACTCTCCTACAGAGAGTGTATGGGCCATAGTCCACCACGCGGGCCCAGTGCGGATCGGCGGACTTCACATGCCTGTTCAAGACATGCAGGTTTCCTCACGATGTTTTCCTTCACCGTTAAGCAATCGGATAATGTACTTGAATTGAAAAACAACTCATAGGTACACGGCTGGATTCGAACCCTCAGATTGAGAGTCCGCGCCTTATCCACTGCGCCACCGACGCTTCTTATTTGTTTATTTTAACTTAAAACCTTAAAAATTGTTCTAAAAACTATTCCTGTAATAGAAATTATAGAAAAAAATTAATGAATAAATGATGACGAATGAGTAAACGAGTTTAATAAAGAGTGAAGTTTTACGGTTATCGATAATGAATAGCCCTCGCGTAGCGCATAATTTTGGAGTCTCGTTGAAGTCTTTTATACGGATTCAATAGCACGCACCTATCTATATATGTAGTATACGGATAAAGGGCTACATTTCTTTGGTAAGTTTTTTAACATCTAAATGCTGGCAGTTTTGAGCACGATGTGGGCGATGTGTTGATTTCTTTTCTAGTGACTTTTTATAGATTCTTATGTTCGAAGCGAAAGCCGTCAATTATTTGTATAAAGCCGAAGTGCACTCAAGAAAAGTATCTTCAACTCGAAGGAGTTCTGACCCATATTACAGCCATCAGTTTGAGGGATGTTTATATACCGTTTTGAAATTTTACCATTTTTCGTAGAAAGTGTTTATTATGATTGCAGATTTATTAATTTGATTGCATTGCTGTATGCTTCTTATACAGTATTATTTTACTGCTCATCCTATAATTGATACACGCTTGGATTAACCATTCGGAGTCTCGGGTTCGATTCTCATAGTCAGGGTACCTAACTATACTCGATTTGGTTGGTGGTAGGATATTTTGTTTGTCCACCTGGCTAGCTACCACCAAGTTTCCTAAGTCTACCGGTAGCAGAGCCAGCTCCTCATTAGCATGCTTCTGGGTGCGCACGCTACCATCCAACGGCCCTATCTACGCGACATTACCAAAGAGGATCAACAGAAAATATGTTCCTTTAACCGACTGGGGAGCTAAATCCAGCTCATTCAAGTTCCAAAGAACAATCGCTCGTAGCTAATTGATTACATTGCCTTGAACTATGTCTGTAATTACACAGTCTAAATATATGTAAGGCAGTCATCAATCTCTTGAGTTTACTGCCACGCTAAGGGTAGGAACAGTAAAATGTGTAAAATACGATGTGATCTCGTCGTATTCAAATGTGTTCCAGCAGCCGAGTGACATTACCTATAAATTGAGAGAGTCATTGTGCGACTGAAGTTTAGGTTTGCTTCTTTACGATGCAGAGATTTACAGTTATATTCGTGCTTATTGATGTAGCTAGCAAGCTGTAGTGGCTGCGGGCTGGTCAGTGGTCATATTTGCTGAAGGACTGACAATCGATGGTGCAGACGAGGCCTCGAGTGAAGGCCATCACGTCTAGGCAAACGTAGTGAAGGACGTCCCCTGGCTGGGTGGAAAGACGACTCTGGGAGAGGCCTATGTCCAGCAGTGACCCCTATGTTATAAGTTCATGGCCTATGTTCAGAAATCGAGTGTGCGGCGCATGCAGTAAAGACCATGGGGCCAGTGTCACGGTCACCAGCTGGTGCCTTTTTCCACTATACTTCATACCGCAAGGACATTTTAGTTAGTGAAATATATCTTTTCGGTGTATTTTTTGTGTGTTTGCACTTGGCCTTCATCTCACCTGATGGTAATGACGACAAGGACGTTGGATGGAAAGCGTGCTCATCCAGAAGCCGCAACCTAAATGAGTTACTGGCGCTATTACCTTTAACAGGTAACATGGTGTTAGCTAGCCAGGCGGACATAAAATATTCCCTACCACCAAGGGGAATCGAACCAGGGACCTATGTAAGCACAAGCGTGGAGCCGCTAGGCCACGGAGGCGGACAACATTTTAATGTAACCGATTTAAATCTAACTATAACCGTGTTATTTATACACGCAAGTGTGCCTGAGAGAGAAATAAAACTTTTCCTGTGAACCTCTACACGTTAACGCATGAGTATCGACAAAATTTAATATATTAAGTATCGCGAAACCGACGCAACCGATTAAATAATGCCACAAATCGATTCTCGTTATCGGTTTCCGATACCACACCATGACGACCGGCGGCTTATCTCAAACACGCAGACAGCAACCGATGCACAATATTCATCATAATCTGTCCCCCCGCCGTTACATCATACTGTTAAACTCAGGGGACTATCTAATAGCGAACGATTCGTATGAGTTAAATCGCATAGGCTGTTCATTATAATTAGTCCCCTATTGTCATATAACGTTGTATGTAGAGTGAGGACTTAATGTGAACGGTCGGAATGTCAAACGGTCTAGATGGCCTACAGAGGACTGATGCAATTAGGACATCGTTAATTACCATAAAGTGCCGATGACGGTCGCTCGTCGATAGTCATGTAGCTTTATGAAGCGTGGGAAACCCGTAAATGGGCGAGATTAAGGTCACCGTATTACGAATCTATGGTGTTGCTATAGGAATTGATTCATCTCGTTTTACGGTGAATATTTAAACGTGACGTCTTACATAGATAAAGTTGTTTAGAATATAAACGATCAATATTTTGAATAGCATCCACATTTTAGGGTTCCCAACATCCGATGAGTAAAAGAGAATAAGCCATCTCACTCTGGTGACTGTATGTCACAGGTGATTATCTCAAAAACTACTAATGTTATCAATTTGAAATTGGAACTAGTTCTGGTAAAGGTGCCGCAATGGAAATAATTGCTAAAATATTTTTATTTAATAATTACGCGTTCAAAAAGAACTAAAAACCGACTTGAATTGCTTTAAAAATTTGGTTTTTGTTGATTTTCTCATAGAGAGATCAATCAATTTCGATAAAATTTATATAGGACCACCTATGAAGTATGCTCTAAAACAAAAAAGAATAGGCTAGATGACACCACATCAGATTGGGGTTAAATAGTATTTTAAAACATACAGGGCATTATAAAGCTCTTATAAAATTTAAAATATTTAATATTATTTAATTTTTTTCTGGAATTTTACAGCTTATACAGCCCGCAAAAATTCTAAAAAACCAACTTGCTCCAATTAAATTTTTTTATTTTACATTTTGCTTTGTAATTACATTGTGAAGATTTTTTAGTCAGGGAGTGGTCACATAAAAACGTTATTTTACGAAATAACTCAGATATTGTTAAAAGTTTCATACATTATCAACTTCAATACCCAGCCGTGACGTCACGCCTGGGTACCGATTTGTATGGAGCGTTTTTGCACCACGTGACTAGAATCACTGTTCGACGGGTTATATTAGGAAAACTATAAGTCATATCGAAAAATCTTTAACAAGGCTATTTATCTTTTCACACGGTCTCTCTAATGAGGGAATAAAATTTTTTCACGTAACACACATACAAAAAAAATTCGCGTTGAATTGAGTACCTCTTTTGAAGTCGGTTGAAAAGGGGCCCAAACAAGGCCGGAACAAGGTCGGAATTTCGACGCGAAGTCCCTAAGGTCAAGTGGGGTATCATACTCGTATGAAAGGGCTTTGTTTGACATGACATTCTAAAACAGATTTTTATTATTTTCGTTGCTGCATAGTTTTTGACTTATCACGAAAAATGGGAGTTAAACCCCCGCCCCTCTCCCTTCACTCATTCTCCGAAGTTTCCTCAGTAAAAATCTGTAATAATCACAGTAGATATAATTTTGTATAAATATTACAGGAAAACCCAAGCGATGTTTCTTTTTAGTATAGTTTTTGAGGAATACATAATCGATGAAACTTCGCAAACAAACTTAGAATACGCTTGAATAGATATCGCTACCCCTAAAAGGTATGTTTCAAATCCGGCCTCCACTTTTACATCATTCCAAAAATCAAAGTAGGAACAAATACATAGAAAAATACTAGAATTCCTTTTTTGATTTTATTTTGCTTGTGCAAAATCATTATGTTTTGTAGTAAGAACATCAAAGGTCATAATTAACACGTCTTTGATTTTTAAGTTAATGCTTGTTTGTATTTTTCAAATGTTTTCGTACAAATAAGCAGTACCAAAATATTCAAAAATTTTAATTTTGTTTTATTTGATAATGACGTGAAACGTGTAATTTTCCTGTCTGTAGATGCCATATCCATTAATGCACGTCACTCGATCAATTTGAAACCAGAGCAATCTTAGCAAGCGTCCCGCTTCTGTAAACATGACTTCTGGTAAACATCAAACGATGAAACTTAATATTGAAGGTTGACACGAAAAAACAAGGGGACGACGGAAAAGTAGGGCGGCCACCATGACAACAAATTGGTAAGTTTAAAAATTCAACAGCCATCATTGACGTAATAGGCGGAGGGTATTATATGCACGGAAGTATTCGATAAATTTAATAGAGATCAACAGATTTGGGAGGTACTCCACCTCTACCCCCCAAGAACTGACCTAGTTTTTTATTGCCCTCGATATACACTAACCTAACTTCTTAGATTTACTCTTATCATTCTCAGCCGGGAAACGTCCACTGCTGGTCTTGAGTTACTTGCATCCAGGTCGTCGGTTCATCTAGTAGGGGGACGGCCCGGTAGACGCTTCCCGGTACGTGGTCGCCACTCGAGAACCTTTACTCCCGGTTATCGGTTCTTCGAGCGATGTGTCCGCCTATTGCCACTTCAGCTCACTGACTCGTCGAGCTATGGCGGTGACCTTAATTCGTTGACGGATTTCCACATTCCGGATTTTATCACTTAGAGAGGTTTACTTTATTAGTCATCAAATATTACAATATAATGTGCAAAAATGAACTCAATATTTTACGAGAAAATATTAGCATAGTTTTTCGATAATGCGTTTGTTAAAAAAGTTTTTGAATGTTTAATTTTTGAAATTTTAGATATAAAAGTTTTGTATTGTACTTTACATATTTTTTTACTCGACTGTACATGTAATTATGGATTATTCCTACTACCTTATTGAGATTACCATGACATACAAATAATTAATGAGGTCATTATGAAAGCATATACGAATTAATCAATATTCTCATTGAGACTTCTTTCCAGTCTACTTTTCTATATCAATAACAGTCGGGTTCAATTTATCGCTGTCGTCGCGCATCGCACTGACAGCCCGATGCTGTAATGACAACCAGTGTCGCAGTATTACGAGTGTCTGACGTTATAATTAACTTACAAACATGGACTCTTTAGAAAACAGACGGTACTATACTGGTATTTCTATATATGGTCCTAAATGGAGTAATAGACAGTCCTGATATTCTGAATTGTATCAGGTTTACAGTTCCCAGAGTGTCCGCTCGTCCCATCAATTTTGTGTCAACTTTAGACACACTGCATTCGGCTCCTTATACTTATAAAACTTATAATACCTTTGTAACGTAGAAAAACATAAATTTGGATGTTTTTTGCTATAATTTGTTTACATTTCAAAACATTGTTAAAAGTAGTTTTCGAACTGAATTTTCTAATGTAGATTTGTAAGTATTTTTGTCTAAATTTATTTTTCTAATTATCGGTACAATGCTGTGTTTACCTTTAAGTTAGTTGCACATATGACACCATTGTTTTGAAAGTTTTTTGTTTGTTTGTTATTGTGTTTAATTAGTTAGTGAGCCTTAACTAATAAAAAATAGCCCTAAGATTACTAACATCAGGAATGGATCTGGACAAATCTGATTCGAATAAAATAAAAATTACTGTAAGTAACACAATCATCATCTTCAACTGCCTATATACGTCCCAACTGCAGGGGCTCAGGCCTCTTCTCCTACAGAGAATGTACGGGACATAGTCCACCACTCGGGACCAGTGCGGATTGGTAGACACACACTTTTGAAGTTCTTCTCCGGAGTGTCAAAATTGGCGCGAGCCAGGATCGAACCCAGACCTCGATTGTAAGTAGGAGAGCAGAAAGAAAAGTAAGACAATGGGAACAGATTAAGAACTCACCATTCCGGCACATTGAGCTTCTGCAACGACCTCTGGACCCGCAACTCGTGCTCCGAGAGCACGCGGTCCGAATTCTTTTGCAACTCGTTTTCTGGAGGCTGGAACAAACAACACCAATAAATACACGCCCATCGACAAATAAACGATTGAATTAGGATAAGCACTACCCACCAACAAAGGCCACAAAGGCTAATAGAAAGTGTAGGCGTGATTCGAAGCAAGTAGTAAATAATACCGCATTATACGTTCACAATATTTATTGCGATTGAAAAGCACTATGAACTACATTATTACAACACAAGAAACAAATTGCATCAATTTAAAACGAAGCTTCATTTACCGATTCATTAAGATCATCAATAGGAGCTAGGCGATAAAACGATCCGCGAAATAATGAATCTTTAAGACTTTTGTTTTCCGCATTACCAGTTTCTACGTCGAAATCTCTCATGGAAGACGAGTCCACCATATCTCCGTCGATTTTAAGCGATTGATATATCTTGTACACAGCAAACTGAGCATAGGCTATATCGTCATCTTCCTGCGACAGATCTGAAGATATAAAATCAGCACAGTGCGATTTGCTCACGATTTCCTCCATCGGCAATAAAGATTCTTTGCTTAGGAACATCGTATTGTCTATTCCACAATTGGCAACTATTTGTGAAAACGAGACGTTTGAAATGTTCTCAGAAAAGTTTTCTTTGCTGTAAGAACTGTTATTTTGTAATGATATTTCATGGTCTTTTATTACATCATCGTCGACTACATCAGACACTCCGTATATTGTTTCATACCACGACTCGGCTAATTCATCATTCGACTTGAAAGTGTTCGTGTTGAAGCTAACTCTTCTTTGTTTTTGCTTCTTGAGAGTGGATGTAGCAGGACCGACATTCGTTCCATCCACAACTTGAACTAATTTCTCTTTAGCGAAATCTTCATAGTTTGGGAGCTCCATATCGAGTTCTAATGTCGATTTAGTTGTAACGAGAATTGAATTTCGTTTGGATTGTATGCTATTTTCTTGTAATTCTCGAAGAGGAGGTGGCGGTACACTCTCCAGTAATCTATGAAAGAAGGCCCGTACTCTGTCATCGTTATTGAAGTTATTATTATTAGTTTTGGAGTCACACGATTCTTTTGATTTATTTACAAGAGAAGTTGTTTTCCTAGACGTATCATTGCTGTTCACAGATTTAACACTGCTATTAGAATTCCTTCGGCTAGCTTCGTACCGTTTAATACATATTTTTGACTTCCACTCGCGATGTTTACACTGAAATCCGGTTACTGTTAAAGAAATCTCGTCATCTGACTCGCTTCTGGGTATATCTGGATATTTAGAATAGTAGTGATCTCTTGAAAGTGGCTTCGTAAATGAATATTCTGGCTTTACATCTTCGAATGGCTCCAATTCTTCTGTGATCCAAATAGTATCCAAGCAATGCCAGAATCCATTTCTTTGCAAAACCTCCTCGGTTGAGAGAAGAACAATGGACACCATTTTGCTGTTACTTGTTTAAAATATACACTAGAACTAAAGCTTCCACCATTGGGTGATGAGGTTTATAAAGTCAATATTGTGATAAATCGAAATTATGTTGTTTACGTTTCTGGCTATTCAAGACCTCGTTAGTTAAGTATAATGGTAAAAACAACTACTGTTTGGGACATAATATTCGGTCATTACCATGCTACTATTTACATTTATAAGCACGTGAGTAAGTTTACTTATTTACAGAATGAACTCTTTTAACACCTTGTTCGTTCAAGTAGAAAATTAGATTTGTGACGAAGTTATGGTTTACCAAAGTTTTTGGAGTGGAAACTTGGAAAGGATTTGCGATGTTTATGTAACGGAAGCGAGAGCTAGTTGCGTGGGTCTAGGGACTCACCCTGGGGTCTGAGGACGCGAGCAGGGCGCAAGGACCCAGCAGGCCCACACTCTCCCAGCAAGTCATCTCCGCAGAACGAGCCCGCTAGCGTGCGCCCGCTGCACCCTACACTCCGCGACTATTATCGCACAGTGATGCACCAGTGACTCCGTAACAACACGTTACGTAAGTTCTCATATCTCACTCGATATCTAACCAATTTCATAAGTACATGTAAAGCGGCTACATACAAAGCTCCGAGGGCCCCCGGGAGGAAGTGAAAGAAGCAAGCTGCAATATCGAAGCGGAAAGCGTTCGCCAATCAAATGAGCATAACGTTTCTTATTGAACGACAAAATCCAATTACAAGACTGAACCGGAGCGACCGCGGCGCTTCGGAGCTTAGTGTCGCTCTGCGGGCTGGGGCCTGAGCCGGGGCTGGGTCTGGCATGCGGGTCTCGGGTCGGACTTACGCGTCGGCCACTGCGGCACTCCGCATCGTAGTTCATGGACTTAGAGAGGGGCCGCGCGGACAGGTGGCTGCGCTGTGGCCTCCCGACAGACTGAGGCGCGGCGCGTGTCCTTGGCACCCGCGCATGCGCTATTAGCCTACCCTTACTAACAGTCTCTTGTTCTAGCACTTTCAACAAACGAACACTCGATCCTACATTCCATCTCGCTACCTTTTATCTGATATACCCTCTGCCAACCGTTTTCAGTTTGTTTGAAGTCACATACGCAAATGCAATTAATTGTAGCTATTTAGAGTTTCAGACCGTTGGTAGACGTTTTAATAGCTGCTTGAATATTATAAGTCATGGTCACTTTTTCACTAACAAAAGACCAACCGATGATGTGAACATTAAAATTGTATAGTCTGGTCTGTAAGTGGTTTTTTATTGGATCATAATTTATTTGTGAAGGTGTACTTTGATAGGGGTGCTCAAATCGAGAGTTTGTTTCACCTGTCGTAGGTGTGACTTTGCGTGACGAACTGACCTCCGATAACCTTACCTCTATGATTTAAATATAAAGGATCTTGAAAAGGTAGACGATTCTAGCTCAGTAGGTCACTGTTCCCAGGTCCAGCGCTTGATATAGTATTGAAATTTATTCCTAAAGAAGTAATAACAGTTTCTACTTGCACGACGCCGATCAAACTAGGAATGACTTTGACATTGTTATGTGAGGTTAATGCCAATGTCAGGTTTACCATGTTGGCAAAAGTGGCAAAGAAATGTGAAACGAAAGGAGGTTCTAAACGAGGTAGAATATATTATAGAACGACTTTGTTCAATCATTGTATCTAGTTTTTGTTGAACTTTATACATATTTTGATGTTTCTACGTGCTGAGAAATGAAACGTTGTGAAATATGGATTACATAACTTCAAGGGATTTTTAAGGGACTTAAAAACATGATTACTCAATGTGCAATTGTGTAAACCTGTCAACCTGTCGGAGTGTCATGTTAGTAACACTATTCAGGACATAAATCTGTTATTGTATTTATTTATGGATGTGTGAATTCTGCTTTAACCGCCTCCGTGGCTTGGCTTGGGTACCAGCTATTTCGATTCCCACTGGAGGTACCTATCGGTACTCGGTTAGATTGGTGGTATGGCATTACCTATGTCCACTTGGCTAGCTACCACCATGTTCTAAGTCTTCTGCTTAACAGCAATGTTGGTTTCCAGAGAAAGGTAGCAGAGCCAGCGCCTCATTAGCTTGCAGCTTCTGGGTGCGCACTCTTACCATTTAATGACCTGATTACGATAAAATAAATAAAATAAAAAGCCTTTTATTTGATCCTGCTACATTACATTGCTTCTTGATTCACTATTTTTAATTTTTTTCTATTATACTATGTTTAATTATTAGCAAGGTCCCCAGGTTGGGTAAAGGCCTCCTGCAATGATGTCCACTTCTCTCTATCCTATGCTATTTGCTACCACTTTGGACCAGCGGCTTTTTAAATTTCGTCCTCCCAGCGAGTAGAGGGCCTTCCCGATTACGATACTCATTCCGAAATCCAAAGTATTCTATAGATTGTAGGGTACAAAGCAGCTCGTCAAAGTAAACCTGATATAGCTTTGTCCGCTGACACCACAAACATAATAAATGTATATTAAATAAGGGAGGATGTCGTGACGTGACGTGTTGGGACACGGTATATAGACCGTGACCCAAATATGGCTGGCAAACTGTTGGTACACGTCAACACGAATACAGTACACGCGTATATGATTTCGTGAGTATCACGAGTATCATTTTTAACATCAAAAAAGGAGGTTATCAATTCGACGGGTATGTTTTTTCAAATGTTTTTTATTTTAAATAATGGCTTTAACCAGTGGTTATCTAGCCAATGACGAGTAAAATTAGGTGAGCAAATTTTGAGGTTATAAACTATGCCGAAGCCATTTCTTCAGCTTTCTCAGTAAAATTTAGAACATTTTATCGCTTGTTTTGGATTCTTGACGAGAATTTCAAAGGCCAGCCTTGGTTTCCACATTATTCGAAATAATCCATATGCCGAATGTACTCGACATGATAAACTCTTCGGATCGCGTCGAAAGCCTCGCAATTTTGCGTAATTGATACTATAACACCGTCCATGACACTTTTTGCACTATATCACACCATTATAACAAAAAACACACATAACAGTATTATTAACCAATTAACAAAATTGCAATGAACGATTTTTCAAGTACGCGCCAAGAATCTTTTAAATGTTTGTCCCTCCGAACTTTTGACTGGGTGAACCGATTTGGATGATTCTTTTTTATTTGAAAGGCGGTGCTTCCCGTGTGGTCCCATTTTAATTTGGTCCAGTTCTTACAACGGCCATGAGAAAACGATATAAATCTTAAATTTTCCCGTGTGGTTCCATTTTCCATTTCCAAATTTGGTCCAGTTCTGACAACGGCACCCATGAGAAAACGATATAAATCTTAAATTTGCCCGTGTGGTTCCATTTTCCATTTCCAAATTTGGTCCAGTTCTGACAACGGCATCCATGAGAAAACGATATAAATCTTAAATTTGCCAGTGTGGTTCCATTTTCCATTTCCAAATTTGGTCCAGTTCTGACAATGGCATCCATGAGAAAACGATATAAATCTTAAATTTGCCTTAGTAGACTTAACTGATTGTACTGTAGTCTTGTATGATCTTAGCCTTGCTTGATCATAGCTTATCTGATCAACTAATTAATTTAGGTATAATTATGATCCCAATTGTGTTTTTGTTCTAGAAATTCTTCTTCAACTGAAACCCTCGCTTCCCACCATAACTTCTGTTGTATATCTCACCTCTTTTTCTTGAATATTTTATAAAGAGTGTACTTGAGAGCTAATAACTCGTCGTCGGAGGTCTGAACAAGTCGTGAGCACTGTGCAAGTGTACACAGAATCTTTTAAATAATGTCTCGTGGCCTTTTATGTGTTAACGACCGTTTCGTACTTGAGAGCGTTTTCAATGATGAGACTTGGAAACAGAGTATTGTCTCCGAGTCCTTAGCCTGGATTTGGCTCAGATTCTTAGACTCACTCGACAGTAATGGGCTTTACTTTTACATTACTATTGATCTTTTGTTAATTTGTGAATATTGTGGACCATACACACTTTTATTATTATTATTAATTAGTGTTGTGTGTATACGTATCTGTATGTTAGTTGTATTTATGTAGCGCTGCGTGCAAGTTTGTTAAAATATTGTTAGAATAGGGGCTGGCTGAAAATCAGTGTTGTGCAGCAGGCTGCATGATGGTTACTGAGACAGCTCTTGCCACAGAACCTTCAAATTTTTTACTACTTTTTGTAATGTTGTGTATGTATAAATATATATATATATGTGTTTGTATGTGTAATTTGTCTGTGGCAAATAAATGGTTTAAATGGTTTTAACCGCCCCTGTGGACCGATGGCTGCTTGTTTGCACTAACGATCCGGCATTTACTTGCTCAGTGGATCCGGCAATCCGGGTTTCGATTACCGTATGGGTACTTATTACTACTACTATATTTTTGTACTGGGTGACAGCGTCAAATGTGTTATTGACGCCATATTTGTTTTCAACGTTAAGTCTTACGTGTTTCGTGGTTTTGTATATTTTTGTACAAGTTAACTAAACCAAAATATACAAAAATGGTAATTAAATCACTTTTATTTTTTAATGGCCTTGGCTCCATACACATCATCATCATCATCAACAGCCTATATATGTCCCCACTGGAGGGGCTCAGGCCTACTCTCCTACAGAGAGTGTATGGGCCATAGTCCACCACGCGGGCCCAGTGCGGATCGGCGGACTTCACATGCCTGTTCAAGACATGCAGGTTTCCTCACGATGTTTTCCTTCACCGTTAAGCAATCGGATAATGTACTTGGATTGAAAAACAACTCATAGGTACACGGCTGGATTCGAACCCGGTACCCTCAGATTGAGAGTCCGCGCCTTATCCACTGCGCCACCGACGCTTCACCATACACATGTCAAAGAATAAAACTCAGTTTTTCTTTATAAGAACCCCTCATATCCACGATATGTCTTGATGGTGACGATAAGGCGGGCGATGCATTTAATTAGTTCATCATAGACTTCAAGACAACTAGCTAATAACTTAATAAATTGTTTAGAATCATAAAACGTATATTTCCGCGAGCATGTTGTTTATGGCAACCATAGTAACGGCATTGCGCAGTAATTATAGCGGAGGTGGTGAACTTCGCAGGCTCCCTGTAATTGTAGCACTTGACAGTTGACGCGTGATAATGACTGCTAATTTATGGTTATGTCATCCGTTTATAGGATGGTTTATATTCTTTTCTCAGGGTTTGCCCACTAGTTATATATCTGCGACTTTACCGATAAAAAATGACTCCCTGTTCAGATGTTTATGCGAGAGAAAGTACGTTTCCCAACTTGTGCCTCAAACTACATCCTCGTTGGTAATCAGTTACTTTCTTCCCTCGGTAAACAATGTAAATTTGTACTATTATCCACACAACAGACGAATACCAACATTGAACTAGCCCTAAGTAAATGTAAGCAAAAAATAAGAACAAAGGGAATAATTTTAACCTTTCTGTCAAAGAAAAGAAGAAATCTGGTTAAAGGTTACCGAGGTTTGAGAGCCTTTGAATTTCCACAAAAATAAATATTTATTTTTCTAAATGTCAACCTATTTCCTTCGTCGCCGCACAGCAAAGACAGAGGGCACAAAAAGCGAAATTGATTTGTCTACAGATATGTCAGAGTTTAGGGCAAAGGGTAAAGGGCGTCGTCATCGCTGACCTTTGCGGAGGAGAGCTCTTACTATTAATTTCCCAAGTTTAATGTCACCTCAAGGATCTTCTTACAGAGGTATTTTAGATTATGCTGAATAAACCAGCGAAGTTAGAACAGATTTGAAATGGAAATCAAAATTGGATGACAATTAGTTAATTGTTGTTTGAAATGAGATATTCCCAGTGACGTTTTTGCAACAGCTAAAAAGATACAAACAAAAAAATAGAAAGAATGATATGATATATGATGAATTTAATTCATACTCAATTCGAAAGTAAATTTGGTTGTTTTTTTGTCCTTTTTCGTCATAAAGGAGTTAAAGGGACGGAAAAAAGACGTATGCTACTTTTTATTCAGTTCGAACAAGTGCTTATCGTGTGGTTAATTCTTGGAAGAACTGTGCACGGATAGAAGATATTCTGGATTAAAACATGAGACATTTTTTATCACGATAATTTGTTCCCGTGTATTAATTTATAAAATCAACTCCGTTGAAGTCGCAAGCAAACGCTACTAAACTGAACAAAAACTAGAAACAATGCAAATATTATTTATTCATCACCATAAGAAACGTACAAAAACAATCAATAAGGCGACAGACGGTAAAACGCGGCGGGCTTATCGTTGCAAGCAGGCAAACTGAAGTTAAGTTTTAAATAAAACTACTATGAAGTAACATGTTCAAAAGTTATCTTTCCACAAAAAATTGGATAGCGTGCAATGAAATTGAACTCATTTACGCCAGGATACAAGTATACCCAAGGATACAAGTATTCCCACTCCCAGAGTAACGACACAAGTTATTCCACGACTTCCAAAATTAGTAAAATATAAATTCCCAAAGTATATAGCGTCTGTCAACACAGTAGTAAAGTAAATAAGATAAAACAATTCTAAAAAGTGCACCGGAGTGGGTGTTGGAACGACGCCAGCGCGGTCTGGTGGAAGGAACTGCAAATTGGCGATTCGAACCGGCCTCTTTGTGATTGTAAACAACACGATTCGTTTGCTTTCTTAATGTAAACAAACTAGTAAACAGGGGGAAAGTCAGGATTTTGAGCTTTGTACCTACTACGTATAGAACGGACGTTCATCGCCTCCCCCGCAAGAAGCTGACTCAGATAATTACTGTTATTTGTTCCAAGTGTCCGGGTCGTGGCTAAGTTATACAAGAATCAAACGGGGAGGAAATGATGTTCTAGTACTTATTCCAATCTACACAGAAATAGCTATCACAATCGACTAATACCCATCAGTCATCGTTACGTAAAGTATATGATATACAAATGGTTCGGTCTATCCGTCCGTAAGCGGTCAATTTAATCCAATTTAGTTATCCGCCTCACGCGGCTGCATCCACTTTGGCTAGATTGGATCGGACGTGTAGAGAGCCGCAGGATGCGAGGAGGGTTAGCGCCTAACCACACTTTTATATACGACTCGTCATGTAGGCTGCATAACTACACTGCTAGTCATGAGCCTACCTCACCAAACATATGCTCTTTCGAGCATATGCGGCGATTTTTTTTACACAACGGCTAATTATTGTTATCTAAAGCAAAATAATAAATTAATTCAGCGCTTGTTCCCCCGTAGAGCAAGCACAAGCTGGTTTTAAGATTTGTTCCTATTCTTGTGCTGTATGACCTGGCTTCTTGCCAAATTTCATGATTCTAGGTCAATGGGAAGTAAGTAGAAGAAGGTTTTGATAAATAGAAAAATCGTAAAAAATATGCCAGCACAAATGGCTGTATCATTTTATTGACTTTCTACTGACTTGGAAGTTTGATTTTTCGCAAATTCTAGTGATTGCACCTTTGAGAATTTGATATTAATTTCAATTTGATACATACATATATGCAATTCATCAGCATATACATATACGTCCCTACTGCAGGGGCTCAGGCCTACTCTCCTATAGAGAGTGTATACATATATGCGTTCCTGAAAGAAAAAAAAAGGTCTGGACTGGACAGACAGACTGACAACAACGTGATACGGGTTCTTTTTAATCGACTTCAAAAAAGGAGGAGGTTATCAATTCGACAGTTTAAAAAAACAGTTTGTTACCTCAGAATTTTTGACTGGGTGAACCGATTTTGATGATTCTTTTTTTATTTGAAAGGTGGTGCTTCTCGTGTTGTCCCATTTTATTTTGGTCCAGTTCTGACAACGGCATTTATGAGAAAACGATATAAATCTTAAATTTGCGTTAGTAAAAGTAAACTTTTAGGGCAATTGAAGTCAGTTCCCAGTTCTTTATGAACGCATTTACTTGTTCCTTTTGAGGTACTGAACCCTAAAAACTGGAGAATAACCAAACGACAAGTACATTACAATGGTGTTATGCAAAGTAGGCACTCTTGTTTTACCGGTGGTAGCACCGGTGCGGTGTGGTGGTAGGCATCCTGTCTGTCCTCTGATAAGGCACATGCAACGTTAACCGCGGGCTTTTGACTTCAACCACCGCTCCGAGGTCGATGTACTATGGTGATAAAGAAACATTACCGCTAAAACACGGCGCAACGCTATGCAGATAGGGTTTCAGAAATGTTACAACTATTCCTTTATCTTTTAATGTTTCCTTTAACAGTTAAATGTTTTAACTTGATGTCAGAACCTACAATAATAGAAGTGGAGTAATCTAAGCGCGGGTGTCGCTAAAGACGACTAAGGGGTAACATATTCATGAGATTAGCAACAGAATCTAACTACGAGTATGTAATAGCAACCTCTTACTAAGCGTGGCGATTATGCCTCCCCACACGTAAATTCTAATGTTGAGTTCTACGAGGGAAGCCCATGAATGAATCTAATATTGCTTTTCAATAAATTTGCTATTAATACGATCCTTATGACATCGAAACTTGGATCGTAATGTTGTATTTTACATACTAGTCCCTTATCTTTACACCAATTACAAATTGACCTATTACGAGCAAAAGATTTTCATGTGCGTGATTTTTGTAATAAAAAAATGTACCCGATTATTATATAATGATTTTACTTTTACAAACTGCTTTCATTCTTAACTTTAGTGAATTCCCTATCTGCTAAACTTCATTCTTGTTTTATTTTATGGAAATCGGAAATGTATTAAAGAACGTCGTATAATGCTCGTACTCAGTACGCTGGCTATAATTACAGTCAACGGTTTACTAAAAGCACTCGGCTTCGCCTCGTGCCTATAATCACCTCGACTATAATATCCAGCTTACCGTTCTTGCATCATACATAATGTACTTACTATTATAAACCCCAGAAATATATTTTACAGATGACTGTCTTCGTACATTTTTATCGTAATACCGAAAGCATTTTGTACTCCATTATTGTAAATTATGCCACTGTAATACAGGTCGTGTTTATTTTTAGACAAATGCATTGTTTGGCACGATCCTCGCTTGCACAACGCGAGCCAGTTTCCATTAAACTGGGTATTTCATTACGCAGCTTTTACAATTTCTTTACTCTTGACTCATAGCTTTTTTTATAGCTGAAGCACTCTAATCATACTTGAACCATATTATGTATTCTGTGCTTCAACGAGTACATTGACCTAATTAAATAATCAATAAACATTGCACGGTAATATAATATAACTATCAGAGTCTACCTAAATATCATCTTCGCTAGCTGCCTAAGCCTAAATAATGTACTATATAAAATCACATCTATTTATTTCTGATTTCGTCTCTGATTCAAAATTCTGATCTTCTTCTGAAAATATTCTGTCTCTCGTGTCAAAATTGTGTTATAGTTGTAAGTTTTCTCATTAAGTGAAAATGTAATTTTCTTTTGAGAATAAACTAAATATCTTCGCTCAGCAGATTTCACGAATCAGTGAAATTTTTTGACATTTAAACGAACTCTCAACAAATCAAATCATTTCTTGACACTGGCTGGTCATTTGTGAACTAGCTTTACAGCTTTAAAATAATCCCAGCGTATCATTTCAGTCCACACTGAAAGTATCAAAGCAGGCTGGATGAAGGCATATCCTTCCTTTGATGGCAGACTGGCGCATGGCGTGACTGAAAAGGCCATGAAATGAACGCCCGTGAATGAGCCAAAGCTGGCAATGAATGGTGGCACAGTGCACAGCCTGTGGCACGGGGTAGCAATTGTGGAGCGACAACCTGAATGTTTTCTGCAGATATTAGGCATCAGGGATTTCGAATTATAGTACTAAAATGCTCTTAGTACCTATATTCCTTCTTTTTGGCAAATTGGTTTGGTTCAAGAAATAACAAACGTATAACAAACAAAATTATATGACACAATAAAAATATGGGTGCTATACGGTTGACATTTGAGGCCATGTTCCATAAAACATTTATGAACCAACTAGGTTACACACATACACTTTCGTTTCTTATACACACAATGCACATAACAAAAGTACACCAAAGCTATATTAATTCTGTGCCAAAGGTCAGCTTATTCGTCAGTTAGACAGACATTTATTTACACGTGTGTGTGTTTGGTTCACGAATAATAAGACGAGGTGGAATCCGTGTATTCCTTACAAATCCGTGCCTTTAATTTAAAAAATATAATTGTTGTTGCCGAGTCTGTTTATCTATGGAGATTTGAAATCACCTTTCTGTTTTTATAGTGTAGCTTTTTACAAATTTGTAAAATATATGGAGATTAGAATAATTAACCTAAGAAGGTCAGTTAATATATAGGATTCTATCACCCTCTAGCAATTTGTGTCCATATTAATTGTTAAATTATCACCATTATCACCATCAGCTGGGAAACGTCCACTGCTGGACATAGGCCTCCTTCATGGTATGCCACATTGACCGGTGCCGAGCCACTTGCATCCAGCGACTCGACCTTAACCAGGTCGTCAGTATCTAGTAGGGGGACGGCCCGGTAGACGTTTCCCGGTACGTGGTCGCCACTCGGTAGCTCTTACTCCATGTTCTGAGTTATGTCCTAACACAAATTAAGGACATTCGAAATTGATTTTTTACGTAGAGATTTATACACGGTTTTGCATGTGCAATAGGCATTCTATTGTCCACTGCATATAGTCCATAGTCAAACATAAGAAGATGACAACACGAGCGTTACCATTTGCGATTTTGCAGAATAACTAGCTGTCATGTGTTTCACTGTACTCGTACCACAAATATTTAATTCTTCTACGACAGTATCTAAACACTTGAAGTTTACATTATTGTTCAAAGTATTATGCAATACATACAGAACGATGTAAAGCCCTCTCTAATAGCCCCGTAAAGTGAGAGTTAATCGCATTAAAGAGCACTCATCGCTAGCCAAGTTAATGCGATTTATTGCGATGTGTGACGTCACAGGGATTGATGGGGTTATCACGTCAGAGGCTGTAGTTAATGCTGTAATCGACGTTGAACTACGTGTAAAAAGCATGTGAACGCTTGGAACTGCAGTGATCATCATTAGCATTATTCATGACGATATAAAATCAGAGTTTCTTGAATTTTGCCCTAAGTAGTCGTCCACGGACATGTAATTTTTAAGCTAAGATTATATTCTAAGCTTGTACAATGGATTTCGTTCATAGATTTTACATGGGGATTTTCTTCCTTCGTGAGTTCTATACAGAATGGTAATATAGAAAACCGATAATATGGTTAGGATTTTAGGAAGAAGCACATGGTATTAGATAATCAAAAGATAACAGTTTCGTATTGCGGCTGCAGGAAATACTGAGGAGTCAAATGGACTACCATTTACTTACAGCGATCCAGATGTAGCTTATTCTTACTTAGTTGCAGCTTTGTGTTATAAATGTATTTACCTGTAACAAATGAATGTTTTTATTAGATTTGGTTTGCACATTTACCATTATTGCAAGATATTGTAGAGGTAGGATTTGTACGATGAATAAGTTCGGCAACTGTATTTTAAAGTGCTAATAATATTTCAATTTTTTTTCTTAATGTTTCTTAAATCAGTGAATTTTATATTATCACACTAATATCACAGAGTATCAGACTTTATATTATATTTATCTGTCTCTCTGACGTTTCACAATAAAACTGCTGAACTGATCTCGATGAAATTTGACAAACACGTTTTCGCCTATAAAAGTTTCCGGAGAGTTAATTTTTAAAGTCAACTCCAAAGTCGCAGCTAAAAGATAAATTAATAGCTATACTGATCCCAGCTTGAGTAAGTTCCATTTTATTAGATGTCGGAAAGCTGCGATTTACAGAATCGTCGTGGCGACCTAAAGAGGCGCATGTCAGTGTACCCTGGAGCTGGTGATGAGGACGGATTATCATCATCATCAGCCGGGAAACTTACACTGCTAAACATATGTCTTCCCCATGGTATGCCGGTTTACGTCACAGTCCCCATAGATGAAGGGACCTTAATCCTAATCCCTGTGAAGTATTGTTAACAGGAGAAAGTTGTGACTCAATAGCGCGCTCAATAATAACGCATTTCTCGCAGGAAAATAAGAAAAGTTAGACAATGGGCTATGAACTAATACAACTTTCGTTCACGAGGACTCTCTGAGGGCACATAAACTTCGTCTGGAGCGATTGAAACGGGTTTTAAGGGTCGTTTTAAGCCCTTTGACGTGATACATCTGGGGAGTTACGTAGAACAACGTATTTGGTTTGAGTATATGAAAATTAGAGATGAAATGATAGTAGAAGTAATGCTTGGATTGTCGACGTATACAACGCTACAAAGCTATGTCAAAAATGTTATCGTGTTTGAACTCCTAATAAGATCTTGTATCTTCGACCAATTATTGTAGCTACGAGAAAAGAACACGATGATAAAATACAGGTGTAATTTTATAAGAACATCCTTAGAAGTCTCTCGGGTGTATTTGCTGACGTCATTCGATATTGATCCTTGTTACTTAGAAAACTAGAGATAGTCTGTCAGGATGTTTGTTCTTAGGGTAGTGTACCCCAGGCCAAGCCTCCGATTGATCCGTCGATACTTATCAAAAGTTTTCTATATATGCAGAGAGATTTAAATATAATATAAATGTAATAGGTTATAGAGCGGGCATTGGGAAACGTTTCATATAAACATTTTGATCTCAAAAGTCAACGGTATGTCAAATGTCTTGTACGGCCGCGTGACGTGATGTGACACTAGATTGATTAACTTACTACCAATTGGTATAAGTCTAGGATCAAAATTTTTGTTTGCTTTGTCCGGTCTATATATGTAGTTTTCTATATAGTAGGATAAATATTTACTTCGGTTACAGAGTTTAATCTGTAATTGGATCATCATATAATTGACGTTTATTTGTAAATCTATATATTAATACGTGAAGCAAAAACATTGTACCCCATTTTACGAAAATTGCGCCAAATTTACGAGTATGAAATTTCGCACACTTATAGGTTATATAGAGAAAAAGAATGCTATCATTTTATAAACAAATTAAATTTATCAATCAAATTTCCACAACTGGGCGACCACTAGTAAGTGACCACTACTAAACTAACCTTCAATACACTCCAAAATTAAACGTAATTCCCTGACCGTGCCAATGTCTTCTGTAATCCCTTCTCGTCATCTCACGCTGTCGTAGCCTCGATATACCGACACACGTCTTGTCTCTAGTAGAACATCTCGAACATGTCTTAAAATTGTACACGCATCGCACAGAGATACGAGAGAAAGTATAAATCCAACATTTATCCTTCAGCCACGCCTCCGCAGTACTCCGAAAGCAATTTCGCACTCAACGTCCACAAAGAGAACACGTCCCGAATTAGCATAGCGGTTTTTTACTACCGCAATAGAATGCACGTGAATAGTGGCCCAGAGTACATTGTACTTTTACTATTATTGCCTTTATACGGGGCTATTGTTTATAACTGTCTTTGAGGAATTTGGGCGAAGATTACGAGTTTACTGGTAGAATTTACTTGGAATGAATCCCTAAAACAAAATCAAACCTGGTGTCATCTGGTGAAACCCCTGCTGAACACTTCTGCGCTACACCGATTAAAATTATTTGTATTGTGATACTAGTATGCCATCAGCTGGGAAACGTCCACTGCTGGACATAGGCCTCCTTCATGGTACGCCACATCGACCGGTCCCGAGCAACCTGCATCCAGCGACTCTCCGTGACTCTAACCAGGTCGTCGGTCCATCTAGTAGGGGATCGGCCTGGTAGACGTTTCCCGGTACGTGGTCGCCACTCGAGAACCTTTGCTCCCCACCGGTTATCGGTTCTTCGAGCGCTGTGGCCTGCCCATTGCCACGTCAGCTCACTGACTCGTCGAGCTATGTCGGTCTACAGATTTCCTCATTCCGTAATTTGGGTGAAATAATGCCACTGAATAGGTTATGCAATATTTTGCCACTGTTTAGCTAAAATTCGTACAAATCAAAGCCAAAAGCAAAGAGTATACATAGGACCAAACTGAATGTTCGAAAGTTGTGTTCTTGTAATGTTCTTTTAAAATGCACTGCATCTACGCCAAAAACGTCAGATTGACATTATAAACAAAATATTTCCATTTGTGAAATCACCACCAAGCAGCCATGTGTGGTAATTACAGCCCTCTTTTAAAGTCATAGTTATCTATGATACAAGTTCATGTGAAGCAAAATTTTCTAGATTTCCGGACCAAACCACGCGTCGGACACTTGGAACAAATGACGTGATATCGGCACACATCGAACAGATGACGTTTGAACACGCGCATGTGTGAGTAATATGCGCGCGAAAATGACCATTACGTATAGGTCATTTTCTGCGCCAGTCTCTTGCGGGGGAAGTGAGGAATCGCGGATCGGCGGGAGGCGGTGAATTTCCGTTCCGTACATACTATATTAATTCTGTGCCAAAACGTTGATATCGTATAATCTTGAATTTCCAGATGCAAACGTAATAAAAGAACAACATGAGTTCAGTAAATAGTTTAGCAACCGTCAAAGTAACTTGGCCAGAAGGCTCTAACGGCATCCTTCAGCAACTAAAAGTTTCGATGTAACCTTCAAGGAGGATCAAATAAATAGAGGGTCCCCGGAGACTAACTTTGATGGACCTCTGACGCACCTCGCTCCGATTTGCGGAATGGGGGCAAATCGCAAACTATTCGAGAGTTAGCGGCTTTGGAATAATCTCCTCGACTTGTTTGGAGTTGAAAGGGTTATTATTGGATTTGCTAGTATTATTCTCGGTTAATTAGATTTAAATGTTATGATTTAATTAATACGCAGACCGAAGTGGATTGGAAGTATATCGATTGGGATTTACTGTAAGTTAAGACTGTTGACTGAAACAGATGTACGAAAAGAGATGTCATTTATATTTTTTACCGTTGGCCAAGTGCGAGTCGGATTCGCGCACGAAGGGTTCCGTACAGAATATGGATATTTTAAAAACGGAAAACCATAAATAATCATATGCACCGAACAATCATTGAACGAGTACGGCTAAGGCACATTTAAATAACGTCCTGTGTGTCATATAACATAATATCGCAGTGCAAATATTGTGAAATATATGTAAAGGTATAGTTAGCAGCAATACTGAGTAGGAAGTGGTAAATTGTGTGCATCAACTTATTTATCGTGCATTTAGCATTCAGTACACCGTTGTTAGCACATACATTTGCAGTATTTAACACGCTTTTATTAGCTGCACCTGTATATTTGTTTGTATGTAATCGACTCCTTTAGACTCGATTTTGACCCACTTTAAACGGACAGATTTAATTCAAACTTGGTTCACTTATCAAGAATTAGCGACAATATAATAATTGCATAAGTTTATCTCATTATCCTGATTAGGATCGCCAGGATTAAATAATTTCCTCACACATCCTCTGTGTGAGAGCAAGTGAGACAACCACGCCCTCTGTTGGAGATTTACTGTACTACCTGCACCAGTATTTTATTATGTTGTTCGAGAAGAATTTTACATCCGTGCACCCTCTGTTTGAGATTTACAATACTAATGATGAGAATTTAAAGTCATTTTTTAATATTGACAATAAATTGAACTAAATAGTGGAAATTAAAGTTTTTAGTTCAGTAGAGTCATTTAACTTTTAAGTTCGAAGTGCTTTAAAAGCGTGTTTTTTAGTTTTATTTTTAAACTATATTTATTTTAACGAATACTTGTAAATGTTTATCTTATGTAATTAATAATAATAATTCACACAACATAATTAACGCGTTCAACTAGAACTAGAAACCTACTTCAACTGCCCTAAAAGTCTATTCATTCATCCTCTAAAGTTAATTAGAGGTATCTGGGCACATATTTAGCTTCCGTTGATATTCTAAAAAAGCTCTAAATAAAATTTATATGCGACCACCTCTGAAGTATGTTCTTTCAAACAAATAGAGAATCATCAAAATCGATTTATAATTGGCTTATATTAAAGTTATCGCGTAACATACATACAAAAAGATGGAAAAGTATATAGTCGAATTGAGTTGATTATTGTTTGGCAATAGAAGAAAGTCTAGACAGAAAAACAAAGGGGCTGGCTGCAAAGAGCTTTGCCTGACGACCTTGTATTGGCAGGCGGATTGGTGATCGCAGAAACGTGTCAAGTAGCAATCAACACACTCTTCCCCTGATTTTTCGACCGCCAATGTAATATATAGCCGAGTCACACGTCTAAAAGGAACAATTAATTCAACTTACTCTAAAAATCTTAAATCATTTTTTATTTAGCCCGATGATTAATCTTTTAATATATTTTAACAGCTTGGAGTTTTCAAGGCTACATATATAAGTCTTATATTAAACAATTCTTACATGTGCTTACATACATACTAATTAGGTAACCGACCAGACCTAAATGCATACATCTAGCAATTTCCTAAGAAGCAGATAAAATTGTAACAAAAGAAATGATAACTAGTTTGTAGTGAAGAGACAAAGACGGTTTTATGAGGTGCTTAAAGCATGCTTTGTTCTGCAAGCATCCCATTTTATCTCGTAGACGTACCCGTTCTACCCCCCACGTTGTTATCAGTGCATTCCAGAGGATTAGGTTATGTTGCAGATGATGCTCTGGCCGTCACAAGATGGCCGTCTGTCGCGTCGACTTACTCATACTCAAATATGTACTGTACTGTATATTTTTAACCTTCATTGAAGTTAATTTTCAAATAAGTATCTTATCAAATGAATCTCTACAAAAAAACTTACAGCATGTACTAATCAATCCTACAAAAATATTCGCGAGAATTTGTAAAACCCTTCACATGTCGATAAGAACCCTCTTCCACCAATATTACATTACTGTCCATCTATATGTATAGACAGATGTATATGTATATTGTACGGCCTCCCTTGCATACATAAATCATACATTTCAACTGTGAAACGTTTGAAGGAAGAGAGGGAACACTTTGTGCCGGAAACCGCAGATCGCGCCGCGTAGGCATAACTTATTTATAGCAGGCGTGCACGTGGTTGGGTCTTATTGGTAACACGATACTGCGACACAACAGAAAATAGAAGGAATTTAGTCCTTCAGGGACCACTCACGGACAAATGTATGAAAAAGCTCGCAGCGATTTACAGACAGGGATATATGTTTGAACATGGGGAGTAATTGGTGTGGCTTCCAATTGACAAATTTGCGATGTGTGCAGGTTAGGTGCAAAAGAGTGAAGAAACAACATTTTGTAGCCTGTGTTATGCAGAAACAAAAATTTTGGATCAGATTCTCAGGTATTTAATAGTTCAATCAGTTCTTTCTTGACCTAACAACTTCAACTGTATGACCAAATAATAGTAAAAGTAAATCTAAATCTTGATATAAACTTTCGAGCCTACCAATCTATCCATAAAAAATTATTTCCAAACTTTTTACGTCGTGATTTTGAAACATCTGATTCAAATCAAAATGCAAATTAACAGGCAAATAACTTCAAAGACACCAAAAAGATATTATCGAGAGATAACATTCGGAGAGCCTCGAAAAAAACTAGACAAGCAAATATGCATCACGAACATGAAATTACATTGTAATTTCCCTTTCGTTCTACCACAAAATTATCTGCTCGCATAACAGCATTATCAATTACCATTATAACTCATATAAGTAACGTAACGTGTTCGCAAGGGAACCATTACTCATCGTTTCAATTACAGTCAGACGCATAAATTCCAAAGCTAGTGAAAGTAACTCCTCTATATATGTATAAGTAGATAATACTATTTGTGTACAAGGTATCGTGAGAAACTGATCCAAAGTAAACATTGCGATCGCTTTCGACGCTGTTTACGAAACAAGGTTGAAGTGCTAAAAGTTTTACGCGTTACATCATGAGCTGCTTTTAGATAATGCAAAAGGTCTTGCTTTTTAAATGGTTGCATCATGCCCGCTAATAGAATTATCCGCACTATCAGGGATATCAAAGTTAATAAAGACTGAAACGCAGTTTCACACAAATAAAATGCTATTGAGTTTTGACATACCTAAAACTGGTGTTTGAAATTGTATAAATGAAACATTGTACAATTTTGCTTCGTGATATTTGGCAGTATTATATCATCGTCACTACGGTGAAGCCGCCTAAAAGATTCAGGTTTTCGTACGTTTAAAATGCGTAGCCTAGCTTTTGCTACCTGTACTCTGTCATATTTGGTTTCTCAATCCGTATATCATGAATTTACACGGGCTGTCCGCGAGAGACTAGACCTGACGCATGAGAAATGTTCAGTTTTTAAACATATCCTCGATAAGCCGTCTCGTGAAAGCTTTATTGCAGCTCTTACAAAAGTCTCAACCTAACTAACTCTAGAACTACTTAGTGGGACTAACCAGTAATTCAAGATACATATGGTAGGTGTGCTAATGTTTATTGTTTACCATTAGCCTGTAGGTTGTACCGTAAGTCAAGGCGATCCACTCGCCCAATGCTAGCTTGATCTACGAGATTGCTTTGAGACGAGAATTGTCTTTTCTTTATGTTTTAAGATATATTGTCATTTTTCGTCGTTTCGGCTATAGAATAGGCGAGCCTTAGGTTTTCCTGAATGTGCATTGTTGCATTACCAACTGCCAAGCGGGATATATGGATCTGCGATTTAAGGATACATTTTTCATTTTCAAAGTCGATTTTTTTTGGCTGGTACGAGAAGTTGCTGCCGGCGATTCTGGCTTCAATGATTGCAATATTTTCTTTGAAATTACAAATTATAATTCCTTCATCGAGTTGTTAAATCGCTAGCCCATGGGATGCGGGATGAGCGACACCGTGGCAGAAAATAAAATGCATCATTTGTGGTGGAATTGTGCAGTTTTTTGTTGCGATTACTTATGCCAATAAATACATCCAAAGGTAAATATTGCATAGAAGCAATAGCGTTTTTGTGACCAAACCGGTAATTCTAATGGTATATAATATTCTTTTTTTCTCTGAATCTTTATCCGTCATTTGCGGTAATATTTTATCGTAACCTTTTTGTCGTCAGTCGCGTAGGTCAAATCTGAAAAACAATGTTTTTGTGCGTTGCATAACCCAAGCGGATGTGAGCTTGGTCTCTAAGAACAATGCCTTTTAATTAAATTCCGTAATTAACTTACCCATTTACCTTTATAAAGACTGAGCTTAGCGTTTTACATTATCTTAACGACGGTGGCTTGTCCGAAATCTGCCGTACTAAATGTTCTTGTGAGTTATGAAGGTCAGTGTGAAAATGGATGGTCAGAATTAAAATATTTGAAAGTCTACTCAAGCCAAACTATTCATAAGGGCCAAAACGTTATTTTATAACGGCAATCAATCGATTCACAATTTGGCGAAGAAATGGGCACCAGAAAAACACACTCGAATGTCAATTCACAAACTTCTTCCTTTAAAAAAATGATGTAATAACTAAAATTAAATACATCGATTTCTCGTTCTTATCGTGTAGGTTGTAAGGTCGATAACCAAATTCACAAACCCTAGTGTCAGAGTTGTTGAGCCGTTATAATCATAGGCCTCTAACGTGGCTCATGTAGTACCTGTCGTAGATAGTACGACCAACCAAATATATACTCAGAGAGATTTAAATATAGTAATAGGTTATAGAGCGGTCATTGGGAAACGTTTCATATAAACATTTTGATCTCAAAAATCAATGGTATGTCAAATGTCTTGTACGGTCGCGTGACGTGATGTGACACTAGATTGAGTAACTTATTACCAATTGGTAATAAGTTTAGGATCAAAATGTTTGTTTGCTTTGTCCGGCCTATTAATATTAAATGTCTTTCTATATACTCTACAAATATGCTAGCAAAGAGTCGGAACAAACACATCGTCTCTACGAATCAATTGCTATTAGATTACAATATGATTTCGTAATGAATTCATATGCAACGCAACCTAGCACCGGCCGGCCGCGCCCGCATAGCCGCGTGCCTGCTGTGTTGACTCACGGAGTCAAATTGACGTGACATGACATATCACATGTGCCCGTGACAAATAGAATGACCGGGAAAACGAGACATTTGTTTTGTCTCATGGGTAATTGAGCTACTGGTAGAGGAAAACGGGCCTGGTATTGTTTAGCCAGTACCTTTTTCCTTTCATATGTCCTCCGTGGCCCAGTACCTATTGATGGTTCATAAATTGATAATAATAATTTATTGACATCAGTAAGTTAAAAGTTGGCATAGCTTAAAATGATAGCCTTTCGAGATCATCAGTATCAGCCAGGACACATCCACAGCTGGACATAGACCTCCTCCATGGCACGCCACATTGACTGGTCCTGAGCCACTTACATCCAGGGACTTCCCGCGACCTTAAGTAGGTCGTTGGTTCATCCAGTAGGAGGGCGGACCAGTATACGTTCCCCGGTACGAGGTCGCCACCTGATAACTTTTACTTCCCACCCGTTATCCTTTCTTCGAGCGATGTGGCCTGACAGTTGTCATATCAGCTCACTGTCTCGTCGAGCTATGGCCGTAACCTTAGTTCATTTACGGATTTCCTCATTCCGGATTTTATTACGTAGAGAAATTCCGAGCATAGCACGCTGAGTGACTTTGAGGTTGTTTATCAGGCCAACAGTAAAGTACCACGTTTCGCTCCGTATGTCATCGTAAAAATAGCACTGCTTACTTGCTTTGCATTTGCGAAGCATTATAAAGCATAACGGTTTACGAGAAACAAACGCACTCCAGGCTAAATGCAGAGATATAAACTACTCGATGGTGTTTGTAGCGAGCTTGCCAGGCCCGCGACTTGGCCTCACAACGGCCACCTTGATCGTGAGTTCACTTTAGGAACGACTATTTTTGATTCGCGAACACTCACTTCGATTGAATGTTATGGAATCTATAGCGCCAGAGCGTGTAGTACAGTTTATGACTTGCTATATTTATCTTAAAGTATGCATGCTATGGAGGTCCCGGGTTCGAAACCCAGTGGAGGGTACCTATTCAGTTTGGTTCGTGGTAGGTCCTTTTTTGTCCACCTGGCTATCTAATAGCTCATTAGCTTGAAGCTTATGGGTGAGGCTTACCAAAAGCCTTATCGTCACTTACCATTAGATGAGATGAAGGTTAAGCGCAAACCCATCGTACTAAAGACTCGATTTTATCGAAAAACCTTCGCACGGCTATTGGAGCTATCCAATTCTCGATATTATATTTTTTATGCATTATGTGCTCGCAAGTGGCTTTTCGCTCGCCTGATGGTAAGTAGTGACAAGGCCGTACAGTAGAAGCCTGCATTGGGCGCCCAACTAACATTTTGGTCATAAGAATAATTGTTACATGGTCTGTTTATGAGACTTTTTAAAACATGGGTTGCTATAGTGGCGTTAATAATTGGTGGTATATCGTGATAAAACCCTGTTATAACCCTGACTTCTAGCTATGTTATGTCTTTGATTTACCGGAACACAAGAGTGAAATTAGCACTCGCAACACCTATCGGACGCAACATCAATGACAATTGTTCAATCAATGAGGTATTTGTTTTAGAAAGCCCGCGTTGCGCACGCGCCGCTGTTATCGCGCACGGTTTCTTTTGTCGGCAACTTTCCGGTAGTTGGTTTATAACAACGCGCCACGTACGGAACAGTGCCTCGCTGTGTGGAAGTGAGCTTTTCAATTAACTATGCCTCTAAAGCTTCGACATATTCTTAGCACAGTATAAATATATGAATACATATGTATTTACCGGATATGGCTATAATACACTTGTATTTCATTGTTATATGCAGATTATATAATGAAACCAAGCTGAACCATGGAATAACACCTTAAAAAGCTGCTTAAAAAACCTGAATACGAGGTTTTTCAAGAATTAACACCGCCATATTACAGGTTCGGTACAAAAAAGGAATCAAGAACTGAATTGCACGAATGATTGTCGCATAGGTTGTGTGAATATTCGTTCGTATTCAGAGCCTCTTTTTACAATCCACTTGTTATAAAATTCAATCACAGACCACAATAGAAAGCCGCCATAGCACGACACTGCTTCAAATCAACGCGACGTGTCTAAAATTCCTCCGAAGTTTTCTAATAGTTCTCTAATTCAAAATTTAAATTGGCATCGCACTTAGAAAGTTGTGTTATCAACAGTCATCAAAGTAATCTATCTAACTATCAGTTAGTGATTGTTAATAATAATTGAATATGCATTTAAAAAAATATTTCTGCCCTCGGGCGACAATGTTGCAGTTAATCATCGACCACGCCTACATTTTTATAAAGTAATTTTTACATTTCAATTATTCAATAAAGCAATTAGGCAATCGATTTCATCGATCTATTTGTCGTATTGAAACTTTATTGGCTTGGGTCTGTAAAAGTAAAATTAATGGAAAGTTGAAGGATACTAGTTGAAATGTATTTAGAGTCATTTTCAAACTGAAGAAACAAGAGAAGGCCTGCGGACCAACCAAATTGCGTACCGATAGGTAAAACTGGGAATCGAACCATGTACCTCCAGATTGTCAGTCCAAGCGTGGCCACGAAACAGTCATGTCAGTCATAACAATCATGATTGACTGGCAATTTGAAGATCGTTTTAAAATGAATTCTATACCTTTACCTTCTACTAAACCCACTGGAAGGGCTGAGTTGCTCCCACGTCACGTCCACTATCTCACTGACAGCGTTTCCGTGACATAAGACAGCTAAAATGCCAGATTTCCGTACCTGTAATGACCTGTATTTTCTTTGAACTGAAACGGACTTCCTGATTGACAGAGTTTCCGCACGGTTTCAGCACTCGCTGGAAGGAAGTCGCTGTTTACGCTGAGCTTCAGTAAGATTACTTTATGTTTAACTAAGATCCGTTGAATTTAATTGCTTTACATTAGCGTAAATACGACTAAAGTGATGTAAGGTTTAATAAAGAGGAAATAAACTGTAATATAGGTATAAAAATAGCAGTAAAGCGATAGGCTTGTGTTGCGGCGACATAAGGTCCTCTTTTGCAAAGGACCACTTCTTAAAAGATCATATAAAGCGTAAATGAAGTACCTATTGTTCAATTTATTTCAGAATTTCAACAGTCAGTCGATATAGTTGTTCGAGTAACTTAATAATTTCTTTATAGGTCGGCACGTCTGACTCAAGGAGTATGTGTGGAGAGAGCGGAAACGCAGTTTTGTTCTAAACAAAACTCACCGATTTACGGTGGGAGGAGAGGTAAGCTGAGACAACGAAATTGTACATGCGAGTATCAGTGTGTCGGAGAGAGATAACATGAAATACATCAACGCGCGTGTCTTATAAATTATAACTAAAACGTTCAAAAAGAACTAAGGAATCGACTTCAAATGCCCTAAAAGACTACAGCATTCATCCCCTAAAATGTTTACTTTTGGAGATAGAATTATGATATTATATGAAGATTGCTCCCATACAAAATTTCTATTGGCAACATCTTTTAAAAGTAATTAACTAAGAATAGGAGATCGGTTTATAGCACAAATAGTTTCGCGAAATGAATATCATTAACGTACAACTTGTTCGTATGAATGAATATCATTAACGTACAACGTACAAATTGTTCGGTACAATAGCCTTTACGCAGCTAATGGTCCCTAGATGGCGTTTTGAACAATATTCAATAAAAATGAAAATTGTATTGCGGAATTATCCGATGTCCTATTTTTAGATAATTACTACAAAAAGTAACTATCTTATTTTTAAAGATTATGGTAACAGCGAAGTCACCTTTACGATATCTATCAACAAAATTCTGCAGAACTGCAATAAAAGCATGCCGTTTCCAATTTCCCCTACATCCGCGTCGACTGCGTATGCGCAGCGCCAACATCAAAGGGCTCTTTACGCACGCGCAGTCAATTCAATCGGACACCGTCTCTGTGAAGTCCTACCGTCATAGTGGTCACTTTACACCGGCCTTTCCCTCCGGTTACGACCACTTTAATTACTTTGTTATGTTTAGAAAGGGTTGAGTTTCACAAACTGACGACTTTGTACCGAGCGCGCTTTTATCATTTTACGATTCAAGTTTTACTTTACTACGCACAATTGACGATCAACTTGACTAGAAGCTTGGGTTTTCATTACCGTATTAAAATAACCTGTCTATAATTGACGTCTCAAACAGTTTCCACGTGAATGTTACCATAACATAAGCATGATATTTCATGTCCTCGTTACAAGATGACGGTATTACAGCAATATCCAATCCTTCCATTCATTTCCGTCATTAATCAAAACGCACGTGTGAACGCTCCAATTTCCTATACGTCCATCAACCGAAATTCAACGTCCAGTGTCATTAAATGCCAGTGAGACACACAATAGAAACAACTTTATTATGTCACGCAACAATCTAAGTAATGTGTATGAGTAAACAATGTATATGTAAATAAAGCCAATCTATGCATAAACAATGCAAACTTGTGATGGTCTGTTCCACCATTCCGCACAAATCGTTTCACTTATTTATTATGCGTACAGGTAATTCAGTGGAATTCACTGTCAGATTCTGTATTTCCTAATCGTTAAAACTTGAATGTCTTCAAATCCAGATTGAGTAGGAAATCGTGAACCATCCTAGAAGACCATATCGTCGCTTAAAAACAGATGAGATTGTGGTTTATATTTAAAAAAGGGCTAATTAGCTATATTATACATATATTGCCTGCTTCAATATTTAGTCGAAACGTAGTAACTCAGTTCCTGGAAGCACGACGAAAAAGTTAATGCCCGTTTTACAGCGCAATAACGTCAGAACGTGCTACTGGCGCCAATGGTAGCCCAAAAGAAGTAGGTCCCAAGTTAATTGAATATGACGCAACTGATGCACGCGCTAACAGGACGGCCGCGCTCGGCCTGCCACACACTGCCACACAAGGCAGCTAACACGACCAGCAAACAGTGGCAACTGTGGAATGCGGGCGATAGTTTAGACTATTCCTGGACACGGAACCGCATGCTCACTCGTCGCTGGAGCTTTCATAGGGTTAGTTTATTTTCGTTCCTCAATGATCTGATGAGATGTTTGTTCAATCTCTATTTCTCAAAGCTTTGCGGCTCAAAGTTTATCTTTGTGGCTTCCGAAGGTGGGAAAGGTCAAAGGCAATGCTTCCTTCTACCTGGGTGGGGTAGTACGTAAAAGCAATATACTGACCACGGATAGAGTTTCATTAGATAAGTGGTTAGATATCGCTATCGACGATTGCAGATAAGTAAGACGCGGAGATAGAAATGAAATTCATCGCGGGCTGCTAAAGACAAGAAGTAGCTACAACAATGTCACAATTTGACTAAAATAGATATTGAACGGTCATGGAAGCTTAATCGCTTTAATACGTTCTTAGAACGGTTTTAAAGACGCCGTAGCTAATCCAGATTACAGTAATAAATTAAGTGAACGAAAAGTCATGTAGAGCCGCTGGTACGGAATGCAAAGAGCCACGACGAGAGCACAATCCTTAGGCACAATCAAAGAAGACACATTCTCACAATGATGGCCATTAAACGAATGGCCCATAACCGGAATGAAAGAGCGCCATGGTGGGATCGTATTTATAATAAACATAGACTGTCTGTCAAGTGGCGTAATATCCATTTCCGTTCCTTTCGATGTAAGGCAGATAGACTGTGATGAATGTAATTATAAACAACTTACAAACAAATCAGCTGTTGCTATCAACGGGTAATCAGATTCTACGATAGTTCATTAAGATAAAGTGTTAAATATGAGTTCTTATTCACACATAGGTCAATCAAGCCATCATGTAAATACTCATTCATCACTTCAGCACTATACAGGAAATACTTTATCGTTTGATGTTTCTTTTAATTATTTTTATTTCTAACATCAAGTCTGTAATTTAAGTAGTCAATAAAAATAAATATTAAGTACCTAACAAAACTAAATATTTTTTACTGTATGTATGATATCAGAAATTATTACT
Organism: Carcina quercana; assembly: GCA_910589575.2. NCBI lineage: Eukaryota > Metazoa > Arthropoda > Insecta > Lepidoptera > Depressariidae > Carcina > Carcina quercana. The sequence goes on along the minus strand of OU342429.1, from coordinate 13,542,661 downwards.
GATTGAAAAGCCTTTGAAACTTGTGAAATTAGAAAGCTGAACGATATAAACGGAGCCAGATTTACAAATGCTTCGCCAGGAGAGAAGAATCAGGCCTGTCGCGTATTTAATAATCATAAAAAATGCGAAAACGAATATGCAATAATCTCGAAATCTGTTAATAATATGTAGAAGATATGCTTGCAAGCGCATATGAACGTTCCAGAGCAGATTTCAAATGACACGTGCATTTGGAACATTGCCAATCTTCAAACTAAATTATTTCACGTCTCAGCAGTTTAACGGTTTGAATCTGGGATGCGAATCACCTTCAATTCCCTGTTTTATACAGAAGTGGCCTCAGTGGGCTCATTCCTCTCAACTCCATTGTTATGGGCTCGCAATATCTGAGCAAATCCCGACAGAGCGAAAATGAGGTGACCTGAAAAGATATATCAACGGAAAGATACAGTAAATCATGCATCGTGAGGGGTCCGTACGGAATTTAAGATCGTCAAGAAACCCCAAGGTTTTCAATATACGAGTTTCAACATCAGCGTGCTGTCCAAGCTGAAGGGTCGTTGAAGCACTATATCATTTGATTAGAGAAGATTTAATGCAGTTGACCGACATACGTTGACAACTGTGTTCATTCTTTAAACAGTAACATTCTTTATTACTCAACGAGTTGCTCGAAAATTAAAGCATCAAAGAACCGCAGATGAAATGGTAGATATGAAACTAGACTACCAAAATAGCGGTCCAAATTATATTAGCGTCGTTTTTGAGATATTAAAGATAAGAAATTGCCTCTTTCACTTTGAATAGCCTGCTCAAGCGGAAACGATAGCATCAAAGACAAAACCGTCAGGGGAAATTAAAAGAAAGTCATTATGGTTTTTATCGCGTCGCGTTCATGTAATTGTACTAAGACTTGTGTCTCTTTGGGAGGAAGCTCAATGACTCAACATTGATAAGGCGGCACGTGGCGATTTTGTTGTTGTCACTACGAGTATTTCAGTTCCCTCACTCATTACATTACTGATAGTGGCAGATGGCTCGCTGCCAGACTCTATTGTTGGGAAACTAACAAATTTTGTCGTAAACAAGCCTCGTTGTGCTTGTTTTATGTAGATTGTAGAGCTACCATCAGTTTATAGTTTTAGAGGATAGGCACCAGTCCTTTTCAATTAATAATAATTATTGAAGACACTGCGTATGAAATCTAACTATCGAATTAGATGGGATGACTATTATGTTGTTAAACTAAATTGACGTATTTGCGCTACTTCTGTGTGTAGATTTACATAGTTTCTTTTGACTGAAATATTTGACCATTCGATCGATCGATGTACATTGTACATGCACCGTTATGTACAAATTGATAATATTTATAAGTACCTACCAAGTAATTAATTTTAGAGACAATAATTCAAAATATATTCAACAAATCGTCAATTAAGTGTTGTTAATCTTTACAGCAGAATGATTAGCTCTTGTTCCGCCCCAACAGCTCTCGCTAACGATTCGACGAGAGTTCTCGAGTTAACGCTAATTGTCTCTCGAGAATTACTGAAGGAGAGGGACCCCTATGACCTACATACCGACCCTTCCTAACTCGTGCAATGACCCTTCATTCTACGATTGTTTTCTAAAATCTTGCGCCTCGGAATGATTTCTTTATTTGATTGTACAGTCAGCGTTAATATGTGTCTACGTAACTGTACCATATACTCGTATTACACGGAGTAGATATAAATATACTTCTCATCAGAAAAATCGAAACACCTGACAAGTTTATGTTTTGTAATGATTATCAGAAAAACGTGTATATTTAGGAATATATGTCAAATGTCGTTTAATAGTGAATAATATTAGGTTTTCAAATCTAAAAAAGAATAGTAATGTCGCGACATGAGTTTCATTAACATAAAACTTCACAGTGAAACACAATTTTCGTTTTTACACACTTTGTTATGGTTGTTCAAAGCGCCATTAGCTGCGTAACGGCTATTGTAACAAACTATAAAGTTGTAAATTAATGATATTCATTTCGCGACATTATAATTTCATCTCCTATTTTTAGGTAATTACTCATCAAAGCTATTCTACATTAAAAGATTATGGCAACAGAAATTTAGTATGAAACATTTATGGAGGTGGACCCCGTCAATATATATGTATCTTCGTGACCCTGTACCATATATTACACGGATTAGGTAATTTTTTTGAAAAGAAAATGGTTCTTGGTTTGCATTAAAAACATGTGTCGCAGCTTGTGTACTATTATTTAGTTCCACTAAGCAGTAAACACAGAAACCAATAAGCATTTTACATTACTAGATGGCACGGAATTTTAAAGCAATTTTAGTGCTGTTCATAACACACTCAACAGCGGCGTGGAACAAAGTTGTGTAGATACATATGTTGATACGTAGCCGACTGTACTTTAGCGTATGACAGAGATTGATGACCTCGGTTTGGTTGGTGATTGTACACTTTTCTATGTCCGCTTGGGTGCCACTCTATCTAAGTGTAGCGCCAAATAGTAGTGTTAATAGCACTTTTATGTTCCCTTAATGAAAGAGAACTTAGCTAGTGTGTCCTTAATTTGAGACTTTTTAGCGCGGTTCCATCCATTATCAACAATCCGATACAGGTAATACGAGAAACTGCTTAATTCATTTGAAATAAATTATTTGAATTTGATTTGAATTTTTTTAAAAATGCTTTTTAACTTTAATCTCATAATTTAGCAGAGTATATTAAGTTACAGATAAGAAGTGTAACATACATACATATAACGAACGTGTCAAAAACCTGTGTAAGCCGAGAAACCTTACGTTAAAATAAGAGAATACCGGTAACGACTTACCGTCTCTTTGAAGGCAGTAAATAAAATTGATTTTCCGTCTACATTTTCTAAAAAGCACGAGTAAGAAAACTACGAAAGACATCACATTATGCTACTCATGATGCTGCTCAAATCTGTCAGTTTTCTCTATCTGATATTGAACTTTCTGCCTTGAGTGTAATTACTGCACATATTAAATACTGGCCCGGGTCTTTGAAAAGTCACAACTCAACGTCCTCAATTCATTGGCCCTAAACAACAAATTAGCACCAAAGGATCAGACAATCACACATTGATTACATTCGGGAACTGTCATTGTCAAGGACCACGCCATAAAGAGATGTCTATCCTAAAATATAGTGGTCTCCTTTTAACAAAGGATATTCGTAATAAGAGCGACGAGTATAGTTCTACACGAATATACAACTTCAACGTCAGTTTATATTATACTCAGTATCGACGTAATTTTTAGAAGTTCTAACCGATGGCATCCGATGGCGCAAATTTTTCGAGCACAACTAGTACTCTAAGTAAATCCTACTGACTATCGATTTGAAACTTTATAGCTTGCGCTGCCGTGTACATTTGGGAACTGTATTCGAAATCCAATAACATTTTTCATCATCACACGACACTACGCTCGTCAGCGCATAAACTAATGCTGACGTCACAGGATATAGGATAAAGGTGCGTGTAGTACAATAAATGAACGTGAAGCGAATACGAAGGCGCTAGTCTCTCTAGGCTAGGAACAACTCACATGCCCCTCACGTATGAGTTGGTAACCTCTGGATGGAATGGTTCTGCTGCGTAGAATGTTGTTTTTAATGTTTCATATGAAGGGTCTCTAAAAGGTTTTCAAGTTTAGATCAAGCTCTATGCGAGTGGCGTCTAAATCAACATTCATGAGGCTTGTGATAGGATAATTCGTATTTAGGATTCCGAACATCTGATGAAAAAAAAACACTTATAAAATCACTCTGCTGTAGTAGTTGCTGAAAATTATAGCTAGAGACTTGAAATTTGGCGTAGTTATGGAAAATGAAGCCGCAAATGAAATAATGAATTATTATTTTTTGGTTTAAAAATGGGGCACAAATAGGGGGCCGAAATTCCAAAGTTGAATCACTAGGTTAATGGTATGAAAGGGCTTTGTTTATAAATTCTAAAACATATTTCAATTGATTTCTTTGCAGCATTAGTTTTTCACTTATCATGAAAAATGTGTGGAAAAATACAATTTCTCGCCTCTACCTCCGAAGTTTCTAAAGTGAGAAGTCTTTAATAAACTCAGTAGACATAAATTTGTGTACTCGTACGTATTGCAGGAAAACTTAAGGTCGTGGCTGCTGTATAGTATAGTTATTGAGAAATCGTTTAAAAAACCTTGACAAACAAACGTAGTTATGAGGTTGGGAAAATGAACTTTATTTCAAGGTATAACGTTTCTCTCCAAGGCTGGGAACCCTTGGTGCGGGAGTCCGAATCGCACTTGTTTTACCGATAAACGGCCCATAAACTATCTCTATGCAATAGATCACGTCGATACTTTGCTCCGTTGCAATGCTGCGTGAAAAAAGAACAAACTAACGAGTAAAATTCCAAGTTGTTAATTCATTTGATAGTATTTAAACATTCAAAAGAAGAAGATAAAACCTTACTGTTAACGAATACAGTTTTTGATAATCTCGATGAAAATGTAGAGTTTCCAAAGTATTATGTAAGTGATCATTGAGTATTTTAAACGTGATTTCAAAAGTCCAGGACAATTATGGTTTCTCTATCGAGTGTGCTTCCTATAGAAAATAGTGCCGGTTGAAAGTGGAGACAATTTCTTTAGAATCGACGCCCACGATTCGGACAATAACCGTAACCCGATCCATTCATTGTGGCCCCGTTTCTAAACGATTTAATGCAATGGACAAATTAGAAAATTGCATCCCACTGTCTTTCCAATTAGCTTCTTTCTTTCAAGTTAGGTAATAAATTGAGATAAACAATGCATTGGAAAGTTTCGAAAGTGTTTGTCTGACTCGCGTAACTCGTGTCAGTCGTAATTGACGTTGGACAATGACAGCTGCATATCGATGACATACGTCACAGTGACGTGTCACGATGTCATTATAATGGTCTGTCACGTTCTAGGTTTTCACCCTTGCCGGTGAGAAAGGGAAACTGGTTAATAGTTCTTAAAACACAGACTGCTAGACTATTTTTACTACAATAATTAGATTTACGCTATGAACTTTCTGTTAATTAATATAGCTATCCAACACAATGACTAAAAGCTAACATCAATATTTCAAATGAGGCATTTGTTTTGGACAATACTTAAACAAATCGTTTATTTACATATACTGCTGCGTTGCCCCGGCCATTTGGAAATCATCATTCAACGGCCCCATTCTAAATTAGAATCGAATTACACTATGGAATTAGCATTCAACGAACGTCTATCTGCTCTATGGTCTGGTCGAGCTTACGATGTTATTCCAAATTTAAACCATGCTTCCGCCAAACGTTGCCCAATATGGTGTCTCACATCCCGTTAGAAGACGACCAGCTATAGCAAACATAAGCAAATGTTTTGGAGTCTTTCACAGCATTTCCTTACATTAGTTGTTCATAATAGTAAAATACATATATCAGGAGACAATCTATTTTTAACTCCTCTAACAGACATAAGCAGTGGAATTAGCCTATAAACTCTTTGGTACTGAATACAATAATATATCTATGCTTACTTCGGTACGTTCAAAATGAGTGACAGTGACGTTTTGTTTCCCGCCATTTATCGTAACTGTCAAACCATATCAAACTAAAACCGCGCGCGCTAACGGTGACAGTCGCATTAGGAATTCCACGCTCATCCCAACAGTAATTCGAAATATTGCCTTATTCTCTTGACGCTACGGTGGAATACTGTTCGGTTTACACAAAATGGAGAACAGTCGTCAAAGGTCCGTTTGGAAGAGTAGGATAAAACCGCAAATTGAAGTCTTTATCGCCTCTTATTTTCGATTTTCTCCTTTGAGCCGTGCTAAAGTGGAGCTCAATGGGCACTGAGAATACTCTTGGTACGCATATTCGAGTGGGAAAATTTCAAAAGGGTACAATTCCACTCGTTATTTGTACCGTTTCTGAAACCAGGGATTGAAAAAAGGGAATCGTGTTTATTTATGTTTGCAGTATGTATTATACTTTCTTACGAGATGGCTTTCATCCAGCTTTAAAAGGTTCAATTCCAATATGGATTCATGAAACGAGTATTTGTCAGAAACCTGTTTGTACAGAAAAAATCATTCTCATATCTCTTTTCATTAAAATTGCTGTAAAAAAACTTATAAGTACTCTACACATAGTGAGTATTGAAATCCTTGTTGTAACCGTTTTAATTTGATTTAGGTGTCTAGACCACATAAAAATATCAAGAAAGCCCTAACCCTTGCAGTGCAGCTATAATTGGCTCTTTTATGGATTGAAATCGAGCCCAGAGGAAATTGGCAAAAAATCAGGTATACCTAATGTATTTTTATAGAAGATAGATCAAAGCTTGACCTCAATCTCACCTGATGTTAAGTGACGATGAGGTCGAAGATGTTACGTGTTGGTCTAGAAGGTTCTCTTCTCTTCGTTTGAAGATTCCTAAGTTGTAGTATTAGGGGAACACGGAAACCGGTAGTGCATACCGTATTTTAGCTTATTCGTGATGGATGTCCTACAAAAGTGCGCAGAGCTGCAATAGCCGCTGCAATAGCCACTGCAATTTTGCATTTAATTGTACAGAATCGTAGCTTGTTACCTAACTAACTCAGTTGCTCTACTAAGTGAAGGTGCAGTGATAACAAGAGAACGGATTGCCCCGGTTGACCGGTTTGATAACGCGCCCGGATAAGCCCGAGCTATATCGAGAAGTGGGACACCCGGACTCCAGAACGTCTCCATCTTCCGCATAAATTTATTATTATTAAATGAGAGCATCCACAGGTTGATCGCGGTTTCGCGTGTTTACTTTGGTACATTGTAAATATCTCCAAAACGTCTAACATTCATGGCGTTGATATGTAATCGCACGTGAGGAAGTTTGTTTGCATCATAATCGGCGATATGGGATATAAAATATTTCTTACGTACTCACATTGAGAAATTAACGTTAGTTATTTAAAAATAAAAGTCCCAGACGATGAAGAGGGACTCAAAGACGGTTAATGTCGCATTGCATCGGCGATTATGCGCATGGTGACGTCAACAGAGACAGAGAGGGATTCTGAGGTAAATCTCATTCGCAAACATTATCAAAATCGAACCTATGAATAAAATCGTAATCAGTAACTAATCACACATATGTATGCTGATATACACACACGCCAAACACATTTATAATCTTCACACTTCATCCAAGGAGTCTTTGGTTAGCCGTAAATCATTATAAAAGCGTGTATAGGAGGCCTCTACTTCTTTGCCTGCAGCAGAGGTAGTTAAATATGTTGATATCTGAATTATAGATTTCAGTTGTAATATTTATAAGCTACAAACTAGGCTGAATAAGACACACGTAATAAAAAAGTGCTATGATGAGATGCGAGTCATTGCGAGTAGAATAAAGTGTCGAGTGATTGAGACTCTTAAATTTATTTCCCTCCAACTCTCTGTCTCAAGGATTTTTCATAGATATTTAACTATTCCCCATTAGTCATATCTTCGAGCTGTCTGTCTGGGCAGTAAAAATATGTTCCGTCCACGCCGCTCCGGATTTTAGCGTTTGGTTTTAATTTAAAATTACACTTTCATTTTGTAGTATAAAAAGTTAATAAGCTTTAAATATCATCATTAACTTTTAATTTTCTAATAACAAGGGTTTTAAATGTTATTGCTTTGACTAAACCGCAGAGCGTAGAGAAAGATTCAATGTTCCAATTTTTGGTGAAGGTTCTTGTTTATAAGAGTGACAATGTGGCCGACGATTGAACGGTTTAGCTAGATTGTAGCTTTGTTGAAATACTTCTACATACGTATGATAGATTGAAGCGAAACGCTTTGTGTGAGCTGTTCGTCTGTTAGAACAATCATACTATAGTCGCTACTAAAACACAAATTTCAAAAGCTTCTGCTTTACAGAACTCAAACACGTATCTGCAACGTCTACATTCATTTAAACTTCGACCCTTCCAAGTTTGAACTTCCAAGGCTGTCGTCAAATTAATTCTGAAGGCAAAGCTTCTGAGTGTACGCAGACTGTGAATAAATTTTCACAGTAAATTCTGATTTAATTTCGTGGTCCTTTGTCGACGTCGCGAACGCGTCTCCTGTAATTGAGAAGGATGCGGTGCGGGCAGCAGGTTGCCTACTGATTTATTCAGGACTTGTGTCCACATTTGCCCTCAGCTAGGGTAGGGTTAAATACTTAAAAGGCTGGTGGTTTTTAAAAGGCAATTTGCTGACATTGCTGGGGCTTTTGTTTTTATTCTGTCGTAAATCACAGGGTGCTCTGCTTTCTACCTGTCTCCGTATATGTAAAGGTATTTTTAATGGACTAACACTTGCTCTTTTATTACAGTCTTGAGAGATCATTTCATATATATATATATATATATTCATTCCTTATGTACTCTTAACTACTTATTATAATATGATCATCAGCCAGGAAACGTCCACAGCTGGACATAGGCCTCCTCCATGGCATGCCACATTGACCGGTCCCGAGCCACTTTTCTTACTATATATAATATGTTGTCACATTTTCTCACAAGAAGCAACAGGTTTATTCAATGCTGTGAGTTTATTTACAAATGTAATATCTCACTGAATAAAATGGACTAATCAATATAACCATAGCTTAGGTATCAAGACAGATAACCTAGGAGCGAAAGAGAGAGAGCAGAGATATTAGCTACAGGTTTGTTGCACAGTATTGATTTTTAGTGAAAACCATTGGTGAAAACAATAAAATAATCGTGTGAACCTGGTTCTCAGCAATTGTTTAGATTTTTTTCTCTTGGTATACTTCGGTTTTGAGCTTAATTTGAGATTTGAGCATACTAATGCAAGGTTTAGCTATTGTTAATAATTGTATATTCTCATGTCCCGATGCATATTTTTGAGAGATGGAGTCCCAAAAATAAAGCAAAGTTGCGAAACAAATCGACATGCGGACATCACTCAATTTATGTTTAGTTTCATGAGAGCTACAACGTTGTAAAATTTCTTAAAATAATTTTAAGTATCTCATCTGTTTAGACCCTGATTGTTAATGATTCCTATAGGAAGTGTGAATTTAAAATCGCCAATTAAACCATACTAAGCAGAATTTTGCAAAACATTAGAAGTGCGCTTATTTATATACAATGACGTCAATTTAATACTTTTTTAGTTGTATTGCTCATGAATACGATTTGTTGACAGTGGTCACACCACGTGCGTGTAAGCCGCCAAGGGCCGTGTGCGCTGCGCAGGAGTTTATTATTCAACGCGTCTAGCTAAGCACACAACCGGCATGACAAGTGTTGTCTTGCAATGCACAGGGGTGTTCTCCGACCCAGCCTGCATACGAGTTGTAGAGTTTCAAGGAGTATCAGTTACACGCATTTAGGGTCAGCTTTATTAGGTTCAAATTACGTCTAGGTTGTTTAAAGTGCTATTTTATTGATAATCTACCGTATACTAAATTAACAGTTTTGATATAGTACGCACGGCTACAGGTCAAGCTATACATTTCCAGTACGAGTATAAGCTGAACTAGCGTCGTGCGGGAGTTCATTAAATGTGAGGTCAGCGTATACTGGAAATGTATAGCTCGATGTGTAGCCGTGTGTACGTTTAAAAAGAGAATGAAGGGACGGATGAATAAAGAACATTGGGGTTTTGTAAACAGACACTTATTCTTGTTGTTGTTTTTAACACAAAATGAGTTTGTAATTGGCCTTGAACTCACCTGATATGCGAAGATAATCCACAATGAGGAACTGGCTCTTGACAGACCTTTCAAACCGGAAAACAAACTGTTTGGCAGCAGATTTAGGCATTGTGGTAGCTAGAAATTGGTGGAGCTAGACAAAACAGAGTACCGATAGTTATCCGTACTGGGAATTTAGCCTGAGAATTGTGAGTGTTCTGTTGTCATAATCTTTTAAAATAGAATAGCTGGCTTTGAAAGGTAATTACCTAAAAATAGGAGACGAAATTATAGTGTCGCGAAATAAATATCATTAATTTACAACTTTATAGTTAGCTACAATAGCATTTACGTAGCTAATGGTTCATAGATAGCGCTTTGAACTATAATCGAAAAAAAGTGTTTAAAATTAAAAATTGTGATTCACTGTGAAGTTGTATGTTAATGATACTCTTTTCGCGACATCACAATCTGATGTCCTATTTTTATATAGTTACTATACAAATCCAGCTATTATATTTTAAAAGATTATGGCAACGGAAATGTGGTTAAAGATATTTATTCTAAAAAGAAATAAAATTACATTTCACTTAATGAGAAAACTTAGAACTAGAGCAAAAAGATAGCAAATAAATTAACAGTAGATAATATTCTTTATGTTAGTGGGTAGGTACTTAGGAAATTCAGTATTAAACTTTGATGGAGGTGGATCGCCTTAACAGAAGGCTATTTAACAGCATTTGTGTGCAATTTGCGGCCGTTTCTATTCAGTATTCCATGCTAAAACTTTACAACGAAATTAAACATCCAACGCGAGAACGAGTCGATAATTGCTTGAAAGCGTGCGATTATGTATATTCAAGGGCCGGCCAACCTACATACTTTCTATTGATAGAAAACAGATCCATGGCCGGATAGCGAAGAAATCCATCATTACATTCCTTTTCGTTGAGTTTTCCATCAGATATTTAGTTTAAATATGTTGATCGTCTCGTTTCAACGACGTATTATATGGCGTGGGAGTTGATCCGTACGACGTTGTCTATCACATATCACTGGCTCGGCAATGCCATTGCCAAAAACATTCAAAACTAAATAGATAATGCTACAGAACCCTGCTAGCCAGAGCACGCATCCACGAAGACACACCCATGTAGAGCGAACAACTCTACAGAACTATAATAATTCTGTGCTCATGTCTAGCGGTATATAAAGTACCTACTTACAAATAATAGCTATGTGGTTTGTGACTGTACACAACACTGGTACCTTGTGGTCATGTTTTGCAAGAGACCCAACAAGTTTAGTTACGTAAGTATGTCTAACATGTCACACTCTGATATTGACCCCGCTATCATGAAATAATACAAACTCACAATGACTCGAAATATACAATTTGTTTACAAAGCTGTTGTTGGTTTGTTGACTAAGTGCCTTAAACTTAGCATGAGAGTTCCGAACTTCTCACAAAACAGCGCCCTAAGCCGAGGTCGAGCCCGAGCGGACGCCCTTAGGCTAGTTGCAAGTAATAATTTATCCAGCTGAGCGCCTTCCGCGCACGACATCTTGTCAGGTCACAGGACCAACAGCATCAAGTCCATTCAATGCTCCTTTTTATCCTGGTTCAATGACGACGTAACTAAGTCCAGACGAAGTAAGTGAAAGGCAGATTCTTGTAAAAGTCATTTTTTTAAACTAAAGTGGAAAAGATTCATCAAATCATTGTATTATTATAAAACTTATTGTTACAATTTGAGAAGTCACGCCTAACTGCCCTCCTTTCTTCACTATTTCTCATTTGACCTAGGACTGCTTGTAAGATATTTCTTTTAAAAATAAGCTGTTCCTTTTGTATATGTTTTTGTGTTATGTAAATATTCTTCGTGTACAATAAATTGTTTAAATGAAAAATAAATAAAAATAAAAGTCCGCTCATGTTAAGAAACACCCATGTCATCGGGCACAGGTGCCTTAAATGCGGCTAATAGGCCAGACATATTGATTAGTGACAAGTGTCTCAAGTGCTTAACATACAAGAGCACCTATACGTACTCACATAGGCACTGACAATTGCTCTTGGCACTCCCACTTGTCACTAAACAATGTGTATATGGGCCCTGGAAAAATCTGAAGATGGACAGCCGCCTACTTATGAATGAACAAAATCACAAATCCGCTCGTCTAGCGTTGTGATTTATGGCAGTTCATCAGTGTCCACTGATGCCATAGTCCTATGATGATAATATTTTGGCCCTAAGGAGGGATGGCTATTGTAAATGGCTCAGTATTTCAATACACTTACATGGACCTTAGGATCAGGGAAAGTAACATTCAACCAATGATAAATAATTGGTCGTCTAACGGAAACAACCGGCCAAGTCGCATTTTTCGCAAAAATATGCTAATACTGCAAGTTTTAAGTGTTCCGTGATACTTGATGTATACATATCTTTATTATCGTGGACCACATTGCTTCTAGTGACTTTTTTACACATTATTAATTAATAACCTTACGATTACAAACGATGTGGGAATAGCACTGTCTCCCGAGTGAGAAATAGTGCTTTATACTGCACCTATGAATAAAATAGGCATTATCATATCTTTACTATCACTCCAAGACGTCATTTTGAGCAAAATGTATTATTTATTTCGAGTCAGTTTTGATCAGCTTGAAATTTTGCACATTGCCCGTTCAGATATAACAAATGAGGGCGGCTCCCGCGCGGTTTTTATAATGTAGAGAACAAGTTAATGAAAAATTTGTTATGATAACGAAACCTCTCAAGCTAAAATTCATAGAGCCGTTCAGGCCACAGAGCGTGCCAAACAATTTTACATACATACAATACATATTCTCGAAAAACATAGCCGTCTTTTTGGCGCCATAGGTACAAAACCACTGGCCAGTATCATTTTGCGAATTTTGACGTATAAACTGTTTATATTTGGGCATTTACTGATTTTCATACAGTTTTTCCTTCCGCACAGCGTGTTAACAATTGATTTTCATACACTTTTTCCGCCCGCATATTCGAATGTCATTTATGATTCTTGATTGATTCTGACTTCGTTTTCAAATAAGTAAGGAGATAGTTTCCGAAAAAAAAATTCTGCTTACGAAGTTCCGAATGCTCAGAACAAGAGCTATTTATTTTCCTTTTTACACTTCGTATCCCATTCAACTTCATGTATTCTCGTAAAAACGCAAGTTAATTGGCGGCTTTTTACACCTTTGGGGAAATGAGGGGTGATACCGTATGCCTTAATCAGATAAAGCACCAGCCATTGTGGAATGAAGGGGAAGGCTGGATCGATACCATTTATTGGTACCAGGAGTGTAGTTCGTCGAGGAGTAATTTTCATGTGTGTTGCGATACATTCGCAGCCAAGGGTCCCAGGGCACTTCTAATATAGAATAGCATGCACATTTTCATGAGTATTTTTAGCGGAGTAACTATCATAATACATTTTTGGTGGGTGGGAACTCTATGTACGCCTGGCTAGCTACCACCATAATGTTGTGTGTCTGATCTTTATCAGCATAATTAATAGCAATGTTGTAATGAAAGCTATCATAGGCAGGGCCATTAGCTTGAGGTTTCAGGTTTAGTTGAGTACCTTACTTGAGCACGCATCTTTCATAGATATATATATTCCTCTCAGAAAGCAAAAAAGTATTGTCATCTCGCGTATACTTTGTTTTTTAGTCGCGAGTGGTTTTAAGAGAAGAAAGTTGCCAATAAGATGTTCATGGTAAGTGGACGTTCAAGGAAGTGGCCGTTCAAGGAAGTGGCCGTTCATGGGAATTTGGCCTAAGTGACCGGATTCGTAAAGAACAATTTATTTATAGATAGAGAAATTGTTGTGAAACATTCTGCGGTCATGAGTTTCATTGTTTCTTACGTGCGCACACGTAGACTAAACATGATGAGATGTACGTAGGTTTATACAGTTGGGTTTGATTGGCACATGATTGTCTGAGGAACGCCATGAAAAACAATCCAAGGTCAATAATAAACCATAACAGATATTTACACGCAATAATGTAATGACAACATGGTGCTCGCCTCCAGCACGAGACGTACGGGCTGAATGTCACAGTACACAGCAGACAATAATGGATATACCAGTGTCTCTGTAAGCTGTGAACCTCGTAAGATGTTCACCACGCACATTAAAACCAAAATTTTGTTTGCATTCGTGTTCTTCCCCTCACACTCCCGACCCCTCGAAGTTTGTGCGTCTTAATAAAGGTAACAAAACGTGTTCAAAAATAACTAGAAACCGACTTCAACTTCCCTAATAGTCTTTTATTAAGGCAATGCTTGTAAGTCTGCTGTCTAATACACACTTAACATTCCCTACCTCAAAAAGTACTGAACCGATTTTGATGAAACTTGCAGTCTTTCCTAAGTTGAACAATACCTAGTTGAACAAAAAAGAATCATTTAAATCGAACAAGTAGTTCCGGAGATATGCGAGGACATACAAACACATACTTTTGAAATTTGACACACTTGTTTAGAAGCTGATGTAGACTAACGTATACGAAAACTGGGCTGTTCTGGAAACATTACATACATACAGGTAGAATTGCTAACCTCCATTTTTGAAGTCGGTTAAAAAAGTTCTGTGACATACTTGAACGTTGTTCGAAATGGCTGAAATATGTTTTCTAATTAGTCTCTTGTGGTCACATAATGCCAAAAAGCAATCAGAATGCAGGCAGACCAATTGCAAAATCATTGAACTACTACCAAGGATATTCTTTAGGTCTCCATCCCTAGAGAGCGCTGGTATCGAATAAATTATCTCAACAAAGAACGCGAGGTTTCAAGGCGGTAGATATACTAGCAGTTAGTTAATAATTAAGCTTTTGTAATAAGATAGAGGTCATCGCACACGGTCAACTTTTGTCCACATTTTTATACGTCATCATTCTGGCAACCTTCACTGCTGAGCTTTAGATATATCATCCTGTGGGTGTAGTAAAAAGCGACTATGGCAAAAATATTCAGGGGATGTTTAGTATGTGTCTACGTATGTAACAATAACATCTAACTGCGATTTTCAATCAGCGTGACATGCCTCATGGAAAGATATGACGGTAAAAGCAGTAGATCATGATTATGTGGGAATTGGGAGAGAACTGAGGGTAGACAAAAGTCAGTAGTTCGCGGTAGCCCTAACAATGCTTTGTGCAACTGGCCCCATGTACCCGCCTTTACTTTTGAAAGTAAATCACGTCTCGGCCGCAGTCGACGCGCGCGCAGGTCAATGTCGTGTTTTGAAAGAATCTGTTTGTTCGCAAAAAGACTGATGTCATGCTCGATCACCTCCTTGACTTAGTTAGTTCGTTAGTTAGCTAGCTCGAGCTGCCATAGCAAACTTTTTTAAATTATTATAATACACATTTTTCATTTCAACCTAAAGTGTCATTAATGATTACTAACTATGATATATAATTTAACTACGCGAGGGATGGAAGCTTAAGGCGATCTATCTCCATTGACATTACATAGACCATTATTTATCCCGTGGGATAGTTTTTGATGTCTACGCGGACGAAGTCGAGGGCAAAAGTTTTTACAATCATAAATAAATAGCTTGAGAGTTTAGTTAAAGTCATGCCGGTTTGCATTGTTATGTCACAGTTTGTACTCACATTTTTTTGGTACAAAACAAATGTTAATGTGGGAACATTTGTGTGAAGCATTGGACATTTGTTCCTTTGTTGTTATCCGACGAATAAACATACGATAGTCGTGAACCAAGTGCAGAGATCATCGCTTCAGTAGAACAATAGGAAGCGCCAAATTGTCAACATGGCGTCAGCGCGCTACAATGATTTGCACATCATTTCATGTGTGGGTCGTCAGCTTCCTCATAGAGCTATGAGAATTCTACGCATGCCAAATTTTAAGGCAATTTAGGAGCAATCAAACTTTAGCATTCATAATTTAGCAGCAACCATGACTCAGTTACAGCGAGTTGTTTTTAGTGTGTCAGCTGGAGACATGGGTCTCCAGCTGACACATGCCAGGAAGGCAAACCAGTGAGGTTAGGGCTTTAGACTATAGTCAGGCATTTAAAGCACAATTTCAGCAATGAGAGCCAAAAAAATTAACGATCACATTGATAAACTGTTGGATCTACGAACGAAATACCGTGTGTAAGCTGGCGACCCGTGTCACCAGCTTACACATCTGGATCTTCGTAATTATTCAAGTTACGATTATGTATTGTACCTCATATTTTAGAGCAAAATAGCAGCGCCAGGCTTCAAAATTTTCGAATCTCTAGTGCTAAAACTGTTTGAGCTACGAGCCGATTTGTGTGTGTAAGCTGGTGACATGGGTCGCCAGCTGACACATGTTGTATCTCTGAAACTACATAAGTGAGAACTTCGTTTTAAAGATCAGATGAGACCATACAATAGGAGCGTTCACGAGTCAAAATTTCAAATCTCCTGGCTGTCTAGATTCAAAGTTATAAGCAAAAAACTATTTTCCCGCCAAAAAATTCAAAATAATCGCACGGACGCCGCTGAGCGGGCCGTTGCCGTTCCGTGCGCTACGCTATTACAATAGAGTTTCAACTTAGCCGTCATTGTTTTAAAATTCATTTTAACCTGCACTTTCGTATCGATTCAATTGGTATATTGAGCGTGTTAGACCAGGAGCCGACAGAAATAAGCAATGGTATACTACCGATTAACTTTATAGAGAGATTACGAACGACCTTCACCAAATTTGAGGTCAAGTGATAATATAACCCTTCATCGTTGGTGCATAATTCAAATCTACTAATTTAACTAATAGGAAATCAAGATTTAGTTTAGTAATGAATCAACTTATCAGAAATAACAATTTACGGTGTGATATAACATAGTATAAGAGGTATATGTTCAACATATACAGTTTATATCACTATGATCAATAATTGTTGAGCTCGGTATTTAGTATATTTTCAATAGCAATCCATACTAATATTATTTATAAAATATAATATATACAATAAAAAGATATGAACCTACAGGGTACTTCCCGTTGACCTATAATCCGGAACTTTGACAAGAAGCAAGGTACAATCATAGGAATAAATCTGAAAACCAGGATATTAAATTACAATACAAGTAAATGCGTTCAAAAAGAACTGGAAACCGACTTCAATTGCCCTAAAAGTCTGCTTTTATTAAGGCAAATTTAAGATTTATATTGTTTTCTCATGGATGGTCTGAACTGAACCAAATTGGGACCACACGGGGAGCACCACCTTTCAAATGAAAAATAATCATCCAAATCGGTTCACCCAGTCTAAAGTTATGAGGTAACAAACATTTTAAAAAATATACCCGTTGAATTGAGAACCTCCTCCTTTTTTTAAGTCGGTTAAAATAGCCTTTTTGTTTATTAGCACTTTGCTAGCTATGGTTTTAAGTACCTTAGATTGGCGACATCCCTTTAGGTGGTTTGATTATATTCTTAGAAGCACCATATATTCTGAAAGCAATAAAAATAGTGCTTAAACAAACCTAAAAGCACTTACCTATTTCTATAAAAAATATCGTACGTTTTTATAATTAGGATGACACTGAAAACTGATAAGCCTTTCAAATTTATCATTCAGGTGCTCACAATAGAATTACAAGATGAACCGAATTACCTGTGCAATTACCTTGAGTTATCGATTCGTAATAAACTGACAAATGTTGGCCATTTTAGACTTCTCGACTAATCAACGGGCACTATTGGCAAAAATGACATAAAATTTGTCAGTTTATTACGAATTGTATTTATATGAAACACAGCTCTGGTTACGGTGTACAAAAAAGGGGGCGCGGAAGAAGAAAAAGAAAAACTTACGCGCAATAGTCAGAGAGTACGAGTCGTTCACTCTGCAATAGTTCCGTCTTAGCGCCCCCTTTTGTTAACTCTCTAATGAATACAAATATAGTCGGATAAAAAAAACCAAAATAACATACCTGCACCAGACATAGATAAGACACGATATCTTATCGCATTAGATTCAAAATTGACCATTGCACTGCACTCTACGCTGTATGTAAACACACCACCTTTGGAACGCGGGCGCACTGTGCACGCGCCCGGCACGCGCTGTTGTCGTGTTACCGAGTCTCGTGTATAGGAGCTTCAAACTATGGGAACTAGCCTCTAACATGCCGCCGCCGCCGCATGGACAACACTTAGTACGAGAGCCCACGACCAAAACCATGTATCTTAGCAATACGGTCGAAACTGTATAAAATCGTCAAATTATATGATTCTGAACCCGACTAGGTGGATAATAACATCAAGAAGTGTAGCAACTGCGTGGGAGGCCATTTCTGCTGTGTCAAAAAAAAAGGTGACACAACTGACTTCTGAAAAACCTGTTTTCGGTATCTTACAGCTATCATCCAACTACAGTCCAAAAATCAGTCAGATTGCTATGATACGGGCCGGTAAAAAATTTTAACATTTTGTTGAAAATTAGCCGGGTCAAACGCTACGCGAAAAATTTCTGATACTGGTATTTTCGAGTTCACGATAATCGAATCGATCAATTTGATGCGGTTGAGGCCATATTGCTATGGGACAAAAATTTTGGTCGTGGGCTCTCTTACTAACTGGAATACGCATCTCCCCGCACCAACCCAACCTCTCCCCAACTTCCCCGTGACGCTTTGCCGTATTGGTTGATAAATCGTGTTACTTCGGGATCAGTCGTCGTTCGTGGCCTAGTACAAGTAAATATGAGCTTTATTGGCTTCTACACTAATATTATAATCGTATACACTTTTTTGTATACCACTACCGTTTCGTAAAATGTAACAGGATGCTAGAAAGTTGTCCATGCACATCCAGCTATAGTAATATTTTAAATGCGTTAGTGAGGGTTTTTGTCCTTACTTTACTGATTTAATCTAAGAAACATACTACTCTTTGTTTTCTTTTTCGGAGATAAGGAAGGCCTGGATACCTAAGTTAATCTAATTTAGGCTCCAGTCTCTCACATATTTCACAATAATTTTCAACTTTTTAGTTAAATATATATCATCATATGTTTGAAGAATGTAAAGAAAAATAAACTCATGTTTATTTATTTATTACGTTATTTATTCGTTACGTCGTAACAGAGAGTCGGAATCATCACATTTTTTTGGTATAGGAGTAGTTAAAGGATCAGAAAAGGACAAAGGCTACTTTTTATCCCAATCAATAGTTCCCGTGGGTTCATTTCTGAAGTAAACGTGGATGAAGTTGAGTTCACAAGCCTACCATTTAGTTATAATATAGCTAAAAGCCGCCTTCTGAGTACGCACATTGTGACAGGCAAACATTTAGCTGGAACTGGAGCGGTGAAAATAACTAAAATTAAATGTTTGAGAAATCTATATCATGTTTTATTCAATAATTGCTACTGAAAATATACTAAATACCGAGCTCAACAATTATTGATCATAGTGATATAAACTGTATATGTTGAACATATACCTCTTATACTATGTTATATCACACTGTAAATTGTTATTTCTGATAAGTTGATTCATTACTAAACTAAATCTTGATTTCCTATTAGTTAAATTAGTAGATTTGAATTATGCACCAACGATGAAGGGTTATATTATCACTTGACCTCAAATTTGGTGAAGGTCGTTCGTAATCTCTCTATAAAGTTAATCGGTAGTATACCATTGCTTATTTCTGTCGGCTCCTGGTCTAACACGCTCAATGTACCATACGATATAGATAGATATAGATATAGATAGACTCAATAGATACGAAAGTGCAGGTTAAAATGAATTTTAAAACAATGACGGCTAAGTTGAAACTCTATTGTAATAGCGTAGCGCACGGAACGGCAACGGCCCGCTCAGCGGCGTCCGTGCGATTATTTTGAATTTTTTGGCGGGAAAATAGTTTTTGCTTATAACTTTGAATCTAGACAGCCAGGAGATTTGAAATTTTGACTCGTGAACGCTCCTATTGTATGGTCTCATCTGATCTTTAAAACGAAGTTCTCACTTATGTAGTTTCAGAGATACAACATGTGTCAGCTGGCGACCCATGTCACCAGCTTACACACACATATCGGCTCGTAGCTCAAACAGTTTTAGCACTAGAGATTCGAAAATTTTGAAGCCTGGCGCTGCTATTTTGCTCTAAAATATGAGGTACAATACATAATCGTAACTTGAATAATTACGAAGATCCAGATGTGTAAGCTGGTGACACGGGTCGCCAGCTTACACACGGTATTTCGTTCGTAGATCCAACAGTTTATCAATGTGATCGTTAATTTTTTTGGCTCTCATTGCTGAAATTGTGCTTTAAATGCCTGACTATAGTCTAAAGCCCTAACCTCACTGGTTTGCCTTCCTGGCATGTGTCAGCTGGAGACCCATGTCTCCAGCTGACACACTAAAAACAACTCGCTGTAACTGAGTCATGGTTGCTGCTAAATTATGAATGCTAAAGTTTGATTGCTCCTAAATTGCCTTAAAATTTGGCATGCGTAGAATTCTCATAGCTCTATGAGGAAGCTGACGACCCACACATCATCATTTCCAGCTAGTTTATGTTAACGATCTCTGCTAATATGGCTTGGGCATCTCATCTGTAGCCTTGGTTGATACTTCGTGCTGCGGTGGTTATGCAATCAGTCAGATATATGAAAATAATTTACTTCATAAGTTTAAATAGATAACTTTGATTGATCAATATAAGTTTGTATAAAATTCTAGCTTTAGTGGATTCTCATCTTAATTCTATTAAGTTCGTATTGTGGGGTTCTTTGTTATCTATTAGCGGCCATTAGACCCGGAGCTCACAATTCACTGACAATATATCTTCTCATTGCTTTCCTTGCGAAATGGTTACGTAATATGAGAGCAAGGTTGAAAATCGTCAGCTAGGTTTGATCCAGGTCGAATTTGGAATGCTTTGGATGGTGCTCAGCGATAACGGTCAGATAAAACAGTTACGCCCACAGCTGTCGTTACTAATACAGTTTGTGTATCCTAGCGTGGCATGGTGCCCGTGCCCGTGCCCGTGCCAGTGTGACAGAGCGCACAGTTCACCAGATGTGCGCACTTTCACCTCCGCCCTGCGCGGCGCGAATGGGCCGCGTGAGAATGCGGTCGTGGCGTACGACGTAATGTCCCTCCCAGGAACGGAGCGCGGGACTCGGATAATTTATTACGCACTTAACGAGCGCATTGTTTAATAAGTGAATGTAAGGGATATTCAATAGCGGGGCCATCGATGGTAAATGTCGCCTCTGTCGGCACATTTATCTTTAAACTTCAAAAGCACGTACTGATACCGTACAAGAGAGAGTGTGTGTCTAGTTACATATCGCTGTCACCCCTCGCAGTGAATAGACAGGGCGGGGATCATCGCAGATGTAGCGAGCGAGCGTGCGCCCGGCGCGGGGGTCGTCAACCGGCATCGATCGCGGTGTTTGTAAACATTGCGGCTCGTCGCGACTGTGGTACCGGCCGGGCCGGCCCGGGTGTTACAACTAAGAAGGACTCACCTGTACGGTCTGTGCGCTGTCCTTGTCGAGCAGGAACTCCATGGACTTGTGTGGTCGTGGCGCGCGCTGGTCCGGCGGCGCGAGCGCGAGCAGGGAGCGCGCGTGCAGCACCGTGCGCTGCGTGTCCACGTCGGTCTCCAGCACGCCGGGCGCCGGCGCGGGCGGCGGGCGCGGCCGCGGCGGCTTGTGCGCCACGCCGCCCGCACCGGGGGGTGCCGTTGCCCGCGACACACCCTCCTCCTTCAGCGGGATGCGGACATACTGCGGCGCGACGGCCGCCACGCGCGGTGGCTGCCCCGCGTCTGACGGCGAGGGTTGCAGGGACGACGCCCGACCGTTCGCGCTTGCGCCCTTCGATTTTTTCTCTTTCCGCCCCGAGAATCGGAAGTTCGCGAACCGCGAGAGGAAGCCGGCGATTCGTCCGCGCGGCGCGCGCACGCCCGCCTCTGTCATGACGGCGGCGCGCTCTGCGAGGCCCGCGTGCGCGACGTGCGCGCGCGCCGCCCCGCCCCCCTCCACCACCTCCACCTCCGCGTCGCGCGCGTCATCGCTCGCGCTCGTGCTCTCGCTGGACGCGGTGGTTGTGCTCGCCTCGCGCCAGCTCACCTCCGCAACCACCGGTGAGAACGTTACTCCCTTAGAGCCCGTGGACACGGAGCGCGCCGGGGGCGGGGCCGGTGCGGGGCCCACCAGCTGCAGCGACGCGCGAAGCTCCTCCGGCGTCTCCCGCTGGGGTGTGGCCCGCGATCGGAGCTCCGGGGTGGACCGCACTCGACCGTCGACCGACCGCAGCGGCGTGGAGGTGTATACCGCGTCCCGCACGGGGTCGGGTGAGGGTGTCCGCGGTGGGGACGGGGACGGTGAGGAGGGCTCGATGCGTCGCCGAAGCTCGTCGAGTACGTCATCCCACACGCCCCACGAGTCCCGCAGCCGGTGCGCCGTCAGCACCGACAGCTTGCGGTCGTAGGACCCGCTCTCCTCGAGCACGCGACGCGCACTCTCATCCAGTCTGCGCGCCGTATCTTCCATCTCTCTCGCGAAAGCTCGCTCGGACTCGGTGGTGGAATCGCTCCCGGCGCTGGGCTCCCTCGCCGGCGAGGCCGAAGGTGTGCGCGCGAGGCGGGGCGGTGGCGGGGGGGCATGCTGCGGTGGAGGCTGCGGGGGTAGCGGGGCGTGCTTGGTGCGGGGTGGCGGAGGCGGCGGGGGCAGGCGCGGGCGGCGTGGAGCGCCGCGGTAGTCGAGGGCGGTGAGGTCGGCCACGCTGACGGTGAGGTTGTCGGTCACCTCGAACGTCTGTCGGAAGCGCGCGCGATGTGCCTCGGGGCGGGTCTGTTCCGAGCACACGTCCAGCTCGGCGGGCAGCGAGGTGGCGCGCGCGGCGCGCGGCTGGTGACGCTCGTTCGGGAGCCCGGGCTCAACGAGGCAGGGTGCGGAGCCGGCGACTGGTGGCCGCAGCGATATTTCGGTAGGTCGATGCGCCGTCGGCGGTGGACGTCGCGCTCGCTCGCTGTAGCCGCTGTCCTCGCTGAGGTTCTCCGCGGAGAGGTGTGTGCGGGTGGCGGGCTGGCGCTGCGGGGGAGGTGACGCGGGCGGCGAGTCCAGCGAGTCGGGCGACAGGCTGGGTGAGACGGGCGCCGCGCACGACCGCTCCAGGGACTCGAACTGCACGAGGCTGGAGGAACGGGAGAGCGATCCCGAGCTGTTGGGCGAGTGCGCACGTCGACGGCGCTTCGCTGGACACGCCCACTCGCGCTCAGACTCACTGTCGCACTCCGACCCTGGTGACAACACAACACGCCGATATCAGCTCTGGCAAACAGAGATAAGCCCGCACGAGAGCGTCGTGAGCTGTAAACGCGTCGCTTCTTACTGATCTGATTCAGACAATGACAGTGACACAAAATTCTAATGTGTGTTTATAACGTATTTCTTGGCAGGACTCCAAATGTGCAGGAGTAAAAGTTTGTGTGGTTGCCAGAAACCAAGAGTCCATTGAATAATTCAAACTGCCTCTGAGAGCTATATTTGTTATATTTGTTTCAAAATCCTCAGTTTTCTTCAATCTGAAGGGCAATAAACTTTGAAAGAAAACGTTTTAATCAGAAGACGGTTACCCAAATAAGTTAGGCTACAGAATCGTTTGTTTACTTTTACGATACATTGTACTTCAACGCCATCTATGCATTTTGTTCAAAACTTAGTAATGAGTTCAACCCCACGCAAGCTTAACATTACACAGTACCGCTGCTTGATACTAGATGGCGCTGATTTACGACAAAAAGATGTATTTTTGTATTTAATTTTGACACAAATGTTTCAGCGTATTAGTTAATAAAATTAAGCACAAACCTCCATTGCCTCCCCTCACGTGTATAACAGAGTCGGCGTCTGAATCGGAGAGCCACGTGGCCGTGCAGGAACGTTCAGAGCGCAAATCATCGCTTGTCTCCTCGACTATAGTTTCGAGGTACAAAGCGTGATTGCTGCCGTTATCACCTGTCAACAAAAAATAACGAATTATTTTTATTGGAATCAAAACACACAGATGAACACGCGCAAAAAAGGAAACTTTGATTTGTGTGTAATCATGCTATTGCACGATAGATGGCGATACTAGCAACAGTAAAAGTTTGCAAGTACATTTCTTCACTACGTAATATTAGTAAATTATTCATGCCTAATAAATAATTATAATGCGACAAGCTCATTATAATGCATACATAACGTGGGCGTAGAACGGGTTTCGGTTCGAGTGTATTAGAGTTACAATTGTAAATAAACAATGTGCCGGCCGGCCCCTCGCGGCAACAGGGCTGTGATCTGTGATTGATAATCTAGAAATTTTTGGAGTCTGCAGATTTCAGATTACTTAAGGCGATCCACCTCAATAAAAGTTTCATACTAAATTTCTGTTGTCATAATCTTTTAAAATATATTTTGTGTAGTAACTATCTAAAAATAGGACATCAGAAAGTAATGTCGCGAAATGAGAATCATCAACATACAACTTCACAGTGAATCACAATTTTCATTTTAAACACTTTGTTACCTCTGAAGTGTGCTTCTAAAAAATAGCACTGTTGTGTACCGGTAAAGGTAAAAGATCGACGAGTCAGTGAGCTGAAGTGGAAATGGGCATGCCACATCGCTCGAAGACGGGATAACCTATGGGTAGTAAAAGTTCTCGAGTGGCGACCACGTACCGGGAAGCGTGTACCGGGCCGGCCCCCTACTAGATGGACCCACGACCTAGTTAAGGAGTCGTATATTGTGGCATAAATGGAGGAGGCCTACGTCCAGCAGTGGAAGTTTCCCGGCTGATGATCTTGTTCCGGTAATTACAGTTGATATGTCCAGAGCCTCATTAATTAAAGCTTCTGGCTGAGCACGCTTTCTACCCAATGACCACAGTCACAATCATGATGCAGTACAAGTGCGTAGTGCGTACCCAAATAAATAACATAAATTAGAAAGAAAACGTGTTCCGTAATGTAACCTGTCAGCCAAAATGGAGTCTAGAATTTATTTGTAATGTCTTCATGAATGATCACATATACCTACTGTTCGACTAGAGTCGTTCCCCTCAGCCCTGCTCACACATTATTATATCGTGTGTGCAGCTATCTATCTATGGCCGTTTAAACAATACAACTTTCCCCAACGGCGCGGGAGTGACGTAAGTTACAGAGGCGGCACTTACTCGTGCGAGCTGTTACAAAATAAGCTATGAAGTACCTAATACCGTGTCTGCAGGTCGTAGATCAGCCTTGGCAATTCCATCAAGGGTCAGGCCTCAGGCACACGTATTATCCTCTCTTTACCCCTCTCTCTTTACTCTCCCCTACAAACCACGGTGACTATATCAACTCTTCGTTATGGAAAGCATCGAATGAAAAGATTTTCATGGCGATATGGAATTTAATGTAATGTGGTCGTGGGTGATCGGCCGGCAGGTGGCGCCCGGGCACCGGAGCGTGCGAAGCGCTTCTGCGCCCGCGCCGGAAGCCACGCGGACTGGATACGACCCGCTTTTGTTTATGTACGGCAATAAAAGTGTCATGGTTGAAATGTGTTAATGTTCAACATATTTAATTAATTTTTCGGTCATTTACACTTGTCCGAACATTTTTATGCAAAGTGATGACTAGAGAGCTGCGAACTGTGTTGCATAGTGCGCTGAAGGAGCCCGGAAACATATTTCTTTAATGTTCATTTCATTCATCGACAGCTAGATAATTCTAATGCTCTCTTTCATTTTCCTTACTCTCTCTTTCATCTAACCTGATGGTAAGTGACGGTAAGGCTGTTGGAGCGTGTCATACCGTTATTGAGTAAATATAAGTCACACCACCCCACTGAGGTTCAAGTCACGTAAACAACGATCCTGCGTGCGCCTGCGACCGTTACGACACGTGTCGCGCAGGTGCAGGTGCCAGGACCTCGTACACGTCTGACCTGCGCGTGAGTTTCCCACGTCGCGTCGTCGCACCGAGACAGTGCTAGTTAACCTTTGGTCTCTAAACTAGAAAAATACTTCAACCATCATGTCGTCGAGTTGATAATAGCTAGTGACAACGTAAAGCTACAACATGTTCCCAAAATGAAAAACAAAACAAACAAAAGTTGATGCATACTTCAACATTTTTGATCAAAGTTTGTTAGCAGCTATCCAACTTTAAGAGAAACCGAATTATGACAGTGATAGCTTTGTATATTTATAACTCACTCTTATAAATACACCAAGAAAAGGACAAATTAACAATTAAAATGAACACCCATCAATGCAACCTCAGAAACAAAGAAAGAATTCAACACCCCAGAACTTAATTTAAAAAAGTATTGAAACAAGGTCGCCACATAAAAATAATAATGTATAATAAACTCCCACTTAACATTTGCCGATTGCCTTTTGCAAATTCAAGAAAAAACTAAAATCATTTTTCGAAATCAGTCCCTTCTACTCTATTAACGAATTCATAGAATTACGTCTGACCAATGAAATGTTCATTTCTAGTTAAACGTTCAGGTTAATATAATTAGGCTAATTAAGTATAGTTTTAATATGCATATATGTAATCTTTTGACGTGCCGAGTGTAATGTTCATATTACTAGATCGATAAAGTGAATCTTGAATCTAGTGTTCACTGGATGTTCACAATAATAATAAGAAAAAGGTTAAGGTCCACTGCATTAAACTGACCTCAAATTTAACGGTGGACACATAATAGAAGAGCCATAGTTCACATAATTTTCTGTTTCATGTTTGTATGTGTTGTAGCCGCAGACCTAAATAGATGTCGCAAGTGTGTACTTCGCGTGCCCTATAGGTTAAAAGAACTTATCTCGCGCTACTAAATAGTAAATAGGATTTGCGTAGTCAAACTGTGTCAAGATTGGTTCTCATATATTTAGCGGAACTTGCGTAATTTGTAAAATCATTTGATAATACTTTATGTATGTACGTCTGAGGGGAAAATATCATGCGATGTGCTAGAGGGTCCCATTATTTACCAATAAGCGTCAAGCGTGGCTGAAGCGTCGGTGGCGCAGTGGATAAGGCGCGGACTCTCAATCTGAGGGTACCGGGTTCGAATCCAGCCGTGTACCTATGAGTTGTTATTAAATTCAAGTACATTATCCGATTTCTTAACGGTAGAGGGAAACATCGCGAGGAAACCTGCATGTCTTGAACAGGCATGTGAAGTCCGCCGATCCGCACTGGGCCCGCGTGGTGGACTATGGCCCATACACTCTCTGTAGGAGAGTAGGCCTGAGCCCCTCCAGTGGGGACATATATAGGCTGTTGATGATGTGGCTGATAGGTCTGAAAATGTTGGGACCTTTCTTTATGGCGGTATATTGTGGATAAGCCTTCAGAAATGGCTTTCGCATAGCATATACTAGCTACATGTATACAAATCGCAACGATTCGCAATTTCTGGCTTCTGCTATACGTTCGCTATGTAGTAATTCTAGCCCTCACATTACCTCCAAACATTCGCCCACAATTACTGCGTTGTGACGACGTTGAATCGTAAGAAATAACGTTATAAAGGTACACGGATTTGTAAGGAATACACGGATTCTACCTCATTTTAGTGATGCGTGAGGTCAACAAAAATACACACACACGTGTAACTGACACTGACGTGCGCTGCATATTGACGGCAGAGTCTGACGTTTGGTGTACTTATGTGTACATACATTATCAGGACACACACAAATGAAAGTGTCTGACCTAGTTACTTCATTGTGCAGTTGAACACGGCTTCTGGGTGTCCTGATCTATGTTCACAAAGCTGTAATGTATTTTGGAACTGACACGCGTCCAAAACAGTCCCAGGTTCTTCATTACACGAGTACAGCGTTAGTGAATTAAAAGTGGCAGATTATCGAAAAACGAGTTCCCACGCTGGCAGGGCTTGACAATTAATATAAACTTTATTTATTATTCATGTAAACTCAGTTCGACGACCGAGGGCGCCATATTATGGTGATTACGTCATATGTTGTCAAGCGTGAATATGTATTACAATATGGAGTTATCTATGTTTGATATAATATTCATATATTTATTTATACCTTTAAAAAAGTATCGTCAGGTAAGTGACGCTAAGGGCGCAGGAAGTGCTCGCTCATGTAATGAGTTGAGAACATGAAAACATATTTTTGGAAGTATGGAAATATGCAGAATAATGTATCCGGAAGATTCACTGATGCTCAAACTTTTCTAAAACTATTTATTTTTCGACATCGCTTCACAGTCTCAAAACCGGTTGTGTGCCGGTTCGCCGAGTCAACCTCTAAACTAGATTAGACGAGAGTCCGATTGGTCCGACTGACACCAGTGATTCTAAGTGCGGGTCCAAAACAAATGGAAGAGTTGCAATTTAAATCGTGGTTAAGTTTGATTTTTGCGACGAATTTTTGTAAAAGTTAAGACTAAACGGTCCAGAGATGCCATGAAACAGTTTAAAAAAATTAAACGAGTAACTATCACGCGCATAAATTATGCTAAAATCACGTCGATCAGTTGCTTCTTTGCTGCGTGAAAGAAGGACAAACCAACAAACTAGTGTTAGTATATTCGTCCTAGATTTTTTCGCGGCGAAATTTATGTCCACCACGTCGTCTATGTATGTTGCAACACTCGATTTAATAGCACTACTGTGTTCCGGTAATAAAAGATAGCATGGCCAGCACCACTTAATGAACTTGATGAGAAGATATGACTTCTTACCGTAATACCCCGGGCTCTAGTAATATGAGGTTGGCTTCAATATCCACTGTTCAACATGAGACCCGTCGGAGGTCGGACTTTCAACGAGGGGATTTGCCGTGCTCTAGTTATATTGCAAGAAAAACAACTATTTGTAAGTTGTCAATGAGGAAAGCGAGGTACGCAAAGCTACACATCAAGCTATCCGTTTCCAGTATACGCTGACCCCGCACTGAATGAACTCCCGCACCATGCTAGTTCAGCTTATTCTGGAAATGTGTAGCTTGACCTGTAGCCGTTCGTACGCCTCATAAATATCTAACCGTAGCCACATATGCAAGACAGTGATAGCACTTCATCCGGTCTCAGTGCTGAAGTAGGAAAGGTATAATGCATTGACTGCCCGGAGTAAAATAACGTAAGCGACAAAACACAAGTAGTGAATGTATTAAGAGGGTATGCTGGTGTCAAAGTTCCCATACAAACGTAGTCCAGTCATATTTTGAGTATTAAGCTATGAAAATCTATAAAATTTTCAAGACACAATCTAGAAACAAATATCTGTGTCGGTGGTGAGTCAGATTTTCGTTTAAATATATACTTCCAGAGTTACAGGGCGTCAAAGAATTGTATTTTACGGTAGTAAAAAGCCCCAACTTTGAACCTGATTTACAAGAGTATGAATCAATTTAGAACAATTTGGAAAAACCACCGACATCTGAAATTTCATTAGTATACTGTATTAAAAAAATGGTTACATAATATAATGTATCCTTCAAATGATCCCTGGACTACGAAACATCCAAATAACGGGTGGATAACTTCGCGTAGTGTATGCTGTCTCACCGTACGCGCTCGGGTAGGATAGGGCTCGGATAGGGACAGCTACAAAACAATCCAAATTTGAACGCGGCCACGTGGTCTGAACAACAAAGCCTCTTAAAAACGGTTTCGTGTAGGAAAAAATCATCCAAATCTTTAGTGAGTTTACCTAAAAATTTATATAAAATAATCGTAAATCTCTTTTCAGTACGGTGATGTGACGACAAAATGTTGTAGGTGTGATTTGAAACATTAAAGTTATCAAGAAAATTGACACCAATCATGTTTTCATTCTAAAGTTTATTCAATAAAACCCTCTAGTTTTCATTGCCCAAACATACTTGTAGCTTCCATAAAAGATTAGGAAACACCGATTAAAGTTACCCTCCTTTTAATAAAATTAATGAATCTAGATCACGCTCTAAAAATGTAAATACCCTCCGCTTCCAGGCCTACATACGTGCATTACTAAACCCAAATCTTTAATGTGTTTAATACACAATTCTTTTATGTAGTAGTAACTAGTCACATTTCAAGTTTCTAGAGCAATAACACAATAATTTATTAATAGACGCATACATTTATAAACTGCGTAATTTTTGTTTTGTTCCAAATAATTCTTACGAGTAACTAGTTAGTTCTGAAGTTCCCTTTGTTTCATATTCACTCTGGTTTCTCATAGATTTTGGAACAATAGACAGGTATCTCTAGTCATAGCACTCGTAGAATGAGCTGTTTTTCTACTATGTTTTAGGTAAACAGCAGATATAGATTTTTTCAGGACAATACGTTTTCACTAGGTTTTCAAATTAATCTTTAAAATATTAGCACGGTTTAAGTAGTGAAATTATATGTTAAGGTTGTTTTGTGTGGTTCAGATTTAGGGACAAAAATAGCTGTGTTGATATTTTTTGGCAAATTGTTGAATTGAAGATTTTGTTTTTCGTTAATTTAGCTATCTCTCTACCCTTGTGATTGGTTGGATTTATGTATGCAGTATTGTCCCACTAACACACTTCCAAATAATTTATTGTAACATAAACAAAATATGACATTTGAATTGTAATAATTTGTATAGTACTAATATGCATATTTCTTTGATCTCAAATAATGATAAGTGATAGATAATTAATCAATTATTGTTTAGAAATTTCTTCAGATTCTCACCTGCGTGCGCGTCGGAATAAAAGGTGCCTGTTCACTTTCGACTTAAAGACACACAAGTTGTAGTTTTGTGGGAATATAGACGCCGGCAGTGCGTTCCACACCCTCATTGTACGCATGATAAAGTTAGAAGCACGACGCTTGGTGCGAGCCATTGGGATGTCCTAGTGGAACCCTGCGGTTCGTCTGTTAGATCGGTACTTGAATGTCGATTGTGGAATCAACAAGAATAGCTCTTGCGCGCACTCTACAATAACTACTAAATTAATACTAATTTAAAAAATTATGATTTTGATAATATTATTTTAACATTTACACACCTATTTGGTGATCATAATAATTACGAAGTATTTAGTATTTCATCAAGAAAAGTAGCAAGTCCTCCTACATGGCATGTGTTAATATGGCCGTGCCGTTTAGTCATGAACAAGTAAATGCGTTCAAAAAGAACTGGAAACCGACTTCAATTGCCCTAAAAGTCTACTTTTACTAAGGCAAATTTAAGATTTATATCGTCTTCTCATGGATACCGTTGTCAGAACTAGACCAAATTGAAATGGGACCACGGAAAAAATAGTCAAAAGTTCTGAGGTAACAAACATAAAAAAAAACACATACCCGTCGAATTGATAACCTCCTCCTTTTTTGAAGTCGGTTAAAAAGAAACAAACAGAGTGAGATAGAGGGAACTTCATTTTTTTTAATAAACGCAGATGAGACGTGTGATCTGTAACTTACATTCTATGTTGATTTTATTTCAATAAGAACCTAACAGCTTTACCCCTAAGTACGATAGTCGTATTCACTGGCCTCTGAGAGGAATCCTCGCAAGCAAAGACACGGGGAAAGGCTTGCGCTTCACATCGAGGCTTGATGTGAATAGCTGCCAATCGGAATACCGTTACTTTACCATTGAGATCTAGATTATTTAAGCTTTTAGAGATTCTAGGTCAGCCTCGCATCCGATCATTATTTCCTGCTATCTTGATTGTAAGGTATTTTAACCGAAGAGAATTACAAGGCGATTGGGCGATATGGGGGCGAGCTATTTCTGTACGTGATAACATTCACAATTAGAGGATCCGTTGAAAAGATTGGAGCAAAACACCTAGTGAGAGCTAGCCAGGACTATAAGAGTTTTGCTGTTATTCTGTGTGTGCAGTTTTTTGAGCATCGAAGGTGAAAATAACATAAAACTCTTGCGAACATGAATAATAGTGACAGGTGTGATGTTTTACTGTATGTACGATCTTTTGAGCTTCGTATCTACGAGCAAGTCATTACCCATGAGCCTTTTTTCATGGCCCTCCTTAACAGATACTTTGTAAAAGAAAGTAGGTAAGGTCCTACTTAGACACAGATAACTATATATACTTACTGCCTATTTTTAACCGACATCGAAAAAGGAGGAGGTTATCAATTCGACGGGTATGTTTTTTCTTATTTTTATGTTTGTTACCTCAGAACTTTTGACTGGGTGAACCGGTTTGGATGATTCTTTTGTTATTTGAAAGGTAGTGCTTCTTGTGTGGTGCCATTTCAATTTGGTTTAGTTCTGACAACGGAATCCATGAGAAAACGATATAAATCTTAAACTTGCCTTAGTAAAAGTAGGGTAGTAGTAGTATTGAAGTCGGTTTCCAGTTCTTTTTGAACGCGTTTACTTGTTCCTTTTATTATAAGTTTTATAAGGTACTCCTTGTACCATTCCAATAATCCAGACCAAATAATATGCAGACTGTCAAAACATTATTTCATTCATATGACACTATGGTTTGACAGCACGCATTATGAAAACATACGGAATACCTCATAAAGAAAGGGTAAAGAGATATATTACTGAGATATTTTCGGCACACAAGCTATATTTATAAATATGCGTAAAACATCGCTTCGATCCCACGTGAAAGAATGCCTAATCAACCAACTACCAAATACACCGCCGGGTTCTAGTATTGCACTTTGCCTCGACACAAGATCCTATGGTTGCCTCTTTTTTTCTGAAATTTCATAAGACTCGGCTACATAATGTGAAATGTTCAGAAATAAGTAACTCTTGCCTGAAAATAAAGTAAGTCAGTGGCGTGAAGCTTGTGTAAGGAGTGTATTAACCTAATAGAGGATTAGTAGTGGAATGCAATCCGATGATACGGCACTTGAACGGATTAATTATTTCATCAAGCGTGTCGAGTTACTGTAGAGCTAAATAAGTAATGGGCTGTATTTCACAAGGGTGAAAATAGAGTATTTAGCTTTGTTAAAGCATTCACCGATATTTAAGCAAATGGAGAGATTGTAGCGAAACGAAATCATTTTTTTAAATTGAGAACTCTTCACTTTCTTCATTTTAAAGACTATACTTTGGAAGTAGTAATAAGGCTGGTTATTCCTTACACTTTCGTGTCTATTGGTGACATTGTCCCTGAGAATAATTCTAGTCTGTATTAGGTGGTATTACTTCGCGGGGTTTTCCAGAGATAATTCTATTTCCAAATATAGATCGAGTAATGCTGAAAAAATTGTCTTTTTCGTATCTCTTTTGTTTATTTGGAAAGTTAGGCTCTTCCTAACTTTTATCCAGGTTCTATATTCAAATATTTTCATTGCCCATGTCTGCAGAGCGGTTATTATTGTATTTTCAACTGACTTCAAAAACCGGTTAAGTTCGTGTCGGGCCACGCACAGTGTAGGGTTCCGTAGTTGAATTGGTTTTATAAAAAATAATTTTTGATGATGAAATTTATACAAATTTTTCATTTTGACCACTGCAAGTATATTTTACAACTTGGTCGCCTATGTTACGAAATAACTTCGGCAATTATGAATAGATTTTGATGTTTTTTGTTTGTTTGGTAGAAAACACATTAGAGGGGGACATCCTATTTAAGTTGTATCAAAATTGAGAAAATCAATAAAAAACAAATATGTCCCCAGATAATTCTACCTCTAAGGGTGAACATTTCAGGCTGTAGTCTCTTAAGGTAGTTGGAGTCGGTTTCTAGTTCTATTTGTAAGCGTTAACTATGCTCTTTCAGATTAATGCTGGCACTTTTCTGAGTAGGTGGAGCAGAAACAATTCAACAAAATACACAAGTTTAGTCATTTGAATTTTCATTCGACATTGATCGACCCTATTAAGTAACGCCAACATGTTTTTTTTAAATATTGTATAAAACAGAGCAAAATGACATACATAGAGAGAGCCTACACCTCGCACAGGACTTCCCCTATGACAGACTGTATGGCTACACAATTGTTACACAATTTTTTTATTAAATAAATATTTTTGTATTTGTATTTGATATACAGTGGGGATGTATAAAAATGATTTTAGACACTACGGGGGAAAATTTCTTTTTTTTCTTCTTATATTACGTAGGATTACGTCAGAATCCATACATAGTATCTACTATATCATTATAGTGTACAAGTAAATTCGTTCAAAACGAACTGGAAACCGACTTCAATTGCCCTAAAAGTCTACTTTTACTAAGGCAAATTTAAGATTTATATCGTTTTCTCATGGATGCCGTTGTCAGAACTGGACCAAATCTTTCAAATAAAAAAAGAATCATCCAAATCAGTTTACCCAGTCAAAAGTTCTGAGGTAACAAACATTTAAAAAATCCTCCTCCTTTTTTGTAGTCGGTTAATAAACACATATTTACGCTACTGAACCCTACTATTCTATCTATTTCCGCAATAATTTGCTTACATACAAGACGTAATTATCTTAATTCTCCTTTGCAACGATACATCGCTCATACTTGACGCGGTGACTAAGACAGACAAATTACCCTGTCCAGTAAGTACCTATCATAAACAAAAGTGTGTTTATTTTATTGCAATATTACCAGCGTGCATTGCTTCAGTGGGCTTTCAAATGAACTGACAGACAGTGGTGTGGAAACTAGACCTGAATTACAAGCTGTTTAGAATAAACGTGCTGGCAATTATGAAGGAAACTTTTTGTTGTTTTTGTGTCAGGCTTACGTTTGACCACAATCTGAAGTAAATATGTGGTTGTTGTAATCCCTCTAGTAACCTACTATAACTATGTTTCGTGTTAATTGTCTCCTTTTTGTTTTAGTCCTCTCAAAGTGTATCGCGTGTCTGGCCAACCGATTATTTCCTTTTATACGTTGCCTCTTTGGACACCAGTTTTTGGCAGAATTACCATGAAGTTGGTAGTTTCCATAAATATTAAGAATTGAATTGGTTGGGGGTATACAATTGCATAATCCAGGTTGTATGTGTATGTAGGTAAGCACAGAATCCGGGAGGGAATTCGATTCTTCAGCAGTGTGCAATTATTATTTGCTGAAAACGTCATAAATCAATTGATTAACTGGGTTTTGGTTGAACTCTGCCGTTTCTGTGCATGTTTGATATTTGATGATGTGTGCTGCTTTCTTCACAGTTATATTTTTGTGTTTTTTCTTTCGTCAACTTGCATACTGTAAAGTCGAAATATTATGGACTTTAAATGAAGGAAATAGCCGACTGCAATATAGTTAGAAATCAGATATAACTAAAACCATAATATGACAAAGTTGTATTTTTGCACGTGACTTCATTTGCGTGGACGTCCAAAATTATCCTCCAAAATTTAGCCAAGAGCGAGTCGGACTCGCGCACCGCGAGGTTTCCGGACCATGACAAGAAACGTACACTTACGTAATACCTTGAAATAAGGTTCATTTTCCCGACAGCATAAATGAGTTTGTTTGTCAAGTATTTTTTGATGATTTTTTAAAAACTAGTTAGAGACCACTCTCCACTTTTACATAAAAGTTCGTGTGACTGAGTATGCAGTGTGATTGTTTGACATACATTTTGCTAGATTTTCTCATGTTTCTCATGACTAAGGGGAAAAGTTTAGGTGATGGGCCGTGACGCCTACCTAAGTAAAAAGTGATTATGGCAAATCCCGTTTCTAGCATACCACGAAGTATTACAAATGCCACAGCACCTGTAAACATTTTCCGCAATTAACGTCTATTTCGGATTATCTAACGCTTCCATAGCCTTTTTTTCTCGAGTGGGAAATCTTCTAAAGATACCCGACTCCTTAGAAGAAAAGCCGGGATATGGGGCCGTCCATATATTACGTCATTCTAAATTAGGGGGGGAGGGGTTGGTCTGCGGATGACGGTAAATGATAGATGGGGGGGGGGGGGGGGGGGGTTCGAAATTGACGTCATTCTTATTTATTTATTTATAGTTTACTTCTCACGTACAAAAAGATTATTTCTAAAAAGAAATTTCTTCCAGCACACCTAGTAAAATACTAGCTGCCCGCCCCGGCTTCGCCCGTGGTACTTACATGTATTATACATATAAACCTTCTTTAAGAATCAGTCTATCTATTTAAAAAACCGCATCAAAATCCGTTGCGTAGTTTTAAAGATCTAAGCATACATAGGGACAGACAGCGAAAGCGACTTTGTTTTATACTATGTATTGATAATAAACACAATACTTAAATAATAACTACAACATTACATAATTAATAAAAGTACATATTAATACTATACTTAAATACATGTCTCATACTAAGGAAAGATAATGTTCTTGTGATATTTTGCAAGTATTTAATGGTATTAATTATTGAACTCATTATTTATTTATTTATTTATTACAAGGTCAAGGCATGTCTACATTATTTTTTAAACTAGAAATAACATCGTACCTATGAAAATAGTTTGTATGCGACACTGTGTTTATTAAACGAGTTATCCAAAGAAAAGTAAAAAATAAGTAGTTATATTATATCAATGATTATTGCCAAAGTAAAAATAATAAAAGGTGATTCTATAACCAAGTGTTTTAATCATATAATACCCTATTTTTCTCAAATCTGCAATGTTTTATTTTGTCAAACTAGTAATGACGTCAATTTTGGGAGAAGGGGGGGGGGGGGGTCATTAAGAAATGACGATAGGATGATTATAGGGGGGGGGGGGGGGGTCTAAAATCTGAAAAAATCGATGACGTAATTTATGGACGGCCCCTATGTGAAATTTTTATTCACTAAAACCCCCTCGGTGGTCATCCTCCGCGCAAGTCGAAGAGCCCTGGGATCACCTAGGAACACGCCAGAGCTCCTCTAGTGCTTCGCAGCCAGCCCTCCCCTTGGCCAGTGAGCCATGACGTCTCCGCAGCTCCGCGCTGCAGCGGGACGGGACCGCGCCGTACTACCGCTGCCTTCTAGTGGCTGCAGAGCTCCTACTCCGGCCGCCCGCGACCCTAGGCACCCCTAATCTGGGGCATCGTTTGCGCCTCCCCGTCGTCGCCGTCAACAATGCTTCCATAGCCTAGGACCTCACGACTACTCATCAATGATGTCATTTGTATCCTGTGTCTATGCAACGGAAGTATCATTTTTGCATAAATTATGCAATAACAATTATTCCATTTAGTCTAATCACCTTCTAACTGCTAAGAACCGAAGGTACATATTTATTTCACAGTTTATTCGGACGCGAGAGGCTGACCTTTAGAAGCGGTTTTTCGCTTCGTGACCTACATAATATTGATTACTCCTATTATAAAATAGCCTTCGTATCGTACGGTTACTGGACGGTGTAATAGTTACAGTATATGTCGGCCTGTGATTACCAAGGCACGAGTGATCCAACAATAAAACATTTAGTTCAAAAATCGAACACGACGTTGTCAATAATGAAGTCGAAAAGTTCCTCCGTCCACATCTTTGACCCGTCATTCGACACTCTTCATGTACTGGACTCGTCAAAACAAACCAAATGAGCCCAAACTTGAGGGGTTTACTACTACTCATTAAAAAGTTTCACTTTCTACTTCCTGTCTTCCTTATCAGTCCCTTGGCACCAAATGTATAGTCACCACTTGTAATTGACTAAACTTCTAGGTTCACATTCGAGAGGTTTCGTAGTACTCATTGCAGAATTATAGTCTAGTCTATCCATCTCCTGACTCCAGGGTCAGATCAGGCCATTGGTGCCAAACTATTGTATTGTCATCCGAATTAATTCAATCGCAAAGGTCCTTATCGATACGACTATTATAAGTACTTTAAAATTAACGTGCTAGATTTGTTTACATTCAAAGCGATAAAAGTAAATCTAATACAAAGCGTGTAAAAATAGAAAGAGTTGTTTCAACAATAAATCGTTTCCAAACATACAATATATAAGAACAATTATTGTAGGTTATTTAATTGCCTTTGACGCAGTGTTTTCTCTGTCTACCTGTTATCTAAACCTGGTGCCAAGTTGTGTTTTGGTAATAAGGTAGCAGGGCCAGGGTCTCATTAGCTTAAAGTTTGTGGGTAAGTAAGCTTTTTACCCTTGGCATTATCGTTGAGATATAGGCCAAGTGAGTCAGCTAGACATACATGTTGGTATTATTTGTTATTATGTGGTTTGTTGTGGAGTTTTACACTCCGTTCAAACTGTTCTTTTGTTAGTTTCAGTCACATTAAAGAAAGACTCTCCTAATTCTGAGGTAAATGATAGTCGAGGAGATTTATATTGGACTGGAACGGCCTTCATCTCACGTGAAGTTAAGAGGTTAGAAGATCGCAGAAGCAAACGCGCACTAAGGCTCAAGTGAGTAAGACACAGCTATGTGATTTATATTTATAAAGCGAAGTCATAAATCTAAAAGTCATATCACAAGCAATAACTGTTTCTACATAATGGTTATAGACCGTGCTAAATTAGAAACTGCCGTTTTATCGGAAACGTTTCCACGATTTGCAGCAATATAATTTAGCAATTTGAGCTTTATTTCTAGCAATATAATAATATGTAACACCTTCAAAATCTATAATTGATGAGTATAAAATCCTTACGCTCCTAGGCAGTTGTCTGACTTCTTCGATTAGGATTTATTTTCTAAGCTGTGAAGTAAAATCGAAAATACGAAAGTGTACTTTGTTTCTTTGTCCTTTCTTAGTAGTTAGTATAACTAGTTTTTTTGTATATTATATCTGAAGGACTTAACATTTTTTTCTTGATCGAACAAGTAGTAACAGAGGGTGGGATAATTTCTGAAGTTTGCGCGGAAGTTGCGGACAAAAGTATCACATAAGTTTAAAGTTTCTGTGTATTTTCATTAAACAAATAAGCTTTTACACTCGTAGATTTTCTTTGACTCGTGACACATAGAAATAATGTGTAGAAAATATAATTGAGAAATTAAAATTGTATTGGCAAAATAAAACATCAATTAATCACATGAAAAGAAATAACTAAGACATAAAAATAAGAATAAAATAAAAAATCGACAGACGAAAATATTTTTGATTAATGTCCAAAAACAAATAATTTTCATCGCCTGGCGCCAGGTGTCTGTCTGCCCATAAACCAGTATTAATGTTCTACCTTAGTTTACGAGGCATTTAATTTATAAGCCTAATAAATAAAAAGACCTGGAACGGCTATTCTTAAATCAAACGAGATTTCCGCATTTACCATCTATATATCTACTTTTGTGACTTTCTTTTTTATATCTTCCTCGTTCCATTCTTGACAAAAAAGTTGATAGCTTAAACAACGCATTGGGCTCTTCATATTAAACTCTCAGCACATCGTTAAAATCACGAGCCCAGTTTTAATTCGAACACATCCTATTACAAATATATCCGTCGTCTATTTTAGACTTAAAGGTGATTTATCATGGAAGCTTAGGTCCTCTTCCGCGATTAAGTTGACGCAGTGTTGGGCAAGAATTTTATATGCCACGTTCCGAAGATATTTTGTAAAGTTTTACGTGAAGTCATTTTAGGGATTTGGAAAGAGATGCTTAGAATAGTAGCTAGTTCGTTGAAACGCATCTAAATATCTCTTTGGATTAAAGTTGTTCGAGAAGTCTCTCAGTGAGTAAGATTCTCGAAGCTTCTATTTTTCTTGATAGATTTCAACTGGTCCTTTCAAAGTACAAGTAAAAGCGTTCAAAAAGAACTGGAAACCGACTGCAATTGCCCTAAAAGTCTACTTTTACGAAGGTAAATTTAAGATTATATCGTTTCCTCATGGATGCCGTTGTCAGAACTGGACCAAATTGGGAACGGGAAGCAAGCACCACCTTTCAAATAAAAAAAGAAACATCCAATGCGGTTCTCCCAGTCAAAAGTTCTAAGGTAACAAACATTTAAAAAAGAAGAAAATTGAATTGAAAATTGTCGAATTGATAACCTATAACCTAACACTTTTTTGAAGTCGGTTAAAAATAATTCCGCATCTTGTTTTAATTTTATTATTTACGATTACGCAACTTTGGATGGTGAAATAATTTTTCTCTCATCTTAATTTTGTCTCCTGCAACTTTCATCCATCCCAAGTTGCAAGTAATTGTGTTGTGTCTAATCGGGTCATCGTTAGCATCTTTCGAGATCGAAAGTGTTCACCGGAGTCGATTGAGTCACGGATCGTCTCCCAGCCGGCGCCCGCGCATGTCCGCCCGGTACTGGTGAAACGGTATTTTAACTGGAAGTCTTGCTGGACTGCAGCTCAGCTGAGTTTGAGAAATGACTTGTCATCGTAATATCTAGTATATTTCTTACCCATAGCTTCAACTAACACTAACTTTGAAATGTGTGTAATGGATTCGTTTGACGATTGACAAGGTAACCTACTTGAACTATTTGTAACTAGCTTTTGCCCACGACTTCATCCGCGTGGACTTATATAGAAATAATTTTTTTAAAATTTAAGGTTTTAAGGGATATTATAATGCGTACGAAATGCTTCAGGTAACTTACGTACTTGATTTTAGAATCAATAGAGTTCCCGTCTAGCTTTTTCAAAAAACAACAACATTTATGTGATCATTTTTAGATGTTAGAATAGGTAGAGTAAGCTATCCTTAAAAATAGACATACGCCTTTGGTATAAAAAAGAGAAAAAATCCCCCATACATTGTTTTATTGTATTTCAAACGGATTAGGCTGCGTTTTCGATGAACGCTCCTAGACGGCTAGTTTTCCAACATCTTCAACAATCCTCGTCATATTTCAACCAATTTATACAAAACTTTAACTAAATATACACCTAACACTTTCACATGAATAATTCTGTTGATAAATGAAAACCGCAAGCAAATCCGTTCAGTAGTTTTTGAGATAGTCGCGAACAGACAGGCGCGGCAGGGGACTTTGTTTTATGATATGTGATCTGAAACATACCGTGTAGGCGTTTGCTACAGCTCGTAGCCATCGTAGCAATGGAAAATTCCGTACTAAAGACATCAACGACAGCCCCTCTCAAATTTGATTGATTCAATTTTTTAAACTTTTCAAAAAGTGAGATTTTAAAAAAGGAATTTGAATTTTGAAAAAATCGATCATTGTAATAAAAATACATGTTATTATATGTGACGTCACAAATGTCACCCGATATTAGGACTGCCATCTCTAAAATCTGCCCCGCAGGACCGCGGGCGCGCGAGAAGCGTAAGTTCCCCGGATTTTGGAGCTTTCACCCCAGACATTTCAATACATTCAATCTTGATTAAAATATATTTTACTCCGTACTTGACAGAACAAAGCTTTAATTTAAGCCTCTTTTCTGTGTTTAATCGTCCTTTCGTTCGACCAGTGAGTAATTTTGCTTTATTTTTCAATTTGGTCCAGTTCTGAGAATGGCATCCAATACATCTTAAATTTGCCTTAATAAAAGTAGACTTTTAGGGTCAGTCGAAGTCGGTTTCTAGTTATTTTTGAACGCAGTAACTTGTTAAAATACTTCTCTCTTAGTCCTCATTAAAAAAAAATTATTGGACTAATTTCCTAATAATGTAACACATAATAAATGATGATTTTCAATTATTTTCGCGCGGACAAGTTTATCACGGGCGCGATGGTTAATTAGAATCTTAACTATTTAAGAGCGAGACGCTTGAAATGGGCCTACACTACTGGGCCTTAAGAGGCTATGTTGGTAAGACCACGTGGTCGGTTTCAAGGTTAAATTGTTTTGTAGCTGTCCCTCTCCGAGCCCTATCCTATCCGAGCGCGTACGGTGAGACAGCATACATTATGCGATGTTATCCACCCGTTATTTGGATGTTTCGTAGTCCAGGGATCATTTGAAGGGTACAGTATATTATGTAACCATTTTTTTAATACAGTATACTAATGAAATTTCAGATGTCGGTGGTTTTTCCAAATTGTTCTAAATTGATTCATACTCTTGTAAATCAGGTTCAAAGTTGGGGCTTTTTATTACCGAAAAATACAATACTTTGACGCCCTGTAACTCTGGAAGTATATATTTAAACGAAAATCTGACTCACCACCGACACAGATATTTGTTTCTAGATTGTGTCTTGAAAATTTCATAGATTTTCATAGCTTAATACTCAAAATATGACTGGACTACGTTTGTATGGGCGCCTTGACAACAGCATAGCCTCTTAAGAAGCTGTATAGTTTTTACCGGTGCACGGTTCGACCGCTAGCCGGTCACGGTCCGGCGCGGTGCCGGTTGCCGGCTGCGGTAACATCGGTAATTGCTACAACATAGCTACTGCCTCCCATCGGCACAGAGCTCTTAACGTACGCTCTGTTTATGGCATACTCTTTGTTATTAAAGCAAGCGGCTGAATCTCTTTACTCTTTCTGGCGAACTAAAGCCTCGGTTACCTTTGGTTACACACAGCGATTACTAGCTGCGAGAATCCGCTGTGTGTGACGGAGGCTTTAGTGGCAGGACTAAAATTATTGACATACACATCTCTTTATCTTTGTTGTCAAATAAATAAGTATATCTAATTTACATAATTCGCGGAATTATTCAATGAATTGGTTTTAATCGTTTTTTAACCGCCTCCGTGGCCTAATGGCTAAATATTGGACTTACAATCCTATCGGTACTCAGTTTGGTTGGTGGTTGGGTGGCATTTTTAACCGACTTCAAAAAAGAAGGAAGTTCTCAATTCGATGGGTATTTTTTTAAATGTTTGTTACCTCAGAACTTTTGACTGGGTGAATCGATTTGGATGATTCTTTATTTATTTGAAAGGTGGTGCTTTCTGTGTGGTCCTATTTCAATTTGGACCACTTCTGACAATGGCATCAATGAGAAAACTATATAAATCTTAAATTTGCCGTAATAAAAGCAGGATTTTAGGGCAATTGATGTCGGTCAGTTCTTTTTGAACGCATTTACTTGTCTATGGCCTGGCTAGCTTCTACCATGTTACCTAAATCTGCGGCCAAATAGCAGTGCTAATAGCACTATTAAATACACCAACCTGGAGAAAACCTATATTTAAATAAATCTAAAGCTTAATAGTACTTACTATCGAAAGAAGAGGACTGTATCGGCGTCAATGAAAATTGGCGCATGTACAGGAAAAACGTGTACATGTCCTCCGCACAGTACACTACCGCACGCAAGTTTCACATAAGTTCAACTGACCAAGCTTCATGAATGTTACATAATAAAAATCACTTTACTACAGTCTGATTCTATTACTCCTAGCGTTTTTTGTAAACAAACATTTTTTTACGGAAATGTCGTACGACACTGTCGTTTAGTTTTGTTGAGTTGTTTTTAAAATTATTTTTAATATTGTCATATTTTACGCTTTAATGGCTGATTAACATACATAAAGTTTCACTTGA
The DNA here is from genome assembly GCA_910589575.2 of Carcina quercana. Taxonomy (NCBI): domain Eukaryota; kingdom Metazoa; phylum Arthropoda; class Insecta; order Lepidoptera; family Depressariidae; genus Carcina; species Carcina quercana. The sequence goes on along the minus strand of OU342429.1, from coordinate 13,499,573 downwards.
ATAGAGGAGTATGAGTGGAAAGAGTGAACGCAGTTTGGTTGTAAACCAAACTCACCGATTCACGGTGGGAGGCGAGGTAAGATGCGACAGCGACAATTTAAATATCAGTGTATCAGAAAAGGACAACATGAAAGACATCAACGCGAGCGCCTCACAAAATAAATTTGAACATTTTATTTTATCTTTTATACCAGTGAAATATTATCACTAAGTTTTAGTACACGTTTCATGACTGTAAATATTTTTCTCGAGGAAAAAGTTCAGTCTTTGTGGACTGTCGATAGAAGTGAAAACTAAGTAACTTCTAACGTGCGGTGATTACGCGAGCTTTACGCTTTTTGGTCACCGTATGTATATGGAAAGCTTTCGGTGACAATGAAGCGAGTTCCATGAATTTTGTGCATAGAAAAAGTTACACTTTAATAAAACTGCGCATCCCATACGGTTGGCGAGTATACAATCTACGTAAATTAATTTCTTCAATATTGGTTGCGTCGTGAAGACGCCACGTGGTAACAAACTCACGTTTAAAACATTTATTAGTGTGATAAGTTAGTCTTTTATGGACCAAGGAAACATCTTCAAAAAAGTAGTTTCGTACTAAAATACGGTTAGCTTAAAAACATAGTGAAGATTTACTTCATAAAAGAAAAGTTTCATGTTTACAAAAAAGTTCAGCAGCACTGAAACTAAGTATACACCGAAAGTGCCATAAATCAATAGAAAAACGAACGTAATGAGCTCTTAATAGGGCAACTAATTAGTAAATACCGAAGTCGCATTGTTAATTATAATATTACTACCCCAAACTAGAAGGGTGAAAATGTATAAATGACACGTTCCGCGAATGTATGGAGCCAAGGCCTGGTCTTGTACACTTATGATTTTAAAAGGGCATTCAATTCAATTCTTTATTGTGTTTCAATTCGGGTACAAATTGCTGGTGTTATTTTTTGGTTGGTATTAATTAATTTCGTATATTTTTGTTTAGTTTATTTGTACAAAAACATGTAAAACGCACGAAACAGGTAAGACTTAACGTTGCAAAGATGGCGTCAATAAAATGAGATTTGACACTGGCACTTAGTACAAAAGGAATGATTTTATACAATTAAAATAAATAAATAAATAAAATGCAAAAACGAATTCTACTATTTTTCTAGACATATTTAGATTATTACTATATTTTTTAAATGGTGTACAAGTGTAGGCCGAATTCAAAAATCTCTTTTTATTGGTCTTGAATTATAACTTCCATCCATTTACTGGATAACGGAATGGAATAATAACTGGATGGATACATGGAAAAGAGACGTTTCACGTAAACATCTCTTTTCCCATAGTTGCCTTTTGCCTGGGGATGAAATATGGTGAACAAAACAGATATTTCATCACTTTACATATTAAATAACTTTACATGAATACCTGCTGACCCAACTCATATGGCGTTATTCTAATAAGAACCAACTTCACGTGACAAATACCGTTCCAATTGCATTGGCCTTGAATGTATCAATTGGCGAAATGCGTCAAACTCTTAAATTGTTCCATTGTAATACATAGACTAAAGTTAAAGAGCAGACTGCGCGGTGAAACAGACAAGTATAAGACCCTCGTTTGTTACATCTTAAATATGTACATATCTTCTTTTGAAATATGTAGAAAATGAAAACCTAATCATAATAACTTCGTATTTATAATTATTTTATATTATTATCAACAGCCTATATATGTCCCCACTGGAGGGGCTCAGGCCTACTCTCCTACAGAGAGTGTATGGGCCATAGTCCACCACGCGGGCCCAGTGCGGATCGGCGGACTTCACATGCCTGTTCAAGACATGCAGGTTTCCTCACGATGTTTTCCTTCACCGTTAAGCAATCGGATAATGTACTTGAATTGAAAAACAACTCATAGGTACACGGCTGGATTCGAACCCGGTACCCTCAGATTGAGAGTCCGCGCCTTATCCACTGCGCCACCGACGCTTCTATTATATATATATATATATATTTACATATAAATAACTTTTTAATATTACTTCACTTTTAAAGAAAACGTTTGAATTTAAAAATAAATCTATAGCCCCTAACCTAAAAACGTCATTTGAAACGAGGAACTTTGTATTTCGTTCATCTTTCAGAGGATATCAGATTCATTGAAAAAAGCTTTGCACACAGTCAAAAAAATTCTTCAAATTGTGGAAAAAGTACCTAAGCATTTACATAGCCAGAGCTCAGTACAAATTTAAGAGAGATGAAACCACAAATTAATAAAGTATAGAGACGGTATAGGAATTGAAACTCTGGTCTATCGAAGAAACTGGAGTATCGATTAAACCGCGAGGACTATTCATTGCCCTAAAAGTGAAACAAATTCCAGCTATAACCAACAAAATTTGGGCTATTCTTCAAATTGCTCCGTCTGCAATTTTATATTCGTCACAATTTTATAGCTGTTGTTGACGTGACTATATCACTGCAAAGAATTTGGTGTGAAATTGGACGTTTATTTTATTAGTGTATCGTGCAAAACCGCATTTTAATTAAATTTACATGCCTATGTTACATGTTAGGCGCTCTGGTAGTAGAATGGCAGGTAGGATCTGGTCTAGAAGTACATACGTGCTTTTATCGAGAAATAAACAGCCTCGATGAATGTTTTGTATGATGTATAACTTGTTTCTCATGCAGTTTATTAACCCATTATACTTTTATTAGTGGTTTGGCTTAGTGGCTATATATAGTGTCTACAATCCAGAGATCACGGGTTCGATTCCCAACGGTAGTAACTGTCGGAACTCGGTGGGTTTGGTGGTAGGATATTTTATGTGTCAGCTGTTATAAATAAAGCTGTAAATAAAATTAACTGCGTCTAAGATTCAAGTTTAGTATGATTCCTTCCAATTCAACAGAAATAACCGTAAACATACAAACAACATATTTTTTAATAACACAATAAATTGAGTCGGGTAAAATGGTCCCATCAGAGTGTACTGTTACTATACACGGCACTTTCTCGAGATCGGCACTCCAATCGGCTAATCAAATTGTCACTTGTAGGGCACTTGTGTACCTTTTTTAATAGCTTCAATCTCACCTGATGTTAAGTGACGATGAGGTCGACGATGTTACACGTTGGTCTAGAAGGTTTTTTAGTCTTATTTTGAAGATTCCCAAGTTGTAGCTTTCGGGGAACACGGAAACCGGTAGTGTATTCCATATTTTAGCTGTAAGCTTGAAAAATTTAGAAGCGAAACGCTTGCTGCGAGCTGTAGGAATATCTACAGTGCACGGGTGAAGGTCTGCCGTTGTTCTGTTTGACTCTATAGCCCATATTGTGACAAATAGGAATTATAGTGATTGCGTTTGTTTTTTGGGATGTCGTCGTCTCTTATTCCTATTCAATTTTATTACTACATCCTCTTGTTATTTGCATAAACAAGGATACATTCTAGTCACATATTAACTTCGTCTCGAGCCATGAAGGTTTACTTCCACCCAGTTAGCTCTAGCTCGCTCTACAATGTTCCTGAACACTATTTCAGTTTATTATTCGCGGTATTGACTTTGGCAACATTAAACTGTTTATGTTTTACACTAAATCTGGAACAACAATACTGAGATGACGTACAATACGTACAAGGACGAGGGATATTCAATACATGAGAAGAATACGAAGTTATTTGCTATTTGTAATATCTATAATATCATCATCAACAGACTATATATCCCCACTGCAGGGGCTCAGGCCAGGCCCAGGACCAGTGATGTTTGGTAGAGGAGTGTGCAGGTTTCCTTACGATGTTTTCCTTCACCGAAAAGCCATTGGTAATGATTTGTATCTTTGATCAGTGCGTGTTGCCAGTGATGACATACGGAACCGAAACGTGGTCTTTTACTGTGGACCGAATAAACAAGCTCAAAGTCACTCAGCGAGCAATGGAACGAGCTATGCTCGGAATTTCTCTACGTGATAAGGTCCGGAATGAGGAAATCCGTAGACGAACGAAGGTCACCGACATAGCTCGACGAGTCAGTGAGCTGAAGTGGCAATGGGCAGGCCACATCGCTCGAAGAACCGATAACCGGTGGGGAGTAAAGGTTCTCGAGTGGCGACCACGTACCGGGAAACGTCTACCAGGCCGCCCCCCTACTAGATGGACCGACGACCTGGTTAGAGTCACGGGGAGTCGCTGGATGCAGGTGGCTCGGGACCGGTCGATGTGGCGTACCATGAGGGAGGCCTATGTTCAGCAGTGGACGTTTCCCGGCTGATGATGATGATGATGAATGATTTTTATCATTCGTACATAGCTTCCAAATAACAAATTGGAACTTATTAGTACGAGCCAGGATCGAACCCAGATCTCGAGTGTTCAAGGACTGACGCGCTACACAACTCAGCTCCCACGGTTAAATATAATATACTTACAATATGACACAAAACACAAAATGACTACTGCGAAATGTTTAGTTATTTTAAACACTTCACACACATTCTGTTCCATATTTTTTAGGGTTCCGTACCCATGGGGTAAAGACGGGGCCCTATTACTGAGACTTCGTAGTGCGTCTGTCCGTCTGTCACCAGACTGTATCTCATGAACCGTGATAGTTAGACAGTTGAAACTTTCACAGATGTATTTATGTTGCCGTTATAACAAAAAATACTAAAAAAAAAACAGAAAAAAATAAATATTTCAGGGGCTCCCATACAACAAACGTGTTATATATGTGGGCGATGTAACATACTACTAGCGCTATCTAGTGTCATACTCGTCTACTACGGCTACTGGAAAACTAAATTGATAACGAAAATCGAGGCGCATTCATTAGAGGATTGTTTGGTACATATTATTATTTATGGTTTTACGTATCTTAAATAGCCATATTCTGTACGGAACCCTTCGTGCGCGAATCCGACTCGCACTTGGCAAATTTTTTTTCGAGTTGAGAGGAATCTTTATACAACTGGCGTACAGACACGCGGAAAATCGAATTTAAATCCGCCGCGTAACAGGATATGTAAGTAGTCAAATATTCGATATCACGACATGACAATCACTGCCGACCCGTCCATTAGTAATTCAAATATAGCTAGCATGCGTGTATGTACATAACATAAAACATATCGAATTTCGCATCGTTAAGGTGTCGCATCGATCAAATCGAGTATTGTTTGGCACACGGCTTAACATCGTCTGCGCCAGTTTTAAGAAATCTATTGTTCCAATTTGTATCATTTCACTGTACTTTTTACCACAAAAAAATCCATCCATTGTTATGCCATTACGCAGATATTGACACAGATTATGCAATGAATATTAGTCAAGCGTAAACGAAAGAAATGGTCAATATACCAAGGGTTCCTTTATTTACGAATAAAATTTTTAATTATGGACTTCGGGATTTATACGTCAACATCATCATGAACAGCCTATATACGTCCTCACTGCAGGGGCTCAGGGGCTCTATTTTTGATTCGCTCTACGCGCCGCGAGCGCTCGATTTCTACTGATTTTCGTTCGACTTACGAAATTTGATATTTTTGAATCGCTCTTCTGCAACGAGTGGTCGGGACCACTCTTTGCGGAGGCGAGCGAGTCTAAGTCATCGTCAAACACTGACATTACCACTTATTTACATTGACAGTAGGAACTGTTCTATGAACTCTGCGTTCCGTTTTCCTTGCATGAATTACCGGTTTTATTTTTTTGCGTAAAACGGATAAAATTAAACATTTTAAGTTATATTGGCCACACCTGAGGCGAATGATTCAAAAATACGGTCAAACCTGTTTTTATGCGACTTGTAGTCGATCGTGACTTAAGTCGTGTGCAACGTAGCTATGTCACACGAGCGAATCAAAAATAGAGCCCCAGGCCTACTCTCCTACAGAGAGTGTATGGGCTATAGTCCACCACGCGGGCCCAGTGCGGATCGGCGGACTTCACATGCCTGTTCAAGACATGCAGGTTTCCTCACGATGTTTCCCTTCACCGTTAAGAAATCGGATAATGTACTTGAATTTAAAAAAAACATAGGTACATGGCTGGATTCGAACCCGGAACCCTCAGATTGAAAGTCCGCGCCTTATACACTGCGCCACCAACGCTATTATTACAGGACGGGATTTATAATTCGACAGTAATTACGCAATCATTGCGAGATGCATTTTTATTTAACGATATTTGACAATAAGTAAAACACGTTTGTCGTAGCTAAGTTGAACACTGGATTATTAACTGGTTAAGCCTTATTTTAGTGTATATATACTAAATATAAAGGTTGCAGACACTCATTAAATCGACAATGATAAAGTTTATTTGGTTCTAACATGGTACATATGATGACAGTAAAAAATTTAAGTTTCTTACATTACACCTGTAAAGACACGTAAACATTTTTATTTGATTAAAATTTTAACAATATATAATAATAGTCATATTTGAATGCTAACTATGGGCCGAATGGCCTATGACTTCTTACAAGAGATGAGGGTCGATTGTAAATTCATAATACGTTTTAAAAGGTGTCTACAGCATTGGCTTCTGAGATAAGCAGCTGTTGAAGAGGGACGGAAGAAACTGCTACTCCCTTTTGACATTACGGTTTGGACTCTACAAAGCACCATCTACCTTTTAACGTTTTATTATTATTAAACGATTATGTTTAACAAATTTTAAAGCGCAATGGCTTGGACTTTACTGTCATCTCATCTGATGGTAAGAGACGATACGACCCATAGCATGGAAGTCAGTTAGCTTATGGGAACACAATATTAGTATTAACATTTCTAAGTCACACGGACATGGAGAATCTTTAAAACCATTTATTATATTTGCTATGACTATACTTTAACATTTCCCATTAGTTCCTCATAGATTATTTAAAAGAATAATATATGTAGTGAATAGAAACAGAACCCTAACATTTCTTTACGCTGTGACAAAAAGCGCGCGGTTTGATTTGAAAACCGAACGCGATCAATGGACGATGACGGCTGGCTGGTTGCAGCTGCGTTCAGGAATTCGTTGAGAAATCGCCTCTTGAATATTTATCGGGGCATCAACGACTGTCTGTTGCAGGTTCAAGATTCTATGTGATACTAATACTAAATATGAAGTAACTTACTGCAACGGTAAACAAGAACGAATATGAAGATCAATGAAGCGTTCATTTGCTTAGCTATAATAATCTTGTGCATAAAGAAATACTGCCAAGAATAACAAAAATGCTCAAAACGAACCTACTGATGAAAATACATTTTCAAAAACAATGAACCAACGACTGATTTAGATCCTACGAATGAAAATGTATGCTTGTATAACTGTCGTTAAAGAAGTAAGCGAAGTCAAGGCCAAGAAAAACCAAAAGCACTAAAATGAACAGTACGTAATACTCAAAAGAAACCTACAGAAGACAACTCGGTTCCAAAAGTAATGGATCCTGAAACAGTAAAGAAGCTCCGTCTGTAGTAAGTGAAGTCGAGTGAAGCAATAACAACAATATCGACACAGATACGAAGATAAAACATATAACAGTCGAAGGATAGGGAACCGGTCGCTACGCCAATCGGCCTCACGAGCGGCGCGCGCGGTATGCGACCCGCACCGACTCCTCATACAATGATAAGTGCATGACAGTGTACATACATACATACATACATACATGTTGATTGTTTGTTGCATATAGAGGACGTGAAGTACGCGCGGAATGAAGACTGTGCCGTACATAAGGTATAATTGTACAATAAATACCACATTCGTAATGGTACACTCGATTACAAAAATATGTATCCACTTTTGAACCATGTCACATTCACTCTTATGTGGAGGAAATGTCAATTAAAGGTGAATATGACTTGGTTAAAAAAACATATTTTTGTACTCGAGAGTACAGTAAAGTTCATTGAATTTAAAAGAAATAACATAAATTATTGATAACAGAATACTGATCCGTAGTTTTATCGCAATCGAGCTTTTCTATAATGCTCCATTTTCGAAACAATTCGCAAAAATCGACGCTTCAAAAGAATATAATCTAATGCTCAAAAACTAAAGATGCTGATTTTATAAGTTAAATAATAACACCATATTAGGGTGCGAAATGACCTACCCAAATATGCGCTAATATGCGTCCTATGCTCAACAGATAAAAACCATAAAATACAAACACAACGCGCAAGTAAAAGCTTTGACCACGAAGAATCGACAGGATGCGTATATGTAATCAAAAGTCAACGCTGTTAACTACGCCGGCTGTAGAAGCAAGCAGTATAAGAATAAAAATAGATATCTCGATTGTTTCTTATTGATACAATCATTACGTTCATTTCTGCTTGACAGCGATCGTGTAGTAACATTCAGTTCCAAAACGTTCACCTTCCACGAACTGAAACCATGTCGCGAAATAATAATAATAAACAGCCGAAATCTGATAATAATCCGTGACCTTCACACAAAACGCAAAAACAACTACAAAAACGAAACTATTCAATTTATTGTCATTAAAACAATGTAAGTATGTATATTTATGGCAAAGACCTCGCTGAACTTAAAAGTTTTTAAACGAGAAGAAATTTATTAACACAGCAGATATTAAAATTGCAGTGGTGACTTTTGGACTGAAGTAAATCTTAAAGATGTCATTTACGAGTATATTCAAGACATGAATTCATTCTCAAAATCTAAACTAGCATAGGTCCACAAAGAACAGAAAAACACAACCTCGCAAAGTTCTTAATAGAATTATAGATTCGCAGAAAATATCAAGAAATGCAAATCGATTTGGTTGACGGAGCATTCTAAACGTATTCTGAATTTGCAGCAAGCTACAACATTAATCTAAACGAATTCCAACGCTGCACAGATCCCAACAAGGAATGTTTATGGTACGGTACTTACCTAATCGAGTCCGGCGGTTCGGCATCACATCACACTACCACATTCATCACACACAACTACATCTCTAGCTCTACTTGTACACATTTACACAACCACGGTACATTTTTCCGTGTGATTTTTGTATGTTAAGTTGTAGGAAACAAAAGACGTACGGCCGGAATCATATCGCGCGTCCGACTCTGCTAGTTGAGCTGGAGTGATGTGAATCACTTGATCTATTAATATGCGTGCCGAGTGACCGCGTGTCAAGAGCAAGGCAATGTATACAGACGGACTCTACCGTATGGAACAAAGATAGAGTTGATACGATCAAATAGGGGCTCAAAATCTCTTAAAGAGAGTGCATAATCATTTTAAACATCATCAGTGAAATTATATCTATCTTCAGATAGTCTTAAAACAAACTAACAAGTTTAAAAAATAATATAATAATCATATTTGTTTTCTTCACGAAGTTTTAAGTTTCTGTGTTACATTTTACAATCATGGCTTTCTGAATACAAACAGTATTTAGTTTCAGAGTTAATGAAAGCTTTTTGATGTTAGTCCTAGTTACTGGATTGACCTGTTGATTGTTCAATTGTTAGTACATCGTTTTAGATGATTCACCAGATTAATCTAACAAGTTTGTGTGTTTTAGATTAAATTCAGATTCACATCTAAGTTTCTTAGCGAGATACCAAATTAAATGAAATTGTTTTTGTCTTTTTTGATCAACAATAAATCTGATAAAATAAAATAAATCTGAAAAATAAAAACGACAGAGATGTGGAAAGGCGTTCTGTAAAAGAAGACCAAAATAAACTTTGAAACTGAGACAAAAAAGGTATACAAGTAATGAAGCTTTCACGTGTCTGAGTAGTTGCTGTTTGAAATAATGTGTTGTTTCCATGAAAGCGCTTGCGCCAAGCTTTCATGTCACCTAATGCTAGGTGAAAATAAAACCGTTGGAAAGCACGTTAACCTAGAATACACAAGTTGGCGACGACGTCCAGGCAAGACTTGTTATTGACACTTATGACTGGTCACAATATATCTATCCAGGTCACTGAGTAGCTAGCAAATTACACATCCAGCATTCACCCAGTCTTCTTGTGTGTTGAGTCCCAAGACTCCTACAAAAGCTAGCTAATTCAGTTCTGATTTATCCGTCAAAGCCGCAAGGTGGCTCGGAGCAAAATGCCAATTAAACACAATAATCAAGTTTGTAATTCGTTACGTCTATTTTTTTGCTGCCAAAGTCATAAAATAAATGTTAGAGTTGAAGTCATACCATTCATTTAAAACTTCAACAGGGTAATTATCCTAGTAAACAGCGAGTTATTAATCCATGATAAGTCAAAAATTGGAGTTGAGACCTGTACGGGCCAGTTAGCACCTTACACGCAGCAGTAGTAGCTGTAGTTAGGTGGTCAGATATTGAAGTAATGAAGGAGTGCAGGAATTCACTATTTTCACTGCAAGTTTAGTTTACAAAGTTCGCTTTGGTGATTTTCTCTGTTTACCGCGTGTCGGTTGAGTGTGCACTAGTTAGACCATTATGGTCTAAGATGTTGAAAAAATATATATCTGGTTGTAGGTGTCTGGTTCATAATTCGATTTTAGTAAAATTGGGGTCCAAAAGAGATCAGTCCAAAAGAACGATGTTTAAGTTAACAATACCCTAGCAATGAAGTCACCGGAAGTTACTATGCGTAAGTTATTTACAATAATATGTCAGTTTCATGCAGATAAGTTGCTGCGAAAAGTCATCTACACAGAATATTGGTCACAAGCTGTAATAGATTTGTTACCGGTTTGTTATGTAAATAGCCTCCTTTATCGGTACTGTGGGAGTCGGAATGTGAAGTGTTCGACATGCTTATTACGTGCTATTCACTTTTTACTATTTACGTTTGAACTTGAATAATGTTATGTGTATTATGCAGATTTTTTTCTTGGACACAACACATGCATTGGAAATTATCGTTTGTCATTTGTTCTTAAACACTTCATTAATACTAGGCATAAAATCAGTTGCATTTCTTAAATTAGAAATTAGTTTATTATGTGTTATATTATTTACCTCTATTGTTAAGTTGAAGAGTCCATAGGGCTACAGTGGCGCCCTCTTCGCTCTTTTTTACATTTCTCCGCAATTATACAATAATAACAAAAACAGTCTTTTGTAGTTATGTATAGCTGGTTTATGTTTTATTAATACATCAATAAAACAGTCAAAACTGATCACTTTAGGCGGTTCAATTTATAGTAGCTACATAGAATCCAAAATGACTCGATAGAATGAACACCGCCAATGACTACTAAAGTTACGGCGTAGTTTTTCAATTATTCTATAAATTCGAAGAAATTTTAAAAAATAAACACGCGCCACTGGCAATCTATGTCTCCTTAAATCATCCCAATCAATCGAGTTATTGTACTCGTAGTCAAAGTAAAAATCTGAATTCAAAATTCACTTGAAGATTTTTATTTGTATCAGATCATCAAGATCAAAGAAAATAGCAATGTTATACAATCAAGAAGTAATGAACCACACAAAGTTCACAATGTATGTTGAGAAGTGAAGCATCGCTCGGAAGCCGCAGTTCATTCATCCGCATTTACATAACCATCCTCCCACGAGCTATCTAGAGCCGAGCCGAGCACGCACGGAAACCGTACAATGACAGAGAAACTATTGATGACAAACAACAGACTATCAATCAAAATCCTACTAATATTATAAGTGTGAAAGTTTGGATGTTTGGATGTTTAGATGTTTGTGACGCTTTCACGGAAAAACTACTGAATGGATTTGAATGAAACTTTACAATAATATAGCTTATACATCAGAATAACATATAGGCTATAATTTATAAAGCCATATTGTGTAAATTGTACAAAATCACACTTATAATATTAGTGGGATTACATGGGCAATTTTGGCATAAAAAAACGAGTTGCCTAGCAACCGACCATAGAATATGTAATTCGTATATACAAACTTTCGCGTTTATAATATTAGTGTGAATACTTTTTGAATGTACTACGTCAGATATTGAAATTTCTTTTGTTTCTTTAAACTATTAGCCTACGTAACAGAATAAACACTATTTTGTACCTTATACTGGAAATGGAGATAGATGCCTTCTATGCCTATCGAACAAGTAGAATAAATCCTGAAGTACACGCGGACAAAGTCGCGGGCGGAAGCTAGTAATTTATACATAATTAACGCGTTCAAAAAGAACTAAAAACCAACTTCATCTGCATTCATCCCCCAAAACGTTCACCCTTACAGTTACAATTATCTGGGAATGGCTTTTGTTAGTTTCCTCAAAAAGCGCTAAATAAATTTCGATAAAATTTCTATGGGATCTCTGAAATATGCTCTACCAAACAAAAAAATACATCATCAAAATCGATTCATAATTGGCGCAGTTATCGCTTTGAGAAATACTCGAATTGAGAACCTCTTCCTTTTTTGAAGTCGGTTGAATGTTTGTGGGAACATATTTAGAACTACCAAGTACAGTTTAGTCTCATCATCATGATGACCTTCCCAAATCCACTCGCACCCCAACCTTTGTCAGTTCTTCAAATCAATTTGATTCTATTATTATTTTCTTGTTAAGAAAGTTTCTCGTATGTTCAATTTTTAAACAAAAGTATTTAATCAGTGCGTGTTGCCAGTGAACAAACGTAAAGCCACTCAGCGAGCTATGGAATGAGACATGCTCCTAATTTCTCTACGTGATAAAATCCAGGATGAGGAAGTCCGTTGACGAACTAAAGTAAAGCAGCTGACTGAAGAAAGTTCAATTTCGTCTTGGAGAAATATAACCTATGCATTGTTATATCATATTGCTAACTCTTCTATGTAAATGAGCGGTGAATGTTTAGGGAATTCCTCTATGGATTTCGTCATCTCATCATATTTAGGAATTCTAGCATACCGTTTAGCAACTTCAGCTTAGCTTACTTTATTGTAGTAAGGATTTGATAGTTTTGCCAGTGGCGTAGCTACGTAACCGAGGGCCCCTGGACAAAATTAAATTGGGCCCCTATTAAACTACTAAATACGTTAAAGATGCAAAATTACTTCATCACATGACATGATACATATTTTCGTTACGTCTTTTTGAAGGAATCCACGTCAAACCTCAAATTATATCTGAAATAATTGATTTTAACCAATTAACGATGGAAAATGTTTTCTCGGATACTTCAAAGGAATCTAAGTAATCTAAGTGTATGGAGGTAAAATTTTAGGGTTCAACTAGGATATTACAAAACTTTTTCAAACGTCATTCATAGAGGCCGATGGGGCCCCTTGAACTTGCGGGGCCCGGAGGCACTGCCCCGCCTACGGTAGCTACGCCACTGAGTTTCTGAAGGCAAACAAATGGTTTGTGGAATTGTGGTCTTTGATTTGAGAGAAGTTAAAAAGAAACGCAAGGTCAAGCAGCACAACCGTAACCTCAGATAGAGAGGTGTAATTATTTAAAGCCACCCATGTCGCAATACATCACTTCATAAATTTCAAATGTGTTATTACAGTTGGTACGACAGACGATATCAATGATATTTTGATACGAACGCGCGGACGTAAGCAATCACCGAATAAAGGCTCTCAAATTATAAAATTAGAACTGAAGACAAGTTGCCAACTTGCCGATTGCGGGCATCAAATCAATTAGATATTAAATGATATCAGCCTCCTCGTGTGAATCAGACATGAGACAGTCATGTTACCCAACATACGTTCTGTAACATAGCACCGGTATCGTTTTAAAATGACGTCAATCAGGTTTTGAACGCACTTTCTCTTCGTTGAAGCAGGAAGCTGGGCGCGTCGAATAACATTAAAATATTATTAGGAGCGCCTTGGATTGGAACGCACTCGCGCGGTGAACGCATCATTACTTCAATCATTGATTGTGGATAATCGATTTGTGCTGTGGCCCCTTTCTTCACCGGCAATCGAGACTGCTACTTTATATAAGCGATATATTGATCAGCTGTCCTCTCGGATATCGAAGACAAGAAATCGAATACCTATATATGCATATCACACATAACATCCGCATTTAAGCTTATTGAGAACAAATGACACGTTCCGCGAATGTATGGAGCCAAGGCCTGGTCTTGTACACTTATAATTTTAAAAGGTACTTATAAAATAAAAGTGATTTAGATATCATTTTAGTAAATTTCTGTTTAGTTTATTTGTACAAAAAACATATAAAACGCACGCACGAAACACGTAAGATTTAACTCTGAAAACAAAGATGGCGTCAATAAAATGACATTTGACGCTGTCACTTAGTACCAAAAGAATGATTTCGTACAATTACAATAAATGCAAAAATGTAATTGCACACTTCTGAGAAGAAATTCTGTGTGAAGTCTACCAATCCGCACTGGGCCCGCGTGGTGGACTACGGCCCATATACTCTCTGTAGGAACTGTTATTGGAAAAACTATATGTGCTGTATACTACTGTATAGATATGTTTGTAGGGCTTTGAGGAGGCAATGGAGGTCTGTTTAGCCAAGTCCCATGGATTTAATTGGTTGGTTGAATGGATTGAAACGGTTCGTTCGTGCAAGGTTTTATAATCGTATAGCATTTAACGTTCCTAAGTAAAGGCAATAAAGCAGGCAAGTAAGGCTGCATAAGTTGTAGTCGCGTGGGGCGTTATGGGTCGATACGTTCTCATGATCACGGTTCAATGATCACTCACGACTCATGCAGTAGGACAGGAAGTCAGCTAGAGTCATATTACTTTATACAACTGGTTATTTAGAACATACTCGTAATGTTTAAGTGTAAGTTGAAATAGTTTGTTGGTAAACTGTGAAATGTGTTTCACAGTACAATATATGTTTATTTATTTAGTTTGGAGTTTGATATTAAATAGACTGTGAGATGACACCGTGCTCACTCAAAGGTCACGGAATGATCATCATCAGCCGGGACACGTCCACAGCTGGACATAGGCGTCCTTCACGGTATACCACGTTGATCGGTCCTGAGCCATTTACATCCAGCGACTCACCGTGACTGTAATCAGATCTTCAGTCCTTCTAGTAGGTCACGGCATCGCATCATAATTTTAAATAGGGGTGCAATTACCAATTTCACCCCTGTTAAATTATAATGCAATGATTGCTTATTAATGTAACTCTGTCCTTAGTGGATTCCACCTCAGGAGTGTACAGAAAAGGGCAAATACGTACGAGAACCACAAACACTAAATATACATCAATAATTCGCTGAGAAATCAAAGGTACGCTTCATTGAATGGAACTCAATTCCTTCGCCTGTTCTTTTAAAGCAAGATTCGTCAAATTATTTTAAAGTAACATCCACGACGAAATCAAGTGTAAATAAATAGTATTGTACAAACGTTTCATTTTAAACAATGAGGAGATTCGTAAAAAACCTAACACGTACTTTTACAAGTAGTTCAGTGACGATTTTTTCAAGGCGGTTTCCAAATTAACCGCTAATTGAACGTTATCACAAACCATAAAACAATGGACTTATACGACTGTTGACTGTTACGCAAACGTTGCTATTTTAAACACGAGTGCGACTCCCACGGCTTCATTTGAAATAGACTTTATTCCAACACTAAAGTTGCAGGAAGAGAGACTTCAAAGATCGTAGCGAGTTGAAAGGGAAACGGAGAGATTAGTTACAAATAATGAATGAAGCTATAAAGAAGGCATGAAACAAAGTGCAGCCAAATAGGAACGTGGAACAAATCTTACAACTAAAAGTCAACATCAATATATGTCAATGTGACCTTTGTATGGCTAAAATCACTTTCTACAATATTATAACACTTGTGCACTGTAGATAATTTCTCTTTTCCTTCTCAAGTAATTATATCGGCTTTTCAGAACTTAAATGTTGTTGATCATCGCTTTATGACACAACATGTGCGAACATTAGTAATTTTCAACAAATAATTTTCTGTTTCCATTTTATAGAAATTTTTCGATGTTTTATAACAATCTGATCTGTATCTGTCTAATCTGTATTTATATATGCAACAAGATATAATGTACCTCGAATACATGGATATGACTCGATCCAACCGGACTAGCCATACTTATATTATAAATGCGACAGTGAGTTTATTGATAATTTTTTCACACCGTACCGTCAGAAATACTCGATATCTTTTATATGGATAGTTAAGACGACTCACTGATTATTTTCTCGTATACTTACTTCCTAGGCGGCAGAAAGAGATATAGGCATAGCATCACATTGTCTCAAGAAAATCAACGTAAGCGACAAATCATTCATTGCTTGAAAACTAGATGGACAACAAAAAAAATATTGCTACACTTAGGAACCATAATTTCCTTCATAATTGTATAAAAAGCTGATCTTCTTAAGTAGATTCCTAAAACAAACAATTTAAGTGCTTTAGAAGAGCAGACTTTGAAAAATAAATCTATCGAGAAAATTTTCACAGATCGTGTTCCTCAGTCTCTATCTGCTACTGTTAGTGAGAAAAATAGATTTTCACGGCCCCTCGAAATCAGTGTTCCCTCTTAACGAGTCCTAGAAGTAAATAGGCTACTTTTTAGAAACAAATAATTCCCGCGTAATGATTTTTGACGTCCACACAGATGAAGTCGCGGGCATACGCTAGTAGAGAAATAAATAATAAGTAAACATAAATCCAGTGTATGTATGGTACACTCTCTATTATTTTCTAGTACTACCGTCGACGTGTAGCCGGAGCATAAATTTTGACAGCATCATCTACTACATCTTATGTTTTGGCACTCTTCCATCGCTCAGGAAGATTAATTTCGGCTCGGGTTGTAATGACTTTTTTGCGGGTATCTAGGCCATCTCCTCACTCATAACATAGTCTATTAGATAATACGCTGTAAAGAGTTGTAGCATTACGTCAGTGCTCTCTCTTTACTATGAAGGGGAATATAAAAATTAATAACCTGAAGCGTTTTATTTTATTTGCCGTTTTCATTGATCATAATAATTCACCGACGCTATGCTATCTACAACTTCCATCTGTTATTCTAATGTTTGCATGTAAGCGATTTCTTTAAACTAAATGGAATATCTGCTTCAATGTTTATGATGTCATGCCCCCATAAACCATAATAATGTCTACCTACCCTCCCACACTGAGATCTAAATGGTAGCCGGTTGTGATAAAAAATAACTGATTTGAGAAACGTGTGCTATTAGAGTTTTGTCTATGTTTAGAACTTTAGCCTTTTATATCTTGAGATACTGAATTGTGGATTTTGTTTTATTTTTATTTACATCTGGTAACACTCAAAACTAGTAGTGTTAGTATTTGTTATTTCTCTTGCTATTCCGGTTATGTGTTCAAATTTATTTCTCTAGTTATTTCGATTTGTATGTGTGTATATTTGGTTATTATGATACAAAGTTCCTAACAGCTGTTTAAGTTTCATATTTATCCGACTGCGCTAGAAGGAGGGTTATGTTTTTGAGAGTATGTATGTATAATTGTTCGGCACGCTCTGCGGTCTGAATGGCTCGATTTCATTTTAGCTTGAGAGGTTTGGTTAGATTCGTATTTACTGTGAGAGTGACACTGGGTATATGTATAAAAATCATATACAGTTAAAAAAATACTTTTCATTCACTTTTTTGTGTTATTGTTTCTACATGGGAATACCTATTAATTGCTTAACCTTTTTATTTTGTATCGATATACCTATAATAATTATGATTTATATTGCTCTCTCTAAAAAAATAATTAAAAATGAAGATTTTTGCTCACTGAAATATTCGATAATTTGTATTTTTTGGGAAATAAACAGTATATATTTTAAAAAAGATAGGAAAGAGACCAATACTAGCCCATTGTGTATGTAAAAATACAGTTTCACATACATTATTTATTTTCCATACAAACGACGAATAAAAAATGCAAAGACTCACGAATTCAGGTGTACAATCAAAATTCTATAGCACCTAACTCCTCTTTATAACATGTCAAAACAAATAATTTCATAACAAAAGAATAAAGCTCTCCATTAAATTTACTTACGCAATGGAGAAATTCATATCACAATTAACTTTTATAGTTTACAGACGACGTTATCTGTCTGCATGGGAAAGCTGGCGTAGAAACAATGCGGCAAGAAGTTGATGAAAGAAAAATCTCGATGCCGATCTCAACGTCTGACAAAGCGAGACAATAAAAGATATGTAGCTAGATCTCTTTGGTGCATACTTTCAAGTTCATGTGATCGCGGAAAAGTATAGAAATTAATCTTCGGTTTTACACTTTTTCGAAAGTTACGTAGATGACATTATCAAATCCGAATTTAAAGAACAGTATCCTTGAACACAGTATCTTTGACCATTCATGGTATTGTATCCATTCATATAAACAATGGTAAAAATGTTGAAATCTTAGCCTGAATTAGTTTTTTAAGGCGAATTTTAGCAAACCCATTCAAAATTTTTACAGTTGGAACAGAACACACTAAATTTTTTACAATTAATTAAAATTTTGAATACTAAATGTAATAGTTGGTCCATACGATGTTGTCTAACACATCCCTGGCTCGGCAATGCCCACGGACTCGGTCCTACTCCACGGCCGCACTCACACACGGCTCTCGTCAACTGTCACTCATTGACACTATGACACTGGTGTTTAGCATACCAACCCATAGACACACGAGACAGTGTGTGTATGCTATACGGCATACGCTACACTAAATTTAAAATAAGACTTAAGTAAAAAATAAGTTATTTTATAGCTTTAAAGAGAAATTTTACTAATTGACATGCGATGTAAACTTTTTTTTTACAATTAAATTCCTTATTATATATTAGATATATTTGCACACCTGTGGACAGGTTAAGTACATGGAACTAATTAAAATTACTATCTAAACACCGTGTAAAACACGATGTACTTGGCAAATACATTTTTTCTTTCTTTCTTTAAAATATAAACTTTCTGGACCATTTAAAAAATTCATGTGGCTTTGATAGACAATAAATAAAAGCCAATTCTGTGGAACAGTTGCGGAAGGCAATTTGTGTTGCAACATAAAGTGCTAACCATTCACTGAATCTCCTTCGCAACTTATAGGGCGTACCAATCTTGTTAGATCTCCCCATGACGGTCGGTACACCCACGAAAGTGGGCCGTAATATGTACTTCTAGCGTTACACTTAGTCAGCACCTACTTCCCGACTCACACATGGTTACGGACCGTTTAATTCTGGTCGGAGAATCGGCGTTAGTCGACCACTACGTTTTTAGAGCAAATAGTACACTTCTCATACGACCAACTGCTTGTTATCAATGTGTATTTATTGTTACATAATTAAACAACATAAGACAAAACTGAAAGCCAGCCAAAGGGCAATGGCGCGGCATTCTTGGTGTCAAAACAACGGATTGCTTTATAGATATCATCTTTCACTCTGAACCAATGCTGTAGGTAAGAAGGGTGCCAAGCTCATTTTGTATCGAGGTCATGCCGTTAGAGGGTAAACGATAGGGTGCTAGTCAATAGTTAGGTGGACACAAAAAATTGGTTCAACCAACTTCCCGCTTAAAGATATTTTCGTCAGGACCGTTAGCAATGTCCATAAAAATATACCTGTCTGAAAATTTCATCAAAGAAACAAAGGACAAAGAATTTAACAATAAAACAAATATTATATAACAAATGCTATTACACATTACAAGAATATTTAAGTGATAAATTTTATAAAACAGATAATGTACATAAATGGTGTCCTCTCTTTTATTGCAGTGCGTTCAGACAAGGTCCATAAATGTTTCATATCATTCTGTAACAACTACTGTGTAAACCTATGGAATGAAAAAAAAAGTATTTAAAAACATGTCTAATCAACCAAGCCGAATAGATCTGAACCAAGCACCAGATAAGATAGGCCTTTTGCTTTAGTATATATTTAGTTTATAAATCTCTGTTCTTTCCTCTAACAAAGCAATAAATTTATTTTTGTTTCTTTCTTTCTTTCTAATCATACCCAAAAAAAGCAAGCTAACTTGAAGAGTAACCAGATAATGTTTTGATATAGTATTTCTCGGCATCTTTTTGAATTCAAATAAGCCACCGAATCGACTTAAACAATTTAAACAGCATCATAAGGAATTGCAGTTCCTGTAATTTTGGTTACATTGTAAATCAAAGTTTCAGACAGTCTTGTCGTGTGTCCCGGGTCACTGGCTATGGGTATAAAAATAAATACTGCTTTATTTTAAAACATATGTTTAATAGAACCGACAAGATTTATTACCAGTTATTTATCGATGTAAATCGATAAACCGGATTGTAACACCCAAAGCGATCTTTATAATAGCAGTAAATTTCAAATACATGTTCTTGGCTTGCTTGCTAGTTTATCTAATTACTAAGGTGAAAGATTTGGCCTTGAGCGCGCACCGCAACCACAATCTACAATTTTACACAAATAACATTTAGTGCTTATCTATACATTCTAAAGAGTTATACAAAAACAGATGAACACAGCTAGTATCTGAATGGGTGGATATCATTGTGGCAACCATAATTTAAAAAAAAACATAGCACTTACTAATAAATATTTGCTTATTGTAGAAAAATAAATAAGGTTATTGACTTCGTAGGATGTGTGAGTAGAAGGTAATCAGTTTCACTTGGCCTCATGTAACGGTGTTTAGCGGCTCGAGTCAACACCGCAAAACTACACGCTTTGCATCTTTTAAAATATCGGAAACCTGATTATTCTCTTCGATATGTGTATCTCGCTCTTATTTCAGAGTGAAGAAAGAGATGCAGCAAGCTTAAAGCAGTCAACCTTATCCGCCCGTACTTACTATTTTAGGTTTAGAATTGGTTCTGACATAATATACTAACAGTGACGTCATCAGTTGGGAAAGTCAACTGCTGGTTTGGCAGAAACCTGGAGGATTTTCTTTCTCAAAGCCAAAACCAAAGAGGTCTCATATCAAACAATGTTCACGCAGAATCATGACCGTCACTCAACCGTCACTCCATTTACAATAGGGACGCATGCATAGCGCACAAAATTCCCACGTGCAAGCATTGCTACTGACTTAGTGTAGTGTAATGGAAACAACCTTCACATGCACGCACTTGTCCAGTGAGTCATTAAGAAAAGTCAAGTGTAATAGATATGTTCTTACGTCTGTCCTTCCACGGTCACCGTCATTAGGAAACAAAGCCCAGCTGGCTATTGTGAGCATTGATTTGTTGGCGTGTCTTGTGAGAACGCGTGAATGGAAGTCGTGGCTAGATCAGCCGTGAGGCGAGGTGTGCAGGCGCAGCATTGTTGAATGCTAGATAAATGCTAATGCCGACGACATAAAAAAGTGTCTGGGGTTCTAAATTAATGCCTACACCTTGGTTGGCTATGTTATCCACGTGCAGTTTTCAAATGATCGAAGCTTAAACGGACGGTTGTAGCATTTTTTCTCTATCCGAAGTTGGTCCGGAATATCCATGTTAATGAAAACATTTAGATGAAATTACTAGTATAAGCGGCCTTAGTCGTATTTCAATTTTCATTTTGTTACGCCTCCGTGTCTTTAATTACAGGGTTTTGAAGATGATTAAATTAATAACATGCAAGGTGTCTAAGCGTCGGTGGCGCAGTGGATAAGGCGCGGACTCTCAATCTGAGGGTACCGGGTTCGAATCTAGCCGTGTACCTATGAGTTGTTTTTCAATTCAAGCACATTATCCGATTGCTTAAGAGGGTATGCTGGTGTCAAAGCGCCCATACAAACGTAGTCCAGTCATATTTTGAGTATTAAGCTATGAAAATCTATGAAATTTTCAAGACACAATCTAGAAACAAATATCTGTGTCGGTGGTGAGTCAGATTTTCGTTTAAATATATACTTCCAGAGTTACATGGCGTCAAAGAATTGTATTTTACGGTAGTAAAAAGCCCCAACTTTGAATCTGATTTACAAGAGTATGAATCAATTTAGAACAATTTGGAAAAACCACCGACATCTGAAATTTCATTAGTATACTGTATTAAAAAAATGGTTACATAATATACTGTATCCTTCAAATGATCCCTGGACTACGAAACATCCAAATAACGGGTGAATAACTTCGCGTAGTGTATGCTGTCTCACCGTACGCGCTCGGGTAGGATAGGGCTCGGATAGGGACAGCTACAAAACAATCCAAATTTGAACGCCGCCACGTGGTCTAACCAACATAGCCTCTTAACGGTGAAGGAAAACATCGTGAGGAAACCTGCATGTCTTGAACAGGCATGTGAAGTCCGCTGATCCGCACTGGGCCCTGGGTGGTGGACTATAACCCATACACCCTCTGTAGAAGAGTAGGCCTGAGCCCCTCCAGTGGGGACATATATAGGTTGTTGATGATGAAGTTGATTAAAGAAATGCTGAGCCATGTGAAGCTGTCGTTAGTGCGTGCGGTGAGCGGGTTGTTGCGATAATTGTGTTTATAATGTAGTGCTCTTTTGAGAGAGAAATGTATAAAAATAACAATATATAAACCAGTCGCAATACAATTAGTTAACAATGTAAAAAGTTGAAAAGCAAAATATTACTGATGATAAATGGATTACGTCGAAACCAAATAAATCTTCCTCAATTATAACTGTGTAAGGCATAATGTCGAAAAATCATGCGGTTTGTTTGATTAGCTGCTTCGAATCAACCGCATTGGAATTTTGTTTCATATTTAGTATAATGTTATACATTATACAAAACCTACATACTCGTTACTTCGTAATTTTGGTGAGTTAACTAAGTTAGTGGTTGGACGCAATAGATAGACGAAGAAGGTGACTGCAATGAAGTGTATTACGGTTCTAAGCTCAAAATTAGATGTCATTATAATACAGGGATAGCTAAATGGTACAAAGCTTGGCCACGGTCTCATCTGACGGCAAGTGCAAGTGGAGGACGATGACACGAATTCAAGTCTAGAAAATCCTTGTTCACCCCTGCAAGCCTTGATTTCAGGACTGCCAGACGATATCGAAATGCGATCTGCTCTATCCTAACCCTCAAACAGATCTAAGACTTTTTTTATGAAAAAGAATTGAGTTATGACCTCAGCTATATAATCTCACTTTGATTAAATAGCCGTGAGACCTTCAAACTGCAAGTTGTTCACTTGCCTCAGGCAACTACCGGCTAGCGGTCCGTAACCAGGTTCTGATTCACACATTAATTAACCTATAAAATACTAGTATTGTATGTATTTAAAGTCAAAGGTCAAACTAAGGTGGTCAATAGGCATTATTTTCTTCACACTTAAGAGGGTATGCTGTTGTCAAAGCGCCCATACAAACGTAGTCCAGTCATATTTTGAGTATTAAGCTATGAAAATCTATGAAATTTTCAAGACACAATCTAGAAACAAATATCTGTGTCGGTGGTGAGTCAGATTTTCGTTTAAATATATACTTCCAGAGTTACAGGGCGTCAAAGTCTTGTATTTTTCGGTAATAAAAAGCCCCAACTTTGAACCTGATTTACAAGAGTATGACATCGACCGACATCTGAAATTTTATTAATATACTGTATTGAAAAAATGGCTACATAATATACTGTATCCTTCAAATGATCACTGGACTACGAAACATCCAAATAACGGGTGGATAACTTCGCGTAGTGTATGCTGTCTCACCGTACGCGCTAGGGTAGGATAGGGCTCGGATAGGGACAGCTACAAAACAATCCAAATTTGAACGCGGCCACGTGGTCTTACCAACATAGCCCCTTAATCGGGATAAAAAAGAGGCAGAGACAGTTACTTTGGCATGAAATTTATGATATTGTTATCATGTATTTATAACAGTACTCGCACACTATGTTTGCCCCTCTGAAGTTAGCTACAAAAGGCTGCGAAGTATCAATTTATAACGTAAATGGGAGGCAAGGCAAATTAGCGGGTGGAAATAAATGTCCATGTTTTCTGTCATCTAGGAATAATTATAATCCAAAATAACATACATACATTTGCGAAATTCCGGAGCGCCTAACTTCAGAGGGGCAAACATAGCGTGCGAGTACTGTAAATGTATTTGAAATGTCATTGCAAATGCTCCTGCTCTTAACCGTTCAATTTTGCAACGATTCATAATGTTTTGTACTTTAGTTTACTTCAGTTTTATAAAGCGTTCGCCTGAAGTCGACGTTTTCATTGTAATCAGTTCGATTAGATTGCGCTCGCAAACTTTTGCAATAAAAAGTTATTTTTAGTAAGATTTTACTGCCTTGTGTTAGTGCGACCTGAATATGAAGGAACATACTAGGAAACTTGTGTGCACAAAAGCATCGCACAATTTGTAACACATGTATTAGAAATTTTTACAACATTAGAAACTGTGCTTACTCGTATAATAAAAAACGTCAGCCTCTTAGGTTCTGCGCTGACTGATTTCACCGAATACGGTGAAAATAGTCATTTCGTCGTCAACCGATTCATCGGATATTACATATATCCATTTCCAAAATTGAAATAATTTAATCATTTAGTAATAATAATTGTACAAAGATAACAAATAGCTATTTTGTAGGGATCCGTGCGTCCGACAAAAAACTTAAGGATCATTCTAGGTCATTTATTGTATATAAAAATTTGATTGATAGGGTCTGACATTATTTTTGTTATTTTCGCCTCTCAGAACAGTTGGCAACATTTGCCATTATTTTAATATTTTTTTGGAAAACTATATTAATTTAAAAAAATTAATTTATAGTGTAAAAATAATATATATATAAGAATCAATACATGTAGGTATGTCTATTCTCTTTATTATCGATATCAATTCGTGACGCCATCCACCTTCACCGGCCGCGAAAACAGAAAACATAACACGACCAAATTAAATCAGCTTCGATGACAAACTATACGTTATCAAGGCAGATGCTCCCTACTTTAGCTGGGTTACTGTATCTGAGTTATCTGGCTTACGGTTTATCTCAAATGTCAAGACACCTCAAGGACTAATTTAATGTTGGCATCAGTTCCAAAGTAACTGTATTCGATGCTATTGGCGGGTGTAGAATGTATACATCGTTGTAAACAGTAATGTAAAACAGTAAAAAAGGCACAATTTAATTAATATTAGGAGAAATGCGTGGACAAACTTTCATACAAACTTCTCAGTCCAAATAGGAAAACCCTAAGTAGAATGATATTGGTACTGACAGGCCACTGTCCACTCAACAAACATATGTTTAACATGAACATCACAGACAGCCCCCTGGGTGCATGGCCGCCAAGGAAACTCCCGCCCATGTGCTCACGACCTGCAGCAGCGTGGCCACTCAACGGGCGACGATCCTAAACAATCCAGGATCACTCCAGGAGGCATCTCGCACACTTCTGTGAGGAGATCGGTTGACTAGACTAGCTGACTCCACTTCCACGCACGCACACTGGCCAAAAATATGGCTGAGTGCGGAAACTGCCCAGACAAAAAACATATCTTTAAAACTTTGCATAGTTGTTTGGCAGCACTAATAGATAATCATATTTGAATATCTATTTATATTACGAGTACTACATACGGGTGGATTTGATAACCTCCTTTGAAGTCGGTTAAAAAGGACTCAGTGGTCTCGATAACATATACGTAACAGAGTAAGTTTTGTCGTTCGTTACAGGGCTGGCATGACCAGAAAGACAAAAATCCGAATTAAATATTTTTTTTATAAAAAGGATCGTCTTAACCAAACATTCGTATCGGTTTGTTCGGACAAGTTTAACCCATTTCTGATGGATGACTTGATGTTATCTCTACATGAGTGATAGCAATTTCGTTTTGTCTAGAAATGTTAGAGGTTTCGATTTTTTTTGTTACAATTTTTATGTCAAATAACTTCGCCGTAATATTGTTTACCCGACTGCGCCAGAAAGAGGGCTATGTTAGGCTTGGCACGCTCTGCGGCCTGAACGGCTCGAGGATTTCAGCATGAGAAGTGTCGTTAGATTCGTATTTACAGAGAGAGTGACACTGGTGACTTATATCAAATCATAAACAGTTTAAACAAATTAGGCAGTTTGGGTAGTATTTTATACACATTTGATGAGACAGTTCCCTTGTCCACCATTTAAATCAATTCCAATATATAATTTGATTGTTCGCGTAATGTGAATTTATGCCTTTGTACCATGGTAGAATTTCTTTTTAAACCTAGACAACTTCGTGGAAGTCTTTGAGAAACATCTAAATATTCCATTTTCAACACGAATTAATTTTCCATTTAATTGGAACAATGACAATAAAGAAGGCTAATATAAACTAAATCAATCGAAGTAAATCTACAAATGCTAGTTGGTTCTGAGTATCACCTGCGCTTTGGTTTGTCAATCTGTCATTCTGTACATTCTAAAGATAAGCTGCAATTTCAATGTATCTTTTAGAAGGTTTTTGTAGGGCTGCAGCAGGATGCAGTTTGCGTCATGCATTATAAGGCAGCTGCCATGCTGCTGTCGTCAGTAAACAGCTTTTTGTACTTTACAAAAAATGTAAGGAGAGTATGTTTGTTAGGAAAGTCCTGGTCCTGAATCGTGTTTAGTCAGAAACGAAACGACGATACGAATTTAAATGAATTACACCTAAGTAGCTTAAGGGCTTATCATAATTAATTTAACATTAAAAACCAATTATGTATATCTGAGAATGTAATCCATAAACACTTCTCAGTTTCAAATAGCAGGATTTTAATAATTGATATTTTGTCTGTATATAGAAATCAATATGCCAGCTGATTTAAACTGAAGTTGAGAGCTGTAATAATTACAAACAAATCAATAGAAGAACAGCTGCACATGACTTATGATAAATAGCACATGCGATTAGTTCTTTAATTTTAATATTCTCTCTTCTCTCTCGTACTTTAATAAGGGTCTATTTCAATAGTTGCCTAGTTGTAGACCGTAGAAAAATTAGACTTCACTCTGCAAACAAAACATGCATACCAGCTCTACCGAAGACAATAAAATGACTCGTTCTGAATCAATGCAAACTATACCATCGATATTTCAAAAATATCCCAAAAATAAAAGTCCACGGAAACTGCCAAAACTGCGAGCCTCATTGAGAGAACATTGCACCGCGACGCTGCGCACGCGCACGCCATGCGATTCACCCACGGATAAGACGTGACCTTTAGGGCCGAGGACTGGTCTGACCGCATGCTTTCCGCCACTGCAACGCCACACCGCTACACATGGAATTTATAATGCCACTCTGGGATAGCAAGCGGTCCGGTTCCCACTGACAACATTGTTAATTTTAATTCTTTTTGTGTTCTACACAGGTTGCGTTCAAATAGATTTTATTTGTATCGGAATTGGGGTACGTAATCTTCTTGGAGGTTACTTTATGAAATAAGTCTTTACAGATCTCCTTTGACAACTGAACTCATCTATTTTTGAATACCATTGAATACAATCGTCTTCAAATTTAAACTTGAGTGTAATCTACGATATATGCGTCTTTTTTGTGTTTGTTTTTCGACGTCGTTTTTTCTTCTCGCGGTCGGAAAACGAATTTGTTCGAAATTGTGATTTCAACTCCTTTTGTGTGATTTGCTGTGCCTCGTTGAGGTGTCAGTGAGACAGACGAGTCAGTGAGCTTAGTGAGATTATGTCCCCATTGTAGGGGCTCAGGCCTAGAGAGGCCTCAGAGAGTGTTAAGTGGCAATCTGTGGTGTCAATGGTAAGGCGACATCGCTCGAAGAACCGATAACCGGTGGAGAGTAAAAGTTATCGAGTGGCAACCAAGCAACGGGAAGCGTGTACCGGGAGGCCCGTACTAGATGGACCGACGACCTGGTGAAGGTCGCGGGGAGTCGCTAGATGCAAGTGGCTTTCGACCGGTCAATGTGGCATACCATGAAGGAGGTCTATGTCCAGCAGTGGACGCTTCCCGACTGATGATGATGATGACCTCTTTGAACATTAGACGAATTTAAAATGTAGCTTGGAATTCTTATTTATTTATGCGAACATTCTTTTAGTAGATTGGGAACCAAATTATAATTTGGTAATGTTAGAATAATCTAATAGTTGGGCTCTCAGAAAAGTTTACATTACATCTTCCCTAGAGCTACATGTTTGTAAATTAAGAACCAGCACAAATTCAAATATTGGATTAACTACATAATAATAAGTCAATATTTGGTTTGATGGCATTATGTACGACGAACCCTGCCTGACTTGTTTTCCATCTCTTTTACGCTTAGTTAAAACAATGAGGAAAGAAAATTTATGACGTAAAGAATTTAATATTTACTTAAGATTTACTATAATAAAGTTGGGTGTGTTGTTTATAATTTATAATACAGCCATATACACCTGCTCGGCAAATATCTCCTTACTTATTTGAAAACGAAGCAGAATATGCGTCACCTGTCATGCAAATATGCGGGCGGAAAAAATGTATGAAAATCCATTGTTCACGTTAATTTTTTTAAAGATTAGATAGTGATTTGATGCATTCTTACTTTCGTCAAGCACTATGTAATTCGTGTGTATTGAAAATCGGCTACGGATCCTAATGCATCAAACTCGTTGGTAATTTTTCTTTTTCTCCCTCGGTAAACAAAGTACATTCTACTAAAAATTCTTCTGGAAAGTAAATGTGCTAAATCGTGATGACAAAAACGTTGTAGCTCATTGCATATGGATCATCTGTATGCTTAATTAATGAGGTCGATGAGCTTCCAGATCAAAAGGTCATTTTGTTCAATCAAGGCGAACAACAATGACTTGAGCGAATTTTCTATTGTAATTATCATGTTAGTTGCATTTCCAATGTGTTATTGACGAATTCGGCAATATTTTTAGCTCTGATGAGTTCGGCTTTCTTCGAAGAAGGTATATGGTGTGAACGTAATTAAGTTAAGCTTCTGTCTATAATTCACTGCCGGCTGTGCAGTGAGAGGCGTAATACCGAAGACAAATTGGAAATCTCAAACACACAAAAAGTATTAATTACATACTTTCTCTATACTTATTATTCGGAAAGTCGCAACTATCTGTTGCAAAAATACGCGCTATTAAAACGAATGATAGTTATTTCCTGAATTTAGGTAGTCTCCACTTTCTATGACTAAAAATTAGGGTTCCCACGTATTTGTGATCACATTGGTATAATCAAAATATGCATCTGTATAGAAATAGAGAAGGCACACGAAAGTAAGGCTTTCATAGTGGCTGTTAATAACCTTTCTAGCTCTACCGCGCTTGGACAAGTTTGTGGTTACGGATTTTTCGCTGTGACCTTTCCATATGACTTCTTATCGATTGTTTCTACCACGCGGCGTGGTAGTTGATGTGTACTTAATAATTCAACTAATATTTACTTATGAAGTGTACTGGTTTTAGGTTTTAGACGTGATTGCCCAAAACATTAACCTGTTATTTTTAGTCTTCAAGGTGACTCCGTTAACCCGTATCGACCACTTTATCTCTTGCAGCGTCCATTGTTGTAACTTCAGAGAGCAATACATCAATGTAATTAGTTACGGTTTTAGAAAAACAATACAGACTCGTTTGAAACAAAGAGTTCATTAATTGCTACACCATGCCGCGATTGTGTTAAGGATTCAGTGGATCAAAGTTACGTGAAGGGTTAGTTGGGTGGAAGGGAGCGAGGGCTCGTCAAGGTCGGCCAGGAAAACAACAAATGCCACACAAACAAAAGCCAAGTTACTTTACATTCCAAACGAGTGAGCCCTTTTCATCACAGCACACAGTCACGACTTCACCGAACTTTAATGACAATGCATTCTCCGGATTCCAACTCTAATGGGCAACTTTTGGTTTGGACCAAAATCAACCACTCTGTAGGAGTGGCACTCACCATTGGAGCCGAAATAGTCGTCTTTATCCAATATCTCATGCTGGAAGCCGTAAGCAGGCAGCCATGCATGGGAGCCCGGGGGATCGGGCCAGTCCGATATGCGAACCTCCTCCATATCGACATGAACACAACACTGCACTCCACTGGCGCGTTCACTATATCAGCACAAGCATGCGTGGACTACCTCTTCGTTCGTCCATTAGGTTGTCATTTAGGACGATAACGGTTGCTGATTCGGTGCGGTGCGTCGGCAGGTGTACACCTTTCACTCGATACGAGCGCGCGCGGCGGGGAGCGGCGGCAGACTGGCCCGGCACGCGGGACCATGGCGCGCGCGCTGCGATCTCTCCAAGTCTTACCATATCTATTGCAACAAAAAACCCAGACGCCGCCGGAGCCGTCGCACCGGGCACGCCGCATGCCGCGCCTCAGCTGGGCTTTTGCCTGCAGCCCCCGAACGGAAATCGAATTGACAATCTCAAACTTGATTTACGAGTTCTGTCTGAACCAGTTGTAGACATGGGACGTGATTCTACACTACACATTTGGAAACAATTAAAAAGCTGCTCGTTTCACACAGTCAACTGCAGTCTTAGGAAGGTGCGTCAGTTTTGATTATAGTAGTTGGGTTTATATCAAAATGTTTGTCTTGACTAAGGACGTAATTATTCCGAGTGTTCTTGCTTCGGGGGCAATAGTTTAGTTAAGGAATCTATCACTGTTATGATGATTTCGAACATTATTTCAAAAATGTAGGTCGTTCAACTGTTAATCGCTATTCATTAAGGAGTTAATGCTTTGGCATTTGTCATGTCTTTAGTTTGGAGTAGGTTATAGAGTAGCCGCCTTTACGTTATTAGCTATTAAATTGTGTTTGACTTTCTCGTAATTCCTGACCACAGTTCCTTCACCTCCGTGACTTCTGCACCGCAGCGGTAAATCACCGCAGACGTTCGTGGTAATAATTCTTACAATCCCTCCATACAAGGCGTTTAACGGGTGAATTAATCGTCACTCCGATCACGATTACCTTACTTACGCGCTGTTACAAAACTTTCAAAGCAAAAATTAGGTGAAAGTAGCCGATTGTGAGCATGGACTACAAGAAGTGGCCTCGTTGCGTGATGAAATGTCTGGAACTGGAAGCATTATGGGGTATTAGAGCGGAATTATAGGCTTGATCGTCTTGAAAGATTGACCCCTGCAAAGTGTTATTG
This sequence comes from Carcina quercana, assembly GCA_910589575.2. Taxonomy (NCBI): domain Eukaryota; kingdom Metazoa; phylum Arthropoda; class Insecta; order Lepidoptera; family Depressariidae; genus Carcina; species Carcina quercana. The sequence goes on along the minus strand of OU342429.1, from coordinate 13,468,568 downwards.
ACATTTAGTTCAATTTGGAATTTAGGATCGTCAGATTTAAAACTTTTGTTTTTTAAACTGATTTTGGCGGTTTTGTTGATGAGATTGCAGCTATTTACTGTGTTGTTTTTATTTTTACGTTTACTGCGTCTGTAATTTTGTATGGGTGCTGTAATTTTTATATATTGTTGGCAAGGAAATTACTACATATCTGATGCTGGACTGTAAATCTTGATTGTGTCCTCTGTAAACAACCACATTCTTTATATACGTGAGCCATGAGTGAAATGTTGTACTTATTTTCTCATCATTTTGTTACTAATTCTAAATTCTGTTTTGTAACCTGATTAATAAGGATGAAAAGGAAGAGGTGTATTTTAAAAAAATTGTTTGATTTTCATATACAAAATTGAAGTCAAACATGGCTTTTCAGAATATGATTAATACATAAGTACGTAGAAAAACCATGATAATTATTGATCACCTTTTTTTATCCATTAATTAGTTACGCTTGTAAAAATAGTAAGTTACAGTAGCAAGTAAGTTAGCAAGCTCCAAAATAATTATATCAATAATTTTGAAAAGTTATATCAATCAATTATTACGTAAAACTCAGGTAAGTTACATATGAAATAAATGCTAAAATTAGATACAGATCAGCTAAGTTTTGCCCTGGAAGTTACGCGAATTTGATACGATAACATAAAAAGTAGCATTTATACTTTTAATGGATTTCAGAGATAAAATCTTAACGTTTGTATGTTCTAAATTTTTTAAAGAAAACGCTATAGTTAACTTCAGCTCATCACGATTAATACGCATCTAAGTATGTAAAAGTTAATGTAAAAATAATGGCCCCACTGTCGTGTCTAAAGTGAACTTTCATAAATATATTTTTTAATATAAGACAGACAGTGGCGGGGTGGGGTGTAGACACATTGACCTTTCTGTGGGAAGGTATTGTATTACGTCACATGTGTTTTATTATGTATACGACTGCCACTTACTAAATTGCTAATGGCCTGTGTCACGGAAGATGTCTTTACGATCAATTTGAGTAATTTGTCTACTGGATAATCGATAATTGGTATTACGAGTAGATAATGATTCTTCAATTCAACCTTACCTTCTCTCTCGTCTTCTCTACCTTTTACATCTTTAATTTGTTTTTCTTTCAGTTATAGAATGTTCATCTTTAACTTTTAAACACCTTCCTTCAAGTTCTCTTTTGTGTTCCACTGTATTTCTACATGTTATGGTTCCAAACATGATATATGTATGTCTGTCCGTCCGTCTGTCACTGCTAATTATTTCAGCAACGACTATAGCTATCTAACTGATTAATTTGAAATTTGGAGCAGCTGTGGAATATAAAATGATGTATGAAATATTTTTATTTGAAAAGAGGCAAAAATAGGTGAATTGAAATTTCAAAGTAGAGTCACTAGGCCAAGTGTGGCATTAAAGCACTTTGTTTGTCGAATATTGAACTTATTTTTATTATTTTCTTTAGAGCATAGTATTCGAGTTATCATGAAAAATGTCTGTAAAATACCTTCCTAAGATCCTATCTAAGATTTCAAGGTTCAATAATATCTGTACATTTATTTAAATCTTACGGAACCATTTATGCTCGAGTCTGACTCGCACTTGGTCCGTTTTTCTCCTTTTGGTGTATTTCGATACTGGTTTTCTATCTTCCCAATTCATACCGTAATATTTCATCTGACACGGGAATATTACGAACACTAATAACGATATTGTAAACATATTCGCTATACTATAATAATATTGGCATCTTGCCAGGTGTACATTCTTTGGTTTGTTTTCTCCGGCGCCATATTCACTGTTACTGTTTGTAATTATGTCCAAAACGACCTCTAAACTATAAAGTATGATCATAATAATGATTCTATAAAAATTATTATCTGCTAGAATTTATACCAGATATTCAAAGAAAAGCAACGGCCAAGTGTGAGTCGGACGCGCGTACCAAGGGTTCTTGTAGAATATACATATTGAATATATGTATTGTGAGATATCGTGTGGAGCAACATGGAGCTAATTCGAACCAGAGAACTTTCGCGACAACGTACGTCGCGATGGTAAACTTTCGCAGTAACGTACATCGCAGTAGAGATCTTTCGCGATAACGTACGTCGCGATCGTCAACTTTCGCAGTAAGGTACATCGCAGTAGAGATCTTTCGCGACAGCGTACGTCGCGATGCTGAACCTCGCAACTATGGGGTACACCCATCAAAAGTTTGTCAATCGGTGTGGTGGGGGCAGATATAACTTTTTATTCCTGTCTGCCACCACTCAGACTGTAAAAATTTAGTTGCATATGTCGCCATGAGACGACACTAAAAAGTTCTATCTGCCTCACACTGCTGGCAGAATTGTTGGGGGCAGACGGGAATATAAGATGTAGGTACCTTATAGACTAATGCTTCTCAAGAGTTAATCTATCAATAATTAGATCAAAAACACTATTTAATTGAATAATTATGATTCAGGGTACACGCTGCTTAATATGGTCTTTTGCCGTCCGCCGTAAGGGTCGGACGCGTCCCCGGGACGCTCCCCGGGTCTGCATTGTACTTATTTTTTCTAAAGTTTCAACTTGTGTTAGTGTAGAAGTTATACGTTCAATACTGTGGTGTCAATTAGCGTGTTCTACTGGTGCCGAGCAATAAACTTACATTTTCAAGAGCTATGTGCGAACCATGGTGTTATTAGTGCGAGACTGAGGAACGCTTTCGTTATAAATATGTAATCAGTGTACATTGTACGCAAAGCTCGTGTCACCGTAAATAATGTCGCATCGCACTGCGCACGCGCTGCCTGTCGCGTCGTGACAATGAAACATCCTGAAAACAAGTCGCTAGCTGCTGAAGGCCCTGAACTGAAGAGCATATCGGGTGAGATCGTTTCATATCATTTTTTCTTCTTCTTTCGAACAGGTTGTTACCGTGCCTCTATTGTAAACGCGGCTCTAGTCTACGAGCCAAGCAACAGTCATTTGATTTTTGCCATCAAATGAATCCCAAACATGACGGTATTTAACATGTGGGGCAGAGTATATGAACCAAGCAACAATATCTATAGAGCTTTATCACGCGGTGACGACAGTCGCCAATCTTTACTTGGTAGTCCTTGCGGTAAATACATTATTTAAACTTAATTAGGACTATAGACGGGCAAGTTGATTTTGGCATTCCATTACACTTTGTTTTGTAAACTTCTAGGTAGCTTCTTCGAGATGACAAACCAACGAACGAATATGCTAGTATTTCGTGGTATATTCGTAACGACTCCAAACAGGACCGTTCGTTCGTCGTATTGTTTTGTTAAAGGTTGGGAACACGTGTTCGCCAACTGCGTAGCGTTGTCGGTGCCGGACACTTTTGTCCAGTAGGTACCCCTGACTATTTTTTGTCACATTCCGAAACAATGCTTTGTCTTGCATAAAGTAAGACAACAGATGAAAGATACGCAGCAAGCTTCGAAGCGTTCTTATATTTGAATTTGGACTTCACAAGAAACTCACAGATTTTTTCTAACATAGTTCGAAAGTTCAGTAATTAGGAGAACTTGTACGCATCATCAACAAGCATTTTAGTGTTGCTTGTGTTGTAGCGCCCCTATTACTGCTTGAAAACAATGTGTAGTGTACTTTTGTGGAAAATCTGTTACGTTTTGTGTGTGTGTGTGTGTGTGTATGTGAGGGGTGAAGGGGGAGTAACTTACCGTCAGTACAAGTACTCTAGTGAACTAATACATTTACATTATCGCTGTCAGTGAAGTGAAAGTGTAAACAATAAACCTTTTGTACGGAAGGAAATGAATAGATCCGAGCTTGCTCACGGAATCGCTTCCCGGAACGTCACAATTACCTGCTTGAATAGTGCGTCATAAAACTCCGGGCAAGTTTTTGAAATACGTATTATCATTGGAGCAAGATAGTGTCAAGGGCACGTCACTTAACAGTTGAAAACAACGGGTTGAAAATTACTCCTACGTAGTTAACGAGACCAGGGGCACAGCCGCCGCTCCCCGGTCAAAGTGTCGGCTGACATGCAAGAGGTCCCGGGTTCAAATCATCAACCAGACTTTTACAGTTCGGAATTAGCAAAGAATTTTCTTGCATAATTGGTTCCCTGAATAAAATGAGAAGGATGGAGTAAAAAGGATAGATAAAGAATACTAACAGAGAAAATTGAAGGTTATTACGGAGAACGTTCCTGAAGCGGCAACGAAACAAAAGAACCTAAAGGGTAAAACAAGTTTTGATCTGAGCAGAGCAAAAAGTGAACAAAAGCGAAGGAAAGAAAACCGGCAGAAGAAATAAGGTGGTAGTACAGTGCATTGCATAAGTGTTAGGGTACCAGTGGTGTCAGTAGTGACAGAGTGGTGTCAATGGTGTCAAAGGACTCTGTGAGGAGAACTCGCGTACGAACTCAATGCAGAAGACTCAGACCCCGTACTCAGTGAAGACAGGGACGCACTCTATCAAGAAGACATGACTTACATTTGGCTGTTGATACAAAAGCAAAGAGGATACAAGGCAGCCGAAACCAATTCTGAAAAGGTGCTGGAAGAAGAAAACTAAGCCAAAAGGCCAGACCCAGCCAAGACCAGCATCCAAGTCGCGTCTGTCAACTGAAACGTATCCATAGCAGCAGTTCCCAATCAAACTCCTAATTATATATTACACACCAATTGTAGAATCTATACTCCCCGACTATACGGTGCTAGTATCCGGGTCGACTCAAATCCTGTCCCAGCCCTTTCCAGAACTGCAGCTGATAAACTTATTACATTACCCTACTCCCTATTTACCTGCACGCCGGTTGCTCGGACAGAAGTACGGAGCCCATGTAGTGTGGACAGGGTTGGGTTGGCAGCACCGCGTGTCTCGTATCGCCACGCTATTACCGTGTATGTGATAGTAAGCTGACGGGAGCTTGATCCAGCAAACCCAATGCATAATCGCAGATACGTTACTCCCGTGTAGAAACGAGACACGCACAGATAGCCATCCCAACGCTCACCAATACTGGATGGACGCCCCTTCGAGTCCTTGTGGCAGAACTGCTGGCTGGTGGTGCAGTGGATCGGATTTTTTTTTTTTTTTTTCAGGGTACACGCTGCTTAATATTAACAATAATGAGTTTAAACGGTATTTAGTGGCTATATGTCTTAAGTCTTAGAAAATCATTGTTATCAATCTTACAATACGTAAATACAAATTACAACCGTAAAAGCATGAAATAAGGAATAAACGGTAACATAACAATCATTTATACACATTGCACCACGCGTAAATTGATAAACATTACGTATTTTGTAGTTGTTTCATAATGATTCGTATCGTTAGGTGAAGGTCACGTACTTGCTCGCATAAACGAAGCTGAAGAAATGTTTGTCTTACCATCGATATATGTCAAATTGAAACACTTTACGTCACTGCTATTGTTTTTTCAAACATATGGTTTCGTAACAACATACCGAATTATCGATGGTTGTAACTAATGTTTGTATTATCATGTCCTACGCATTATTTTATCTATTTGTTACAATTTGTATTTCTAGTTTCTATCATGTATGTGTCAACTAAGTATTACCACTTTATCTACATCTGCTACTAATAACTGTTTTATTAGTTGTTGTGTTCCATCAATGCAAGATTGATCATTATTTAGTGGTGTTTTAGTGATTGTTCATTAGTTTGATGCTTCTGGGCGATCATGTTTATTTCTATCATACGCCCTTCGTCATGAGATGTGATGAAAGAGATCACCAGACGGGACTGTCACAAAATAAATATCGTTATCATTTTTTAAATATCACATGTGTTTTCTATAAATTATAGAAGTAGATCGCGTTACAAATGTTGTATTATTTTTAATACTGTCGTCTCTTTTACTCTTACTGTTATACTCATTTAATTCACGGTTGCATAGAAATAGCCTATTCACTCTGGCCTTGAAAATATCCAGGTTGTAACGATCGGGAAACACAAAAGCCGGCAGCAAATATTATGCATCCATCCACAGAAATCTGATGATGTCTAACCCTCAGCCACCTTTACAACACCGACCTACAGCGAGTCCGACCATTAATCCCTTAATGAGCTGAGAATCACACGACCATTTATTTAACTGTACGTATTGTGTCATGTAATCACATAACCTCCGTAAGTACATTTAATTCACTTCGAAAATATGTTTCGTAATGCGTTGATTGTGCAGTTTTTTCGCTTGAGAAACAAACAACGGAACGTTTGATGTCGTTTTCACATTCTCACACAAGATTCATGGCGATGCGCCGGCGCAGTGGACGCGAGACACGCGCTGCGCGTGCGATCATTAAGACTTCTGTAGTAACATACTCGCGATAAAATGAGTGTCCAAGTTTTGACAACTTATGTATTTTTTTTTGTGCAGAGTGAAAATAACATTATTCTCATAAATACGAAAGTAACTGTAAGTAGCATTTTCACAGGTAAACCGGTCGTGATAAAATTTGGCACGTATGCACTATGGCATGATTCAAGTCGTGGTCAAAAGCTTGTTTATCTTTTCTTCCACCTATGGCATCATTTTGCGTCTTATTGTTAACATAATATATAGAAAATCCATCTAGCTAGCTAGAATTATTTCTTCTGGTTCCTCTACAGACATAAGTGAAGGTTGGCTGTCAACTCGCTGCGCACTGTTTCGTTAGCACTCGTCATTTTCAACATTATGAAACTGCAAAATTTCATGTAGATAGTTTGGAATTTGGAACTTCCAACAAAGAGGCCCTTGGTGAATCAGAGTACGTAATTTATCTTCGGAACTAAAAACGTATTGTCATTGTCAATAAATTCTCATATCACACCCTTCTCCAAAAGTAATTAGATATTAAAAATAACAATCGAGCAAGTAACCTGACAACGTACAAATAAAATCATTGTAATATCAGAGATGATCGTAATAAAGCGGATAGATAAGTAGCGTTATCAGCAAAGCGTTGAAAAGTTAATTTATAAAAAGTGGCCAAACTAGTCTTAAGAGCCACTTCAGATACCAGGTAATATGTGTAGGTGATATAACGAACATGACAGCCTCCGCAAATCTCTAGGGAAAGCTTTGACTCCCTATTCTGGCGTAAAAATTAATAAACAATCTAACAGAGATCCTTCGACAGTAGGAAAAGGCGATTAAGTGAAAGTTTCATACAATGGGCTGTTGAATCTATGTATGTATCAACAACATTTTCTTACAGTCAAACATCCGATTGGCAAGTGTGGTGATGAAAAATCCCCTACTTAAGAGACAGTTTCTCGTGAAGATTCAAATCAGGAATGTGGTCCAGTCAATAATGGAGATGTAGAATGCTTAAGCAGGGGAACTTGGCAAATTTTATTGGACATAATTAAATCTAGGAGGTAAGGCGGAGGAGATTTGTGGATGTTTGGAAGAACAAATGAAATATTTATAAAAAATCTGCAACTTTTCCTGAGCATGAAGATACCATGGACGAAGAATCATTGCCAAGTTCCTCACGGCTAAAGAGATGATAACGTCAACAAGTTGACAGTGTAACATAGAGAAGTTGTGACAATGAGAACTTTTCGAATTAATAATGAAATCGATACTGTTGTCAGTGATGCTCAAAACCAATAATACTATTTCAGGAAGAGATGGATTCGTTCATGAACGACTGTCACTTAAAAGGCACTTGCGAGAGCCGGAGAGACATTTAAAAGGACTGCGACCAATCGAAGTAAAACTGAATGAAATTCTGAACGTGCCATTAAATCACACAGTCTTAAGAGGAAAATACAACTCCACAGTAAAGTTAGCAACGTCGATTTTCTAAAGCCATACCGTACAGGCGACAAACTCGTATTTACTCGAGATATCGTTCAGTTAAGCAAACAAGCGCCAGCTCTATAAAATTAATAGGCCCAGAATATGTACCCGCGCCATTCGCGTAATGCTTTCCGATCAGACTAAAAAAATAAAGAGAATCGAGTCAGGAAAATGAGGAAACGATTCCACTTTCATTTAATACGAAATCGATCGATCAAGCTCGAGTTAATTAATTTGCTAGCTAATTTCTTTCGCGAGTGGAGGAAAATATGAACGAAGTAGACTCGTGAAACCTTGAATATGATTTGTTGTTTACTCGTTTGATTTTATGTTCCAAGTCTCTAGTATTCTAGGCGTGCATGTTATATATTAGAGTCTTGTCTTTCCTTGCCGTCAAGTGAGGCGAATAAAGCAGGAAAATTAAGGTATGGTCTGATATCTCGTGAGACTTCATCCACTCGACCGTTGTGTGCGCATGTTTTGCATGCCTTTATTCAAGCCACCCAAACTCCAATAGAAAGAGTCAGATTGTTTATTAACAAAAGTATGTTCATCCAAACTAATATTATAAAGTGAAAGTAAGTTTCTTTGTTTGCCCTCGGACGAAATCGGAAACGGACATAGACTACTTTTATCCCGATCGAACAAGTCGTTACCGTTAGGTAATTTCAAAAGTGCACGCAGACAAAGCCGCGGCAAAACGGTACTTATAAAATGAAGTCATTTCTTAAACTTCAAGATGTAATAGGTAAGATACTTTCTGTTTAGGATCATACAGACCAAAATGTCGTATGGTTGTTCTAAGAGTTTGGTAATCGAACTAAACCATGTAACCAGCCTACTTACTCTACTCATAAATCCATTTGAGTTGACAGGAACTGTTGAAAGTTCTCAACAGTACCTATACATCCATCACATCATCAATCAGTGCTGATTGAGTTAAAGCACTTTCACACGACCGCGTCAGATCTCAGACAGCAGTCGCCATCGTCGTTCGATCGACGGTGACAATCATTTCACTTGAGAGCTGATGTTTGGTCCAAGTTGAGGAGTACAATTTTTTCACAGCTTCTAAATGCCTATGAATGGATTATGATAGAAAGAAATTAATAGAAAGAATCTAACGTGAGGATTTGTCCCTGAATTATGCAGAGCACTTGGGAAACTTAGGAGTGCAATTCAAGAAGGACAAATGTCTTGACAACCTCATCTTTGGCTGACAATATCGCTCGTTTCTAAGGCAACAATGATCAATATCGAATGACGTCAGCAAAAATCATTGAGCCGTGAGGGTGTAAATATGTTTGTCCTAGTGAATGGAGCCTCTGTATAGGATATAGGAGGGCATGGTGTTTAAAACAAAATTGTAACTCGAATTCGTATGAGAGTCAACAGTAGTAATTTAAACCACAATAATATAGAACACAACAAAAAATCTGCAAAAATACTCATCGAACAATCTGTGAAATATATGAAACTGTTATTATAGCGGTGTTAGTCCTTGGAAGTACCGATAAAACTCTGCTTGAAGTTAATCGTCTCGACAATGGTGATTAACAACTGTACGAAAGCGTTAAAATTAAAGATAATCCTCGTTAATTAAATATTTTGGCAGAATACGCTCTATTCGATACCATACCGACTAATCATCACATTCGGCAAAGAGAAATGACACGTCCAAATAAAACAAATCCATTACAATCCTCGTTATCTGACAGTGACGGCTGTCGGCTGATAAGAAAAGACAATGCACGAACCAAATACATTTATCTCAATAAAGATAAAGCGTCTGAAACGGCTGTTGGGGACGTCAAACTGGCTCAGATATTTATAGTATTGTATTTGTAGCTGTATTAGTTTATTATCTTATATAATTCAAGAAGACTGTTTAAGGTATATAGGTTAAGGTTTAAGGGGTATAGGTTTTAAGAAAGATCTGCCAGTGATGGTTTTTGTTATCATGGTGACATCCTATCCTTATTCATACCATCATCAGGCGGTAGAAAGACAACAGAAAGTGTACAAAAGCCGAACCACGTTCATTCTCGTCGCATTACGTTCCCTTAGATTGTCTTACGTCAACTGCAACTCCTTATTTTGTAAGTACATTACATTTACACCTTTCAGTTTTGTTTTTTTATGAAACATCTTATCTTATCGAACCAGCGACAATGTCAAGACGTACATTGCATTGTTTTCGTTTCAGTTATTGATTAGGGGCTTTTTTTATCGATACTCTCATTTTTGAAAATCTGATTGTACGGAGTCCTACTTATGAATATATATTAATAATTATTATACTTCTATTAAGAAATGAAAATTTAAAAATTTTTTGGTAACATCTTTGGTCTATTAGTCTTTATATAATTAAATTGTCTCATAATTTTCTTCAGCATATGAATCACTTGTATAAGTGACGTATTGATTCATTTTTAAACGACTTCATTTAATCATACAAGCTTTAGTATATTTCTTTGTTTTAAAGACACTATTATAAGCCTTCTTCTTACGCACACTTCTTTCTAAATCTCTACGAAATTATATAATAGAATCACCATGTTTACTGTCGGCAACGTCACGCCTCATAGAATAAAATTGAAAGCTGCTTTCGACACAGGTCTTCATCTTCTACGAGCACGATTCATCTGTCGATTAAACATAACTGACGTTCAGAGCCAAACAATCGCATAGAAGGCGTATCGAAAGTGTCGAAACCCTCATCGGGTCATTGGACAATATGTGCGCATGCAAAATTGGGCACAGAATCTGCCGTTAGAACGTACAAACGTTTTATTGTGGAGAGGATATCAAGAATTGGACAGGTAAGCTTAGTATTCCATCGAATATCAATGCCATTTGTTAAGAAATTGTGAAATTAGCTTTTCTCTCCTGTCTTTCTTCCTTCTGTCGTGTCTTTCATTATATAATAATGCCTTTTAAGTTGTTCCAGGAATGTGTGTGAATGTAGGTGAGTGCATACTTTCACCACCAGGGACCCAGTCAACACCGCCCCTTTGTTGCGGCCTATTGACCCGTATCGTCAAGCTGTAATGGTTCAATCGACGACTGACCGAGTTGCAATCGTTTCCCGGTTCAATTCCAACAGCACCGTGGCTGCAATGACGCAATTGAACGGATTTCCATCGCAGAAGTATCGCACCGTAGCATTGTTGTCTTTTTACATAACAGATTTGATTATTTGGATTTAGGTCACGGAAATTATTAATTATTTCTTGTACGGCGCAAATTGTTTGGAGCTGTCTATCTGTCTAGGTAATACAACTTTCTATCGCTACTAGGAAAGCACAAACAAGTGCTAACGATAATAATTAGACAGAATGGGAAGAGCCAACAGAATACTATACTTAACTGACTACCACCATTGTTCTGTCCGCCTGGTAACTGGATACACACATTTGCATTTTACATAGTGCTTTTCTTTATCTTAGGTACTTATCCTAAACATAATTAACGTATATACAAAGGCCCTTCAGTAAGAAAAATACATAAGAGAATAAAGTATTCAACATACATGATACATAGGTAAAACAAAAATAAAATATATGTCAAGTTTCATCAATCAACGGAGAATCAATATCAGCATAAATATTCATACATTGTGTATGCAGAAGACAGATTAATTGGAGTGTGTCCGTAACAAATAGTTCAACAAGCGATATCCTCTGTTCAATAAACGTAACAAAACGTGGACACTACCTACACCAGTGTACAGTTAAATCTGCTGACACGGGAGTAGAGCCAGCGAACAATACACATCCTTGCATAGTAGGCAGAGCACGAGAGTGCAGTAGCACATGTAATTGCCGGTGAAATGGTAACAGAGCCCACAATGGTCATTGTTCCCGATCGACCGGAAGGAGCGGCGCGCAACCGCTGACCATTGTCTGCGAGCCTGGTACTCTGCGCGTAGTTGCCGTTTGTTCTCAAATAAGTGTTCTGTTTTATGGAAACTATTCATTACCTAACGACCCATAAAATATGAAGAGAGATAAAATTCATCTACTTGTGCAATAATTACTTCTGTTACACTTTTATTTCTATAACAATGAAACTTTTTTGATTTTCAACCACAATATCACATTCGGTCGAGGAGCACACGCTTATCATGAAGTAAGTAGTCGGTCGATTCTGTGCTTGGACGACACCCAAATTACAGAACTGAGAGATAACAGAATTCGGCAGGTAATTCCACTCCACTCCATTCCACTTAGCAGAGCCAGAGAGCGATCGCATGAATTAAGTAGCATACGATTATTACAACCCTAGCTTACTGGACGACTTAACAGGACTGAAAAACATAATTGTATATTGTATATATTCGTGGAAGATCGGTTACTAAACTCCAAATTTTTTCGAGGGGGAAATCTTCTAACGGTAGTTAGGAGAGAAGCAGGGTAATGTGAAATTTTTATTCGCTAAAACCAGCTCGGTGGTGGAAGCTAAAATCAGCCTTTTAGATTGCTAGTATCCTGTGATTATTTCTAATGTACCCACTAGTATATCGATGTAGAAATTAACAATGCATTCGAAATACGCTTATCAAGCGATATATTTAGGTGACAATAGCGTACTTACTAAATATTTGCTAACATAGCGCGTAATCATTGAATAACGGTTTACATAACTCGCACGAGGCAGATAGTGGGTGAACCCGAATGAACTCCGAAAGGCACATTACAATGCCTTATTAATTCGATAAGATCACGTACTGCACCCACATCTACGATTATATGTTCTTAGAACGACGGCAGAGATGTTCCTCGACTCGTGTGACGTACTGAGAATCAATTTTAATGGTACTCGTAATGGTATGTCGGATGACATGCAATCTCGTTCAATGCATCTCATTTGGGATGTCATCATCGTCATCTATTGCGGTCCATTGAGGGCTGTTACAAACCAAAAACTGCACTTTGGCTTGTTTCTTCAAAAGGAATTTAAAAAACTATAAATTAATCATATTATATACCTTTCGAACCTGTGAACTGCAGGTATACATTCTAATATTAATAACTGTAAAAGTGAGTTTTTTGTCTGTAATTTACATCGTAACGGAGTCAGTATGACTGTTTTGTGTCGGGATTGTTGATGGGCTGGATAAGGACATAAGCTACTCCACCACCATAAATGATATCATTATGTCAAAGTCCTGTCTCCAAGTTATACAGTTTCAACACGGCCATCTCATAAGATCTATATCTTATCGCGTTGCACTTGCAATTACGATCTGAATCACGCATCTGCTGTCATAATTTACTTGCGTAAATTATACGTCACCGCCTTATCTAGTGTTACAAATTACAGCGCTGGAAAACTTCGTTCCCGATGACAGTTCTCGATGAAATGATGATGTAGAAATAATTATAGCTCAGAGCATAAATATTCTTTAAAAATCGGTAAAGTGCGAGTAGAGCATACGATGGGTTCCGTTAAGTAAGAAAGTAAGTCAACTCAATGTATAGTAAACACCATATATATTTCCTAAGAACGCCAAGAAACTAATGCTAACCCCATAGTCTCAATTGATGTTTTCCACGTAAACAAAACATCTCAAATCACCAGTCTATCATCCGTCCATAATACCCTGCAATTGCGCCTCGTCCGCTCTTGTCTCGATGATGTTAACGCGCATCTAATCGTTGATTGATATATCAAAGTCTTCAGACTGTTCTTGTTTAAAACCACAGATTAGAGAGAACAGACCACGCAAGGTGACCTACTAGGTTTGTCGCAACGTTAATGGAATTCTTGAATAAAAAGAAGAAGAAAAACTATAGAAACTCTTTGGATATGTATGAAGTTTTACGCGCAGCGTTTTAATAATGGTTCTTTAATAGTCCTTATTCGAAAACTGCTACCATAAGCAAAACTCTTGACAGTGCAAACAACAGATTTAAATCGCAGCTAATGCAGTCTTGCTCAGTGAATGCAGTAACCATGTGTCAGCGGGTAAGGATGTCGGCTGACACGCAAAGGGTCCCTGATGCGAAACCTCGACTGGAATTTTAATATTTAAAATGTGTTTTTATAGGACCTGTTAAGTTCCTTGTATAACCAGATAAGGCAGGTGTGAATGAGAAAGATGAGAAAAATTAACACAGAAAATTACTCGAACAAAACAGAAGAAGCAATGGTTTAAAATCTAATAACGATCGATCTGGAATAGACATCCTCGGGTATTAGTTTGTAGACTGAACTTCGAGAGGCAGTTATGTGTGTGGGAAACCCCGACTCGTACTCAGTAAAGAGAAATAAGCACTTTGAACACCCGTGATTTTTTCTTGAACTTGACCAATAAACACTGAGAAAATTTGGACACTGGTAATTTCTGTCAACCCGAAACCCCCAGCTCGTAACAATACTATAACACAAATATTTCAGTGTAAATCGTCATCATGTACTTAATTGTAGTACTGTCAAAACAATAATAAAAACAACAGAAACGGACAACAAAGTCATTATATAAGGATTCCTTTTGAGGTACGGAACCCTAAAAGCAACGTAACCTTAAAGACCGTTTTCAGATAAGTCCAGACTCAATGACCATGACTTGCATCGTCGGTGGAGAGTTCCTGCTTTCCCTGACAACATTATTCTCTCTGAGTATTTTATAACTAGATCGCCTATGTATTGTTGATGGGTTTTGATGCTGCACGTGTAAGCAGCAATTTTGTATTACTTTTTGCACGGAATTAGTGCAATGGAAGCCATCACGTCAGAGCGTCGTGACACACGTGAGTTGTTCCGCGAGCACGACTGCTCGGTCGGTCGTGATTACACTCTTGCGCAGAAACAAAATATCACACCCAAATGTCACATTGTTGATGGTACGTGATGGTACTGTCTAAAAGTCCCATTTTATAAAGAGTAAACTGGATATTTATGTTCAAGATACTGTTTTGTTTGACAATGTGTTTTCCACAGGGATTTGTGTATTCAAAAAATTTCTTATGTTTTAGAAAACCGGTCTTTTTTCCCGAAAATACACCAACGCTTGAACTCAATCTCACCTGATGCTAAGTATAAAAATTGGAGCATCTATTTACAAGATTAGTAATGTTACCTACGGTTTCAAAACTACATATTCTTCTACATTTCACAAGCAAAGTTCATTCGGAAATACTATTAAATTTTACATAAAAAAGCTCAAAAAATATTAAAGCGAATAATTATTTTATGCATAAACATAAATTAAATAGTGGTAAGTGCAGCTAACTCTACGTAACTATGAAAAATAAATGTAAACATCTATCTTAACATCATAGAGCGCAGATAGCTTGCGCTTTCGTTTCAATTCCGCGCACAAATAAATCAATTTACCCTTCGACTCTCTCTTTATGCATGAGTTAGAAAATAAACGGACAAAACAATTTGATTCTCATTCAATACAATACGTCGTTGTCGCGAGATATATCTTCGTTGTATATATACGAGTATACCTTTCTTCATTGTATGCTGATAAACCTGCCTGACATTACTGTTCGAGAACTATAGAGTCATGAGAGACATTTTTATTTTATTTGTTGGAAAATTAACAGCTAATAGACAGTAAATATACAGACAAATATAGAGCACAAGATATCAAGACTTTACAAATTTTCTCGAATAGTACTGTTAAGTAGAGCTAGTTTTAAGAGTTAACAATCAAAGTAAATATAAAATAATAAAAACCTATCTCAATATGAAGCGTTATACATTGTAAGTCGTAAGTATGAATGGAGTCTTGTTATAACATTTTATTAAATAAGAAGGAAAAAATATTTATGTAATTTATGAAGATAGTGTCAATGATGACATAAATGTAATGTATGTAGCAGAAAGATTTAAATATAGTAATAGGTTATAGAGCGGTCATTGGGAAACGTTTCATATAAACATTTTGATCTCAAAAGTCAACGGTATGTCAAATGTCTTGTAAGGCCGCGTATCGTGATGTGACACTAGATTGAGTAACTTATTACCAATTGGTAATAAGTTTAGGATCAAAATGTTTGTTTGCTTTGTCAGGTCTATTAATTAATATTAAATGTCTTTGGTATGTAGTGATGTGTTAAGGTACGTGTGTTGTGTTGTAAAAAGATTTATTTATATTTATTATGGGTTTGCACTTGGCCTTCATCTCACCTGATGGCAAGTGACGACAAGGAGGTTGGATGGTGAGCGTGCGGATCCAGAAGCCTCAAGCTATTGATGCACGCTCTGCTACCTTCCATACCACTGCTGTCTGGCAGCAGACTTAGGTAACATGGCGGTAGCTAATCAAGCGGACGTCGAAATTGCCCTACCACCAACCAGAGTACCCCCACTGGGAATCGAACCCGGGATTGGTAATCTAAGCGGGTAACGCCGCGGAGACGGTTAAACCGTCGTTCTATTTTGAACTTTATAAATGTTTCGAACTCAATTCATTTCAGAATCGTCAACGGCTCACCAACAGAGCTTTTGATGTGTCGAACGATGACTTTGTTATTAGAAAATTTGTTATGGAAAATGATTGAAGTTTACAGTGTTTATAGTTTTATTCTATGTATTTCATTAGCAACTGTGTTAGTTCCAGGCTTTGATTCATTTAAACCATTTATTTGCCACAGACAAATTACACATACAAACACACACACATATATATAAAACTAATTCAAACATTTACAACATTACGATAAATACATATTAAAATGAGAAGGTTCTGTGGCAGGAGCTGTCTCAGTACCCGTTATGCTTTTCTGCTGAAAATTCCAACACTGATTTTCAGCCAGCCCCTATTCTAACCAGATTTTAAAAATTTGCACGCAGCGCTACACAAATATAATTAACTTAAAGATACTTATACAAACAACACTAATTAATATTATATTTAGAGACATAATGAACAATATTAAATAAATAAGAAATTAAAATAACATAAAACTATTTCTACGGGTATTCATGACACCTTGTTGTAGGTTATCAGTGTTCTAATGCGTTCTTTCTCGGAGTCTATAACGTGTTGTATAAGCTGTGAGTACATACAAGAAACGATTTAAAAACAAAAGGTCGTTATCGTTCCACGCACGCACGCACCGGTCTCACACCCCATACACTACTTTCTCCAATTACAACTTACGTGTATTTCAGGATTCAAATCAAGCCTATATTTGAACCTGCCAAGCGCGGTGAGTATAGCAAATCCCCTCACAGAATGTACATATTGTGTTGTGGCGATCAGTGTTCAACAGTGGACATGCTGACAGCTGATGATGATGATGCCATTCCATGGTCTCGTTTCAATTAACTACATACATACTAAACTGTTGCCATAATCTTTTAAAATACAATACTTGGCTTTGATAAGTAATTACCCAAAAATATGAGATGGAATTATAGTGTCGCGAAATGAATATCATTAACGTACAGCTTTATTGTCAGCTACAATAACCGTTACACAGCTATGGTCCCTAGATGGCGCTCTGAACAATAATCGAAAAATAGTGTGTAAAACTGGAAATTGTGATTGCCTAGGAAGTTGGATACTCATTCCGCGATAGTATAATTCGATGATTTGTTTTTTATATAATTACTGCTCAAAGCCAGCTATTCTATTTTGAAAGATTATGGCGACAGAAATGTAGAGGTAGTTGAGAGGTAGTGTGAAACTTTATCGAACGAATAATCTGCCAAGCCAACCAGCATTTTAATACAGATTTACCTATTACAGTTCTCAGGGTAGCCGGATACGAATCAGCGACCTATGGCTGTATAACTAAATCCAAGGTGTACTATCAAAAAGTGATTTGAAACTGCACGCAATGGAATGCATCCAAATGAATATAAGCGTCAGTGATTAGCATTAAGCATTCGTCTCTTTCTCGCAATAGCTTGGTCATATGCTGAAGAGAGACAGCTGAAGTGGTTCACAAGCTCACCTTGCGTCGATTGAGGCTAATTGCAAGTGGTATCCGTGTCCAACACTTAGAGTAAGAAAATGGCAGACAGAGCGAGCTGAAGTGCAGTGCAGTTCTTATTCTATTCGTTATTGTCCCAATTTACATCCAGAATCTCCCTGTAATATATATCAGATCGTTGGTTCATCTACTGTAAGCTCTGATACGTGTTTCCCTTTATGTGGTTTCATGAACCGCTACTTCTCAGATACTAACGTCACAGGTCGGACACTTCATAGAAATATCGTGATATCGGTTCTTATACTCATTCATCGAACGGATGACATTTGTATACACGCGTATATATGAGTGAGTACGCGCGCGCGATATTACTGACAGTAGCAGACACTTTCTTGCTCGGAGAGGTGAGGAGGTATCTCGGATTGACAGGTTGAACGTCTGTACGTCTATATTAATTATGTGCTATCGGTTATCCATCGATAGCTCAATCGTTCTGAATGTTTCTTAATTTTCAGTTTTTAACGTTTCTTTGAAGAAAAAAATCTTTATAAAACCAGCACTTCGTAGTCATTTAACTTTATCTAAGGTTATTTTAAAAACTGTAAGGGTCATTGAATCTTCGAAGGTTGCATTTTTATGAGTACAGTGGCGCCTTCTATACATATTATAATATCTATACCTCTAATTATGTAAATTGATGTTTTTTCAGGCTTTCCCGCAATCTTTTTAGGTATCGAATTTTAAGTAGAAATAAAAAAGATTTCTGTTCTGTTTATAATTCTAGTCTTACGTTCATAAACTGAACATTCCCCTTAAACGTGTAGATACAGTATACAGCAAAGCGCATCACATTGCATACAGCGAAGTCAGTGGAATGCAGCTATGTGGTAGACTGTACGCGATAATCGCTTTCAAACAACACCCGAGAAAGTCTAAATGTAAATTTTATGATTTTTCGCAAGGAATAAGTAGGTTGGCGACTTCCGAAAAGATAAGTAGCTGCCTCACTAGTGCCTCACGATTGTAAAAATTTTTGGTTGACATCAATAAAATCATGCAAAATTATATTGCTATTGGCTTGCTAGATGCTTTCGTATAGGTCTTACATTTTTAATGTGGTGGCAATTTGCAGCATGTACCGCTTAAAAAGCATTCGGACTATTTACTTAATAACAATTGTAATAACGGTATAACAATAATAATACTTAAACCGATTGATTAAATTCATCAGCAGCCAGTAAGTAAACCTCATACGTTATTTCAATATACAAGAATGATTCAGTCTCGTGTAACAATTTATTTTTGTAAAATATTAAGAAAGAACAATATAAAAACCTATTTAAACTAACTACAAATAAAAAAATAGTATCTAAAGTTATTTATTGAAGTACATTTATAGCCCAATTGAATTAGGATTTGAGGCGGAAATTTTTTTATGTAGCAATTTTCCTTCGGAAGTCTTTAGAGGGCGTAATTTTTTTGGTCAGGGCAGTTTACATTTTGTTTTGCGTGGTAATCGACGCGTTGCGTCATCCTACATCTTTTAAATAAATTTAATTAATTTAAATAAAAATATTTTAAATAAATAACTCGTTTATTTTCAATTTCACAAGAAAAATGGTAATTACAGAAGTTGTTTAGAATTAAATTTCCTAAAAATTTATTGATTAGAATTAGGTTTGGCTACACTCACGTCATAATGCACCGCTGCATATCACGTATATAGCATGATGTGAGTTTGCAGGGTTGCAAGCAAAGTGTTATACTACCAACCTAGTACCGCTGGGAATTGAACCCGGATCATAAGTCTAATTGTGAACACAATGTAGCAGTAGGATATTGAGGCGGCCTTTTTCTACGAAGATAATCTTCAATCCTTTGAAGACTACAACCAGACTACTTGGATTTTTAATAAGTAAAAGTTCTAAAAATCTTGGTTCGTTTCACGTTCATTGAATCAAAAAAAATCAAATTAATTTTTAGACTAGTAAAATTGAGTTCCGGGTAATCACTGCTTTCTAGAATTAAATCGAACAAAAGTTTAAAGTCGCACTACACATTTTTTATGTCAGAATTATGCAAGTGACAATGTAATTACATTCATATGTTATAAAAATTATCATAAAGTTCAGATAATTTTAAAATGATAATTATAGAGTATAAGAAATGGTTGCCTAATTTATTTAATTCTTTTTCTAAAGAATATTGCTAGCGTCAACATCTAGATTTGATTGTTATTGCCAATTGCTTATTCTTATAACGTTATCTCTTATACAATATGCTCATATCTTTACCTACTTTGCAAAAAGACTTTAATCAAAGTTAAAAGTCTTCTTCTTAAATATTTAAGGTTTCAATTGCAATTAAGACTTAATCAGTACGTATTAGTGAATGATACAAATATATGTAAGGGAAATTAAGCCTCCGTGGCCTACTGGCTTCATATCTTGGTCTCACAATCCAAAGGTCCCTGGTTCGACTCCATATAGGTACTCGGTTTCGTTGGTGTCTACCGCCAAACAGACGTGATCATCATCATCATCATCAGCCGGGAAACGTCCACTGCTGGACATAGGCCTTCTAGTCCTACCTACCTACCTATCTCAACCCGGTACGTGATATGATATTATCAGGTAATTTTAAATCATTCTTCTGTTATGATTTTGATAAGAGAATAAAACAAATACCCAAGAGTCCAAAAAGCCAGTTTTATCGTCGAAACTGTACACACTTCCACCATCACACACCATCTTACGCTGTATTTCAAGCAGCCGTCATTAAAACAAACAAGCCTAAATAACGTCTGTCCGTCCGTCTGCCTGCGCCTGCGCCGTCTATTTGGTCTGGCGTTATTTAGGGACACTCGAATGCTCCGTCGGTGGCATAAATATCACTTATTAATCTTATTATAGATCAAACCAATCCGTTAATTGGTTTGTTTTTGTTGGAACTCCTCAGGAATACCTAAGCCGCAGTCTTCTAGCAGAGGACCAATTTTATTATTCTTTATTTTGAACTACTTTATGCCCGCGACTTTCACCGGTATAAAAAGTATCCTGTGTGTTATTTCATAACAATTTCAAGACAAATTTTATCTGAGTACCAACTTTCATGACACAAAAACTTACTATAAGATCACTTGTTTTCGAGTAACTTTTGTATCACATTTATAAGTAATGTTCGTAGTCAAAGTAATGATGCGTAAGTCCTTCATAGAATATTACTACTGGTAATCATCGCCCCCTGCTAATCGATGTCGTCTCCCACCAACAATTCTGAGGACTCTATATTTTCGAAATAACTTTGATGCTGGTAGTCCTGCGATCATTACAGCTTCACCCGAACAGCTTGGCGTGCGCTGAAGGCCCTCAGCTCGGTAAGATTTTCGTTGCAACTGGTCTAATGGCGCCCGTTTAGGCTCGACCACTGCTTAGGTCTGTTGCTTTGTGGAAGGAAAATCGAAGAGAATTGACCCGATAGCAACGGTATACGCCTGAGGGATGAAAGCGAAGCGGTAGCACAGGCCGAACTTCAAACAAATGTCGTCGAATCCTATTCCCATACATCGAACGGATTTCATTTGTATACAAGCGCAAGTGTGAGTGAATTCGCGCGCGCCGTATTATCGATAATTGAGCCGGTCACTTTCTTGCGTGGAGAGGTGAGGTATCGCGGATCGGTGGGAGGTAGTGACCGTCCGTTCGATAACTTTCATTAGGGAAATTCAACTTTGCTGTAGACTTAGATAATCGTATCATGCTAGTGTACTTTACCAGATGGCTGTACCAAAGTGCCCACTACCAATACCAACCAAAATATGTTACGAATTGAAATATGAGTTATACCGTTTTACTGTGGGCGGATTAAAATATGATTACCCGGATAAAAACTATGTTGATATTAATTGGACTGATGCAAAAATCAATCGATCAATGGTCCAAAGCGAAAAGCAGATCAAGATAATACACGAGTATATACGCTACCATACCACAGGTTAAAATTTTTTGGGTGTTAAGAGGCTATGCTGTTGTCAAAGCGCCCATACAAACGTAGTCCAGTCATATTTTGAGTATTAAGCTATGAAAATCTATGAAATTTTCAAGACACAATCTAGAAACAAATATCTGTGTCGGTGGTGAGTCAGATTTTCGTTTAAATATATACTTCCAGAGTTACAGGGCGTCAAAGTGTTGTATTTTTCGGTAATAAAAAGCCCCAACTTTGAACCTGATTTACAAGAGTATGAATCAATTTAGAACAATTTGGAAAAACCACCGACATCTGAAATTTCATTAGTATACTGTATTAAAAAAATGGTTACATAATATACTGTATCCCTGGACTACGAAACATCCAAATAACAGGTGGATAACATCGCATAATGTATGCTGTCTCACCGTACGCGCTCGAGTAGGATAGGGCTCGGAGAGGGACAGCTACAAAACAATTTAACCTTGAAACCGACCACGTGGTCTTACCAACATAGCCTCTTAACACGTTATATTGTTCTGTCATATTGTTTTATACCTTTGGCTTATTGTTTTGTTATATTGTATTTTGCTTCTATCTTCAAGGTAAGGATTATGTTCACGTGACGAGTACTTCAATTGTTGTATAATGAAGTTGATGCCCAACAATGGAGTCATGTGCTGCTGTTGATGCTGTAGAATATGTTTTGTATTTGTATGTTTAAAACACAGAAAACTTTTTATCCCGTTAAAGCTTCCCCGTCAAATTATTTCTGAAATACACACAAATCAAAGAAGATAGGCCGGAAAAAGCAAATAAAAGTTACCGATTGGTAACAAGCAACTCAGTCTAGTATTATATCACGTCACACGCCTATACCTTTGTCTGACTTTCGAGATCAAAATTGCTGTATGAAAATTTTACCAATGCCCGAGCTATATATATTACTTATAATAATAATTGAAGTAGATGAAGCCGCGGGTAAAAACCTAGACTAAATATTGGTGTCAGATAACGATTGGACTGTCCAAGATAATTTACATAGCAACATTATTCATACATTAAAAACATTCTCGACCAACTTCCGCGTTATTCATATTGCTTGCTCGTGTTCAATTGTCTGGAAATCGAATTACGCTGGACCCTCTTGTACGATAATAACCAATTTTACATCCGTTCCGCTTATAAGTTCAAAATTGAGTGAAATCTAAACGTATAAATTATGTAACTGAACTTATAGATCCGAAACGTAATTATCTTATTATTATTGTTATAACAGTTCCAAACGGCTTTTTAAATATAAAATAGATGAACAACGCTTGACTATAACATCACTTGCCTGATGGTGAGTACCAAAGATATTCTTTCGGCCGGTATCCGCACTTAGAGGTAGACATACTTTGGACATTGTGCGTGAGCGCAAGTGGAATCAGCTAATCTAGCCAGCCGATCTCCTGTAAGCAGTCAGCAAGGCGCAGTGATCGTGGGTTATCTAGGATCGTCGCACGTTGTTTCCACGCTGCTTCAGGCCATGAGCACATGGGCGGGAGTCTCGGCGGCCATGCACACAGGGGGCTGTCTGTGATGTTTATACTGAACATGTGTTTGTTAACTGGACAGTGGCCTATCAGCACCCCAATCATTCTCCTTGGGATCTTCCTACTTAGTCTGAGAAAGATGCGTAGGCGCTTGGAGAGCGATGGGGTGGTCTATCTCGCCTGGCGGCAATCTTTTAGTTCCGTCCAGTATGTCGTGTATGGTTTAGTAGTCCTTTCCTTAATCCAGGCTATTGGTTGGTTGATATGAAATGTATTGGTTGGGGTCCAAACACTTTTGTCCCAGAGCCCTTCGTTACCAGTTTACCCGCTGCGTCATTATTGTCTGTGGTAGGTATCGATGTGGTCGGTGATGGTACGCGAAGATTTGTGCATCTACCATGAGTTTACGCAGGCGGTAACGTATATCGAAGACTATCGGAAATGCAGCTTAGTCGAGATGCGCGTGACAAGGACAGATTATCGACTGCGTAAACTCATAGTAGATGCACTGGACTAGCAGATGATCATGGACTTACGAATCTCGACTTAAATACTAATAAGGTAGCTTGTTAATAAATTCCCAAAAAAATACAAAGATATTTATTGACAAAAACAGTTGACATAATATGATGTAGCCATACAGTCTGTCGTGTATTGCCATTGAAGGCATCAAGGCCAACTGTAGCCATGAGATCATATTGGACCTCAGTCGCTGGAATGATACGAACGCGTTTTCAAGAAGGGCTGCTTTCAGAAAGGATTACGTTAGTTAGCTCTTAGCTAACTAGTTTTGAGTCAGCGATAATAAGCTGTTTGATTACCTACTTAGTGTTTTTATCTGCGCGGATTTCAGAGAGGCAAGGCAACACTCAAGTAGAATCATAGAAACCGCCTATACAACACACCGACCGATAATCATCTTCCGAGGATAACGTAATTAGTTACTGTATGAAAGAAGAACAAACCAACTAGCGCACTTTAGTATATTCATCATCATCAGTTATACGTCCCCACTGCAGGGGCTCAGGCCTACTCTCCTACAGAGAGTATATGGGTCATAGTCCACCACGCGGGCCCTGAAGGTTTCCTCGCGATGTTTGCAATTATGAGATTGAGCGCAAATTTGAGATTGAGCAAATTTGAGACTGAGAGCCCGCCCCTTATCCATTGTGCCACCTTTAGTATAATAATAATCATCATCCAGGAAATTGAGCAAATTTGAGACTGAGAGCCCGCCCCTTATCCATTGTGCCACTTTTAGTATAATAATAATCATCATCCAGGAAATTGAGCAAATTTGAGACTGAGAGCCCGCCCCTTATCCATTGTGCCACTTTTAGTATAATAATAATCATCATCCAGGAAATTGAGCAAATTTGAGACTGAGAGCCCGCCCCTTATCCATTGTGCCACCTTTAGTATAATAATAATCATCATCCAGGAAATTGAGCAAATTTGAGACTGAGAGCCCGCCCCTTATCCATTGTGCCACTTTTAGTATAATAATAATCATCATCCAGGAAATTGAGCAAATTTGAGACTGAGAGCCCGCCCCTTATCCATTGTGCCACTTTTAGTATAATAATAATCATCATCCAGGAAACATATTCCACAACCATAATACGCCACGGTACGCCAGAATGACCGATCTCGAGTCAGCATCCAGCTACTCTTGTGAATTACCATGAATGGTAACAGCGGCACGACTGTTCTCACTACAAACACTTCTGTACTTTTTAAATTAATTTCCCTTTCGTCAATTGTGTATGCCCAAAGGTTATTCGCGTTTATATTATGACATATTTTGGATGAAAATGAAACTATCCTGAATATTATGCTTCTAAGATCACTAGATATAAGATTTATTTATTGGTTTTAGGTCTACCTTCATCACGACACCGCGTGAACTTATGACGTCATAAGTTCATACACTATGAAGCGAACCACCCACGTGTTAGTTTGATTAAAAATAATAAAAACCATGAAATGAATACGGTGTCCTTAGTATGTCAACAATAGTGTCAACTATCAATGTCAATTCTATTTTGCAAGTTTTGAGTATTCAGAAATCTTTTTCATTACGAAATGTATGAATGTGGGGTCAAATGAATGTCATTGTTGTTTTTCAATAAATCGTAACATTAACTTCAACTAATTCAAAAAGTAGATGAGAAAATATGATGTAATAGTGGGAATGTTTTGAAAAACAAGTGTAGTCCCGGAATTACCATTGCAATGGGTAATGGTAACAGTGGGACTGACCCCTCCCCGCGACCTTGATCACCATTGTCTTTTCGTATATCAGTTCAGTAATGTTCTCCCCATGCCCTCCCCCTCCCCCAATATCATATGTATATGAATAACAGTATATTTGGGGGTACATTCTACTAATAACTCTCACTGTCAATTTATTTTATGTTAGGCATTTAGTTGTTTAGAGCGTGGTTTATGAGTTTCCATTAAACGTAAACTCTCGCGAGGAAAGCTACCAACATCGTCAGCGAATGATTAACATACGTAAAAAGAGATTTTCACCTTGTACCAACCATTCATGCGACTGGACGTGAGAAAGTACCCACGATTATGTGGCAGCACTCGATGTCAACTGTTTTCACTTGCGCAAGAGTTGTAGCCGATGGAAATTGTAGAGCAATACGCTTTCCTTGATTTCATATTGACGAGACATTGTGCAGGGACGGGACGATATTATAGAAATAAGATATTTAATTTGCTTATTCATGTGGGTTTCTTTATGTTATTATTATCCTAGTCCTAATGCTGCTAATAAAAACATCAGCTACCTCCAAAGGTCATGTCAAAAGGCGGATGGTGATCGCAGTGTGGTGTTGTGGTGCGATAGGTAGACGCTGCCATCCCTCTCCTGAAGTTTTCCCTAAGTCAGTTTACTTTAAAATAATATAGTTATAAAGATCAATATCGTATGACGTCAGCAATAATCAGTAAGTCGTGAGGTTGTAAGGATATTTGTCTTGAGTGAATTGCACCCATGATAAACATTTTCTATGTCGGTTTTATTCTAATTGTAACCGTATTGATTATGTTAAAAGTCTTAAAATCAATCAAGCTAAAAATATAACAATTGAATGGACTAGAGTTTTTAAACATACGAATTATAATATTTTTAAACTCGTAATACGAGCAAATGAATTATGTGAAGTCTTTAATGGATTTTTTGAAGTTCTATTGTTATGTAAATTAAATAGACTTTCTGTTTGTCAATTACTTTCTCAAAATGCCACTTTCGAAATAGACGCAAGCTTAGCCTACATCTTGGCTTATGTAATCCAGTTTTTATCTTTAATATTGAATGCAAAAGCTCTTTTATAAAGCGTCTAATCAGACCGTTCTCTATTAGGTAATCTAGAGCGGTACTCGGGTAATGAAACTCACTTGCGTTACTTAAGACGAGGTACGACTCATAAATATCTAACCGTAAGCCATATATGCAAGACAGTGATCCGTTCACAGTGCGGAAGTAGGAAAGGTATAATGCATTGTCTGCCCGGAGTAAAATAACGTAAGCGACAAAACACAAGTAGTGAATTTATTAAAAAGGTTTCGTGTAGGAGAAAATCATTCAGATCTTTACTAGATACCGAGTCTATCTACCAGTTAATATAAAATGTAAACGTAAATCTCTTTACAGTACGGTGATGTGACGAAAAAAGTGTTTTAGTAGATGTGATTTGAAACATTACAGTTATCGGGAAAATTGTTTTTATTCTAACGTTTACTCGATAAAACCCTTTGGTTTTCATTGCCGAAATTTCATACGTGTAGCTTCCATTAAGAGGCTATGTTGGTAAGACCACGTGGCCGCATTCAAATTTGGATTGTTTTGTAGCTGTCCCTATCTGAGCCCTATCCTACCCGAGCGCGTATGGTGAGACAGCATACACTACGCGAAGTTATCCACCCGTTATTTGGATGTTTCGTAGTCCAGGGATCATTTGAAGGATACAGTATATTATGTAACCATTTTTTAAATACAGTATACTAATGAAATTTCAGATGTCGGTGGATTTTTCAAATTGTTCTAAATCGATTCATACTCTTGTAAATCAGGTTCAAAGTTGGGGCTTTTTATTACCGAAAAATACAATTCTTTGACGCCCTGTAACTCTGGAAGTATATATTTAAACGAAAATCTGACTTATCACCGACACAGATATTTGTTTCTAGATTGTGTCTTGAAAATTTCATAGATTTTCATAGCTTAATACTAAAAATATGACTGGACTACGTTTGTATGGGCGCTTTGACACCAGCATACCCTCTTAAACATGAAAAAACACAGACCAAACTCGTACCAGTCGTACCTCTTCTTGATTTAGACATTGGTTGTTGGTAGGACTGTTTCATGTCCGTCTGACAGGTAACATCAAGTTATCTAAGTTTACCACCAAACCGCAGAGCTACGAGTAAAATGTTGTTCCGGGAAGCGAAGATAACAATTAATTGAGGTTTCTGGCTGAAAACAGTGTCATCCTAAGGCCTTATCGTTACTTACAGTCAAGTAAAATGAAAACTTACACTGTGCAAAATCATTACACAAAATATGTTTTTTTCCATTACGTACAAAGTTACGATGTCGTACAAAGTTTATTAGTTGATTCATAGTTAAGCTCCTCAAAACTATGTTCTTTCGTATTTATTTAGTTTTTATTGTCTGTTTAGTTCTTCTATTTTATATCTGATTTGTTTTATATAGTCATTATTTATTATTAATTTTTTAGTGTTTTTTTTCCTCTACAGTGGAATCTTTTCTATGTGGAAGCTTATAATTGGCCAATGTTTGTCTATATTACTACAAATATTGTAAATAAACCTTTTTTAGATATCATTCATGTACAAACGTTTTTACCCCTACGATTTTGTTATATGTATACCCGTCCCCTACTAGATGGACCGACGACCTGGCTAGGGTCGCGGGGAGTCGCTGGATGCAAGTGGCTCGGGACCGGTCGATGTGGCATACCATGAAGGAGGCCTATGTCCAGCAGTGGACGTTTCCCGGCTGAAGAAGACGATGATATAGATCGGCGCTTGACCACATTCACACATGATCAACTGGTGAACATATGGTAAGACAGAATGACCGGGTCTCAAGCCACTTACATCCAACGGATCTCCGCGTCTTTTACTAGGCGCATTTTTGGTACGTGGTCGCCACTCGAGCTTTGTGTAAGCAAACAATAGAAATTAACTTGACATGCTAAAAATCAAGAATCACTTTAAATAAAGTTCTTTATGCGTTCTTTCTTACAGTGCAGTGTTTGGATTTTTGGAGCCGCGGGTACTTTAAAAATTTTGCGATCAAAAAAATCGTGATACAATTTTATAAAAACACATACACAACATAATTCGTAATGGTTACCACTTCCATTACAACAGATGCCATAGCATGCGGTCAGTCAGGTGCCGATGTATAAAGAAAATAAAGTAACAATGTATATGGAGCAAGGATGTGGAGGTGCGTCCTCCCTCGCATCCTTAATGACCTACATAGAAATCTGGCAGAGGAAATCAAAGTACATAATAGTAAACAATTAAAAAATGTTATGAAGCGATTCCTCTGCCAGAGTGGGTGCAGGGACGCGGGGGGGGGGGGGGGGGGGGGGGGGGGGGATGCGCCCCCGGACACTTGCCCCAGGTAGCTGTGGAATTGTGCAGCTCTCCAGGCGCACATAATTTCCTAAAAGGAGATTTAGCGCACTGGAAAATGTAACATTAGTATTAGTATTTTATTTGAATTAAACAGTTTAAGTTAAAAAAATTTTTTTTAAATGTAATACACATGTAAAGTGTTTGTTTTCGATAACAATTGAATAGTGAGATAAAAGTGAAAACAAGAAGTACCTGTAGTACCGCAACGAGACCAAATATAAATAATGATTAGTATTGAAAGTGATTTTACCAGTGAATAGAGACAAAAGCCTCTGACAGGCGTGACGTGGACGTGAAATATGGTCTTGCGCCGCGCAATAATTTAATATTATTTTATTGTAGTAATAATGCCGAATTGCTTGACCCTTTTATTACACAGTAGGCCAGTGAAGTCGTGATTGAAATTCGATAAGCTTGTAGCTGAATACTTCTGTAATCGCTATTATGCGATTGTCGTAAAATGCATCTGAGTTTTATTATTATTATTAAAGATAGACCAACACTTGACCTCAATCTCACCTGATGGTAAGTGACGATGAGGTCGAAGATGTTACGTGTTGGTCTGGTTGGTTGCCTCATCATAATGTAGACTAAAAGAGTTGTTGATACTAGTTATTATTAGTGTCACAATCATCTGGAAGAAGCGTCGGTGGTACAGTGGATAAGGCGCGGACTTTCAATCTGAGGGTTCCGGGTTCGAATCCAGCCGTGTATCTATGAGTTGTTTTTCAATTCAAGTACATTATCCGATTGCTTAACGGTGAAGGAAAACAACGTGAAACCTGCACACTCCTGAGAAGAAATTCAAAGGTGTGTGTGAAGTCTACCAATCCGCACCGAGCCCGCATGGTGGACTATGGCCCATACACTCTCTGTAGGAGAGTAGGATGTTCACTGCTGGACCGGTGCCTTCATACATCGTCACGACGCACTTTTTATTAGATGATTTGCTGTGATCACCACGCATTGCGAGCGGATTGGTGATCGCTAGACGCTGGGGACTATCTCCGGATTTTGTCCCTTAATCGCCTTTCACGACAACCGCCACGGGATGACGTATGGGCAGTTCCTATTAAAAAGCCAGCACCACACTGAAAACCCGTATAAAAAAACGTGGAATTGATTTGGTTTGTTTGTCATTCCTGTAGAAGTCGACTTGATATTTTGTACTTATAGGAATAGTTGGAAGAGCTGAAAATTTTTCTGACATACATCCTTATAACCACGCGGAGATCGCGGGCGAAAGCTTGTAGAAACTGAATAAATTATTAATGTCATTAACGCTGCGAATAATAATCTGTGGAATAATTCGTCATAAAAATCGTAGTAAAGTACTCGCACGCTATGTTTACCCCTCTGAAGTTAGATCTCTGCAATTTCAAACATGTACAGACGGAATGTGTGTGTATTATTTTCGATAATAACTATCCCTAGATGACATAAAACACTAGGACATTTCTTTGCACCCGCTAACTTGCCTTGCCTCCCACTTACACGTTAAAATTGATACTTCGCGGTCTTTTGTGGCTAACTTCAGAGGGGCAAACTTAGTTTGCGAGTACTATAACGCAGGCAATCTGTAGTCCTCACCATTTATTATTATTATTCATTTATTAGATTCCTTTAAGCCTTTAAGAATCTAAAGAAAATGATTTACGAAATACAAGTATCTATAGAATTACCAAATAAAGTAACTAAGCAACGCCCTGTTTTTATAATTAAGTTCAATGGGGCTGCACTTACCACTTCCGTTCACACGATGTTTAGTTTAGGGGTGCTCGCTCAATGCTCCTTCCCTACAGCTGTCTTCAAGCTGTATCACCTGCCTGACGTTCGACGAGCTGCCGAACGAAATATTTAACGTTATCCTCTCCTATTGCT
Source organism: Carcina quercana (assembly GCA_910589575.2). NCBI lineage: Eukaryota > Metazoa > Arthropoda > Insecta > Lepidoptera > Depressariidae > Carcina > Carcina quercana. Next base: position 13,437,750 of record OU342429.1, on the reverse strand, counting down.
TCCATACTAAATTTCTGTTGACATAATCTTTTAAAATATAATAGCTGGCTTTGATAATTACCTAAAAATAGGGGATGAGATTATATTGTCCCGAAATGAATATCATTAATTTACAACTCTATAGTTAGCTACAATAGCAGTTACGCAGCTAATAGTTCATAGATGGCGCTTTGAACAATAATCGGAAGTGTTTAAAATGAAAAATGTGATTCACTGGGAAGTTGTATATTGATGATACTCATTTCGCGACATCACAATCTTTATTAGCTGCGTAACGGTTATTGTAGCTAACTATAAAGATATTTCGCGACACTATAATTTCATCTCATATTTTAAGGTAATTATTTATCAAAGCCAGACAGACAGACATATTTTAAAAAGATTATGGAAACAGAAATTTAGTATGGAAGCATTTGGAAGGAATAACATTAAAAGCAACAGCAAAAAGTGAAAACAATCGTAAGTTTAACAATATAAATGTTCAGCTAATCTTATAGAGAATCGTTCTCCTAATACATTTAAGTACTCACTATTTTCTCAGAGTTTCTTCTAAAAATACGATCACCTGTTTATTATCAGATGCTTTGCGTCACGACACGCCATTCTGGCTGTCGTAAGCGCCGAGCTATCGTTGGATAAAACAAGTGGATATATTTCTGTCTAGCTGACTGTTTATTGTTTATACTGTGTGACAGTCAAGTGAAAATATACCTCTATATATATCCTCTTTTTCACCTTGAAATATATTCACTTTTAATGGACATTTCCCTCAACACACTGCATAGTAACAAACAAGTACAGTAACAAATTAAATTTGACATGGTACTGTCAAGTACCAAAATAAGTACCCACTTTGTACCATGTCATTCGCCCTATCTTGTTCCTATGCAGTGTGTTGATGGGAATGACAATTATAAAGGTGAATTATAACATCATGAAAAATAGTGAGTAATAATTATGCACTTGATCACCTGACTGTACACTTTCATCAATATCCAACTGACTTAAATGACCAATTCTTTTAAGAGCAACGGCTTTAACGATTGAGATGAAATTAACATCATTTTGGCATATATTTTGTAAGCCGGAGAGTGACATTAACCACTTCATATGGGATAAATTCTGAAGTCCAGGCGAACGAAGACGCGGTCAAAAGCTAGTTCGTAACGTCGTTTCCGTTGTCTGCTGCAAAATTGCGATTGAAGCTCGGATACCATTTTATTGATAATACAAGGGTAACTACGTCCTTATAACACCTGTATAAAGGTACATAATTATGCTTACTTTCCTCTACCCAAAGATTGTCTGGAAGACATCGCTTTTGGCGATAAAACCGCCTGATTCGAACTATTGTAAATGTTCTTTTTGGTACAATAAAGTTATATTGATATCTAATGTCCAGATCTCGCGTAAATATAATGATAGGTTCAACCCGTGTCGTGGGCAATAATTGAGCATCATCATCTTTGAAAAGTCAGCTTCATATCTTTAGGTAACTTTGTACCACGTCATATTAACTTTTAAATGACATTTCTTTCTATCCACTTAACAATATCAAGTCAGAGTGAATGTGACATGATACAACGTTGCGTATATACACATGATGCTGACTGTAGTAGTAGGTTCACTTCAGCAGATACTGGTGCGATGCGGTTGATCCGTATTTCACTTATCTATGCCTTTCTTTACAACTGTAGTTTTTCTTCTGTCCGCTGTTTGATCTACAGACAAATGTTGGTAGTGACATCTATCTTGAACACGTTATATGTTATGCTACAAACAAACTACTCAACGCTAGATGGCTCTTATAATATCTTTTATACTTTTCAAATCAGTACGGCTATCTGTTAGCAGATGTCGCTGTTTCCAAACATTATATTCAATATTTGTGGTAATATTACTGGATACTGTTATAGTACAGGCCATTGCTGCCAGAGTACACGCCATGTCCATTTTATATTAACGAATTAGTGTTCCAAATGCTTCCACCGACCCCTATGAAATTTGGCCTTCAACAATTTTTATTCTTATCGGGAAATGACCTAAAACGGATTTATACTAAGACAAACCTTTAAAAAAGGGACGGACTTTTAAAAAATAAGAAAATTTATGTCTTGGTTTTCTAGGAAATATACAAAATAAAAAAGTCATCTGTAAAACGTTTATTTACTTTATTTTCATGAATGAGACTAAAACAACACTTCAGCGAATACAACTCACTACAACGTAGCTCCAATATCTAAGGATGATCATTGCAATATTTATAAAGCTGAAGCTGGTAGTATGAATATATTATTTTTATCTTTTGAGAAGGCGAATGACAATTCGATTTTATAATCATGCACAAGAAATCGAGCCATATGGCCTTGATATCACGTTTATACAATAATATTAGAAATCACAACATAAATCATAATAAGCTGAGAACAAATTTTAACTTTTAAGTATTTATAATAAATAATTTCTTAGGATAAAATTTAGAGATCAAATAAACATAAGTAGCGAACGTTTAACGAGATATCTAGATACAATATCTGACATATATGGCTTAAGAGTGACGTAGAATCATATTAATTTTTGGGCAAGCGCAGGCCATCACCACACCGACCAACTAGAAAATGTACTATGATGATACAGTTATTGTCAATCAAATGATATATAGCCCATTAACCACTGTTACAAAAAAATCCAGAGAGCTTACTACCATTTGACACAAACTTATGCACCTTAAGCCCCGTTTACATTTTGCGAGTAGCTAGTTCAAGTGTCAAGTGCAGGTGACAGGCTTCTGTTCCGTCCGACTATTGACTTCTATGTCGCGACTGTGAACGGGCTGATCAATGTGTTCCTTCCCCCTCGCACACTTCAAAGAACATTGAATTGTTTTTATTACATTTATAGAACATTAGGCTCTAGTGGTTTGTTGGTATATGTTACCTATATATTATATTATGTATCATAAGTTAGACAGGTACTTAAAATAGACTAAATACATTGCATTTACATCAACCAAACTATGTGAAAGATAATTTAACAGGTTTGAGCTACATTTAACAGCACGGAATCGCACTTCCGTGTGCTTCTATCCTTTTCTGTCACTCGGAACCGTCTTTTACTTCAGCGAGACAGAGAGCGGGAGTGTGATGCACGCAGGTGTTTGTAATCCCGCTCTCTTTCTCGCTCTAGTAAATGACGGTTCTGAGTGACAAGTGTAATAACACTGAGTGACAAGTGTAATAACATTTACAGTATTTGAGTACGCGTTGTGTGGCTATGTTTATATGTTACAATGGCGTTACGGATTGTTTACGATCCTTTTAATTTGATCAATATAAACACTATAATTTTCGTTATAGAATGGAATGTAAGACTGGCAGAAGAAATATAAAAGAAAAAATTGTATCACATTCACGACGACACTATGACGCAAACAAAACTTTAATCGTGTCCATATTCATAAATTTTTCTATACAGCTACATCTTTACATGGATTTTAAGCCCTTGTGCAGTTCTAACACAAACGATACACTAAAAAGTTTTATCGTCGACTATAAATTCTACATCAGTATTCTTATTTACAATGGGCTCGCGGATAACTCTCTTCATCTCACCTTATGATGATGCCGGAGATAAACTAACAAACAAATGGCTACCTTAAATCTAACTCGCAGAACACAAATACAATTACAGAAATTAAGTTTAATGGCAGACTTATATATGACAGCCCTTTTTCTTCGAGATGAAAATGTCACAAAATAATTATAAACTCCAGCCGGCGCAACATGTGGCTCCATTTTGCCCATTAATTTCATGGCCGTTACGACTAAATAGCTGCGACTTGTACTATCAAGGTCAGCTGTTTATCATCCTGGAGCTCTATTTTTGATTCGCTCGAGTGACATAGCTTTGTCGCACACGACTTAAGTGACGATCGACTACAAGTCGCATGAAAACAAGTTTGACGGTATTTTTGAATCATTCGTTCCTGTGTTGCCAATATAAGTTGAAATGTTTAATTTTATCCGTTTCACGCACAAAAATAAAACCGGTAATTCATGCAAGGAAAACGGAACGCAAAGTTCATAGAACAGTTCCTACTGTCCATGTCAATAAGTAATAATGTCGGTGTTCGACGATGACATTTAGTCTATCACTCACCTCCGCAAAAAGTGGTCCCGACCACTCGTTGTAGAAGAGCGATTCAAAAATATCGAATTTCATAAGTCGAACGAAAATCAGTAGAAATGGAGCGCTCGCGGCGCGTAGAGCGAATCAAAAATAGAACCCCTGGTCTACAATCGCGTGTAAACTTTTGAGTAGGTCACTCTCCAAATTACAGGTTTCCAACCGGTGGACCACGGACAAAATTACGGCCCGCGAAACCAAACCAAGTTAAAAATTCAACATGCTAGTAAATACACGATGGCGGTACTGCAACCCCGTGTCTAAACAATAAAATTTAAAGTTAAGTTTATAATTTCTCGAATTTTTATTCATTTAATTTAAGGTTCCTAGTCAAAAAAGGTTGGGAACCACTGCTATAAATGTGAGGTAGTCATCAAAGAAATGTACATAATAAATTACTTTTACTACTATTTACGTTGTGACATACCAGTTGAAATTGATAAACATTCTCTGACCCCGATGATACACAGGATGGTGATCAAAAATAGGATTCACTGATCTATCAGCCAGTTGGTCCGACGATATCCTCTAGGATTCTCAAAAGGCTTGGGGATCAGCACACCAGCTGAGATCAACGTCATGACCGAGCTTATTGTTTAGACCGCTGTTCTATAAATAATCGTTATAATAATAATACATAATTCCAATATCATATTGAGTTAATCGAACACGACAATTTAGTTTACAATATCAACTCTTAATAACACTGGTTATGTTTTACACAAATAATGTCATCCGATATAATTTATATATTATAGCTCAATACTGAATATCATAAGAACATTAGACTAACAAAATAAATACATTTATTAATACTTACAATTACAGATTTCGAAAAGGTCCCTACGTTTTACGACAACTGTTTGAAAACCCACTCTATTCACCTCATTTGCTTCTTTTCAAATATAACTAAAGCCCCTTTTGTATTTTACTACAGTACACATGATCAGGAATAATTTTGTACAATAGGGATGATAACTAAATTTTTTTTCCTCGTTCGAGAGACCGTGTGAAAAGAAATTGCCTTGTTAAATATTTTTCGATACGACTTATAGTTTTCCTAATATAACCCGTCGAAAAGTGATTCCAGTCACGTGGTGCAAAAACTCTCTATACAAATCGATACTTAGGCGTGACGTCACGGCTAGGTATTGACCTAGATAATGTATGAAACTTTTATGTGACCACTCCCTTACTAAAAAAAGCTTCACAATGTAATTCAAAAGTAAAATGTAAAATAAATAAAAAATTAATTCGAGCAAGTTGGTTTTTTGGAATTTTTGCGGACTTTATAAGCTGTAAAAGTCCAGAATTTTTTTAAATAATATTAAATATTTTAAATTTTATAGGAGTTTTATAATGTCCTTTATGGTTTAAAATACAATTTAGACCCAATCTGATTTGGTGTCATCTAGCCTATTACCTTTGTTCTGTCGCACAAGTGATATGTGCTTATGTGCGAGCGCGACGGCAATATATTTATGCACGAGTGACAGAGACAAGTATAAACAAAGGTTATTGTACGAAATTCTTCCTGTTCCGCGACCTTGACTTTAAACCATAGTTGTGTTGTCTTACCAGGCCAATCGGATTTAGCCAGCTGAATCAATCATTAACTGGATATAGGTTAAGTTACATGGTTATTTGCTGAGAAAACACACATTTTCGTTCTGTCAAACGGCGACACAAAAATCGCGTTCGTTGTACCTTCTATTTCAAATACACGGCAAAAACGTCCAACCTAAAAGGCACTCGTGCTATGGCAAACGAAAAACCCGAAAAAGATTGTATTCGTTACATACTTTGAGAATTTCTTGTTCATCGCCGCTACCCACATTGTGCCCTATACACAACCATCCTTTCTACTTGCATCTTTGAACACTACCTTGTATCGTGCAATATTGTTTGCATTTAAGATCTAATATTGCATAGTAATCAGGCCATACAGTAACCAACGATACACATTCTATATAATTCAGAATAGATATAGAGATACGGATGCGCTTTGATTACATTACCTTACAATGACTAGTTACGGTTACGCGTATTAACTTCTACAGTATACCAAGCACGACTAATAACTTCCGATAAAAAAATTTTCAACAACAAAATCTTTCTCTATCTTTATACATTCGAAGCTGAGGAAAATACTAACCAACAAAAACGTAGGCATGCTGTCAACCCATCGAGAGGTTTTTGACGATGGGTGCGTTTGTTACGTCATGGCTCCGTCTGTTGAGTTCTTTGGCCTCTTTAGTGAGGTTGGACTCCACGAGCATGGAATGTCGCTTGGCGTTGAGGTCCTTCTTCCTTCTGACCACGTCCGGGCTGTAGGGGTCAGAGACCCGCCGGTCCAGGTGCGCCGGGCTGTGTTGTTGCGTGTTGGAGAATGAGCTCTGTCTCTGCAGCGAGGGCGACTGTGGCTCTTGGGCTAAGTTGGGGAGGTACGTTTGGAATGATGGTCGGTTCTGCGCCGCTTCCATGATGGAACCTTGAGGGGATACAAAGTCACATGTTATCATCATAATCAGGCGCAAAACGTCTACAACCTTTCCAATATTTATAATCAAATTCAAACACAATATTTACATATCTTTTAGCCACTCATATCTACAGGTAAACCGCTTACATGAGTCCTCGCCCGCGCCGTACAGGGGCGCGGGGTACGGCGACAAATTGTATCGAGAGAGGAGCAGGCATGGTGTACCCCCGCGTCGCTGTACCGCGCGGGCGAAAACACGTTTAAGCAGTTACGGAATTATTAGTAGGCCATACACCATGTACTCGTATACTACGAGTATATAACTATATTATAAATGCGAAAATGAGTTTGTTTTTTTGAATTTTTCTGAGCGAACAAAGTCGCTGGCGGAAACTATTTTTAACCGACTTCAAAAAGGAGGAGTTTCTCAATTCGACGGGTACGTTTTTTTAAACGTTTGTTACCTCAGTTCTTTTGACTGGGTGAACCAATTTGGATTATTCTTTTTTAATTTGAAAGGTGGTGCTTCCCGTGTGGTCCCACTTCAATTTGGTACAGTTCTGACAATGTCATCCATGAGAACACGATATAAATCTTAAATTTACCTTATTGAAAGTAGACTTTTAGGGCAATTGAAGTCGGTTTCCAGTCCGTTTTGAACGCATTTACTTGTTTTAGTTTGGTCACACAAAATAGTATTCAATTTTATAAATGACCATATAAAGCTAATGTGTCAAACTATGAATTTGTATGATACTTCAATCGCTGAGTGTATATTGATAGCAAACAAAAACTTTGCCAATAATTTATTCGTAGCCAATAAGCAAGCCAATAACAAATACCTCTACATACATACATACATACAAATGGTTACTAAAATCATTCCGAGTAGTCAAAGAATGTTCTAGTTGAATGAATAAGCGAGCATCAGTTTTTTGTTTGATAAATAGCACGTGAAGAGCTAATATACCAAGCTAACGTTTTTTTTTAATGAAATAGCACAACTCAGTAATGTTGTCTGTTGTCTATCTGATTTATTTTATGATTAAGAATGTCAATGTAACGAATAAAGCATCGGGTAATGTTCATGAAATAATGACGGAAGATATGTTATAAAACAATTAAATAAAACCAGCAAAAAGTTATAGCTATGGCCCGTTAATAACATTCAAAATGACCGACCGTCAAATAGACTCCCAAGAACTCAAAAATGAAAAATTCTACAAACACATTGAGACCAGACTCGTCTTGAGATAGACTTGAGTACTATCTAATAATACGGGCCATAGTCTAACCAGATAAGGTTTCTTGCATTTTGGAATTCAAGAATGTGACAAAAGCTCACAGCGTTGTTTTCAGCTAGGCAATGCTTTGCAATTTGTGACGTCACTATGGGGATTTTTGTCACAGCCACAGGCCGAACTGGCCACCATTCTCTGTTAGTAATCTTATTGTAGTTTTCTTTTGCGTATAAAGGATGCTTGGATATAATTTCTTTTTGTATTGACATTTTTTTTACGCTATCCGACTGGGGTCAAGCTGATTTTCTTTCTTTCCATTATTAAATTCCAGAATCCAAGACCTTAGAATACAAACACAGATTTAGTGAAGCGCAACACACATCTAGTCAATGTATTATTTCTGTCAATAAGACACCACCAATCCAGTTTTTCTGTACATATTTCGAATTACCTACGAAACATCGATACGAAAAAAAATAGTTGAAACTTAATCACCTCAACACTGGTGACTGAAGTCTGGTTAATGACCTAATGAAGTAAAAATAAAATTTAATAATGTGAGTATACCCTTGTTAGACAAATTGTGATTTGATTACATAACAGTAGGCGTACGTAACGTGCTGAGATATATTATGTACTTAGTACATAGATCACGACTCATGATGAGTCGAAAACAGCAATATAATCGCTGTCTCTTTCTCTTTTACATCTCACATGAAGAGAAATCAGTCAGTATTTATAATTTGCAATTTCATTAATCGAATATGTAAACATTGCATCAGCAACATTCGAATATTATTCGAACAGTTCGCGAGATCTATTTTTTATCCACTCGTCGCGCGGCGTGCACTCGATTTCTACGGATTTTCGTTCGTAATCAGAAATTTAGGATTTTTGAATCGCTCGTCTATATATATTACTTATTTTTATGAAATATGATATAATTATTATTTATTCATTTGTGATGTGTAAGAGTGATATAGTATTAATAATGTTGTCTCGGACTCATCATAACTCGAGGCGTTTATAACAATAGTGCAAACGAAGGTAACATGCACTCACAAAAATAAAACAAAACATTTACAGTCTTACCACAAAAAAGATAAACAAGCTTTAGACACACGTTTTGAAAAAATGTTACCACAAATGCATGTTTAGCCGATGTCAGCTTAGACACTGCTTAAAAGAGGGTATGCTGTTGTCAAAGCGCCCATACAAACGTAGTCCAGTCATATTTTGAGTATTAAGCTATGAAAATCTATGAAATTTTCAAGGCACAATCTAGAAACAAATATCTGTGTCGGTGGTGAGTCAGATTTTCGTTTAAATATATACTTCCAGAGTTACAGGGCGTCAAAGTATTGTATTTTTCGGTAATAAAAAGCCCCAACTTTGAACCTGTTTTACAAGAGTATGAATTAATTTAGAACAATTTGGAAAAAACACCGACATCTGAAATTTTATTAATATACTGTATTGAAAAAATGGCTACATAATATACTGTATCCTTCAAATGATCACTGGACTACGAAACATCCAAATAACGGGTTGACAACTTCGCGTAGTGTATGCTGTCTCACCGTACGAGCTCGGGTAGGATAGGGCTCGGAGAGGGACAGCTACAAAACAATGCAACCTTGAACGCGGCCACGTGGTCTTACCAACATAGCCTCTTAACATAAAACTTTAATTTGAATTGTAGCCTGTCATAACATTCTCTGCCGGAATTCGCAATAGATTTCGTAGACTTTGTTGATTTTAATGATTTTGAAGACGTGGAATTAATGGACAACTATCGTGACCGTTTTAACAGTGCGAATAAATACATTTGAACATTACAACGAGCGCAACTTTCGAAAACGCTACAGATTTAGTAAAACTTTCGGGGAAATTATTATTATTATTCATTTATTTCAGGTAACAATGACCCATAAGGATATATACAATACAATAAAATACATTAAGTTAAACTACTACACACTACAAAAATATTCTGCACACTTATTTACTATGGCACGTTGGTGCCGCTCTGGTGATGTTGGTCGCTATCTTTCCTCTGAAGCGACGGGTCAGCTTGCAGGTCGGGACTCGAACCACGAACGACTTGAATGATGTACCGTGGCGTGACTCCAGCTGCGCCATCCTCACGGTCTAGTTGGACCTCTGCTATATATATTCTGTGACGTCCTGCATGGTGGTGATGAAATGTAGGCGTGACAGATACGTGGCCGTGGTTGGAACTTCAGCGCGCAGCAGGTAGTTGGGCCCTGTGGGTGCGGTTCCGCAGCGGTTCCGAGTCACTCGTTTACGGTACGCCTTTTTCGTCTTGACTTTCTGAAATACATCCTCGTCCGTGTCATCAAATCGGACGCGCGTCCGCTGCTGGCTCGTGGTCGTCTGCGCCTTCGGTAACACCGGCTGCTGGGCTTGAACAGTTCGTTTGTTAGCGACGAAAACCACTGAAGCAAAATCACGTCGCGGTGATTCAGCTTCTTTGTGTCCAGCAGCAAGCTGTTTCACTGGAGGCTGAGGAGGCTGGTGACGTCGACATGGTCACGGTGACGGGAGGCAGCTTGTGCAACTCCTTCGCTACAAACGTAAGCACGTCGTCAGGATCGGTCTCTTTAAGCACAGTGATGATATCCTGCAGGCTCTTCGGTGTCCCTTCACGTCTGTGTGACATCATCTGGTCGCTTTTATTGAGAGCCGCGTACTGCAGCTTCCTCGCCGCAGCTATGTCAGCCTCGCTGAAGCTTGACTTACATATCTGCAACGCTCTGACTTCGTCCATCACATCCAGCTTCTGTTGCAGGAACACGAGGAGTTCGCCACGAGTTTTTCCTCGCCCATGACGCTGACGTCGCAGCGGCTAGCGCCACGCTTCGCAATTTATAATAAAATAAACGTAGTCACGTCCACACGAAACCACGCATGACTCGAGACGAATAATCGTTGATATAATTAAGGACGATATTCCTCACGATAGCATAAACTATAGCTCAATTTTAATATTCGATTCACAGATTTGATTGAGAGAATAAAATTAACCTGACACCTGACACTGACCTCATGTCAGTGAAAATCACGTTCCATTGGATGTATAAAATTGTTTATTTAAAAAAGTTTAGCATTGTCAATCCACCAAATGTACGGCAACAAAAGCAAGCGTGCGTTTATATATTACATAAAGTATATATTTCGTATATTTTTATAATGTAGAAATTACTGAATCAAATCAATTTGATAAATAAAAATTATGTTAAATTTAAAAAAATGCTTTCAATGAAACGTTTTCTAGAGGTGTCAACATAAAATAAAGATACGTCAAGATAAATCGTGCCTAAGTAAACAAACGTTGGATATGGTTTTGTGGTAAACAAAATTAAACAATTGTCTATGAAACAGAAAACAGAAACAGAAACTAATCTCAGCATCTGCTATGGCAGTAGCCATAGCGCTGGTTTTCAGAAAAGCCCTATATAGTATGTAAGGCATTAAATATATGTGTAAAAGAAGTGTATGTGTGACTATGCAGTGATTATCTTTTTAATACTGTCTAACTAAACTGGTATTTAACTGATGAGTTAAAATATTTTTTGTGGTAAGACTGTATCAGTCTTACCACAAAAAAGATAAACAAGCTTTAGACACACGTTTTGAAAAAATGATACCACAAATGCATGTTTAGCCGATGTCAGCTTAGACACTGCTTAAAAGAGGGTATGCTGTTGTCAAAGCGCCCATACAAACGTAGTCCAGTCATATTTTGAGTATTAAGCTATGAAAATCTATGAAATTTTCAAGGCACAATCTAGAAACAAATATCTGTGTCGGTGGTGAGTCAGATTTTCGTTTAAATATATACTTCCAGAGTTACAGGGCGTCAAAGTATTGTATTTTTTGGTAATAAAAAGCCCCAACTTTGAACCTGTTTTACAAGAGTATGAATTAATTTAGAACAATTTGGAAAAACACTGACATCTGAAATTTTATTAATATACTGTATTGAAAAAATGGCTACATAATATACTGTATCCTTCAAATGATCACTGGACTACGAAACATCCAAATAACGGGTTGATAACTTCGCGTAGTGTATGCTGTCTCACCGTACGAGCTCGGGTAGGATAGGGCTCGGAGAGGGACAGCTACAAAACAATGCAACCTTGAACGCGGCCACGTGGTCTTACCAAGATAGCCTCTTAACATAAAACTTTAATTTGAATTGTAGCCTGTCATAACATTCTCTGCCGGAATTCGCAATAGATTTCGTAGACTTTGTTGATTTTAATGATTTTGAAGACGTGGAATTAATGGACAACTATCGTGACCGTTTTAACAGTGCGAATAAATACATTTGAACATTACAACGAGCGCAACTTTCGAAAACGCTACAGATTTAGTAAAACTTTCGGGGAAATTATTATTATTATTCATTTATTTCAGGTAACAATGACCCATAAGGATATATACAATACAATAAAATACATTAAGTTAAACTACTACACACTACAAAAATATTCTGCACACTTATTTACTATGGCACGTTGGTGCCGCTCTGGTGATGTTGGTCGCTATCTTTCCTCTGAAGCGACGGGTCAGCTTGCAGGTCGGGACTCGAACCACGAACGACTTGAATGATGTACCGTGGCGTGACTCCAGCTGCGCCATCCTCACGGTCTAGTTGGACCTCTGCTATATATATTCTGTGACGTCCTGCATGGTGGTGATGAAATGTAGGCGTGACAGATACGTGGCCGTGGTTGGAACTTCAGCGCGCAGCAGGTAGTTGGGCCCTGTGGGTGCGGTTCCGCAGCGGTTCCGAGTCACTCGTTTACGGTACGCCTTTTTCGTCTTGACTTTCTGAAATACATCCTCGTCCGTGTCATCAAATCGGACGCGCGTCCGCTGCTGGCTCGTGGTCGTCTGCGCCTTCGGTAACACCGGCTGCTGGGCTTGAACAGTTCGTTTGTTAGCGACGAAAACCACTGAAGCAAAATCACGTCGCGGTGATTCAGCTTCTTTGTGTCCAGCAGCAAGCTGTTTCACTGGAGGCTGAGGAGGCTGGTGACGTCGACATGGTCACGGTGACGGGAGGCAGCTTGTGCAACTCCTTCGCTACAAACGTAGGCACGTCGTCAGGATCGGTCTCTTTAAGCACAGTGATGATATCCTGCAGGCTCTTCGGTGTCCCTTCACGTCTGTGTGACATCATCTGGTCGCTCTTATTGAGAGCCGCGTACTGCAGCTTCCTCGCCGCAGCTATGTCAGCCTCGCTGAAGCTTGACTTACATATCTGCAACGCTCTGACTTCGTCCATCACATCCAGCTTCTGTTGCAGGAACACGAGGAGTTCGCCACGAGTTTTTCCTCGCCCATGACGCTGACGTCGCAGCGGCTAGCGCCACGCTTCGCAATTTATAATAAAATAAACGTAGTCACGTCCACACGAAACCACGCATGACTCGAGACGAATAATCGTTGATATAATTAAGGACGATATTCCTCACGATAGCATAAACTATAGCTCAATTTTAATATTCGATTCACAGATTCAACTTCAACTTCAACTTCAGAATTATGGCTTCATCATGGAGGTGATGGTACTGCCAGTGTCAAGTAAAGAGACTGTACAATGTTAAAAAGGAATTAACAGAAAAAAGGAAAAGGAAAATATATGGGAAAAGGACTGGTTAGGTGGTGGAAACTGTATTGAGAGAATAAAATTAACCTGACACCTGACACTGACCTCATGTCAGTGAAAATCACGTTCCATTGGATGTATAAAATTGTTTATTTAAAAAAGTTTAGCATTGTCAATCCACCAAATGTACGGCAACAAAAGCAAGCGTGCGTTTATATATTACATAAAGTATATATTTCGTATATTTTTATAATGTAGAAATTACTGAATCAAATCAATTTGATAAATAAAAATTATGTTAAATTTAAAAAAATGCTTTCAATGAAACGTTTTCTAGAGGTGTCAACATAAAATAAAGATACGTCAAGATAAATCGTGCCTAAGTAAACAAACGTTGGATATGGTTTTGTGGTAAACAAAATTAAACAATTGTCTATGAAACAGAAAACAGAAACAGAAACAAATCTCAGCATCTGCTATGGCAGTAGCCATAGCGCTGGTTTTCAGAAAAGCCCTATATAGTATGTAAGGCATTAAATATATGAGTAAAAGAAGTGTATGTGTGACTATGCAGTGATTATCTTTTTAATACTGTCTAACTAAACTGGTATTTAACTGATGAGTTAAAATATTTTTTGTGGTAAGACTGTATATGTTGCGAACATAGGTACTTTTAAGTGACGCTAGTTTTAAGGACTTCATGACGGCCAAAAATGCATTACTAGTTATAATCATATATGGCCATCCGCGGTGAAAGGACAACTGTTAAACACTGATTTTATTACAGTACTCGCACTCCAAGTTTGCCCCTCTGAAGTTAACCACAAAAGACTGCGAAGTATAAATGGGAGGCAAGGCAAGTTAGCGGGTGAAAAGAAATGTCGTAGTGTTTTATGTCATCTAGGGATAGTTATTATCGAAAATAATATACACACATTCCGTCTGTACATGTTCGGAATTGCGGAGAGCTAACTTCAGAGAGGCAAACTTGGTGTGCGAGTACTGTACATAGCAGCCGAAATCCAACTTAATTAAATTAAGTATGTAGCTTTTTTACTTTGTAATCAAGTATTATCTAAAGAAAAAACAACATGACTTCGACATCAACGTATAGCGTTAACGCTTTATAATATACGTTTTATAATACTATAGTTAACTTAACGATAGTGTTATAAAACGTATAAAACACCACAAAACTGCCAAATTTATTACAATTCCAAATAAATCGCGAGAAATGCAATTTTATTCAAAAATAACCAATAATGCATTGTTGCCAAACGATGTTCGTCCAGAGATCTTAAATTGTATAACATATAAAACTATTACAAGCGATCAGATGTAAGCATGGTTTAGTAAAAATTTTAGACACATTAATTTTTTGAGACAAAATGTAAAAAAATTCGTAGTTATATTGGCACATTGGCACGTCAAACATTAAAATCCATACATCTATAGCAATAGATTAGTTGACCCCAAATGAGATTGGGGTTAAATTGAATTATTAAAATTATAAAACTTATAAATAGTAAAAATATCTTTAAAAATCCCACTTACTTGGGCTTTACAGTAAAATAATGTATCGAAAAATCAACTTACTCGAATAGTAATCTCATTAGATTAGTTTATTCATTACATTGCGAAAGTTTTGTAAGTTTGTGTGTATATGTTTTTTAATAACAGCACATAAAACATTAATTTCACGAGATAACTCAAATGTTGAAAACTTGATACATAATGACGTTTCAACGAAACCTTTACTGAGGTGTTCCGTCACACCTATTCACGGAAGTGTATGGAGCGTTTTTGGACCGCGTGACTAGAATCACGTTTCGAAAAAAAATTAACTTAAGGTATATCATTTTATCATCATCATCAGCCGTTAACGTCCACTGCTGGACACAGACATCCTACATTGTATGCCAAATTGACAGATTCTAAGACAAATGCATCCAGCGACTCCCCGTGTGTTTAACTACATAAAAACGATATACTATTTATAGACTGCCTTTTACAGAGTATTCGATAAATAATACATTATTACATCAACTAAATACACTGACACACATAAACTACAGTCAAATGTAAATAAACTACAAAATGTTACATTTTGTCTCAAAAATGTCATTTGTTGACACAAGTTTCATTGTTGCCAAACCGTGCTTACATTGGACCCTTAACCGAGTTCTTACCAAGTGTGCGGACGAGCCACGGAGCGACCGTCTGTTTCTGGTTCATGGCGGTTTGCATTTCATTTAAAGCGGAGTTCAACTGATGACTTAATTCCTGAAATTACATAAACAATTATGTCATACTACACACTAATACTATAATTTCCCAAGTAACTCTGCCACTCTGCCTGTATGTTACCTTTTCACAACTAAACAGCTGAACCACGCTTCATGAAATTTGGCCCGCAAATAGCCTAATATAAAGGATAGTATAGGGATGTATACTATATTATTCTTGATAAAGGGTTTGAAGCCAACACAGGCGAAGTGGCAGGCTTGTATTTATTTAAATCCTGCAAAACATTCTGTTCACTTCGCGGTACTTCTAAACCTGTCGCCACAAGAGGGCGTGGAACCAAAACCAATAATAACACAATATATTTTTAGTTAATTCCACACTGTTTCCCTTTGCATTTAACTCAGTTTAAAAGTTTATATTGACCTGATTGCTGCACTGCGCCTGCACATGCGCCAGCTTCACCTGCGCCAGCTCCAGTTCGAGGTCTCGCACGCGCTGTCGCAGACGAGCCTCCGTGTTGCTAGAGCTGTCCTCGTTGTCTGCATCCTTCACTTCAGACTCTGGTCACACAATATAAAACCGACATAAAATAGTTAAAAAAACAGTCAAGTGTGAGTCGAACCTCGCGCACTGGGGGTTCCGTACAGAATACACACAATTAAAATACGAAAAAACATATTTTATAAGAATAAGTTGCGCTTAGCGCATAATCACGAGCAATTGGTAATTTATACATTAAAATACAAATAACGTTGGCGCTAGAACAGTTTGTAACTGTAAGATTTGAATGAGATCATTAAAAAAATCATACTTTTCGATTACGGAAATCAAATCTTTTCTTCTATACAAACGCGAAACGTCACATTTCTAAGAATTTTTCTGACATGTGAGCTCACACCTATTGATTCGACATGTAATAGGGTAGCATTTTGATTTGTGATTTGTTTTATGTATAAGATAGGTGAATTTCAATATCCAACCTACCCACTAGTTACAAGTAAATGCGTTCTAAAAAAATCTAGAAACCGACTTCAATTGCCCTAAAAGTCTTTTACTAAGGCAAATTTAAGATTTATAACGTTTTCTCATGGATGCCGTTGTCAGAACTGGACCAAATTGAAATGGGACCACACGAGAAGCACCGCCTTTCAAATAAAATAAGAATCATCCAAATCGGTTCACTCAGTCAAAAATTCTGAGGCAACAAACATAAAAAAATACCCGACGAATTGATAGCCTCCTCCTTTTTTTAAGTCGGTCAAAATATTAATAATACTACTCACTGCATCTTGTATTTCACAATATAAGTGAATTGTATTTCTGTTTTATGAAATAAATGTCCTAAACCGTACTTTTCAGATGTATTCTTATACTTGTGCTTCTTGCCAAATTTCATGATTCAAGGTCAATTGGAAGTACCCTACAAGTTTTGATTCCTTCGTCGAAATATGCGGCATAATTGACTGTATATTTTTATTGCGTTGTCTTAGACACTTGATTTTTTCACAGGTCCAAGGGACTACACACTTGAGTATCTGATATTAATTTCAACTTGTTACTTGAGAAAAATGGTATTCACAGAAAGGCGGACGACAAAGTGATCCTATAAGGATTCCTTTTTTCCTTTTGAGGTATAGAACGCTAAAAAATTCAAAAATATATTTGTAACCAGGTTAGCAATGTACTTACCTTCTTTATTATCTTTCTGTGCTAATTTGACGCTGCACGTTGCGCAGTTTTTGACATAGTCCTGAAAATTTGGATCTGTATATTATCGATCACCACACTTATCAATCCTGCTACAGACGCACTGCCCATCTCCTGAATATTTTTTCCCTTTGTCGCTTTTTACGACATCAGCGTGTGACATGGCGTGGTGCTATTATAAAGCCAATACCACACGGACTTTGGTGAGAAATATACCTTTAGACAAATCAAGTTAATTGTTGGACACTTCTACTTTTGAAATTTAACCCTTCGTCACATAATTAATATGAACGGACGTTCACCGCCTCCCACCGATCTGCGATACCTCACCTCTTCCCGAAAGAAAGTGACCCGCTCAAGGATCGGTACTCACTCACACATGCGCGTGTATAGGTACAAACGTCATCCGTTCGATGTATGGGAATAGGAACCGATATCACGACATTTATTTGAAGTGTCCGACCTGTGCCTTAGTTGTAATAGTAAATATATTACCTGCAGTTGATGCAGTTGTTTGTCTAATCGCGCGCAGATCTCCCTGTAGTCGCGCGCCACGGCCGCGTAGTGCGCCGAGTCTTTGCGTGACTCTTCTAATGCCGACCGCGTCTAGCAAAGAGAAGATAATATTGGTATACTACGTAATAAGAGCCGGGACTCCATACAGCGAAAATAAACCTACCAAATTTCAAACGGGGCAAAATCAACATCCATTCTTTTATTTATTTATTGAAGATAGACCAACACTTGACCTCAATCTCACCTGATGGTAAGTGACGATGAGGTCGAAGATGTTACGTGTTGGTCTAGAAGGTGCCTGTTTACTCTTCTTTTGAAAATTCCCAAGTTGTAGTTTTCGGGGAACACGGAAACCGGTAGTGCATTCCATATTTTTGCATTTGCATTCTCTGCCATACATAATGTATGGACAGTGGCGCCTTTGATGCTTTGCCATGTTTCATACAATTTGTCTTTGAAATAATTTGGAACTAAGTTGCGTCACACCTAGATACAAACATAATTATTTTCCCACCGCGGCCATAGGATCTTAAATATATATCAGAACGGTAACATTGTGTTATGATGAAACCTAAAAGCCAAACAATTTTCTAACGAAAAGATATATTTGTGTTTGTTTTATATAACTACATTTACGTCAAAAATTTTAAAGTATTATTTTTGTGGAAATAAATAAATAAAAATATAAAATATTTATTTTATTCATTTACCCTGAACTTCCTCTCAAGTTTTTTTAAAGTCACTACACAGTACTTCTAATATTTTATTTTTATAGTTCAAAATAGTATTCTTGGATTGTTCCCTATATTCCTACCCATGAATTCCTACCAGTACGAACAGTGCGTATTTTCTTCGCAATATTTACACTAGGAGTATTTATATGATATTTTTAACAGTTGGTAGAGATAGCACACTATAGCTATTGGTAGGAATTCATAGCATCGGGAACAACCCTTATTCTTGTACAGTAATAAGGTACTTACGTCTGTAAGTTTGATATCTAGCGCCTCCTTCTCCTGTAACAAGTTTGAGTTGATTTCCTTCAACCTCTCGAGTTCAACGTTTATTTTCTCCTTCTCCACAGATTCTTTGATTATTTTCTCGTATTCCTGTTGATATTTTGGTAAACGCTTCACTTTCATACTGCACGCCAGTTTCACAATTTGACGGGACGTTTCTTCGGCGCGACATTTCTTTGGAAGTGTTACTCTGCAATCAACAATCGAAATAGATAAATAAATCATAAATGACAATGACCTTTAACAATATTTTGACATTGTAAAAATCTGGTAAGTCTGTATTTGTATATCGATATTAAATTCATGTAAAGTTGTTTTTATACATTCAGGTCTTTTATAATTATAGTTATTAATAGCTAATAGCAAGAGAAGCCTCATCTTAATTATTTTTAGCCGACTTCAAAAAAGGAGGAGGTTATCAATTCGAAGCGTCGGTGGCGCAATGGATAAGGCGCGGGACTCTCAATCTGAGAGTTCCGGGTTCGAATCCAGCTGTGTACCAATGAGTGGTTTTTCAATTCAAGTACATTATCCGATTGCTTAACGATGAAGGAAAACACCGTGAGGAAACCTGCATGTCTTGAACAGGCATGTGAAGTCCGCCAATCCGCACTGGGCCCGCGTGGTGGACTATATGGCCCATACACTCTCTGTAGGAGAGTAGGCCTGAGCCCCTACAGTGGGGACGTATATAGGCTGTTGATGATGATCAATTCGACGGGTATGCTTTTTTCTGTTTTTTTTTTAATGTTTGTTACCTCAGAACTTTTGACTGGGTGAACCGATTTGGATGATTCTTTTTTATTTAAAATATGGTGCTTCCCGTGTGGCCACACTTCATTTTGGTCCAGTTCTGACAACGGCATCCATGAGAAAACGATATAAAACTTAAATTTGCCTTAGTAAAAGTAGACTTTTAGGGCAATTGAAGTCGGTTTCCGGTTCTTTATGAACGCATTTACTTGTAACACAAATAATTCAGGATACGTAATAAGGTGTTCAACGGAAGGTTTTTTTTCCCAAGGGAGAGAAGTGCGCACTGATTGGACCGTTTAAATTAGCGCCATTTCATTAATGGTTGGAACTAAATTGTATAAGACACCTAAGTCTGTATGTTGTCTATGTGTTTCCAATGCATTAGAAGTTTTAGTATCAATTTAGCAACATTCGGGGAAAAGTAAACAAAAAGAACGAACGAAAAATGATAAATACACATAGAATACCTGAAATATTTGTGGACGCCTTCGAAGTCGTGTTGCAATAAATCTTTCCGTGAGCGAGAGAGCAGCGCCAGGGCAACTTGGAATAGCGTGTCCATTCCTTGCAGCAGAAACACGTCCAAAATGTGGTATACCTGAAAAAAAAAACCATTTTCAACGTCAGCAAAATGACTTATACTACCTTATAAATAGAGTACTAAAGTAATGCCACTGATTGCCACTTGATTACGCCAATATTTTGAGACAACAGCCAGTCAAGTATACTGAATATAAGTCTCTCCATATAAATCTATGACGATCATGACTGCCATGCCATAATTGTTGGCTCAGCAAGAGAATTAGCTGGTTACAGTCAGATGCCATTCCCACACAGGTGGATGGCGCTGACTGTTCCCTGAAAGTATAAGAAATTCACAGGAAACTAAATGCGAATTCAAACCGCTCACTCAAACTGCAAATTCACAACTAAATAGTTAGTGCAGTTGAGGCACCTGAGGCACATTTATTATATGGTCATATTGATAGGTCAACTTGCCAGGGGTAGCGGGAATCTCGCCGTGTAGACAGTGAGGAACCACTGGGAGGCGAACATGTGCGGCTCGATGCCCAGCTCTTGGAAGTGCAGGCGCAAGTCAGTCAGTTGCTCCTGGAAACGTAGCACACAACTCGTACATTATGTGAAACATGTAGTTTCAAGTCATTTATTTGTCGAACAGTAAGTACATTAATAGAATTAAAAATTACTTATAGTTTCAAGTTACAATCTGAACGTCTCAAGGCCAGAGTGAATAGGCTATTTCTGAAAACGCGTGCAATCCTAGACAAAACATTCACACACCAAAGCCATTTATGATTTTGAAAAATATGTACACCAAAAAAACATTTGTACAATTTTGACCTTAGAATCCTAACTGATATTGATAAACTGAACCTTCGCACTCTACTTGAATCTTCTAATTGATCCAAATATATTTAAATTTAGAAATTGGTTATACAGCGATCTTTGGGAAGGTTTTGTATGGGTATTGGGTTTACGAAGTGATTTGACATGAGTGACTTTTTTATATTATTAATTACTAATTAAGAAACTAAAAAAATTAAATGTGACCACGATAACGCAACCGTACCTAACCTGAGGTATTTGGTGGTGAGGATTTTGGTGGTTCACCGTGACTAAGCTGACGGCGATAGTACAATAGGCGGCCTTATCACTGAAACCGAACACCAAAAGAGACAAGCATTAGTGCACACGGTTTTGAACACATTACCTCCATAAGCCGGTCTAGTTGATGTAGCCTCATGTATAGAGCTTCAAACCCGTCCTTGTATAGTTCCCGCAGGCCGTACCCGTACATGAGTCGCACTAGCAGACAAAAGGCTTGCTCCTCGGGCATCTGCAATACACAAAACAACACCTCAAATATATAACATACGAATATTGTTCGGATCTCCATTTTGAATTTTTTTGGGGAAAAATTAATCGACAAAAAAATCCATATAACTATTGAAATTGCTCACAAAATTTTACGAGAATCGTATGAGTAGAGGAGAACAGCCGGCTATGAGAATACGAAATAATTTTTTGTAATGAATTTTTGCCCACATAAAACAGAGACGCTTCGCTCGGTCAATTATGTCAACAATTGAGTATAGCGATTGTGAGGGTGCCAACTTATCTAATTGAAACTCGGATGTATCGAAAAACGCGGAGCTCGTGTCGACCAGCGGGGCAATGCAGTTGTTGTTGATGATGTCAACTCACGTGTAACAACAGCGTGGCGGCGAGGAAGCTCAGCCCCTGGCAGTACCCCACCTCCTGGTCGTAGACCGCGTACGCGCGCGCCATGCGCAGCAGCGAGTCCTGCCCCAGCCCGCCAGCCTCGCGGAAGAAGTCGTGCGCGGGGAACGTGCGAGCGATGTCGCGCTGTATCACCGCCTCGAATGGACAGTCCTGGCAACATATACTGGCAGTCAATAACAGGCAAATAACGTCATTGGGGAAAAAGGATTTTACTTCCGCTCCGGATCCTTCCCGGTGCAAAGGATATTTATAGCAATACAGCGCGGCGGTGATGCGAGCCTTATGCACTTACCTTACCTTTGCACCAGTAATTTTAGAGTAAATACTCTAGGTTAATAGCTCGAAAAATTTAGAAACACCTCAGAGAGTAGAGCTTAGCTTGAATATATGTAAATGAAGCACCATGGCCCTTCATTTGAATTGCCCGCGCTTTAACTTATAAGTTTTGTCCATGGTGGCAGCACCAGCAGGCTGGCACTATGTTCGTTCTATTCTCTTTGCCTTTTTAAAATGTCATAAAATATTTCACGTTGTAAATTGTGAAAATATTAATATTATTTGAAGCAATCGCGTTGTTTCGTAATATGTTGTTTATTGAAACAAAAAGCCAAGTTGTTACTCTTTACTTTATCTGCAATGTTACCAAACTCTGTACACAATAAATATTTCATTCCATTTCAGGAATGACGGAGAGTGGGTTATTTTAATAATTTGATTTTACTGTATAAGTACGATTTAATAACGTCTATAATATAATAAAAATGTATTTATCTCATAATAACAAAAGCTCAAATTTAATCGAAATAATTCGCTTCAACTGTTATGACATAGTTCAACTTGTCACGATGGACTGGAATTAACTGACTCCGTGACCTAATGGCTACACGCCTGGATTCACAATCCAGAGGTCCCGATTTCGATTCCCAGTGTAGGTAACTATCGGTACTTAGGTTTGGTTGGTGGCAGGAACTTATCGATATCCGCCTTACACACGCTTACCATCCAATGAAGGCCAAGTGCAAATCAATTATACATAAAAATAACATTATAGTGTCATTTTTAGTAAAGTCATCTGCTATTTTTTACCATATATCCATAAGGTTTCGCGAGTTGTACAATATTTATTATTGTATAATAGCCTGGTTATGAAATTATGTATATTATGAGGTAACCTTATAAGGTAGCGAACGATGGAGAGGGCTATGCTTGGAATATCCTTGCGGGACAAAATCAGGAATGATGAAATCCGCCGACGTACAAAGGTGACCGACATAGCTACTCGAATAAGCAAGCTGAAGTGTCAATGTGCAGGCCGCATCTGTCGAGGAACAGACGGTCGAGAGGAGACCTAGGACCGGGAGACGCGGGGTGGGACGGCCTCCAGCCCGCTGGTCTGACGACCTTAAGAAGATAGCGGGAAACGAGTGGACGAGGAGGACTGAGGACCGGAAGGAGTGGCGCACGTTGGGAGAGGTCTATCTTCAGCAGTAGAGACACGGGCTGATAAGTCAAGTAAGTCAGGGTAACCTTGCTGATGAGGGTCCGGTATGTCTCCATGAGCTTGTCGTTCTGGTCGATGTCAGCCAGCCGCAGCCACACCTCGCCGCGGAGCGCCTCCGGCACGCCGACACGAACCAGGTGGTTCAACGCGCGCGGACGTGGACCCGTCCAGCTGTGAAAGATGTTCCGTTTAATTTTCAACCGACTTCAAGAAAGGAGAAGGTTCTGAATTCGACTGTATGGTTTTTGTATGTATGTTACGCGATTATTCCGCAAATTATGAATTGTAATGATTCCTTTTTCGTTTGGTAGATCTTACTTCAGAGGTGGTCTCATATACATTTTATCAAAATTGATTTAGCGCTTTTTGAGAAAATCAACAAAAACAATATACATACTCAGATAATTCTACCTCTAAGGGTTGAACATTTTAAGGGATCAATATTGTAGACTTGGTGCAGTTGAAGTCGGTTTACTAGTTATTTTTGAACGCTTTAATTATAATTTGTTAAAACATCAATGTAAAAAAACATCGCCCAGAAAAAGACCGCTGATGAAGCCCTGATCGTTGGTTAGCCAGTGCAGATTTCCACCGACATGGGCTAATTCGCCACTGGAGAACTCATAAAGCATACCTTCTTAGCACTTGTGCCCAGTTCTCCAGCACATCTTCACCGCAATCCTTGGACACTTCACCGGTGCCGCTCAGCAAAGGCTCATCGCCATCTGAAATAACAAAACAATGTTGTTGAGACTAGGAAAACATACCGACGCTTTTCACGAGTGTTTAAATAACAAGAGTTGTTATGTAATGCAATTAAATGAAACTGAAGTTTGGGTAATAATAGCGAAACTTGTCATGAGAATTACATCTGCCTATATCTTTGCGAGTGGCGACCACGTACCGGGAAACGTCTACCAGGTCGTCCCCCTACTAGGACGATCGACGACCTGGTTAGAGTCGCAGGGAGTCGCTGGATGCAGGTGGCTCGGGACCAGTCGATGTGGCGTACCATGAAGGATGCCTATGTCCATCAGTGGACGTTTCCTGGCTGATGATGATGATATCTTTCTACTAAGCTATGGCAGCTCAGTTGGGTAGAGCTAGTGATTACTTGCTCAGTGGGTAGAGCGTCCGTCCTTGAACAATCGAGGGCTAGATTTTATCGATCCTGGCTCGTACCAATGAGTTCCAATTTGTTATTTGGAATTTATGTACGAATGATAAAAACCATTACGGTGAATGAAAACATCGTGAGGAAACCTGCACACTCCTGAGAAGAAATGGTGTGTGTGAGGTCTAGCAATCCGCACTGGGCCCGCAGTGGCCCATACACTCTCTGTAGGAGAGAAGGACTGAGCTTCTGAAGTGGGGACATAATATATAGGCTGTTGTTGATGATGGTATTTTTCTATTCTCCGAGAGCCGCGGCAACATATGCTACACCACATAGTCGCACCTTTAAACTCAATGTTTAAAAAGTATTGTTTAAACAGCAACTTTTGTACGTTCAGGCAGCTGTCCACCTCGTCACAGTATTACCAGAGTCCGGCTCCGAGGGGGAGGGCGGGGCGGGCGCGCTGGACAACGGCGAGGGCAGCAGGCTGGACAGCGACAGCGGCAGGTTGAGCCGGGATCGGTCCAGCTCGCCGGACGTCTCCGCGCTCGCAACCTCGTACTGCAGCTGCCCCAGCGAATCCACCGACTGTAAACCAACACAACATTGACCATTTTCATTAAAATCAAACATAATAACCCGCAATTTTTAGAGTTCCGTACCCAAAGGGTAACCAGATTCTATTACTAAGACTTCGCTGTCTGTCTGTCACCAGACTGTATCCCATAAACCGCGGTAGTTTTTTTTTAAAGAATGGCTTTAACCAGTGGTTATCTAGCCAGTGACGAGTAAAATTAGATGAACAAATTTTGAGGTTATAAAATATGCCGAAGCCATTTCTTCATCTTTCTCAATAAAATGTATAATGTGTACATTTTATCGCTTGTTTTGGATTCTTGACGAGAATTTCAAAGGCCAGCCTTGGTTTCAACATTATTCGAAAGAATCCATATGCCGAATGTACTCGACATGGTACTCTTCCGATCGCGTCGAAACCCTCGCAATTTTGCGTAATTGATACTATAACACCGTCCATGACACTTTTTACACTATATCACACCATTATAACACAAAAAACACACATTACAGTTTTATTAAACAATTAACAAAATTGCAATGAACCACCATTTTTCAAGTTCGCGCCAAAAATCACCGCGGTAGTTAGACAGTTGAAATTTTCACAGATGATGTATTTCTGTTGCCGCTATAACAACAAATACAAAGCAGATAAAATAATAATTTAACCGGGGCTCCCATACAACAAATGTGATTTTTTAGGAGACGTGCGTTTTAACTTATTAGTAACGCCATCTAGTAGCGAGAATTAGTTTTGCTACTCGACACTAGATGGCGTTACCTAAACGGCGTAACAAAAAAAGAATAAAATATTTAAGGGGGCTCTGATTAATATCATTCCAATCTTTAGCCTTACAGATCGCAAGTTCGTGGTCAAACAAGGACAGAAGAAT
This sequence comes from Carcina quercana, assembly GCA_910589575.2. Taxonomy (NCBI): domain Eukaryota; kingdom Metazoa; phylum Arthropoda; class Insecta; order Lepidoptera; family Depressariidae; genus Carcina; species Carcina quercana. The sequence goes on along the minus strand of OU342429.1, from coordinate 13,411,601 downwards.
GTATATAAACACTGCTGATATACCAACAATTCAGTAAATAAAATGATTGTATGGATTATGTATGTCGTGCTAAAATTAGAGTAACTAATATGTACTTTACCTCTTTCAAATTGATGTAGAATTGTTGTACCAGCGGTCTCTTCGAGTAGTACCAGAACCTTTCTGTGGGTGGATATATCTTCACTGGGGTTTCTATTACCAACCTGGAAATAAAAAAGCATTCATTATTATAAGCCGGAAAACGGCCAAATATGAAGACTAGGAGGATAGTACGCCGTAATACAATGTTGGCTGGCTAGCTACTACCATGTCACCTAAGTCTGCCGCCAAACAGCAATGTTAGTAGCACTGTTGTGTTCCGGTATGAAAAAGTAGCAGAGCCACCGCCTTCTTAACTTGAGGCTTCGGAGTGCGCACGCGTAACGTCCAACGATCTTATGGTCACTTATGTACAAGGCCAAGTGCAAACCCATCATACATCATCATCATCAACAGCCTATATATGTCCCCACTGCAGGGGCTCAGGCCTACTCTCCTACAGAGAGTGAATGGGCCATAGTCCACCACGCGGGCCTTATCCACTGCGCCACCGATGCTTATAAAAATCATACATAGATAAATAAATAATCATCATATCCTAGTGCTTGACGAACATGAGTGTACGTAATTTTAGTCCCCGATGCAAAAACAAGGGTGTTATAAGTTTGACGCCAATGTCTGTGTCCGATTTTGATACGGTTTTTTAAAAAGCAGGTTTCTTTGAGGTGGTTCATATCTATATTTGGTAATCGAATGATTCTCGATGTGTTTTTTTAAATTTAATATACTTGTTGTATGTATAGACTTGCCTCAGAGGATCGGGAATGCCTCTGATGACTAGGTCCAGCGCTAGGGACATGTACGCGGGTGCTCCGTCCCCGCTGGCCACGTTGAACGCAGCGAGTGCGGACTCCCCCGCGTTCCACAGCGCACACACCGAGCACCCCGAGCCGCCCGACGAGCCGCTCACCATCTCCAACAGGCGCATGTCAGAGTGCTTCACGCTGCGACCGGGCGCAAGCAGGATGCCGAAGCACCGCTCGATGTAGAGTCCACCGGAGTAGCCAGACTGACAGACAAGTACAACGAAATTTGATACGCTATTTCTGGAGGAAATAACTAAGAAATAAGGAAAAAATCCGCCCAAGTGCGAGTTACGCACTGTAACAATGCTCTAACAAATGCTCTTAAATTTTAAAAAAATTGCTTTAGTTTTGCTCCGCGCCTTTAGATGACGCCACTAGTACTTGTTTCAAAACTTAGTGTAAAACCAACTGTGAAGCGTTGGCTGTCAACTGTCAAGCAAAACAAATTTTACTTTGCAGTTAAATTCCATGCCCGATTTATGGTTTTCAACTGCAAAGTTAAGTTTGTTACCAATACATTTATAGTGAGGAAGCCAGTCCCCTTAAATTTTTCTCGTAGCGGCAACAGAAATACACATTAATTGAAAATTCCAACCGTCTACCTATCACGGATAATGAGATGCAGCCCGCTGACAGACAGACGGACAGCGGAGACTTCTTAATTACAGGAGGAATGATATTGGGTGATATGAATTTTTAATATAACATTACGCGCCAGAACCTGTCATCATATTCATCAACGGCCTACATTCCTCCCCACTGCAGGGGCTCAGGCCTACTCTCCTACAGAGAGTGTATGGGACTTCACATGCCTGTTCAAGTCATGCAGGTTTCCTCACGATGTTTTCCTTCACCTTTAAGCAATCGGATAATGTATTTGAATTGAAAAAACAGCTCATAGGTACACAGCTGAATTCGAACCCGGAACCCTCAGATTGAGAGTCCGCACCCTATCCACTACGCCACCGACGCTTCGGTGCATAGATGTCATCATCGATTCACCCCTAAACAGGAACGCGCGTAATTTAATGACTTATACGGCAATTGCAGTATTCGTCTGACCTGTGGATCCTCCGCGTCCACGTGCACGTTGTTTGTGACCTGCTGCACGGTGATGGTGACCTGCTTGTCGATGCCCCCTCGGAGCTTGAACCCCAGACGCTCCTTGGGAACGTGACTGAACGTACCCTGAAATTGAAGCACATCGTCTTACACGGATGACAAATCTTTATGTACATACACGTGACATCTATTTAAATACAAAATTATACATGGCTACACAGAAAACACACGTAAGTACAACGGACGGAACATGATTAAGGCGTCATCTCCATCAAAGTTACATACTAAATTTCTGTTGACATAATCTTTTAAAATATAATAGCTGGATTTGTGTAGTAACTATCTAAAAATAGGACATCAGATTGTGATGTCGCGAAATGAGAATCATCAACATACAACTTCACAGTGAATCACAATTTTCATTTTAAACACATTTTTCTTCGATTATTGTTCAAAGCGCCATCTATGCACCATTAGCTGCGTAACTGCTATTGTAGCTAACTATAAAGCTTCATCTCCTATTTTTAGGTAATTACTTATCAAAGCCAGCTATTCTATTTTAAAAGATTATCAACAGAAATGTAGTATGGAAGCATTAGGAGAGGGAAAATGTTAAGTCAAAATAAATATCAGCGCAAACGGCATGAAATAATAATTAGCATTTAAGAACATGTCTTCAGCACGTTCTGGGAGTTTATGACTGTCAAACCAACAGACTTATCTTCGCTTTTCACATCACTGGAGATCTTACGTTGCTGGATTGATTCTCCCACTGCCTAATACTTAAGTTGGTTGGGTAGTAAAGTAACTGAATCTCCAAAATTAGCCACCGAGCCACCGGTTTTCGGTGGATGAAACAATTTACAATCCGCCCGCTTTGTATGTTTCGTGTGGCCCATGGCGGCGGACACTGCTGTAGAGTAGCACCACCGGCCACACGTGCGGCAACCTGTGGCTGTTACCGGTTGGGCCGTCAAATAGCAAGTGATAATACCGGAGTACTGGTGTGTTCCGGTACTGAAAGACAATCGTAGATTAGGCTTCTGGGTGAGCCCGCTTTCCAACCAACGGCCCTATAATTACTTACTGCAAGGTGAAATGAAGGCAGAGTGGTTATTATAAATTTCAAAAGAAATTAAAGGTTTACCTTAGCATCACTCTCCTTGATATCTATAGTGCACTCTAGCACGTGCATGAGCTGCATCGGGGGCACCACGGGCCCCGCGCACTCGGTCAGCGAGCCAGTCATGGAGGGAGCAGCGCTCAGGTCCCCCACTAGGGACGATGCCATGGAGCGAGGGATACGCTCGAACGCTTTCGCGAAACAACCTAGGGACAATAGCACAAGGTTCAAAATTACAGGTCTAACGTATAACTGAGTCTGTTCCTGAGGTATGGGGTCGGTACGGGAGGGGTGACGTGTGACGCCCGATAGTTTGACGTTCCGTAAACACACCCTCCCGTACCGCTTCCATACCTCAGGAACAGATTCAGTTATGCGTTAGATATAAAACAATAGTTTTTTTTAAATAGCACAAAAAGTATCATCTAAAATGTCTACATAGTAAAACGTCCATTGCTGGACATAGGCCTCCTCCAAAGACCGGCCCCGAGCCACGTGCATCTAGCGACTCCCCGCGACCTTGATAAGGTCGTCGGTCCATCTCGTTTCCCGGTATGTGGTCGCCACTCGAGAACATCTACTCCCATCGGTTATCCGCTCTTTCTGCGATGTGGCCTGCCCATTGCCACTTCAGCCCACTGACTCGTCGAGCTATGTCGTTGAGCAAAAAGCTAGTTGACATATAGCATTGAAATTTGGAACATTTATCGGTCCCTTTGATGGTAGATAAATGTGAAGAGCACCACTAAGAGGATGAATAGTCAACTGCTAGTACAACTAGCATACAATTACGTTTATTAAGCATTCATACATTCAAAATAATAACGTATGTAACTCCACACCCACTAAACATACCTTGACAACTACCAAGACCAATTGATAGCATTATACTATGTTTTAATGAAACATAATACGACTGTTTTCATTATCAAAGAGTGGGCGTATAGAAACAAATCTATAAAATATCAAATACTATATTTGTATAAAAATATCATAAACTTTAATGTTATACAATTACAACAACGCAACCACTTGTTTTGTTTTTATTTTTAACCGACTTCAAAAAGGAGGGTTCGACAGGTATTTCTTTTGTGCTATTTTTTTAAATTTGTTACCTCAGAACTTTTGACTGGGTGAACCGATTTGGATGATTCTTTTTTATTTGAAAGGTGGTGCTTCCCGTGTGGTCCCATTTCAATTTGGTCCAGTTCTGACAACGGCATCCATGAGAAAACGATATAAATCTTAAATTTGCCTTAATAAAAGTAGACTTTTAGGGCAACTGAAGTCGGTTTCCAGTTCTTTTTGAACGCATTTACTAGTAATGAAATATTTTTATGAACCGTTCCGGATCAGCAACCTAAATATTAACTTGTACAAATCATACAAGGATATCTTTAACGTGTGTTATGAATTAATTAATGTATTTAACAATAAAAAGAAGCAAAATAATCACTAACATTCTTAATAATCACTATTTTTAACATACATCATATTACCTATTCAAAAACAAACACACCTCCACGCGTGTTTACCCAACCATGTATAATTCGATGCAGTCACGGAACACAGAACTTATCACAAACTTCACTTCGAGAAAGACACAAAGAGATTCCGACACACTTTTCATATATTTTTTAAAAATTACAATTTTTAAAACACTTTTAATTTTTAATGAAGCTCGTGGACGGCGCGGTAACGTGCGCTCGACGCGAGAGTTTTTAAAACAAAAACATTTCAATCATGGAGATAAGCGGGGAGCAGCGGGCGTGAGCGACACTATTCTGTACTGATTAATTATTCGGATCGCGTCAGGCCGTCGTAAATCCTCGTCGTAGTCCGTATTAGGTGCGTTAACGATCGTTCTGAATTGTATTAACGTTTCAAAGTCAACGTATATTGTTAAATATTAAAGATACAATTGTAATTAAGTTAACCATAGTTTCGTTAGTTATTTATCGTGTTTAATTCGAAATAATACATTTTGATTTTGCAAAATACATTTCGGTAACAAAAAACGGTTTTTGTTATCATTATTTTAGATCTAGTGTTCTATTCTGACACTGGTATTTTATACTTAATAGGTGCTTCCAAACTTTAGTTATAAGATATGAATTGTAAAAGTGAATATTATTTTTCTTTTTTCTTTTCATATAACCTTTACAGTTAGTTTTAGAAATTAAAAATAAATTCGCAAATATATTGTTAATTCTACCTTATTTGCACACATAAATAGAAAATGACTCATTCAACAAGTAATTTACTCATGACTCATTCATTTAGAACCGGGTATGGATCAAGACGTGAGGGAGTACCTAATTTAGCTCTCAGTGCATGCAGAGTAGTCTTAGAAACTTTGAACGAAAACAATGACAGCAACGAACAAGATTAAACCGGTGGTTCCGTTATTGCATCAAAAAGACTGACAATCAAATCGGAATCAAACCTAAATGAGGGCGGGATGAGTCACGAGTTCAAAACACTCCCCACCGCGGGGGGTGGTGTTAGGGACGTATACCTCAAAGGTATAACGACCGCCACAGAATAGGGACGCTGTAACACATGTCGTTATCGGAAACTAAACTATGTCGATGGGTGTAATACTATGTTGAGTCAACCGATATTACAATAAAAAGGTTATTTTAATAACAACGAAAGGTGACCGAGTCCGTTTCGAGTATAACCTGATATTTCAGCAACATTAGGGTGCCCTTATAACCTTTTGCTTAACAAAGGCCGTGTGGCCACATCGAGTTCGAACAGAACCGCCCGTGTGTCGTCGTATTAAAATATAACTAACTTTGAGACGTGTGGGTTAAACATTATCAAATTATCTCTTACCTACTTAGTTTAGTTCACCAACCTTTAAAACTCAGCAATGCGTTACTCTTTTAACGGGTATAGAGATAATGAGCTAATTAATTATAGCGTGGATAATTTTTCGTGAATGAAATTTCGACTGTTATTAAGTTCAAGACACTGAATTTACTCGCCGACTTAAAAAATAATATAATAATTAAAAAGTGCCTGAATAGAATAAAGTACATCAACTCGAACTCGATGCGCGAGTCTGACTCGCACTTGGCCGTTTTTTTACATAAGATTCAAATCGGCATACCACTGTCAAAAAGATTTACTCACGATTGATTTCTACATTTTTAAAATGTCACTGAATCTAATGTCAGAGAAGAAAGGCATATAGAAACTACACCGAAATTTACATGTCTAACATGATGCACTTACATAAATTCAGCACATTTTAAATGAAATGATCACCATATAACATCACTATGTTATCCAAAAGCGTAGGAAACACTACCTCACACTTATTGTTCAAATCAGAACGGCCAATGGTTTTGCACGTAATAAATGGATACTCAAATATGCGAACTATCAACAGACAAGTTGTGTAAATTTAGAAACATGAAATAGTCATTACACTCTGCTATCCATACTAATATTATACATTCAAAAGTGAGTTTGTTTGTTGGTCCTTCCTTCACGACTTAAGGAAGTACAGAAAGAGGAAAGGACTGCGGCAATTTTATATCCCAATCAAACAAGTATTTCATCTGGCCTAATTTCTGAAGTCCACGCAGAATGTACTCATGTATCAGGTGTCAATGTAGTTATTCTTATGTAACAAATCAATGTTCACAATAGAACCACCCCCTATCTCTTTAGGTGTCCTATAAGATGCGGTCTTGTAACTTCGTGGCAATCTGTGAAGGAAGCTCGTGTTCACCAGAGCGCCAATGTACCTATATTATGTATGGCTTGGGTATTAAATTTATTGAGCTCCGTTAATCTTCAAAAAATCTCGAAAATCTTTATTCGTAAACATAGGTTGTACAGTACACGGTAGTAGGTAACAGTTGTAGATGTTTCGTCCTTAGCGGACATACGAAGTTATACTTTAATATACTTATTAACTAGTATTACATATTGCAAATTTCTTGAAATATAATTATGTCAAAAGTAGGACGTTTGACATATAGTATGATTTTTTTCTCGCTCTATAGAGTACGTCTCTTATTACGTAGTCTATGTATATTATCTTTGTTCACCGATGGACTTCAGCTCTGATTAAGAAGAAAGTGGGAATAGGTGCGTTTCCACGGAGTCGGAGCGAAGAAAAAAAAAACAGATTTTGAAGTTGAGCGGAGGCTAGCGGAAAAATAAATTGTATAAAGTTTCAGCTTCGCTCCACTTAACGCCACATCGCAGAAAATGAACCCTAAATGAACCTCAAAGGTTCTAAAGTCATAACTATATCCAGCCTAAAACGGGTTTGTTTCTTGTAATTTCTTGCGGTTTACTTAGCACTGTCACAACTCGACAGTCCTGGAGTTCACACATGCAGATTTGTCTACCAACTTTTTTTTAAAAAAAGATAAAGTTGTACAATAGACTCACTGGAGACTTGTGTGACGGCCTCGGCGATGTGACACCGGAACACGTGGCATCGGTATACGGCGGACTCCTTGGTCTCTCCGTGGGACCAGGTGAAGGCGAAGCACGAGGCGACGGGCGAGCCGGACGCGCCCCGAGCGTAGAACGAGATGCGGTTCACCGCGTACCGAGTCATCACGCTGTTAGTGTCCGCTTGGTACAGCCTGTGATACATCAAGAATATTAGCAACGGTATTTACTTCAATTAACCATTTATTGCAGACAAGAAAAATAAAAACATTAACATAATTTTTGGACTTGACAACGTCTTATAAAACGCCGGTTGCACGCACGAAAAAGTGTCACGTTCCGCCTGAGCCGAGCGTGTAAGCGAAAGCGTGGAACAAGCGATAGAGAGGCACGATCGGCCTAGCACATTCACGTAATATGTACCTAATTTCCTAAATCATACGACTGATGACGAATGAAACTTGTCATAACCCGGCAATATTAATACCTGAATCTGCTAAAGAAATAAATTCCGTGAGCGTACATTATGATACTTATAATAATTAAAACGAGTGTGTGTGTACAGTATGTTATGTAGTTTTATGTCAACTGACGACTTTACGATATAAAAGATACGAAAGTTAGTTTGTTAATACTAAAGAAAAGAAGAAAGAATAAAAGATTTGTATAAATTCTAGTCTTTTTAAGAAAAATAAACTTTTTTTTTTACTAAGCGCTTCAGGCACAACCAACCGTGGTGAAACCTGACATTTACGTAGCCTAAATACGTGGCATGGCGAAGGGTATAGGCTAATTTTTATCCAGGTCCATTAAAAGGTTCCCGAGAGATTATTGCCGAAGTCCAAGCCGACGTAGTTGCGGGTTAAAATACGACTATATATATAGTGTCAAAAGAAGACTTATTTCATTAATCTGAAACAGTTTCAAATGACAAATATCTAATAATAAAATGGCGGCCTCTGTGGCGCAGTCGTCTGAGAGTTAGATTTAGATGGAACACACGTGGCAGGTCCCGGGTTCAATTCCCGGTAGGAGACATTGCCAAAACCACTTTGTGATACTTACCCCAGTTTGTTTAGTACATTGCAGACTGAATCACCTGATTGTATGAAAGCCAGGTCAGTCAAGCCATTGGCACAGAATTAATATAGTACTAAGTACAGAAGGAACATTGACCGCCTCCCACAGATCCGCGACACCTCACTTCCCCCGCAAGAGACTGACTGAGAACATGACCGTTACGTATGGCGAGTGCTACTCACACATGCGCATGTATACAAACTACATCCGTTCGTTGTGTGCCGATATCACGACATTTGTTTGAAGTGTCTGACCTGTGCCGGTTAGATTAGTGTTAGGTTAGTGTTGGTACCGGTTAGATGTCAGAGGACTGTGGCGGCACAACAATAAATTCTGATAAATAGGGGTTGTGCGGTCGGCTATTGACCTTACAACCTACACGATAAGATATAGCTATGACAAATGTGAAGTGAACTGACACGACTAGCCCCTGCGAGCACACCGGCACCGATATGGAGACAGCGATGCCGTCTCTGCTCTCCGGCATGGAGCTGAGTTCCTTCATGATGCGCTGGATGTCGCTCTCGGACTTGGGGTCGGCGATGTTCTGTGCGCCCAGGTAGCTCACCCCGCTGAACACCGTGCACTCCTGGTCCACGTCTGAAACTAACACACGTTATATTATGTGAATATGTTACAGAAATACGTTATAGAAATAAAATGAATTATTTCTTTAAATGTATTTTGCTTAGCATCAAGTATTGACCAGTTTCAGTATGCGTATATATATATATATATATATTTACATCACGATACCCATCAAACGTCCTTTTATTTCGCATTATTGTGGCGTCCACCACTTTCACTCGGTTTTTATCAACTATTTAAATGAATATCGGGCAACTAAGAAATGTAAAATACAGTGTACAACTTTTTTTTTCATTCTATGCCCTTATGTTGATATACAAATATTCGTATATTACCAGTCATAGTGAAAACAATAAGGAATCCTTTCCAGATTACCAGTAATTAGACTTCCCATAATATACGTGTTTCTTTTTACATTCATCTAACTATTGCAACTCCTTTGTATCGTGCGACGTTGCCGCTCTTACCTAAAAAATGGCTTAAAGAACTTTACTTTATGTATATGAGGTAGGTAGGTGGTAGGTACTACGAACAACGATTTTTTATGCTTAAAGTATGTAAGGGCAGCGTTTAGAAATGTTAAGCCATACAATTATGTAACTCAATAAAACAAATACTCATATCAAACGTTATTTATTATGAAATTTGTATCAAATAACAGAACTACTTAATTTGTATGACAGGTAGGTACCTGCATGTTTCTTTAGTACATTTAATGAGGTAGATAATTATTGATAATTAAGTTATTGAAGAACATATTGATAACACATCTACCTGAGGCAGATTTACCATAAATGAAATAACAACTAGTTGCATTAGCTGCGTTAAAATTAGAACAGCCCACGTTTAAAATATGGACGTCAAATATCGCGTAATTATGTGCCTACTATTAATTATAGCAACTTATGTGCCTACTAGAAATTAAAATAAATGTGCCTTGTGCACTAGACAAACGAAAAAAGTAAAATATTGAATATACGGACGTCAAATATCGTATAGAATGAGTCTTTTACAATAATTTGACGTCCGTATAATAAGTGTTGTGATTCCTGACCCGACCACGACAAGGACTGGAGTTTGTAATATTGCACAAATTCATGATTTTTATTGTGCGTTTTAGTGCCATTAGTCTCGGGAATTAGTGCCTTCGTGAATTCAGCAACACACCCTATCCAACTCCAAAAAACCGACCAACCCTAACAGCATGATCTAACAAACTTTGCATGAAAGCATGTTTATACGGAACAGCAGCAACTCAACATCGTCTCTGCCAACAAAGCTTAATGACTATAACTCCAACCAACAAAACAAGGAGAAAGACTATCTGGACACACAGACCGAGACCCAACTTGACAGTGACAGCATAACCTCAGACCATGAAGAATGGCAAAGGGATGAAATTCCCACCAGGAGAAAGAAAAGGAAAGAAACAAGTCCAATTCATAACGACGGGAATAAAAAAACAGAAAAATTCCTCAAACTTTGCTATCCCTACACGTAATAGTTTTGAACTACTTGATACGGAGCTTACGAATAAAACCAACAATACAGATAAAGTATATGTACCAAAACCAGAACCCATCTTTGTTACAGGCGTAATTAATATAAATTCTCTTAAGGATGTACTAAACAAATTTGTAAAAAGCGATCTTTACCTCATGACCACACTTAGGTCTGGACACGTTATAAAAATTATACCTAAAGACATCAAAACATACAAAACGATTCGAGAGAACTTCATTGCCAACAATATCTCACACTACACTTACCAGCTTAAAAGCGAGAGAGCATACAGAGTAGTATTACGCGGACTGCATGCATCAGAAAATACCACAGAAATCTCAAAAGAATTGTACGAAATTGGACACGAAGTGAGACAAATAGTCAACATCAGACATTGAGCTACTAAGGAACCCTTGCCTGTATTTTATGTCGATTTAGAACCAAAACCAAACAACAAAGCCATTTTCGATGTGAAATACTTGAATAACATGAAGATTACTTTCGAAGCCCCATACAAGAAAAAGGAAATCATTCAATGCAAGAGATGCCCGAGATTTGGGCATTCCAAAAACCAATGTTTTAGGCCCCATCGCTGTGTTAAATGCGGCAGCGCTCACCCTACAACAACTTGTACTAAAAAACCAGACACTGAGGCTACTTGCGCGAACTGTGACGAAAAACACCCCGCCAGCTACAAAGGATGCAAAGTGTACAAACAGTATAGAGAAATAATTCTTAAATTAGACCCTAAGTCAAAAGAAAAACAAATGCCTAACAAAATAGAGATCAAAAACCTTGATCCCCACCCGGGTTATAAAACTAACAGCGCAGGGCATCAACACTTAACTAAAACGTATTCAGAAGCAACGAAAATCAAAGAACAATATACTCAACAAGACACAAAGAACGACTTGACCGATCTTACTGACCTAATGGACATAATGTTTGAAAAACTACAACATTCTATGTTGACAATGATGGAAAAAATTATGGACAAAATGATGGATCGCATGGTCCAGCTAGTCAGCAGCCTGGTGAAAAAATGACCCGAAACCTCCAAGTGGTTACTTGGAACGCCAACGGCTTGACGGAACGACGTCAAGAATTAGAAACTTTTCTCAGAACAGAGATGATTGATATAGCATTAATCTCTGAAACAAGATTCACACCAAAGACACACATAAACTTTAATAATTATACAGTGTACACAACCAATCACCCAACTGGGAACAGTCATGGAGGAACAGCAGTAATTATTAAAAGCAACATTAAACACTACCCTTTAGAGGAATACCGAACAGAAAAAATTCAAGCAACATCTATTAAACTTGTAGACAGCAAACTAGAAACTGTATTTTCCGCTGTGTATTGTCCTCCAAAACATACCATATCTGCCAATGACTTCGTAAAATATTTTTCTACACTGGGTAACAGATTCATATGTGCGGGCGATTGGAATTCTAAACATTTAAATTGGGGATCTAGGCTGATCAATACTAGAGGAAGACAACTTTGTAAAGCCACAGAAGAGATGAAGTTAGAATGTCATTCCGGCAGAGAACCTACCTACTGGCCTACCGACAGACAAAGACTCCCAGACCTATTGGACTTTTTTATTGTAAAAAACATAGATAGTAACTACTTAAACATAGAACCACGAATAGATCTCACATCTGACCACACACCAGTTATACTGAATGTTAGTACAACAGTTAATCTGGTAGCACAGCCCCTAAGAATATACAATTTGAACACTACAGATTGGACAATCTATAAAAATATACTCACGACAGAGACAGAACTAAAGACCAAAATTAATACAATAGAAGAACTTGAAAGACAACTGGAACAACTTAATATGACTATCCACATTGCAGCCAATTCTGCAACTCCAAAAAGGAAAGGTAAAGGACAACCTCTGAAACATAACTCATATTCAAAGGATATTAAAGAGAAAACACCAAGAGCGCCGTCGGTTGAGAAAGATCGGGCATACGACAGGTTATCCTAGTGATAAAACTGCATTCAATAGTTTCTCAAACGAACTCAAAGCCCTTATCAGCACCCTAGAAAACGATAATATTCAACACCATCTCTCAAATCTAGATCCAACAAGAAACACAAATTACTCACTGTGGAAGGCTACCAAGAATCTAAAGCGCCCTAAAATCCACATATCACCTATCAATGATGAAAAAGGAGAATGGGTTAGATCAGATAAAGAAAAGACAACAATCTTTGCGGAACATCTGAAAACAGTTTTCCAACCACTCCCTGAAAACAATCCCGAACATACTAAGAAAATCAAGGAATACCTTGAATCAGCGAATCAAATGTGTCTCCCACTAAAAAGTACCAGCCCAAAAGAAATTGCGAAAGAAATAAAGAATCTCAAGGATGGTAAAGCACCCGGATATGACCTTATTGATGCCACATTACTTAAAAACCTGCCTCATAAAGGTGTAATGAAATTAGTTAACATCTTTAATGCCAGCCTAAGACTTGAACATTTCCCTGGGCAATGGAAAATTGCACACGTAGTCATGGTCCTGAAACCCGGTAAACCCCCACACAAAGCTACTTCATACAGACCTATCAGCCTGCTCCCAGTTATTGGCAAACTGTTTGAAAGAATATTGCTTAACAGGATGAAAGAACATCTAAGTACAGTATTACCGAACCACCAATTTGGATTCCGGGAAAAACACGGGACAATTGAACAGGTACACCGTATTGTCGACACCATTAGCAGATGCCTTGAAAACAAATTATACTGCTCTTCAGTCTTTTTGGATATCAGCCAAGCGTTTGATAAGGTATGGCATGACGGCCTCCTGTTCAAGCTAAAGAAGCATTTCCCGCATTGTCTGTTCCGAATACTAAAATCCTACTTAGATAAGAGATGCTACCAAGTGAAGTACAGCGATGATCTCTCAGAAGTACACGAAATAAAATCAGGTGTCCCTCAGGGCAGTATCTTGGGCCCTATACTATACCTCATTTTTACAGCAGATATTCCAACAACTGACTACACCACGACTGCGACATACGCTGACGATACGGCGCTGCTATCGACTCATAGCAACCCAGAAATGGCATCATCACAGTTGCAAAACCACCTGACTGAAGTTGAGATGTGGCTGAAGCGTTGGAGAATAAAAGCCAACGAGAGCAAATCGGTACATGTAACATTTACACTTAGGAGAGAAACATGTCCACCAGTAATGCTAAACTGCAAAGTTATCCCTCAAGATAATAACGCAAAATACTTGGGCATGCACCTACACAGAAAGCTTACATGGCAAAAGCATATATGGACAAAGCGCAAACAACTAGATGGAAAACTACGGTCACTGAACTGGTTATTGGGACGCCAATCACAATTAAATCCTAACAACAAGATGCTAGTGTACAAAACTACCATAAAACCAATCTGGACTTACGGAATACAACTGTGGGGAACAGCCAGCAACAGTAATATAGATATCCTGGAGAGATTCCAGACCAAAGCTCTGAGAATAATGTTTGGCATCCCTCATTGTATAAGTAATAAATACATATACCTCGACCTCGGCCTAAAATTAGTTCGGCAAGAAATAGCTCAAAGCAGCCTGAAATACCAGGAGAAACTGACCATCCATATAAACAAACTGGCACACGCTCTGAGTGGAGAAGGCACTCTTCAGCATACCCGGCTAAAAAGGAGAGACATACCGACCCTACATAAAAGATTTGATATCAAGAGAGTCGTGTGAAAAGAACTTTCACACAAGTATGGCTCTCGAGGAAAACACATACCGAGTAATCAAACAAAGAAGTGGCCTATTGTTGTAAAACACATTGCCATGAAGCAGAAACACACACACACAAAAAAAGATCAGCTTCTATTGCAGCAGTTTTCACACTGCTGTCTGATTTTAATGTCGTCATTATTGCAATGTTGCAGCACTGTTTTAAACTTGTGCTAATATTCATGGCATATGTAGGAGCTCCATAGCGATCTGTTTTATCATCGTAACTCGATACTTTTTTGGTCGCAGTCACAATCAAATCATAATTTTGTGGCTTTAAACAATCCATCAAATCTTTAAGAGACGGTTTCAGTTTCTTTAACTCTATTACCAATTTAGCTAATTCTCTCATTTTCCGCGAAGTAACATTAATAAAATGCTTTTCTCGATGGATCCGCTGATATTGCGCACCAAATGCACAGATTAGAGAGTCTTTTTTAGCTTCTAGAGATATCCTATCTGGTCTCATTTTAGGAAATACCTCTTCTTTGAGTTTTTTATCTATATTAAGGTTACGTAACATGAAATTTTGGGCTTCAACTTGGGTGTTAGAAGTTTCAGATAAAGGTTGACATGTTCTTTTATGTTTCCACAGCTGTTTTCTAGAGTAGAAGCCTAAACATTTTTCACATGGCAAATAATTGATATCCGGGTAAAGATTGCTTTTTTTCATCGGTTTTACGCATTTCGCAACGTTGTTTATATAATTCCCTTTTTTTCGTAGGTTTGTTATGAGTTTTTTGCAAGTGCAACTCTTTTTGGGATATGAGAGGATTTTTTGAACCTCAGATTTCATAAAATGGTTTCGTATTATGTGTCTCAAGGGCGGACGCCGGTTCTCATGTCATATGAACGTGTAAGCACTATCAGGAATCCAAAATGTAACTAAATAATTCGTCTAATTTCACTGCAATGCTTGCGAGAAACAATACCCAATTATTGCACAATACGGCAACGTCGCATTCTGAACTTTCGTAAGGGCGTCGAATACGGCTAGCAATAAAAGTATTGCTCACGACAATAGCGCCACTAATTTTTGCGACGAAAACTAACAGAACTACGAATATATTCAGTCAAGTCAGACTGAAAATAAAATGACGTCCAATTTTTTTATTTTATTTTTACTTTTCTCGCATTAGTAAGATGATCCTAGACAATTACCATCTGCCTCCTATTATGCGTCCGTATATTGGACGTCGCAAGCAGGTGGACGCCACATTATATGCGAAAACGATCATGCTGGATGCACAATGAGTTAGAGGATATATATATATATATATATATAATAAACTGGTTTTGTGTACGGTTATTTCTTTTATAGAGACCACACAAAAAAGAAATAACCGTACACAAAACCAGTTTAAACCCCAATTTTCAAAATTAAAGATATTCACTACAGGTCCACACGCTATGGTCATTAAATTAAAATATATAATAAAATCCCAAACAATAAAAAAAAATATAAGCAATGTATTTACAAAAAAATATTTTTAATTGAAATTTGTTTACTATGACATCAGTGAGCTCTTAAACGATGCCATTAATATTGTCTCAGATAAAACATAACATACTATACAATATTAAAATGCCCTCAAACATATTGCTGTCCTGTCCTGTAGGGGCCTACTGGGCACGTGTGTTAGCTATATAACATTTAGTATAAGATAACATGTATTGTGACATGCAATAAATAAATACAAATATTGTCATAAAGAACTACGCTCCGCTCCGGATACAATTTAATAAGCATAAACCTGCGTCTGTAAATCTATCCAGCAACCCATCAATACCTCGATTTTTACCTCGTTATTACACAACCTGTCAATAGCCGAACCCAAAAAAAATATCATCATCATCATCAACAGCCTATATATGTCCCCACTGGAGGGGCTCAGGCCTACTCTCCTACAGAGAGTGTATGGGCCATAGTCCACCCCGCGGGCCCAGTGCGGATCGGCGGACTTCACATGCCTGTTCAAGACATGCAGGTTTCCTCACGATGTTTTCCTTCACCGTTAAGCAATCGGATAATGTACTTGAATTGAAAAACAACTCATAGGTACACGGCTGGATTCGAACCCGGTACCCTCAGATTGAGAGTCCGCGCCTTATCCACTGCGCCACCGACGCTAAAATTAATATCGTACAAGACATTTAACTATGCCATATTGTTCGTATTATAGAACATTTTAAGTTTAAATATGAGATATGTCACTCTCACCGGGTCTCACCTATCATGCGTCTCATGCTACGCAAGCAGGTTGTGGTATGTGATGTTGCTGCTTCTCGTGTTACAAACTGACAATTATCGTCTTACCCTCATCGTCGCTTTCGATAGGCTTCATGTGATCATGTTTCTCCGTCGGGGAGGGTGTGGAGCTGCTACCTGACGGGGGTCCATCCATCACCTCGTAGAACTTGGAACCGCCCACCAAGCGGCAGGAGTCCTGGGCAAATAATACAGGTTCAAGAGATTGATGTTTCAATTAAGTAGAGTAGTCATGATACCATGTATCCATTATTACTTGTGATCAGGCAGATGCTGGCACATCACGGATGGGACCCATGGTGGTGATAGGAGGGAAATTCCAGGGCAGAGGTGTCTACAATCACACCTGTTAAGTGTGGTCTTGACTTTAGGATAGGACCTCCTCATACCATATCGCGGGTGTCGTAAAAGGCTGCCACCTTTCACGTCACCCTCAAGATGGTATGAGGAGGTTCAGGAAATATTATTCCACAAATATTATTTTTAAATATAATAATAAAGATGGGTTTGCACTCGGCCTTGTCACCTGATGGTAAGTGACGATAATGCCGTTGGATGGTAACTTGGTAAGCGTAACCCAGAAGCCTCAAGGTATGAGAAATGAACAACAACATCTTACTGCAAAATCGCCTTGTACAAAGTCCGAGGAGGCTCATGTCCAACAGTGGACTTATGCAGACGATTATGAAGACAGCATTACTGGAATGATCACTTCTATGTTCTAGTGGCTACACGCATGGACTTTGGTTTCCAGTGAGTTATCTATTGGTACTCGGTTTGATTGGTGTTAGGGCATTTTATATATCAAACTATCTACCTCACTCTGCCGCCAAACAGAGCCAGCGCTTAAATAGGTCGAGGCTTATGGGTGAGCGGCCTTACCGTCATCATTAGATGACATAAAATCAAAGTGCAAAACCCGTCATCATCTTCCTATTCTTATCCCACTCGGAGCGTGGTCGTCACATATTTTCTTCTCCGTCATCTCAGTACTCAACTCACACCATTCACACACATATCACACTTCACACAATCCATCTATATCTTCTTAGGTATTCCTCTACTGCAATTATTACATCAAGTTCAAACAAACCCCATAATAATAAATCTCTCTCCATCACAATTTCAACATTTTGGTTACATAATCTTGTTGCTATACACTTAAGGATACAGAAGACGTAAGGAGCCATACATAGCAACAATTATTGTTTTACCTTTGTTAGGATTTGAGATCCCCTTCCATAAGTCATGGTGTCAACGCACTCGACACTAATCGGCATATGCATGGAAAGACTGTATATTAATTAAAGATATGCATTTAATTAAACACTGTTTATAAACGTTGCGCCTAAACTGAGTGTGGTTACAATTCCAATGGAATGAACGGTTAAATAATATTGAAATTATATTCCAAATGATTCATGCCCTGCCCACGAGTTATCCTGGTGTACATATATGTACATGGTTATTATTTCTGTATATGTATATCGCGGCATAAATAAACAAGTGCCTTGGGTTCGTCCGGCCGTTGTTCATACTGCTTCATATTTAGAATATAAATGTGTATGTTTGTGACTCAAGCCGTTAAAACTGAATTGGATGAAATTTGACACACAGAACCTGTTATGTATCTGCCTTATAGGTACGTACTCATACCATGTGCCTCGTTCAGGGGCAGGAGGTAGGGGCAAGAGGGTCTTCAAAATACCACGCTTGGACACAGGGGAGGGGGTGGGAGCATATGTCTCCGTCACGTAGTCAATATCCTCTTGAGAAATCTCGCGATATTTCGAGCTGTATTCAAATTATGGCGTGCAACATTAGCGTTTTTTACTCACGGGTGGCAACACTTACGCACATTTGTAGTAAAAATGTCGGTTAGGCGTTTTTTTAATATTGTAACTTTCTGTTTGCAAAAAATTATTGAACCCCATATTTTTGAATTAACCGGTGGAAACTGGAGTGTGTTCTTAGCATATACTACGGGTGGTCATCGTGGGGTGGGAGGGGGTTAAAAATTAAAATAAAAAATGGTCACGAAGTATGGGTACATTCCCTAATGTACTTTTTAGTGTTCGGGGCCCTATTACTAAGCCTCATCTGTCCGTCTGTCGCAGGGCTTTTAAACGGTCATAAAATATGGAGACACTCGAAATTTTCACAAAATGTGTATTACTATGGCCGCTAAGAAACGTTTTTTTCTGGCCGCTTTTTATTTTATCCCAGTAAAGTTTATGTATGTTGATTTCTGAACTAAAACAAGACGAAGTCGCGCGAGAGAGTTAGTATGTGATGTGGGTACTATTTGCTTAGAGATAAGTATACATCGTGTTATGTCTATGACTAAATATTAATTTGACAAAGGTACTGATCACGTCACCTAATTTTAACAAGTAATCTATATACCAATCTGTTAGGAGTACATGATTACTATCACTATCCTATAGCTATACAACAGTATATTGTTGTTTTTGACTTGTTTTTGTGCATCATAGTTTCATAGTTTATTTCGTCTATAACAAAAAATGTATGTGACATTTATATATCTAACATAAAATAAGATAAGATTAATTATTAACGTCAATTTTTTACAAAATAATATATCAAAACACACACAAAAAAGATTAAAATATTCTCATATTTAAAAACAAACAATTGGAGCCATCAAAAGTCGTGTCAGTTTGTTTTGTCGGATACAAATTCATCTAAACTGTAGTAACACTTCTCCAACAATAGACGCTGGAGTCCCGATTTGAAGAGCGTGTCACTCTCTATACTTGACATATCTACGGAGAGCTGATTGAACAGACGCACAGCTTGGAACCATCGTTTTTATGACGCGTTTTAAATATATCATAAAGCAAAAATCAGAGTTATGACATGTGGTTTTAGGGTCAATAATAGGACCACATATTGCGGTTTAGGTGTAGTTGTGTTGGCCGCTAGGTTTTAACGAATCGATCGATATTCGGTTTGATTTGTGGTACTTTTAAATGTACCGCCAAACCGCAGTGTACTATTGTATTTCGGTATAAAAAAGGTGGCACAGACAGCGCCTCATGCCAGCCTCAGGATTCTGAGTGAGCACGCTTACCATCAACGCCCTTATCGTCACCATCAGGTAAGACGAAATCCAAGTGAAAACCCAAAATACATTTTAAGAATAGCGAAAATTGTTCACTATTTTTATTACCTTTCCGCTAACTGCAAAAGTACTCATATTCAAGTTGATACATAAATGAGTTCCCATATAGTTGCGATCTTTGTACATCGTCACGCTTGTAAACAATCCTCTAGAACACTTTATGATACCCGAATCATTACTTTAGTTAAACTTGCTACAGATACGAGTTACGCACGTCTGTACTCTATATCTTCTCAATTAACACATTTAGCACTCATCGTGTTACACAAACGTTACTCAGTTCAACGAAAGAGAATATTTCAACCCATCCTGTGATAAAGTTCTTAAAATGAAAAACGTAGGAATTTACTATTCATTTTATATTGAGGTTAAATACTTGGTCATGGTCAAATATTTCACATATGTATGTATGACACGACACATTCACTCCTTTAACTAATACATGACCTAATTGAACGTCAGATTTAGCACATTAAATTGCCGGAACGTCAGTGCAAGCGGCAGTAACGAGCTCAATAGGCACACAATGGTCTGAAGCCAAAACAACCCGACGACAATTACCGTCAGACGTCGATTGTTAGGCTGAGGCGAGGCGACACTGGTCGCACATGTGTCACTGGAGGCAGATAATTCAAGTCCAACATCAGTGCTGATTGAATGATGATATTGACTAGAAGTACTAGAACCTTTCATTGATTGTAAATAAGTGCGCTGATGTTTATGTCAGTCAGGTCCGGACAGGGAACTAAAATCAACCCGCTCCCAATCTCCACAATAAAACTGAGAATTGAAATTTAGTTTATGGAATTAACTTGAATACCTACCTATAGTTCTCTCGCACACTTTGCAATGTATCCTTTAGAGATATCAATAAAAAGGCAAGCAACTTTTGGCCTGTGTTCGAGGCTTTGTAGTCCACGAGATAAAAAAAAACTACTAGTTCAGAGCACCCAACTGGCACATATATCAGAGCTAAACTAAACATGAAAAAGGTACTCCATACACGATAGAACTTCATAAAGACTTCGAAGTTGTGTAGATAAAGTACCGTCTCACCTTGGAAACGATGCCCAGCTTTTTAGCAGCAGTTTTTTCTGTGGACTCTATGTTGAGGTCATATTTACACTGATTGCAAATAAATTCTTAAAAAATGGAATATGAGGAGATCTTGCACCACAATTCGTACAATTCGTTTGCACTTTGGCCTAAAAACTTGGCCTTTATTTCACTTAATGGTTATTATACCATAAAATAACAATAGTGTTACCCAGACACGGTAAATTAATGCGGAACTGTTGTATTGTATGACATAATGTTACCATCAGTTTAGGGTGTACGAAAGCGGCCGCTGAGCACAAAAATCTGGGGGAAATGGTCTAATAGTTGTTTAAAAATAAAATAAAAATCATATTTATTTTTTCCACGAAGTTTGTTGGGTTTTTGATTTAAAATATTTTTGTCTCATTCGATAGTCTATGTATAAAGAGAAGTAGCTCTGTCAATTTTTTTCGATACGACTAATGTTTTCTAGCACAAACCCGAGTTTTGTGACGTCACATGCCAGTATTGGACCGTGAAATGTATGAAGCTTGTTCGATATTTTGAGTTATCTCGTAAAATAATGTTTTTATGTATTATATACCCCTAAGAAAATTAATTTTGATGTAAAAAGTACCCTTTTTGAATGAATATACTTTTTACGATACCAAAGGTCTATTTATTTCAAGACAACTTTATTTCAAGTCTCTATTTCCTCGTACTCTAGATAGTACGTGCCAAACATTTGGAAATCGTTATAACTTAGTAGGAAACTAGTTATTAGTATCAAACAGTGAATATCCGACCTAACACAACAATTTAAACATTATCGCAAATTGACGCGATATTAATGTCTCCCAGTGGCTGGAATGTTATGTAATAATTCATAATATTTTACGAGCGCTGTAACAATCGATTTTACGATTTCTGATCAAAATAAAATGTAACGTAACGATGATTGCAAAATTTTCCGGTTTAAAACTTATCGGATAAACTGTTGCCAACCAATAAAATATATACAAAATATTGTCAAAAACGTACCCCAAAACTAACTATGTATGACGTGGTCTAGCCGAATCCAATCGAATCATAACCAATTTACCACTCACATAAATTGCAACGAGAGGCGTGCATTTCAGAAGACATACGATTCATACTGTCTAAAATTGCGGAAGTAGATAAGGGAACTTATTCGAAAAGAAAAATTGTATATTATAGTAAGATTTATATAGTTTTGAATGTAAATAAAAACGCTTTCAAATTAGCACAAAAATTTTCGGTACACGTCTTTGTTGACATTTCTTTCGTCTTTGTTCGTAAGCCGAGAGTCGTCTTATCGTCACTTACCATCAGGTGAGATGAAGGCAGATAAGAAGGAATCAAACAGAACTCGTACCAACAATACAGAAACGGAAACCGTAAGTAAACCCTTAAGACAATTCGCAAAAATTTGTGTCAAGCATTGTTCAATATCGAGACATTGTATTTACCCAGAATTTCATTTTTCATGTTCTTGTTTCTATAACAATACGTACATAAAAGAGATGTTGAGCCAAGAGCGTACAGCTGACAAATATCCTCACCTAGTGTTAAACCAATTTGTCGCGGGAATTGGCGGCCCCGTTCCACTGTTTACGGTCGGACAAATCCAAATGGTGTAGCCACACGAAATACATCACACCACTAACTGCCTTGTTAGCTCAGTTTATTGCGTTCCAAGCAATTACTGGATCATAAAATACTGACCCAAAATAGAGGTGTTACTTTCGTTCGAACAGACACCTATTGCGTTACAACAATACAGTAGATAAAATATTCCTGCATCGCTTTTCAATTAAATACAAAATAGCAAGTATTTAAACTTTATCAACTTTATGAGCTGAATAACACCTGTGATTCTCCAAATCTGTATCTTTCAACTCAATCACACTTTAGATTGTGATTCACTCAATCTATCTATCTCTATCTATCACTTGAGAGAATACAATTGCTGAATTTGTGATTTTAGTGTAGTTTTATCTAAACTCTGAGACAGTTGCATGTGATTTCCTTAATAATAATAAAACATAGTCTGGGCACATGGACAATTTGTATCAAAATAAACTATTCAGTCGTAGTCAAAAATAAATAATTATATTTTATCCTAGTTCCTGGTAGGTTTAATTGAGCTTACCGGATCTTTTGAAGTGTTGTTTTGTAGAGCTGTGGCGCCGCCCGCATCGCCCATTTTTATGTCTGTGTTTTTTATCTCCGGGTCACTCTCAACTTCAAAGATGATTTTGTAGAGGTCCAGTCCTTCAGGCACGTTGGATTCTATATTAGCTTCTGGTCGGATCGTCAGTTCCTGGTTGATTAGCTGGCTCCGGCTGATGCGCAGAGAACCCTGCAGGTTTTCTGATATTGCCTAAAACAAGCACAAGAAAGAGTGAATTAAGTTTTTGGTTTATCTATGGACTATTGTAATTAATATGTACTACTACTCTACTACAGCCAATCTAGACAAAAAATATGGTGTGTGATGTACTATGATGGTGCAGAAAATGCGCCCGCTACTTATTAAGTAAGTAGCAGTCCATGACCCGCAGAGAGATTTATAAAAATCAAGTCCGTTACTTGATGTTTTATATTTTATACCTAAATTACTGCACTTTTCAGTATTACGCGTAAACTGCCTCACCTTCCCCCTTTCTCCCCCTCTCCCAAGTGCAGCTTTAGAGAACAAGCAAAAAAGCAAGAATTAAGAAGAGATAATAACATAAACAATGAATGAAAACACATGTGTTAAACATCAACAAATTACTAAGCTTGACGATGCATGGCTGACACTAAAACCTGCTCTCGCCTTCATTTCAAAAATGAGATCACTCTCATTTAAAAGTAAAATCACAATTGTACTACTACCTACACCTTTGTTTTGTTTTTATGTTCTTTACAACAACAAAATTATATCATTATTATGAAACTTTCCTAATAATTACAAATCATAATTGTTAAGTTCTTAATGTGTTTATAATTGCATTTTAGTTTGTGTAGTAGGAAATTCTGATATAATACGACACATACTAATGCACAAGAACCTTACAGTTCAGCTGGTAAAGTTACAGAAAAAATTAGGCATGAAAAAAAATTTTTTCTTGAAAAAATTTATTAACAACTTCTATTTTTGCCTGCACCTTTGTGTGCATGGACTTCAAAGCAGAATATTTGTATTCTGGGTAAATTTTGTATCATCATCATACAGGAAATTTCCATGTAAACATAGTACTTCCCCATGGTTACTGTGTATATCAATATTAAATTGTATATATATCAGAAACTTAATGGATTTTGTGGCACATTGTTTTGTATTTAGGGTTCCATAATCAAACAAGGAACCCTTATAGTTTTGCTCTGTCCGTCTGGCCATACACAGCTTAGCTTAGAGACTGTTACTACTAGAAAGCTGTAATTTGGTACAGGTTTTGATTTTGTATATTAATTACACCGACAAAGTGGTAGGATAAAGTCTGTCCCATTGTGTGATTCAGGGTATATATAAATATATATATATATAATATACTGAAGTAGTAAGAAGTAAAACTATCACAATTAATTTGGATTTACAGGTTAATGAGTAATTGCCGCCTAAACTATCAAATGTACTTGGGAGCGGTCAAGATGAAATTTATGAAAATTTTGAACAAATTTCATTTTAAATTACTTTTTATAAAACCAGTTAAACTATGGGAAACTACACTGTGCTAGCTTCTTTTTTTAAAATAATTGGTCACTATAAATTTCTTCTGTTTTTCACTTTGCTGGCAGAAATAATTGTCACATCTATAGCATCTGTAGCCATACATACATACAACTAAATATAGAACTCACATATTGTATATGAGCTTTTTCATGATTCAGGCTAGCTGCAACAGGTGCCAAAGAACCTCAATTTAAATAGATGTATAATGGTTCTGAATTTTTCATCTCACAGTATGGTAAGTGACAATAAGGTCATTACATGGAAAATGTGTTCATCCAGAAGTTTAAACAAATGAAATAATGGCTCTACTATCTTTCATACCAGAGCCCAACAGAGCTGTTAACACTGCTGTATGGCAGCAAACTTGGATAGCATGACGGTATTTAGCCATATAGGCAGACAGAAAGTTCCCTACCACCAACCAACATATTACCGATATGTAACCCCACTGGGAATCAAAGCTGAGACTTCCCGAATGTTAGTCCAACTGTATACTTCTCACCATTTTTAAGGACCCCAACCGATCATGTAGCAAATTAACATCTAGATTGACCTTTGAAACATTGTGTGTTTAAAACATTTTTAGAGCAATGTACACAGTTTAATGAACCACTTCTATTTTTATTTTAGTGTGCACTTTCCAGTTCTATAAATAGATTAGACTACCTGTCATAATAAGAAATTGTATAAGCATGCCATGTTACAAACATAACTAAAAGCAATGGTTTGTCCGGCAGACCTTTTATTCCTATAAGGAATTTTTAGAATATAAGAAATGTTAATACATCATTGTATTTAAAATATTATTTCAATTCTAATGTATCAATAATTGACTAATAATATTAATATGAGGTGCAATTTGAATGTTAACTAATTTTTAAAATTAAAAATTTATTTCATACTTTATTAAAATTTTCATACAATTTATATTCTATTATAAGTTCAAAATGTAAACAGTCAAAAGATATATGAATAACAGATGTTGTGTACCTACATACATACATACCTAAAATAAGGTCAAGTTGAAGGCTTTATCTGTTACCTTTACAGCATTTTAACATGTTTAATCTTTTAACCTGAATTAAGAAACAAATAGAAAACAGGTACATTATTCAATGTTGATTCTTCGCTATGATGAATTTAACAGGTCATCATTGCTTATAAACTGAATGCAGATGAGATGAGAGGCTATTGCTACAAAGAGTACTGATTTAATGCTTGCTCAGATATTAACACCATGTACTTCGAGGCTACAGTTACAAGCAATATACATAAAATATCTTAGCTTATACTTACGTCGCTCAAAATGTCTTCCAAATCACAAGACACATTCGTAGAAAGAACGGGCGTTGGACTAGGCGTCCGCGGTTTGTTGCCGAAAAACTCTACATCTACCGGGTCCAGTACCACATTGGTGTTATATTCACTGAACTCCATCACTGAATGCTGTCGAGAAACAATATAATAATCAATTTACTTCAAAACACAGCTACAACACACAGTCCCATTCCCGCACAGATTTACCATATTTTAAAGCAATCAAATAATAGGAGATCAAATAGATCTTACCCATCGGTAATTAGGTTCTCTTCCGAGAACAAAACATTTTGAAATACACAGATTTTTTGAAGAAAAATGCAAAAATTCGTCAAAATTTGAAGCGATGCGGCAGGCTAGGCTCTCGGGATGGCGAGCAAAGTAGCAAACAAACGTCAACTAGGGATTTCAAATGAATGTAATGGGAACGAATATTTTTTTTGGATAAATCAAATCAATTCCAATCGATTATTTCATGAGATTCAATCACATTGTGGTCATTGAAAAACGTGTAAAGGATCTTATCATTTTGCTTTAAAAAATGATTCTTAATGATGTATCCGAGCGAATTTTCTTGTTTGTTATGGTGTCACCTTGACTTTGACTTTACTGTCATGTCCGTATTATGTCATCAAGACGCGGCGTCCGTTTACTAAATTTTGAATTTGATTTGTTTGTATATTTCTTCAGTGTTTCGAAGTACTTTGAATTTTTTAAGTTTTTGGTGTTATAATGGAAGAATCTTTAAATGAAAACGAAGTGCAACAACCTGTGCGCTCTCCTCCCAAGAGAAGACGCTCTACTTTTTTTGAACGAAGAGAATCTCTAGGTACTTATAATTTCTTACTGTCTAACGTAACATACCTCACACATATCGTGTGTGCCTTACACCACTTACACTTGAAGTAGCTCAGTGATGTGAATACGTTAGTAATAAATCTAAAACTGCAATAATTTAAAAGGCTGTTTTGATTTCAGCACCACAACCTGTCTATACTGAAAACATAGAACCAATGAAGAGAGAAAGCCCTGAAAAAGACCTGAAACACAGCGAGGACCTATTACGGTTAGTGTATATTCCCCTTAAGTAGTGTTATTTAATGTTATAGATAAAATGTTAAATCCTAAACTTATTAATGTTTCAGATACCATGATAAACTACTACAAGAAAAGAATCAATGGAAAAAGGAAGTAAATGATCGCAGACATAAGTACCATGACCTCAGACAGTAAGTAATGGTGTTACAGTAGGAAATAACTTACTTGGACTAGAAATAGTTAGGGTGTTCAAAAAGTACTCAGACAACTTTTGGCTCCTTTGTGCACCTCATCCAAAATCCTGTTGACTTATAAATAAAAATTAATTTTAAGTGTTTTTTTTATCAGGGCAGTTCCTGCACTTATCCATACTACGTTGTACTAAGTTGTTTTTTTTAATCATATGTTTTTTCAGGCAATACCAGATAGCCGCTAAAGCACCAAGCAGAACAAGAATATCATACTCTGCTTTATCAAATGAGGACATAGAATTTTTAAAAAGGAAAACTAACATATCAAAATTAGTTGATAGTCAACGGAAGTTACATACGTCAGTGAAAGATGTTAAGGCACTGTATGGAAAAGCCAATGATTTAGATGATGTTATACTGAAATACTGTGAAGACAGAGTTCATAAGATCACAGAGTATATTGTAGATAATAGTATGGTTGAGCCGAAGAAATGAAGGAAATAGCATTTGTAAATAGTTGTATTTATCATCCATAGTTGACTTCCACTACTGTAATCAACAAATAAACTGGCTTATGGTAGCCATTTTTGACTTTTCAACCAATCAATGGGCACTATGGCATAAATGGTATGACATTTGTCAGTTTATTTAGAATTGTCGCTTTATGAAACAGGCCTCTGGTCACAGGAATAATGAAAAATATGATGATATGCTATTTTAATTTTTAAATGGAGTATACATTTAAATGTTTTACTTTTTCACTAAAGTGGAGGTGAGATCTGCTGGTATCACAAGTATTTAAATTAGTGTGGCTACAGGAGAACAAATGTTGTATTACAATGTTTTTTTAATGAAATTAAATGTTATTTCACAGGGGCCATTTAATTGTATTAGGTGATGAAACCAGATAATTTAGTAAAAAGGAATCTAATGCAATTTTTATAATTGCCCACAAATATTATCGATGTGGTTTTGTATATATATGTGAAGCTATCTCACACGGATGGATGTAATTTGAAACACAGAGTATGTTCTTGATTAAACAATGGTATGTTAGCATAGGATACTTTTTATCCCAAAAGTAATCATGATTACTTTTACCCAACAATTAAGGTTCAAGCGCAGTAAATCATGAGCACTTGCTCTCTTCACCAATTCCATTACGAATTAATTTTAAACGAATCATGATTACTTTTCCCCAATATGTGACTCGGTAATTTACAATGTACTCATGGTATTTGCGATGCCATATACTGATGTTTTAACTTCATTAAGTAATGAATCAAGATACTGATGTAGAAATATTTTGTAAATAGTGTTATAATAATTGTTTCTGCTGTGTAAAGTAGTAAAACTTGTAAATAATTAACTAACTATACAAATAAAGTTGATGTGACTATTTGTGGTTTGAAATAACACCAATATTTAATTTAATATTAAAATCCGGAATGAAGAGCCGAACTAAGGTGGGTTTGGGAAGTGAGAGTGATCAAGTGGCGACCACATACTGGGCCACCCCCTACTAATGTACAGACCTGGTAAAGCCGTGGGGATTTGCTGGAACCCGGTCATTGTGATGTATTCGTACCATGGGGAAGGAATGGTCAGCAGTAGATGTTTCCTGTCTGATAATGATGATAATACATGATTCATCACGCTATTAGCCCCACACCACACATATAATCGAAAAATTGTATTACCTTCCATGAAGGGAATTGCAATTATTATGCTTGTCAACCATTAGAGTTCACTTACGTTATTGATATGTTCATCTCAAACACACATTAAAATTTTCCCATAGTGGCCTTTTACGTCAGCAGTGGGATGATCATACATGGATATACAGTATGTATGTATATATTATATCCTCTTTGGTGTATATTTCATTCGGGCATATAATTTATCCAGGTATACCGACCGAACAAAACATATGTATGTGAAATCAATCTTGTTAAATAGCTTGTTAAATAATTAATCATTTTAAAAAGTACGACCGAGCAGCACTGTATTGCGTCTAAATTGACTTGATACGACAAAGGATAAGGGTTTATTGAATCGTCATGATATGACGTGTGAAAAGAACCGTCAATCAGTCGATAACTTTACACGTAATTAATACATTGTGTGCTCAATTATTTTGTACGGAAAAAATTAAGATTTAATTAACGAAATTTATGTAAATGTATTGTTTAGGACCAACACTAATTGCCATCAAAATATACGCTCGTATGAAATACTGTACGTAGATGCAAGTCATCTGTTTGACATATACCTTCCTCAAGATTGCCACGATACATACGCTTGCCAGGCAAGCGTATTGTTGATCGCAGTAAGATGTTGCTCATGTTGTACATTTTTAAGACGTAACCCTTTTGGCTTCGCCGTAGTCCGCACCAAAATAAATGGATCAATAACAAAATTATTTTACTAGATAACATTTTATTTCAACAGTTTATTGCAAATTAATAATTTCGTTTATGTATCAGTACGTAATACATAATTATTCATTATTAAAATCTGATATTAATAATTATTGTGAAAGTATGAAACAATGTGAAAATTAAAAATTATCAATCGGATACCTAAATAAATATAAAAATTATCACTATTATTTTATGAACATTTCGTCGGGTATCAACATTATATTGGCATAGACACATGTATATTTGGATTATTATAAAACAAAACATTATGGACATTTGACATAATTATTTCTAATACAGACATTAAAAAGCACAAGATCATGTACCATAAAATAGCTAAATATATTTTTTGAAAATTGAAACGAATAAGTTATTACAACTTAAAATTACATAATTATAATACACATTTACATTTTGTATAAAACATGATTAACACTAGGTAAGGTAGCCTACAATCAAATGACTTTACAACATGGTCTCATAAATTGGACAGAGTTTACGAGTAATTTCAGTTTATAATTCAGTCGTTTTCAATATCTAACTAGCAGGAACATTATATAGAAGTGACTATATACTGTCAGGTGGCGCACATTCATAAGTCAACAAGTTTCATTAAAACTTTCGATTGATATGAGTTATAAATGACATTATAATTAGAGATGGGCCGAATATGGATTTTACCGAATAATTCTGCCGAATGTTCGGTAAAATGTCTTACCAAACCGATGGCGAATGTCGCGAACTAAAATCCCTAATTAGAATCATGTCCAGTGTCAAACTGTTTGTAATAAATTGATAATATTGGATTGTTTTCTTTCGATCATATTTTTTAAAACACTTACTAATAATAATCAGCGCCACCTGATATATTTATTTATAATTTTAAATCGTCGAGACTCAGCTCATGTGTCTGTTGTGAAAGCTGCGTCTACTTTGCAGTTTCTTCTCTTTGGCAGTCTTGTACTCGCGTCTACAGGGGCTGTTTCGTAAGTCTAGGATGGTGTTTACCTTCTCAACTATTTCTTTAGCGGTTTCGTGTTCACACTCGAAGTCGTGCATCTTGTAAGTTGTGTTTTGGTGGAAGAAACTCGAGCTGGCTGAAATTATTGATGTTTCTGTTGTTGAATGTGATCAGGCTTGAGTCAATATTCCCATATATAATACCCTTTCTTGTTATTGTTTTATTAGGGTCCCACAAAAAAGGTTGCACCGAATAAAATAGAGCAATAAAATATTTACCAAATCAAAAATTAGTCCATACTAGTATTATGTGAAAGTTTGTATGTATGTCCTTACTTTACGCCGCAATGAACGGTCAGAATGACTCGATTTTTTGTATAGGGACAGTTAAATGGCTGGAAAAGGATATATGCTACTTTGTATCCCTTTCGACCAGGCAGTTCCCGTGGGATAAATTCTAAAATCCATGCGGATAAAGTCACAGGCAAACGCTAGTACATGTATGAAGGATTCCATGTCTGGTTGACATAGCAATACCAATCCTTATGTGATATACTTAAAATTTGGAACATCAATCACTACTATGATGAGAAATTTCCAACTGAAAAAAATAACGTAATCTTACCTCCGCTAATACTAGTGTTATGGCTGGGCGAATACACTAATCTGAATGTAGTTTTATTCGCCTTTGCCTCCAGTATCTGACACCACGCCACGGAGTCTATACTGTGCAGAAAGTATTTTGTTCGCGACTGAAAAATAAAATGTTCCGTATTTAAAATTTAAAATAAAACACTTCGTGCCATATCACTTTATGTTAAGTGACTAGTGAGTAAACGGTGTACGTTGGTCTAGAAGGTCCCTATTCACCATTGACTTAAAAACCATCAGATTAGAAGTATTCTAATGAGGAAATACAGACGCTGGCAGTTACTTCTACTCCCTGGCTGTATGGTGTATGTTCTTGCGTGGGGAGGAGAGGTATCGCGGATCGGTGGAAGGCAGTAAACATACGTTTTGTACATACATAGTACTATATTAATTCTGTGATATGGGTATACATTTATTTTTTAAGGGTGGTAGTTGAACAATCAATATCATAGAAAAGAATCAGCAGTATTTTCCATATTTGTAGGATTTATATATTTGAATTAGGGATACAATGCGAAGTTTTTGGTATTCAGAAATATTCTGTAATTAGCTTTGGCCCGCGTACCACGTATTTTCTATGTCCATCTCCATTCTCTCTTAGGGCTTCGTAAGATCCAAATTTAATCACGATCGATGGTTCCGTTAAGGCGCCAAAAAACTCCCTTTCTCATTTGTTTATTTTTTAATGTATGACGGATTTGCACTTGGCCTTCGTCTCACTTGATAGTAACGATAAGGCCGTTGGGGTAAGTGTGCACACCAAGAAGCCTCATACTTGTTATCTTTCATATTGGAATACAACAGTGCTATTAACACTGCCGTTTGGCGGAAGATTTAGATAAAAGTGGTAGCTAGCCAGGCAGACACAGAAAATAACCAAATGACCGAATACCGAATGATAAGTATACGCACAGGGAATCGAATACCGGGCATATGAATTGTTAGTTGAAACGTGTAGCCATTTAGTCCATGGTGGCAGCCTAAATTTGTAGCATTAGTGGGAGTTTGGCACAGCTTTAAAAAAATACAACAAATTCGTATTACAAACTGTTTCTAGTATAATAAAATCTCACCCAAAACGCGTGTTTGTGTGGCACGAGCGGCTCGACCTCTATTCTGTCCAGTGATACGCCGAGCTGCACTGGCGTGTTGGTCCTGACTTTCCTCAACATTTGCACTCTGTACGTCTTGTACTGGGGCGCCTCAGCCGCCATTATGTGTGACTGAATCTTGTCAAGGTCAGAATCCCCTGCCGCTTTCCTCTCTGAAATTTAAAAATGAATGAAATCAATCAAGGGGCCCCTCGGCCTTCATGTTTGAAAAAGTGTTGTACGAGGGGCATACCGAAATGATCGGGAATATAAAACAATACATACAGGAAATAACTAAATTTATTTTTATTGCTTTTCGAAGTATTCTCCGTTGCAGTTAATGCACTTTTGCATTCGTTCGAACCAATTATTATAGCAGCAATTCCAGTCCGAAGTTGACATGGTCAAAATCGTCGATTTGTATGCTTCCACTGCTTCTTCTGGACCTTGAAACCGCTGACCACGCAATAAATCTTTGATTCTAGGGAATGTAAAGTAATCATTGGGACTCAGATCAGGGCTGTATGGAGGATGATCCATTAATTCAACGTTTTCCTGCTTCAAAAACTCGCTTGTTTTCTGAGCGGTGTGAGAGCTCGCATTATCGTGATGGAGGATTATGCGTCGTTTCGGGTTACCTCTACGGAGTTCGGATATCATCTGTGGCAAACAAACCGTTGTATACCAATCAGCGGTAACCGTTCTCCGTTCCTCTAAGGGAACTGTGACTACATGTCCTGTTTTCGCGACAAACGAAGCGACCATTTTCTTCGATACGCTGCGAGAGCGGACAACTTTTGTTGGCTTGATCTCACCTGCGAAGACCCAGACAGCCGACTGATGCTTTCTTTCTGGCTCATATGAATAGATCCATGATTCATCACCAGAGACAATGTTATAAACTGCTTTTGACTTTCCTCCGTTGAAGCGTTGCAGAGTAGACCGGCACCAATTGACACGAGCCGCCTTTTGCTCTTCGGACAAATTATGGGGCACCCAGCGGGAAACTAGCTTTCTCACTCCCAGTTCACCATGTAAAACAGTTTGTATCGCAGTCATACCTATCCCTAAAGTAGCCCGAATCTGCTCATATGTAATATGTCGGTCATCCTGTATCATTCGGCGCTCAACAGCGACATTTTCTGGTGTAACCGCTGTTTTTGGCCGGCCTGTGGAAGGTACGGTGCCAAGAGAAGCACGTCCACGCCGGAATTCAGAATACCAGCGATATATTGTCGTCTGGCTAGGCGCTTCACTCTTGAATATAGATATAAGCTCAGCGAGACATTGTCCCTGAGATAATCCTCGTCGAAAGTTGTAAAAAATTATGGCACGGAAACTTTCTCTTGTAAGCTCCATTTTTTTATCGACCTATCAATTTCAAACTGATATTGTTCTTTAAAAAAAATTTTTTTTTTAATTCTGTCAATTGTATTCGATTTTCAACTAACCAGTGTTTATTCATCAAAAAGAGTTTTTAATCTAATTAAATCGAAAGTACTCGATTACCGATCTTTTCGGTATGCCCCTCGTAATATCCTAGTTGCGCCCAAAAATTTCACCTCCATCCACTCAGATAGATAATTTGGACGGTTCCAGAAAACATTTTACATGGTTAAATAAATAATAAAAATCAATTATTTCAAATATATTTTCAAGGTTGACATTGATTACTTCAAAAAGATGTAGCCTTATATGTATATTTATTATGTCATGTGATAAAGTAGTTTTGCTCCTTTATCGAAGTTTAGTTTAATAGGGCCCCAATTTAATTTTTCCCAGGGCCCCCCCGTTACATAGCTACACCAAAAAAATCAATATTAATACTGCTACTTTGCTGGTCATGTCATTGAATAAATGGAATGACCTGCCACCCAATAGAGCTCTTGATGATAATCAAATTTAAAGCTATTATTTAGTAAATATTTAAAAATAATTAAACTCATGCATCATACATAAAAATGTTGAATTGATATTCACCTTCATTGACTGCCTTTAAAGCACTTATAACGGCTTCTGAAGTGGTACTCCCTCCAGTATTATGTCTGGAAGGGTTCTGAATGCTGTGGCCTGAGTCTGTCGCTTTGTGAAACCCAGGAAATGCATTGGTGAATAGCCCGAAACCTTCATCTGATGGTCTTGCATACTTGGACTTCAGTTCTATGAGCCCGAGACAAGTAAAGCCAAACTTTGAGCAAGGTTCGTTTGCATCAAGGCACGGGAAAGCCCAATCTACTTCACCATCGTCTTCTGCTATGCAAAGCCCGTATTCATGCACTGAGCCAAGTTGTATGTCTGGATGTTCTATGCTGAGAATAAACAATCAGTTTAGTATTCATAAATCCTGTTTTATGAAGTGTTTACGATGATAGCTCCCAGGTGGCTTGATTTTTTCTAGCGCAATTTGGTCAAAATTTTAAAGTGTTTCTTTTATATTGAACAATGAAATTTTAGAGTGAACAAATTTGTTAAAAGCAATATTCTGGTCTGGGTAAATATTCCTTTAACCAGTTTATTGGCACTTACAGGTGAAATGAAAGCCAATTGCAAATATAAACTAAATTGTATATACATTATTATAGAAATGTCTTGATATGTCCGATATTTGAAATAAGTTGATGTGAAATTTAGATTTGTTTAAATAAAAACAAGACCCGAATACCTGTATTTGTAGCATGTGAAACCAATCAAATCCTTGATTTTAGCACTGGCTATGACACAGACGACTAGCGGATAGTTGTGATGCTTCTCAGGAAGCATTGTCATAAAGATCTTAAATGACTTAGTTGGCAACCCTAGTTGTGCTGTGCCATCAAACTTAGCATACTCCAGATACTGCCGATGGGGCAGCTCTGGGCATTTCTCCAGCTGCTCTGCTAATAGAGACTTCTTTTTCTCTGGTTTCTTAACCTCAGCTTTGGCAAAAAGTTCTGCTATCTTTTCAGTGCCAATGTCAGGTGAAGGGTCCTCCCATTTTATGACTTTAATTTTTGCTGCCTTTTTTAAAGCTTGTTCTTTCTTGTCTAACCATTGAGCTGTGTTGGACCTTTGTCTGGAAAAAAATCTTCAGTTATTAATAGGACAGGTCTGTTATGTGGAATACATGAAATTAAAGGTATAGAATTGCATATTGCACCAATGCCTTAAACCATTTAACATGGAGCTTAATTATATAAAAAGTTTGTACAATTAAGAGGTTTTATTGCTTCAGGGATTTTTGATAGGCTAACTTGGGGAAAGCATATTTGCATGAATAAAGGTAGATAAATTTCAACTACATCAACACATGACAAAATATATTTAAGAAGCGCTATGACTCAAGGAATAAAAATTTCCAATCAATCTTGATTATTTCCAAGAAATAAGTTATAGATGCATTGAATTATATCGATCATCAATCTCAAAGCATGGGTGACAAATATGATTTTTTGGGGTCTAATTAATAAAGTTTTTTAAAACTTCTTACTGTTTTTACCAGTTCCTTCTTTTTAGGGATTACCTTGAATTGAGTAACTTTTATCTAAGTAGTTTTGCTACAAACACTTTGAATGGATAGTGGCAACTTGTATAAAAACCAAATGAAAATATTTACCTATGTCCCCCAAACTCCTCATAGCGTATGTAGCTGCCACACATCAAGTCATCATCTTCACTGTCTTCCACATCAGGGTATGGATCAAATTGTGTCACCATCTCTCTGTACTCTTCATCATCTGATTTGTTCTTGGTGTCGGGTTCTCCCGTCGTTGTTTGTGGTGCTGCAGGTACAATATTCAAAGTTATGTGTTATATATATAAAATACAGTTAGAGAAAATAATTGCTAACCAGTCTCAAGACCCTATTTTTAATTAACATAATCATTATTTATGATTTTCCTTCTACTTCTGGAATGAGGTAAACTAAAAAAGACTTTAAACTGCAAAAAAATTGTGTTGCACCTTTTGGTATACCCAATAGAGAAGCTAGCTGTGTGACAATGTATGAATATGTATATGACAAGTGTAATTCAGTGGTATTTATTGCCTGTCAATTATGTGCATAAAATATTTTTGCAAAATTAAAAAAATATATAGTAAATTTGATTACGATTGATCAGTTTTTGAAGATACAAAAAAAAACATAATTTTTAAGACCATAATATTACAGTTGGAACTTAGAATTGTTCACAACATTGTCTAATCTGTGTTTAAAAGTTTAGCCAAGTCCAATAACTTTTAGCAGTGAGTACCTTAGTAGACTTTTGTTTCGAATATGCAGAAACTAATAATGAAATCTTTGATATTGATTAAGAAGTGAATGTACCTACACAAAATATTACTGTTAAACTGGTAATCAACCTAAATAATGCAATGTAAAGGACACGCCTGCACAAATACTTTTGATATTGTAATATATTAGGTACTTTATGCGAGTTTAACTGAGTTAATTGGGTAAAAACAAGCTTTTCAAGTATAGTAATGTTCTGTTACCTCTGAAAATTTTGGAGAAATCCTCCCCTGCCATCACGATTTCGCACAACCCAGTGTCGTCTGTTGCAATGAACGCGTCCCTTATGTTTTTCAGGAGCCATATTTTATTATCGTAAGTAGCCATTTCAACACACTATTTTCTATAACAAACAAGAATCAATTATTGTTTTTCTGTCCAATAATTTCGACCATGCCTGTCCCCAAACAAAATATTTGGCTGTCAAGTGTCAAGTTAATTAATGTCAAAAATTAAACGTCATTTGATTTTGTAGTGTTGGTATGTTTGAAACCGCTCTATGTTCTCTTTGTAATGCCGCAAACACACTATCCTGCGTGGCACTTCAGAAGCACATCGGTTACATACATTTAGTATGGTTACTGGTTAGAAACATATTTGTGTGTCTTGTTGTGTCGTGACTCTAATGTGTGTGTCTCTCTCTCTCTCTCTCCACACTAAATGTATGAAATCAATATGCTTCTGGCGCGACACGCCACGCTACGCCACGATAAAGTGTTTACGGCATATTAATTTCACAGCATATGGAATTCTATATAGCATAGATAATGCTACAAGCAAATGGAAACACTGGTTGCCATAACAACGAATAGAGAGCTGTATTCTTGTATAAATGTCTGTCAATAAAATTGTAACATTGAAAACCCCACATTGAACTGACTTCGAAAAAATTGAGACGAAGCACATAGCTAAATACAAAAAGTAAGTAATTAAAATTAATCATCACCACACTTTATCTTTGTGCTTGAAAAATAGAAACGGTTTATTTCTATTTGAGGTTATGTTCTGTTTGCCAACATATTCTCCTCCAGGCCTACACTGTCACGTTTTAAGGTCGTTGTGTAACTGAAGCGAGGTTTGGTTAATCCTCTAAAGTGGCCTAGCGCATACTGGAACTGTTATGTGCATTATAAAAAAAAACAATTTCTGATACACTGTCCTTAAATTAAAACTGTAAGGGACGGGAGTGTGTTTTTGGTATACTCCGCTCCCGAAAACTATCCTACAGTTAGCCCTATATAAACTGCTGCAAAAGTCAGCTGTTGAATATGATAATCGCTGCGCTAAGCAAGCGGATTGATGATTGCAGTAAGATTTTAATAATACTTTGAGGCAGATGATCATCAGATTTTTTCCATTTATTTGCCTTGTACTACACCCACGGGATGGCATGGGTTCATCCACTCTGACCAGATTTAATTTCCTGATAAATCTTTATAATTGATTGTAACATTATGAAAGCAATGAAGAATTGAATCACACATCAGTGCTGTGACAGTTTAAGATGCTGGAAATCGAAGTAGAAACTCGGTTGTTAATTGTCTAGTAGTTATTTATTGCACACATAAATATTAACAAGTATAAAGAAAACAATACACAAAATTTTCATACTATGGATATATCAACCACAAACTTAACAAACCAAGGAGAATCATACAATTATTGTTTAAAAACCTCAAAACTTATTTCATCTCTGTATTATATTAAAATAAATAACGGCTTTAAAAGAAGTTATTTCAAACCACTTTAAATAATATTATAGTTTCCCAGGGAGAGCATACAGCGCCTCAGATCTTGAACACAGTCATAGTAGGACTGGTATGGGGGCGCTAGTGTGTTGTCATACAAGTTCAGCACTTCTACAAACTTCTTAATGGCTTCACCATAATTTCCCTCTCCCATTTCTGCTTGACCCAGACGGTACAGTGTTTCTGTGTCCTGGAAAATACAAAAGAAATTGGTTGTTGAAACCATGAAGGAATTTGCTATAAATGAACATGCTTGGCAGGGGAATTGGAGTCCACAATAAGATGTATGTAACCATTATGTAAAGATGGTGAAAGGGTGATTATGAAAGGGTGATGCTATTGTAATATCAGGGATACAAAAAAGCTTTAGTAAGCATTATATATATTTATTTCAAAAATATATTTATTTCAAAATACAATTTTATAGCCTTGGACAAACTAGCAAGGCTAGGAGATTATAGAAATAGATAAAGTGTAAATAGCATTTTAAGTGATTAATTATATATAATTCGAATATTTTTTTCAGGTGGAATAATAAGCTTGAACTAAGTTAAATCATTGAAGAAAGCTGATATACATGTTTATATTAAATTTATAGATGATATAAAATCTTTTACACATCAATATGGCAGATGATGAAGAAGGTACAGTAATTTTTTATGTAGACTGAAAAGATCCTTGTCGCACTTTAGTATGCTAGGCACATTCAATGCGTGAATATAATACTACCACATGGCCATCCTGGGTGGTTTTACTATCTCGGAAACTGCGTCAGAGTTTCGCGATAGAAAGAGAGAATAAATGCGATTTCAACGTTGTGCTTGTTAAATTTCTCCTTATTGGGGGAAGAGTCACTATTTAATTAAATTTCTGTGCGAAGTGATTATTCAGTAGTAATAGTATAACTTAACGATTTGCAGTAGAGGAAGAGGAGACAGTGCAGGTGGAAGCTCCAGAGGTAGAGGCTGAGACTCCGGTGGCGGAGGTGGCGCCGCTAGCGCCCCCTAAATACGAAGTGCGCCCGCTTCTCGGTGAGAAGTGAGTTTGTTTGTAATACCTTTATAATAAGCTACCAAAGAGTACCCCATGCTATTCCATAGGTTCATGGTAGTGATTTATCAGCTCGCCAAGGCAGGGGTAGGGAGGCACAACCCATGTTGGCCCACGAACTGCTCGTACCTACAATTCATTGTTTTCCCATCCTCTGTATGTCAACCCGTCCCCTGTGATGTGTGATGATAATTACTAACCTAAAAAGTACCAACTGTCGTCAAGACATACTCCTTCCCCATAGTAAACCAAAAAACTTATATTATAAATTGTCAAGTAACTATCTGTACGCTTCCTCCAAACGGGTAAAACGATCTTCGATGTAATTTAACACAAAATCAGCCTATGATATAGAGAAGATAGAATAATATGATATTGGATAGTTTTTATCCTCATGAAAGGATGATAGAATTATCGAAATTCAGAATATGTTTTTACGAAAAAGTTTTTTAAAAGCATAGGCTTCCGTTTGACCATAATCTCACCTGATGTTAAGCGATGATGTGGCCTAGGATGGTTCACGGTTGCCTAGAAATAGCCTATTCACTCTGGCCTTGAAGATATCCAGGTTATAACACTCAGGAAACACAGGAGCCGGCAGGGAATTCCACTCCTTAGCTGTAGGCATAACTAATGAAGAAGCGAAACGCTTGGTGCGAAATAGTGGAATTTTAATTAACCGTCTCTTTGGCCTAGTGGATATGTAATTAGGATCATTTTGCAACAATGCTATTGATTTCAGGTTCCAGGCTCAGAAGGTTCGCGACATAATACTGAGCGCGATGCAGGAGCAGCTAATGGGTCGCACCTACAAGCCGGAGCTGGCCGCGCGCTGGGCCAAGAACATCGCGAACGGAGTACGATTGCTCGTGCAGAATCTACAGATGAAAAGGTCAACGAATATCCCACTACACTTCATATTAAAGTATAGCGCAAATGTTCAGTGTGGGCTCGGATTAAGAAAATAACGACCCCAGTCTTACCGTGGTTGTGGCAAAAGGCGACTGAGAGCCAGTGGTTTATTCCCAGTAGTTCGTCTGAAGTTTTCTGCTGGGAATTTTATTCCCAAAAGTTCCGTTACTGCACCCAGACCAGTATGAGCAACTACTGGGAACACACGGAGCCAGTGACGTAGTGATTATGGCAATCAAACCGTGGACTACTGCATATGTACTTAGACTTACTATCCGGAGGTCTCGAATGCACGGGCAATGTCTGTGTCTGAATATCTACCACTATGCTATCTAAGTCTGCCGTCAAACAGATGATTTCCACGCCAGACTTTTATGAGATGATGCTGATCATCTCCTGAATATCACCGTCGGAATAACATGGAAACTTTGCCTCTTAGTATTAACATAAAATGTTATTGGAAACCTAACCGGGTATTTAAACCTGGGCCGTCCTGGTCCCGGCCCAAAAGTCCTTGTCACAATAGCAACATCACCACCATCATCATCACCACCACCATCATCATGATAATGTTGTATGGCAATTGAGTTCATTTGGACCATATAACTGGCTCGAGATATCAGTCATAAGAGTCAGAGAGCCATGTCGACTTTTTCCGTGATTTCTTCTGTCATATGTGTTTATTTCAAATAGAACCATTTATCGGGATAAAATTAGCCTCATGTGCTTGTCCATGTCATAGACTATTAGCATGTCAAATTTCAATAAGATTGATTCAGACGTTTCATTGTGAGAAGGCAAATAAAACAGACAGAGACGTCATCATCTTCAGCCAGGAAATGTCCACAGCTGGACAGTCCTTCTCCATGGTATGCCATCCAGCGACTCCCTACGACCTTTACTAGGACGTCGATCAGTCTAGTAGGGGGACGGCCTGAAACACGTTTCCCGTGGTCGCCACTCGAGAACTTTTACTCCCAATCGGTTATCCGTTCTTCAAGCGACGTGTGCTGCCGGACTGCAGAGAGACATAGCTACTTTTAATTTTTTGGTGTAATTGTTACAGGTACAAAATTATGGTGCAATGCACAATCCTAGAAACAAAAGGAGCGGGAGTGAAATGCGCGCAGAGGTGCATATGGGACCCCGAGACCGACGACTACGCAGACAATGCATACAGAAACAACTCCTTGTACTGCTACACAATATGTTACGGCGTTTACATGTATTGATATCACTCACTGGGTCGCTGCGACTATTGCACGTGTTGGACTCGAGCTGCAGGCTTGCAACCAGTGTTGTTGCTTATTTAATGTAAAGTATGGTTATACGATGAAATAAAGTGACAGTACCTGCCCATGTCTATGATTAATTTTTTATATTTTCGCAGCGAATAACAAACTCAAATAGAAAAATGAATTATTGATGTAGAACATGTTTCCTCTCGCTTTCCTGCAATCTGTGGGAGTGATTTCGTGAAACGGGACCACTAATGGGAACGAAGTGTGTAACAGGAAACCGGGGAAGCGCGTGCTAAGCGCCGTCTACACTTATCTTGTACACAAGTATTAAAATATAAAAAAAACTACTCATGAACCATATGAAAATAATAATAATTTTTTTCTTCATTTTATGCCGAAAATTCGAGAGCAACGATGCCACAGACAGACTTACAGACATTTGTGTCAAACTTATAACACCCTCTTTTTGTGCCTGGGGTTAAAATAAGTTGCTGCGGCTGTTGTATGCAAGTGGCTCGAAACCGGTCATTGAAGCGTGCCGTAAGAGAGGCCCTATGTTCAATTGTGAACATTTACTGTCTGATGACGTAACAGCACAGCACCATTTTTTTTACGGTTCATTCCTTGTCCGAACTTGGCTGTATTCCACACGGAATACCAACAACCCGTACGGAAACTTTGCCATAATAACTTATATTTGTCGAAATAATTTTCAATCAATTGTTACGTTGCAACAATTTTCATGTTCTTCGTAATTTCATATACGGATATAATGTAAAGTCTTGATGGGTGCTAATTTATCACAAATATGTATTCTCGGAATGTGAGTCGCAAATTATAGCTACGATAATGTATGATATATAAAAGTCATACAGCGGTCTGGTATAATATATACTCGTTGATGGTTCATGGTTGATGGATCAAAAAAGCCGCCGTTATATATGTATGCAAGTCCCAACATAGAATAGATTAGATAAAAATTAATGAATGCGAACTAGGTGCTCGGAGCGCCACGCGCTGCCTAATAAGGATATTCTACAAGACTGTGCAGAATGCGTAATTATATACCTTATAGTGTTATATAAACGTAAGTGGCATATTCTACACTGACACTGATACAATCTAGGTAAAGGTAAGTTTCAATGTTGGTGCGTGTATAAAAACCCACTTTATATTTTATTAATATCGTCGTGAAAATGATAATATTTTTAGCACTGTAACAATACATATTAATCACTCACGCGCAAAGACGTTTTTTAAAGAGACAAACAAATGAAACAATAAAATTGTAGTGCTGCATGCAAGCATGTTATAAAAATAGGTCCGTCAGTAGTAGAAACATGCAGCAATGATAGAAATGGACAAACTCGCTTCTTTTTTCCGTAGAACTGCGGTGTATTTATGTTTTTATTCTGTAAGTGTGTGCAATCGATAGAAAATTCACTTTTGTGGGTTGCTAAGTGAAGTTATTCTTAAAAAAATCGTTGAAGGCTTCTGTAGCACAGGGAATGTTCACGAACTTACTACACCCGCTGGTTATTATTTTTATTTTATAATAATGA
Organism: Carcina quercana; assembly: GCA_910589575.2. Taxonomy (NCBI): domain Eukaryota; kingdom Metazoa; phylum Arthropoda; class Insecta; order Lepidoptera; family Depressariidae; genus Carcina; species Carcina quercana. Next base: position 13,368,485 of record OU342429.1, on the reverse strand, counting down.
AATTGTGTCTTTATGTATAATAGATTTGCATTTGGACTCCACCTCAGCTGATAGTAAGATAAGGCCGTAGCGTTTGACGGAAAGCGTGTTCACTCACTCACGATTCTCATAGATTTATTTTGAAAAAATTTTTTACTTATACTATTTTATTTTATTTTCCATACCTTGAAAGAATATGATTTCTATATTTGATTAGTAACTCAAGATCAAATAAATGATTATTTACGTTTATGCAAAATAAGCTTTTACTCGTTTCATGAAATAAATTGAATGAAATTGTTGTTGTTAAGGTCATGTTACAAACCAGTTTACTTTCACTGGGCTAGTATTAGAAGAGTGGTCCGTTGAATTCATTTACTAACCTTGAGTGATTTCAATCCCTTCAATATGTTGGTGTACTGGTGGCACAAGCCACACTGAATCATGAACTCCTTGCAATCATACGGCACAGCCACCACGTTGGGACACGGACGGTCCGAGTCGCATCTAAAACAATATGTAGATTATACCCAACTACTCGTACCTGCTGATTTATATATTTATTTACAGCTTTATTTTCCAATTAACAGTTACAAAAATATACATCTAATTATAATTATTTTTTCAATTTCCTTGTCATGTGGCCCCTGGATAAAAGCCTCCTCCATTCCTTTCCAACTTTCGCTGTCTTTGGCCTTATTCATCCAACTATTTCTTGCTATGTTTATTATGTCATCGGCCCATCTCTTCTTCTATCTTCCAACGTTTCTTTTGTCATTTGGGCCCTGCCATTTAGTTGTTTAGTGCTCTAAACTAGACGCCAGAAATTCGAGGACTAGTTTGACATGGCAGCATTCGTGCACTGTCAAAATAGTCCACGAAATTTGGCGTCAACTTTACGCAAAGTATAAATGACCTGATCATCTGGGACCTTCATAGATGGTTTTATTCGGCCTTCATCTCACGTGATGGTAAATTATGATAAGGCCATTGGATAGAAGCTTGCTTATCCAGAAGTATCATGTTAATATTTCGCTGTCTATGATTTTATATTACCGTAAGACTAGACTAAGGGGTAGATTTAGCACATACAACCAACCAACCGGAGTACCATGTTAGTTCCTGGCTGGGAATCGAACTCGCAACCACTGGACTATGAGCAGCAGACTATTAGCAGCAGCAGCGAGGAAACGTCAACTGCTGGACATAGGCCTCCATGGTACGCCACATTGAGCGGTCCCCAGACACTTGCATCCAGCGACTCCCCGCGACCTTAACTAGGTGGTTGGTTTATCTAGTAGGGGGACGTCCCAGTAAACGTTTCCCGGTACGTGGCCGCCACTCGAGAACTTTTACTACTAATACGTATGTATTATTAAAGTGACTTTTTTACGACATGTCTGTGGTTCTATTCTAAGACTATATTCTAGAAGATTCTACACTTATAATCGAACACAAATTCACGGAAGAGCCTGCCTCAATGTAGTCCAGAAAATTAAATGGAAATGAAATAATAATTCGTCCAAACAAGGATTACTTACTTAAATCTCATATAGTTTTCCGTCATCTGATCGTACAATGGCCAATTCTGCTGGCACGGCAGACAGTTGCAGTCGAACCAATACTGGTCCTTGAGCTCTTCCTGCCTCCTCTGCTTTGGGACTGTCGTAAAGATCGGGCCATAGTTCTCCGACACTTCATCGCCTTTCTTTAGGTTCTTGACGGCGCGAACCACAATGTATGGCCCGCAGAAATATCTGTGGAAATGCCTTGGTGTTAATATACACAAGTACATTCTTTCAGATGTCGAAATGTGACAACTGCAAAAATGATAAAAGGTTTGACCAACCTGACAACACTGGGGTCACACGAATGGTTGAATAAAGCAAGAGTCGGGAACACAGCTCCCGCTAAGAACACAGATTTTCCATCGTGTTTCAAGATGTTCTTCCCAACTTTCGGCTTCGTACATTGCAGCTCAAATACTTCGTGTGCATTGAACTGTAAGATTTGAAGGTTCTTCAATATTAGCCCACCAAAAAGCTCAACATCATCATTGTATTTATCATCTACTGCCATGGAGCTTATTTCATCGATTTCTACTGGTTTGTTCCTCGGTTTTCCGTCAAAATATCCACTGATTTCCAATAACTTCACCAAAAATACGGCCATTTCAGTTCTGTGCAAGAAATCTTGTTTGGTCCTCTTATCTTCATGGGATACCAGATGGAAAATGTTTTTGTAATCGTCAGTTTTGTATGTTTGATTTGGCTTTTCATCTAAGCTATTACTTATTTCTATGAAGTGTTGTTTATCTTTTTGCGTAATCATTCTCAAAGCTATATGACAAGTGACAGAACATCCCGATTTCCAAATTAGAGGTAGAATAGAACACTCGTAAGCATGATAGGTCTTCTGTGCCACGTCTAGGCATTTATCGCTGCAGAATATGACGTTGGGGCATTTTGAACATGCCAGCGGAATGGGACATCTGAAATAAGCAGATATTTATTTGTTATGTTGTAGTTGACTTAAAAAGAAGATAAGCTTAAGTTTACTTACTTGGCGAAGCAGTTTTGGCAATGCGTTTTTGAAAATTCTGCCAATAGAACGCCACTGTGAGGTTTTTCTACTAACAGCATTTCTCCCGCTTGAATGTCTCTTGATGCTACTGCAAATCTGCCTCTTGCATCATCCTGATCTATTTGTATTGCTTCTGATGCTGCAGGGTACGTTGTGTTATGTTTCCCTTGTAGCTTCGGCTTTGGAGGGGTCTTCTTTAGAGGTTCAGGATCTTTAGGGTTTCCAGCTAATACCAGACCTTTGTTCAATATTTCCAGCATCAATTTTGAGTCCGTGCGCAACTTTTGTCTTTTCTCTTTATCAAGATTCTTAGCCTCGTCAAGAGAACTAATAGTATCCCTAAAAATTAAAACAGAAGATTAGCATTACAGTCAAAGTTTACGAAAAACGTTGTAATGTTAACATGATATGATATGGGAAAATTGACATACTGGAAAGCATTGACAGCTTCTTTGTTCCTCTTCAACAAGAGCAGGGTTCTGGCCTTCCTCTCGAGTACTTTGTATCGCAAATGCCGAGGATACCCCAGAGACAAGGCGCGTCTGATGTCGGCGAGCGTGTCCTCATGCTGCTCCAGGTGACTCAGCGCTGCTGAACGATTTGCCAGGACTATTGATAGTTCTTCAGCTGTGGACATTAATGATTGGCAAATTAACTCTTTTTCATATTGTCTTTTTTCTTCGTAAAGTCTCATTCTTGAAAATATCCTTGAATACAGTGAGTGAAACATAAGTAGTCTCCTGTCGGACCTTATGCAAATTCAACACGTGATTTGAGAACATTTACATACTTATGATATTTTTCGCACAGGGTTCACCGTCATTAAAGTTTTCGTACATACGTCACACCGTTGGCAGTTTTCGTCAAAAAGTAAAAAATAATATTTTTGCATTAATAGGTTTTCTGGCATTAAAAAGTTCAATACAAAATTATACAGTACATTGACAAAATATGTGTTACATAGAAGTTTATTTCAATTCTAAAATAATAAAACAAGGTGAATCTATTTGTATTTGATAATTCAATGATGTCGTTTATTTACACAGCTTTATATTAAACTTTTGGTGGGGTTTCGGGTGATGATAGAATTTAAATAATCTACTGAGTAATTTTTGGCCAAATAGGAATCCGAAATCCGAAATCTCAGAAGTTAAATTCGAGTTCTAGGCAACATATTCTACTTACCTACAGTTTTTTTGTTATGAAGTTTTTTGTTATATTATGATAGTGCGCCAGCGCCAGGTCAGGTCATATATGTTACAGTCATGTATGTATTTTCTTCCTGTTAATGTCTTAACACAACGTTACTGCACGCAAACATCGCATTAAATTACAAATAACTCCATCCACCCATCCATCTTATTATACAATAGTTTTGCTAGACGTTATCTAAATCATATATCTGACATTCTACATCGAGGCTGTATGTATGAGTACTTACTTTCTTTCTGCGGCATGTAAACCATACTCTGGCTGTATAGGTGTAGTGCTTTGACCCAGTCACCTTTCTGCACAGCTTTATTCCCGTCATCTTTCAACTGGCGCGCCTTTTCCAAGTCTTTCTTCACTGGAAAGTCACCACCGCCCTGACATTTCTCCACGTCCTTACTCAGCTCGTAATTTTTTATCGCCGGCAGACTGCACAAGTACGAAACACGTTTAGGATTTGTCTCTAAATTTGCAAAATTATTTCTTGTCACATCGTCGATAGAGTTGCTAATCGTTTCGTGGAAGTTCTTGAAGAACCCCTCGTCTTGAGACATGTTTGAAACTTTGTTCGGATTTGATTGAGTGGTGACTTTTATATCAATGCAACATGGATTTTCTAGTATATTCGAGAGTATAGGTTAGAATTTACGGCGCGCATGAAAGCCGGCGCCGTGATGTTAGCAACCATTCACGATTTCTATTTTTACATTTGGGTCGCCCATCTGTTTACGACTTCAGTCAGTTCTTAGCTATGTGTATGTATCCTTTATTGATTAATATAATATCATTTGTAGAATAAAATAAGTTCTTACTCATAAATACGAGTATGAACCATTTATTATGAGGATGGAAGTGGTTGGGGAGCGAAGAGGTGTTGGGGAGTCTCAAATAAAACGCAGTCACGAGTCAATTTTATTTTGTTGGTGAATATTCTGTACATTCTAGTATCATTCTAACGAGGAGGTATGAATCCTCTAGAAATATCCGAGGTGGAGCAAAAAACTTTAAAACAATGATCCCGTCTAATTCTGCCAAGGACAGACATCAACGATGCAGAAACGTTTAGTTTTTTTGCAACATGTTTGGATTTCGTTTTAGGGTGACAATAAAATATGTTGAACACAACTTTTGATAATCGGTATCAGGTACTTCTGGGGCGATAAAGCGTAGGTGGCGTAGTGGATATGGCGCGGGCTCTCAATCTGAGGATTCCGGGTTCGAATCCAGCCATGTACCTATGAGTTGTTTTTCAATTCAAGTACAATATCCGATTGCTTAACGGTGAAGGAAAACATCATGAGGAAACCTGCATGTCTTGAATAGGCATGTGAAGTCCGCCAATCCGCAATGGCCCACGTAGTGGACTATGACCCATACACCCTCTGTAGAAGAGTAGGCCTGAGCCCCAGCTGTGGGAACGTATATGGGCTGTTGATGATGATGACTTCTGGGATGAATATGATATATTTTACACTTGCAAACTATTTTCACAGTAAAGTAAATTACTTTACAAAGTATATTTAATAAATATAAATATGGTCGTAGGTATCGTAAGACGTGGACCCAACAGCAGGACTAGGTGGCTTGCCTCTGGAAGATTGAATCCATTGATAGTTTTTAATATTTATTGAATACTATTTGAGTAGTAGTCAATTGCTTATGTAGAGAAAAGCAAATCAACGTAATTTTATTTTTACATTTTTAGGTAGTAAAGTTAGTTAGGTTTCTTACCTAACATCCAAGCTTTATTTATTAAGACATGAAACATATACTTAGGATTGCTCTAGATATCCAATCCTAGTACCATCGTGGTATTCCTAAATCTTATTAGAAGCAGTTAGGATTCACAGACGAGGGGCCGCGACCGTCACAGATTCATGGAACTTGTCTTGCGTCTGCGCATATGAGTATGACTAACAGATCAGATAAAAGCTTTATGCTAAGCAGGACAATTAGGCTGTCATGTCAGGTTGAACTTTGTACTAATACTTTTAAGCTGTATCTTATTTAGGTATCTTATGAAATGAATGTTTTAGGAAAGCTTTAAAAGTTATATTAAAATTTAATAAGCTTGTTTTAAGCATAATTTGTTTTACGCTGATCATCAGTAATGCAGACTACTGCTACGAATGAATTCTGAATGAGGGGATTTTATACTACCACGACGCCCTGGTTGGTGGTTTAGTGATCGTAGTAAGATGTCACTGGTACACAGGTGGACGCTGCTCACCATGCTCTGAAATAATCATTATAAATGTATGTTACGCGATAATTCCGCCAATTATGTATCGATTTTGATGATTCTTATTTTGTTTGGCAAATCATGCTTGAGAGGTGGTACCATATACATTTTATCAAAATTGATTTAGCGCTTTTTGAGAAAATCAACAAAAATAAAATATACACACAGATAATTCTACCTCAAACGGTGAACATTTTAGGGGATGAATGCTGTACACTATTAGGACAGTTAAAGTCGATTTCTGAGTTCTTTTTGAACGCATTAATTATTACATAAATTGTAATAAAGTAAGCCTTTATTTTACTACTTATTTTGTCTACTACAATTGAGTTATCAGTAGTACCAACAAATAAAAACCTACTTCGTGCCCATGCCTTACTTCCTGCGAGTTGAGACATTCTCAGAACTAGTTTATCTGAGATCTAAGAAAAAACAAATACTCATACCTAGTGTATTACAGTAGTTTTCCAAGACCGATCATCTTAATAATAAGCTGGTACAAGACTACAAAGCACAACCATGGTGAGTCTATGACGCAGGTTTCTTTAATTAAAATAATTACATGCAGGAACTTTATATGCATTACAAGGAACAATGAGTGGAAATATTGTAATAATGTTTCAGTTTTCTTAGGATATGGCTTTTGTCGTACCACTAAGTAACTGATTTGAAGAACCGTCGGCTTTTGATATTTAACCCCACGTTTAGTCGAGGAGAGTAGCTGGATGCAAGTGGCTCGGGACCGGTCAAAATGGTGTACCATAGAGGTCTATGTCCAGTAGTGGACGTTTCGATGATGAAGAAGTTTTAACCGCGTCCGTGGCCTAGTCGCTACACAATCAATCTAGAGTTCCCAGGTTCGATTCTTAGTAGCAGTAACAATCAGAGCCATGTTACATAGAGTCTATCGCCAAACAGCAGTGCCAATAAGCTATCTTGTGTTTCTTTAAGAAAGTCAGAAAAACAAGCTTTCTGGTTAAGCCCGCTTTCCAAGGAACGACCTTATGGTCACTTACTATGAAGGCCATTTGCAAACCCATTAAACATACAAAATGCATTTCATTATCATCAATCGAGACGGTCCGGATTGAATTTACCATCCGGAAGTCACACAGGTGACGGAAGCGGTTAAAATTTTCAAAATTTCGATAAAGATATAGACTACGAGTAACACTTACCTTGAAATGATAAGTTAACATGAAATGGCTTATAAAAGGAGTTTTCAAGGTAAATCGGAGGCATTCACCTCGCGTCGAACGCGCAGCCTGCGACGACGCGACGGTCCCCTCGGATGCGCGCACGCCGCCGGCATGTCAAATCCACGGTCGCAGGTCACTTCCTCTCTGAAAATGATTACCTGCTCATCATAATACGTACGACGCTTGAGGTAATATATTACAATTCCTTATTGTTAGTTCCTTTGTTGTTTTTAATGCAAGGCAATTATGAACGCTCAATGATTTTAGTCTTATTGTTGATGGTTAATAATAGCAGCTAAGTATCAGGTACGGTTCAATGTTAATTTAGGGTTAATTTGAGATTTCATGTCCAGATCTTTTGCAGTGATAATTGAAATATTAATTGTATGTACAGTGGGACTTTGGAAATTCTACAAATTGCCGAATCCGTCAGCATGCATGAGTTTTCTAGCACTAAACATCTTTGCATACTTATGTGTAGTATTCATTTGTTACCACGGACAACATGATACTTAATGGGACAATAAAGTTAGCAATATATGTACGTAAAAATTAGTTTAACTTTATTTAGTTTAGTTTAACTTATTTCCAGTAATGTGTTGTAATATGGGCAATGCCTTTAATAAAGACCTTTATTATTATTTAGAATCTCCCGTTACTATTTCTACTGTTGTTTAGCGACAGAGTAAGAAAACACGGCGATAGCTAGACAACTAAAACTGCAATACAACCAAACTAAAATCCTAACACCAAACCATGTAAAAGAACTCAATCTTCTGAGGCAATTTTGGATGAACTTGTCCTTTTATAAAATCAATAAATATAAATACTGTTCAGGTCTTTTTGGACCTCCTTTTCTCTGCTTCCGAATTTATATTGATAATTCGATGAACATTTAAACCCCTACTTTGATACATTACTGTAGCCAAAATGTAGTGATAGCAATGTAACCAAGGAAAACTGCATTGCTCCGGAAGTGGGCGGCATGCCATAACATTGATGCTTGTCACTCGTTGCATGCCAAATGACATCTCAATCAATATTCATATCGTTTGTGATCCTTGTATCATTGGCAATCCATTTTCCTCTTCTAATTATACTAATACTAGTTTTTGCCTGCGAATTCATCCGCGTAGACTTCGTAATCATCCCACGGGAAATACTTGTCATTTTCTAGCCATTCAACTACCACTATAAACTACTAAAAAATCAAGTCATTATGTCCCTTCGTCGCGGCGTAAAGGAAGGACAAACAAACTCACTTTCACATTTACAATATTTGTATAAATAAGAGTGTAGTGTAGGACGGCCCCCGGCTAGGTGGAAAGACGACTTACGTAGGGTAGTCGGACGTGAATGGAGAGCAGAGGACCGCATTGAGTGACGCACTCTGAGAGAGGCCTATGTCCAGCAGTGTAGTGCCGCTGGCTGTACATTATGATGATAGATAACTGACGAATACGAGTACGATATATATCCACTTTTGTATCATGTAACCTTTTCTTGTTCCTATGTATCCAGTGACTTAAGACATAATAAAAGAGGGTAGATCTCTGATCTGGGAATTCCTATGACGTTGTCTGTCTCGGCAATGCTCACAGTTCGGTTCTATACGAGTGTATATATTCAACGTCCGCGTCTCTCGTGAACTGTCACTCATTGACTCTGACGCTGACGTTTAGCATACCAACCCATAGACACACGAGACAGTGTGTGCATGCTATACCGCATACACCACACTATGGTTTCGATGCAACACAATACCAAACAACAAATTTTACTGGGAACATTTTCAACCAAATATGATCGTAATTTGTAATCTATATAAAATACATCTTCAATTTTATTATGCTGTATCAGGACCAGCAAAGATTAATCTATCTTGTTAAAATTAATAATTGAAACAAATACCTCTAAAAAAGTAAATGTATCATTTCCATATCCGCTGTTACGCTTATCGTAAATTGATAATAAAATCAATTGTATACTATTCTTGGCATATTTGGAACACGATATAAATAAAGGATAAATTACAGATATTAATCTCTGATGATGTATGGTTGTTATAGTTATCGTATTTTTACAAATGCTAGTACAGTTTCCTGTTTTCCAGTTTGCGAATTATATCATATCTACACTTCTTTCTCGGTTTTGTATATACTGCTTTAGGAACCGTTTGCCGCTAATATTTTTGAAAATAGTGAATTTTGTTTCCGTTCAGCTCTGATTTCGAGCATCTTCGCTACTGGACACGAAGGAGATAGATAGATTGGTCTCCGTTTCGCACTTGTTAATCCTTATGCGATTATTCGAGAGCCTTCCACGCTATTTTTATTGCTATTCGACACGAAGGAGATATATGGATCCACCTCTCTCTTTCACACTCGTTCGAGAAGTTTCCATGCTACTCGACACGAAGAAGATAGGAGATCCACCTCTATTTTCATTATCTCTAGATTGTTCGAGAAGCTCCGTGACAACAATTTTATGCCGATTAAACAAGCTGTTCTCGTGGTGTAATTTCTGAAGTCTACACAGACGAAATCGGGGGCAAAATACTAGTACATATTTTAAATTAAAACGGATAATTATCTAATGTAAAGCTGAAGCTCACCGGTGAACTTTTCCAGCTGATAATGATAATGACATATCCATAAAGTCCGCAGAAACATAGAGAATGTGTTTCGGCGTCATCCGACCTTCAACCAGCCACTGTTTATCGTTCAAACATGATAGCGAGCACAATGGCGCCGCCGGCTAGACACTATCGCGCTACGGGTTTATCGCGCGGGCAGATTTATTTATCGCGCCTTATCACTTTCTCCCCTGCGGAACTTGATATGTTTTCTTTAGATAGTGCTGTATACTCTGATGCAATGCACGTCAGCTACGCCCACAATGCATCTTAGTTAATTACAAGCAACAACCCGCAACTGCGTTGGCTCTATGTCTACTTAATAGAGACTACTAATTTTTAAAACTTAATCATCAAATAAAAGTATTTCAATTATCATTTTTGAATATTTTGGTCGTTCATTTGTACAACAATTAAAAACCGCACAAAAAATGCAACACTTGACCAGAAACCAAAAAGGTGTAAATGAATTTACGTTTTACAATCTCCATGTAGAACAAAAAATAATGATTCAAATAATGGTTCGATTATTTCCAGATTTTTTTAGCTACAGGCCGGATTTAACATGTATCTTTTAATTTAGTAGGTTATTATTTCCGTCCACATAATCAGTCCTCTGCCAAATAATTCTATCTCATTCATTCATATTCGTACACATTACGAAAGAGTTGATTTTACATTATTGTCACGATTCGCAGAAAGATGTTGATGCAGCAGGTACATGTCAGCCTCCATATAACTTGGTAGCAGATTTTTCTTTGAAGCTCTTCCGAGTGCATATGATTGCATTATAATTACAAAGATCTAGATGTACTAAGAGCGTACACTACCGCATGACGTGACCCCGCATTATTCTATTAAAGTAATTCGTTTCCATTGTACTTGTTCATAAAGCGAATTACTTTACCTATATGACGTAATCATATTTATTGCTCATTAAAATAATTATCAGGTGTTTAGTTTCAAGCTCACTTAAATGATGTTTTTGATTATCTACCCGGTAGGTACCATATAAATTTCATAACTATTACAGCTTTCTTATTATACTCTGAGGTGTAAGAAAATGCCAATAAATGCTGCGGCTTTGCCTCAGTCGCGTAAGCCCTTTCTGAACATGAGTGACCTGATGTATGAGATCGTCACTTCGGAATTTCCATGAAGGGATTTGCCATAATCACTGAGCTAGTCTGGCAGGCACTGAGTAAGACAAAACAACACATTATCACGTTTGTACGTATAAGTTAAGTATCCACTTTTGAACCATGTCACATTCACCTTTCATTTAGATTTCCCTAACACCAACAACTGCATAGGAACGTGCAAGAGTGAATGTGACATGATACGAAAGTGGATACATATTTTTGTACTCGAGTGTACATTACACTAATACAGTCATTATACAGATAAAAATAAAATCTGTATATGTGTGAAACGTATAGGTATTAAATGGTCTCAGAAATGAGTATTATTCACTCATGTCTTATGGAAACAAATGCTAACGAAACCTTCCTATCTCGTCAGCATTATCACAGTGGCATAATGACGCTATTAATGATTGTATAACTACACAACGCAACGCCCGCGGCGCCGGCGCATGGATGCGGCCGACAAATGGTTCCCTTCAGATTCAAGATGCTGTTCTTTTGGCCGCGGCCACTTATCTTGTCTATAAAGTATGCCTTTGAGAACAATAGTGAATGATGGATCCATGTACAACATATGTTTTCCTTTGGCTTGTGTTTCGGAATATATCAATCACAACGAAGCCTTGAAACAAGTACCGTAGTGTGCTCTATACCCTCGTGAGTTAGTAAGGTCGGAGAATTTAATTGTTTAGCAAATCCAGAAGACTTCAGTTTTTTTCAAGTTATATAAATATCATCTCCCAGCATGTCAAGCCAAGTTCAAGCGGAAAAAAATGTGAGCCGTCACGGGACGCCTGGCAGATGTGAAACATCGACATTATTTTGTAAAAGTAATATGATTGAAAAGAACAGATTGCGATATAAACTAAATATGGCATAATGATAAAATAAAATATTACGATTTTTTAAGTGTTAAAAGAAGTTAACTACTAGGTACTATTAGATTAATAAAATCTTACATAACATTAATAGTATGTCTTGTATTTAACTGATCTTGGTGATGTCCAGTTTCAATAATAATATTTTGTGACCCCTGTGATGATTGTTGGGTACTGAAATATTTATAAAAAATATGTTATTAAAATATACAGAAAATTTTAATTTACTTTAATATACTAGTAAACTTAAGAATCTTAGCTAGTTATTGTAATATATTTCTAAAGATCGTAAATTATACATATCAATAATAAATATACTGTATATATACACCATCATATAGCGTGGCGACGCGTCGCCACGGCATGCGTCGCCACGCCAGAAATTTGTTTTACTTGCGGCTATAGATGTTTCACATCAAAAACTGGCGACTCAGCGCCGTTTCATGAATCCTGCTTGTGACGTAGGTCGGGCTTATTTTGTAGAAATCGTAGATTCCTGAATTGTATTTTTTTGTATATAAATTAACTTTAATATATTTATATTTGCACTTGGCCTTCATGACGCCGTGGTGCAACATTAATGCTCTAGAACGAAATCGTTTATGGTACCATCAAACCTGTTTTTTGAACCGGAATAATATTTATTTATTTAAGCGTATAGCATTTTTGTCGTTTTGACTATAGGTCTATGTTAAGTTTTTGGAATAATATTAATGAAACAACATTTTGATTTCACCAAGTTCGTTGATGTACAACGATCATGCATTTACTTTTTGAATCTTAGGAATTGTGTTTTATAAAATTGAATTCTTTTTAAGAAGATAGATCAACGCTTGACCTCAATCTTAGCTGATGTTAAGTGACGATGAGGTCGATGATGTTTTTGAAGATTCTCAAGTTGTTGTTTTCGGGGAACACGGAACCCGATAGTGCATTCCATATTTTAGCTGTACACATAATAAATGTGCAAGCGAAAAGCTTGGTAAGAGCCGTAGGAATATCAACAGTATACGGATGAAGGTCTGCCGTTCTTCTGTTTGATCGGTACTTGAAAGGCAAAGGCGGAATCAACAGAAATAGCTCCTGCGCACACTCTACAAAATGTATCCTATAAATTACCGAAAGGCAGGCAACCTGACGCCTATATTCTAAGCTTTGGACGTCAACTGTAATGAACCTTAAATTCTGTAATCAAGAAGTTGTTCAACTTGAGGAATAGTCGTGACAGAACAGTTAATTCATGTATACAGATGGTTGATTCTGCGTGCGCTAATTCAATTAACTAGTTTTTTGTGGCAATTTATTTAATTCGGCTAACGAGCGGTATGCGCCGCCAGACTCCATTTCCTTTTGTTTAATTGTTTAATTTTTATTGGCTGTTGTGTTACGGGCTTTTGTCCATTCCGTGGTACTACGTTTCATTTGAACACGAAATTCCAGGCTTAAATAACGTAGGGACATACGCACGTGTTTATAAATGAATTTTATGTAATTACTAGGCTTCTGCCCGCGGTTTCGCCCGCGTGGACTTTAGATTTTATCCCACGGGAACTACTACATAACAAATATCAAACTGACGTGACACTTCCCGTCAATGACTTCACGTCAACGAATAACTATTTAGATATTATTTATACTACAATTCTAAAATCGCAATTTAATGTGAGTGGTGGGAGAAATAGGCTGTAAGATTCTCATACTTACCAAGCATACAAAAAAACACCATAAAATTTGGTCACGCCGTTTGGCAGGAGTGCGAACATAAAAACCGTATTACCTATTAACTATTTTTATTCAATTACTTTTCCTACACTGATATTTAATTGTTTTATTTTAATTTAATCATTTATTTTTAATAAATAACTAAATATTCTGTGAATATTTCAAGCGCCTACCTGTTGCCGTTATCAATATCGAGCAAAAACGACCCCAAATATCTCGTTTGTTGTATGGGAGCGCCCTTAAATATTTATTTTATTCTGGTTTTTAGTATTTGTTGTTATAGCGGCCACAGAAATACATCATCTGTGTAAATTTCAACTGTTTAACTATCACGGTTCATGAGATACAGTCTGGTGACAGACGGACAGTGGAGTCTTAGTAGTAGGGTCCCGTTTTTTACCTTTTAGGTACGGAACCCTTAAAAGATTTATCCGTGGACAGACAATGGAGCCTTAGTAAATAAGGTAATTAATTGTGTTACAGTTAGGATATTGATAGGGTATAATTAAGGTTAATAGTTGTTATTTTTAAGATTGTTTACAGCTATACTCGTAATCTTATTAGATAATGTTTTTCCTTGTTTAATTTATTTGTCTAGCTAGGATAATTCATTTTTTTAAATAAAATATTTTTATCATTTTTTATTTTCCTACATTGATATCTTTACAGAAATCTTTATAGAAATATACTTTCTGCAGTAGCTATTCTCCGCGAGGAAGAGTGGCGCCTCCTAATACAAGTATTATCGATACTTAAAGGAGAGTATCTATATAAATATAACCGATGGGGGTGAGAGTTCCCGAGTGGCGACCACATACCGGGGAACTTCTACCTCCTACTAGGTGGACCGACGACCTGGTTAAGGTCGCTGGGAGTCGCTGGATGCAGCAAGCCCGGGACCGGTCGATGTGGAGTAAGGACGTCTATGACCAGCAGTGGACGTTTGCTGGCTGATAATGATGATGATCTCGGTTTAAAGAACAATTTATTTTCTCAAAAGAAATTGACATTTCACTTATAGAGAAATTAAGACTATATATATATATAATAATTAATGTGTAAAAACCAACAGTAAAAAGGCATGCAGAAATTTAGATTTTATAGACTAAGTACATATTTATATTTTAAAAAATAACAACTAATATGCTCTTCTTCTTCTCTTCTCTTATAATCTATGTAAATGTTTGTTTATGTACTAAACATTTTTATAAGGTCCAGTTGGCACCCTTCAGGTAAGCAATCCTTACAAACACGCCTAAGACTTCGTCTCATAATAATGAAAATTTTGTTTGCATATGTGTTTTGTGTGTGTAGAAGATGTATTGAAGATCAATAACCTTTTTTGAATGGAAAGATATATGTATAACGTAATTGGATGACGTTGCAGTTAAGCAAATTTTAATACGTCAAATAAATGACGTGTTTGTCTTTCGTACAATGGAAACGTGAGACAGCGTTCATTTGAATGAAGAGATTGTAAATAAAGGTCCTGATATCACGACGCGTAGGAGTCTAATGCTCCTGAGAGGAAGTGAGACAATCTGTACATTGTGCACTCCCTCCCACACGAATGTTATACATTATATTATTAAATTATACTGATCTCACTTTGACACCAACTTGCAATGATGAAATAAGTACCTACATGGAAATTTTAAAATTTTAACTTTTTATGATTTTTTAAATGAGAGACCCAGTGTCACTGTAACAGTAAATTCGAATCTAACGACACCTATCAAGCTAAAATCTATCGTGCCGTTCAGGCCGCAGTGTGCCAAACATACTAGTACATACTTTCGAAAAATATAACCCTCCTTCTGGCGCAGTCGGGTAAAATAATGTGCGTGTTTAGAAACTGCTTGAAGAAATAAGTTGAGAGTCACATTTTATTACTGTGTGATTGTAAGGTTCCCAGGGTTGCAGTTCACTAAGGACAAACATGCTTACAACCTCATGCCTCAAGGATGTCCTTGCTAACGTCATTCAATATTGATACTTGTTGCCTAGTTCAGAGATATCGTTGAGAGGATATCTTTACATCCATGAGCCGTGAAGTTTTTAGATATTGAAAACAGATTTGATACTTCAATTGAATTTATTTGTATACTAGCTTTTTTCCGCGACTTTATCCGCGTGAACGGCGGAAAGCGTCCCACGGGAACTACATGCTCGATCGGGATAAAAACGACCTTTGTCCTTTTCCTATACAGAAAACGGACAAACAAATAAACAAACAGGGAATCGCTGTATGCTAGTGACTCGGGACCTGTCATTATGGCGTACAATGGGGCAGGCATTTGTTCAGCAGTGGACGTTTCCCAGCTGATGATGATGTTATCAATATCATACACCGACACATAGTTCCGAAAATAATAATAAATCATCCTTAGCACATCCTTGGTGATCGCGTAACAATAAAATCATCTTCACTAGATTCTGCTCCAGGTCATTCCTAAGTTCTGATTTTTATTTTATGTTTGTTTATTTTTATTTTATCGTTTCGGAAGACTAACAGCTAATAATATAAGTATAAGATAACAACTAGTTGACAGATAGACAATTACAGGTCTTCGTTAATAAACAATTGATTTTTTTATAAAAAAGTGAAGCACTTTCATAACATAAGGTTAAACTTAAGTAAATTACGTATACAGTTGTTTCTTCTTCTTCTAACAGCGCTAGTAACTCCTACAGAATGTAACAACAAGATATATACTTAAGATAAGTAATAATAATAAAAAACTTGAGAGGTGTCAAGGGACACCCGGATGGAACGAAGTTCCTTTCGATTAATTAGTGAAGGAATTGTAATAAAATTTTACAAATTTTCAATTTAGGTTTGAACGGATTTTTAACATTATATTTTAAATATGGTTTTGTAGGTTTTTTCATTAGATTTTTTATGTACGTGATACGTTTTGATTTTAGCGACATCAGTCATTGAGTAGCGGCAACTAATCAGAGCCATCTGTCGTCACATAGCTGTACTGTTGGTATCGTCGATGTAGATAATACTAACAGATGACGCTAACTTACTATAGCAAAAAGTGTCGTGACAACTTTTCGTAAGAATTTTTTCCGTCTAGCCCCCGTTCACAACGCGCGATAAGGAACTTCGTTCCAATAATAAAAATAACTCGTCTAGTCGAAAAACGCTCGACTCATTAATCGCCTTGCCAATGCACAGTTAGTGTTGAAAAAATCTAAATCTAATGCTTTGCATAAACTGTTGAAGCATAGACTCTTAAACTCTAGAACTTAGATGGCGTTCATTCTTGTAAACTGAATCACTAATTTTAATTACAGTCACGTCAATGGTATAACCCAAAACATAATTACAGTTTCCGTCCTTTATTTATCGGACACCGTGTTTTTGTCAAGTAGAGATCGCAAAAAAATTGCAGCGTAATCTTCATCCCAAGCCAGTCTGACTGATATACCATTTGTCATCTTTTGTAATCGAGAATGGCATTAATACATTCTTAGTTTGCTTTGTGTGTTATACAAATACTCATAATAATATATTAGTACGCGAGTACTCACTTTTGTTCTGATAACTTGCTCATTAGATAATTTATACTTTAAATAATGCCGCAATAATTCTAGATGAATATATATAATAGATAAATAGTTGGGTTTTATTCTATGGAAAATGGTAGGGGATATTTTGGTTGTTGACCCCTACTTCTACCTTACAATTAACCATAACAGTGGGCAAATTTCTTATTATCCTACGCCAGATTTATACCGAGTAGGTACCTATGTTTTTGGGTGACTGATTCAGGGGGAAAACCGTATCAAATGTATTTATGGACGCAACAGTTTTTGTTTTAAGTACGAGTAATTGTGTTTTTGTAGCACTTTACCGGAAATCTGCGCTTTTGTCTACCTAGTCGTCGGTTTAGGCACCATTCTCGAACATACGATCCGCCGGAGGGTTACGTTTTTACGTAATAATTTCGTCATCATGTATACCACGCGTTATTCTACTGTTGGACATTTGTCTTACTCTGCCCACCGATGGACTGCCAGCTACCGTATACGAGTCTCCTTTCCATCTAACCGTGGTCGTCCTACATCACATTTGCCAATGCTTACCTTTTGCTTTTGCCTTCATTTGGAAATTCATTAGCTTCAGAGGTGTTCAAACCTCCAACAAATACCCACATAATGTCTATAGCAGATTTTGGTCAGCCTGTTTGTTTCTTTTCAAAATGCGTCAACCAATCTTAATGAAATTTGACACACATGTAATGTAAGAGATAGAAAGGAATATGAGGTAGTTTTTATCCCGATAAAAATTCCCTTGAGATGATTTTTGAAGTGCCTCGCCTCGTGGAAGGATTCTGTCACTGATATGGCTTACCATCAGTTATCATCAGGTGATATGAAGTCCAAGTGCAACTCCAATGTACGAGTACAATCCAGTGTAACATTTCATTGAATTTTTTTTATGAATAGCTATTCGAATACATTTTGTTTTATTTTATTGATTTAGTTATACCATCGACATAAACACTGACACAAAAATCTTACATTTGAACCTTATACTTGAAACCTATCTGACTATTCATCGAAAATTTGACAACTTTTTTCGAATTGGGTACTTGACACCAAATTATATTGGGGTTGAATGGTATTTTATACCGTAACGGACATTAAACTAAAGACAGTAAATCATCTACTTAATAATATTTCGTACCGGTAAGCGTGTACCGGGCCGTCCCCCTACTAGACGGACCGACGACCTGGTTAAGGTCGCGGAGAGTCGCTGGATGCAAGTGGCTCGGGACCGGTCGATGTGGCATACCATGGAAGAAGCCTAGGTCCAGCAGTGGGCGTTTCCTGGCTGATGAACAACATTATAAAACCATCACAGCGTTAACACCAACGTTACGATAGAACAAACAAACAAGTTTGTATTTCTTACAAAGAAACAACTTTATCTCAATGGTCTGTGACAACTCACTTTCATCTACGACAAAAACACGCCAAAAGTACTTTTATTTGGAGAGCGATCAACTGAGGCAATAATATTGGGCCTACGATTATCTACGCCCAGCAAGATTTATTGCCTTTCGTGATTAGCAGGTTTTATCGGTAGGGATATAGCAACTGTCACATGTAGTTGTCTTCATATATTTATATTTTATTACGGTTTTTACGGTACGGACAAACATGACTACAATTTGCACCTAAAGCCTCTAAGGCTTTTTTGTAAAAAAATATAAAATAAAGTCTCTTTACACGGGAAAGTCAACCGCGATAAATGAACTTTTTATGATTGGGTTTGCCATAATTACTACGCTTGATAGCTTGGTCGGCGATTGAAGGTTTTGGTGGTCAATTTATCAATCAGATCAGTTTTATTGCTAATAGTTTACCTAAGATGTAAGGTGAGAACTAGAAACCGACTTAAACTGCCCCAAAAGTCTATAGTATTCAAACCTTAAAATGTTCAATTTTATAGGTAGAAATATCGGGGTACATACTTGCTTTTTATTGATTTCCTAAAAAGCGTTGAATAAATTTTGATAAAATTTATATGGGATCATCTCTGAAATAAGTTCTACAAAAAAAAATTCATAATTCAAAAAAATAAAAAAACATAGAGTTGAATTGAGAACCTTTTTTGAAGTTGGTTGAAAATGATTGGAGTCTTTGTCTATTCTATTACTAAAATTATTTCGCGATGCCACATGTGATGGACAACAAAAATGAAGAACAAAATAATTGTAAAAGAAATTTTAAAAGACCAGCAATGGAACCAACTAATTACTGCAAAACTACTAAAGAGTCATCCATAATGTGATCTAACATGAAGACAAAGGTCACCTGGCCATTGCTTAGGTCTCGCTCAGCAAATGTAGTTAAACCTTAGACCGTAACGGTTTATGTCACGGCTTATTCCCGGCAGTGAGGCAACGAGAGTGAGCGTCGATCCGTCTCCATAAACGACACCTTATTCTATTTACCACTTTATCACCAAACGCTAACCAAATCGACGGGACACTTCCACTCTCAGTCTGAAACTAGCACGAATCGGACGCGCCATAAGGAAAATAAGAAAAAGAGAAAACGAAAATTAGTGTCATTAATTCTGATAAGTAATCGAGTAATAATAGCTGCGCACGAGTCTCGTAGCAGCGCGTAGCAGTAGCCTACGAGACGTCGCGTGCGCTCCCGGTGCGGCAGAAACTAGTGGACTTTAGTTATTGTGTCGACTCCAAGACTCTTCACAAATCATGGCCACGAAAGATGCACAGAGTGAGTTCTGCTTATATTTAGAATTTAGAAAAACTAAATTTTGGAAAATATGTCATTGATTTCATTAATGTCAATGGCTTTTTTCTTTCTTCAATTTAATCCAGTATTTGTTTAAAATTCAATTATTCGTATATATGCAACCTTTGGTACATAACGAAATGATGTTTATTTAAAGCTTGCAATTAATCGATACATTGAAAACAAGTTCATCAAGTATAATTTAAGCTAAGCGGTTTAAATTCTTTACACACCTCTATAAGTTGAATGTGAGAAACTCAAGTTATCTGATTTACACCAACAGCCATCCTTCACATTATACGATATTCGAAGCAAATAAACTTTATTTCTTTGACATAATTACGAAAGCTGTCTGAATTTTCTTATAGAAATAAGTTTTTTACCCGACTACAGCGTAGCCAAGGACGTAATGATTTTATTAGTCTTTGTATGTAAGTTTATATATTCCCTCATAGAACGTAAACCACTCGTTGCATTTTGAAAAATGAGGTGACATTGTAAGCGTCGTGTTTATCCGCGGGTTGTTGGCTATATTTAATTACCAACAATTAATAATTTAACATTAAAATAATTAGTTAGGTATGAAATATCTTGATGAGTACATTCCGAAACAAGAAAGTTAAAAAACTAACCCGAATTCTACGAGAAGTATTCCAAAGTTACATAACGACGAGTAAAATATATCAAAATGAAATTATTATTTGCACATTTTTGTAATAAAACAGACACGTGTCTAGTATGAGTTTTATCAAAACATGTAATTACAAGAACTGCTTATGTATGAACATCAATAATAAAAGTGCAAAAAGATTATTTCGATAAACGTGATACGAATGCGACGGTATGCATCGATTTGGAACAAGATTGCAATCAGTCTTGTTAGGACATAATAATTTCAGCAGATTATATTCTTTAATTTATGCTACATAATGTTATCCAAGGCTATCTTTATAGACAGACAGGCTGGTATAGGTGCATAAAATACTTAACATTGAAATATACAATACACACAATTTATTTACTCAGTTTGTTTGGATGTTCTATTGTCTATAGAAGTCACTTTGTAAACAAATAGTCATTTGTTAAAATGACATCAATCAACGACCACTAGCAACAATGTAGGTACTCGTATATTTTTTTCTTGTACTTATTGTTAATCTCGATGACTGCTGAAATGGTTTATAAATATTGTATTTTTATGTATTTGTGAGTGCTTATGCAAAAAGTTAATGAAAAGTAAATTACTAAAAACCCGTCTGGTCGGAACCGCTACTTTTTAAAAATTGAATGATTTTGATATACCCAGTGTCCCTCTTACAGAAAACATGAATCTAACGAAACCTTTCAAGCTAAATTCCATCGAGCCGTTCAGGCCGCAGAGCGTGCCAAACAATAATACATACATGCTCTCGAAAAACGCAAACCTCCTTCTGGCGCAGTCGGGAAAAAAGGGACCTGAAGGGTATGAAAACGGTTTATTTTTGCTTTGTTGTTGCTGTTAGCTTTGTTTTGGTCATATCAGAATATTTTTAGGTGTCGTAGTTTTTTAAAATTGGAATCCCCGCGCTCGAGGCGAAACTCTCGAAATCAATTAGTTTCCCCTGAGGTCCCTTTTTTCGTAACCACTCACATTTATTTACTAGTGGTCCGATTGATTTAGACAACGGACGGACACCAACATTTCGAACAACAGGTTTCCGTTTTAATTTCCTGTTGAGGTACGAAACCCTAAACACAATGTCTCAAGGATCGTCAGCTTACGTTCGGTGCATCAATGTTCTCATGTTAAGCACTTCACAGTAGCGAAACGAAAATAACTCATATTCATCATTTCATAAAAGTCTTGGAGACATAGGGAACGAACCTCCAAAAATTCATAACGATTGGTTCGGTCGTAAATACGCCTAGAAGTAACAATCAACACTCTTACCTCTATAATGTTGGTGGAATTGAAAAAGCAATTTGCACTGTTTTGTTGGTTGGTTAATATTTGCAGAAGGCAATCCATTAGTATTCTGGGCACGGCCCAATATTGAAAGCTGAAACTTGACAAAATTGAAGCTAATAACCTAGGTGACGGGAGCATTGTTCGGTTATGTAAGGTTCTCTACATGATTTTCCTTTTGCATACCTACGTATCTTCAAGTGGGTGTCGTTAAAGGCGACTAAGAAAAATATTTAGGTGATGGGCAGCGGCATCTATCAATGTAGCTACAACATCTTGCCTGCTTAGCGTGGTTGTTATGGCAAATACCCTGATAGAAAGACTGTCGGGGCAACTATGAGGGAAGCCAATGTCCAACAATGGACTTGTGTACCTGATGACGTCTATACAAGTAAGTTTAAGATAATGTTGAGGTTTTGGATTGAGAATAGAATCATCTTTGCGTGGGATTCGAATAAGGGTAGCTATAGGGAAAATTTCGGGAAATGGTACTACCGCCTGAGTATCAACGACTTATTAAAAAGAAAGAAAATGATTATCTAATATTCAATTTTGATCAAAATAATTGCCTAAATAGATTTAAAATTACTTGCCACTTGCCACTAATATAACTGGCTGCACATATCGTTTGTACAAAATATGCCAGATTTTTTCACTTTAAGGAGCCCCCTTATAATATGAGTCAATATTTACTGTGCTGGTACCATTTGCAGTGTGATAATTTAAATTTAAATATCCTTCTCCGTCATCTTGGAAAATACACATCACACAGATGAAATCTCGAGCAAGAGTACCGCAGCTATAACTGTGAAATAACAGAACACAAACACCGCAAATGTATTAAAATATTAAAAGGATATCACACTAAATAACATTTTAAATCCAAAAGATAAATAGATAAATTGGGGGTACACCTGTGTCTGTATTGCTTAAATCTACGTAAGTCGGCAATATTTACAGCGTACTGTAAAATATTATCTTATATAAATTCCGACTACCTACTGACCCAGTTCACTCAATTCGTATTTATTACAACTACAAACAATATATATATATAAAAATCCTGTATCTTGTCAGTAGGTAGATATAGGCTACTTTGTATTAATTTATACAAAATTATATCTCAAAAAAGTGGAGGGCAAATACACAAAATGTAAAGCATATTGAATTTAGTGTCATGAAAAGTCATGACTGACACGAACAGCTTTTTTTAACAATCAATTTCTTACAGCAGTTTTGTGTCAAGCGAAAAATACAGCGTGTATATTTCATACGGGCGAATATTTTGGTGTCAATTTGTGTTAATCCTAAACCACACATTTACATAAATTTCGTTAGTTAATTGTGTATTTTTTCAATACAAAATAATTGGGAAACTACGTCAAGTCTTTAAATCGTCGATACCACAATGCCTCAAGACAAAAGTCTTCAACCAGTGCGTCCTACCCGTGATGACTTACGGAGCCGAAACGTGGACACTTACGGCACGACTGATACACAAATTTAAAGTCGCTCAGCGGGCTATGGAAAGGGCTACGCTCGGAGTCTCTCTGATGGACCGCATTCGGAACGAAGTGATCCGTCAGAGAACCAAAGTGACCGATATAGCTCACCGTATTAGCAAGCTGAAGTGGCAGTGGGCCGGTCATATTTGCCGAAGGACAGACAGTCGCTGGAGCAGACGAGTTCTCGAGTGGAGACCACGCCTAGGCAAACGAAGTGTAGGACGTCCCCCGGCGAGGTGGAAAGACGACTTACGTAGGGTAGCCGGACGTGAATGGATATGGAGAGCAGAGGACCGAATCGAGTGGCGCACTCTGGGAGAGGCCTATGTCCAGCAGTGGACTGCCGCAGGCTGTACATGATGATGATGATGAAAATAATTGAGCCCGCAATGTATTGGTTACATCTAAAGTTATCGACAGATTGACGGTTCTTTTTACACGTCATATAAAGACAGTTCAATAAACTGCTAATCTTTTGTTATATCAAATCAATTTGGACGCAATACATTGCTGCTCGGTCGTACTTTAAAAAATGTTTAACTCTTTATTAAATAAACTATTTAACAAAATTGCTTTCACATATGATTTGTACGGACGTAACTATATCTTGATAAATTATACGTAATGCGCATTTAATATATAAATATGATAAACGATTACCGTAATACAAAATATTAATTTTGACCAATAGTAATATTACACACATAGTAAATGTATAACAAATGACTTATGAATAATTTACACGAGACAAAACTTGTGATGATGGTTGTATGTATGAGACGTTATTTTCCATACGAAATATAACCAATCCATTATTATTAGAACGCTCTGTTTTGACTATAAAACTAAATAATGTCGCAGAGTGACCTTCAACTTCACAAAGGACATGTCTCTTGACAGCTTGTATTCCACATAAAAATGGGTTTCATTTTGAATATTCCATTTCATATTCATTTATTTCATTGTACTAGCTATAACTTGTCTATTAGCTACACAGGAAATACCGTCTTCAGTCACGGTCTGATTTTATCCCTGACGTAGATTTTCTTTTTAAAAAAAACTTCATTTTCTGTGTTCATGCAAGGTAAATTGTTGACCCATCAGTTTTTTGTCTATAGATTATTCTACAAGATTATTTTAAGAATGTAAGAAGGTCCTCATTCATTAAGACTCCATAGACACCCCCGCTTGCACTTTTCTACATTTCTCCGAAATTATACAATAATTTCGAAATTTTTGCTGTTTTACGGTTTATCGATACATCATGCGTTGATATATCGATAATGTGCAGTTCCTAACTTCCCATCAATAGAACAGTTAAATGTGACTTTAGGCAGCCAATTTATAATAACTACACAGAATCTGAACATGAATCCATAATGTATCAAAACCAGCAATGACTACAAAAAGCCCGACTCGTTTTTTGGAAATATTCTATAAATACGTTTTTTTTCTCCTCATGTCCATTGCTCCTCTGTCGCTCTATGCAGTTTTAACAATTACTGTTGACAAAGATATCGACAGCCAGACGTTACAGTAATGGCACTTTTAAATTATTTCCGCTATTAATTCACAAAACATAAAGACACAACAAAGAAAAATAAAAACACGACGAAGCAAACACAATTAAACATTTCTGTTTAATTCGCAATGCATACTCGTAAGTATAAAATTGCAATAAATTGCTTGCATAAAGCTAACGAAAAAGGTGCACATAAATGTTGACATGGTTTGTGTACTATGTCAGCAAAAGACTATACAAAAATCGAGACTCATTTCATAGAACTCATAATAATTAAAGCGTTCAAAAAGAACTAAAAACCGACTTTCCGAAAATTTGGTTTTTGTTGACTTTCTCAAAGAGTGAAACCACCTCTAAAGTATGCTCTACCAAACAAAAAAGAATTATCAAAATCGGTTCACTATTGGCGGAGTTATCGCGTAACATACATAATAAAAAAACATACGGGTCGAATTGAGAACATCTTCCTTTTTTGAAGTCGGTTGACAAGTCATCTTCGTATTCAATTTGTTGGCAAGCAGCTTCGCTCATCACATCACGCACTAGTTACTGCTTAACGGATGTCCACGACTGTAGAGACACTAACAAAGGCAAATGTCTGCACATTACCGACCATAGCTAATCTTCGTGTCACTATATTCTAGTGATATTCTTATTATAGTTCTCTACGATCGTACGAGACGCATGAAAGATCTTCAATCATTTTTATCATGT
Organism: Carcina quercana; assembly: GCA_910589575.2. Classification (NCBI taxonomy): domain Eukaryota; kingdom Metazoa; phylum Arthropoda; class Insecta; order Lepidoptera; family Depressariidae; genus Carcina; species Carcina quercana. The sequence goes on along the minus strand of OU342429.1, from coordinate 13,342,922 downwards.
AGCGTGACTGCTCTTGTGTGGCTGTAGCTATACAATCGGATTTGATTATATAACACTTCTTTTAATTGGTCACGGAACTTCTGGAACAGTCTAGAAAGAAAGAATAGAAAGAGACGGATCTCCTGTCTCCTTCGTGTCAATTAGCAACAATTTGACTAGCCTGGAAAGAGCTCGAATTAAGGACTGGTGAGTGTGAAAAGAGAAGACAATCTACCTATCTCCTTCGTGTTCATTAGCGAGGTTACTAGAAACCCACGGAATACGTAAAAAATTCCCGAAGAAGTGTTTTGAAAGTTTAAAATGTTACGGATCCCCAATTAAGCACTAAGGTTTACCTAAAATGTGGCTGAATGTAATAGGTAGCTGCAGGGTGAATGTAGTAGGTAAATGTTAAAAAAGCTATGTCCGGCTAAAAAGCCCGGCGCACACATTGTGAATAGCTGGGCTGAAACGGTGTTCATAGGATACTCAAGGATTTTTATAACTGAAATTTAATTTGGATTTGTACGTTTTCGGAATATTTACTTTTGAAATTTATCTGCCATAACCTAGGCCTTAACAGAAACGATATGAATGCATGTTTGCTTCATTGGCGGCCACGCTTCTGTTGGACTATACCGTCAACAATGGTCCGGACACAGTTGACGAACTGTGTCCAATTATATTACTCTTACCAATGCCAAACGATAGCCTCATGCGTCTTTTGCATTAGTTTTCGCTAAAAAAAAATTGCTATAAATAGCTCTACATTTAAATATTACAAGGATGTGTGCCATGAAGCTAAAAAAATTTGACTGTAACAAACAACACTAGGCACAGCCACATCTTTAACATAAGAATAAACTTCCTATTCAAAACCTTGTTGTTTTCTAGCAGTAGACCCAGATTGAAGCTTGGGCTTTGGTCATAGAGGAGTTTTTAACTTTTGTATGTTTGTATGGATATTTTTTTGTATTAGGTGCCGATCATTTTCCAGGGCACACAACTATTTCCTTGGATCCGCTGCTGTTTTTTTAAAATATTAAAGCGCATCGCGGCCGATTACTCTCTGACAGAACTTGAATTAGAACAACGGATGTTCTGTTCATGCTTTCTTTTTTCCGGGCCGCGAGCCAAATGAGAATACTGGGAAGTCCCCTTCCATTCTGTTTACATGCTTGAATATTTTTAAAAGTGTAAAAATATTCGTTGACCCAGTTACGATGTTGTTAACGAATAAGTTTCCAAATTCACAGCACCGCACATGTCGTACGGGACATTCTTGGGAGTCGTTGAGGCGCCGACAGCGCCCGCGGGCGATGCACCACACGATGTCGCTTTGATACAGTCGATAAATAGTATGTACCCGTGGTGTGATAATATGACTGGGAGAACTTCAGATGGGCGCCAGCATGAGGCATGGAGACACTCCTAAACTTTGCTACTAAGGCGAATATAACCTCCCTGTTTGGTAAAATTATATTCTTCGATTGCTATAACATGTCATTACTGGGATACTTCAAAAACAACAACCGAAGAGATATCTTCCTAACCGAAATTAGTAGCAGTTCACACTACAGTTGAGTTCAATTTGTCTTAGTTAAAAAAAAGAAGATTACGAACACACATTTCAGACAAGATAGTTTATTTATTTATTCGGAAGATAAAGTAAGAATAGTTTAGCGAAAAATATGTTGAGACAAAAACTGCTAACTTTTTTAAAATCTTAGCAATTCCCAGAGATTTTACGAGCATACTTCTAGCGTGATGTGAAACTACATTGGGTATACTACGCATTATATCACTAAGACAGTATGTAAAGCCTGCCCTACTCATTCATTAACATCTGCATGGTGAAAATAAATTTCAAAATTTAAATTCAGAATGTTTTTAGAAGGGTAGCCTAAGTTTTTCTTACAATAAAATATCATTCGCAGTGAAACGTAATACAGTAGAGAATTGCTTGCATTCAATCGAACACGGAAATAATTCACATTACACTACTTGAATACAGTTTCTGACAATTTAAAAATATTGAACCTCTCATAGAAATCATCTCCAAGAGTCGGAGTGTTAAATAAACATAGACCAATTTTATCAATCAACACTGACAATTTGTTCAATCAATACGTGATTCCGATTTATGCGTGAAATGCCGTTTATGTACGTACAAGTATTATTATACGAAATTGTAATTTGAATATCATGATATTATTGCAATATTTATTTGCATGCTTTATGTAACAGGTTGCATGTGGAGCAAGGTTGATTGCCAAATGATTGAAATATAAAACGGTGTTTCATTTTTAGAATTTCGAAGACGATTTGTTTATATACCTTTCTACATACTTTTATATAGCTAATAGCTTCTGCCCAGCTTCGCCCGCGTGGACTTTAGAATGTAATCCGTGGGAACTGCTCGTTCGATTGGGATAAAATGTAGCCTGTCCTTTTGTCCAATGTAAAATGTCCTTCAACTATCCCTTTACAAAAAATCAAGTCATGTGCAAGTCATAAAAAAGCTAATGATAAACGTAGCATTTTCATATCAACCCCCATGTGTTCCCGTGGGTGATGTTAAAGTCAACTAAAGAAAAAATTCAGGAGACGGTAAGCCCACTGGCATCAGTGAATATAAGTATTCGATAATAGAAATGATATAATAAAATTTTGCGCTTTATCTTATAAACTATGGAGGTGTAAAACTGCATCTCAAAAAGAAACTAATTTAATTTAAAATGTGTGTTAAAAACATCCTGCACGTGGCAATTTGATCGGCCAATTTCTTGCCAATCTCGTCTGTGACCACGGTTTGACTCTTCACGGCACACTATGATAGAGATTGTCATAAAATTGGCCAATCAAATTGCCCTATGTCGAGCTCTTTTTAGATGAAGAACAATATGTAAAGCTTATTCGAATAGACATGACATACATAAAACTGTTGCCTGTTACTATCCAGAATTATTTTAATTTTATTCTGATTACAATACCATTGTACCATATTGCTCGCAGTTGTTGGCCTAATCGATACAAAACAATTATTAAAAGAAGAATTAAACACAGTAATTATTCTATCCTCGGCATTACATAATAGCTCGCAGTGAACCGGTCGTTTTGTTGGAAACTAAAGATCTTATCGCATAATAGTCTACATAAAAGTAAGAAACAACACTTTTATTGGATTAATTTAGGGTCTTTAATCGGTCTTAGTCCGATTCCCATGGATTACTTTAGGGCAACTCATTTCAAAACTGTGTCAAAATAATTTTATAGAAATCCTTCGTCTATTTAAAATGTAGAGGTAGTTTGCTCAATAGGCGTTGTCCAATTTTTATTTAATTAAATCTAATTTTATATCTGTGATTTCTATTTAGATACTAAAAATCCACCTGCGGTTCATATATCCTTGGATAATCTCACTCTTATTAATAAATGCCTTTATTAAAGGAATGAAATCCATGTTCCAAATTTTAAGTTTTTAGCCCAAGTGGCGTAAACTGTGTGTTGACATGTAAATTTTTAACGAAAGAATAAGAATCTTATACGGGATTAGTTTTTTCATCGGATACGGAGTCCGTGCAAGCGTGTGGACACACCGGTCTTTGCTGTTCTGATCTACCTAGAATGACCTAGACAGGCGTACTGATGCAAATCTCTCTCTCTCTCAGATATATGGAGTTTGTATGTAATTCGCGCCTCTGTTTGATCGGCCAGCACGTTCTCCGGGGATGCTTGACGGTGCGGGTAGACAGATACAGTATGTCTCGATCGGTACATATTGTATAGTATGGCATTCTAGCCTTCCGGATTCCGGATGATCTGGGTAGATCAGAACCGCAAAGACATGTTTGTCCCTACGCTAAAACTATCGATTGTTCTAAAAAAATTCAATATCGTATCAGAAATTCATTTTTTTATATATTTTAGAAACTTGACGTTACCAATTCCAAGGGCTATTCAGCGCTATTATTTGTATCAATTTAGAAGATCGTCGAGGTTTTTGTTATGTAACCGTGCGTGGGTCGACGAAAATTGCAGTTCGGTACAATCAACGTTAGCGAACACATTAGTTTTGAGACATTGTTTTTGTTCTGAGTATAATTGTAGCTTTTGGCATTCGTATCCTATCATTCACGCGAAATACAATACAATTTATTATTAAAACAACTGTTTTAAATCCCGTAGAGATATTTACTAGTATTAAAGCGACTACTTTGAAATAGAAATTGAGGCGTCCGATACGTGTGTATAAATAAATTTTAAATTATTAATATGTATAACAATACAATGTTATCATTTTAGCACCCTCTAGCAAAACTACCCTATAGCCTCCTCCCGCGTGGCGCCTAGCACTTGGTTATAGAAAAAATTATTATTTAGTTATTAGTAAAAAATTCTGTGTTTACTAAAAACTCAAACGTTAATTAATCTAAATTCCTAGTTACGAGTAGGGTTCTACATAAAAGGAAAAGCAATGAAATTTGAAGGAACAACAAAATTATTTTACACAACGAATCACGTAGTTCGGCTTGAGAATAGCACTACGAGCAGCCGCACCTATTCCGATGCATCACCAAATGATCACCAAAATCTCACTGCGATCACCAATCTGCCGGGTGAGCGTAGTGACTATATTACGACATGGAAAGCCTGATTGTTGTGGCGATTTGTAAACAAGGCTTTTAAATAACTAATGATACACTCGTATTCATTTTGTTTAGCGCATTATTATTATGAGTAATTTCAGTTCGAATACAGTCGGCTACATTTTTTGCAGCGCCTTATTTGGGAATCCCATTGTTTTTACTGTCGGGTCATCTCGTTCAACCACTGCAGGTGTAGGTATAATTAGAATATTCCAGATCTTAATAAGCGATGGGAATTCTCAAGTTTTTACAATCCATCTTGATTTTTATTGCAATTTGAGGAATGTGTGTTTTGTTTGTACTCACATATCTCTACAGTAAGGCGTGTTACCGATTTTTTATGGAATTAAAATATGTTTAATGAAACCGAAGTTCTACGTAAATGTACGTGGAATTTTGAATTGATCCCAGGCAATTTCACAAACAAACGTCAAAAGAAAAATTTTGATTTAACTTTGCAACATGTTTTTATAACAAGTAAAAAGAACTGGAAACCGACTTCGATTGCCCTAGTTTACTTTTATTAAGGCAAATTTAAGAATTATATCGTTTTCTCATGGATGCCATTGTCAGAACTGGACCAAATTGAAATGGGACCACACGGGAACCACCTTTCAAATAAAAAAAGAATCATCCAAATCGGTTCACCCAGTCAAAAGTTCGGAGGTAACAAACATTTAAAAAAGAAGAAGAAAAAAAATACCCGGCGAATTGATCGAAATTTCATTACGATTTCATACAGCATCATACATATGGTTTATTTATATATATATATCTCCATGCGCCGTACACAACGGCTCTATTTCGTGATAAAGTCGTAAAACAAAGATCACAACTATATAAAAACATTAGATTATTATTTTCGGCAGTTAATATTACATAACGGAATATTTAACCTGTTAGTTCCGCTATTGGTACTCTATTTATGGTAAATGAAACGATGCATGGGTCAGATTGCTATCGGCTAAACAATTGGGTGCAATTTGAAAGTGTAATGCGAGTACCTATCTCTGCAGACGGGCTGGGGTAATTCCTTTATTGACGTAATATACCGCCGGACATCACTTTCATATTCGATACTATACTTTTACATTTGATAGTTGAACTATACATCCATACTAATATTGTAAATGCGAAAGTGAGTTTGTTTGTCATTCATGTCGTAACGGAGAATCAGAATTATTTCGTTTTTTGTATATGTTTACATGTAGTTGAAGGGTCGGAAAAAGCTACTTTTATAAAGATCGAGAAAGTAGTTTCTGTGGGATAAGTCGCGGATAAATGCTAGTTATTAGTTATTTAGAAAGAAAGAAAAGTGTTTATTTGATACATAAATTACTAAAAAATTATATCTTAAATACAAATTTCGCTTTTTCTTCTTAGCAGAATGTATTTCCGAACGATTTTCCAAACATTTGTATAGGTCAAATTTAAAAAAGGTTGCTATTGCCACAGAATAAATCCAACTATTTATTTATTACTAGCTTCCGCCCGCGACTTTGTCCGAGTGTACTTCAGGATTTATTCTACTTGTTCGATAGGCATAGAAGGCATCTATCTCCATTTCCAGCATAAGGTACAAAATAGTGTTTAATCTGTTACGTAGGCTAATAGTTTAAAGAAACAAAATAAATTTCAATATCTGACGTAGTACATTCAAATAGTCTTCACACTAATATTATAAACGCGAAAGTTTGTATATACGAATTACATATTCTATGGTCGGTTGCTAGGCAACGCGTTTTTGTTATGCCCAAATTGCCCATGTAATCCCACTAATATTATAAGTGTGATTTTGTACAATTTACACAATATGTCTTTATAAACTATAGCCTATATGTTATTCTGATGTATAAGCTATATTATTGTAAAGTTTCATTCAAATCCATTCAGTGGTTTTTCCGTGAAAGCGTCACAAACATCCAAACTTTCACACTTATAATATTAGTAGGATAGGATGTACATGTATGGTCATGAGGGATGTCAATGACAGTGCTTCGAGCTGTAGACGACTTCAGATGCCGAGAACACAGTGCCAGGAGGTGTGGTACCGAGTCGTGAAAAATGACAGCATCGTACAGATCAGTATGCAAATGACCATTTGTATACTGATCTAACTGCGATCTCTACTGTGCCTGCCAAGCGAGGTAACAATCGAAATCCCCTCATAGACAACTCGTCGTGACGATCTATATGGACACATGTTTTCTGGAAATCAGATCCGAGTAGACAGTAAAATCCGCTATAATTCCAGATGTAGAGACCGGCAACGCAGTCCCCGAGGGCGAAGCACCCGCGGCGAAGGCGGCCCGCCTTCCCCTCCTTGGTGGTAAGCGACACGCATGGCACATGGCTTGTAATACTGGATGTAATGTTCGGGGCACATCTAACCACCAACTGGTAGAATCATTTGGAAGACTACTCAAAAGTACACCGTCTTCAAGTTTTTGGGATTAAAGACTCAATTAGTACTCAACTTTGAGTTAACTCGACGCCGACACAATTCTCAATTTGAAATAACTTAAGATTGACTCAATCTTGAGTTAGGTTCTTATCCCAGATTAGATTAGAACGTTCCTTTACTGACGGCAGTTTTCAAAGCTAAAAATTTCAATATAAAATTTCATACAAAACATGCATTTTAGGTACTCACTTTTGCACCATTTCATATGACATTTCCCTTAACACACTGCATAGTAACAAGGATGAATGTCACATGGTGCAAAAGTGGGTACATATTTTTGCACTCGAGTGTACTAAGAGGCTTTCAGTATTGTGACTTGAAGTAAAAAAACGTTAGCAGATCAAATACGTTGCACTTACTCTAATCTGGGTTGAAATAAAAGTTTGTGTTAGAGCTGATAATATTTAAAGATAAAAACATTTGTCTTACTTTCCGAGAAATAAAGTGGTTATCTGTTACAATCTACAAGCTCATAACACATTTCTTTAATGACCTATTCAAATATATTCATACACGAACTGTTCCAATATATTTATGCATACAAGGGCTACTCAAATATATGCATATGTCTCATAACTCATATATAATCGTATGTGGATAAATCTCTCTATTGACTGAGAAAAGAACTACACTTCGACGTGATCTGTCTTTTTTGTATTGTATTACGTCTATTTGTTGACTGGAATTATAGTCTAAAGAAATTATACAATCTTATATTTTGAAAAGCCATTCCGGCTCTTGATGACGTCACTGTGACGTCGCTGTACAATGACGCAATCAAGTCTGTACATTATTTCTTTAAGCTACGGTCTACGTCACATATCTATGTTTAACGCAAGGCATGCAGTATTTGGGTTTGCATATCATTGCACGACGCACGTTTATATGCATAACACCAATGCAATTTGGTATATGCTCTATCTAGCACGCACCTATTGAATTGCAGAAAGTGAAAGCTGTTGATTATGGCAAATCCTCTCAATGAAAGTACGGCCTGGATATCATATGACGGAGAATATATAAATTACTAGCTTCTGCCCGCGGCTTCGTCCGCGTGGACTTTATTTTTCGTATTAAAAAGTAGCCTATGTCCTTTCTCAGGGTCTAAAGATTGTCTGTGCCAAATTTCATCAAAATCGGTTGAGAGGTTTAAGCGGGAAAGCGTAACAGACAGACAGAGTTACTTTCGCATTTATAATATTAGTAGGGATTTCCAGTGATGGTGATTTCAAATTGACTGTAGGTTTGCAACTTTTGGGGGTGTTACGACGACGTGTTGTCGTCGACGATATCTGTAATTTTCTAGGTTTAAAGGATAACTATCGAATGACGTCAGGAATGACATCAGTAGAAAAATTTATGTTACCTATCTTCTTCGACTTCAATGTGCCATGATGTTACTTTGTCAAACGACTTTATAATGATTTCGAGAAGGTCGTAATTATTTCTACTTGTTTTTCTTTATCCTACTCGTAATCTAGGCAGGAAACGTCGAGTGCTACAATCCACAGAGTACAAACACATCACAGAGTAATAAAAGCTTGTGTCATGTGTGACGTTTACAACTTTATTTTTCATCTCTTTCTCACTAAATTTATATTTATTAGATGTTGAATTTACAGATGTTTTCTCCTTTCCTCATTGCTAGCTGCCATTTATACAATTTTTTAACTTGAAACAAAGTGCTTTCATCAAGCTTGCATGCATTACCGCACTACGCGTTTTGCCTTCAAATTTGTTAAGGATGACTTCCAAAATCATCCCTTGAGAACCCATTATCGGGATAAAAGTTGGTTATTTTCTTCATCAAATTTTTAGAAGAACGGTTCCGTGGTTTATTCGTGAAAAGGCAACTAAAAGGCTGAGAGACAGAGCAATAGAGAGTCTACGATGCTTTCAAAGTGTGAGATAATAATAATATAGAAAAGTCACCATTAACGATTGTTAGCGAAAGCGTAATAACATCACTTATCGATTTTTAAGTTTTTTTTTATCCAAGCATTCACACGGACGAGTGAAAGGACTTTAACGAGAACGTAGAGCTTACTAACGTAGTTACCTAAACGTATCGCCACCAAATTATCTGTGGAATTGAGAAGATCATCATACTCGTATTCCTCTTCAACACATTACAAAATAATTAAAGTTGAGACAGCAAAATTCTCCCAAAAAAGAAACGTAAATTAAAGCACTGATCATTCACGTTTATTACATTAGTCCCTACCGAATCAAAAGGATTGGAACCTATCGCATGGCAGCTAAAATCTCTTATTTACAAGGGAAACAGGCCGACAGAGAAAATATCATAACATTTAACAAGATGTCTCTTAATTAGATGGACCTTTTCAAAATGGCGCCCTAAATTCTTTCAGACATGATTCTACACAAAAGTTGGTGGCTGTGTGCTGCACCTTTCCCCATAGTATTTAGTTACCTGTTACATCGGATATTGTATAATATTACTGGGAGTTGCGTCACTGCCTTCGTTACGGACATTTGTTAGTTGTGTAGTACCGTTCAAGATTCCGTAAATTGTTGTCGATCGCAGTGCGATTTGTTGAATTGATCAGTAAATAGCTCTTGCTTTTTACATAGTTCAAGTGTACATGCTTCAGTCATTAGCTTTTTGATGCTGACTTATATCTGCATAAATTATAGCTAAATATGTGCTCGATATAAATTTGGGCGTGTGTATACAGTTGACTTTAAGACCACACCACTTATGAGTAGCAGTGTCTGTTACGTATCAACACATCTTACTGCGATCAGTAATACACCTTCCAAACTTGGTGAGACAATTGGCCAATCCTTCATATAAGTGTGTGTGATGTGAGAAGCAAAGAAAGGTACCAGTATTTACTTTCAATATTCTGTTATTCAAATCTTTCTAATAACCAACTTAAGCCGCCGTCGTACTCAATTCCTTTGTCAGAGACGCTGTGGTAACCTAACCGCACATACGGTCGGCTCAAGATTAATGTTGTCCCTGTCAGGGCTATTGCTATTTATTATCCATATCCAGATGGTACTGACTCTCTAATGAACATCAATCAGACTAATGAGTGAAAACGACGGCATTATCATAGTACACGCGTTCGAAGGGAATACTAAATGTTGGGAAGTTTCACTCGATACGGTCAGGTTTGTTATGAAGTCGCAATAGATCTGCACTGTACAGATGCTGTTTCGATAATACATGTATTCTACTTAATAAGTAGATGTGAAAAGAACTCTGTTTGACTTTTTTGATCTTCTGAATCTTGATGAAATTTGGCACGCACTTAGCATGAAGCTATTAAAGAGATAGTGTTTATGTGGGAGAACTACTGAAGTGAAATTTCTCACGGTAGCTATTCCAAATAGTTTCCTTTCAGGGATCAGGGAACTAATCAGATACTCATAGCAAATATATAATATGATCGATATGTATATAAAAAGGCTTCCCTGGTTGATTATCATACCAAAGTCTAGCCAAAGCGTTTGGGCTAGCTAGACTCTTGTTCCCTTCCAATCGATAGAGAGGGTATACTATCACATTCCCCACGAGGGCAAAGCCAGAGGCAACCCTGTCGTTTGTGCTCGAATCGAACTGCAGTGTAATGAATTACTTTAAAATAAAGAGCAAAATCAGAAATTATTAGATATAAGAAAGTCTTCGGTATAAGAAAAATGTGATGTTAATGTTACAGATACAGACACATCAGCAAAACAACAAAACTTAACCTTGCAACCATAGAAAAATAGAAAAGCCATTTTAAACTACCACGTAATCCATAGCAATCAACTAAATTGTCCAGTTGTGTCACAGCTCTGAAATAGGCAGAGGAAACAGTGGGATAGCAAAATGGTCGCTCCCACGCCGGAGGCAATTCACAAAATTACATTATAGGTACAACAGATCTCCAAGCCGTTGCACCAACGACGATACGTCTCAAAATAAACGTTTGAAATTAACGTGTGTGGTCTTTAATGATTTAGTCCTCGAACTACTTATTTCTTGTGCATAGCAGTAATAAATGAGATTGCATTTTATTTATTTGATTTGGAAAAGAGAACAAACACATTACCAATATTACTGGCTGAATTTGAAGAAAACAATAAAGCCATTAAATTTGGAAACAGAAAAAAAGTCTTTCTTTTAAATGGCATCTGAGAATTTTATTAGTTTTAACTGCCAGTGATAAACTATCAAAGAGATCTGATTCGCCACGGAAAAAGATAAAAGCTATCTCGTTCCACAAAATACCGTTAAACTACCGTACAACAAAATAGATATAGAATATCTGTTTAAAAACACACTCGCAAAAAGTTCTACAGCTATCAACTGAACTGAACCTACGAGTACATCATAATGGAGCGGCAAATTACACCGCTAAGTATAATCGAATCACTTACAAGCTGATGTATAGCAGAACTACACAAAAACTGGGCCATTGCCCTCTCGTAGGTGCCTACATGCGTAGGAGTCGCTATTTTGGCGATCCTTTAGCGCAATTCGGTTTATTACTACAAGCAATCGAGATACGAGTATAATGCACTTGACGAGTGATTGAACGGATTACGTAGGTCATTATAACCTTAAAAGCTTTTGCTTCACTTGAAGCTTTGTTATTCTTGATAGGGTTTATTTTTATGGCTCCACATACATTTCCCAGGATAGCTATAGTTAGTTATTGAATACACGTCATTGTGGGTAAGCATTTTAACACATTATTTGTTTGATTTTTTAATTAAGCTTTTCGTAAATAGAAACAAGAAAAAATTAGTTAGTTGTTAGTTCCATTAAAAAATTCAATTAATCTGGGCGTTCCTCAGACTTTTCAAGTTTATATTATTCAATAACCACAAAAATTGTGTCTGAAATAACATTAAAATTACAATGATAATAATCACAATTTTTAATTTAAAAAAAAGTTATTTCACGTCACAGCAACTTCATAGAATGGACGTTTAATAATTTAAAAGATTATTTTCCTCACGTTGCCCTTGCAATAGAATGAGTTATACTTCTACGAAAAGCTTTAGTAAGAATTCATACATCAGGACCAATTCAAGCCGTCCCACGACTTGAAGCTTAAGTACAATCTCCGACCATGAATCCTTGAGTTACAACTCAATATACTAAAGAAACCAAACCCCTAATCTGCATTTGTATAAAAAGTAAATGAATGAATTGATCGTGATTTCATTTAGCTTTTTTTTATCAAGTGGAAAATAATTTGCTTGCCAGGCCTAATGCCGAGCTCTACACAAAAGGCCTGTCTCTTTATCCTCACAGCTGTCAAAAATAGTTTTGTTCTGATTTAAGCTTTATTGTGAACTAGCTTCCGCCCGCGACTTTGTCCGCGTGTACTTCAGGATTTTTTCTACTTGTTCGATAGGCATAGAAGGCATCTATCTCCATTTCCAGCATGGTACAAAATAGTGTTTATTCTGTTACGTAGGCTAATAGTTTAAAGAAACAAAAGAAATTTCAATATCTGACGTAGTACATTCAAATAGTCTTCACACTAATATTATAAACGCGAAAGTTTGTATATACGAATTACATATTCTATGGTCGGTTGCTAGGCAACGCGTTTTTGTTATGCCCAAATTGCCCATGTAATCCCGCTAATATTATATGTGTGATTTTGTACAATTTACACAATATGTCTTTATAAACTATAGCCTATATGTTATTCTGATGTATAAGCTATATTATTGTAAAGTTTCATTCAAATCCATTCAGTAGTTTTTCCGTGAAAGCGTCACAAACATCCAAACATCTAAACATCCAAACATCTAAACTTTCACACTTATAATATTAGTAGGATAGGATAATAACAAAAGCCCAGATATAACGTGAGCACATTTATAAATAAGTTTGAAAGATGTCATCATTCTGTGGTTTTATTTTAAAATGTGTTGCTCGTATTTCTATGAAAACATGATGTAGAGCCAGGTTGCAGGCAAACCTAGCACACTATCTAGATTCTAGATTAATATCTGACGTCTTTAGACGTTCTCAGTCGCTGGTTTGCTCATCGGATTGCCACATAAAAATGTAACAAAGATATCAGTGCCAAACATGCAGATGTGAATTCTGTTTAGAATTCACTTCTGCCTTTTTAGGGAAGTTTTTTGACAAGCCTATATGATACTTGTAGATTATTACTGAGCAAAATTGATGTTTCTCGGTAAACACTCGTCCATCCTGCACTCATACTGTCATTTACCATCAGGTTAAATGAAGGCGTAGTGTGAACTCACTGTGCATAAAAGAAATCTGATTATTGCAAAGCTTTTGATTAATTGTCTATATTATCTGTAAGATAGTGATTACTTGCTCAGTGTGGTCTCTTTGAAGTTGTATATCACTTCACTGGCTCGGTAATGCCTCGAGATCTGTTCTAAACGTAATGACCTTTAAAAGATTTAGATTCCCGACCCGAACCCTTTACTCCCAATGTCAAGTCCTTACAGTGAGGCAAATTGCTATAGCCCAAATGGTCATAAAACATCACAAAACCCTTACCTTTGATAAATACCTGCACAACACAAAAAGGAGAAACTACCAAGTGTCAAAAACTAATCGCTGTAGTACTTCCTTTAGCCATCACCAACACTACTTCCTTGCCCCTATCTCTATAATAAAATTAACAAAATTCTTATGTTCCACCCTCTCCCCTCAAGCACAAGTAAACTGATACTCAAAAAGTGGCTCAAAACTCTTGAGTATAATGCAACTGAAGACTTACTAACTACGTTAAAATAATTTAAGTAAAACCTACTTCTTGAAGAATGGTCACAATCATAATATTGGCAGCCCCCTAAACACACACACACACACACTCACCCTACTTGTAAAGCATGTTTTTTTTTAAATGTTAAAATTTTTGTAAACAACAAAGAAAAATGTCATCCATAGAGAGAGCCTACACCTGTCGCACAGGGCTTCCCCTATGACAGACTGTATGGCTATACTTTTGTTACACAATTGTTTATCCAATAAATATTTTTGTAATTTTTGTAATTTGTAATACGTGTTCGGTACTATCAAAACTTACCTATACATTCTCGCATGACACTCGTAACACTGTCAGTCACCGACACTTTGACAGTGAGTTTAGCAAACCAACCCATAGACACACGAGACAGTTTGAGTATGCTATGTTGCATATACTTCATTTTCCTTAATCTACAGGTCTAACGCATAACTGAGTCTGAGGTATGGGAGCGGTACGGAAGGGGCGACAAGGGGCGTGTCGCGTGACGCCCGACTGAAGCTATGCTTCGTATGACGTTCCGTAAACACTCCCTCCCGTACCGCTCCCATACCTCAGGAATAGAGTCAGTCATGCGTTAGACCTGTAGTAGAACAAGAAATAGGTAATCCCATATTACAAACCACTAAAACCAATGATTGATTTGTTTTACATTTACAACATACTAAAATTCGAAAGAAAAAAAGTTAACGAAAGAGCGTCTAAATATTTAGTCAATATGTTAAATTTTTTTACTTACCTTGCTAAAATCATTTAGTGGCCTTTAGTATTGCGGTTTCGGTCGTGCAAGCGCTGTCACTTGTCAGGGTCCGTTGTCATCCATCATAGTCCAGGTTCAGACGTACACGCGTAAATCCATAAACAACTGCGTAATGTCATCCAGCAGTGTGCCGTGAAAAGCGTGTCTGAAACAAATAGAAGTCTGGTCAACGTTATTTTATTAACAATGAGTAGGAAACAAGCGCTTTGTTTTCATTCTGCACGCGTATCAGTCATCCGTCGCTGATACCTGCGGATCTGGCGGGAGCAAGTGAAAGAAGATAGCGTTGTAGGACTAAATGAAAGAAGACGGAAAAAGAGTGCTGGTAACACTCGTTTTAACTAGTCGTCGTCTTCATCCTCGTCAGCCAGTCAACGTCCACTGCTGGACATAGGCCTCCTCCACGGTATGCCACATTGACCGGTCACGAACCTCTTGCATCCAGCGATTCCCTACGACCTTGACTAGGTCGTCGGTCCATCTAGTAGGGCGACGGCCCGGTAGATGTTTCCCGGTATGTGATTGCTACTCTATAACTCTTACTCTCCATCGGTTATCCGTTCTTCGACCGATGTGGCCTGCCCATTGCCACATCAACTCACTGTCTCGTCGAGCTATGTCGGGACTAGTAAAGTAAATTGATGAAATAGTCACAAACTTATTTTTAATGGTTATAGAAATCTCACGTTGAAAATACTTTTGACACCAAATGACGACATAATATAGACCGTTTTGATGTCGTTTAAAAAGCAAATAACTATTTAAACAGGGTATTAACTTCATAGAATTTGTGGTCTACTTAGTGAATAAACAGGATGTCAGCGCTTTGAAATCTGAGACAGTGAAATGTCTGTTTTTGAAATGACTTATGTGGAAAGCCCTAGATATAAGAATATTTTAAGTTTAGTGTTAGGCAAACTTATTTACCTCGACCCCGTACATTATACCTACCAACTAACAAAAACGCCAGATAGTATCAGGCCTCCGATAATCGCTATGTGACCTGAACCGCAGGAACAAGGAAAAATACTTTCTAACAAAAGATTAAGAACGTAAACATACCGTATATGGCCAATGAGAAAGACTTCCTGTTCAAATGGTCATCATTCTACATAATGCTGAATAAAATCGTCATTTAGCCTCCCATTTGTCTTATTCGACTCACCGCGTATGCGCAACTTGTGCTCCAATGCTCGACATAGATACATACAGCTACACACAATGCCCTAAAATATCTCTATCAGTATGTTCCGTTTTATTTTAAATTTATGGCTTGGTGACATAAAGCCCAATTGCAAATTTATCATTTTCATCACAGGTCGAGTTAAGATAGGACAAAGTGGCTGCGTGCTAATGTCAATTGTGTTCACTCTTCTATATGTTTCTTGTCTTTGTCTCACAAAAATTTCATAATTTTAGCTCGTTGCTCTTCTAACTTGTACCACACTGTGTAACAGGTGTGCCTCAAGGCTGGACCGCGTCGCGTTGGATACGCACAACCCGCCCGTGAAGGTGTAGGTCATACATTTATAACACCTAATAATGCCTCTACAACCGTTACAGTTGCATTCATGTTTTTCAAATATTGTGATTCGCACGTTGTTACGTAAATCCAAATCAACCCAATTCCTTCCGTGAAACCTTTAAAAAGCGACCGAAGAGCATTTCAGTTGACGCTGTTACTTATGGTCCGTTCGCTTAGAGAATGTCTGTGGTACACCCGAACGGAATATGTGGTTAGGCTAATAAAACACGAGTATACTAACGAATAATTCAATACATCTATATTATTTAACCTAGAGTGATAAAGAATAAGATATTTCAAAAATAAATTTACCACATAAAAATGTTTACCCAATGACGGAAAACAAAATTAAACACAATACATTTTCTATAAACGCAGCCCCACAAAATCACAAATACAACCTCACATCGATGGCTCGATATAACTTCCCAATTTTACCAGTGGGTGTGCGCTGCAGACGATTTTCATTGATATCGTAGCGGCAAACAAATAGGGGCGGAGTGTGCCGATGCCGGGGCGGTATGTTACACTACCTAAGGGAATGGACTTCACACTTGTGAATCATCGAGATAGTATTGCCACGTCTGCAGTACAATGTTATTTTGTTGCTAGCAAGAGTTTAGCAGAAGTCTAAGCAATGGCAGTAGTTGGCAGCGGACTGTCACAATAGATAATACAATTTACCTGTAACTCTTGCAGCAGACTTTAACTGTAGACTTTAGCAGTACATTTTGAAATTACTTAGTGGCAGACTTTTCCAAAGACTTGTAAAAAACACATTGCTCTCAAAAATTCAAAATTTTACTTTGTCTAATCGTGGATAACATAAAATGTGTCAAGAAAATGTAAAATTAAAAACTTGTGTCATCAAATTGTTAGTTCACACATACGACCGGGTCGAACACATTTATTTAAAAACAATGTCCTCATTTACAGCAGACCAATTTCGTCATTTAAAAGATATATTTATTCATACAAATCTCTCTAAATTGTTTGTTCACATAGTAAAATTGTATTATATAAAATAGAATCATCGTGGTTCAACAGGCGTTATGTCACTAGTTGCTAATTTACGAGCAAACCGTAAAGTGGTTAGCGCAACGCCGCGTGCGATGCTCATTGTCACGGCCAGCCGGCGCCCGCGCAGAACATGCCGTATTATGATCGACATCACTAACATTTTCCTTAATAAAGTTGCAAATTGATGTCTTTATTTTATGTTGTGCTATACTCGTATCAACGACATAACGATCGTCATTCGTTTGTTGATTGTTTATACTGCCGCTGCCGTAAGAGTTTTGTCCATAATTTGATTTGGGTATCGGAAGACTTTCAATTGGGTAGTTGACATGTAATTAGACTGGAAATGCATTGTATTTTATATTTTTATACCATAAAAATTAGTAACCTTATAAAAAATTATAAAATTGAATTTATTATTATTTTTGACTTGAGTTCTACAAGAATTAATTGTCTCAAAAAATGCGAATAATCAATATCCATTTAGTTTTTTCAATACATTTTACAAGTTTTTAATGAAGGCATGGATACATGAACAAAATTATATTGAGACATAACTCAAATATCATCTGAGGTTTTATACATTTTAAAGCTTCAATCCACGGTGTGACGTCACAGCGTGTGCCTGTTTGTACAGTTTGTGTACCGCTTCTTTGGCTGAAATATCTAAAAAATGGATAGGGATTATTTATCTTTTTAAATTTTGTTTCTTGCATTACATTACAGCATTACATCAATTATTAGATCAGTTATTTAGTTACTATTTTTAACGTCTAAGTATAGCTATTGCTTGGCTATTGCACAGAAAAGTTCAAAGTATTCGGCTTGGACTTTTATAAATCTCATTGACAGGGAAGCAAAATTAAATCACCTCTCAAAAATTCAACAATAGGCTATTGTCTAAACCTTTTTTGTGATCGAGACTTACGTCGGCGTTTATTTTTTCCTTTTCGTATGTAAAATATTTCGTCTCACGCTAATAAATGCCTGAGTAAATAAAACTTGGAAAAATGTGTCCGACCATGGCAATGACAGTCACAACTAGTTGCTAAAACGTTATATTAACAATGACGTAACATGATGTGACCAACGTTTATCTGCTATCTCTGCGACTATGTAAATATCGTTTATAATTTTATGTGTTGTCTATTTGTTATTTATGCTAAGATGTGTGTTCTGTTACTCATTTATTGATTAGTTCGCCCTTTGAACGGGGAACTTTGATCGAGAGATATCGACGTACCAATATATTTTACGAATCCCTTGCGGACACGGAAGTGCCTGTGCTAAGTATGCTTTAGTTGAACATAGTTAGCTCCACATATCCACTGTTGAACTTCTTCATAGATCCAAATGAAAGATTGAGGAGACGGGCAGGCTAATTAGTGGCCACGGAAATATGTAATTTATATTCTAAAGCTGAAAGTACATGCCTTGCTTCTTCGGTTTATGGTATCAATAAAGTTTATATTTTTGAAAGAACTGTTCACTGGTCTGGCAAGTGAGTCCAGTGGCAAAATGAACACGATAATCAATAAGATTGAATACTATCATGTGACACATTGAATTCCTTTTTTTATATTAAAAAGGACTTATTATTTAACCAGATGCTTTTGGAAACTCATAGACCGCCCCTTCGGACTTTCCATAGTTGGATTTGCTATTATCACAACGATTGACAGGTGGATTGTGATCAGTAAGATATTATTGATCGTTGTTGTTGCAGTGGTAGATGCTACCCTTCTTTTTTCCGAGATTGTTTTATATAGTTTCACATAGACCATAAGACGAGGTACCCAATACCCCCGACTGTCTGACCGGTCCAGACTGCGACCGCGGCTGTGGGTCCACCTCGCGGGCGCCTTGACACGGTCAAGTGACATTCTCGCTAGGAGTGAAAGTCCGTAACCCGATCGACAATTTTGGCGCTTCCAATTATTTTTTGCTAACATTCGTCTATACTTTTTGCGACTGGTCATTGTACAAGTGGTACATAAACCTACTTTGCTATGTCGAGTTTACTATTTAAAGCGAGTATTGATGGATCGTCGACAAATGATTGACATTTATTGTAAGGGAAAGTTGGTTTAGAACATAGGGTTTTATATATCGTTAGCGATTATAAACACAAGAGATAGTACTTACATAGTTCAACAGTTAACCTATATCTAATATATTTTCTAGTAAATACTCTGACATAGTTTTTCTGGTCCTGTCTATGGAACTACAAATTCATTGGTTTAGTCTTCGTTAGATTTAGGTTCCAAAGTTAGGTAGGACCGTGTAGGCTCAGCTTTGGAAATCACTCCAAGTATCTCTGGATGTCGTAAAACCCAATCTAGGGAGAATACCAAGAGACGGGAAGGATTAGCGTACCTTGTAACAGTACATATTACATACATCATCAATCCGCCTATCAAGCTTAGTAATTACAGCAAATCTCTAATGGAAATTCCGCTAGTTGTCGCGACCTATGGGAGAGGCTCATGTTCAACAGTGAACAACTGGACATAATAATGATGTAATACATATTTATACTGATTCAGTGAGTAACTCTTCCCACTGGTACGTACTTAAAATAATTCCAAACGCTTTCATTTTCTGTCGTCATCTTGCAAGAAAGATTGCCTGCGCATGCGCAAACCACTGGGAAAAACGAGCGAAATGAAAAGTTTCTCTGCCATTATACAAATGTGATGTGGATGCGTGAGTGCGTTAGCAAAGCGATCCAACGCGGGTTAGCCGACAATTTGCCATGTCTCTTATCTCACTGCCACAGCCGGACGACGTGCGATGTCATATAAACATAGTAAAAAAGTGCATAAAGAAAATATAAATCGTAGTATGTAATATAGTTGTCTTAATCAAAGTTTAATTGAATGTTTAGTGTATATGCCAATAATGCCATTTGACGCTGTAACTTAGAAAGAATGATTTTGTACAATTAAAATAAATGCAAAGATTTAATTCAAGTATTTTTCTATAAATATTTAGATTATTACTTAATTTTAAAATAGTGTACAAGTGCAGGCCGAATTTGAAACGTCTCTTTTATGAAACTTTTCCCGGTACGTGGTTTACTAAATAGCGTTTTGGATGCAAAACATTGCTTTTAACGACCTCTCTTAAACTAAATTGATAAATCACGGCTTACAGATGCTCTTTTAGTGTTTGTACCAAATCTAAATTCATTACGATCACATATTTTCCTCGTGTCACTTTATAGTAAACTTACAAAACTAAACATTCAATTAAACTTTGATTACGACAACTATATTCATCGTTTTGAATCGACGCAACCGTCTCGCATCCATCAATTAACTCAAAATTTGCATATAAAGAACATCTTAAATATAAAATCGTCATCAATTCTCAGGGAAGCACGGCTCGAGAGAACCGACAGATAGCATCGACATTACGTCACGCACGAAGCCATGTTTCAAGAAACTTATTGTCTATTAACCCTCACGAACAATATTACTTTACCAAAACATTTGTAAATTTACTTTAAAAATATAATGTAACCACACAGTGATCAAACCTTTTTTATCTGACTATGGTGTGCTAAATTATTATCTTTTAATTGTTTCCTCATTTAAGACTAATTTACGCAAAAACTAAGGTTTGTATTACACGATACTTATTTTGGAATAGCGATGTCAAACGAGTTTTTTTTAAATAAATAAAAAGTGTCTTAAAAAGCAAACCTTGTCAAAATTATACCCCCTGCATTTATTACCGTTAATTATTTCAGAACCATTTGTATGAATTAGTTTCGTACGTAGTTGTTGACTTTATTAACCTCTGTGGCCTAGTGGCCAGATGCTTGGACTTATAATCCAGAGGTCCCGGGTTCGATTCCAAGTGGGGGTCATTGTCGGTACTCGTTTGGGTTTGTGTTAGGGCATTTTCTCAGTATCCCTGGCTAGCTACCACCACGTTACCTAAGTCTGCCGCCAAACAACAGTGTTGTGTTCGGTATGAAAGGAAACAGAGTCAGCGTTTCATTCGCATGAGCATGCTTTGCATGTAACGGCCTTATCATAGGGTGAGATGAAGGCCAAGTGTAAGTCCATATATACAACGGTAGACTATGGCCCAGGAATGGTGGTGCTTACTTTCGGAATAGCTGCACGTGTCTCGTGAGTACCGTAAAGCGATCAACAATCTT
This sequence comes from Carcina quercana, assembly GCA_910589575.2. Classification (NCBI taxonomy): domain Eukaryota; kingdom Metazoa; phylum Arthropoda; class Insecta; order Lepidoptera; family Depressariidae; genus Carcina; species Carcina quercana. The sequence goes on along the minus strand of OU342429.1, from coordinate 13,321,587 downwards.
CACTTGCAATCTGACGACACAAATAAGTTAGCTGTTATTTCGTCTCTGCTACCTTTCATTCGGAAATCCTTCAAATAGAAGTTCAATGTCTTAACCTGTACTTAGTGCACTGGCAAAATCTCTAGATGCCAAAAGCGACGCGACTTAAGGATGCTCCTACTGTTGACAGCTGAAACTCCTCATAAACATGCAAAACATCACTTACTTTGTGGAGGGAGCAAACGGTTCGTTTACTTGTGCATGCATTATTCGTAGGTACGTTTGAACAGTTGGCTAAAAGTTAAAATTCGCGTCTCAGAAACGCAATATTTTGAATTTTCTTTGTTAAATGCACGAGCACAGCCAGTGTCTCAACTGGGCAAGTCCGGACTAGTAGCTGCTGTCGACAGATTTTGTCAATATACAATTTGACTTCTCTTATCCCCTTGTATTAAGTTACAAAAGTCGGTGGAAAATGGTCAATACTCAAGTAATTACACAAGGTAAGTTTCAATAAAATATCACATTACATTTAAACTGTAACATACTGACAATAAGTGAATGTTCATGCTATATGTAGTGTATGCGGTGTAGCACACTCACACTGTCTCGTTTGTCTATGGGTTGGTTTGCTTAACGTCAGTGTCAGAATGTCAATAATGGACACACATGGACATTGCCGAGACAGTGAAGTGATGTAGAATGTCATAGAGAGAGAGACTCCTAAACTCATGATTTATAAAAAGAAACTTCAGTCTAATTCGCGGTTAACGAACGGTATTCAACGCTGTAAACGGTGACACAAGTGATTTGTCATGATCACCAATCCGCCTGCCGAGCGTGGTGATTGGAACTACCGTTATAGTGACTATAGGCATATAGGTAACATGGTGGTAGCTAGCTAGGCAGACATAGAACTGCATAGAATTGCCATACCACCAACCAAACCGAGTACCAATAGGTATGTACCTCCACTGGGAATCGAAGCCGGGACCGCCGGGTGGTGAATCCAAAATGTAGTAATTAGGCCACGGAGGCGGTTTTAAAACTGATATTCAACAGTGAACTAACGCAGCTGGTAATGATACAGCTTTTCCCGCCTTTTTCAGTCTATATTTCTTTTTATTGAAACACAAAATAAATCAACTCAGTGATAGCAACAACTATCCAAAAGTGCTATCAGGATTAAGTGTATATCAGCAAATTCGGTGCAAATTCCCAACAGAGCGTAGGCAGGCGCGCGTTATCAGCTCGTCCTAAAAGCTGGAGAGATAACTGCAACAATCTACTCCCATAATCATTAGCCGAGTTTGAGTGATGGATCGGAAACCTTGTGACCGTTACACACTTATATAAATCAAGTGCATGCTAACATGCAACGGAACCAGCATTGGCTCGTTATACCATGTTTACAAAATGATAACAAACTTACTAACAGACTGTTCAAATGTCCATTAGCATTCCTCTACGTGTAGTTGTAGCAAAATTATACGACAACAAAGACCATCAGCACTGGCTGCATCCATAGCCTAGACTTGCCTCCCTCTTAGATCGAGTCGAGGTACTCGTACGAACATTCCAGAAAGAGTAATATATCATTGATTATATAAATGGATGCTGATATGATTCCTTAAATTTTCCCTGTGGCGCAATTTACGACTCACGCGTAATGATGCGGGGTCATCGTATTCTAAAGCTGGGTCTACATGGCACGGCATGTGAATAATTATACTGAAATATGAAGGTGGCAGAGGTTCATGTTTTGTAGTGTAGCTACACAAGCTGCATATGGTAATGATGCGAATCGCATGCTTTTAATTATCTTAGTTGAAAGTTTTGATACGCAGCTATCCCAATTTTTGATCTAGTTTTTATATCGTAAACTTTTCTTTAAGAATTCTCATACATCCTATTGAACAGTAAAGCTTTGAAATAGTGAGCAAACAAATTTGAATTATTACAATAGTAAAATATGCCCAAAACAATGTTTTTATTACAAATGTTCGTCATTGTTGCCACCCGTGAGTAAAAAGCGCTGAAAATTGCATGCAATAATTTGTATACAGCTCGAAAAAGCGCGAGATTTCACTCTAAAGAATGAACTACGTGACGAACTTTACCTCCCAACCCCGCCTCTGTGGCCAAGCGTGATATTTTGAAGGCCCCCTTCCCCTTCAAATGCTTATTCCTAAAGTCAAATACTATCTTAAAATTGGATTTTCAAAGATAAGGCCACATCAAAATTGTTCATGAGCTTTGATAATCAATCAGGACCGCTTCTAATGACCTTATATGTTACTACGACTTATTCGTACTATAGACTTTACGGGTATTGTTTATAGTTTACAGTTTTTTACCCCGGTAAGCTACAACTATTGAAACTAAATATATAATTATTAAGACTAACGACTCTGACAGAGTCACTCTGTCATACTCTGTACAGCTAAAAAACTTAAAGAAGATTTTGTGGAACATTTTTTAACTTATACTTGCGTCTAATTTTAGAGCAGTGGCGTGTTTTGACTGATGTTGTGCGAAGAGCCATAAATCATTACGTGTAATTCGTCATCGGTGATCCTCCTATTTAAATTATAATTATTTATTAATAAAAAATTCTACAGTAAACAGCCTGCGCAATATAAATAAGTAGCTATAATTTGGCAATGTTCTCGAATCTGGACAAAAACATGCCTCCAGATTTGAACAAAGAAGCTTTGAAAAAAATATTTCCGATGAATATTTTGCTTTATTTCGTCACTTCTTTTTCAACAAGTTAAAGCTAAAGAATAAAAACATAATTAAGATGGCATTTTAGGGTTCCGTACACAAAGGGTAAAAACGGGATCCTATTACTAAGACTCTGCTGTCCGTCAGTCTGTTTGTCTGTCAGTCTGTCGCCAGGCTGTATCTCATGAACCCTGATAGTTAGACAGTTGAAATTTTCACAGATTATGTATTTCTGTTGGCGCTATAACAACAAATACTAAAAAGCAGAATAACATAAATATTTAAGGGGGCTCCCATACAACGAACGTGATTTTTTGCTGTTTTTATAGAGCATGGTATGGAACCCTTCGTGCGCGAGTCCAACTCGCACTTGGCCGGTTTTTCATTTATGTTACAGAAACAGTCATAGTTTGCCGAACAGCAAAATTACTACACTCACTATAGACAAAAATGACAAATAAGAATGTGCTATCATTTCTATAGACTTTGACTGTGATCCAGAGTTATTCTTGAATACGATCTATGAATACGGGCCTTAGATCGAGTCACAGCATGACAATGTTGTATGATACAAAATACCATAGAAGTTTCCGCAGAAATGTATTTTAGTTAGTTAATGCAAGACATTTGTGTTTTGTGTACAACATATCGATTTGTTGTGAAGTCACATCAAGGTGATAGGTCGCTGCCTCGCAGCGCCTCTACGGGCCACCGTTCCCTAAATATATACTAGTATTATTATCTTCATTTCTGTAAACATCGAGTTGATATAACAACTAAACGTATTGCTCTACACCTCTATTCTAAGTGAAGTGAAATGCAAGATTGACTCTAACCCTTTAAAGATGGAAATAGTTAACGCGTTCAAAAAGAACTAAAATCCGACTTCAACTGCCTTAAAAATGTTCACCCTTAGAGGTAGAATTATCTAGGTACATTTAGATTTAGTTGGTTTTCTTAAAAAAACGCTAAATCAATTTCCATAATTTATACGGGACCACCTCTTAAGTAAGCTCTACCAAACAAAAAAAGAATCATCAAAATCGATTCACAACTGGCGGAGTTATCACGTAACATACAAAAAAAAAGTCGATTTGGAAACTCTTCCTTTTTTGAAGTCGGTTGAAAATAAAGTTGACGCGCTTTATACAAACGCACATGCATAATGAGCAACCATCTTACTTTGTATTGCACGGTGTACGTGTGTATCAGCTCTTGTATAAATACTGGTATAATTAGTTAGTAGTAAACAGTGACCGTTGCCGCAACTACTATCTTAATTTAATACAAAGCTATCTTGCAAAGTGTGGCATGTAAACACGGCGGTGTTTTCTTTGCGCGTGCGCCTCGAGGCTATGACAACACGCCCACTGCGTTATCAGCGGCTTACACTGCAACTACTGAATTTTTATTATTTCCGATAACACTACATCGGTGTATAGCACAGTTGATTATTCATATAAGTATTTAATACAATATACTCTACCTTGAGCAAAAGTAAACTTCATGCAAATAATATGAATATTAATTAGTTGTAACCGCCTCTGTGGCCTAATTTACACGCTTCGACTTACAATCCAGAGGTCTCGGGTTCGATTACCAGTAATTGTTACTCGTTTGGTTGGTGGTAGGGCTATTTTATATGTCCGCCTGGCTAGCTACCACCATGTCACTTAAGGACTGTTGTGTTCCTGTATGAAAGGTACGAGAGCCAACCTGCGCACCCTTATCATCCAACGGCCTTATCGTGGCTTACCATCAGGTAAGATGAAGGCCAAGTGCAAACCCATAATACTTTTTTTTTATATTGTTGTATCGTTTGGAATTGATAAAGAGCGCTGAAGTTTTCTATTTATTACGTTCCAATAATCTGTAAAATAGAATATTGGTCTAGAATATTAATACTCACATAAATGTGACTTATTTGACTTATCATACCGTGTCTCTCCACTGCTGAAGATGCCTGCCTGCTGAAGGGCCTCTCCCAACGTTCTCCACACCTTCCGGTCCTCAATCGTCCTCATCCACTCACTTCCCGCTATCTTCTTAAGGTCGTCAGACCAGCGGGCTCTCACCCCGCGTCTCCTTGTCTTGTTTTTGCCACATACATTTAAATTATAATATGTATTACGAGACTTGTGTAATAGATCTGTACTAAAGTTACCAACTTAAGCATTCAACTACACGCTCATGTACCGCAAATGTTTACTCAAGTTGATAAGTGGGTCCGACTCAAAGCGTAGCCAATTGTAGCTTAGCATACGATTGCCAGCGAGCTCTAGAAACGAAACGACGAGCAATCGTGCCAAATGCGATAACTGGATATTGTTCCCAGTTCCGTGCACACGCCGATGCATGCCGACCGCTGGCTCTCATAACATAACAATCTGCTTGTTACGATTCAATTCAACACGCAATTTGCATGGTGTGTAATGCGAAGGAAATCACAGTTTATGTAGGTGAAAGATTTGACGATAAACACACCCGTCACCCGGCACGTTCTCACACGGAGCACACTGCGTGGTCTATTTTCAGTTGTCTATTAAAAGTACTTATAAAATATTTAGTCGAATACAAAAAGAACTAAGAAACCGACTTTAACTGCCCTAAAACTGCCTGAATTCGTCACCTAAAATGTTTACCCTTAGAGAGGTAGAATGTTCGGGGTATATACCGCTTGAAGAATGATCTACTTAACAATAAATAATCATCAAAATCGATTCATATTTGACGGAGTTATCGCGTAACATACACAAAAAACATACGATCCAATTGATAACCTCCTCCTTTTTTGAAGTCAGTTGAAAATACAAATGTATGTTTCTGTTTCGAAGTAACACTAACCAGTAATAACATGCGCTACTTAGCATCGACGTATCAATATTATATTGTAGAACTTTCCTGGCGACTGACCGTCCAACGAAGACCCTCCAAATTGACAGTTAATTCGTAAACATCGAGTACGCCGAAACGCATTCAGAATATATATTTAAAAAAAGCGTTGCATTGCGGACTGGTTACCTGTCATCCCCGTCGTCGGCCTGATCTCGCATCGCACTCAGGTGTATGTAGCGATACGGAGAGGTGGTCTCGAGTCACGCAACAACCTAACGATCGAAAAGTCGTCGCCGGCGCCGCTACAGTAGCTCCAACAAAAGTTTATAAAAGTTGAATCTCTTATACGGAGTCGTCTTCGGAATTTTTCAATTACAAATCAAATTACCTGCTTTCGCAGTTGTAAATAATATCTGTCGAAACAGTGCGGTCTACGGTTTGTGTAAAGGGCCGCAGTAGTGCTCGGACTGAATAAGAAAGTGCTTGATAAGTTAAATTGCGAAGATGAAAACGGATTACGCCATGGATGAGATGCAGAAGAGTAAGTAGGATATTTACTAACAACTCTAGTACGACGAGTTCGTTTGTTAAATTTATATAATATGAATTTCAAATGCAACGGTTTAGTTCCTGAGTACGCATGTTGAATATTTATTGCACATGATTTCCATAATTGATAAATTATTTTGAATTCAACAATATGCGTTTTATTTTAAAAGTCCGTATTATTATAATTTTGCGTAAACTTCGAACTTCGTTAACTAGTGTCATTTTTCGGGACATTATTATTTTGGTTTTTGCGTAAAGTTACGTCGATCGATTTCGAGTTAACTTACATTAAGTTAGTAATAAAAATAGTATTTGTTTTTATTTGCTATACAGATAAAGCTTTGAACAAGGGTAACTTTTTATATACATTGTTTGTGATTCATATTTTTTGAGACATGTTTTTTTTGCGTAAAATTAGTTCGATTGAGTTTTACTAATTGAGTTTGTAATGGCATTGTATGTTTGATCACAAATGATGATGTGATATCAAATTGTATTTTTTCTCAATTCAACTGTATGTTTTTTCTTCTTCTATGTATGTTACACGATAATCCCGCCAATTATGAATTGGTTTTTCATGATTTTTTTGTTTGGTAGATCATACTTCACAGGTGATCCCTTTATACATTTTATCGAAAATGATTTAGCGCTTTTTGAGAAAATCAACAAAAACAAAATATACGCCCAGATTATTCTCTAAGAGTAAACATTTTAGGTGATGAATACAGTAGACTTTTAAGGAAGTTGAAGTCCGTTCCTTGGTTCTTTTGAAACGCATTAAAAATGTTACAGAGATAAAAATTGGTAAACAAGGGTAGCTATTATTATCCCTGACTTTATAGCTAATATCTTGTTTAATTCATATATTTTGGATAGATCAGGTATTTTGTTGGCTTTTTAATTGACTCGAATATGGCGTGTTTTTGTACCACACTACAGCTGAGTGTTTAATTAGCTACAGGTAATGAACTTTTTGTCTAATTGTAACGAGAATAGTAGTCAATCAATATAGCTTGTCGGCTGAATTGTTTTATTAGCACGGTTCATTAATGGGTTTTAATGTATTATTACGTCACATACTTAAGTGATGGTGATGATGACTCATTAAATAAATGACTTATCAAACTACGATATGAGTATATCAGCAATTCAGAGTAAATATTATTTATGTAACTTTTTAAAATACAGTGTGTTTAAATCGTCGCTAAACTAGTGCCGGAAAATTGGATTAATAATTAATGCGTTCAAAAAGAACTAGAAACAGACTTCAACTGCCTTAAAAGTCTGAAACATTGATCCCATAAAATGTTTACTCATAGAGGTAGAATTATCATACTTAGTTTTTGTTTATTTTCTCAAAAAGCGCTGTATCAATTTCTATAAAATTTATATGGGACCACCGCTGAAGTATGCTAAACAAAAAAGAATCTTCATGGCGTAACATCTTCATCATCAGTCGGGAAACGTCCACTGCTGGACTTATGCCTCCTTCATGGTACGCCACATCGACCGGTCCCGAGACACCTGCATCCAGTGACTCGCATAACATACATACAAAAATTACATACAGTAGAATTGAGAACCTCTTCCTTTTTTTAAGTCGGTTGAAAATATGTGAATTACCAAATCTGTACTTGCACTTGAACGACTTTTTGATGAATTTTGGTCTAGAAATACACGATTTGATCTCTTTCTTACCTAACACTCTGTTATATATGTTTGAATTATACATACCGATATGTTTGTTTATAAATACTTCACACAGCCTACGCTTTATTTGAACAGATGTAGAAATCAACGACGTTATCACGAAATGCGAGCAAATGGGAGCTCTCTTTAATCATTTACAGTTTAAGCGAATAAACGAAAACAATGTAGTCCGTATTCATTACTTACCGAGCCCTACAGTTCACTTAAGTATTGTGAAGTGTAAAGTGTTGTGAAAATTATCTTTAATTAAAGTTGACATTTAAAATGAGTGAGTATAAAGATCTTTATTAACGTGATACTGTTAAAACGTTGTAGTTCTTAATTTAAATATCTACAGTGTGTATTTTGTATACACTAGATGGTATATGGCTCGTGAATTTGATCTTCAAATTAACTCTTCATTTGAATTTGTTGACATTATTCAATACTAATATTATAATGTGTGTTTGTCTTATAATGCTTCATTTACGTCGTAACGGAGATTCAGAATAACTTGGAGACGGAAAAGGACATCGGCAAATTTTTATCCCGATCGAACATGATAATTACTGAAGTCCACATGGGCGAAGTCGCGGGCGAAATCTAGTTAGCTAAACAAGTTAATGAAAAGTAAATTTAAAAAACCCGACGGCGTAATTTATGAGAATTTTTTAAATGACTTTGATATACTTAGTATCACTCTCATAGTAAATACGAATCTAATGACACCTCTCAAGCTGAAATCCAACAAGCCGTTCAGGCCACAGAGCGTGCCAAACAATTATACATATATATATTCTCTCGAAAAATATAACGCTCCTTCTGGTGCAGTCGGGTAACAAATCACACATGCGGTAAGTTGTTGTTGTCGAATAAACAAAATTATTATGTCCCATAGTAACTCTGTGTCTGAACGTTGCATATTGTTCTCTGAAATGTATTACACAATTGGGGTGGCTCTAGCCTGCGCGTGCGACGTATACTGCTCTGTAATTACATTTATGTATGTAGATGAGGTTACAACACAAAGCTCCGTAGTGTGGAATTGATCACTGAAGCTAGATACCTCCCACTCACATAATAGTGTTCAATAGGAGATACGCTTATGCTCACTTTCATTATCTTTCTAATTTTAATCATATTATTATTACGGTTTCATTTCATTAGTTTTATTATTCTATAATTACACACACAAATAAGTGTTATAATTAAACTTCAAAATGTATCCCTTCTGAACTGCTTGTTTGATGGCGACAAAAAGTAGCCTGTCCTTTCGTTACCCTTCAACTATCCTTCTGCAAAAAATAAAGTAAAAGAAGCACAAACAAACTAGCTTTTGAAATTATTACTATGGCTTAATATGGATCTTCACGGTGCCTAAACTCCACGGACTAAACAAAGCATAATGTCATTAAAAAGAAACGATAAATCCGTCGAGAAAACATAACGACACGAGTTTTGAAAAGTCAAAACCCAAGAATATAAATATGTTTCTCAGTCATGAAAATTTTATTTTCAAGATGTACGTTGCTAATTTACATAACATATTATCTAGGCTCGCTAACAAAGATGTCGTTAATATTTGAGCCATTTTACCCTAACAGTTATAATTAAGAACTGCCGTGCCAATTTAGAAACGAACACATACTCGTACAGTATATACCTACTCATTCTCGAATATAAATGTATTCGGCTAGTGAAAGTTTAGACTGACGCTTCTAAAGTTGTTTTCGATTTGCTACAAAATAATTCAACCAGAAGTAGGTTTGTAATTTGGTTGTAATTTAGTTGAGAGCTGTTACGAAATAATATTCAATCGGAAGAGTGAAACAAAAGCAGATAGATCGGCTTTAGTGAAAACTGGTCCCGACCAAGAGGAAGCTTTATTTGATGTTATAATACGTTTTACGTTATCTTAATTGCATCTTCCGCATATATTATACAAGAAATCAACCAGTTTACATCCAAGTTTGTAGGCTTTTCTACTTTGAACAGTTTTCACCCCATAAGGGACAGTATGTTAAAATTAGACTAGTATATGGTGTCAATAAATATAAAACCTCCTTGTAAATCTTTAAGTCGGCTTTGTTTTTTACTAATTTATAATCCATTTTCACTTTTTGAATATCGATTAACCCAGTTTTAATTAGCTTCTACGTCGGAAATATACTTGTTCTGACAAATTTTAACTTTGGAGGCTTTTATAGTTTTGGAGGCTTCGTGATGAGTCGGTGTATTTCGCTTATATTTAACATCTACATTGTGTTTAGATAAAATAAACATTGCATTGACTGTTGTCAAACAAGGGTTTAGTTTATTTATCAATATTGTTCATGAACAAAACGAAGTGACATTCGCGAAACAAGCTCGCCCGCGATTCGTCTGCGTTAACATAAAAAAAAAACTTTTACTAAGATAAAAGTAGCTCGTGTTCCATTCCATCTCAAAGGCTATGTGTGTGATAAATTTTATAAAGATCGGTTGACCCGTTTAGTCGTGAAAATGGCAACAAGAGACAGAACGATATAGTTACCTTTGAATGAACGAGTATAATATATGTGTTATTTTCAATGTTTACTTGTAAATTATGATTCATTATAGTAGTTGTTGTAGTACTAGGGCATGTCTAGCACTCCCTTTCTGCTGTACGCATGTAAATTGCACTGAAAGCTACTTTTAACACTCAATGAAACTGTGTTTTTTTCCTTCAATTTTTAAAAGGGTCTTACTGTATTATGTTACATATCCTACATCGCTTGATATCAGTTATTGAGTAATATTTCTCACGAACAGACACATTTCTACAGTTGAATTATAGTAAAGATCGACAAAGACCCTATGCCGCCAGAACTTTGTCCCGCAACAAATCTGTGACGAGTGTCGATGTTCCAGGGACGACCTCCATCATTGGTCTGTCGGACATCACAGACAACAAGCTGATCTGGAGACAGCTGGTCGCCGAGCTGGTGGGCACTTTCCTCCTGACCTCGCTGGGAGTGGCGGCATGCATCGCCATCGGTACCTCCAACCTGCCGCAGACCACCAGCATCGCACTAGCTTTCGGGCTGCTCGTCGCGTCCATTGTCCAGGTATGTTTCTTCAATAGGAGACAGCACAACTGGGGTTACTCTTGCTAGACAACTTTAGCTACAAATAAGAGTCAATATTTGATGCCGTTTATGCAAATCGAATATATACTTCTCATCAGAAAAATCGAAACACCTTGCAAGTTTATGTTTTGTAAGGATTATCAGAAAATCCTATGAAAATTTAATTTGAATTTAGAACATTACGTTTAGGATTTGAAAACCTCATACTATTCACTATTAAACGACATTTGACATATATTCCTAAATATACACATTTTTCTGATAATCCTTACAAAACATAAATTTGCAAGGTGTTTCGATTTTTCTGATGACAAGTATATATTGTCACCGATTTCATCTGACTTGTATTACAGTAATTCTACGCTTCATCAAGATAAAGGGTATATATTAAAATAATTTTATAATAGAATATATTTTAACCTGCGTAGGAAACTCCATTCAAATACATTCAGCAGTTTATGTGCGTTATTGAGTCGCAAATATTGAAACATCGCTCCATCCAGAATTTCACTTTTACAATATACTCGTAATTAGGGTTGGTGTAAATACTTAAAAACAAATTAAATGTAATGGAACAATGATTAAGAATTTACTATAAAAGTATTGTGATACTGAGTTTTACATACTCGTACATACAGGCTTGTAATCCCATTTAAGTAAATAATACATACGAATGACTTATCAACAACAAGAATAAAATGAACATTATTATCCGAACATAAAATGTTATTTTCATGCGCAGTTTTATAGCAAAATACGTACTTTATGGCATGGATGACAATTGCAAAAAATGCATTTTAAAACACAAGTCTTCAATGTATTATTGTTATATTATACAAGTTGCCAGCATAACCGCAGCTTCATAGTTTAATTAAATCTTACTCAATAACAGCCCTATCCTATTTTATAATGGTTGTACGTGCATAGATAAATGTTTTGACGTTTAAAAACAGAAATTATAAAATAAACAGACTCAATTTCTAAAAAATCATTTTTTAATCTATGTAGAATTTTTCTATCAAATGATTAAAATAAAATAACAATAATCAGTTTTAAAAGACTGTCTTAAGTCCATCGGAAAAGTTAGCTAGCTATATAAGCTATATAGCTAATAAGCTTCCCACGAGACGAACTGGGATAATTTTTATTTTAGTTGGCAGTTGTACAACAGTGATACACTGCTGCCGTTTTCTTGAAAATTGACTATGAGTATCTATGACATCCGTGGGACATCCGCTGGAAATATTACGTTACTGTCCTGATATATCTAGAAAAAAACGAATATCAATTTTGTTGGTACTTCTAATATATAGATGCGAATTACATAATGAACCGTAGCTATCATTACGTTTGCGTCAAAGGGCCTTTTATACGACAACAATAGAACATTATCTAGATGGCCGCACGCATCTGCGCCCGTAGCTGATCGACATTCTACTATTTATGTATTAGGATGAACGCCCGCCGTTATAGTAAGTCCACGCCTAAACGGTACGAAGTATTGGCGAACCGTTTATAAAGTCACAAAAAATAAAATAATTCATAGTCAAATCATATATTTATTACGCAGAATAGCTGTTACTTATGATTTGTGTGCACTTTTGTCTATGGACCAAGTATTGGCTTGGAAACCTTCGATACTGTGGATTCTTTACCCGTAGAGATTTCCACCTCGAGTTTTCCCCATCTTCGAAATGTCGTTCGTCTGAAGTGATAACTCAATTTCCATTCCATTCGTCAATGATGACTAGGCTATAAGACAAGGCCATAGATGTGAATTCACTGCAGATGATTTGGTTAAACGGTGAACCATTTTGGGATTGTTAGCAGTGGTATACTGGAATCATTTTCTCTATTGCACATTTATTGAAATAAATAAAATATTTGCACCTGGATAGTCAGGTGTTTTATATTAGAACCACTTGTTAAATTTACTACATTAAAATGAGCGACACACTCGTCAGCTATAAAATTGTTTTGTATTACAGAGCCATTGTTTTCAATATGTGACTACCTGTACCTGTATCTACTGATAAGGCAAGACAAGACTTTTCAGCTTTTCGATAAATTTCGAAGAAAAAAAATCTCTACATAGTCCCCAGCGTAATTTGGCATCGACTTGGCGCATTAATAAATGACTGAATATTCATGATATTCAGTGTCATGGTTTTTAATAGGCATTTTTTACGATCTTAATAGGAGCTATCAAAATTCCTCCGATGAAAATCTGCTTGTAACGCACTATGTATTTACAACGCCGCCCGCGTCGCCCGCCGTGAACCCAGCTAAGCCAACTAATCTGTTATGTACACCACAGAAGCCGAGATAGCAGGCGTCCACTAAATCTCTGTTGTACAAGTTTAATACCAATGTTTTAATAGATAAGCTGTTATCTGAAAGTTGTGATATTATTTTCTGATCTCGATGATCGATTAAATAAATTGAATGAATTTCGTAAGAAAGCTTTGGCTGTTTTTCACCTGGTACTGCTTGTGGATAGAGTTTTCCAATGGATTATAAATAACAATCTAGATTCTAAAAATCTACACAAAATGCGTTTTGATCAGTAACATGTAACTCTCATCTTTCATAATTCCAATTCGTGGTCTAAGCTATATGTTGAATTCCTAAAAGTAGTCTTTCATTAATTTTAAAGTTTCTTCAACATTAAATAATTATTATTACTAGTTATTGATATTGTTGTTTACTAGATTATTGCCCATGACTTCATCCGCGTGGAATCCTAAGATCAAAAGATCCTATTTGATAATCTGGAATAATTCCATCAATTTGTGAAAGAGTCACAACAACCAAACTAAAACAAACTTTCACAATTATTATAATAAGTAGGAGTAAAATAAAATATGCATATGTAATTATTACGTCAATGGCTGGTCAGAGTCACTTCCACTCTATCCGCTCCAATATTTCCAAATGTCACATACAATAAATGAGATCGGACAATGTAAGCAACGTCCGGCCTTTCCCACGCGGTCGCGGACCTACAGACAGATCATTCATAGATCGAATATATTACGCGTGCACTCAATATAGTTGTAAGGCCAATATGCAAAATAGAATCGATTGACCTTGACTTACGAACCAATACAGACTGGTAGCGCTTTCCTTGTGCTCAGTGTTACGCCGCCTGTCAATAATTATGAAGTGATTAACATTTTTGATTGAATGTTTTTCGTTTAGCAACCAGCTTATCGAGTTATCGTATCAAAAACTATTAAAATTGTTGTTAAAGTTTGGTTAATTTTATAAAATATGATACTATTGAACTTTTAATATTATTTTGCTTATTATCTATTTCAAGGTTCTGTAGTTAATGTTCTTGCAATTTCGTCAAACATTTTTCACTCACATACGAGTATCAATCCTAATACGAAAATAAGAAAACCTAATTTGTAATTTTTGGTGAGTTCACGTAACATCTAAAATGAGAGCTTAGTTACAATATATATTAAAAACACCACCACATAGTACGAGGTAATCGAAATTATAAACAACAAGATGAAACAAATTCACAACTCATAGTCAATCCCAAGTTATGTTTTTGTTATTTGTAATGGCATGGTACCCCAAGTAAATATACGCACGCACTTGGTATGTTTTAGTGACTGATGTGATATTTATATATACAGAAAATTATGTTTTATTCATGGAGATAAATATTTAGAACAGGCAAGATGTGAAAGAAATGAGAGATATGTGTCCATTTGTTATGAGAAATGCTTAAAGTTGCGTTTGTGAATAACAATATTACACAAACATTTGATGACCCACTTATAAATATTTTTATACCGACACCACTTCAGTAAAATGTAATTGAAACACACGAGTGGTCACGAATGTGGTGCCGGTGTGTCACGCCACGCACTCACACGCCGCCCGCCGAGCCCGGGCGTTGCGCAAACTGATCGAACGCTTGATTATAACGGTAACATACGTTTGTACTCAGATCAAATGATTGACTGAGAATTTATTATCAGTCACGATTGTAGTTCTAATTTGTATTGTATGTTTAGTTTATATGTTAAACACGCATTGTGCTAAAGCAGATGATTAATTAGCCTTTATCGGCTTTAGTACAGCAATTTCAAAGGCAATTATTGTAGTTTCAGCAAGCTTCACTCATCAGGGTTGTTAATAACGTTGAGGTCAATTAGTGATTGTAAAATTTAGACAAGCTTTGTTTTATTTTTAGTGAAGTTGTTGTAGACTGCCAAGGGCTTTTGACATCTGTGTATCAAATTGAATCTTATGTTTTAACCAAATTAGAAAGTTGACAAAAAGATTACAGAGGTTGTAAAATGGCGTAAAGCGTCAGCTCGTCGTGAGCTCTACAGCCTGGATCATTTAAATCTAGAATGAATGCTATGGTTCCAAAGAGATTATTAAATTAGAATATATTTGTAGGCAACCAACAACCTCTACCATATTTTGACCCACGTTGGTGGGCTTTTGCTTCAACGCAAAGTGTGGAATTGTTCGTTCTTGTTAGCGCATCAACGGCTGATAAATATGAAATCTGGCCATCAAGTAACCTACACCATTGAGAGCGACAAATACTACTTTTTATCCCGGAAAATGATTACCGTCGAATGATTTTTTAGATACCGATAAAATCATTTGGAAAAATACTAATCGTTTTAAGCTTTTTTAAATTAAACTGATCATGATCTCACGCTAACAGTTTACAATGTGTCTGACAATGGTCTGCGTTGGTTTAGAACAGGGGTTCCCAACGTTTTCTTGGTCAGGGACCACTTTAACATATTTTTTTTGCAGGGACCTCTATTTAGGTGTAATAAAAATAAACTGTAATAATCAAACTGAAACTTTAATTAAAATCTAATATGAAATAACATAAAAAGAAACAATAACATTTTTAGGATAAAGTTTTGTAATTCTGAATTAATGTGATTTCTGAGCTTGCATCTTCTTCACGAGTTCGGCTATCCTAGGACTAATATTGTTACTCAAAGCCACACGCAAATCATCACTTACTTTCAAACGCTTTCTCGCCTTGTTTTTTATTACCAACAAAGCAGAAAATCCTTGTTCACATAAATAAGTTGTTGAGAAAACCATAAAATAACGTAAGGCGATTTCTCGAAGTTTAGTATAAGAAATTGCTTTTTTACACCAAAATGACTCAAGTGAATTCCATTCAAAAGTATCTTTGCAGTTTCTGTCATTTTGTAATTCAATAAGTTCTTCTTGAATTTCTTCTGTAACTTCACCAGCGTCCGTGCTAAAAGGGTTACGAAGCTCTGCACGGCGACCGACGGCTCACAGCCGTTTTTATAATTTTAAATATAATTTTAAATCATTCGCGGACCATATTTTGGCTTCTGCGGACCACTGGTTGGGAACCATTGGTTTAGAAGAAGCTGGTTCACCCTGGAATGTGTGTGAAATATTTCTCTATGAATATTGCTTTTTATCATTGCCCTTATTGTAGGCGGGTGCCCTCATATTCAAATATCGAATTGCGAATTATGATGGCACATTGGCCCTGAACGCACGATCGGTAACATATGCGAACATGACTCGTGTACATTTTGTGGCATTTGTTTTACTAATGCCGGTACGGTAAGAGGGCGTACATACATTTGAAGTTTTAATGCAACCATACATACATATCACAATGTGTTTGTAATGCTCGTGTCGAGAGTCACCGCAACGCAGTGCATGAATTAAATTAATTTCAGCAAAGGCCACGGAACAGGTTTAGCTTCCATTCAAAATTGTAATTTGTCTCTGGAAAAGGACAGACGAAGTTTTGTAGTTTTATTACGAAATAATAGCTGCCATGATATTTAATAATTATAATTCTTTTATTTTCCAACTACTTACACAAAGCAGACAAAAAGGTTTACAGATATGATTAAAATCAAAGACTTATGAATATTTAGAAACTCTGACTACTAAACAAAAGGTATTTAAGATTGCTCTATTCTTTATTTAAATATTTATGCTCCTCATCTAGGAATAACATGTATCATAGGAGTCATGATAATAATAAGTTGCATGATAATTACATAATATGGTTGTTGGTAAAATACTATATTATATACCGATCTGTAATGAACTCCTAAACAAACAGTATTTGATTTACGTCGGGGGAAAATCATCAATTTCTTTTGTAAAACTTCCGATTTTGATAAATATCGTGCCAGTGGCTAGCTCTAACTCTTGGACATTTTTCTTTGACGGTTTAATGTGTATAATAAAACAAACTAAATAGGATTTTAATCAGAGAATAACAATTGACAAAAATATGAATGTAGAAGTAGAATTACACTTTTTTTACATATATTAACTAAATGAAAGATAGATCAACGCTTGACCACAATCTCGCCTGATGTTGATGTACATCAATTGTTATTATTTGTTAACCATTGTTTTGCGTGATTCATATATTCATATATTGACGTGTAGTTAATATTAATAAATAATCAATCATGGTATATATTGAGTCGCTTTAATTAGTGAAATGTACTAATAATGAGTGCGTATACTATACTTGTCGTGATCTCAATGTAATATCTCAATTAGCGAGTAAACATGAACAACCTTCTTGTGTTTGTGTCAAGTCGTTAATCTGACTTTGCGCAGGCGCAATACAAACAGTAATAAAACTATATATCGTTTATATTGGAGCAGAGAACCTATACAGTTTAATATCGATCTCATTAACATAAGTTAAATGATTCGAATTTTTTCTAGTCTTTGCTGCGGTACAAGCGACCAAGTCCTAGCAAATGTTTATGGACGATCATAATTCAGCATTAATCGTGTTGACTACCTAAACATGCGACTGCGATCTGACCCTCGGAAACGGGTCTAACGATTTCGCTGAAATTTGATATGTTGGGCTTTTCGGGGGTGAAAACGCGTGTTTTCGAGTTTTCACGCGGTTTTATTTCGCATTATTCGACTCAAAATATGGTTACTTATTTCACACGCTCGGACATAAGCATCGTGGTCAAGCGGACAAGGCGCAAGATTGTTCATCACAGATGTTCGGGTTCAAATCCCGAAAGAAAGATTGTAAGTAAGTGAAAGTTGTAAATTATTTTTATTAATCAAGTTTTTGGTATGTGTTTTTTGTTATTAAGCCAAATTAAAAAGAAAATTATAATTTTGACCGAAAATTGCGAGCAAAGCTTGGGCGCCCAGGTATTTAATAAGAATAAAAGCTTAATAATTTTTTTTGCTCCAAAACATAGATTACATTGGCAAATTTTTTCTTCTTAGTTTTTTTATTGATTTATATTTAGCATTACTAACAATAGTTTGTTCTTCACATCTAAATTGCAAGTGACGATAAGATCGTATAAAGGAAGCACTCTGTACGAAATCGTTCATGCATCCTTTTTCAAAACCAGTAAAACCCAAGACTTAAAACCTATTTAAATATACAAACATTGGAACAAAGACAAGTCAAGGTGTAGGCAAACACTTTAAAAAGCACACAAACTTTATTGTCTCCCCGAATGACGAATGCAACCATCTACCTTGAATGTTTATCCCGTTGCTTTATGGTTCTCGTACTGTATACAATTATTTTTCTTTTGATCACCAAGGCCGTACTTTGACTTGGTCATAAAACTGCATTTTACGACAAGATGCCAATTTGATAAACAACTTTATATTCCTGAAATAACCATGTGTTTTCATTTGAGTATGAAGTGTATAAAGTACAATAAACATGAATAATATGTTTCGAAATATTGTTCTAAAGGGGTCAATAACAGACGTCTAAATAAAAAATCCATCAATCAAACGTAACGAAATGTCAAATTAATTGTTGTTACGTTACATATTGGAGCAGTGGGCACAGCACAGTGATCAGTTGAGTGCAATGACCTCACCATTGTGTAGTTTTTGTTGTTGTTACTCTTATTTACTCAAACATAATGTCACTGTTAAATATTTTTTTCAACATTAGCTATTAATACGGTACTTATGATATCGAAACTTGCATCGTAATGTTGTATTTTACAGACTAGTCCCTTTTCTTTACACCAGTCACAATTTCATAATTACCCCATCATTATTTCATTAACCCAAGAATTCGAGCAAACAATTTTCATGCTTAACGTGAGGTATGCGATAAATATATAAATGAATGTGCCCGATAACTACAAGTTATTGCCATTTTATGAAATGTTGTCTTTTTGACATATTATTTATTTATAAAATCTCAAATATCAAGCGAATTATCGTAATACAAGAAATCCGAGGCTCGTGTACATATAACAGTGGATTCAAGACAAGAAGAAGGAAGACAACGTATAGACTTCATAGAATTCAACCAAAAATATACGAATATATTTTTTTGTTTATCAGAACTACTTTGCGTCTCGCGTGTGCTATAACCGCGGGCACATTTCACGGCGAATCAAGTATCAGCACACGACTCTTGCGCAACACGATCATCTGTCAATCGCGGGATTAGCATCACAATGTAACAATGTGATCTCGCGCGAATGTCGCTCGGAGTAAGCGCCAATGTCACCGCGCCGCCCGCCCGCCGCCCGCCGCCCCGCCGCCGTCTCTAGGGCAGACTGTGTTTATAATTGTTTCAAAACTCGAGTATAACCAGTTCAAAGATTAAATTTCAATTTTTTTAAAGTTGTAATGTAAGAAACGAATCAAACAATGACAACACAGGAAATACAACGTAAAAGCGTTTGAAGTCATGTCAGTGGAATTTGACGAACATTTAAAGGGTTCTTACAAACTGACTGACTCCCACAAAACGAAATATAAAACTTTCTCGGAGGTACCTATATATAATTCTGGAATCAACTGTGAACTTATATGTGTATGTCCTGATAATCCCCTGAAAACATTTCAATAAAATAAACAAAAATATATATATATTAGCTTTCCGAATAATATACATACATTTGCATGCAACAGCAATGGCTCTTCTGTCTGTACCTACCCGTGGCCCTGGGGCATCCAACAGCACCCATGGCACAAATGCAGGCGTGTTTATTTTTCGACACTATGCAGATGAAGGGCTCGTCGGGTGCGCCCGCGCATCCGCCGCGCAGGTCACGGATGAGTGGGCGGGACTCCATCCGACTCGTGATCGACAACGGCGCATGAGCATAACAAAATATTCAGTAATAGCTATCAATCAGTTGCACTTTCAACATAGTTAATAGATACTTAACAGATACAATGTGTGGCCAAATGAATTGATGCTTTGACAGATAGAATAACAGTAGCTTCAGTCACGCAAAAAGTTTTTAATTAATGTTGCTTTATCAACAGTTTCAAGTAGTTTTCTGTTACTTTGGTTCCTAATGTCAAAATACGTAATAACGAACAAGTTGCATATTTCGTAATAGCAGATTTGAAAAAGCTTAACATTTTTTCTAACATCTGATCTGCTGCCTCGAGCGCTTATCTCTAAGATCTCGTAAAACACTGTAAGGAAAACATCGCAGAGTTAAGTATAAAAGTTATCGTCCCTTGTCAGGACAGGGTTACGTGTGAAAAGCATTTTAGCAGTTACCCTGCAATTTTACTTAATATTAAACATGTAGGCTTGAGCTTGATTTGATTAAGTTATTGTCCAGCCTTTAGAGGCATCTACCACTTTAACAACAGCACAGATGTTAACACTCGAAACAATATTGGCGGAGTCAGGATCGTGTGCTCAATTGCTAAATGCCCGACCCACACACGTTTTGCTTCAAATACACCAGCACTTGATATGCCAACTGACGGGCACAGTCGGACAAACGTATTCAGTAGCTAACCTTAATTGGAAGCTCAGTTTTACGACCGCAAATGTATCGTTGTCAAACTGCACGTTTGATGAGTAGGCAACTGTTTGCGAGTTGGCAATGTTGTTTATAAACCTTCGAGTGGCAAAGATGTTTGGTTTTATGATGCTAAAGACCTCAGCGCTGTTAAGGGGCTTTTAATGCACTCATCGTTGTCTTTAGTAAACAAAATGATATAATCTTCAAAACAATAGCAATAAATCCAATAATTTAAAAATGTAGTAACACAAAACTAGATTATTTGACTTTTAAAATATACTCAATCCTAGTTTAGTGTGCGAAATGAACTTTAAATGTCCAATTAACACGTAATTATTAAAGTTTCAGCATGAGCTTTTCACGTCTTTACTAAGTCAAATGTCAGTCTCATTAATTGATTGATTAGGTACATATAAAAGCTTAAAGCTTTAACTCTCGTAAACCTATATATAAAGACGAACTAAATCACAGCTCGGACACTTGTCTGATATCAGTTCCTATTCCAATACATCGAACAGATTACGTTTGTATACACGCACATGTGTGAATTAATTCGCGCACTTGAGTGAGTCTCTTGCAAGAAGTGAGGTATCGCAGATCAGTGGGCAGTCATGAACGTCCGTTCTTGATTCTGTGCCACAGGTCTAAATAAACAAAATGTACATCAATTGAGTTAATCTGTTACAATACTAATCAATCTGGAATTCACTACAATTTGGTGTTGTCTTGAGTTAGGTTCACTCAGATA
Source organism: Carcina quercana (assembly GCA_910589575.2). Lineage (NCBI taxonomy): Eukaryota > Metazoa > Arthropoda > Insecta > Lepidoptera > Depressariidae > Carcina > Carcina quercana. The sequence goes on along the minus strand of OU342429.1, from coordinate 13,300,150 downwards.
TACTCGTAGTAGCAGAAGACAACAACTTTTGAAAATAAGCTTGTCACTAGCCACGTTGAATGTGCTTTGAGGTAATCGCCAACCTCGTCAAGATTATTTTTATTTTATTTTATTTTATTTTATTTTATTTTATTTTATTTTATTTTATTTTATTTTATTTTATTTTATTTTATTTTATTTTATTTTATTTTATTTTATTTTATTTTATTTTATTTTATTTTATTTTATTTTATTTTATTTTATTTTATTTTATTTTATTTTATTTTATTTTATTTTATTTTATTTTATTTTATTTTATTTTATTTTATTTTATTTTATTTTATTTTATTTTATTTTATTTTATTTTATTTTATTTTATTTTATTTTATTTTATTTTATTTTATTTTATTTTATTTTATTTTATTTTATTTTATTTTATTTTATTTTATTTTATTTTATTTTATTTTATTTTATTTTATTTTATTTTATTTTATTTTATTTTATTTTATTTTATTTTATTTTATTTTATTTTATTTTATTTTATTTTATTTTATTTTATTTTATTTTATTTTATTTTATTTTATTTTATTTTATTTTATTTTATTTTATTTTATTTTATTTTATTTTATTTTATTTTATTTTATTTTATTTTATTTTATTTTATTTTATTTTATAGGTTGCCAACGCAGCATACATCATTCAAAGCAATTACACACACATACACACAAATTCAGTTCTAAATGCTGCCGCAATTACAGGCAACTACGGCTTACACAAAAAAGCATCTGAATTTTAATATTAAAATAACATTTAAAAAGCGTGCCTCCAATTACAGACCGTAGGCACGCCTAACAGAGTTTTTAAACCTATCGATGCCGTCATCAAAAATATCTATATCTATCTCTTTGCTCTTTACAATCTTGTTGTATTGTCTCATTAGACGGTTCAATGGTGAATACTGTCCCAGATTCGATCTTGCAAAGAATTCAGTAAATAGTACGTTTTTTCCAAGACGTGGTAGTCTGGTCGGGATATGGAAATTTATTTTATTTAATAGCGAGGGCGAATCTGTAACACCATTCACTAATTTCCACAGAAAAGTGATGTCAAGCAAGTGTCTTCTGTTAGCTAAAGAATCCATTTTGTAGTAATCTAAACGATCTTTATATCTCGGAAGTTTTTTCGCCATGTGACAATTATTGATGTATTCAGGCTACCCTCCTGGCTTCTTCTCATGGTTGTTATTTGTGACGCCGACAGGAATGTGTGTGAAGCTTTCTAAAGCTGATTTTATACACATAAATACTTATCGGTTCACAAATCCTTAAAGCTCAACGAGTTGAGTTTAAATTTATTGTGTTTCATATTTCTAAAAAAGTATTAAGTTTGTGAGATTAAGAAAAGAAACAGAGATCATTAAGTTCAAATTTCGTAAAAAAATATATCATGACTTCGATATATTCTGAATTGGTGTAATCAATTCGTTATCTTATTCTCCCGTTGTAAGAAACAATATAAAAAGCTATAATATTATCATTAGCGTCATTCAAGTAGCTTCATGATACCCGACTCAGCCTTTTACCAGCTCATTAATAATTCTATCAATCATGTTGAAGCTGACGGAAGTGCTACTTACCTACATTTTTTATTTTTAAAGAACCGAACTAAAAGTTTATGTAAATTTTACTGTCGTATCGATGTTTCAATAACAAAGTTAAACGGTGATGCTTTTTTCACGTACCTTTAAATTTAGATTTGATGACAATAACATAAACTTGCTCCACGTTCCGCCTTTTTTTATTAAACTATGCATAATACGCATAAAAAAAACAGATTTCCTCAGTGGACAAACCGACTAATAAGTTTTACCTACAGGTATGTATATATCGAATCGAATAATAATAATAAGCCAACGGTTCTCTGAACTATCTCCAAATAGAGAAATAAAGAGAGCAGCGTGCGTTGATGAATGGTGTTGTGCGTTGTGCCTGAGATCGTGATAGCTGTTAAATGTTGTATTGACTAGCTATTACTGTCTGCCAAATATGGTTGAGCATGAAGACGAAAAATAGAAGATAAAGTGTGCGGCGTAAGCAGACAACGAAAAAAAAGGACATAATCTCACAGAGAGGCGTCTTGTGTTCAAGTTCATGAGAAAGTTCGTGCCCGTTCGACGAGATACAGGGGGATATTTCTTGTATATGTATTCGATTAAAAAAATTATTAGTTTATTCAATAACGGCCACCAACGGCCTCCTGAAAGCCATAGCAGCCAGACTAGATTGTCCCTTTAAGAGACGATGGACAGAGTTGCACTTATCCTCTGCAGCCTCTATAATAAAGTAATTTTTGACATGTTTATGAGATTGTGATTTGATGAGATTTGTACTAATATAGTTTTTAAGTTTATACTAACAAATAATGGAACTTTGTATTCTGACGAAATAAATAAATAATAATAATAATAATCTCATATGTATTTCGTATACGTATACTTAGTAGATCTAAATTTAATAAATCAATAAATATTCAACGACGTCTGTTGTAGGCAAAGCCTGTGTCACAGAGGTCTACCTTCCAGCTGCACCTACCTGATTAGTGCTTCCATCAAGTCATTGATTGGCTGAGATGTCAAAAACTATTACAAGAGTACAAACCAACAGTTTATGAAAAAGCTTCCAATTTCACTTACAGATCTAACGTTTACCTGAGTCTGTTTCTGAGGTATAGGAGCGGTACGGGTGTGTTTACGAAACGTCAAACAACGCCCGAATATATAATAGCGACGTACTGCTCTTATACCTCAGGAACAGACTCAGTTAGGTGTGAGACCTGTAACAGTACCTCGCAAAGCATTTTTTTTTAATTTTCGATAAAAAACCAATATATATATATATATATATGTCGGAGATTGAACGGAACGTCAAGCCAACATCGACTTGGGTGTATTCGGACTATGCGCTGGCAACACTAAGACATGACAGTTGTCAACTGTCACCGATGTTTCCGGCACTTTTTGAACGAAACATCGGACCGTGCGGCTGTGCCAGCGTACGACCGACTTCACCGCGTTCCGGAATAAGTTATCCGCTTTAATCAGAGGAGTGTTTGATTGTTTTCGACTAATTGTAACACGATCCTAATCACAATAAATCAGAGAATACGTTGGAAGCCTTATTTCGGTTAATTTGAAGATGGAAGAAGACGAACGCCCACACAACTCCCCGTTATCAGAAGTGGGATGTAACCATGAAGAAAATCGGCGCGATTCGACTAGTAACGACGAATCAAAATGGTTGTTACTGATGGAGCAGCAAAATCGTAATTTTATGGCCCTTATCAATGCCATGAAAACACCATCGTCGGCCAGCAAAGATATCCGGTTACCAGAGTTCGATCCGGACAAAGAAAACGTGGATGCTCGTGCCTGGATATCTACTGCGGACATGTGCATAACGGATCCGGACATGCAGGGTGCTCCACTCATGATGACCTTGAGCCGTGCACTAAAAGGTCAAGCATCAACATGGCTGTCCCAAGTGTCCTTTCACGGTATGACATGGAGCAACTTTAAGGACCTGTTCACTACCAGGTATGAGAGTGCTGAGACTGCTGCTGGATTCTTAATAAACCTGCAGAGTAGTAGACCGAAATCTAGTGAATGTTTGGCTTCCTATGCGTCTAAATTGATGTCATCCTTAATGTCAAGATGGAAAAATCTTTCGGTAGAACAGATTGCCGTGTCTACTGTTTTGTCACATATCTCCCAATTTGAAAATCGTGTCCAACGGCTGTCATTCACACAAAATATAACCACGAGAAATGAATTACAGCAAGAGCTCAAGGCTGTCTCTTTTATGAAGCGCAACATGCCGTCTACAAATGACCATAGCCACGACGCTAAGAAACCTCGTATAGCAACTGATGTCTCAACTGTGAAATGTTTCGTTTGTGGAAAATCAGGCCACAAAGCAGCACAGTGCCGTTCGAGAAAAGGTTTCAATACTAGAGATAACACATCGAAGACACAGAGTGACATGAAGTCATCCTCAACTCCATCTACCAGCTGCTTCAGCTGTGGCGCTGCCGGCCACTTCGCGAAGAACTGTCCACAGAGGAGCAGGCGGGAGAGCAGCTCCAACACCACAGCCGGCCCTCTGCAGGAGAAGCGCGTGAATGTCTGCACTGTCAATGCGCCAACTGGGATGCTGCATCATGCGGGTGAGCAGTTTCATTTTACGTATGATTCAGGTGCCGAGTGTTCATTGATTAGAGAGTCGATTGCATGTAAATTTAAAGGCAAGCGTAGCTATTGTAATGTTTCATTGACCGGTATAGGCCAATCCGCTATTGTTAGTACTGTACAGATTTTATCGCAGATCGAAATTGATGATATTTCAATTGAAGTTTTGTTACACGTTTTACCCGATCACTGTCTACACCACGACATTATGATTGGACGTGAAGTGCTGGCTTTAGGTTTAGCTGTAAACATGACCTCCAATAAATTGTCATTTTCTTGGACTAGGACTGTAAATAATTGTAATGCGCCTAAATCGAATATCGACTTTGATTCTATAGACACCGATGCACCCCCCGAGTATAAACACGAATTGGTAGAGCTTTTAAAGTCGTTCGAAAGTTCGTTTACAACTGGTGTGCCCGTTTCCCGCGCTGATACCGAACCTATGGTTATACGTCTGAAAGATCCGAATAAGACCGTGTACCGCCGTCCTTACCGACTCAGTGTAGAGGAGCGTAAAGTTGTGCGTGAGAAAGTTGATGAGCTACTTGCTGCGAATATTATTAGACCTAGTTCGTCTCCGTTTGCCAGCCCCATTCTTCTGGTTAAGAAAAAAGACGGCACTGACCGAATGTGCGTTGACTACCGCGAGCTCAACGACAATACGGTACCCAAATTCTCCCAGGTTATGGCACCTTTGTACGCTTTAACATCAAGTAATGGCAGACTTAACTGGAAACCGGAGCATGAGGAGATTAGGCGACAGATTGTTTCAGTTTTAACGAGTGAACCGGTTTTGTCTATATTCGATCCTGACCGCGAAACTGAGCTCCATACGGACGCGAGTGCAATCGGATACGGCGCTATCCTCATTCAGAAAGTCGATAACGTACCACACGTCGTTGCCTACTACAGCCAACGCACCAAGACTGCAGAGTCAAAATACCACTCTTATGAGTTGGAAACTCTTGCAGTCGTGAATGCGGTGAAGCATTTCCGACACTTTTTGCACGGTCGAAAATTTGTCGTCGTAACGGATTGCAACTCGTTAAAGTCTGCCCGTAAAAAGCTCGATCTAACGCCAAGAGTCCACAGATGGTGGGCTTTCCTACAAAGCTTCGACTTTGACGTGGTACATAGAGAAGGGAAACGTATGGTTCATGCGGATTTTCTATCGCGAAACCCTCTACCTCCGACAACGAACAAAGCTTTCGATAAAGTAGAGCCCAAACAAATTTCTGTTGTGGAAATTTCCGAGAATTGGCTTTTGGCAGAACAACAGCGAGATGGCGAAATAAGTAAGCTGGTTAGTGACCTCGCTAGCGGCAAACTTTCTGACGATGTCGCCAAAACTTACGAATTGCGTTCGGGTACATTATATCGCAAAATACAACGCAGCGGAAAGACGCGTTGTCTTCCTGTCGTTCCAAGATCTTTGCGGTGGTCTATTGTCCACAGTGTGCATGAGGGACTGGTACATTTGGGATGGGAAAAGACTGTAGAGAAGATGTACGACTTTTACTGGTTTGAAAACATGACGAAGTTTGTAAGAAAGTTTGTAGAGAGTTGCGTAACTTGTCGTGTTTCTAAATCTCACTCGGGAAAAATTCAAGCTGTGATGCATCCCATCCCCAAGGTGGCGGTCCCCTGGCACACGGTGCACATAGATGCCACTGGCAGGCTGAGTGGCAAGAGAGATGCAAAAGAATACGCGTTTGTCTTAATTGACGCATTTACTAAGTATGTTCTTTTGCATCATACCCGCAACATCGACACCGCGAGCAGTATAAGAGCCGTGAAGCATAGTGTTTCTTTATTTGGCGCACCCGTACGACTTATAGCGGACCAAGGTCGTTGTTTCGCGAGCCAGGAGTTTCGTGAATTTTGCGATTCAGTTAATATCAAACTGCACTTGATTGCTACCGGAAGCTCGCGTGCCAACGGGCAAGTAGAGCGGGTGATGTCGACGCTTAAGAACATGCTTACTGCATCTGAAACATCAAACAAGTCTTGGCAGGATGCACTCCCTGACGTGCAGCTCGCTCTTAACTGTTCGATTAACCGCGTCACTAAGTCGAGTCCCCTTGAGTTGTTAATAGGTAGAGTAGGTCGACCGTTAGAGGTGATGTTAGCCGAAGATGTAGAGCCTATCGTTGACATAGAACAAGTTAGGGACGCCGCGGTTGCTAATATGGATAAGGACGCTAACTACAACAAAGCTCGTTTTGACGCGACAAAAGCTAGGATCGTTCCCTTTTCTGTCGGTGATTTTGTTCTTCTTCAGAACGAGGAACGAAATCAAACGAAGCTAGACCCAAAGTATAAGGGTCCTTTTAAAATCATAGAGGTGTTGGATAACGACCGCTATACGTTGCGTGCTTTAAACTCTAAACGTACTTACAAGTACGCCCACGACCGACTAAGAAAAATGCCTGATCATGAAATTCCTGTAGAGTCGGAAACTAGTGATGTAGAAGAAACTGTGTAACCCATTGACCACTATTCAACCAATTAAAATGTAAAGTTTGTGTGCTAACTTGGATGAGATATCGTCACTTGATGTAAGTGGCATGAGTTGCTATCACTCGATTTAAGTGGTAGTAACGACTGTGTGAGATATCGTCACTTGGTGCGAGTGGCATGAGTTGCTATCGCTCGATTTAGGCGGTAGTAACGACTGTGTGAGCTATCGTCACTTTGAGTAAGTGGCATGAGTCACTATCGCTCGATTTAGGTGGTAGTGACGCCTGGTTGTGAGATAACGTCGCTCAGTAGAGTGGCATGAGTTACTATTGCTGGTTAAGGTGAAAGTAACGACCGAGACCCATAGAGTTGATGATGGGTGATTGTAGAGTTGATTTTAGTGTAAAGAGTAATTGGTTTTGGTTGTATATAGTGTGTGAATACTGGTCGATGGTCTGTAAAATGTTGTTTTTTTTTATGACGTAAGCATAATTATGTGAGAATAAAGTTTTGATTTCCTGTACGATTTGTTTTGTTGTGTAAAGATCCATTTTCAAGTGAGTTAATCAGGATAGGCCGAGTGGAGATACTCTGGTATTGCAAATGACTTTTACTCTTTCAGGAGCATCACACAGGGACGTGTGACATGTCAAGATGGCCGTGTCGGAGATTGAACGGAACGTCAAGCCAACATCGACTTGGGTGTATTCGGACTATGCGCTGGCAACACTAAGACATGACAGTTGTCAACTGTCACCGATGTTTCCGGCACTTTTTGAACGAAACATCGGACCGTGCGGCTGTGCCAGCGTACGACCGACTTCACCGCGTTCCGGAATAAGTTATCCGCTTTAATCAGAGGAGTGTTTGATTGTTTTCGACTAATTGTAACACGATCCTAATCACAATAAATCAGAGAATACGTTGGAAGCCTTATTTCGGTTAATTTGAAGATGGAAGAAGACGAACGCCCACACAACTCCCCGTTATATATAACAATGTAAAGATCGCTACATAAGCTCATTAATCTTGATTATGACAAATGTAAGCCCCGATTTGAGACTTAATTCTTATAACTAAGGCATGTAATCCCGTACTCACGGAGGATTAGACAGTTCAATATTCATATAGCCGTTGTGTTCTATAGTATTACTTAATCCTTATTGAGACTGTATTTTACATTTGGACTGCATTAAAAGTTCTTCGTTCACGCGATGCGGGCAACAATTGCCTCGATTTCAAGAAGGGAAAGGCTGCAGGCAACAAATATTTGGCTAGGGTTGACCGCTAGTTAAACGTAAAAATATCGGTGAAGCAGCTATAACAGTTACTCCCTAATGTGATTCTTGTATCAATTTATTCATTCACTAATACTGTCTGTGAGAGACTGGTGCCTGAAATAGGTGTGACCCTGTGTTACAGGTCGCCAGGCTCTCACCCACGGCGCTTTGGATGTAACAAATTCAAATTCAAAGCTGTCTGTGGGACATGGACAAAAAGAAAAAGAGAAATACAGAACAAAAATACTTGTAAACTTAATTTAACTACCATCTAATTAACACTAGTACGTACCAAAATACATGTATATCAGGTGAGAGTTAGGTGTGAGTGCGATAGTAAAGTATTATACATTGACCTTCCATGAGAGAATTTTCCATAATTACCATACAAGTTTCTGATGAATCGATGATTATAGTTACTTGCTATTGATACAAAGCTATATGTCATCTCTTTGTGAGCCTATTGTAAATCTAAATTTGTAAAATTGCTAAATCACTTATTTATTTTATTTGAAACTAACTTCTGCTCGCGGCTTCATCTGCGACTTAAGGAGATGTCCCATGGAAACTACTGGTTGGATAGGGATAAAAGTAGCTTATTAACTTCCTTCGCCTTTCTCTCTACAAAAAAATCAAGTCATTCGGACTTTCTGTTAGGTAGTGAACATTCAAAAAAAGATCATAAAAATATATTTAGCTGTTTTAATCCAACTTTGTTTACAAAGAGAGAACAATGCTTGGCCACGATCTTGTCAACAGACAAGTTTCATTGTACTGTAATATCGTACAAATGTTTCCATGGACCCTTCTCTTATCTCTACGATCCGTATTGCATGGCCTGAAGGCAAACCTGTCAAGGGCTTTTCACCTTTGATCCGCTTAAAGATACATAATTAAAAGCCCAAAAGGGTCTAATTGAAATCAATTAGAAACATTGGAGTCAAGGATCGTCAGGGCTGTGCCAACGTAATAGGACTTTAAACTAAATAACAGCTATCAGTGACAACCTTGATGCCCGTAGAAGGCGCGTATCTTCTTTCTAATGATTTTATTGCTGTATACAAGTGTTTGCACAATCATTTTATGGCTTTTGCAAATTAGGTAATTGAAATGATTCTGTTACAGAATTGCAATGTAGAATAAATTTTTAATTATTCACTAGTGTTGTAATAAAATATAGACTTGGACTAAGCTACGACTGTCCGAAATAATTTTTTTTATTAACAATTAGATTTGTACTCGGCACATAAGTGATAAGAAAAATTAAATTATTCAATAAATTGTATGCTTTCTTTATATATATTTTCATCGCGCAGTGACCATTAAAATATTTTGAATATTAAGTTTGGCACGTGACTAGGAAAATATTTACCATCAAACTTGATCCCTACGTAGCTGGGAACAAAAACCGTACGTTGACGCTGAAAAAGAGATACTTAATAGCATTAAGCCTAAGAAGGAAAGAGAAACAAATACGATATTTGTCCCTATAGGCTGACGCCTCTTTTGACATAGCTCCATATCAAAATTTAAGTGCGCGGCCAAACTATTTGGTTCTTCTTTACTCCGTAATATGCGCATAGAGTAATGAAAGCGAGCTAAAAAAATAAGAATACGTACAGGTTCTGAGCTGTGGTACAACACTTATCAATATTAGCTGAGTACATAAAAGTACTACGAAAATAGCGTTAATGAATATTTTGTTTAACGATATCGATATGAAAATTATGGTCCATCCGACGACCTTACGGTACCGGAGTCTCATAGTTTAATTACAATATAACCTCTGGAAGCCTGCGCCGCACTCGTTGCCAAATATCCGGTCTGTGATAAAAATTTAATGTAATCAATATGCAACAGTTCAATGCTACAGTCCGTTTACTAAAACTATTTGCACTCTTTCAGTGACCATAGTACTACATGTATCTCACTTTTTATGCCATGGGTTTCGTACTTGACCTTCATATCACCTGATTTTAAATGACGGTAAGGCCTTTTTATGTAAAAGCATGCTCACCCAAATTCCTTAAACTAATGAAGACTGTCTATATTATCAATTATCATTATTGGAACACATCATCATGAAGGTAAAAAAATTATAGGACTGGCGTCACAATAAAATCTTTTTATCTTCGTGATATTTATGTATTTTAAAATTACTTCAACATAGTACGAATTAAAATTCAAAATGAATGTATTTTTATACTATGTTACACAAGCAAATCATTTGGAATGACAATGGCGCTCCTTTGCCAACAAAAAAATTAATTTAAGGGAAAACATAAGAAAGTTTAGTACCATTCGTGGTATCACCAATAGCTCGCAAGTGAATCGTTCGTACGTCCTGTAAGTGTAGATCATTGATCGATACGCGGCCGTAGATCACGGCGACCTTGACTCTGATTGGTGAACCGGCCGGCAGCGCCTCGGGACACCGCGGACCGCCTCGACGTACTTCGTGACTGACCAAAAATCGTGCAATCAGTTTTACCCAAAATATTACGAAAAAATAATAATAAATAAAACTGTGTTATTATTTTTATCTTTTTTTCCAAACCGTTCTTAACTCTACTCATAGTTTTTGCTGTTTTTAAACGCCCGCATTTAACTTCGTTAGTATATCTATTTCAATAGCGAAGAATTATCTAATAAAAAAACAGACAAGAGCGAATCGAAGTCTAGCGCTGAGGTATCCATACCATAGGTATTTTAAGTTTATATAATTTAGTATATAATAAGTTTGTATGTAGATTGTTACAGGTTTTTAAAAAATTAAGTTGAGCAAATACTATTTGTACCTGTAGAAAATTACAATTTTTTGTATATTTGAAGCTTCTGAGATACACAGCTGTGATGTGACAGACAGATGGACAAAGTCGGTACGACTTTCAATTCGAAATTCAAAAAGGTTCAATTTTACCATTCTGAGAAGGGAACCATTACCTACACCAATTTAACTCACAATGACTACTTTTTACCTTATATAATATTACGCTATTGCCTTTTTTGCTCTTTTAATAAACTATTTTGGAGATACCTACATGATTCTGTTAACTTATTGAGATATAATACAAATTAAGTTGAATGTTTGTATGAACGTGACTGTACAGTCAGATAAATAAAAAACTTGAGAGGTGTCAAGGGACACCCGGATGGAACGAAGTTCCTTTCGATTAATTAGTGAAGGAATTGTAATAAAATTTTACAAATTTTCAACAAGGTTTGAACGGATTTTTAACATTATATTTTAAATATGGTTTTGTAGGTTTTTTCATTAGATTTTTTATGTACGTGATACGTTTTGTTTTTAGCGACATCTGTCATTGAGTAGCGGCAACTAATCAGAGCCATCTGTCGTCACATAGCTGTACTGTTGGTATCGTCTTACTACTACGTACGTCGTACTAACAGATGACGCTAACTTACTATAGCAAAAAGTGTCGTGACAACTTTTCGTAAGAATTTTTTCCGTCTAGCCCCCTTTCACAACGCGCGATAAGGAACTTCGCTCCAATAAAGACGACCGCAAACGAAATTACCAATTTTAATATCGGATTGCAGTAACTCGAGCTGTGTCATATCATGTCTTAACTCAAACTCTATATGTATATTAAGCAGACTGCCTGGTGCCGCGCGCCGCCGGTCGCGAACACAAATGAGGGACGCCGAGTATTTCAAACGAATTATATATACATATATTCACAATCAAGTTATAATCTCTAAAGGAAATTACTAGAATAATTTTCTTTTTTATAGTAAATAGTCCAATTTCTGACATTTTCGACAGCAAAATTAAAGAATGCCTTTCAAGTATCCATGTTCCCTGAAGACTACAAATGGGAGTATTTTATCGAAGAGGCTTCTACTAGACCAGCGCGAGATTGAGTTCAGTAATGATAATAAAGACACGTGATTTTTTAACGCCATTCGCCCTAATTTATCAAATTTAGACAAAAATAATTACTGATTTCATTAATTTGTCGTAAACAATAACTTTATTAAATCTGTGTCATTATCAGTGTACACCAACTTTCGTATGGGATCGTAACTTCCCTAGTCCTTCTAGTACACATGACGGTGCTGAATTGTGTTCACTAGGCACGATAAGCGAGTGCGAGCGTGCTACCGCCACCTTGACTACACTACGAGCTTGAACTCGTTCCCAAAAGTGCATTATGCATATATGAAGTGGATTGTTTAATTCAGTCCTCTTTGACGAGCCTCGTTGGAGCGCCCTTTGTGCGCGCCGACACTTTGATCAGTCCATGACATTTTTGTCACATTGCGCAACGGTCCCTCGGCTGCAAAGCTGCCACCAAGCTGAATTACTATAAACCCTTCGGCGCTCCGATTTCGACACAATTGTTAATGAATGCATATAAAATGTGGTCTTACCCTTATATTCTACACTGGACGGCGGCGGCGCGCCCGGCGTGATTTATATTCGATTTTGGAACCATTCAGATAAAAACGACAAGCACAACCCATTAATTATGTTGTACTATTTAATTTGTATAAAACGCAATTAAATTTATTGTGTGACCATATCTGGTGATAAATATTTCTACGGGGATTGATTGCTATCTTTTATTTAAATATTCAATAACTGTGAATTGTATCATGGCATTGTAGCAGTAATTTTCAATTTATATTCTTTATATATTTTGATGCTTTAGTATGTCTCCGAATTGCACCTCAATCAATTTAAAAAAGCTAGGGCAACCATTTTTTTTAAAAAAGTTCTTTTATTCCTTGAACATATTTTACTTTAAACAATGCAGTTTTTCCCTCTTAGAAGACTTATCCCTAGCAGGTTATTCTTACTGGCAATAAGCTTTAAACTTTATTTATTCAAGTTTTAGACAACTATGATCCATTTTTGTTAGTAATATCCTATTGGCTACGTTATTACTTAAATATTCTACTACAGATTTAGTTATTATAATAAGATGCCACATCAGTGGGCAATCGAATATTCCAGCAATCACCCTCAGAACGCTGTTAGTGCTTCCTCTAATTCTACGTAGCAGCGACGCAATTAACGGTGCAGTATGTGTTTTCTCTGGTCATGAATAAGTGGGATACGTACGTCTTAAATCCATCATTAAATGTAATAAACACAACTATTCAGTATATTACCAGTCTGACAATGTCTTGACACTGTGCGGTGCGGGCGGGCGGCGTGGCGGCGGGGCGGGCGCACGCGGGTCCCAGCGACCGGTCCCCGCCGCGCACAGTGCGCAAACAGGCGCTGCTACTCATGTCTATGACTTGCAGCAGCGTGTTCGCACAAATAGGAGCTAGGCTGGCTTTATTCACCAGCGGGTGACACACATAACTCTACAATGGCCAAAATGTAACAAGTGAGTTCCGTGCTCCAGCAAATCCTTTTCAGATCCATTTTTCAAAAGTAAAAAAGAACATTGTTACCGACGAGTAGACTGTAACCGGTGATGGAGGTCTCGAAAACGAAATAAAAAACCAACTTTTTATCTTAAGACAAGACTTTTACTCCAAAACTGACATAAAAACGGACATACAAAACAAAAAACAATATCAAAGACAATATGTATCAAAAAGGTATAATGAGGCTGCCAGTTCTCCTCCACAAACATTTTTATTCAACTTATAACCCATCCAAATAAGAAAGAGAATTCAGCCTTTTATCTATTACTCTTCATCATTAGCGCGTCATTACATCGGCGTAACTTCATATTATTCTAGCTATCGTTTAGATGGTATTTCAAAACGAAATTCAATTTTTTCTATACATTTTACACTTTTTCTTTTTGATAATGTGATAAAAATCGCCCATGAACATCCTTCAATATATTAGCTCTATAAGCAACCTCTACAGCTCTCTGTGTGTATACTGGCTATGCCCTGGAATAACACCCGCGGGAGTATAATGGTATCGTATTCTAAGGCTGAAAACACAAGTTGCTTGATAAACATAGTCATATACAACTCATATTCAAAACCAGTCTACAGTCCGAAGGCTTCGTCGCTGACCCCTCGCACTATCAATCAGCGTCGTCAACGCCTCTCCAACTCTGTATAGTTAATTGTGCGCGCGCATTGTCTCATTGTCGGACCATTTGACACAAATCGGACCGTGGAAAATAGATGTTTCGTTTGCAGTGCCGGTCTTAGAGCTGTCCGAGCGCCCCGCGATTATTTAGCGCCCCGTATATCATAATATCAAATAGCACTTAGAATGCAATCTGCTGAAATAAAAAAGCTAAAGGAAAGTTCGCTATATTAGGCCGTGTAATTCATGCACTAGGAAAAATGTACATCCAATCGCAAGGCAGACGAAGGATTGAGTAGTTATTTTCAGCGAGTCTTGCTAAAGTCACTGACCTATCTCGACGAGTCAGTGAGCTGAAGTGGCAATGAATAGGTAATAAGAGTTTTAGAGTAGTGAGCAAGTACCGGAAGATGTGTACTTAACGATCGACCCCGCACTAGATAGGTCTCGACCTGGCTGAAGGGAACTACTGGATGCAAACTGCTCCGGACCGGTCATTGTAGAGAAATATGGGGGAGATATATGTACAGCCGGTCGATGTGGCGTGCCATGAAGGAGGCCTATGTCCAGCAGTAGACGTTTCCCGGGTGATGATGGCGATGGCAGCCTGTCGGAATTTTTTAACGTTCTCTGTTTGTGGAACTGTGAAGCTGGTACTGTTCGTTAAGTACCAAATAGATCCGGCTTGAAAGGAGGTGTGTTATAAATTAGTCGATATTGTATTCGAATGTTACTGTAGTTCAATGTACATTGAAGTGTTTACCGTACCGTAGACTCGATGAGTGCTTTACATACTCATTTATTTTTACACGTGCCAGATATTTTTAGCAACTTCAAGCTATTACAAGAAAGTTTCTAGCAGACTGTAAACAAATAAAAAACAAAACGCTTTCACTACGAAAAAATTATTTAATCAAGAAATAAGAAGTGAAAGGAAAGAAAGACTTGATTGAACAGATCGAACATGATGATGATGAACCAAGATATACAGATAACTGTAGTGAAGGTCGGAGAAATAAATAAAACAAACCTCATTAGGTAGGTAGGTAGGTATGTACAACTCTGCGGTCACAACCATGTTGCATTTATGTTTCTTGAAGCTCTGTCCGGTCCAATTAAAATCTCAAAGAACCAAATCGGTTTGGACCTCATAAACAATTTGTTCCGTTGAGATTTGAATGCAACTGTTTGCGAAGAGTTACTTTATTACATTCCAAATCGTAATAGAAGCATTGCGGTTTATGTTCCTTGCAATAACAGATTTCAAAATTTGGTGCAATTACGTATATCTTGGAACTATTTACTTCTGATAAACAAAATGAGTTTGTGGTGTACCAGTAGATACAACATAATTTTATAATGATTCTTTGGATGTAATTTTCTTTATTGACACAGGGCACAGTTTCATACTAAATTTATGTTGCCATAATCTTTTAAAATATAATAGCTGGGTTTGTGTAGTAACTATCTAAAATTAGGACATCGGATTGTGATGTCGCGAAATGAGTATTATTAACATGCAACTTCACAGTGGATCACAATTTTCATTTTAAACACTTTTTTTCGATTATTGTTCAAAACGCCATCTATGAACCATTTGCTGCGTAACAGCTATTGTAGCTGACTATAAAGTTCTAAATTGATGTGATTTATTTTTCGACACTATAATTTCATATTCTATTTTTAGGTAATTACTTATCAAAGCCAGCTATTCTATTTTAGAAAAGTTATGGCAACAGAAATTTAGTATGGAAGCATTCGGAGAGGGATCCCGTTAAATACAAACAGTTATGCAGATTAGGCGGCCTTATCGCTTAAGCAATTTGTTTCAGGCAAGAGGATAGTTGCATCAATAAGAGTAGATGGAGGTGCACCGTTTCCGAACCTAGCTCGTAACTATAATATAATTAAGATTTAAGGTACGTTTTGTTAGAGGTGCACCTCTATCTACTCTTATTGATGCAAATATCCTCAACATAAATATGTATATGATTATTTCAAAAATGTATGCCGCTAAAATAAAATCCTAGCACAAACCTCCAGAATAACCTAAAAAACATTTGACCCATAGCAGCAAACATAGCCATAAATCACGTGACTACCAATTAAAGCCACTGTTTATTCAACATAATTCGGTAATATAAACGTGTTTGGACTACTGTTTTATTTATTACATTAAAATAATAACGCCAGCCATGCCTCGGGGGTCAATTGACAATGGGGCCCACACACTCGATACGACTCGCAATTCGCTGAAGTTCACACTCGTGGATCAATAAATAACATATAGAAGGTTCTATGAATTAATTATTCTATTTATAAGAGAGTTGTCGAATAAAGGTGAGTGCACGTGACGTAACGTCGGCGCGCACGCACTTGACCCACATACGGACCGGTCCCGGACCCGTCCGACGCCGGAACTCTTCCTATCCTCACTTCTGCCCCGATCAAGGCTCTACTAGCCTTAAAGTCAATACAGTGTACTTTTATTGACTGTCATTTATAGTTACGTTAAAATGTAACTGGCTTTTGCTCGCGACCGTGCAAAGAAAAACTGACAGAGCGAGGGACAGATATACTTTCCAATGTATAATTCCCGAATTGGGTATTCAAAATTGAAGTTGTCATTTTCCTACTGACTTTACAAACTTTGGTTTGACTAAAGATGGCCAAATTCAAATGTTACTTGTAAAGTCTCATATATTATGGTCATGAGCTACATGCGTGGCATTGTAACGTTGAGGTATCTTGTAACAAATTCACTTTCACATTTATCAAATAAGAGTGATTTAAAACTTGTTTTTTTACATAACAAATAAAAATTATCTTTATGACCCTTAACTCAGAGACGACTATCACCAATGATGTTCGTTCTATAATTTATTACAAACGGATAACTAATATGAAAGGAAATCTGGCATCAATCTCATATCAAAGGAAGTTCGAGACTAATTTAATTGACCGAGCGGTGTTATAGCTTTCATATCATAGGAATACATAAAATAAACCTGATGCCGAGTCTGTGATCCACTTAGTCACTCCGCTGCGACACGGCACGGTGAAAGTGTCACAATTTATTATATTGGCGCATCTTTTACTTTCTCTATTTTATAAAAGATATTCGAAATGTACTATTAAACAGCGTACCGTATTGCCTAGGTAGGTACCAACGTTCGGGCAAATCTTTTTGCTTAAACTCTTTGTAGTCTGCACTCAATAATCAGTAGAAAGTGCTATAAAAATATAAACTTGATAGAAAATATCCTGAGTAAAAGCTTTGAAAATTAGAAAGCAATTTTTAAATTATGTCTCATTAAGAGGGTTGTAAGTTGTAGTAAGAGTAGAGTAAGGTTGTAAGTAAGAGGGTTGCGCTGTTGTCAAAGCGCCCATACAAACGTAGTCCAGTCATATTTTGAGTATTAAGCTATGAAAATCTATGAAATTTTCAAGACACAATCTAGAAACAAATATCTGTGTCGGTGGTGAGTCAGATTTTCGTTTAAATATATACTTCCAGAGTTACAGGGCGTCAAAGTATTGTATTTTTCGGTAATAAAAAGCCCCAACTTTGAACCTGTTTTACAAGAGTATGAATCAATTTAGAACAATTTGGAAAAACCACTGACATCTGAAATTTCATTAGTATACTGTATTAAAAAAATGGTTACATAATATACTGTATCCTTCAAATGATCCCTGGACTACGAAACATCCAAATAACGGGTGGATAACATCGCGTAATGTATGCTGTCTCACCGTACGCGCTCGGGTAGGATAGGACTCGGAGAGAGACAGCTACAAAACAATGCAACCTTGAAACCGACCACGTGGTCTTACCAACATAGCCTCTTAAAATTATACGATAACAAACTGTTCAAGCGCCTGTCGTTGTTTGTATCTCCTTGTGTTGTGGATTAGGCGCGGACTCTCAATCTGAGGGTTCCGGGTTCGAATCCAGCCGTGTACCTATGAGTGGTTTTTCAATTCAAGTACATTATCCGATTGCTTAACGGTAAAGGAATACATCGTGAGGAAACCTGCATGTCTTGAACAGGCATGTGAAATCCGCCAATGCGCACTGGGCCCGCGTGGTAAACTATGGCCCATACACTCTCTGTAGGAGAGTAGGTCTGAGCCCCTGCGGTGGGGACGTACATAAGCTATTGATGATGGTGTGTAAATTAACAAAAATTGCTCGTGTTTTTCATCACTATATTTACAAAGTACAATACACATGACAAAAATTTTGACAAGTCTTCCATACAGTTTAAGTCTCGTTACCTGAGTCAGTAATTTAAAATTAGCAGCAGAAAATATTGGCAAAGACAAAAGTATAATAAATTATTAGTATTTTAGAAAGTTATATAATTAAATATCCACAGAGCGTCAATAGGCAGATTTATATTCCGGTAATGAATTCAGTTTGAGGCATATTTTTGTAAATACAGAGCTACATCTTTACTAATTTCAAAAACGGTAGAAATATGAGGTAAGAAAGCACACAAGAGCCGGTCGAGCAATCGCGGTCTCAGGTTGTAAGTTCTGTTGAACCCATCACACCTCTTAGCTCTGTCACGATACGTCGACAAAGAGTCGACGAACCACAACACTAGTACTATTCTCACCACAACACTATTACGACGAATTACCATTAATACGCTTTTACATATTCCACCGAGACGACGTCAAATTAGATAGTAATTGTGTTTGGACTGATTTCACAACTAGAGCGTGTCGAGTGACATTTGAGTATTGTAGATAAATTCTAGAATATAGGTGGATATGAAAGCATAAAATCTGTGGAAATAGGAATTTAAAAATCTGATAAAAATTTGATTTAAAAGGGAGCGTAGATTAATTTTTACTTGATATAACTTTGCGTTATCCAATATTTATAAATTACGGTTTCAACTTGTTTTTAAGATAAATTATTTTGTTACCACATGCATGCTTTCGACAATAATTTCATGTCATTTATATTTATAACTGAACTAACTTTTGTCTATGACTTCGTCCGTGTGGACTTTAGATATTACCACAGGGGAATTACTTGTTCGGTCTGGACAGAAAGTAGTCAATGTCCTGCACCGGCTTTTCAAGTATCACTGTACAAAAATTTTGTCATTCTGTCTCTCCGTTCCGACGTGAAAGAAAGACAAGGAAACAAACTCGTATTTCGCAAAATTAGTATGGATTACGTCGAAAAAACACAGATTTTTTTTAAATACGAGTTTATCTAAATTGAATCTTTTTACAAATCACGCATGACATCCGAAAAATCTCAGTCTCATACACTCGATTTCAGACAATCGATCGATTAACATATAAATTAATATTGTCGCTTTGTGATATTGCTGTGCTATTGTTTTAACTGTTTGATTGATGTGGTCCATCAATATTGTATTTGGTATCAATTACTTCGGTTTATGGCCGTTGAAATGCGAAGGACGTGCCTTGACCACCGCACCGGCCGGCCGGTTGATAGATCGATCGATTGTGGAGCTGGTTTTGACATTTCGACGAAAGCTTGCGATTTTGCTAATTGCCCTTTTTAAACACTTGTTTATCGACCTTTCCAACACGAAATTCGACATTTCCAAAAGTGTTTTTATTGTTGCACCAGTCTCTATCACCCGGATTAGGAACTTGAAATTAAATGGATTCCATTAAAACTGTTATTTGTTTACTGAGAGGACAACCAAGAATGCTATCATCATCGAAAGCCTCAAAGTCCACTGTTGAACATAAGCCATTGCCAAATCGGACTTTCATTGCGATTCCATTGGTGATCTCAGTCAGATGTTATTAATATATGCATCTCTTTAAATTTTTATCTTTACGTCGTCCAAGCGATGATGTATTCCTATTCTAAAGCTAAGAACACACAGCCATTACTTTGTTTAGCAATGATACGTAATATTTCGATAAAGATAATTGGCCTCAGGCCTCAGAATTTAAGCATATTAGTAAGCAGGTCCACACGCCAATCTTCTAAATGTCGGGTCTTCCTGACAGAGTGCGTCCCTGTCTTGACTGGGTCCGAGTCTTCCGCACTGAGTCCGTGCTTGGATTCTCCGTACAGTCCTTTGAAACCACTGACGCTAGTATCCCACTTCTGATACCAAATGTTACCAATAAACTCCGGAACTTTGGATAGATGTTTCCTTTAATCCCGAACCTAGCTTGTAAGCTAAGGTACGTTTTGTTAGAAGTTTCAAAACGTTGCGTAAAACGTCAACTTTCAAACGTGAGAGTGACATTAGCGCAGCTGAAAAAAAGGCAGGGGACGTTAAGGGACGGCATTCGAACTTCAGCTTCTGCTAAAAGATAGTATGCTTAGAATGTCGCAACGTATTTCTTTGAATTATTAAGTCTAATTGAACAGCAATTAACGTTGGAGATGCTCGTACATGTACCTATCATTGTAATATTGTGTCAACTTGAATAGCAATACACGTGTTCATGGTGAGGCTCTAGTGAATTCCTAACAATTTTAAAATTTTCAACACACAGCAGTGCTAAATATTTTCGTTACACTCGAATATAGTTTTATTCGATAATTTTAATATCTAATTTAAGTAAACCATTATCATATTTTATTTTAAATATGACAGTGCTTATTTTGAATCATCTACTTCTCTATTTGTATTCATTATACAAGTTTGCAAGGCAAATATAGACGTACAACATCATTTTTGAAGATTGATCGAGAGTGCAACCAATCAATCATGATTTTTCGACTTAAACGACATGTAAGCAATATGTCTGATTCAATGTTATGATATGTAATAAGCGTTTAAACTGGTAAATATTTGTAATGTTAGGTCGTGATTGATTTTATCTGGCGGTAACCTACCTGAATGTAACAGATGAATGCCAGGTTCGCTCGAGGTTAAAAGATAATTAAGAAAGATTTAAGCTTCACTATATTTGAAATTTTCTGAGAAATTCAGTCACTGAGTTCTATTTAACAGCAGCCACGTTTAAACTGTGTGCCCTCTTGAAATATTTAAATTGCGGATAGACATTCTGCAAAAAGGGCGAAACAAACCCTACAGCAGGGATGGCGAACCATTGGCACGCGCGCCATTAACGGCACGCGACACAATATTTTGGGCACGTCACTGTCCACGATATTCATTATGCACTATGAAGTGTGAAGTAGGTATTACGAGTATATGACTAGCGATCGCGTATTAAATATTTTATACGCTTATATATGAAACATTGCAAAATATTACTATTTTTGGTAGTAAATTTAGAGTTTTGAGTTTATAGTATTTATTATTATTATTTCCCCAATAATCAGAAAGTCAAAATTATTTGATGGCACGTCTATGAACTCATTATACTTTTTTTTTTGAAAAAAGGCACGTTGATACATAAAGGTTCACCATCCTTGCCCTACAGCATTGTAAAAAAAAGTTTGCCTAATAAAGGTGACCATCCTATGTGCTGTGGACATAAAAGGCGACTAACAACAATAACTGCGATCACCAATCTGCTTGCCAAGCGTGGTGAAAGTCCGACATTGCAATCTGTATGGCTCATGTTTAATAGTAGACTTACGTAGCTGGTAACGACAACGACTTGACAAGAGTGGTAGTCACCGCAACGGCTTGTCCAATTTCAAAAACAAAACCGAGTATCAATAGGTACCCCACTGGGAAGCGAACCTGAGACCACTGGATTGTGGTTCCAAACGTGTAGCCCCTAAGCCACGAAGGCGATTTCTAGGCAACGAATATGAGATCAAAAGTGATAAGGTCAATATTTTTTCATCAGTCAATATTCAATATTTACACATCATATTGTCACTAAATATCAGTTTAAATAATTCGTTTAAAACGCAAAATACAAACTGTAAATCACATGCTCACGTATCATCATTTAAAACAGTTCGAAATGATGATACGTGATGTGTGTGTATACCTTGTGTCACATGCAATGTAACGTACGTCCTTATTTTGATTGTATGATACTTCGAATATTTTCATCACATCATCATCAGCCGAGACACTTCAACTGATGAACATAGACATTTATCACATAACGAGGTTAAATAGACCTAGGTTTAGTGAGTCACATCCTACTAACGGACGAAGCCACGATAAATAAATCGATATCCAGTCTGCGTGTACGCATAAACTAGTAATTACCTGCACATATTAAATTTGGTCGTTGCGCCATTCGAATCGAACGATAGGTATGTTTGATATATTTATTACTGATTTCTAGTAATCTTTTATTGACTTTAATATCAAAATATTTGCAGCGCCGTATAATACGTTTTAGATAAATGCCAAGCGGTTGCGTTTTGCTGATGGACTTTATTGTTTTGTACGTATTAAGGTTAAGATTGCCTGCAATATATCGCTTGCATTTCATTCTGTGTATTTTGTTTGTTTCTTTTGTTGCCATAGTTGGTTTGGTTCGATTATAATCAATTCGATTGTAGAAAAAAAATCTATCCGTATGTTTTTTTGGGTTTAGTGACTTAACGGCTGAAGTGATCTTCATGAAATTAATAGCCATGCATCGTCTATGGTAGACCCTCATAATTATTATTTTCCCTTAAATATCTTCTGCACAGACATCTGCCAGTTAGATGGTACTGAAAAATCAAGACACTATAAGTTCGTTGAAGCGCATTACAACTCCAACTTCTATCTTTATAGTTGTTTCAACCGCTTCCACCGCATAGAAAGAAATGAATACGTAATGTCATTACAAGGTATTTCATAATCTCCCCGATCGACTTGTTAAACCTCATCCATTAAATGTTAACGGTACCCAAAGCGTGGGACTGTCGTCACCAACACCGTATTACTGGAGTTTTATTCAAATTTACCAGATGCAGTCAATTTGTATACATCGAGTTACATAAAATTAGAATCACCTGCAGTCGAATATGATATCTAAACTTGTCTATATTCTACACTTAACAAAGTCGTATGTTTGTATTTCTGTGGAGCAGTTTGTAAGCTTTTGTACAGAGCATGATGTTATTTTCGTATTTGACCTCGTACACTCGAGTACAAAAATATGTATACACTTTTGAACCTTGTCACATTCACTTTTAATTGACATTTCCTCCAACACACTACATAGGAACAAGCAAGAGTGAATGTGACATAGTTCGTAAGTGGATACATATTTTTGTACTCGAGTGTACATAGGTACCCATAGGTGTCATATGAAAACAAGGTGCAGCCGACCACTTAGCATGGTTTATGTTAATAATAATTTATTACATCGATCTTCTAAAAATAGAAGATCATTTTGTTGTATGTTGTGTAAAACTACAGATAAATATGTAGTAACTATAAATTTATTTTCATCGTTTGTTTTAGTAAGATCGACGGCTGTATAAATATAGTTCTCATCAGAAAAATCGGAACACCTTGCAAGTTTATGTTTTTTGATTTTGTGATAATCAGAAATATGTGTATATTTAGGAACATATGTCAAATGTCGTTTAATCCTACTTATATATATCCTACTAATATTATAAGTGTAAAAGTTTGGATGTTTGGATGTTTAGATGTTTAGATGTTTAGATGTTTAGATGTTTAGATGTTTAGATGTTTAGATGTTTGGATGTTTAGATATTTGGATGTTTGTGACGCTTTCACGGAAAAACTACTAAATGGATTTGAATGAAACTTTACAATAATATAGCTTATACATCAGAATAACATATAGGCTATAGTTTATAAAGACATATTGTGTAAATTGTACAAAGTCACACTTATAATATTAGTGGGATTACATGGGCAATTTTGGCATAACAAAAACGCGTTGCCTAGCAACCGACCATAGAATATGTAAATTCGTATATACAAACTTATTTTGTACCTTATGCTGTATAATAATTTGTCATATACGTCACCTGCACTATCGAACAAGTAGAATACATCCTGAAGTACACGCGGACAAAGTCGCGGGCGGAAGATAGTAGTGAATAAAATGAGGTTTTCAAATCCTAATTTTAATGTTCTAAATTCAAATTAAATTTCATAGGTTTTTCTGATAATCCTTACAAAACATAAACTAGCAAGGTGTTTCGATTTTTCTAATGAGAAGAATATAATTATGTTATAATTTCTATAACATCTATTTATATTATCCGTATAGTAGAATACACATATTGGAATCAGAGTATTAAGGTCAAATTAAGGTTATATGAAGTGAACTGTGAAAAAGGTTTTCGCATCTTACTTTTTTTTGTCTTAAATTATCAAATTCATTAATCATAATATTATGCACAGTAAATTTCACGACATTGTCTTTATTTTTACTTTCTATAATGTGTTCTTTAGATGGGAATTTTTTGTTGTTGATATATTTAATATGAATCAAAGCAGAGCATGAAATACGCAAATAAATGTGTCTACGTATCTTAAATCTTATTAAATACATTATCGTAAAAACTAGTCAAAACATAATTATTTGTAAACTAGAAAGGAACTTGTAAATTATATATATTCGAGATTGATACCATTAATCTGAATTTTCCGGATCTGTCGTGAGTTGTGTTGAGTTAGCATTCACATAAATACGCCCAGGTGGCTAATGTGACCTGCATTTCAAAATTCCGACAATCGCAGACGGAATTATCTAAAGGTGACCGCATAAGGTGCATTTTCCAGTGCGCCTTTCCATTGACCTGGAGCTTTTTATAACTGACTTTATTTAATGTTAGTCATATCGGTATTAAAATAGCTGTAAAATCTCGTAGGCCTACCTAGATTCTAAATTGTTGGTGAGTGATAGATTTAAGAAGTAAAAAAAACGATTATGTTTAATAATTAGTATCCAAAAACTAAACATCATATTTTGTTTCAACTTTATTAAACTTTATTAAAAATCTGCCTTCACATGTTTCACTGTCTTTTCTGCTCTTTTTGTTGATTTTTTTATATAACTACATATAAAAATACTGAATAAGGAATTTCTCATAAAAAGATTCTAAATTAATTCCTATTGTTTTGTTACATTCGTCAATAACAAAAAGATAAATTTATTTATCTATATACTTATTGATCACCAGTTTCATTTATAGAAAACTATACATAAAACTAACCGGTGATCTCAGATGAAGTTCAAATGGAATTCACAAACGGACTGATTTTATTGCCTTCACGATCGGAAATCGTGAAGGGTCTTTCAAATATTTACGACACATAAAATTAAATATTATTAAGTGTACATGTGTATTATATTTATAAGCACTTCACCTATGTATTTATAAACGGTAAACATCGTTTGCGGCGTGACTAAAATCGATTAATCGACCCAAATAACAGTTTATGAACAAAATGAATGATGGATGTTTACGAGATAAATGGTTGTCGGTGTCGGATGGTCGATTACATCCGCCGCGAGTCGGACGCAGTGGAAAACGACCCGTGTGCGTAATGTTGTGTTATGTGTGTTACCGTTCGACTTTGGTTCAAGCTTTAAACTCATAGCTTAGCTTCAAACTTTGTAATATTTTTTACACTTCAAAAATATAAGAATAAAGAATAGAGATAAATATGTATATATAAAACAGTCGGGCTAGTTACACCATAACTCAAAATCGTCTGGACTGATTTTTATGTCTATATTTTTTGAATTTTTTTTCGCCATCCTCTCTTCGCCAGAATAACTATTGAAACATGGGATAAATTCACCAAAACAAATCATCACGAACAAACAGAATGTCAGAATGACTTGATTCTTGTAGAGGGATAGTTGAAAGGCCTATTTTTGCTATTTTTGTCTCGATCGAATTAGTAGTACCAATGGGATGAATCCTAAAGTCCACGCGGGTGAAGCCGCGGGCAGAAACTAGCATATAAATAGATGTTGGCTACAGTCCAAGACAATGGGTTAATTAATAAGAAATTATTCAAAAGTATATAATACTCAATATTGTGCTCTACCGGTTCATACAAAAGACATCAACGCAAGGCGGTTTGATAATTTTCATCGTAAATAGTAAGAACTCACAGCTTTTGTAAACATGTAAACGTGCTAAAGGGACAGAGTGAAGACAAAATAAGTCTCACTCAGACCATTTTTATTGAAGAAATGATTGGCAGTGCGCTCCCCCGATATATACAACCTTCTTGAGTGATTCAATGATCTAACGTATTAAAGCAAGTAAACTCATCTATACGATACACCGTTGCTGCGTGAGAGAAGGACAAACCTACAAACCAACCATTGTTGGTTCAATGGCAGCGACACTTGCGCATTTATAATAACTTGCAATTGACCTTTATTTAACCTGACGGTGAGATGCTCACCCAGAGGCCTTAATTTAATGAAGCACTTGAACTCGCTGAGGTTTTTGGCGCTGTAAGCTAAACTACAAGCCTTTAAATTTAATTTGAAACCTTTTGTAAGCTATTTAGTTTGTAAGTTTGAATTTGTATTATTTTCGTAAATAATACAAATTTTACGGCACTTTTTCAAATCCGAAATTCAACAGGCAAACTCTTAACCTGGTGTCATAACTAGAATAAGGGTGTAGAAGGACGTGTATCATATTTTATTCCCATGTCATTTATATATTTACAGTATAGGCAGTTGACACCTAATTAGTTTGGGGTTGAATTGTATTTTATACCATAACGGTATAATTGCGAAAAATTTGGTTCCTGGAATAGTAAAATGCTTTCGTTTTTCATTAAATTTTAAAAGTTTTTTTTTTATATAGAACATTATTTTATTAGATAACTCAAAAGATCTAACAAGCTTCATACATTTAACGCGCCAATAATGTGACGTCACAAAACACGCATTTTTATGGAGCGTTTAAGCACCGCGTGACTAGAATAACTTTTCGGCGGGTTGTGCTAAAAACTATTAGTCGTATCGTTTTTTTTCTCGATAGAATATTTATCTTGTTACATGGACTATCGAATAAGACAAAAATATTTTTAGTCAAATGCCCAATTGGCAAATTATCACATGTTTGTTTTAATTAGAAAACTGTAAACACATCCAAAGCACCCACGAGTAAGCTTCGGACTTGTACCATCTCGTCGGGGATTGTAGACGCCCTTGGTGGCGGTGCGACCGCCGCGGTGCGCACACGCATGCACCACATATCGCCCCGAGTGACATGGCCGACCGACCGACGTACTTTATGGCTGCTGGTTAGCGGTTAGACATTCGTTTGGGCCACCATCTGTATTGAAATACTCGTAGTTTTGAATGCCATGCTAAATTCCCACGGTAAATATTTGAGAAAGATACTTACCATTCTTGTTAGATATCCTACGTTAAGACTTTCTCGATAAAAGTATTGTAAGATAAATGTATCGCTGTCAATTTGGCAACTGAACATTTGTAGCTATTCTATAATGTGATCATTTATAAACTCTTGAATCTATTACTTTTATAAATTGGTTCTCGCACTGCATTGGGTGCGGTTTCCTGGCAGTATGAAGTTTTTCTCACTCTATAAATATGTCATTATTTTAATTACTAGCATTAATTTGTTCCATTCGCTAACACATTCGCTTGATTTTGTCACATAAATCGTAACTGGATCAAAAATATTAACTTAATAACATCAGACAAAAAGCGCCTGGGTTCATTAAATACTTATTAGCTGACTACTTAGAAATATTTGAATCTTTTTGAAAACTGGTTTATTTTGTGCATTTAAATGACCACAAGCCCTGTCACATACCTACCGATTCTATTCTATTTCACCTGTAAGACAAAATGCATCGATCGTCACACATCTACCGCCCAGAACTGCAAGCAAGAATCTGTCTGGACCATTCTAGGTAGAACAAATAATCAGTAGGACAGTGAATAGAGATTGTCGTCCATATTCTTCAATTTAATGAAACACTGACTATGCTCTCTTTTGACTTTTGAGATAATGATATTGACACGTTGTATGACGGATTTAGTTTGCATATTTGCTACAAACCGCGTTGAACAGAAAAACTGTCCTACCCTCAACTAAAAGATCTTTACATCCAACTCGGGAGTCAAGAGGTCTCTAACGAGCTTTATCCTAAAACAACCATAAATTAACGTCTGGCTTACCTGTTAGTTAAATTGTGTGAACTTAGGGTCTCGGTCTGTAGCTCGACTGAGTTAATGGAATCTCTTTGAAGACGTCAATCTCGGTCTCGAAGTGTGACGAACCATAAATACACGGTTGTCATTAATTTAACTTTGTATCTGGTTGATTTCAGCATTCATTTGTAGATAAATTATAGCAACAATTTTACTAATCTTCTAGTTGTATTAAAGACGTTAGATTTGTTTATGCAAGTTGAAAATATTATTGTATACAAATATATATTTTTAATTATTTGATATACTATTTTTTTTCTCTTCATCCTACCTCTAACGGGATGCGGAAATTAGTTTTGTGAACGACTGCAGGAAATCTAGTATAATCATTATCAAATAAAAATTCTGTAGAATAATCTCACTCGTAGAATAAAAGGTTATAAATTCTTTTGACATTGGTTATGCTTTGTAAATTATTTGCATTTATTGTTTAAACCAAAACCAAAAACCCGTGATTTCCTTATTTTTCAAAAAATGACTGCGGGAATTCGGGGTAAGACAATTCTTAGATGTACACATAAACGTAACCTTGAAGGTACAGGGACACAAGGGCAAATGACAAATTTACGAAAATAAAATATTGTGAGGAAGTAATAATGAACCTAAAGTATATTGAGAAACACTTAAAAAATAGGAAATCATATGTTAAACAAACTAATTATGTAACAAACACGACATACGGTCTACCGATCAAGGCAAACTCCGATTCATGTGTTAATACCTATCACAGTTATATTTTTAATTGCGTATTTAAAATGAGAAGTTTATAATATATAATTAACGCAACATTTCAGAGTCACGGCCAACTTACTGTTGACCTCCGAAATGTGATGTCATTGCTGATCTAATAAATAATTTATTCATGAATATAAATTGTAACAGTATAAACTTTATTTTATATGTAGTAATATAACACGCACCGTTTTGGAGTAATAAATTGTTTTTAACGTGAGACCAACATTGCTTCAGTCGACAGTTCAATGACTACATATATTACTTTTGCTCGCTTTTCAATTGATACAGTCGTCTAATTTCCGAAAGACATTCCGGTGGCAATAAAAAATGGCATATGCATTTTTAGCCTCGTTTTCACAGCTTCTTTAAAACCACATGCTCATAAATTGATTTTTATGAGCCAGCGGTGTTTTAAAATAGCAGAAACTTTATTTTCTCATCTTTTGTGTACATGAATAAACATGACTTGTCGAAAAAAGTAAAAAAAGTAAACTAAATGACGAAGTTTTTCACCTTCTTTCAAATAGTATGTGAATCCCTCTTGTCGATTTAAAACAATGGCGTAAATTAAATCAGGACTAAGTAAAAAGGAGCAATATTTTGAATCTAGTCCAAAGCGTAGTAGGGTAACTAATACATGGGTATTTATACTTTCATTCCTTAACAGAAACAAAAGGAATTCGTGATTGTGGATATAATAGGCCTTGTTTAGCTAAACACACGCATTGACGCAGCCTCTTCGTTTTCTCACGCGCGCAATGTCAAATCCGCATAATGGATTGTGGCTCTTGACATGACAGCTTTCAAACGGCGCGCACGCATTCAACTCAGCGACTGTTTGACGACTTGTGTGCTTGTGACGATTTGTTTATATTTATTAGCTTTGGTATCCACACGCTATTATGTTGTGTGTGATGAGTTGTTTCATCGTTGGAACTTCTTTCAATTTATTTCTATGAATTATGATTTAAAGAGATGAGTCAGCTAGAGGTCGCTGATCCCTGATCACGCGCACCGCACCTGCTCTAGAAATACTTATTCAATGTCGTGCTATTCAGTTCGTATTAACTTATCGAACGCTTCTGATTTGAGAGCTTATCGAATGCTAAGTTAAGATAAACATCACTTATAAAAATTAAATATCGCTCACATTAATCAAGTCTGGCCCTGTGAAATCTTATAATGAGATAGTATGACAAACATTTAGACCACACTGTGTGACTTTTTAATCTAAGTTGCAATAGTTTCATCGTTTCTAATAAAAAGCTCCTTATAACTATAGCTTTTCAGATATGAAAGCTAAATTTGGAAATTAAACTTATATAGAATTTTTCTAGAAAATTTTACAGTTACCATGTTTATTGTGAATTTTGTAACATTAAAAACAAAGCCAAGAAGAAGCACATTTTATAAATTATTCTATTGCTTTTCTATACTTTATTATAAAATAGATGAGTCAGAATAATCCTGCCGACCACGATCGAGCAATTATAGATGTACTCGAGTGGCCAGATACCGTCGTGCGGGTGTTTGTGAGACCGTACATTTAATGAAAATTTATACGGGTATCTGTCATAATTAGATGATTATCACACTAATTGATTGCGAGAAGTATAAATAAACAAATGTAAATAGGTCAGAGTTCTGAGAGACATTTCATTTGATAAAAGCGATTGTATTTTTGTATCGGTTTGCTTGTAGGAATCATTACAAAACACTTGTTATATTTTAGTGCACTATAGCTGTTGTTGGTCCGTTATGATTCCTTTTTCTAGAAAAATATTTTTTTAAATATCCTAAAAACGCACTGAACTTAAAATTTCAAATTCAGAGTTTGTTAGAAATTGATGGATACATAAATATATACAAAGGTTGGATTTAAACTAGAAAATACACAAAGAAGTGCGAAGACATTGTGTATTTTTAAAGAGTTGCTGTCCGTACTTACAAAACAAACAAAGCAGCTCCGTCTCGACGATGCTATAATCTAATATATATATATATATACCTTATAAAAATCTAATGTTAGTGTAAGGGAGTTTGGTCGCGATGGGTGGAAGTGGGTGGCAAAAATGTGAAAAATATATATCTGTCCTTGTCTAACTCATGTAAACCTCACATGAGAACTTCTGGATAGTTCTGAAAATTTCTGTAATGATCTCGAAAGATTACATTTACTCTTTTATGCCAAAATGTCCATCCCTGCGAAGCCTGGGCGGGCTGATAGTATGATTTCTTTTTTTAGAAATCCATTCTAGTATTATAAATGCAAAAGTAAGTTTGTTTGTTTGTCCTTCCTTCAAGACGTAACGGAGATTCAGAATGAATTGATTTTTGTGTATGCATAGTTAAAGGTCCGGTAAAGGACGTAGGCTGCTTGTTATCCCGATCGAAGAGGTAGTTCCCGCGGGATTACTTCTGAAATCCACGCGGATGTAGTTTCGAGAAAAAGCTAGTGACAGTATATACTTACGTACAATCGAATTAATATTTTTATTTTTATTTCTTTACAAACATTGCGCAAAAAATAAAACATACAAAAATATCCTACTCTAGCATAGGTATTATTCCTATTTGGGAGGCTATACTCTCGCACCAGATCTAGTCCACAAGTCAAATAGACCAATTGAGATTGCTTGTGTCAATCATGTCATTATAAGGATATTTTCTGTTGTGATCAGTTCATCGGTCATGTCTCGGGAGGGCACATCAACCCGGCGGTGACGTGCGGACTCTTCGCCGCCGGAGACATCAAGCTGCTCAAGGCTGTCTTCTACATCGTAGTGCAGACCGTCGGAGCAGTCGCAGGCGCAGCTTTCGTCAAGGTAAGACACGAACATCGCATAATCATACTTGATCAGTCAACGAGTGAAAGAGTCAGTCATGTTCAACCGACGTCAAACAAGGAGGAGGATATCAATTCGAGTGTATGGTTTTGTTTGTGTATGTTACGCGATAACTCCGTATTATGATTTTTTTTTATTTTGTTTGTTTGTTTGATAGAGCATACTTCAGAGGTTCTCCCATATAAATTTTATCGCAATTAATTCAGTGGTTTATGATAAAATCGGCAAAAAAATATTCTACGTAAGGGTGAACGTCTTACGGGATCAACGCCGTAGACTTTTAGGACAGTTGAAGTGGGTTTCTAGTTCTAAAATAGCAGCTTTAAATCACAAACACTTCGAAAAGTGCATTAAAAGAAAATACCAATAATTCGCTATCTACAATTCCCTTGACCTTAGAATATATGTACCCACACTGCATAGTTAACATAATCTCTGTCGAATGAATCCTAACGACATTGCACCGCGCTAGATCGCCACTAATAAGGCAGTGACGTGTCTAATGTAACGAGTGTCGGGGCAAGTGCTCTAGTAGGTGCACTCGCTGTGGCTCGCCCTGACACTGATGCTCTCCGAGAACAAATTGTAGCGCTAACCTTCGTCGAGACGTATTCACCATATTAGGGGAGATTGATCATAGAGATGAGCTTGCCCTTCTTTTCATGCATCACAAATTGAAAATCATTGAACTAAAGATTTTTAGAAATTAATTACACCAAAACAGATACACTTATTATTTGAGAAGATTCCTTGGATTGGAATAATAAATTACAATACTAGCTTTTGGCCACGACCTCGTCTGCATGAACCTTAGAAACAATCTTAACCTCCTAGCAGAGATTATTTCAAACAATCTCACTTTGCATTAGTGTGATAAATTAGATTGATTGTTCAGAACAGTCGATAGCATCGTATTTTAACATTCTGACTTCTTCACTGAAATGTTCGGAAAATGTAAAAGTAGTTATTTATTAATGCTAGGACGAAAGGGGATTAAAAATAATGAAGATGGCTCATATTTGACGACGCTCATGTAAAAAATTATTAATTTTTAATAGCTTTCTTTGCCCGCCCTACACTACGTCTGTGTTCACTTTCAATATGTTCATAGTCTCCGTATTTGTTGTGACAGCCAAATAGTTTTACTGATTAAATGAAATTAATTATACAGATATGTCTATTAATAGATAGCAAAAATAATAATTCTAAAGAAAAAACAAATACATAATTAATCCATACTGTGTTACTCATATAAACATGGTGACCTTTTTACCTGACAATAAGGGCATGGTACCACCACGAGGCCCTTTAAAGTCTGGTGGTTAGGGTCGACCACATCGGGACAATTTGACTGATTTGACAATCAGTCGCCGCCCGGCGAGCCGGCAATCCAAACCACAACCTTCCCACAACTAGTCTGCAACTTTTGCATTGAAGAGTTACGACAGCTGCTCCTAACAAGATAAATTGAGAGTTAACCTTTGTTTAAGAACAAATTATTTATGTAAATATCAAGCGTGAATCTCGTTCGCTAATTATCGCTGACACGACCAATGTTAGTGTGTAATATTCGAATAACCTGCCCTAAGGCTTGTTTGTGATGCGACATTTCGATATCCAATTAGTGTAGCTTTTGTAAAGATCAGCGAAGCATCTTGAAGATGTACTACTATATGATTAACTAGATGGAAATGTTAACCTTGATGAGCATATATTGGAAAGTTGGAGAGTAAGCATTGCGGTCTAAGCGAGCCGTGCCAGTCATAATTCAAGTACAGCTATGATTTGTTTGTTGCGTTCCGAACACTTTCTAGATGTATGTCCCTTTCTCGTTCTGACAGTTTCAATACACTATAAATACAAAAAGAATCCATTTAAATAAATAACTAAATCGATAATGTGGAGGGAGGAAATGTCGGAAGTACCTATTTATCCAAGTCAAGTCTTCATTAATGTTGGATGTACAGATTAATAGACAGCAGTTAGTAACATCTTAAATTACTTTCACTCGGTAATTTAACGAACATATATATCAACAGCTTCCTAATGATAAATCTAAGATTTACATATAGTCGTTCTCACGCGGGTGGCAAAGTAGTGTAAACAAGAGAAACTATAGAATGGATCCGGGCGGCTTTGTCGACGTTTATCTCGCGCGATTGTAATTTGACGCTCCGCTGTAATTATTGGCTGTAACACGAGCAATATCGCTTATCCTCTAGGTTATTTGTAGGAAATTGATTTATCTTTGAACGATTAATATCTACAGGAATAACGCATAACTGAGTCTGTTCCTGAGGTATGGGAGCGGAACGAACGGGAGTGTGTTTACGAAACATCAAAACGACACCCGACTGAACGTCAAACGACGCATAGCTTCAGTCGGACGCACCCTCCCGCTCCCGTACCTCAGGAATAGACTCAGTTATGCTTTAGATCTGTAGAAATATAGTAAATACCTAAACGGATGTTGGAAAGCTGATCTACATCCAAAACAAACTGTCATTATGTTATGTTTTGCTCACAAAAATATGCATTTGTTTTGTTTACAGTTGGCCATCCCCAGTGAATATGTCGGTGGCTTTGGAATGACTCTTCCTGGAAGTAATTTAAGTGATCCTCAGGTGAGTTTGTTATATTTACTCCACTTAGCTCCAACATTCGAAATCATTTTTGATAAACAAACAAATTACGGCAATATCAGGTATATCCCCCTGGAGTACAGACTGGATCAACGAAGAAATAAGTTCGAACGAATAAGTACAAACACTATCCTTTGGATCCTACGCATAATAAAGTAAAATTAACTAAGATTTATAATTAATGAGTGAACGTAAATGATCAATTAATATCAGTCTTAGAGGAGTTAGAACCGGTAGCTAGTAAAGCTCTCAACGTCTAACAACGACCTGAAACACAGTTGTATTCCACTAATGTAAGTTTTATTTATTACCGTAAAGCTCCAGGGTGAGCACCCTTCTATATAATTATCTAAATTCATCTGGTAACTGGCGTCATAAGAGATGAAAATCAAAAACAAGCATTGTGCATAGCAAATAGGTGAATCCACATATAACCTGATTCAAACTTCATTCACTGGTGTTATAAAGTTTACTACAGCGTGTACATTTCATACGGGCGTATATTTATCCAGATGTAGTTTACGACCGTACAAATCATATGTGAAAGCGTTAAATATCTTTATTAATAAACAGTTAATCAACTTTAAAAGTGCGACCGAGCAGCAATGTATTACGTCCAAATTGACTGGATACGACAAAGGATAAACGGTTTATTGAACTGTCATGATATAACGTGCAAAAAGAACCGTCCCTAAGTTTATAACTTTAGATGTAATTAATACATTTCATGCACAATTATTTTGTATGGAAATAACAACAATTCATTAACGAAATTTATGTAAATGTAAAATTTAGGACCAACACTAATTGACATCAAAAGATACGCTCGTATGAAATATACACGCGTATACGGAACAAAATGCATCCGGTCAGACTTGTTCATTGTAATATAAATTTGTGTGTGTCAGGCGCTGCTGGTGGAGGCTCTGATCACGTTCGTGCTTGTGAGCGTGGTGATGGGCGTGTGCGACAACCGACGCAGCGACCTCAAGGGGTCCGCGCCGCTCGCCATCGGGCTCAGCATCACTGCCTGCCACTGTGCCGCTGTAAGTATACATACACGAAGTAAACTATCCAGCCTTTCTGCCTTCTACAGGCTCCATTTCAGGAGAGTGGGCACTGCAGTAGCGTCGGTGGCACAGTGGATAAGGCGCGGACGTTCATGAGGGTTCCGGGTTCGAATCCAGCCGTGAACCTATGAGTTGTTTTTCCATTCAAGTACATTGTCAGATTGCTTAACGGTGAAGGAAAACATCGTGAGGATACCTGTACACTCCTGAGAAGAAATTCAAAGGTGTGTGTGAAGTCTACCAATCCGCACTGATCCCGCGTGTTAGACTATGGCCCATACACTCTCTGTAGGAGAGTAGACCTGAGCCCCTGCAGTGGGGACATATATAGGCTGTTGATGATGTACTGCATTACATGATGTAAGTTAAAAGTGACCACTTAAGACGGTTCAATTCATAATAACTATGCATAAACCAAATATGAATCCATGATCACTCGATAATATGAACACCAGCGATGACTACAAAAAGTCCCGCTTGGTTTTTGGAATTATTTTATATCTCTAAATGCGGAGAAATTTAAAAAGAACAAATGAGGGAACGATTGTAACCACTGACGCTCTATGGCCCCTTAATACACAATTTATTTTACTGTTACAGATAAGAAACATATTTGAACTAATCTAATTCAATTTCCAGATTCCTTTCTCCGGGTCTGGCATGAACCCAGCGCGCTCCTTCGGCCCAGCCGCCGTGATGGGCGACTGGACTGCACACTGGGTAAGCTATACTTACGCAACAACACACTACATAAGCCGCACTGCAATCTCTCCCATGTGAAAGGTCCCTCTAATTGCAGTAGGCCTTTCCCCGCACAATGCGTCCGGCGGCCGCCAATCACCGCACCGTACACTCTTCCTAATTACATCTATTGAATAGACTCGGGCTTATATAAATCACATGTCTTGTGTGTTCAGACATAAATTAGTTTCGACTTCCAGCTGGGATGGACCGGTTGTTCTAAAACGTGCCCGTACAGTATTTACGTAGCTTGACATGATGGACGGACGGACAGGCAGACGGACGCGTTTTTGCTTACAACAGAGAATTAGAAGAAGCTAACGTTATATCTACACGTATTTCCCAACCATTTCATTTCAGTCTCAATGTTGTTTAAGTTGACTTTAAAATGGAAGTTGCATCATTGGTCGATTTTAAACGTTAGATTCACTATCATCAAACTAATTGTAGACAAACACGCCGAGCAGACTGCATTCATGGAGCAACCGTATTAAAACACAAAGGCAGATGCCAATTAACTTTCGAAGCACAAGTCATAAGTAGCAATTACCAAAATAAAAGTATATTACTTATAAAGAACTACTTCATAAAGAAACGTTGCTCAGACTGGTTATAGAGCAGGCAGTGAAAGTGATGGCGCATCAACACGGTTAGATAAAAGAGTCCGGAGGATTACCGCACGGATGCGGACGGACGCGCTGCGCCGGCGCATTCCGGCTCCGATTACTATCACACGATCTATCACTGATAACATACCTGTGAAGTAATGTCCGTTTTAAGGAGCGAGAGTAGTGTAGCGCAGCAGTAGATTTCCTCACATGATAATAAAACCTGAATCCTTGCCTTCAGATTTTTGCGGTCCGTCACAGATAAATATGTCTGATTCGTCCGCTAATCTTAACATATACTAGATACATTGTTTTAGTTCCTACTGATCTATGTTCGAACTCTATTATTAACCTGTATTTATAAAACTAATTTTAGCCTAGTTTAAAATGGCACTAATCTGTCATCTAACTTTCCTTACCAACTTTCGTACCTTGCGTAAGGAAAACTCACTTTTGTCGTGCAAGTACTGCTGATATTTTCATGTTTAATAATGCTAGCTTTTTATAATCATTATGTCAGCCAGTGACGACAGGGGCATTGTTCTGTCTGTCGTCCCATGTGTGTCAGCGCCGCAGAAAGCGTGGTGCGTGGCGTGGACGGCTGCTTTTTATCTTCACCCAAAACAAAGAGTTTGTCCGACATGCTCCGAGATTCACATCGAGATTTATGTAACACGCACATCTGTTTATTCGGTGGACGGTTGTTTAACTGTTCGTGAAAATGAGATGGTGGTTCACATACAAAACAAAAGTTTGTTTAGTAACTATTGTTTGATAGTGTATCTGTTTATCTCTTGTAAGTTAAAAAGAACATACACAATTACACATACACACACAAGTTTAAAAACATACACGAAATCAGTGTTGTTTAAACAAATACTTCAGCTCAAGTACGGGAAACCAGAACAAATATGAAAATATGCATATCTCAATTTGAAATATCGTCTTGTCTCCTGGTGTAATAATGAGGTCCCGTTGGCAATATAATATAGGTTTGGATTTTCCATTGAAAAGTAACAAATTGGATCTCGTTCAGAGTCATAATTAAATTTACAGAAATTTGATGTAAACTCTGTAACTGTACTTGTAAATCCTTCTTAATGTGGTGATGAATACTGATTACGTTTTTAGAAAATAAGGGGGACGGGGGGACGGTTTCTTAGCCGTTTGACAGGTTTTTCAATCGAAAAGAAGAGAGATATAGAGAATATACCATACCGTGTAATTTGGTGTAGATTGAATATTAGACATATCGTAAACACAACATGGTATAGTGGTGTTAAAATCCTAAAAGTCTTGTCATCATTTTTGCTGCTATAACATCAAAAATACAGCATACTTGACTAGATTGAAATAGTTTTAGGTATAGCGATTGCTTTCGTGAACGATTAATTAATTTTAGATAATTCATATTTGCTGACGCATTCTACTCGTATGTTTCAGGTATACTGGGTGGGTCCGATCATCGGCGGCGTGCTGGCAGGACTCATCTACAAGTTCGTTTTCCGTATCGGCAAGGCCGGCGAGAGTGGCTCCTACGACTTCTAGACGACGTCGTTACGATATCGTTACGGAGTAGTTGTTAACATGTGATACACGTTGTGCCTTTCCCATGTCCGTGCCTTTCGCGTACATTCATAATGAATCAGTGCTTTGATAATAAAGCATCGGATATAAGTATTATTCATAGTAACATACATACGTATTCGTCGTATTTGTGGAATATGTAAATTATTGTATTTGAGACAACATAATATAAACAAACGAGTATAAATAATTAAATACCGTTTATAACGTTTGCACAAGCCAAAACTTAGTGAAGCTAGTAGAAAAAGCTTTAAATATCGAAAGTATTTGATGTATTGTAGGCGGAAGGCACTGTTATTAATAACTCATTGGTTCGAGCTTATAATTACTTTTCAATGAAAGCTATCAATAGTTATTGTTACTAGATATGTTTATGTTTTTCTATTAATCTTATTCCGTAGTCATCGTGTGCTTTGACTTCCAAATATTCTTCTAGTATAAGTTAAATTCAAAAAGCGAATGACGATTCAACGACTTTATTGTTCTGTCTTCCTAAACATTCTTTTCAACAGAAAGACTAACTTTGATGTATTAAATTGTTAAGGTATATTTAAATCATTAAGTCTATTTATATTATGTGAATAATAAGTTTATGCATGCTGCAGTAGTTTATGCATAAGGCGGTGTGAGTGGTGCTGTGTTGTGAGTGATTGAGTGAGATGGGAATCTTAGATTTATATAAGTTCTTATTTTGTCGATGTTGAACAGAAAATGTGTAATACAAAATAAATACATATCTACGTTAAAGAACATTGTGTTTTGTTTTAATATTTCAGAGTATAAGGTAAAATTCAATTCTTAATATTTATGACAACTACCAACTTCTTTTACCCAAATTGAATTAAAAGTCTGCCAAAATGGAATGGAAAGGAGTATTTTAGGTATAAAAAGAACACATAAAGTAAAAATACAAGAAATAAAAACGAGAACATAAACAGATATATGAAATAGTTACTAAGTTTGCGGCAAAATTGATCCAGAGCTTTTCGTTGAAAAATTCAAAACCACATTTTCGAGTTTAAAGAAAGCTTTTTGCTGGCGATTTCTTCTACTTTGACTTCAAAAAGCACCACACGGGAGCCTTGTCAGTATAAAAACTAACTTAGGTAATTTTATATGCCACAGGCTATGTGGGTTCCAAATTTCATTTAAATCTGTTCAGCCATTTAGTCATAAATAGTCAACGAACAGACAAAGAGTTACGAATCTATTATATTAGTGTGAAGTGTTATTTCAAAATAATAATAAATAACCTTCTTATAAATTAAGAAAAGTTCAATTCGCGTAGGGTTTATTTACGTTCTTTCTCATTTTATAATGTACCTATATAATAGTAACCCAAGGTTAAAAGGTAATGTACTTACATAGTTACAAGGTGATATGGTAGATATTATGTGATGTTGACATGGGTATACTCATATATATATATCGTACCAATTACAAAATGATGCTAGCAAGGAAGCGTCGAAAGCTTTAATCCCGAGGGTAAGAAAAGCCATTTTGTACTCTGTTCTAACGTTTGTCTACTACCTTTAACAAAATGTTCCATTCCGCTTTCGTTTTTTTCGTTTCGAAAATCGAACTTTCTGGACCCCGGTGAGAAATGACTAAGGTTAGTAGTACTCGGTTAGGTTCTTTTTGATGTACGTTAGCCCAGAAACTGATTTTTTTTTGTGGCCCTGTACAGTTGTCAGAGTGGCTTTTTCCCCCTCGAAATTAAATCTTTCGATGATATCTTCCTTCCTCGCGTAGGACAAAGCGTCATTTCGTACTCGGAGCGAAATATACTATTTGATGCTCAATGTTAATCTTCTTGTTTATAAAAAGCTTCTCTGACTGAGACGTATTAACGTCCAGTCGTTTGAGCTAGAAACATGAAATTTGGAACATGATCTCTTCGACGATGTTTTGTAGGGTTTTTTCAAATTTCTACCCGTAAAGGAATGAAAGTTTTTTTATGCGATGAATGTGGAAACCCCTTGAAAAATATATCCAATTGAAGATTTACAGTACCACTATGGAAAGAATTCCCACTCGGACAGTCGCACGCGACACCTCCCAGTGTAGGAATAAAAATGCAGACATTCCTTAGTGCTTCCATCGCTGATTCTCACAAAGCTGTCTAGGTAAGCAGCTTATGACATTGATATGACACGTTATCTCCTCACGACGGCCGACGTCAGGCTCGCTTCATTAGTGTCGCAACTCTCGTGACTGTCGCGCTCTAATCACGGGCGACATATCACTGCGTCTGCGCAACCGACTCACATTAAAAATGTGCTGCTGACTTGTCAGGGCCGCGCGTCCAGAGCCATTGTTCAAGATGCCTGTCTCAGTGATAAGTGGTAGTTTGTAGCAACGAGCTTGAGAGTGCTTTGACCTGAGTGGTCTAGAGGAGCTCAAGCAGCATATTGAGTTGTTTTTATGAAGTAGCTGTCGTTAAGAGGGTACGCTGGTGTCAAAGCGCCCATACAAACGTAGTCCAGTCATATTTTGAGTATTAAGCTATGAAAATCTATGAAATTTTCAAGACACAATCTAGAAACAAATATCTGTGTCGGTGGTGAGTCAGATTTTCGTTTAAATATATACTTCCAGAGTTACAGGGCGTCAAAGAATTGTATTTTTACGGTAATAAAAGCCCCAACTTTGAACCTGATTTACAAGAGTATGAATCAATTTAGAACAATTTGGAAAAACCACCGACATCTGAAATTTCATTAGTATACTGTATTAAAAAAATGGTTACATAACATATTGTATCCTTCAAATGATCCCTGGACTACGAAACATCCAAATAACGGGTGGATAACTTAGCGTAGTATATGCTGTCTCACCGTACGCGCTCGGATAGGATAGGGACAGCAACAAAACAATGCAAACTTGAACGCGGCCACGTGGTCTAACCAACATAGCCTCTTAATTTGTTTTATAAACTGTGTCATTATTGCTCAAAAGTTTGAAATTGAAGTTCCGATAGCACTATTTCAATGCATTAAATTTAATAAACTGCACAAGTTGCACTCATTCTAAATCAAGCTAACGTAAATTATCATTTTAAGCACTTGAAAGAAATATAACTGTAATTTGAATGGTTTTAGGTTTAGAATAGGCTACGAAAACCAAAGAGGATAATATACATAGTATGTACTACGTAATTACGAAAACTTCCAGGGAACTTGTGAATTTTTGTGACGTCAACTAAACACTGCCACTTTCGTGTGATCACAACTCAACACTGAAATGTAAGTAGTTATAACTCGACGTCACTGGTATGAGTTAGATACTTTTCTTTCTTCGAATGTGTCCAAACGATCTCTCATTGATCGACATCAATTTGCGGATTTGCCATAATTTAGTCATGTCTTTTATCGCTTAACGGCACAACCAATTTGGCAAGCACGTACCCTAGGGCACCGAAAGGGACACGAACCCAAAAACTAGTATGCTATTAGCATTACCGCATGACAGTCCCGTTTAGAGGTATAAGTAAAACAACATTTGAAGCAAAAACTATTTATTGAATAGTGTGCTACATTATCAAAACATTTAAAGAATTTGAATAGACAAATAAAAATACAAATTAATGAGATATACAAATAATTGAATTTAAATAAGCATTGTAACATGTGTCATATCTTAATGCGATTTATTTAAGCAGGCATTGACCCAGAAAAGTGAAAGGGACGCGATGACAGTGCGCTATGAGATGAGAGGCCTCGGTCACATCAATTTGACAAATTGAACTATTGTGCGTTGTGAATCGACATGCGTTAGCTGTGAGGCCAACGACCATCTAGAGCAGGGTTTCTTAAACTATTTACATCCTTGGACCCGAGCAAACAAACAAAAATACTGCGGGCCCCTGTCGAACGAAATGAACGTCAGGCGGCGTGAGATATTCCAAAAGCTAGTGTCCAGGGTCTGAGAGGTCAACTGACTTCACATTAAGCCCTGATGGAACAACTTTGTAACGAATATACAGTACATAAATTTCATTTCATAATGACGAAGACACAAAGCTATAAATTATAAGCGACTTGATATTATAAAGTTTCGCATTACCACGCCTAAGTTTAAAAGCAGATGTGACTAATCTGATACAAATCTGAGAGAATAAAATTCTTTGAAATACACAGTTGTCGTCGAAAAACTTAAAAATTCAAGCAATTTTTCCAAGATGAGTCCATGAGTCTTAAAGCACATATGACTTGTCTGAGACGTTTGATTATATTTCTAACATCGATTTCATCAAATAAAAATATATATCAAGTTAAGATTTCAATCATCTCAGGTTTTTTAAAATAAATAATTTAAGTGTTTCTGACCATATTATATACAGGAGCAGGGTTACCATGTTAATACTCTGTTCACGATATCGCAAATCGAATCACACAAGATTTGAAGGCGAATTAAAAACTAAATTGATTTCTATCAACTTCATGTTATTGATATTATGGGAATTATTGACGTACAATTTTATAGCCAATCAATTAAATTATACTTTCATACAGTGACTTGACAAAGGCAGCAAATTAAAAAAAAATTATTCTAAGAACCTACTCTTTCGAATCCCTTTTTTCAAAACAAACTTCAATCGAATGGATGAATCGAAAATGGATCAAGGCGTTCCTTTTG
The DNA here is from genome assembly GCA_910589575.2 of Carcina quercana. NCBI lineage: Eukaryota > Metazoa > Arthropoda > Insecta > Lepidoptera > Depressariidae > Carcina > Carcina quercana. Next base: position 13,257,196 of record OU342429.1, on the reverse strand, counting down.
TTGTCGATTACAATAGCTCAAAGATGAACTAATAATAATTTATGAATATAACGTAAACAAAAATTTCACTACTTGTGGAAGTTTGTATGTAAATTGTCACTGAACCATATTTTTGTTGGACCATGATGTGTGAAGGCCTCAGCACGCCATACATCCGTTGTAGCTCAAGCAGTACGGGAAGGCGTGCCTTCCTCACGGTTGCTCCTGTATGAGTGCCTCTAGGAACGCGTCCGGGTTCGGGAGGTCCTCCAGCAGTCCCGCTGCGTCGCAGAACTCCGCGAACGAAGCGCACGGCAGCAGTTCGTCCGTGAGTGTCGTCACTATCTTCTCGGCCGCTTTAGCGTTGGCCTCGTCGCTGTGGCGGATGTATTCCGCCAGCTTGATCGGCCACTGGTCAACTGCAGTCGCCGTTACGTTCTGTACACGAATACGTCTTAGTCATTAACAATATTAAATATTATGAATCTTTACTAATATTATAAATTTGTTTGTGAGTTTCTTCGTTTGTCCTCAGTTTGTTTGGAGAGCCGGAATGACTTGATTTGTTGTAGGGCACTTGATATAGAGTACCACTGAGTAAAGATTTTTGTTATACAACGCGACTTCGTCCGCATGGACCTCAAGAAACTAACCAACGGAAACTACTTGCTCGATCGTCATAAAAAGTAGCCTATGCCCTTTTCCGGACTTACAACTCTATCCCTTTACAAAAAATCAAGGCATTTCTTTTAGGTCATAAGTATGAGAAAATGATTTTGGATGATGGATGATGTTTGAATTGTTTAAAAAAAGAAAATAAAAATTGGTTCAGCCATTCTTGAGTTATAAATAGTGCAGTTTTATATAATTATACAGATTTTATTTTCCATCACTAAAAAAACGCCACGCCTCTTTTGGTAAAATATGGTAAAATATTTAAAATTTATGTAATATCTGTTTTCACCATATTTTAAGCAAAATAAAGATTATGATTATAAAACTAAAAAGGACAACTCCACTGAGCAAATAATCCATACGTCATAGTGACACGCGAACTAGTTTGAAAGAACATTTTCAAAATATCACTCTATGCCATTTGTCACATGCAGTATGACCGTAGTGATACAGCGAGTGGCTTAACTGATACATGCTTCTTGATTTATTTTATTCTTGGATGGGCAGCTTGTCCCAACTTCTATATACTGTATCCTCACCTTGAACATGACGGTGTACAGTTGGTCTATGATGGCGTGGAAGATGACGTATGGCTTGTAGTCGGACCAGGGCTTGGGGGCGCGGTGCTCGGGGGGCACGGCGCGCATGCCGGGACCGCCGGGGGACACGGCGCGGGCGTGACCAATTATCAACAGACGCTTCAACATTTCCAGTTTGAGAGACTTCCATCTGACGGAGAACGCATAGGTTTCGTCATTTTTTACTCAAAGAACATAGACATAGGTTAGAAACAAAACATTTGGTATCGTAATGCATGCTTTTCGGCACGCCAAATTTTTTTTTATCAAAAGTATTTTTTCTTACTTTCTTTCATTATTGTATAAAGTAATGATAGGTGTACTAACTTTGCGTGTGGATATAGCAGCAGCATGAGTGTGAGGAAGTATAGGGGCCCCTCGGCGTCGTGTGCGGACTCGAGGACGCGGGGCGGCGGCCACGCCAGCGACGCCTCCAGCGCGGTCACCTCGCGGGCGCCCACGCGGCTGCTGCACACACAACGATAGTTAGGTGCGCGCCCGTGTAGGTGAGGAATGTGTGTGAATAAATATTCTATTTGTGACATTTATCTTTTCCCATACGCAAACACAAAAGCAGACGAATACCTACTTTACTACATACAGAAGGTCATTTACTTAAGTTTCTTACCTATACACTCGAAAAATACACATACAAAAGATTTAGATCAATTCTTCGGATTTATTATAACGCGATCATCAACAGCCTATATACGTCCCCACTACAGGGGATTAGGCCTACTCTTCTACAGAGGGTGTATGGACTATAGTCCACCACGCGGGCCCAGTGCGGATTGGTAGACTTCACACACACCTTTGAATTTCTTCTCAGGAGTTTGCAGGTTTCCTCACGATGTTTTCCTTCACAGTTAAGCATTCGGATAATGTACTAGAATTGAATTTTGAAATTCTGGAAAATAAAACTGTTCTATATATCAGTCGGTTTGGTTTTTTAATGCACTTTGACCACTTCTGCTTTGGAAAAATCCTAGAAACTAGAATTTAGAAAGAAAATAGAAATTATCGTATTTCTACTTGCTCAATCGAGATAAAAAGTAGTCCTTTTACGGCCCTACAACTATCCCTAGACAAAAATCTAGTTATTATGTCTCTCCGCCACGACGTAAAGGACAAAAGTGAGTTGTCCTCATATCATCATATATAATATGAGTATGTATTAATTAACAAGCAGCGTGTACTCACGTGTTGATGACGTACAGCGCCATGTGTACCAGCGCCGGCACCAGCTGCATGTTAGACAGCGGGCCCCCGCCCCCGGTGTCGTCGTGGAAGGTCCGTCCGCGCGCGAAGCGGACCAGCAGCAGCTTCAGGTCGTGGATGGTGCACGTGTGACCAATGTCGCGGTGACCGGTGCACTCCTGAACAACACGCACATGTTACATTCGTACTAGTTCGTGCACGACACCTCCGTAGGGGCGACAGATGTAGCAGTTGCCTCGCAGTAGCACCCGGTACTCCGCCTACCCTAGCGTCTAACTACGAAGGACGGTCGTCAATTTATTGGATTGCTGGCTTTGTCCTAGACTTCGTCCGCGTGGATTTCTGGAAGTATCCCACGGGAACTAAATGCTCGATCGGGATAAAAAGTAACGGTCCTTCAAATATCCCTATACAAAAAAAAACAAGTCATTCATTCATTCCTTCATTTCGTTACTACGGGTAGGAGGAACAAACAAACTCACTTTCGCATTTATAATATTAAGTATGGAGTGAAACTTACAGCTGAATATAAGTGTCTTTCATAATATCCACGAACTGGTGAAGTGCGTGATAGATGGAAGAAGTATTTCAACAGCTAAGTACAGAAGACAGAATTGGGTATTTTTGGTCTTCTCTACAACAAATTTAATTACGCGTCGACTTCAGAAATTACTAGGTATACACTATACGGGGTAAAAGAAGACTTAAACAGCAGACCGCTGCACAAACACACTGCGTTTAAGAAGGACAAATCAACAAACTAAAGCACTTTCCCCACTGCACAGCAATGTTAATAACGCTGTTGTGATCTGGCAATGAATGGTATCAGAGGTTTTTGGGTAAGCGCTCCTTTGGACCTTTCCTCTTCTCTTTTCTCTGTCTTATGGCAAGTGCAAAACCCACTAGATAACTCCTTTTAAGTTCCGTCTTTATACAAGATCTCACACCGACCTGTAGGTAAGTGGTATGCCTGGCTAGACAGCTGGCGAATGCGGACTCTGGCACGTGCGGCCCCCACAGCGGCAGTAGACCGTTGCAGCGCGTCGACGCATTCTGCAGCGCGGCGCTCTCCCACTCATCTCTGAAATGTTGCAACCCAATCAGATGCGATAGACCAATCATACAACATGTATACAAGTCATTTGAAAATGCCTGATATAATATCAACTCAACTTTGATTTTTTGATATTTTAAACTTAAAAGCGCCAAAATAGTAAATAACGCAATAATAATTGTGTATTTACGTTTTTAAATCACATTTTTCATAAAATAAATTAGATCAAATAGCACATGAGAATCTTTTTGGAAGAAAGCAGTGTTTGTGTACCACGCAACAAACCTTTTCTAGATTATGGTGAATCTCTCAATTTATAGACAGTTACGAATGGTGATTTAAATTATTTACTTACTATGTCGGTTTACGGGAGGAGAGGTACATGTTTAGTGGAATATCAATAGATTGAAAAATCAATGTGAATCACGTATATAAACGCCATTTCTTTACTTTCTCTTGTTTCCTTGACCTCATTAACTTGACGCGTCCAGTCCTTTGGACTTTTACCATTTCTGTTACCATAAGGTGAGGCGGAACCGAAACATGGTCCTTTACCGTGGGCCGAATAAACAAGCTCAAAGTCACTCAGCGAGCAATGGAACGAGCTATGCTCGGAATGAGGAAATCCGTAGACGAACGACGGTCACCGACATAGCTCGACGAGTCAGTGGGCTGAAGTAGCAATGGGCAGGCCGCATCGCTCGAAGAACCGATAACCGTTGAGGAGTAAAGGTTCTCGAGTGGCGACCACGTACCGGGAATTGTTTACCAGGCCGTCCCCCTACTAGATGGACCGTCCACCTGGTTAGAGTCGCGGGGAGTCGCTGGATGCAGGTGGCTCGGGACCGGTCGATGTGGCGTGCCATGAAGGATGCCTACGTCCAGCAGTGGACGTTTCCCGGCTGATGTGAAGGTGAGTAGAGGGTGTGTGTAGTTTACCTAGCGCGCGCCAGGCGGACCGCTGCCATGTGACACTCTACGTGCACGATGTTGTAGTGAGACACGGTGGTGTACCCGAGCGTCTTGCGCGCGCGCACCTCGTACTCCTCCACCGGGCAGCGCTTCGTGAACGTGTAGATACCCAGGACCTGGGCAAGGATACACTTGTCACTTAACAAGGCAATAAAAACATTAATATAAATGACACGTTCCGAGAATGTATAGAGCCAAGGTCAGGTCTTGTACACTTAAAATTTTAAAAGGCCATTATGTGATTTAGTTAGAATTTTTAAATATTTTGGTTTAGTTTAATAAAATGACATTTGATGCTGTCACTTAGTACAAAAATAATGAATTTTTTTTACAATTAAACTAAATGCAAAAATGTAATACTAGTATTTATCTATACATTTTTAGATTATTATTAGATTTTTTAAATAGTGTACAAGTGCAGGCCGAATTTGTAACTTCTCTTTTGTTTAGATGCACACACATATTTTTTAGTCTGAAGGGGTTTTAGATACAAATTTATTACTGTTCAAATCATGCCGTTTAGCCATCATCTTAGCCACCATCAAGTGACCATGGTCTCCATTATATGTATTCTGGCTTAACCTCGGCAGTTCCGCGTCAGCTTGTTTTTGTACATGTCAATGATTTTACAGGTCAATTTTCTTTAGCGGAATTAGCAACCATGCATTTTATCAATATAATCTGCATTTGTATAAGCATTCCATACAGTAAAAGGTCAGATTATACTGGAAATGAATAGTTTGACACGTCTCTCAACAATCCAAAATTGAAAATAATCCGCCCATCAGTTGGTTGTACAAGTGTCCACTGACCTTGGTTGGCTGGTACTTGTACCCCTCGCGACAGATGCAGCACACGGCGCCCGCCTCCTCCGCCAGGTCCAGCACCTGCTGCGTCAGCGAGCACTGCGCCGTCACCTGCCCGCGCTCGTTGCTCCGCATGCCGAGCGCGCCCAGCTGACGCTCGCGCACCGCCATCGCAAGGCGTTTCTTCTCCTGAAAACAAAAACTGGCTAGTACAGGCTTTCTGCTCTCCCTAGCTTCTCCTTCTGAGAGAAGCACGGGGTATATATGGTGACGTTATTTGCTGTCAGAAAATAATTTATTTATTTTTCTTCTTCAGTAAATGTATTTCAATAAATTAGTACATAAACGTCTAATAATAATTCGGCCATAACTCGTCTTTTGGCTTCATCGTATTCGGATAAAGATGTACTTATTGATATATCCATGTGACAATATTATTTTGTTGTGTTCATGACTATACCAGAATATTGTCAGGAGGAGAAACTAGTAGTAGTATGGAGCCGACCCCCTTAAAAGAGGTTTGATGATCGTAGTAATATGTTGGTACTTATGAAGTCACTGCTGCGCATTTTTTCTTTTGTGACCTTTTACGGTTTCCAAGATTTTATAATAATCTAAATACGAAGTCATACTGTGTTACTTTGTTGAGTGCCTGATTTAAAATAAATTTATTTATGTCAATAAATACTAACTTGTCTGGTGAAATCTCGCACTTCCTGCACTTTGGCGGCACACTGTGGCTGCGAACGCAACGCCTCGAGCAAGTTCTCCGCGAGCGAGCCAACATGCTCGCCGGACGACACTTGTTCCAAACGATGCACGATCGGAATCACCTTCTCACAGACCAGCATCTATCAGAACATAGAACAAAACTTAAAAAGCCAATTCATAACAATCTCAAAGAAACACAAAAACCCGACCGCTAGAAAAAGGAGTTTGGAGTTGCAAAAAGGCTGAGTAGTCGTGTATATTATACAAAACAAATATATATAAACCTCGCTTATCGAAAAAATCCAGCAATTTTGTTGATCCGGCTACCCTATTAGAACATTTTTGCAAACGAATTTTTATCCAACAATATTTGTCATTTTAAAAGACATGCTTCTCTAAATGATCCCCACCCTTTACATACGAAGTATATATTAGTATATTGTAAACCCACATACCTGTGTCGGCTCGTGGTCCGTGGCCAGCCCGGTCAGGAAGCGGAGGATGTACTTGAGCGCCGGCCGACTGATGAACTCCTTCAGTTCATCGGAGTCCGTGCACACCAGCGTAGGCTTAACGCACGGAGCGTGTTTCTAGAACAATAATAGCACATACATTATTATACTCGTATAAACACAATTTCTACTATTCCTTGGGCTTAGCTGAACTTCTCAGCTATCTGAAACCCAGATTAATACCTTTATGATCACAACAAAATCGAAACCACTATCGGACGAGATAATGATGTGACAAATTACGATTTTTATTGCAATTTCGTGAAAAATCCCTTTGTTATTTGCCACTCTTATAACTTAAAAATAGAATGTCATAATTTCTGACTCTTTTCAATTTATATGAACTGGGGTGTAGAAAAATAAGGAACTACTTATGGGTACTGTCATCTGTTGAAGGAAGTTGGAAAAGACTGCGCTACCACTGACCTGTATATAATCTAGGGCGTCCCGCACCACACCGAGGGAGATGAGGTAGTCCTTGAGAGTGCCCCCGATGGAGTTCCTCTCGATGTTAGCGCAGAGCACACAGAACAGCTCCATGCGGAACTCCTCTTCGGTCCACTGCTCCGAGTCGAGACGGTCGAAGTCCAGCACCGGCTTGAAGTGGTCCACGAGCATCGCCATTTTGAGATCGTTGCCGTACACGAGGGCGGCAAGCACGCGGGTCAGGTGACCCAGAGCGACAGAGTTGCTGCGGATGCCTGACAAACAAACACATCATCATTTTTACCTATTCATCCCAGAGTTGTAGATGTGGGCTTCTAACCATGTTATCTGAAATAATTTCTAAACAACCGATTTGGATGATTCTTTTTTATTTGCTTATTTATAGCTGGTGCTTTCCGTGAGGTCCCGTTTCAATTCGGTCTAGTTCTGACAATGGAATCCATGAAAAACTATATAAATCTTAAATTTGCCTTAATAAAAGTAGACTTATAGGGCAATTGAAATCGGTTTCCAGTTCTTTTTGAGCGCATTTACTTGTCATGAAACGTCTCGTCACCTGAAGAATTGACTAATCTTTGGAGTACCATCTCTCATCATCCCATCCCATCTGTATGCGGTACCTTTTCAAATTACCTTTGACTCATTCAAACCATGACTGCCCAAACACTCACTCGAGAAAGTAGCTATATAAATATCTACATACCTGGACACTCCGTACAGTTGAGTAGAGCTTGGACGTACTCCGGGCCTCCAAACGTCAGCGAGAACTGAAGGAATGACTCCAGGCTCTCGCTCGCGGCCACTGATAGGATGCGTTCCATGATCTGTAATAGTATTAACATGGCAATACAAAATCGGAAAGAATGTTTAATAAATGTAGGGAATGTTTTCAAATGTATATTAAGCTGGTAAGATTAAATGTATATCTATAACGAATTAATGAGGTGTGGCTTCGTCTTTATTAGAATAGAATCATTTGATGTATTTCCATTTACATCGTAGAAAACAAAAAATAGAAAGTTATCGGGACCGGGGGAGGGAGCAACATCCAGTTGTGTATGTAACACTCTTGCTGGTATAGATAGCCACATTCGAAACATCGTGAATATGAAAAAATCTCTCATAAAAAGTCAGTACGTGAGACGATCTAAAAATGAGACTCATGCCCAGCAGTGGACTTAGACTGATAGTAATATCTAACAATCGTCTCGCTAATGTTGATAGTTGGTGTCTCACCTCTAACAGCTGATAGACGAGTGCGGCCCTGGGCATGTCTTTCTCCTCGATGGCGGCGAGGTGTAGCGCGTGCAGCAGCACGGGCAGGGCGCGCGTCTCGGCCCGCGTGAGCACGCGCACGCAGCGACGCACGCGCGTGCACAGCGACAGCAGCCGCAGCAGGGTCGAGCACAGCGCGCGCGCAGCCCCCACCCGCTGGATCGCGGCCAGACGCTGCAGCATTACTTCCAGGCCACCTACACACAGGTGGATATTTTAGATATATAAAAACTGGCCGAGTGCGAGTCGGACTCGCGCACGAAGGGTTCCGTCCATAAAAACGGCAAAAAACACGTTTGATGTATGGGAGCCCCTTTAATAAGTATTTTATTTTGCTTTGTATTTGTTGTTATAGCGGCAACATAAATACATCATCTGTGAAAATATCACGGTTCATGAGATACAGCCTGGTGACAGACGGACAGCGGAGTTTTAGTAATACCCTTTTTTAGTTTTACCGTTTGGGTACGGAACCCTAAAAAGTTAATAAATCCCTGTTGTTTTCATAATTACTTCGCACCAGTTATATTACTAATCCAGATTTTAATAAAGTGCAGTTCTGTTTACACCAATATTATTCATATTTAGACTGTGTTTGCTAGATGACGTCACCATAGTTTTAATATGGCTGACCGTGTTTGACATTGAGTAACATAAGAATCATCTTTTAACAACGGTATCGTTTAACGAAGTTAAATTTCGTTTAACCAAAAAGAATCTGAATTCGCTTCCCAATAAGTACAAAATAAAACAGTACACATACCGCAGTCGGCGAGCACGTTTGCCATGCGGTACGTTTGCTCGTCGTCCACCGCCTCGGAGCTGTTCTGACTGAGCGTCTCCACGAACTCCTCGGTCGCGTCACCGAGCAGGCCGCGCATGCGGTACACCACCCGCATCGCGTCCACGCCCTCGCCGGATGTACACCACACCTGAACACAACGATATAACATGATTATTTGAATTCAACATTTTTGAACGAGAATTATAAGACCCTATTACCTTATCCAATATCTTTGTCCGATGAGCATTTGATCGATCAGAAAACCATTCAAAAAATATGTAATTACTGATACGAAATACAGATTTATTATTATTATTATAAAACGAGATTTTGAAATTTAAAAGTGTTATAACGGCTGTTTCACGTTCCGCCATTTTCTAAAACTATGCAATTTTATCTATTACAAAGATATTTCGGCGATTGATAGGACACCTGGCAAATAATCTTGACCACATATTGAATAAAAATATCAGATGACAGGCATGGGACCTTAACCGGTGGCTAAACTTAGATCAGTTTCTATGGCGCTAAGTTCTGTGGGAGATAAGTAACAATTCTGATCTGACACCAAAAAGCAACCAACGCAACAACGATTTGTAACTTCAGTTAAGTTCCAAACATCGGCCCCACTCTTAAACTTTAAAGTAGTAGTAGATTCGTAGATCGATAACGTATACCGACTCACCTTCTTATATACATCCTTGACGGGGAGATCGAGCGACATGATCTTGTTGCAGACGAGCAGCTCCATGCCGTTGTCGTCTTCTAGCAGCGCCACCAGCTCGCAGTCCGTGCAGATCTTGTTCTTCACGTCGCGCATCAGCGGGCCCATGCCAGGCTCCAGAGATGAATACGGGTTGCCTAACATACGACCCTGGAAATTTGTTAAAAGTCAAAAAATATTAGATACATCCATAATTTTTACTGTAATCCAGCCCTTGTAATGTGTGCAGTGCGAAGGGAAGCATATGTTGATTGGCTCCAGGCAAAGAGGTAAGAAATAAAGTGTATAAGACATATTAGTCTGATGTGTTGTGTCAGTGTTCCCCTTAATTAGGCGTCTCCTGGACTGAATGTTTGGTCTATTAAAATATAGTGTTCACAATAATGTACAGCGTCGATATGATGGAAAGTTTTATGTGATGTATATCGTGCCAGGAAAATGAAATATAAGATAAAAATGCAATGTCATCAAGCTACATTGAAGAAACGATAGTCCAATCAGGTTTGAGAGCGGAATAGCCTTACATTCTTCGCCAATAAGTGTCATTAAATACGTCTACTATGGGACATCTATATACACCTGCTTACCACAAGCATGTGATCACTGATCACAAATACGAGCATCGTCTAATTTTCCATGTAAAGACGAAGTTTCCCGGTTGACAAAGATGAGAGAATTATACCCTAGCCTACCAATTTCACGTTATAATATGAAGAAGTTAAAACTAGATCAAAATAAATAACGTCATTATGATCAGGTAAAATATTGTACCTGCAGGAAATCTTCCTGCTGCGGATCTTTTTCTAGCGTGAGGAAGAACTCGCCGACGTCGTTCTCTTCAGGGTATATGATGGAGCAGAGCCTCTCAAATATGAAGACAGGCGTGCGATAGTCGTGCAACGGGTACTTCTGCACCGTCTCGATGCAGACCGCCATGAACTCCGCCGTTTCCGCTTCAGTGCCTGCATAAAACAAATTATTGTGAAAACTATACTATCAAAGGGAACGATTTTATTAGTTCCTAGCTCAAGCTGCTTAGGATATTAACCTCCTTCACAGATCGTCACGTCTCGGGACTTTACAAACCACGACCGCCAGGCGGATAGTCGGTAGTAAGTCGTAATTGTATAAATAGGTACACTCGAGTACAAAAATATGTATCCACTTTTGAATGATGTCACATTCACCTTTCATTGACATTTCCTTCAACACACTACATAGAGAGAATGTGACATGGTTCAAAAGTGGACACATATTTTTGTACTCGAGTGTACATACTGGTACTTATATCCAGTTTTTCCTTAGTCACTCTTAAAGCCACCTTTTGAATGATCATATTTTAAAACAGAGACCACACGGCCATAAAGCTGATTATTTGCTGTTATATGTATGATTAATAATAATTTTGAAAATTTTGTGTCAGATGTTAACAGATTAAGGACAAAATGTTCTGTTTAAAAAGTGCCCGTTGATCTGTTACCTGTGGTCATCTCCTCTAGCAGCTCTAGCAGCTTCTCCTGCGTGTCGTCCGTGAGCCGCGTGCGTTGTACGACCAGCCGCCGCAGCGACAGATACCCGCCCAGCACGCAGCCCACCAGACGCGTCTTGTACGTGCGACGCGCGCCCGGCTCCTCCAAGAACATCGCCAGCAGCTCCGTCAGACGTTTCAGTGCGTACCCTGGACACAACCAAGAGATCAACTGTCAAAACACAGGACCGTAGCTTGAGGGATAGAGGGACTTTAACATGCTGTTGTTGTTCTCAATACAATGTCGAAATATAATATCTGTAATTTGTATTGTGTGAAAATAAAATTTTATATTTTTGATTGATAGAATTAAAATGTATTCCACTTAAATAAATTTTTTTATGTAAAATGTAAACAAATATGACGTTTTTAAAATTATTGACAAGTTTCTGTTTTTACTTTAAATTTTTTAGATGTTTATAAAGGCTATACTATGCTATACCTACCTCTTAGAACCTAGTAATACTATATAAAATAACTTTGTTTCCCAAATTCTTGTTTTAGGTCTATCTGACTTGATGTATTTTGTTATATTTAGAGAGATAGCCGCTTACAACGCTACATAGCATTTCATTTTAAACAAAATTATTACTATGTCTACCTACTGTGCCTTACCTTGTGCCAGGTCGGATGTGAGAGTGGTTTCTTCGAGGCGATGAAGTTGTTCAATTTCTTTAGTCATTAGATCCGCGATTTGCTGAAGAACACCTCTTAGCGCCAGAAACTGTTTCCAGGGCGCTTCAGATGCTAAACCTAAACAATAAATATTTATAATATAGGAAATAATCCAAAAATTAACCATTCTTTTTAACCGACTTCAAAAAAGGAGGAGATTCTCAATTCGACGCATGTGTATTTTATTTTTTGTTTGTGTGTTACGCGATAACTCCGCCAATAGCGATTTTAATAATTATTTTTTTCTTTGGTAGAGCATACTTCAAAGGTTTACAACATATAAATTTACATTTACACCATATAAATTTAATCGAAATTGATTGATCGTTCTTTGAGAAAATCAACAAGAACCAAATTTTTAAGGCAATTGAAGTCGGTTTTTAGTTCTTTTTGAACGCGTTAATTATTCAATATCGAAAGCACTTACTCTGATAAAGTTGTAGGAACTGTTCACTGGCCTCTCCAGCAGAACCGACTTCCTTCAAGAAACTTGTTAGCAAGATCATTACCTGAAAAACAATTTTACGAAATCACTTATGCGTTGACCCTGACACGACGTAAAATGTTGTGTCAGCACATGGTTTGTCCACTGCGACACAAAAGTTTAAAGCCACTTTGTGGCCCATGTAACAGTGCAGATAATGTAACTCTACAAGTTTTTCGACTTGTTTCATAATCAGTTGTGCCGACAAGAATGTTTATTTGTTGTGTGTACGCCGCAATCGATACAAACCGTTTTCCACAGTTATATTGTCATTATCGTGGTGCGCTTGATATTAAATTCAGTTGATGATCACACGATATACCGGTATCAAAAGTACTGTTTTTAACTGGAGCCAATAGATTTTGCCAGTTAAGATGGTAAACTCATAAATATTTTAGCACTGGGTGTGTTATCTTAGCTGACCAGAGGGTAAAAAGTATTAGGAGAATGGTAAGTCATAAGTCAATGAATGCAATAGCTTTATAAAGCACTGGGTATTTTGTATTTGTTTGCAGATACGAGTACACAACAGTGTTGTTTGGTTGCCAGAAGGTAATTTAGGTCACCTTCTAAAGTGACTCATTACTTACTGCTTTTGTCCTGTCGTATGAGTCGCAGAGTGACTTGACCATCTGGCAGGCGGTGTCGCGAGCCAGCTTCGAGCTCGGGTCGAACATGACTGGCCGCAGCCAGCTGCCGTCGTCCAGGGCCAGGGGGCGCATGCCGTGAGAGAGGAACACCTGAGTAGAAATACATTGTGAGTAAAGTGATTAAGATAGCAAAAATAAATATTTTCAGAAAAGTTGATATCCTCCACCTATGGTATGCTACAATGACCGGTCCTCAGGCGCTTGTATTCAGCGGTTCCCCACGACCTTTACCAGGTCCGTCGTCAGACGTCGGTCCATCTAATAAGGAGGCTCGGACGGTACACGTTTCACGATACGTAATCCACACTCGAGAGCTCCTAATCCCTATCGGTTATCTGTTCTGTGATCTATGTGGCACGTCGACGGCCACTTTAGCTTACTGACATCGAGCTACGACGGCCACTTTAGTTCGTCTACGCATTTCTTCATTCCGGATCTCATCACGCAGATAAATTCCAAGCATAGCTCGTTCCATAGCTCGATATCAAACAACTGTGCGTTTTCATATATAAACAAATGATACTCACTCTCTCCCTCCACTTGATGAGATACTTCTGCGCTAGATGGAAGTCTCTGGGCGGGTACCCGTCGCCGTCAGCGGGCGGCGGACAGGGCTCGGTGACCAGCCGCCGCCAGTCGCGGTGCGGCACGCGACCAGCGATCCAGCCAGCGAGATCCACGGACATGTTGCCGGTAGACTTGGACAGCGCGCCGGGACCTAACGGAGGTTTCGGTGCGGCGTCCTGAATGATGGACAAACACACTATTGTGAGTTTCCGAAAAATATTAACAATAAAAACCACGAACGATTAAAAATTATATGATTTAAGTATAATACCTTGGCCTCCTTGGAGTCGTTCTCGGTTGCGGGTGCGGGCGCGGGTGGGTGTGCGACGGCCGGCACCGGTGGCACCATCAGTTGCTGCATATAGCGCAGGCAGGGGAGCGCTACTTGCTGCAGGGCGAACTGGTGCGCTGCATCAAATACATTCCATAATAACAACTTGAAGAGGAATCAAGGAGCCACATCAACATGAGACTTGATGAGAATGCTTTTATCATACGATCATAGCATCACTTACCATCAGGTAAGATGAAGGCAAAATGCTAACACCAGTGTTAATAGTAATGTTATATTCCGCCTCATTAGGTTGATGAGGGTGAGCAAGTTTGCCATCAATTATCGTCAATTACAGTACTCGCACGCTATGTTAGCCCCTCTGAATTTAGCTCTCCGGAATTTCGCGCATGTACAATGATAATATGGTACATTAATATGCGTGTATAATTTTCGATAATAACTATCCCTAGACGACACACAACACTAGGACATTTCTTAAGAACCCGATTACTTGCCTTACCTTACATTTATACGTTAATAATTGATACTTCGCGGCCTTATGTAGCTAACTTCAGAGGAGCAAATCTATCAGGTAAGAAGAAGAACAAATTGAAACCTATTATACATAAAAAATCTGGGAATATGATCTATCGGTTTGGTGATAAAAGGTCACATACAAAGTTAATTTGGTTTCGATTTTAAAAGCTGAGGATAAAAAGCTATAGTCATGATGACTTACAGTTTGGAGTAACGGTAGTGATGCCGGGAATGCTGTCCAAAGCTTCAGCCTTCAGGATGCTGTTGGCAGCGGGCGCCAACCCCGCTACCTCGGTCAGTTGAGGGCAGCACCTGCGAGAACAAGCAACAATCATTCAAAACATCAATTTTCACCATAGCTACGACGAAGGGGACATGATTTGCAACAATCACCATGCTTAGGCGTATTTGTGTTCACAGCAAATTGTTCTGACTTTAGTCACCTTCTACGGCCACTATGAAAACACTCTAGATAAACATTATATAAATATAGATGTAATAGCTATTCCCCATCATAAAACAATAGCAACCAGAGTTTTTGTACATACCACACCCAAAGTTTAATAATGCAGCGCAGCCGTACTTCCCAGCATTCCACGGAATCAGTTACTTTGACGAGGGCACCCAGCAGAACAATTAGAGGTCGGACCTGCGAAAACAATAACTATTTATTTTTAAGGTATTTTTTAAGTTGTTGAAAAATAAGAAATGTAAAGCAAAACGTTAAGATGGTGGAAGATATATTTTATAGAATGGTAAAGATATTGTGACCGAAATAGTCATTCGCTTGACTTAGTAATCTATGAATATAAATAAAACATTATCTACAAATATAATTAAACTTACAGAGTTGTTGTGATCCTGAGACGCGGCATGTCCCATCAGCGACAGCGTGATGCGTTGAGTCAGCAAATTGCAGAGCTGTTCAGTTGCGGGCAAGTTGTCACGGGTCACCAGGCAGATTAGCGCGCGCACTTCCTCTTGGCACTAAAATATTTAATAAGTTTACATGACCAGAGTTTTCTCTAAGTCGAACTAGAGCCGAACCAGCCCACCTCTCCGCAGGTCACGGCTATTGTGGTATCAAACTTCAGCTTCATATCAAATAGTCTCTAGACATACCCGAGACAAAATATGCAGACATTTGCGAGAGTTATTTGATTCTATGATCAGAATTAGCAATTTGGGAATTGAAAAACACGACAACTCTCTGTTATAAGACATATAAATAAAACGCCAGAGAAGCAGACTTCGTTGGACTTTTTAAAGATTCTTTTTGCGTAATAATTAGCTGTATTATATTAAAAATACCTGAGGCGTCCCGCGGTGCAAGTTATGCTGTACAAGCTCTTGAACGAGCCCGAAGCGGCACAGACGAGTGCGGTGTTCAGATTGCGAGGCGAGAGCTCTCAACAAAGTGAGACACAGCTCCGAACAGGCGAGCGAGCAGCCGTAGCAACTGCCGCCACTTTCTACAAAGATAGAAAATACGAAAATTATGAAAAATATATTGCTAATTCTTCCTCCATTTGACTCGCGGTTTGAGCTCTATTTCTGTTAGCTAATAATGAAATCACTCAGCACAAAAAACTAGTAACAGGTTATATAAATGAAGTTTCCATATAGTCCCCTTTATAGCTGGTTACGGAATGACAGTTTTTGCGGTCGCAATTTTGATCTCAGAAGGTACCTGCCAAGTTTAAGAGGATTGATTGCGTGTTAAATCAAAGGATTCCAAAAACTTACCCTTCGTAACTTCCCCGTCATAATTTTGCACAAGACCGGCGTACACAGGCAGTGTATCGCCTTTAAGTTGCTCGCTCTGTGACCGATCGAATGTCACCAGTTCTTTTCTGTAAAAATTTAAAATACATAAAAGTTAAACGATGACAATATTTATAATCGCATTCCAATTACAAACTTTTGAACCGCTACACTACGTTGTGCTAGCATTGTTATTAGGCGTCTCTGTAAAGTTGTCATACCTGCATGCCAACACCTTCTGTATGATCTTGGATAGATCCTCGAAGTGCCCCTTGCTGTCGACGCAGTACTTGTGCGCCAGCGTCTGTATGACGCGGTTGACCTGCACTCCGCTGAACGACGTCGTGCTAGCGTTGCTGTTTTCGTCACCGCTGCGTGTTTCTATGCGATGTTCGCTTATCTTATGTAGTAAAGACTGAAAAGGAAAGGTTTTTTAGGAATATATTTTTCGATTAGGTGAGGCTTTGATTTCAATAAAGGATGTATTGTTTTTTTAATTTATTTTCGATGCCGATTATTTTTAAAATTAAGGCATTACTAAAATTTAGTAACCAAATACTATTCCCATAACGATAAAATTCTGATTCTTAAATGATTGTATATTTTATACAATTCTGTCGATAAGTAACATATGACTTTTTACACGTTTACCACGAAAATTTACTCGTTTTAACAACGCTTTATGAAAGCCGTATAAATTTACATCGTTTTATCGACTTAGAGAATACTTCATTTTCATATAAAATATCTTGTGAAGTATCATGAATAATGTAGTTCATTTCAAAAGTAGACCTTTACCTTCGGTTTCGTATAACAGGCGTAACACTCGAAGCCGTTATTACGAGTAAGTCGATCCAGTGACTGCTGGGTTACAAGTGAAAAAAGACACGATGACCGATACAGAACAGTTTGACGGATTCTACGGAGATGTTCACTGAGGAACTGAGACAACTCGCGCTATATATAGTACATCACGAACCAAACTACAGACTGGGTAGATCAAACATTCTATGCATCTATTCTTAGTAGTGTGTTTCTCGTCTGAAACTACGATCATTTCCTGTTTTCCTGTAGAGGTTGTATAAGGCTACTGAAAAAACATATCAGGTTGCATATATCATCTGCCTCTTTCCCACTTATCACCAACGTATCGTGAAAATTACATAGTATCAATCCCCATACTATTCGTATATATTTTGATTCGATTATACTGATCGTTTTAGCAGTCTACTTGGATTCTCGCGTTTATCTGTGGAATATTTGACTGACGACGATTTTATTTATCGAGCTCTTAGCAGCGATGTCCATATGAATACCTGCATATAATGTCTGGTCTATGCGACCAGTAGTTATAAACTTGGGCTATTAATGTTCGAGGCATCTAAAGACCTTCGTTTGTACTACGGATGTAGAACTAAAAGATTAATTAATGGACAGTTATTTCATAGAGATCAAACAAAGCATCTTACCCGTTATTTGAGATGGTGTGTTTAATAAAAGCGTATGAGATGAAGTCAAACTTTTTTAAATTAACGCCAATTAACAAATTTTAGGAAAATCAACGAATTCCATTTGACCATATTCTCTTATTTAAACATTTGACTGGCTTTCTAATAAGCCACATAGTAAAAACTGCTTAGCTTATTGGCCGTCACAGCCGCAAGTGGCGCAGTTAGTTCTTCAGTTAACATCTCCAGTACTCATAAGAAACGAACGTATACCTCAAGAACAGGTTTATTAGCCACCAACTGCCTGTAAACCCGATCCGCTTTGTCGAGCAGAGCACCGATGGTCTGCACCATCTTCTTTCGTTCCTCGTCGTTCTCTATGGTGTCGACGGCGCAGCACGGTCGCGCGGTCAGCGTGTAGTCGAACTTGGCGTACTTGCAGAAACCGCAAGCGTGGCAGAGGAACGGGTCCTTTTCATCGTAGTTTATGGCTCTACACACCAAAAAATATTGTTCACATATAGTTACAACATTTATTATAAGCTTGAGATGTGCTTATGAAATTCGGTGGTGTAAATTGAACGTAATAAAACTAGTTCGTAAAAAATTTCATATACTAGCTAAGTCGCTCGTACAAATACTAGTGGTATATTATATGTGCAGATGACATATTCAGTCTTTGCGATGACAACCAAATGTTATTAACGATGAAACTGTTATGAGTAATACTTACCGACATTTGTGGCACTGATAGACGTTTTCGCCACAGTTCGCGCACACTCCAGGGTTGGCCGGCACTGACTGCGAGCACCGAGGACACTGAAGCGATTCACCTACAAACAACAAAATTTAGAAAAAATATTACATAAAAATACTACTTTTTAGGTATATATAAATAATTATAAATACATAAATAAATATAATACAACTACCACGCTAGCCTTAGGCGACTGTAACTGTCTTCTATTATTTTCTATTTCTATTACATTTGTATTGCATTTTTAACTGTTTTCCGAACGTGCGCTCAAGGTTTTCATGTGATTACCTGCCATAGTGCTTTAGCGTACTTAATACTAATCGCATGATGTGTGTGTCTGTAATTCGCTGTACATTTAGCTTACGATGTATATGTACTTTACTTTTCTTGATAATGAATGTAACAGCTGTTGACATGCCAAATAAATAAAATAAAAAAATAAAATAAAATAAGTTAGTATGCATATATACAAGCTTTTACCCACGACTATGTAGCCCCAATTTAACAGTAAACTACCCAATTTTAAGACGTTACCTGTAGCCTGTTGGTTCTCGTAGAAGTCTGCGTATTCCATCATCAGATTGCATGCCACGATGGGCAGGGGAAAGTCGACGCGCACCTCCGACTGACCCGACTGCAGCTGCACGCGCTTGGCCTTGTGCCACATGCCTTAGAAGAAATACTTCAATTAAACAAAACTGAACATATACATCAATAGCCTTCTACGCGTACAGTCGTAGCCAGGTATAGTGTGTAAAATGTACTAACATTTTAACTAAATAGCGACTCGGCAATCCACGAAACATACGTCAGGATTGACTATTCGGTCCTGGCCACAATATAGCCCATGAGGGAAACCTGGAGTTAAGTGATGCCAAAATGATGGAAGTGTTGTCTAGCAACGAGACGGAACAAACTAAAATAATAATTACTTTTATTGTTATTATTTGAGACAAGGGGGTGTAGTCCACCGGGCCCAACCACTCACTGCGACCTTAATAGATCTATTGTGACCTAGCAATTACTTAAACAGTATATGAAAAAGTGAAAACAACAACAACATATTTATCCATTAGCTAGCTGTGGCCCTAAAAGTGTGCCCATGACCTTTCTAAAGATTTACAGTAGGTGAGACAATCTGGCAGAAAATAAATGTCAGTGGTTCGGTTCTGGCACTATCTATTATAAGTGAAGGCTACATATATATTTACCCGGTCTGTTCTTGAGCTCCTGCACGGCCTGCACGGTGCGGTTATTGTAGTAGAAGTTGATGGTGCGCACCATCTTGCTGCGCTTGATGTCGCCGATGCGGAGGCTGATGCGACTTATCATGTGGCTGTTCACCAGCTTCACGATTTGGGTGGTCGTCGTGAACTTAGAGTCGATCTAGAGAAAGATTTAGTCAAAATTTAAGGCCGTCTGACAGTACCGACGATGGTTAGTGCATACGGAACGCACCGACTGTCAGTCGTGTTTACATTTCCGTAATTACTCTTATTATGACGTCTATTGATTAATGACGAAACGTTTTATCGACGACTAAAAAACCTTTTGTTGGATAAAGAATACTACAATGTAAAAGATTTTATACTGGATAAATTTTGAGTATCTATAATATTATAGATTTATTTTATTATTTCTTTTGACATTAAATTTACTGTTTGACATTTATTTTATATAATTTTAGACATTTTAAATATTTTTGACGATCATTGTACACTCTGACATTTTTATATATATTTTTTTGTAATCTTGACATTGGTACAATGAAATAAATAATCTAATCTAATCTAATCTAATCTATTGAACGCTTAATTTTTTTGTCTAGCTATATCTGCGCACTACCGAAGCGATGACGTCAAAATTTAACTAAATCCGAAGAAGGTTTGTTGCTTGAGAACAGACCGAAGTTTGGGCTTCTGGCTTTACTCGCTTCCATGTCTTCTTCCCTTCTTCTGCCCTATCGTCACTAACCGTCCGGTGATATAAAAGCTATGTGAACCTACTGTACTACAATATAAGATCAACGGTAATTTTACGTACCTTAATAGTAGGCAGTTTGATGGTCGCCATGGGTACTTCAGGGTTGTTGCAGACGAGGCAGGGCTCCGACTCTAAATAGTACCCGTCCAGCTCGACGAAGGCCCCGAGCGCCGCGTACAGGGACGCGTTACCGTGAGTGGCCAGAAGCTGGTTCTGATTGCGGAGGAGCTCCACAGCGCTGCCAACGTACTTCTGTACGCAACAATTACTATACTATACTAACTTATAACAATTATCATTGTCTTAGCTTTCTGTGTCCCACAGCCAAACAAAGGCATCATATTCCTGCAATTTTAGTCAAGCTATGAGGCAAATATAACAAATAATAAATCAAATCAGGTAAGATTGTGGTCTACCCATTTAAAAAAAATGTTAGCACCAGGGTTTTGATCTCTTTTTAATAAAACCAAATATGTTCATACCTCTGTGTCGATGTCTGGAGTTTTGAGCGTGAAGTATCCTAGTAGGTCGACGAACTGGACTGCCTTGCGGCCGAACTGCGGCAACGCTGGCCAGATGCCCCACATCAAGGACACCAGGGACGCTTTGTCGGACTGCGCTGAATTGCTGAAACATACCATTTATTGTAACTATTACCTAATGAAATATTAACATAAAAAAGAAGCAATGTAGTAAAAATTCTACACGTAGGGTTAGTCAACTTCATCTATTCGGATACAGGATTCGGATATAGCAAAAATAATTTTATTTCTAGTAGCAGTAGCATTAGCTCAGGTAAGTTTTGTTTGGTAGACGTACGAAATTATCCAACAGTAACTACTTCCTCGATCGACATAAAAAATAGTATATCCTTCAACTATCCTTATACAAATAAACAAATCATTCTGACTCTCCGTTACGTCGTGAAGATAGAACAAACAAACAAGCTCTCTTAAGTATGGATTTTAAGTATTGAATGTACTGAAGGTAGACCGATTACAAATTACAAGGTGACAATAGATCTACCAAGTTCACAATGAGTAATTAGGCCCGTAGATGACAACCTATGTGTGCTGCACATACCAACCCTTCCCTTATTGTGCAATTCACTATGGACAATCATATTTACCAACTCAACTTATGCTGACGATATTTTAGTTGCCTAGGCAACAGACCGAGATTGAATGACGACAGTAAATACATCAGTGAGAGAAGGATGTTTGTCCTTAGTGAATTGCACTGCATTCTAAATGATTGGGAACGTTTTGTAGACGTGTGTTTCGTTAACGTAACGATATATACACATATAATAATACAGAACTCACTTGTAAATAGCGAGGAGCAACGCGTGCGCTTGCCAGCGGACTGATGTTGAGTTTGTCTCTAGAAGGAAAGCTTTCACGAAATGCTTCAGTTCTTCTTGCGACACCTGAAACGAAGATAGGCATGTTAGAATAGATTCAAATAACCCTAATTATTTTAGAAAACATGAATATGCATGAAATGCATTCAGAACCATTGATTGGCTGGGAGCCTATGTCTTTTTCCAGCCCTTAAACTATCCTTATACAAAAAATACAGTTATTCTAAGCATAATTCGAATTACATCTTTATAAAAAAACGCCTCTTCGAAAAAGAAAAGAAAAAACGTATATTTCAATGGAAAAAAACACAAACAATGATTATATGAATATGAAAGCCAACTTGGCTACCTTCTTAAGTTACAAAGTTGTAAAATGTAACATCACCTGTTTAAGTATCTGTTGTACAAGATGCGGAACCTTCTGGTCTTGGAACTTGGATCCGTCGGAGGTACAAGCGTCGCTCTCAGCGCTCTTCTCTCGGTCGGGCCAGTCGGACGGAGGCTGTGAGCATCATTCACTTTATAAAATCACAACATTTCTATAAGATGGCAAAAATAATCAGACAAAACTTTAGAGTAAGTAAAAAAGTAAAGACCGGTGATAATTAATCTTTTGTTTTAGGCAATGCGCCCGTACTCTGCAGAACTCATTTCCGGGCCAAAACAACCTAAAACACATTCAAAGTGCTGTTTCTTTGCAACTGACTTCCAGTCGGCACAATAAATTTGAACCCTAAATACAGTTACGTTAAAATATAGAAGTGTACTAAATAAAGATTTTTTTTCCGCTTCACTGAAGGGTGAAATCCAACTAGAGATTGATGTTATGACAACCGTGTGTGACGTTACCTTGTCATGTTTCGCCTGCTGCGGGGAGGCGGGGTGTGCCGACGCAGGCGCGCACAGGGCGCACTGCAGCAACTGGAGCACGGTGGGGGCCACGTGCGGGTGCACGCGCCGCGCCACGCGCACCAGCCACGGCAGGGTTTCGCGCCGCTCCGACCAGCACGTGTGTTGCCAGTTGCCCGTGCGAGCGCTCACTATCTCCGCACACGCCTATAATTGCACGACAAGCGAAATGACGACGTATCATAAAATGATATGAGCGATGCACACACCAAAGTGACCTGGCAAAAAGCCAGCAATGAAATTCTTGTCTACACATTTGTCTCTCATTTTTGCTATGTCAAACCCTATACAAATGTACATTTTCTTCGTTGTTTCTCCCAAGTTTTATAAAGACTGATCGCGATCATGAGGCTCGTCGAAATATTCATCAAAAACTTTCCTTCGTCGCTGCCGCAGGGCAAAAAGTTGAAGAGTGCGCGCAAGAGCTATTCTTGTTGATTCCGCTATCGACATTCAAGTACCGATCTAACAGACGAACCGCAGGGTTCCACTAGGACATAGTCGACATTCCAATGGCTCGCACCAAGCGTCGTGCTTCTAACTTTATCATGCGTACAATGAGGGTGTGGTACGCACTGCCGGAATCCATATTCCCACAAAGGTACAATTAGGGTGTCTTTATGTCGAGGGTGAACAGGCACCTTCTAGATCAAGGCACACCATCGTAGGCCACATCGTCGATTAACATCAGGTGAGATCGTAGCCAAGCGTTGATCTATCCTATTAAAAACAACAACAATATACTGCAGCTTTGATTTTTGACTTATGCAGTAAGGAATTGTTTCTTCTCAGTCTACACCTCACGTAGATTTGCCAAGCTATCGAACAACCACCCACCATAACACAAGACATGTGTTTAAGAACCAACTGCATGAGTAAGGAGGAGTCACCTTGAGATGGTCCATGAGTTGCACGAGCTTGTCGTACGCGGGGTCGGTTGCCAGGAGTGCGCGCGCCGCGGTCAGGTGCGTGTCGAGCGCGTGCACGTCGCGCAGCTGGCGGTACCGCTCGCGCGTGCCGCACAGAAGCAGAAGCAGCTTGCGAACTTGCTTCCTGCAAGAGCTGACTATATGTTACGCTCTACAGTAGATGTGTTTTGGCAACCCTGAGCCCCGAGATATATGACGGTGGCGCATACACCTCGTTCGCTATCTGTTTCCCGTCACATGGATTTTGTATTGTAATAACGTGACGAATTATAAGGATAACTAGCGTTTGCCTGCGACTTCGTCTGCGTGGTCTTCAGAAATATATTAAGTAAATTACATGTTCGATCGGGGAAAAAAGTAGACACTATCCTTCTCCGGCCCTTTACAGATTCTACAAAAAAATTAATGCATTACGGCTTCAAGAAGGTACGGCACGAAATAGTCTACTACAATGCACTGAATTAGTTACTAAATTACTTATTTAGGTTAGCCCGATCGTTGAACAAACGCACGCTCTTGTTGAAATTTGATACAAATACATAAACAATGACATTTAGAAAAAAATGATATTTATTAAGATGTCATAAACATCATGTATTAATTTTCGGTGAAGGAAAACATCGTGAGGAAACCTGCACACTCCTGAGCAGAAATTCTAAAGGCTTGTGTGAAGTCTACCAATCCGCACTGGGGCCGCGTGAAAGACTATGTCCCATACAGTCTCTGTAGGAGAGTAGGCCTGAGCCCCTGTAGTGGGGACATTTATAGGCTGTTGAAGATGATGACTAAGTCGACTAGAAACTGTATTACAATTTAGATTCAAGTTCTGTTTTGCGAGTGTTTCATTCTATGACGTCAGTGCCAGAGCAAGTTAGACAAGCAACGTGTCGAAAAACTCATGTCTATAATGCAGTTGATATGAAGATGATGCAATCTAAACATGTGATTTTGTTTACCTGAGTGGGGTCTGTTGGTTCATCATGTACTCGCAGAGCAGCGTGCGCCAGCGTGCGTCGAAGTGCGCCGGGTCGCAGTGCTTGTATATCTGTGACGGCAGACGCAGCGCCATCTCCATCAGCAGTTGAGGGTAGTTGTCGAACACGTCCAGCGCGTGCGCTGCGGCGACAAATTGTTTACATACATACATCATTTAAGGCACTGACCTCTATTAGAACTGGCCGAGCACGCACGCACGCACACACGCACTGTGGTCCTGAGCAGCGTTTCCCACTGTTCACGGCTCTTCGTTCGAAAACAGTAACGTGATTGATTTTATGAAGCACTTACTTCTGACGTATTCCTTGACGAAGAATGGCTGCATATCAGGCAACGGCTGAAGTGGCTGCGGCTTCAACAGTTGTTGTCCAGATGTGGTCGTGCCAGAGCCTATAACATTATCATTGTTGAATTGGAAAATAATAAAAATCTGTAATACAGAACAATTACTTGACTAAAATAAACAAAAAATACACACTAATTCTTATAAAATTAATATCGCATCATCGTCTCAAGTCATGAATTTCGTTAGACATTCAAAGCCTATAAAAATCACAGCTGTTTGGCGGCACACTTAAGTGACATGGTCGTAGCTAGCCAGGCGGACAGAAAATACTACCAACTAAACCGAGTATCCATAGGTACACCCCCACTGGGAATCGAAGATGGACATCAGCATCTACCTATGCAACAACATCTTACTGCAATCACCAACCCGCCTGACAAATCGCCTCATGGAAAGGCCGTCGTTGCAATATGAGAGGGATGCTCACGTCCAACATTGGGCGTATGGAACCGATTGAACAAGTGGGATAATTTCTGCAGTACACGCGGACAAAGTCTCGAGCAACAACACTAGTAGGTGATATATAATCAGTACTGACTGGAAGTCTTCTCCTTCCAGTACGGCAGCAGCTGCGCTAGGATCTTGTAGCAGTGGTTTGGCGCGCCTGCACGCACCAGCGCGGCTGCAGCCAGACGCGACACGTGGGCCGCGCACGCTGCACCAACCACTTCTGTGCGACACGACGGACCGCTCCCAGAGTTCGTCTTCCACCGAGCCATCAGTACGCCTAGTAACAAGAGAGTTCACAAAATAATTATGATTATTTAAATAAACAGGCTATACAATTGTAAAGTACAGGCCGGCCGTACGATCTTAAAAATTTTAAAACATTGTTCATTATTGTTGTAAATACATCAATCTTCATCTGATGTCTAGTGTCAATGTAGTCGAAGATGAAATTTATGAATATTACATAAGTGAAATTATACATGCAACAAAATTGTAAACTTTGGTCATAGGTCGGACGTTTCAAACAAAGGTCGTAATATCGGTTCCTATTCCCATACATCGAACGGAGTACTTTTATATACACGCGCATGTGTGATTATATTTGCGCTAGCAATACTAGATTCTTGGGCGGGTCACTTTCTTGCCGGGTGAGGTCAGGTATCGCTGATCGGTGGGAGGAGGTGAACGTCCGTTCCGCACGTAGTTATATTACAAAAATCTATGGGACTCACTGAGTAGCCGCATGATGATCAGCTGCAGCTCCCTGCGGTTGGTTCTCTCGTGCACCGGCGGAACGTCCTCGGCCTGGTTGTCTAGCTCGGACACCAGCAGCTCTAGACTCATGATAGCCAGCTGCAAGTCGCGTCTCTCCTCCTGAGTTTCAGCTGGCTCTTCAGGGTGGATCTCCAGTTCGGTGACCAGTAACTCGAGGAGACGGTCTAGGACGGCCCGGTCACATTCCACACTAGAGTCCAGGTCACCAGCTAGCATTAGGACCACCTGACGAGAAAATAAATTTTAGCTTCAGAGTTAAGAGTGATGGTTCCCTTGGTTTGAAACTTCGAGGTTTTGGAGGAAAATATCTTTTATAAAAATGTAAGTGAATAAATTAATTTCTGGTGGTGCTTCCGTTTAACATGAATTCTATATTCATTTTTGTTTTAAATAAACATTCTAAATGTATATCAAAAAATTGTATTTTGGCGATGACATTACACCGTATTTTGCCTTACGAAGATAAATAACAAACTACTGTTCCATCCTCCACATACACCTAAGCTATTTAATTCAACCAGCGTACGATCCTCTGATATTGTTGTATTAGTTACCTGTACAAAGGGTATGGCGCGCACGCCCGGCATCGATCTCAGCTTGGGTAGGGCGTCCAGCGCGGCCGACAGCAGGGAGAGCCGGAGCGCGTGCAGTTTGCGCGCCTCGTTCTCTGTCTCGAGGGCGCGGGACGTGGACGCGACGGGATGTGACGAGCTGGTCGATGGACCCGCTGCAGGCACAATTCATACTTTCGTACATAACAGTGATGAACTGAGTCATCGAGTGATATCTAATGATATGATTAGAGCCACTAGCCATTATTCGTAATTGGGTCGATTGGGAACAATCAACGGGACAAAATATGTTGTCCTTGGTCCATACCATAATATCAGTAAAATAGTGATTTTACATGAATTTTTATAGCATTACGAAAATACAACATTATGATTACTCTACTACATCGGTATTCAATACATGCATATTTGCAACATCTGCTAGACTAGTACTTAAAGATATATCTACAATATTAAGACGAAACCCATTTTAACGTCGATTGTAAGTTGTATAATTTTAAGAGAAAATTATCAACCCTCATTAAAAATGGAGTGTAAATAAATCCAATAAAAGCAAAACCAATGAAATAAAGCATGCAAACCAATTAAATAATTTCAAATTAATTTAATACATGCAGTAAATAAAAGAATTATAGTAAGCATGGAGGGTACATTGCGAAGTTTATGTTAGCATAGCCAAGCATTATACTAGCAAAACGAAGGTGAATTACAGACATGATAAATGTACATATAAATGCCATTTCTACAAGATCACATATATATTTCAAGCTATACTAGCCTGGCGGGTGTGAGACTGGGGCAACGATGACGTTTGAGGTGGGCATCGTCCCTGTGGAGGGAGCTGACGTCATCTCCCCTGTAACCATGGCCCCGGGTCAAACACAAGCATACTCTGATAGATGTTGGTACATACAAATTGATGTGGAGTGTAGGCCCTGGGAGATAATGATATGCGATTATATTCTAAAGAACGATGGCGTTGACTGATCATGACACATTGTTGTTAAAATACATAAGCCGTAAATAACCCTTAAGCATTTCATGAATCCATAATGAATGATGATTTTAAAAATTATGATTGCAGTAGTCATCTATAGTAGTCAAACAGGATTGAGTTCTTTCGAAATAGTACAATAAAACAAAAACACGTAATGCCATTAAAGTTCACTTTAAACTGTCAGTACGAAAGTCGTGCTCATATCTTGTGCTTTGTTTATATTTGTTTTCTATGTATTCAACGCGGTTATTGTAATAAATTAATTTAAAAAAATCAAATCAGAGTGCAATGCTTGTCTTCTGTTGACGTGTGTCGTTCTGTTTGTCTCGCTCATATAAAAAACGACAAGGACAACTGACCATAAGCGCTGCTCCTGCCGGACACGCCTCCGATGCTGTCCGCGCCGGAGCCCCCGCTCTCGGAGCCGGCCGAGCCCGGCGGCTCAGCCGGAGACGTGCGCAGCGTGCTCCCGTCAGTAGCAGCTGTACTTCCCTCGTCATCAGACCTGTCAGAGTAGAAACAATATTAGAAAATAACAAATACTAGATGAGTATCATCGTTCATCAGCTCAGTCAATGTTGGATATGAGCCTCTAATAGATCGCCACATCGAACGGGGTTTCCGTGAGAGAGTAGTAAAATGTTGCTGATATAAAGTGGCCAGCTATCTCCTATAAGTTTTCCTCGATCGCC
The DNA here is from genome assembly GCA_910589575.2 of Carcina quercana. Taxonomy (NCBI): domain Eukaryota; kingdom Metazoa; phylum Arthropoda; class Insecta; order Lepidoptera; family Depressariidae; genus Carcina; species Carcina quercana. The sequence continues at coordinate 13,228,766 of OU342429.1, read as the reverse complement.
TTAAATAACACTCACTGGACCATGGTCATCAAAAGACCATGAGATTAATAAGAGGATCACCACGCTTGTCAGGCGGATTGGATATAGCAGTATTTGTAACGTGGGTAAACGCTGCTGACCATCTCCTAAATACCCTCAGTCACCATTAGCGACACCCACGGGATGACATGGGGTGGTATTATTACAAAGCCGAGACCACACGGATAATGCTATAGTCATATATTGACTAACCAGTAAGTGATGTAGACTGTAGCGGGCAAGTAGTAGGTTACTTTATGCGACATACCCAGGTGGCGAAGCAGTGACGTCACTGAAGCCAGGAGCAGGCGGTGGCGGTGCGGAAGGTGCGGGCGGCGCTCGACGCGGCTGCTCTTGCAACGACAGCGCTATTGCCAGCTCCACCATTGTCTCATCGTCCGCGTCCGGCGGAATGTCCAGCAACGCTTCAAGTCCTGTTAGAAAGAAGGTCAACTTATCAAATTATGCAAGAGAAATTGTGAGCTCTATTTTTCATAAGGACGATTTGAGGTAACATACAGGACACTTTTGTTTAGGTGTACCAAAAAGTTCGTATTTCGTCGACAGGGACTCAAAAATTTTGGCCGCAGTATCATTACAGATTACTAAGTAGTGTCCTTACAGAAGGATTATGATAAATATTGTTATAGCGACTATTCCTGTCACAATAAAGTTCAATATAGCTGGCAGACCGCCGCATGCCTGAAACTTATATTCACCTACAAGATAGCTGTCTCTCTCTCAAGATAGAAGATAGCTCTTTTTTCAGACGCGGCGCGGTTGTCTTCTACGAATATTTTACACACAAATAATATAGGTACGCGCACTATGTCAACGGGCGCGTGCCAAACTAGCATACACGTTAAAAATATTTGTATGACTGCGGTCGTGCTGAAAATCTGACTTTGATGGCTTATTGATATTTAAAATATGATCCGAACACATTTGCTTGAACTGCGCTAGATATCACATTGTAAGAAACTCCTGATAAAGAGTAAAGTTTACGTACCTCCGTCGGGCGCCAACAGTACCATTGGTTCTAGAGAGTCATCAACGTCCATGTACTGGGTCTCTTGGTGGTCGTCGCGCGTGCCGCTGAGATCGGACTCCGAGACGACGGCCTCCGTTATAGAACTGGTTGGTTGAGCTGTTGTTATAGATGAGCCCGCTCCTACGTTAAACAAAAGAGCGATTAAAAACCATTTCCGTAACAAATTAGTTTCATTTTTTAAGGAGCAAATCATCTAAGGAATGCAGATTGCGAGAGTAACTGCTAGCGAAAATTGTAGTCGAGAAGAAGAAAAAAACTTTAATTAAAATCGGCAAATTCGTTTAAGAGGTAGTCTGACATACACAAAAGACTTCAAACAATAGTTACGATCAAGTAAAAATATATGTACCAAATATGTACTAACTTTTTACCATGTCATGTTCACCTTTGACTGTCATATCTCTTTATACATTGCTGAGTAACACGAACAGGTGACACTGACAGGGTACAAGTGTTTTTAGCACTGGACTGTACCTTTTTGCGACTGTAGTCAACGTTAATCGTTGTAGTCAAGTCAACGAATATCGTTTTGGAAATAATGCTCTCGCAAACAAGTTACAAGTTGAGTAATTGCACATACCTGGGGTGTTAGGTGGCGAGGGAATGTACACACGTCGCCGCTTCACTCTCGGTCGCAGGACTCTCATTAGAGCGGCTTTGGCGCCAAAGCTTATGTTCTGGTCCTCGGCTAGTAGAAGCGACAGATAGATTTGGTTGCCGAATTCAATCTGTGGATAAAGAAATACAATCCAAAATTATTTCTTTAATGTTTCGAAAATAAGCATAGAGTATAAACACTAAATCATGCATAGCAGTTCACGGTCACTGAGCGTCCTTCGAGAAACTCACCGGGTCTGCAAATGAATATCCGATTTAACGGAAGTCAGGTAAATCGAAGAGTAAGATCAATTCAATAGACTGTTCAATCAAAAAGACGGGTCAATGTAACATTCAGTTAGGTAAATTAAATCCGGTTTTAAAAAAGTTTAACATAAATACTAAAAACACAGCGTGTAATATGAAAAGGAGTCAACATGAAGGAAACTTTATACGATGTGTATCACGTCAAAAATCACAAGCTGAGCACAGAGTGCGGACTTTTGTCCGGAAACGGTGATCACTCTGCTAGACAGAAGAGTTCATATTATCTACTCGTAAGCCCAACATCAACTTACACAATCTGTGTCCCCGTGCAACTGGAACGCGTGCACGGTGTCAGCCAGCGCGTGCAGCGTGTGCTCGGCGTGCCTCAGACCGTATGAGAGTATGCCGGGCGCGCCGCCGGGCGCCGAGCGGCACGCGGCCAGGCGCCACAGCACGCTCGTCAGCAGGGCGCACAGGTGGGGCTCTCTGTCGACCTCGTCGTGGTAGTCAGGCTTCCATAGCACGGACCAGTCACCTGGACATATTTGTTTAATGTATGATGGGTTTGGACTTGGTCTTCATCTCACCTGATGGTAAGTAGCGATAAGGCTGTTGGATGGTAAGCGTGTGAATCCAGAAACCTTCAGCTATAGGCGCTGGCGCTGCTACCTTTCATACCAGAACACAACAGTGCCATTAACTTGGCAGACTTAGGTAACATGGTGGTAGCTAGTCATAAGCGACTACAGCAATGTAAAAGTTCAAAACTGTCAGTATTACTATCAGCCACAGGTAACCAAAAGCCTCAAAGACAACAATTACTCAGAGAGGAACTAGTAAATCAACATCATACTCTATAATACGACGCAAAAAGAAACAAAAAAATGAGTAGAAAATCAATTCTAAATCTACATAGACTCACCGTTGGCAGGTTTCTGTGGTGTAGGCGCCGTGAACTTGACTAGGTGGTTAGGTCGTGCGACGGCCACTCCCCGCGCCAGCAGCACGAGGCGGAAGTACGCTTCCGGGTCAATGTTGCGGGCGTCAGACGTGTCGCGGAGCTCTTTCAGCGTTGTGCACACGTCCTTTAGAATGGCTTGATCCTGCAGGAAGACGCATGCTACAGTAAGTAATTTGTTTTATTTATGAATTACCGTAAATACACTACTATGTATAACATGCAATCACGTAACTGATATTGTTACCTTATATTGGTGATAATGTGAATGATGCACGGCTCGCAGCAAGCACTGCGCCCGCGCATGCAGATGCGCGCTGGCCGGCGCACATAGCAACTTTCTGGCCGCCTCAGCCCCGCCCTCGGAGCCGGCCGCGGCACCAGTGGCGGGGGGAGCGCCCGCACCGAGCTCTAGCGCCTCCAGCGCAGCGCAGGCAAGACGCTCCAGAGAGCTCGGTTTCCATGCACCGCCGGCAGCTTCCGATTCCTGCGTAATAACGAAATTATTGAAATGTAATTTGAATACAAACAAGTTGGGATAGAATCGAAATTTGGAACATATTTTTTCTTTATAACATTAGTACATTTTTACCTGAGCAATTTTGCTAGAGGACGGACAGGCAGAGGGATCTTCACTGTCCTCTGGCCAGCCGAACTGTTCCTTATTCTTCCCATAGACCTGAGAAAAAATACTCCTTATTATTTGAACCCTGATAATTCAGCTGAATTTGTTGTTGGTGCACGATAAATACCTTCACAGAATCAACCATGGTGACTCCATCGGGGTCTTGTGATGGGCCAAAGTTGATCACTAGCTTCTTGTCCGACTGCAGGGACTCTTCCCGGGTCAGTGGTATGTCGAACCAACGGTTGCGAACCACTATGGTTTGAATTGTTCTTCCGTAAATCTATAACAGAAAAGAAAATTATCGACCTATACCAAATGTTTAGCTTACGGGCTATGTGCGCAAAATTATTTCCTATTGTTACTTAACCGCGAAAAAAGAAACCTATCCTTATCCTGTTGCGGCATTGACACGTCCAGAGGTAACAATCTTACTTCCCCGTTTACATTATATGTAGACTTACTTCAACATAAGACGGAGTCCTGGCCACGTCCTGACTACCGAGCAACACTCTGATGCCGCAAATGACCGTGTTGGGATCTGAGTTCACCACATCCATTGTGAACCCACTCATTTTTGTCGATACCACGTACAGACCTGTAGAATATTGGTTATTAGAGGTTGGGGATATATCCAAAAAATAAATTGAATTAAAATTTCTTGATATACCTGTGGTATTGAGGCGGTGTTTGATTTGTGCGATGTTGTAGACCTGTAGTAGATCGTTCCCACCGAATTCAATGTCGGTCATGGCGACGCAGTGCTCGAAGAAGTCGATCGGGAACTGAGGGCTCCCGTTAGCGTTCGACTTGGATACCGCCTGTATATAACAAATAGGACCTGTAGTTAATATGGAAAGACGCGAATATACTTACAGACGTACCACCACAGGCAATTATGACGGCGGAAGCGGAATATAGAATTAGGTGAGAGTGCATTAAAATTGTGGGTCATAACGCTGTCCGAGCTGAACTGCTTCATATTAGGTCATCGCTAGTCACTATTTATCGAAATGTATTTCGAATCGATTCTTTTGTACGTGTAAGCAGACGAGTTGAAACTCGTGCTACGCGTGCAAAAGAGAGAGATAATACATTTAATGTTGTGATAGAAAAAGACGGCACTAATATTTGCTGTCTTCGTCGGGTTTACTTTTTGGACACTGCCCTTATTTGAATGGAATTTAAGGCAACAGCAAAATTGTGCCAGTGGAATAATTGTTTTCATAACATGTTTTTGTTGCTATTTTAAACGGGGAATTGGATGCAATAATACTATATTACTGAATATATACTGCGGAAACGAGATGGATATGTGTCTTCATGGGCCGTTCGTCTACTGGTACCTGTTGTGCCTTCCCCTTGGCGTGGTGTGCTACGAGTCTCGGTCGTCGTCTGGGCGCATGCGTGGGCTGTATGGCTGGAGAGAGCCAGTACCCGGTGTTCTCGTTGCTGGCCGCGTACATGCGCAGGCTGCCGTCCTCGCACAGCAGGATCAGCGTGCTCTTCTGGTCGCCGCCGCCGCACCAGTGACGAACCGCAACCATGTCCGTGATCTTCGCTTTGGCCGGCACCACCTGACACGGATAGATGAGTTATCTCACTGATGGTATGAGACGATAGGGCGTTAAAAGGAACGCGTGCTCAATCAGGAGCCTCAAGTTAATGAGACGCTGGGTAAGTTATATCATTACCGAAACACTACAGTGCTATTAACATTGATATTTGGCAGCAGACCGTGGTAGCTACTTATCTGAACCGCGATACTTGTAAATTTCGAATTTAGAAGTTAGTATTCCTGCTAACATGGTGGTAGCTAACCACATAAAATAGAAGAGCATACTAATCCGAACACCGATAAGATACCACTGGGAATAAAACTACGAGTGAGTTGACAGTGGACTTTCTGGCTACTTGGAAATTTTAAGCGTAGAAGTTAGTATTTCTTGTACCTTGATCTCCTGCACGAATATGTTTGTTGGCGTGAGCATCAGCACGACTGGGTTGTTTGAGGCCTGCGTGACCGCGGTGACGAGGCCGGGATGGCCGGGCACCTCTGCCCACTGGCACAGCGACTGCATCCCGCCACCTTTGCCCCCTCGACCACCCTCCTTCTGGGTAGATGTCGATGACAATGCGATCAGGGTCGTACCTATAACAATTCCGTACGTATTACTAAACGTCTAGCAGTTAACTAAGTAGGTACCTGCGGTGGTGAGGCAGTGCGGGAGGGGTGTGGTTTTGTCACATCAAATGACGCGACACATCAGTGACATGTAGAGCGAGTAAACTTTACATGTCACCCCTTGCGCACCGCACACTACTTACACTACCGCAGGAACAAAGTTAAAGACAAAAACTGAAATTGAGAGTATCACTTAAATTAAACATAACGAGTACAAGGGCAGGCTCTGACTGCCAAAATACAATTTTAATGAACTTTTGATATTTCAGTTTCTCCGTAATCAGTTGCTACGAGGGGCATACCGAAAAGATCGGTAATCGAGTACTTTCGATTTAATTAGATTAAAAACTCTTTTTGATGAATAAACACTGGTTAGTTGAAAATCGAATACAATTGACAGAATTTAAAAAAAAATTTTTTTTAAAGAACAATATCAGTTTGAAATTGATAGGTCGATAAAAAAATGGAGCTTACAAGAGAAAGTTTCCGTGCCATAATTTTTTACAACTTTCGACGAGGATTATCTCAGGGACAATGTCTCGCTGAGCTTATATCTATATACAAGAGTGAAGCGCCTAGCCAGACGACAATATATCGCTGGTATTCTGAATTCCGGCGTGGACGTGCTTCTCTTGGCACCGTACCTTCCACAGGCCGGCCAAAAACAGCGGTTACACCAGAAAATGTCGCTGTTGTGCGCCGAATGATACAGGATGACCGACATATTACATATGAGCAGATTCGGGCTACTTTAGGGATAGGTATGACTGCGATACAAACTGTTTTACATGGTGAACTGGGAGTGAGAAAGCTAGTTTCCCGCTGGGTGCCCCATAATTTGTCCGAAGAGCAAAAGGCGGCTCGTGTCAATTGGTGCCGGTCTACTCTGCAACGCTTCAACGGAGGAAAGTCAAAAGCAGTTTATAACATTGTCTCTGGTGATGAATCATGGATCTATTCATATGAGCCAGAAAGAAAGCATCAGTCGGCTGTCTGGGTCTTCGCAGGTGAGATCAAGCCAACAAAAGTTGTCCGCTCTCGCAGCGTATCGAAGAAAATGGTCGCTTCGTTTGTCGCGAAAACAGGACATGTAGTCACAGTTCCCTTAGAGGAACGGAGAACGGTTACCGCTGATTGGTATACAACGGTTTGTTTGCCACAGATGATATCCGAACTCCGTAGAGGTAACCCGAAACGACGCATAATCCTCCATCACGATAATGCGAGCTCTCACACCGCTCAGAAAACAAGCGAGTTTTTGAAGCAGGAAAACGTTGAATTATTGGATCATCCTCCATACAGCCCTGATCTGAGTCCCAATGATTACTTTACATTCCCTAGAATCAAAGATTTATTGCGTGGTCAGCGGTTTCAAGGTCCAGAAGAAGCAGTGGAAGCATACAAATCGACGATTTTGACCATGTCAACTTCGGACTGGAATTGCTGCTACGAGGGGCATACCGAAATGATCGGGAATATAAAACAATACATACAGGAAATAACTAAATTTATTTTTATTGCTTTTCGAAGTATTCTCCGTTGCAGTTAATGCACTTTTGCATTCGTTCGAACCAATTATTATAGCAGCAATTCCAGTCCGAAGTTGACATGGTCAAAATCGTCGATTTGTATGCTTCCACTGCTTCTTCTGGACCTTGAAACCGCTGACCACGCAATAAATCTTTGATTCTAGGGAATGTAAAGTAATCATTGGGACTCAGATCAGGGCTGTATGGAGGATGATCCATTAATTCAACGTTTTCCTGCTTCAAAAACTCGCTTGTTTTCTGAGCGGTGTGAGAGCTCGCATTATCGTGATGGAGGATTATGCGTCGTTTCGGGTTACCTCTACGGAGTTCGGATATCATCTGTGGCAAACAAACCGTTGTATACCAATCAGCGGTAACCGTTCTCCGTTCCTCTAAGGGAACTGTGACTACATGTCCTGTTTTCGCGACAAACGAAGCGACCATTTTCTTCGATACGCTGCGAGAGCGGACAACTTTTGTTGGCTTGATCTCACCTGCGAAGACCCAGACAGCCGACTGATGCTTTCTTTCTGGCTCATATGAATAGATCCATGATTCATCACCAGAGACAATGTTATAAACTGCTTTTGACTTTCCTCCGTTGAAGCGTTGCAGAGTAGACCGGCACCAATTGACACGAGCCGCCTTTTGCTCTTCGGACAAATTATGGGGCACCCAGCGGGAAACTAGCTTTCTCACTCCCAGTTCACCATGTAAAACAGTTTGTATCGCAGTCATACCTATCCCTAAAGTAGCCCGAATCTGCTCATATGTAATATGTCGGTCATCCTGTATCATTCGGCGCACAACAGCGACATTTTCTGGTGTAACCGCTGTTTTTGGCCGGCCTGTGGAAGGTACGGTGCCAAGAGAAGCACGTCCACGCCGGAATTCAGAATACCAGCGATATATTGTCGTCTGGCTAGGCGCTTCACTCTTGAATATAGATATAAGCTCAGCGAGACATTGTCCCTGAGATAATCCTCGTCGAAAGTTGTAAAAAATTATGGCACGGAAACTTTCTCTTGTAAGCTCCATTTTTTTATCGACCTATCAATTTCAAACTGATATTGTTCTTTAAAAAATTTTTTTTTTTTAATTCTGTCAATTGTATTCGATTTTCAACTAACCAGTGTTTATTCATCAAAAAGAGTTTTTAATCTAATTAAATCGAAAGTACTCGATTACCGATCTTTTCGGTATGCCCCTCGTATAATAATTGGTTCGAACGAATGCAAAAGTGCATTAACTGCAACGGAGAATACTTCGAAAAGCAATAAAAATAAATTTAGTTATTTCCTGTATGTATTGTTTTATATTCCCGATCATTTCGGTATGCCCCTCGTATATCGGCATTTTGAATCGCGAGAGGCGAGCTGGCCAGTTACCCGGCGCGGCTCGTAGTGTGTGAACAATAGACCTGTTTCCACTAATAACAAATTACTTGGTTTATAGTTTCTAATTATAAATGAGGAGACGAAGATAAGAAAAAACTAGTATATTTCTCAAAAAAGTTAAAGATTATTAATATTTTTAGAAAATGAATTCGAAAAAAATAGGCATTAGGTCACGTGACAACGAACACGAAGAACGCGGCGCAAGAAAGTGTGACGTCACGCCTCGCAAAACATCATTGTTGTTGTTGACGTTTTCATATCACAGAGCAGGTTATTTCGCGAGCTGTGACGTCATTCAAGACGCCATGACACTATTCAGCGTTTTCGAGGGAAATCTAAATGGCTTTTTTAAAATACAAAATACGTAATGTAAATATTGATTTTTCTTTAAAATATAGTTTTTTTGGGATAAAATAGATATTAAAGTATATAATTAGCCAAGTTTTCAAATTTAGTCAACTAGCCTATTGTAGACAGTTTATTAATTAAAGATACATTTCCTGCATCATTTCTATTATTTGGACCTCCCGAGATTAGAACACGCGACAGAGGAAGACAGCTCCAAAACTGTTGACCCCGACGTGATTAGAAGCGCGTGGTCTCGGAGAGGTCAAATAATATCCTTCCAAAAAAGCCCAAATATCAAAAACGCGTTAAAACTGAACGATGCTAACATCCCTTCAAAATGTATTTAAAAATAAATTATAACTTTACAACAAGGTATATGTTTCATTGTATCTGAGAACATACCTTTCACACTATCTTCAACAGTGTTAAGCGGGGCAAGGAAGCTCTTGCCCTGACCGTACGAAAAGAACAGCATCTTGAGGGTATGTGAGTAGTATATAGAAACGCCGCCTCCTCCGACCAAGCCCGCCACATCCTGTATCTCCGGGTGCAGCACCTCCAGCGTGTTGGTGACGTAGAATGTGCCCAGGGACGCGCGGGACTCTTCGCTCATGGGCTGCCAGTAGATGTGACCCGCGGAGCTCATACAGAGCATATGCATTACGTCATCTTGGTTCACGAATGTCACGTCACGGACCTAAAGGAAAATTAGTAAATATAGTTGCTGTTGAATATAAAACCGTAAATATTTTCTTGAGACTTGAACAAAATCATTGACGAATTATTTAATGTATTAGCTGCACTCTGGATTCACGATTGACATTCCATAAGTTATAGACCTACGATCTAGGAAACCTCATCAGTCGAGAAATTTCCACTGCTGCGCATAGGCCTCCACATTGACCGGTCTCACTGGAGCCACTTGCATCCAGCGACTCCACCCTAAAATATGGGGGGGGGGGGGGGGGGGGGGGGGATAACGTACACACTTATTTCTTATATATATTATATTTTATTATTATATATATTATATTATACTTCACATTACATTGACACTTAACAACAAGTTAACAGTGAATGTCACAGGGTACAGAAGTAGGTGCATATTATATACTAGACGGACGTCCTGGTAATGATCGCGGAGAGCCACTGGGTGAAAGTCGTGCCTTGGGGGAAGCCTATGTTGAGCAGTGAACGTTTTCAGGGAGAAGACAACGAGATAACACCTTTTTATGTAGTCAATATTACAGTGTTATTGAACAAACCTTTCCACTCGGAACAAGGAAGTGATGAATAGGGTTGTTTAGATCTTTGCTGAGGTCGAACAGCTTCACGAAGTCTGCGGTGACGAGCGCCAGTACCGTCTGCGAGCCGGGCAGCCACAGCGACTTGATTATGTAGTTACTGGCTTCTAGTCCGGTACTTAGAACCAGGTGCTCTGATACTGTTCCTATAAAAATACAGAGCATGTTTTAAATCAAATAATAATTTACTTCAGATGGCTCTGTAGTGTCAGCTGCAAGTCGTCTCATAAACTATGTTAATACCACTAAAGTATTTATAAAAGTTAGGGTTCTCGACTTCACTGATTTGACAAACGGCATTTTTCAGATTAGGTACCTTAAACTAAACGAACTGCTATTGCCATAGGATTTTTTAAAAGTTAAATCTTTGATCTTGGATTAATTCCAATTCCCATGCCAATTGACATCTACTGTCATAAAACTTATTCTGTAAGCATGTAAGGTATATGGTTTCGTAAACTCAATCCAAAAGGTAAGAGTTCCTTACCGCCGCTGTTGAAGGTAAGCACGTGGCACTCCTTCAGTCCACACACGGCGAGCAGATCTTCGTTCCACGGGTTACCACTCAGTGTGATGACGGTGAACGGTATAGGGGACGACGAGAGACGAGTCAGTGTTAGCTTGTGCTTCGTTGAATCAGCCTGCTTCAGTAAGGTAGACAGCTGGAGAACTGTGATTTTTCCTGGCAAAAAAAGTAAACATTCGGCCATCAACAACTGCCAAACCTAAATTATAAAACAAATAACTCGAGGCCAGATGATTGTGTAGGCTCGCCGTATTTGTCCAATTGTACACTCACTGACAGTTCGCAGGTGTCGGAATGATGTGTACGACGGAGATTTATTGCATTTAGATCACAAGGTACCAAGCTTAAGGCATACAGTGCTCTATTTAAAAAAAGAATACCACGTCAGTAGAACGGACCCACTATTATCTGATCTTCATTCCATCAGAGTAGCCACAAGCCACTTAGAAACGGAAGCGTATAGATATATCATTCGATACATGTGCCTAATCGTAATCGTCACTATCATCCCGGAAACGTACACTGCTGTTGGTCGGCCTGTAACACATTTCCCAGTACGTGGACGCTAATAGAGACACAATTTGAAATATCACCTTTCATCGGTTAATTAACGGCAATGGCAACGTATATATAATACTTCGAATAATAATGTCCGCGAACCTTTTTCATGTGACACGGCTAAATGCTGTCGGCGTCCTTGCGGCGATGCGAGGCAGCACATGGCGACGCGACGCAGCTTATGCGCCGACATCAGCTGACGGATCGTCTGTCCGTTCTCACCCGTGTACGACATACGAACGTTCTCGAATGCACCCTCTTGGGAACCTGCAATACACACGATGTGGTATTTGATTGTTGACTGATGTAGTCAAATGATTCACTCATAAGTTTTATGAGCAATTGAAATTACTCCGAAATGAAGTCGGTAACATTCTTCAACTGTCACGTTGTGACGTCACAAATGCCCTGGCTGCTGCAGTCAAACGATTAATGTTTGTTTCAGTAACAAAATTTTAGATTAATGAAAAAATTTAAATTTAAAAAATGTACAACACATTTTATTTCAGTGCCGATAGAAAAATTGTTTACCTAGTGTGGCCAGCATAAGCGTGTCTGTGTGCGAGAACTTCTTGTCCTGCAGATGCAGTTGTGCGAGGGCGCGCATGGCCCTCGTGTGCGCTCCGACGGCCGCCCCGCGCGAGCACGCGGCGCGCACCGGCCCCGCCAGCGCGGACACCAGCCGGCGCACGCGCTCCATGCACGCGCCCCACGCAGGGTACGTGGACAGGAATTGCTTGCAACCTGAAGTGTTCACCAACATCATATTACAGACATTCATTGATTGGTGGCACCATACTATGGCGACATCAAAACCATGACGGATCCTTGCAACAAGCTTTCCAAGAATTTAAATAAATATAATAAAATTTTAATATATATTATAAAATACAATTCTAGACAAACATAGTTACATTACTATGGGATATTTTCTCGTATTTTCCTGATGGTTATTTAATAGTCACGTTGTTTCAGCAGACAAGAAACCCCAATTAGAATACACTAAAATACAGACGATTAAAAACTAGAAATATTTATTTACACAAAAAATACGTCAAGACAACACAACCAGTGTCTTGTCTGTTATGTTTTATGACTTACCCTGAATGTTGGTAGCGAGCACGGGTCGCCTCGGGGGCGCCAGCAGCGCGGGCGGCGTGGGGCTGGAGGGGCGGCGACGTAACGAGGGTGCGGGGGGAGTCTCCTCAGCGCCACCCGCCGCGCCACGAGCGCCGCCCAGCGTCACCGAGCGCTTCACTAGAGCTTGGCAACTGTAACATTGGTATGGACATCTAATAAAATAGGTGCGAGTGCGAGTCAGATTAGCACACAAATTATTAGAAAAGTAAAACAGCCAACTACCAAAAAATTATCAAGCATAAAATGGCATAATATAGTATGGCAAATAGTGATGAAAAAGTAATACTGGTATTCTTGTCTACAAATTCATCTGCGTCAAGCTCAGAAAATATCCCACGGAACTGCTGCTTCGATCGGGATAAAAGTAGCCATCTTCTACGACCCTTTAACTCGTATAAAAAAATCAAGAGATTCTGAGTATCCGTTACGACGTGAAAGAAGGATAAAAAAGCAAACTCACTGTCGTTTTAATAATAATGATATGTATGTAATCATGATCATACCTGGAGTCGGGCTTAGCACCGCAGTCACAGAAGAAGTTCCCGAACTTGGCGTATGTGACGTCATGTCCGCGATGGCATACCCTGGCGCAGACCGTGCACACTCCCACGCCGTCCACCATCTTGCACGTGTGGCAGTGGTACCAGTGCTGGTTCATGAACTCGCGCTGCGTCACCGTGAACGTGCACAGCTTGTACTGCAGCATGGCGTCCTCGTCCTGTACAAAGAGGCACGTTATTCAGGGCAACAACTTAATTTGGGTTTGCTCTTGCCCTTAGTTCATTTGATAGTACTACAACAGGTTCGCTTCGTGTATGCTTTTAAACAAATAGAGACTTTATCGGTAACCGCTTAAATGAGTCTTCGCCCGCGCGGTACAGGGGCGCGGAGGTATGGCGACAAAGGTGATCGAGAGAGGAGCGGACGGCTTGCTACGCTCGTATTTTCTATTCGACACTTATTCGTAACAACTTATTATTATTATTTAACTGGTGAGACGGACGGACATTGTTTTTGGTGTCCCCGCTTAGGAATAGGATCACTTCAGGTATCTTGTGGGAGTCGTAAAGGGGTACTAAATCAATCGTGGCGACTATAAATATTCCCTCATGGAAAGTCAGACGTGGCGGTATATTAGGGAAGCTCATGTCAAATTCGACAGTTTTTTAACAGATAAAATTGAATATTGAAGTATATTAAGTAGTACATTACTAATTGTTCTGGATAATGCTTACAGAATCATCGGCGCTGGTGTCATCATCGTCTTGCTGCTCGTCAGTGTAGTCAAAGTCAAAGCCGAGGTCCGACGGGGACTCCCACGTGGGGCTCACTGACCGCCAAGCTGCAACATTAACTCATGATCAATGATGAGATCTGAAATTAACTCACTGGATCTTGGTGAAATAGATATGTCACTGAAACTATATCTGTGTAAAAAACCACATTGAAATACTCTATGATAGTGCTTTTTAGAGTTCAGTGACTCAAAAAGAACTCTTATAGCACCACTGTGTTGTCCGTCTGTCTGTATGACAATACCCTTTTTGTCAGGAACGCGCGGAAGTATCAAATACTTAAGCCAACAATCCCTTGGATCTGTGACAAAATCAAGCTTGTAAGCCATCTCAATAAAAGATACGGCCTTTATTTTGCATATTTTGACGATAAGTGACACAACACAAGGTACATACTTCCCATTGAAATAGAATCCTGAAATTTGGCAAGAAACAAGATCTTATAGCGCAGTATTCCGAAAATTCAATTTACTCACTATGGGGCTGCGTGGTGCTGATAGCATGCAGCGCATCGGCGAGATATGACAGTAGAACGCAAGCGAATTCAATTTGTGGCGCAATGGCACCGTCCACTTGGCCTTCCTCCAGCTTCTCTATCACTTCAGGACTGCTCAGCTGTTTCACACTGCACAGACAGACAATGTCGAAGTAAATATGCATGAATAGGGAAAGAATACAATTTACAAAAAAATATTGCATGTTGGAAAACAACATTAACAATCGCTCTTGTTTTCATTTCTAGGAAAATCAGGACCAGGAATATGAGGTTCCACCATGTTGCAGAATTTCTTTGGAGCTAATTTCTAGCACTGGTATACATGTCAACCAAGGATCCCTTCAAACAACAAACTTGAAAACATATTCATGGTCAGCACTGTAATGATACTAGACACTGGAAAGGAGCCGGAATTGATTTTGCTTCCATTTGATTATCGCCATTTTGACCCTAGTTTCAGTGAGTGTATTGTGAGCGTATTAATAACAACTAACAATCCAAATAACAACCTTATTCCTTCAATGAAGAATAAATTATAGGTCCCGATAAGCCCGGTGGGGCGCTTGACTCGACACAGAAAAGAGCTACCATTTTATGTGTCACATCTCGTCCATTTTACTAGAGATCAGTATTGGTCGTGCTTTAGTGTAAATACCACTTACCAGATAGCCAACCAAACAACAGCAGCTGGGAACAGTTGTTTATGGTCGCCGCCAGAGTGTGCGTCAGCCAGGCGGCACATCTCGCGAAGTAGCAGAGGTGAGACCACGTTCTCACCGCACACGCTTATCAACGTGGTCAGCATGCGCTCGCTTACGTCTTCAGTGCTAGAAATACAATAGTTCTCAAATTGTGATCAACTTCACTTTAAGATTTTGCCTAATTTTTTTAAACCACTTTAGTGATCATCCTTCAAACACACATCTGGTTTGCGTCTGTTTGTGATGTGAAGGATGCACAGGAAAGTCTTACCAGTGCAATTGTGCGTGTTTGCAAATGGCCGACAGTAGCACTGCGTTGTCAGGGTTGTCTGTTTCATTGATCGGCGCGGGCGCAGGCTCCTGACCGCTCACGGGTGTTGCGCCGCTCCCTCCGCTTTCTTTGTTGCCGTCTGTCCAGCTCCCTGGTTCTATATAAAATCGGATTTTATGACAGTCTTGGCTCTCACGTGTAGTGAAAAAATTGTATAAGCAGTCCTATTTATTTATATACTACTACTTACTTAGCTTTATGTACCAGATTAATATCGAAATTCAAATGCTTACCAGAGTTAGCTGTCGGTTGTGTTGTTTCGGATTGAGTACGAGGTGCCGGTGAACTAGAAAAAATATGATGATTTAAGGACTATCCAGTACCCATACACACCAGGGTCGTAGCAGACCCGGGACATTCTATATAAAATTCAGGGAAGCTCCGAAGCCACTTCGTAAACATCGACCCACGGAGATGGGTCAACGAGTTCATAAGAATTGTGTGTTCGGTTCGGTCCTCTATGTTCTCATGTGTGTAGACCTTTACAGACGTTGCTGATTATTACTATATTACATATTAATACATCGCTTTACGGAGAAATGTATTAAATATTCAGAGTATTGAGTGATCTGGACAGTTAATTTATCTTACACTTTATATGTAACTCACGGAGTATCAAACACAGGCAAGTCGTCGCTCCGCTCGGCATTAGCTTCGTTCCGTTGTGTAGCGTCGCTCTCAGACCTAAACGCGGTGCGGAGCGCGTTCCTCAACGCTAGCGAGCCGGGCTGCTGGGTGGCGTCAGGAGCAGACGACGTCGGAGTAGGCAGTTCGGTCTCCGTCGGTGTGCCGTTGTCTAATAGACATACGCAAAACAATGCTTCTTAAAGTAATATGATATGTCGATATTACATTTTGAACGGCGTGGTATTACGTTGCACCACCACCCATTACTCTAAAAATCATCCGAGATACGCGATGCCATGCGGAAACTCAACTTTGCAAATAGTATATGCACACATAGTATTGCAAAGCTCGGAAATTAAATGCATGAATGCGGCTGCCTGCGACCGAGTAGCGCGCATAATGTCATGTGTGATGCTTGAACTGGTCGAGTAATGTGTGATGCAACACTACGCGGTCGGGTAATATCGCGTAATGCATCAATCGCATTTCTTACACATATCTATTGTTTAATACATACTATTGATATGCATGCCAAGCGATCATGCCATAATCATGTGGCAAATCCCCTCATGGAAATGCCATTGTGGCGGTCTATGGGGGAGGATCATGTCTAACAGTGGACTTATGCAGGCGATTATGAGCATTCGAACGCCCGACAGGTATACCTACGGTACAGGTACATATAGGTCTTGCAGATGAATTATCTATCCAAGAATAATTGCTAGTGTAACAGTGGACAGATAAGTTAGGAGAGCATTTTCGCATCGGAGAGCAGCGCGAGTGACGAGGGGCGATTATCCAGCCAATCACGCAACCTAACGCAAATAATTTAGTGACGCAAATTAGCAAAGAGACCCGAAAAGTGTTTCTGCGCAGTCATGGTCATAGATTTCACTTGTTTACCAGCTATTGCAATTTCTATTCACACTAATATACTAAGCTGTCTGAATAACACTTACTTGGTGAACCCAGACACATATGAGCGAATAATTTAGACAGTTTCTGTGAATCCGCAACGCCAATGAACTTGCATACAGATATGCAAAGTGTACTGCTCAGTTCAGAATTCTCGCACCCGGAGAATATCTTGATGAACAATCTGTAAAATGATAATGTTTCATAATCAATAACATAACACCCGACTGATACAAATCCATACCTACGCTATACCGTCTGACATAGACAACAGCTTATAGTATAAATACAAAACTGGAACCACTGAAATCAATCGAAGCACGTCTGAAACCAGTGAATCTATAAATAAATAAAAATTCAAGTGATGTGCTATATTTAAATATGTAAAATACGAAATTCAAACTCGATTTTTTTGTTCAAAGTATATTTTTTGCAATCGTATTTGACGTCAATGGAAATAGTATGAATCTACTAGACTTTCGGATCTACTATGTATCAACTATATCTGATTGCGATCACCAATCCACCTGGCAATAATGTCGATTATAGCCAACCCAGGATGCGAGCCGTGATAGAAGCTCCTATCAAGCAGTATACGTTTATATAGCTGAAGACGATGAACTGATATAAAATAACTTACTTGATGACACCTTCAGCGTATTGGTCCCGTGCAGCAGGTGCGGATAAAAGTATCTTGCCGAGAGAGTACCCGGAGTCTTCACTGAATACCGCTTCATATGCTAATCTTCCAGCAGGACGGTCGAGGATTTTCTCCCAAAATTGCACCTTCATATACAAACAAATAAATAACAAATTAAAATCTAGCACAGAAAACTCAATTTACCTTTCATAGAATAACTAATGAAATAATTAAACTTTGAAGGTATGCTGTTCTATCGTTTTCTTGTTATATAATTTGCTCAAGTCTGGACTAAGATTATCGCATTGAGCAAAGCTGACTGCAGACAAATCGTCCTTATTTGCTTTGTTATAGTTGTATAAACTCTAGTCGCGGGTGTAGAATACGATCAACCATGCGCATCAATAAAGGCGACTTAGGTAAAATTGATGGTTACAATAATCTATTTGTATATCAGTGTCTGATTAAGGCTAAATCTCTTTATGTAAAGCTCACTCGACGTGCGATCTACGATATCGGTAAGTATCCAACAGTGCTCTAATCTACCATAAGTCTATCAAAAACAATGTTGTTACCATATGTTGTAGCGTTCCCTCAGTGGACTTGGTGAGGTGGTCCACTAGCACTGTGTACGTGGTCTTCAGGATGTGTTCGTGCATCAACTGCTCTGCCTTGGGCTGCTGCGGCACCAGTGTGTTCAGTGTGGCGGCCAGCGGCTCGGACATGAACTCCAGTCTACCGTCCGTCTGGTGATGAAAGGTCAACCAAACAATCAGCAATGATTATATTTTGACAAATTATCAATCGGTACTACAATATGGCCATTTTATTGCCTGCGGTAGGTGCTAGTCAATTTTTGAAAAATAAAGAACGGTCATAGCTCATGATTAAGAGTCCCTACATTCAGTAGGCCAGTCTCATAGCTCAAAGCACTAATAGTCAAGCTCGTAGTGATTAAAGTAACCTAAAATTTGTTGTTGAATGAACCAGGACAGTTTCTGCTCGCCGTTGACGATATAATCTTAAGTTCTACAGTAAACGTTTTCGATTAACCGATTGAATTTACATGTACCTACCGAGTATATTTTTAACAGATACGATCAAGGCTTTTTGCTAAATCATAAATATTGGGTACTAGCTAGCCAAGGCTTTAGAATATATTCCACGGGAAATACTTATTTGATCTGGATAAAAAGCAACCTACATCCTTTTCCAATCCTTCAACGTCAAAAAGTCAAGCCATTCTGATTCTTCGTTACGACGTGAAGGACAAACAAACTCACTTTTGCATTTATTATATTAGTATGTATTCAGAAATGTAAAACAAAATAAATGAATCTCACCAAAGCAGGTAGGATCAGGTCCAATGTCTTCTTGGTGAGATCAGGGTTATCAGCGAGTTTAGTGGCGCCGATCTCGAGGAGCTTGGCGGCGGAGTACGCCAGCATCATCAGGGACTGTCCGATGGAGTACTTCTGCGATGTGCTGATAAGTTCACAGTGGGACGAGACCAGGTTTAGAACCGCGCTCTCTGATGGTATGATGTGCGACGCGTAGAACGCCTGTAAATATAATAAACGATAATAATAATATTTAAATAATTTTGGTAAATCTAAATAAGGACTAGCGTAAAACTTATATAACCCGATAAATAAATATTTCGATTACAAACTTCCACCACCACATTTTTTTCGATAAATATTTTTATGATTCTTATACTTATATATTTTAACCTTTCGTTCGTATGCCTAAGCGCGGATCCAATATTGAGCATTGACAGCCTAATCACGGATCCGGAATTTGACCATTAATCAATCAAAATAAAATAAAACTCTTAAAGATTTATTTTCGTGTTGTGTTACTTGATGGCAACCAAGTTCAAAGTTACTGAGCTTACAGGAGGTTTTTATACACAATTGCTTGCGCTTGGCCTTCATTTCCGGCAATGGTTAGTGACGATAATGCCGTATAATAGAAGCGTGCTCACCAAGCTTAAACTTATTGATTCACTGGTCATCTTACACTTTTATTGGTTAATCTTTCATTGCCACTAACACTGCTGTTCGGTTGCTGTCATGTTGGATATAGTCTCTAATCTACCGACTAATTTATAATATTACTCCATACCAACAGGTAATTATATGATAGCTAGCTAAAGTAAAACCAAGACGTTTGGGCGCATTTCGCCTGAAAACCCAGCAGTGCGCAAAGTCAAATTTTATGGCTTTATATTCTATAAAAAATACGGCTTTTGCCGTTCATCATCCCATCATCAATTGGGTTCAGAATGTTCTAGGCGTTATTTTATACTTAGGAAAAATAATCACTTACATGATTAATACACGCGAGAGGCGGCGGTGTAGCGAATCTATCGAGCGCGGCGGGTGCATTGGCAGGCATATGTGCCCTCAGCCAGTGTCCCAGCGGCGGGGGCCCGCTGGCGCCAGGGGTCCCACTGTGCACCGTAGTGCCGATCCAGGCTGCAGTGCCGCAGACCTGCAGTCTCACTGTGTGCACGGCTATCTCGGCGGGGCTGTTCGGCTTCTCTAGTATGTCTTCGAGTTCCAAACCAGCGCTTAAGCTGTAGAAAGAATAATTTCATTTGTTCATTCAATTAACTAAGTTCGTTTCAAATATAGATAACAGTAAACAAAGACTGAAACAAAACTATAAGAACATTTTGCGATGTCAAAGAATTGAGTAAGAGCTGTGGTGGTAAGAGTCGTGAATGACTTGATTTTAAGGGATAGTTAAGACTAGAGATAGTTAAAGTGCTTGAAAAGGAGATAGGCTACTTTTTATACCAATCGAGCAAGTAGTTCCCGTGGAATAGTTACTAAAGTCACCGGCAAAATATGAAAATCTTAAACATTGCATCAAAAAATATGAAAACATTGCATCAAAAGATTCCAGCGTGTACTTATTTCGTCAACCTCACTCACCGGCAACAGTCCAGTATGGTCTCGAGCAAGTCTAGCAAGTCGGGCATGAACTGGTGAGCTTCAGCCCCCGAAGCCGAGTCGGCCAAGCAGACCTTCAGCCGCACCAGCGCCGCGTCGCAAGATATCACGTCCAGCAGTGAGGGTAAGCCGCTCGCTGCAACACGGCAAATGATTTTAAACAAAGCTAGTGTTTTAGGAACTACTATAACGAACAACAACAATACAGCAATTATTGTAAACAACTGTTATTTTGTTAAGTATGGTTTTCCGAAGTCGTCGGACAAAAATATTTTCTCTGTCACCTTATTGCCTCATAAAATCATCCATTTGAATAACAGTTGACGAACGATAACTGACACATTACATTAGATGAAGTTACTCATTACTTTAGTATACAAATATCTACATTACATTTAGCAGTGATTTTTGTAATGCTCCCCTCATTGACAAATAAAAATATACTTAAGAGAATATGAACTTGAAGTCTATCATAATACGAGTTTTCAGTGAGGTACTAGCGAGATAAGTAATTTGCGAATAATTAAACTTACGTGTAATGTTCTGTTTAAAGTGCTTGATAGTTTCAGATGCAAGCCAAGCCGTGTATTTTATATTGTCACATGATGTACTGACACCAGCAAGTAAGTTCTCAGCGTACTGAAAATAAAACCAATAGATGTAGTAATCACAGTGGAATATTAAAATCTATGACAGTTGACTTGCCTAAATCGTGATTTCATAAAGATAACGTATAAAATCAACGATACAAAATAAAAACATGGGAATCAATACCAAAAAAAAATTTTTTTTACAAACTGGACGAAGTTAAAGTCAAAAATTACTCAAAAACACATCGGGTTTGTTTCAGTTTCATTGATACAATACGTATACTCTTTATTGTACAACAAAAGTAACAAAATAAAGTCCACAGCTGGACAAAACTCACCCTCATAAATCGCCACGTTGACAGGGTTTTCCTTGAGAGGACCTACCAAAACCACCATGCTTCAAAGAATGGGATTTATGACCACAGTAAGATGTTGTTGATATACATATAGATCCAGACTTTTTCCGTATGTCGCCTTTTACGACACCCATACTGGCACGACAGGGAAGTTCGGGAGCAAACGGACAATTTAATAAGCTCCAAACCAAGTCTTTATGTTGTACGCACTTAGTCGGCCACATCGTCTCTTACCATCAAATGAGATCGTAGTCAAGTGTGTCCCATAATATTCAGCAAAAAGTTACGTCTGCTAAAATAAATATTCGCAACACATTCTTACTTGGGTGTACATTCCTTGCTTTACAAGAGCATCTTTCAGCCAAGGATTGAACACTTTTTTATTGTCGGCCCTGGGTGCCCAAATGACGGCGTGTAGCGGCAGAGGCGATGGTAGGTCGGCGGCCGTTCCGATTTGCAGCTTGTCCATGTGAGGTGTAGCCGGCGGCATGCTGATCACCAGTCTAGGAGCAATAAAATGGTATTTAACAGGGAATTAGGTCGACGGTATATGTATAGAAGGAACGTTTCTTTTTGTTATATTTTGAGGCGTAAAACGTTCATCCAAAATCTATAGTTCTGAGCGAAGTTCAAGGTGCTTTTTTAAAAGGAAAATATAAGGGGAAATGTTGGGATTGGGAAATTTCTTTTCCAGATTCAACTTTTATTTACATTGTAATAAGAACATTACATTTGACACGTCAAAATACTACTTTAACTGTACTTAATTATTCTAATAATATTTACATAAGCGTGTATTGTTATATACCGGAAATAATGATCAGTTTAGAGCGTTTGATTGAATAAAAGGGACTAAGTTTCGATTTCTCATTAAACTCGAGTAAGTTATTTCAGTCCATAAATAAAACAGCAGTTTTTATTAAATGACAACAAATTGTACAGACAGAAGGACGACAGCAAAGTAGGGCTTAAAAAAGGTATCATTTCCAGTGACATACCTCCAAGAAGTCTGGAAACAATAATGCGCAGCGGCAAGCGCAGTAGGGGACGTGTGATACAGCGGGTTATCGCAAATGCACGCAGAGTTCAGCAGCGCTAACAACGCGTCCAGCAGCAGTGGGTACTTCAGCTTGTGCGGTGTCCCGAGGACGAAGTTGCAAGCTAAGCCATCAAATTTTGGATTTTCCTGTACCCAAAATAATTTGTAATAGTAAGAAGCATTGTATAGAGGTTGTAAGGGTAGATGGTTAGACAATTGTAAATAACGACATGAACATTATTTTTATCGTGTCATTATCACTAAAATTCCAATCAACATCAACAGCCAATATATGTCCGCACCGCAGGGGCTCAGGCCTAATCTCCTACAGAGAGCGCATGGACCATTGTCCATCACGTGAGCCCAATGCGGAGGTAAACTTCACACACGCCTTTGAATTTCTTCTCAGAAGTGTGCAGGTTTCTTCACGATGTTTTCCTTCACCGAAAAGCCAATGGTAATGATTTTTATCATTCGTACATAAATTCAAAATAACAAATTGGAACTCATTGGTACGAGCCAGGATCGAACCCAGACCTCGATTGTTCAAGGACTTATCACCAAAATTACTAACACATAAATAGAAAAAACTTCAATTAGTCATATTCTACGACTACCCCGGATCCGTGATGATATTGGATGATACTATTCAAAATTTAACTTACGACGGGAAGGCCTCTATACCTGATTATTGATCTCAGCATTAGTCAATGCGTAGAACTTGGGTCTCATGGAAGTCTCGTCTTGAGACTGTCTCCGGTAGGCTGCCTCAATGTGCGCCACCTCACAGTAGATGCGGGCCTTCATCTGCCCACTGTCGGTCGTTGTCTTCGCTCCGCTCGACACAGTCTCTGACGACTGCTGAGCTAGACCCGGCGCTATCACTAGGTTCCATTCAATCTGAAAATTACAGCTTCACTTAGGACCCTTTCAAAACATTTCTTGTGTATAATGAGTTTCCACTTGGCCAAAGCTCACACAGAAGCTTAACGTTAATGAAGCACTGCCTATATTATAGTTTATTGCCGGATTACAAGAGCTGTTAACATGTTTTTAGCGGCAGACTAAGAACACACAGTGTGTCTGTACTTCCTTGTCGATTCGTTTATAAACAGGCTCGTGTTTGAGAGATAATGATATACACTAGCCTATTCACTCTGGCCTTGAACAGATTCCAAGTTCCAGCGCTCGAGAAACAGAAGTCGGTTGGGAAGTTAGCTGGAAGTTAATTCATTTGCCTTAGACTTCAGAAATTATCCCAAGGGTAACTACTTGCTCGATCGGGATAAAGAGTAAATTACGTCCTTGTTCGGTATTCAACTATCCTATAAACAAAATTAAGTCAATTTGACTCTCCATTACGACGTGAATGAATAACAAAGTCACTTTTACGTATTAATGTTTTTGATTCAATAGGGAACCCAACAGTGCTATTAACACGGCCTTATGGCGGCAGACTTAGGTAACATGGTGGTAGCTAGTCAGGCGGACTTATAAAATGCGCTATTACCAACCAAACCGCGTACCGATAGGTACCTCCAATGGGAATCGAACCTAGGACATCATGATTGTTAATCTAAGCGTGTAGCCATTAGGCCACGGATGCGGTCAATTGATTGATTGAACTGTGAATAAAATGATACTAACTTGTTGCAACAACGTTTGTGGAGCGTCATACAGATGTCTCATCAAATATTCCAACAGAAGCATCAGCCTCGTGGTCAACATGAGCTGGTGCGGCGCAAGAGTCATAGCTCGCTTCCGGTCACTTATAGCCAGTGTTTCTACCACCTGGGAACAAATAACATACCATCGTCATCGGGTGCATAAGTCCACTAAGTCCACTAACAGCACCAACGCAATGAGGGGTGCAGGGTGAGGGAAGTGCATGATGATTGGACCGTTCTGAAAGTGATTAATCTGTGTAGCTACGAATGCATGTTTCGTGGCATGATCTTAGAATTACTTACATTATGATGTGACCGATCATTTCATGATGTAGGCAACCATTACTGGCCATACCGTTTGAAAGTTAGCATTCGACGATTTGATCATCCACGTTTGGCCAGATCATTATTGTTGGGTGCTTTATAAGTTAAAATCATGTATGTCCCAAGCGTTTACAAGTTACCAATATATTTAACTGCATAAAGAAATCTTTTTCCCCTCTGTAGCAACATAATCGTAATTATTTACCGCCGCCATGATGAATCGCATAAACAAAGCGCTACCGCCTCTGACGGTGGACTACGTAACTATTTTCTAAGATATGATTACTCTTGCTTGGCCATGTCATGAAGTAGCCGTGCGTCGAGTTGATCACATGGAGAAACGATTTCTATTCATTGATAAGACCATGGCACATCACGATGTGGCCAACAGACAGTCACTTCATGATGTGGCCAATTCTAAGTTCATGCCACGACGCATGTTCTGCTTTCAAGCTTCAAGTTGTTTAGTAGTTAAAATTTAGACACAATAGCAACAAATGTCTCACCTTGATAATAGCATTTGACGTCATAAGCAGGACAGATTTCTTCTGCATGAGCGTCAACGAGTGGAACAGGTATACCAAGAGCTGCGCGTGTTCAACGTTGAGGTCCTCGTAGTCGTGGTCCTGCGAGGGCTGCGGCTGCAGCGCGCACTCTTGCAGCGTGTTTACGATCTTGTGCCACATAGCGAGGATGCTGTTCTCCCGCTCCGACGGCGGCTTGCTTAGCACCATGCCCCCTATCAGCTTTACTACGCGAGGGCCGACCTGACACATCACCAAGAAGAATTAACATTATTATGTAGTTCAGTACGTACACAAAGGTGGATTAAAATGGGCCATTACATCTCTTACTGTAGATGTCAAGAAACAAGAAATATGAAGTGCGTCGCTTCAACGACGACCTCAAGAAAATTAAGAAACCAACTGATAACTGGAGAAGCGGCACACCACGATTAGGTGACGTCACAGGAAGTGTGGCCAAAATCAGTAAATTTTTAAATGTAAATAGTGATGTACCCATGACAATATTTCGTTTAAGGCTACGTAAAAAAATGTTGTATCTATCAGAACCACGCTGTGGCAGGATTTGCGTCCGATGCACTGTCAAAGTAGTCCGTGAAATTTTGGCGTCGACTTTAGATCAATCAAAAGAAAAAATCAAATGCTATTTTTGTGCTCAGCACCGGTTTTTCATAATGGCATGGCCTCTTCAACTCGTTCTTGTGTTTTCCCTAGAGTTCAATACCTGCAGAGGCGTCATATTGCTTCTCTCGGCTCCCGCAGAGACCAGCTGCTGGTGCAGCGCGGGCTGTAGGGACGCGAAGGCCGGGGAGCCGGTCAGGTTGTGCAGGTACCGCACCAGTGCAGAGCTGAACGACGCGTACAGTGCACCCAGACGAGCCCCGAAACATGACGAGATTGTGCCTGTGCAACATATTAACATCAACAATTTGTAAGGATTG
The DNA here is from genome assembly GCA_910589575.2 of Carcina quercana. NCBI lineage: Eukaryota > Metazoa > Arthropoda > Insecta > Lepidoptera > Depressariidae > Carcina > Carcina quercana. The sequence continues at coordinate 13,202,857 of OU342429.1, read as the reverse complement.
CACATCCTTCAGTGATTGGTGGAGAGAGCGTGAAGGCAGTTTAGTTGTAAACAAAACTTATGTACGGTGGGAGGCGAGGTAAGCGGCGACAACGCCAATGTACTAATCAGTGTATAAAAAAGAGACAACATCAAAGAAGTCAACGCACGTGCGTTAGTGATTAAAAATGAAAACATTTTGTTTTATTTAATTTTCTATCTTTTGTGTAATTTTAAGATATAGTACATATCCCACGCCATTTAGTTTAATTTTGATTCTAATAATAAGGCATACTTTGCTTTTGTGGAAAACATTCCACGCGTAGCTCAAAAGCGCATACGGTTGGCGTCTGCGGCCCCGGCATGCACCATACACAGGTATAACCCCGAACTCCAGTTGATAATGGCCACATAGCAACTGACGTCATGCACCAAGTATGAAGGGGTGCTAAAATAAGCCTGGCACTGAACCCTTGGAAGGCTAGATTGGACAGACTGGCTAGATTGGACAGGCTATTTCTTGGCAAGTGTATACCATCCTTGACCACACTGTCACTAATGACTTTCATTAGATGAGATTGTCTTCAAGAGCAAATCAATTTTAAAATGGTGCTCAATAATTTAACTAACCGGTGTCCGTTCGAGCGGTTTCCCTGTCCAAGTCCTTGGCCAGAGCGGCGAGCAGCGCTTGATGTGCTTCGTGCAGCTGCAGTGAGGGCTGCCCGAGACGTTCAGACCCTTCGCTGATTATCTCTTGTGTCAGCAGCGTGAACACTTCCGTCGCTAGTGTTATGTACTGCAACAAAGATACAGTTTAACAATCTCAAGAGAATATTTCACAAACTTCATTAGAGAGGATACCAACGACTACTACATCAATTTTAAGAAGCTGTAGTAGTTGAGTAGGAACAAACGCAGCAATTCGCGAATTGAACTTTGTATCGTGTATTGCATAAAGTTCACTTTGGTGTTTCTCAATATTTTAGTTGTTTACTGTGTAGCGGCCGATTGTACACTCAAGGTAGCGCGGTATTCGGCTCACCACAAAAATGCTTGTTTTAGTAAAAAGTACACCCAATGTACGGGGATCGTACGCAGTCCATTTGTGCCGTAAGGTTGCAAGTAGCACAGCAGCCAAAGATTTGTAAAGTCTAGCCATAGTGACTCCAAGCGAGAAGCAATTACATTGCTAACGTATATCGTTATCCTTGTCCCACTCGCTCCCACTTTGTTATAGTTCAGCGTAGTATTCTTTGACGTATAGTTAGTATACTTGGGCCCACCCGCGTACAGAGGTGCGCCGATAGTGTTAGTAGGTACAAAATTGAAACTATTAAGTGTTAAGGTTGCGCTACTGTGCTAGTGTCATGTTATGGATAAGTTTGCATTTTGTACATATTATTTTTATTGATAAATATCCTTTAACATTTTTGGTACTTTCTTGTGATTGAGATTGAATTTGGTCTACCGCATACCTGATAGTAAGCGACGCCAATACCGTAGACTGGAAATGTACTTACAGAGAAGCCTCAATTTACTGGAGGATACCTATTTCAGTAGTGGACATTATGAAAACTTACAGAGTATGGTTCCGCCTTGTCTGGTACGATTGCCTGATGCGACCGGGCAGGCGCGTCCGACGAGTCGGCCGTGTCAGCGCCGGAGGTCGCTCGCACGAACCCAGAGTCGGCCGCGTCCGGCGCGACCAGCGTGGACTCGAACCACAGTCCAAATAGAGGTTCACTATCTGTGGAAATTATACCATGAGCTCAGAATTAATATACTACTACGTAGAGAACGGAAGTTCACTCCTTCACCTCTCCCCGCAAGAATGTGACCCCGCAAAAGTCATCTATTCGATGTATGCCGATATCACGACATTTGTTTGAAGTGTCCGACCGGAGGCCTATTTTCAGCAGTGGACGTTTCCCGGTTGTTGATGATGAACCCACATGGAGAGCCCGTAATTGTAGGTATTTCAATGGAGCTGATAACAAATCTACATTAGAAACAGATTTTCCATAAATCAGTTGGTCTCACCATCGTCGGTCTCTGAATCCTCTGAGCAGAGGATCATGTCTTGGAAGTATACGGTGGAGTCGGAGCGGTCGGGGTCCGCGTCCTGGTGCTGCTTCTGCACCACCGCACGCTTCAGGTTCGTCGCCTTGCGGTAGCACACCACGCCCAGCGCCACAAACAGCTGACGCAAAATTAATATTTAGGATTTATTAAATTTGCGGTATATGACGTTTGTAAAGCTGATTGTTTCTTGATTAGAATTTTGAAATAGCGAGGTTTAGCTAGGTATTTATTTAAGCTAGAACCTTGAAATTTAAAACATCGTTTCATAAAAGCGAATTGAATTGTATTACGATCGATCAATAACAGATCTGCCTAATCTATCCACGGTGCAAACGAAGCATTTGAAAACATTACGTCATAGAATCATAACATAACTTTAAGAGAAGTATTCTATTGTGTATCCTTGTCACGAACTTTCTATTTTAATATCAATCAATTTCATATCAATATTAAAGTAGCTTCAGTATAGGTGTTCCAAAAACTTTACAGCCACTATGTTGGCCTGACAACTGAATGCGGCAGTTTTTCTCGATATATCTATATCTATTTTCAATGTATTACAAACCTGATGCAAAGGCGCTGCGGTTGTAAGCCTCAGCTCCCTCTGATGCGCCGTGTGCTGTGCCAGAATCTGTAGGGGCGCCGGAGATGCGGTCGGCTCATCGCCACACGACAGCGCCTCGAGCCTGGCGTCGGCGAGCAGCGCCCCCACCCACGCGAGGCAGCGGCCCCCAAGAGCGACCCACACTACACCCAGACCCTGTTGCCTGTAAAACGTAATTCAAAAGTTACATATCGTTCGCCAGATTATATCAAACTTTGAGTCATCATCTGCTATATTCCTAAAAAAATCCTTAGTCGCCTATTACGACACAGCATTAAATGGCTATGGATAAAAAAAATACAAAAATATTTATTAACTAAAACAATTGAATTAATATGGTGTAGCCATACAGTCTGTTATAGGGGGAGCTCTGTGCTAAATCTGAAGAAAAATATTTCATCAGTTGTTGCATTCAATAAATCAACAAGCTGAAATGGCAATGGGCAGAGCCCACATCGATGAATGGTCTTACATCTTTGTGAGGTTGTAGGGCCTGGACAATGTTTTGGCGGGACTTTTCCCGGACACCGCGGGGCACGGAGCGCCTGCCAGCGCGTGGTGAAGCCCGCAGAGCAGCACCCATCCGCCGATCATCAGATGATTTTGATACACCTGTGCAAAACACTCATTTTAACAAGCTTTTTTTAAATAGAGACGTCACCTAGATATTGGCACATACAAAGCATTGGCATGAACCGACTCCTTCGGGAAAATCGTTAGTCGGTGGATTTAAGCGACAGGGGAAGGATCCTATGACTCAACATCCTGTAGTTTTCAGGCTGATTCTTAATACAATGACGGTGATAGTTTAATATTGTGTTTTGGAACTTAAAGAAGCATAACGTTTGCCTTCTAGTGTACTCGGTATGTATGTTTCTTACTGTATTTATATTTTTAGGGTTCCGTACACAAAGGGTAACCAACGGGACTCTATTACTAAGACTTCGTCTGTCTGTCCACATCTCATGAACCGTGATAGTTAGACAGTTGAAATTGTCACAGATGATGTATTTCTGTTGACGCTATAGCAACAAGTACTAAACAAACAGATAAAACAAATATTTAACCGGGACTCCCATACAACGTGATTTTTAGGAGACGTGCGTTTTAACTTATTAGTAACGCCATCTAGTAGCTAGAATTAATTTTGCTATTCGACACTAGATGGGCGTTACTAAAACGAAAGTGTTATCTAGGCGCATTCGTAAGAGGAATGTTCGGTGCATATTATTTATGATTTTCCGTATTTTAACTATCCATATTCTGTACGGAACCCTCGGTGCGCGAGTCCAACTCGCACTTGGTCGTTTTTTATTTGATATATTTTTTACAGGAGATAGATCAACGCTTGTCCACGATCTCACGTGATGGTAAGCCACGATTTGGCCTAGGACGGTGCGCGTTGGTCTAGAAGGTGCCTGTTCACCCTCGACTTAAAAACAACCAAGTTGTAGCTTTGTGGATTGTGGGTTTGTGAATATGGATTTTCGCGTTCCACTCCATCTGTACGCATGATAAAGTTAGAACGCTTAGTGCGGGCTATAGGGATGTCGACTATGTACTGGTGGAACCCTGCGGTTTGTCTGTTTGATCGGTACTTGAATTACGATGGAAGAATCAACAAACTTCAAAACTTAACCTATAGCATAGAGAGACAGAACACTTTTCGCCTTTGTGTTCAAGGCTTTGGAGATTGGCCTTCAAGAGGGAATCTTTAAAATGAAATATGATGTCACATTCTCGTAGTTGCGTGTACACATTTAGCAAGCCGGTTCTGAATTTTAAAGCAACATGATTATTCGATTTTAAAAAAACCAACAACTATGAAGTTGTAATAAACTCACAAATCCACCGGCGCGTGTGGACTGTTTGAATGTCTCTCCGACCGTGTTGTACAGACTGAGCGCACTCTCCACCAGCGTCGCGGTCTGCTGCTCACTCTCCTCGTCTTTAGGGTGGATCGATGCCTGCAAAACAAACACAGGTTAGAACGAACAATCATTAAAGTACTTAGCACATGACAAAAAGCAACCCTACTAATATTATAAGTGTGAAAGTTTGGATGTTTGTGATGCTTTCACGGAAAAACTACTGAATGGATTTGAATGAAACTTTACAATAATATAGCTTATACATCAGAATAACATATAGGCTATAGTTTATAAAGACATTGTGTAAATTGTACAAAATCACACTTATAATATTAGTATATATATATAATAATAGTATATTACATGGGCAATTTTGGCATGACAAAAACGCGTTGCCTAGCAACCGACCATTGAATATGTAAATTCGTATATACAAACTTTCGCGTTTATAATATTGGTGTAAAGACTATTTGAATGTGCTACGTCAGATATTGAAATTTATTTTGTTTCTTTAAATTATTAGACTATGTAACAGAATAAACACTATTTTGTACCTTATACTGTGTAATAATTTGTCATATACGTCACCTGTGCCTATCGAACTAGTAGAATACATCCTGAAGTACACGCGGACAAAGTCGCGGGCGGAAGCTAGTCATTTATAAGTACAATCACAATAGCACCAACTCATTGGTCCTACATGTCAAATTAATAACAATGTGTCAATCAATCACACACCAATAACGTTCGCGGCCACTGTGAGCGAAGGGTCCAGGTAATAGTCGCTAATTTGTTAAATACCAAGAAAGAGCCTCAGTTGATAATGTATGGCTGAATGCCCCAACTTCCTTTATCACACACTTTTAATAATAATTGATTATTTTTAAACATGAATATATTTATATTTACCTGAGCAGTAGCACACAGCAGCCAAGCGGTGCTGACATCGCTGAGGGTCGTGATGCGTTCCGGGGTGAACGGCTCCAGACAGGGTAGCGACAGCGCCAATCGGCACACGTGCACCTCGTTCACAAGGAAATGGAGACTGCAAGACACCAGATAAATTAAGATTCAAAAAAAGGATGCATTAACAATAATATATGCAACTGATCATCGAAACATACGAGTAATAACATTATCATAAATATCCAAATGATGAGGAAATCCGTGAAGCGTCGGTGGCGCAGTGGATAAGGCGTGGACTCTCAATCTGAGGGTTCCGGGTTCGAATCCAGCCGTGTACCTATGAGTTGTTTTTCAATTCAAGTACATTATCCGATTGCTTAACGGTGAAGGAAAACACCGTGAGGAAACCTGCATGTCTTGAACAGGCATGTGAAGTCTGCCAATTCGCACTGGGCCCGCCTGGTGGACTATGGCCTATACACTCTCTGTTGGAGAGTAGGCCTGAGCCCCTGCAGTGGGGACGTATATAGGCTGTTGATGGAGGAAATCCGTAGATGAACTAAGCTCACAGACATAGCTCAACAAGTCAGTGAGCTGAAGTGGCAATGGGCAGAGTGAGTTATTGAGTGATAACCACGTACTGAAAAACGTGATACTAGGTGGACCGACTACCTTGTTAAAGTAATAAAATAAAATCATATGTATTTCCTCCGCAAAGTTTTTACATTTTATAAAATCACTGAACTCTATGGTTTCGTGACCTGGCTCCTGAACATGGATCCACTATGCGCGGGGAGTCACTGGATGCAAGTATCTCGAGACCGGTCATTGCAGGATACCATTCAAGAGGCCTGTGTTCAGCAGTGGACGTATCCCAGCTGATGATGATGATGGCGAAATTTCCAAATATTTGACTGTTTATAATTAGCTCCCGTCTCTATTAGACCACATTCATAAACAGTAATTCTGACCCTTGACATTAATACGACAGGATGTGGTGTACACGGTATCCAATTTTCCCAGCGCAAAAGTATGGCAGGACTTATAGGTTGGAAGCACTTGTTTGTATTATGATACTCACAGTGAGGCATCAGATTGGAACTGTGGAGCACTGGTGCTGTCCTTGGCTGCCTGCCACCGGTTCAGGTACCGCTGCAGGCACGGCAGCGACGAGCACACTTTGAGGACCACATAGCCAGCTCGTAGCTCCATCAAAAGTGTGGTGCATGTTGACGATATCCACTTCTGTAACACAAGTATAATTATTTTACATCCAACTCTATAACTATTGACAAAGCGTCTATCGGACGGATTTTTTAAAAATGTATGGTGGGTTGCACGTGGCCTACATCTCCCTTTATGATAAGCGACGATAAGGTCGTTGGATGGCATGGGTGTGCACCCAGAAGCAACAAGCTAATGAAGTTCTGGCTCTGCTACCTTTCATACCAGAATACAACAATGATATTAGCATTGCTGTTTTGGCGGCAGACTTAGGTATCATGGTGGTAGCTAGCAGTGGCGAAGGGTGGAATTTTGGCGAAGGGAAGCCGATCAAAAAAAAAATGCTTACCGCGTGATTCAAATTCGGCTTCAGAAATTCTCAGTATTTCTTCAAATGGGAAGATCTTGAGGCCCCACTTTCACCATACAAAAAAGCACTGGATGTTTCGATTGACAGTGTCTTTGAAGTATGATAAAAGCGGCTTTGATAAAAGATTTTTTCGACGTGCGTAAATCCACACCACACATGCATGCTTGTTAGTAAGTACCGCGTAGTTAGTTAGGCGCTAAGAGATACTTAAGTCAACAAACATTAAAACAAAAGATAGGTAAATTTAAATTAATAATGTTAAATTACGACCCACACAGACACCGATCCAAAACCAACCAAATTAATTTGAGTAAGCAAAAATAAAGAAAATATACAAAACAATACAATACAAAGCAATAATGGCACAAAACTCACCGTATTGAACGAAATATGCAAGTAAATCACCTTATATACACAAAAAACAGCACATGAACTTCGAACTAAGTGAAATACTTTCTAATTCGTCACATAAAAAACATCCATAGTAACAATCATTCACGCAACAAATGGCGGACGAACACGTACTAAATGTGTAAAGAGAAGAAAGAAATCGAGTAAGCCGAAATTAGCCGGCTTATTTCGTGAAATAAAAAGCGACGTTTACTACGAGAGCGTAAGAGACAGAGCATTAGTTGACACGGGCGCAGAGTTGATCCTTATTAGTGAAGCATCGAGATTACGTGTATGATTCTATGGACGACGTAAGCTGGTGAATGCCGGCTTCCCCTATAATAATAGAAAGAGGCGCGCCGCGCGCCTGTGGTATAGTTTTGGCGGGTTTTGACAATTTATAGATATTGCTTTTTAATCGCGCGCAGGCGTTTTTTGTAGTTATGTTTTGAGCGTATAAAAGTTAATAGTACATTACATTAATGATATGTGGAAAGGATTTTTGAAAGGTAAGCCGGTGGGAATCGGGTTGTATGGACCCTTCGCCACTGGTAGCTAGCCAGGCGGACATAGAAAATACCCCACCACCCACCAAACCGAGTACCGACAGATCCATCAGGGAATCAAACCAGGGACTTCTGGATTATTAGTAGGCAATTTAGCCCTTAGGCTACGGAGATAGTTAAAAAAACTTTGTATATATATAATACCGTCAAATTATGTTGGATTAATTGATAATAAATAACCTCCCTGAATACCGTACTACCCAATCAGTAGCCTAATTAACATTTCATTTACTATAAGTTTCTTTCGATTTCAAATTCATTTGGCAGCTTCAAATAACTCCAATATCTATTCAAAGGACAGTAATAATTTTTTTAAATAAATATTATTCTAGTCCATGTACCTTCATATCAACGGCAGATTGCTGACTTGTCCCAGCATCTTTGCTGTCAAGACTCTCTTTGCTGCCTGGAGATTGCACCGCTGCGGCCGGTGCTGAGGGGCTAGACGTCATCGACGTGACCGGGTTCCTCAGGGGCGCAGTGAGCTGCTCCAGCAGGGCATCCGAACGCCTCTGTGCATTCGATGGCGGCTGCTTTTCGGTCGAACTCGTGGTTTGTGACGCCAGAGATGTTATCGGCGTCGGTATTACTGACGATTTTGGAGTTTGTGGTTCTGAAATTGATATTCAGAAAATTATTAGAATTGGGTGCATAAGTGCATGTGAGACAATTTGTGATCACAGTATGAGAGATGACATAAATAAGATGTTTTTATGCATGATAGATGCTCATTTCCTGATTTATTCAAACAAGTGTTATATTAACAACAATAAAAACATCATTTTTGAATACCCTCGCTGGAGGGCTCACTAGAACTTAAACACAACCAGTACACTTAACTCCAAATGTATTTAGCAAACCTGATCGCAGACACAAGAATAATTTTTTACTTAAGCTATTAAAAACTATACGAACTGGAAGTAAAAATAACAATTTTCATACAAAAGAAATGATAATGAAATAGTGATGTCACATCGTTGAAACAATCTCAAAACTAATCATATATTTCAAAACCCATTCAGCTACTAATGTGCTCAGAGGGAATAGAGTATCACAAGTAGCCTTTGAAGCAATTAGCATATTCTTTATACAGTGATTAAATGAAGGAACGTCCTAAGGAATTCATTTTCAAAGTTCAACCTCTACTAGTTTTGTAGACTTGTGGTAGCACCCAAATTTTTTAAAAATTTAAAATAATCACCTGGGACAGTAACATGTGCTGGTAACTTTGCATTCTTCAGCAAAGATGTCAAAATAACTAGGTCAGATTGGGGATAGCCACCTCCATCGATGCCACATAAACCCACAATTGGCAGTAAAAGCTGAAATAAAAATAAAATTCGTATAAAACCATGAAACAAACTCTTAAAACATGTGAAAATAGATATAGCATTTTTCACTGTAAAAACCCTCGATACACATCAAACAAACAAAAAAACTTGATACAAATCAAACAGTCCATGAAGTCACTTGCTTTTATCAAAAATAAAGTACCAATTTCCATAATAAACAGATACCTGTTTGACAGAAACATTAGGAGCTGAAGCGGGTGTCCCTTCATCACAGGTCAGTCCAGCTTCAGAAAGCTTCTTGAGGATCTGTCTCAGTATGATCCTGAATGCATCGCGAGCTGTGCTCAGCTGTTCAACAGGTACTGAAATAAAAGTTTCCACATTAAAGTTAATTCTAACCCTTTTAATCTAGTCATTCCTAAGTACATTATATTTTAAGTTTATAATTTTGTCCATCTTTTAAAATTTATATTTTGTACAATAATTACATTAAAATGAACTTTTTTTCTGTAACTTGAACATGTTTGCTATGAATGCAGCTAAAAAGTATCCAAATTGTAATAAATAGCACTGTTGCTGGATCAATAAGTTTTTAAGTATGTTTTCCCAATATTTGTTTAATTGGAGAAATTCAATAAATTTTAAAATCTGCTCATGATTCCTAATGCTTTACCAAGCTTCCAGTTGCAAATAATATTGTTTTTATTTAATTTCATTTGAAGTTCTACTACTTGTAAGAAACTCGAGGGTGAGCCAAACAAAGCCAACAGGAAACACAGACCAATATTTGTAAAACTTCAAGTATATTCACTTTCACTTAGCAACTACCCCACAGTCCCTCAACCATTCTTAGTATGTATGCTTACTATATAAACCTGATTAATAGGCTTTTAATAATGAATTTCTAATTGATTTTTATTTTTCTAAAACATTTATGTGTTGGTAACACTTACAGTTGTTGGCATTCGTGCTGATAAAATGTGCTGATAGGCACGCAAAGCATGTGTAGAATAAGTCGTAGATGTCTTCATGATTCTGGAACTCACTATCACTGAAAAATAAACAATTATAGATTCTAGCGTTTCTAGCCGAATGTAGCACAGTATGCTTATTACAGTAAACATATATAGATTTGTTTATTAAATATAAAACATTTTACTAGAACTTTATAAAAACAATCTCTAGTACTCGAGCTATTTATATAAAAATTAAGACTACTGAGGTAAAATGTTTAAAAATAAGGAGGAACAGAAAGAACATCTGATGATGAGATGACATATCAAAGTGATTCATGTTTGTAACAAGTTGAGTCTTACCTTTTTATAATCGCTTGAATAATCTCTACAGCATCGTTTTTATCGAAAAACGGTCCATAAAGTGCAGTTAAAATAGGTTTTACAGTAGTAGACCATTCTATATTTCCTCCCGAAGCGGCCATTTTCGGGGAATAGTTTTTTTTTTCCAGAATTTTAGAACTGTCACGTTTTGTATGACCATGTTAAATATATCAAAACTACTATATGGAGACACTTGTTAACATCATAGAAATAGTAACGGACATTTTTTTGAAGTATGTACACACCAAAAAAAGTTTTTGATACCTAACGTTTTTAGGGTTCCGTAGCCAATGGCAAACAATTGAACCCTTAGGGATTCGTCATCAGACAGACGTCAGTCAGTACGTCCGTATGTCACAGACACTTTTTTCCCGAAACTATTAGAACTATTCTGTTGAAACTTGGTATGTAGATGTATTCTATGAACCGCATTTAGATTTTTTATTTAAATTGACTGAAACTACCCCCAATTTTTTTTCATTAAACCTACTCGTTTGCTTGTGGGGTATCTATAGATAGGTCTTCAAAAATTATTTTAAGGTTAATATATTTTTTTTTTCTAAACTACATAGTTTGCGCGAGAGACACTTCCAAAGTGGTAAAATGTGTGCCTAATCTTAAACGTCATGTCGCTGCCGCATAACAAAGTTTTGCTAGTAAGCAGTGAGATTATTTTATAACAATAAAACACATTTATATCTACAAACCTATAGCATAGGTGAAAGAAGATCTAAAGTGTTGAAAGAGTTATTGAAACCTTTAAACGATCCGAAACGATATGACTGGACAGGTGATCGAATCGTCCCTTGGCTTGGAGGCTTGGAGCCGAGAACAAAGAGTATTATAATACAGGCCGAGAACCTGCCGTGATAATCTTCTAAAAGTAAATTCCTCTAGGCTTGTTGAAAAAATATCGATGCAGCAATATATCGATATTTTTTTCAATGAACTGATATTTTTGAGTGATATTTCATATATCGATGTAAAATTCCAAGTATCAAAAAAGTATTAACTCGATTTTTTTTTCAGAACAATAAACATTTATAACGTTTAAGATTAAAAAAAGGAATACTTTTTTATACTGACATCTTTAGAACAAATTATATTTTATGTATTTTTTTGTTGATTGATTAGTATTTATCTAGCAATGTAAGATGATTAAAGTAGATTAGGCAAAAGAAATTAATTTTTAGAGCACGAATATTCTCTGTATTGACCGAGATACAGATATATCGATATATTTCCAACATCCCTAGCCTCCTCTCCTCTAAACAATTTTTTTGATGGGCAACAACGTATATAGGCACGTTCGTTTTACTATTAAAAAAGCTTTGATTGAATTACAAACTCACAGTGGTTAATTAAAATAAACCAATCTGATTATAAAATAAAATTAATTGTGGTGAAAATAAGCAAATACAAAATAATAATACTTTATTATACGTAAAATTTCGTAATTTATTCCATATACCTTCTTTTATTAAATAAAACGAGCAGTTGGTTAAATTGTTGACGTTAGGCTGCAGTTTGTTTGCATAATATAAACCCAATTCATTAAAAATATCTCGACCTAGTATCTCGATAGCTGACGGTAGAACAAAACCATGTCTAATGAACAATCAAAGAAACGCAAAGTTTCTGAAGAGAACGGGGGAGAAACCCCTTCAGGTAAACTTTTGATCAACCATAACCTAAAACGGCTTTGGTGAGAATCTCTGTAGTATTCAGGCGTTCATGTCTCATATTTCTGTGTTACAGAACCTCGGAGGAAAGTATTACACCACATCCAATGCCCGTACTTAGACACGATCAACAGACACGTATTGGATTTCGATTTTGAGAAGCTGTGCTCGGTATCACTGACTCGAATCAATGTTTACGCTTGTCTCGTTTGTGGAAAGTATTTCCAGGTAAAAGACTGCTTTAATCGTGCTAGAAATTGATAGTCCATGGGGGAGACCTTGTTCAGCAGTAGATGTTTCCAGCATGATGATAATAATAAATTAAGTAATGTATCAGTGAGAAGTGTTATATATTAGTATATAAGGTGCTATTTCAAATAATTTTTCTTCTAACTAGTACTTTTACTTCACAAATAAAAAAATAGAATTAAAGAGTATTTATTGCATTATCTTAATGTATAGTTTTCTCACTGTTAGGACGTCACTGAGAGCATAAAGTTCGGTAATTGGGAATTTATAAGGTTTTTTAACATATCTTTGAGAAGGCTTTGCTGAGTCCTCTCTAGCTAACTATTTTCTTTAGATTTATCTGTCAGACAGGTTGGCTGGACAAAGTAACAAGGGTTTCTTTCTTCATTTCATCACAAAACTTATTCTGTTTTAGGGCAGAGGAACAAACACACATGCTTACACTCACTCTGTGGCAGAAAGCCATCATGTTTTTCTTAATCTACATACATTAAAATTTTATTGTCTACCAGACAACTATGAAATCATTGGTGAGTAAATAATCAGTAACTGGCTGTACCTAATATTTTAATGTTGAGATATATAGAGAAATAATGTTAAACATAAAAAGGCACGTAATTCAAAAGATAAGTTGCCTGAATGTTATTTAAGTACCAAATTAAGTAATAAAAAAGTTGTCTTAAAAGCTATATTTAAAGTACTAAGCCTACCTATATGTACCATTATATTTTCTTTTTGTGACTTTACATTTAATGGGTTTGCATTTTGCCTTCATGTTACCTGATAGTAAGTGACAATATGGTCATGGAATTGTAAGCATGCTTACCCATATAACTCAAGCGAATGAGGCACTGAATCTAGGAGAATGTTGAGGTATGTAAGTAAGGTTAAAAGTAAATGTCAAAATCAATCTTGATTACTTTGTGTAAAGGAGATCCACACCTATATGGTCATATAGGAGATAAATGTGCAGTATGTTATGTAGGTCAAACATCTATGTTTAAAAATTAGATAACTAGACTATTGTTTTACAATAAGATGTTTTTGAATATGGTTTACGCTTACCATTTTAAAACTACATTCAAAACAGTGCACCAAAAGTGCTACATAGCATACAATAGCAAAGAAGCATTTAAGTTAACACAAAAGTGTCCTAAATATTACTATGTATGTGTGAAAATAAAACAAAGTGTAAATTTATAGTAGCTTTCTTTAAAAGTGGTCTTTTTCTTCAGATTCATCACTGAGCGACATCAAATACGTCCTGAACCCTACTTTTACGCCTCAACAGATCACACACTTGGACTTTGACACTAAGATGTCCAGAGCTATTGATGGCACAATGTACATGCCTGGAATTGTTGGGCTCAATAACATCAAGGCGAATGATTACTGCAATGTTATCTTGCAAGTAAGTCTCAGAATAATGTATTAAATTAAATAAACAAATACTTCAAGGAATGTATTCAAATAATAAAAGCATTAAAAAAAACAGAAACCGATTGCAACTGCCGTGAAAGTCTACAGCATTCATTCCCAAAAATGTTAACGCTTAATCAATTTTTATAAAATTTATATGGAACCATATCTGAAGCACGCTCTATCAAACAAACAATAATCATCAAAATCGATTCATAGTTGACGAAATTATCGTGTAATGTTAAAAAAAGATACAGTCCAATTGAGAACGTTTTCCTTTTTTGGAGTCTGTTGAAAAAGAGGAGACTCTCAATGGTTGCCAGATGGATTTTTAGAACGAATTTTTCAGTGTTTATCACAAGTACGTCCTCTCCGCAACTACTTCCTGCGCGAAGAGAACTACGCCGACGTGAAGCGTCCGCCGGGAGACTCGTCATTCCTGCTTGTCCAGCGGTTCGGCGAGCTGCTCCGCAAGCTGTGGAACCCGCGCGCGTTCAAGGCCCACGTGTCCCCGCACGAGATGCTCCAAGCTGTCGTGCTTTGGTCTAAGAAGAAGTTCCAGTTTATCAAGCAGAGTAAGTTTATTTAAAAAACAAAAAACGTTTATTTGCTTATAGTAAGTGTTAGGGCATAATAGTTAATAAGATTATGAAGGTAATTCAGCCGACTTTAGACATGTTTTTCAGCCCACATTTTTTAAAATATCTGTTAATGAAGACAAAACACCGGCCTATTACATGTTTTATATGAATGCTTCTTATGTCTATAGGAGTATGAGTATTAAATTAAGATTTTATTGGTTTTTCGTCCAACTGTTTATTATAAATGCTGTAAGTTTGTAATAACATGAAGGTAAAATGGTTGATATAAGATGTTATAAAAGTTACCCATGTGGGACACATTGTAAGTGAAAGTTTAGTACAATATATAAAATGAATTTTTTCTTGTTGGTGAAAATATGATACAGTCCACCAAACATGAATAGGCCTTTTCGAGACTAATCTAAAGATGATCTTAAATTTCTTGTCAGCTGCTTACTTATTATTCAATAACCATTGCAAAGATGCCAATGAAACTTCCAAAGGTCATAATCTGAAAAAATGTAATATGTATAATCTGTGCTAAAACTGAGGGGCTGTTAAGAATTAGAACTCTGAATGTGTCTCTAACACAATAAATGCTGTTGTTTGATATACTTTATTTCTCTGCAGGTGATCCCATTGATTTTCTCTCATGGTTCCTCAACTCGCTACACATGGCATTGAATGGAACAAAGAATCCAGCCAGCTCTATCATTTACAAGTCTTTCCTTGGTCACATGAGGATATACACAAGGTAAATAATTTTATACTAGCGACGCGACCCGGCTTCGCACGGGCAGTAGAGCATATACCTATGCATAAATTTTTATTTATATAGCACTACTTGGAGTATTTTTGGTTGCATCTGAAGAGACCCCAATTTTCGACATCTTTAACAATTTTATCGTCATATTTCAAACAATTTACACAAAACCTTAACTTATTATACATTAATCTGGATAGATTAGTTTATGACACACACCCTAGAATGACGGTATACAAAAAGAACCTGTTATACCATATGTATTAAAACTGTTAATGTACTTCCACCTGAAACAAAGCTGTTACCACCAATGTGCTTTGAGACAGTTGTTAAAAATTGGCTCAGGGAAAAAAATATTCTATAACGTTAAAGATATTGTTAAATAGTGTAATGATAGTTGAGTATTTTTAGACGTTTAAAAATTAGCTTTTTTGTAAATAATTATTCTTATTATTGTATGACAGTGTCTGACTAGATGTGCTGAACGATGAAGTTTATTTAACAACCAAACCACAATAAACATTTCATAAAACCTTCCTCAAGAATCTAATATATTGATTTGAATTTTAGTAGCTAAGCAAAATTGGGTATGGTATATGGATGAACGAAATAATTTGCAGGAAGCTGCCGCCGCCAGACGCAATAGACGCGGCGAAGGTAGACCTCAGCAGTGAGGAGTACAGAGAAATGGTGACAGAGTCTCCGTTCCTCTACCTGACGTGCGATCTGCCACCGACGCCCCTGTTCACGGATGAGTTCAGAGAAAACATCATTCCTCAGGTGGTTATCTGGTCATGTACTATTTAAGTGAATCCACCTCATCAGCTACATAAGTCCACTGTTGGACGTGAGCCTCCTTCACAGATCTCCACATAAGGCTTTACACACATGCGCGTCGGTGGCGCAGTTGATAAGGCGCGGACTCTCAATCTGAGGGTTCCGGGTTCGAATCCAGATGTGTACCTATGAGTTGTTTTTCAATTTATCCATTTTTCAATTTAATTTATATATTTAGTACATTATCCGATTGCTTAACGGTGAGGAAACCTGCATGTCTTAAGCAGGCATGTGAAGTCCGCCGATCCGCACTGGGCCCGCTTGGTGGACACGGTGGATACACTCTCTGTGGGAGAGTAGGCCTGGGCCCCTGCAATGGGGACGTATATAGGCTGTTGATAATGATAAAGGCATTTGCCCAAACTACCCTGATGGGTAGGCGGATTAGTGAATTATGTCATAAGAAAATATGAGTATGTTACCTATGATTAACATCTAACTGTTATAACCAATCCAGGAGGATTGCTGGTGATTATGGCAACACCGAAAAATAATGATACCCCCAAGATATGCCCTGACATTTTTTCCTCAAAAATTCCTCCGGTGCCAACTGTTCTTCCTGTCTTCTAAAAATAATTAAATATATTGATTTTTTAGAATTAAATCATCCAATCACAACGAGTAGTAAAATATATTTAGATTTTTATCGTAACATATTCCATTTCAGGTCAATCTCTACCAACTGCTGTCAAAATTCAACGGTCAAACTTCCAAAGAATATAAAACATACAAGGAGAACTTCTTCAAGAGATTTGAGATAACACAGTTACCACCCTACTTAATTTTATATATTAAGAGATTTACGAAAAATACATTCTTTGTGGAGAAAAATCCGACGGTTGTCAATTTCCCTGTAAAGTAAGTACCGAATTAAGTTTTATTTTCTGTTAGCGATCAACAACTCTCAGGTCAGAGTTAAACAGAGAAATAAATAGTTAGTTAGACAGCTATTAGACTTTTCACCATGGTTTGGTTTAATGCAATAAGAAACAATAAACAAACAAAAACACATGCCTTCACACACAAACTGTAGCAATCTTCCCACAACACTTATTTATATGCAACAAATTTGAACATTTGACATCGTCAAGGCTCTAGTCTTATACTTTGTTTAAATTGGATGTGATGCCCAAAGCTGCTGTCTGTTTTACTCTTTGTCATTTTTGGGTCAGAGAATAAATGTTACACTCAAAAGTTGCCAACGTTAGCCTATTTAAAAATCTCTACAGAAATCGAACACCCTGTAAATTTATTTCTAGAAATGTTGACTTCGTCGATATCCTAACCCCGGAAATAAAGGCGAAACACAAAGGTCGTACCATATACGAGCTCGTCGGCAATATTGTTCACGACGGCACTCCTGAGAAGGGCACGTATCGATGTCACGTTCTGCACAAACCGACACAACAGTGGTGAGTAGCAACCTATACATAGCTTAGCGTTATACATAAGTTTTTTTATATGTATGATGGGTTTACATTTGGCCTTCATCTCACCTGATGGTAACGATAAAGAGCGTTGGATGGTAAGCGTGCGCACCCAGAAGCCTCAAGCTCATGAGGCGATTGCTCTGCTACCTTTCATTCCGGAACCCAACAGTGCTATTGACAACGCTTTTTAGCGGCAGACTTAGGTAACTTGGTGGTAGCTAGCCAAGCGGATATACAAAATGCCCTATCACCAACCAAACCGAGTACTGATAGGTACACCCGCTGAGCCTAATATAGGACCTCTGGTTTGTCAGTAAAACAGTCTAGCTTGTAGCCAATAGGCCAGAGGCAGTTAAAAATCTTTAGCTTTATCTTCATCCATTAAAACATTGAATAAATCATTCTTAGAGTATTTTATAACTGCCAAACTATTTTGTAGGCATTTATACATGTAGATGGTTCCGGAGATTTCGTGATCAGTTAATGGTGCTTCTGTCCGCAACCTGTGTGGCCCTATGTCCTCCACGACATAGCACACTTGCCTTACATTATCTGCCATTGAGGTGTCAAGAGATGACAAACAAATGAATTCCATACAGCGTATGGCTGTATTTGACAAACAGATTCATGGATTCATGCCTTCCAGATATCATATTTAAATTATATTATTTTTACAGCACTAATGACTGATCAGAGTTGTGAAAGCATGCTACTCATATTGCTGACATTAACATGAATGGAACATTGAATAACATCAGCTCATTTTCCCATTTGAAAATGTTCAGTAATTATTGAATTCTGGGAAACTGAATAGTATACAAAACATATCAGTGTGAACTCATATTGTTTCAGGTATGAAATGCAGGATCTTCATGTAACCAGTATATTACCACAAATGATAACACTCACAGAAGCATATATACAGATATATGAGTTAAAACAGGACTGATGTATTTAAAAAAATAAAACTATTTAAGCACAAGTTATTATTTCTTTCATTTATTGAATATACAAAGTTCTTAGAATTCCATTTAACAAACTGTGGCCTTGGAATGACCTTTACACTTAATTCAATATATATTTATACTCATTGACGCATTCATATACCATAAATTATATTGATAAAGAATATATGAAAGTAATATTTTTGACACAGTTTGAAAAATGATTCCATTTATTTTTAAATGGAAATCTGTAGATAGTGGTTTGGAATAGATAAATGCATAATCATACAGTTCCAATATTTTAATGAAGAGTTACAAAATATAATTTACTAATCCAAACTACATACCCACTTAAATTTACACTTTGACATTACTGCTAGTGGCTTTCACCCCTTTTGCCAGCAACACGTTTGAACTCTCCCATGTTTGTAGTAGAAATAGGGGAGCCATAGAAAGCAAGATGGTCAATTTGTGTGACTTCACCACCAGATTGGTTGTCTTTTATGAACAGTTGAATGTTCTGAACACTTTGGAACTTAACAAACTTGAGAGGCACTGGGTTGCCTTCTAGATCACTGGGTGTAAACCTGAAACAATTTTAAGATATATTAGTTTAGGCACATGGCTCTCCATTTTTTATTAATTGTAATGAACAATTATTTTATTTGATGAACTTTCACTTACTCTAAATCTTGTACCGAAGCATTGCCAGCTGCCTGGTCAAAGTCCAGAGTTCTTGGTTGGTTGATGAACAGTTTGACAAACTTCGGACCTTTGTCAGCAGGGGCCTTGATTTTTAAGGAATGAAGTTTCACCAACTGAAATGTAAAATTTTCTTTAGTGAATTAAAATATTGGCTGTTTGGTTCCTGACCTAACGGACCACCTGATGTCAGCTCACAGGCCTCTTATAAACTACTAAAGGAAAGTTCAGGAGCAACAAGCATGGTGATTATAGCTAATCCGCGCATAGTCAACAGTGGCCTATTTTTGGACATTAGGGATGCAGTTTGTGTTTTTTGTGTCACTGCAATCTTTATAGATCTATTGTGACAGGTTATTTCATTGAAAGTTTCTGTGGAAAATGCATTAGCATCAATCATCAAAATGATTACACTACTAGGTGCTTTACAATATACCAACCTGATTGAATGAAATGTTGATGATGAGCTGTTCATCACAGTCACTGGCAAGGTAACCTCCACCACTGGTGAGGCAGTGGGCAAACGGATGGTCATCTGCTTCATTTAAACATTCACATTCAGTCTTAGTTATGAACGTACCCAGATCCATCTGTGAAATATATGAAGGTATTACATTATGCTTTCATGGCATTTTTGGGAGTTGTTGTTTAATGGAGAGTAGAAAAATCCACTTTATTTATTTAGACATACATTTGAAGGAGCACAGCTAGCTATACAACAAATTACCAAACGATATAAAGGAAATCAAATCTTTTCTTCTATACAAACACATTGTGAAACAACACATTTCTAAGGATTTTCCTGACATGTGAGCTCTCACCTAATGCCTACCACTTCTAACTATTCAATCTCTATGGTCGTTGAATATTGTTTCGACATGTAATAGGGTAGCATTTTGTTTTGTGATTTGTTTTTCTGTAGTGATTGAATTCAATATCCAACCTACCCATTAGTTAAAAAATTAAGATTACTACCCACTGTATCTTGTATTTCACAATATAAGTGAACTGTATTCTGTTTTGTGAAATAAATGTCTTAAACCATAACCATACATTTCATCATCATCATCAGCCAAGAAATGTCCTTAGGCTTCTTCCATGGTATGCCACATTGACCGCTCCCAAGCAACTTGTATCCACATACATTTATTTACCAAAAAAGTTCAAAAGTGAGCAACTAATAATAAAGAAAATGATAGGCCTAACAACCTAATCAGATTCTAGAAGTCAAAATAAACACATACAAGGTAATCACAAAATAACACATTTCTCTCGCACATTATAATCTTCAATATGTAGGATGCAGATAGTTGAGCACAAAACACTCTCAACTCATTAAGAAGATTTAATGAATTAGGATCAGATCAGTACTAAGTGAGAAAAGGTTGAAATGAGGAAATAGTGAGTACAGCAAATTAGAACATTGTTTACATTTCTTTACACTTACATGCCCTGCTACAGCATTATCTTCATCTCCAGATTCCTCAGTACCATAGTACTGTCTGACTTTAGTTTCCAATGTATTCGAATCAGCCCCCTGTAGCCGATCAATTCGTGTCTGCAAATTAAGATATAATTAATAAATGATGGAAAAAGTGGGGAATCGCTGGATGCAAGCAGCTTGGCTATATTCCGCAGTGGATGTTTCCCAGATGATGATGATAATAAAGATGATACATGGTTTTTCGACAGTAGAATGTTAACATCATATTCATAAAATGTGTACAAAATGTTTACATTTAAGAAAACTATTTTAGTTTACTTAAGCTATCAACTTTAACAAAACACAAGCAGAACTCACCCGATTTCTGTAGAAAATAAATGTTGGCATAGCACTGATGCCTTGAGCGCTAGCCGTCTCAGCGCATCTATCTACATCCACTTTTAGGAATACCGCCCTCGGGTATTTAGCCGGCAGCTGCTCGAAGAACGGCGCAATCCTCTGGCATGGTGGGCACCTTTAAAAAAGGGAAGTTAAGAAACTTGGACGATGACTAAGGACTTATTGAGAACAGGTTATATTTACCAAGTTGCTGTGAAATCTACAACAACGAGCTTCGTTCCAGCATTAGCCATTTCAGACTGGAAGTGTGCTTCATTTTCAATTATAGTGGCTAAGCCCATTGTTGCTTGTAACTTATACAATACAAAATCGAATAGAAACTGGAAACTTGAAATGACACTTCAAAATGGTTGACAATTCAAGAGTTACCAGCAAAAAAATGGCGGCACAGGTACAGTTTCGTATACAGCCGTGTTATGTTTTGTTTACAGTCGGTCACATCAGCCAACCCACTGAGTAAGTTTGGAGCAAGTAATCACTACGTGGCCAATCGGCGATGTTTTTGAGCGACAGGAACTGGCGTGTCACATTAAAAAAAAGAATCACCCAAATCGGACGTAGTGAATGCTCCTAGCAAATCGGTCAACCCAGTCAAAAGTTCTGAGGTAACAATCATTTAAAAATTTAATAAACCTGCTTCTTTGAAGTCGGTTAAAAATAAAATTGAATTTTTCTTGTCATATAAAACGATAAGATTTATTCAATTCAATACTTATAGACGTAGTATGTCACTTACTACAACACTTATCCACAATCGCATCTTAAAAAATTACGAAAATCGTAATGGACTCGGCTTTCACTTGGCCTCATATCTTGGGATTTATTGGAATGGGATTCTTTGTTTTTAGCCCCCGACACAAAAAGTGTGGTGTTATAAGGTTGACGCCAATGTCTGTGCGTTTTTTTGTGGCATCGTAGCTCTCCAACGGATTGACCGATTTTGATGCGTTTTTTTTACGTGATAGCAAGTTTCCTTGCGGTGGATCTTAGCTATATTTGGAAAAAATCGTTTCAGCAGTTTGCTTGTATCAGCTGATGTTAGACATTTTCTGCATAAAATGGAAATTATTATAGATTTTCGTACGAATTTTGCGTAGTTTTTTTAAAATATTTAATACTTACTTGTTTATAGTTCAGTCAACGAACCATTGGCAGCGCAGAACTTAAAACACACTCTGTCTGTCCGTCCGTTTGTCACAGCTGAATATCTCAGCAACGACAATCAACGGCATCTGTGAGGTTACCATTTCCCATAACTTTCCTTCAAGTCCTTCAGAGACAGTAGATACTTTACTTAACAGTAAGACTTCGCTGTCCGTCCGCCTGTCTGTCCGTCTGTCACCAGGTTGTATCTCATGAACCGTGATAGATAGACAGTTGAAATTTTCACAGGTGATGTATTTCGGTTGCTGCTATAACAACAAATATACATTATTATTTCATTTTATCCCATACAACAAATGTGATTTTTTTGCTCGTTTTTATAGATAATGGTACGGAATCCTTCGTGCGCGAGTCCGACTCGCACTTAGCCGTTTTTTCCTTTTGTGGTACGGGACCCTAAAAATTAAAATCTTACCCTTAGTATAGGAATACAAATGTTACAGGCTTAATTTGATGACAGTGTTATTTATAATTATTTGTTATAATAAACTCAATATCACAAAACAAACAATATGAATCCTCAATTTACTGTAATGAACTCTGTATTACTGTTTGGGATTTACAGCGAGAGCAATCGTAGATGTCCGTGGGCGGGAGGACTGCCTACGGGCGGGTGCGGGTGCGGGGCGCGGGATGGAACTTATCCCCGCAATAAATTATGCGAAGCCTTACAAATCGGAGCCATCTTTTTTAATAAACTAGGATTACTGACACAATGGCACAGAGATCAGAATATCCAGAGGCCGTGTTCTGAACACGTATGAAGCATCTTGGTCAGGCACTTTCGTTTGTTATACACAAGGTACACGTAAACAAAAGTGCACCAAACGTCAGACACTCGGCCTTCAACATGCAGCGCACGTCATTGTCAATGTGTGTATTTTTGTTGACCTCAACCGAGGTCAAATCGGTATATTACTTACAGATCTGTGTATTATGGAGATAGTCGACTTTTTTTCAAGCAAGTGCGCCGTGGCGATCTATGAGAGAGGCTTCTTAGACCGTCGTCTGAGGGAAAAGTGTTGTGGTCCCCGCTCCGGTTCGTATCACTGGCCACGTATCAATGCTGTAAAGCTGTTTTTTTTATTGAAATTAAATTGGTAGGTATTTTTAGCCCCCGATGCAAAAAGAGGGATGTTATAAGTTTGAGGCCAATATCTGTGTGTCTGTCTGTGGCATCTTGATTGCCATTTGTGCCATTTTGATGCGTTTTTTACGAAAGTTTCCTTGCGGTGGTTCTTAGATATATTTTATAAAATTTTATATACATATTTTCGAATGTTTATTTTTAAATAATTTAATTTTATACTTGTGGTTTATTTAACCTGTTTAATAAAACATAATCCACGATAAAATTAAATTTTCTAATATAAATTAAGTCAGATCAAGTATCCAACATTCGAAGGAAAGTTTTCGATGATAAAAAGTTTGCGGTATCGACAAAACCTTCGATGAGAAAACAATGTATCGTAACATCGAAAAAATAAGGCGTCGAATCAAACTGTAGTAGTAAGAAGCTGTCGAATAATAGTAATCGAAATCATTGACTTTCGAGTAACCGTCTTTCGCACTGAAGTAGGTATAGAACCTGACATAGTCTGCACTAGAAGCGAGAGGCGTTTTTTCTCCAAATCTATTATTCGAATCTTTAAATTATACATGATTAAGATGCTATGTTGGTAAGACCACGTGGTCGGTTTCAAGGTTAAATTGTTTTGTAGCTGTCCCTCTCCGAGCCCTATCCTACCCGAGCGCGTACGGTGAGACAGCATACATTATGCGATGCTATCCACCCGTTATTTGGATGTTTCGTAGTCCAGGGATCATTTGAAGGATACAGTATATTATGTAACCATTTTTTTAATACAGTATACTAATGAAATTTCAGATGTCGGTGGTTTTTCCAAATTGTTCTAAATTGATTCATACTCTTGTAAAACAGGTTCAAAGTTGGGGCTTTTTATTACCGAAAAATACAATACTTTGACGCCCTGTAACTCTGGAAGTATATACTTAAACGAAAATCTGACTCACCACCGACACAGATATTTGTTTCTAGATTGTGTCTTGAAAATTTCATAGATTTTCATAGCTTAATACTCAAAATATGACTGGACTACGTTTGTATGGGCGCTTTGACAACAGCATAGCCTCTTAACGCGTGCAAAAAGAACTAAAAACCGACTTCAATTGCCTTAAAATTCACCCTAAGAGGTAGAATGATCTGGGTACATATTAGGTTTTGTTGATTTTCTCAAATGGATGCATAAAGTCACGGACGCTATTAAACGAGTCGCCAGTTTGAAATGGCAGTGGGCAGGACATATTGCCCCTAATGGTTCTGGAATAGAAGCCTTGGGAGGAAAAACGTCCCATCGGCAGACAACAGTTTCGTTGGAAAGACGTCGTCAAGAAAGTTGTAGGGAACAATTTCGATGGAAGCAGTTCAGGACCGGGATAGTTGGAGCAATCCAAGGAGACCTACACCAAATTGGTTGAGAATTGCTATGAAGAAGAACAAGAAGGTATTTAGAATTAAATACAAGGCCAGCAAACCGCAGCCGCTCAACGATTGTTCCTGTGAGAAAATCTCAAGTGACAAATAAAACAGAGCTACTCCCGCTGAGTACCGCAGTCGATATTGAAATTTCCCAGATGAAGCGTCTTCAGACGTAAACATATAATATTACCTTAAGATAACAAAATTACAAAATACAAAATGTTGCTTAAAGCAAAATTGTATGTCGTAGTGACTTGCATTTTATTTCTGTTATTTTCAAACAGTGTTATCAGAGGTGAACAATCGAATAACAGAGGTGAAAGAATCGTTAGCCCGATAATGAGCGACATCCCAATGAGAGATGACTTGATTCATTATTTTAAAGTGATAAGACAGATTTTAAACTTTACTTCGGCTCATGAAAACTTCATCGATTTAAACTACTACTTGGGCTTATTTCTAGTACAGGGTAAGTGAATTCATCACCATCATCAACAGCCTATATAATTATGTCCCCACTGCAGGAGCTCAGGGATTGGTAGACTTCACATATATCTTTGAATTTCCTCACAGGAGTGTTTAGGTTTCCTCACGATATTTTCTTTCACCGAAAAGCCAATGGTAATGATTTTTATCATTCGTACATAAATTCCAAACAATAAATTGGAACTCATTGGTATGAGCCAGGATTGAACCCAGACCTCGATTGTTCAAGGACTGACGCTCTACCCAACTGAGCTAGCATTGCTTAAATAAGTGAATTAGACATTTAAATTTAATACCGACTATATGGACGGCGGGCTGGAATATAAACACTTTTTTTGTTTGATTTCAATCTCTTCATCTATAAGGCTAAGGTTTTGCTAATTTTTCGGTTGATGGTATTTTATGTATACGCGTGGCTAGCTACTACCATGTTACCTATGTCAGCCGCCAAACAGCAGTGTTAATAGCACTGTTGTTTTCCAGTCTAAAAGGTAGCAGAGCCAGTGCCTCTTTAGCATGAAGCTTCTGAGTTACGCTTACCATGCAAACAGCCTTATCGTCACTTACCATCAGGTGAGATGAAGGCCAAGTGCATGAAAATACAAAGTATAAAAATACCTAAGTCTTTATTATAAACATGATTAAAATGAATTTAACTTAAGAAAATAGAGCAACCTGCTTTTCGCGACTTCATTTGTGATTAAGCTAGGAACGTATGTAGGTACTCTATATATTGCAAATAAAATTTGATTGATTTATTGAACCGAATCTGTACAAGGGAAATCGAAACATATTTTTTGTCCAATTAACTCATTACTGGAATGAAATTGATTATAGTTGAATTTTCAGTTAATCTGGAATATGCGTTTAAGGCTAAAGCAAAAAGTATGCCAGATTATGTTTGGAAAGAAATAAATTCCATACGACAGCAGAACGGACAGCTATTGAAGTTTTTCACGGACATGGTGGAATTAGATGACGATCCGAAAGATAAACATTTGAAACAAGGTAAGTGCTTGTAACCTACAAACCATAGCTTCTTTTTTTGTCAGCCATACAAATCTGGGTGACCGCCAGTTTCCCTTACTCGTCAGTTTCCTATTTCGTCAATTTTTATATAAATATTCATTACGTTAGATTTTAAATCGACCAGTTCCTATTTCAATTGGAAAAACTGATCATATAGGTGAACTGACGAGTTCGGGAAACAGGCGAATTAGACCAACTAGTTAACTAGTTGATTTTTATGAAATTGACAAATAAAGAAACTGACGATCTATTTCAACTGTCCCGTGGTCACCCGACTCATAAATCCACTACTGAACCTGCTTCATATATCGCCATAACAAATGAAAATTTCTTGCTGCGATTTGCCGCTATCCCATGATTGGCAGATGGGTTAGTGATTATAGCAATTTTTTATTGATGAAAAGATGCACGCGACCGAAGATTCTCTTGGAATTTATTGTTGTCATGTGACACACCCTAGTTATGATGTTATGCCTATAGTTATGATGCGGGATGTTTCTCGAAATCATATGACCACTTAGTTAAAGCATATTTACGGCTTTCTAGGGAAATAAGATAATTATGATAATATAATCTTTACATACGATATTATTTTACTTATTACTCGACTAGAAACAACTTTTGTGGTCAATTCCTTAGCCTTGTACAATGGTGATTCGATTTAGTATTATTTTCATGATTTTATACACAGGGAAGTTTTTCAAACCGTTTATAAAATTCCATAAAGTAAAACATATCGTCACGTAAACTCTAAGAATGATTTATAGCAGTAAAACTGAATTTATCATCTCTCTTCAGTTATTCTAAACAGGTTTAACCTTCACCTTTTATGTCTATGGAGTGATCAGATTCTAAAGCTGTAACCACACGGCCGCAGGAACCTAGATTTACCAAAATTAGGGACCGAATTGAAGAATTCATTGCAGTTTTTCGGTTAATCTCAAACATTACCACATGGACCGAACGATTACGAAGGTACGGCGGCGCGGTGTTAACGGGAAGCAAAAGCGACAGCAACAAACTACTTGAAAGGAAATACTCATCGTGGGTGACTTACACAAGAAGAGTGGACAATGTTTACCACTACGCGCCGACACCTAAACAGTCAGGTATCACATTTCATACATATTTAGTGGAATTAGAAAAAAGAGAAGAATAATAATTTTGGTCAGAATGTCTTGATTCTCTGTGGATAGTTTGAGAACCGGATATGGGTAAACTTTTATCCCGATCGAACAAATAGTTCCCTTAGGATAATTTGTAAAATCCACGCGGACCAAGCCGCGGGCAAAAGTTAGTAATTCTATAAAATATCAAATCATCAGCCTTTATATGTCCCCACTGCAGTGGCTCAGGCCTACTCTCCTACAGAGACTGTATGGGACATAGTCTACCACGCGGTACCAGTGCGTATTGGTAGACTTCACACACACCTTTGAACCTTCTCAGGAGTCAGCAGGTTTCCTCACGACGTTTTCCTTCACCGAAAAGAAAATGGTAATGAATTTTATCATTCGTACATAAATTTCAAATCACAAATTTGAACTCATTATGAGCCAGGATCGAACCCAGACCTCGATTGTTCAAAGACTTGACGCTCTACCCAACTGAGCTACCACGGCTTCACGGCTATAAAATATACACAGCGGAAATTATATGAACAGCTCAGCTTTCAGCTCTTACATCTCTGCCCGAACACGATTCCAGAGAGATTTGATGGTCGCCGTGCTGACTTCCAATAGAAGCGGTCTGGAGAACCCAGCAAAACTATCTGGCCAGAGGTTTGCTGCAGATGTAGTCTTCGGGCAGAGATATAAGAACTGGCAGTAGCCTATTACAGAATAAGTAGAATATACAGAAATACCCTGGCTTCTTTTCAGATAAATGCATGTCATCGTTGGCTCAAAACTTCAACCCTCGGCATGATGCTTTGTTGAAATGTGTAACGACGGCGCCATGCTATAATATTATTCTCAATGGCTCTGACTTTGGATACGCTCTCACTCACAGGTACTGTTAATACAATTGTAGTCTTTTTTTTTATTTATGTAGGGTGGGTTTGTACTAGGCCTTCGTCTCATGGCCGTCGTCATGGTAAGTGACGATAAAGCTGTTGGATGGCAAGCGTGCGCACCCAGAAGCCTCAACTTAATGAGGCGCTACGCTACCTTTCATACCGGAGCACAACTGTGCTATTAACACTGCTGTTTGGCGGCAGACTCAGGTAACATGGTGTTAGCTAGTCAGGCGGACATAGACAGAAAGATATTTCTTTTAATTTCTTTTAAAGTTGAAAGCCATACATCGGGTATGTAATTTAGCTGCAAAGTAAGGTTGGTTTTTCAATCGGACTTACATTTTCGGTAGAGCATGATTCTAAGTATGTTAAATCATATTCTGTATGGAACCCTGGGTGCACGAGTCCGACTCGCACTTGACCGATTTTTTCCATTATTGTATTGAATTCGACTATTTTAATTCTAATGAGTATCACACCTAGTATTTAATAATGATGGTTTCCAGAATTTTGCTGTTGCTGATGGCGCGTATCGGCAGCGGCTGTTTTTTCTTCTCGCGCCTTATAGACAGAGAAGTGACAAAAAGACTCTGCTCTGCCGCGTACAATGAAGCTAGCTACATCGCTATCAATGATTTTAAATCACCTGATCTGCTGTTCGAGCAAAGTAAGTTTAATGGTACATATTTTAGGTGTCGATCAGAGATTCAATTTTAGCAGTAATAAAAAATGTTTTCAACCGACTCCAAAACGGGAGGAGGTTCTCAATTCGTTGTCAAAATGTATGTTTTTTATATCTTTTTTTAGGGTTCTGTTACAAAGGGTAACCAATGCTCACCCTGCAGAATTATCTGGGTACATATTTAGTTTATGTTGATTTTCTCAAAAAGCGCTCAATCAATTTCGATAAAATGTCTTTGGGACCACCTCTGAAGTATGTTCTTCCAAACTAAAAAGGAATCATCAAAATCGATTCTCATCTGGCGGAGTTATCACGTAACATACATTCAAAAAACATCAAGTAGAATTGAAAACCTACTCCTTTTTTGAAGTCGGTTGAAAATGTTAATTATTGTTCACAGTAAGCCTCTGTACATTGGAGAATCAAAGTCAGTTCCTTCGCCGGACCTGGTTAAAGGAACTAATGCGCTACAAAACGAATTACGGATGTTTCAGCGAGTTGAAGCGGGCCGTGAAACAAAAGACGGTCGACCACAAATGGCAGATCATCCGACGCAACGACCACACCCTGCTGGGTGGCGTCTGTAACAGCCACGTGACAGCTGTGGCGGCGGCTTCGTATGCTAGCGCGATCAGATTTGTTATCATGGCGTATTACTAGCTGTAATAATAACCTGAAATACTGTAGGCCTCAACGAGACCTCGCGACGCTCGCTTCCTTAGAATATTAATGTCTGATTAAACTCTATGTTCGCATTATCACATAGAGAGTATTAATAAGCTTAATAAATAAAGCTACATCTGTTTTCAGAATGATTAATCAAGTTTATCTGTTTACCTTTTAAAGGTTCATCATCAACAGCCTATATATGTCCCCACTGGAGGGGCTCAGGCCTACTCTCCTACAGAGAGTGTATGGGCCATAGTCCACCACGCGGGCTCAGTGCGGATCGGCGGACTTAACATGCCTGTTCAAGACATGCAGGTTTCCTCACGATGTTTTCCTTCACCGTTAAGCAATCGGATAATGTACTTGAATTGAAAAACAACTCATAGGTACACGGCTGGATTTGAACCCGGTACCCTCAGATTGAGAGTCCGCGCCTTATCCACTGCGCCACCGACGCTTTTAAAGGTTAAAGAACATTAATTAAGTTCTATTTTTCGTATGCCTATTTAAAAGTATAGGCTTACGTTTTTCCATAAAATAGGTTATTAATTATGTGTTTAAATAGGAAATACTCATGGCAGAAAACTATGTTCCTTAATATTGAAAAGGTTCCGTTTACGTTCAAAAGTTATAAAAAGATCAGGGGTGCAAATCACTAAGACCTAAAGAAAACGTTCTTACAACCGCACGCCTCACGGCTCACTGATGTCTTTGCTGACCTCATTCGATATTGATCTTTATTGCCTAGGAAACTAGTGATACCTTCAGCAAAAACATCCGAGAGCGGTGAGGTTGTAAGGATGTGTCTGCTTGTAAACCACATAAAGCTTAAAATGTTTTTGAGTTTAAAAGGATTAAATATACTGACTTGCTATTATTTTGTTGTAGCTGATATATAGCATTTGATAGCAAAAGACCATGGTCTACCAAGTAATGATATGCTACTTAAATAACATACATAAATCACACACAATTTTACTACAAATATTGTCAAATTTTACCTTTCCAGTAAAAGAAAAGTGTAATATTCTATGATTCCCAGGCCAAGACAAAGGGCAATTCTAGAGTTGAAACCGTGAAGGGACACTCATTTCCTAATCTAATATACAGAGCTACATGGTATTTGTGACTTGCACCCTGAAAGAAATCGGTTGTTTTATAAATAACGACTAAGTTTATGCTTTTTCACGACGTAACTTAACTCGTGTTGTGTTACTGTGAACATGGCAATACATATAACATACACGACCAGACTAAAAACTACAGTCTGTTTCTAAATAGTGCAAGCAAGTGGAAACACATAAATTATAAATGAAAAGCGAAAAATAAATTAGTTTATTTCGAATATGTCGCGAAACTCGCGTATGTACTTTATGCTGACTATTTTCACAATAATAAAACTATGCACAAGTATCGTTATCAAGCCGAAAACTCGAAATGAGACAGTTGTGATTGATTTTCCGGAAAAACGTGACCTGCCGAAGTACATAAATGTGATCAACAAAATACTAAATTATTGTTTCACACACAGAAACGATGTTGATTTCAAATTTAGCGTCAGTTTATTTTTCATGCATGGTAAGACAAGAAATATGAAATAGCTTAAGGATACTGTCCTTATCGTACCGTACCGGCGTACCATGGGGGAGGCAAATATTTGGTGGGTAGGTTGATCTCGGTTTGGCTTTGAATAAGGCTTTTTTGTCCGCCCGGCTAGCTACCACCATGTTACCTAGGTATGCCGCCGAACAGTAGTGTTAATAGCACTGTTGTGTTCCGGTATCAAAAGTAACAGAGCCAGCGGCTCATTAAATAGGCTTCAGGGTGATTACGCTTCACGGTGATCACTCAACGATCTTATCGTCACTTACCATCAGGTGAAATGAAGGCCAAGTGCAAGTCCATTATACATATTTAAAAAATGAACTTTTAGTGCAGCTGATGACAGTAAGAATTATTTAATTGAAGACTATTTTATGTATTTTAATATTTAAAATTATTTTCCCCGGTATCTTACAAGACCGATCTGTTTGTTCCGAATTTGATTACGTGTTAATTTCAGTCAACATTAAAGCCACAATGTTGGACAAAGCAAAATTGCCATCTTCGGTAAGAATGGATTTAAACAATATTTTAAAAAGGAACACCAAAGTGCTTGGGTTCTTTTCGAAGATGGTTCGAGAAGACAAGCACTCCAGAGACCAGGCCGCGAAGGCGTACAGTAAGTTGAGAATATGTTTTTGCACATTTACTTAATTCAGCTTTAATATTGTAAGTGGTAACTATGGCATATGGTGTTCTTATGTCATAAAAATTAATCGGTAACTCACCACATAATATAAAGGGTGTCTCTCCTCCAACCATTAGTTTCCATTGTTTTTACACAGATGCTTGTGACTATTCACAGTTGGTCTAAGAATTTTACTATGAACTCGACCATAATTGTGTCAAATAAAAATTAAACATTTTTATTGACAAAATTTAAAACCAATAGGTAATATTATAAATTTCATATTTTAGATTGTTCCACATAATATCAAAACACATAACAACAATACAAAATGTTTAGGATAGGATTAACGATCCAGCGCGGGAATGTCGCCAGCGTTCTGGGCACCGTTCCCCGAGGAGTTGATCTGGAGAATGTATTCTATCTCTGATAAGTTAGAATACATTCTCCAGTTTAATTAGTTAAATCCTTTTTTTAATGGCATTGTGTTTTACTATTTCTATTGTATGTTATTTATAATTAGATTGTGTATAAATAAAATACAAAATTGATAGCTTCGTCCACCATAAGGTTCCGGTGCTTTTGTTTTAGTCCTAAAGATATTGAAATTGTTCTCGAACGCGACCAAGTGGGCGGAAGGCCTGCGCCCCTACGGGCCAGAGTCGTTGAAGGACCGCGTGTTCGAGAGGTACACGCAATGGACCCAGTACGTGGAGGACTGCGTGTACAACATGTTTATGTGGACCCCAAGCCGGAAGCATACAAGTATGTCATCCATTGAAATATTTCGGAAATTATAAAAAAATCGGAATGCACTTACTTCATAAGAAATAGTTTGAGCTACCGCTCGCAAACCCCCCAGAATAATTTGAATTTGAAGATCACACAAAAATTATAAATGTATAAACCCCTAATCTTGTACATCTTTAAAAAACCTAATTAAATTAAAATAATAAGGAATCAATATTCAAATTAATAAAGATAATATAAATCTAATAACAGGAGAAAAATAATATGATATATAATCAGAATTTTTTTGATAGGAAGGTTGAAGGTTGCAAGTTGCTCCAAAACATTTTTATTTGTCTTTTTGTAAGCCTGGAATTCTTTTGAAATGTTACCACATTGGTACCACTTAGTATTATACTAATCTTTTAAAGTAGGACAGCTGGCTTTGTGGCGAAATTATCTAAAAATAGGAAATCGGATTGAAATGTCGCGAAAAGAGTATCATTAACGTACAACACATACACACAATTGTTATTTTACATACCATTTTTAGGGTTCCGTAGTCAAACAAGGAACCCTTATAGTTTCGCTCTGTCCGTCTGTCCATCCGCGGCCAATAACGCAAACAAAGTTGTAGAATAAAATCTTTAAAAATATATTTGTTTATGGGTTGCTCCCGTACACGTACTGGGGGATGAAAAATATACGAGTCTTCCCTTTAGTGTGGGGTATCGTTGAACAGGTCTTTCAAAAACATTGAAGGTCTACAAACACCTACATAGTACGAGTAGCTGAGAATAAAGTTGTACGTTTTACGACATAATGATCCGATCTCCTAGTTTTAGGTAATTTATTTTATTTATTTACTTATGATGGGTTTGCACTTGACCTACATCTCACAATCGGAACACAACAGTGCTATTAACACTGCTGTTTGGCGGCAGACTTAGGTAGCATGGTGGTAGCTATCCAGGTGGGCATAGAAAATGCCCTACCACCAACCAAAGCCAGCTATTCTATTTTAAAAGTTTATAGCAAAAAAAATAATTGAAGTGAAGCATTCTGAGTGGAATTCCGTTAATTTCAGACGAATGTGTAGAGTCGTTGGCGGGCTCCATCGATCAAACTCGAACAAAGAAGTGCGAGCTGCCAGAAATGTGCTTTGAATGTGTTCGCTATGGCACTGACTTTGGATTTTCTCTTATTGATAGGTAAGGAGATTTGATGTATGAAATCTCAACCATTTAGCCACAGAGATCCGAAGATTCAGAGGCCGTGTTCCACTGAACACGTATGAAGCAACTAGGTAAAGTACACAGAACAAAAGTACACCAAACATACTCGGCCGCAAATGTGCAGACCATTGTCAGGTGTGTGTGTATTTTTTGTTTACAACACGAATTATTAGACGTAATTGAATCCGTATATTACTTACAGGTGCGTGCATTTAGTATCTATGGCTCTCAGTCACAAAAATCAGTTTTGTTTGCATTTCAAATATAAACGTTAGCGGAAAGTGTTTATGGTTACAGCCACTTTGTATTAGATTTCAAAATTAGGATCATTCAGTAAAAACATCTAAGGGATAATTTTGGAAGATGACGTCTCCCATTTACTAGTAAGAATGCACATGTTACTGTGTCATCTATGAACTAGGGTTATATGCAATAGTTTTGTATAAGTATACTAGTAGATTATACACTATGTATAGAGGTAAAAAGTGTTTAAATCAAGATTGACACAATAACTTTACACCCCAAAGCCGTTAGCTAACCGGCCAAGCCGTCGGCGGATTTTGTGTGTATATGGCTTTATTTTCATTCAGGATCTTTATGCTGACGCTGGCGCGTCTCGGCAGCGGCTGCTACATATTGTCAACAGTTGAAGATGCTTATCTGATGCAGAGTCTGTGTTCGCTGGCGTACAGTGAAGCTCAATATATAGCCAAGAACGATTTCCGTTTAGGTAGCGTAGTGATGCAACAAAGTAAGTTACAGTCCAAATAATAACGCCAATAGGGTTAGTGCTAAATATCAACCAAGTTTGTCAAAAGTAAAGCCAAAATATTACGTGTTTTAGGTAAATTGTGATAAAAGATGTAGTTCAGTTGGGTAGATCGTCAGTCCTATAACAATCGAGGCCTGGGTTCGTCCCTGACTCGTATTTATGTATGAATGATAAAAATCATTACCATTGGCTTTAAGGTGAAGGAAAACATCATGAAGAATTTTTTCTCAGGCGTGTGCAGGTTACACGCCTGAGAAGAAATTCAAAGGTGTTTGTGAATCCGCACCGGGCCCGCGTAGCGGACTATTGCCCATACACTCTCTGTAGGAGAGTAGGCCAGCTGCTTCTGCTGATGTGACAGTATAGTGTTAATATTAATTCCCAAACCTACCGCAACCGCTGTCCAATGTAAACAAATTATGGTATTAAATACTTTTTTTCAGTGAGCATCTGCTCCATGGATGGCCACAGCCGCTTCATGAAGCGTTCCTGGCTGAAAGAGTTCATGCGCTGGCAGACGGAATACGGATGCTTCGAAGCGGCCGTTAAGGAAAGTTCCTTGATCAAAGTGTCCACTAAGAACGAATGGAGGATGATTGGAAGAGAGTCTACCTTCATTGGAGGTCTGTGCGATGAAAGCGTCACGAAACTGGCAGCGGCACCATTTGCAGCGGCGATAAGATATATTGTTGAAATTTGGTGAAGTCAAATATCAGATTGCATCGTTAAACACGTTCTTGTATAAAAAATGTTCTGCATTATTTTGAATGTACTTGTACTTGATTTCTAAGAGATTTAAGTCTTGCCTGATGACAACTGGTGAAAAATCTTACATTAAAAATGAATATGACATTATTTGTAAGAATTTTAATGTGGTTAAATAATGTATAAGAAATTGTGATGATATGTCTAATAGTCTTCGAGATAGGAGCAAAAATATACCTCCACCAGCCGGCGCATCCCTTACCGTACTTTTATTATGTATGCCAAGATAAATCAAGGAATAGTCACACGCCAACTTTTAAAACTGCACGAAATAAGGTTTGATCAAGAAGTTTAAGGCTAGATACTTAATTATATTTTATAGTTTTATATAAGACAAGTAAAGCAAACACAATTTTGTAAAATTGCCTCACTATTACATTTGTTTTATTACCATTGGCTCCAGTCAAACTTACATTTCTCTAAGAGTTTGTACTTGAATTTCATCTCACTAGCAAGAAGACAAGTCACGAGTCGATAATAATAATTTTTGTAAATATAAAAGAAAATTATTATAATGAAACTGACTTATAAGTAGATAGCCTTTTCCCATATATAATTTTTTGTATCCTGTCTACTCGAGCTACGATTAGAATATCCTGTGTTTTGAGAGGCAGTGTTTCAACGAAGTGCATCACGTTACATATTTGTGAAACATTTGGATGTTACATTTATTATCAAGATCTATGTGATCAACCCGTAGGTGTACAATGCATGGTATATTATAACAAGTAAATGCGTTCAAAAAGAACTGGAAACCGACTTCAATTGCCCTAAAATTCTACTTTTACTAAGGCAAAAAGATTTATATAATTTTCTCATGGATGCCGTTGTTAGAACTGGACCAAATTGAAATGAGACCACACGAGAAGCAGCACCTTTAAAATAAAAAAAAGATTCATCCAAATCGTTTCACCCAGTCAAAATTCCTGAGGTAACAAACATAAAAAAACCATACCCGTCGAATTGATAACCTCCTCCTTTTTTGCAATCGGTTAAAATATTCTATTAATTAAAAACATCACATTTGTCTACTGTATTTAATTCTAACATAAATATTAACAAATATATAGAGATAATTATCTTGTATTTACGGCCTAACCCCGTATTGTACATTAAATGGTAGAAAAAAATATGTATAAATTAATAAATAAATAACTGACAAACCTATACTAGTCGAAGAGGTTCCATGGCAAAGCATCGTGTTGTTTCAACGAATGATTTTCTACTATTTTCAAGATAATATGGCCGTCAATCGAATTACTCGTATGAACAATAAAACAGGCCCCTAAACTCACCGGACATTTCTTACCAATACAACGTTGTTATGTTTAGAATGTCCGGTTTATCTCACAGTTTCCTCTCACAGACAAAATACCCATAACATAAGATATCAAATAGGCAAGAAGACACGTGAAAATCGACAGTTGATATCAAAGATTAAATACTGAAACGTCGAATACGAGTAAGACATACAAATCGTTATAAAAGGACTTTTTAAATGATGATACACCGCTCCCGATTTGAGGTTACTGTTGTAATACTAGCATTGTACGCAAGTATACCCACTTCTAATGGAAACCAAGACGATACACTTTTGATTCTGAGGTCTATGGAAGTGCACGAGTATCCGATAAGAAGAGACCTGAATCGATACTTCGCAGTACTTGACCGGACATTTGATTTCTTTCTTCTACCTGACATTCCTGTTGATGAGAATGACTCTCTTGGAGTAATATTCAGCTTTCATTTCGGACTATTTCTAACCAATGGTAAGAAATTGCAACAATTTTTACGTTGTTTCAGTACGACATTTTTCTAACAATTTTTTTATATATAAATAAAATAAAATGTTATTACTTAAAACGACTGATACGGTCGGGGAAATCCCGGACTCACGTCATAGAGTAGTGCGCGACTGTGGTGATAAAGATACACTTTGACCCGTGGGTAGGTGACATGTTTATATTTTGCGATACATTGTTTATAAATTTATCTTTATGGTAACTTTTGTAAATCCCCATTTAAAAATGTTTCTAACGACGGAGGTTGGTGTGTAACATTATAAAAAAGAAAAAAAATTGGTTTTGTTGCAGGTAAAATACGAGTATATATCCCATGTTATAAAATTTTTGGTACAGTCGAGTACAAAAATATGTATCAACTTTTCAACTTTGTCACACTCATCCTTTCTTGTATCTATGCAGTGCGTTGAGGTTGATGTCAGTTAAAGGTGGTTAAAGGCAAATGTGCTTGGTACAAAAGTGGATACATATTTTTGCACTCGAAGGTACCAGTTTATGTTGTATTTCACTGCTGAATCTCTCATGAAAACTGAACATAGTAATATCTAATTGAGAACTGTCAAAATTATATGATTATGAACTACTCGAAATAAGCTTCAAAATATATTATGTTTACTCAAATGTTTTCAGGAAATACCGAACATTACTGCAAATATTGTTGTGATATTCAGTATTTCTTGTAAATAAGACATTGAACAATCGATTTCTAAAGAATTTTCTAGAATACCTTGAAAAATTGCTTTCTAGACCCCAAAACCCCCTAAATGGACTTAGACAAAATCCTATATGTAAATTTTTATATATTTAAGATGTATAACATTAACAAAATGACCATAATTTCTTGATTATTACTTAAAAGTTACTTTCCAGTGAATTTAAAATACACCCTCAAACAAAGACCGCACTTGCCGAGTTCAATAAAGAACACACTGAACCAAATATTCACAAAGTTGAAGCTGCTGCTGTCTTACTCCCCAACTATGATAAGCAAATACGCCCCAGACGATGAAATATATATACTTTGTAAGTACTTTGTTATTTCCGTACCTTTTCTGTTTGGTGTACAGTAAACCGAAACAAAAGTGATTTAGTTACCCTTTTAGTATATTTGGCTTAGTTTATTTGTACAAAAACATATAAAACGCACGAAACATGTAAGACTTAACGTTGAAAACAATGATGGCGTCAATAAAATGACATTAGACGGTCGCTGTCACTTAGTACAAAAATAATCATTATTAGCCGGGAAACGTCCACTGCTGGACATAGGCCTCCCTCATGGTACGCCACATCGACCGGTCCCGAGCCACCTGCATCCAGCGACTCCCTGCGACTCTAACCAGGTCGTCGGTCCATCTATTAGGGGGCGGCCTGGTAGACGTTTCCCGGTACGCGGTCGCCACTCGAGAACCTTTATCGGTTATCGGTTCTTCTAAATTAAAAATAATAATGATTTTGTACAATTACAATAAATGCAAAAATGTAATTCTAGTATTTTTTTTCTATACATATTTCGATTATTACTTGATTTTTCAAATAGTGTACAAGTGCAGGCCGAATTTGAAACGTCTTTTATAGTCTGTTTCCATATAAATGTATTCAAAATCGCGGCTTTGAAAAAATAAATAATTAGGTATCAGTACTCCGCGTCACCTTGATCACAAGTAATGTTTAATGGAGTGCATAATAATTTATCTTCAAATTGTATATAATCGCAAATTGAACAAACAATAAACTTTTTAAGAATATACTTTTATTGGTTTATGCGTCAGGTCACATAAAATCATGTAGGACAATAAATACTTACGTTACAATTTACCGTGTCACATTTATCCCGAACATTCCCAATGCAATGCTACTCTTCTGCAGCCAATGGGCGCATTGTTGCTGCAAAATACATATAGATGCGACTTAATAGCACAATTAATGACAGTTACAGCGGTATTTACAAATGAGTCGCTGTGGGTCGATCACCTGGAGAGCAGGACGGGGAAGTCGTTATCTCTCATGAACTACGACACGTACCAGCGCTTGGCCGATCTACCACCGTGGGAGAAGTACTTCGATGACGTCAACGACGACCAGCGAAGTTTTCCGACACTAAATGATACCAGTATGTATGCAGAACCTTTACTTGCATAATTAATAATTTATTGGAAATTTTGTTCGCAACCTAAAACTATTGGCCATTGAATATAGTACGGTATGGACAAGCGCGCCGCGCCTTCGCCTACGATTCGATTTTTTATTTTGAACTGTATTTTTGGCGCATTTTTACACCGTTTCTTTGACAACACCGGATGAGGGATAAGTATGTCGGGCGGTTAAGGGGCAAAGCAACGAGAGCTGACGCCTTCTGTCGTTTGCAATCTATCTTTTTCCCGAGAAAACTTTTTGTTTCTGTTATGTAAACATTTCTTTAAAGACCTCTGTTATGAGGCGCTGTCTCTGCTACCTTTCTAAAGGAAACACAATAGTGCTAATAACACTGCTGTTTGGAAGTAGACGTAGGTAGCATAGTGGTAGCTAGTCAAGCGGACGTAGAAAATGACAACAAACCGAGTACCGATAGGCCATTTAGCCATTTGGCCGCGGAGGCGGATGTACATAATGTACAATCACAATTATATTACTGTTGTACATACACATAATAATGTCGCTCAGTTTTTATGTGTGTATGCATTTTCATGGCTAGACATTTGACCGATTTTGGTGTGGTTCGACCATAGCCCGAGGCGTATGGGACAGTTTCTAAGGTCTACGCGAAAGAAGTCGCTGTCGAAAGCCATAGTCAGAAGCTAAAATCTTTTACAGCAAAATATGTAGGCAGATGTATGATTAGCCATGACTGTGAGATAATCATTGTTGTGTTACTTGAGAATATTGAGATATTCACTTACGTTTTCGTTTACCTGAACACACTCTTCGTGTTTAATATAAACTGCAGTGTGGTGTGAGACAGAGGATGACTTTTTTAGTCTAAACTCTAAACTATTCATTTCATTTTGTATTTTTTAGAAAATTGCTTCATATCGCTGTCTTCTTCGGGAAGGTATGTAGATTGTAACGTACAGCCGACTTGCAACGAGTACGTGATCAACGGCACCGACTTCGGGCACGCCCTGACAGATCGGTAAGTGGATTTACGAATGTTCCGTTTATAGGCTCGAGTTTGACTACAATATCATATAGCTATACCTGATGTTTAGATGATCTCAACGGTAACAGTTTCATACTATATACCTTTTTACCATAATCTTTTAAAATGGGATAGCTGTCTTTGTGCAAAAATTATCTAAAAATTAGGACTTTGGATTGTAGTGTAACCAAATGAGTACCAGTACCTTATAAGTCAGTAACACAGGTAATGTCAATTTTAATTTTTACACACACTTTTTGATTATTGTTCAAAACGCCATCTAGAGACCATTTAGCTGGGAAACTGCTATTGTAGCAGACAATCAAGTTGTGTGTGTAAATCCATTTCGTGACATTGTAATCCGATTTTCTGCTTTTAGGTAATTACTTGACAAGGTTATGGCAAAAATTAATTTTGTATTGAAGCATTCTTAGCGAATTCTAGCGATTCCGTCGTGGATGTTACATGATTGCCTGGAAGAGACATCCTGATTGTAGCACTGGGAAACGGAAAATCCTATAATATTAAACAAGTAATTCTTGCATATATAATTATGCTATGGAATTGGGAAATTTTTATCTCGGTTTTTGAAGTGGCGTTCTGTTGTCATATTTGTGGTGTAATAAATATTTTTTCTAGGATTTTGACGCTGCTACTGGCACGGCTAGGACACGGCTGCATCCTGTTCTCCGATCGTGATGATCAGCTCCTGATGCGGAAACTGTGCTCGTCAGCATTTCTGGAGGCTCACTACATAGCCGTGAACAACTTCCAGATACCGGATCTAATGCTAGAATTGAGTAAGTTTATAAAAAACAACTATAAAATTTATTTGCAAATCCCATCGTCAGTCATTTGTTTAAATAATGATGATCTAGGCTCAAACGTAAATTTTATTTCAGTGACTTTTTGTGGTTTGGACGGGTATTATCAGCTGCTGTCACGGCCGTGGCTGGAGGAGCTGCTCAACCTGCAAACGGAGCATGGTTGTTTCCAATGGAGTAAGGCATCCGTCAACGCAACTGATAACAGCGAAAACAATTTATTTGACGGACACTGCAACACACACGTCACGGCAATGGCCGCGGCTGTTGTCTCTACTGTGATCAGATTTTTAATATTGACTTGGTTCTAGTTTCAAGTAAAATATGTGAGGGAGCACCCTATGGCACCCGCAGGAGGTGACTAAAGGTGAAATAAAAGAAGGTGTGAAGTCCACTAGGTCTAACTTGCCTAAAAGTGTGGACCAATCAGGGTATCAATGCGGCGCCTTAACAAAAATCGTTAGTCAGACACTCATTGAAGATAGCTCTTAGAACTCATTATCAGGGTCGCTAAGGTCACTCCTATAAATAAAATGTTGAAGCTGCAGTCGTATCACTGAGTGAGGACCACAGGACGTAAGATGTGCCGTTTCGTTTTATATTTTTTCGTCATAATTTTTTCATCAGTAGTGAATAGCGCAGTTATATCTGGACCAACATGGAAGAACGAGATAAAAGCTTGCGCGAGTGGAGGTGAACACTACCACGAATACGACTTCTACCTTGGAAAAATTGAAGATTACAACTTGAAATATGGAACGATGAGCAAGGAAACAACCGTCACAGCCGAAGGAGATTTGGAGTTGACTACTGGCGCAACCGGTGCTGTTAACAAAGTCTCACTACATTTGTCTGAGATGTCTGAAGGATTCAACTACAAGCAGTTTAAAGGCGCTTGGACATTAAAAGCAACTCGGGGCTGGGCCACGCAAATATGCAAGATTATGTTGAGTGTGAAGCTGTATGAAGAAGGCTCTATCTACCTGGAGAGCTATGCATCAGCGGGATCTTGGATGTCGGTGACATGTGCCAACACAAAGTCGTATGTCGAGAGGATCAGAATTTCAGGATAAATCGATTTTCTGTGTCGTCTAACAAACCTTGCGAATCTCCTTGTATTGTAATCTCTCGTATATTACCAATAAACACTGATTTAAATGTTTGAAAAATTATTTTCCCTCCATCATACCAATGCGTTTGTTTCTAGCCGAATGAAACAAATGTTTCTTTATTTATCATCAAATTTTGTTTCTGATCTGTCTATGCTTATATCCCAAAATCGTGTTATGTGAATAGAGTTTTCGTTTACTAGACATTACAATTAAATATATTAAATACTCTCATATGATCACATTGTTCTTGATCTGTCTGTCTGTCAAGAACCTTTTTCTCAGGAAAGCATGACTACATCAAATTGAAATTAATATCGAATACTATAGCTTGGCGCGGAGAAAATCTTAACTTATAGGTCAGCGCTATACCATTTAAAAACACGTCTGTTTATGCCGCATTTTTAAAAGATTTTCTTTGCGATGCCAGCGAATCAAAATCTGTAGGGTACTTTCCGTTGATTTATAATCATTTAAACCTAAACTTACATTTTCAGTTGAGAACCGATCGTGACATAGACCAATGTATGTGATATCATTTTTCCTACTGAAAAGTTAAGTTTGATATTCAATTTCACTTATATTTTCGTTAGATCTTTGTTCGGTTCTTACTTAACTGTTATTTGTCATTATCAGTATGTTAAGATAAGATAAGATAAGATAAGATAAACCTTTATTTGCAATAAATGTGGTACATTTCAGATGTTCAGGAAAATTATTCTAGATCACACATTTAGCCAATGTTTTGACATGCAAACAGTAATTAAAAGTAATAATATCGAGCATTTAAATTATACAATTCTATGATGTCAAGACACGTACCTAATTGATATCTATAACTATGTCAAATAATATTAGTCAAATGTATATACATAATAAAATTATATCCATAAACCAAATTAAAATCCTATCTATTTTGTCCTAGCTCGAAAAATTCCTTAACAGAATAAAAGTTGTTAAGAAGAAGCCACTCATGTAACGCCGTTTTGAATTTGCTAATAGGCTGCTCTTTTATCATTTGAGGTATTTTATTATATATCGATCTACACATCCAGTAGCAATTTTTTTGGAAGCATGTAGACTTCGGTCTTTCTTTACTTATAAGTGTATTTGGGAACCTCGGATTTGTACTGTGCTCATAAAACTCATTTTGGTGGTTCTTTACAAATTTTGCTGATTCTAGTATGTAGAGGGAAGGCAAAGTGAGGATTTTTAGTGACTTGAAAAGTGGTCTACATGGTGTGTCTGGTGATACGCCAAAGATTGCCCGTAGACATTTCTTTTGTGCAACGAAAGCTTTGTTAACATCAGTACTATTCCCCCAAATGATTAAACCATACCTAAGTACACTCTCTACATAAGCATAGTATGCTATAACCGCAGTTTTTCTCGTTGCAATTTTTGTGAGTTTATAAAGGCCAAAGTGAAATCTGTTTATTTTATTGCATACCCTTTCAACATGTTCTTTCCAATTAAGTTTCATGTCAATGATTATACCCAGGAATGTCACACTAGTTTTGCTTTGAAGGCTTTGTCCGTTATAGTTAATGTCAAGATTGTTATTTAAATTATTAAAGTTAATGAAGTTTGATTTTGTCAAATTTATTGTCAGATTATTACTTCTAAGCCATTGAATAACCGTTTTAACTGTTCGGTTAACTTCAGCTTCGTGTTCTTTTAGGGTTAGACGCTTATCAGTTTTCACT
Organism: Carcina quercana; assembly: GCA_910589575.2. Lineage (NCBI taxonomy): Eukaryota > Metazoa > Arthropoda > Insecta > Lepidoptera > Depressariidae > Carcina > Carcina quercana. The sequence goes on along the minus strand of OU342429.1, from coordinate 13,158,929 downwards.
ATTATAGATATGTCATCTGCAAATAAAATACATTTATGATTGGTTATATCCGGCAAATCATTTATGTATAACAAAAATAACAGTGGACCTAGTATGCTACCTTGAGGGACCCCCAACCTATTTTCTTTAAATTTTGAGACGTATGATTTATTTTCGTGTTTGTCGTTAAGTTTTGACACTTCAACACATTGCTGTCTATTTTGTAGGTATGTTTTCACCCAATTATACGCTGGTCCTCTGATTCCGTTATGTTCTAATTTAGAGAGCAGTTGATCATGAGAAACAAAGTCAAATGCCTTTGACATATCAAAGAATAGTATCGTAGTGTATAAGTTGTCATTGGTACTCTGCAATGTACATTTGATCAAATTAAAAGCTGCAAGTGCCGTAGACTTATTTTTTTGAAAACCATATTGATTTTTATTAATTATTTCATATTTGTTAAAAAAGGATGTCAGTTTGGAATGTAATATCTTTTCAAAGATTTTGGCAAATATGGGTATTAAGGTTATTGGTCGATAGTTACTCATATCTGTTTTATCTCCTTTTTTATAAAGGGGCTTCACTACTGAATTTTTTAGTTTCTTTGGAAAAATACCGGCCTCAAGCGAAAAGTTAATCAGATAAGTTAACACTTCACAAATTTGGTCCCTGCATTCCTTTACAACTTTTGTGCTGATATTATCATAACCTACCGAGTTTGTCATTTTCAACGTCATTATTACTTTGTCTATTACATTATTGTCAATGGGTGTCAGGTAAATAGTATTTTGAAGTCTATTTTTTGTATTTGTCATTATGTGTTTATAATTATTTATATTCGTTAAATTTATATAGTAATTATTAAAATTGTCTGCTATTTCTAAAGGATTGGATACCATGGTCCCGTTAGCCTCAATAGACTCAATATTTCTATCACCATTAGTACTGCCTGTTTCATTATTTATAACTTCCCATGTGGCTTTGCAAGCGTTTTTACTATTGACGATATATTTATTGTTATTATATTTCTTTGAATAGTTTATACATTTTCTTAGTTGTTTGTTGTATGATAAATATTTTTTCTTATTGAATGTCGTTCTATTAGTGTAGTAATTGTAGCGCAGTTCCCTTTTCCGATTACAGCTTTGTTTCAGACCTTTGGAGATCCATTTAAGGTAGGATTTAACTTTACTTTTGGTTTTAATAATGGGGAAGCATAGGTTATAGAACAATATAAATAGATCGTAGAATTTATTAAATGCTTCGTCAAAATCAATTTCAGTATACACTTCTGAGAAAGACAAGCATCCTATGCACGTTTTAAATTTATCAATATTTTCTCTAGAGTAACACCGTTTAAATATGTATGTTACTTTAGGAATAACCTTTTTGGATTTGACTGGGAATCTTAAAACTTGTCCTGTGTTATGGTCGGACAACCACAGTGGTAGTATTGACGGTGTCGCCTCCTTAATATTACTTATAATGTGATCTATGCATGATTTATCTCTTGTAGGTTGATTTATATGAAGTATGAGGTTGGAAGATGTTACTATATCTGTAAAACGAGCTGTTGTCTGATTTATCTCTATTGTATTTATGTTGAAATCCCCTGCAATTACTATTTTCTTTTTGGAGTATTTGCTAACGCAGATGTGTAGCAAGAGTTCCATTTTCCGAAAAAATTCTTCGAGTTGCCTTTTAAGCTTTGTTGGTGTCCTGTATATACATACGACAACTATATTACTATCTGGGATTAAAACCGAACAACATTCGAAATGAAAGTCTGATGTTAGTTCATCAAAGAGGTCAATTTTTTTAAAAGGAATGCCACATTTTACCATAATACACACGCCTCCTCGTTTTTTCCCCCTTGAGTAAAAAGAAGCCAATACATAGTTTTTAATACGTACATTTTTTTCCTCTCCTGATTTAACGAATGTTTCTGAGAAGCACAGTAAATCCGGATCTAGGTTGTTATCAATATCAGCTATGGTAATCTCAATTAGTTCTTTCTTTGAAAGTAGGCCTTGAATATTTTGGTGAAAAATATTAAACTGATTTTTTGTTTCCTGAGCTACGAAAAAAATTACTTGAACTGTTATTTATAACCTCCTTGGACTTGTTTTTCGTTCCATTAGGTATTATTTTAGCAAAATAATATGGTATTGTGCCTTTCTTGATGTATGTATGTTGTGGCTGATTTTTTGGAATATTTTTTAATGTCAAAAATTTTAATTTATAATCAGCAGTATCAATATAGTAATTAATTTTATTTGTGATCCAAATGATAAATGAGCGCTTATCTAACTTTATATGTTCACTTTTCATGAATATTACTTTCTCCTGGTTTTTAGTCCACCAATTTAAATGATAATTTAATGTGTATTCATTTAAAAATGGGTTATAATTCACGGGGGCGACATATACGGTGGCATTCTTCATTATATTGAGCATTAAACATAGGTTCCTACGTAATAGTTCAGGATTTTTATCGTTATTTCCTACACCTAGTATCACAATGTCGTTTCTGTTTAGACTGTCTAATTTTTCACAGTAATTAAGTAATTCCGAGCTTGTACCATTAGTTATTATAAACGCAGAAGATTCATAATCATCGTTCCATTTCCCGTGTCTCGATCTTGTCAATGCAGCTGCTAGACCTTTTAGGTTTTCATCACCTATCACAATAATCTTTCGCTTTGATAACTTCTTGTCACTAGAGCAGTTTGTCGCTGACTGTAATAAACTTGCGTTAGTCGGTTTATGTTGTTGTGGTTTCGATCGATCGACGTTCCTAATATTTTCATTACACGGTGTTGATATCGATTTATGAATGGATTTGTCTTCACTACGTACGTTTGTGTCAATTTCTTGGATTACGTTTGATGGATTTGAAGGTTCCAACCTTGTTACATGCTCTAGTCTTTTGTCAGAAGGAGTGCATCTTGATCTGTTTTTATTAATGTTTATTTCCTTCTCTTGTTCTTCGATTTTTAGTTTTAACAGAAGATTATCTGCACATAGTATTTTAATTTCATTTTCCGCGATTTCCAATTTTTCTTCTAATAATTTCATTCTTTTTCTAAATTTATCCACATTTTTCAAATGACAATGTTTCCCTTCACAATGTATCGTATTTGACTCAGATGTAAATGAGGAGTACTCTGGTTCTGTTTCTTCTTCACTGTCATCATCCCTCGGGAGAGAGTCATAAGAGTTTTCGGTTGGGATATTTATAATGTTTTTCCGAACAGTTATGTGGCTGGGTGTACTGTGTTGTTGTAGTTGTTGATGACATACTGTACAGATCCAGACATCTTTTTTACTTGGAGACATCAGATAAAATCTTTTTTGAGATACACTTTCACATTGTATGTGGTAATCATTCTTGCAGGATAAGCAACCCAAGTACTCTCTATTCTCAATATTCTTAGAACATTTATGACACACTAGCGCCATCTCGATATTTTCTTTAGTAGTAATAGTATTACGTAGTATGTCGCTTTATCTTTCACAAAAAGTGGACACGTCTCGCAGGCTTGAACCCATAACAATATTATTATAATAATATTATTATAATCTAGTTGAAAGTGCCTGCTGGTTTTAGAATAGCAAATTTTTATCAGCGGTTCGATGGTCTGTTATTAGTCAGGCGCTGCGTTGTGCGGCGGGGTGCGCGGGCGGCGGATGGCAGTGATTCATAATATCAGAGTATCAACAATTTACTAACCGTCAATTTGTGATGTATTTTTCTTGTTTTCTCCGTCAAATGCGTTGCAAATCCAGTGCAGTGTTCACAATTTCACAGAGTTAAATACGAGCTTTTAAATGATATCACTCATTCCTAGATCCGATCACTTTTTACTACGTTTTTATTTTTTTTATTGAGGAGCGTTTTGACTGTAGTGTTGCGTCTTGACTCTATCGGGCGCGAAAAAAATTAATTATTATTATTCTTTACGGAATCATCGGTGCGGTATATTGGGCCTGACCAGGGATCAGGATGTCACGGGGGCGTTACTGTGAAATGAAGTCAACAATCAAAGTTGTTTCTATGGTTGCGAGTCTCAGAAATTAGTACCAAAGAAATTCCGCAACATGGTTTGGAAACGAATTCATGAGTTTTTAGCCATAGGACATATTTATTTGTTACCACGTAAAGACAAACGAACTCACTTGCGCACCCATGATATTAGTATACATATGGATCAATACATCTTATCAACAATATTCTATGAATTCTTTGGTATCGCAAAGATAATAAATTAGCTTGTAAATCATATAGCGTGCGCCACTCCTTCCGGTCCGCAGTCCTCTTCATTCACTCGCTATCATATAATGGCTCCTTGTTTATCTGAGTATGTAGTTGACTCGACTCTGTTAATAGCTCAGAGTTAATAAATATGTCAAAAACTGGCCAAGTGCGGGTTGGATTCATGAAACGATTTTGTAGCACGATTTCTACGTTCCCTACCACCGTGTAAAATTTAACGTTAATAATTAGTGAAATTATAAACGCGGAATATAGATTAAAGCTTGACCTCAATTTCAGCTGATTTTAAGTGACGATGACGTCGACGTTACGCGTTGCTATAGAAGGTGCCTATTTACTCTTCATAACTTATATGGAGGACGCATTCAATTTTTATCATTTATTGTTGTGCATATACATGTCTCATATCGTCGCTCAAGCGTGAAAACCTCGTAGGAGTACTCTGCCAAACTTTACAGGAGACGCCAAAAACCTGCCCTTGAAAAATTTTGTATGGAAGAAAATTATGATTCCTTCAGTTTTTTATTATTATTTATGCAACTTTTAATATAGTTATACAGTTACCTCAATTAAACGTCTTCTGCACTTGAAAAACGACTTACGAGGTTTTCTTTATTATGCCAGGCCATGTCATTCAAATATCTTCCGATAACAGTTCAAAAGATACAGCCATGTGACAGACGGACGGACGGAGTTAGTAGAGTCTCAGAACCCTAAACAACAAGCAACATTGAAAACTTACAAAAAACACAACAGCTAGCATTCAACTTGATATCTCGGAACAATTGAGGGACTGTGTCTATATTTGTGCATGAAGATGACTTGTCAACGATAACATTCAACCGGTGAGTTGGTCAGGCCTGCAACTGATAAATAAAAAATCTGCCTGTTTGTATTATAGCCGTTAATTTGAGGCTTTTATGTATCAGCATATAAAATAACGATACTCATTTTAAAAGTTTCTAAATAACTTATGTTTTTAAAAACTTCTTTTTCCTTTTAGGTTGTTTGGCATTTTCAGTAGATGGACAACATTACTGCGATCACCAATCCGTCTGCTAAGTGTCGTGATGATAGCAAATCCCCCAAGGAAAGTCTGACGTGACGGTTTGTGAGGGCTCATGTCCAACAATGATGGACTGATGCGGCCGATTAATTGTATATTACATTCAGAAACGAATTGATGCTAAGTATATTTTAGATGGTTTAGAGTATGATATTGTGCTTGAAAAACGATTGCGATAAAATCATTAAAAATAAGGAATTAAGTGAACTTTAAAATATTTATTTAGATATTTTTGCAAGTAATTGCAGCACAGCGTCAAGCTTCTGTATTATACTAGTAATTTAAAAAACGATCTATATTTAAAATAATGTCAAAGTTAGTTTTATTAAAAGCTTTTATTTAATTTGTTAAATTAAATGTAGGTTACATTATTTAGTTTCGTTGCCTGCGGGAATTGTAGTAGCAATTACTTTTAATATTTGTAACTCAAAACGAATTTATGTAGGAGCTTTTTCTTAAGCAATGGGAAGCTAGCTTATTCAGAAGCCTAAGCCATGTTAAATTTTTTAGCTTCCACGTTTGTTTCTATTGAATTGAAACGAGCCATAGGTCCACTGATGGACATGAGCCCCCTTCATAGATCGCCAAGTCAGATTTTTCATGAGGGAATTAGCCATAATCACCACCCTTCGCAGGCGGATTGGTGATCCCAACAACATGTTTTTGTTGATAGAGAGTTGAGGTTGTCCACGAGAAGGAAAAACCTGCCGACTAAAAGTAACACAGCGGGACCAACTCTGCAAGTATTTACGCACAGTGCGCAATATCACGCAGCGAGATTATTTAATGAGCTCCCAGTAGATTTGAATAAATTGTTAATCTAACTAGCTTTAAAAGACATCTTAGAAAATTCTTATTAGAAAAATTCTATTATTCTCTTGATGAATTTATACACGACAGGGATAAGACAGGGATAAATTACTATTGAGCTCTATGGTGTTTGTCTTAATATTGTTTAATGATATATTTTATCTAGATTAAGTGACATTCAAACACAATGTACATTGTTTATGAATAAATTGATTGATTGATTATACAGTTATAGTAACCGGCAAAGAACTTGAAAAATGACTTTGACTGCGCGTGCGAGTAACCGATTTTAGGGTCTCTTGGGCGATGCGCGGAAGGGAAATGTCAGTTCCCCTTGCACCCCTCTATCACCCGGGATGAGAAAACTCACCTCCACTATCACAGATCACGTATATATGTACTTCCACTATGCCCATTATTGTTCAGCAAGTTGTTTGCCGGGAGCTAAATAAGCTACAGATGCTGCTGCCTACGTCTTGAATATTTTTCCCTTAGTCGCCTTTTAAATTCACACGGGATTACATGAGATGGCCTGTTTAGGTCACAAAAGTGGACAATAAAAAAGAAACAAATACATGTGGACCGTATATTTTGAATTAAAAACAGCACAATTGTGTCAGCAATGTCGTGTTGTGCGAGCAGTGTCGAGCCGACCGTCGAACTCGTTCGCCGAGCCGCCTGCCCCGCGACCCGAACCCCTGCGCAGTTCGTTCCGTGTGGAGTCCGGAACAGGCCCTAATCTAAAAACGAATTAACACGGCGCGTAAACCGTTATTGTTCTCAAAAACATTTAGTATACGAATAGTACAAGCAAATAGAAAAAGTTGGCTAAAACAATTATCGAAATTTCTTCTAGCGTGACTTACAGTTAGACTTAATGTTAGTAATTATTTTGTAGGAAATAATTACATTTCGATTCACCTTTTCATTGGACAACATGCGTACTGCGTGTGTCGCCGGCCTCGCTACGGTATGGAAGGCGATGGAAGTAAAGAGAGCCAATGCCGACCGGAAAACGGTAACCGTCACCGATGTTGCGTCACTTCCGGCTTCCTGGGAAATGGGTGCCGGAAGTGCTTGCATCTACCGTAGCTGTGTAGGTAGGTGAAACATATGAACAACATGATCAAAAAAGTATTTACAAGAAGTTGCAATTACCTGTTTTAATTTCCATTCTAGTTGGTCTCGAATCCGAAAGTTCCTAGTTCAATTATTCGCAGCAGGCTATTTTATATGTTCGCCAGGCTAGCCACTATGCTACCTAAGTCTGCCACCAAACTCATTGGCTTGAGGCTTCTGGGCAAGCTTCATTCACCACTACGAGTGATAAAGGCCAAGTGAAAACAATTTTTAATTTAAAAGAAATCATGAGTCTATTAAATGTTGGGTAGGGACAAGGAGAACAATAATCAGTGGAGTGCAGTCTTCAACTGTATGCGCTTTTGAGCATATACGAGGAGTTTTCCATAAAAGGAAAAAAATATGTGTTATATGCGCAAATAGCGTGGAATGTGAATTACAACTGCAATTTACACAAGAGATGGGATAACATTTAACAAGTATAAAATGTCATGTACCTTTCTGATACACTGCTGTACATTGTTTGTGTAGCAGTTTGTGTCCAAGTTTATACCATTATCTCATAACAAAATTGGTAGGTGTGAATATAGTTATTGTGGTAACAGGTAACGTTTGTAAGCACAAAAGTTTGTGAACAATGACCGAAATTCGTGTGACTACATCAAGGTTTTTTCTTGTATCACTCATTATTATTACATGACACGACGTTCTATGAGGGTCCTGCATCCAGCTGACAATGACGTACCCCGAATTTTAAGTTCGACTCATTTTCAAGTTGATCGACGGGCCCATTGTTAGGTCGACAAGGCCCGCGCGTACAAGGCCCAATTTCGGGGCATCGAATTAAAATTCGAGGGAGCTCCCTTGGGAGAGCGACACAGCTCACACGGCACGGGACCGTTACGAGAACGAGTCGCATTCTAATGTCTCATTATAATCACGGACTACTGTAAATATCCACACCAACACATCCTTGCAGGCAATCAATTCCAATACAAACCTTTTCCGGATCGTTATACATTATAATAGCTAAACAGAGCTAATAATTATTGCGTTCAAAAAGAACTAAAACAGACTACAACTGCCTTAAATATGTTTACCCTTAGAGGTAGAATTACTATCTGGGTACGTATTTGTTTTTTGTTGATTTTCTCAAAAAAACGCTCAATCAATTTCGCTAAAATTTATATGGGACCACCTCTGAAGTATGTTCTACCAAAAAAAGAATATCAAAATCGATTCACATTAGGTTGAGTTATCGCGTAACATACATACAAAAAAATAACATACAGGCGAATAGAGAACCTCATCCCTTTTTGAAGTAGGTTGAAAATCAGATTTGGTCGTCGTTGAAATTATACTTTCAACTGATAGACTTTTGTTTGGTGGTCTTATAAATCACAGTGTTTATGAAAATATAATACGCTGAAGAAAACATATATCCCTTTACACATGTATTTTTACCTTCTGTGTAGTCAAAAGTGGTATACTCATTGATTTACTTGATGTTTTTAGATGCGCACGTTTACAAATCAATATATTCTCGGGTCATAATCTGAAAGTCTAAAAAGAATAACGCAGGTATTTATTGTATATAACCTTCAATGAGAGGTCAACTTGTCTGCTCCTTGGCTTCGAAGATCAGAAGAACAGGTGTTCGAAAATTAACTCAAGAAGGTTGACCGGGACATCTACTTCATATGGGGCTTATTGTTAAATATTATCCAAAAGAGATGCAAGTTTGCGGTAACTGTTAAAATATAGTTATTGTCATGTTTTTGGGTATATCCTCAATGTTTTAAATATGAACATGGAATCACATTCAACTAATAGTCAATAATTTGTAATTTGCACGTTTTTAGACCTTTAAAGAACACTGAATTTTGTACTTGTCGTTGGAGGACAAATACCGATATACATATAATGCAAAAATTATAATTAAACGAAATAAAAAGTGCGAATGTAATATATGTCTACATATCGGTGTATACTTGCATTTAAGTATGTTGCATGTATTTAGAAGTCAAGTCAAGGATGGGAAATGTTCAGCAGTGGATTTTTGCAGTTGATGTAAAAATACTGGCCAAGTGCGAGTTGGACTGGCTCACCGAGGGCTCCGTACATAATATGAATAATTATTATATATTATAATTAACACAGTGAAATCATAAACAAAAAATCAATCAATCAAATCAATGAGCAATTGTTAACAATATAGCCTTAATAAAATAACGACAGGCACCAACAGTTTGTAATCTTGGAGTGGTTTTAATGTGACTTAATTAATTAAAACATTATACTTTTCAGATTAATTATTACACTTGTGCTGAAATACCTTGGTTCTTGCCAAATTTCAAGATTCTAGTTCAATGGGAATCACCAAAACCAATTAAGCGACAAAAACCGCCTTATCTTTTAAGCTATTGCATAGCTTCTATCGCGGGCCTTGAGCGCGGGGACCGAATCGAGAAATTCCGTAACGAAAAAACCTCACGCTCCCCACTCCAACGGGCACGGAGGTGTGGCTTGAAGGCCGTGCATCGTCTAACGTCGTTTCAGTTCGGCAGTCTTCGACACGGCGTTGTGTGCGTGCGATTAGACGTATTACTGTTTTATAATTTATTACTATTTATTGCAGTATAATAGTATGTAATTTGATATAGCAAAGCAAATCCGTTATGTTAGCTAAATATTATAATTATAATCATCAAAAATCATAAATAAAATAAATAAATAATTATAATTGCATAAGTTGATACAAAATGCTATGCAATAGCTTTACCGCGGCAGTCCCCGAGTGCCACACGTCTTTTTTATTTCGTTGACTTAGAAGTTTGATTTTTTTCATAAATCAAAGGTATTGCAGAGTTATGTTTGATATTAATTTCAATTTGATACTTCCATGCGTTTCCGAGACAAAAGGTTCATGACAGACAGACAGTCGGACAAACAAGTGATTCTATGAAGGCACCTATTTCCTTTTAAGGTACGGTGACATACAAAATGATTGTTCTTATTTTTGCCATGAGCGTCTATAGTAAAGTTGATTTGAATGTTTACAGTCGTTTGCTAGATGTGGTCATTACATATTGACATATTGCGCCTTCTCAACATTAATTTCCCTGACTAATTGAACCGGAAGCTCAGCATTTGTACCACATTCCGTATGTTTACAGGAACAACCTTCGCTCAGATTCGATAATTGACATTTGACATGTACTCGTTAGCAGTTAATTAATGTAACGATTGTTTCTGAATGAATTCTTGGGAATAATTGTTGTTTGTGCTGATTCGACTATTATTCAAGTAACATTGTCAATACAGAACGCTAGAACACGCTTTTTCTGTAAGCCATGTTGTCTTACTAACCTCAAACTTTTAAATAGGATTTAAACGATTAGATTCAGTTTAATTCATGTAGAAATGGTTATAAAATTGAATGCTACGAACTTTACGATCAAATCAACTAACCCTCAATACACCAGTGAGTAGGCAGTTGGCAGCCAATATCGACTATTACGAAGTTGATCAACATGCGAGGAGCGTGGAGGTGCAATGACTCCACGCTGACACAGATTTCATCGCGGCCAACCGACGGCGTCTAGACGAAAGCTACATAAATAATGTTCAAAAATAACTTACGGACGGCTTCAGTCCCTTAAGGGTTGAATATGATAGCATTTATAATTTTTATGCAAAATTTCTTGATCCCGAATCGTCATAGGTTCGCTGTGAGTCAAATGACTGTCTTAATTTAGATCTGCATTCGATTAGTTGAATATTTCGTCGCCTTAGTCTAACGAGCTCCGGGCGGTATGTCTGTGACGATCAGTACATTTCGAATTGCATTGTAGCCTTCCGGTTTCAATTCTGCCTAGAACAGAACAGGATCGGTACGGGACGGGGCAAATTTAAAGGCGCTCCACCGGTATTAACGTCATCAGGCTGTTTAAGGGTTTTTCACACATACGCATAAAGTGCTGACACCGTGTATCTTTCGCAATATACTTACCGTATTGTTGTCTCTCGATTCAGAGAATTTCGTGAGTGAATCGAGGTGAAAAAATAACATACATTCCATAAAGTCCAACATTTCATTCAAAGGGCCGCAAAATAATAATAATATGAGTAACTTGGCATCATTCAAGCTATAGCTTTCAAGCTATAGATTCAGTATTAGAACTGACACGTCGCGTCGCCTACAATCGATGACTAAGCAGTCCTTGAGGCTAGATGTAACCCATGCATTAATTACTACAGTGGATATTGCAAGTGTTCTATTGTGCTTTTAACAATGCGTGTACTACCCACTAGTACTTTCTGGAGATACCGATGCGCCTGACCTTCTGTTCGAACTTCATCCGCGTGGATGTCAGGATTAATCCCATTAGAATTACTTGTTTGTATGTCCTTTACGGGTCCAATATTTTCATTAATTCATATACAATAATCATTCCATTAAATAGTGTAGGAATAACAAACACTAAATTTTAATCCTTATATAACATCATCTTTGATACATTGCAAAAAAAGTATTAACGAAATCCGTCACGCCGTTCTCATCAAATCATCAATTCCTTGCAAAATGTATGAGGAAATGGAATATCTTTATATTTTTTTGCGTTGAATTTATTAAACGTTTTAATACTTATTATGCTAATCGAGACAAAATCAAAGTTGAGAAAAATATGGGTATACATTCTTGAGTTCTAAATGGTATAACTAACCCAATTTTATTTAATTTAAGATAACCCAGTTTTTTCCTATATATTTTAGTATCAAAAAGACAGCATATGAATTTTGATTATATATTATTTGGCAGTGTCTTGGCATTACTTAGCCAATATATTTTTTCCGACGAACCCAGAGAGTCAGGAAGCTCACGGAGCCTGTAATTAAACCTTGCAGCTTCATTACAAATGTCATGCTGAACCTAAATACCAGAAAACAGAGTCATAATTTGTTGCTAGCTAAAGGTGGGATCTTTCAAGATAAAGAGTGACAGATGTGTCATTGTAATAATAGGTAAAATACTACTTTTATTTATGTTATTGTTCGCAACTTAACCTTCCACCTTATTGTCTGCTCTTTTTGAGCGCGAGTGATTTGATAGAAAATTTCTTTAAATTTCTTTTATAATGAAAAATTAAATAAGCGTATTTTACCGCAAGACAAGTGGTACTTGAAATGGATACTGAAGAAAAAAAAGGAGATAATTTTACTTATTATTATAAATGGAAAACTTTGTGACTGTATGACGCATAAACGGATTAATAGATTTTGATGAAAGTTGAAACTAAGATAGTGTATTTTTTAAATTAATACAAAAAATACTATCAAACCCGAGAAAGTGATTTCGCATCTGATTATTTTTAGGGTTCCGTACTCCAAGGGTAAAAACGGGACCCAATTACTATCTGTCTGTGATAGTTAGACAGTTGAAAATTTCACAGATGATGTATTTCTGTAAACCAGAATAATATAAACATTTAAGGCGTAAACGTTTTTATAGATAATGATACGGAACCCTTCGTTCACGATTCTGACTCGCTCTTGGCCGGTTTTTATACTAACGCAGTCAAAGTCGTGGGTATAAAACTAGTGTCAGAGAGTTATTTTGTAAATAATTTAGTTTATTGTAGTGTGTTAAATTTTCCTTTTGTGTATATTTAAATGTAAATAAATAATATAGCTTGCTGTGTCAGAGATTATATTAAAATATTCACCATTCACCCAAATAATAATTTACATAAGTATCCATCGATCCTATCGCATCAAATCGATTCGATCTATGTATGGTATTGTGAATGTAGATTTTGCACTAGAGCATTTAGTGACAGATTTATGTGTTTCTGGTAGTATATATCTGCTGCCGAAACACGCAACTTATTTCGCGATTAAAGGTCCATACAGACCAACGAGTCCAAGGCTCCGACTCCCGCGAGGCGCGGCTCATCTACCTGATTTTGTAACTTTATTCTGAGACGCTCCCTTCTTCCGTGATGCAACATCGCACAGGCGTTCGTTGCGTAAAGGCTTTTTAGCATGCCGTGAGCTTTCTCACCAAACATCACATCCGAAGCACCCGGGCCTTTTGTCTCCGCTGCATGTTTGACAACACGCGGGGGGCCGTGAAATCGACACACTATCTCGTCACACATTGTCACAAGAATGTGACGAATCGGAGTGAAAGATGTAACCGAGTTGTTGATACCGTTGGCCACTGAGATTTTGTTGCCGTTGAAGACTTAATGAATCTAGGGCATCGTTTGGTGTTCCTAGATAGATCGTTAAGGTATGTGTTGAGTCTTACAGAAATGGTGGCTCGATTAATCAATGAAGTAACATGTGCAACTATTGGAATTATTTTCAGCAAGGCTTATTCACCTAACATAATTATCACACTTAGATGAACCATGAACGGTCGTTTGTTTGTTTGTCATAAAGTAACAAAAAATAATCATCACACGTTGTGAACGTCATCAAATGATGATGTAAGGCAAGTGGGGGGTATGGCTTACACAACTGGAATGTTCTTTTAGTACATGGAAAGACCTAGACCAAAGCGAAGATCTATGGGTAAAATAGTAATTAATTGAATCATGATTACTGAAATTATCCCAGGGGAACAACCTAATGGATCGGGATAGCCAGAAATACATATTATTTTCCTTTATACAAGCTATTTGCGCGCCACAATTCATCACGATTGGTGGAGTGGTAACAAACTTTTTCTATTAGTCTCAAGTATGATATGATTGAAAAAAACAAACATCTGTGATGAAAAATAATTAATACATATGTGTTGTTTGTAATAAATCCAAGACTATATTGTGCTTCTAAAGGAAGGAGATCATTCATCTCAAGTAAAATTAACAGTAATGAATCTGTTGAAAGTAGTCTTTCTACCGAATCGGGGTCGGTGAATCTTTTGGTAAGTTATTGAGGTGCGAAAATGGGTTTTGTGGGACACTGAAGATGATGCTGGTGCTAAACAAGACCCCAGACTGACCTGAGGCTATTATTTCAAATGAAATGGTTTAATGCAACGGAATATAGTGCTTTAGTCTACATCAAGCATTGTGTGGAAAGCGGTGAACCAGAGAAAGACTGCTCAGTGTGTGTGAACATTTTGAATATAGTTAACGTTTAAAATCAAAATTACAAAACTAAGAAACATTTTCCCCAAAATTATAAGCCAATAATCAACGAAAAACTGGCCAAGTGTGAGCCTGACTCGCCCATTAATTTTTCTATACCATCGTATCGATATCGAGTAAAAAAAGACGAACAAATAACGTTTCTTGTATTTACGTATCTTAACTAAATTATGTGATATAGTTAATACACATTATGGAAAAAATTTAAGTTTATATCACCTATTACTATACAGTTTCAAAGATACAGCCTTGTGACAGACGGACGGACAGACACCCATACAAATTACACCAATATTATGAATGCAACAGTTTATTTATCAACGTTAGGCTTCTCAATAGCATTACCAATATTCCTGAAATTTGGTACACACTTAACCTTGACAACACATGCTACTTTTTATCCTGGTCTTGCTTAGTGATCCTGGTAAAGTGTAACCATTTTTAAGTCGAAGTCGCCGGCAAAAGCTACATTCACAGAAATTCAATCACAAAGCTTCCACACAATACTCTTTCGCTATAATCTTTTAAATCAGAATAGCTGTCCTTGACAAGTAGTTACCCTTCATAGGAGATCGGATTATAGTGTCGTGAAATGATTATCATTAACGAACAACGTTATTGTCAGATACAATAGCCGTTACGTAGATAATGCTTCCTAGATGGCGTTTTGAACAATAATCAAAACCAGTGCGTAAAAATGAAAATAATGATACTCATTTGGTTACACTACAATCCGATGTCCTTATCTTCAGATAATTTCTGCACCAAGCTAGCCATTCTATTTTAAAAGATTATGGTAAAATACATTTAGAATGAAAAATCGGTGAAATCATCTAAAGCTATAAGGGGATCATTTGCGTACGAGTAGGTACCAACCTGAATCGGTTAGTTTCTCACATACGAGCTCTGGTAATGTTTACGTGTTCAAATTTAATTAGATCGGTCAAACACCCTGGTGTTGCAATCATACCTATATTCTGTAGCTTTGCCCGATAACTGTAAAGTTAAAAATCATAAAACAATATATATTTAATCGTGTTCATCATCAGCCGGGAAGCGTACACTGCTGAACTTCGGCCTCCCCGACTGTACGCCACAATGACCGGATACAAGTTACTTGCATTCAGTGATCCTCCGCAACGTTTCCATCGTCGGTCCAAATAGTGGGATAAACGTCTCGCTCAGTCTTTTTTTATGTATCATGGATTTGCACTTGGCCTTCATCTCACTCGCTGGTGTGTGGCGGCAGACTGAGGTAATTTGAGAGGACATTGGAACTGCCCTACCACCAACCAAACCGACTACCGACGGGTAGTCCACTGGAAACCAACCTGCGACTTCCGGATTGCAAGTCCAAGAGTCCATTAGACTACGGAGGCAGTCAAATTAATCCTCATCGATATATCTGTTCTTCAAGCGATGTGCCTTGCCCATTGCCAATTAACTCTTCAAGCTACAAGTATGTCGGCGTCTCTAGTTCGTCTAAAGATTTCATCATTCAATACTTTATCATGAAGATTAATTCCGAATATATAACGCTAATTTTAGTAAACTGGAAAGTTTAAAATCATAAAACAATCTAGTTACTTATTATTTTCATCAATAATTTTACAGATATTTTAGAATTATTTTAAACTATTACTAATTATTAGAAGTGATGGTTTTGCTGCAAGCTTGATTCATTACTATTATTAAATAAATTTAAATATCCATGTTATAAACGAACCATGATTCACATTATAGACTCCAGTTGATATGACCTAGGGTTTTATGAATACCTATTTACTTTCATTAACACTGAATCATATAAGGATATAAGGTTTAATGAAAAATAATAAATGCAAACAACAAGCTGTTTACCAACTATTTGATCCGAAAAAATGCCTGTGAAGTGTAAACCGCAACATCCTGTATGTACAGAATGGTTGCTCAGCTCCCCTGCATTTGAGTATCGGAGTAATTTAACCGTAATTTATCACAACTACAATGTTACATAAAAATTCGATGAGTTTCACCTAAAGAAAATTTGCGTTTTTACAATGTGTAATGGGTTTGTACATTTTCTTCATTTCACTTAATAAAAAAAAGGCTTTTGGATGGCCCTTAAAAGCCTCAACCTATACCGGAACAAATAGTACACTGCTGTTTGTCGGCAGACTTAGGCAACATGGTGGTAGCCGAGCCAGGCTGACATAGCAGATACCTTACCACTAACCAAAGCGAGTACCAATAGGTTGTTAGTTCACGCGTGTAGTCACTGGGCCACGGAGGCGGTTGTCATACAGAGCCTACCCGACAAATTTCAAGTATATGGGCTTCAGAGGTTTAGTGATGATTTAATGCACGTCGCAGTGTTTAGTGTTATTTAGATTATACAAATTTAGAAAATATCAATCATCATCATCATCAACAGCCTATATACGTCTCCACTGGAGGGGCTCAGGCCTACTCTCCTAAAGAGAGTTTATGGGTCCTAGTCTACCACGCGGGCCCAGGGCGGATTAGCGGACTTCACATGCCTTTTCAAGACATGCAGGTTTCCTCACGATGTTTTCCTTCACTGTTAAGCAATCGGATAATGTACTTGAATTTAAAAACAACTCATAGGTACACGGCTGGATGCGAACCCGGAACCCTCAGATTGAGAGTCCGCGTCTTATCCACTGCGCCTCCGACGCTTCTTCATATCAAGGAAAATATTAATACGTTAAGATAACTTGGCTTAGAATACTACCCTGAACCCGAGAGTTTTGAATACGAGTATAGTATTAGGTTATAAAGTGGGCATTGGGAAACATTTCATAGAAAAAAATTCTTCTTGAATGTCAATGGTACGTGATATGTCTTGTGGAACGGACGCATGACGTGATGTGTTGTGACACTAAACTGAGTGACTTATTACCAATGGGTAATAAGTTTAAGATCAAAATTTTATTTTCTTTGTCCATTCTGTAACTAGTAATGTTAAATGTATTTGAATAGAACGAATCCTTGAATACATGCGTTATTGGGAATGATATGAGCAGTTGAGAAAAATGGGAATGGGCAGACGGGAAGCAGCGTTTACCTGGGCAGTGTGCAATAGTGCTTGAAAAGAAGAAGCTTGGTAATATATATAGATGATGTTGATGATATAAGACTTTTTAGTATTTATTTTCGCTACCTCAATATTTATTTGCCGTCGTTCATCTGAAGTTACATAAACTCGCACATACAAATAATGCTGTATATATAGGTGTACCTCAATTCACAGTTTACTTACTAGACAATGGGCAGTGTGGACACCGTGTAGGAGCGTGCGACCCCAAAACTACTTGAGCAAATAAACGATTCGGACAAGTGCCTTTAGAAATTATTAAGAGAAAATCCAGTGAATTAGGTAACTTAAAAGTGGAACAGACGTGTAGTGCTGGCTTTAGAATAAGATGATCCTAAATAAAAAAAATGTAAAATAACACAGATTACAGAAGAGTAATAGATAAACACATACGTCATAGCGTACTCCCTAAAATGACATTTTAGCTGAACTTCTAGTTTTTTTGTTCGTTGTTAGGCCGTAGTTGTAAATTTTTGACAGATTATTATGCAAAATGTAAAATAAAAAATTAATTAGATCAATTTTTTTTAAAAAATTTTGCGGGATTTATAAGCAGTAAAAGTCCAGAAAAATAATTAAATATAGACATTTGAAATTTTATAGGAGTTTTATAATGAACTTTATGGTTTAAAATACAATTTAACCCCAATCTGATTTGAAACAGAACAGAAACAGAAAAATATTTATTTAACTAAAATACATTAACTCTAAAAATTTGGTATCATCTAGCCTATTAGAATATACCTATGATAGCGGATTTAAATTTTTTAATTAGTTTATCTTCTATTATCACACTATATGTATCACACAATATTTTGTAGTAAGTAAATAAAATTCCATAGTACGATTAGCATCAAAGAGTATGGCATCTATACTCTCTCTGATCTTTCGTTCAAAGGTTGCTAGAAATTTAATTGGCCTTAGCCATTGTTGTGCCTTGCTTGTAGACATGTTTAAATGTTATATAAAGCAATGTCTACCCACGAGGACACAAAGCATTGTAAGTATTTGTGGGTAGCCCGTCGCGACGCCTGCGCAGCGTCGGTCGGCGACCTCTTGCATTTCGTCGGCCCCACACAAACTTTACAAGCCACGACTTCCGACATTTATACGCTATATAGGCGAAAATTAAAAAGATAACGCCTCGGTTGTATAATTGTTATCACTTTCTTTGTTCCTTTCACTTTTTAGTTGTTGAAGATGCTGGAAATGTCGTATTTTACATGCCCATTTCTTATGTGTTTTTCTCATGGTTCATGGTGTTTTAAATAGTTATGTTTTATGAGAGAAACGTAATAGGTTTTCTGGGTGAGCAATTGTAATTTGTTATAATGACTTTGTTGATAACACTTTTTAATGTTACAATTATTTTAAAATGAAGAATAAGTTATTCCAAAAATACACAGAGGATACTCCTACAGCTCATACTAAGCATTTCGTTAATATTTCCCAACTTTTATACAATTTTACTTTCTTCTTCAAACTAAGTGAAATGAAAAATTTTAGGTCGTTGATCACATCTTTCAGGTTATATTGTGGTTAGGCGTTGATATATAGTTGTAAATATTAATTATGTTGTTAATTAGGAAATAATAAAAATAATTATGAAATATATTGGACTTTTTATCTATAGTAGTATTTTTAATGCGAAAGTAAGTTTGTTGGTTTGTTTGAAACGTCACGGAAATAAGACATTTTTATCGCGACCAATCAAGTCGTTCCCGTAGAGTAATAACTGAAGTCCTTGCAGACGAAATGGCTAGGAAATTTAATTTTAACCAACACCATGTAACCTACACAAACATGCAAATAACACTAAACATCAAAATCAAATATCACATTTTAAACGGTAACTATTATCCAATTTAACCTATCAAAATTCCTTCTCCACACGTAACATCCATAGAACACCACTTACGACTAAAATTACAATTTTACAGCATCGTTAACGTGTCGTTGTGAGTTAATGGCGACTCGTAGTTTCACGTTGTTCCGTGGTGCAGATGCTATCGGCGGAATCCATTACACTGAATACACAACTATCAGCATCTATCTATTCGGAATCGCAAACGCTCGGTATTTGTTATTTATAATAGGACGATGCGATGCGATGTGATGTGATGCAACCTTATCTGTAAATACGCGTGTGGAATGAGAATAGAGTTTTGGGTAACGTTACGGTTTCTTTTTGTTACGGTATGTTACAATTTACAAGTTTGCAAACCACATTATAAGTAGCTGTGTATTCTCTGTAGATATCCGTAGATATATTATGCATGTGAAAAAAAAAAGTCCGCTAAAAGAAATTATTGAGGTGCGTTGAAGTCTTTTGTACGACTTGATTTGTATTGTAGACTGTTGCCACACTTGGAAACTTAGAATTTAGGCAAAATAAAGAAAATAGCATCTTTAAAGCTCCTATCGATTACGTAATATTATAGTTATGGTTGACCTTCTGGTCCCGCTCTGGAATATAATAACCAGGAAACATCCACAGCTGGAGATAGGTCTCCTCCATGGTGTGCAACAATGATCGGTTCCGAGTCACTTGAATCCAGCGACTCCTCGCGATCTTGACTCGGTCGTTGGTCCACCTAGTAGGGGGACGGCCGGGAACACGTTTCCCGGTACATGGTCACCATTCGAGAACTTTTATTCCCCATCGGTTATAGGTTCTTCGAGTGATGTGGCCTGCACACTGCCACTTCTAATATCATCCTTGTAAAATGATACTATAGAGGGATTTCTCGCCAGAACTTCTTCTTTTCCTTTCCTTTAATCCCAGTTCTACAGGGGTCGGGTCTTCTTGTTCAGCTTCAGGACGCACTGTCCTGGGTTGTTTTAGGGTAAAGGTTATGTGCTTTCAGTTCCCTCTCAATACTGGACATATTGATGGATATTCAGGTCTGTTTTTAACCCACAACTTAAAAAAGGGGGCGTTATAAGTTTGACGCCAATGTCTGTCTGTCTGTCTGTGGCATCGTAGCTTTCGAACGGATGGACCGATTTTAATGTATTTTTTACATAAAAGCAAGTTCCCTTGCGGTGATTCTTAGCTATTATTTGGTAAAAATTAATTCAGCAGTTTAAAGAATATCAGCTGATGTTAGGCATTTTCGGCATAAAATGGATTATTTTTATATATTTTCATATGATTATTTTTAGGGATAGCAGAATCT
Source organism: Carcina quercana (assembly GCA_910589575.2). NCBI lineage: Eukaryota > Metazoa > Arthropoda > Insecta > Lepidoptera > Depressariidae > Carcina > Carcina quercana. The sequence goes on along the minus strand of OU342429.1, from coordinate 13,138,279 downwards.
TGAAATGTAGCCTCAATTGTACCTATCACATATAACATTTAACTTCTTTTTTATATATGTATTTATATGTTTTGCTCTTGGCCTTCATCTCACCTGATGGTAAGTGACGATAAGGCCGTTGGATGGTAAGTGTGCGCACCCAGAAATCTCAATCTAATGAGGCGCTGGCTGTGCTACCTTTGATACCGGAACACAACAGTGCTATTAACACTGCTGTTTTGCGGCAAACTTAGGTAACGTGGTGGTAGCTAGCCAGGTGGACATAGAAAATGTCCTACCACAAAAGCCTGCGAACCTATTCTTTAGTCGAGGCTTCACCTGAATGGTATCGACCTAATCAACTGATTTCCCCTGTAATTATCACCTAAGCCACTAAAACAGTACCGTTACACTGGGTCAAGTGCACAAGCCGGGGACAATGGGCGACGTTGTCAGGCTGCGCACACGCCGACGCTTCCGTTACACTATTCTGATATAACTATGACATTTTGCCCATCGGGACTCTATGTGGGACACAGTTTGTGGGTCGCAGTAATGGGGACACGCTGTATAAGTCGACCTCGTTCGCTTAAGTTGACGATGCTTGGGTGCTATTGGTAATAAAAGACAAGCAGTTCTACTCCGTGGTTTAAGTGACAGAGAGAAATAAAATACATTGTATTTATATGCAGACTATTTTAACCACCTCTGAGGCCTAGTGGCTACACTCTTGGACTAACTTTCCAGAGGTCTTGGGTTCGATTCCGAATGGTACCTATCGGTACTCGGTTTGTTGATGGTAGGGTATTTTACCTTGTTGAAACCTGGTATAGGTAGTTTACCTGATTCATATGATTATGACTCACACTTACAAAGCCTTTCTCCTATATAAGTGTTTTTCATGCGCAACAGTAAAGGAGTTGAATTTATCAGTGTGATCGATTTCCCTTAAAAGAATTGTGCCCAATTGGTGATGATAAACCCTTTATGACCAATGCCACATTTCATTCATCTTTCAGTGATGTTTATTGACAGACGTAAATAGCATGGTTGTAGCTACTCAGGTGGGCATTGTAAAAGTGCGCTACCACCAAACACGCCAAGTGTCATTAAGGAGTAACTTGGAATCGAACCCGTGACCTCCTGATTCAGTTCGCTGCGGGCGGTAGTTTAAATTTGATTTATACTTGAACCCTCGTAATAATAATAATAATAGTAATGAAAGCCTCGGTGGCGTAATGGATAAGCCGCGGGACTCTCAATCTGAGGGTTCCGGGTTCGAATACAGCCGCGTACCTATGAGTTGTTTTTCAATTCAAGTACATTATCCGAGTGCTTAACAGTGAAGGAAAACATCGTGAGGAAACCTGCATGTCTTGATCAGGCATGTGAAGTCCGCCGATCCGCACTGGGCCAGCGTGGTGGACTATGGCCCATACACTCTCTGTAGGAGAGTAGGCCTGAGCCCCTCCAGTGGGGGCGTATATAGGCTGTTGATGATGATACTTGAATCACCCCAAGTACATCTTGTTAAAAACTACCAGATTATGCCGGAAGTAAATTCCCAGACATGTAATCATTTTGTTTCGCTGTCCGTCTAAACCATCCGTACACCAGACTCATATAGCAAAATGTGAAACAGTTTATAGGACCTTGAACGGTGCATAAATATTCAAAAACCGAGTCCAAATTTCACAAAAAGGTTACGTACCGGCAGAGCTAATTTGATTCACTGAGTGTTGTCAGACGACGTTAGCTAATCGAAATTATTCTGATGGCATTTAATAAGTTACGAAGCTCAGGTACGGCACCTGTTTCATTTATTACCTGTCTATGATAGAGGGTAAAACTTCTAAAAACATTATTTATATTTGCCTATTTACAAATAGAACGCCGCCACCGTATGATCCCAATAGAATAGACTGACTGATTGGCCAAGATATTAAATAATCAGAACACGATTTGTTACTTAGTCCAAGTTCAATCAGTTATATATCGCAGATTTGGAAATTTGGACAGGAATAGGGTAGTTGAAATCTTGTTGGATTTGGGTTACATTTTATTTTATACTACACAGAAGATTAATAAACTCTCACAAGGTAATTTTAACTATGGTAAAAACACATTAATACTTATTTTACGATATAGCTCAAGCTTACAGTGTCTTTCAGCTTGATTTATATCGGAATAGGGTCAATAACTTCCAGTAGGCTTTGTAAATGACAGCTAAGAGAAAATTCTTATAGGAGCTGAAATTACCAGTCGCAGAGACTATATCAAATCGAAAGCACGAAGAGTAAATAGACATCTTCTAGTCCAACACGTAACATCGTTGACCTCATCGCCACTTACCATCAGGTGAGATGAGGTCAAGTGTCGGTCTGTATTCAATAAAAAAAAAAGAAGAAAAAAAAGGATAGCTCCTTTATCATGGCGGAGGTCCATCAGCTGTGGATGTGGACCTACATAGCTGATGATGATGATGATTGGCCCAAATAGCAAATACCATATTATCATCATCATCTCCAACTTACGGTAGTCCACTGCTGGACATATGTAGGCCTCTACCAAAGTGCGTTTATTCTCTACGTTTCCATTGGTAAAGTTTCATCGTCGATTTTCCTGACCTCTAAATTCACACTGACAGATATTGCACTGCCGTCCCCTTTTACAGGATCAGCACCTAGTTGCGATCACCAATACGCTAGCCAAGCTTGCCGATTATAAAGTCAGACGTGACGATGTATGAGTGAGGTCCACGGGCAACAGTGATGTAAATGCTATCAAGACATCGTTCACTATGTGTTTCAAATACATACCAGAACATATTAACAGTTTATAGCCTTCGATATATGGTTCAAAGAAGTAGGTAATAGACATTGCAGTCAACTACGTGCGTCGCGTATCGAGCAGTATTACTGCACTGTGTGTGCATTGTTGCAACTTCACCTCGGTTCAATACATTCCAGTGCGACACCAGAATTTTTTAAAAGTTTCAAAAATTTTAGAGTCTTATAGGTGCTTTGTTGAGTCGCCTGGAGAGTACAAACAAACTACAAAGCACACATTTATAACATTATAATATATGTTTTCTGACAGATAAGATAAACAGACGGCACGTATATTTTTCAACGCAAACGAGGTGTTATAAGTTTGAAGCCAATGTCAGTCTGTCTGTGGCATCGTAGCTCTGGAACGGATGAACCGATTTTGATTCGTTTTTTTTACGTGAAAGCAAGTTTGCTTGTGGTCGTTTTAGCTATATTTGGTAATCGTATGATTATTGTGTAGGGATTTTTACCTGTTGTTTATTTGGATTTCCAACAAAGAAACACTACAAAAAAAAACTTAAAATAACAGTAAGTGCTCCTTCAATGACAAGAAACCACCGCATGCAAACAATAATCGAAAAAAAAAATTAATAGAAAATATAGCTAAAACAAGTGGCTACAACTAAATGGAGGCAATGGCACAGGAGTGACTCAAAATATACCTATTTAACAAAGGCAGCTTTAAAAGCTGACATAGAAATAGACAGTATATCGGTTCTTCGGTCAAATTCTCGGAATAACACTATGATGTCCTATATTGTTTCGGTATCCTCTGACAAAGGGATTAAAATTATCCACACGAAGGCCGTATCGTGTTTAACTTCGGCGCACAGGCAAGTGTCGCTTCATAAAAAAATCGTACACTTGTGTACAATAGAAAATGAGCGTTAATTATAACCCTGAACTCCACGACATAAGGAAAAAACCCTTACTTTTAATAGAATATCTCGATCACCTTGACCTAGTGTTATTCTCAATAAATGTATACGTGTCCGTAGATGTATGGTGCGGAAACTGGTCTCTCTGCAGAGGACGACTTACAGACAAACTGGTCTCCATAAACCAAAATTAATTACAACAAGTTGATATTACCTGACAAGCTTGGTGAATTTTATTAACATTATAGTTGAAGACTCTGTTAATTTTTGTGTGTGCCGTGGTATGCAAAATCTGTAAACTCTTAAAATTTAGAGCAGGAAATAGGTAATTGCAAAACTTAATCTAAACTCTTTGATAGCGATATATCCAGTTTCCTTTTAAAAAAAACCAAGGATTAGTAGCCAATGACGTTATCAAATAAATCCGTGAGGTTGGAATAATGTTTGTCTTTAGTGAATTGCACCACAGAGCTTATATAGACACTATGTTATACGATTGAGTAGCCTCTCGAGATTACTCAGTAAATGACAATTTCAACTGTTTCTGAGTTTGGTATTGTTTCTTTAACTCTCATTCTTTAAATTGTTTGGGTAATATAATGTAATTGTATATTATTTACTAATAAATTTTATATTGGCTTCAAATTTAAACTTTACTTATTTATGAAATACATACTAGCTTTTTCCTGCGACTTCTACCACGTGTGCTTCATGAATTATTTCACGGGAACTTGTGTTCAATCGGGATAAAAGGTAGCATATGTCCTTCTCCGGCCATTTAACTATCCAATATCAAACACCATCTCTGTATTGACATAAAGAGAGAACTAACAAACAAACATAACATTCGCATTTGTAAAATTATTATGGAAATTTCAAATATGAACAGTGTATCCGAATCAATCTGCAGATTGAAGAATTTTTGGCACATGAAGCCATTAGCCACAGAATTATTTCTCCTAGCAAATTCATCAAGTACCCATCGACTATTTAATAACAGTTTATGATTTATGTAACGATCACAGATATATCATGATAATCTTCGCCCCAATAGCCGTTTATCGATCTTTACTAATGATATTGACGAAAAGCAAATTTCAAGGTGAACTTGTTCAATATAATTATGCAGTTGAATTGGCTTTTATAGAGATATTTTCGTATAAGCATACATAAATATTTTGCGGATATGACTATTTTAGAAGTAGGTACACACAAAATGTCCAATATATTGGCCGTTGTTCAAAATAGATCACTATATCATAGCGTTAGAGTAGAAGTTGAATAATGTATAAAAATGAATGTAGACATCATATTATAAATGGGAGCATAGCGCCTTACTGCGATCACCAAAATGCATGCCAAGCGTGGTGATTATGGCAAATGATCGTGGACAGTCCGACGTGACTACATATGAGGGAGGTTCTTGACTAACAGTGGACTCATGAAGCCAATTAATGGAATTCCCATAACTTTGAGAATACTTAAAAGAAAATCACTGGGACAAGTGCGAGTCGGAATTGTGCACCGACGGGTTTTTTTACTATAGAAAGAAATGATGTAAGGTGAAAAGAGATAATCCGCTGTGATAGACAGAGAGGCTAACATGAGAGCTAGGGTATTATAAGGGTTCCGTATTTTATTCGTCTACACTATACCCTAAAGAAGGTTATAATTTTAGCAACCATTGTATGTATGACATGTATGTCATTTAGTTTAAACTTTTTATTATAATTACAATCATTTTCATGTTGATCCGGTGCGCACTCCCGCAAACCAAAAATATATATGTTTACATACACCCCTAAAAATGTGAAACAAAATACATATTAAGATATCGTGTTTGTTAAATGAAAGATCTTAATTATTAAAATCCGAAAATGTTACATAGACATGTTACATATACATAGACTACATACGGCTAGTACTTTTACAGTAGTAGTCGGGTTTTCGATTTTTAACTTTTTTATCGTTCATCGTACAAATGGAATAGTAATGACTACGGATGGTGATTAGAGGATAAAATTACCAAACTTCCTTAATCACCAAAAAACATAAGAATGCAGATGATTAGTTTGGCAATTCCATTGTCAGTGTAATTGGATCTAATTAATACACTTTTAATTATTCCACAGTGATTAGATTACACAATTTGTATTTTCTACACGATTATTTCAAAGAATTTGCACAGTAAAATATCGTTTAAGATCCATCAACTAACAAACAATTCAATACGCTAAGTTTAAAATAATATGGTACCAGTATGTTATACCATCTAGTAGGGAAACGTCTACCAGGCCGTCCCCCCACTAGATGGACCGACGACCTGGTTAGAGTCGCGGGGAGTCGCTGGATGCAGGTGGCTCGGGACCGGTCGATGTGGCGTACCATGAGGGAGGCCTATGTCTAGCAGTGGACGTTTCCCGGCTGATGATGATGATGTTATACCAATACTTTTATTATTATCTTTGGCAGATTTTAAAAGAGATGTTTCAAATCCGTCTTGAACTTATACTCTATTTAAAAATTCAATGAATAATCTAAAGATATATTGAAAAATACAAAAATCACATCTATGTTTGTATTTTGTTTGCACAAAATCATTCTTTTTTGTACTAAGTGACGTCAAATGTCATTTCATGGACGCCATCTTTGTTTTTTAAGAGTTACGTTTTGACTGTTTTGTGCGTTTTTAATGTTTTTGTACTAATAAACTAGATAAAAATATTCAAAAATAGTCATAAAAAATCAGTTTTGTTTGTTAATGACCTTTTATTAATTTGTAATATACAAGTCCAGGCCAGGGCATCAAACATTCGCGAAACGTGTCATTCTTCGCATCCAATTACATATATGAAACTACTGAAAAAGGTATTAACTGGTTAATTTCCATGCTCTTGTCTTGGTTATTTATTACACACTGTTTATTCAAACCACAGCACATTCTTTTCATATCTACTATGAGACATCAAACAAACAAAAAATGAGTAAAAAAATAGGTAAAATTCCACAAACCCACGAGGAAACAAACATGTTATTATTATAAAGAGACTGAGTTTTTCAATGTCACGCGTGTAATCTACCTCTTAACCTAATAAAACTTGTAACCATTACACCGAAAGCACTTAACATAAAAACTGTAACAAACATAGCAATAAATTAACAATAAATAAACATAACGACTAACTAGTCAAGGATTTCTGTTTAATAGTCCTAAAATCTTAGGAAAAACATATTCTGGGGCTTTAGTGCCATAAACAAGATCGTTATGACTAAAACTCGGGTCCGGCACCACGTAATATTCAATCACATTTGGTAATTTTGATCGAAGGAAATCAATGTCTGTCAAACTCGACAACCAGTCATTTTTAGAACAAAGTAATACAACGCCTGCTGTCACCAAACTCACGTTGTATTCCGGTGGTTTTGGTACACCGTATCTTCTTAAGTTCCCTCGTCTACCTTCATCATATCTTTGAAATCTTCCCGTATTGACTATCTGTCCGAAATGTGCCAATTCTTTACTCGAAATCCCAGCAAGTAAATGACCAAAACCAACTGCTAGGTTTTGGGGAGATATATTACCTCTTCTGTATCCTGTCGTAAGAGTCAATATTGTGCCACAGATTTCTTCAGGCGCAAACTGACATAGAAATTCAACAATGAAATGAATTATTTGATGTCTCCCCAATAGCTCCCTCAATCCAGCTTCATCTAAGAACAATTTGATCAAATTTGTAAATGGCGCCGCTATTTTAGGTACCGGGCTAGTCAGATGATTCAACCAGGAAATAGGAGCTAACTGAAAAGATATGTGTACCCTCTCATTGTATTCGGGCTTTAGGGAGCCCATTACCAAGAAATCTGTCGTACCTTGAGAATGTCCGATGTAGTTGACCTTGGGCTGTCGAGTCTGTTTGATGACGTAGTCTACAATAGCAGGTATGTCGAAGTATCCGTGTTCGTCGAACGAGTAGTTCCAGAACTCGACATCCTTGTCAGGGTCGAGAGACACATGCCGTCTGGAGTAGACGTTACCTCTGTGATTAGCGGCCCACACATCATAGCAGTTGTTGGAGAGGATGTATCCTAAGCCACTATTAGGACCCGTCACTATATATTCGTCGGATGAGTCATATATTCCATGCATTAACACTATAGGGAATCCTCTTGTCGGTTGGCACTTTGGTAGTATTCTGAACACTGCGAGAATGTATCCGTCATCGGTGGTCACACTGTGCTCCTCAGTGGGGAAGTTGTACTTGGAGGTGAGCTCCGTGAAGTTCAAGTAGGAGTCTTCATTGTATCCCAAGGCCTTCTTAAACGCACGCTTTTCAGGTATTCTATACGACACAAGTTTAGCTCTAGGTGCTGGCGAAAATGAGTCAACATTTCGAAGGTGCAGTATTAAAGTAAGCAGCGTAATTATTTTGGAAACTGCGCCTTCCATCGACTTTATTCCATTTAAAACTCACAAACGTATGTTTTCATTGTAAGCGAGTTTCTGGTTTTATAACATTCAATTGACCTCTGTTTAAGGTCTTTAAAAACTCATGGACTAAGAATAATGAAGAAGGTAGGATGATCATCCGTAAAAATATCGAATACATGCGGTAGTGCGTTTTCATTAGAACAAATTCACGGACTCACGACTCACACAGAGATATCTTTTTCACCTCGACTCGTTCGAATTAACTGTATAATTTTGACCTTTAATGGTTACCATAGAGTTTATATTATTTCGAAAAATCGAACACAAAATCAGTTTTTTTAATTAACACCATAGAATATGATCTTGTTAAAAGATTACATTCCGACTCTTATAAGTCGAGACACAGACTGGCGACTGATTCCATTTGAGCGGGATAATTATTAACATATAAATAGAGGCATGTAATAATAATACTTGAATTATCAGCACTATAATTGATACACACAATATAACTAGTGAGTTACTATGTAATCAACACCGATACATGAGATATAAGTTTCAATGTCACACAGCGCTCTTGAATAAAACGAATAATCATTCAGAGGTTGCCTGTTTAAAGTGTGAGAAGGATATTGTTCGGATGTTATTAATCTATTTTTGTGTATATAATTTCGACAAAAATAGTAATATCCATAAGGTTATGTTCATTATTATTTTAGACTAATTAAATTAGTATTTCCTTAATTTCATGTGATGTAAAGAGACGATGAGGGTTTAGTATGGAACTGAGCCTACCCAGAGGACTTAGGCAAGTGAGGCGCTAAATGTGCTACCACTTACCTACTTACCTACGCTGTATTTACCACAACCATGTGCAGGAGCACAACAGTGCTAATTGAATCACTTGGCGGCCAACTCAGAGTGCATGCCAGCCAGGTGGTCATTGAAAAATGCCCTACAACCACAAAACCAAGTAGGTTTATACCCTATGTTTAGCCCATGATACTCGTATCCGGGTCGCGAACACTAGCCAGAGAAGTAAATGGATAAAATTAATTTTTACATATTTTTTGGACTACCAAATTATATTTCATTCTGCGCTCCAAAACTCAAATAGCCGACGTTGTCCACTCGCCCGCGTCTGAAATCATGATCAGCTCATTTGCTTGTCTTGTATGTAAATATCGCAACTGAATGAGCCCTAGACGCAGTAAATCGATGTGGCGGGAGATCACTAGAGAGATGGCGGGATGAACGTTCTTAAACGATTGGCCAAATGAGGCTCTGAGAGAATAGAGAATATGAAATGAAAATCATTTAATCCAGACCATCATCAGTCCAGTAAGTAAAGGTCTTTACCCAGCAGGGAGACAGTACAGGCTAATGATAACTAAAATCTTTCTGCACTTAAAATTAAATGTAGACGGAGCAACGGCAATAATAAATTAGAGAAACGAATCTACATTTTACAATTTAAGATTTTAATCACTCATTATAATAATAAGTACATGTTTTTTATTCAAATATTTTTATGGCATCCATTATTTTAATTCATATCTAGCAACAAGATATAACTGTAAGTTTGTAAATGTGTTAAATACTCGTATCTCAGATTTTTAGGAGGTTTAGGCTTACTGGGTTGGCCTAGAGCTTTAGTCCCTTAGAAGACTAAATTGACTTTGAGCCTTTACGGGCCAGGCCATTCATTGTGAGATGGGACACCTAGGTGCTCGTAAAGTGAATCGCTTGTATTGGAAATGAGTTAATAAAATCGTGTTATTAGAGTTCCGTGTTGAACAAGGGACCCCGTTTTGACGTGTCTGTATCTCCGCGGCTTAGCTCTCTTAGAAATCGGTTATTGGGTAAAATAATATAATATTGAACAAATTATTACATTAAGTGCGCGTGTAATTTTGTCGCGTCCATTCCATGGAGTGTGGTCATGTAGTTTCGTCTTTAAAACATGATTATTAGTAAACAGCTCCGTTTTGTAAAACAGCTGTACAATGCCTAGCCGGAATGTCATGGCGCTGTATGTAACAAGAGAGCTACCCAAATTTAGATATTTTGCTGAATGGATTATCTGCAGTAACTGCAAAACGTTCAATCGATTTCACGTGTGATATTTCAGCTATTATGAATAAATCGTTTAACTTCGTTGAGCTGTTTACATAACGGAGGAGTTTAGTGAAACAGCTAGCGGTTATGAAAAACAGCTTATTAGGCAGTACAAATACGACATGCAGTTTCTTTTTACGAATTTAATATATTCGTATATTACTTAAATATATCAAAGCATAACTTGCTTGTTTTTCGAACACATTCAGAGCGGGTATCGCGCTCGAGGCTGGGTCACTAACCGTTTAGGCACACACTACACTCGTCTCGTGCATCCAGTGACCTTTCACTGCGCCGGCGCGGTCACAAGCGCAGGCGCATCCTCACCAAATGTTAGATCATTGAGTAATTATTGTGACTTTCGTTAGTAGAATACGTATTGATGAAATGCTCGTTACATAGACTTTCTCAACAAGCTAAGCAACTTTTGATATGACTGAGCATTCGTTAACACTTCGATGTGTGTGTCATTATGTTTTGTTTAATATTGACCTTGGCCGCTATGGTCTGTTTATTATATGTACATCAACTATAATTAACCCTTTCAAAATAAACTTCAATTACCTTAAAAATGTTCACTCATAGAGGTAGAATGATCTGGGTACATTTTTTTTATTTTCTCAAAAAGCACTCCATCAATTTCGATAAAATTTAAATGGGATCACCACTGAAGTATTTCTACCAAACAAACAAAAACCCATCAAAATCGGTTCACAATTGGCGAAGTTATCACGTAACATACATACAAAAAACACCAACATCTTCCGCCTTTCTGAAGTAGATTAAAAATTAGTCGACATTTTGACTGCTTCTGTGGTTTATACCAAAAGGAAGCGCTTCAAGCACTTGCCATGGCACATAAGTTTCTTGATGTGCCATGATATTTAAAATGCACCTAGCATATTGCTGTGTAGTCTCAGCTTTGTGATAACACCACCTTATATCATCCCGCGGGTGTCATAAAAGGAAACTAAGAAAAATTATTCAGGAGATGAGCAGCACCTACCAATGTAACAACAACATCTAACTGCGATTAGTAACCCGTCTGACAAGCGTGGAGGCTACTGCAAATACCCTCATAGAAAGTCCAATGTAGCGATGTATTCGGAAGGTTAATATTGCTGACATGTATTGAGTAGGGTCTGCCACACAGCAGTGGTTTGTTATATACTCTTTTTCTTTACAAAATGTACAGATTCAATGTCTACCAGTGCCGTCCTCCAGTCCTGTGAGTCCAAAGAAAGTGCTTTGTAGCCAAAGACATTTAACATTAATAGTAATAGACCGGACAAAGCAAACAAATTTTTGATCCTAATTAATTAATAATACTTATTACCAATTGGTAATAAGTTACTCGATGTATTGTTACATCACGTCACGCAGCCGTACAAGACATTTGACAAACCGTTGACTTTTGAGATCAAAATATTTATATGAAAGGTTTCCCAATGCCCGCTCTATAACCTATTACTAAGTATATTTAAATCTCTCTGTTTGTAGCGAAGAAAAGCAAAGTATGCGTTGTAGACAGTTAAAAGCTTCTTACAATGACCTTGACCTGGAGTTTCTTTTCGGTAGCTCAGTTCTTGATCGACATGCGAGAATATGGTCTTGTTCCGGATCGATTACTTGAACCTCAGCGCTGGTTTCTAGCCAATTCATTCACTGAGTATATTGTGTTTCAATGAAGTGCGCTGAACTCGAGAAAAATATAATTTTACATTACGTAATAGGTGTTACTTTGATAAAATTAATTTCAGTCGTGACTGAGAGAGATGCTTTCCACAGTAAAGTGCACTAACCATTATGACCTCTTGCATATCAACTTTAGTAATAATCATAATTACTTAATTTATTGCTAAACTCTAATGAAATGTTTGATGTGAGTAATTTTTGTGAGTATCGTTTGAAGCGTAGTACTCAGAATTGAGAATGCATTTTAATATATAATCTGGGTTTGCACTTGGCCTTCGTCTAACCTCATGGTAACGATAAGGCCGTTAGATGGTAAGCGTACTCACCTAGAAGTCTCAAGCTACAGTTTATTATTATTATTTTAGTCCGACAAGACTGCGTCTAAAAAGTTGTCTTGTATTCCTAGATTTGTCCGTAGATTTTTTAAATATACATTCTAATACACTTACGTTGTAACACTAGTTTTCGTTTGTGATAAGCTGCAGAATTCTATTGGACACGAGTCTCCCTCAAAGACTGCCAGACTGTCTTTCTAATAGAGAATTTGCCATTATCACGCAGATTGATAATAGCAGAGATATGTTGTTGATAGACAGGAATCGCACTGCCCATCGCATGATTTATCTGCCTTAATCGTATTTTATGACACACACGGGATGAAATTGAGCTGCCTTATTCTAAAGCCGAGACTACATGAACAAAACATAGTAAAATGAGAAATTATGGTAAAGTAAGAAAATTAATGCTCGTTAAATTATTATTAGATACCGTGAACGCAACAGATCAAAGCATTATATTTATAATTCGTTTGCTAATGAAATGGTATCTTAGGTTTGAAATACAAATCTAACATAATCTATTCAAGTATGAGGCAAAACCTAACACATCTGTTTTTAATAAATTGTGTTTTGCGTATGTTGAGAAATATAAGCAAAGGTGAGAACTTTGGCACAAATTGGCAGATATGTTTATCACTTTCAGATAGATTAATGCGTTCATGATATGCGTGTGACGGGAGGATACGATGGCATTAAAACAAATACCACATATAAATAATCACACATATTTTCTAAGAATTGTCTTATTTGGAGACCAAACTAATAACGCTAGATTGTAAAGGGTATATAAATTCAGAAGTATTTTACATTTCACTGAACAGCTTATTTCAGTAGTGGATAGAATTGGAGCTTACACTGAAGCCTTTCAGCTACTAACAATGTATTTGGTTGCAGATTTCAAGACCTAGCCATAGCCAGTCAGTCTCTACTACAAAGTGAACAAAGTAAAAATAGATAACTGTTATGGTACTGTTAGGTCAGTGTTTTTCAACCTGTGGGTCGCAACCCCTACGGGGGTCGCGGGCAAGAAAAAGACAAGGACAATCATCATCATCATCAACAGCCTATATATGTCCCCACTGGAGGGGCTCAGGCCTACTCTCCTACTGAGAGTGTATGGGCCATAGTCCACCACGCGGACAAGGACAATAAATACACAGTAATAGTGAAAAGGACGGGCTTGTTTATTTTTCAAACGTTTGTCAAATCATGGTGATATTTTTAAAATGTTAATAATCGAATCATATTCTAACTGAAGTCTATTTCTCTTCTTGTTGACCAACTCACCTAGTACTTACTTTCAAAACTGCTTGCAGAGTGCAAGGCCCTAACTATGAATAAATGTATCAAAATATGCAAAACCTTTAACGCATATACTCGTATTCTTCTAATTTAATTATTTCTTTGTACATTGTAAGGGGGTTGCCAGAATTTTTCAATCTGTAAAGGGGTCGCGAAATCAAAAAGTTTGAAAAACACTGTGTTAGGCAGTGTGCCTGATAACTAGGAATCCTGTCGACCTGAGCTTTCTTACAAGACTGACAATTACTAGATTATGCGACGATTTGATGTTGAAGGCTTAAAAACGATGACTCTACCTTCTGCTTGTGTTTTCTTGCTGCTTTAACTGCTTATCGTGGAGTACATAGCGACAAGTAGTCACGTCCTACTTATCATCATCAGTGAAGGAAGTGGTCGCGACGGTGTACAATTTGAAGCTGTTGCGAAGAGCTTTATCATGAATACTAAACGAGCAGTACCGTTCTCTTCCAACTTACTATTGTTATTAGCATTATTTATCACGGTGCCTTGAGCATACAGAGCAGCTTCGGTGGAAATATATTCATTACTGAGTCAAAACTGTTTTATTGTAACAATGGATGTGTTACTAATTGGACATGAAGGAAGTCATCCTTATAGGCTATTGTACGCCATTTTGGGTGTCCACCTTAGGGTGTAGGGCGTGTAGTACAAGACAATAGTTGTTCAGTGGATTATGTATTACAAAACACACAGCTAGGGATTTGGAGAGATGCTTGTATTTATCATCATCAACCAGGAAACGTCCACTGCTGGACGTAGGCCGTCTCCATGATATGCCATATTGAGCGGTCCCAAGTCGCTTGCACCCAGCGACTCCCGCGACCTTTATTAGGTAGTCATTCCATCTAGTAGGGAAACGGCCCGGTATGCGTTTCCCGGTACGTGGTCGCCACTCGAGAACTTTAACTTTCCCTCGGCTATCCGTTCTTCGAGCGATACTCGTCCATTACCACTTCAGATCACTGACTCGTCGAGCTATGTTGGTAGTAACATACTTTTCTACCAATTAACTAATTGATATAAAATTTGATATTAAACAAAAACATTTAATATTTATATTTTTCTATTTCTGGGTTTGTCTGACTTGATACTGCCTATGATTTGTTTCTGTCACCAAATTAGTTGCTAATTTAGCGATCATGGCAAAGTTAATTGGCTTTTGTTTTGCAGCTTGGTCAAAGTAAAGCCTCATACATGAACCAATTTATCTGACATGGGATTGCGTACGAACATTCCCAACAAGCTCATTCAAGTTTGGTCTGTCACACTGATCTAAATTCCCGCAATACCTCAGTGCTACGGTAGCTGAGAGTGAGAAGTTTCATTCAGAAATGAAGCTGAGAACTGGTCGATGTGTAAATTAAAAGAACAATTCGCTGTTAGTCAATGGTTAAATGTTTAAGTAGTATGGCGCTAATTTCGCGGCCGCCGAAGGTACTTTCCGCATACCGGGCATAACTCGCGCCGTCTTGCAATGAGGCAAACATTTGTGGTGACAGAATCATACAGCATAGAGTAAATACTCTTGCAGTGTAGAGTAGACATAGTATTCGTATGACTAGGGTAGAAAATAATTAAAACAGACTTATGTGGTAGCCGAAAGGCCGTGCAAATAGCTGTATGTCATTTTTATAGTATTTAATCTGATCATAAATATTTTTTTCTTCTTCATGCCTTTCAGACATTTTCGACCTGTAGGAACGTTTTTGCTACTGCTTTAAATGTTATATTTTTATTTAAAATGTATAAACAAACCATTACTGCGATCAAGTGACACCCCTTGAATGAAAGTTTGAAAAGAAAACCGATGAGAAAATATAATGAGCAACAGTTTAGAGTTCTGCAGCTGTTGATAATGATGGTTATAATATGAGTCGTATGTTTACACATTGTCAATGTGATTGTACTCAAAGCCTATCTCCACATCTGCACTTGAGTGATGTGTGCCGAGCCGTGAAACCTGCAGGCCTTCAGACGGATCGTGGACGGTCGACGACTTTGCGCATGATTTTGATCACCTTCCAAATGCAGATCTCGTGGATCAGTAAACAAACATTAGTAAAATATGAGCATTCCCCTCTAGCCTTGTCCCGTTTCTAAATCGGGGTCGACTACCTAAATACCTGGTATTGGCCCAGGTCTAGGTACAATTTTTTACGGATGCGACTGCCATATGACACTCCAAGCCAGAAGAAAAACTAGCCCATATTTTTCTTGACATCTACGAGTACATAGGCTTTTGATGATGATGACTAATTTCACAGTCTAGAGGTGTGGTGAAGTGGCTAATTGTTACACTTTATAATATGGCTTGTGTTTTGGGGTCTAACCTGGGGTAGAAATAAAGATTTTTTAAAGAATTCTGAGCAAAGCTCGTTCGCTTAGATATTTCTAAACTAACTTAGGAAAGTCTCGCTATGTGATATTTGACAATGTCTCCACCGGTAATCGAACCCAGGACCTTTCGCATGTGTTGCTCGTCTGATTTTGATGCTATGACAACTTCGCAACAGAGGCCGTTAAACTTTAGTAAAATAATGTAGAAATTAAGTTTTAATAAAAATATTTGAGAGAATGTTTTAAGATTTTATCACATTGTTCAGTTAGTTTTGGTTTTTCTTTTCCAAACTTGAGTGGAAAGTGCTGATCGTGTCATCATCAATCATTGACAACTGACTGAACTTGGCAATTGTATTTGATGATATTATATATATACAGGTGGCTCGGGACCGGTCATGTGGCGTACCATGAGGGAGGACGTGGAGTGGACGTTTCCCGGCTGATAATGATGATTATTTTTTATATATATATAATCATCATAACATCACAATTATATATATATATATTAAAACATTTCTCGACCCCTATAAAACCTCGATTCTTATCAATCGTTGTGATATGTGATTTTAAACTTTCATCTAAAGACAAATTGACGACCGCTAGTTTCCAGATCGAATTAGCCAAAGCGAGCTTAGTTTATACGAAATGTACTTTCAAACTTTGTATGTAGCGTATTCTCTTAATGACCTTTAACGACACCCACGACAAGACGAATCTATTCTAAAACAGAAAGCAACCAAACAATAAATGAGCTATGAAATATTTCAGAGTCTAATACTTAATCCATTAGCAAAGCTTAGCTAATACGACTAACGACTGTAATTAACAAATATAATTTTTGATTGCGTTGTTACAATTTCGACTGTAAGCATCAAGTGAACCAGTTTTTGCAATGTCAATACTTATATAATTACATGTCAATTATAATAAGGTCTAAGCACCCAATTTTTGCATCTCGTTTTAAGCGAAGGTTGGAATGTTTAGTTTCTAATGTTGTGTCGGAAACAGGAAATGACAGAATTTGATGAATTTGATGACTGTACCGAGGCAATAAAATGATAAATGGTCATGTTGAATTATACATTATCACATACTCATGTCAGGAACTATTTATCTATGGCATTAAAACTAAGCGATCTTATGTTTTAGCAGTAGCCGGTGTGGATTTGTATCAGTTTCTACATCGTTCGGATTGAAGGTATCAAGTTCCTAGTTCAAGTGGTTCGAGCTGGGAGTTGATATGTCAATAATGCTGGTAACTGCCTTCGTGGCCTGCACATTTAGACTTATAATCCGAGAGGTTCTTGAGTTGGTTGGTGGTAGCGCATTTTATATGTCCGCCAAGCTACCTAAGTCTGCTGCCTGATAGCAGTGTTAAAAGCAATGTTATGTTCCAGTATGAGAGGTGTCAGAGCCAGAGCCTCATTAATTTGAGGCTTCTGTGTGTGCACGCCTACCAACGGCCTTATCGTCACTCATGAGTGTGGTGAGATGAAGGTAAAATGAAAACCTGTTATAATTAACGTAAATACTTTTTTACACATACTTTAATTTCAGGTTTAATATTGTAAAATAATTTATGTATTTATCGATTTACATATAAACTTACTTTAACTTTAGTGGGCATACAAATTTAATGTAATGCAACTTTGAAAAAAATAGATAAATCGATAAAAAAAACTTAAATAGTATTTAAGGGGCTTTATACAAATCATAGTAACTAACGTACAATGACAAAAAGAACTTTTTAAAAAAACATATTACGTTTAAAAAATTTAATTTGGTAGTCCATAAACCATTGATTTAAAACTGATATGCTATACTGGTGTCATCTTCCGTAAAGCTGTTATTAGCCTTGTATATTTATAAACTGAAGTTGCTTTTATGAAAATATATTGCTTTTATCCAAGGCTTTGCTTGATCATTATCTGTGACTCACAGCTTTCATGGAGGTGTAAAGGGCTGTTTACACTAAAACTTTCGTCAACATCTATGCTAAGTCTAATTCTTTGATATAGGCGGTATAAACCTTTACCATAAAAAATTTTTACTAATCTAGACTGGTACTAAAATATTATTTGTAATTCAGCAATTTTATAATAAATACTATCATCTAATTGTATAGGTTTTAAATATAATAATAACTCATTATACATTTTAATTGAAAAAATATTTTCTGCCACAAAAAACTTACGAAACTTTACTTTTATTAAGAAACTACTTAATAAAATCGCTACACACTATAAGTCACGATTTACGACGTGTTCTATTCGGATACAAAAGTCATTCCGAATTTTATAGCACTGTTGTTGTGTGTATTAGCATTAAGAAGCACTTTCGATTTCTGTTGGTTATAAAAAAGTATATTCCTGAGATCACCACCTCACAAATTCAAGACTACTGAAGCTTATTTGCACTAAAATAAACTTTAAAAAAGTAAAGCTGTCAAGAAGAGAATACCTTTTGGTAGAAACCATAAAATAACTGACGTACTGTTTTATTGAAAATTAATGCAGACGCCTTTAAACTGTAAACATGTCTACTGAATTTTGAGCGTTCAACTTTTTCGACATCATTAACTTCGACCATATATACTTAAATACGTTTTTTCAGACGTAGACGAACGAGGGTCACCGACATAGCTCGACGAGTCAGTGAGCTGAAGTGGCAATGGGCAGGCCACATCGCTCGAAGAACCGATAACCGGTGGGGAGTAAAGGTTCTCGAGTGGCGACCACGTACCGGGAAACGTCTACCAGGCCGTCCCCTTACTAGATGGACCGACGACCTGGTTAGAGTCGCGGGGAGTCGCTGGATGCAGGTGGCTCGGGACCGGTCGATGTGGCGTACCATGAGGGAGGCCTATGTCCAGCAGTGGACGTTTCCCGGCTGATGATGATGATGATGATGACGTTTTTTCAATCCTCCAGCAGATACTCGTAAGTATTAAAAATGTATGACACTAGTATAGTTTAAAAAATATTAACGATATAAATGTTTGAGCTGTGATCATCTTGATTTAAACAGGAATTGATATCATGTTAATATGTGCCGAATATTTTTTAATTTAGTGCATATAAATATTTATTTGAATGTATGTACCTCAAGTCAATGTATGTGTTTAAGTTAATAACTTTATGTTTATGCCACGTGGTCTCGGCGTCATAATAGTACCGTCCCATGTTCTATTGTCCTCCCATAGATGTCGTAAAAGGCAACTTCTCATTACCTGACAAGTATAGTAATTATGTCAAAAACATGGAAAGGCTGACGTGGCACTCTATGAGGAAGGCTCATGTCCAACAATGGACCAAGACCAGTCCAACAGAGTAGATTAGGACGATGTATTTAATTTCATTTTTTACGAAATACGAAAGATTCTATAATTTTTTTAATAATTGTTACAATGTGAATAACGAAAATGTACTTGCTATGCTTGTCCTCATCATCACCTGATTACACGGTGAATTGGTTAAATAGATTGAAATGACTTGTTTAGGTTAGGTTAGTAGCAAGTATGGGGCATACTTAAATAAGGGCAAGGGCACGCTCTTGTTGAAATTTAATACAAATACATAAATAATTAATAAACAATACATAACTGTTATAACATCTCAATAAATATCAATGTTATAGATGTCATGAGCTGTATATATTGTTTTGTTTTTTCATTAACTTTATGATTTATATATTTGTATCAAATTTCAGCAAGAGCGTGCCCCTGTTCAAGGATCTGTCTGACCTAAATAATCTCTTTCAATGTACTCAACTAATTAAGCACATAGTAATATTGACTTTAATTTACGAAATTCCGTGCAGTACCCTCATAACCCAAAATTAATATATTTTGTCGCTGATAATAAAAACCAAAGAATGTTTTAACAAAATATTTGTGTTTCTTGTATTTATGCACATCACTTGGGTAAGTCAACTGCTTGCAAGCGTGGCAGGTTGGTCGGTGATCGCAGTAAGATATTGTTGATGTTGGTTAGTTAATTTACGACAAGCACGGGAGGCATATTCTAAAGCCGAGAATACATGGACACTGCGAACATATGGCTATATAGATTGAAATAAACTTAACAAGTCCTGGTTAAAACTAGGTCTTGCCTGTAGATTAGATTTAGCCACAACATTAACAATGCAGCTTTTGTAGGTTACTGAAAATATATGATTTGTTATATGTGTATGTACATATTATTTTGCTAGTTAAAATGCATTGTTTAAGACATCGATTGTTACGCCTACTTAAATTCTCAACCGACACCTACTTATAAGACAATTATGAAATTTTATTCACGTTAGTCTCTAGTTAAGAAGAAGTTTGTCTATGTGTTCTTTCACTAAAACACTATCATTATTTTTATAGAAAATTCACGACACTGGCTCAAAAGGTTTTGTCCTTTTGAGCCTCCTCGCTATGTCTGTATTGTCGAGGAGTTGGATGGCCTCGACATTAGTGTTTGTAAAGCCTCTGTTCGTGAGCTTCGGCGTATATTTTTAGACTATTCACAATATTCATTTTAGGTCCCGATTAATAAGTCCCTGAGTACTTTATTTTGAAGCCTTGGTATAATTTGAACGTTACTTGGTTTGGTACAGTCCCATACAAATACCCTAAGTCTATACTACCATAATGACTTGTTCGTAAAAAATGCGGTTGTTTTATCACTTTATCGTGATAAAACTTGTGTCCTGCACCATTTTACCAAATTTCAAGTCCATAGCATTAACAGTTGCTGAGATTATCAGGTGTGAGCAAAAGGACGACCGCGTGGAGGTATGCGGGGCAGCGCGGGGAGACGCGGAGAGGCGTCACATTCCTGCGAGTTCCATTCTTTCGGTGAACGTGTTGTATAGTTAAAATATGAATTAAAATAAGTATTATTACTCAGACCACAATCGTCACGTTTTAAAAAAATTAAACGTTGTTGAGCATTATTCCTACTCATGAGAAGAGATGGGATGGTTCTAATAAATCTGAAATTGAAACGTTGAACTCGTCTAGCTATGTACGTGAACAACACGACACGAAACATGGTCTGTCTATTGTTTACAAAGAGACGACGAAAATAAAAGTGGTTTCAATGATCCGATCGAAGAAAGTTGGTGCGCTTATCTCGATGATCTAATTATGCTAGTTATCTGCATGCGAACCAATTTATATCATGAATAAATCATTTATGTTGATCTCGTACTCTGAATGTTTCGTAGATTGTACAGAAACTATGTAGAATGTTTTAATGATATGTTTTTAGGGTTTGAAATGAGACGTTAAACTGAAGTTTTATTATAATAATTCTAAATACCGATAATTGTATTATTTTATAAAAAATATTGTCGTAAGGCTCAAATCAAATGTGAAGTCGACATGAAACGATCAATACGCAACAACGGGGAGTAAAATTTAACATTCTTAATGAATGACAATATTATTATTATTTTATTTTTATTTATCTATTTGGATTTCCAACAAAGAAACACTAACTAATCACACAATAAAAATAACTTAATAACAGTAAGTGCTCCTTCAATGACAGGAAACCACCGCATGCAAAAAATAATTGAAACAAAAAAGCAACAACAACAAATTAATATAAAATATATCCTCAATATATTATATATAATATTCAATCAAATACCTCCTAGAATGAATCAGCTACACTTTTATATAGGATAGTCTCCTAGATTGCTATGTAAGACAAGCTATGAGGTGCTCGAGAGCTTAGCAGGCGGTTTGTTTACCAGTAAGATGCTATTTAAATATTGGTAGACGTGGCTGTTCGGGATGACATCATCGCGGGGTCATAATATACAGAAGCCAAAAAACACACTTTATTAGCCCAATTTATAGTCAACAAAAGTGAAACCAAAATGGCTAAATAGTAATTGTCCATTAAAAAAAATGTCACCTGTATAAAATAATGACGGTATTTTAATATCTACTGAGAAAACTACGAGTATTAACTGAGATTAAAATGGTGACAAATTACTAAGTATTTGTTAAAATATTGCAATGCTATCGTCAACCACAAGCCTTAAAAAGGGTTATGTGTTATCGTGTCATCCCGAACGGCGGCAAGGGTTGCGGGAGCGAGGCGGTGCGGCGGTCGCTTGCGCGCGCGCCGCTTTTCACCGCGAGTCGCTGTACGCGTGCCCGATATATAAGCCTCAGCCGCCCATTCACCCGCCCGCAGTTTGTGAGAGAACGTTACAGTGTCCACTTCTCCTGTGCAAGGACTTACAGTTATAACCATGAATTCACGGTGTTTATTAGTGCTAGCGGCCGCCCTAGGCGTTGGTACGTAGCATTTCATATTACAATAGGAAACCAGTGTCCAGTGGATCGATTGATAAGACAATCGCAAATCAATATGGATCGCAGCTTTAAAAATGGTCGCGAAAGCCGAAATGTGATCGATATCACCGTTTCCACACTACGTCGTTGCAACTGTGCGCTGGGCGCAATAAGTGTACAGAATAGAGAAACTGCAGCTGATGTGGTGTAACTATTGATTTGGTGCGGTCTCACACTACATGATGGTTGCAATCGAATGCTAAACAGTCGCTTTCTATATAACAATTGGATATTTCATGTCGATTAAGTTTATCTCATTTCGTAGTGAATTTAAAAGTAATTTGCGTATTTATAAACTATAATGTTTAAATGCCGTCAATGTTGCTTATTACATTCTATTTGTTTTGATACTGTGCAAACATCGAGAGTGTAGTCAGTAGAAAGCTGTACGAGGAATTAAGTTAACTAAGAGTTACTGCACTAACCCTGTACTTATTTGTTATGGAATAAGTCTAAGATGAAGTGGTATCCAATTTTGTGTAGTTGTACATAAATAGCGTACCATTATCCGCTTGGATGCACATACTCTCAACTCGACTGCGCTTGAGGATATGTTATTTTCACATTGAAAGCTCTGATCATTAGCTTAGCTATCGACTCACTTTCACTCGTGCAAGATAAAAGCCATTTCACGGAATGCTCTGCAAGTTAAACTGCAATTTGTGGACGGAACTGCACCGGTCATTAAGGCTGATGTCTAATGCTCTAATTCCACGGTGGTAAGATTCACTGTGTATCAGAATTGCACTGACAATTTTGCTAGTTTTACTGAATCAGTTTTATGTTGGAGAACAAATTGTACACGTTAAAGAATTCTTAGAATGAAGTCTGATCTGATTGCTTAATACAATGTCTTTAATTACCCCATCATTAACACACAATATTAATTATAGCTTTAAAGTTCTTTTGTTTAAACACTCATAAATAACTTCATGTTGCAATTGCAAAGATATCACTTAAAATTCCAGCCCACACTGATCAATTTCACAATGGTATATTTGCATATTTTTCGTAACAAACCCTACCACTGCTCGGAGCGACCCATTCAGATTTGTGTTAATGAGCCTCTGAGGTTACAACATTAAATCAAGTATGTTTTTATTATATTGTACATTAAACTAACTATCGCAATATGCTAGCTTACACATAAATATAGACAAAACCGGAACGAAAGCCGTTGAATATGAAATCGCAAGTTGTACCTGTAAATAACAACGAAAATGGAAGTGTGCTAGCAAGCTGGAAATATGATATATTGGCAGCTTTCCTCTAGGGACCAAATGTTTTCATTGAGTCACTCTGTGGTGCTTGTTGTAACAAAAACTTATAAAAAGAAAACACGTTAAACGGAACGACTAAAAAGAGTTCATTTCTCTCGTATCGTCATTACTATCATCACAGTCGATTCTATCATTTTGGCATGCACAGATTCTTACTTTGGTTTATAGAGGTATAATGATTATTATACAACTTTTTAAGTAAAATCCTAATTGAAATTATGAGTCTTAATAAGTTCAACTCTAACTACCATAAATTTATCACACGAGAATATGTCAAGCGTTTTTTGAATCGTAATCCATAATCTTTATATTTGTTTAATCAGTACCCCTGTTGATGATAACAATTTCACAACGTTTTCTTTGAATTCGGATATTGAGCTTTCATATAAGCTTGCATTAGCCTACATCACTAGAATTCTTAGATCCTATTTTGGACCTCATACAACCCCTTGCAATCAATAATATTTAATCAATAGTCGCTTCCTTGCACGTACTTCCTCCACGCACTGTTCGAACCGGAGGAAACAGGAAGCACGCACGCTCGTCTTTGACGACTCAATTGCCTACAGCACCATGGATCTATCACGGCTATAGCATTAGTCATGCACTTGAGACCTAGGCTATCTCGATTTCCGCCGCGTATTACCTACTCACTTTCTATTCTGTGGTGACGTCATTAAAGATATATGTTCTTCATGATATAACTGGTTTTTAAGTGTGGGTTCTCGACAGTTGGGGTTTAAGGTTCTTCAGTTTTTCACGTTATAATTTCAAGGACAGAAACGGCATCTAATAGTGTATGATTCTTAGAACTATTGACTTACGATCGTTTAAGTATACGATATTGCTCTGATTACAATATTCGTTATTTGAATTATTGAAATGTCATTAACCTAATCAGTAGCTTTATTATACTATGGAAACATTCAAGGCAAAAATATCAAATAGTTTTAAGTAATATAAGAAATCAATAGCATAAGACAGTTTGGTATAAACAATTGCCATATAGGCATATCTATAGCATTGTATGACCATCCAAAATGTCAAGTATTACGGCTTTAAAAAATATCTCTCTCGTGAGTCATGGGTGAGTATTTCATGACATGTCTTGAATATGTATACAGTATAAGCTCTGATTCAAACTAAGCATGTGTAACAGTCATTGACACATTCAATTGTAATAAAGGTTGACGAAAGCTCGTAGGAAGGACGGCTGCCTTCAAGCGTAGACGTCAAGTTGTAGCTCGCCCATTGTTTAGAATTTCCAACACGTACCCAGTTCTCACGATGCATGCCTTGCGTAAGACTGACTATTTTCTATATGCAGACGTATGTAGAAAAAAATTCATGTGAATTGC
Organism: Carcina quercana; assembly: GCA_910589575.2. Classification (NCBI taxonomy): domain Eukaryota; kingdom Metazoa; phylum Arthropoda; class Insecta; order Lepidoptera; family Depressariidae; genus Carcina; species Carcina quercana. The sequence continues at coordinate 13,113,352 of OU342429.1, read as the reverse complement.
TAATTAGTTGTGAAGCTAAAATGAGTAATTTGTGTGTCATTCGTTGACTGTACACGCGTGGGTGCGTGTTGAGTTTTTACTAGATTTCGTTGGATTTTCTTTAAAGGTAGTAAAAGTAGATATAAAATTAGCCATTCCATACGATATAGCATGCAGCTCTTATACTATTCCAATTATAGGCGTAATGCCAATTATATTTTCTGACGTATAGATCATCCACTACTCTCTCAAGGCGAATCAACGTCGATAGTTTTTATACATTTGTTTTCTGAAGTCATTATTTATCTGGTCCAAGTCATGGCATGCTATTAAATGTCTTCAAATGAAAATGACATAAGTTTATTTGAAAAACGGTGAAAGTTACTCGTATCTAACAGCTAAGTCAACATTGAAAAGTCCATATTTAGCAATCCAAAATAAAAAGAATAGTAATATAGTCTGTATAGTCGATGATTTGCAGAAAAAATACTTTCCTCGGCCAATCAACCGTATTTATCGATACGTGCATTAGATCTAATAGTCCGATCAAATATTCATAAAGTTATTACTGTACAAGCGTGAAGGTATCCAATTATAGAGGCACGCGGCGCGTGCGAGGATTTCACAAGATGAAAGAAAATAGGTGAAAATGATTCCGATGGTTGAGTGCGCATGGAACTGCAGCGGTGCGACGATCTGTAATAATCTGGTATTAGCTGTGGATAGACAATTATTTTACCAGTAATTTTTTTTATCAACGAAAATAGAAATACAAAGATAATTATTACAGTAGCTACATCGTGGGTTGACTCGACGTGCATAACTTCTTATAATTTTCGTTTACTTCTAGAAATCATGATACGTTCTCAGATTTTATGAAATACATAAATTTAACTAAACCGTACAGTGTCATGTCAGATTTTACGTATAAGTCATTCGATAATTTTATGTATTCTTCTGGTAAATATTTCAACTTAATTGCGAATTTATGAAAAGCAATGTGATATGAAAATACCATAGCAGACAAGAGCTATTTGACAGCTCTTTCCTATAATTTGTATTTTAGATAGGCTCTTACAGGCATAGGCAAAAAAGATAACAATAGACTTGCATAATTCTTACATATCAGTAAAACGAGAAATTAACCTGACGAGTATGATTACTCTTTTACCATGTTGCTGTTGACGATCATGTCATTAATCACCGCATCCAATTCAAGTGCTAACGTATTCTGTAAAATATTTACTTAACTTCTTTTGAAAAGGGAGCCTTCTCCTTCAGTAATTTATGGGAGTAATTGTAGATCCTAAACGATTGGACAGTTTGAAGTCAGAACATTTAAGGTGTAAAAATCGTATGTAATAAGTCTTTCATTCATCCTGATGTAAATTGCTTTGAAGATTTTGTGATTTTGATACAGTCATTGTTGCATTTGATAATACTAAGATGCTCCGATTGGATGGAGATGCATGCACCTGTGACAATGTGCTACGTATGAGGCAAGAGCTAACAAAACGCGCTATCAAGCCCACGATTTATCTGAGCACTTCGTTGTTACTCTCTCTAATTGAACTTAAGTGGACGATCATTGACTAGTGACTGGCGAATCCATTAGTCGAGCGACGTAATCGATGCGCGCTAAAAAGGAAATACGATTTGTTACACAATATTTAATAGTTATATTGTTTTTTTAATATGCATTGTTGTATATAGTAAATGATATTTTTGAGGTTATCTAACGTCCTCATTACGTAAGAGGTCATTCTGTTCTGTTACCGGAAACTGTTAATTAATGTGCATAGGAACAATGCAACGGAAGTTGCATTTTTAAGTGAATGATCTGACAATGATATAACTTCTACATTGACGACGGTAAGGTCACTCAGATTAGTATCGCTTGAGGTGATTTAAAGTTCAAAATCGTGGGTAATAAGTCAATATTACTGTGGTAAGGGTCAAACGCCTCTGTTTAGGTTTAGTGCTTTGAGGTAACCAAATTATTTACACAATTTGTTTACGGTCTTGCCTTTGGGACTTTGTTGACTTAAAGCAGGTTTATAAAGGTGTATCTTATTTGAAAGGTTTTTTACCAATTTTTTTAGTGATAGTTTTCAAATTTCAAATATATTTTTTTTAAATTGATCATTAAATCCTTCCAATCCTTATCGCTCTAACGCCTAAATTTATCATCATTATCATCATCATCAGCCAGGAAACTTCCACTGCTGGACATAGGCCTCCATGGTACGCCACATCAACCGGTCCCGAGCCACCTGCAACCAGAAATCTAAATTTATCATTCATTCGTTTCTTTATTTTTATACAGCTGTTTTACTGAATGGTATTTAACGTCTATGATAAATTTTAAAATAAAATTGTACTCTGTCAAATTGTATACTTAACAAAAATAACAAGACACAAGACTTTTCCAGTTCGATTGAAGCCTACATATTACGATAGGCTTGTGTCCACTAATAACAAATGGCTTGGTTTATAGTTGCTAATTATAAATGAAGACACGAAGGTGAGAAAAAACCAGTCTATTTCTCAAAAAAGTTAAAGATTATTAATATTTTTAGAAAATGAATTCGAAAAAAATAGGCATTAGGTCACGTGACAACGAACACGAAGAACGCGGCGCAAGAAAGTGTGACGTCACGCCTCGCAAAACATCATTGTTGTTGTTGACGTTTTCATATCACAGAGCAGGTTATTTCGCGAGCTGTGACGTCATTCAAGACGCCATGACACTATTCAGCGTTTTCGAGGGAAATCTAAATGGCTTTTTTAAAATACAAAATACGTAATGTAAATATTGATTTTTCTTTAAAATATAGTTTTTTTGGGATAAAATAGATATTAAAGTATATAATTAGCCAAGTTTTCAAATTTAGTCAACTAGCCTATTCTAGCCAACCAGGGATTGGCTTCATGTTCATATTAGGTAAAGATGTGTATATTGGATTGCAAATGCTCCCAGCACGCGTCTTACCTTCATTTTACAAAGAATATAGCTTTAGTAAACAACATGGCGCATAGGTAGTTCCACGGTGCCATTCAACCGGAGATTGTCTGTCCTTCGAACAGAGACACTGTATAAATAGCCTCTTTCAAGCCCTTAAGCATTCTGTTGTATTTTTCACATTTCATCATCCTAAATATTGTCATGTAGTCTTTTGATTTGGAATGTTTAGGGACTGATATTCAATTTTCTGACCGTACCGGGAAACAACTACCGGGCCGTCCCCCTACTAGGTGGACCGACGACCTAGTTAAGGTCACCAGGTCGTGGGGAGTAGCTAGATGCAGGTGACTGGGGATCGGTCGATGTGGCCTACCATGAAGGAGGCCTATGTCCAGCAATGGACGTTTCCTGGCTGATGATGATTATTTCATTTTCTTGTTTTACAAACAATCAATATATAACCAAAGGTTAACGTCAACTTCAGCTAATGCCCATGATACGGTGAGTCAAAGGTTTAACATAACTATGGATAGGATGCTACTGGTACCGGCATATGATTTTTCAAATAAAAACTATTTATTACCCGGCTGTTAGAAAGTGCAAAATTTCTGGTTTTTATTAAACGGAAATTATTAATTTACGGAAATATTCCTCTTTAATAATATATGTGTATTATTATATCTCTAATGTGTGTAATTAATACGAAAATAAAGTTGAAGGCTTCGTTTTTCCCTACACAAAGATCCCGGTTCGATATGATGAAGAAAAAAAATCCGTGACGAATTTTCTATTATCACCATGTTTGAGATGGCAACGATTTACCTTATAAGATGAGATTTGTGACCGCGACTTTGTTCTAAAAATAATTTTATTTACGTACCAAATTCATCATGATTGGTTCAGTCATTTTGTCATGAAAATACATTAAACAGAAACAAATAACTACTTCCAAATGCATAATGCGGGCGTTGTGATTATTATATTCTGATTCTCAAACAACACGGCAATACTCTCAAAGATGGAAGTCACAATTTTTGTTCAAGTGTCAGAATAAATTCAGAGCTAACCTAATTGCAAATAAACAGTCACAATAGATGTGCAATGCGCTAGAGTCGAATGCAGAATAATAATAAAATTTGTTAAGTAATAGTGTAGCGATGCGGCTCTGCCTTCGACCGACCCACGTGCTGCGGTCGCGGCTTCGGTGAATTTATACTGTCGTTTAATTCTGTTATGTCATGCTTAGCTATGCCATTGTTGGCAAGCAAGCTGCATTCTACGCAATAATTCCAATAAGTAATATTTTAAGAATAAGAACTTCATGTTCTTATTTCGTATGAGCTCTATCATGGCTTACATCATCATAGTCATATCGGACTTCAGGGAAGACATAATATAATAACATAATAATATAAAACATCGTGAGGAAACCTGCACACTCCTGAGAAGAAAAATTCAATGGTGTGTGTGAACTACGGACTATGGCCCATAGACTCTCTGTAGGAGAGTAGGTCTGAGTCTCTGCAGGACATATAAAGGTTGTTAAGAGGCTATGTTGGTAAGACCGCGTGGTCGGTTTCAAGGTTAAATTGTTTTGTAGCTGTCCCTCTCCGAGCCCTATCCTACCCGAGCGCGTACGGTGAGACAGCATACATTATGCGATGTTATCCACCCGTTATTTGGATGTTTCGTAGTCCAGGGATCATTTGAAGGATACAGTATATTATGTAACCATTTTTTTAATACAGTATACTAATGAAATTTCAGATGTCGGTGGTTTTTCCAAATTGTTCTAAATTGATTCATACTCTTGTAAATCAGGTTCAAAGTTGGGGCTTTTTATTACCGAAAAATACAATACTTTGACGCCCTGTAACTCTGGAAGTATATATTTAAACGAAAATCTGACTCACCACCGACACAGATATTTGTTTCTAGATTGTGTCTTGAAAATTTCATAGATTTTCATAGCTTAATACTCAAAATATGACTGGACTACGTTTGTATGGGCGCTTTGGCAACAGCATACCCTCTTAATGGTGATACATCAGGGAAAGCAGGCAGCAAAAGAGCAAATGCTGCCATACATCTACATTTATCCCCTTTTACCGTTTACGACATCTATCCAACGATATGTGGTTCATTAATACCAGTTCGTAAAGGTTTGAGCATGCCTTATGTTGCTATTAGCTAGCATTTTTATTTACCAGAAAAGTACATAGTTGTCCCTGAGCATAAATAAATATATTCTGTGAGAGGGTTGCCTAGATACACCTCACGGTTTTAGGAAAATGTTCATCAGAAGTGGGACTTTTTCGACATTAAAATTTTTAAGACGGCTCTAATTTTACTTGACTTTATCACGAGACTTGAGATGTTAAATATTTATATTTTACCAAATAATTTAATATTCTCTTGATATAGATAAATTACAATAGAGTATTTATGACAGCAATATAATATTTTGGTATCATATTCATGTCCGTTGGGTATTATTAAATGTTTAGATGGTCTATTAAAATTAATAACCAAACATTTAAAATGTAAATGACGTTATATTTTTAACAACGACGTACATATATGAATAGGCACTTACCACTTGTTTATAATTTCCATGTTACATGTTATAAATACGTACTTGGTACACGTAACAGTTGTTTATTCTCATTATTAGGCATTCCGAGGCCAGATGCATCTTTAAAGCTAAATAGTTTAGAATTTATTACACAAAATACATAATAAAGAGCGCTTAGAGACTTTCACCCACAGCACACAGTCAACAATAGGTGGTTATCTAATGCTGTTTAAAAATGTTGCGTCATTTTTGGCCTCTCACGTCTCGATCTTTTATCCTAGGAACACATTTAAAGAAATTATATGAAGAGAAAGAAGGTGTGCTGTGTGAATGTGCTGATTATCAATAGCTTTTTATACTGTTTCCATAACATTGTTTCCTTATAAAATAAAAATATTTATAATTTATAGGTTAGTGATGATTTATTGAGTAGCGATTTGATGGAAAAGGTAGGTGATGTTTAAAAAAATACCTGAAGAAAATCGAAATATGAGATTTTATATGGAAATAATATCTCAAACGAGTCAAAATTAACGATTCAGTCAATTATAATATTCAAGCGAAACTGATCCATTTATAAAATATTTTGATAGAAAACTAACGCCATTCGCCCATTCAATCACTACTTACATCAATGGCTTAATCAATTCACACATTGACATTCAAATCTCGAACATAATTTATTTAAATTAAATAAACCATTTTGATCAGTCTGACAGCTGCGATGCGACTCCGTAAAGGTCAGAAGACGATATTATTCAACATCAATTCAAAGCCGGCGCCGCATCACCAAAGAAATCGAAAGTTAAGGCGGTCGATCTCGATCATTCTTTAGGTCAGGTTTTGGTGCTTTCACCTGTATTACAAACGATTACACAGTATTACCATGTATTACAGCTTATTACACAACATGTAACCTTTATTAGATAATGCTTTAAGTAGGTAATGTTTGCCTTTTTCATAAAGCGTGCTTTTACGAGAAACGAGTAGGCGTGAATTTGCGTGCATCAATTAACGATAGGATATAGTTGTTATTCCTGGCCATTGCAATGTAAATGAAAATCAGGTGTATTGGAGCCAATTTTTACTCAACTGCGCCAGAAGGAGGGTTTTTCGAGAGTTTTTATGTATGTATAATTGTTTGGCACGCTCTGTGGCCTGAACGGCTCTATGAATTTTAGCTTGAAAGGTGTCGTTAGATTTGTATTTACTGTGCGAGTGACACTGGGGTACATAAAAATCATAAAAAATAACGAAGTCGGGTTAAAAAAAATACTTTTCATTCACTTGTCCTTCATCTATTCAACTGAAAATTTCTCTCAGTTGTTCAATATAATTTTTAACAAAAGAAACATAACAGAGTATGTTTTTTTTAAAACAAAGTCATTCCATTCGTCTTCGTAGACATTACAAATTATTATATAGATGGAAATAAAAAGTAGTCTAATTGGGAATATAACAGTCTCTATTTTCACTGTGCCGCTCTCGCTGTTCCTCCCGTTCTATCACATACGAGTATATCTCCGGGACATTTGAACCGTTCAGCATAAGGTCCAACATATTTTGTACAGTTATAATTGTCCTACGCGAACCTTATTTACGTTTTATCCGATCGCACCTACACGACACGTTGCGTAAGGTCTTACAACAACAGCAGCAAGTGACAAATCAATAATTATGTCACAGAGGTGCGCGTACGCACGTCGCCGCGCAGGGCCCCGCTGCGCAACGACACAGCTGGCTGGTTCGATACCATGTCATTATTTATCCTACACTATAATAAACGAGCAACTTTTGTCCTCATACTCGTATAAGTATAAAGTTGGTACTCAGATTTCTGGGACGAGCTCCAACATTTCTTATCGTCATCCTCTTTGAGAGTGTTTCAGTTTTTCAATTAGTCACCCATCAGTTTATCAAATCAAAATCATTATTACAATCATCAAATTATAATTTAAATAATATTTACGTAGATCACTAAAACATCACTGTGTTTGCTAGCAACTTACTGTGATTATCAGAAAGAAATTATTTAAAAAAAGAACCGTCACTTGAACCAAACTTGATCAACCAGATGTTGTACTTGTCTTTATAAGTATGACTGTGACATTACGTCAATCAATTGTATTGATCACTTGATAAGATGATCAGTTGATATTTGAATTATTGAAACCGGATCAATATCAGTTGCGCTATACACGACTACATGATCTTGGTGTTTGCTTTCTGGTTATAATTAAATATATGTATCAAATCCATGCTAATATTATGATTCATAATAAATGCGCTGGTGCGTTCGTTTGTTCTTCCTTCGCGCCGTAACGGAGAATGACTTGATTGTTTTATAGGAATAGTTGAAGGGCCGGAGAAGATACTATTGACCTGTTGCTGCAGAGTAAAGTTTGTGCCAAAGAACTAAAAACAAAATATAGACGTAACCTAAAAAATTAAACCTTTATATACGGATAAGATAATAGTAGCTACATCGTTAGAAATCATCTGAGTGCCATCACGTAAATCGTAAAAATGATTAGCAGATGTAATAGTTACGAGCTTCTTTTATGATTTTTGACGGCTTTTACACACAGCAGTGACACATATCATTATGTATTTAAAGAGTTTGTAAAGCAAATTAATGTTAGTTAAAATTAGTCGAAACCTCCCAAATCCACACAGAGTATAGAAGCGGAGATACAATTGCAGAAAAACTAAAACGATTCGTGTTCGACAGTCAAAACTACGTCGTAAATGAACAAAACACGATTGTTAACAATTATACAAATTCAATAACGCGTTCGAGTACTCACAGGATTTATAAACACTTAACACCAATTAAAAATTTAACATCGAATGTTAAAATGATTTTAACGATCTAAATATGATACTAATGACCCGAAAATAAATACAAAATCAACTAACTGTATGTAATAACAACAGTAAAAAAAGCGTCAAAAATGTTAGATTAGCAAACCAGCTTAACAATTAATGTGTAACCAACTATGTAATTGTTGTATTTTTTTGATTGACGTGCAGTGAACCGGACTACCTATGCAATCGCTCTATTTTGCTACGTTACTGGTTTGCCTCACTTGTAAGGAATCTGAAGCATTCTATGACAAAGTGGTTTACCTCGGAAGGTTTGGTAACAAGAAAAGCTTCGAAGGAATGCAGTTTTGGTGAATGACTTTCGTAAATATAAACATAGATTACATGCAAACACATTACAAGCAGTACTTATTTTGAAAAAAAAGTAGATGATAATAAAACTGCTTTGAACATGTGAAAACTAAAGTCTAGATTTCTAATTTAAGCCTTTTCGATATGCGAATACAAACATTTCATATTTTTAGTTTTTAGATCTTTTCATATAAAGTTAGTTCTACAGGGTGATTCGAGACAAAAGCTCGCTTTTTCCGCTTTTCTGGCCGATAAATATTAAAGATACTACGTTTTATATTCAACTGGGATAGACCGACCGCAGATAGTTACTTCATTTTTAAGGCAGTTGACATAGGTTTTTAGTTCTTTTGGAACGCGTTAATTATTACAATCTATCAATGTAGGTGCTTGGGGATTTAGTTCCCAATTGCCAGCACAGCTTAACAAACTCGCAATCTTAATTCTCAGTTCGTTAAAATTATCAAGAATTTTTTTCGTAAAAAGTTTGTCATAAAATTATCTAGTGGAATGTAGGCTCTACGACCACAATATCTGTATCAAATTAATAGTTAAAATGACACAAACATATACACTATTTGTCAAGTTTCTGGAGCAGCCAAGAAAGTGCGTCCTCACATGCAATAATTAGCGCTGTTTACATCAGCCTAATATCGAAATGATATACTGACAAAGACTGACTAACGAACTATTCAATATTGACACAATCACCGTCAGAGGTGTACCAATGACTGATTTATAGGATTTGCTAAGTGTTCTTAATTTTTTATTATTATAGTAAATTGTAGTAAAAGCATTTACAAAAATGCAATGTCAAAATATATTTGATGGTAAAATGTTGCTTGACAATAGTGTGACCTACTCTGCTATTCTGTTTTCAAAGTCAGTCAAATATCAAACTCACACCATATAAATAATCACGTAACACTTCACTTATCTCATGACAAATAATAAACATTAGAGTCTCTGTACGCAGTATATAAACAGTACTCCTAAACATTTGTCGTTATATAATACACATTTACTAAGTAAACGAAAGTGACCTGTGAATCGTTGTGGGCATTGCAACACTGAGATGAGCGTATGGCTGCAAACAAGCTGCAAATGTCAACCGGTGCATCCACTGTGACATAACGACGCATAACTTAATATGTAACTTGAGTTTAACTTAGTATATATGAGTTACTTGGTGTTATGTGGATACGTTGTAAGGAAACGAGGTTGAAACCTGCTGGGGTTACTGATTCAGGCATCTTGCAATGGGCGCGGCTGTCGATTGAATAACAGAATGGTTTCAATATTAATTATAGTGTCGAGCTGTAATACCAAATGGATATTATGAAGTTGAACAAAACAAATGCAACTTATGTAAGTTTTAAAGTTAACATTTGACTATTCGAAAACTTTGACCAACTTTTGTAGGGTTCCGTAACCAGAGGATAAAAAATGGGACCCATTACTAAGACTTAGCTGTCCGTCCATCTATCACCATGCTGTATATCATGAACCGTGGTAGTTAGACAGTTGTAATTTTCACAGGTGATGTATTTCTGTTGCCGCTTAACAACAAATACTAAAAACCAGAATAAAAAATATATTTAAGGAGCACAAAATACATGTTTTTTGGCCATTGTTAAAGATAATGTTAAGAATTGTTAAGAACCAAACGTGGCACCTTTTTGTGACCCAAGTATCTACTAATTGATCTAAACATTTGTTAGGCCATCCGAGTGTTTTCTTAATAAATTGCAAGATCAACCTCGAAATAGTCAACGCTCTACATTTAACCGCTGACCTAGCGCACATAATATGAACTGGTGCAGTGCTGCAACTACATATTACAAACATTCACTGTAATCGCACACAATAACAGAACAAGTCAAAACGACGCTGTTACACTTAACCCAGTTTTACAACGTAAACAATGAACCATCTACGTTTTAGTTGAACACGTGTTTGGGGTAATTAAACAAACCCCAACAAATGTACCAACAGTTGTTGGTAGAATTCAGCTGGTGTCGCATGTCGCTAGTTGCGACAGAGTTTATCTGTCGCGACGCATTCCAGAGAGAAAGAACGGCCCTGCCCGAGACCGGTGCGTTGCAAAATGAGTTGCATGCCATAATAGCTGCTTAGCAAACCCCTTGGTGGTTTATTTTGTAATTTTCAATTAAAATTCAAGAAGATCGTGTTTTGGATGCGTCGCTTTCCTCATCTTTGTATCGCAATATTGACACTTTAACAAATATTCCGTTGCGTAAATGCTACCTAATATTGAATTACAAAACCTGTCGAGCATGTGTTCAAGACTTGGACTAATGACTTGGTTCTACATTACAAACGCAAAAAGCTCGTGAGGTCTAATCATGCAATGCTACATTAAAGACCGCGCAATAGATTTTAAATTAATATTTATTTAATAAAAACTTAAGGAGAAATTTGGTAAAAATTAGGGGATATAGACTGTACCATGATCATTCGGAAACTCGTGAATACGGGCGATCTACGAGGGAAGAATTACTTAGCTAATAACGACAGTTTTTATTTAAAAACTTCCTCTTTCTACGCGGTCCTCTTTTTCCACTGGTTGCACTCATAAAGATCGTTCGTTTCTGTTTTATTTATGATTGTTTTTTTTTTGTCAACAGCGGTTGGACAGGAGACATTCAAATGCCCAGATGACTTCGGATTCTACCCCCATCACGTGTCCTGCGATAAGTACTGGAAGTGCGATAATGGCGCCGCTGAGCTGAAGACCTGCGGCAATGGTCTGGCGTTCGATGCATCAGACTCCAAATACCTCACAGAGAACTGCGACTACCTGCACAATGTTGAGTGCGGTGAAAGAACACAGCTCGGTAAGCAACCCTTTTATTGACAATCCCTCTTATTGAAAATTCTTTTATTGACAACCCCTCTAGTCGACAATTCTTTCATTGGCAATCATTTTATTGACAGCCTTGTTTTAACCCCCGACGTAAAAGAGGGATGTTGTAAATTTGACGCCAATGTTTCTCTGTGTGTGAAAAATCGATTCAGCAGTTTGAAGAGTATCGGCTGATGTTAGGCATTTTCGGCATAAAATTTAAGATTTTAGTTTATTTTTGTATGATTATTACGTAGATTTTTTAAATTTTAAATTTAATTCACTTGTTTCAATTGCATATTTATTTATCACGCGAAAAGTGACCACTTTAGGCGGTTCAATGTATAATAACTACACAGAATGTAAACATGAATCCATAATGTATTGATAAACCGTAAACCAGCACTTACAACAGAAAGTCCGGCTTGGTTTTTGAAATTATTGTATAATTGCGGAGAAATGTAGATAATTAACGCGTTCAAAGAGAACTAAAAACTGACTGCAATTGCCTTAAAAATTTGGTTTCTGATGATTTTCTCAAACGGCGATCAATCAATTTCGACAACATTAATTTGTGACCACTTCTGAAGTATGTTCTACCAAACAAAAAAAGAATTATCAAAATCGGTTCACTATTGGCGGAGTTATCGCGCAACACACATTTAAAAAACATACGCGTCGAATTGAGAACTTCCTCCTTTTTTGAAGTCGGTTGAAAGGAGCGAATGAGGGCGCCACTGTCACTCTATGGCCTCTTAATTGGCGTTAATGCACACACAATATACTTTGTGATAACATTTTAGTTGCGATAATATAAATTAATATCATTTATAGAACTAGTGATTCTTGTCTTGGATTTGAAAATACCTCTTTTCACTCTTCCAATGCATGTGTAGGTCAAGTAATTTATAAAGCCACTGTAAAGTTGAAAAACAAGAAAACTTACATTAGAATCTTGCGTATATACGCTGTCCTAAAAAAACATCCCAATGATACAGATTAAAGCGCCTTTAAGAAGATTATCTTAACCATAACTTGCAACAAGTTTCGTACAAAAATACAGTTCTTGTAAAACTATATCGACCTAGAACGTTCCAAACTGTGTTACTGAAATGTAAACGAACTGACTTACGAAATGGTGCGTTTGAGAAACAGCAGTGCTAAGAAATACTTTTTTCTTCGACCTAAGCAAACACTGAATTTAAATGAGAGAATAAAACTTAATTTGAAATAATAAATCGATACGGGTTTGATTCTAATGGCAAACGATCATTGTGTAACGTTACGACAGTGTGGATTCAACGTGTAATAGACTGGCAATACTCGTAACTCTGCAGAATTAAAATTCTGTGCTCGATAGATATGCTAACAGTAAACTGGCGGTCAAGGGCAAACATTTGCATGTGATATTAGAATTATTAATGCGTCGTGTAGTTGAGAAAACCAGGATACTGCAGAAGGTCACCGTGTTACCTCACATGTGACCAACTCGGCTCTTTCTGACGACAGACACTAAAATACACCCACGACGGCTCGCGCTGTCGGTCTATAGACTTCTAAAAGGATTCTATTAACCTTGAACTAGAACCGCTTCGTGATTTTCATTTTGGTTGGAGCGTGACTCGTGTTATTTTTTGCTTTATTACATTGGATTTGCCGATTATTTATGCAAAATCGATTGGCATTTGGTTAACCTTTCAGACAAAAGAAGAAGATTAAGGCTGCGGCAGAGTGGCGCACGATTTCTTGACTTCACTTTCATTCTTTGTTTTGAGTTGTAATAAAAAATTCTTAGGTGATTCCCAAACTGTACTGTGTGTTCTATGATTGGTTGATAATGCTACAAATTCAATAAAATTAGGACAAGTGTAGGAACAGACTTGTGAAGTGATCACTGTATTTTTAATAGCAATTAGTGTTTGTTTATTACATATTTACGCCTCAGTGAGTTAACAGATTTTTAACAAAGAATCAGGCAACCGAATAGCCTATATAGTATGTATATTATTTGAAAGTGAGACCAAAGTGAGAAAGCTCTACCACTGTATAACATGCATTTTTTAACTCCACGTTTTCCCCCTATCCAGAGCCCCCGATCTCAACCCCTCACTGCTCGCGGCTGTACGGTATCTTCGCTGACGAAGCCAAGTGTGACGTGTTCTGGAACTGCTGGAACGGAGAAGCTTCCCGCTACCAGTGCTCCCCCGGTCTCGCTTACGACAGAGAAGCGCGTGTGTGCATGTGGGCCGACCAGGTCCCGGAGTGCAAGAACGAGGGTACGTACCGATTTAATAACTTCACATCATTGGTGTACGATAGCTACGTGTAGCTGGCTCGCCTCGAATAAATTGCCTAATAGAAATGTCGCCTATATTTTTGATCATTTTTTCATAACCGTCTGCATAAGTCCACTGTTAGATACATCATCACCAGAAAGTACTTTCCACGTGAGGGTTTGTCAAAAGCTTCATGTTTAACAGGCAGATTGGTAATTGCAATTTGATGCGATTTTGACAAAAGTACCACTACCAGTAAGTAACCAATAAGTAAAGTAACAATACCACCGGTATCATATGGCGTGATCATATTCTAAAGCCGAGACTACAAGACACGTAAACTCTTTCATATTTTGGGTGATATATTGATTTATTGAGTAAACTCTTATATACAAGGTTTATAATTGTCTGGATAATCTATTTAATGTGAATTATCAGAACATAGGAAAAAAACTATCAGACTCATTAAAACGATCTGGTTCGAATGAATGATGATAAGAGTTTAGATTCATACAGGAAAACCACAACGATATAGAACGTTCATGATAACATGCACCAATTATCCTTATTAACACTGTAGTTAGAAGACTAGAAAGCACAAAAAACTTTGAACACAATCTGTAAACGATTTTTCTCTCTACACCACCGCCATTACTGATCTAAGTTTCAGTTTCGTCTTCCCCTTCCCTCTCTCACGTAACCTTCTTCGGTGTTTCCCAGAAGTAGCGAACGGTTTCGCTTGTCCTGCTCCCGGTGAGGTCTCTAACGCCGGCTCCTTCAGCCGACACGCCCACCCAGAGGACTGCCGCAAGTACTACATTTGCCTGGAAGGAGTAGCTCGTGAATACGGATGCCCCATCGGCACCGTTTTCAAAATCGGCGATGCTGACGGCACCGGCAACTGCGAAGACCCAGAAGATGTTCCCGGATGGTGAGTCTTTGTATCATTTTGGTCTTTCACCTCGTGCAAGTAAACTGCATTTTGACAAAGCAACTTGAGCACACGAGGTTCCTTGGTACTGTGGCGTGGTCACATGTGGTACAGTTAACTTATACATTAAGGTCCTGTAACCACTTCGGCATCCTTGTGACTAACCATTTCTTCTGCACTTTGTATATTTGTGATACATATGTATAGTAACGTTTTGGGATGAAAGATTAGGTACATGCATATTTATTTATTTGGTTAGGTATTTGTTTATATTTGAATTAGGATGCTCGTGCTGTAAAAATGCATAATCGTTGGATATCCAATAGAGACTGTCATTTAATACAGTGATGTAAGGACTCTGTTTAATAAAATGAAATTCAACTCCGAATTGCAGTTTTCACCAAATAGTATCACGCAAAAATAGCTTTTATTTAATAATTGAATGTTCGTAAAACAGTATCCTTACACTTAAAGTAGCGTACAAATCAGGCGATAAATTTAAAAAGAATCAATTCGATTCGGTCAGGCGTTGGTTATAATCATAAAATAAAAATTGTACAGAACAAAATCAGCTTGTATATTCCGACGAAATGATAAGAAATACTTGTATAGCTGCATTATTCTAGTCATAGATTCTCTAAGAATCAAGCTGCAACGCCTACCTAAATAGCTCTCGAGAAGTATGCGGTTTGGAGCCTTGCACGCCTATTACGATACATATTTAGGTCAGCTAGAATTAACATGACTTAAGGCGATTCAACGGAGACGGTAGCACCGTGGTCAATGGCGTCCGCCACGTAACGGCCTGTATGGTAATGAACATTTGTTTGACGCTATCCAGTCGGCCATGTGTGGCCATAACTGTACTTTAAACCTTGAAAATGGATACTGAAACAGGAACGAAAGGCTAGGTCAGCTGGTTTTTGGTTTCCGGGCTCCTGACACCGGCGGCGGGCGTGGCGTCCACGAGAGTAATGACAGCACGAGGCAAGCTCGTGATCTAGATTCAATGAAGTTATTCCAGACCGGTCTGTTGTTGAAAGCTATGTTCTCCATCTACCTATTGAAGTAATCCAATACGAGTGAACGACGCATTTACATATTGAGAGCTCGCGCAGTACTAAAGACATCAACGAGCTAAACTTTTAAATAATGTTTTTTCTTATTAATATTATGACTGTAAAAGCCTAGCAAGGAAGATACATTAAGAATCTTTTACGATTCATAAAATATTTTACAAGGTTTGATCACAGTGTAGGATTTTGAAGTAGTCCTGCAGGACTATTTTAGACATAAAACAAGTTTATTCACTGCACCCCACTATTGTTTCAGTTAAACTTGAATTACAACAAAGATCGTTTGCCTTTGTCAGACAAATCTAGTTCTCGTGAGACAATAAGGAGACTTTCAAATAGTTTTATCTTCGGTTCATGGTCTGTCTGGCTCGAACAATCGTATCGAGATCGATAACGATGCGCCCGCGCCGGTCTCCGAACGACCAACGAAGGTCGTCGAAACATGTTTGTTCTGTAAAAGTCATAGTGGCAGGCTCCAAACCACATAGCCACTCGCTCCACTCGATAAGTACCGAACACCGATGGCTTCTAGAAAAACAACAGCTAGATAATGGTTGCTGGAAAAGCGAGCGGATTTATGTTACCGTTTCAAGGCGGTTCACTCGCTATCAAATGAGACTCGTTACACAATACTTGTAGTCGTATAGTTGCGAGATATTATAGTATAGAGTATGTGAGGTAGCGGCAGGCAGTAAGGTGCGCGTACATTTTCAGCGAGGACTACTACGGGGATTTGGACCTGAAGGCCATCCGGAAGAGCGAGCTGCTGGCCGGGCTCCAGAGCGACGGTCAGACCCGCACCGCGCCCAAGCAGCTCAAACCCCGCCCTCAGAAGGAGAACTAAATCCCACCCACCAAACACTCTTTAAAATAATACTCACACCTTCACAAAAACTTTTCACACGCCACGAGCGATCCTGAACGGTCGACGTGACTGGATTAATACAGAATCGTTTCCAAATATCATTCGGTCTCGGTGTGCCGAGTTAAATCACAAATTTGAATTCGAGTGAGTGAAATCCCTATCGATTTGTATTCCATTCTAGTTGCCAAATAATTCTCACGTTGTTTCGAAAACAGTTTCAAGAGGCAGGTTAGGATAACTTAACGCGGTAGAAATATTTATTTTATGGATATTGTATGTATCTACTTATATTTACTTTAATTTGTATTGCCTCGGCCTGAATCGGAACATATTTGCCACAATGGATATAAACTTTTGTACCTAACGTAGAATGATAATCATAAGTAGGTATGCATTTATCACAAAGTGTAGTTCTGTATAAACGATCGGCAGAGCACAGTTTACCCGTCATCGACTAGCCCATGACCTTGTAAATATTATATTTTGTACTGAATTATTTCGCTGCGACTGAGTGTTGTTGTTTGATAGAAACTGTAATACTTAAGTTTTATTTTTAGTGATAAAATAAACAAAAACAAAAATTAATATATTGTATTTATTGACTGTACAGTGATGCACTGCGCACAAACCCGTTTAACACTATCACAACTGTCTCTACAAAGCACAAACCTTTCTAACATCTTGATAATATCTTGGTACTTTCAGTAATTTTCTTCTCTTTTCATAATTGTACTACTCGTACATACTAAACTGTAATTAGAAGCGGACACTAATGGCCACAAAACAACACTGACTTTGGTGCCTAAGCCAGGTATGTACCATCGATTCTTATATATTTTATCAAAGTGACATTTGAGGTAAAAGTTTTAAGGATTATCTTTGCTTCGCATAAATTATACGCTGTATAATTTTATAAATTTCCTCGTCAGCTTGGTACTATAGTATATAACTATCTTTTGGTGTAAATTTTGTAGATATGTAAGTTTGAATCAGTATTAGAGAAGGCAAATGCGTTTTTGTAAAATTGATCACCTAACTATTCATTTAATAACAAGCATGTATAAATAATTTGTCTAAAAATATTTGGGTCGATGCAGCAAACTGATTGGATGAATGTTTAACCAGAAACGTTATAACAACTTAAAATTCACAGCTCAACAAATATCGCAGACATAACTTGTGAAGAATTGTGAATTTCTGTCAACCATTTAGATGGTTTAGATGGGAGACGAGATACAAATTCAATAATCAAAATGTCTTTACATTTTTCTAAAGATATTCCTACTCCCTCTTCTAAAGCTCATAAATTAAGATTTAACGAATGCATCCTGGTAAAGGACCTTATCTATTGCTTGCTGTTCCGTTTGTGTAATTAGAAACAGGTTTTATGTATATTTGCAATTACTAAAGTTATTATAATACGTTTACAGCGAGGACTACTACGGCGATGTGGACCTCAAAGCCCTGAAGAAGCTAGGCTTCTGAATGTCAAGGAGCGACTCCAAGGACAGACTCAGACTTAACCCTTTCGACTTGATATAAGATGAGCCTCTACAGATTAAAAACAGAGTTATTTGACTTGTCATTCTGGACGCAGTCGCTACTGTGTTGCAAGAAGAGTATGAGTGTTTTTGTGTCTACATTTTCATTGATATGGGATGATAAAAAAAACTTGAATGCTTTTCACACTTGATATCAGTATCAATATCGTGTCTTTTATATTTCTTTAATAAACTACTCAACGTTTAATCCATTTCAGTAATTTAAAAGATCATATTTCACAGAGTATGTAGGTGCATTGAAAGACTAAATTTAAAATTGATTTGATGTATTCAAATATTTTTGTAAGATACTCCATTATTTATTTCGAAGAATTCATGCGAGTTATATGTAATACAATCATCCCTGTCATTATATGTACCTATACGTTGAATTTGAATAATGATCATTATTATCATATACAAATTGAAACCAAGCCTGATGCAATTTATGGTATCGGGTGTTTAAATTATGTTCTTATATTGGTGGAAATGTGTGTAGGAAAAATGTTGAGCTGTAATGTCTGTTTGAAGAGGCGCTCAAAAGTGTTGTTTTTTACATGGACATTATAAAATCAAAAGTTAGTGATTACTCGTGTTGATTCCCGATTATATACTGTATAGAAAGTTTTTTTGACATAAGAATTATCGTCAAATGATAATTGTTGCCAAAAGCACTGAAAGATATTTTTCTTGAGACAATTTTGACGTGGCATCTCTATTTTTCAGGAGATACCGTGTTGAAGTTGTGTTTTAGTCATATGTTAAGCTAGGGTAGTATTTTATTTTTGTACATAAAGTTATATAATTATTATTATTATTCTTAAGAAACGTTGCGCCATGATGAAAAACTTCTTTTGACGGCTGAGTTTTAAATGCAAAAATTGTAACTTATTTTTTTTGACATGCAAACGTGATTGTTTACAGAAATAAAAAGTATACTCATTAAAAACAATACCATAGATGGGATAAAATCAAGAATGAATCACATCTCTTATCCGTGCTTAGAGTGAGACCGATATGTATGTTTTTAGTTCTTTTCTTGATTGGATTTTGTTTTATTTTTACGCAGCTATTGTACTTAATATCACTTTCGCTCTCTCATTCTTTATACTCCACCTTTACAATTTATTTTTAAATTTGCCGAATCCAGAATGAGTGTCAAAAGCGGCTTTTTAAGTTGACGTTACTTACTAAAGTCTGTTTGGTTATCATCTAGAAGTGAAAAGAATGGAGATGATTTTATAATAAATAAAGAAAATATACGAAAATGTGTTATGTTTATTTTGTATCTTATTCCAATCTTATATCTAATTAACATAATTTAGAAGTACCTACAATTTTAAAAAAGACTCGCTTAGGAGTGTGATAGATATTGAGTTTACATTTGCCCTAATACATTATAAGGTGTGATGTAAGTGGAAACAACCTTTTGCTACAGAACATATAAATACTTATTTTATTACATTATTAGAAATATTTTCACATGTGCGATAAACATAGTTTTATGCCTATGACAGTATAATGTAATGAAAGTCATTTTACACAAAATTTTCATGAAAGCATTTGCTGTAATAATCATGATTATAAGTCATACTAGTATCTTCTTTTTCGATACCACTGAATGATATGAGATGATACTATTCTAAGGGTGCTTTTACACTGAGGCGGAGATCAGCGGAGTGGAGCTGTAACTTCACGCAGTCCGTAAGTCTCCGCTCAGCGTCAAATTTTATTTTTTCTCCTCTCCACTCTGTTCATCTTCGCCTCAATGGAAACTCACCCTAAATCCAATACAACGCGGTGTAAATACAAGCACACAACAATAATACCTTCATCGCGTTACCCCGGTAATGTGCCAGATAAAATTATAATACATATGAGTAGGTGTCTTTAAACTCTCTATCAATACAGTTGTTATACATGGCGTACTCTCAGAATCTACAATTATGATTCGAAAATCAAATCTTGTCCACAGGCATCTTTCTTTTACGCGGTCGTGACTTTCTTTCAAGAGCTCGATCAATATTTTTTCAGTTAATGTTTAAATTTATAAGTCAATTTAAAAAGTTTAGTTGGAATGAGTTTTTATACATAGAATGAAACCGGATAGGTTTTAACGAGGAAAAATGAATAAGCCCGTATGTATTAGCAGTATTCTCAATAAAAATATTTAATTATTAATTAATTGTTTTTTTACTATTTCCCGCAACTGTATTGAAAAACTGCGTGTTACACACGGGTGTGTAGGTTATTGTAAACTCATGATATTAAAAGTCCTCGACTTGGGCTCGGGTAAATGACAGCTCGTTTGCAATAATCTACTTTCCACCCTTCTATCACAATGTGCTATTTTGATTTACGCACGTGGCATTGACAATGATCTTTATTTATATCTATTAATGAGTGAATAGTGACAGATGTTAGAGATTTACTCGTTGCGATTGATTACTTGTGCGAACCAGTACCCAAGATGCCAATACCTTGAGTTTAGGTAGTCGACCACGATTGAGGAACGGCAAATAATTGTGGGTTACATGTGCAAAACTTACGGTCAAGATTTGGCTTTGCAAGCAATGCAGACTAGCGACAGTAAATCATGACCTTACATTCTCAGGATCATATTGGTTGTAGAGTATTTTTTAATTAACTAACATCATATTGTGCAAATTTGTAGATTCATTGGCATTTGCTCGTAGTAAGTTAATGCTTTCAGGTCAGATAAAGATCAGGTTCCAACTCATGTATCGAAATATCAATATAAACATAAGAATTTCAGGGTAAATATTAAGCATTGTTGTTGGGGTTAGATCCTATCTGTAATTGACGTATCGCATCTTGGCGGGATATAGCCACGTGAGTCGATGACCAACCTGCGAAACCAAATAATATTAATAGAGTTAGTTCAATAAAATTAAATACGAATGAATCAGACCATTTTCAGTTGTTATGTCATATAAAAAAGATAACGTGCATGGTAGAGCTATCAGATAAAAATGTTCTTTAGCTTCTTCCAGAATAAGTAAAAAAATATTTAAAATATTCATCTGTCAGCTGGAAATTTTTAGTGGCAATTAATCATAATCATAGCTTATACTTTTAAAGTGGGATAACTTTGTACAGTAATTAAATTGAAATATTTAGGTTTTGACTTAAACTTAATTAGTGCATTTGATAAATAAAGTTTTTGAAATATACGCTAAACATTGCTGGAAATATCATAACTTACTTTGAGTGTTTACTATTGAATTATGAGTCAATGAGTTCATATCCATGGGCGGTTGCTGGACAACGGCTGATTCTGAACCAGGTGCCAGGAAACTAGGCGGAGCCGTCAATGGAGCATCATCGGACTTGTGTGAGCAGGGTTTGGATGGTGCCGCGGGCTCTTCTGAAGAAGGTTTGGGTGTAGCGGGTGTGCTTGAAGAATTGCAATCAACTCTGTATTGATAGTCACAAACGCCTAGTTCCTGGAATAGAGCAATATAACATGTTCATTTCACGCTTTATTTACTGCACAAAGCGCCTTACTTGAAGGTACTTTGACATCAAAAAAGTTTTCTTACAAATAATTTTATATTGAACATCAATCAAATATAAACAATTTATATTTTACTACTTACACAAAATTACAATGTACGAAGGTAAATGTACGATTCAAAATAAGTCATCATCATCATCATCATCAGCCGGGAAACGTCCACTGCTGGACATAGGCCTCCCTCATGGTACGCCACATCGACCGGTCCCGAGCCACCTGCATCCAGCGACTCCCCGCGACTCTAACCAGGTCGTCGGTCCATCTAGTAAGGGGACGGCCTGGTAGACGTTTCCCGGTACGTCAAAATAAGTATCACAATAAAAACCATATGTGTACTAGACGACAATGTCAACAATATTATCAATGAATTGGAATCGTAAAAAGAACATTATTGGTTTTGAGAGAGCAAAAAGCAGTAAAAGCAGACAAATATGATGCGAATTATGAGAGCAGTAAATTTGGAATAATAATACCAAAATGGAAGCGGAAATGCAATACTAATAATAAATGAGCAAATAATAAAATAATCTTAAATTTTTACTACTTGTTTTGCAAAACAAACATACTACTTTAAAATAGGGGCAGTAAAGCATATAACGATGAAATACATACAGCTTATGATATTAAGGATAATGTAGTCGTTTTTGATAATTTTACTCGACACAAATTTCGAGTGGATAGAGGGATGAGAATCTATCAAATTAATCACTAGACAAGCACATGACGCTAGTATAATTTTTTTTATCAAATAGCTCCATAAGGCTCAGGAAAAGTCAGGCTGAAGTGAGCCAAGCTTACTTGCTGTATTCAAGGAATGAAAGAGTACCTTATTGTATACGAGGTCGGCGGGGCATTTGAACCGGACGAGCACCCGGTCAACACAGATGAAGAACTCGTCGCATTGTTCCTCGTTCCGGATAGCCTCAAACTCAGTGGAGCATTGTGGAGGTGGCAGTGGTTCAGCTGAAAACAAAATGATCACACTAATATCACGTCAGACTAATATTTGCAAAGGTGGAATGGAGTTTGTTTGGTAGCACTTTGGGGATCAACGACACATAGACACTATAAGCCACTCGTAGAGAAATTAAAAACTCTCGTAACATATGGCCGGGAGTAAGAGCCGCGGGAAAGATCACAAATACAATATTAGAAAAGGGATGTTTTGAATTCGGCCTGCACTTGTACACTGTGTAAAAATCCAGTAATACTCGTACTATAAAGATATCTGGAAAAATGCTAGAATAATAAAAATGAATCGTTTGTATTCACGTAATTTTTGGTTTTTTAAGTTAAATCTTGCCTGTTTTGTGCATTTATATTATTTTTGTATAAATAAACCAGACAAAATATTCAAAAATGTTAATGTAATCAGTTTTATTTGATAATGACCTTTCAGAATTATAAGTGTACAAGTCCAGGCCATACATTCGCGGAACGTGTCATTTGAAAATTTGTGAGTCAAAGTGTCTCTCTGTATGTTCCCTTTTTACGTCTAAACGGTAACATTGTCGTAATGAAACACTTACTATCCTACCTGAAAAAGGGCATAAACTACTTTTAATACTAATGAAAAGTTCCTCTAGGATAATTTCTGAAGCACATGAAGACGCGGGAAAATTTCAGTTAATCTTCAAATAGCTACCCGCAACTGGACCGTTATCATAACCCATCTGCCAAGACCGGTGATTACAGCAAATCACTACGTGCTCATGAATGCAGTTGTCTCACGAGTCGAAGAACACTGCACCCTAATTGCGAAATGTTAAAAGTGTTTTCTAAAATGGTGCGACTATGTGTATTCACACTGTTCGGCAACCGACAAGTTTTATATAACATCCGTCATGACATTTAAGACATCTGACGACATCTTTCTAAAGTTCACACGTTTCTTATTCACTATGCTTGTGCAGTTCGCAGCATAATATGTGGAGTTGAGACCAATGACCTAAGTATTAAATTAATGTCACTTACGAAATGTTGAAGGTTCTTCAAAGTCTGCAGTTGTGCCTAAAGGTCATTCGCACGAAAAAAATTCCGTACAATATTTGTTTTACGTAAATCTTTTCAAATAGAGTACCTAGATTTGTGCAGTAATGATCTTAAAAAAACCGTCAAGTGCGTGTCGGGACATGCGAAGTATAGCTGTAGTTGAACTGGTTTTATAAAAAGTAATTTTGAGTGAAACTTGTACGAAGTATTTTTTATAATTTGGTCGCTAATTACTCGTTAACATGTGAAGCCACCTTAGTCTTGATAGTTTCCTTAAAGTTCCGCATATACTACTACTACAGTACTACAACAGTGAATTTTTTAAGATTTTAAAAGCAATAGAGGGGAAGAGGTGGGGACTTGTTCTTATAAAAATTATCACTCTAAAGCTTAATATTTCGCAAACGAATCCCCCATTTAAAAAAATAGTGTTCCCAAACCTACAATTTTTTTAAAGACCTATTCAACGATACCCCATGCAATGGGTTAGACGTGAAAAAAAATTTCATCCCCAAGTTACATCAATGATTTTATACGACTTTGTGGGGGATTCAATATGTATACCCATACCAAATTACAGCTTTCTAGTAGTAAGGGTCTCTGCGCTAAGCCACGGACGGACTGAGGGACACAGCGAAACTATAACGGATTAAAGGTTGTTTGACTACGGAACCCTAAAAACTACCGTGCCGGGATATGAATATCATTAGCACAATACAGAAAAGAGGAACAACTTTTTTTTGGAACAATTTGTTTTGTGTCATTAACGCTTAACTTCATCGTTATATACTTTTTGTTTTAGCAAAAAAAAATTATAACTTTAATTTTTTTTAACTTTTACATCTAAAATTAGAGATTCAATGTGGATTATGCGTGGGCGATCGGAGTTGATTTCTTATTTATCATATAATTATTTATCATAGGAGTATGATCAAAAATGGCAGCAAAGTGTAAATAATGTGATTAATAAGTGAAAATTTCGGGAAATAAGCCACCTACCTATACCAACTTTATCTTACTGTATTACAAATCAGCTTCACAACAAAATGCCTAACGAAAAGTTTATTCAATGTGGCTAATAAGAGTCTCATGTTGAGCATTGGACATCAGATGATGAAGATTTTTTGGGGATTCATAAGTATCTGAATACTGATGATCAGATTTATTTGTTCATACAAGTACCTGTTCTTTGACTGCAATCTACGTTTTGAGGGTAGTCGCAGTACCCTTCCTTGGCAAACAATAATCCTTCTGGACACTCCTGTTCAAAAGCCCAACCATCCCAGCAGTTCAAGAAGTTCCTGCACGATTTGGAAGGTATTTGCGTTCTCTTTCCAGCACATTGAGGGTTGGGCTCGACTAGAATCTCCTTCCGAGGCAATGTTTGGAGCTTGTTCTGGTACATTGGGTCGCTGTTGACCTGTTGGATTACTTGGTCCGACACTGGAATCATGTAGGCAGTCGGCACGCCGTATGTGGTCGGCTAATAGATAAAATAACAATAAAAGCCGCTTTAGTAAAGCTAACTCCATAATTTTACGCCCAAAATTCATTTGTTTTACCCTTACCTAAAGATATGCAAAACTAATAAAATATGACACTTAGGTACTTCCATTTTGTTTTGTACGAATGAATATACGTATAATAAACTAAATGCTTTCTTGCAAAATAGCATACTAAGTAGGCGGAATTTATATTTATTTTTCCTTGGTAGCTGAGTAATTTATTTAATTTTAAATTATCAATAATATCTAGGAATTCGATCTTCGCTCGTATTTTGCAAAATTTTGATTACAGTCCCTCAAAAAGTAAGAGTAAATCCTTACCGGGAATGTATAAGGTTCTGATTTGTTGCGGAATTTCGGCGGACTTAATTTATGCTACTAGCAACAATGACGGCGACTGACTTTTACATTTTTTCCTCATATATGCCTCGTTAGGACAAACATCTTTACAATCTCAACCTTTTCTGACCATAACTAATGAGTAATAACGTCAGCAAATACATCAATGAGCCATGAGGTTGTAAGGATGTTTCTCTCAGGCAGCATTTTCTCGAAAATGAGAACCTTGCCAATCAACACATACACATTTCTGGATCCCAAAAGAGCTTAAAAAAGTTACAAGTTCAAAGGACTGTTCAACAGGATACTTACACGCAGAAAATTGAAGAACGGATTAAAAATGTTCCCAAGAAACGGTATTTTGTCGGCAGTCTTAGTGAAGTCATAAAGGTAGGGATTCTTGTAAGTTTTTACTAAATTTCCTTCTTCGTCGTAAACTGCAAAAAAACAACAACACTTTTTATGACAAGTTTCCGTGGCTTACACGCTTCAACCAACAATCCGTGGGTCACGAGTTCGATTCCCAGTGGGGGTACTTATCGGTTCTAGGTTTTGTTGTTGTTGGGGCATTTCCCTATTTTCGCCTGGCTAACTGCTACCATGGTGTCTAAGTCTGCCGCTAAACAGCAGTGCTAAAAGCACAGTTGTGTCCCAGTACAAAAGATAGCAGATCGAGTGCCTCAGTAGCTTGAGGGTTCCAGGGACGTTAACCATCCAACGGCGTTATCATCATTTACTATCATATGAGATGAAGACCAAGTGATAACAAATTATACATTTAAAAAAGTTCACTCTAAGAGCTAAACGGTGAGGGAAGCAGGCACATATTAGATACATACATTAGACTTATACATCTGTCAACGAAGTTGTTTCTGACATCAAGATAAACATGGAATTTCTAAAGCCATCTCAAACAAGAACTCTGAAGATTATTCACGTCACCCCCATCATTGTAAAAATGAACAAGTAAAAAGCAATTTTAAAGACGGTTCACATCTTTTGCGTGTAACATTCATTGACAGCTTAATACTGGTTACATGGTTATTTATCTGAGTGCAGCGATCAATGGATAAAAGAGACAGTCATCCTGACACATTCACCTGGGTGTTCAATGTGGATTATAAATCAAAGTGAAGTGGAGAGATCGACGACTTGGTTGTTTGAATTTGTTAAACTTTTTGTGTGAGTTAAATTTGTATGTGGCATTAGTATTTATAGATTTACAGTTTTAAGAATGGTATTTAAATAAAACGGTCAAGTGGAAGTCGGATTCATGCACCGGGGGTTCCGTACAGAATATGAATAATTAACATACTGAAAATTTCAAATAATATATATTATAAGGTACTATGAATCTAACTATCCTGTACCGAAAATGTAAGTCCGATTGAAGAACCAATTTTACTTTGCGGTTATATTACATATCCGATGTATAGCTTGCAACTGAAAAGTTAAGTTTGTGATAAGTAATAATTGAAGGACAGGAACCGTCCATAGGCTGCTCTTTATCACTATAGAACACATAGTTCTCTAAAATCCAAGCGGAGGAAGTACTGGACCAAATCTAGTAATATACAAAATATTTCGTGATTTTACTTGGTATTTTTGGGGGAAGATATAGAAGTGAAGAAAACAAACACAAGCTACATACATTTAACAGTAATTAATAAAAATACATAAAATACTCACACAGCAACCTCTTTTGTCTGCTGCCACCAACTCCGTTATTGATTGGATCCAAAGCATGTCCCTCGCACAACCCTACAACTAAAAACCCAACAAATAATAAATACATCTTCCCGAGTAGTCCCTACAGGATGAATAGTACCGAGGCAATGTCAGGGCTGAAGGCACAAACTAGCTTTTATACCCTGTACCATCGGATATGGAAAACAAGTACAGAACTACAGATACGTGGGCTCTAGTTTTAGCCAGGAGGACGTAAGGAAAGGCCTAAAAGGATATGCTTGTTCTACAGTATCTGTTAATAATTTTTTGTTAAGATTTATCTTGGTAGTTGACGTTATAAATGGAGTTCTTTTTGTCGTGAGGTGGCTAGGAGGAGATAAATCCATAAAAGTTTTATTGAGATTTCTGGCTTTTGTTTGTTGAGTTAAGGATTTGGTAACGATGATTGTATTATTTTGTTAAAATTCTTTGTAAGACTGATGTTAAATATCAAATCACACGATTAATTTATCAACTATACTACTAAATCAATTCGACTGATGATCGAACAGTTCTAATGCGACTTATTAAACGTTAACATTCAATCTTCAAATATTAATGGAACAAAGTTGCTGCCTTCTGATTTTGCATTAATGTTTTGAGCATCAAGCACAGTATAATTTAAATATTATTAATTTGAACCATATCCCATAACCAATCGAAAAGTATCACTATAGACGCACCCATCCTTATTCAACCTGCTCGTCCATTACTTTCTGTCTATCATTGTCGAGATGCACAATGATATAAACTATAGACTGGAAGAATCTCTGCAAAACCGTATACAAATAAATTCTCCATATCTTGTCCAGGGTCATTCCTTTCCCAGGCTATGATCTATGGCACAGCTTGACCCCCCACATATCACTGGCATCGGCGTTGCCCAGAACATTGTCAAGCCGTGCATCCGCATTGCTATAAATTGCAGTCGTTGCACTGGGAACCGGACCAACGTCTAAATCACCGTGCATTGTGAGATTACGACATCTTACATTTGTTTGTTTGACTGTTTGTTAGTTTACTAATTATAATGGACAAACTTTCAAAAGAAATATTTGGAAATGGTATTTGTTTTGGGGTAGAAAATGATTTTGAAATGAATGAAAAGAAATTTCTTCCGTTAACTGCCATTTTGGTGTTTTTCAACTGCAACATATTTTGTCTTTCACTTTATCAAAAAGTATTGAAGCATAATACTAAAAAATCAGAAAAATTTCCATAGGTATTGTAATTTTTTACTCTTTTCATTTCATAGCCAGCCTTCGTTTCTAAATTATGCTATGTATTAAAAATGCTGTATTCTGACTTAAAAAGCGTTTAAAACGTCAGACTCCGGGTGTATTCACAAGTTAAAAAACATAAATCATAGACAACGACGTGAATCTAGATAACTGTCAATTCGAAGCAGCTCGAATAAATAAATTCCTTCCTTTATGCATATCTGCCTCGCTCGGGATGATTTGCAACATTATTTGAAACATCCTGATGACTTGGCACGGCAATAGTGCCACACGGTGCTCATGGCAACTTTGTAAAGATGAGCCATGACAGGCTTACCAGTTAATCGTCTTAAAACCATAAGCCTCATTTTCCACTTACAGAAAAGTCTAAGTTTTTTGTCAAATAAAAAATAAACTGACACTGTTTTGATGTATAACTTGTCTTTAAATTGTTGTAACCAGTTGTAAAAAGTAAAAAGGATTTCCATTATGTACCATTACCAAAGTTACACCAAGTTTCAAAACCAAATCTATGATTTTGTTGAACAAGGAGCAGTTCGAACAGTGTGAGCCACGACTTTATGCGAAATTGATCCCAAAAGTGGTCAGGCGGGAACTTCGTCGATAGTGCATGATAAGTCTATTGTTTGGTAAATTGCACGATTTATCTATAAAGTGTGTACATTCTAGCAGAGGCCTTTCTTGGTGGTGTTCAGTTGATTGCGCGGGCGCAGGGTCTAACATTCTTATTGCAGCGGGTTCATTTAATTACTGCGTACACGCCAACTTGGCGGACTTGATTACTTACTCGACTGTTTCCTCTCCTAATACAGGGGCTTACAGCTTGTTTATATATCACTTTATTTTATTGTACTTTTATGTTTCGGTTTAATGCTCGTAGAACTTGGGAGTGAAACGTTTTTCTTATGATGTTTTTGAATCACTTCTATGCAAACAACATTTTTAGCGAATCGTTAGGGTTTGGTGAAAATGTCAACTATTTTGTAACTACCTTATGTGTAATGAATGGCATGTATAACAGAGTGCTGAAGTTACACCAAACATACATTCTGGCAATTTTTACCAAGCTATTAGGTAAAAATATTCAACACTATCATGTTTCAACTAATCGATTCTGCCCAATTTCTATAAATTGATTCAACGTATAGCCCCTGGTAAATTTGGAATCATAGCTTCAGGAAAAGTTTAACGAACAGTTGCAGACTATTTGAGAACATTTCAGCAAGTAACTATAATGCAGGAGTAATTAAAGACATAAAGATTCCCCCTTTTTTATCGTGACCTGACATCAGAGACGGTATTAAAATAGCATCAGACAATTTTAAATTTCTGTCGTGTACGATAAATTATTTTAATATTTGTCCTTTAACTGTTCAACATTAATTAATACGAAAGATAAGATCTTAAATGTTCCAGAGAAGAGTTAAATGGATTTTATAATTGGATGTAAAAGCATTTAAGAGGATATGTACCGTATTTAGAGAAGCCGCAAACATTTTAATTGGTATACTGCAATATGTTTTAGAGGGTGAAACAGTTTTTTATCATAAAAACATACGATTAAATATGCTATTTTTTTGACTTTGTCTATTAATAAAATGTAAAGTACGTAACTAAATTACTACAAATAGTTGTCTCATGAAAATGTCTGAAAAATATTTTGCCTCTTCCTTGACTTCTTCTGGGTTAATTTCAATTCTATTTGTTCTTTTCATGCCATAGACGTATAGCAAATTTCATCAAGATCGGTTAAGTCGTTTAGTCGTGTAAGGGTATCAAACACACTGAGGGACGCACTATTGTGATACGGTTGTGTGATTGAATCTGCAATGAAGCATTTTCCATAATTCCATATTTTTGATGGATAAAATACTGAAGGCTATATTATCCTTTATCAGCTGAAATAGTCCTACTACTACATGCGTCTCCTTCATACCTTTCCATATGGAGATATGCTATAATCACCACTCTTCTGATCCAAATGATTGCATTACGATGCTAGTAGCCGCAAATAAGTTGATGCCCGTCTCCTTTAAGTCTCTAATTCGCCTTCTACATCATCGACGGGAAGAAATTCAAATTTTCTACCCTAAACCCAGCTCTTCAGGGCACTGAAAAGATATATCAGTCTGTTCTAAAAATAAACAAAACATGACCGTCTACAATCGATCCGTCAAAGTGAAACGGTTTCGTCCGAGACGGTCGCTTTCTATTTACAGATGAAAGCGATATTTGCGTGATTTGCACGCAATTTTTTTCTCTCCCGTCTCGTGTATGCAATATGCTTAATTTATGCATGTCATCTAGATAGGATGGACCAATGTCTCGTGTTCGGTATTATTTGGGATAGGATGTGAGTTTTAACACAAGATTGAATAGTCTTTTAACCAGCTCCGTGCTCTAGTGATTTGGCATTATTCGGATGTCCCATATTCCACAGATAGGGCATTTTCTATGTTCACTTGTTTAGCTAAAACCATATTATGTACCTAAGTCTATCGCCAATCAGCAGTGTTTTTTTAGGGATTTATTTCATTTCAACTTCTTCCGTATTCATATTATCATTCATCAATTTCGCACAATATAAAGCACAATATTGTTCTTATCAATATATTTACTTCATTGTGTGGTTTATTGTTAAGAGTTCCCGTTCACCCCCCTCTTCTCCACGGTAATTGTGTAAGTAGCATGCAATAAAATATTATTTTTAGCGGAAGAGCGGGGCCTCCTAATACAAGCTTATTTTAAGCTATTTTAACTTAACAGGAGTGTCCCAGAAACTGTTATGTAAGGAAAATCATATGTAACATAATTTTTTGATGTGTCTAATGTTTGTTTCTGTCCTAAAATAAAACTATTAACATTTCTACAATATTTTTATTATTACAATTGAGTGGCATGTTATTTTTTATATATATAGTTTATATATATATTTTTTTTATATATATAGTTGTAGTTCTTTGTAAGGCTTGTAACAAAAATGTAACATTTAAAGTGTTCTTGCAACACTATTATTTTAGCAATTAATAAACAATTGTTCCATACAATTATAATTAAAAAAGGGCAATAATAATACTTAATTACCACTAGTTACTAAGACGAACATTTATAAAATAACATCATAAACAATAATTAATTGGCAACATAATTTAATTGCAATCAAAATACTAAAATATAACTTAATTTTCTTGCAGAACACGTAGAACAATAACAGGATTTGATGTTAAAGAACTTGGCCAGAGGACAAGGATGGGGCAATACGTTTCATTGGACGAGTAAAAGAGACAGTGAATGTGACACAGCCTTTCGCTTTGCTGTTGTATAGCTAAGAATGGATGCCAAATACTGTTACGCTCAGTGCGGTATCGAGAGCTGCGCGTGCGTCAGTTTATAAGTCAAATAGGTCAGGTTTTGTTAGATTTTAGTGGTATTGTTCTGTTTTATGACAAAAGATGGCGCTTAGTTCGAGTGTAGGATTTGTTTTCCTAGCGTTTTTAGTTGGTAAGTATTTTGATTTTAAATTAATAAGTGAATTTTTAAATATTATGTTTGTGTGTATAAACTGTGTATATTTCAAAGAAATTGTCCAGACCGATTGTCTAGTATATATAGAGAGATTCTATAAGATACATTTTCAATAGCGAATTATGTACGAAGGATAAATAAGGTGTCACAAATATTGTGCCGAAAGCGATGCACCCAACAACAAATATTTATTTGTTTCCAGTCTATACCCCTCCACTGGAAACCAGCTCCCCTCTCTTTGCAATTCACTTGACATTAAGAAATATAAATGTACAACCTAACATAATGTTACTGTCATAAATCACCATATCAATCAAGGTCAATAAGCCAATCCGCATCGTACATCCTTGTCTTTAAATTACTAGCCTAAGTTTAATAATTATAACAAAGACTTATTTGTATACGTACAAACATAATGTAACTCATTTAAGTAGCAAATGACCTACAACTTTCTATTTTTTATTCCTTCGTCGTTCTGTGTAATCAAAAGCAGCAGAACGACCTTGTGTGGTCTTGAATTTTAATTATAATAGTTGCAGTTAGTAGCTGTAACAATTATAAAATACAAGTTAACGCGTTCAAAATGAACTAGATAGAAACCGACTTCAACTGCCCTAAACGTCTACTTTATTAAGGCAAATTTAAGATGCATATCGTTTTCTCATGGATGCCATTCTCAGAACTGAACCTAATCGAAATGAAACCATACGGGAAACACCAGCTTTCAAATAAAAATAGAATCATCCAAATCGGTTCACCCAGTCAAAAGTTCTGGGTAACAAACACTTAATATTCCCTATCTCTAAAACCACTGAACCGATTTTGATGAAACTTGCAGTCTTCCCTAATTTGTACAATACCAAGTTCAACAATAAAATGATTATTTAAATCAAACTTGTGATTCCGGAGATATATGACAACAAACATACAAATATACATACACTTTTGAAATTTAGCACACCTGATTAGAAGCTGATGTAGACTAACATATACGGAAATTGGGCAGTTCTGGAAGTATTATATACATACAGGTAGAATTGATAACCTCATTTTTTTTGAAGTCTGTTAATAATATAAACTGTGTTAAGTACTCTGGATACATTATATACAGAAACATGCATTCATAGTATGAATTTCATACTCGAATTCCAGTCATTTTAGGTATAGGATGCATGAATTTATGTAACACTAGTTTTAGCCCGTGTCTTCAGCCGCGAGCACTACAGAAAGTATTCCACGCGAACTACATGCTCGATCGGGATAAAAAGTATGATATATCTCTTTCCAGACTTTCAACTATTCATATACAAAAAAAAAGCTTTTAACAAGTCATTCTGACCCTTCATTACTACGGAAAAGAAGGCACAAATAATCAAACTCACTTTCGTTTTTACGATATTATAGCAGGGATTTATATATGTGATGGAATTCTATGTGTTTATAACAAATTCTGTGTGGAAAACGTCATACTGTTCCATTTATGCATAATAGAGTAAAAACAAAGCCTAGTACGAGTAGAAACAGTATATGTTCTTTTCTTGCTATTATGATATTATAAGGCATATAATAAGGCATAGGAAGAAATCGTGGTCGCTCTGAAGTCTGTAGGTATGTGGTAGACTAAATGAGCGCACGGTGTATATACAACCTAAGAAGTACTGTTTATCACCATATAAAGTTGCGTATACGTCTCAATCCCTATAAGAATAATGTTAGATCACGAATATATAGATCCACGCTTGACAAATACAACGCTGTTTGTCGAGGGAAGTCAATATTACACAGCAAATGACATTGTTTAATCAAGTAAATTCTTATCAATCTATAAATATAGCTGCAGAAAGTACTTAAATATAAGAGATTTTTATAGTGACGCAAAGCTCTCACGCGCATCCATACAAAAGACATCAACGCAACATCGCGACGTTCGATATTCGCCCAACAAACGACTTTGTTCATTGCTTAATGGCACATATCTTCAATACAACATCATTCAACAATCACGAATCAGAAATATCACAGCAAATTGATATGAAATTTGGCACAAAGTTTTTATTCTGGTAAAGTGTTACCATAGGATAATGTTTAATATCAACGAGGACGGAGTTTCAGAAAAAAAAGTGTGTAGTATTGAAAAAAACTTTTTACAACTGCATTCTTTTTATTTTCTCTGGCACGGGTCAAACTTAATCCGAATTGAGATAGTGGTCCAATAGATACAACTTTCATAGGAGTGTCTAAGATCTCCTAAAAATTACAATGAGTACATTGTTAGCCTTAATACCTTTTGGTCCATTGTAAGTATTTATAAATTTTTGTGCATACTTTGTTATTTAATTAGCTTAGTAATATAGTTTAGGCATGACTTGAGTCATGTTTAGTTTAATTTGACAATATTATTTTTAAAATTTTATAGATTTCAGGATTTGTTTGATTGGAGTTTAAGCTGATGGTCCAGTAGATACAGCTTTAATCAATTTAAAAAAAATTATATAGAAAAAAATTGTGTTCGTTGAAATCACAAGTATCAGAGTATTCATTATAACAACAAATGGCAGCTCTCCAATCATTTAGAGGCTAGAATGTCTCATTTTGACATAGTTTCGGTGGGTATAATGCTACGCGTGGTTAGGTAACAGAGAAACCGGCTCTATGTTGCTACACCCTTCTTTGTTCATTATTTGTATACTCTCTTGATATTCAATCTGATAGCACAATATCGACTCGTGTCAACATGGCTAGCGGATACTTATATCCATAGTTTTAACCGCTTCAGTGGCCGGGTGGCTACAACGTTGGATTGATATGAATTGAGAAACAATTTCTCAAGCACATAGTACCTAGAAAATTCAACGTAAATCAAATCAGCTATTCAGTTCAGTGCTACTCTGAGGTTGAATTCACTAAGGGCCAAAATCTTTACAACCTCACAGCTCACGGATGTCTTTGCTGGCGTCTATACTGTTTGTCTCTGCCACCAAATAAACGTGAGCTGTGAGGTTGTAAGTTGAAAGGATTTTATCGCTAGTGAATAGAACCCCTTTTGTCACATTTTTATATTTTGTATGTTCAACTTTTGATATTTAGGAAAACATATATTTTAGTACCGAATAAACAATTTTTATCTACCTGATAAAATCCGGAATCAGGGAATCCGTAGATGGACTAAGGTCACCGACATAGCTCGACGAGTCAGTGAGCTGAAGTGGCAATAGGCAGGCCACATCGCTCAAAGAACGGATAACCGATGGGGAGTAAGAGTAATTGAGTGGCGACCACGTACTGGGAAACGTCAACCAGGCCGTCCCCCGAAGAGATGGACCGACGACCTAGTTAAGGTTGCCGGGCGTCGCTGCATGCAGGCGGCTATAGACTGGTCAATATGGCATATCGTGGAAGAGGCCTATGTTCAGCAGTGGACGTTTCCTGGCTGATGATGATAACGATATTTTTAGTTCATTCAATTCTTCTTTTGAATGAGGGGTATTACGTTTTTTAACACGTTAATATCACTAAAAGACTATTAAAACTTTAAATTTTAAAGATTATTTTGGAATAGTTTTGATGTCTGTTGTACTCGTATCTTTCCTCACAACTCCATGACATTATTACGAGTACAAAAGACAAAGGTAAAAAGAATAAAGTTTTCATCTTCATTAAAAAGCTTAAAAAGTGGCTCCACCAGGAAGTATGCGGCCCCGCCCAATGTAAACAGCTTATGCTAGGTCACCTCAGCAGACCCGGATGCCGGCAGGAAATATAGCTCTATATGACTGATAGCAAAAATGTTGTATGTGTGACCTCAGACGGTCAAATGCAACTGGTCTGTTTATATTTGTAGATCTAGATTATAATTAAATAAATTGTAATACTAAATAAAATAAAAATTTAAAAAATATAACTAAACTAGCAAACCCGGCGAACTCCGCTTCACCACCAGATGGCTTCGTTTTATGTAACATTTCGTTTGGTGATTAAAAGATGAAGAATTTTTGTTTTTGTTTTATATTTGAAAAGGAAAATTTTTCCCGCTTTTCTGTTGAAATTTTTCCTGAATTTTGTTTGCTATAAACTTTACGAAGCCCGAGACCTTTCCAACGAATTCAAAATCGTGGAAATCGGTTCATGCGTTCTGGAGTTATAGCGTCAGGAAGGAAAACCCGACTTATTTTTATATAGTAGATTTCATTTTCAAATACTGTCTGCTTCAATGGCATGCTTTATCGTTCCAGTATTGACGTCATCCGCTGTACCAAAGAACCTCCCCAAGAGGAAGCCAGCCAACCCTCCTGCCAGGACTGTCGCTGAGGCTGACAGAGATGCGGAGATCACCAACACGTGTCCTGATGATGGTTTCTTCGCTGATGCTGAGCAGTGCGACAAATATTACGAATGCAGGTCTGTTAGAAACGAAGAATATATTGACATAATTAATTACATACTGACATAGCTCGACGAGTCAATAAGCTGAAGTGGTAATGGGCAGGCCACATCACTAGAAGAACCAATAACCTGTGGGGAGTCAAGTTCTCGAGTGGCGTCACGTACCGAGAAACGTCACCGAGCCGTCCCCCTACTACTATTAAATACTGTGTTTCGTATTGTATTTATATCGATTGTATTTATATCGATTTCTCAGTACTGATCATTATGAGTCTACAAAAAAGTTGCGAAGTAGCGTGCAGCGCGGCCCATGTTAGTTTTATAACGGTTGATGTGTAGGAGGTTACCTATTCTGGTTCGGTAACTATATTCTTATGTTTATTGCAAAATGACATACGTGTGGGTATGATTCCGGTAGTTAATAAAATAATTTCATTCCATGTTTCACTTTGGGTGTCGCAAAATGCCACTAAAAGGCGTCTCCAACTGCGTGCGTTACTGGCAAACATCTTGAAAAATGACCTTGACTGCGCAGTAATCAATTTTCGGGTCTAAATCAAATCAAATCAAATCAAATCTGTTTATTTGCAGTCATCAGCAATCATTTACTACCTATATAATTATATTATATATTTATGACTTCTAAAACCTCTAATTGGCGGGGCGCAGGAAGGGACCGTCATTTCGAACGCATTAAAACGCATGATTGGCCGATCAGGCCCCCCTTGCATCCCTCTATCACCCGGGATGCGCGAACTCATCCCCACTATGGCCATTATTTTGCAGGGAACTATACTACTGACAACTTACTTTCCGCTACGCGACAGTTAAAATCTAATTTAGCACTAACTTGCTTTTGTAAATCTATAATTCACCGGTCAACAAATATTTTTTTTTGTTTTGCGCATGGCTTTCACTTAATTTACTCTGATTTATAAAGCCAAGATATATAAAAAAGTTCGATTACAAATCGAAAATATTCGCTTTTTAAGATGTTATAGCGATTTGATCATTTTTGATTTTCGCGCCGAATTAATGTCGCGTCTTCGCACGCTACCGCTGTCGAAGGAGAGGTAAGAGGGCGGGGGGGTAGTGTTTCTTGCGTCGCTCATCGTGCACGACAGTATGTGCTTGCATATTACAGAGGAATAACGTGTTTCATATTTGTTTTCGCTGTATTAACCTGTACAAAATGGCTTCGAGAACTTGTAGACGAGACGCTGACTCGTTTTGCTATATTTGTGGCGAATTTATTAAAGTAAGGGAGAAAAAATACGATTTAAGTACAAATTTAAAGATTTGCGAGGCATATCAAGCTTACTTCCATCTACCTGTTAAAAATCAAGACAAGAAATGGGCCCCACATGTGTCATGTAACTCGTGCAGATACATTCTGGACGGTGAGTTTATTTTCTCTTTTTTATTGTATTAACTATTTTATATTAACATGAATGAAGTTATATTATAACATCATTAATGTTGTATATGTTTTTAATTTTATTTAGTTACGTTCTATTTTAGGATGGTACCGAGGTGAAAAAAGAGCAATGAAGTTTGCAGTGCCGAGAATCTGGAGGGAACCCAGGGATCATCACACAGACTGTTATTTTTGCATTGTGAATCCACTTAAAGGTAAAAATTCAAGGAAAACATCTTATCCTAATCTACCATCGACATCCGCTCCAATACCACATACAGAAAACAATCCTGTGCCTGCTCCACCTGTGCTGGAAACTCAACTACTCTCTCAAGGCAGCCATCAATCACAGAGTTCATCTGTATCCGTACATTCCGAATTCGTTCTTGAATCTGAACCAAAAATACCACATCTAATCAACTCTGAAGATTTCAACGACTTAATAAGAGACTTAAATCTACCAAAAAGTAAAGCAGAGTTATTAGCATCGCGATTAAAACAACGGAATTTACTTACTCCTGATGTTCGAATATCTCATCAAAGAAAACGTCACGAAGAATTTTCTTGTTTCTTCAGTAAGGAAGATGGACTCTGTTTCTGTCATGACGTGAAAGGTTTATTTGAAGAAATAGGTATTCCATGTCATACAACTGAATGGCGCCTTTTTATTGACAGCTCAACAAAAAGCCTTAAAGCTGTTTTACTACACAATGGGAACAAATTTCCATCTATTCCATTGGCACATTCCGTACACCTCAAAGAAAATTATGACAGTATTAAAATGCTATTAACTGCCATCAAATATATGGAATACAAATGGGAAGTTATTGGTGACTTCAAGATGGTGTGTTTTTTGACTGGAATGCAAGGTGGTTATACTAAATTCTCCTGTTATCTTTGCCTGTGGGATAGTCGTAATGATGCTGCTCACTACCGCCAAAAACATTGGCCTGTACGTGCTGAGTACGAAGTTGGAAAATCCAATATTAAATGGGAAGCAATTGTCGATCCTAAATCCATATTAATGCCGCCATTGCATATTAAATTGGGTCTTATTAAACAATTCGTGAAGGCTCTAAATCATGAATCTGAAGCTTTCAAATATCTGAATAGTTTTTTTCCAAAGCTTTCAGAGGCGAAAATTAAAGCCGGAATCTTTATAGGCCCCCAAATAAAAAAAATTATGGATTGCGATATTTTCCCAGAGCTACTTAACAATGAGGAGAAAAAAGCCTGGAACAGTTTTAAGGCAGTAGTTCATGGTTTTCTTGGAAACCATAGAGCTGAAAATTATGAAGAGCTCATCACTGACATGATTACAAATTTTTCCATCATTGGATGTAGAATGTCTCTAAAGATGCACATGTTACATTCTCATCTAGATAAATTTAAAAGTAATATGGGTGCTTTTTCGGAAGAACAAGGAGAACGCTTCCATCAAGATATAATGGAATTTGAGAGGCGTTACCAAGGCCAGTATACTGAAAGTATGATGGGCGACTATATTTGGGGGTTAATAAGAGAAACTTCTTTTGAACATGCCAGGAAAAGTAAATCTGTTCATTTTTAAATTAAATATTTAAAAAAGAACAATTTTACTTTTCCATTTACTCCATTTTAAAACTCATATTGTAAGAATTTTTCATAATTAAATGTTCTGTATGCTATAATAAATTATCTCTATGTCAATTTTTTACGTATTTTCATTAATGTGATTTTTTCAATTTTTTACACATAAAATCAAATTCAAAGCATTTTTTTGTTCTTATTCTTATTTCTAGGTACATTAGCAATAAAAATAAGGTATGTATATCCCGTGCGCAAAAATGCTGTAGACCGGTGAATCGAACGTAAAATAAAAGAAGCTCAGGTAAAATGACATTTTAGGTACTCGTAGTACGCGGTAACGTCGTCGGATGGTTTTATCTATTGATCTTTCTATAATCTAAGATTTACAACTTCCACGTTTCAAAGATCAGAATAAGAATAAGGTTTTGTTCAGCAGTGATCGACTGACAAATAATAAAACAAGACGTGACTTTCGGAAATTTCTAAAATTATTCCCAAAACAACATTTTAAAATAAAGATTCCATTTAAAGTGTGTAAGACGTTAGATAAAGAAGCATTTTCTCCTTGCAATATGACTTGGTTTTAATGTATGTAAGTAATATTTTTTACATATCTCAAAAAGGTCAACTACCTTAGCACTTTAAGTTACAAGTCACGAATTTAGGTACTTGAAAGTTGATAAATCTTTGCCTTTTCCTCTTGTTTAGTCAGGTACTTGTTTTAAAAATACACGAGTATTGGCTCAACTGCCGTTTTTTTCGGAACAAGCGTTCGAAAACGGCAAACATACCGTTTTCGAAAGTCATATTAGTTCATAAGACGAACAAATTGGCACCGTATTATTCTTCGATGCAAGTCGAATTTTTTTTCGCGATTAGCAACATAAACTCAAATACTTTTTGGAAGTTAGTTCATCTATATAAATTATGAATTGTCAAACGACTTCCAAAAAGGACTTCTTAATTCGACGGGTATGTTTTTATACGTTTGTTACCTCTGAACTTTTGACTGGGTGAACCGATTTGGATGATTCTTTTTTTTATTTGAAATCTGGTGTTTTTCGTGTGGTCCTATTTCAATTTGGTTTAGTTCTGACAATGACATCAATGAGAAAACGATATAAATATGAAATTTGCGTTAATAAAACAAGAATTTGAGGGCAGTTGAAGCCGGTTTCTAGTTCTTTTTTAACGCGTTAACTTATTTACTTTTAAATATGAAACACTAATGTCTGTCCATAAAATCAGCAACATGGTTTATCATACTTTTCCGAAAACGTCCGTATCACGTTATTTTCCGCTCGCTTTTCCGCACTAACTTTTCTACATTCTACTTAGGGGCCGTCCATTAATCACGTGATCTTTTTTTAAGCATTTTTTAACCCCCCCTCCCCCTTGGTGATACATGGTGAGGTTTAAGACTACCCCCCACCCCCCATCCAACATCACGTGTATTTTTCGTATCTACAAAAAATCTTAAATTTTTTAGAACTAGAATTGTCTTGCGCGCGCAAGCGCGCGTGTTGAATTTATATATTAATTTGGTATCGTATATGTCATGATATATTTTTGTGTCATTTTACTATAATACATGTAACTGTCAGCCAATCACAAGCCTGGAAGCTTGGCTTCACATATATTTGATCTCCTTTTTATGTTAGGATATTTTAGAATATTATCTTAAATACATGTATAAAGTATAATCTTATTTTATTCTGAAATTAAGGACCATGATAAAAATGTATGACAGAAAGGTTGCAGGTTGTTTTTGATTGGCATAAAAATAATAATAAACGAATGGTGTAATCACCCACAACTCATTAAATTCTTTCTGAGCGATACTAGGTTTTTTCCTTTCTTATACTCTGCAAAAAGGTCTTTATACAGATCATCTACTTTAAACATTGTATGCAAAACGTACTAAGGTATTATAACCGTTTACGCATGTATTCGGCGCGAAAACAACAGAATAACTGGCGATTGGCGTGCCGAGCGGGCGGTCGTCGGCGGCGCGTGAGAAGGTACTTCGTTCGTTGTCTAGCAACGGCGAGTCAAGGAGCTCTATTTTTAATTCGCTCGTGTGACATAGCTTCGTCGCACACGACTTCAGTCACGATCGACTACAAGTCGCATGAAAACAGGTTTGACCGTATTTTTGAATCATTCGCCTCAGGTGTTGCCGATATAACTTAAAATGTTTAATTTTATCCGTTTTACGCAGAAAAATAAAACTGGTAAATTCATGTAAGGAAAACGAAACGCAAAATTCATAGAACAGTTCCTACTGTCAATGTCAATAAGTGGTAATGTCAGTGTTTGACGATGACGTTTAGTCTATCGCTCGACTCCGCAAAGAGTGGTTCCGACCACTCGTTGCAGAAGAGCGATTCAAAAATACCAAATTTCATAAGACAAACGAAAATCAGTAGAAATCGAGCGCTCGCGGCGCGTAGAGCGAATCAAAAATAGAGCCCAAGGTCTCACTACACGCCGCTTTCGCTAAAAATCGCGCGTTTGAAAAAATAATGAAAAAATAAATACACGTGATATCTTACTACACCCCCCCTCCCCCCTTGTGACATTTCGTGATTTTTGTCAAACCCCTCCCCCCCCTTTCAAGCCTCACGTGATTAATGGACGGCCCCTTACGTTACTACGTTTCATTAAAATTTACTGTTCATATAAAATGTTTTTTTCTCTTTACCAGGTAATAATAATTAGGTTTATTAGTTTAAAGTGAAAAATAATAAATAAACATTATGACATTTTTAATATCCTAAACCTTCGCTAATGATATCTTTAGCTTCCTAGGTACACTCGAGTACAAAAATATGTATCCTCTTTCGTACCTTGTCACATTCACTCTTGCTTGTTCCCATGTAGTGTGTTGAGGGAAACGTCAATTAAAGGTGAATGTGACATGGTTCAAAAGTGGATACATATTTTTGTACTCGAGTGTACCGTACCAAGTATCAATATTGAATGACGTTAGCAATGACATCCTCGAGAATATGTTTGTTATTACCCCATGGTGGGTGCACCCCCTGGCCAGATTTTATATTTATGTCATATGGATGCAATATTCCAGGAGCGGTGAGATAATCGAGAAACTGTGCCCTGACGGCATGGTGTTCAACGACTATAGTCCCACGGATGAGAAGTGTGACCTGCCCTTCAACATAGACTGCTCAGAGCGGTCCAAGCTTCGTAAGTCATTATATAATGTAATGTCTACTTCTGTATATGTATGCATGGGTAGTCTTTGGCTATAACGTGTTGGATTCTAAGGGTGCCAGTTTATTTCTTTACCGCCATATTGAGTAAATCGTGGTATCTTAGTTGGATACAGGTTCAATCCTTAAACAATCGAGGTCTGGGTTCGATCCTGCCTCGTACCAATGAGTTCAAATTTGGAATTTGGAATTTATGTACAGGTGATAAAAATCATTGGCTTTTCTGTGAAGGAAAATATCGTGAGGAAGCTTGAGCCTGAGAAGGAATTCAAAGGTGTGTGTGAAGTCTGCCAATCCGCACTAGGCCCGTGTGGTTGACTATGACCCATACACTCTCTGTAGGAGAGTAGGCCTGAGCCACTGCAGTGGGGCTGTATATATAGGCTGTTGATGGTGATATATATTGAAGCACGCAATCGCCTTTTAACTTGATTCCAAAAATGTATACGACTTATTCTAAATACAAATGTTTTTTGAGACCTTG
Source organism: Carcina quercana (assembly GCA_910589575.2). Classification (NCBI taxonomy): domain Eukaryota; kingdom Metazoa; phylum Arthropoda; class Insecta; order Lepidoptera; family Depressariidae; genus Carcina; species Carcina quercana. Next base: position 13,070,147 of record OU342429.1, on the reverse strand, counting down.
CATCTCCTAGCTCTGCAGTTTAAGATCCATAGCCAAAACGGATATTCCGTGTAAATGTCACCACGTGACAGCTGAGCTAGCACGTGCCCGACAGTTGAGAAACACGTTTGTTTGGCATCATCGGAGTGTCCGCGAGGGTCGACCGGCGCGGGCAACTTTCCAATCTCAAGGGAGCTCGGCCTTGGTAGACAGCTATTGTTTACTGGCCACGGAAAATACTGTCGCATATTGTATAGTTGGAGCCTGCAGTCGCTAAATTGATCTAATACACATCGAACATGACGTCTTTAGAAATTCGAACACTTTTAGCAGAGAAATCAAATGCATTTTTATTGTCACTAAACTTTGAAGAAAAATAAATGTTTTTTTTTAGGTTTTCGAGTGACCTTTATACTACTAAGTCCTAGTCCCTTAGGAAATTTGACCTTACAATATTTAATTTTGTAATTATAGGATACAAATTCGTTTTCTACGTTTTTACTGACAAAGCATCACTATACTTTTGCACATGTCTCCGTTTGGACAAGAACTTCAGGAATTATCAAACGGGAACCCCTTAGTTGACTGGCATGAAAATTTGTATCTATGCCCTATGTCCAAGGGCATGTGTTACCAAGAGGTAACAAATGAACGAAAAACTCACTTTTTCATTTATGATATTGACAGAGGAGCCGATCCCCTCCCTACACTGCGTGCGTCAGAACGGCTACTTCTCCCACGAGGACCCTAAGGAGTGCGGCAAGTTCTACTTCTGCGTCGACGGCAAGTTCAACATGATCACATGTCCTGATGGGCTCGTGTACAACGACAAGACCGGTATTTGCACGTGGCCAGACGAGGCCAAGAAGAAGGGGTGCGGGGCCAACGGTGAGTCACAGTACCTCACTCATGATATTCTATGTCACACGGAAGAGAATTACTTTCAATTAAAAAAATCATTTCCCTTAAAACTGGAGAAATCAAAATGTATATTACATACATAAATTTAAGGTATGTTACAGCTAGCATTACAGAGTTGACAAACTATGTCTAAAGTATTTCTAATTAGATAATGGGTTGAGGTTATTTAAAGAGTCTAGATCTGTAATGTCTTTACGTAGGGTGGCTATTATATAGTTTTGTAACGTAAATTTTCCTGAAAGAAGACTACATTTCAATAAAAAAATACTTTGAACTGCATTTAAATATTTTGTTCAAGTCACCTGCCTGCACCAGGAATCGGAAGGGAAAGAAAGCTGTATTTTTATGATACTGCATCATATCTGAAACATTTACTTTTTCTCCTTGTCTTATCTGTCATGACAGTGGGACACCCGGTAGGCTTCCATGACTGACTGACAAGAACACTCTACCCAAGCCACTTCAGCCAGATACCTACTTGATATTTGTAACACCCATCTCTTTGATGACGTTTATACAACACAGTAGTAATACACGAGAGATTTTAAGACGAAAAAAGGATGAAACCTACAATATAAAATGATATAACCTAACCAGTTGTATCTATCAAAGTTTCATACTAAATTTCTGTTGCCATAATCTTTTAAAATAGAATAACTGGATTTATGTAGTAACTATCAAAAATACAGTAGGACATCAGATTGTGATGTCGCGAAATGAGTATCATTAACATACAACTTCACAGTGAATCACAATTTACATTTTAAACACTTTTTTCGATTATTGTTCAAAGCGCTATCTATGAACCATTAGCTGCGTAACGGCTATTGTACGTAGCTGACTATAAAGTTGTAAATTAATGATATTTATTTCGCGAAACTAATTTCATCTCCTATTGTTAGGTAATTACTTATCAAAGCCACCTATTCTATTTTAAATGATTATGGCAACAGAAATTTAGTATGGAAGTGTTAGGAGAAGGATAACGCTAAAGGATTTGTCACACTTGATGAGATCTGCGGTCAGGTTGAAGCAAATTGAACGCAGCCCGCATTATATATGAACAGTCATTCTAACTCTACGTTACGACGTAATGGGTCAATCCATACGACAAACAAACACACTCACTTTCACATTTATAATATTATAGATGTTGTAATTACTTGTCTAATCAACAATTGATTACTTCTGCAGAGGTATTCAAGTTCGACTGCCCCGCGGTGAACGAGACCTTCGGCTTGACGCATCCTCGGTACGCGGACCCAGAGGACTGTCAGTTCTTCTATGTGTGCATCAACGGGAACGTTCCCCGGCGGTCAGGATGCAAGCTGGGTCAGGCCTTCGACGACGTCAGCAAGAAGTGCGAGTGGGCCAGGAAGGTGCCAGAGTGGTGAGTTTCTTAGGACAATTTTCTCCCATCCATCTCTTCACAGCTTTCATTTTAGCGTCGCAGCAAAAGGCAGTAAACAGTTATAAAAATTATTTTCAAACTAAGTCTGAATCAGTTTCAAAGGAAAACAGAATTTCATTTTTCAGTCAGAGAGAGAGAGAGAGAGAGATTCTACCTCTACTATACACCTAATAATCTGCATATCAAAAAAGGGCCTCGTTATTTTCTTCTTCTTGTATACTATACTACGCTCTAAAAATGGATAACCGAAGGGGAGTACAATTTCTCGATTGACGATCATGTACCGCGTACCGGGCTCTTCCCCCTACTACAAGGTGGCGAACCTTTACGTATAAACGTGTCATTTTTCAAAACAAATGTTTAATGAGGTCACGGACGGCCATCAAATAATTTTGACTTTCTGATTATTGGGGAAATAATAATAATAAATACTTTAAACTCAAAACTCTTAATACCAATAATAGGAACATTTTGTAATGTTTAATATATAAGCGTATAAAATATTTATTACGCGATCGCTAGTCATATAATACCTACTTCAAACTTTTTTTCGTAGTGCATAATTAATTTCATGGACAGTGACGTGCCCAAAATATTGTGTCGCGTGCCGTTAATGGCACGCGTGTCAATGGTTCGCTATCCCTGCCCTACTAGATGGACACGCGGGTAGTCGCTGGATGCAAGTGGTTCGGGACCGATCATTGTGGCATAACACGCGAAGAACTATGTTCCTTGTCCAGCAATGGAATTTTCTCTTCTGATGCTGATTTTCATTTATTGTTATTTTGGTTGTAAATTCAAATACCTAAACGTTTCTCTGTTGTTCTCTAGCGCTGAATGGTACAAGGGCCAGCTGACAGATGACGAGCTCTTCGCCCTGGAGAACCCCCCTACAGTAAAGCCCAAGCCCGTGGGGTCACAGCCCTCGCGTCGCAAGCCCCAACGCCCCCCTAAAGGCAAAGCTGTGGTGGTCGACACCGAAGAAGAATAGCGTACGCGTGTAGTTAGGATTTAATTAATAAAAAACAAAAATGTTTTAATTTCGTTGTTTTATTTGACCATTTGGTCCCGGCTTTATATTTAAATATCATCACCGCATGAATGAGTGTAGTAAAGTGACTGGCAAAAACTGGCAGCATTGTCTATCTATGTATATGAAGTTAACCGCGATCAGTTATTTATTAATCATCCAAGCTTTTTGCCAAGCGTGATTGTTATACCAAATAGCCTCAAGGTAGTTTTATAACCATGCCAGTCTAAGATTAATATATATATAGCCATGCCAACAGTGGACTAATTTTTCATCTTTTTGTTAATTACGAAAAATTTCAATATAATCGGTCGTGGTTCGACTTCAGAGATTTGCGAGACTAACGCACTCGATTTTATTTTTATTATATACGTTAATAGTTCCAAGTATATATATATATAGATTCGAATATGACTAATTGCTTAGTTTATTTGCAAGGCGCTCGTAAAATGCTTGAATGCCTAGTTTATACTGGCCTATATATCCTTATGATTACATAGACAAATAAGTCTATATAAATATAATACAGCAGTCATGGTTCGATTCCCATAGTGGTATACCTTAGTTTGGTTACGGTACACAAGCTTACCAACAGGTTTTTCGCGATCTAGTGTTACAAATTTGCCATCAACATGAAAATAAGTACGCCACCAATGATGAGGGTCTCAATGACGTCTGTCAGTTGAGTACTTAAAGGACTCGATAGATGGCGCGATTATGGCAGTCCACACATCGCAACATTTTCAGGCTGGTCAAAATCGATTTGTATGTAGCGTTTTGCACACCGTCATTAGAATTTCTTTTCGACGGTTTATATTAGTCGTAATGAAACAATCTTTGATAGTTCTATTTATCATTTCACACGGTGTCCCGAATGAGAGCATACATTTTTTGCTGTCAAAATGGATGTTAACCTGCATGTCCTAATACGTATTATTTCTTTTTCTCTATGTTTTATGGCTTTGCAGTTGGACTCACAATCCTCAGGCTTTATTACGTATTTGATCAATTTAACAACCGTCGTTAGGTATTAAGTAGATGAAATAATAAATCAATTTTTATTCATATTCTCTTATTTACATGTTCACCTTATTGCGTTTATATTTACAAAGGGTTTAATACCATACATACTATATTTCGTGTTTGACATATTGTAAATATATGTATCGTTTATAAATATTTCTATGGTAACTAGTATCACGAATCTGTACATACATTTAGCAACTTAATATAAAGGTAATAGTTACTTGTGATGTGTCGGTAACGTAAAAAATATATAATGTTTCAACCGTAAAATTTAAAGAATAAATAAATAGGAATCGGTGGAAATAAGTTCCAGATATTTTTAAAATGAAAAAATTAAATATAATATTAAATATATCACAAGACGAAAACGTTAAGTACATCCGTTAACACAAACTGTTTTTTTTAAGTTAATAGCAAATTGAATTATGAATTATATAAAGTGGCAATAATTTAGCATAAAAAATAGCAACATAAAAATAGTTTTCCTTTCGTCTTCGTCTCGTAATATCACAGTTTAACCAATTAATGTCCACCGCAATGTGGTACAACTTCGGGGTCCTCGCAGGTAAGGTTTTGGTCATCAAAGACCTTGCCTTCTTCACAGGTGATAAGCCTGGGCTGTCCTTCCACGCAGGTGATAAGTCGGTGGCAGTCTCCTGGCACGGGGAACCGGGGGAATGGCCAGAACTTGGCGGATTGCGTGTGAGCTGGCACTTTAGTTGGGCATTTGAAGCCGACGACCGCTGTCGGAAAAATACTTATTAGACACTGATAAATTATGATCACGCTTAAAATTCTAAAAAGTATAAAATTGTTTTACAGTCAGTGGACCGGAGAAACTGTTCTAACTCGTTTATATGAATGTGAAAACCATCTCTGTTTTCAACGTTAAGTCTCCCCTGTTTCGTGCGTTTTATATGTACAAATAAACTAAATCAAAATATACAAAAATGGTAACTAAATTACTTTTATTTGATAATAGCCTATTAAAATTGTAAGTTTACCAGACCAGGCCTTGGCTCCATACATTCGCGGAACGAAGATCTTTAAAAATCTAAATAAAAAGTACGTAAAATTACGAATTTTTATTTGGGGAGCTTTCTTTTAATGTCTGTTATGGTAATAATTACCATTCAACCCCACCTTAATTAGGTACGAGTATCAAGTACCCAATTGAAGTCAAAGGTTTTATACTCAACAGAGTTTTCATTATAGATCGCTAGGTGAGTGGGTTTTTCATGAACCGTTCCATTGACGGTGATAGCAAGTAAGAAACATAAACAGATTTTGTATACGACACTCACGGTAGTGTTACATAATGGTATAATTTGATCAGGGTTGTGGCATACCTTCAGGGTTACAGAAAGGCTGCAGCAGATCAGGCCAGTTGCATCCGTGTGTGCGGTCGTCATACACTAGCCCTGGCGTGCAGGGCTCCTGGTTGGGGACTCCGTATGCGCACTTGATGTAGCTGGTGGAGCACTCGTTGCTGTCCGGGTAGATGCCGAACTGGTACTCGCAGCCGGGGGTCGAGATCGGGGTCACTAGAAACGGGGGAAATTAGTTTCATAATGATATTTTCTATAACGGAATCGGCGGGTGTTTTCAGCACAATCTGAGTAGAACATTAAGTCATACTAATAGTAATCAAAATAAAAAGTATGTATTTTTATTTGACCTTCGATCACACAGCAACGGGGACACGGATCGACGTGTTTTTTCCCATAGGTAGTTTAGGAGGAAGGTGACATAGGCTAAATATTCCGTGACACAATTTATAAAGTTCACGCAGATAATAGTTAGTTAGGTTTTGTTTTCTTTGTATATGATTTGAGGTCCTGGGTTGAATGAAAGATAGCAGAACCAGCGCCTCATTTCCTTCAGACTTTCATCCAACAGCCTTATCATTACGACCTTAGCATCAGGTAAACATTCTTTTTAATGTGTTTTGTGTGTTTTCCTTTTCTGAGATAAATATTTACAATGTCTTCTTTTCTAGTAACCAGAAACTTTTCGGTGGATTTGTAGCTGTGATGTGACTCACAATCAGCTTTCCGTGGTCCGCAGTCCACCGCCCAGTTGTAGTTGCAGTGGTTGTGTACGGCACCCTTTCCGTCGAACAGGAGGCCGTTCTCGCAGGTCTCCACTGTCAGGGTTCCGTTGGTGCACAGGAAGAACTGGTCACAGAGCTCCGGATGCGCGTACGCCTGAAATATTGATATAATTGATATATATTTTAAAAAGTAAAGAAATATGTCTCTCTGGGAATGGAAACCTCCTCACTCTGCTATTACATGGTTTTGAGATTATAATATCGTATTTTTGAGCCTTTTTCTTTATTAAGACCTGGAAAGCTGACGTGCAATTCACTAACGACAAAAATCCTTACATCCTAACGGCTCTCGGATGTCTTTTCTGCATGTATCTAAAAATAACGTCAGCAAAGACATCCTTAGGCAATGAGGTAGTAAAGATGTTTGTCCTCAGTTAATTCCACCCTCACGTCACTATTATAACAAACAAACAAAAATTTCTTAATAGCCCTTCGTTGCCATTTTACAGAATCGATCTTATTAAAATTGGGCATAGCTTATTAAATGTTGACAGAGGTGTCTTACTTGTTATTCGTATAAATTGTGTCCTTGGTGTGATTCCTGGAGTCCACGCAGACGAGGAAGAAGGCATGTTTATTGTTATCTAATCCAATTTACGAGAAACAGCGAGTTTACCTGCACTCCATATTGTTCGGGACAGGCTGGTGCGTTCTCGAGCAAAACTCCCGCGTTCGCTGAAATTTAAAGAAAAGTTACATTGATATGAGTACGTGATTAATATAAAAATATCTGAAAATTCAGAGAATACAGTTGTACAATCGTGTGTCTCTTACTATACGTATCTTTGGTCTATTGTACAATTATTTTGATTCTATTCTATTTTATTCTGTTCTACTTCTGAAATGCAAAAGTAACGGGCCAAAATTTTATAAAAATAAACTTACAGAAAAGGTTTAATATATATTAACACGAAGGTTATGTGTATGTAAATGGGTAAATATATCGTGATAAAAAGAGCGAAAATACCTTCCCATAAATAATAGACATTCGTTTGACTTCGGTTTCAAACTAACAGAAGACTTTATCGGTTACAGGAGTGCAATTCACATAAGGCATACCTTACAAACTCAACCATGGCTGACGATATGTCTAGGTTCCTAGGCAACAAGAAGAATAAAGAAGAACGCCTGCAAATACATCCTCGAGACGTCAGGATGTAAGAATGTTGTATCTTTGCCTTTTTAAATGCACCCCAGAACAGTGAAGTGAACAGTGAAGCGTCGGTGGCGCAGTGGATAAGGCGCGGACTCTCAATCTGAGGGTTCCGGGTTCGAATCCAGCCGTGTATCTGTGAGTTGTTTTTCAATTCAAGTACATTATCCGTTTGCTTAACGGTGAGGGAAAACATCGTGAGGAAACCTGCATGTCTTGAACAGGCATGTGGAGTCCGCCAATCCGCACTGGGCCCGCGTGGTGGACTATGGCCCATACACTCTCTGTAGGAGAGTAGGCCTGAGCCCCTGCAGTGGGGACGTATATAGGCTGTTGATGTGAGAACAGTGAAAGATCTACCGAGGAGTGTCAAGTACGAGAAATATTATAGTATTATAAGATCTACAGTCTACGCCAAAATATCACGGACTAATTTGACAGTTAATCGGACACGTATAAATGTGTAAGTGCACCCAGTGAAGTCCTTATCTATTTAAGCCTAAATTTAAGGAAAAATAGCCATCAGTGCATCACTATTAAAAATTTACCAATGTTAGCCACATTTTTCTACACACATATTTCAAACCAGTTCGTGAAATTCTGTCTGACTTTAGTTCGCACAGCGAAACGAAAATGCAATTTTGCGACACTGCAAATGAAGGGATTGCAAGGTTGCACTTTCGTCGTAATGAGTGACCGGTCAGTGGTTAGTCTGACACGTGAGCCGTGACGGTTGGCAAACCCCTGCGGGCGGGTTGGTTGCCTCATTGGACTTGCCATACCCAGGGCTTAAATATGCTTCAATAACTTTATTAAGTGTATTAAATTTCCGCAGACAATTGTAGGTTAGATTGGTGATTACCAAAGTAAAAGATCAGCCTTTTTATCCAGCGGGGTAATTCTGACAGTATTATGGGCACTCTACCAAACGCTGGGGGGCTGGACGACATATTTTTATTTGTCAGGATGAAGTTCTTATAATAGTCATGTCTGTTGTTATTTCTTTTTTCAATTGACTTTATTTATTGTTACATTTTAAATTTAATAATGTAACTTCAAAATACAAATAAAGAATTTGAAGTGTAAGAAATAAATTCATAAAAACCTTATCTGAAAATTAAAATACGCAGGCCACCGCAGACACTTCATATGCATACTGTGATATATATTATGTACCTCATATTAACCAAACATTATTGCCCCGACACTAAATGGATAGATCTTTTGATTTCAGCTTAAGTCCGATCAATCATCCCGTGGGCCTAATATTGACTATTCTAAAAATAAATAACTAGATTTTTGCTTACAATTATATATTTTACATATTACGATATGAAACAACCATCTAAACAAATCACACGTGCCAAACCAACAATACCGCACAGAAGCCTTCATCTAGCCACCACGCGTTGATTTCGATTTTTAAAAAGTACTCAAAGTCAATGCATGTATATTTGCACCTCAGCATTTATTATTTTTAAAGTTAAAAATGTATTAATAAATCAAGTATCCGATTATTATATCGCTATCATCCTATAATAAGAAGTTACAAAAACAGGAAATATTCAATCGCACTTTACGAACTACCTTCCTGATGTCAACATTTGTAATAACTATAGTGACTCAATTATAATTGATTCTTGACGTGATTACTTGCCGTTAATGTTGCCATTTTTCTAGTACTTTATTTGAAATACTAGATACTTTATATGACAAATATCCACTGAGAAATAAATATAGACATTTCAATGTTTCTGCTATTGTTAATAGTAAATAATAATTGTAGCATCGAATTTAATTTGGTCATGCGATAATCTATAGATTTAATGTCAGCAAAATAGCGTTTTCTTTTCTAAAATGTCATAGCATTTGACACATTCTTGACTTCACGTCCGGCCGCTTTTTCACGATGCTGTTATGAAACAGTTTGTTAAAGATGTAAAGTAACTATAATACACCGCACTTTAATATCATTAAATATAACAATGAGCATCTTTTTGTAACGATCTTAAAACTCATGATTATCACATTACGGCTATGTCGGGTGTAGATTCAACAACCTCTGGCACTTTTACTTTTGCGTCACAACACACTAGTGATGAGCATGACGACGCAAAAGTTACTGTTATTACGATAGCGGCAAAGGATTCTATCATTGTTGAATTGTTTCTTTTGCGATAGTATTTATTATGATAGTAACAACTCAATAATTTCAAAATACCTCAGTATTACAAGATAAAAACTTACGAGTGCGTATTGACTCATATTATATGACCGACCGCTTAAATGAGTCTTGGCCCGCGCGGTCCCGACCCCCTTTGTCCCCGTTCCCCTGCGACCATGCGCACGGGCGAAGAACTCATTTCATTATGGGTTCATAGAAATCCGTAGAAATAAAGTCGTGGCGTTACGAAAACTGAAGCGGTAACTGCCAGGAGACAATTTTGTCTAATCATAGAAAATCAACGCTTAGTAAGGATTCTAGAGTGGTGAAAACGTACTGGACCGACTTCCTTACGAGACAGACCGCTGACGTGATAAACGTCGAGGGGACGAGTGGGGAAAATCACACGGGAACCGTTTTTACGGCGTACCATTCCCATACCACCGTTCAATTGCGCTGGATGTTTCATTAGTGAATATTGAAGTTTTAGTATGTTAACACGTAAACGGTTCCATGCCAACATCTATAAAAACGGCAAAAAAATCATGTCTGTTGCATGGGAGTCCCTCTCCCCTTAAATATTTGTATTATTTTAAATTAATTATTTATTTTTAAAGTGAATGTATAATTAAATATTCTGTGAACATTTCAAGTGGCTACTTGTTGCCGTTTAAAAATATCGACAAAAACAAGAAAAAATCATGTTTGTACAACAAAGCCCCCTTACATATTTATTTTATTCAGATTTTTAGTATTTGTTGTTATAGCGGCTACAGAAATATTAGTTATGATGGTTCATGAGATACAGCCTGGTGACAGACGCACGGACGGACAGCGCAGTCTTAGTAATAGGTTCCCGTTGGTTACCCTTTGGGTACGGAAACCTAAAAATAGTCGAATTGAAATTTGTTTCCTTTTTCGAAATCAGTCGATAAAGCGTCAATTGATCATCGATTCTTCGAAATATATTACAGTAATATTGAAATACATTCAACGTTTAAAAATAAACAGTGTTGATAAAATACGAATTATGCCAATTTAATGTCCTGATTACGTGTATAATTTTTTGTTAGAATCGGTCTTTACATTTTTAGTTGATAAGGGAGTAATCTTTGATAAAATTAAAAGCTGTTGCAATTGAACTTTTAATGTAACCAACATGCATTAAAGCTTAGTCCATTTAGTTCTTACAAAGAAAAAACAGTGTCAAACCGCAATTTCTGCGACCTTGCGTGTGTTGTTAAATGGTCTATTCAGACAAGTGTAGCGATTACTCATGGCACATAAAATGCTACAAAGCATATGTGCAACGAGTAATATTTAGAAAAATTGAAACAAGAACTGAAATTCTTTTCAAAGACTTTGTGACACATTCTTGAAAAAACTAGTATTGCGAAAAGATAAAAGATTTAAAAAAAATGCTATTTCAAATCAGTTATTATTATAGATTATAAAATTTTAGAAGCTTTTCAGGACTGTCAAATTAATGTTGCAAGGCTCTTTGTGTATTTAAATAGCAATATGCGCATGATTTACTTTAATTTTAATTACATGGATTTCACAGTTATTTATTTAAAGCACTACCATGGAATTCTAATTAATTCCAATTTTTTTATCCTTCGCACAAAAGTGTAAAATCTATTTATTTCGCGTATCTAACCGACACTGATCGACTCGCTCCAGTGAGCTGAAAAATATGTTTAATCTACAGTTCATTAACGATTCAACCAAAATTTTTAATTATAGCGTTTTAAGCAATAAGCGTAAGAGAAAATATCAATCAACCCAATTTTTCAACAGCCGTGTAACATTTTATCGCTGCAGAACAAGCGAAAGTAGTACTGGGCAGTCAGCCTTGATGCGTAGACGCAAGTCTCGCGCCTGCGCGCTGCCGCCCGTTGATAATTGCTCCAGATTAGATCACAGAGTGTCATATAGATATGAATTGTTAGAAAATACCCAATAATTAAGTATCTTTAAATCGTTAAATAACTGAGTAAACTCGTTTAAAAACCGAACAATAATTATTTTTTTCACTTTTTGACTCACATGTGATTCTGTTGATTACTACTTCTTATAAATGTTTACGAGGTAGAGAATTATCAGGAAAAAAATTGGAAAATACAGTTAAACCCATTTATTTATATATAGGTAATATATGCATGAATATAATAGAAGTAACATAGGGACTCAATGAATCTGACTGAAATAAAAAGTTCAGATGGGTTCAACTCAAAAAGTTTTTCAAAAATCAAAAAAAGAGCAGTCAAGAGAAATTAATGTCACCTAGAATTTACATATACTTTTTAAATGGTGTTTATTTATAATCAATTCAGTGAATTTTAAATAGTGATGTCACACTTTATTGACGTTGATAGTAGTTAATTCACAAACTAACGTAATAGTTCCCAATATCACATTTGGATTTAGGTTTCTAGGGCATATTTGGTTCATGGCCTTCATTTCGAAGCACACAAGCGACATTAGTTCTGAAACGATTTTTTATCATGACGTAACAGAAAAGGTACTATAACAATGTTTTAAGAAGAAAAGGGGAAAAATAGTACACTTCCACAAATGCAAGATAAGTTCACCTGATCTAAAAAGGCCTACATTGGTAACTTTATTTTTCATACGAGGGATGCAATTAGGATTCCTTGTCACTGTGACCTGAGAACTGTGAACTGTTACTTGAACCTTCTGGTCCATACGAGGACACAGGTAAAAGATTGATGGATGTGGCATCGTTCAATGTAGTAGAAAATATAAAAAATATTAGAATAATATTTGAAAGAGTTGAGTTATAATCTGAAATTTCGTTTGTTTATCCGTCAATAACCATTTTCAAAATATTTTTGTATGAAATCACTATTGGTAACTACGTAAGTATTTCTCAAGCAAATGAAATTACGTAAAATATTTTGATAAAATGTATGTTTGTGATGAAATTATGTAATATCTTTTGAGAAAATAAAAATCTGTAGCGTAGATAGTTTGTGTCCGGATATGAAATACGTCAGCGAAAAGTAGAAACCTTTGTTCAAGAAATGTTAACTTAACAAATATTCAGTGTTAGAATAAATAAAATAATAATTGATTAGGGAAATTAATATGAAAATATCACAGCAGATTCGTTTCAGAATATTTTTGTAAGATATTCCCATAGAGAAGCAATTGATCAAAGAAGACCTCGTCTATGCGTCACGATGTCAAACAGAACACTTCCGTATTCGAAGCCAATTGCATAATAACACCGATAGCCGTTTTCTCCGCGTCTTCCGTGAATCTCCTTACCAATAAATGGTTAGAACTAGCTTTTGTTTACATCGCAGCAGTGGTGTAATGTAATGTAACACTTTTCCAGCTCAAAATACAGTTTTACACTAGAATTGCACCATAATTGTCTAAAAACTCGTAAAACATCGATTATCTTTTTGAGTTAAAATGTATGGATGAAATAAGATGGAGCATTTACTGTTAGGCATTAATTTCCTTTATTATTTAATGTCTAAATAATCAATAAATTTCAAAATCAATAATAGTCAATTCTTGTTTCTAATACATGAAACGACTAACAATATCGTATGTTAGAGTAATTGAAAAAGAAATATCGAGTTATCCACAAGTACTTATATGTTAATCGTTTTTCTTTATGTCTAGTTATAATGGAATAAGTATCCGAAATCCAAACGGAAAATATTCAAATGTTAAAATTATTATTTCGTGCTTATGAGTTCCATTCCATTTTTTACTATTTGCAAAAACGTCAGGTTACAAATCGACAAAATACGAGTATCACCATTGCTTCCTAAAAATAAAACTTTGAAAAAATATAGCTAGCTCAGTTTATTTTTAACCAATTGACAAGTTGCGGAAAAAGCCTTCATATCAGGTTTTTTATTCATCTAAACTTAAATCGCACCAAAACGTAATAATGAAATGTGTAAAAGTTTATTCGCAATTGTGTCGTTCATTACAGCAATTTGTGTCAATATTGATGACAATTCCGATATATAATTTTTCCCCACTAAAGTATGCACAGTTTTAGTACGTGGATTAAAATATAAGTAAATCCTATTAATTTTATAAATGTTAAAGATTTTAGGTCTGGATAATTTTCACTCAATCAGTAATACACTTTTTTAAAATAATAAATAACCTTTAAAGTATATTGATTTAATTGGGCACAACGACATTACAAGATTAACATATTAGTATAGAATATGTTGTATATAACTTTTCAAGATTAACATACGAGTATAGGATACTTTGTATCTTATATTTCGGGATTAACAAACGAGTATAGGATACCTTGTATATGACATTTCAGGATTAAAATACGAGTATAGGATACGTTGTGTCCAATATTTCGTGATTAACATAGAAGTATAGTATACTCTGTGTCTAATATTTTAGTAATATTTTTTTGGGCTGATACAAATTCCGAAGTTTACACAGACTAAACCGCTGCTAGTCAGTCACTAACAATGCAGTGACTAGAGCCATAATATTACACTTCGAAAGAGTAGAACTACGAGTATACAAATGCTTAGCAATTTATTCATCGCTCTTTTATAGCCGATTAATACTACTATCAGCCTTTTTGTCACTAACGATAATAGCTTTTAATTTTATTGTAATTATTCTTTGTAATTATATTCAATTCCACAAATATGAGGTGACATAATTTCATATTATTTGAATCATTGGTTTGAATATAAAAACCGTAAACTAAACTAAACGTTTTTAGTTTGTCTGTCTTTCGGCGCATGTAAATATAAAACTTATTTTCAATGGTAACCAAATTTTCAATAACGTTCTTGATGGTTAAATATCACACCTTATGTAAAAAATATGAAATAGCTGTACAAATCTCAAAGGCTCTTCAAAAATCAATATAATAAACACCAGCTAAGTGCGAGTCAGATTCACGCACCGAGGGTTCCATACAGCAGAATATTAATAATTAACATATTGCAAATAATACATAATTGATAAAAAAATTCTAAATAAATGGCTAGCAATTGCTAGCAAAATTGTCGTATGGAACAGTCTGTAATTTATTTCAAATTCTTTGCATCGTGCTACATTTCAAGATCCTGGGTCAATTGAATCCTTATAGGATCAGTTGGTGGTCCGTCTGTCTGTCTTTCAACACTTGGCTGTTTTTGTTTGTGTTAAAAACACGTAACATAGACAATTTAAATTGTAATCTTAATTACGGTTTCAATAGCATTAGTATATACTCGTAAATGTGCTCATCACGCTAATAAAGGCGGGTACAAGAAAGCACGAACAGTGAGATAACGGGGTGAACGTAACAGATACAGTACACGAGCGCGTGCGCAGCATTACGCAATGTAAGGTGCGAGATTGAGGCGAATCAGGTCTTCCAGAATTTTTAGTGCTGGAGTATCACAAAACCGGTCAAGTGCTAGTCAAACTGTCGCACTGACGGTCTAAACTAAATAATCATAAGAAATCATAACATATCGTTATATCATTAACAACATATCATTGAGAGTATAACGACACGCGCTCACAGATTATAATCTTTAAGTGGTGATTATTTTCATATTTGTACCTATATTTGAGCTGCAAGAACTTCTTGCGAAATTTCAGGATACTAGGTCAATGGCAAGTACCCCATAGGTTTAGATGCACTTCCAAGGGAAATCATCCAAATAAGCGGCAAAAACGCTCATTTTTTATTTCATTGACCCAGAAGTTTGATTTTTCCACAGATCCAAGAAACTTCTGATTTGAGTGTTTGATATTAATTTCAATTTAATACCTCCACGGGTTTCTGCAGAAAAGGGTATTGACAGACGGACAACCAAGTCTTACACGGACTACTTTTTCCTTTCGACTTACGGAACCCTAAAAAGACCTTCAACACTATCAACAGCTGCTGTTCATAGGTAGACATGACCTGCGAATTTCCCTTGGGGCAATGGGGCTTAATCATCACGCTTGCAGACCCGTTTGTGATCTCAGTTTGTGGTCACAGATGTGATGTTTGATAAATTTGTAAAAGCTGGTGTCTACCTTCTGAAATTTACCCTTAGTTAACATTTACAACAACTACATGATGCCATGAGGATCATTTATAAGACTACTGTAATTCAACGGTCAGTCTTTTCAAAGAAATGTATCTTACGTAAAGTAGTATTGGTTTCATTTTCCTCCTTGCTCCTGTTGGAAGAGAATTGTTGGTGTACATTCTACAAATGACTTAATTGAAGTTAACTTGCATTTATAAACATTGTAATATATCTTTAATGCGATGGGCTGTTCATTTTCCAATTACCCAGAAAAATTCATCACTAATTATTTTTTGAAAAAAATCTACGAAACAAAAACTTGTTCAAAAATGTGTTTTGCTCGTACTAATAAAATACTAGCTACATTTATATTCATGTGTCATATGTTCTCAATCAATAAATATATGAAACCATGTTTGTATATCTGTATGAAGGATTTAATATTCATACGACCTTTGAAATGCTTTGCTTTTTGTGTGATATCCACATAAATCTTAATAACCTAACGATGCAACTGTATAGGTACTAAAATGACTATTAAAACTAATCAAAATAGTAGATCTTCTGAATATTTCATTTATTACTGGATGTAAATTTTAATATAGTCTCATTAAGACAAAATAGCTATAAATCACTATGATTCGCAATTAAGATAAAGGAATTTAGCTTTATTATATTTAATCAACATTGTGATTCACTACGCTATACTAATGAAATATGTACAAACATATTTCAATAAATCTAATTCCTTTGAATACGTCAGGCACTCGTAACTATAGCCTAAATCTTATTAAAATTCCTAAGCTTCAATAAAACTGAAACACAATCAAAGTTTTTAAACATCTTGCTTTTTTTAAAGACATTTATCTTTAATATTTAATACTCCAAGATTTTAATATTAATAGGAAATATCGTTCCCTGTAATTAAAGAAAAAGAATTATTATCAATCAAAGGTGTTAGTATATGTTTATCAAGTAAGTCACCTTTGAAATAAAATGAAAGTAAGTCTGTCAAATAGCTCAAAAAATCGATTTTTTAAATAAGTATATTTTTGTATAGGAAAGATTTCAACGCGCTATTTCTAATAAAAGCTTTTTTATTCTGAAGTTTTATTGAAAGTTGTCGTCAATTTGTTACCTAGCACATTAAATAAGAAAATATTAGTTGAAAAATGACAATATTTCTTTCATACGAAAGAATTCAACGCACAATTTTTTATACTAAATTTTTTTTTTACAAATGTGTATTTTGCCGAAACTTGTCGTTAATATTTATACGTTTAGCTATATTTTAATAGTCTTGAACTTAATAATAATGCCCAATTCGGTTCCATTAAGCCTTTCTTATTTAACAATATCAATAATGTCACAATGAAAGTTGTACTGTGCAGTACAAATTACTCGAGCATTAAGCTTGCGAAATATTACATCGACATAGTAAATCACAGACGCAGGTGGCCGAATTTGTTCCTTTTGGAGTTCCGCAGTCAATTGAAACCTCAAAAGTTTTACGGTTCACTCTTGCTCGTTTCACGATAAGATGTCTTTCAATGTGTCAAATCTTTTCCGACGGACATTTAGGCAAATATAAGTCACAGTACACAAAGCTTTAAATTTATTAAGTATGATAGCTAAATCTAATCTAATAATTGAATCTGTTAGAGCGAGGCTATCTAACACAAATATTTCTATATTTAAAAGGTAGTCTCTACTACTATTTAGTGTAACATTTATGATATTGGGTAAATAAAACATTTTTAATTTTTTGGATTTTGATAGCTCTGTCTGTCACTGGCGTATTAATACTGTTTAAGTTATTTTAAGTATAAACTCTACAGAAATGTAAATACCCTATCTTTAGTTCCTTAAATAATCTTCGATGAAGTAAAGTTGTATTTTGTGTAATCTAATTAGGGATGAAGTTATATATTAGAAGAAGAAGAAGAGCCTAGCCTAGTGCTAAAGCGAAGTGAAAACTGCAAATCAAATCTATTTATTTTTTCAACATAAATTATACTAACCTAATCTGATTCCCTGTAGTCCCTCTGCCTCTGGATATGTTTGATGCCTTTTCACGACTAAACTGACAAAAAGCACGCTGCTTATTATATGAAAAAGTAGTTTATCCCTTTTCATGCCATTGATAGGCAACGTGCGTGAAACTTTAACAAAATCTATTCAAGAATTCAGTTATGAAAAGACCAAAAACAGACATAGATACAGACAGACTATCAAATTTATAATAGGTGAATAATAGTGTGATTATAATATAACGTTTTCTATAGTTTTTTGATTATTATGAATAGTACAGAACCCTTCAAACATGATACAATTTTGGCCAACATTTTTAAATGTCGCTCGCACAGGTGTGGGCCTTGAGTTTCGTACAAACTGACTCGTTCCGGCTCCCTTTCCAATCCGTTGAGCAACAGCTTTGTGTTTCAACGAAGGAAATAATCTATTTACGATAATTGAATATAAAGGCCGAATATACCCGTATGAGTGCCGGATAGTGCTCGACTAGTAGTTGCATTCTTCATGCGATTACATTGTTAGGTAATGCGTTGATTTGCAAGTTATGACGAGGATTAAAGTAATTTGAGGTTTATGTGTTAATTTGACTGTTAAACTGTATGTAGGTGATAAACATTAGATATGTATGTATTTATTAGTATGGAGTTTTGATATATATGTCTATATATATCCGCACTGCAGGGGATCGAGCCTACTCTCCTACAGAGAGTATATGGGCGTCCACCACGCGGGCCCATTGTGGATTTACCAATCCTCCACTCACCTTTGAATTTCTTCTCACAATGTTTTCCTTCACCAAAAAGCCAATACTATTGATTTTTCTAATTCGGACATAAATGCTAAATAACAAATTGGAACTCATTGGTATGAGCCAGGATTGAAGCCAAACCTCAAGTACTGACGGTTTAAGTACGGACGGACGGACGGATAGTCACTAAAGAAAACCCTAGGGGGCTTCCTCATATCAACACTTTTCGAGTCAGCAATCCTTTTGATAATTTTTGTCAGAGTCGAGTGTGTATTTTAAAAAAAATATATAAATAGTTTTTAGTAAATAATTGTAAAATAACTGTACAGTGTTGGCCTTGATCTTGACCTACATTACACTTGACGATTGACATAATCCCGTTGGTGTGGTGGCACAATACAATCTTTTTAGATTCATTTATAAACTGCTTCATTCAAAGCAACTGAATTATCATATCATCATAATTATCAGATTATTTCGTCCAGAGATGAGTATGAGCTTTCTACATACCTAGGTCACACACACACAAAAAAGTAATTCTCATACATTTATTTTACAAGATATTAGCATACATTTTTATATTGATTACAATCAACTCATTTGGTAGTCTGTTAAAATGTCTGGGTACATTATGAATCCGGGGCTATGTCTCAAGCCTGGAGTAATTTCTCTTAGTAATCTTGACGTGTCGCATGACTTTCATTTCACGTTAAAAGTAAATAGCTGTAGGATTTAATAAGTACAAAAATATGCTTTCGGTAAGTTTATGGATTTGATACGGCCCATAGGCCCATAGTTGACAAAGGAAGTGACACCGGAGGCATCACGTAAGGATTATGCAACAAATTTTCCAAAATAGCAACGTTGTAACCCAACGCTTCAAATACGAGAACATCTAGTTTCTACTGGCGAACTCGATTAACAAGTTTTGTTACATAAAACGATAATAGGCTAAGAGAGTCGAAGAACGTCTATTGACAATAGCGTGTATATAACAGAGCCATAAATCTAAACTATAGTTCGTGACCGACTTGTCATAATCGGGTTTGTAGCTGTCAATCAATTTGCTTGAGTATTATTGGACAATAAAAACTGATTGTGAATGATGTGTGAATAAAATTAGTGAAAGATTTATGCAGTTCATGTCAGCAAAAGCTTTTAAATATTTTTGCAGTAGGTTTAGAATAAGTTTGTAGAATATTTTTTTGATCATTAGAAAAGCAGGATTGAAGAAATTAGACGACCTTTCATCAGTGGAACAGTTTTGACAAAAAATAAAGATTTAACTGACAGCTTTAAAATATGATTAACGCTTTGAATTTAGGGATATATTATGTCCATAATTGTCAATTAAATAGCCTGGGAAAATAGCGTATATGCCTTAGCTTCTTTTTATGGTACGAGTAACTAACTGTAAATCGAAATATTAAGAGCACTACAATTTGGAATTGATATGCTTTAAACCTTTTTATAAACTTGTACGGTCCAATAGATTTAATTTGAATAATAATAATGAAGATCGATAATAGAAAGAAAGAACGAAAAAAGAAAAGGGTTTATTTACATATAATCATATATGTACGCTCAAAAGAAAATAAATTAGACCTAATGTGTACCTCTGTCTAAGAATAAACAAACAGATTGCTTTATGTCAAAATAATTAAAATATAATTCAGCATAGCAACACTGTAAGCGACTTTTGATTTAGATCAGGTTTGAGCAGGAAACTTAAGAGAGCTTAGAACAAAATTTCCGGGTGACTGGAAACGAAAACCCAGCGACATTTATCTTAAACTAGCGTTTATAAATATGCCTAAATAGCATAAAGCAGTTAGCCTTTATCAAATGCTGATAAAGGCTAACTGCTTGTAATTATGCAATATCAGAATAATGACAGATGTAAGAGTTAATAGAATTTGTGTACTATTGTGAACTAATTGTGAAAATATTTTAATAGTTGCTTCATATAAAACTGAAGAAACTATTTTACTTCTAAGGGTCAAAAATTGGGCCTAAATTTCACCCATTTCCTGTTAACCGATTTCAAAACTTGTAAATATTCTATTTTGTGAAAGACTTGAGCAACCGAAGTCTGTTTTCAGTTTTTTTTGAACGTGCGAAGTGGAAGTTTAAAAATCATCTGAGCAATGTGAATTTACACTGCACAATTTAGAAATTGTAAAGTAAATTTCGGAAATGGAACATTCACAAAAACTACTGAACTAAACTGTAATTTAAATCTAAAAGTTAAGTTGTAAATAAGTATGATAAACAAACAAGATTCTCACCGAGAGCGAGGCAAGAGAGGAACACGTAATATGCACTGTTGATCATTGTTGCGTGTGTGTGTCGCGTGCCACGACGTCCGCGCGTTCAACCCGGCTCCGAAACACTGCTGCGCGCGCAGGCACCGCCGCGACGCGACGCGAACGCTGCGCCCGCGCACCCGAGCCCATAGTCAGGGCTGTGACGTCATTTGTTCCTATGCAATAGAGTGCCGATATAATAAGAAAATGTCAGTTGCCATTTTCGTCAATTTTGTTGTTCTAATATGACAGCTGACTTGAAAAGAGATAAACCGTAGGCGATTTTGCTAATAAAAGTTTCATATTAGATTATTTTACCATAAACTTTTAAGAAAGGATAGCTGACTTTAAGCAGCAAAAAGAGTATCATTAACTTAACTTCCTATTTAATCACATGTTTAAATTTTTACACACCATTTTTTATTATTGTTCTGAACACCATCTAGGGACCATTAAGCGAGTTACGGCTATTGTAGCTGACAACAAAATCGTTCGCGACACTGTAATCATATCCTATTTTAAGTAATTACTCATCAAATAAATACAGCAAAGGGATTTTAGCTCAACCACGACTATATGGGACTTGATCCCAGAAAACATAATTTTGAAAAATTCTCTCCAGTTTTCTAATTAAGTTCATTGAGTATTCAGTAAGTATTACATGCAAGCTTTGAAACATTGAAAGGCAAGTTGTTACTATGAATCGGGCACCGTGTCAGTATTGAGTTCAACTCACTATTACGAAAACGGCTGCCCAAGCGCATTACACCTCGCCGGGCGCGTGCTTGTTGTCATTGATAAGTATTGGGCGTTGTAGAGTATTACACAGAACGAAAGGACTTTCAGACCTAAGTATACAACAAAACTACAGTATATAAAAAACGGAATTGGATATTGTGTTCTTAAATAAAGTTTTGTCTATGTCTATGATATACCGTATATAAGAGTAAAGGTTCTCGAGTGGCGATCACGTACCGGGAAACGTCTACAAGGCCGTCCGACTAC
Organism: Carcina quercana; assembly: GCA_910589575.2. Classification (NCBI taxonomy): domain Eukaryota; kingdom Metazoa; phylum Arthropoda; class Insecta; order Lepidoptera; family Depressariidae; genus Carcina; species Carcina quercana. Next base: position 13,048,213 of record OU342429.1, on the reverse strand, counting down.
TAGATGGACCGACGACCTGGTTAGAGTCGCAGGGAGTCGCTGGATGCGGGTGGCTCCGTACCGGTCGATGTGGCGTATCATGAAGGAGGCCTATGTCCAGCAGTGGACGTTTCTCGGCTGATGATGATTATGATATACCGTATTAATTTAGTTTCTTTGAGCAGTAGCTCTGCAATATATCAGACACCAGTCCAGTTAATTGTTCCTAGCTATTATAGCTGACTGAACATATATACTATGATATATTTAATTTTATGTGTAAATAGGTTTGCGCTTGGCCTCCATCTTACCACTTGATCTCACCTGATAAGTGATGATCAAGCTGTGGATAGTAAGCATGCGCACCCAGAAGCCTTAAAAATCGAAGCGCTGGCTGGCTACCTGTCTTACCAGAACACAACCGGCAGCTGGTAGAATATCAGTGCTGCGTTTATTTTCCCGTAAGTTACGTATTTTTGTGTTTTGTTATTGAACTTTGCTTTGTGCTTATTAGATTTATGTTCTATACACATACATCTAATAAGCACAAAGCGAAATTCAGAATAAAAGCCAGAATAAAGTTGTTAATATTCTAAAACAGTGCTATTAAAATTGCTGATTGGCAGATTTAGCAAAGTGATAGCTAGCCAGGCGACATAGAAAATGCCCATTGCAGACTAAACCAAGTACCAAAAATAACCCCCCACTGGGAATCGAACCCTATACTCCTAGATTGTGAGTCCAACGTTGTAGCTAGGACTTGTAAGCAGTTAGGCGACTTTAATTTGAATAAAAAAAATTACTTCCCTGCGAATCCGAACGGAACTGCAAGCAGTGGGAAATAACCAGTGATTATAGATGTAGACTATTAATAAACAGAGTAAAAATTGATTCATTATTTAGATATAAAATGAAAGTCTTGAATTTAAATATGTAAAAAATGAATAAGGAAACATTAGAGTCCGCGTGAATCAGGTATCGATTGATTACGGAGATAGTTACGGTTTTAGGATAGGACCGTTTCATTTCATCAAAGCTGCCTCAGTACAACCGCCTGATGAATTCAATGAGCAATTGTTAGCAAAATAGCATAAAGAATATAATAACGACAGGAGCAGGTACAGTTATAAGTCGCAAAAGCGATTTTAATGAGATATAATTTAAAAATTATACTTTGAGGTTTATTCCTGTACTTGTCCTGTAAGACCTTGATTCTTACCAAATTACAGGATTCTAGGTCAATTGGAAGTACTCTATAGATTTTGATGCGTTTTCAAGGGGAAATCGTCAAAATAGCCAACATAAAAAGTCGTATATTTTTATTGCGTTGACTTAGAAGTGTTATTTTTTCTCAGATCGTAGGGATTGCAAACATGAGTATTTGATATTAATTTCAATTTGATACTTGAACTCGTTTCTGAGAAAGAATTTACACACACATACCAGACAACCAAGTTTTCCCGTTATAACGGACGGAACCATAAAAATATTTTAGGGAATATTGAAGGTCGCTCCTAATTGGAAAATCATATTACACAAGTAGGTATCTCTACGTATTTTGGTTGGTCGTGCCACCTACGATATAGTTACTATTTTTGTCGATGTTTTGATAAAGACAAGTTACCGCAAGAGAGGCCGAACGTCCATAGGATTTATAGACATGATCATGATTAGTAAACGTATCAGCAAGGTAATACTGCCAGACTCCTAGTATTGAAATCATATCACTTAAAATAACAGAGAATTATAGGTCAAATATGCACTTTTATCAATATTGGCTACATGGCCACTGCTGGTCAGGACGTTCTTAAATGAGCCTTTTTTCTTTCCTTGATAAACACGAGTGAGAGGCTTTCTACGAACTTGACTTCGTATTTCATATCGAACGAAAGAAATTATCCTACCGGAATACTATATCGAAAAACAGTAGCCTGTCTCTCTGCATATTACGGATAAGCGCTTGCCAAATTTCATCTAGATCGGTTTAACCGCGTCGCGAAAGACTGAAAGAACAACAGAAAGAAACAAATTTTCTTTTGAGTCTCTAATATTGATACTGTTAAAAAATTTATATTTATTGTATTAAAATACGAAAACACTTTTGAGATTTTTCTTACATACCCTGGCGTTACAGTGAAAATTTAAAAAAAGGTTTATCTGATCATACAATCAGCTTTAAGTTATTAACAAAAGGGAAATAAAACTCATAACATTACTAAATAAGGTATAATATAAAGCTAATTATTAAAATAAATATGTACTATTGGAGTTTACGCCTTCTTGGGCAGTTTGTTCTTCTCTAGTGGCTGCCCTTCATAGTAGTTTTCACTGAAAAATAATAAAAATGCACGATTAAATTTAAATTAATCAGTCATATGTACTACAGGTATTGTTGTATTGGAAGCCAACGAAATATTTTACCAGTGACTGTATTAGTTTTATTTTAAGAGTAAAGACTCAAAAGTCAATCAAAATCACTATTAAAACAAAGTGGTATAAGATCTTTATGACTATTCCGATTGATTTTTTCATCAAAGTTTGATTATTTTAGCAGTAATATGGTAAGTTTCCTGAAATCGTGAAGGCAACAACAGCCTATTTAAAAATAATCAGATGTCACTTTTGCATAAGATTAATTTAAACTTTAAGAATAGTGCATAATGAACCACAAATCTGAACACCTAAATCATATAGGTACACTCGAGTACAAAAATGTGTATCCACGTTTTAACCTTATCACATTCACTTTCAATTGACATTTCCCTCAACATATAGTGTAGGAATAATAAAGATTGAATGTAATGTGGTACAAATTGGCTATATATTTTTTACTCTAGTGTACATACACTCAACTCGAGAACAAAATATGTACCATGAAGCAGTACAAAAGTGGGTGCATATTTTTGAACTCGAATGAACATAGGGTTTTCATTATGAAAATTACAAAGACTGATTCTGGGAACCGATTAGATGCTGGTTGATATTTTTATCTCATTAATTTGAATTTCACAAATGACCCGAGGTTGGGTGAATGGCAGTGTTCCTTATCATGATGTAATATACAGCGTGTATATTTCATACGGGCGTATATTTTGATGTCAATTAGTGTTGGTCCTAAACAACACATTTACATAAATTTCGTTGGTTAATTGTGTATTGTTTTCCATACAAAATAATTAAGCACGCAATGTATTAATTACATCTAAATTTATCGACTGATTGACGGTGCTTTTTACGCGTCATATCATGACAGTATAATAAACCGTTTATCCTTTGGCAAGTCGATTTGGACGCAATACATTGCTGCTCGGTCGTACTTTAAAAAATGATTAACTCCTTATTAATTAGGTTTTTAACGAAATTGCTTTTACATATGATTTGTACGGTCTTAAACTATATCTGCCTAAATTATACACCCGGATGAAATATACACGCTGTACAATAATTAAAATGCGATCCTCACCATCCTGGTACTTTCTCTGGATTGTCGCACATGAAGGTGTCTTCGTTATAGACCTTGCCCGAGGGACAGCTGCCCTTCTGTGGCTGCACGCCATTACGGCAGATATAGAACTTTTGGCAGTCTTCGGGGTGGGGGAAGGTGGGGTGGGGCAGAGCACGGCCGTTAGGTCCCATCACCTCGCCGTCGGGGCAAGAGAAACCATCGTCCAGCAGATCTAAGAAAAGTTTATAATTTAGTATAGTTTATAATAACACTAGATTTTCTACTTCGTCTGCGATTTATCACATGGGACCAACTTTTTTCTAGTTTAATTGAAAACCAAAGACATTCCGACCCTCCGCTACGACTTGAAGAAAGGACAAACAGACTCACTTTTGTATTTATTATATTAGTGTGGATGATGATAATTGTTTTATCCATTAAGGTGGGTAATGTCCAAGTGTACCAAAGTACCGAAAATCATTATGAAAAGCAAAGTAGAACTATTTTAGAAATGTAAACGGAATAAAAAGATAATTACATTTTGAATTATTGTTGTTAAAAAAATGCATAAGTGTCGTGGCACACTCGGTGCGAACGATGTTGTCTTAAACCAATAAGCGCGCACATGTGACTGAGCACAGCGCCATGGATAACTGTCTACACGGAATAAAGTCTCGTGACGGAAACTCTTGTCGGAAAACTCTTACACTTTTTTTTCTCTGAAATAAAGAACTCTGTTCCAAAAACTTATATTATTATTGTATGAGAGCACATACATACAGTTTATACGGTTATACACCATAGGTTAATCCAAGACACTGCTGTACCGTTAACAATTTATCATAGTAAGATTTTCAAATACCACCACATACCCTTGGTAAGGACTGCACACTTGCGTGGGACATTGTCTTTCCAGTCACAGCCAGAGGTCTCCTCGTCGAAGATCAGGCCGGGAGGGCAGGGCATCTCATTGGGGACACCATCAGCGCAGTAATAAAACTTGTCACATGCCTGGAACATGGATTTATGAATTTTAAACCAAGGCAACGTCTCGTGTAATGACCGGAATGAGAATATTACAATTAATTGCTTGGTGGATACGAAGTGTTTCGTATGAGATTATTAAAAAGAATGTCAAAAAAGAATATGTTAACAAAGATTCTTAAAAATAAGCTGAAAGTACAATACATTTTAATATTTAAAATATTCAAGACACAACATGTTTTTGAGATGAGCTTGCCTAAGGTTTCTTGTTTTTAGGAACATCGTTTTAAATTTTCAATTATTTACTTATGTCCTGTACGCGTATACTCTTGCTTTTTGGAGTTTACTCCTTATGAATCGATTTTCATATACAAGCCCAGGGTGCGAAAATACATATGAGAAAAATCAAATTCACGATGTCACACGACGTTAGCCGAAGATGCGTCGTATTACATATAGAGTAGTAAGTGAGTGAGTCAGAGAGATATATTTTTAGAAAAAGTTAAATCACCGCTAGATGCATACTGGCTGGCTAGTGTCTGGTTCTTGCAAGGAGACTGCGAGTCTCTGTGCTGGAGGCGCGCTGCCGACGTCGACGCTCCCCGCGCTACCCCCGCACTTCCCGGCAGATACGTCAGCTCTTCGTGCAAGGAGCGTGCGCTCGAATTACCATGAATTTGGTAGTTGCCATAAATATTAATAATTGAGCTGAGCGGGCGCAGGTGTTTTGTATCCGTCTAGGCTTTGATTATAATATAATTGTACTGAAATATAGTGGTGTTTATATGAGATATATTATAATATGTTGCTTAAATTTGCGCACTTTTTTCCTTAGAACCTCTCCCTATAAAGTGTACCTCAAACAATTTACTGGAGTTCCAAAAATTATATTAAATATAACTATACCTGTGGATCGGGATGTACGAAGTATCCGTTTTGTCTCGGGCAGCCCTTCGTTGGTTTTGGCTCCTCTGGAAGGAACGGTATGCTGTTAATAATTTATAAATACTAGCTTTTTCTCTTGACTTCATCTGCATAGACCAATGAACAAGGCGTTGGGGGTCAAACTTCAATTGTGTGTAACAGTTAAATTCTTTTTACCTTCACAGATCTATTGGGACAGTTTCCAATGGATCAAATCTCGAATAGACAGTTGTTCTTTTGTAAATAAAGGTATACGAGTGGTATATAAAACTAGGAAAGAAAATAGAACGAATGTTAATTCTAAATGGTCTCTTCATCGTATTGACCTAACAAACCCTAGTGTCACAGTTGTTGAGCCTCCATAGGGTTCTGATGTGACTCATGTAGCTACCACCCACCTATCGTAGATACGAATCTATCGGGACTAACGGATTGACGTGCCTTCCGAAGCATGGATTTATTTTAATTTTCAGACAAAAAGGATGTTTCAGCCTGTAATATCCTAGCCAAACTGGAGAAAGTTCCACAAAGTGATTTTTGACAAGATGTTTGAATCGATCCTGGGACCTTCCGAGTATGTTGCGCTGAGTCTAACGCTCAGACAACTACGCCATGGAGGCCGTTAGCTCCTTACTATTACTTACCTTAATGGTAATTAAAGTATATATCAACGCAAGTTTGAATTTCGAATTAGTTACTTACGGAGTTCTTTCCTGTCCCCGCAGTCAACGTTCGATGGCAGATCGCAGCGCTCCTTGTTGGGGTTTTCATCGGAGAAGACAAGGCCGTCGGGACAAAGCCTCTCTTCAGCTTTGCCTGCAATAAATAAATATGATATGTGTACTAACACACATAAAAAGGCCATAAAGGTTTGGAGATTTAGGTGATCTATTTTCGATGGTTCAGCTCAGGGCCTTACTCCGGTTGCAAACTATTTTATCTCTACTTTTCGTATATGTCTTTGTATAGAGCTGCTTTGATATTATAAAAATTTTAAAAATGTGAAATATTTAAGTACATAATAATAATTTTATAACCAGTATACGCACATATCTATTTAATACATTATATTTTTAAGCCGGAAGCATGTACAACTAAACTAAACTTTATTGTCTATGAATTAAACACCTAAGCAATTTATATTAAGGTTAATGATAATGGTTTAATACTCGTAAGTACCTCTACATATTTAAGAGTTAGCAAAAATTAACTGCAAATTATTCAGGTATGCTCGTTTGTGAAAAGTTTTCTATTTTCAAAGTAGTTCGTTTTAAATTTGTTTTCGTATTTGAACGGGCCTATTGTTTTATGTATATTTCAAAATATTTTTGTTACACTACAAATTGGGCTGCCAAAAAATAATCAACTAATCGATCGGTCGATCAATATATTTCTTCTTCAGCGCTGGATTAGTCTTAATACTAGCGTGTTTGCATTTACGACAAATTTGTGCAGCGCCTCTAGCGGCACTTTTACGAAGCTGTGATTCTTCATACAAATCTGACGCATACGCGATAGTATCGGTTAAAAACTTACACTAGTGGTACTGTTTTAATTTGTATAAAAGGGGTTTAAGACAATCCATTGCGGCACCGACGCGGGACTCTCAATCTGAGGGTTCCGGGTTCGAATCCAGCCGTGTATCTGTGAGTTGTTTTTCAATTCAAGTACATTATCCGTTTGCTTAACGGTGTGGGAAAACATCGTGAGGAAACCTGCATGTCTTGAACAGGCATGTGAAGTCCGCCGATCCGAACTGGGCACGCGTGGTGGAATATGGCCCATACACTCTCTGTAGGAGTAGGCCTGAGCCCCTGTAGTGGGGACGTATATAGGCTGAATTTTAATACTATGTTAAGAGTACTTAACTAAATGTTCATATTTCTTTCGTCTATGACATTTCACGCAATATAGATAGTAATGCCACATTGTACGGCATAGTTGCGTGTGCGCACAAAACTAATGCCAACGACATTTGTAAAATGACATGACACCGGTGACATATAGTGACGGAGAGAAACGCGACGACCTCTCAACTCACGATACTGACCTTTGGTGCACTTGAAATAAAGGTCACATTGGTACGGATCCGGGTAGAAACCACTCTTCTCTGGGCACTGGAATTCTTGCCCTGAAACTGAAACAAAAATTATTCAGAATTAGTTTTGTTTAATAAATAATTGGGTGTTTGACTAAAAAAAGATTTTTGTCTCATTCGATAGTCCATTTAAAAAGATAAATAGCTCTATCAATTTTTTTCTCGATACATGTAATGATGATAGTTTTTTAACACAATCCGCCGAAAAGAGACATGTAAATCGGGTGAGTTTTGTGACGTCACATTACTATATTGGAGGGTTAAATGTATGAAGCATATTCGATAGTTTCAGTTATCTCGTAAAATAATGTTTGTATGTAAGTAACCCTTATAAAAAAACGTTCAACATTTAATGAAAAAACGAAATCTAATGAGCATTTTACTATTCGAGTAACTAAATTTTTCGCAATTTTTGAGACATTATGACCTTGAAAATGTTTTAATTTAAGTTCGATATAATTTAAAAATAGTAAAACTAGGAAGAGCAGGGCTTCCTAAAACAAGTCATCAGTACTTAAGATGAGGTTCTGAAAGTATTGTATAAATTCTAGTATCTTTAAGAAGAACAAACTATTTTTTTATTCGTTACTATACAGTAACAAAACACCCAACCAGTTTTATTGTGTCTTTGAACTAAATTCCGCCTCGGTATTACATTACTGAGCTATATGGATTTATTTATGACTGACTATATATCCCGTCCTGACTTCTCACGGTCATCTTACAGTATACAAAACTTTCCTCGATTCAATAAATAACAGGTTATGTAACTAGCAACTAATATATTCATTAAAATACATATCATCAGAAACATATGAGACCAATGTTGTAATGTTTTAGAAGATGAATATCAAATTCCGAATAAATCATTTTGTTTAGGACAAGCGTTAACGCTGCATTTTATGCATCATACCTCTACATCATATATTTAAACTCAAATTATAACCATAAATTATATAGTTTGATAATGATAGAGCACTCAATCAAATAGTGTTATGATTTATGGTTACAATATGTTAAATCAATCAATTACGTTGTTATAATCTCAGCTTGTGCCCACAACTTTTTAGCTTCAGATGTTTATGAATCGACAAAGTTGCGAAATGCGTTTTGAAATAGGTTTTTACGTATAGGAAAAGTTCTGCGTTTTATAAAATTTATTTCACATACAAGATTGCAATTTAAGTAAAAACAAAAGGTTCAAGTCACGGATTAGGGTGTTGCCACATCCAACCGATCGATGCTGGCGATTGACCTGGATCAGTTCATGTGGCAGCTTTGTCTGATCAACACGATGTCAGGCGATGACGATAATAGTTCGCTACATATGTAACTTAGTGAACCTATCGGCCGTCGACGAATTAGTAAAGATCGAGCAATCGATATGTTCGATTTGTAGAAGTAATAATCGATGAACGTCAATCTGGTATATGTGCTGTAAACTCTAAACACGATTCGAATTCGAAATTCGAATATGCGATCGCTTAAATGAAAGACGCAAGCTCGCCATTGGCTTGAGTGCGAATTGAGCAATATCAAAGTATTCAATATAGACGAATAACAAAACGATGCAATTACAGTCGTACATTAAATTGAAAGAAAATTCAAATTCAAGTGAAAAGCGTCACCTCTAACGATGAACCAGTGTAATCATTACGTATCCGACACTTCATCGTCACACCGTTTTACTTTATCGCCAATCTGCTCTACTTGCTCTAACAAAATTAGTGACGTGATAAGTTTCGACAATCGACAAGTCGATAGGCTGCCGTGACAGCGTTCAATGTGGTTCAATAGTCAAATTGTTCTTGCAACACATGCATTAAGAAATTTACTGGAGCTAAACGTTTGTTAGTACAGTGAAAGGAGGACGGGGTACTGAGTATCATGCTCAATCGGGCCTGTTATTTGTAACGAAACGCTCTTCAATGTAAAGATCCTTAAGTAGTCAAGCACGTTGTAAAGGTTGATGTTGTTCAGTTACTGATACCACTCTGGTCGGAAGGTCTGGTAAACCATGGCCAGTACTAAAATACGATATATGGAACAAGTTATTCAATAATAACGTTTTATATACCTAAAGCTCATCGAAGCATTCAGAGTTTTTGTTATAATTTTTATTAAATTATTAGCTTTTGTCCACGACTTCGCGTGGACTTCAATAATCATTCCACTACACCTACTTACTTGTATGGGTAGCCTTTCGGGCCCGCCAACTATCCCTATACAAAAATCCAGTCATTCTGACTCTACGTTCCGACGTAAAAGAACGACAAACAAACAAAATCACTCGCATTTATGGTATTAGTATGGATTTAGATGAATGATGAAATGTACTCTCCTAGAAGCTTTTTAACTTTATCCCTCTCCTATTGCTTCCATACTAAATTTCTATAGACATAATCTTTTAAAATAGAATAGCTGGCTTTGATAAGTAATTAACTAAAATATAGGAGATGAAATTATAGTGTCGCGAAATAAATATCATTAATTTACTTCTTAATAGTTAGCTACAATAGCAGCTACACAGCTAATGGTTCATAGATAGCGCTTTGAACAATAATCGAAAAAAGTATTTAAAATGAAAATTGTGATTCACTGTGAAGTTGTATGTTAATGATACTCATTTCGCGACATGACAATCTGATGTCCAATTTTTAGATAGTTACTACACAAATCCAGCTGTTATATTTTAAAAGATTATGGCAACATAAATTTACTATGAAACTATGATGGAGGTGGATCGCCTTAAATAGCGCACGAGTATGTATCGATTAATTTAAAAGTAATAAAGTAATTAATTGATGTAACTTAGAGACATTGCTATTGATATATCTTATATATACTTGTAGATATATTTATTATTGCAATCTGAACTGAAAGCCTTTGCTTCACTGTAAACCGTCATATATAAAAAGAAACTCACGACGTATCAGAATAAACGATCCGGATTAAATATTTTATTATGCGTCATTCCTATCAGTCACTGCACTGATATACAGCAGTTCATTGACTTCTGATTGAGCCATTTAGAAATCGTAAGCAACTGAACTTCGATTCGAATTCAAGTTGCAGGTAGTTTTGAATACTGAACTGTGTCTGAATAAGCAAGTTGTGTCTAAATTTATCCGATCTGTTAATAGCGGGATTTCAGTAACTATCCTACAGGAGCTACTTGTTCGTAAGAAGTACCTTCTCCGACCTTTCAACTAATATCCAAACATAATAAAACCGGTCAAGTACGAGTTAGTCGCGCGCACCGCGGGTTTTTGTACAGAATAGAGGAAATCATGAATAATACGTGAGGGAACATACTGCGTCACCCATTTTTTATATATTTTAACCCCCTCCCGCCCCTTGGCGACCTCCTGTAGTATATGCTACGCCAAAAATCCCAGTTGCCAGATTAGTTTCTATGGTTGTGGTGTAAGACCTTTCTTCTTATCAAATATCATGATTCTAGTCTAACGGAAAGGACCCTATAGGTTTTTGATTCCTTAGAAGGAATCCCTTCCTTCTCTAAGGAAATGGTCCAATAATTATCAGCCGTATCTTTTTATTACGTTGACATAGAAGTTCGATTTTTTGACAGATCGAAGTGAAGGCAGACTTGAGAATTAATTATTAATTTCAACTCCATATCTCTACGGGTTCCTGAGAAAAATGTTCTTGACAGGCAAACAGACAGACAGACAACAAAGTGATTAGTTAGATTACACATTTTGAACCTCCGTTACGACATCATGGCAGGGTAAACAAACAATACTCGTAATATTGGTATGCATGCAAAACTGAGTTTTCTTCCTGTTGGTTACCTCTTGGCGTCTCAACTTAGCTTACGGCGTGGATAAGGACATAAATTACTTTTATCCTATTGCATAGAGTGGGTCCCATGGGATATATTCTGGTCCATGTAGACTAAGTCGTGAGCAAGATCACTAATAGTTTTATAGTAGTAATTGTTTATTTCAACTTCATATTTATCACAATAGTTTTTTTTGTTATTTACCTAAAGTTAGACTCTTTTTTGGCTCAGTATGCACAAGTTTATTATATTGAACCTAACTGATCTCATTTAAGAATGCTCCGACTCCGTGACCTAGTAGCTAAGTACATGCTTAGATTAACAATACAGAGTTCCCGGGTTCGATTCCCAGGAAAGGTGGGTGGAAGAGCAATTCCTAAATTTGCCTGGCTAGCTACGAGTATCATCATGTTACCTAAGTCTGCCGCCAAAAAGCAGTGTTCCGGTACGTAAGGTAGCAGAGCCAACGCTTCCTTAGGTTCGAGGCTTCTGGTTGAGCACAAGTTCCATCCTACGGCCTTATTGTAACTAACTTATTTCAATTACAAAACATGATACGAGTATACATAAATATGATCAGTCACAGTCAATTTAGAAGTAAATTTGGAGGCTTCAAATGTCATCATTTTCTGTAGGAAGGTTATTCTCACCTGAGAGCTAACTTATAGTCAGTTCATTCTACAGTACGACCTATTAATAAGACACTTAAGAATTAACCAAGACCAGATATCAATGCCTGATATTGAGAACACAGCGCCTACATTAGTCACCGCTATTAGTCTAGCCTATTAGGTTAGTTACAACACCTGTAATAATCCCAAATAAAATTTTGAAAGTGTTCCTTTGTACAGCTTATTCAATGAGACTTTGAAAGTTTTAACGATGAGAGGAGACCAATTAAACCCAGCTATATAAATATTTACCGCCGACTTTCATTTCAAGATACAACATGTGCGCGTAAATTGCACTTTCACACGAGTGTGACGAATTTCAATTTCGGTCAGAAACCCGCAATATCGTGTGCATTGTCACAAAACGAATTACGTAAAACTGTAACAAATTATATATATAATATGTAATTTGTTTTAAAGGCCCTCTGTTGCGACATGTGGATAATTAAAATTCTTGACCATAAAGTTTTGTCGGTCGTTGAAAACAGATTAGGTAATATGAACAAACCATATGTGTGGATTTTGTCCGTCTTTACTAGCCCCTGTTATGCTCGGTCTTAATGTGTTAGTAAAAATTTTAAGGTCGTGGATTTGAAAGAATTTAATCCAACACTTTTAGTTTATATTACAGTGTTATAAAATACTAATAATGAAACCTGTGCCTGTGAAATTTTTGACATGTTACAGAAAATAAATTTGTATAAGCAAAACTAAAATCCAGTTACTTATATTTTTAAGATAACTTCATTTAGTAGAGGGTGCATCGGCCGTTGTATCTCTAGAAACCTCTATGACACAAAAGAAAGCTGATCAAACTTGTGGGAGGTTAAACCAGAGACAGAAACAGATCAATAAAAACAAAACATTACACAGACAGTCAAAATATAAAGTAATCGGAGATAATTGATATAAAATAAATTAGTTAAACAAACATTGTGATGTTTTTCCCTTATCCTTTTTAATGTCCCTTGGTTTCGTTAATTTTGTAAATAATCTAGATAATTGTAGTTTCTGAAAGTTTCCTTTTGTGTACATTTAAATGTAAATAAACTACGAAATCTACTACATCAAATATTATCCAATTCCAACAAATACAACTTATACAACTATTATGTACAATAATTTTAATAATGAAAGTTGTAATAACAGTAAACCGTAACTAATAAACTTTTCAATTAGAAGGAAATTAAAGTTTTGGTATATTTTCTAAAAGACGTAATAAATTGTAATCAATTGCTTCCGCTTCCAGTAGATCTGGCATTCAATCGGTAATAGACACTGAACATGCAACCCGGAAACCACATCCGTTAATGCAGTAACAACACATTGCATTGACACACAATTAATACAAAAAATAGCTAAAAAATTAAAAAATATATATATTGAAGACACTCACCGATTCCGCAGACGCCGAGAACTAGGAGCAAATATAAACTGTTCATGATTGTTTTTTATATTTATTAATTGAATAGAGAAAAATAAAAAATAAATGAATTAAATCGGGACTATCAACGGAGTACGTGCGTCTCGTTTCGAAGGTTGCCCCGTATTGCCCGCAGCGCCCATTGTGGCGGCGGCGCACGCGCTGCTGTTCTATGCAACGTTCGACAGAGAAGGGTGCGTTTCCGTTTACCTGTTACGCACTAAATTGGCCAGAAAAGAGTAGTAAATAATATGTTCTTATAAATGGACAGTCACGTTAAAATGATGGACAAAATCACTAACTTTTTATTTTATTTTTCGTGGATGTTGTAAAAGGCCAGGAGAAAAAAAACGGAGGTGATGTTGTGTACCAGTATAGTCTGAACTGTATTTATAGTAGTTACTTGAATTATCGATCCATCATCAAAACATGGTGATTGTGGAAAATCCTCTCATGGAATGTACGACGATGACTTGGCGATCTAGAAGGTGGGTTCATATGGTGCAGTCTGTGTACGCTGATGAAGATGTAGATTATTTATCTGGAATTGCCAAATAAATTGTAAGAAATATTTTTACATAATTTGCTTTTGCAATTTAATGGTAAGTGTATTATGAAAATTATATGGACATTATTGAAAGTTTTGTGTAGAAAGGTTTGAAGGTCCTTTTAACAAACTACCGACCCTTTTGTAAAATGCTGACCAAAAAACTGTCGTCGAGTACATTGAAAATCTGTAAATTAAAATATTGTAGGTGACTACGAATTATGTGCATTGATTTGATACTATGCTACCAATAAAGTAACAAAGACATCGTTTACTGATTTCATCTAACTACTGTCTGTCTGTCTAACTGTCTATACATAATATGAATGCTTAATCATTCACCAAGAGCTCTCCCAAAGTTAGTGAACGATCATTAGTGAGTGTACAAAGTCGCTAAGAAAGGTCTCGATGGCGTGTCAAGCTTCGTACAGTACAGAGTGTATAAAATCCATCCGGTAGAGGTCACGTTTAATAAGAAATACCATATTCAATAACTCACGAAACCACTTCCAGGAGGGCCTTTAAGTAACTAGATTTTTTAGTATATAAATTTAGAGCCTTATGAATTATTCAATTTCGAATTGGTTTTGATCAACAGTAAAATTTCTTCACACCCTGTTTGCAATTGTTGCATTGGCCAGACGGGTTACTCTAAACTAAAGCAGGCGACCTCAACGCCATGGCCAATTTCATGGTACAGACATGTTTCAGGACCAGCTGTCCACATGACGGAAGTTCGTGGACTATTACGTCATGCGTTTTTATAAAATCTAGATTATGTTTGGTACCTTTTTAATGTTGTATTAATAATTTCGAAATTCTACTTTTATCTTACATAACATAACCCTTATGTAATTTAATCTTTCACCAGTGCGTAAAGGTGTTTTGTTTCAACAAAACTCCAACAAAAAACTTCTACATTATATAATATGAATAAATAATTGAACGACGAATTTTAACACAAACGGGCGTCATTTATAGAGAACCCTTATAGTTTCGTTTTGTCCGTCTGTCCGTTAGCTCAGAGACTCTTACTACAAAATATCTGGGTAAAGGTAGAATGACATTTTGAAAAATAATAATGGAGGAGGGGGGGGGGGGGACCTAGCCCATTGTGTAAAGTATTTATATTGTAGTATATTATGTATTGACAGTCTAGTAACATTACTTTTTGATTCAGAGAAAAATTTGCGAAATATTACGCAGCTAAACGGTTGCTTTTAAAAATGTGAAAAAATTAAGTTAGTAGTGTTAAGTAACTACTATTATACGATGTATTAACGAATCACGACTAAGTCAACATGTATTAGACATAGCTTTAAACCGTAAATTTATTGTGACGCACTTGGCTGCTGACAGACGCATAGAGCGAAAGTATAGCTTGTTTGAGTACGGAATCCTAAAAAAATATTCCCCTAATTTGCAACTCGTAAGATCAAGTGTTTCACTTATTTGTAAATGCATCTTTGTTAGTTTACAATTAGAGTCTCCATATTAATATTAATGTTATCTTCTTTCTTCGTTTGTCCTTCCTTTACGTTGTAATGGAGAGTCAAAATGTCTTCACTTTAGGGAAAGTTTTAGTAGAATTAATTGGTCTGGAAAATAACATAAACTATGTTTTATGGCGTTCAATACAGTTGTTCCCGTGGATTAATTTCTGAAGTTCACGCGGACAAAGTCGCGGACAGAAGCAAGTATGGAATAAAACACACAAAATACATACAGTCGCATTGATAACCTCTTACTTATTTGAAGCCTATCTGTCATTATTTTATATCAACAAGAACACTGCCTCTTAATTTAAATATTTGATGAAATCGAACCAAAAAGATCGTTTACTAAACTTTCGTTGCAATTTCAAAATTAAAATATGTTTATCAAAATACAGATTCTAAATAAGCTAAAATGTAAGCTTTATTCGTAACCAATCAGTAGTATCCAGATATGAGCTAGCGATATCGCTGAATTAGG
Organism: Carcina quercana; assembly: GCA_910589575.2. Lineage (NCBI taxonomy): Eukaryota > Metazoa > Arthropoda > Insecta > Lepidoptera > Depressariidae > Carcina > Carcina quercana. The sequence continues at coordinate 13,032,363 of OU342429.1, read as the reverse complement.
AAACTCAACAACAATTAAGGTTGGGTAACGGAATGCTTGTCGAGAACTGGTCTAGCTGTTCGGAGCCGTTCGCAGGACCAGACGTTGCGTTGTTATATTCACGATTTAGCATACAAACTCGCAACAAATCAGTGTGTATATACACGATCACTAACAATCATTAGTAGCTATCATTTATCGACGTTATGTTTCATCATCATCAGCCAGTAAACGTCTATTACTATAAATAGACCTCCTCAATGGTATCTCACTCCCCGCGACCTTGACTAGGTCGACGGTCCATCTGGGGGGAAAGCCCAGTCCACATTTCCCCCTCGTCGCCATTCGATAACTTTTACTACCCATCTGTTATCCGTTTTTTGAGCAATGTGGGCCTGCCCATTGCTACTTTAGCTCACTGACTCATTGAGCTATGTCAGTGACCTTAGTTCGTCTATGGTTATGCTCATTCCGAACTTCATCACGTAGAGAAATTCCGAGCATAGCTCGTTCCATAGCTTCTGAGTGACTTTGATCTTGTTTGTTAATCCAACATCGTGTGATTGATACGACGTTATGTATATTGATACCTTAGTATATTATTATTGATTAAGTGTATTACTATAGTAATTTTCAGGTCACTTAAAAATAAAAGCCCATAGCTTTGAATTTGGAAGTATTGGAAGAAAAAAGCGGTGGTAGCTTAGTTCGGTAGGCAGTCCTTGAACAATCGAGGTCTGGGTTCAATCCTGGTTCGTATCAATTTGTTATTTGGAATTTATGTACGAATGATAAAAATCAATACCGGTGGCTTTTCGGTGAAGGAAAACATCGTGAGGAGACCTGCACACTCCTGAGAAGAAATTCAAAAGGTGTGTGTGAAGTCTACCTATCCGCACTGGGGCCGCGTGGAAGACTATGTCCCATTCATTCTCTGTAGGGAGTAGGCCTGAGCCCCTGCAGTGGCGACATATATAGGCTGTTGAAGATCGATGGGGGAGACTTTATATAAACCAGATTTATCTTCATCAATAGAAACACGCTTAGAGACCACCTTCGTGAGGTAGGAAGAGTTACAGGTTAAACATATAACTGTCAGTACTATGGAGATGAATTGGAGGTAAGCCTGGTCAACTCCTAACATTTTTTTCCAAATTGGTGATCGAATTCAATTGTTCTGGTTTCATTTCAGACACTGCTACCCATCACCTGTATATTTTTCCCTCAGTCTCGTTCAATGATAAGAACATAGGTACATCTATTTTAAAAGTAATTGCTATCTGAAATTCAGTCTTCCCGATATGAAGTCGAGCACTCTGAAATGTAAGTGGCATTACTTTCAAATTAGAATCTTATTCAAAACAAAATCCATCTTGTGATTCGCGCTTGACTGATCACGACATGTATGAACCCGATTTCAGTCTCGTATTGAACGACTGTAAATTCTAATAATTTTATATATTTTTATAAAATGAATTTACCCAAAACTAGTTTTTTCGTTACGTAACGTTACCCAGAACTGTTCTGCATTATAAACATACATAACATAAGATATCGTAATCAAGGTTTATTTGATATCTATTCAAGAAAATACATGTTTTCCGTCTGGTTATGACGAAAGTAAGATACCGTATAGCTTGTTAAATGTCTGTTAAATATTACTATTTGAGAAAACGAATGTACTCACCAATATCATTTTAAGATATTTATTTATATTAGATCATCAAAGGTCCATTTGTTTTAGCCAAATAATCCATTCTCATTTGCGATTCAATCTATTTTTGAATCTGTAACTTATTTGAAATAGCTCTAATAACTTAAAAGATTTTTAATGATTTAATACATTCAAGTCTCAACGAATGAAAGAACAAACATATCTTATTAATTAGATCCGCCGACATCCTTTCACCTCGACATATCTCCGACGATCTGTCGAAACTAAACGTGGCTGAACTTATAAGTACCTGTTACTTTTTAGTGCCCCCAACTTTACTACTCACTTCAACCACTCATAGGTTTTATATGCACGCAGAATGAATGCCCCTTTTGTTATGGCAATAGCATATTTTATTTCATCGCTTTTATGAATCATTTTTTAATATTATATAATTCATATTGGTTCGCGGTTTCATTCGTGTGATTTTTTTATAATTTTTATTATTTTTATGTATACGCTTGGAATAAAATGATTCATAAAATACTGTATCATAAAATTCAAAGCATCCTGGACGTCCACGGAAAAGCTCTTCATTCATCATCAGCCGGGAAACGTCCACTGCTGGACATAGGCCTCCCTCATGGTACGCCACATCGACCGGTCCCGAGCCACCTGCATCCAGCGGCTCCCTGCGACTCTAACCCGGTCGTCGGTCCATCTAGTGGGGGGACGGCCTGGTAGACGTTTCCCGGTACGTGGTCGCCACTCGAGAACCTTTACTCCCCACCGGTTATCGGTTCTTCGAGCGATGTGGCCTGCCCATTGCCACTTCAGCTCACTGACTCGTCGAGCTATGTCGGTGACCTTCGTTCGTCTACGGATTTCCTCATTCCGGACCTTATCACGTAGAGAAATTCCGAGCATAGCTCGTTCCATGCTCGCTGAGTGACTTTGAGCTTGTTTATTCAGCCCACAGTAAAAGCTCTTCATGATCAAAGAGTATTTGTCCATTTAATGATACAACGCAGGTGATGTCAATAAGTAAACAGGATGCAGTTAAAGTATCGCCCATTAGTGCAGTCATGAATAATAAAATTAAACATTTAATAAACTGGATACGCCGATTGATAGTTCGGATAAATTCGCATTCCAAATTCTTGAGGTCTTCCAGTCAGCAAGGCCATCGCCTTTTAAAAGGCAAAAATTTTACAGACATCGATTCCTGTTCGGACTGCATTTCAACGAGAGGTTGACGACCGTGTGTCGTTAAAAGTAATTGCATTCAGCCGATTAGCTGTTGCCAAGCTAAATTTTGTCCTCTAAATCGAACATTTACGAATGTTTAAAGCTCGTGATTAAATGTAAAAAACAACTATTTCCCTCCTTATATCTTCGCATGGTTAGAATAATTTTGGAATAATTTTGAACCGACTAAATAGCTTTCGATAATAACTTTCTGAGGAATTTAACTTCCGTTTCTCACACCATTACTAATTTGTATTTCGTGAATTCGTCCATTCGTAGCAGCTACGAGTATGTAACTTTTACGAAATTTTTACTTACGTACGTTACGTACAATAGTATTCATAACTATAACATAGACAGACGGATGGATAAGGCGAAACTACACGCATAAGGGTTCCTTGTTGACTACAGAGCCCGAAAATGAACAATTTATAGATCCAGAATCCAATCGCGAGACAGTAAATATCACACAGTAATATCTAATATTAATAATATGTACATGCTAGAGTTATATAGTATGGAATTATATCTTGCATTGAATAATCATTATTTATATTGGCTGCTACTATAACGCTACTGTACTATTATCACATCGAATGTTTTATATGTTTAATGGCTTTGTACTTTGCTCTAACCTCACTTGATAATAAGGACGATAAGGCAATTGGCTGGAAAGCATGCTCGCCCAGCATCCCCAATCTAACGAGAAGCTGGCTCTGCTACCTTTCATATCGGAGCAAAACAGCGCAATTAACAATACTGTTTTGAGGCAGACTTAGGCAACATGCTAACTCTACTACCAATCAGGTACCAATCAGTGCCGGTAGGTTCCCTCACTAGGCATCGAACCTAGGACCTTCAGATAGCCCAAGCGTGTAGAAATTAGGCAACGGAGGGCGGTCAAAAGTTTTATGACACTTAAAACTTCATTTATTTTGTTGCAACGAATGAGGATGTTTAAAGGTCAACATAGAAGCAAAGGTCGATTCTGCATATAATTGCACGCTTCACACTCTACGAGTGCCAGGCGGGAGAATGTACTTTTGAAAGTTTATTGTCTTTGACACACTTACATGCTAATAAGTGGAGTATAATAGAGCCGCTATAAAGCTCAAAGCGTGACGTATGGGCGTAAGTCGTGACTAATTTCAATATTTAAAAGTTGAAACATTTAAATTTTTGACGGGACGTTGAGCCTGACTGCATTGCGCATACGCATACGCGTCTCGTTATGTGAGATACCTACATATTGATCCTTAAATACTTGTCTTGTAAGATGACATTTGCGTGTGCGGCGTAGAATTTCCTTCTATGTATTAGGGCTCCTCTAAATCTTCCAATTAATCGATGTTTCAAATACGCTTTTGAATCTTTTGCATCCCCTGACGGGTGGAATTTGCAAAAATACTTTCATTATGGTAATCCAAAGCATTATCGGGATTGATATTCTAAATTTATAGGTTGCGGAAGGACGTTGATAATTCATTAAATCAGGGAAGCTTTTACATACTTATATACACAGATCTACTTTCTTACCTACTTTGCTTTACTTCAAAGCCAAATCGAAAAACAAATATCTGCATTAACGTTCGCCCGCAACTTCATCTACAAATGTTTTAAAAGAATGGTATCTTCGCAGGTAATATAAAATTAAAATATATGAAAAAATTCCATTATAGTATTTTTCTATACACATTTACATTATTACTTGATTTTTTAAATAGTGTACAAGTGCAGGCCGAATTTGAAACAACTCTTTTATTTGCAGTGAATTCTTAAGAACAAAATTTAATTATCCTCTCTTGAGTAATTGGAAAGTTGATTGGGTTTACCTCAAAAAACACATCCAATAAAAGTAATAAGTAATAAAAAAATTACATTCTGCATTGTGCTATAAATTCTGTTTCATATTTTATCATGTGATTTGTTTACTCAAATCGACAAATTCATATGGAAAATCTTTTAATATAGACCAACCTCAAATTTTGTGAACATTTATATTGTTTTGTTTTGAATACGCAAAAAGAAAATTCTAAGAACTATCTTGAGACGTTTCTGAGCTCTAATGAACCTTATCGTCATAAATATTATTTTTTATAGTTGCAGTAATGTTGAATTATTTCTAGTTTTGCAATTTTAGAAAGTTGTCATTGACTCAGTAACTCTAGAATGACAAATCAAATGAACTCTTAAAATAATGATTTATATCTTTTTCTCACAGATTGATGAGAGTGTCATAATAATTATAATATTATAACGTTTGTTTGTTTGTCCTCCCATAGCTGAAGGGTAACAGAAAAGGATATGGGCAACTTTGTATAACAAGCAAAGAACTACTTCCCGTTGGTTAGGAAGTCCTGTAGATGACGTCGCGGGTAAAAATAAATTTACTCTTAATACACAGTTGTCAGTAATAAAACATTATTACTTTTAATGAGCGCATTTTAAATGCGCTCATTAAAAGTAATAATGTTTTACACAAGTATTATACAAGTACAAACAAAATATATATTTCAACGTCTAAATTTTCACCTTAGCTCTTCTTTGTGATATTTTTCCGTTATTAGAATTTTAACAAGCAATTGGTTATTTGCTATTGTTGTACGTATATTGCGTCGAAACTTTAATTGTCTTAAACAATGTATATAGTAATAAAACATTTCATCATAAAACAAGAATTTTTCAACTTCAGCATATGTTTTACATATATCACATATAGGTAAAAATAGGACGAAATCATTGTGTAAGACTTTTGTAATAATAGAACCATATTCATTGCTGAATTTCATAGAAAAACTATCTCGAGTGAAATAATCAAAACTTTCGTTATTTTATATATATATATATATAAAAGAAAACATAGTACGTAAAATGTTTACTTGCAAATAAACCTACACATAACATAAATGTTTTTTCAATGAATTTATACAACGTGTACAAAAAAGGAGTGATAATACTTAAAGGTGGGTATACTATATCCCTTGTATAGAATACACTGTTAAAGTAGCAGCGTTGTAAAGGTTAGTTTAAATTTCCATACATTTTTATTTCATAGGTGTATCATCGTAATTTTTGACAACCCTAAATGTTTGTTTACCAACGCGAGCACTGGGGTCAATGATGAATGATCTTATCTTTGGTTTTAGGGGTTATTGACACATGTATAACTAGGATAGGGATGAAATTCAAAAATTTAAGTCAATATTTTAAATTCGTTTTTCTCCAGATTCGTAAACCGTTTACAGATGTCTACTACCGCTCCAAAGGTAAAACCTTACCTAACATATACCGCACTTAAGTTTTATCACTCCTTTTTTGTACACGTTGTACGCTTCACCTCAAGAAATTAGAGAAAAAATAAAATACACAGATAATTCGTTTAACTTAGTTTATTTCTAATCAAGTCTTAGGCGTAATTACAATACTATCATAAACTTAGGATCTCGCTTTGGGGCCGGGGGCCGCTTCTTCGGAGTCTTTGTACCAATCCTCGCTGGAAAACAAATTATACATTGTTACAACACTCAGACAAATTTGAATTGCGGAGAGAGCGAGCGAGAGAGAACTTGAGCACATTTTTTTAGGTAATGCTGGTACTGCTTTTGCCTAAATAGCTCTCATAGAGACTCATGTCTTACGGGAATGTTTAATCTTCTTTACGGTATAGATGTGTTTATAAAATTCAAATTTGACATATGTAATGAATAGCATCTCGACATATTTTGAGTTGTAGCTATACTTTGACACATATTTTGTTTTAATTTACTAGAGTTACAGTTTTGTATGCCATAACCGTGTTTGCAAAGAATAAACGATTATCCCATCTTCATTTCTAGAATTTCAATCTGAGTTTCGCAGGTACGATTCCTAGCGGGATAACTAACAGCCCGGCTTGCATTGTGGTTGGTTTCTACGTCTTCTGCCAAACAACAGTCTTAATAGCACTGTTATGTTCGGTAAAGAAAGTTATCATAGCTAGTGTTTCATTGACTTTAACCTTCTGGGTTACGCTTACACCGTATAAGTTTAATAGCATTAATTGTTATGGGAGATGAAAGAAATTTGCAAGTCAATTGTTTGTGAATAGATGAAAACGCTAGTCAAGAAAAACGTCACGAATTTCTACTTACCATCCCTTCACATTCTCAGGAGCGTCACATCTCTGAGTTTCCTCGTTGTAAACCTCTCCGACTTGGCAGCCAAGGTCTCTGGGCTCCACGCCGTTAAGACACACGTAGAAACGTTGGCAGTCGGTAGGGTGGGCGAACTTGGGGTGGGCGACGATCTGACCTTGAGGGTCAACGAGCTGCTCCTTGGGGCACTCAAAACCATCCTTGGTTTTCTCTAGAAACGGAAAAGGTATCAGTGGTTTCTTCGATATCAAATTGTCTTCATACCCAGTGAAATAAAAGTGAGAACGGGTTTAGTACAGAGTTATTTTGTAAAATTTCAGCTTTGAATACGAGTAAAATCTTCATTGAATAAAATGATTCTATCAGATTCTACTACTACTTATTTTAAAACCCTGACCAGTTTATCATAACCATCCAAATCACTTACTGTCCTGAACGTTGCATCCTTGCCTTCCGGCAGAGTCTGGCCACACACAGGTACCGGAGTACTCATCGAAGTGAAGACCAGCGGTGCACTTGACCTCCGTGGCTTCACCCTCAATGCAGTTGTAGAAGATGTTGCAGACCGCCGCATCAGGGTGAGCGAAGAAACCGTTGCGGCGAGGGCATTGGTGGCTGGGCTTGGGGGGCTCTGGAAATAAATAATTAATCAGTGCAACTCGCAAGACACACCCTCTTCTTCTCGAAACCCTATAGGAAACAAATCTTGGAGTAACAGTCGAGAATAAATCGAATTGTAAGGGCTGCGACACTATGTCGCAACTTCAGGATTCGAGACATATCGTTACCATTGCGTCATCCTAATTGACAACCAGTCTCACTTCAATACAATGTGATTTGAACGAGCTATCGAAATCCTTCTATATGATCGATTGAATCAGGAATTGGTGTGGTAGATCGTGCACTCGTGCGATTAACGCAATGTGATAATCGCATGATCGCTTGACATGACAGTGTTTCGATATATTGCTATTTACCTTATTACTAAGCAATGAAGGAATCAATTTCATTTCAAAGGCGACCTAGGTAAATATATAAGGAAATTTCAATGTTTAGTGTTTTCGTAGAAACTTTTATACAGCGTTCATACGGGCGTGTAATTTATTTACCTCTAAATATAGTTTACGACCTTACAAATCATATATGAAAGCAATTTTGTTAAATGGCTTAATTAAACGAAGACTTAATAATTTTTAAAAGTACGACCGAGCAGCAATGTATTGCGTTCAAATTGACTTGACAAAGGATACCAATTTTAATGAACTATCATCAAAAGACGTGTAAAAAGAACTGTCAAACAGTCGATAACTTTAGATGTAACTAGCTTCCGCCCGCGACTTTGTCCGCGTGTATTTCAGGATGTATTCTACTTTTTTGATAGGCACAGGTGACGTATATGACAAATTATTATACAGCATAAGGTACAAAATAGTGTTTATTCTGTTACGTAGTCTAAGAAACAAAATAAATGTCAATATCTGACGTAGTACATTCAAATAGTCTTCACACCAATATTATAAACGCGAAAGTTTGCATATACAAATTTACATATTCTATGGTCGGTTGCTAGGCAACGCGTTTTTGTTATGCCGAAATTTCCCATGTAATCCCACTAATATTATAATTGTGATTTTGGACAATTTACATAATATGTCTTTAGAAATCATAGCCTAAATGTTATTCTGATGTATAAGCTATATTATTGTAAAGTTTCATTCAAATCCATTCAGTAGTTTTTCCGTGAAAGCGTCACAAACATCCAAACATCTAAACATCCAAACTTTCACACTTATAATATTAAGTAGGATTAATACAAAGCGTGCTAAATTATTTTCTATGTAGAAAAAATACACAATTAATTAATGAAATTTATGTAAATGTGTTGTTTAGGACCAACACTAATTGCCATCAAAATTTATGCCCGTATGAAATATACACGCTGCGTGCGGATATGAAGCAAGGGAATATAAAAACTACAGCTTCTATGAACTGCTTTACTGTGACAGTATTCCTAGCCTTGTGGTTTGTTGTTAACGACAATGACAATATAAAATTATCTTAATTTATTAGAAATCTTTCGTTACCATTTGTTTGGACAGATTGCAAAACTAAACCAAGGCAAAGAAACGAAAACAACTTCTCGAAATCGTAACTCACTTCAAAGAGGCAATACGTTTAGCCAAGTACTAGTAACATATCACTTTCTAACTAGAAATATAGACCTTGAAAACATTGCACCGACAGCATCGAGGTCTCTTACTCCAGGAAGTGACAATTAAATGACAAAGAAATAAGCAGGAAGTCGATTGGCGCCGGTTTCTCACCATCGACGAAAATAACCGAAAGTTTTTTGCTATTTTTATTTATTTCACGTCTGTAACCGATTCGCCTTGGTTGGACGAGTCCGTGAATCGAGTGACTTTCACGAATCCAAGATTTATGAGTTTTAAATGCATAAATGTAAATCTTGAAAGATTTCTTAATATAGAGCTTAACGTCACGTAATAAAGCACGATGCGAAAGTATTGTTTGTTACTTATAGGCACCTCAACGTCAAAAGCAATCGTAACTGAATTGAAAGTGTAAATAGCCTATGGCATTTAGAAGTACACAAGCTACTTTTTATCCACCAAATCCGTTAAGTGGTTACAATTTCCAGGCAAAATTACTAGTTTAGTAAAAGCATAGACTTGGACTTGAAGAGTGCTACGCCTCATGCTTAACGCTTTTTGGTAAGCACTATTTTCATCCAACGGCCTTGCCAAGGCAGATTGAGGGTGCTATAATTGAAGTTATTAATGTTTTTTTTATGCTACGGATATAGTTATTATTAATTATTACAGTATTTATGCTTTAGTTCGAAAACTTTCCACGTAATTGCAACAATCATATTTATCGTCTGCAGGAACTGTATTATCATTGAAACAACCAGCAAAACAGGAAGTTGAATCTAATGAATGGAAAGACCTTTTAACTAAGTACAGTCACGAAGTAATTTTACTGCCGTATGTGACAAAACGAATGGTTGAAACACGCTGGACACGTGGCCTAGAAAGTCAGTGAGCTATTACAACCTGGCCGGTCAGAGGTGAGCAGGATACCTTCACTTAGATATCATACTGATGGCCTTCGCAAACACACATTTTTCTCTATTTACTGGAGCAAGTCATAAATAATCAGGCTAGAAACTGACTGCGGAAAGCGGAACAACATTCTTAAAAAGCTGACGTCAACCACGTATAATTATGTCTTTTAATTTTTTAAATGTAAAGTATAACTTATATAGATTGAAAATTATAGCTCTACTCAGGCAGAGTCAACAATTCATCATTGATCTGTTGACATCTTTTTTTATTACTTTGTGGTTATGATAAAATCAAGTGAGTCATATCGTATTGAAAAGCTTCGACATATGTCGTAGGAATGCTTGCACACCTGCTCGAAAACATTCAACCTTTTGAAATCAACAAACCGGCTTGTAAACTTTAAACCATCCGTCCTCATAATAAGTCGTAGGGTCAATGTAGGTACATTTAATATTTTTGAGAATGTTTCTTATCCAAGATGAGAAACAACGTAACAATACCTAACAATTACATTGATATTCAGTTCTTGAAACTTTAGCTAATTTCAGGCACGTTAAAACATAGCTACGCACCATCTTAAGTCAGTCGTCTAATAGTCGTAAGCTATAGGGCACTGTGTAGTCGTCTGCATAAGTCCTCTAAATAACATGAGCCACCAAGAAGTATCACCACGTCGAGATTTCCAGAAAAGGATTTGCTATAGTCACCACGTTTTTCAGGAGGGTCGGTGATCGGAGTAAAGTTATCTTGTTATACACGTAAACGCTGATGATAATCTCCAAAAGATTTTTTGCCTTATAGGTCATGAATAGCCCCTTTACTATTATTACTTCTGCTATGGCTAAGACACATTGAATCAATATTAACTTACGAAGTTCAGTTCTGTCACCACAGTCAACATTGAAGGGCTGGTCACATTTGTTGATCTTCCTAATGGTAGGGTCGAACACTAATCCGTCTGGGCAGATTTTGGTGGTGGCGACGCCGTCCACGCATTCGTAGAATTTGTCGCACTGTCTGTCATCCTCGTATTGGCCGTCCTTGGTCGGGCATTTAAATTGAGCACCTGTGGAACAAAGAAAAGTACTGTTAGAATGATTTGTAAATATCTTCATAATTAATTTTTTTTAATAATAATTATTATTAATTAATAAAATTATTTGTTAGTTGAGCATTTTTTTGGTATAAATAATCAAGTTATTGCTTATTTCTAAACAAAAGCAATGAGTTCTCTTGTTTTGGAAGTTTGCATAAACATTAGGTACGTGTTTAACTCGTTTGGTTACCAAATAGTGCCAATAGTAAATAGAGTCATCAACGTATACGATTATGGAAGGTATTGCATACATTGGCATGACACCTTTATTTTCCTTAGAGTTAATTAATTTGAGTCAAAAATACATACACAGACACATTTCTGTTGTAATTTTAATTTTAAAATAGTAAATATAGAAGTTCTCAGGCGAGAGCTTCTAGAACAAATAGAGCTAATCTGCAGGGCCTAAATAACGTGATTCATCGAGATTAGCAATTCCGTGTTGCAATTAGGTTACCTAGGCGTTACAGGAACGTATTGTGGCAATATTGGACTTGTTACTCGCCGAAAACAATCAACCGGTTAGATTCGGTGAAAGCCAGTTCTTGGACTGACCGAAATTCTGTATTCAGTCACAGTCGATGCGGGACTGAGCAAAGCTGATCGGTTTTTTTTACATAACGGCCCGTTCTTGTGTAATGTAAAACGTCACACGATTCTAGCACAATGTGTGAGGGTGTTTGGAGGGAGGCCTTTTGAGTGTCTGCTTGGTGGCTTTATTTGCATACGCAAGTAACGAATATGTTGAAATTGCACACACGGTCCACTATAAAAGAATGAATAAATATTTCAAGCCTTTGGATTGGCTTTATATATCGCCAAGCTACTTTACCTGCAAGCTTTTGATATAGTTTGATGTATGGAGAGTTTTGTTTGTTTTATTTTGTTAGTCATGTTTGGTTGAGCTTTGCTGCAATTTATTTAGAACAAACTACCTTACAGCTGCAACCTCAAGCTCAACATTGGCTAGTTTCGATAGCTCACGACAGCAAATATATACTTCAACTGTGCGGTTGTACGTTTACCCTTGAATAAGTACCCTGGACTTTAAAAATGCTGATTTTAAAGACACTGAAGTGGTTTTAATCGGAATGAATTGCTTTGTCAAATTCCAACTAGAATTAAATAAAAGTTTGCACGCTAGCTGTTATATGGTCAGTTAGGATGACATTAAATTTACGAGCTATTTTGCAATTCTAATTCTCTCGAAGTGTCAAGGTTGAGTATTAAATGTTAATTCTTAGAAATAGCACGAGTTGGTTTGGAAAAGTGTAGGTAAATGGGTGAAATATGTTTTTGTTTGATTTAGATGAAATCCAGATTCAATGTTACAATGTTTTCGTGCTAATTTTGCCTTTTAATTGTTTCAGATTGTTGTTCTGAAAACTCAAGTTGAACAGACGCATAATTTAATGGTGAAACCCAAGCCACGTTTACGATTTCCAGTGATCACAGTTGACAGACAGTTTGATGGTTGTAGTAAGATCCCAGTTGCATTAAAGTATACGAATTTAAAAACTAAAAGTTACTAGGACAGTTTTTTCTATAGTATATCACTTGCGTTGTCTAGCCTTTTGCTCTATGGCACTAACTTTTGACCGTAGTTTGACCTTTAAAAATCAAAATGCCAACACGTTAAGTAAGTCATTCGTTACAAGTCATGTCTGAGTCAATCGCTCATCATGAATATGTAAGATAGCTTGGTAACTGTTTTAATACTTTTGAAGGTTAATCCGCTCGTTTGATGATCTTTTTCCATTTTATAATAGTTTTATTATAGGTAGTTGCATAATGTAGTTTATATTTTAAATAATGACACGGAACGCTATTTATTGCACTTTATAAGTGTATTATACTCTATTATGCATATTGTCATGCGAAGTATAAAAATATAATTTGACCTTGATTTTTACTTTAGTATTTAGAACGCCCTAGTCATGTGCTTTTGGCTTTAGAATGTGATCTCTCCATGTAAGCGCGTGGGTGTCATAGGTTAAAAGATAAGTAAATAATAGAGACATGAATTCCGTGTGGAGAACTAGCTAAACAGGCCTCGAGCTTAGCTTGGGAACCAGCACTCTTACAACTACTATATTACTCCAGATAATATATGTATATATTTAGATATGAGATATATGTGTTGTGGAGAGGAAAAAATTATTATATTAAGTTGGTATTTAGTAGGTTTTATCAGTAGTCATTCAAAGAAAAAAGTCATTACGAGTATATATGACCTAACATTGATATTCTTATGTTGCTGTTTTTTTATTACCTTTTATTGTCTTTGCTAACTTTGCATAGATTAAAAATCACTGATAGAGAAACCATTTACGCCATTTAGCAACCTTAAAGGGTGTTATAAGTTTGACGCATTTTCGATGGACCGATTTTGATGTGTTTTTACGTGAAAGCAAATTTCAGTTTCGAAAATCGATTAAGCTGTTTTTCGGTAGAAGGGTTTTAATTTTTAAATTTAATTTAATTTTTTTCTGTTGCCGTTTGACCTGAATTTTTATTTCGTTTGGTTTTTGACAGATTTTGTAGTCAAGAGGTAGATATTTACGTACTGATAAAAATCGCAGTCTTGTTTTTTCATTAGGCGAATTATGTGTGCAAAAACAGGATAGACTTAAAGACGCAGGTTTATGTTAAATAAGATGATATCTATAGCATAGCCTAGTTAATTAATATGTTTTTGTATATCAATATCCAGACTGTGGCACCACGT